>CM057449.1:646547500-649047500 GCA_016271365.2 Neoceratodus forsteri
CAAAGGGACTACCCCCTCTGCCCTTATACTGCCAATGTATTGAAGGTCTTGACCAGGCATTGCTGCATGCTTTGTCTGCTGGAGACCTTGCATGTCCTAGTTGGGCCATGAAAGGAACCTGAACCATCAGGCCTTGGCTTAGGCTGCTGCTCGGGATTGGTGGACAATGTCACTAAAACCAGGGTCACAGTGGACTTCTTGATACAAGTGAGATAACCTCTGACCATTGTTCCAGTGAGATGCATCCTTGTGAAGGGCAGAACTGTGCCTGTTGCTAGATTTCCAAAGTGCAAGGCAATATCCACAACCAGGCATGGTGGTGTATGGATACCAGCATAGTCTCTGCTTAGGTCATCATATCAGCCACATCTAGGGCAACCTGCAACTGGTGATTGGTTACCATCAGCCCAGCATCATGTATCTCTACCATCAGACCAAGATCATGTATCTTGTGAAGATCTTGCTGGCTCTCTTTAAGAGCAGGACAGTGAAGTTGGAGCACCTCTTGCAGAGCTCCTGGCTACATCAAGCCATCAATGCCGTATAGCTGGCCTGGTGAACTGCAAGGCTGCAGCTCTATAGAACTTTCAGCCATGCTGGTCCTGCTTCTCAAACGCCTTGAATGGTGGCTTGTTTGACTCCTTATGCACCTGACCTTGTGGAACTCCAGAACTGCCACTAGCTTCCCTGATGAGAGATGCTCTGAAAAGCTGCAGAGTCCACCCGGGGTATTGCATACTTGTGGTTTACATGGCACAGTAGGGCCTGGCAGGAGGCCACCCATACTCCTAGTTGAGCACTAAGTCCAGCACAGCAGGGGTGAAAAAGAAGGCTACCCTAGTGTTGCATCACACTCAAGAATGTTCAACAGCAAGTAGGTCATCTTCTTATGGACTTCCTGCAACACAGTGTCCAAGGGCACAGACATGTCCATGACAGTGGCCATGGTGAACTGTTCCCCCACAGTGGGCCTGTCTGTTATCTGGCTATCATCCTTTCAACACAGATTTGACAGAATGGAAAACAAATACATCCAAGTCCAAGTCAGGATAAAGGTGCACTGACTGCTGACAGACAGGGTGTGGATGACCCACTTTGTCTGGGTAACACCACTGAAAGGAGTTGAAGAAGCCCACACGTTGGCTCAGAGTCCTTGATTGGAGCACCTTCTGACAGATTGTGAGGATTGGGGCACCACTTGTATTGGTCACTGCAGCATGGCTGACAAAACTGGGGGTGGGCCATGGGATGCACAACCCAAGTCAATGTCAGGAGAGGCAACCAAGGCTGAGAAGTGTCAAGTGGCACCACTGGCTGACAGTGAACCTGCACAAAAACTGCATAGGCCCAGTGCTGCCAGACTACCCTCCCCACCTATGATGGGCTCAATATCGATGGCAGGAGTCAGACTATGAAGAAGAACAAGACACAGACAGTGAGAGTGGGACTGAGAACATTACTGCAATATCAAACAATTGACTTTTTAGCATCAATGAGGTGTGATAGCCTCTGGGTACCCAGATGGTGAAACCCCAGGTTTCAGCTGAGGAGCAGACTGTGCTGGAGTCAAGATGGTTGTCAGCAGGCCAACAAAGAGCTCAGGCAGGCCAACTCACCCAGTTTGGGATGGACCGTAGTCAAATACTCTCTCTCTCTCTCTCTCTCGATCTCTCTCTCTCGACAGACTGACAGACTCATCATTGGCAGGGTCAACCATCTGACTGACCAGCACTGACAGTTGTCTTCTTCTCCTGCTTTCTTGTGTTTTCAGCACAGAAACTCACCTTCAAAGGAGTGGAGAGACAGAATAAATTTTCTTAAACCTTCTACTTCAGAAAAAGTAGGGAGCTCCAACATGTACTTCTCCTCCACCAAAAGTAAGGCCAGGGCCAGAGCATCCTTGCCATCCCCCTCTGCCTCCTGGGCCTGCAACATTGCCACCAACCTCACAGCCACAAATGGCACAAGCATTTTTGTTGGCATGCCCTGAAGTACCTACAGCCAGCATTCATCATCTGCAGATGCACAGCCTGGTATTGGGCACTATGCTCCACATCATGAGAAACGCCCAAGCAGTACACCCAGGCATCATGTCCATCAGTTACAGACACTGGGTACCTGCCAACCATGCACCTCTTGAACCCAGCTTCTTTTTCTCTTTCATGACAAAGACAAATGACGGAGCAGGAAGGTGATGGTGTAGATACAGGAATGAGTCAAAAGCTAAATTAGAATTTTATGAAAAACAGCTGAAATTCTGAGAACAAGTAGAATACTAATTCACTAGCTGGAGCTGTGAATGAGACCTGTTCCTTCAAGCAGAAGAAAAGATCTGAGTGCGTTGGGTGTGGAGCCAAAAGACAACATTTTCGACTGGTATAAGGAGTGAAACTTGAAGACTGTTCTGGTGACTGAGAATGCTCAGTGGGGGACTGCTGAAGTGTGGATAGTGACCTGAATCAACTGGAAGTAGTCATTCCCTATAGAAAGCTTTTTTAAAAAATACTGATTCCATCTTCACTGGTCTTTTAGTAAATTTACTGTGTGTTTCTGATTTAAACATTTGTGGCAAGCACACTTTCAGAACTGTACAATATAGTTACTGTTCCACTCTACCGAAGTTCACATCACTGGAACAACGCAAGAGCTTATAAAGGAAGTTTTACATCATACCGTTCTAAAATGGTCCCTACCAGCAGTGAGTAAACCAAATCACTGACAGACTTATCTAAAGGAGGCAAAAGCAGAAAAATAAAAGAATATAAATCAGCATTTCAATAAACACTTCCACAGAAATTTCTGGCTTGCGGGTTAAGTGCAATTCTCCTTTAAGAGTATGGATAAGGCTTAAATGACTGTTCCTACAAATGTCTTTGTTTATACAGAACAGTTGCAACCCCATGAATGACCTTGAGAGATCACTACTTTCGGGAATTTTACAGCAGCATATACACCTGTTTACAGTAGCGTGCTCTCCCCATGGTAGGATACTACAGTTTGCAGTTAACATCCTGCTCTTCTTCAAATGCCACAGCACCTTTGACCTCTGCCACACACACACACACCACTCTATACAGAAGGTTCCTCTGCCAGTGCTCCCCCAACTCCACAAATATAAACATGTTGCTGCATTAGTCACACAGGGAATATGTTCAGCTTATTCCAAAGCAACGTTTTATTTGACGTGTAATCTTATAGCTGGGTGAATTCTGGAGATTAAAAGTCAAGACTGAGCAGTAGAGGCCCGGGAAGAGTACCTCTGCCTGAGCCACTACAGGCACTCCATTCTTGATGCCTGCCCCCACACCCATAACATGCTTGTTGTGCAAAGCTGTCCAAATGCCTGAAGCCAGTCTCACCCCTAAACCTTCGAAGCATCCTCAGTGATGCAGGGTGTGCAGAGTATTAAGCAGACACTAGCCAAACAGCATTTTGCATTTTTGTATTTAGAGTCAGTTAACATTGTTCAAGTGGACTTGGCAATATGTAGAATGCCAGAACTGGAATTGTTGTAGCTGCTAAAAAAATACAGGTTACTCACCTGTAACAGGAGTTCTAGGAATGGTATATGTTGTTCATCCACACTTATTGGCAGGTATCCTTGCCGCTTTAAATCTTGCCGGAAGGTCTTCAAGCTGGCTCCTCCCACCCACCCGGGTGGTATAACTCTCGGCTCCGCCCCATGACGCCAGATCTGGCCCGCTGGAAGCTCAGGTTGTGCGTCGAAGCCGGGGAGGTCGGGTGGGTTGTGTGGATGAACAACATATACCATTCCTAGAACTCCTGTTACAGGTGAGTAACCTGTATTTAGGGACATGGATGTTGTTCATCCACACTTATTGGCAGACTCCTAGCAGTTCTCCGGAGGAGGAGGCAAGATGCACACCCAATACTTACTTGGGAAAGAGAGACTGGAGAACCGAGGCCCCAAAACCAGCATCCCGGCGTGACTCAAGGTCGATGTGGTAATGGGTAATGAAGGTGTTTGCTGACTTCCAGGTAGCAGCCCTGCAGATTTCCTGGATAGGGACGTCCCTGGAAGCAGCCACCGATGCAGCAGTATGGCGGGTAGAATGAGCTCTTATCCCCTCTGGGAGGCTCCATGCCCGTCAACTTATAGCAGAGATCTATGCAGGAGGTGACCCACCTGCTTATCGTCCGCTTGGCTGCAGGTCTGCCAGATGCGGCTTCAGCGTAGGTGACAAACAGCTGGCGAACCTCTCCCCGAATTTCAGCCGTGCGCTCTTTGTAATAGGCGAGCGCCCTTCTAGGGTCCAAAGTATGGAGCCTATATTCGGCCTCCGAGGTGTGATTGGGGTAGAACACCGGCAGAGTCAACACCTGGTTAAGGTGAAACTCCGACACCACCTTCGGAAGGAATTTCGGGTGGGGGCGCAGGACAACCTTGTCCCTGTGGAAGACCAGATAAGGAGACTCGATGGAAAGCGCCTGGAGCTCTCCCATCCTTCTGGCTGACGTGATAGCCACCAAGAAGGCGGTCTTCCACGACAGGTGAGAGAGAGCACACCTGTGCATAGGTTCGAATGGCTTGCCTATGAGCTTTGCCAGTACCAGCAGTAGATCCCACGGAGGTGGAGGTTCTCGCACCGGAGGGGAAATGTGATCAAGGCCTTTGAAAAAGCGCCAGACCACCTTCTCCTGCGCCACCGACTGCTTCCCCGGCCCGCGCCCGTAAGCAGAGATGGCTGCCAGGTGCACCCTTAGGGTCGCTCGACCTAAGCCCTTGATTAGAAAGGGACCATAAATAGTCCAAGATGCTTGCCAGGAACAGGAGGAAGGGTCCGCCCTTGCTCTGACACCAAATGGAAAACCTTTCCATTTGAAGGCATAGCATTTTCTGGTCGACCTTACGGATGCCTCAACTACATTGAGGACCTCGTTGGAAAGACCCAAGGCCTGGAACTCTAGCAGCTCAGGAACCAGGCCGTCAGGTGCAGGGATTGAAGGTCCGGATGGAACACCTTCCCTGATTGACTGAGAGCAGGTCCGGCGAGCTGGAAGCTGCGCGGAGTCCTGGAGCTGAGACTGAGGATATCTGGGTACCAGAACTGGCGAGGCCAGTCTGGGGCTATCAGAATCACCTGCGCCTTGTCCTCCTTGCCTTGAGAAGCACCTGTGGATCAAGGGAAATGGGGAAAGGCGAGAAGAGGCCCGGGTCCACTGCCTCGAAGGCATCCCCTGCAGTGAGCCCTGCTGAGGGGGCGGCATGGAACAGTCTCAGCCTGCTCTCCCTGGAGGCAAACAGGTCCACCTGAGGTCTGCCCCAATGGGAGAACAGATGCTGTACTACCTCCGGCAGGAGAGACCACTCGTGGGATGCAGCCCCTATCCGGCTCAGGGCATCGGCCAGGGTGTTGGAGGCTCCTGCCACATGAATGGCTAGGAGATCCGCCTCCAGGCTGCGCACGAGTGACCAAATGCGGAGAGCTTCCTTGCATAGAAGCATGGAGCGCGTCCCGCCCTGGCGGTTTAGATAGTACATGGTCGTGGTGTTGTCCGTCTGGACTCGGACCACTTGACCCCGGAGGAACGGAGCAAAGGTGGTGAGAGCTAGGCGGACCGCTCGGAGCTCCAGCAGGTTGATGTGGCATCGGGACTCCCGCGGGGACCAGAGGCCGTGGGCCCGGTGTTCCCCCAGATGGGCACCCCAACCCATCAGAGAGGCATCGGTCGATAGAGAGACCGTCGGCTCGGGGCGGACGAACGGGATGCCCTCCTGCAAATGACCTGGAACGATCCACCACTGGAGAGCGTTCCACATCCCCTGTGTCACCGACACAAGCTGGTCCAAAGGATCGCAGCGTTGTGACCACTGGCTGGCCAGTCCCCATTGAAGGGGACGATGTTCCAGTGGGCCCAATGGACCACGCTGGTGCAGGCTGCCATGAGACCCAGGAGGCGCAGGAAGTCCCGGCAGGCGCGAATTGCCCAACCAGAAATGAGTGGGCAAGGAGGAAAGAACCTCGGCCCTGTCCGCGAGCCGCGCTCTGGCTCGAAGAGAGTCGAGCTGCGCCCCGATGAACAGAATCACCTGCTTCGTCTCGAGTTCCGACTTGGCCTCGTTGATAAGGAGGCCTAGTTGAGAGCAGACCTGGAGGGCCAGATCTCTGGACCACTCCACCTCCTGCCTGGAGGGAGCTGCTATCAGCCAGTCGTCCAGGTAAGGGTACACCCGGACCCCTCGGCGCCGCAGGAATGCTGTCACCACTGCCATGCATTTGGTGAAGACCCTGGGAGCTGGAGACAAGCCGAAGGGCATGGCTTGGAACTCGAAAAGGGATCCTTCCGCTCGGAAGCGAAGGAATCTCTGGTGAGACGGACGGATAGGGACGTGGAAAACGCGCCCTGCAAATCCAGAGAGCAGAACCACATGCTGCTCCAAGGATGGTATTATCTGAGCCAGAGGGACCATCCTGAAGGTTCGAGACCTTAGGAACTTGTTTAGGTCGTGTAGGTCGAATGGGGCGCCAGCCCCGTCCGCTTCGGAACCAGGAAGTACCTGGACACAAACCCTGGGTCTGAAGGAGGTCCTCCACCTTCTTATCACCTCCTTCTGGAGGAGGAGGCGATGTCGGCTCGACGAGCACGCCAGCGAGGCTGGGGACCTCGGCCCCGAGGGGCGCACGGCTCTGAAGGGCGGTGCCTGCTCGAATTCTAGAGGCAGGCCTCTTCCCATCACCTCCAAAACCCACCTGTCCGTGGTAACAGCGGACCAGGCGGAACGGAAGTGCCGGAGCCGTCCCCCATGGGGGGACCCAAGGGTAAGGTGACGGGGATGGGGGCGACACCCCTCAGCCCGTCACTGGGCAGGCTTGGAGGAGGGACCAGCCGAGGGACCTCCTGGGCCTTTTCCTCCCTGCCTCCTGTTAGAGGAAGCCAGCGGCTTGGGTTTGGGATGCCAAGGCCGAGCCTGCTGGCCCTGGACGCTGTTGAGCCGGGTGCTGGGGCTTAGAAGGACTAAAGGGCTTAGGCTGTGGTTTGCGGCTTTGTCCTTCTGAGCGGAAGAGACCCGAGTCCAAGGTAGCATTGACTTCTCGATCCTCTGCAGGTGACCTTCCACCCCAGGGTCAAGAGGTCAGTCCCCAAAAGGAACATCCGCCAACTTGTGCTGGGTATCCGGCAAAGGTGGATATCTCAGCCAAGCCCGCCGACGCATAGCCACTGCGCCGCCACCGACCTGGCACATGAGTCCCCAAATCCAAAGCAGTCTGGAGCTGCTGTTTGGGCCACTGCTCTGCTCCTGGTCCCGCACCTGCTTGACCGTAGTCTG
The DNA here is from genome assembly GCA_016271365.2 of Neoceratodus forsteri. Classification (NCBI taxonomy): domain Eukaryota; kingdom Metazoa; phylum Chordata; order Ceratodontiformes; family Ceratodontidae; genus Neoceratodus; species Neoceratodus forsteri. The sequence continues at coordinate 646,554,792 of CM057449.1, forward strand.
CAGATTCGGGGAGATGAGGAATGACTCATCCAGGGAGCCCAACAGGGCATGAGAGAAAATGTGCCATGAGGGACGGCCGAACTGGCCTGACGGCGTCGAGAGAGGACACAGCATAGACTTTTCGCTCGACATAATCCAATTCTCTGGATTCCTTGTCGGAGCTTTGTCCACATCCCTGGCGCTGCGGGCGTGTCGAAAACGCTGTCGGTAACCAACCCCGCAGAGGGGTGCTCCCAAAACTGGACAGGGAACCGTAGGGACCGATACTTCCTGGCCATCCTGGCCGAAGGCGAGGACAGGAAGCAGGCGCTGCCAAAGCTCCAGGGCCAGACCCACTATGGCCTCGCTACTGGAAAGGCCTCGCTTGAGAATCCCTCGTCCAGAATCTCCGTGAGGGATACCTGGCCCATTTGGAACGGGTCAGAGCTTCATCCCGTGGACTCGAGATGAGCCGAGGCAGTCCTAGGAAGGACGACGGGCTATCGCCCATTGACTGTCCTCCTGAGGACCCAAGTCCAGTCGCTTGAGAAAAAGGAGGAATTATCTCGGACTCGGACGAGTCCTCGGAGCTGCTCCTGGCCTGAGCCACCTTCATCTGCCGAGGTCGGTCGGGAGTGAGGGTAACCGACAGCCGATGGGGTAGACCTTAGCCGACCGAGAATCCCTGGTCGGAGTCCCAAATAGTGGCTGTGGAGGCGGAGGTTCCACCGGAATCGTGGAGCAGCTGGTTTGGCCAACAACCGCCTGGGTACAGGCCTCGGTAAGTCGAGGTGTGTCGGCCGCCCGTGACAGCCACTTAATGGCCGGGAAGGCGTACTGTGTCGGCTTACTCCTGGTCAGGAGGAGCTGTTGCCACATGAGGTCCTCGCACTGGCCGACGCAACTTTCACGCCGAACTCCCTCGTCCGAGGAGGAGGAAGGACGCGACGAGCGCGACGCCGCTACCGTGGTGCCGAGACCGAGACCGCCTATGATGGCGGGATCGGCTGACCGCCAAGAAGTCCGAGACTGAGACCGAGCCTCGGCTCTTCCGAGGTCGGTGCGGGAAGTGTCAGCAGGAACCGGCACTTTGGCTCGGAGGGTTCATCCGAGGGCCCGGAACCGAGGCACAGGCAAGCCCAGCGGATCTCAACTTCGGGAACCGGGAGAGAGGAATCGGCCTATAGGCGACAGCCCGTCCGACGGTCGAGAAAATCTCGACTTGCCTACAGGAGTCTCAGTCAACTGACCTGACGGGGCACCGTGAGGCCAGTGGCCGGGTCGAGCGGTCGACCAAGTCGACGGTCCACGTCGACTCGGAGAGGGACCTTCCGCTTCCCAAGAGCGACGGAGGATTTACTTGTCCCTCTTTTTGACCGAGAAAAGGTCCAGCAGACGCTGGTCTTCTCCCTTAGTGGAGAGGGACAGACAAAGCTCCTTAAATGAAGCTGTGTAGGAAGAACCCAGAGAGGCGGGATAAATGCCGCGCCGAGGAAGATACTGCCCGGTGCCTCCTCTTCGAGGGCGATCATCTGCTCGAGCTGATCCGCCGAGCCCACCGCCGCTGGACACCGCCGACCGGCCTCCTTAGACTTCACCGAGGGAAACGCTTCGGGACGCCTGGTTGCAATCGGGGCACGGTTCTCGAGGACGAGGTCGGAAGGAAGAGCACAGGTCGAGTCCTATGGTCGTGTCAAGTCCTAAACAGTAGACACACGTGAGTGTGATCCGCCCCAGACATCTTCTGATTCGCAGGGCATTCCTCCGAAACCGAGTCGATTTGTCCATCGCAGCCGCGAGGGATCGAAGACCAAGTCTTTTAGCAAAAACTTTCAAATTCGCAAAACGGAAGAAATAGGAACCAGTCGCAAATGCAGAGCGTTAAGGAAGGAACCTGAGCTTCCAAGCGGTAAGGAAGATCTGGCGTCATGGGGCGGAGCCGAGAGTTATACCACCCGGGTGGGTGGGAGGAGCCAGCTTGAAGACCTTCCGGCAAGATTTAAAGCGGCAAGGATACCTGCCAATAAGTGTGGATGAACAACATATCCATGTCCCTAGAACATAATTTACATTCCATGCAGAACAGGCACAAATTGCACTATTTTCTCCAATCCTGACTGAAGAGCCATTTCAGATTTTACCAAATCTGATCTGGGAACAGTGAATGATATTGTTAAACAGGTAGGAAGCTCACTGGGTGGGGTGGGGGGCAGCAGGGGTTGGTGATAAAGGAGGCCAAGCCAGGGGCAAGGGAGGGTGTGAGTGGGTTCCATAGGGTTAAGTCCTGAGACCAGTCCTTTTTAATGTGTTCATCAGTTACATCAGAGAAGATACACAGGGCAAGACATGCCACTTTGCAGATGACACTAAGATCTGTGGTATGGTAGAAATTAAGAAAGGAGTTAGGGAGCTGCAGAGGGACCTGCAAAGATTAGAGAGGTGGTTCAGATACTGGCAGTTGAAATTCAGTGGCAAGAAGTTCAGAGTGATGCACGTAGGGAACAAGAACCCCAGGAAAGAACATTAGATGGGAAGGGTTACGCTAGATGCTATGGAAAGGGACCTGAGGAAGGAAGTCATTATAAGCAATTCCCTAACACAATCTAACCATTTTAACAAGGCCTACAGCAAGGCAACCAGGGTGTTGGGGTGTATTGGGGGGTTAACCGCAGGAGGAATGGGGTGGTACTGCCTCTGTATAGATCACTGGTGAGGCAACATCTGGAATACTGTGCTCAGTTCTGGAGCCCCCACCTAAGCAAAGACAAAGACAGGCTAAAGAGTGAAAAGTAGGGCAACCAAAATGATTTGGGGCCAGCAGGGTAGATCCTAAGCATATCAGCTTAAGGACCTGAACATGTTCTCGCTGGAGATCAGAAGGGAGAGGAGCTATATGACAGAGTGTCTGAGCCATGGAACAGCCTACTTGCAGAGGTGGCAGGTGCCAGAACCGTTAATCATTTCAAACACGGCTGGGATCGAGTGAAAGGCTTAAAGAGATCCACCAAGTTAATTTAAAAAGCATGTGCACCCAATATACGGGTGCCTTACCTCAGAGAAATACTGTAACTGCATAGATGCCCCCAAATAATCCACTAGATAAAATGCTGTAACGCTTGTAAAAATAGTTGCACCGGGTGCCCAGGGCTTCCCGATCTTAAGAGCCGCCGATGCTCCACCTCCATGCTCAGCCAAGTTATGGTGCAATGCTAGGGATAGCACGGGGACACGCTCCATTATAGTCAATGGGTGACAACTTTCTGATCATTTTTTTATATTGTAATGGTCACTTGGTAATGAAACATGGGCACTGGTTGGCTAACAAGGGATCTGATAGTCAACCCGTGCCCACGTTTCATCCCCAAGTGACCATTACAATAACAAAAAATGATCAGAAAGCTGCCACCCATTGACTATAATGGAGCACAACCCCACACTCTCCCTAGCATCACATCACAACTTGGTTGAGCACGGGGGCAGAACATGGGCGGCTCTTAAGACCAGGAAGCCTTGAGCACCCGGTACAACTATTTTTACGAGTGTTACAATGTTTCATCTATAGTGGATTATTTGGGGGCATGTATGCAGTTGCAGTATTCTCCTGATGTAAGGCACCCATATATTGGGTGCACACGCTGAGACTCGTAAGTCTCTTTAACAGTTACACAGGGGAAAACTGTAGGACAGGGGCCAAGGTGGGAGAGGAGGGTGATAACTCCAAATAGTCATCAGGTCCCAGGGTAGGGTAGGGTAAAACTGGGCAAACTGGATGGACCAAAGGTCTTGTTCTGTTGACATTTTCAGTTTCTAAACTGAAGCTACTCAGTACACCAGCTCTATGATGCCGAGTCGACAACTGACTCGTTGACCTGCATCGCAGCGCCAGGCTCCTTGTCGACTGTGAGTTGTGGTCAGTAAGGAGACGCACACAGCAGAGTCTGTGCTCTTCTTCGGGGGCTCTGCTACCTGCACCCCTGTCTCTATAGATACCAACTCCGAGTCAGAGTTGGTTCGGGGAAGGGGTGCAAGACGGAGAATGGTGTTGCTGGATCCCGGGCACAACTCCTACAGTGACCCGGCAGTGTTGTCGGCAGCGATGCATGTCACTGTAGGGGTTTCATGGTGGGAGGTGTATACTCGGTACACCCCTCTCCCCAATACTGGGGATAACATCCAGAATGCCGAAACCTGCAAAATCCTCAATGGCCATACCATCCATAACAGATAAAATAGCTCAGTTCGTGCTTGTTCCAGCCACTTCATCCAAAACAAATGTTCCATTTTTTGCCAGTTCCGGCTGTAAATGTTCCAGTGTTCCATATTTCACCATTGTTCAAGTAGCCAATTTGATACTGTGGTTCCACAAGCTGCTGATAAAATATCAATGTTTTTTTAAGTTTTGGCTTAGGTTTTGTCATTTGGCTAAAATGTTTAAGTGAAAATTAGATGTGCTATAAAGTTTTAGATCACCTGCTTAAGGCACCATGGACCATGATCTGGTATAACTTTCAAGAGGGTTATATAGAGACAGATATGCAATCAGCAGTTAATTGCCATTTATTTCATGATGACCCACAACAAAGTCATAATAATTCGAGCTTGATTTTATATCTATTTATTCAGAAGGAAGTAAATGTTTTACTTGCAACGGTCTTGCAGTTGCGACCTGTTAAACAAATAATCTTGGTGCACGCAGGGTGCACTTGTTCCTATGAAAGGACTCGTCTTTTATCAGTTATTCTTTTATGAGGGTGTCACTGATAGCACTGTCTAAATTAGGTTACATTTTTATTCATCATTCAACCGGTTTATTCATTTAACTGCACAGATAAACATCACATTTTATCATATTTTTCAGTTCTTTAGCACACAGTAACCGCAGCAATATACTGAATAGACAGTGATCCACGCTGTAAATCAGTGAACAGTAAGCTTTCATTAAAAGGTTTATTCACATCATTAGGATTTGGTTAAAATGAATATTCCAACTCCCCCTATTAATACTCCATGTCACGTAACCGATAAAAGTTAACTAAGCCCTTTACAAAATTAATCCTAATAATAATAATAATCTTAGATGGAAGAAGACCTAGGCCCATTATGACCGTTCCCCCAACTTCTTAGTGGTTATAAGTATTTTATACCCCTGATGTACACATCCAGTTGTGCCTTAACATGTTTACATTTTGTGAACCCACCACTGACTCCAGTAAACTATTCCAACTGTTAAACTACCTTCTGAGTGAAGAGGTACCTCCTTGCCTTATTTCTCAGTCCTAATCCACAAACTGTGGAGTAAATTTATGTGTAGTAACAATGGAGTTGCTGCATATGTTACCTGCCATGTTTCTGTCAGGCTAACAACCATAATGCTTTTCTCTTGGAGCTGAGAATGTTCAGATATTTTTTGCTTTGTAATTATTATTCTTTTAATAAAATCTATTTCAAATGGAAGCTGGTCGTTTCATTGAAATAGACTTCTGCTTCAGAGCAGATGGAAACAGCACATTATGCTTAGGTGGTAACGCAACACAACATACAGTACTATACAACACGCACATATGGTAATGCACCTAACTTCATATATGTATGCCTACTTGCTCGTTTTCTAGTGCTTTCTCGTTTAACAAGTTGATGGCTTCACTGTACACAGCAGTAAGACTTAATTTTGTGTTTGAAGATTGCGCTGGCAGGCGACGAACAGACATCAGAAGAAAGACATTTTTATAGGACTACACCTCTGCACACAAGATTTGCCAGATTATGTTAACATTATATGGATTCCATCAAAAACTGACAAGACTGGAAGAACTTGAAAAATCATATACTGTAATCATCATTAACTATTGGGTTACAATCGTCCTATTTATCAGGGGTAACATTACGGAAAAAGACTATTTTTGGCAGAGTACCAAAATCCTGATATGGGTTATTTTGTCAAACAATCTGGTATTCCATCCAAATTTTCTGTATTATAGCCCTTCATGATAGTGTTGTGGTCTCCACTACCACTCCCTTCCCAAATTACAAGCATAATAGCTGAGAAGTACATCAAGAACACAGGCTATTATACACATAGAAATGCACAAGCTGACACGCTGTAAGACATTTACATGCATTCAAACTGTACATGCACATGCTAGGAGACACATACCCACATACTGTATGCTGAGAGTGACATTTCCTGAGATACACCTGTTTACAGCAGCAGTGCATGGTGTTATAAACATATTGTACCTATTTATTCCAGCTTAGAGTGCCCTTTTTCTCCTGTCTTTTAAAATGGCCTTTTATCCCCCAATTTGGATCCCTTTAGCATGTTTAATTTTATCTGAAGCAATAAAAGGAGCAGTTATGGCTATCCCCCCACCCTTTGTGTGTGTGGCTTTCTTTGTTTTGTTTTTTTAACACTCAACTCTGTTTTTCTCCTTGGTTGTCAGCTAGGATATATAACCCACATCAGTCTCCAGGGTCCCCGCAAGGATCCAAGAATTTATGCACTGCTCATTATCCAAGGGGTTTTCTGCCTTGTTGTAGGTTTCTCATTGGTGAAGGTATGCATACAATGACCTCAGTGCATGGCCGGTTTCGCTCCCACACCCGAAGTGCAGACGTCCACCACCTCCGCCTTTCCCACTGCAGCAGTGAGCCCAGGCTGACCTAGCAGGCTATTTATAACTAAGATCAGGCACCATCAGTAAAAAATTGGTGTGTACTAAAAAATGCTAGACTTCCAAGAAAAGTAAACTTTATTACAAAATAGAAAAAAAAGGCAACTTACAGACTTTTTGTGTGGCAGTGTACACCCCAAACCCCTGCCTCTGATGTTTCACACCTTAGCAAGCACTTTTTGAAAGAGTTGCTAGGGGTCTGTACGCTGCTGAGTGTCAGATCCCTTCCTTCCCCAGAGAAGGTGAGCAGTCCTTCACTCAGCCTTCTCCCCCAGCCGGCTGACCCTCCAATAGCCATGAGTTCGCTCCTGAAGCTGGGTTGGTAGTGTAGCACGTGACAGTGCTACGACCTCACTGAGAGGCCAGCTGTCCCTGGGTTTTAATCATTATTTTCCACTGTTTTGAATACCCATCTTCCCATAAGGTCAGGAAGCGGTGACTGTTGCATGCCTTTTCACTTTAATCACCAGAAAAATGATATTAAAAGGGAACATAAACAATGTTGTTTACATTTTTTAATGTAATTGCAAATGCAAGTATGTGTGAAGTCTGCTTAATCACCCCAGTGTACTGTTTTGTATGTTTATTTTGCAAGTCTTTTTTTTTTTTTATTAATTTTGGGCCCCATATTAATGTAGTCTTTTTCCCACCCAAAATTCATATTTTGAATTACTTAGCAGTTCCAGAACACAGTGACATCAGCTGAGCTGAAGAGTACAAAGAAGCGGAACACGGTGACATCATCTGAGCTGATATCACTGTGTTCCGCTTCACTGAAATGTTTAGCTCAACTGAAGTCATTGCATTCTGAAACTAAGTAGTTAAAAAAATTAATAATCAGTGGAAAAAGGGCTACATTAATATGGGTCTGTAAATAAGGAAAATATTAGGACTATTTCAAGCCGGCCCGGTGGCACTAAGGGCTGAGGCGCTGGATGCCTTTACCTTGCACCACGCCGGCAACCGGGTTCGAGAGCTAACTCAGATCATTGGGGGTTGGCTGGGGATGAGAGGATTGAGTGTCCAGAAGACTGCTCTCCTCTCCTGGGGAGGGGGGGGATGTGGATCCCTGGCATGCTGCAACTCCCAGTGGAGACTGGGGACACTGCAGTTTGAGAACACCAGAGAAATGGGTGGAGACAGCAGCGGACATCCTGTGGGCAGGTGTGGCAGCATGCCCGTCATGTGCTGGATGTCACTGCATGTCTACACCTCTGGGGTACTAGAAGAAGAAAACCCCTTCTGTGTGTGGCACAAGGACACCCACGCTGGACTCCCACTCCCTTCAATCCCAAACAAAGCATAGTCTGGTTGGGTCAGTGGTTCAGGGTGATCTCAGTATCCCCCCCCTCATGTTCCCCTGGTGGGGCCCTCCATGGGGGTAAGCTATGGTCCTCCCCGTTCCCACCAGCTGTGGTGGAGGCCAGATCAGAGGGGAGTGTTGAGGATCCATGACAAAGGGCTAAAAGGGAACCTGGTGCCATCCCCACCGCACGGAAGGAGAATAGAACAGAATTGGGAAAACAATAGGACAATTTCAAATCAAACACACAAAACAATACACTGGTGTGATAAAAACAAGACATAATATGTACCCAGTTGTACAATTACATTAAAAACCATAAGCAACAATTGTTTATGTTCCCTTTAAACAATAGGGCCCAGATATTCAAATGGGTTGCACATGGCGCAGCAGTGTTCGCCGCTACTAACTCACTGATGTCTTAGCGCAATATTCAAAAGGGAAAAGTGATGCGGCACAAATCCCGATCGCCCGGAACACTCGGCAATGTATGCAGGCACAGGTGGGGGGTGCCCATGCATAACCTGCAAGCCGATATTCAGCCTGGGATGTGCAGAGCCATGCATGCCAACCCCTACCTCGCGCCCAGCACAAAGTTAAGCCAAAATAAAAAAGGAACAACTGATGGCCACCCACAGGTGAGCTGCCACATTGCAGGGTGCAACATGGCAGCTGCCACCTGTGGGTGGCCACCCGAGTTCCGGCTGCACCTGGCGGCGCCCCCCCATGCCCGATCGTGGGCATTTGTAAAAAAAGTCTTCGTCCTATATCCCTGGTGGTCCAGTGAACCGCTTTCTGCCCAGTCGCGGGCATCTGTATTAATAAACACCCCGTCCAATATCCCTGGTGGTCCAGTGGACCGCTTTCTGCCCCATCGCGGGCATCTGTATTAATAAAAGCCCTGTCCTATATCCCTGGTGGTCCAGTGGACCGCTTTCTGCCCGATCGCAGGCATCTGTATTAATAAAACACCCCATCCAATATCCCTGGTGGTCCAGTGGTACCCCCCCTCCCCACCAGCCCACTGAGCCCCACCACCCCGCTCCTCCCAGTCAGCTGGTGGGCGGCAGCCCCACTCGCCTGCCGCCCGCTGCCCACCGACTGACACTCAGTAGGCTGCACGCCATTGGTGCACAGTGTGAGCCACGGGCGGTAGCCCATACCGTCACTACACATTCCAGATATGTGAATTCATTCTGCCGGCTGACCGAGGGGGAGCGGGGTGGTGGGGCTCCAGTGGGCGGGTGGAGGGGGTACCACTGACCACCAGGATATTAGACGGGTTTTTATTACTACAGATGCCCGCGATCGGCAGAAAGCAGTCCACTGGACCACCAGAGAGATATTGGACAGGGTTTTATTATTACAGATGCCCGCGATCGGCAGAAAGCGTCCAATGGACCACCAGGGATATTGGATGGGGTTTTATTACTACAGATGCCTGCACTGGCAGAAAGCGGTCCACTGGACCACCAGGGAAATAGGACGGGTTTTTATTATTACAGATGCCCGTGATCGGCAGACAGCGGTCCACTGGACCACCAGGGATATAAGGCGGGTTTCTATTTTACAGATGCTCATGAAGGGCTGCTGCAGGGCGTTGATCCGACGGTTGCTGCTTCGGCAGGCGCCAGGCGCAAGTCATCGGGATCAGTCCGCCTGCATGCAAATGGGGACATAATGATATGCAAATGGCCCCATGTGCACCTGCATACATTATGGCCCCATTTGCATGTCAACTTTTGAATATCGTGGGTGCTGTGCATGGCGCAATGGAACTTGTGCTAGTGCATCTCCATGCTCCACTCTGGCCACTTGCGCTGGCGCAGTGCTACTGCGCCATGCATACTGGGGGTGGCCAGGGTGCGATATTCAAAGATGCTGAGCCAAGGCGCAGCTCCTTTGAATATCACTTAGTCCACACCCCTGCGCAGCCAAGTTGAGCTGTGCCCAAGCTTGCGCCACAGCCTGGCGCAGTTTGATTATCTGGGCCTAGGTGTCCAAAACCAGCTGAGAATGCTAGTAAAAACCTGGGTATAGCCATATTTATGGATAGCTCAACTATGAAATCTGTAAAAAAAATTTAATAAGGCAGACTCAAAATGTGGGTTGGGTAAAAAGGATAAAAAGGGAGGTTTCAAGCAGGCATACCTCTCAGCCTTTTGTCAGTGAAATGAGGGACACAGGCACTCAAAATGATGAACAATGAGGGACACTGACCGTCAAAATGAGGGACACATCCTCAAAGTTGGAGATAAAAAAAAAACTCTAAAAACCATTGACTATACTTGTATAAATTGTATTTTTAATATGGCATCTTCCAGTATTATGCATTTCTACTCTAAAGCTTTAATTTACAGCACCCTCTCTGTGTGGGCAGTAGCTTTTTTCACGAGGGACGACTGAGGGACAGAACCATTTTGAGGGGTAAAATGAGGGACGTCCTTCATAATCGGGGACAGTTGAGAGGTATGAGCAACAGTATTTGTTAATAAGCAAACAATCATATGGTTTTATAATCATATATTTCTGATAAATTCATCAGTATATTTTTATTACTAATTTTCTAATTGACTCAAGGCATTAAAGCAGGTTGCTAGGAGTTTTTAAACACACCTTCCCATGCGTTTACTTATGAACGTCACATACTGGATTCAAAGTGTGGAGGAGGGTGCTAGTACCCATTTCTGTTGGTAAACAGCACACCACTATATCAGAATGCTTAACACCATATATTGATAGTGGCCTCAAAATTAATATCTTGGTTCAAGAATGAAATATGATGAAAGAACAAGCATTTGTCAATACCGAGAGTTCACTGTTGGTATTGCTCTTGTACATGCCTCCCATATTTTTCGCTGTATATTCCTCTGTCTTGCATTTTAAGGGTGGACATTATGATTGGTAACCCTAATGCCCCGGGCATTTGTTGGTATTTTTACTCCAAATTTTCAACATGGGCTTTTTGGGACATCACCTCATGAACAATGCCAGTATCATTTTGTTGCTCAATCCCAAGAGGTGATTTCGCACAGCGAGTGTGCCATTTGACGCCACAGGTGCGAAAACACATTTCGGGCTGGATGTGGAAAATGACTGCTGTATTGTTCATGAGGAGGTGTGAAGAAATGGCAGTGTTGAAAATCTGGAGTGAAAATATGAAAAAGCGGCGAAGTTACAAGTGTGCATAGAAACTGCGCAATGCACACCAACACAAGTCATTTTGAATGCTTTCACCAAATTTTCAAATGGCCTTTAGACCTTCCTCATGAACAGTGGCACTGGAATTTTATTAATCTGTCCCAAAAGTTGATTTTGTTTGCACAGCAGTCGCGCCATTCTGTGCCACAGGTGCAAAAACACATTTTGGAAAGGATACAAAAAATGACAGCTGTACTGTTCATAAGGGGGTGTGAAAAAATGGCAATGTTGGAAATATGGAGTTAAAATCTTAAAAATTGATGACGTTATAACAGTGCATAGAAACTGCACAAAGGACATTTGTAACGCAGTCATTTTTGGGATTTTTTTTCACCAAATTTGCAATAAGGGCTTTTTGAGACCCATCTTGGGAACAGTGACACTGTCGTTTCATTAATTGGTCTCGAAAGGTGATTCCGTGCAGTGACCGTGAAATCACCTTTCGAGACTGGGAAACGAAATAATAGTGATTGTGTTCATGAGGTGGGATCCCAAGAACCCTATGTTGAAAATTTGGAACCAAAACTCTCAGAAATGGCTGAGATATCAACCTAAATTGACAACCCCCCCCACATTCACTGCCATTTTAGGACTTACTGTCATTTCTTCAGTTTGCGGTCAATTTTGAAGAGTGCAGACATGTTCCCGATCCACTGAAGATCGCTGCTCCCAACCTCTGGAGGTAGTAAGTAGGTGAAGAAGGGTGTGGGGAGGTTGGGTTGCAGAGGGAGGGTGCGGGTTGGGGAGGGTGGTCAGTGCAATGACGAGGGACCGCTTGTCTTATCAGGTTTAAAAAAAAGACTTTGTGGGTTTGTTTTCTTTTTACAGGGAAACTGAGGATGTTGGCACACTGGGGTGGCTCCACTGTGCCAGAGTACTGGTGGTTCAAGGGGATCAATGCCGACTGGGATTGGGCACCCGTAGGTCGGAGGATATGGGGTGCATCCGACACTTGGAATAGGCATCTCGGTGTCGGAACCATGGTAGGTTTACTAAAGCATGGGGGGTACAGGCCACATGGGGATTGAGCACCCCGATGTTGGCAGGCGGGGGCGGGGGTCTGCCAGCATGATGGCAGAGACAGTGGCACGTGGAGGAGGCAGGCAAGGAAAGTGCCTCCTCCCAGCCAGCATGATCGATTGCGCTTACAGTAACAGTGCCTTTGGGCACTCAATACTCCCAGCCTGTATGGAGCTTAGGCTGTGGCCTGCTCCACATGGGTGGGAGAAACTTTAGAATGGCAGACAGCAGGACGTGGCAGATACAGTATGTCATGATGCAATCAGCTATTTGCGCTGCGGTGACCTGCAGATGAAAGGAAAAAGCCGGCTCCTGATTGGTCCAGCTTTTTCTTTTCAAGTGCAGACCACTGCGGGCAAAACAGAGTCAGAACCAGCCATTAATCAACACTTCTGTGTCTCTGCAGACTGAGGATTGGTGTGATACTGTCGAGCCCCATGCAGAGCACTCTGCATTGGACAGACAGTGTCACACCCCTCAAAGCCTACTTTCCCAAGGAGTTTGATGCGCATGCGTGAACTCAAAAATAGACACAGTCATGGTTTTGCCAGTAATACGTTATAACTACTTCAAGATTTTTTTTCTGGGAACAAAAACTGCTGCTTTAAAATTGAATAAAATGATATTGATACAACATTTTCACTGTAACATGCACCACTGCTGAATGAATGGCAACTTACTCAAGAGAGACTGACATCATTTGAAAGTACATTCCCCTTTAAGACAATGCTGGGTATCTGGCCCTCAAAAAATACATATTACTTAGCTGCATTATGAGGGCTGGCAGTATAGCCTAGAGGTTAGAGTAATGAGCTATGAAGTAGCTTGGTATATCCAGTAGACAGGCCTGGGTTTGATTCCCACAACCTCAACTTGCAAGCTGTGTGATTCTGAGCAAGTCACTTAACCTCTCCAGTGCTCCCAGGTCACCCCTGAAAACAGGCACGTGGGCCTTACCCAGTTACAAGAGAATAAAAGAAAAAAATGATCACATTAGACCTTGTCATATGCTTCAGATTTTTAGAACTTTTGACCATCACAAACTGCAAATAATATGCTTTATAATTTTATATATTTCAAAAGTTTTACCAGGAAAGACATACTGAGCTGGTAGCAGCTCGTTTCCAGATGCATCCCAACTGACCTCACAATAGCTGTCTGTGTTTGACACTTCACAGGTTGTCATGGTAAACATTATGATGTCATACTCAAAGTTCCTGTTAAAGGCCAGTTGGGAAAAGTCAAATGCTTTTTATACAAACTTCTTAGCTAAGCTAACAAGATGTGTTATAAACACTTGCAAAGACAACTGCAAATTTAAAATAAAACTATTCTCTAGTGAATTTTTTTATATTAGTTGAAACATGTTTTCATTTCATGTTCATTTTTTATACTTGTAAGCTAATGAGCAATACTACTCTTTTTCATTAGCGACAAGTTAAAAAATACACATATACAATATAATGCAACCCAAGTAGAAACAAATCATAAAACAGTTAAAACATGCAAGCATTACATTGGAAGAGCCATTGTTTTAGGTGCACGTTAAACATAAGACATGGTTGGACAATTGACAAGTTCACCGGGAAACAAACTGTGAAACTGAGGAGCCTTATACATAATGAGTGGAAAATCTCTTAAATAATGGAACATTATGTTAACAGAAATATATGTTGAAGTGCAGTGCTCCTCAAACTATGCATTAGCACAACAAATGTATTACTTCTACCTAATAGATTTTTTTGAACTATAGCAGACTTAGAAGACCTTAGCCATCTTTTCTTTAGAGGTAATACATTTCAACTGTATATAAAAACAAACGTAATACTAATATTGCTTAGAATATTTCTTACTCACAGAAGTGGACCTTTAATGGATTAAAGAGGAAGGATACAAGCTCTTCAAAAAAATGGCCTATTTGATCACACTTTCAAGAACCTCATCAGGGACAGACAGCACTAATGTTACCATTACAGCTAACAGGCACCCTTTTCAACAGGCTCACACAAGAGGCAACGATCTGAATATGGACAGAGTCCTAAAGCAGCAGTATTTGTTTGTTACAGAGTAGTTTGTTTTTTTCAGTAATAATGGTCTTCTGGCAATAACATCAATATACTCATTTTTCTTTTCATTTTCTTTCACTCCTGAACTATGAGATTTGAAAGATTTGCAAGGCCCCCTGACACCTTGCCACATCTAACATGAAAAGAATTAAATATCTTGGTTTGGTTCTATACTGCTTACCATCAGAAACGTGTTGTCGCACCCTCCTAATACATTCACAGTATGACTCTAGAGAATGCATATTCAAAAATTAACATCAACAGAAGAGAATAAAATATATATATATATATAGTGAGTGGCAGCTATCTTTAATGAGTTCACAAGTCATTAATTACAAAATGAGTTATAACAGCTGTTTTAAAAATATCTGAGAAAAAAAAATACACTTAGGATAAATCTAAGGATGTCATAAATACATTTCTTGCTTAAAAAACATATCAAATGTATCTGCCAAATAATTCAATACTGCTGCTTATAACATGGGGACATATAGATCAGAATCGTCATTGGTCAACTCCTAGCACCTGACCATGCGTTAATCCACAATATACTAACAGCTCATGTGAGCAGGTGCCAGGGAAAATCAGACAGCTGTGCCAGGTCGGGTTTTCGCTCCAATGGAGCAAATGTCAAATTCAGGCATTTGTTTTGTACCATTTCAAAACTCTGCAATTGAATCTGCACAGTTCCCCGATGATTACAGGAAAGTTCCTGTGAAGCCACACACAGCTAGAGCTCTGCAATTCAATCCACACAGTTCCCCAAACATCACGTAAAAGTTGTCAGCAAGCTACACAGAGGTAGCGCATGTGACTCTATTGCCACAAGCGTGTTGGCGACCCGCAATCTGCTTTCCTGGGGTAACAGTTGTGCCATTTGAGTCTCGTCCTACTCCCCTGCAGTGGCAAGAGTGACTGCGACCTGCTGTCAGTCACACAGCAACAGTGTATTGAAGTCCTTGGTGCACCCCCCTCCACACACAGCTGACCTGCACATTGCTGACCCTGATCCTTACATCCACACAGAGATACGCACAGTGAAAACAGAATTCCTGCAGTGTCCTGCAGCTCTCTGTGCAGTTCTCTTGCCTTTGGTATGGTACTCTACCACCTGAGAGCAAGTTTTGGGAGCTATTAGCTGCCTGTAGGTATTGTCAGGCAGCAACAGGTGCAGTGCAGATGTTGAAAAGGCAGGCGCGTGAGGGGACAGTACACTGGTCATAGACAGAAAGATGCGTGCCTGCAGTGGGCCACCCTGAAGAGATCCCTGTCCCATTTGCTGTCCTGTACCCACAGTCTGGCATCTTCCTCCCCGATGATGCACTGTTATTTGCCCCCCTCAGCACCCATAATTGGCCCCCGCCCCAGTGAGTCAGAAGCATGGGCGGTAGTGAGCGAGAGAGATAGACAGAGACGGATTAGCACAGCGGGAGCCGACACTGTAGCTTAACAGTGTACGGCAAGGAGAGAAACAGAGACACATGCAGCACGGAGAGACAGCTATAGCATCACTGAATAGTGGAGATGTAAAGTAAGTGTTGTTCAATGTAATAGTTACAGTTCAGAATTTTAAAAGCGGAGACTTAGGTGTGACTCTGTAAAATCCCTTAATTTGATGCAACTGTTCACAGGGTGAACAAAAGTGACGGACTGAGGATTTTGGCAGTATACTTGATCCTAACGCTGCTGTCAGTTTGTAAGAAAAAAAGGAAACAAAAAAATTAATGAATGAATTATTAGTGTTATGGAGCAGCAGGCTATGTTCTGTGGAAAGTTGCTGCAGTCTCCTCACTCTGTGCCATAGCCATATACTATTGTGTGGAAGATCCTCTGTGAGCCCCCCACCCCGAATCCTAGCTCCCCCTGCAGAGACACAGAAGCATTGATTAATGGCAGTATTCACCAGTATTAGCAACACAGTAGTTCTGCTGGTGGCAGAACACATAAAATAGTTCCTATGTTTTCCTGATGTAATCATGCTTTCCTCTTCCATTTTGCACCTGTACTGACACCCCATGTTATAAGCGCAATAACCCACTCCAGGGTGTGCGGTTATTGGTGATTAATCAACACCCCGGGTGCTGTGAGGACACTCGGCCTGCAGCCTCATGTCTCATAACGCACCCGGGGTGTTGATTAATCCCCAATAACCACACACCCTGTTGTGGGTTATTGCTTACTTACAGTACCCATCTCACACATTAGAAGTTGCCCCTCCATGGTAGATTAAAGATACAGTAGAGTGGTAGTGTGAGGAAGATGATGATGTGACTTTTTGAGCAATACCTGTTAGATAGCTAGAGGATTTGCGTTCCCATTGTTGTTGTCACACTCACACCTTTCACAAACAGTACAAAAATCATGATAGGACAAATAAAAAAAGAAAGTGCTTATAATGGGCAGAATATATAAACATACAGTACTAATCCACTACTCGAATCTTTTCTCTTTATAATTGTTGACTAAGTAGAACTTTAATGTTTACTGAAGAGTCCATTGTTTATTTTTCTTTATACCATTAACAATGGACCAGAGCCCCCAGCAAACTGGTTTAGCTGTGTGCCAACCAGACTCTGTTACAAAACAGGCCCCCACCCCCACCTCTGTTTCAATACAGACAGTTAACTGGAACCTAGACAGATGTTCTGCCTCTGGACAAGGAACCAGAAGGCAACACTGTTTAATGGGGATATGTACCATTCCATGTATGATTGTTTTATTTCTTATTTGGGGTTAGTTTTAACAAATGCCTTAAGAGAAATATAGGGAAAAAAAATCCCTTTTAAAGGGATCCTGTGAAAACTTTTTGTGTCATATTATTTCTAGTTAAAACCCCATATTTTATGATTGCTTACCTTCCCTAAAATTCACTAGTGTTGCTGGTTGTATCATCTGCTTACTTGTTTAGTAGAACTGAAATGCATGCCAATGTATACCAGTACTTATACCCAACCTTGTTTTGCTTTAAATCCTTAATCTACTCTGACTGCATACTTCCTGAACATCAGGAAGCACCCCCAAACAGTGTAGCCACTCATGATACAATAGTCCCCACTACTCCCAATGCATAATTAGTGGCTAGACTGTGTTGGGGGTTTTCCCAAATCAAAGAAAGACACAGTGGAAGTTGCTCAAGTAATGTAAACAAACATGTTTTTGAATGGCAAGACAAGTATAGTGAGCAGCCTGCTTTTCATTTTTTGGAAAAAAAATAATAATCAGGATCAAACTACAAGCTACATCAGTAGTCTCTACATAATGTGAACAATCACAACATGTGTTTTTTAAACTGGGGCTGCGTCACCTGTCTCTATACAATGTGACTATTCATGTGTTTTTTTTATATTGGGGGCTCTTCAAGGCCTACAGGGTTGACAGTGTCCATTTAAAGAGCTAGTATCCCAGAATAAACTGTTAGGCCGATGGGTACCTACCATGTTTAGTTTTATAAACAAGGGTTTTAACATTCAAAATACAGCCTATAAAAACCTGCCCCCTCTGTCCCCACCACCACCGACACTGGGCTTGGAAAAATGGAGGAAAAGACGCTAGCACTGTCCACTTGTGCAATGCCTTAGGGGGAGGGGAACTAAGAAGGACTGCATAAGGAACCAGTACTCAGTTTTTCTTCTATTATTTCGTTTTTTTGCTGGGGAACTAGGGCTAGGCAATTCTGCCTGTCTTCAGAGTTGTCCCATGGGGAGGGGTGGTACAAATGTAGACTGACATATTGAATCAGGTTCAGCCAAGATGAGCTGTTGGTGGTACGGTATTTTGAATGAATGAAGGGAATCTGACCAGGGCATCAGGGAAATTCCCCTACTGTTTCCAAGAAGTGCCACGGGATCTTTAACGGCACCTGAACAACCAGCAGAACTACACTACAGTGTCAGTACTGGGATTTTGTCCATATTCCTGGTGTGGAGCTAGAATGCACAACCATGCTATCTTCTGGCCTCAGAGACAAGTGTGCAACTTGCTGAGAGACTGATACAGACACTGGACCCACTAAAATGGAACCTCTAAAATAATTAGTACAATTTGCTTATTGTAACATCTTTAAAAAATGCACTTTGGAAAAGAGGTTGCCATCTACAAAGTACATGTATTTTCTAAAGACATGACATTAAGGGAATTAATCTAGAGGTTCCATTTTATCTGGCCAGCTGCATACTGATTCCTTAAACAGCACTTCCTGGTTCCTCTCAACAAAATGTCACACAAGGGCATGGAGTCAGCATATCTGCTTCCATTTTGTTGAACCCAGTGACATTCGGGTGCAATGTTTTTATAGGTTTCTATACATTATAATGTAGAGGCATACTTTCTGTGAACCAGAATGCAGTTGTGATGATGTCATAGCCTCACTAGTCTTAACAGTCTGCATTGAGGCAGATAAGAACAATCGCTTTTGCTAGACGGATGCTTTCAGTTGTGAAGAGACGCACTGAATTCTATTTTGAGGCTTTTAAAAAAAAATTCTTATTATTTTCATTATTCCCCAACCTCATGCACACTGTTAGGGTTAAAGACTATGATATCACCGCTACCTCTTAACTGTTCGCAAAACGGATGGCTCTTTATCATTACTTAAAAAGTAGTTCCCATATTTTACTGACGACATTAGTGTAGCAATGCAAATCCCTGGGTCACTGCTGTAAAATAATCATGTAACAAATGATATACATCCTCTTTAAATTACATATACCCATGGCCCAAAAAGTAGTTTTATACATTTTTTGGAAACTTCTGAAACCCGTCCACACTTTGTTTCTCAAACCTGGGGTACGCACGATGTTTTCTTTTAAATCCAGCCTGTGTATTTTGTTCATTCACATAATGTTTTGTTATATATCCCATGTTAAAGGAAAAAGTAAATATTTCATCAGGTAGGAATCCTGATTTGGAAGACACAAGACTAATACATCCACTGGCATCCCTATAGCCAGTTTTTGCCAGTTGTCACCTACTGATCATGGAGCTGTCAAAAACATTTTGGCACTGTCCTGTAAAGCAGTGATAGAACTGGCATAGCAGTCTAAGAGTACCTTCCACGCATGTGGTATTCTCGTCATCTGACCGGAAATCTCCCATTGAGATCAGCTAGGAGACCTGACACAATATGATCCCCGACAGCTCAGTTTCCCGTTTTCCAGTCGCAGTGAGCAAGTTCAGAATGCTCGTACCAAACTAGCTACTCAACCTTCTGTACTAAGCCACTCAGTCCCATGTCGTACTGCCCAGCTGCTTCCAGATTGTTTCTAGATTGCTCCAACAATGTGTTCAATCCCTTCTCTACCTACAGCCATGCATTTTCAGTACTTACACTTATAATGACTCACAGAGGTAAGAAACAGCATATTTAGATAGATCACTGTGAAATCCTGATCCCTTTCAATGGGATGTATCAACATATACAGTATTACTTGTTATAGGTTGCAACCAAAAACAAAGTAGGCGATTTTACACTTTGTACTATACAACTAGTTCTTCATGGTACACAAGTGTTTAGGCCTAGATATGGTCTGAAAGCTTGTATAATGAAAATTATGTTTTGATTCAGTAAAAGGCATCAAATCACTTACTTTGTCTATCTGTTTGCACAAGGTAGGACAGAGAATACTACAAACATTTCTATGTTAGCACTACTTATTTGCACACACTACTGCAACAGTGTTCCTCTCAACAGCTTTGAAAGTTATTGTTTCACTAGCTTGTCTACCCCTCTAAACCCATTGCTGTGAAACAGCTAATGACAGACAGGGTGTATGAACAGGTGTTCATGGATAAGTTCCCCCTCCCAGTTCCTGGCAGAGAGTGCTTATTTTTCATGTGTTTCTTAATAACCTGAGCATTTAAAGCCATTCCTAATTACAAAGCTGAAAAAGTTGTTGCTTCAGTTTTTTTTGTCTTTCTGTCTCTGAAGCGTATAACATCCAACTGGGCGGACTTTCAATGAATCAAGATACAAGAACACTTACTGCTAACTGGCCCATCAGGAATGCAACAAAGCTACTGCTCGTAATGCTGGAGACCCTTCTCTGAAAACCACCATCTGGGTGACCACAGGATGGGGTGGAGTCAAGAAGCAGAAGATGGACAAGTGGTCAATGGCTGTGTCAGAGCATAAGTACGTAATCTGAGTGTGCATGCGTCATGATGCCTTGTATGCCAGCATCCAGAGGCAAAATGGAGGCAGAAAAGCCCTGGTAGCACACAGCATGACGACAAGACCCCTTCGGTCCTGTGGACCCAACTGGCTACTCCAGCTTCCCTACACATTAGATAGAGACCAAATGGGAGTCTGTTGCCCACTCCATGATGAAGCCCACCACAGATGCAGGAACTGCACTGTGTACCAAATGGAGGCAAGCCCCCCCCCCCCGTTGAGTATGTTCACCCACAACTTATTTTTTTCCTCAATCAAATTTGAGTAACTTTCCTCTCCCCCACTGACTTACAGTCTCTCAGTGTGCCTAGTAGTTCCTAATGCCTCCCCAGCTCTTCATTTTCATTTTAAAGTTTGACCACTGTGCCTTAACTCAGTAGCCCATAACCCCAGCCCTCCCTATCAGCACCGCTCAGCCCTTTAATTTCCAAAATTTTGCTCACACCCTGCAAGCCACAAAGGCACAGTCCTCAACAGTAATAAATTAACATGACTGCAAAAACTGATAGGATGGCAGGGCCATGGCCATAGAGCCCCGCCCCCTTTCCAGCACCTACGGCCTGACAGTGGCACAGTTAACTGGATGGGTGGAGAACAAGTGCATTATGACATGTCACACACACTTTCAGAGGCAGAAGAGCCACATTATGTTGTTCTTCCGCACCATATGGCCATGCATGGAGCGGGACTTGCCAGTCTCTCTCTGCGGAAGAAGAGTTACTGCATACTGCTTTTTAGCGTTCCTTGTGGCCAGGCATTGAGCTTGATTTGGTTAGGCCTCAGTGGAAACCACCACCTACTGTATGTCCCTCATGGCAGTGGTTGAATGTTACAACCAACTGTGCTTGCACTGTGTTAGTGATGGGATGGCGGGGGGGGGGGGGAGATACGCCATGGCTCCCTGAGGAAAGGTTCTGACAAAGCTGATTCTGTGAAAACAATATATTACCTGCCCTCCTTCTGCCTAATTGAATTGGGGCCAGCCGAGAGGATGTGGCAGAAAGAACGGGGAAGGAGGAAAAGAAAAAAAGAGGCACTAGATAACCTAAAAGGTCTGCAAACAAAGGCTGACAAGGCCGAAGAGCTGTCCTGTGCATGCTCCAGATCTACATAAGGCAAGCAAAGGACAAGCATACCAATGGGTACGTCATGGCCACATGGAGAGATATTCATCAATCATTCTGTCCTGCCTAACAGATGCAGAGAGTAGGGCTGGCTAATCACATTTGAGAAGAGATGATATACCCTCTGCACTGGAGGGAAGAAAAAAAAGACTGGAAGAAAACCCTTAAACAGTGATGCAGGAAGTGATCTTCCATGTCTTTTTAATTAATTATTTATTCATTCATTTTGATAACTGGACTGGCTTCCTGAGACCAGGCCCCCTTTTACTGGAGTGACTTGGGCACAAGGCAGAAAAGACTAACATCTAAAACGTAAAACTAAATGATTAAATGACTGTCAACTGTAGAGCAACTACAAGGGAGACAGAGTCTAGCAATACTGTACTACCTAGACCAAGGCCCACAGGGATCCCCAGGATCCCACACTGTTGACAGCTGTGTCACAGAAAGGACATGCTCGGCATTATGGTGCACAGGCACGGATAAAATAGGTGATGCAATCTCATTATGTGCATACAGTTACTAGGACACTGACTGCAAGAAGAAACAAGCTAGGCACCCCATTAGTGCACTTCCTGAATATACATCTCGGAGCCAGTGAAGCAGTCAGTAATAAACAGCTCCCTTCTCCTGTGATGTCATTAATTTAGGGAACTCAGCTGATTAACTGTCGGAATGTGCTATGGCATCATGTGAGGGGGTTGTGCTAGTTAAAGTGCCTTATGTTTCCTTTTGTCAGATACCATATTCTACATTAAAAAAAAGACAGATGAAAAGTAGTATGCGACCTGGAATAAAAAAATGACTGTGAAAAAGTCACTACCAAAAAATAAATGCACTTGAAATAAAAATAAATTTATTAAAAAAAGTAAAAAGAATCAAAATGCTCATTTTTGGAAGAAAGATATACCAGTCTACAAACTGGTTTGACATTTCTGACCATTGATTTGGACAATACTATAAAACATACATTATGTAAATGTTTCTCTCTTACAGAAAAAATGTCACAAAATATAGCATGACAGGCCATGCGGCACTATTTGCCTTGGCTGTTTACCCTTCATAAACCAGCAAGGTCCAGTATGAATGGACACAAGGACAAGTGTTGAGAGGCACTCCAGTCAGCTGAGTCTCAAGGGTCTCAACAAGGAAACCACTGAAAAATACACTGCATACCATGATCAACGTGCAATAACAAATGGTTTATTGGAAGGACAAAAACTGGGGATCTTGGGAAGGAAATGCAAGGGTTACGACAAATAATAACAAGCATACCCCTACTATCACGCCGCTCTTCAGTTGTCCAACCAGAATAACTTGGGAGTACTTAACACAAATACCCCTGGTATTACTTTAGTGCAAACATGGTGTCCCCCGCCAACTACCAACACTGTACCTCCCCTCCGGACTGCATGGTCTGTGCACTACCAGTGACTTCACTGATATCAGTACACAAACCAACATATTAAATGAGTTCTTGGGGGGGGGGTACTCAGGTGTTTAATGGGTGCAGACACAATGTTTTACATGGTTGGCTGAACTTGGTGGACTTAAAGAAACGCCAATATTTGTAATCCCAGCCAGATGGCCTAGTCCACAAATGACAGAACTCACTTGGGGCTTTGTAAACTAGGTACAGATTCATGTTGCTGGACTTTGGGGACCTGTTTTGTTATTCATGGTTAGCTGACACTGGCAGGCCTCTGTCTATGGCTGCCAAACTGGCTGGATGTATCCGCTCAGTGCTGCAGCTCAGTGTGACCTCTCCAACAGTTCCCTCAGCTCTCACTTGCCAGTTACTTTTTCCTACCTCTCACATACTTTTTTTTTTTTATTGTTTTTCCTCGCCCCCCTTCCCCACCCTGATGTCCTTGGAGCAAGCGTGCACATGTGGAGGCACGTGCATGCTATGCACTGCAGGATGCCCCACCCTACAAGTTGCCCATGCCCACCTGTGCCACCACCAGAACTCCACCCAGTGATGGTGGGACTGCGGGAGGGCGACCCCCCTCCCCAGGACAGGAGAGCCACCCCCCCCAGTGCTGACTCCCTGATGACCCATCTCTCCAGGTGTGCACTAAAGTTCAGCTGCAGAGTGGCTAACCATGCCATAGAATCCTTCAGCCACAGTGTCTTTTTAACTCCTTTCTGCTGTCTGTAGTCACCTCCTCCTCAGCTGCAAAAACCCAAGTCTCTCCCCAATCACCTGCATGGGCCTCACACAGCCAGTGCAGACTGCATGTCTGCTCTTGAACTCTGTCTCACACAGACTGGCTGATTCCAGCACAGCTCCTGGGGTTCCACACCATAGTGTTCCCATTTGTCAGTCTCAGTGTCAGTCAAAGAAGGAGGGTCTGTCACTCAACAGGTGATTACTGATTGGTCATCACTCTCTAGTTCAAATTAAAGAGAAACTCCTGAAAACCCAGCAAGTGCAGCAGCTGCTGCAGAAACACCCAGTTAAGGCTTTTAGCATTAAACAAATGTTTTTATTCACCTGCTATATTCAGATTTCACTTTTAAATAACCACGCCATCCATAATGTCTGCGGTGCCACCCACAGCCATCTTGCACACCCTGGGCGGCTTCCGCTATGCAGGTTATGCAAATGAGAGCCACCAAGTAATGGCAGAGTTGGTAGCCCTCATTAGCATAACCCGCATGCCTGAAGCTATCCAAGGTGCACGAGATGGCTGTGGGTGGCTCTCTGTTGACATTATGGACGTCACGGTTGTTTAAAAGTGAAATCGTAATACTGCAGGTAAATAAAAAATGCATTGCTACACTTGCTGGGTTTTCAAGAAACATAAAAGTTGATGGCAGATAAGGGCCACAGGCCCATCGTGTCTGCCCTGTTTTGTATCTAGTGAATCCCAGATTAGCCTAATGGTTACTTCCTTAGTGTCCTCGGGCTTCCTATGTGTCTGTCCCACGCCTTCTTGAAGCCTGTAACCGAGTCTGCCCCCACCACCTCAGCTGGCAGATTGTTCCATCTATCCACCACTAGCTCCGTGTAAGTACTTTCACATTTCCTCTGAGCCCCCCCTTCATGTTGTGGCCTCTACTTGAGCACTTTTCCTTGGAAATATTCATCCACTTGCACTCTGTTTCTTCCCATGAGATATATATGTTTCAATCATGTCCCCCTTCTCTCTCTTCTCCTCCAATGAGTACATGTTCAGCTCCCTCAGCCTGTCTCCATAGGTTTTATTGTGTAGGCCCTCCCACCATCTTAGTTGTCCTCCTCTGTACAGCCTCCATTTTGTTTATGTCCCCCTGGAGATGGGGTCTTCAGAACTGGATGCAATACTCGACAAGAGTCCTCACCAATGATCTATACAGTGGGAGTATAACCTCCCTCCTTCTGCTGGCTATACCTCTACCTGTGCAACCCAGCATCCCACTGGCTCTTGCTATTGCCTTGTTGCATTGTTTGGCCTTCCTCAGGTCATCCAGATCCTGCTCCTGTTTGGAATCTGAAATGTGTTCTCCTCCTAGGTTGTACACTGTCCTGGGTTATTGCTGCCCATATGCATAATCTTGCATTTTTTAGCATTGAACTCAGCTGCCACTCCCTAGATCAGTCATACAGTCTTTTTAGGTCCCTTTGCATTTTATCCACCCCATCTGGGGTGTCCACCCTGTTGCAGATGTTTGTGTCATCTACAAACAGGCAAACCTTCCCTTCAAGTCTCTCAGCAATGTCACTGATGAAGACATTGAAAAGGACTGGGCCCAACACTGATCCCTGTAGTACTCCAGTGGTCACCCTTCCCTCTGCAGAACATGTGCCATTTACCACCACCCTCTGAGTCCTATTGCCTAGCCAGTTCCCCACCCATCTCAGTATCTTGCACCCTACCCCCAGGCTCCCTAGTTTACTTGGCAGCCTTCTGTGTGGTACCATATTGAAAGCCTTGCTAAAATCCACTGCCCTGCCCTGATCCACCTCCTTAGTTACCCAGTTGAAGAATTCTATAAGATTTGTTTGGCATGACTTGCCCTCAATTAAATCATGTTGTCTTGGGTCTTGGAGACTGTTCGCTGCCAGGTGGTCCACTATCCATTCCTTCAGCAGTTTTTCAATTAATTTACATGCCACCAAGGTTAGGTTTACTGGCCTGTAGTTTCCTGCCTCCTCCTTGCTACCACTCTTGTGTAGTGGGACCATATTAGCCCTCCCCAGTCTCCAATGATAGACTGAACAAAGCTACACGTGGTGCCACCAACACCTCCCTCAGCTCCCTTGGGTGCACTTCATCTATTTTTATTGCCTTTCCTCTAAGAATGGACTAGTGTCCACCTCCCTACCCTTTGTGCCCCTCACCTTTAAAGATGGGCTGCTCCCTTCCCTCTCCTCAGTGAACACTGAACAGGAATAATCGTTCAGTACTTCTGCGTTAAGTACATCATCCTCCATGCACCCTCCTTCCCTACTTTTCAGCCTGACAATAGCCCCCAGATTTTTTCCTATTGCTTATGTATCTGAAGAATGTTTTGTTATTGTTTTTATTGAATCTGCCAACTTTTCTTCTGTTTGCACTTTCACCAGCCTAACTGCTTTCCCTGTTACTCTCTGTTTTTACTTTGTAACGCTCCCCGTCTTCTGCTGCCTGAGTCTGCTTGTAAGCCCTGAAGGCCACCCTCTTATCCCTAACCTTTTTAGCGACTTCCCCAGAGAACCAAAGTGGCCTCCTTCTTCTCTTTCCTTTGGTCAGTTATTTGACAAAGAGTTTTGTTGCATCCTCTATGGCTGCCTTAATTGTTTTCCACTGCTCCACCACTGCTGACATACCTGTGACTCCTCCTACAGCCACCCTCATGAAATCTCCCATTTTGACATAGTCCACTCTTCTAAAGTCTAGGGTGTTTGTTCTTGTGGACTTCGTTTCGTGCTCAGCTAGTACCTCATATTTTTATCGCTGGTGATCGCTGTTTCCCAGGTGCTCCCCCATTGTGATCTTTCCCACATTTTTTCTGTTTGAAAGCACCAGGTCAAGTATTGCCCCTTCCCTTGTTCAGCATGTGACTGGCTGGTTTAGGAACACCTCTTTGAGGCCTTCAAGAAAATTTCTTCTTCTAGCTATAGCGGCTGTCTGCAGGCTCAAGTCCACATCTGGGAGGTTGAAGTCTCCAACTATCAACACGCCCCCCCTTATCTGACATTTTATTAATCGATTCTAACATTTTCTTATCCATAGATTCATCCTGAGATGGGGGTCTGTAGACCACCTCTGTACGAATAGTTGTTTCCTTTCTCTTCTCCAGTGTGACGCATAATATTTCTGCTTTTCCCTGATTACACTGCATCTCTGTTGCCTTGATGGTGTCTCTCATATACAATGCCACCCTTGCTCCCTTTTTGCCTGCTCTATCCTTCCTAAATAGACTGTATCCCGGAATAACCACCTCCCAGCTTTGGCTGTTGTTGCACTACATTTCTGTGATGGTCATTATGTTAGAATTTCATTGCCCTACTAATATTTGGAACACTATGACACAGTTGAATAAGACATTGTCCGTTTTGTTATGTGGAACAAGTTAAACACAAGGATCTGTTCTATCCTCTAATTTTCTGTCTCGTCTGTCTGGTTGTGCAATCAAATGTTCTTGTGAGACCTAGGAACTGATCACTCTGATGGTCTTGAACACCCCCCCCCAGCCAACTCTATGCCTTCACTTGCTCTTTCTGTCTTTTCTTCCTCCTTGCTCATCTGTGGTTGTAAAAATATGTGTGAATCTTTGTGTGAAACTGGGATCCCTTGGCTTGAAAATGTGTATAGTTATATTGTTGAAATGATTCCAAAAAGCTATTTGAAACTCAGGGGGTTAACTTTCCTATGCTTCCTGACCTTTGCCTCAAGGACAAACACCACTTTGAGAAACTCACAACACAAGCCAATAACAGAACAGTTAACAAATAAGAACTAATGTTAGCTGGGACCCAGATGCTAAATGCAAACACTTTTCTGAACACTGGCTACTGCATATTAACAGCCTTGCTAGCCCAATTAGCATCCCAGAGCATTCCAGACCTACTTTCTAACAATCCTGTAATAGCTCCACATATGAAATACTCATTCAGTGCATTCTTTTTGACTGTAGTATGCCTCCGACCCCCGGGATTAATGAAGGTCTAAAACTGCCTGCATTCTTCAAAGCAGGGATATTCTGTTAGCCTGGACCCTTGGGACAAAGTGGAAAAAAAATCCTAAGATTTCTTGTTGTATTATACCAACTTTAATTAAAAAAATCCATGTGTTGAACAAAAATTTACAAAATCACATTACCTATGCAACTTAGCAGGTTTCAGATTGGGGGTATACAATCTCCCAGCCTGAAATTTGGCCTGCTAGGTTACATAAAATTACTTTAAACAGGTGCGCCCAAAGCTGGCCCAATGGCGTCACTGCTTCCTTCCCCAGTGACTCAGGAACAGACACGGGTTACTCAAAGACCACCAAGGCAGGGAGATCCAGCATCCCAATGACAACTCACCTCCATCAGGAAGTGGTTCGGTCTATGTCCTGCCAGCTGGATGAGGCTAGATGGCAGGGCAGCAGGTGTGCATGAAAGGGGCAAGAGGGGCAGTCACCAGATGCCAGCACGCATGTGTGCATGTCACTGTACAACAGCACCCTCAAGGGGGAAAATGGAGAAAATCAATGGTCTGCTGAGATGCCCCCTCCCGCGAGGCCCATGCACTATCAACAGTGACAACACTGGGGGGATTAAAAATATTGGTCACATGTCACATAGGTCCCAGTTATGTACAAATAATGTGAATTAAAGAGCACCTTACATGATCAAAAATGAATCAAAAGCAAGCACTTCTACTGCACAGTAGCCAAAAATTGTTGGAAAGTTCTGTGTAGGCTGTAACTTTTTCCCTTTTAATGTATTTTTTTTTCTCCCACACCCAGGCCACCCAAAGCCCCACTCCTTCCAAGCTTCTATGCATATTTCCTCTGCCCCCAGACTCACCCCCTACTGCCATCACTTACCTCTAGGCTCCCCAAGAGCCTCCTACACCCTCTCATGTTCCAACTTATCCATGTCAGGAGAACCCCCTGCTGCCACCAGGGAGGATGCACCACTGACATTGAGGGTGACGTTCAGTGGGGAGGATGGTGTGCTGGGTGATCAGTGGCATGGGGGGGACTCACAGAGGGCCAGTATGCCGTGCTCCATGATGACCATTTTCCCATTTTCTCCCATCTGTCCACCATCACGATGGTTGCATGTTGTGGCATCCTGGGAAGGACGCACAGCAGTGCATGGTCACCCATGCCGCAAAGTGCGCCTCCACCAGCCTACTACTAGGAGTCATTCAAGCGGTGCAGGCCCTACCCTCCCTCATGGGGAGGAGTGTCCACACAGACAATCCTAACCCTCCTCGAGGATCTCCACTCAAGCCTTCCCCAGTGCAAGGTGTGAAACCAGGTCACCAACATGCCAACTGGGCACCTCAGTTTGGTGCATGATAGCAATGTCCTTGGGCGGCCCCCACCCCCTTTTTCTATTCTGTTCTTAGAACATGCTGTAGCACTGTTCCTCTTCCCCACATAATTTCATCAAAATAATATTTTTGTGGCAGGGCTACAGCAAGAGACACCAGAGTTGCACAGGATTTTGACTTTACAGTCGGACCACAGAAAGGCACCTAATTACCCAAATATGGGCAACAAGCTAAAGTAACGTTTTCTAGACCCTGGGGCAGTCACCTTGGAGTGTAACTTGCCTGCCCCATAGCTAAAACAGTGTCTCCTGCTCTTTCACTAGCACAAAATTAAAATGGCAGAGGATCCAACCGAGTGGCAGGAGGAAGTGTCCAACCCCTTCCCCAGTGGAGGTGAGCTGTCCTTGGAATGGTCGATCTCCCTGCCATGGCAAGCCTTTGAGCAACCTGTGTCTGTTCCTGAACCCAGGTCTCTGATGCAGGGAGAAGTAATGCTACCAGGCCGGCTTCAAGGCTGGAAGTACTGTATAGCCCAGAGGTTAGATTAACGAGCTATAAATGAGCTTGGTGCATCACATCCAGCTGACCTTGGTTTGACTCCCACAACCTCCACTTGCATACTGTGTGACTCTAAGCAAGTCCTTTGACCACCCCAGTACTCCTGGGTCATCCCTGAAAACAGGCACTTGTGCCTAGTGGGCTTTACCCAGTTACCAAAGAATTTAAGGGGGAAAAAAACGGTGAATAACTTGTGAAGCTTGAGTAAGAGGAGAGGAAGAATAGCAAGTGCTGACACAGTGGAGTAGAGCTACAGCAACATAAATCAAACAGTAGAGGCTTATGCCTGTCAACTGGCAGATTTATTTTCTGCTGTACCTTCACCTATAATTTTGGGACAGTAGAAATAATATTTTAAAAATGTCATGCATAATTTAACCTGTTCTTTATTTGTGTTTCTTCCATCCACTTTCCAAGCCCCACTCAATAAAGTTAAAAGTTTGAGCTGGAACTCTGTAAGAGTCAGCATATTACTGCAGTTTCATGACACCTGTAAAAGTAACAGCCTGAGTAAACCTACTGCTTGTGAATTCCCCTTTCTGAACACACACTGCATCTGAAAGTAAAAACAGATATAATGTCTGATTCATTATGAATAGTACTATTATTTTTGTTTAGGACTTTATCGAATGGCTGTCAAATATTATAGAAATTATCAGTTGATAATCTGCAAAAGACTTTTTTTTGTTGAAAATTATAATATCATTGTAAGGAGTGGCTAGTACCTCTCTAATGTCTGTCTCAGTGCATGGAGATGTCACAGACCAGTCACTTTCAATGATGAAACTTAAATATGAATTTAATAAAAGAAATATGATTCCTTAAAAGAACCGATCTGTAGGTTAGCATAGTTCGTTTTTAACATTATTTTTTTTTAATTAGGGTGTTACTAAGACAGTCAATTTATTATTAAAGCATTTATTAAAACTTATTTCAATATTGTCAGAGAACAGATCTATAAAAACGATAAACTTGATTAACTGTTTATAATGAAATATTTAAAGTACTTAATGTTTAAAATTCAAAAACAGTAACAGTCAGTCATGTGATGTGTACCCATGGAGTTTTTAAAACTGACAAATGGCTGCTGACTCCACAACCTGATAAAGAGACAGAGCCCTATGATACATAAGGGGAGTCAGCAGCAAAAGTATCGGTCAGCATCAGTTTAAATGTAGTCTGTTACAATCTACTACTACTACTGTTACTACTATTACTGTTACTACTGTACTACTAGTAACTACTGTTACTGTTGTAACCTGCCTGCAATGTCCACTGTTAACTTGCCTGCTTTATTGTACTCCACTTACCCCTTACCCCGGGTCACACCTGGAATCGAGCCTTATTGGCTCAGTGTGCTGCTCCCGGTTATCAACATTAATAAATAAATAAACAATCTGCACAATGTTTATATGGCACTGAGTACTTGATAGTTTTTGGTGTTAAATAAATTCATTCAGATTTGGACCTCATGTGCACTGCACTTCTTCATACAGTGGCCTACTGTCTATTAAAGCCATGATCTTACGTGGCACTGAGTACTTGATAGTTTTTCGTGTTAAATAAATAAATTCAGATTTGGACCTCGTGTGCACTGCACTTCTTCATATAATGGCCTACTGTCTATTAAAGCCATGGTATGCAGCACACACCCTGTCTTACGGCTGACTGCAGTACATATGCTCACAACTGCCCTGCAGGGTAGAAATGTTTAGCATGTCAGTCTTAACACGTGCCACAGCTGTGGCAAATCAATCCAAACCGGCTGCAGTCCAGCACTTGTGGTACTTCTGGAGAAACATGTGGACTACAAGTCCTTAGAAAACACTGCTCAAGGTGTTAAAAGTAAGTCAGCCGCAGAAGCAGACTCTCAGGAGAGAACTTTTACAAAATATAAAACAGTTAAGCCTTGTTCAACAACAGGAGATGTAGCCCAGATTTAACTCGAAGCTTAGCCTACAAACTATGCAGGGACAGCATTCCTGACCGGACTCTGCTGGAGGAGCACATTCTCTGACTGAAATTGAAGATCAGTCTATAATCAGCACATAGTGCAATATTTCTTTTCAATAGAAAAAGGGGATCAACTTGCACTGAGAAACAGGGCTCACAATTAGACCTCCCAAGCTATCATAACGGGAGGGCTACCTAATTGGCCAGTGCAACAAAGTATTAAAAGAATTCCACATCAGTACTAAGAACTACACCACCAAATACTATGCTTGTATATTACTCTGTTTGGTAGCCAAAATGGAGGGTTTGTACAAGTGACTTATCTCCCAAAGTTTCAAAACAAAGATTAAATAAATGGTGCACTGTTTAGTCCTTGCAATAAGTCTCATATTGTTTCTGGTTCAAAGAAACGACAGTCTGTGATAGCTCACGTTCTGTGGGTTTTGTTGAAGTAACAGCTGTTGTTTTTTTTGGGGTTTTTTTTATCTGCTTCCTTTTTATGCTTGCTTGCCGACAGCATAAACCAACATATAGCTATCACTGTGTTATAGGACTTTTGAGAGCTTGCCCCTCTCCATCAGTCACTGGCTTACATGGAAACATAGACAATGACTGCAGATAAAGACCGATGGTCCATCTTGTCTGCCCATAGTCTAGGCTTAGGTTTAGCAATCTCCTCCCTTATAATGTCCACTATATGCCTGCTCTCTGTTGTCACCCTGATCTACTCAGCCAGCCAGTTACAAAGCTGTAAAGTCCAAGGAGGAAGCTGCTGTGATGATGTGTACTCCCTTTCAGGTTCCTACTAGGAACATTTGTTGTGCTTTTTGTACCAAACAGCTATCTCGTGCAATCTCTTGGCTGCACTTCCCATTTTCTCTCTGCCTTCCCCACCCTCGCTGCCACTATCTACATTATCTAGGCCCGACATCTACATGGCAAACACAAGCAAGCAAACATGACTGGCATTTTTTTATTTATTTGAAAATTGGTAACCAGGAAAGGCACACTGAGCTGAGCCTCGTTTCAAAGTACAACCCGGTGGAAGGGTTACAGGAAGAAACACTGAGGCATAAATATAGTGCATTTAAATGGTGCACAGATAAAGCACAAACACAGTACAGTACAATACCTTCCAGGCACAAGCACTGACTCAGATTAAAGTGCAAGTTTACATTCCGAATGTAGTGCAATTTCCGGTACAAAAGAAAAATTGAAAAACTTATCGAAACGAACACTGGCAAACAATGTAGTGAAGTTGGTAACAGTTTGTGGAGAAATGAAGCCCTGAGTAACCAGATTCATTAGGGGGGCTCCTATAGGAAACAGATGCAGGAAGGAGGTGGGAGGAGTTTCTGCAGGAGGCAGGGAAGGTGTAATGGCACAGGGAAAAGGGGATCTGCTTCCAGAGTATTGGAAGGTGACAGAAGAATGTAGATTGCCAGCAGAGGAACAGTGGTGAGGAAAGGAGAAGATTCTCTGGTCCCTGGATCAGAGGGAGCATGGAACAGGAGGCACTGGAGAGAAGAGTGAGGAGAGGTTAAAAGGAAGGTAACCAAACCAGTATTGTGAGATGAATGAGGAGCAATGTGATGGTAGGGGGAGGAGAGAAAGGGAAAATTGTTTAACCAGGAAAGGCACACTAAGCCAAAGCTAGTTTTCAGGTGCGACAAGGGAGCACAAGAAAGTTAAGTAATTTGCTCAGGGTCACACAGTATGCAAGTGGGGGCTGTGGGATTCAAACCCAGGTCTCCAGGTTTGTAGCTCAGACCCCTAAACCACTGTGCTATACTGCCTCCTAAAAGGAAGGGAGGAGTACAGCGAGCAGTGACACATGTGGGGAGTGGAATTTTGTTGCAAAGCAACAAAGAGCATTGCAGAGGGATAATGGACTGTAATAGTTGTTGTGTTAGTCCAATAAAGGGTACCTGCAATGTATATCGGGGAGGGGAGTGACTGCATCTTAGTAACAGTAAAAAGAACATACAGCAACCATCGAACAGTATGGTTCACAATAAACACAGCAATAGAGTCAAGCCATACAAAGACAAAAGTACTGGACTTTAGGAGGGCTGACTTTGCCAAAATGGGTGAGTGCCTAAGGAATGCACTAGCAAATGGGCGGGAAGGAGGGGTGGAAGAACAGTGGGGAATAATAAAAACTGCCATCACAGAGGTAACGAGCCTTTGTGTGAAGCAAATAAACAAAACAAGACGATGTAAGAAACCACTATGGTTCTCAAAGGAAGTGGCAGTGAAGGTTCAAGAGAAAAGAAAGCATTCAGGAAGTACAAGGAATCGCAGCAGGAGCAGGACAGAAACTGTATCAGTTAAAGCAAAGGAGGCTGGGAAGGCAGTCAGAACAGAAAGGCCCAAACTGAGGAAAAGATAGCCAACTCAGTTAAGAAGGGAATAAAACCTTTATAGGTACATCAGGGAGCAAAGGAAGACCAAGGGAGGATAGTGAGGCTTAATAAAGGAGGGAGGTGGGCAGAGGGAGAATGTGAAGAGGCAGAGATACTAAACAAATATTTTTGCTCAGTATTTACAAAGGAAGAGGGGGAGTTACATAAAACAAACAGTAGTAACACTCTGGATACAGAAGTTGATACCAGCCCATTTACAGAAGAAAGGGTTCTGAAAGAACTCTTAAAACTGAAGGTGGACAAAGCAATGGGGCCTGATGGGATTCATCCCAGAATTCTAAAAGAACTAAGGGTAGAACTAGTGACACCACTGACTACCCTCTTTAACAAATCATGGGAGGATGGGGTGGTACCCGAGGACTAGAGGAGGGCAGATGTGATCTCTCTCACAAAAGTGGGAGCAAGGCAGAAGCAGGAAACTATAGACCTGTTAGTTTAACCTCAGTGATAGGGAAATGATGGAATCACTTCTAAAGGAAAAGAATTGTCACGTATCTAGAGGCCAGAAGGCACAGGACCCTAGGCAGCATGGATTCACAGCGGAAGGTCATGCCAGACCAATCTGATAGATTTCTTTGACTGGGTGACCAAAGTAGTAGATCAGGAGGGCTGTGGACATGGCCTACCTAGACTTTAGCAAGGCATTTGACACAGTCCCACACAAAGATTAATATATAAGTTAGCCAGCCTGGGAGTGGGCCCCAAGATGACAGCCTGGGTAAAGAATTGGCTGGAGAATAGGACACAGAGAGTAATAGTAAATGGAGTCCACTCAGAAGAAAGGAGGGTTACTAGCGGGGTACTGCAGGGTTCAGAGTAGGACTAGTCCTTCTTCAATGTCTTTATGTTTACATTGCAGAAGGACTGAAGGAAAAGTATGTCTCTTTGCAGATGACACTAAGATCTGCAACAGAGTTGATGCACAGGGTGGGGTGGAAAGGATGAGAAGGGACTTGGCAAGGTTAGAGGAATGGTCAAATGTATGGCAGCTTAGATTCAATGCTAAGAAGTGCAAGGTAATGCACCTCAGAAACAAAAACCCAGGGGAAGAGTACACAATGGGGGGTGAGATACTAACAACAACAAAAATGGAAAGGGACCTGGGGGTAGTCATATCAGATGACCTAAAGGTGGGCAAGCAATATGAGAAGGCAGCATGGAGGGCTGGGGGGATACTGGGATGCACAGGGAGAGGCATCACCAGTAGAAAACAGGAAGTTATTATCCCCCTGTACAGACAGCTGGTGAGACCCCATCTGGAGTACTGTGTGCAGTTCTGGAGACCCAATCTCCGCAAAGACATAGACAGGATGGAAGCTGTCCAGAGGAGGGCAACTAAAATGGTGCAGGGTCTGCACCGGAGGACATATGAAGAGAGACTTAAGGAGCTTAATATGTATAGCCTCGAGGAAAGGAGGGAGAGGGGGGACATGATAGAAACTTTCAAGTACCTCAAGGGAATCAACAAAGTCCAAGAGGGTAGCATCTTTCCAAAAAAGAGGTGTGCAAGAACAAGAGGGCACAATTTGAAGATAGAGGGGGGGCGGCTCAGAGGTAATTTAAGGAAGTATTTTTTCACAGAGAGGGTTGTGGATGCATGGAATGGCCTTCCGGAGGAGGTTGTGGAGTCAAAATCAGTGGTGGAATTCAAGCATGCATGGGATAGTCATAAGGCAATTCTGGGGGGTGGGGGTAGGAAGAAGTAGGCTGCTGGTTAACTAGGATCTGCAGCTTATCCAGTAGGTAGGGAAATGGGCAGACTGGGTGGGCCAAGCGGTCCTTATCTGCCGTCAAATTCTATGTTTCTATGTTTCTATGTTTAATATCCTTACTGTGCTTCAGGAATGCCCACCCCGCACACCCCCCAAACAGCCCAATCTGTTTTGACACAGTCTCCTTCCATTATCATGAGTAGCTAATTAGACAGTGTGGAGGTGCCTCAATAATCAGCAAAAGAAATAGCAGGAGCACAGCAAAGACTGCAAACAAACAGGTTTTTATGTGGAAACACTAATATGGTGGACACTACAGCTTGTTTTCATTTTTATTGAGAAAAGGAAGCAGCTTTAGATACAAACCAGCTTATCAGCAAACTGAATTAAAGGTGAGAAATCCTAAAATATATATTTTTAAACGTGGGATAAACTGAGGCCTAATGATGGCGGACAGTGTCTCTTTAAAATCCTTGACCATGTTTTTTTTTTTTTTCCTTCAAATTATACACACTGGTCTCTCAGTCTGGGCATTGAGTATCAGCTCCCCTGAGCTTACCATGTCACACTTGTGCTGCGTGGCCTTCACTGACTGCCTATTTAGTGGCTGATCACCTTCAAGGTTGGCTTTCTGACCTACAAAGCCCTACATGGACAGGGTCCATGCTATCTGCAAGAGATTCTCCACCCCTACCACCCCCTCTGCCCACTCCACTCCACTGATGAGGGATTGCTAGAGATTCCCAGGGTTTGTTTGAAGACCTCTGGAGCCCGAGCATTTGAGTTTGTGGCCTCTACCCTGTGGAATTCTCTGTCTCATCGGATAAGAGAGTGCCTGACTGTGGAGACAACATATGTACTTTTCCACTTTGTCTTACAACACTTGTGTGTATCAGGACCTCATTGTGAATGAGTCCGCTCAATGGAGTTTTTTCCTACAATAAACTTTAACTTGAAATCTGCATTGAAAGCATATTTGTTTAATCTTGTTTTTTTCTGACTCGGAATAATTTTTTGATGCTGATATTTATTAATTATTTAAGGACTTTTTAGCTGTGGTTTTATGATCTATTGTGCTAGCACAATGATCTTTTTGTGAATAGCGCTATTTTATAAATAAAGTTTGCTTGCTAGCTTAGCTTGTTTCTGTCTGACCCATACCAATTTATTGGGATTCCATAGGATACCCCACCAGAACATTTTCCAGACTTTCCTAAAAGGCCTGTGCTGCCCTCCTGTTCACTGACTCCATTGGTAGGCTGTTCCACAGATTCACCACCCTTTTGGAGGAAATGTGCCTTCCAATGTTACCCCTAAATTTACCATCCCTGTTCTTCAGGGAATATTCCCATGTCCAGCTGCAGGACACCATATTGAATATCACTACACTTTTGATGCCCTTGAGTATGCAGAAGACTGAGCTCATGTCTCCTCTAAGCATCCTTCTCTCCAAGGTCAACATATTAAAGGCCAACAGCCTCTCCTCATAGCTTCCATCCCCCATACTGCTTATCATTTTGGTGGCCCTGCGCTGCCCCGTCTTGGCTGCCACAATGTCATTTTTTATTTAGACCAGAACTGCACACAGTATGCCAGGAAGGGCCTCGCCAGGGCTTTATGAAGTGACAGGACTATTTCCCCTGCCCTGCTGCACCTCCTCCCCCCCACCGATAGTCCTCAGCATTCACTTAACAGTGGCTCACACTATTTGTCCTGCTTCAGCCTCTTTTCAATTATGATCCCAGGTTCCTTCCCTCTCTTCTACTACTATAAAACATTATCCCTTCAAAACTCAGGTTAAGCCAAAACAGCTACTGTCTGCTGCATAGTTGGGTCCACCAGAGACCCCCCAACACACACACGCACACACACAAACACACACACACACACACACATATATATACACCTTTTTCGTTGTTGTAGTTGTTGTTTCTACTTGGGGAACTGGGTAAGGCCCACTAAGCAAAAGGCCTGTTTTCAGGGCAACCCGTAAGCACTGGGGAGGTGAAGTGACTTGTTCAGGGTCACACAGTATGCAAGTAGAGGTTGCATGAATCAAGCCCAAGTCTACTGGCTGGACGAAGCTCATTCCTAGCTCTTTAAACTCCAGGCTATACTACCAGCCATTACTATTGTTTAGCAACTGTTTGTTGTTGAATAATAGATCTACTGAGGAAACAGTGTTCTACTCTT
The DNA here is from genome assembly GCA_016271365.2 of Neoceratodus forsteri. Lineage (NCBI taxonomy): Eukaryota > Metazoa > Chordata > Ceratodontiformes > Ceratodontidae > Neoceratodus > Neoceratodus forsteri. Next base: position 646,592,626 of record CM057449.1, read on the forward strand.
TAACTGTATGAAAATATGTCTGCTCAAAATAAATTCTCTGTTTATAACCCATCATGGTGTCAGAAACTGCATCATAAAATTGGCAGGCTCTCTCTCACTTCATCCTTATCACAGCAAAATAATACATTAGTGGTGTTGTCATGACCTTTTCATTCACCACAGACTACCAACTGACTAGTGTCATTTCTGTGTGAAAAAGCATAAAAATGTCAAAAAAACATCCAACTCAAATCTTCCCATATACATAAAACAGTTTTATAACAGCAATAAAGAACTTCAAGGTGTGGCATGATTGTTGAGATAATGCTACCCAGTACAATAGCTCCATTACATCCCCAGGTGTGAACATGATTTTAACATTTAACACTGCTGTTCCTTATTGCTTTATTTTAACTTACCTGTTCCTACAGTTGCCAACAGTCCTGTATTTTATGGGATGTCCCTTGTTTGGCATGATTGTCCCGTGTCCCACTTTAAATTCATACGAGATGTGTATTGTCCCGTATTTACAGGTGCCCAATTGGTCTCTCTGGGTGACTGTCACTAGGAGCAGAGGTGGAGGTTCTGCACATTCACAGCATCATGGTTGTCATGGAGATGGGGTGTCAGGGCCACAGGCATCACCACGTCGACGTGATTTCATGTCCTCATGGACTCTCCGAGAGCGGGAGAGAAGCACTGTCCGCCTGCTGCCCTGCGTCGGAGGAGCTTTGCCCTTCACTTTAGCTGCTTGCCTTGTGTTGCGGTCTTGACTTGCATGGATGCTCTACGGAGTGCCCTGCTGCCTGGACTGAACTGTGTGGTGGACAAAAAAAGTGAGCGCGGGGGTAGTAGTGGTTTGTTTTATTTGTAGGACAGCCTGGGGCGGGCGGCAGAGTGGATTAAATTAACGCCAGCGGTGCCGGCCTGCTGTGGATAAACTAAAGCCAGGCCCCGGGCCAGGATTAATTTGGAGCTGCTGCCTGCTGTGGAGTGGAGACTAGAGGAGACATCCGAGATGACGCCGTGGACAGTCTACTGCTCACTGGTGAGGTGACTGCACAATAATTTATTATCCCCAGCAGCAGGCCAGGTAAGCCAAAACTATTGATTTTAACAGTTTTGAAAGTAGTGGAAATTGGGAAAATGCTTTGGCACACCTGATAACACAGAGTCTCAGGACTTATTTTCACTTCCAGGCTTAAAAAATGAAGAACTCAGCTTAAAGCTGGTGGCTTATTTTTCTCCATTCTGGGCTCCGACCTCATGGCGTTTGTTGTGTTATATCCTTATATGCTGTGAACTTGTGCTTGTACTGGTGTCGTTTTAATAGGCGGGGAGGGGGGTTGTTAATGGTCATGTTGATGACACATGGAAACACTGAATTTGTCAGCAGAAAAGGAGTGCTTAGCCCACCCAGTGTGCCCAGATATTCCCTGTCTAATCTGTATCCACAGGGAGGAGGTGGGGGGCCACTTGCTCTCAGGATGGTGCTTGCAGATACAGTGCAGTATCAAAGGAGGGAGGGGATCCATCCAGCACTCTCTCTGTCAAACAGATAACGCAGTCAGGATGTAATGCAGCTGAAGTCACGTTTATTTACTAAACAAAACAAACTGCAGTCCAAATGCACAGTGCAGACCAGAGACATGTTTCTTAGCAACTGCAAGCATGTTTTATTTTTATTGTTGTGGTGGAAGATTGGACGTACAGTACACACACCTGTACTGTAAAAGCGCTGAATTAAAAACATTAAGTGGCTGCCGGGGCAGGGCAAGTGGGGTGGTGGTGGGGGCTGTCCCTTATTTTTGAAGTCCAGTGTTGGCAACGTTACCTGTTCCAGCTCCCAATTTTCTGAAGAAACATTTACTTTCACGTAGCTGTACAATATGAGGGGTGCAGAATGGCTGTTCTGCTTCAGACAGAAAAGTCTGAACATGCCTTGAATCAATCAGTTTCAGGCATGTAGAGTTACTGAGGTGAGGGGGGAGCGTAAGCACTATAGGAGAGAGTTTCCTGCTCTCCTGTGGATGTTCCACACCACCTGCAGCTTTGCCAGCATGTAACCAGACTCAAAAGCTTTGTTTCCACTGCATGGCCTCCCCACAGTGGTGCATAGCTCCCGTATGTGGACACGCCCCAAACTGCTACATCGCTCCACCCCACAGGGGAGAAGGAACCTTGCAAAAGACTTCTGTTGCGTAATTATGACTTAAGATGAACCTCTGTTCAGTTCAGCATCTAACTGACAAGTACCACAAGTCCAAAAAGTCTTCAGCAGAGAGGCCTTCTCCTCAGGGCCTGAAATAGAACAGCCTACTGGCCCCTTCCCCCAACCCCCACCCACCACAGACAGATTTCCAGCCTTCCCACTTTCTAAAGACTGCTGTTTTAGCAGCTCAGTGATCCATGTACTGTAGATACCCTCCCATCTGGACCCCCCTTCCCTTGCCTCGCACAAATATTTACTGCCTTGAATAGAATGCTAACTCCCACCTTCCTCTTAATTCTAAGGCTCACTGACGCCATCCATATGGCGCTCCACCCCAAGTCTGGTGCTCTGTTCTGGAGCAAATTCTGCCTCCTACTTCTAGTCTACTGTGAGATCATATGCAAGATGATCCTCCCAGTGTCTGACTACACAGACACAGCAACAGTGCTGGCCCCCCAACCACCCTGTCCAGACTGGACCCTCCCTCACCCTTCTAGCTTTCTGCAGCTTCTCCCTAAACTGTCTTCCCACTGTTCTCTTCACTACAACCTCCCCTCCTATCTCAGGAGAGTAGATGTCACTTTCACTGCACCTCCTTTATTTTCAAATTCTAGTTTAGTTCTCCCCATTTACCTTTCCTCCCTCTTCTTCCAATACCTCCCTTCCATTCCTACTCCCTCTAACTCCCTCTACTAGGCATGTGGCCTTCTCCTCTTCTTGTCTTCCCCCCTCTGGACTAACCATCAATCTGCTCTCCCTCCCTCCCTCCTCCTCCTTTTAAGCTTTCCTGCAGGATGTTTCCTCCCATACATGCCTCAGCAAGTAGCACCCCACTCGTCCTCCTCCTCCTCCACCTATCCTCCACAATCCTATGGCCGCTACTCTGACTTCCTGCTCCTGAATCCATTTCTGTCCATATTGCCCTTTCTGAACCCCAGATACATTTTTTTTAAATATATATTACCTCTGTTCTGCAGCATCGGGCCTCACTATGCCCTAGGCATACAAGTGTAGCCCAAAGCTGCCCACCCTGCCGTGTCTTATTGCTTACATTAGCCTAGCACTGTTCTTCCCCATACACCAAGGGACACCAAGAATATAAAATAATGCATTTCACAGGCCACTTCATCACCTGTTTGACTCAAATTTCACTCAGATTTCAAATAAATAAATAATCTAACATCCAAGCAGGAAATGGCCAAAGCTGATATGAACTCTAGTATCATGGTCTGTATTAGCAAAATGGGTAGGATGCTTGGATCGTTTCTTGTAACCAGTCAGAAACTTTTGAAGATAATCTGTGTATTAAATGTGCTATACAAAATATGTCTGATTTTATTCCATGAAGAATCCTTCAGTAGCAGCAATTTTAATGATGCTTGTGGTGTTTGTTTAAGGCTGGTCAAAGCCAAATATTAAATGGTTCTGCATGAGTGTGTCTTTGCGAGGATGGAGAAAGAAGCTATCATCCCATTGCCTGATCAGCAATCTGAGCTCTGACACTTTCTCTCCTCAGCTGTACTGTTCACAACTTCCTGAAGTAAAGCATTTAGAGCTTGGCCCCCTCAGAGGCCCACCTTCAGCTATAAACCTCGTTCCTATGCCAGCAAACTCCACCACATTATTAACAGCTTATTAGCTGTAGAAACGTTTTTCTGGTTTTATATTACACGTCTTTAAAAATAGTTAACTAGTGGAAACTGTGTTCTTTTTTTTTAATACTCAAAATGTTATCTGCACCATACAGAGAATGCCATGCCCCAACAGGCTGCATCCACACAAAGAAGTTCCAGAAATCACAGGTCACCAAGCAGACCTATTTTTCCCTAATAAACAGGTTGTAACCGCCACCCTCCCCACCCCGTTCTGGGGTACAAGTACCTTAGGCTTGAATACCCAATATTTGGTGATGATGGCATGATTTTAAATGCTGTATTTTAGTCCTTTCAGCCATAATATTGGGTTAAAGGAGGAACCAACTGAAAATCAGATATTGTATCTTGGGCTACCCAGGGTAAAAAAGAAGGAATCATAAAATAAAACTGAAAGCAGAAGTGCAAGGGTAAACCGTTTTCGAAAGATTTAGTGTCTAGCAATGTTCACAACATATTAACATGCATTTTAAATGTGCTTTTCTGCATGCTTCCTATGATGAGCTAAATATACATTTTAATTTCCTGTCAGACCCACAATACAGTAATTCAGCAAACCGGCCACCACTCTGAAGACCTGCATTTCAGTCTCGGATCAGGTTCACAGTGCACATAAAATGAGTTTGGTGCTTCTTGACAAACAGTGTGCCATATCACTAAGCTACTAAACTCAACAGAGCACCATCAACTGCCTTTGTTTTATCCCCCCAAATCCCTTTATAGTGCATGGTAAAACACTGTTCAGCATGGAAATCCATGCTTAGAACAACATTGTTGTGCTGCCCTGAGTACGTCACGATGTTGTTGTGCTGCACTGAGTACAACACTAGTGCAGCACAACATCGAACGGCATCACATATGCACAAAGAAGCAGCCATGGCAGTGAGCGTTAACATGGAAGTGACCGGTGCCGGAGAGAAAGGTACTTTTGAGTATTGTGAACTGAACATGAGAGTTTAGCATAAATTATAACATGGGTTAGTAGAAATGTCCAACCCTGTTGGTCCAGTCTCTGTGCATGGCCATGCATTAAATGTCCTTTTTAATGCACGGTTCTGGAGGAGGCAAAACAAACAGGCAGCCATTATTTTGTGGCTTAAGTTTAGCAAGGGAAGGAACGAGTGCACTACCATGCTTTTGTCTCCGCTTTGCCGACACCCCTTCCCCAAGCACCCGAGAGATGGCAGAGAGGAAGACACAGCTCTGTGTCCCCTCTGTCTGTCACTGTGTGACTGTCACTCTCGCTGTATGGTGGTGGTTCAGCACCCCTCCATGCATCTGACAGCTGCTCAAAGTGACAAGGACAAGATTGCCCATGAAGGACACAGCAACACAGTGACAACAAGCAGCACATGGGGATAGTGCGATACATTTCTCCCCACTATGTTGTCCCCCCAATTGTTTGCCCCACTGTCCGACAGAGAGAGAAGCGGTCCCCTCATCTCACAATGCACTACAGGCATGCATTAAATGACTATAATCCCATATCCTGTTGTGGGTTATTGCTAACTTAAGTCATTTAGCTTGGTAGATCATGAGTTACTGTTAGCTTGAGTGTGCAAGGTATTGGTGCTGACTGGAAAACTGTACCCAGGCAGTCAGATTGGATAATGTTGCTTTCTCTCCTTGTCAGGTTAAAATGGGGTGCCCCAGGGATCTATCCTGAACCCTCTTTTATTTTCCCTAACTGTCAACCAAATGCCAAGCTGCTATACAGAGTCAAAATTTCTGCTTAACGTGGATAGCACTGTTGCATAAATTAACTCAAGGGACATTTCCAGTCTACAGGAAAGCTTAGAGTCTAATCTCAGAAACTTGCAGTTGGGTTGTTATCTTGCAAATTCTTGCTAACTGAGAAGAAGATCAACGTAATGCTGCTTGGTACCAGGTTCTGGGAAATTTCTCTGTCTCAGTCAAGGATGGCATTACATTGAACGTGGTCAAAAGTTGTAAATACTTGAGAGTAGTGGATCCAAATGTGCTCTTTGATGTGTAGCCAAATTCAGTAACAGTGTACACCCTGAAATTGGTGCCCTATATTCAGGTGGTGAAGATGACACTGGCCCACTAGCCAAATGCTGGTAGATTTTGTGTCGGGCTTGTAAGATTTTACTTTAACTAGCCCTGTGATCTTGTACTAGAGAAGGAAACATTTCAGTAAGTACACCAGCTGCGCCAGTGGAAACTCTGTGGAGCTAGGAGATTTTCCCCAGTCACTAGCCTTGCTGGCTGGTGGATACTGGCTGCAAAACTTAATTTTGACCCCTGCCTACATACTGGATCAGGCAATATTTGACAAATAATGCTGAAAAGCTAGTAGATTCATACTGAAGATATAATAATATATGGTTAAGGACAGAAAAAGACTGAGTCCATCAAGTTTGTCCTGAAATTCTTATGTTGCTTTACTGTGCTCCTACAGAGCTCTCTAGACACCATGCTTCCCTTTTGTTCCTAATAGCCCCCTTGAAGATGTCCCATTGGGTTTGAAACCCCAAGATAGTCCCAGCACAGACTACATTACTTGGTAGATTGTTTCAACTATCCACCACCCACTCCATGAACTAAAGTACAGTTTCCTATTTACCATAATGGTAGATCTTCAAGAGGATCTCTTGCAGTGGGTCTTATACTTGGGTGGCAGCCAGAGGGTGTGCTCATTGATGATGGCCTTCACCAGCAGTGTTGGATGGGGGCCGCCCATGGTGACATCATGTCATGCATATGTATAAGTGTGTGGGTGGCCCCTAACGGCCTCAGTTCCCGGCCAGCTTGAGGAGCAGGACACCAAGGGGTACCGAGGAGGCAGGAGGCACCGCTCATTAGGACAATTAGAAGCAGAAGACAACTCTCCCAGAAAAGGAGGGGGAAGGAGGACAGGAACATGACCTGCTGCAAGAGATCCTCTCGAAGATCTACCATTACGTTAAGTATGAAACTGTACTATCTTCTCTGACAGACTCTCTTGCAGCAGGTCATACACTTGGGATGATTCCCAAGCAGTCAAACAGAAAGGGCAGTTAGGACAGGAGGCCCTGCAGGATGGCACGGCCAAAGGATGTAATTATATAAATCCAGGGGCCTTTTTAGTGCATACGTTCCTAAGGCTCCTTTCTTTCTACACAGGTGATGCTCAGGGGAAATGGCAATATACCTTCGATAACTCACTGGAGATAATAAATGCGGTATTAGATATGTTTGAGTCATGAGTTAAACTGTGAAATATCAAAGAAACTGAGGTCACTCAGTAGATGGAGTTCAAAACTTTATTACTCTTTCATGTGGGTTCTTAGTTTCGCCTGCATTTGTCAGGCTTTTTCAAGGGAATCCCTTTATACACATTCTGAAATACATATAAAAATACATAGAGCATTAATGTGCTATTTTAACAAACATCAAATTTTGAATTTTTACAAAAACTGAAAACATTACCTTTAAATTGCTTTTGTTTCAACTCTAGCACATATTTCTTTTATGTGTTTTTATGATACACATATACTGCAAGACAAATTAATTTCATTTCAGTCACTCAATAAACTCATAACTGATAACAAAATCATGTGTTACTATGCTGCAGGCTATTAGCGCTGCAGTATATCTCAATGGAATTAACGCATATGTGTTACACCCCCAGTAAACACAGCTTCAGTCTGTACATCAGTCTTCATTAAATAAAACAATCAAAAAACAAGAAGAACTGGGCACACACCAAAGCTGAGTTTCAGAAAAATGTAACTGCTATTTTTTATTTAAATATTCATAAGGCACAGCATATCAGAAAACAGTCCTGACAACCCCTACATAGCGACCCAAAATCCTGGGTCTTCATGAATTAAATAAATTTAATAACTTTTAAACAAATAGTTATAATATTCTTCCTACTCTAAATTGTACAAGGATCATATTTATCCTCATTGTTAGTGTTTCTCAACATTTGTATCATGCCTGAGTGTATTTTTTTTTTTAATTAGCAATTCATTTTATAACATTTATGAACGTCAACCAGTTCTATACTACTTAATAATAGTTGCCTCAAATTGTAATCTAAGTAATTCACATCTCAATCGAATACAGTGCAGATATCAGTATAAAATCAAGTTCACTTTGCAAAAGAATGTATTCATTGCATACCTTTCCTTTAGCACTTTTTAAACAAAAATTATACTGCTCAACGTTTACCTCCTGTCCCACTGGAGACACAGTCAGCTACTTTTCTGGAGTGCTACAAAACAAATTCAGCAAGATATGGTCTTGTAAAAAGATTTAATCATAGGTAAAAACACAGTTTCACAAGGGATTAAGTAGCTTACCTCTCCATGTGTCAGTATCAGCACATAGCTCTAAAGAGAACACTAACCGTGCTGACTGCCCTCTAGTACCCAAGTGTGAGCTCAGTGAAGCATGTTACCACCAAATTATTAAAGGCCCTAGCAGAAAAAATATGAATTTGAGCCTGTTTTTCCTTATTCCTGTAACCCCTAGGTGGCGCTATCCCAAGGGCTACTCCCCCTGCCTGTGTGACTATTTTATTTATTTATTACATTTTGGTGAAGGTCCCTTTCAGGGGCGACAAAAAAAAAAAACAGAACTTTTGTATACATTATTTGTTACAAGTGCAGGTTAAGGGGCCTGGGTATTGAAAACAGGTGCCTCCACCTGGAGGACAGGGTTATTGGTAGCGTAGCTGACCTGGGTACAGCCTTCTGGGACCCTGTAACCCCCCTCTTTCCCCTCTAGTAGCCTAAACAATGAACAACAGACACAGTTACAATAACTCCTAATGAGCAAACAAATCCCCACTCTGTTTGCACTTACCACCTAGGTTGATTCCACCAGTTCGACCCTGGAGACCCCCTGCAAAATAAGGTTAAACACAGCAGGTAACAACAGTACAGTGCTTCTTGTACAAAATGGAACCAGAGTCAAGTTAAATGCAAAAAAGAATTAAATCTGATTTATTCAGGGGGAATGAACAAGGGAGGGGTGTAATTTGGCTGATTAGTTCTGTAACTGATTCAATCAAGCAAGTGTGCATGCACTTTAGAGTCCCTTCACAGTCACACACTCTGGGTACCCAGCTGGAAAAAAAGATGGGCTAGCCTGACACAGTAGGATGGCATTGCAGCTGGTCGGGGCCCTGTGATGGAAAGAAGGAGCATGCACAACCACACACAATTTGTAATCCGGAGCCTGGAGGCTAGTTCGTGACAAGAAAAACAACTGAATCAGATGACAACACTTTTGATTTAGCTGATGTTGCAGGGAGCTACCCTGGTGTTTACTCACGCTACCCAATATGAAACACGGGAGGGGAACGAAATAGAGACTGCAGGTCAACAAGCTGGTATGCCAGGAGAAGCAGAGCCCACATGGTTCACTGAACTGTAGTTCCTGTTCGAGATGTTGAGCAGGGGGCTGATCCCTGGGCAAGTCCCTCGTCGGTGGTGATCAATGCATCTGAAGTAGTTGACTCGGCCAAGGTGGCAGGGCCCAGGCCAGGTGAACATTTTGGATTCAGTTCGATAGGTGCTGGAGACAGCTTCCACCAAGCGTGACACACTTAAGTAGTGGGGAACCAAATCACAACCCCCTGACAGCTTACAGCACATTTATAGTAAAGCAAAACACAATACCACAGGTCGGATGACAGTCCACTTGCAATTTCAGTTTTCCTGAGCAAAACCGTGATCTCTGTGGTGATTCAGACGTCCTGACAGGCCAGTTGCTTACAGCAAATCTTCGGTCTTCTTCAGGTAACAGGGCAGTCACAATTCAGTATTTCTGGTCATAAGCTGGTTCGAATTCAGTCCAATTAATTTCACTAGCAGATCCCTCAGAAGGGAAGATGAAGCAGGCAGGCCAGACACAGCCTTCCACCAGTTTCCTGAACTACTACGCAGAAGCAGCTGCTCGAATGTCTTGAGCAGTTCACTCTCTCAACTCCAAACTCAGACTGACTCTGCTGCAGGCAGCACTGGGACTTCCTTCCAATCCAAAAAGGGTTTGGTTGGCTGATTCATCTGTCTGTCAAAGCAAGGGCTCCCCCTCCAGGTCCATTTAGGTGCCAAAATGAAAAAAATACAATTCCTACAGAAATTCACTCCCACAAGACCCCTTGGGACAGACTCCATTTTAAGATTCCCAAAAGGTACTGATTGGTGCAATACAGAAATGTCCATGCTGCAAAGAAAGGCAGGTTAGACAAAGTATAATACCATTATTATTAGAGCTGCTGATCAGCAAATAATTATCAGTTCTAACAGAGCTCCCTCTGCACCATTAGCGATGACAAAACAGAACAATATTATTGCAGCTCGGGTGGGACTCGAGCCTGGAAACACTCAACCCCTACCCAGATTAATTATACACTACGAAAATAATGTCTCTTAAAGGGACAGGCACGGAGGCTAGCAGGGCACTCGCATGCAAGCACTTTTACACCTGTAAAGATACAGAACTCCTACCTGGCAGTGGGCATTTTAAGCATACCCAAAGAAGACATTTGGGAACCCCCATTTATAGGGGTGTTACATTCCGATCCTCTGCCCAACTGCCATCCTCCTCCCTATTATGTCATCTTTTTTTGAATCACTAGTTTTTCTTCCCCTCCACTCTGCCCGACAGCACCTCCTCAAGCCCATCATCGACCTTCTCACAAGCTTATCTGTTATCTACCACTTCAATTGGTGGGTGGCCTGCCATGTCAGCCATGTGACAGCCTGCGGGCAGGAAGTGGGGTGCTGGCTCTGAGCAGCCCGGCATCTTTTTCCTCCATTTTCTCCCTCTGGGCTGTAACATTGGGATGTGTGCACCAATCATATCGTGCTACAGCCCTGTCCTTCGTATGCTCCCACTGCACTGCCACCCAGCCTCCAACAGGTGTCAGTCTCTGCAGTAGGAGCTGGTGTCCCCCCCTTCCCGAGAAAGAAGAACTATAACTGGGCACTCAATCCATCATCACCCAGCCAGCACACCGAGTGAGCCAAATCTATTCCTGAAACTGGGTCACCAGCATGCGAAGTGGAAGCGCAAACAATCCTCCACTGGGCTGGCTTCCCCGACATCTTCTTGATCAACTTCTGCCTCACTTAAAATTTCCATTCCCTGATTCTCCACTACTGCTTGTTCCTGATACCCAGCTTCATCATTTGTGTCCTTACTAACTAGCTCAGAAGAATACGATACTGTCTGTGAGGTACTCATATACAGCAGTATGCAACTGTATTCCATACCTGAGTGTGCCTCCATGAGTGTCACCCAGCAACCCATTGGTTGTTACTAAAGAACCCTATTTTGGTTGGGGCAGAAACACCTTTTCTTGATGCTTCAGGTATCACTATATTTATCAGAAACAATTTTAGCCGTCGCTGTGGCGCTAAGTAAAGGCATTCGCTTGGCACGCTGGCGACCCAGGTTCATGCCCCGAGCCTGGGTGCCAGGAGTGGAGACAAGCAGGGAGGGAGTACAAGCATCAATTTAGATGCTTCCTTCCCGAGGGGTGGACCTTTGGCACCTGGAGTGGTATGGGAGACGTACTGGGTGGCGTGTTGCATTGACACACCATTGTCCGTCCCCACCCCAGGTCTCCATTGCATAGGTTCATCTTGGGAGGTGGGAGAGACAAGAAAACATGAAAAAGATGGCCACTCATGCAGCCCGGATGACGGCAGTCCATCCTCCCATCATCGCAAAGCCTGGGATAGCCCCGTGTTGTGCCCTCTTTGTCCCTGACAAAGATTGTAGAGTGTGCCTACAAGCACATGAAAGTCTCCCCTCTTGGTCCCTGCCACGGGAGGGTCCCCCTTCCCTAGTGAAGGGTTATGACAGGTTGGTCAGGAGGGTGACAAGTTATGGGGCAGTGGATGGCGACCGGAGGAGCAGAATAGCAGGGCTTGGCCACCTAAAGGAGTGGGCAGCTGGGATGACATGGAGGATAACAAGCATGATACAAAAAAACCAAAAGGAACAATTTTTTAGGTTTGTTTGTCCTTTGCAGGAGTAGGCCAGCTGGATACTCTTTTTTAACCAGATGAAGCTACATTGCCTGTGTAGAAATGAATCTAGATACAATTTGAAATGTTTACATATTTTTTATTTGCTTGCAGTGCACAACTGCTCACATACACTAAGACAAGGTGTCCAGTTGTGAGTTAGATGGCAGCTAGTCGAGGTTGGGGAGGGCTGCACCTGTCACTGTGTCTCCACATATCATTCTCACTGGAGTCACCACCTAAATCAGTGCACCAAAGGCGGATGGGGTGACGTGGGCTGGGGTAGAACAGTCAGATAGGGTGCTATGTGGGTTTTAAAATACTTAGTCACAGATTCTGAGCCAGGCTTACTTTATTTAGTTTTTATTAACCAGGTATGTGCACTGAACAACCCTGGAAAGCTGGCTATGGGCCAATAGGTTATTGTTGAATGACAAGAAAATGAAAGTCATGCTGTTTGGTCCAAGAACTCTGGGATTGGACAGAACCCTATTACTCTCCCTATTATCCTCATCCAGTATGACCATAGAAGTTGTGAGCTACTTCAGGTACCTGGGCCCTACCATTGACCAAGGTCTCACGTTCAAATACCATGTTGCCCAGCTCACCCGAGTAAGTCACTAAAAGTTGGGTCTACTATATAAACTAAACTCACAACTCATACTGGAAACCAGGATAGCTATTGTTAACAGCATCCTCCTACCTAACCTTACCTACGGCATGCTGCTCCTGCCATGCAGTCTCTCGCTGGACAGGACCTGGGTAGGCTGCAAACTCTATACAATAAGATAGCTTTGTTCGCTACCAAATCCCACCTGAGGCACCCTCTCCCAATGGCTTCAATACCCTCTCCTGTGCACCGCCTACAAAATAGTAAATGGCTCATACCTAACAAGCCAAGCTGGGCTGTTGGTTCCTAAGCAACCAGGAAATTTGCTCTGCACCTGTGCTCAGAGATTCCTGGAGGTACCTAAGGTAAAGATGGCAGCAGGCAACAAGTCTTTCTCCGATGCGGCTCTGATCCTTTGGAACAACCTCCCAGATCATCTGCAAACTGCCGGCTCACTGATTGCCTTTAGAAAAGGACTCAGAGCCCATCTACTGGAAAGCAGCCAATGCATGTGCTACGGATAATCCCAGATATAGACCCCTAGTAACCTTTCCCTTCAGTTTGGTAACATGCCCTAGCATAATAAGAGCACAACCGCACAAACTAAGCAGTGTGATAACTTGCCAGTGAGGTATTATGCCTGTTTCCTGTACAATTATAACTTGTAAAAATGTTAACCTGTACTGAATTACTCTGTGCCTGTTGTTGCTTCCTCCTGCCCATAGGAGTGTGTGCTGAAATGTCATGGAGTGTAGTCACAAGTGCTTAGACCTCTAGATTCCCCATGATTGTATCCAAAAATTATCTTGCAGTCACAAGTGTTTAGACCTCTGGATTCACCATGGCTGCACCCAAAACTTGTCTTGTATCACCAAGAAATGTCCTGTACCAACTAGGATTCTATGTCACTAATTCTGGGTCGCCCCTGAAAAGGGAGCCTTTTGGGCCCAGTGGGCCTACCCAATTAACAAAACCTGGAAGATTTTTTTTTTTTTATTTAGCTTTTGTTAACCGGGTGGGGTACATTAGGCAGACGTTTGCCTATTTTCAGCTACGACCTGGGAGAGATACAGTAACAGTACAACACAAATACAGTACATTTCAGAGATACAGTACAATACAAATACAATGCATTTTAGAGATACAGTACAATACAAATACAGTACATTTCAATACAAAACAATACAATACCATGCCATGCAAACAAAAAAATAACAAAGCAGCAAATCAAGTAAGAGGAATATACAGTTTACCAGCATGATTTTAACCAATGCATAGCAGTAGGGGGTAGAAAATTAAAGACAATAGAGATCAGTACATATTACATAGACAGGCAACAAAATTGTAGTGCACAAGGGCCAGAGCAACCAAGGATTGTAAGTAGCAAAGTTGAGCAGGACGGAAGAAACTTGATAGAGGAGAAGAGGGATAGCGGGGTGGGAAGGAAGACAAGAGAAGGACAAGGGTGGTTGAGGACATGGTAGGATTATGGACAGGTGCAGGAGCAGACTAAAAGTAGGGAGTGGAGCTGTTTTTTAAACGTGCTTATAGTGACTCAGGAGTGAAATGCAGCTGGGAAGGAGTTCCACTGAGCAGGAGCTGCAGAGGCAAAAGCCACAGAACCATACTGGGACCTTGACCTAGGGATAGCTAGTTATACAGTGTCAGAGGATCGGAAGGCGTAGTGTTGTGAACTGGGAACTAAGAGGTTATGATGTTGTGAGCCAGTTTGCCTATCGAGGAGTCAAATAGGGCTGTAGGGGAGGGCCAGCCAAGTTTGCTGTAGAGAGAGCAGTGATGTGTGAGACAGTTGCAGGCTAGGGAGCATCTGCAGATGTTATTATAGCTTACAGTCCACCTGTGATTGAGAGAAGCAGAGGATAGAGCGAAAACAGGCAGGCCATAGGACAGTCTAGGATGATGAAAGCTTTGTGCTACTGCGATACATGCCATTGGGGAGAGATGACTTTTTGCACAGTAGGCAACACCCAGACTGGAGCTGACTCCCTTACACACCAAGTGGATGTGAGTTGAGAAATCAAGGAAGGGATCAAGTGTTATTTCAAGGAATTTGAAAGAGGTGACTATAGTCAGAGGAGTACAATTATCTGCTAAAATCAGCAGGGGTGCTGATAGATTGGTATACTTACGTTTCTTAGAAACTGTGGATTCCGACACCTACAATCCCAATCAGCTTTGCCCGAAACAGTCACTAACCTGACGCTTACACACCCAACACTATTGCTCCCGATGGGGTAAGGTAGCGGATGTGATGGAATGCTACCCTACCCTGTGTGATGCTCAAGAAAGGACAGCTGGATGGGGTTGCTGGCCGAGCTGCCCTGGTGGTGTGGAGGGGAATACCACCAGTAGCTTGGCCAGCATACTGTGCATGACCCGGGTCATGGCATGTTACACACTGTACTCCCAGTAACACTTAACATTTTACCCTGGGGTCCATTCCCCTCAGAGTAGGATCATTTAGTTAAGGGGGATGTGGACGGCACAGCTTCCCACATTGTACACTTTGTTTCCTGACAAGCCCAACATTCGTATGTCAGGCATGTCAGAGATTTGGGCTGGTAGACTACGAGATGTTTTATGCGGTATGCCGAACTGCGGCATACCGAGTTATAGGATATCATACTATATCTAATAGATTATTTAGTTTATGTCAGGTCCCAAAAAGCATGGCTTGGGATATGGAGTAGTTCATGAGTAGCTTGCCATCCTTGAGCAAGGACTGTACCACGGCCAGGTCGGAGGTAAGATCATGATTTATGTGAGTTAGGTCAGGGGAGTGACAGAAGAACACCAGATCATCTGCATACAGGATGGGGGTTGACTTGTTAAAGCAGTGTGTGATTACAACAAAGACAGCAATAGGCAAACAATAGCAAGTACATACATACTTGGATGGGTTCTTATTGATCCGGGTATGTGAGTGAGTTCTAGATTTGGGGGGGGGGGGGTGTCTGATATAATCCCAAACTGCCCAGCCAGCCTAAATGAAAATTAATTTGGACAGAAAGACATTTACACACATGGATGCAAAAAAGTAGGAATGAACTACAGTTGGGCTTAAGAGAAACTGAGTCCCACATTACTTTTAGGTCTAAACTGAGAGAACATTTACAAGCTAACAATTCAAGACCATGCTTGGTGTAACAGAAGTCTGTACTGCTTGATGTCCCCTGTTATGCACAGTTCTTATTGTGTAGTAGTGCACTGTTTTGGTGGACTACCACTAGCAGAACCCGAACCATAGTTCTCCAGACTGTGTGGAGCCCATGCTTGCTCCCAAACCCATATCACCCACATGACAGCATGACACACTGCTGCTGAGCCACTGGGGGTGGGCACCAAAGTGATACTTTTTAAAAAGAATGCAAGGATGCAAAGTCTGGAACAGTTACAATCAAATCTTTGCCCAGGTCCACCTCTGTCACAACCAGGCTCTCTTTCCACCACCATAATCAGAAAAATACAACTTTAAGTTACTGCTCTAAAACACACAAGTGAACACTGTGTAGGAATAAGAAGGCAGACCTGATGGACTATTGGCCTTATCTGTGTTTCACCATCTATGTATCTGAGTGTCTTTTTTCTATTGTGGCTGCCTTTTCTTTTTCTGTTTGACCGTCAAGCAAGGTATTAAGCCAAAAATAATGATTAGCAATTTTGTGTGACAAAGTGCCAATCAGCTGTGAAAATGATAGTACTTGGCAAAGACTGATTAGCAAAATTAAAAATGCTTAATTTTTATTGTGTTTTGACTGGGTAAACATGAATAAATATGTCAAAAAATGTTTAGCAGTCTAGTGCTATGAAATTCAGAAGATGGTTAGCATTATCCTCAGATTTGCATAGCATTTTGCTGTGCTATACCAGCTATTTTTCCTCATAGCCAGGTGCCCCACTTCAGGTCTCTCCGGCCAGCTCTCAGGCCTGGCAACGTTCCATACCTGCCTGTTGTTATATGCAGTACAGCTTTAAGAACTGTTAGACAGTACAGCTTTAAGAAATGTATTTCCTGTAACTCTTCCTGTATGTGTTGAGATAAGTGTTCCCCTTATATATGTGCTGAACAGAAGTAAACAGAGAAAGGCCTAGATTTCTGTGGGGCATGTTTTTTTTATTACCAAGATCCTGATGTATTTAAGGTACTTATTTCCGGCCACCAAATGCAACAAATTGGTGACAAGGATGTGAAACTTTTCATAGCTCCAGCTTTCTGAATTGCACCATTTTGTGACTTTCTGCATTGGAGGCAAGTAAGCAATTTGAAACTGTGAAGTATCATGGCAACTTCAGCCAACTTTGAGATTTTTACAGGGACGGACTGGGATACATGATCCAGATGGTTTGATCAGTGGTTATTACTTAATCCTGCCATACAATCTGCAAATGATCAGCTACAGGATGAGCTTATTCGAGCTGCTTTTTGTACTTTCTTGGGGAGTGAAACCTTCAAACTTTGATGCAGTCTGTGTGCACCAGACCAGCTGGAGGATTTGTCATATCAAGAGCTAAAGGCTAAATTGAATGCACAATACAGTTTAACAACTTTCCCAAGGGCTGAACATTATAAATTCTACAGTTACCAGTAGAACCCAGGTCAGTCATTACAATCTTATTTGGCTGAGATCAAACGCTTAGCTCTCAAGTGTGAGTGGAGCACGGAGAGCATACTGAATCTAATTTAGCTGATAAGTTTGTTTTGGGGTTGAGTAATGAACATTGTATTCAGCAATTACTTTCTGTAAGTGTTAAGAAGTCTGCTGATGAACGTTTACAGTTGGTACAAATGTATCAGGCTGCATAAAAATGAAGTACATGCTAAGATAGACACTAAAAATGAGGTACGAGTAACTGCAGTAAACCCCAAATTGAAACAGCGCAAACCTAAGTCTAAACCACTGTTTTCAAAGAAAAATTGAAACACTCCACCCAAACTGCATGGCCAATACAAACGTGCATCATATCGGTCTTCTCAGCATAGCAGGGACCAGTGCAAATTCAGAGAAGTATGTAAACGTCAGCAGCATGTTGCTAAGGTTTGGAGAAGCAGGGAAACTGCAGTGGTCAGTTCAGAGACCACAGACAGTGCAGTGGTTCCTAGTGTACCACAAATGCAAACTAAAGATGTTCCTCCTTTCTATGTGTTACTTCAATTGCCACAACTGAGGCATCAGTTGCATTTAATGGTAGACTCTGCTTCTCCAGTTATTTTTATTAACCATCAGACATGGTCTGATATGGATAAGCCACCATTGTCAGCTTGTAATTAGTTGCTGCATGCATTTGAAGGGCAACCAATTCAGCCATTGGGCTCATTTACCACTTTGGTATGCAGGACTGATTCTCCTGGTGTACCTTTAACTTTTCCGGTTTCAAAAAAGGGTGTCAACATTTTGGGCAGAGACACTCAGGTTCTTCTAAACATTCATATTGATCCGGCAGACTTTGGCCTACTTGTTGCTGTCCAGGTACCACAGAGCACTAACCCACCCAAGTTTGGGGAGATTTTAGACATGTATCCAGAGTTATGGAAGGGCAAGGGATGTTGCACAACAGCTAAAGCCAAGCTAGTTACAAAGCCTGATGTAGTCCCTAAGTTTTGTAAACCACGGAAACTTCCTTTTGCCTTAAAACTGGTGGTTAGGGCAGAATTGGACAGACTGGAAAAAGCAGGTGTGCTGGAAAAGGTTTCGAGTTCAGATTGGGCCACTCCAATTGTCGTGATATCTAAACCAGGTGATAAGATTCGAATATGTGGAGATTTTAAGGTGACACAATCCAGTATTTAGCACAGATGTATATCTGAATGGTGGTGTGGGGTTCTCTAAACTGGACCTCGCTGATGCATACCTTCAAGTGGAACTGGATACAGACGCTCAGAAACTGGTAGTGATTAATATACACCAAGGACTGTACAAGTACAAACGGTTATGTTTTGGCCTTAGTTCTGCGCCTGCTATTTTTTCAAAAAGTGATTGAGCAAACGGTGGGTGTTATGCCAGGTGTTGCTTGTTATTTGGATGACATCATTGTCACAGGCAAGACAGAAGCAGAACATTTACTTAACTTACAAAAGACAAAAGAGAGATTGCAACAGAGTAGATTCAGACTCAGGAGAGAAAAATGTCAATTTAGTCAACTAAGTGTCACATACTTAGGTCACACTATTGACAAAGATGGAATTTGTCCAAATGAAGAAAAGGTGGAAGCCACTGTGCACATGCCTGAACCCCAGAATGTTTCAGAGTTATGCTCATTCTTGGGTATGGTGCGCTACTATGACCGTTTCATACCTGGCTTAGCCACTAAATGTGCTATCCTAAATTAACTGTTACATAAGGGTACTCCGTGGAAGTGGACCAAGGACCACAGTAAGGCAGTTCAAGCCATCAAGCTCTCTATAACCGATGTACATAATTTAACTCATTATGACCCTATTTACCTATCACATTGGCCTGTGATGCTAGTCTTGTGGGTATTGGAGCTGTACTTTTCCATACAGATCCAGAAGGAGTGGAGAAGCCGATAGCCCATGCTTCACGCAAACTCACTGCAGCTGAAAGGAATTATGCCCAGATTCAGAGAGAGGCATTAGCAATTGTGTTTGGAGTCCAGAAATTTCGCCAATACTTGCTAGGTCGCAAGTTTCACCTGAAGATGAATCACAAACCACTAGTGACAATTTTCAGTCCAGAAAAAGGCATTCCAGAGACAGTTACTTGCCGACTTCAACTATGGGCATTAATTTTGTCTGCCTATAATTTCGAGGTTACATACCAACCAACGGACCAGCATGAAAATGTGGATGCCTTGTCAAGGTTACCGATATCCAGAGAAATGAGTTTGATGTGGGACTTAAAGAGGAGCCATTAGTATGCCAGGTGGGGCCAGATAGTTTTCCATTGCAATTCAAAGATATGGAGGATTCTACTGTTGTGTGCACAATGGAGCCACAACAGTTAGATCAGCTTCCAGTACTAGCAAGGACATTGCAAAAGCAACTAGTCAAGATGTAAATTTGAAACAAGTGTATCAGTATATGCTTGAGGGTTGGCCACAAGGCAATGCTTGTTCGACTGCACTACAACCCTACTATACAATGAGACAGCAGTTGCTCATTGCTGAGGGGTGTCTTCTATGGGGATTGCGTGTCACAGTACCCCAATGTTATCACTCAGATATGTTGACTGTTTTGCATGTGGGCCATCCAGGCATTGCTAGAGTGAAATCCCTAGCCAGACTTCACGTATGGTGGCCTTCCATTGACAGCGGCATATACCAGGTTGTGCAAAGATGCAAAGGTTGTACTGTATTGATGGGAAAACCAGCAAGAGCTCCAGTTCACCATTGGGAACAGCCTGAAAAACCCTGGCAAAGGTTGCATAATGATTTTGCAGGACCTTATTTAAATTCCATGTGGTTACTCTTAACTGATACTTATAGTAAATGGCCAGAAATTCATCAAATGTCTTCGACAACTACTGAGAGTACCATCAAAGTTCTTAAATCTATCTTTGCTACCCATGGTGTTCCGCAAGTAACTGTCTCGGATAATGGACCACAGTTCACGTCTGTTGAATTCCAAGCATTTTGCCAGCAACGTGGTATCCACCATGTTTTCTCAACTCCCTACCATCCAAGTTCAAATTGCGAAGTGGAACACCTGGTTCAGATGTTTAAAAACAGTATGGATACTGCTACGTATTGTTTTTTCAACATTTGTTTTCCCCTTTAATATCATTGTATAATACTTCAGCCAACATGTTTTTTCCTTCTCCCATTAAGAATTTATGTAAGTGTACATTGGAGAATGTAGTGTATTTGTATGTATAATCACAATAACTACAATAAAAAGATTAACTGCAAAAAAAGTGTGTGGAAAAAGCTAATCCTACTACACCGACACCAATACAAATATCCCTTTTGGACTTTCTTGAGAAGTATTGAACGACACCACGTTGTGTCACGGGAATATCCCCTGCAGAATTGTTGTTTGGACGTCAGATTCAAACTCAGTTGGACCTTCTTCACCCTCTAGGCTATAAGTCAGTAACTGAAGTGCTTCCTATGACCAGATCCTTCAAACTCAATGATCTTGTGTGGGTCAGGATGTATGCAGGCCCGAAGAGATGGATTGAAGGCGTGGTGGAAAAAAAGTTTGAAAATGTTGTCTATACTGTTCGACTGACTAACTAGAGGACAGTGAAAAAACATGTGGACCAATTACATACTAAAATTGAGGCAGAACAAAAAAGGGATACCCAAAGTCGGGGTAGTTAGCCAGCATTAATTGTTCCAGAACAAGAACAGGAAGAGATAGTGGAACCACAACAATTAAGACAAGATGTGGCTGATGGTAATCAGATTCCAGAGCAACAGCCTCAAGTCCTACTATGTCAGTCAGGATGTATAAGACGTCCACCAAACAGAATGGACTTGTAGAGACATAGCCCAATGATATAGACTAACTAAAGGCACATTGCAGTAATGACTTTAATAGCGTCATACTATTTTCTGAATTATTGACTTACGTACTTTCTAACAGGGTCAGAAGGGCTTGTTATATACAGTACAGCTTTAAGAACTGTTAGTACAGCTTTAAGAAATGTATGTCCATAACTCTTCCTGTGTGTGTTGAGATAAGTGTTCCCCTTTTATCTGTGCTGAATAGAAGTAAACAGAGAAAGTATAGATTTCTGTGGTGCATGTTTTTCTTATTACCAAGACCCTGATGTATTTAAGGTACTTATTTTCGGCCACCAAATACAACACCTGTCGTGGCAGGGTCTTCGGCGGGGCATCTATCCAACACAGAACAATGCAGTAAGGAGCAGAAAGCAAGCACAGGGCCTACGTCTTGGCACCATCATATTAGTGACACTATTCCATCCTCTGTCTCCCTCCCATTTCGGTCCCTCACTGCATCCACCAGCTCAACACACAGCCACATGGGAATACATTATGACCCTGTGGGGGCAAGCTACCCAGTCCACCTGAGGAATTGCAGCAGCAAAGCATGGCACCACATACCCCAAGTTGGGACACACTGCTTCCAGCAGTACTTTACCAGCCCTGACCACCTGAAAGCCATGAACTCAGGCCCATTCCTGAGCTCAGCTCACCTGTATAGTAGCACAGTGCACTGACAGTGGCTCATCGGAGGCCCTAGTCCAGCTGCTTTCAACTCAAGAGGCACCTGAACACTGCATCAATAGCAGTGCATGTCAGATGTGCACATATACCTGTAGATGTGACTTGAGCTTAAACATTTGCTGTTAATAGCATGCAGACAGGAGGGCACTTGACTCCAGCCAACAGATGTCTCGCAGTCTTCCATGGCCTAGATTCATAAAATATGGTGCCATTTAAGTGCCTTCAAATCTGTCAGTGAGAGATGAGGCAACACACTTACTGTTTTTTGTCTTCATGCTTTAAGAGTTGATGGGTATGGTGTGTGTGTGTGTGTGTGTGTGTGTGTGTGTGTGTGTGACCAGTGAGTCATGGCCACTAATACCAACATATAGAAACAGAGACATAGAAACACAAATTTTTTCTGGCAGAAAAGAACTTAAGGCCCATCCAGTCTGCCCCTTGTCCCTTCCTCTTCCATCACCACTCTTCCCACTGCTTTGTAACACTGCCCAGCTACCTTGAGGTCATCTGATATGATGACCCCTAGGTCTCTTACTTGTTTCGTGACTATAAGCTACACTCCTCCCATTTTGTACACAGCCCCTGGGTTCCGCAGCCCTGAATCCTGGCTGCTTGACTAAGCCAAATGCTGTTGCTCACCTGGCTAACCCCCCCCCCCTCCACTGACCACTCCAGCCCTCCCTCCTTGACAGCTAGGTCGCCTTAATGCGCTCTTTCACACGTCCTCTGTGTCCTGGCTTTTTTTTCCCCATCGATACTTGTTTCATGTACCCCCCCACCAATCTGTGTCTTGCGTGTTTCCTATATCCTGCACTTATTTTGTAATCATCACTTTCTGCTATAAATAGCGCACAGTTAGTTTTTATTTATCTTGATGAGCTTTTTGTGAGATATAATTTGAGCAGCCTTCCTTATTTGCTTTGTTCCTGTTGTACCTTACGTTGCCTGTATATGCACTCGTTTGTACTCATTGTATTATACATTCTCTCCTGTTGTACCTTACTTAAGCAATAAGGCACGACAAGGTGTATGGTATCGTGTAATAACATCACTCCTGGGGTGGGTTAAAGCACGAGGCAAAGCCGAGTGCTTCCACCACCCCAGGAGTGACGTTATTACACAACAACACACATCTTGGAGTGCCTTACTGCAATTATACAATGACTCGATGTTATACAAAATAAAAAAAAATACTTATAAAAGGTTTTAATAGATTTTTAGTGTGGCAATATATCTTTGTTTCTAAAAAAAATAATCAGTGTCATCCAGGATATCCATACAGTGATGTTATTGTGTAGTAGCTTCTGTGTCTCAGGGACACACTGACCAATCAGACTCCAGGAAATGCCCTTGCCATTGTATAATTTGTCTTATATGCTCTAGTTTGAACTCATTGTATTATACATGTTCTCCTTTTTGTATTGCCACCTGCTGTGGTCAGATTGTGCCTGAAAGCGGTCCCCTGGATCAGTGTACTACCTGGTTGCCAAAGACTTATATAAATAAATAAATACATAACCCTGCATTTTTCGGCACTGAAACCCAGCTGTCACCCCCTAGACCATTCCTCTAGTTTCCTCAGATCCCTCTGCATTTTTTCCACCAATTCTTTAGTGTCAACCCTGTTACATATTTTTGTATCATCCACAAAGAGACACATCTTACCCTCAAGCTCCTCTGCAATGTTACTTATGAAGATATTGAAGAGGACTGGTCCTTGCACTGAACCCTGTGGTACCCCACTAGTCACTCTCTTATTGCCTGAGTGGCTACCATTTACCACCACACTTGGCATCCTATCCCTTAACCAGTTTGATACCCAGCTTGACACTCTCCCCCCCCACCCCAAGCTGCTTAGTTTCTTAACTAGCCTCCTGTGTGGCACAGTGTTGAAAGCCTTACTGAAGTCCACATGGGCCACGTCCACTATGCTCCCTTGACCCACCTCCCTGATAACTCTGTCAACAAAATCTGTGAGATGAGGTTGACATAACCTACCCCCTGTGAAACCATACTGCCAATAGTCCTGCAGCACTTTTGCCTCCAGATGCTCCACATGCCCTTTCCTCACATACCTGAAGAATGTCTTGTCCCCTTTCTTGATCTCCTCAGCTGTCCTCTCCTCTCTTCTGTTAGTGCTTTAGCTGTCCTCACCCTCCTTCCTGAATCCCTCTTTTGCCAGATATACCTGTCTTCATCCTCCTGTGGCTCCTTGTTCTTTCTAAATGCTGTGTTCTTCTCCTTCACTGTCTTTATTTCCTCCTTAGAGAACCATAGCAGTCTCTTCCACCTCTTTCCCTTGCTAATTTTCTTCAAACAGCATGCCACTGCCTGGACTATATCCTCTTTAATTTTTCTCCACTGAGCCTCCACTCCCCCTCTGCCCACCCCACGTCTCCCTTGGGGCATTCTCTGAGGCAGTTTCCCATAAATCTGTCCTCCTGAATTCCAGGACCCTTGTCTTGGTGTGTTTCTTTTCCTGTCCTCTTCATGTGCCAAACAACACAGTACGGTGATCATTTGTACCCACAGGGTTACCCATTGTAATATCAGCAATGGTGTCTCTGTTTCTAAGTACCAGGTGCAGCAGTGCCCCATCCCTAGTGAGTTCAAAAAACAGCTTTCTGAGAAATGCCTCTTGTAGGGAGTTGAGGATGGCCCTGCCTCTTGATGTGACTGTAGCCAGAACGCCCCAATCTACATTCAGTAGATTAAAGTCCCCCATTATCAAAACTTCTCCTTCACTGGTCATTTTGCTAATGACTTTCTCCAGGGCACTGTCTAAATCCTCCCCATATGTTGCAGGACTGTACACCCCCCCATGTGGATAACGGCCCCCAACCCCGCCTCTAGGCTGACCCACAGTTTTGGTAACCATGTAGGAGCAGTAGCCTTTAGTCCTGCCTATTTTTAAACATGACCCAGGAGAATACAGTAAACAGACATTACATATGCAAGTACATAGATACCGTCATAACAATCCTCAGCAATTGTCCACGCAGGGATAGCCAAGTCAAATTCATGAGTGAAGGACAATTCACACAGGGATGAATGGATGTAGATTAAAACACTTTAGCAAACAATAAACGCCAAGTTCAAGAACAGTAAGGTCAAGTGTGACAGGTACAGTTACATGTATCAAGTGCATGGAGGTGAGAGAAAAGTACAGGCTTGAAGGCAGAGTGGGATAAGTGACCCTTTAAACTAGGGGGAATGGAATTCCAAAATTTGGGGGTGAAATGATAAATGCTTGTTCACCCATTTTAGATGTGCAGTGACACAGTACCTCCAGACCTTCATTGTACTCCTGATGCACCTGTGTCTCAGTGGCTCTTATACCCTCCATCATATATAAAACAATGCCTCCACCTTTCTTCTCTGACCTGTCGTTCCGGAATTTGATGTAGCCTGAGATGGCCATTTCCCAGCTGTTTTTGTCCGTGCACCATGATTCTGTTATTGTCACCAGATCCAGGTCTTCCTCTGCAATGACTGCCTCAAGGTCAGGAATTTTGTTTCCCAGACTCCTTGCATTGGCACACATGGCTGTCCATTCTCTTTTTCCCTCCCTCCCACTAACCTGCTTCCCCTTCCTCCCTCTGTCACTCCAGTCCTGCCCTCCCCTATTACACTGTCTTCCCTACTTCCCCTCTCTTCCAACTGAAGTTCCTCCTCTGACTTGCCTGCCCTGCCCTTCTCTTTGCTTCCATCAACCTCCAAGGAATTTCTTCTTCCTGGGTTAACCATCCCTGTTGTACTAGTTTTGGGGGGTGAGCAATCTCTGCCTCCTCTCTTGGCTAGTTTAAATGCTCATCAAAGAAGAATTTAAACCTTCCACCTAGGACTGCCACTCCTCTCCCGAATGGATGGAAGCTGTCTCTCTTGTACAGGTCTTCCATCACTCCAGGTGTGACCGCAGTCCCTGAAGTAGCCAAAGCCCTCCTGCATGCCTCATGCCTTCAACTACTCATTGAAAGACCTGGTATGGAGTTTCCTAGCCTTCCCAAGACTGTGCACGAGTAGCACCTCTGTGAAGGCCACTGTGCTCCCTGCTTCAGACCCCTCCGCAGCTCCCTAAACCCATACTGCACTACCTCTACAGCTTTCCTTGCCAGATCATTCATCCGCACTTGGACAACAACATCCAGCCCCTTCCCTGCCCCCTCCTCCCTGGTGAACTCCAAGATTCACTCTCCAGTCCTCCCCACCAAAACATCTGGAATGCACTGTACTACCCTATCCCTACCGTCCCCTGCCCCAACTCAGTCCCCCTAACAATGGAGTCTTCCACCAGCAACTGTCTCCTCCTTAGCCATGGAACTCATTCTGATCCTACCCCACCACTGACTTCAGTTAATCCCCCAACAAAAGAGGTGGATTGTGTGCAGCAATGTTATGAGATGCTGCAAAGCTTTCACAACCTTAGGCTCACTGCCATGATGATCTTCTGAGACTCCTGACTCCATTTTGGTTAAAAAGTGATCATGTGACTAGAATTCCAAACAAACAGCATCTATTATTTCAGAAAAATATTTGTCCAGGAGGGCACACTGAACTTAAGCTCATTTCCAGGTACTCCCTGGTGGAAATGTTTGCAAATACAGAAAAAAAAAAACAGTAGCATATATGGGAAATAAATATGGTAAAAAAACAAATACATTGTAGTTACAACACAGTGACTGACAGTACAAAAATTCAAATTATCAAGGATTATTAGTTAATTACAAGAAATATACCAGGAGGGGATGCATGTAACAGGCAATGATGGTTTCAACATGGGAAATGGAGGCAAAATATATGAAAATATCAAACCAACAGAAATATGACAAACTTCTGCCCTGCTGGCACTGGTCTGTCATGCTACACAACAGTGACCTGACTGACAAACGGCTCCTTGTATTTCAATGCTGCTACACCTGGCTGACTGTTAGGGTATCACTGTCTGGTTCTAGTCCAACCACTGGCCACTGTTCACCCAATACCAGGCCTTACTTTTTATACAGAGAACTATCTCTTCAGTCACTCCCAGGGCCTCTCAGCTGCTCTGAATCAAGCACAGGTTATACTTGGTAATCATGTTCTTTGGTACTAGAACACCAGTTTGCTCAACAAACATGGACTGTTACCTATTCCATGAAACGCAACAGTCACAGAGAATATTAGATAGATAAATATTTACATACTTACATCACTAAATTACAGAATTTATAGTAACAAACAAAAAGGATAAAAAAATAGGGAAATGCAAATTAAACAGTTAAGCAAAAAGAGTCCTGAAAGAAGAACCTCTCTAGCCTCTAGACTAAAGTCTAACAGATCTTGCCCCACGCTTGGGTTGCTCCCTTGCTTAAGAGTCAAGTTCGCTAAAGCATAAGATTCAGAGGCACAAAGTACCTGTTTCCTTGCAGTGGGCATCTGCTATTCTCTGTCTCCAGCTGAATCAGCCAGTGCCTGGCTGTGATGCCAGTTTAACAATTTCAGGGAGTCTGCGCCCAGTCACATCATCCTGTCTGTCACAAGGGTCAGGCACCGCTTCCCTTTGTCTCTTTGATCCTAGAAGCTGGCCTGAACTAATTCACGGTCTCCCCTATCCCCAGCTGGTGATGTTTACTGGGCATTTTACCTACAACAAACCCAGCTGCTTCAATTACATACTAACATACTATTTGCCAGCAGATTAGGCCTTACGGTCTATCGAGTCTGCTCGAACTTTAGATCCTTAGTTGGGTGCCGAGACCCTCCCATCCCTTGTGCTCCAGAAACCTGTATCATCCATCCCCACCCCCCTGGGACAGGACATCATCTGATACATCCACTTTCTGTGTCTGTCCCATCCTCTCTTGAAGCCCTCCACTGTGGATCTCTGAACCAGCTCACCAGGCAGTGCATTCCAAGGGTCCACCACCCTCTCAGTGAAAAACCTCCTCCTCTTTTCCCCCCCCTTCCACCTTCCAACTTCAAACCATGCCCTCTGGTGATACCTCCCTGCTTTAGTCTAAAGATCCCCTCCATGTTTACCCTATTTATTCCCTTGAGGTATTTGAAGACCTCAATCATGTCCCCCCTGTCTCTCCTCTCCTCCAGTGAAAACAGGCAGAGCTCCTTAAGTCTGTCCTCATACGTCAAATCCCTAGCCCTCGTATCATCTTTGTTGCCCTCCTCTGTACCCTCTCTAGAGCTGTATGTCCCTCTTTAAGTGTGGTCTCAGTACTTTACACAGTACTCAAGGTGTGGTCTAACCAGTCCATTGTACAGCAGAATCACTTCCTTGCTCCTAGTGTGATCCCCTACGATGCATCCCAACATCCTGTTTGCCTTGCTAGCCGCTCTCCCACACTGCTCAGAGTTATTCATACATGCATCCACCATGACCCCTAGGTCTTTTTCCCTATTGAGGCCTCCAGCGCCTCCCCTCCCAGGGTGTACCTGTGTTTAGGGTTTCCCCGACCAAGATGCAACACCTTGCACTTGGTGATATTGAAATTTAATTTCCATGTGTGAGCCCAGCTTTCCAGGGTGTCCAGGTCCCCTTGCAGGGCCAACCTCCCCTCTTCTCCCTCAACTACTGCTCCCATCTTGGAGTCATCCACGAAGAGACTCATTTCACACCCTATACCCTCCCTGATGTCCGATATGTATGCATTGAACAGGATCGGACCTAGGACCGAGCCCTGCGGTAGCCCACTACCAACCTCTCTAGGGTTCGAGAGCTCCCCACAGACCACTACTCTCTGATTGCGTCCAGCTAGCCAGTTTTCAATCCATCTGACCATCAAAGGGCATACTCTAACCCCATCAGTTTCTCCACCAGACCATTGTGGGGACAGAGTCAACGCCTTGCTGAAGTCCAAGAATAATACATCCACAGGCTTTCACCTGTCCAGTTCTGATGTTACCCATTCATAGAACTCCACAAGGTTGGTTTGACATGATCTACCTGGCACAAACCCATGTTGCCGACTATTCAGACCTCCCACCTCCTCCAAGTACACCCCCAATCGTTCCTTTAGTATACTCTCCATTAATTTTCCCACCACCGAGGTCAAACTGATGGGTCTATAGTTACCTGGTACTTCCCTCGACCCCCCTTTATGGATTGGTACCACATGTGCCTCTCGCCAATCCCTAGGTACCCTCCCTATCTCAAGTGACCTGCTAAAAAGCTCCGCCAGGGGTGCAGCCAGTATGTCTTCCAATTCCCATAGTACTCTCGGATGAATGCCATCCGGCCCAGGAGATTTGTCTTTCTTTAGGGCCTTGAGGGCTAACCACACCTTTTTGGCGGAGATAGCATCATCCGTCCCCTCCACCTTACTGGCCTTTTTATCTTTACCCAGATGTGACACCCCTGGGGTACCTCTCTCTCCCTCTTGCTCCATTTTTGTTGCTCCCCTGATCCCACTTACTGATGTTTCTATCCCCTTCATGCCTTGCTTTGTAGATATCCCATCCCCCTCCCTAGTGAACACAGAGGCAAAGTACTTGTTAAATACCTCTGCCTGGTCCCTCGCCTCTTCCACCCACCCTCCTTCTGATCTCAATCTGCTGAGATGGCCCTTAGTTTTTCTCCGCTCCCCAATGTACCGGAAGAACCCCCTTTCCCCTCCATGTATCCCCTGTGCCAGCCGCTGCTCTTTACTGGACTTTGCTCCCCTCACCATACGGGTGACTTTTCTAGATGCAAGCTGGTACATTTCCTTATCCCTATCCCCTCTTGTTGTTTTATATTTTGTAGGCGCCTTCTTTCTCTGACTGCTACCTGTACCTCACTGGACCACCAGCATGGTTTATGTGACCTTGCTCCCTTACGTTTCAACTTAGTGCAGATCCTGACTGCCTCATGAAGTCCCTGTTTTATGACCTCCATCTCCTTTCCACACTTGTCATTGAGGTAATCCCCATCAAGTGATCCTTGAGAATATTTCCCATGCCCATGAAGTCTGCCCCCTGAAGTCCACTACCAGTGTCCTAGATCTCACCCCTCCCATACTTATTTGAAACCAGACAGTATTGTGGTTGCTCCCAGTCAGGGGTCTTGTACAACCATGTCCCTTACCAGATCCCCATCTGCCAGAACCACATCCAGGACATGCCTCTCCTTGTGGGCTCCATCACATGCTGTGTTAAGAAAACATCCTGGAAGCCATCCAGCAGCCTCTGCTCCTTGGCCACCTAGAGGACATGGTTCCCAGTTTGTACCTGGCATATTAAGGTCCCCCATCAACACCACTCCTTCCCTTTTGGTCCACACTGGGCAATGATGTTGTCCAACAAACCATCCTCTAGAACCTCACTCATCCCGGGGCCTATATACACCCAGCTTGACCTTATTTCCTGCTGAGGATTGTAAAGTGACCCATAAGGCCTCCACATTTCCCTCTGCCTCTTCTACCCTAGCAATTTCTATGTCATCTCTAATGAACATAGCCACTCCACCCCCTCTGCCCTCCTTTCTATCCTTCCTGAGCATAGTGTACCCCCGTACGTTTAGGTCCCAGTCATGGTTTTTGTTGGCCCACGTTTCCGTGACCGCCGCCACATCCACCCCCCTCGAACAGCATGGCCTGGAACTCTGGCAACTTGTTTCCCAAGCTCCTGGCATTTACTAACACCAACCCCCACCCCTTATCCCTGATTCTCTTTGTCGAACTCCACCCAGATTCCTTATACTTCCATCCTCCCTCTGCTCCTCCTGAAACCTCCATCCCCAATCTGTTTCCTCCCTTTGGCGTGAAGGCTACTCCCCTCTTCTGGAGGAGAGGGCTTCTGGTCAGCCCCTCCCTTATCCCTTACCCCATAAGGTTTCCAAAACTTCAGGAGGTTGCTTCCTTGGAAGTAGGCACTTTTGATATAAGGTGACTGTACTTTAGAGGGTGTTCGCCCCAAAGCCTGATTCTGTAGTCCATATGTTTTTTTTTATATGTTTTGCATCATAGAAATATAGAAACATAGAATATGCCAGCAGATAAGTGAAGAAGTATATCCTCACATCTCTCATGAATCTACCTCACTCCCTTCAGCTTCTTATCATGCCCCCTTGCTCTTGAGCTCCTTTTTTTTGGACAAATACTCCCCTCCTGTACATTATTTAACCCTGTGAGGTATTTAAAAGTTTCTATCGTATCCCCCCTTTATTCTAGGGTGTACATATCTAGGTCCTTAAGTCTCTCCTCTTATGATTACTGATGCAGACCCTGCACCATTTTAGTTGTTCTCCTCTGGACCAACTCCACTCTGTATATGTACTTCCAGAGATGTGACCTCTGGAACTGAACACAGTACTCTTGGGGGGGTCATACTAGTGAGCTACACAGAGGCAATACCACCTCCTTTCTGCTTGCGACACCCCTCCCAATATACCCATTATTCCACTAGCCCTTTCAACTGCCTTGTGACACTGCCTGGCCACCTTTAGGTCATCTGACATGATCACACACACATGCACTCACACACACACACACACACACACACGTCTCTTTCCTGCTTGGATGGTGTCAGTACCACTCCTCCCATTTTGGACTCTGCCCCAGTGTTTCTGTGCCACAAGTGCATTATTCTGCAATTTTTGTGTTGAAACCCAACTACCATACCCTTGACCACTCCTCAAGTTTCCTTGGATCTCTGCTCATCCTTTCCACCTGCCCTGGAGTGTCAACCTTATTGCAGATGTTGGTGTCATCTGCAAAGAAGAAGACCATCCCTTCCCGCTCCTCTGCAGTGTCATTATAAAGACATTAAAGAGGACTTGTCCCAGCACTGATCCTCGAGGCACCCCGCTGGTCATCCTCCCTTTCTCTGAATGAACTTCATTTACCACCACCAACTATCGCCAATCCCCTAACCAATTTCTTGCCCAGTTTACCACCTTTGGACTCACTCCTAAGCTACCCAGTTTGCATACTAGCCTCGTATGTGGAACGGTGTTGAAAGCCTTACTGAAATCTAGGTAGATCACGTCCACCGCTCCACCCTGATGACCAAGTCAATGAAATCTATCAGATTCATTAGACATGACCACCCCCCCCCCCATATGAATCACTTCTACCTCATGTCTTGTAACTCACTGGATTCAAAATATTCCACCAAGTCTTTCCTTCAGCAGTGACTCCAATAACTTTCCCGCCACCAAAGAAAGGCTAATTGGCCTATAATTTCTAGCCTCTTCCCTGCCACCACTTTTGTGAATTGGGACATCCGCCCTCCTCCAGTCCTCAGGAACCACCCCTGTTTTCAAATGACTCAGTAAATATGACTGTCAGAGGTGAAGTCAGTGCCTCACTGAGCTCCCTCATTACCCTTGGATGCACCCTATTTGGCCTCATTACTTTGCCCATTTTCAGATTAGTGAGTCCCTTCTAGACACTATCCTCTGAAAACAGACTAGTGTTCCCCACCCTGTAGTGCTCCTCTTACTTTTTTGTGACCCCTCCCCTTTCCCTTCCTCTGTGAACACTGAACAAAAGTATTTGTTCAGGATGTATGTCTTTCTGTGATCCCACTCTGCACAGTCCCCACTTCCTTTTTTAATCTTGCGATACCACCCCTGGTCTTCGTCCTATCACTTATACACCTAAAAAATGTCTTGTCCCCCTTTGTCCTCACCTGGGCTATTCTCTCTTCAGTTTACACCTCTGCGCTTCCTGCTTCCCTCAGTTTCTCCTGATACACCTCCCTATCCTCCTCCTGCTGCATCTCCTTATACTGTACCTTCTGAATGCTACCCTTTTAGCCTTTACCTTTTCAGCAACCTCTTTCAAGAACCACAGCAGTCCCTTTTCCTCTTGTTTTTGTACACTTGCATGACACAGAGGCTTGTTGTCTTCCCTGTGGCCCTTTGTAGCTTCACTCAATGTTCCTCTATCCCACCCAGATCACTCCCCCCCTGCCAGGTCATCCCTGAGGCATTCGCCTGTATTTTTATAACCTGCCCTCCTGAAGTCCAGGATCTTCACCCTTGTGTTGTTCAATTCTGCAGCTATCCTTATATTGAGCCACACTGTACAATGATCGCTGTTCCCCAGGTGGCCTCCCACCTTGACATCCGCAACACTATCTCTGTTAGTGAGTACCAGGTCCAGTATTGCCCCATCATGAGTGGGTTCACTGATTAGTTACCTGAGGACAGCCCCCTGCAGGGAGTCCAGAATGTCCCTGCTTCTAGCTGAAGCCACAGCTGGGAGGTTCCAATCTACATCTGGCAAATTGATGTTCCCCACCAGCAGCACCTCCCCCTTTTCTACCATCTTGCCAATAGCTTCCACCAGTACTTTGGCTAACTCCTCCCCCTGTGCTGGAGGTCTGTAGATTACACCAGTGTGAATAAAGGCTCCATTCCCTATCTCTAGGTTGACCCACACTACCTCTGCTCCCACCGTATTCCCTGTACCACCATTCTTGTATGCCTTCCCTCACGTAAAACGCCACACTCCCTCCTTTCCATCCTACCCAGTCCCTCCTGAATAGAGCATAGCCTGGTATGGGCATTTGCCTGTCAAGGTTTTCAGTGCAATTAAAAAACAACAATTGTGGGGCTGTCACAACACTTTTAGTGTGTCCAGTATAGTGCTATTAGTGAATTATTAAAACACAACGGGGGTTTCAACCACCCAAGCAAATACATGAGACCAGATAAGCACTGCAATGCTTTTAGATTGTAAAGAATAAAAACGCTTACCATTCATAGCAAGTTCTGTTTAATATATCAAAAAGTGCTCAGACTTCGTATCGCAGACAGTAC
Source organism: Neoceratodus forsteri (assembly GCA_016271365.2). NCBI lineage: Eukaryota > Metazoa > Chordata > Ceratodontiformes > Ceratodontidae > Neoceratodus > Neoceratodus forsteri. Next base: position 646,625,981 of record CM057449.1, read on the forward strand.
ACAACTCTACCCAGGATCCATAAATAAATTAACTGGCTATAAAACAAATAAATACACGCCAACACCACAAACGGTGTACTGCAGCAGTCTAAACAGCATGGACTCGAGTGTGTCACATGGCACAACTCGACCAATCAGCTGAAGTTTCGCCCGTAGGGTTCCTCAGAGCTGATTTGCTTTCTCCCTGCACCAAAATTTAAATCCTAGACCTCATGAATATTTAATGTATAGGTCGCCCCCTTTCTTTTAATCATAACATATTTAATGCAGCTTTCACATTACTATTATTATTCCTAAACTAAAATAAATATTATCATAAAGCAAGAGACAAGACATATATCACATACAACACATAATTTAAAAATATTTTCTATTATTGCAAAAAACTTTGTTTCATTAGGTCACTATAGGTAGCATTGTAATGGCAGTTCTTCATTTAGTCCCTTCGGGGACATTGTGTCCAACGTATAAATCCAAAAACACTCTCTTTGATTCAATTTATTTGCATGGTCCCCACCTCATGCTCCTTGTTCAACTTTTTCTACTGCTACAAATTTCAAACTTGAGGGGGATCCATGTCCCTTATTTTTATAATGTCTGGCTATAGCGTTAGTTTCCACTGAATTTCTTATTGCAGATTTGTGTTCACATATTCTTTCCTTCAGAGATCTTTTAGACTGTCCAACGTATCCTAGACCACAGGGACATGTCAATAAGTAAACAACTCCTGTTGTAGAGCAATTAATAAAATATCTAATTTTGTATTTCTTTCCTGTTCTCGGATGTTTAAGACATTCCGTATTCATAATGTTATTACATTGAGCACAATGTCCACATTTGTATTTCCCCATAGGTGCCGATGGCAGCCACATCCTTTGTTGTTGATTTTTACTTACATGTAGGCTGTGTACCAGCTTGTCCCTTAAATTTCTTCCTCTTTTAAAGTTTATTCGCACCTCTGTCTCTGCAAACACTGTTGTACTTTTAACAATATGCCAATGATTACGAACTATTTTAGAAATTGCTCCACTTTGATTGCAGTAGTTGCTTACAAAAGGAACTGTTTCTTCCCCTTTTTTCTTTTCTTTTCTTTTACTGTAAGCAGCTGTGCTCTGTCTTCTCCCTCTGATCAAAAAAGTCCAACTTGTATCTTTTCTGGTGGATACCCTCGATCTTCAAACCTCTGAGCCATGATCTGTGTGTTTCTTTTAAATTCCGTTTCTGAACTGGAGATTCTTTTAACATGAAGCATTTGACCCACTGGAATATTATCCTTCAACCTACTCTGATGTGCACTTGAATAATCTAACAATGTATTTTGATCAGTTTGTCTTCAGTACATTGTAGTTTGTAATGAAGTTTCAGCCTTGTAAATTGTCACATCCAAGAAATGTATACTTGTCTAACTTTGTGTCATTTCAAACTTCAAATTTCGGTCAAAGTCATTCATTATTTGTAGAAATAATTCCAGCTCTTCTAAGGGTCCTATTCAAAACCTCAGCAAGACAGTTTGCAAAGGGAAATACTAAGAAACCATGGTCCAAATGAGGTAGAAGAGAATATAGAAGGGAATATAGACAGAAGAGAAATTGAGGAACAAAACAAAACTATGACGTCACATTTTAAGAAAAAATCAAAATTTTGTCCGTCGAGTCTAACAGATCATGCGATCAACACCTTTGTAGCAATGGTTGATAGTAAGGTGGATAAATTAATAAAACAACACCAGAATCAGAGATGTGGGGAAAATATGACAAAAGAAGAAAGAATAGCGCTACAGGAATTAGAGATGAATCATAATTTGGTGGTGAAGCCTGCGGATGGGGGGGGGCAGTGGTAATTTGGGGCATGGAGAAGTGCGAGAAAGAAATCGAACGACAGTTATCAAATGTGAAATACTATAAAAAATTGGATACAGACCCCACAGAGGCAATAAAGCGGAAGGCATTTGATTTCATCAGAATTGGTGAGATGTTTGGAGAGTTAACAAAACAAGAATGTGATTTTCTCAAAGTACAAAATCCAGTGAGACCGTGTATATATTTATTGCCAAAGGTACACAAAGATCTTGTGACACCCCTGGGCAGGTCCATTGTAGCAGCAATTGGCTCACTAATGGAACCCTTTTCACAGTTCATTGACTGTCATTTGAGACCATGGGTTATATAGTTAAAATCATATTTACGTGACACCAGTGAGGTATTGAAAGCTATATCTAATGTGTGTATAAATACAAATACCTGGTTAGTAACGTTTGACATTGAAAGCTTATATTCAAATATACCAACTGAAGGTGGGCTAATGGCACTTAGCCACTATCTAAATTTAAGAGATGCAAGTGTAAAACCACGGACTGAATTTTTGGTAGAAATGTCTGAGATGGTGCTGAGGTCAAACTATTTTTTGTTTAAGAACAAATATTATGCTCAAATAAGTGGTACAGGCATGGGTACTACTTTTGCCCCTAATTTGGCAAATTTGTATGTGGGCCTGTGGGAAGAAAAATTCTTATATAAAAATACATTGTTTGAGAAATATGCCATATTTTGGAAACAATTTATCAACGATTGCTTAATGCTTTGTGTGGGACGCTTAGAAGAACTGGAATTATTTCTAAAACTAATGAATGACTTTGACCGAAATTACAAGTTTGAAATGACACGAAGTCAGACAAGTATAAATTTCTTGGATGTGACAATTTACAAGGCTGAAACTTCATTACAAACTACAATGTACAGAAAACAAACTGATCGAAATACATTGTTAGATTATTCAAGTGCACATCCGAGAAGGTTGAAGGATAATATTCCAGTGGGTCAAATGCTTTGTGTTAAAAGAATCTGTAGTTCAGAAATGGAATTTAAAAGAAACACACACATCATGGCTCAGAGGTTTGTAGATCAAGGGTATCCACCAGAAAAGATACAAGATGGACTTGTTCGATCAGAGAGAGAAGACAGAGCACAGCTGCTTACAGTAAAAGAAAAGAAAAAAGGAAAAGAAACGGTTCCTTTTGTAAGCAACTACTGCAGTCAAAGTGGAGCAATTTCTAAAATAGTACGTAAACATTGGCATATTGTTAAAATTACAACAGTGTTTGCAGAGACAGAGCTGTGAAGAAACTTTAAAAGAGAAAGAAATTTAAGGGACAAGTTGGTACACAGCCTACATGTAAATAAAAATCAACAACAAAGGATGTGGATGGGGAATTACAAATGTGGACATTGTGCTCAATTGTGCTCAATGTAATAACACTACTAATACGGAATATTTTAAACATCCGAGAACAGGAAACAAATACAAAATTAGATATTTTATTAATTGCTCTACAACAGGAGTTGTTTTCTTATTGACATGTCCCTGTGGTTTAGGATATGTTGGATAGACTAAAAGATCTTTGAAGGAAAGAATATGAGAACACAAATCTGCAATAAGAAATTCAGTGGAAACTAACGCTATGGCCAGACATTACAAAAATAAGGGACATGGATCCCCCGCAAGTTTGAATTTTGTAGCAGTAGAAAAAGTTGAACAAGGAGCACACAGTGCAGACCATGCAAATAAACTGAATCAAAGAGAGTGTTTTTGGATATATACGTTGGACACAATGTCCCCGAAGGGACTAAATGAAGAACTGCCATTACAATGCTACCTACAGTGACCTAATGAAACAAAGTTTTTTGCAATAAAAGAAAATATTTTTAAATGATGTGCTGTATGTGATATATGTCTTGTCTCTTGCACTATGATAATACTTAGTTTAGTTTAGGAATAATAGTAGTAATGTGAAAGCTGCATTAAATATGTTATGATTAAAAGAAAGGGGGCGACCTATGCATTAAATATTCATGAGGTCTAGGATTTAAATTTTGGTGCCGGGAGAAAGCAAATCAGCTCTGAGGAAGCCTACGGGCAAAACGTCAGCTGATTTGTCGAGTTGTATCATGTGACACACTCGAGTCCATGATGCTTAGTTTGCTGCGGTACACCATTTGTGGTGTCGGTGTGTATTTATTTGTTTTATAGCCAGTGAATTTATTTATGGACCCTGGGTAGAGTTGTGCACTGTCTGCGATATGAAGTTTGAGCACTTTTTGATAACATGAAACAGAATTTGCTATGAATGGTAAGTGTTTTCGTTCTTTACAATCTAAAAGCATTGCAGTGCTTATCTGGTCTCGTGCATTAGCTTGGGTGGTTGAAACCACCCCTCCCCCCACAAGGTTTTCAGTGCACCATGACTCGATAATAGCCTCAATATCCAGGTCAGCTTCTGCCATTATGGCCTCTAGGTCTGGAATTGTATTTCCTAAACTTCTAGCATTTGCACAATTGACCTTCCAGATTCTGTTACCACTCTGCTTCTTACCCCCCATTCTTTCCTTTTTGCCCTCTCTCCTTCCCCTTCTCTTTTTAATGGTTCCATTCCCACCCCCCTTCATTTGCACTGCCCTGTAATTTCCACCTTGGGGGATTCCATTCCCCTTGGGTGTCCCTAGTTTTTATTTCTGTCTGTGGGGGGATGGTTACTGCCTCCCCAGTTTCTTTTGCCACCCCTTCAGCTAGCTTAAATGTCATCATCATCTTTTTGGTATGTATTGCACACTGATACCAATGAAATGGACCTTAGTCTGTGACACCATTAAAAAGCCCCTATGTTAAAGCTGATAACGTTGAGACAATCATTTTGCAATTTTCTATCATCTAGTGCAGCATCTTATCCTTTCTCCACTGAGACTTGCTGAGGTTGGCTACCTCCATTTCCTGCACCAGGCCCATAAACTGGTTGGATGCATGCTCACTCTCCCAACCACCATCACCTTCTGATATGAGCAGCACAACTATCCTTACCATGCCTCCGAACCAACCCAGCTGCTTCAGTTATCTGATAATGTTTACACACACACACACACACACACACTCATTCCTTTGAAGTAAGTGCTTTTCTGTGACCTTCCTATTCATTCAGACAGGTTGTTTTTTTTCTTGAGACCTATTAACTCCTTCCGTCTACCTGGAGCACATCAGTATTCCCCAAATAGATCCCATACTCATGCTACAAGCCTATGTATATGTTACAGTTCCAAATCTTTGTTACAAGTATAAAACAATTATCATTGTAACATCGGGAAGAGAAAGGGTTGTGCCTGACTGGAGAAACTGCATCAGGAGGCCTTTGATTAATTCTCAATTAATCCATGGTACAGTACGCACCATATCTCTTTCCCATTTTAGTTTCCTGTACATGATGGTTCGTCCTGAATTAATCCATAGTAGAGAGCTCACCACTTGCGTTCCCCATTTTACAATAGAGTACCCACCATGTCTTTTCCCCCTGTCATAAGTAGCTTGAAAATTTCTATATGACAATGTAATGTGTTTTTTTTTTTCACTTTGTCTATTGGCTCAGAAACACATACCCTTTCAGTAACTATACAGTAATGTACGCCACATATGATTTTCCAGATTGCCTCCATGTCTTTTATTAAATATTTGAAAAAACTACTTTAACAGTGGGAAAAAGCACACACCTTGGACCAATTTCTATCAAACCTGAAAGTTTCAAGTTTCAAAGTCTCCTATTTTTTTAGTTATTGGGTAGCAAAAAAAGTGTTAACATTTTCAAAAACTGAGAATTTTGATTTTTTTGCACCTCTGTAACTTTGCCTCTCCTGAACCAATCTACAACAGGATCAAGAGTTCCTGACACAGAAGCTGTGCTTTCTAAATTTCATGTAAATCAGTTGAAAGGGCACAAAGTTATTAATGTGCAAAGCTGGCTGTAAAATTCGCAGATCAAAAAGATGTAAGCCTCGGTGCACTACCATCTATTGGTCGGCCAAGGGAATTGCAGCAACAACTACCAGATCTCAAATCTCCGCTGCACTTATATATATACATTTCCCATAATGCACAGCTGCCAAATGCCAAACAGCAAACACAGCAGAAAAACGATGATTCCACAGTTCACAAAAGTAAGTCAGCCAAAATTGATTACTGTTGATGTGATTTCCCTGTAAACACTACCCCCGTGTATGCTCCCCCCTTTTCCTATTATTCCCAGTATCTATCTACCTTTTGTTCTAGATGGCAGGCGGACCCCTCTCTGTGCTGTTAATCTATATGTACCTGTATTTGAGTATTGCATTCTATATGTACCTGTATTTGAGTATTGTATTGGGACTTGTCCCCCAGGTTGCATCTGGAATCGAGCAATCACTGCTCAGTATGCCTTCCTGGTTAAACTCATAAATAAATAAATAATAAAATGAGCACATATATGCTGAAATGTTGATCACTTCTGCATGTAATCAGTAATTGTTCACTGTTGCACTCACAATATTAAAAACAAAAATCCAGCCTGCTCAGCATGCAATTCCTCCAAACAGATGCAACCTTTTTTCTTCCCCATGTTACAGATAGGAACTTAAATGTCCTCCTGGAACCCTTTAAACACTGCAGTTTTCACAGTTTTAAATTACTTTTTGAACACTTTCATGTGTGGGGAAGAGATACAAACAAAAAGGGAACCGAACCCTCTCTCTTCCCCATGTTAAAAGTGAATTAACCCACTCCAGAGCGTGGGTCTATTTGAGAATGAATCCATGGCTGGCTGGAACCCCTCCCCCCCAAGCCATGGATTAATTCCCAATAGACCCACACTCTGGGGGTGTTAGAGAGCGCCGATCTCCAGGCAGGAAGCACTTCTTAAACGCACTGCATTTCAGCTCATTAAAGTCTCCTAAATAATTTTTACAGGTGATCAAACTTTAAAAATACTGTTGGGAACTTATTCCTTAGCTCACCAGCTATTGACTGCTGCCAAATTCAGCATGGTGAGACAAAATAACTCTGCTCCTGTGGCCGCTAAATCAAAATCAGGCAAGGCCGATGAATCCTCGTGCTCTGTAGCCGCTACTGTGACAGAGCTCTCGATAACCCCTCCATGGCAGCAAATCCTTGCCACGATGCAATCTATGGACTCCAAAATGGAGAAAACGCTGGCGAGGCTGGAGAAACATGACGCAGCTATTGTTGCTCTGAACACTGCGGTACAAGACTGTGACAAATGCTCATTTGCTACCCAGGTAGCCACAACAATGCTGACTAAGGAGAACATGCAACTCCAAGGCTGACTGGAGGCTTTGGAAAATGAGGTTCGTGCTGGGAATCTGCTGATCATGGACCTGCCAGAAGGCGCCAGAGGGCTCTGATTTGGTCACATTCCTAAAAGAATGGATGCAGACTTCAGCAGTCTTACCTGAGAACTTTGACTGGAGTTCACTCAGAAAAGCCTACAGGGTGAACCCCAGAGTGCGGCCCATGGAAATCAGTGCTCCTCAGACAATCCTGTTGAGAACATCGGGTTCAGAGGTCCAGAACTTAATACTATTGGTGACAAGGGCATCTTACCCGCTATTAGTAAATGAGGAGAATGTGAAGTGTTTCCCCAGACTTATCGTTTCAAACTCGAGCCTGCAGAAAGTGCTTTGATGGGCTCTGACAGAGGTTCCAAACCTTGGGCATCATTCATACTTTTTTCTTGCCGTCTCGACTCCCGGTTACCTACACTGGGAAATCTTGGCAATTTACAGATCACAAAGATGCTGGGAGATGGCTGGAAAAGACAGAAAAGGAATCTGACCCTATAAAAATGAGAGTGGTGGGTGACAAAGAAGCCAGATACGAGTCTGGTGAAGACTGATTTCATTTCTGGCAAGCTTCAGTTTTCTCCACATATAGCTTTACCAAATGGGACTTATGGGACATTGAGTCAATATGTCTCCAGGGACTGTTAAAATTTCTCAGTTACATTGCCTAGACAATTGTTTCCTGAAAAGGAGGGTGGGGATACGTACTTGTGTTTGTTGTGGGTTGAGATTGCAGTGCAGGTCACTGTGATCCATATGGTGGTTTATATCACCCTCTGGTTAAACTTTTCCCCGCTTGCTTCTAGGATAGAGTTAATACTCAATCCTACCAAATACCCACAAGGTTTTGAATTTCAGTCAGGCTACCTGTTGCCCTGATTGATAAATGATTACAGTTTTAGGAAGCTGACCTGTCAGTAGTAGAACTTTAAGTTTGAAAAGCTGTTCTTGAAATTACTTCCTGTTAAATGCAGTTATGTTCTAGAACAGCACAATTTTTCTTGTTATTTAAATATGATATCTGGATAAACAGCAGTCTGAAGGGACTGCGTTATCATACCTAAGTAAATTCTACCTTGTATGGACATTCCATAGCCATTGAGATGGCTGGCATTTTCAGGACACTCTCTTTATAAAGACTTGGGTTTCACCCTCCTCCTATTGTCAAAGATTACAGGGGACTGTCAAATGAATATCAAACATATGTATGGATGCTTTCCTTGCTGTATCTATTGCCCTGCATGAGGAAAATGTGTGTATCATTTACATAAAATAATAAACACAAAGTAAAAAAAAAAAAGACCCACGCTCTGTCATGGGTTAATCCTTACACAGAAGGTCCCAGAGGCATATATCTGACAACTAAGAGCAGAGGGAGGGGAGGAGAGGGAGGCGGATGTTGGAGCAGAGTAGAACAGAGGGTTAGGCAACATCAGCTTTGTTTATGGGAAAGTGCTCCAACTATAAGCATGCTGGCCTAAATGGTGAACTGGTAACCCTGTGACTGGACATACTGGAGTGGAATGTTGTATGATTCCTCGAACTCCAACCACCACTACTGATGTCACTATACTTGTAAGTATTGTTTGCCTTTTACATGTTGGACATCAGTCATGTATTTAAAATAGGGTCTTCTAATCTTACTCATAAAAGAGAACCATCAGAGCACACTTCCCTAAAATGTTTCCTCATGACAGACCTCAGATGTTACCAACCATCTGAATGCTAGGCAGAAGAAGATATTCTTTCCAATTTGAGAACGCAGTTGTATCTGTGAATGATCGACAACTACAACTGTTTCAGAGTGGGAGAGGTAAGAAGAATTTATATAGTCCCTTTCGTATGCATGCATTGTATCCCAAAGTGCAATACAAGCAATGAGAGACTGCTAGTGAAGTGACTATAAATGTGCAGTGGTAGCCATTTCGAAAATCAACACTCACACACAGCCTTGGACAACTGCATGAAACCATTTTAATGGGAAGGGCAATGCTGGACAGAACATCAGGGAAAATGCATTACTCCTTTCTATATATTCTGTGCTTGGATTTATTAATTTGGAAAATTGACCAGGACCCCCAGATCTTACCACTGCACAATGAGGAAGGTACTATGGTAGAAAAATCTTGGTGTACGTAGATGATGTCTGCCTTTTAGTGCAGAACAGCACATCCATCCAAAAAGCCATACATTAGTTTTCTGTGTTTGGACTCTTTTTCTGGGTCCTCCTCAAATTTCAATAAAAGTGTAAGCAGGGATTTGGGACAAGATTCCACCTTACCATCCTCTTTGGCAGGGATATGGCTTACAGAAGAGCCACTCACCATTTTTGAGGGTTAAATTTGATTCTGGGAATCTAGGAACCTTGACTCGACAGACTAATACTGAGGAGTGTAAAAAAAAGTTGCCTATTTGAATCAGTGGAAAATGAGTAAGAAAAAACTGTTTCTGTATATTATCCATGTATCCCCCCCCAGCTCTAGAGGCCTCCCTTTTAAGTATTTTCTTTCAGGTTTTATGGGGCAGACATTTAAATCCAGTAAAACGGAACATTATGCATCTTTCATTAAAGCAACATGGGCTGCATATAGTGAATCTACTGAATCCAACAGTTTGTTTTTTTTTTCCCTGTTGGAAGATTAGGCCTTTAATAATGTCCAACTCCAAATCCTGGACCTCTTGGCTCATTACACAGTGCCTACGAAGTATTTGGGTGTCCCCCACCCCCACCCCCATCTAAAAGACTCATCTAGTAAAATACAGACTTGGAAACTCTCAGTAAAAAATATGACACCGATGTACGGAAAACAACTCTATCACTGGATTATGGGCACACAATTTCATGGAGAAACTGTTGTCACAAATGGGCTCCCTGATGTAGTACCCTTTTTATTGAGACAGCTTAATGATTCTAGAATTCCCCCTAAAACGTGAGATTCTCTTTGGCTCTGCTGCCATAGTAAGCTCAATATAAAAGCAAATCAGAAGCTTAAAAAACGTGGAGAATTAACTTTGCCCCAGACCCCAGTGCCTTAATGCAGAGGAAATCATGGAACACCTATTTGTTTAACTGTTAATACATCCATGTTTTTGGGGAGTCTCAACGCTACATAATGAAAAGAACCTACTGTATGTTTCAGAGGACTGATTATGCTATCTTGTTATATGAGGATTACATCCGTTTGGGAGGGAAGTGGCATAGGAGTTCTTGAGATATCACTTCCACATGTTTTAAATAGCACCTGAGGCTCAATAGATGCCATTTTTCATTACAACATAAAGATTACAGTTTAAATGATGTTTTGTATAATTGAATGTGAAGTATGTAATATACAGGTATATGTTGCTGAATCAAAGTGTGTTCTTATTCATTTTTTACATGAATGGTGGCAAGATACAGGTATGCCTTAGGTTACGGACTCAGATAAGCCTGTGCCTTAAAGGTAAAATGCTAATAAAATATTTTACAATATCTAATATCTGCCTGGTATCATTTTTGTACTCTATCTTGGATATAGTTTAATTGAAAAGGCTCTGCCTGGAATTCAGTGGCCAAGCAGCCAGGCACTCCCACTTCTTGAGCTATATAAGCAGTTCCTCTCAGCCTCATTGTGAAGCATTTTTTTCTTTGCAGCAGGAGACTCTGTTGGTTTGTCCTCTGAGCTGATTGGGGCTCACTTCCACCCACCCACCCCTGCTGTTTCTGTGTGTCTCTGCTGAGTTCGTGTTTGTTTTCCTGCTTCTGGTTTGTATCTTTCCTCCGGCTGTGTGCCTCCCTATGTTTTGTGTCTCTTGTTTTGGGGCCTTGTTCCTTGTTTTGCTGTGTTTTGATTTTGTCTTTTTTGGGGGGCTTTGTTTCTAAGCTCCTTGCATACTGCTACACAGAGCTCATGCTACTGCTTTCAGTTACCTACAACTGCAGCCAATGCTACTGTTTACTCCCATTACTTTTGTACCCAGTGCTTGTGTTTTTACACTGCTCACTACGTTCATAGTACTGCAATGCAACTGCAGTCACTACCTGTGTGTTTCAGCTCAACCACAGCTGCTCCATGTTACATACTCAATTCTTTTGACCTGACACAATTTACTCTGACCCTAGCTGTGCTGTTCAATCCTGCTCTTGTTCTACTTGCATCTTCATTGCACTGCCTGGCTACACCTGCTTTCAGAGCATTGTTTCCATGTTTTATTGCAGTTGCAACTCTGAGGTCAGCCAACTAAGCTCCTGCTGAGGCTGTTAATATAGCTTTGTTATTAAATCTTGCCTCGCTGTCGAAAAATCCTCACAGCATTTGTCACCTTGATTTGGCTGTTCATGTCTGGCTGGCTTGCCCCCAATTTAGTACTGTTTTATTGCTATACAGTATGTTATGCAGACCTCTGTGCAGGTCTAACTATCACTACTACTGCTTACGCTATCATTGCAACCATTGCTCCTTGCTTACGCAAACCATTGCTTCATGCCTACTGCCATCCCCTCAGCTTCAGCCTCTAGGATTCTGCTGCACTCAATCTGCATTCGACCTTGCAAGGTCTCAGCACTCAATGCTCATTACGATAGCATGACATGCTCATTCAGCTCACCAGCTTTTCAGCTCTCAGTCAATTTCTGGGGCATGCCAGCCATTCTATTCTGGTGCAGGGTTCCTGCAGCCAATGGTCTCGCTCTGCATTTAGTCCGCATCTCGAGTGTGTCCAACTTGGAGCAGGATCCTTCTCAACTGGCCCATAGCTCGGAATGTCCTCACCCCGGGTTTGGCTTTAGCTGCCTGCTACGTGACAGCAGTTCCTGGTGTAGAATTTGAGACTAGTGGTGAAGGGTGGAAACAGTTACCTTCTTTTGGCTCTAGTGTTCCACTATAACAGTTAGCCACTGACTTTAGTGGTTTCCCTAGCAAGGCACCTTCACTGCATTCTCCCTACGACTGCCTCTGGTTCACCTGGTTTGATTTAGGGCAGGTAGGCCAGGTGAGTGCCTCAGCAGTTGTTGCTCTCCTCCTGCACCTTGGATGCACGTATTGTTGCAGAGTTTTCTCACAACCTTCCACGGCGTTCCCACTAGAGGGTTTGAGTAAGAGCCTTCCTCCAAACTGGAACATTTTCCACCTCCCTTTAATTGGGTTTTCCAAATTGCAGCTGCAGAGCCATCACTAAATAAACTATCCCAAGCCTGGAGGGAAGTTGACCTAGGCCTTGGATCCTCAGAGATTTCCTCCTCATACGGTTTTTTTCTCTCCTCTGTTGCCTCAGGTAATAACACTTAGCATAGTTGTTTCCCCTAGTTTCTTTAGGTAGGTTCTGCTGTTGGATGGAGGTGGAAGATGTCCTGCCATTCCCTCTCTCCTTAGGGGATCCCCTAATCTCAACACAAACCATCAGTATCAAGCTACGCAAGCCTGGGCATTCATTACGTTATCCAACTGAGCATCTCATTACATTATCAAACTGCCTATGCTTCTACTATTATGTTACAGTTACTGCTCCTATGTCACAGTTACTGCTTGCTCATATGCTTCATGTTGCCTCCTTCTTTGGGTATGATTATACTACATTTGCAATGTCAGTGGCTCACTAGGTAGCACACTCGCCTCTGAGGCCAGGAGATCAGAGGGCTGTGGGTTCAGCTCCCACATCTGGCACTTGGGTTAATATCCCAGTACTGACACTGTAGTGCAGCATGAGAGGGGTGCTGCACTTCTGAGGTGTCGTCTTTCGGATGAGACGTTAAACCGAGGTCCCATCTGCCTGGATTGGTGGTAGTTCAGGTGGATGTTAAAGATCCCACGGCACTTATCGAAAAGAATAGGGGAATTTCCCCGGTGTCCTGGCTAAATTTCCCTCATTCAGTAAAAATACCACCAACCGCTTAATCTGGTTCAAGGTCAGTTGACATTCATCTGTATCCCCCTCCCCCCAGGTCATGCCTGAAAATAGGCAGGATTTGTCTAGTGCACTTACCCGGTCAACAAAAGCTAAATAAATAAAATAAACATTTCTTTTGGGGATTCCTCAGGTACCTTTAGTCACGGGAATCATCCCATGGCACCTCTAGGGGTGGAACCCTCTCCGAGGGTTCCTTGCCTTTCGTACCTCTACAGGGTGGTAATTCCTCTGGAATAGAGTGTAAATGGCCAAAACCAAACTAACACAGTTGCACAAGCATAACACTATACTGGCTGCGTAGGTCAGTGAATCACAATATGTCCTCGTGTCATCCACCTTAATGTTTTTTTTATTTGTTGTTGTGCCTTTTGAAGTCCAATTCAAAACCACCGCTTCAGAGGATGGCTCTATCGGCGGCTTTCAGCTTGACTTTCAAGCTGCGAGACAGCATAATGTCACAGCCTCCCTGCTGAGCTGCCAGATTCACACAGCCATCAGTAGGGTTTAGTCTGTATCGGGAATTGCTGACACTTTCCACTGTGGGCAGAAGTTATTCTTCATCATTTTACTCACATGTTGTGTCACTTTAGTCAAAGCTCTGAGAATGCCCGAAATAAGTGCTGGCATTTGTAAAGGCTAGTTTGCTTACGATGGCAGCTACATTTCAATCAGTGATGGCAGTCGACTTTGAAGCTATTCAGGTGTTCTTGATCCTTTGTCAGTCGACTGCCCAGCACTTATTTAGAAGTGTGTGTGCGTCTGTGTTTTATTTATATACAGCGACCCCCATTTATTTCCTTACAACCCACCATCCTTTTTTTATTAATCTGTTTGTATTCCCTTACCCTTGTTGTTTTCCCGGGTCTTGATGTGATCGATGCATGCAGTCAATAATTCATTGGCTCAAATTACTGAGATTTTTTTTCCAAACAAATCAGTCACCACTGGGAAAAAACTCCACAAACACATGGACATCATCATACCACAAGATCACCACCTACTAATAGATATTAAGTGCTGCCCAGGGGGAAATAAAAAATAATTATTTGTAAGGTCATGCTAGAGCCCCACAGGACAAGAACCGTCACAACCATGTAACAAAATTTGGAGCAAGACCATAATTCCAACTGAGCAAAATACATTAACCAGGTGCAATTATTTAAATGTAATTAAAAACCAAAAAAACGTCATTGATGCCAAAACAGATTGAAAATATTTTCCCGATGCAGATAGACAGGAAGCTGTCAGAATCACATCAAGACCTGGGAAAATAACCAGAGTAAGGAAATTCAAACAGATTAATAAAAAAAGGACGGGGAGTTGTAAGGAAATAAATGGGGGTCACTGTATATAAATAAAACACAGACACACACACACTTCTAAATAAGTGCTGGGCAGTTGACTGACAAAGGATCAAGAACACCTGAATAGCTTCAAAGTCGACTGCCATCACTGACTGAAATGTAGCTGCCATCGTAAGCAAACTAGCCTTTACAAATGCCAGCATTTCTTTTGGGCTTTCTCAGAGCTTTGACTAAAGTGACGCAACATGTGAGTAAAATGATGAAGAATAACTTCTGCCCACAGTGGAAAGTGTCAGCAATTCCCGTTATAGACTAATCCCTACTGATGGCTGTGTGAATGTGACAGCTCAGCAGGGAGGCTGCGACATCATGCTGTATCGCGGCTTAAAAGTCAAGTTGAACGCTACCAATGAAGCAGTCCTCTGAAGCGGCAGTTTTGACTAGGACTTCAAAATTCACAACAACAAATAAAAAAAAATTAAGGTGGATGACACGAGGACATATTGTGATTAAACTATATCCGAGATAGAATATAAAAAAGACATCTGGCAGATATTAGATTTTGTAAAATATTTTATTAGCATTTCACCTTTAAATTTCTGATTTTTCCCTTGTATTCCTTTCCCCCCCTTGTATATAGGTCTGCTTGTTTTTCTTTTTAACACTAATAGGTAGTAAGGGTTGTTTAATCCGTTTATTTTTCACTTTTTTGTTTTCCAGGCTCATCCCCGGTTTCAAACTTTTTCTGATATTTACTCTACTGTACGTCTTGTTATAGTTATAGTTATCCTTTTGTTTTCCTGAAATTATTGTTTGTATTGTAGTTTCATCATCAATAAAAACTCCCCTACTCCTGTGAAAAGTGCTGGGTTCATTTACTTCCACATGGACAAACACCAGGACAGCACCAGAGATGTGTAGAAGGGAACCTGGGTTAATGTCTTATCTAAAGGGTGGAACATCCCCAAGTACAGCATCCCCCAGTACTGTACTCAATTGCTAACATTTATGGTATGAGTGCAATCCAGGAGTGAAGAACCCGTGACCTTCCGACACAGGGCTCTACAATGCCGGTTCAACACCACTTTTGTTGACCAGCATCACAGCAACAGGATTTATGTCAAACGCAAGTTATGATAGACATAAATCCCGATTCTCTCCCAATCCGTATCTTCAAAGGGGGAGCTCTGCCCCCAAATCTCCCGCACCCCCCATACTACTGATTATCAACTCTGAGTTGGAGTTGATTTGGGGAGGGGGTGCAAGACCGGGAGACAGTGCATCTCTGTGTCAGGTGCACCAACACAGCGACCTGTCAGCAAACTGCTGATTTTGTCGACAGGAATGTAGGTTGCTGTGTTGGTGTCGCTGACCATGGCACATACCCTGACACAGAGGCGGATGTGTTACTGACAACTGCACCACACTTAGTACAGCACGCATAATCAACTGATGGATTATTTTTGTGTGAATATGAAAGTGAATGTCATTGTGTGACTGACTAGCTTGATAAGGTACACAGGCATATCAATCAAAGGGTGCAACCAAACCAGGAGTCATCCATATGCAGAAACTGAAAAAATAAAAAATTTATTTAAAGAGTTTTACCAGAAGAATATGCTGTGCTGCAAATAGTGGATTTCCAAACTAGAGGGATTGTGGTCTAGCCTAGATCTAGGTGTCAGCGTGGCTCAGTTGGTAGCACATCTGCCTCTGGACCGGAATGACGTGGGTTCTCGTCCCACACCAGGATTGGGCTTGCACCGAAAAATCGCTGGCATCCGAGTGCAGTATTGGGGGGGTTCTGTACTGCTGGGGTGTGCCATCCTCCAGATGAGACGTTAAACTTGAAGTCCCTTCTACCCATCCTGGTGTTGCCCTGGTGGGTGTCCAGGTGGAAGTAAAGAACCCAGGACACTCTTTGCAAAGAGTGGGGGACATTCCTGGTGTCCTTGCCAACATTCCCCTTCCCATAAACCGGGTTCATGCAATTGTCCAGGTTGTGTGTGGGTGCTGATGTGCAATATGGTCACCACTACACATTCAGTCACTTCACTACCAGTCTAGCATTCCTTATAAAGCATTTTGGGATACGCTGTGTATGAAAAGTGTTATATAAATGCTGATTCTTCTTCTTGTAGTGGTTAGAGCATCAGCTCGAGAACTGGGTGATAACAGGTTCGAGCCCTGCTACAGCCCAACAGTTACTGTGTGACTGTGGACAAGTCACTGAACATCTCAGTGCTTTAGTCCACCCAGCTGTGGAAATGGGTAAATGCAGGACTGCACTACAAACAATATACATCTCAGTTGGACAATCCTGGGTAAAGGGGACACAGGAGTAACACAACATTAACAGCATACAAAAATAAGGTGTAAAAATGAACAATCAGTGCAGGCAGTATAGAAAACAATATATAGAGTGAATGGGTATACACAAGAATGCATGTGCTAAAAGCATACAAACAGTAGTTGTAGAAAATGTATACCCAGGCGACATATAATGGGGACTAACTGTACAAAAACATTTATATACAAGCCAGCTGTAGGAAAAAGAAGTGCAAAAATATTATTAATATTAAATGTAGGATGCTACAGAGAGGTAGGGGTTAAAAATTACAAGTATAAAATGCTAAAAAGTTCTAACATTTTCATCTAAAAACCTAAACCTCTAAAACTTATAGGTATTAAGCACTCATTTTTTGAAAGGAAACCAAATGAAGTCTACCCCTCAAAGCTTGCAGGGGCCTTGACAACCCCATACTCCTTGTCTTTACCAATGTATACTGTAAATTTGCCCAAAAAATTCATCCAACATGCCCCATGCCCTTTAGGAGTATAGAAACATTGAAATTATCAGCAGATAAGGACCGCTAGACCCATCCAGTCTGCCTGTAGGACCTATACATTGTATGTGGCCACTGACCCTATGTGATCAATGACTTTTCATCACTCCCTTCCCTCTCAAGCTTCCCTTGTGCCTGTCCCAGGCATGTTCAAAAGGCTCCACTGTGCTTGCCCCTACTACCTCCTGTGGCAGACTATTCCAAGTGTAGACTTCCCTTTCTGTGTAGAACAACTTCCTCACATTACTTCTTAATCTACCCCCCTCCAATTTCATATCGTGCCCCCTTGTTCTAGTTCTTTTTCTGCATTGGAAAAGGTCCCCTACCTGCACCTTGTTTATGCCCTTAAAGTACTTTAAAGTTTCAATCATGTCCCCCCGCTGTCGCCTCCCCTCCAGTGAGTACATATTGAGGTCCCTTAGTCTCTCCTCATATGTTTTGTGGTGCAATCCCTGCACCATCTTTGTTGCCTTTCTCCGGATAGTCTCCACCTTATCTATGTCCTTGTGCAGGTGTGGCCTCCAGAACTGCACGCAGTACTCAAGGTGAGGCCTTACCAATGTTTTATACAATGGAATCACCACCTCCCACCTCCTGCTAGTGATACCCCTGCCTATGCACCCCAGCATGTCACTGGCCCTCCCTGCTGCCTTTGTGCACTGCTTTGAAAACTTAAGGTCATCAGAGATGATAACCCCTAGGTCCCTTTCCTCTTTGGTGACAGTCAGCCCCCAACCAGTAGCTATCCCCAGGGTTACCTCTACCCAGGTGCATTATTTTGCACTGAACCTCACTTGCCACAAATCTGACCATCTTTCAAGCTTCTCCAGGTCCCTCTTCATTTTCTGCACCCCTTCTGCAGTATTCACCCTGTTGCAGATCTTGGTGTCATCTGCAAACAGGCAGACCTTTCCTTCCAGCCCCTCTACAATGTCAGTAATGAAGACATTGAATGGGATTGGTCCTAGTACTGATCCCTGTGGTACCTGACTGGTCACCCCCCCCCAGATTGGACCCCATTTACCACCACCCTCTGTCTCCTGTCTGTTAACCAGTTCCTAACCCAGTTCACCATCTAGTGTCCCAGGCCCAGACTACCCATCTTGTTAATCAGCCTTCTATGTGGGATGGTGTCGAAGGCTTTGCTGAAATCTAGGTAGGCGACACCTACTGCCCCTCCCTGATTTATTTCCCTAGTCACCCAGTCAAAAAAATTTATTAGATTCGTTTGACATGACCTTCCTGCTGTGGATCCATGTTGCCTCAGATCCTGAGCACCTCTGGATTCCATATGTGCCACTATCCTTTCCTTCAGCAGTGTCTCCATGATCTTTCCCACCACTGAGGTGAGGCTGACTGGCCTGTAGTTCCCCGCCTCCTCCCTACTGCCGCTTTTGTGCAGTGGGACTACATGTGCCCTCCTCCAGTCCTCTGGAATGACACCAATGTTGAGTGACTCTGTGAAAAGGGCCACCAGAGGTGCTGCTAGTTCCCTTCACAGCTCCTTTAATATCCTCGGGTGGATGCCATTTGGTCCCATGGCCTTATCCACCTTCAGCTTTGTGAGTTCGTCCAGAACTCTCTCCACTTTGAATGGACTGGTGTCCACTTCTCCCTGCCCCCATTGCCTCTGCAACTCAACTGTGGTCTTTGACCCTCCCCCTCCTTAGTGAATACTGAGCAAAAGTATTTGTTCAGTATTTCTGCCTTGTCCAGATCCCCCTCCTTGCACTCTCCCTTCTCCCCTTTGAGTCTCACAATCCCCCCAATTTTTCTTCTTTCACTGATGTACCTGTAAAATGCCTTATCCCCTTTGTTTACAGACCGTGCTAAACCCTCTTCTGTCTGTGTCTTTGCCCTCCTAACAGCCTTCCCTACTTCCCTTAGACATTAAAAGTACACATCCCTGTCCTCCTCCCTTTGGCTCCCCTTATATTTCCTGAAACTTAGCCTTTTAGCCGCGACTTTGTCCCCCACCTCTTTGGAAAACCATAGTGGTTTCCTTCTTCTTTTCCCTTTGGTCCCTATTTTAATGCATTGGTTTATCTCCACTATGGCTCCTTTCAGTTTCTCCCATTGTTCTTCCACCCCCTCTATTACCCCTCCCTTCCCCAGGACTGCTTGTATCCATCTGCCCATTTCAGAGAAATCTGCCCTCCTGAAATCTAATACTCTTGCCCTTGTGTGGCTTTATTGAGTCCCTTTCTCCATGCTGAACCACACCATGTGGTGGTCACTGGACCCCAGCTGCCCTTCCACCTGTATTTATTCAACTCTGTTCCCATTGGTCCATACTAGGTCCAGAATTGACTTGTCCCTGGTTGGCTCATGCACCAGCTGCCTGAGTCAACCCCCTGCAGGGATTCTAGGATGGCTGTGCTTCTGGCTGAAGCAGCCACCTGGGTGGCCTAATCCACGTCCGGCATATTGAAATCCCCCAGTAGCAGGATTTTGCCTTTAGCTGCCATGTCATGTATGTTCTCCACTAGTTCCATGTCTACTTCCTCCCTCTGTGCTGGAGGTCTCTCCTGAACAGTGTATAGCCTGTTACACTGACTTCCCAGCCAGGATTAGCAGAGTACCACGTCTCTGTTATTGCTGCTAGGTCAAGGTTTGCATCTGCCAACAAGGCCTGCAGGTCTAGAACCTAGGCTGTGGGCATTCGTTAGCATGACCTTCCATGTTTTACAGTCTGCCCTCCCTCTGCTCTTGTTCTCATAGATACATAGATACATAGATACACAGATACATAGACAGTGTCGGCAGATAAGGGCCTATGGCCCACCCAGTCTGCCCATTTGAGCTTGTAAGTTCAGTTTGTTTTCCTAGAAGTCTGTTGCACCTTACCCCTGACCTCCAGAATTCCTTTATGTCTATCCCATGCATTCTTAAATCCCGTGATTGTTTCAGCTCCCACCACTTCCTCTGGCAGGGTGTTCTCCCTCTCCAGTGTCTTCCCTCCACCCCGGTTTCCTTTCCTATGTGCTTTCACCCTTCCTGTACCACTCGTTATATATTCTTCACCTGCCTGCCCCACCCTGCCTTCTTTAGCTGTTCTTGTAGTCAACTTATGTTCCTGCATGTTCCCATGGGGGGGTGTTCCTAAGCCTCCTGACCCTCCTGGCTCCCCCCTTGGCCAGTTTAAATGTTCACAGCTGAAGCATTTAAACTTCTCACCAAAGACCAAGGTCCCCTTCTCAGACAGATGCAGGCCATCATCCTTATATAAGCTCGCATCTGCCCAGGTCAGGCTCCAGTCCCCTATGAAGCCAAAACCCACCCTTCAACATCAATCCTTAAACCAGGAGCTGATGGTATGGATGTGGAGTGCCCTAGCTTCCCCTGTGCCCTGGACAGGTAACACCTCTGAGAATGAGATGGAGCGTGCTATCTCTTTCAGGTTTCCCCCAGCTTCCTGAGCAGCACTTAGGGATGAGGAAGGTACTACTTTTTGCGCAAATGCAGTTTAGTTTAAAACCCTTTTCCAGCCCCACAATCAAAAAATGTCCTAATCTGAGTTCAGTAACAATGAAACTTTGTTACCCCTTATCCTGATGATTGGCACACATTTCTGATAGGGGTTTGATGGACTCAACTACTGTGTTTTACAGGCCCACAGAACAGCAGTACTGCTTGCTAAGAAAAAAAAAAAAAAAAAAGTACCATGCACTCCACCCCTGATTTCTTATCTGCACAAACCTTTGTGAGCAGCACTTCCAAACAAGCCCGCTTCTCTGTTGTTTCAGCGGGAACTTTTGTTTTCAAGGACCCTGAGTGTTTATCAACATTCCACCTCCTTGCCGCTGCCCTTCCCCCACTCCAAAGCTGTCATTGTGATAATTTCTTTCAGGAATGCCTGCAAAGTTTACTGGCCTGGGGATATAACTGACTTAGGGAAATCAGTAAGAACAAACAGCTGCCATTCATACGTCTTGACTTCCTACAGTCTATGCAGAATGCAGAATACAGACCTACAAAATAGGGAATGAATGACTAATGATGTGGAATGCCACACCGCTCTTAATGGGTGCACAATATTACTGGATTTCTCTTGTGCCTTCCACACTTCTGCACTATCTGCACAGTTTAACATCTCCCCTAATTTCATTTATCTTTAAACTTGTAAACATGCAGTATAGCCCTAGTGGTTGAGACTGCTGAGGTCTCAATCTGGAATCCCACCAGTATCTACCCTTTTATGTACAAGGAAGTTATGCCTCTATGTGTGTCAGACTTGAACGGGAGTAAGTTGATGCTCTGTGTTTCCCTGGACATCCTAGGAGATCAAATATGGATTCAATATTTATTTTAGTATTGCTTCTTTCATAGAAATTGTACTATAGATCAAAATGCTTCAGAGTGAGGGAAACCCCCAAACAGGAAGGACAGAATATATTTATTTAATTTAGTTTTTGTTGACCAGGTAAGTGCACTAAGCAAATCCTGCCTATTTTCAGGCACGACCCAGGGGAAGGGGATACAGATGAATGCCAACTGACCTAGATTAAGCGGTTGGTGGTATTTTTACTGAATGAGGGAAATTTGGCCAGGACACCAGGGAAATTCCCCTACTCTTTTCGATAAGTGCCATGGGATCTTTAACATCCACCTGAACTACTACAAATCCAGGTAGATGGGACCTCGGTTTAACATCTCATCCGAAAGACGGCACCTCAGAATTGCAGCACCCCTCTCATGCTGCACTACAGTGTCAGTACTGGGATATTAACCCAAGTGCCAGATGTGGGAACTGAACCCACAGCCCTCTGATCTCTCAGCCTCAGAGGCGAGTGTGCTACCTACTGAGCCACTGACACCTTAAATGCTAAGAATACAAAATTTAAAACAGGACAATATATTTGTTGTGTGTACATCTCATGGCAGATTTCCCAACTTATCTCAGCAGCATTCATTAATCAGTTTATTTTTTTTTTTTTTAGCAATAATGTATGTCAGACATCCTTAGAATCAGCTTCAGTATATTTTTAATACTAAGGCCTTTAAACTAGCTTGTAATGAATGACTCAATTAATACAGCTGCCATTAGCAATTTTAAAAAATAATTTCTATCGAGGTTACCTTTTTATTGCACACGCAGTACTGCAGTGATAGCCACCAGAGATGCAGCCCAGTAAATAACTAAATATCTCCAAATATACTGTACCGCAGTAAATTCCACTGAAATAAACGGGAACTTCATGTACTATCTCTGGATATATTAAATCAGGGGAGAGATGGGCACAAGACCCAGGGGAGCAGGCTGAGGTACTAAATGAGTACTTCACCTCAGTTTTCACCAGGGAAAATGGGGGTGCTGCATCATACATGGGAGGAGACAGAGATACTGAGGAGGGGGGGACCCTTACCGATCGGCAGGTCTGGGGAGAGGGGGAGGCATCACTGGCAGGTGGGGGGAGGGCTAAGCAGGGAGAAGGGGTACCGGAAGTGGAAATCACAGCAGAGAGAGTGAGGGAAGCCCTCAGCTCCCTTAAGACGGAGAAAGCACTGGGGCCGGATAAATTACATCCCAGAGTGCTGAAGGAACTTGCAGATGTCCTGGCAAAACCCCTGGCAGAGCTTTTCACCATCTCTCTGAGGACAGGGTGGGTGCCCCAAGACTGGAAGGTGGCGCATATAGTGCCTATCCACAAGGGGGGATCAAGGGAGGTGGCAGGGAACTACAGGCCTGTCAGCCTGACCTCGGTGGTGGGCAAGGTGATGGAGGGCATTGTCAAGGAGAGGCTAGGGGGAGACCTGGATAAGTCAGGGTGCCTGGACGATAGACAGCATGGATTCATCCCGGGGAAATCGTGTCAGACAAACCTGGTGGAGTTCTATGACTGGGTGACAAGTGCCTTGGACCTGGGTAGACCAGTGGATGTCCTCTTTCTAGACTTCAGCAAGGCATTTGACTCTGTTCCTCACATGGGCCTGTTGGATAAGCTGGGAGAAATGGGGGTGGGGAACCAGATGATCAGATGGATAGGCAATTGGCTCCAGGACCGACCCAGAGGGTCGAGTTGGTGGGATAGTCTCATCCCCAAGGAGGGTTATTAGTGGGGTCCCACAGGATCAGTCCTTGGCCCTTCTGTTCAATGCCTACGATCTGACATAAGGACAGGAATCAGGAGTGAGATGAGTCTCTTTGCAGATGACTCAAACTGGGGCGTGGTGGATGGGGAGGAGGGAGGTGGCCCTACAGGGGACCTGGAGGCTCTGGAAAGATGGTCTAGAAAGTGGAAGCTGAGGTTCAATGCAGGGAAATGCAAGGTACTCCACCTGGGGGCCAGAAACCCAGGTCAAGTGTACACCCTGGTGGGGAATGCTACAAGTTTCGATGGCTGAGAGGGACCTGGGGGTGGTGGTGGATGTCAAGATGAACAACTCTGAGACTTGTAGGAGGGCAGCAGCCAAGGCCAACAGGATGCTGGGATGCATCGCTAGGGAGATCACCTCCAGAAAGAGGGAAGTGATACTTCCTCTGTATAACTGCTTGGTGAGGCCACACCTTGAGTACTGCGTGCAGTTTTGGAGGCCACACTTAAAGCGGGACATTAACCTCCTGGAGAGGGTCCAGAGGAGGGCAACCAAAATGATTTGGGGCTTGGGGGACAGGACCTATGAGGAGAGGCTCGAAGAGCTAAATATGTACACATTGGAAGAGAGAAGGGACCGGGGGGACATGATAAAGGTCTTTAGGTACATGAAGAGGGTAAATAGGGGAGGAACAGTCGGGGTGCTTCGAAGGAAGGAGGAAGGGGCCACTAGCGGGCATGGCTGGAAGCTGGAGGGGGGAAGATTCAGGGGAGAAAGGAGGAGGTGCTACTTCACTGAGAGGGTGGTGGAGCCATGGAGTGCACTGCCTAGGGGCTGGTGGAGGCAGAGACAGTGGAGGGTTCAAGAGGGGTGGGACAGGTACAGGAAGGGTTCTGGAAGCAAAACCAATGCAGCAAGAATATCCGGAACTGGGAAGGAGAAGCCAGAGAAGGCGAGGGGGACAGCAAGGTCAGCACCCAGGTTGGAGACTGACCAAAGGAGCAGACACGAAAGACCGTTAGGCCTATTCTGCTGGCATTTTAGTATGTTAGTATATGGGTGCTTATTTCTGGACATCACTGTAGATTCATACAGTGGATGTATTAGGAAGGATTGAGGTGGCACACATTTTTGATGGTAAAAATGGTGGCACCACACCAAAATGAGTATTGATGGTGGGTGTAACAAGAGAGCTGTAGTTTTCAAAAACTTCTAAACCACATGGTATTTCAATTCAGGAATTAAATTAACTATAATACCAAATGTATATATCGATGTTTTTGACAGAAATACATTGTTGTAAAAAACTCTATATATATATCCACCCCACCCCCTGAAGTTTCACTTATTGCTATACTTTCCCTCCAAGTTTCTACACTCCACCCCCTCTGATCCTTTCCGCTCCTACCCTAGCCGTTGTCCTCAGGACCTCCACCCTCCCTCAATCTCCCTCCTTTCCCCCCTTTTCTCTTCCCACTCCCACTCTCACCTCCCCCATCTTCCTCATCCACTTCTCCCACATACTGTTCCCCTCATGCCTTTACTCTACCTTCCCCTTTCTGCCCACCCCCTCCTTTTACTCCTACTCTCCCCCTCCTCTTTCTCCTCTTCTATACTACTACTACCTCCTTTATTCTTTTCCACCCTTGACAGTTGCTCCCTGAGCTGTTTTCCCCCTTCCTGCCTTTCTCACTCCTATCCCCTCATATCTCTGCACTTTTCCACCACAGCACTTCTCCTCTGGGCGTACATTGTACAATGCCTACTGTTAATGTGTTGCAGGTCGATGTATGTACCTGCATTATTCTGACAATGTCTTTGATTGTTTCTGATTGTATGCACTACTGATGTCTGTAACTGTTAGGCAAGTCTGTATCTCTTTTGTCTTTTCCTTTTTGTTTCCTGATGAGGAACCTTTGTAAATGAGCCCTGGCTCAAAGGTGGTATCCGATATCCTAATAAATAATATAAATATTTTATATATATACATATATAGAGAGACAGAGAGATGACAGTTTGCTAACACACACTGTTCTTTTAAATCCATCTGCCTCTGAATTGCACAAGGACCATGTTATGTAGCAGTAGACTAATCTATGTGATACAGACTATGCCTTGCATTGCAGCCTTCTGATATTCTTAGAAGTGATGCAACAAACTGGTCCATCAAAGCAGCTACAGTGTCACTTGGCTCACATCCCAATCTCAAAGCATCAGAGCATCGGCAGAGGGAGGAAGATTCAGTATACCAATGGACCCTCACCTCCTTCAGCGAGAGAGGGTTGCACTTCCTGCTGCTATGGGTGCAGTGGGGACTGCAGGAAAGAGTGGAATGGGAAGACTGTGATGACATCGATACGCCTGGCTAGTCAGCAACCGATGATAGCATAGCACATGCTTTCACAGGGTGGCAGAAAAGGTAAACAGAAAGCATAGATTAGGGGATGATGTCCCTTCCCTGCCACCACAGTCACCACCATTGCCACACCCATGCCTCCTGAATGCAAGTGGGACACCACTGAAAGAACCAAGAAACTACTGGCTGCACATTGTGCTCGCTACAGCACTTAAATGCTAGGACACACAATGGAGCAAGCTGAGGGGTGGCAGGGCTGCATCAAGATGTGGTATCCTTGGATGGGATTCAGTTTGATGGGGCTCCAGGTCCAGGAAGGTGGATGAGGACTGAAGGCAGACATGGTTTAAGGACAAGGAGCAGATAATTTATGTTCAAAAAAGTGATACAAAACACATGTGGTTTTCAGATTGCTGCCCCATTCACCACCAGACCTGAGGTGCTATGCGCCTATTATAACAAACCCAATTACTGCATTTTTTACAACCCTGGCAGGAATGTCTTAGCTATATAATTCTAAGATAGAGACTGCCAAAAACTACTGTCAAACTACATATACTTCCAAATAACCAATTTTGTACAGAAGCTCACGGGGGGGGGGATTCATAAGTAAAATGTATTCTAGAATGTAATAAAGAAAGTATCTCTGATGGGAGCTGAACTGCAGAGTCCCAAAGGCAACAGCTCTACCAATCGGCTATCCTATACAAAATAATGACACCATTATCTGAAATGCGGATGGTTCCTTTTAACATGAAGCCCTATATGGTTACAGGACTTATAGAGATTCCTGTATTTTACTGGAAAATGGAGAAGCCAAAATGGGAATTGTTACCATAGGTACATAGATAGTTTAGCATAGAAGAAAACGACTTGAGTCACTTGACTGTGACCTGATATTCCTATGTTGCATTACTCTGCCTTTCCAGAGCTCACCCCACCCACTAACATCCATATTTCCTAAAATTCCCCCTTCAATTGAGTTTTATTCAAGATAAAAACTAACCATTGAGCAGAGCTCATTTACAAAGGTGTCCTGTTAAGGCAAAACTTCTGATGACAACCGCACATGTTACAGACATGAAGAGTGCTATGTACTGCATACAACTTACAAGTCATTGTATATTTACATAGGCATAACAAAGCTTCAAGTGCAAGGGGGAGGTACAGTGCACAGAGTGTAGGAATGAAGGCTCACAGTTGTTGCTCCCTTTTTTCATACCTCTGGAATGATGGCATAAAGGTTTATACCCAAAGCAGGCTGAAAAGACCCATTCTATGACTTTCGTACTGGAGGATAATGGGTGGTTTACCAGGCATTGGGATTCTGGCAAGGTGTTCCACATACTTGAACATCTGTGACTGATGTGAAGAGACCCTTGAGTCATGTGTGGGATCAATACAGCAAGGAAATCCTACCTCCCTGTCAGCTCCATATGTACTGTGTACAATATCTAGCCACTTTTCAAATACCGGCACTGTTGCCACAACTTATAAATTACAAAAACATTTATTATACAAACCATGAGTGGCATAAAAAAATGTGAATATACATAAGTTCTTCAAGCTGGTATCAAAGACACACCTCTGATGAAGCCCTGCGTAGCCGAGGTGTAATGTAAGGATTAGTCACCAGCACTTTTCTGGCGTAGCTGCTGCTACTATGGACTGTTGATTTACCTCTCTATGTGTGTCTTTGATACCAGCCTGAAGAACGTATGTATATTCACTGTTTTTTTATGCAACTCATGGTTTGTATAATAAATGTTTTTTTTTTTTTTTATAATTTACAAGTTGTATTGTCACATTGGCTAGAGGGTGATAAAGTGGTTCCATTTCAGGATCTGAAACAGAATTATTCTCACCCGACTTCCTTTTATTTCAAGTACCTAAAGCTTTCCCAAGTGATTCTTTCTATGCTCAGACCCAGACCTTGGAGCTTCTTCAATGGTTCAACGTTTGATACCCTATCAACGTTAGCTATTCAACCCCATTCAGTTTCGGCTATTTACAAAACCCTCCAGAAATTAGATACTTCTACTCTGCTGGGAACTTGTTATTATTGGATGCAGGAACTGTGAATCCTAGTTGAAGCATTTATTTGGCAGAAAATTTGGAAGACTCTTTAGTTGTATGTGAAACACGAGAGACTTTGGTTGGTCCAGTTCCAAATTTTGCACAATCTTTATTATGCTCCCTGTAAATTGTACCAGAAGGAAAAGTTTTCATCACCTCTTTGCACCAGATGTCAACAGGTGGACGGCAGTTTAAAACATATTCTGTGGGACTGCATGTAAGTTGCCCCCATTTGGATTGCTATTCAGGCTTCCCTGGACCCTTTGTTGGGGCTTCGGGATCTCTTTCTGCCTACTGTCTGCCTTGCTGGCTATTTTCCACAGGGAGTTATTCTCATCCATAAAGCCCATATGTCGCTTGTATCTGCAGTGGCAAAACTTGTGATCTTAAGGCACTGGTTGGGTGATACGGTGCCATTGGCTAGGGAATGGCAGGCCAAAATGATTACTGCTTTGATGCTGGAAAAACACACTGCAAGCCGTAGGAAGCATCCTCACCTTTTTCAAAATAGATGGGAATCACTCTTCACTCTCTTATCCATTAGCTCTACCTAAACCTAGTCTTCCTCATGTGGGTTTTGTTCCCTACGAGGTCTCTACCTGTAGCCTTCTCTTTTGCTTCTGCTTGCCTGGTTGGTGCAGTGCTGTGTGTGGCTGGGGGGGCTGGGGAGACTAATGAACTGTGGGGGCTGAGTGGGTTGGTGAGGGAGGTATCTGCCTTCATTTTACCTCATATTGTATCTTGTTCTTACCAGCTCTATTGCTGTAAAAGTTTTTACTGATCCATTTTTGTTGGGGTTGTGCTATTTCTTCTGCGTTATTGTGGTTACTGTTTTCCTGTATTGTGTTTTTGTTATTCTTAAAATTTTAATAAAGTTTATTGAATTATTTTAATTACAAGTTGTGGCAAGAGTGCTGGTATTTGAAAAGTGGCTAGATATTGCACATAGCACATACAGAGTCAATGGAGAGGTAGGTGCACCAATTTCCTTGCACTTCTGTTTCTGTTTTGTATCTGGTGCATCACCGTGTATCCCTGTGGTGGAGTGCCTTTTTTCGTTGTCTTTTCTGTGTGTGGGACCATCAGCTTGAGTGATCCAGGGGAGGACAGGGATCTAGTACAGGATGTGCAGGTAAGTCTTGAGTGCAAATAAGAGGGGACAATGTCTTTGTCGCACTTCAGAAAAAGCAGGATAAAGTGAAATTCCTACCTGTCATCCAGGGACAGTCAGTTTACACACTGAAGAGCTTACAAGGTTGGGCTCATACGGGCAGTCAAGTACCAACCTGACTAGCCTGCTGTGAAGCTTATTTTATTTAGCCAATTTTGACTTGAGGCACCATGGAAGAAGATGTCCATGAAGTTGAAAGAAGGGTGTATCACAGATTGGATTATTCTCTCCATGCAGTCGTGGGGCAACAAAGAATTGGTTTCTGAACAGGAAGCCAATCTTTGGGCCTAGGGTTTTGGTGAGTTAAGGTGAATGTTCCTGTGAAGAATGAGTTGGCCCAGAAACCCAAACTTCTGTGCGGGATCTTTCATGGTTGCAGCTTGCCCACTTCTAAGGTTAGGCTCATGGGTCTGTAATTTCCTGGGTTTTCCAATTCCCACCATTGTGCAGACCTTCTATATGTTGCTTATATGGGAAAATAATCTGATCCTGGTTCCACATGAAAATAATGTAATTTGCAGAAACAAAATATAGGGAAATCACAATGAAGATACACAAACATTACCACATCGTTATTGGGGGACCCAAATGTCACTAAGGGACAATCTTAGTTTTATCTTTCTGTCTGTGATTGCTAATCCATTTCTAAGATAAATGTTGTGTTTGGTGTTAAAACAGAACAGTCAGGTTATGTGATAAATATTCAAAAAATGGAGGTTTTGGCCCTTAAAGTTTCTCCCTCAATGGAGCTAGAAAAGCTATTTCCTTCATGATGGGGTTGTGCTAAAATAAAATTTCTAGGGATATATTTATCTAAGAATTTAATATATCTGGAGTTAATTAATTACAAGCCTTTGACTCAAGCGATTGAGGGGTAGCTTAGTGGTTGGGCCCATCTTCATTTGTCCTTTTATTTCCAGGGTAGAAGTCATATGAATGACAACATTACCTAAATTTTTATATTTGTTTCAGACCCTTCAGATGACACCAGCATTATAGTACTTCATATCTTGGAATAGATCCCTATCTAGATTTATTTGGCGGGCCAGCGACCAAGGGTCTGTTGGCCCCTATTGATGCTACCAATTGACAAAAGCAGTCTGAATCTCCCTAATTTATTAGAATACATAGGGTGGTTTTGCTTAAGATTATAATGCTTTGGCTCAACCCTGAATATGATGCAATATGGAAGTACATAGAATTTGTTCTTAACGATTTGTTTGATATAGGCAGGTTGGTGTTTGCACCGCTGACGTCTTCCCCAGATTTTAAAGCAATTATATTTGGTACAGGGGATACTCTTAGAAACTGGTATAAACTTAGAGTCACTCCAACATTGACATTTCCCTTTATTTTGTCAGGCTTTTACACTCGGAAGCAGATTTTTTGCCAGCCCACTTTGCTCTTACATTTCAGAAGTGGCACCGGTTGGGCCTCTCCTACATACTGTATATCAATTCTTAGACAATAATGGGGTGACACCATTTGCCCAATTACAGGTCTCCCATCGGCTTCCTAATCATGACTATTTTCATTACTTACAAGTTCGTACATTTTTACAACAAAAAGGCCCCCCATGGAGCACTTGTCCTAATCCACCTCCCCAATTATTAAAGCTTTTGATGGATGCTCTGTGAGGTTTACTTTATCCACATTTAATAGGTTTAGCCTACAAAGCACTCAAAGAAACATGGATGGACACCACACACTCTGTTTTCCAAGCTTGGAATGGTGAACTCTTGTCCAATATCTCCTATGATAAATGGCTGGAGCCAATAATTCCTTTGATTTGAATATTCCAAGCTCCATATTGTAGGAATTCATTTGGAAATGCCAGATTTGATATTTCCATACACCGGCCAAATTACTGAAATACTTACCTTTTCAATATGGCTCTTGCTGACAGGGCTGTGGGGAACCCCGAGCTAATTTTGACCGTATTTTCTGGAACTGCCCAAATTTGGGTGTCTTCTGGAACAGTTTGGGTTAGCAATGACTCACACCGGACTTGACCATATCCTCACAGTTGGTGCTTCTATATATAGACCTGGATGAAACAGTACCTCCGACCAGAGGCATGCTGCACTTATATACTGCAGCAGCAAAGAAAGTCATTACCCATCTATGGCATAGCCCGGCTACCCCCACACTTTCCCAATGGCAGGCCACTGTAAATTAAATTTACTACACTGAATGAATAATAGCATACCGTTTAGGCCATGTTGCCCATTTTGAATTAATATGGAGGCCCTGTGTATTTTACATCTCATAGGAAGTGGTTTTGATTTTATTGTTTTGTATCTGGGACCCTACTGAAGTTTTATTTAGATCTCTTGGTTTACTACCTTACTGCAAAATAAGTTCCACACAAGTACAAGAATTTATATATTTTGGTTGTTTAATACACCAGATTAATAAGATACAGCGTATAACATGATTGTACAATTCTAATGGAAAAACACTGATGTATTGTATAATTATGTATATCTCTGCAGGACACAATAAATAAAAAGTAATTAAAAAAAAAAAACAGAACCATCTATAGACAGGTGCAGACTAGGTGGGCAACACAGTCCTTATCTGCCATCACCTTCTATGTAGCTATGCATCTATGCACAGTAAAGTTGAAGTGAAAAAAAGGGGGTTTTACAACAGACTCAAAAGGCACAAGTATTACACTTTCAAATGGATAAACAGTGATTTCCTCAGGAATGTACAACTAATTCCTTTGAAAATAGCCATATCAAAGAAGAAACAAAGAATATGTTACTGTGGGACAGAGTTACTTGAGTCATTATCTGAGAGCATTCTATTTGTTTAGAAAAAAACACCTAGAAGGGAGGGGCAAGACTGGCTCTAAATAAAATGTACCAGAATGTGTCAATGACCAACTGCTAAGTAAGGACAGTGGGCAATGCTTCTGGATTTCAATATAATTTTCTTAAAGCGTAGACACCAGTAACAGAATCATGGACCAGTGAGCTGGGCCATAAAAGGTGGTAAAGTGTAAACCTTTCTATCATGCTTTTCAGAGATCAAGACAAAAGGGAGGGTAAGCAGGCTCTCATGGGCCTGCCTAAAGAGAACACTTGAGATAAAAGAGGGACTCTTGTGCCTTCAGAATTATTCTCCAGGGATACAGTACAAGCAAATGGTGAAAAGGGAAAATGGCTGAAAGCATTTTTCCATGTCACAGGATCGTGGCCTGCACTAGTAGTACACCAACGGTAAGATCTTGCAAGTAAGCAACAACTTTGAACCACCCCAACCAAGGTCAGTATACACTGGGGATTAGAGATAATTTGTGCTTGTGCTTGTATTTTTTTGTGGGGGGTGGGGATTAAATGAGAAATGTAGGAATATAAAGGCTTATCACAAAGCAACACTTGCACCAGTTATCATTGAAAACAAGATGATGCTTCTTATTTGGGATTTCATGTGTAAGTAATGATAAAATAAAATACAATATCTTGTCATTTTTCAAACTACAATGGGAACTTTTTGGATCTAAAGCTACATTTTGTTTTCAAACTGATAAGACCCATTTTTTTTCCTCTGGTGGGCAGAGGGTTCACAGACTCACCTAATTTTCCAGCCCAATCAGTGAAAACCACAAAAGCATCAGAAACAGCATATGGTAACAACTAAAAACCTAGACCAAGTCTGACAACAAGGTATTACTTGAGCAATAACAACTAAGAAGCCAGGCATTTCCGAGGGATTAACGACCGGCTGGGGGGATGGCACTGAGGGCCACCTCCCTCCAGACAGTCACTAATCCAAGGAACTAACCAGCTTAGAGGTTGGTATTGCGATTATAAGTCTAATCGCAGTAACAACTTTTGTTTTGGCTGGTTTTATTTAGGTTTTAGCTGTATGGCATGAGCCGTGTGTGTCACACTGCAACAGTCTGCAGGCAGTTCAGTCATTTCCAAGATATTAATGACTGATCAGGTAGCCAATCTGGAGCCTCATTAGGCTCATGAATAATGAATTAGACTTATAATGGATGTTAGAAAACTGCTAACAATTACAGAAGAATTTAACTGATTGATCATTAGAGGTCACTTGTTATGTATGCGGCGCAGATGCATGGGGCGTGCCCATGCATATGTGGCACATCCTGATATTCAGCCCAGGATGTGCGGCGCATATGCTGGCACAACCCCTACACGTGCCACACACTGGTGCTCAAAGTTGAGCTGAAAAAAAAAAGGCTCAAATGCCGGTCACCCACAGATGGGCGGCTGTAGTGCATGGTGCAGCGCAACAGCCACCAGCCGTGAGTGGCCACCCAGCCAACAGATACACCATCCACAAGCACCCTGACCTGGTAGATATGTGCCCCCCCATCCCGTCACCTGATCGCGGGCATTAGTACAGATAAGATCCTTGGTGGTCCAGTGGGAATCCCCACATTGCTCAATCGCGGACATATGTAAACAGAAGAACCCTGGTGGTCCAGTGGTACCGCCTCCCTACCCACCCACAGAGGTCCCCCGCCACCCAGCACCCCCCCCCATCATCGGCGGGCAGCAGCCATACTGCACTACACAGGCCTGATATGTGAATGAACATGTTCATTCACATATTGGGCCTGTGTAGTACAGTATGGTCTGCACGCCCATTGGTCACAGTGGACCAATAGGCATAAAGATTGTGCTGTATGCTGTCATTCAGCAGGTGGCTGGGTGGCATGCGGGAGGGGTGCTGCTGCCCATCGAAGACAGGGGGGGTGCTCGGTGGCAGGGACCTCTGTGGGTGGGTGGAGGGGTACCACTGGACCACCTGGGTTTACATCTTTACATATGCCCACGATTGAGTGACAGGGGGTTTCCCACTGGATCACCAGGGTTCTAATCTTTATGAATGCCCGCAATCTGGCGATGGGGGGATTCCCACTGGACCACCAGGGTTCTCATCTTTACATATGCCTGCATTCGGGCAATGGGGGACTTCCCACTGGACCACCAGGGTTCTAATCTTTACGAATGCCCGCGATCAGGTGATGGGGGGGAATCCCACTGGACCACCAGGGATCGTATCTGTACAAATGCCCACGATCGGGCGAGGGGGGGTAACCACTGGACCACCAGGGATCTTATGAATACATATGCCCGCGATCGGGTGTACGGGAGCGGAGGGACTGCAATAGCACTTCAGGGTGTCAATCCCCTGATGGCTGCAGCCTTGCAGGGCGCCAGGTGCAAGTCACCGGGGATCGGTGCATCGCACGCAAATGGGGCCATAATGACATGCAAATGGCCCCATTTGCACCTTGCATGCATAATGGCCTCATTTGCATGCCTCATGCTGAATATCACAGGTGATGTGCCTAGCGCAACTGCATTTGCCCTGGTGCATCCCGCTGCTCCTGTTCCCTGTCTTGCGAGGACGCAGTGCCACTGCGCCATGCACAGTGTGTGCACCCTCTGTGCCATATTCAATGGTGCTGAGCCATGGTGCAGCACCATTGCATATCACTTGGTCCATGCCCTGGTGCAGCCCAGTTGCGCTGCGCCCAGGCTTGCGCCACTGCCCTGCGCAGTCTGAATATCCGGGCCCCTGTGTATTGCTATCCAGGAGCTCATGTTACTTACTACCTTTACTCATGTTATTCCATTTAATTGTTTTCACCTGATTCAGGCCTTCTCTGTAACTTAGTCCATGGAACTCAATCCTGATCCTGAATTAATAACAAGAGTATATTGCTGCTGTTTTCCATGCATTGCCCATGGAACTAAACTGTGCTTTCCTACATTAGTACCAAGAAAACTATTGCTGTTGTTTCAGCATATTACTTCTCTCTATAGTTTCTCTGTTCATTCAAATTACTACCCCGTCCAAGCTAAACTTGATTGCTGCTCCATGCTGCTTATTACTGGACTCTGCTTGCTTACTTGCATACTGCTTTATTATACTCTGGAGGTCAGTTTTGGCTGCTGCCAGTGCTGTAAACTAGTTTTAAATGCTGCTTGTGGGTTATGGCACTTTACCATGGCTTCCTTTTTTTTTCCCTACGGCAGGGGACCGGGGGTTGTTGTTGAAGAGCCATGGCTCCATGTGACCTATTGCTTCATGTTCAAATCTTGCCTCTGCTGCTAAAATCCCCTGAGTATCATGTCACCTTGTAATTGGCTCCCTCATGGGACTTGGTTGGCTTGCCCCTGCTGATCCTGTATTTGCTGCAATAAAGCTTCTGCAAACTGAATAACTTCAGCAAACTAAATAAATAACTTCAGTATACTAAATAAATAAATGAACAAAAAAAAATGAATAAATTAATGAATGTATACATCAGAAATACCTACACAAATATATCAGGCATGCTGACCTTGTCCTAGAGTTCTCTGGCCAACGGTCTCGCTCTGGAACCCGTAGTCCACATCTTGAGCATGCAAAGCTTGGGGTGGGGTCCTTCTCACCTGGCCCATAGCAGGGAATGTCCTAACTCCAGGTGGACCTTCAGTTGTCAACCATACTGATGGCACCTCAAGTTGTGAATTTAAGACTAGCTGTGAACAGTGGTTACAACGGTCTCTTTTGGCTCTAGTGGTATACTAGCATAGGCACCTTCACCGCATTATCCCTATGACCACCTCTGGTTCACCTGGTTTGTTTTTAGATCAGTAGGGCAGGTGAGAACCTCAGTGGTTGTTACTCTCCTCTTCCTGCCTTGGAGGTGTTCATTGCAGAGCAAACCATCTCGCAACCCTCCACGGCATTCCAGTTAGAAGGCTAGAGTGAGAGTTTCCCTCCAGACTGGAATATTTTCCACCCCCTTATTATTGGGCTTTCCAAATTGTAGTAGCAGAGCCGTCACTAACTAAATTATCCCACACCTGGAGGGAAGGTGACCTAGGCCTTGCATCCCCAGAGATTTCCTCCTCAAAGGTTTTTTTTTTTCTCTCCTCTTTGCCGAATGTCATAATGTCTAGTTAGTTTTAGTTAGTATTCCCTAGTTCCCTTAGGTAGGTTCTGTTGTTGGATGGTGTCCCTACTTGCTGTTCCCTCTGTCCTTAGGAGCCCCCCTTCAATCACTAATGCATTCAAAGCACCTATACTATCTTGCTAATCTGTGCACCTCATGTTTTATCAGGCTGCGTTGTTGTCATTCTACTTCTTGCCTCATGGCCTCCGATTGCTACTATTCTTTGGTGCTACTACAACATCTCTTTGGGGATTCTTCCTAAGGTACCTTTAGCCAAGGGAACCTTCCCACGGCACCTCTAGGGGTGGAACCCTCTTCCAGGGTTCATTGCCTTCGGTACCCCTACAAGGTGGTAATTCTTCATGGAACAGAGTGTGTGAACGGCCAAAGTAAAGTAACACAGTTGCACAAGTATAAAACTATACTGGTTACGAAGGCCATTGAATTGAAAGGCTATGCCTATAGTTCAATGGATAAGCAGCCAGACACTCCCCCTTCCTGAACTATATAAGCAGTTCCTCCCAGCCTCTTTCTGAAGCACTTTTTCTTTGCTCCTCCATCCTCCCCTTGTCCTGCAGTGGCATCGCCTCTCTCTCCTTCAGGGATCCTTCCTAAGGTACCTTTACCCAAGGGAACCTTCCCGTGGCACCTCTAGGGGTGGAACCCTCTTCCAGGGTTCCTTGCCTTCAATACCCCTATAGGGTGGTAATTCCACATGGAACAGAGTGCGAATGGCCAAAGTAAAGCAAAGTAACACAGTTGCACAAGCATAACACTACGCTGTTCGCAAAGGCCACTGAACAATTATTTTAGGCAGTTAGAGCATTGTGACTATTTCTGGCTGACGGTTTAGTGAGCTTAGGGTTTACTGTTGTTTCTTTTTGTGCTTTTGTGCAGGGCCAAGTCAGTGGAGTGCATTGCAGCCAGGAGAGGAGAAGGAGAGTGAAGAAGCTGGGTGGGGAAGCCTCATGAGCAGCACACAGCATGTCTCAACGAAGCCTTACTGATTATTTTGGTGAAGGAGAATCCTCCACACCAAAGGATAAGGAAAAAACAATATCTTCCTCTGAGTATGACTTAAGCACATCTCAGGAGATTGTTGACATTGTGAACGTTGAAACTGAAAATGATCAGTCTGAACAGACTGCATCTGCTAAAAGCAACAAGAAATTAAGGCTGTGGAGGGACAGTTGGACAAAGTTATTTCCATAGCTTCTAAAGGAGGAAGTAGAGGGGAATATTGTTGGGAAGTGCAGTTGGTGTAAAAAAAAAGTGGCAAAAACAATCCATTTGCCACAATTGGCACAACCAATCTGCAAGTGTCTGCTTTCTACAGACATGAAAGAAACAGAGAACATTTGCTGGTGCACACTGGAAAGAAAACAGCAGAAAAACTCTCTCTGCCAGTGGCATTTAAGAAGCAGATCTTGGGTCCTAAGGCAAAAGATGACAGTAAAGTTGCTCAGTTAATGACAATGTGCTACCTTACCAAACAAGGCAATCACTCAACCAGTTTGAAACACTGATAGCTCTACAGGTGAGGAATGGAATCTTTTGGCCCAGGGCACAGGATAGCTGTTTCTCATGGACTGACACTAATGGTGGTGTTTTACATCCACAGAAATGAAATGGCTGTACAGCTTTGCAAGACAGTGGCACAATGTACTGTAGTTGAGATGCAAGATATGACATGCTCGACTCCATAAATGAAGTCCTACAGCATGAAATCAAAGCTCACTTAGCAGGTACTCAGTTCCTTGGGGTAATAGTGGATGAAACCACTAATGTAACCATTCACAAAAAAGCTGAACATTTATGTGAAGTGCGTACACAATGCACAGGCCAAAATTCATTTCATTGACTGTATTGCAATACCTGATGGGAGGGCAGACACAATTGTGGGAGAACGGTTAAGAGTATGTTCTGCTAATGCAGTTGACCCTATCAAGATCATCACACTAGCAAGTGACAGTGCCAGCATCATAGCTGGAATGCACAATGGGGTGGGTGCAAAGTTAAGATGTCAATTTAACTGAAGGCTGATTCAGATACATTGTGTTGTCCACAGACTGGCACTGGCAGCAGGTCAAGCATGTCGGGATAACCACGTATTCAATGAATATCAAGTAACTATCAAAAATGTGTACATATACTACAGCAACTCTGCAG
Organism: Neoceratodus forsteri; assembly: GCA_016271365.2. Lineage (NCBI taxonomy): Eukaryota > Metazoa > Chordata > Ceratodontiformes > Ceratodontidae > Neoceratodus > Neoceratodus forsteri. Next base: position 646,663,907 of record CM057449.1, read on the forward strand.
TTCGGTACAATGTCTTGCGTTTCATCCAGGAAACACTCAGTGATGACAATATAGGAAATCTGTCCTTAAAAGAACCTGCAAGTTTTCGGTGACTGTCATTGCATGCTGCAGTTCAAGAAATTCACAGATCATACCCTGCACTTTTACAAGCCCTAGAGCATGATGCTGCAGCAAAAGATGCAGCAGAAGCAAATAGCCTTCACACAAAACTGAAATCAGTCTGCTTTATCTTATGCACTTCTTTTTTCATGGATGTCTTAGATGTGGTGAATAAACGGTCTTTAGTCATGCAACGGGACAGTGTTGACATTTCAGTGGCCAGCAGCATGATGGAAGCCACAGTTACTAGACTGCAACTGTTTAAAGAGAATAATAGGGTAGAGCTACAGAAGACATTTCAGGAACTTGACCAATGTCTTGGCATGTGGCAGGGTCAAAAAGTGAATAAGCCAGCACTGCGAATGCAGTTCCAGACAACATCTCAGGAATATCTGACACAACTCATTGAAAACATTCACACAAGATCTGAGACAACTTCAGTGGTGCAGCTGCTATATAATTTAAATGTTCATCTAAATCCAAAGTGTCTCCCGGATGACTCCAACATAATGAACCATGGACTGCAGGAACTCAAGGATGTTTGCAGTTTTTTTCCAAGAAACAACCTCCAAAGAAGAAGAAACACTGCCAGCACTTATTGACCAAGACAGGGCTGACAAAGATCATAGACAATTCAAACTTGTTTTTGACGCATTATATGTTTAAGTGTAACTTAATGCAATACACAGGACTGTCTTGAGAACAGGATTGTATAATCCTAATGACTAGAATCCCTGTATAAAAATAACGTTTTTATCTATCTATCTATCTGTTCTGAAATCTAAAAAAGGACTGACTTTGCTCAGTAGTGTCTGCCATTCAGATGTAGTCCCAAATTTTGTCACAGTGGCCAACATTTTACTTGTGTCACCTGTTACATCAGTGGCATGTGAAAGAGGGTTTTCTGTACAAAACAAAATAAAAACAGAAGGTAGATGTTCCCTAAAGGCTGACACTGTGATCAAACTCATGCAGATTGCACAAGAAGGAGCAGAACTTGAAGGCTATGACCCTCATCCAGCACTTAAGAAAATAACTATTTGAAGTTTTAAAATGTTTTAATGATTGTCTTTAATTGTGAATTTTTAGTTTAAGACAATTCTCAGATGAATAACAACGACCCAGAGACAGGATAATGGAGGAACTTGGGCACAGGAGTAGAATAAGACAAGTATCAAAATGTTTTGTTCCAACAAGGGTGAAGTGGGGGGGCAATACAATTTTCAGCGGCCCCAACTTAAGGCCAGTGCTACTTTCGGTGGGGGTGCTGTCCGTGGGAATAGATCAAGATTTCAATTTCTCAGGGGTTGGGCGGTGGCTGGCCATTGACATCACCATTCTGCTAAATTTAATATCCTGTTTTGTTTTTGGTGGGGGGGGATCACAGTCTCACATGTTCAGATGATCAGGTGGGGGTTGTAAGCTATAATAAATATGGCCCCAATGCAGTCCCCGTGTTTTATTTTTTTAGTGGGGGGAAAATCGAGATTATTGTCAATGTAGTTACCTAACCCAGTCTGCTCTTTTCACAGTCTGTCTGCAACAGTGGCTTCTATTGTCATCAACTGTACACACACAACAGTTAAGAAATGTGCAGGAGGGAGAGCTTGGAGATTAGTTATGGGAGAAGTTATTGGCAGGAGGGTGTTTTAGGAGAAGTTATGGGCAGGAGGGTATTAGGAGAAGTTATGGGCAGGAGGGTGTAAGGAGAAGATATTGCCACAGAAAACATGGCATGCCATGAAAAAAGAAGTTCGAACAGAAAAAGCAGACTGACAGTGGTAGTGCAGATAATTCATGCCAAGGCACCACCTGATTGTGTCACACACCAGACAGATTTGGGAGACCTGCTGAGCCAAAGTAAGTTGTGGTGGGGTGGTGGTGGGATGGGGGCTTTTTGTCACCCCACTGTGCTATCCAGTCATGAAGTTGGCACTAGTTCTATTTTAGCTGCCACACAGACAATTAAGAAATGTGCAGGAGGGTGTTTAGGAGAAGTTATGGGCAGGAGGTATTAGGAGAAGTTATGGGCAGGAGGGTCTTAGGAGAAGTTATGGGCAGGAGGAGGATGTTAGGAGAAGTTATGAGCAGGAGGTGTTAGGTGCCCTATTGAGGAAGAAGGGCACAGAACAGTGTCAGCTTCCTGTTTTCCCAGAAAGAGGATAGATCCACTGACAGTGTTCCCCATACAAAGAACACCTTGGACCCCACCACTGGGTGCAGCAACTACTTGTTGAATACTTGTCCCACGACTGTGAGCATCCACCAGCTCTCCCATGACAGTTACCATCAACAAGTCTGAGTGCCAAAGTGAGCCAGATACCATGTCTGAAGCATCTCCTGATACTAGGGAAAGGAGAGCATGCTGTCCTGTTTGTTAAGGTAGAACGTGGCGATCATGTTGTCCATACTGACCTGGACCACTTAACCTCGAACTAACATGTGAACTCCACCACACCAAGCAGACTGCATGGAATTTCAGCAGGGCGATGTGGAGCCAAGTCTCGCCCAGTGACCAGAACCCATGCCTTCTGCAGTCCACCAGATCTGCACCCAGACCAAAAATAATGCGACTCCAACTTCATCTCATTTCAACTAGTCGTTGTGACTGCCTCGCCTAATCAGGGGCCCACCGCTCACTGCCCTCCACTTCAGTCTTGACAGCTACCTCTCCCCTCTTTGCCCCCTTCTACCTGCCTACCCCCTTGCCCCCTCTCCCTTTCCTCCCCCCCAGACATTTCCTGACTTTATCCCTCTCCTCCCTCCCTCCCCCTTTAGAGCTCTTACCCTCCGACAATGGCCTTCCTGCCTGCATACCCCCTTCTCTCTCAACTGCAGTGCTTATTTCTAAGATTGCCCTTGGCTGGTATGTCATGCTACCTAACATTTGGCACATTTTGAATTACTGGAATTTCCTAAGCCTCGGTCTCTTACTTCTTTTTATTGTGTAACTATGTATTATTATGTTGACCTTTGTATGTATGTTTACTCCCCATTCCTTTGATGTGGAACCTTTGTAAACAAGCAGTTCCTGCTCAAAGGTATTTGTAATCTTAGATTTCAATAAAATAAAAGATAAAATGCATCTGTCATCAACATGACTTAGGGCTCTGGATGGACACATGGGATTCCCTCAGTGAGTTTTGCGGGGGTCAGCCAGCTGAAGATGGCATCCAGTATCGGCAGAGTCACCCAGACTGGTTGGTTCAGGGTTGCGTGACCACTGGTGCCAATTCAGCTGAATGGACAACATGTGCAAAAAGGTCCAACACACCATGGCTTTAGCAGAGACAATGAAGCCCTGAAGTAATATCAGGTTGGGCATCATTTCCCAATCTGAAAATATCAAGCAAAAGAGGAAAAGTCTTTGGCCCTGTCTGGGGGAAGAAGAGCCTGACTTGGAGGGAATCTAGCTGCACTCCCAGTAAAGAAGATCACCTGCTTTAGGGTAAGTTTGGATTAGGCCAGAGAAACCATCAGACAGAGATCCTGGAAAATTTGGAGACACAGATCCCTTGACCAGACCATGAAATCCCATCCCTTTCCCTAAGTAGTAGCGGACCACTGAGGGAAAAGGTTGAAGAGTCAGGCCCCAAATGGGATCTGCAACTGGATTTAAGATGCAGAGTGGCTGGGAACCCACACTTGTCACTTCTTGTTCTTGACAGTGTCAGCTAAGGACTAACCTCTGGAAAAAAACACTCTCAATGCCGTTGTGCTGGCCCTGACCTCCAATTTACTGAATACTTGGTTGTGCTGTGCTGATGAAAGGACTGTCTCTGTTGCTGCTGTGGTTGCTGCTGCTGACCTAGTGTGCTCCAGAGGGCCCATGAAAAGAACTTGAGCATTGTGGCCTAGGCCTGGGCTGTTGCTTGGATTTGGTGACTTATGTCACCAAATCCTGACTAATTTCACCAAATCCAGGGTCACACTGGATTTCTCAGTACACATAAGTTGGCCTTTGACTTCTAGTCCAAAGAGAACTGTCACAGTAAAGGGCAGATTTGCTATCTGTTGCTTGATTTCCTACATAGGGTTCCCACCTGTCCTGATTTTCGCAGGACAGTCCTGATTTGGGCAACTTGTGTCCTGCAAATAAAACACGAAATATACTAAATGTCCTGATTTTATAGTAGAAAAAATATTTTCTAACTTTCCACTAAATGTTCTAGAAAACTACAATACTATAACCAAAATACCTTACAATGATAAGAAACCATAGAAGCAACTAAGAAACTACAATTCTTAGCCTTAGAGAAAACAAGTCTGTTGTATTGGTCAAGGTTACGTACTGTCCTGCGAAAAATCATGTTTCAGTAAGAAATGTGCCACTTTGGGCTTCTTAAAAGGTGGTAACCCTATTCCTACATGAAAGGTAAAACCCACAACCAGGTACAGTGATATATAGACACCACTGCTGCTACTCTCGAGCTAACACAGTGGCCATGTCCAGAACCACCTGAAATTGGTGTTTAACCACTGCCTGCCCCAGATCACAAACCTCCCATAGATCTGGTTGACTCTCTTCAGAAAGCAGGTTGCAGAAGTTGAAGAGCATCTACACGAACTCACGTATCAAGCTACTAAAATCACATGGCTGGGCTGGCAGATGAACAAGGACTTGGCTGCATAAACCTTCTGGCCAAGGTATTCCTGCTTCTTAAATTCCTTGTCTGATGGATTGTTCAAATCGCCCTGCACCCTTGCATCATGAAACACTTCATCTGCCACTAGCCTCTCAGGTAATGGATGTCCCAAAAATCCATACAATCTCAATCTTGAGCATCAACTCAAGAAATCGAGGTGGCACAAGAGCCTCTAAATACAGATACCCCAACAAAGCAACTCTGACTACCATATGCATAGGAGATGGTGCCAAAGTCAGGACAACTGGCAGCTGCTGAATTAGCATAGGTCCAACTATGAGCTACTTTGGGCCTTACCCACCATGCCTGCATTGTCAGCACCAGGGTCTGAAAGAGAGAAAAGAATCAACCACCCAATGAACCAGTGTTGACACAGTTAGCTGTCATGACAGATGGGTACCATAGGTAGTTTGACCTCCCCTGAGGGCAACTGATCACATGAATCCCCTGGAAAGGAAGAGCGCAAACTGTCTCTCGACAGACATCAATTCTATGACCGATGTCAGCTGTTCTTCTTTGAGTTCTGTTGATGAAATGATGACCTACCTTGGGTGCAAAGACAGAAGAAAGTTTTTAAACCCTTCATCTTCCTGAGGAGCTGGGAGAGCCATTGCACACTTTTGCACCACTGACAGAAGGTCCAGGCCTATAACATCCTCGCCAGCCTCCTCCACTCAAGGATCTGCAACTATACCATGACCCCATAGCCCGTGGACATGTGTACTTTTGCTGGTTTGTCCTGGATCATCCACTGCCAGCACTCCTCAATAGCTGGCATGTGCATATTGTAGTTTCATATCAGGGCCAATGTGCCACATGGTGGCCCAGGCCCAACCAGTATATGCAGGCATCATGTCCATAGATCACAGTTATTGGGTATCTGGATGAAACACATTTCTTGAACCACAACTTCTCCCATTCCATACAAGCATACAAAAATGCCAGCAGAAGCAGGCCTATCAGGTCTATCAAGTCTGTTCGAATGTGCAGCTAGCCCTCAACTTGCAGCTGCCCCGCCCTCCTCCCCCCATTTCATCTTAACATCCCCCCTTACCCTGTCCCGACCCCTCTTAAAGCTACCCACCGTACTACAGGAAACCACCTCCTCGGGAAGAGTATTCCACCTGTCCACCATCTTCCCCCCTCCAACCCCAGCTGATGACCTCTCATATCCCTCCCTCTTCTAAGCTGGAAGATCCCTTCTGTATTAGCCTTATTTATCTCCTTCAGGTATTTAAAGGTTTCAATTATATCCCCCTATCCCTCCTCTCCTCCAGGGAGTACATGTTCAGCTTGTCCAATCTATCCTCATGGGACTTTCTCTCCAATCCCTGGATCATCCTTGTCACCCAAAGTTGCACCCTCTCCAACAATTTTATATCCTTCTTCAGGAGCGGGAGCCAGTACTACATACAGTACTCCAGATGAGGTCTGACCAGGGACCTGTAGAGGGGAAGGATCACCTCCCTATTCCTGGAGGAGATTCCCCTCGCTATACACCCCAGCATTCTATTGGCCTGTGCTGCCGCCTTCCTGCACTAAGCAGAGTTTTCTATGCTGCCCATTATAACCACCCCAGATCATTTTCCTCCTCTGTACTTTCCAGTTGCACCCCTCCCAGTTGATAGCTCCTCCCCTGGTTCCTCACTCCTAAGTGCAGTACCTTGCCCTTCTTGGCATTGAACCCCAGCTGCCATGTTTCTGACCACTCCTGTAGTTTGGTCAGGTCCTTCTACAGCCCCTTCCACCCTTCAATGTCATCTACCACTGCTCCAATCTTTGTATCATCAGAGAACAGACTGATCCTACTTTGGACCCCTTATGAGATATCAGCTATGAATATCCCAAACAGAACTGGTCCCAGTACCAATCCCTGTGGCACCCTGCTCGATACTTCCCTTGGTGATGAGAGCTACCCCCACCCTCTGCTGCCTTCCATTCAGCTAGTTGATGATCCATCTGACCATCTTTGATCCCACCCCTCAGTATTCCAGCTTCTCCCCAGCCTCCCATGTGGCACGGAATCAAAGGCCTTCCTGAGGTCCAAATACAGCACATCCACCGCATGGCCCTTGTCCAGTTCCCTGGTCACCCAGTTGTAATACCCAATTAGATTTGTCTAGCAGGATCTGCCTGAAACAAACTCATGTTGATGACCGTCCCGGAGACCATTGTCCTCAAAGAAGGTCACCAGCCTCTTCTTTAGGATTGTCTTCATGTGTTTCCCCACAATTCATGTGAGGCTCACTGGCCTGTAGTTGCCTGGTTCATCCCTGGGGCCACTCTTGTGAATGGGAACTACATGGGCCATCCTCCAATCCTGTGGTACACATTCTGTGTCCAGGGAGGTACTGAACAGGTCAGTCAGTGGTCCTGCCAGGATCTCCACTAGCTCCTTGAGTACCCTAGGGTGAATGCCATCTGGTCCACGTGCTTTGTCCACCCTTAGTGTCAAGCCCTCCCTAACCCTGTCCTCTGTAATCCCTATGTGAGTTAACCTCTTCCCCCACCACTCACCCTACTCCTCCCTTGGGGTATCTGGCCCCTTTCTCCTCCATAAACACAGAACAGAAGCATTCATTTAATGCCTTTGCCTGTTCCCCCCCTTCTCCACCCCCCCGTCCTTCCTAATCCTCACAATCTGGACCTTGTTCTTCCTTCTTTCTCTAACATATCTGTAGAAGTCCTTCTCTCTTTCCTTAATACCCTGTGCCAGTCTCAGTTCTCTTGAGGCCTTAGCCACTCTGACCAGCCTGTTAACCTCCCTGGACTACTTCGTGTACTCATCCTTGTCAACCCCCCCCCACACCATCTTCATCTTCCGAAATTCCCTTCTCTTGGCCCTTACTTCCTCCATAACCTCCTTAGTCAACCAACTGGGCTTCTCTGCCCTTCCACAGAAGGTTCTGGATGCATGGAACAGCCTTCCTGAGGAGATCGTGGAGTCAAAAACAGTGGGGGAATTCAAGAATGCATGGGACAGACATAAGGCAATTCTAGTAGGGGTTAGGAGGAAGTAGGCTGCTGGTTAACTAGGACCTACAGCTTATCCATTAGGTAGGGAGACGGGCAGACTAGGCAGGCAAGCAGTCCTTATCTGCCATCAAATTTTATGTTTCTATATATGTTTCTGTTTCCTTTCTTAACCTGTGTCTTTGTACAGGTCTCAGTGGCCTCCTTCAGCTCTCATTTTATAATGCGCCACTTTTGACTAGCATCCATGTCTTGATGAATGCCTGCCAGATGCTTGCCCAAAATTTCCCCCATCCTGTTAAAGTCTGCCCATTAAAATCCATCATCCTGGTCCCTGTACCCCATTTCCCCTACTCATACTGAGCATGAACCACACCGAGTGGTGGTCACTCACAGTCAGAGAGTCCTCCACCCCCAGATCCCTTATAGCCTCCCCATTTGAAGATACCAGGTCCAGAGTCCTCCCCAGTCTAGTTGACTCATGTACCAACTGTACCAGGAAGCTGTCCTGAAATGCCTCTAGTATGACCTGCTCCCTCGTGCTCGTGGTGGCTGGAGTGCTCCAATCCACCCCAGATAGGTTGAAGTCCCCCACCACCATTATGTTCCCCTTCCTACAGACCCTCTTGATTTGCTCAGCTCGCTCTCTGTCCAGGTCCTCCCCTCGTGCTGGGGGTCTGTATACTACCCCCATCCTCGGTGCCCTCCCTCCCTCTCGAGTCCTGAAACTGTATCCATAAGGCCTCTATACTGCCTTCCTCCCCCTCCTCCCTTATACACTTTATCCCTTCTCATACATAGATTGTATGAGCCTTGCTGAGGAGGTTGTAGAGTCAGGAAAAGTGGGAGAATTCAAGAATGCATGGGACAGACATAAGGCAATTCTAGTGGGGGGTAGGAGGAAGTAAGCTGTTGATTAACTAGAATCTGCAGCTTATCCGTCAGGTAAGGAAATGGGCAGACTGGGTGGGCCAAGCGGTCCTTATCCGCCGACAAATTCTATGTTTCTATGTTTCTATTGCCATGCCCCCTTTCCCTTTAGCCCTGTCCTTTCTGAATATTCTATACCCTAGGATCATCATATCCCAGTCCTGGTACTGGGTAGCCCATGTTTCTGTGATGGCCGCAATGTCCACCCCTCTCACTGCCAAGAGAGCCTGCAGCTCAGCTGCCTTATTGCCTAGGCTCCTTGCATTCAACATGACCATCCTCCACCCTGTTTCCAACTTTGTCTTTCCCTGGATCCCCCCCGCATGCCCCTACCCTGACTCCTCCCTTGTTATCTTGGGGGGGGGGTAAGCTCATCGGGCTCCCCTCCCAGGGTTCCCTCCCTACCAGCTGTCCACTCACCACCCCCCAACTAGTTCAAATGCATAGCAAAGCCAAATGATGGAGCAGGAGGTCAATGGTGAGGGTACAGTAATCAGTTGAAAAACCAAAAGAAACTTAAAACCTAAAATCACTAAAAAAGACCCCCCCCAAAAAAAAAAAAACTAGCAGAATTCTATTCACTGTCAGAAACTGAGAAGAGACCGCTTCTTCACAGTAGAAGTAAAGATCTGAATACAAAGGGGCACAGCCATAGCACAACATGGTTGGGTGGTAGGAGAAGTCAGCTTGAAGACTGTTCCAGTGACTGAGCATTCTCAGTGGAAGACTGCCTAAGTGTGGAGTGAACTGAATCTAGGTAGTTAGAAACAAAGTTATATAGCACGTGATGTATGTAATGTAAGTATGGAAGGGACTCTAGTTCCATCATATCTATTCCCCTGCTTCATAACCAAATATGTATAAGTGTGCCCTGCATGCATTCCAACCCAAGCAATTATCTCACCATAAGTACACAGCTGCTGGAGTCCTTACCTAATTAACAAAACAAATCTTATATTTAAGAATCAAAAAAGTACCATTTTTAAATGTATTTCTCTACTTTTAGTTTTAAAAGCAAAATTACAAGTGCAATAAGACACTTCAGGGATGTGTAATAATGGACAATAATTGCACTTGTCAAAAGCGTTTATCAACAAACCCAGTGCATGCAATTATTTGCCTATAATTACACATCCTACTGTGTTTTATTAGTTACATAACACCCCCTCTGGGGAGACAGAGAGACAAAATCCTATTGTGTCTTATTGGTTACATGACACACCATCTGGAGAGGGAGAGGGAGAGAGAAAGAGAGATGCATATACTGGTAGAGTCAGTTTTTGAAAAGTGTGATTATCAGATTTGTATCAGTGTGTATTTATATAAGGGATAAACCACACCCATGTGTACATAGTATATAGGATCATTTATGGGAAACTATGCACAAGGCTGTTTTTATCAAAGGGTTCTGATGACATAGAGGTAATATTATAAGGGTGTAAAGTTATTGAGGGTTCTGGTGGCATTTATAAACCACAATGACGTAAGCCAAGTGGTTAAGATTTGTCACTTCAAGCCGAGATAGCTTTACACCTTTAGCTGTGTACAGTCAGGTGTAGTTTATCAGTTAAAATGCACTAAGAATTTTTATCTGTCAGCTGCAGCTCTGCTAACTAAGGAAGACCTGAGCAGAAGCCACCAATTGCTTCTATTGTAAGGCTTGTGCTCATATCTTTCTGGGTTAGCCGGGCTGCTGCCACCAGATTAAAAAAAAACAAACACAGAATCGGCAATAATTCTTATTTCATATACAAAGGTAAAAGGGAAACAGGGAGGGCATTGTGCAGTTCACTGGGTCCACTGGGTATTAAACACCAGCAGGGCAGTGTTGGAATTTATGTATTGCAAGAGTTACACCAGGAAAAACATGCTGAGCTAAATAGCTCTTTTCCATATGTGTCCAGGGGGAAAGGGATGTTGAGAGTGCAGTAATAATTTACATCAGTAATGTAACAATTATAATAACAACAATCAAAAGTATGCAGTAGACAATTAAGATGCATTGGAGATACTCAATGAAGCTGGACAAGGGGAGGCAGAGGGGGGAACAAGGGGACGCTACTTCACTGAGAGGGTGGTGAAGCCCTGGAATGCGCTGTCCGGAGAATTTGTGGATGCTACAACTGTGGAGGGCTTCTAGAAAGGCTGGGATAGGTATGGGGGAAAGAGTGCATCCCAGAGCCCCACTGGGGAATGGGGGACCGTGGGGAGGCTAAAAACGGTGCCCTGGGAAGGCACTGATCATCGAGCAGACTCATGAGACCACAGGACCTAATCTGCTGGCTTCTTAGTATGTTAGTATGTTAAGCACAATGCGTGATCAACAGCACCAGTTCAGTAAAGTGCAACTGGCAACAAAATGAGGGAGGTAAGGAAGACTGCAAGTACAATGGGAGACGAATCAAAGGGAACAGTGAACCAATAAAACAAGGCAGTGGGAGGGAGTAGTGCAGAGAGGAGCAGTGGGATTAGCCTAGAATCAGCTGCAACTACAGGAGTCAGTAGGAAAGTAGAGGAAAAGAACAGTTATGTACTTACTGTAACAGTAGATCTTCAAGAGAATTTCCTCCACTAGTCCACATCTTTGGAACTATAGCCACCAGGCACTAAAGGCCACACAGAAACTTTTGCTAGCCTGGGACCACCCACAACATCATGCATCAGCATTTATATAAACATGAGTGGCCCCATCACCCCTCAGTTCCCCCTTCGAGATAAGACTCTGAGGACCTCCAACTGTAGGGAACCAGGAGATAAGACCAGCCCAGGCAAGTTCCAGCAGTACAGCAAGCCAGAAGTCTGGCATGTCTACTGTAGGAGAGACTTTGTCCAGACTGTAATGTTTAGTGAAGGTATGGACATTGCTCAGTGTTGCTGCAGCACAAATGTCAGCAGCAGAAACATTTCTGAAACAAGTAACAAAAGTGTCCATTCCCGTGGGAGAATGACTACAAACTACATCAGGAAGTTCCTTACTATACATCCTGTAACAGAACTTAATACAATGTGCCAGCCATATGGACCAACATTGTTTATACACAGGAGCTCCCTCTTTTCCAGGGGTGAACTAGATAAAGCTGAGAGGACTTTCTGCAGTTCTTGATGCAGTTTACATAGTATCTGAGTATTCTACATGCATGTAAAGTATGGAGCACTGTCTCACACTGATTGGCATGCTCAAGGTAGTTAACATGCACCTTAGGGGGTACCCCACAACATGCAATGGCTTTGTCTTCTATAGCCATGCATGCAGATGTGGGGATTTCAGGCCCAGATGCAACAGGGAACCATTATCCTGTGACAACAGACCTCAGCACAGAGACTCCACTGCCATCATTTGCAGAAGTGGAAACTATACCTGCCGAGGCCATAATAGAGCAATTAAGGATGAAACTGGCACCCTCCATCCGTTGTTTCAGCAGGACCCTCTATATTAACAGATCTGAGGGAAATGCATACAGAAATTTCCTTTCCAAGAGACGGACAATGTGTCTCACCAGAAAACTTCAGGTCCTGGAATAAGCAAGCAGAAACACAGCAGTTTTGCCTTGTGTGGGGAAGCAAAGAGGTCCAGCTCTGAAGGTGACCCCATTTTGCAATGGAGTTGTCTACCATTGAGGTTAACAGTTCCCATTTGTGTATCTTGTACTGTGACCTGCTTAGCCGGTCTGCTGAGACATTTTGGAGACCTGGGAGCTGCACGGCTCACAACTGTATGCCATGAGACAAAGGCCAACACCATTCTCACACTGCTTCCCTGCATAGGAGATGGAATTGTGTCCCTTGTTGACGTAATGCATCACATAGGCATTGTTCAGCTGAATTAACAGTGGACCTGGGCACAGATTCTCCTGTAATGCCTGGAGGCTGTATAGGACAGCTCATCTCCAGGACATTTATGTGGCCTCCACCTTGGTCCATGACCCCTGCACCTGATAAGGTCCAAGTTGAGCACTCCAGTCAGAGCCTGAAGCATCTGTGGTGAGGATCTGCACAGGATATGGTACAAGAAATGGAATGCCCTTAACAGGTTTTCATGATCCATCCACCATAGCAATGCTCTGCAAAGCGGGAAGTGTCGAGGACCATTTGGTCCAGCTCATCCATTAGCTGATCCTACTGAACCCCAAGTGTCCACTGAGGAATTTCATATGTAGGCGGGCAAATGGCACCATCACAGTGGCCACAGCCATGAATCCCAGGAGGCGGCGTTCTTGCAAAGACATAGGGGACTCCTGTATATGAACTATGCTTGGGCAATCAAGTACTCTGCTCTGTCCTGTGGCAGGAAAGCAGAACCCTTTTTGTATCTCCAAGACTGCCCCATGCACTGCAGTCTTTGGAAGGGAATCATTACAGATGTTGGCACATTCACTGTTTTATTTATTTATTTTTATTTATTTTAATTCTCGTATTTCAACCTATGAGCTAAAGCTCATTTACATAGGTTCCATGTCAGCAAAAAAGACATAATATGGAAAAAGGAGTCATTACAACTTCTGACATGTAGCCAGAAAGGCTAACATTGTGAGTTACATGAGCAAGGTACAAAGAGTGCGAAAACAACCATAATAGAGTAATAAAAATGAAATTAGGTCAAGACACAGCACACAGGTCAAGAGAGTGAAGCAAGTGGGAAGGTACCAGAAGCCAAAACCAGTGGCTTCCATTGTCAGGACATAGGTAGAGAAGATAGCAGAGGAATAGTGGCTAAATAAGGGGGTGGTATAGGGGATAGATTTTGGGGGGTGGAAGGGGTAAGAAGTGGGCAGTAGGCTGAAAGGAGTAAGAAACATGTTGAGGGTATGTAGAAGTGCTATAATAAGAGGCAAAAAAGTCAAGTGGCAATGGGTAACAGGTCATAGGAAGTAGGAACAAGACATATGATTAATAAGGTGAGAGCAGAGTTTGGATTTAAAGGGGCCAATTTTTGGTTCAGCAATTAGATCAGATGGTAAGGAGTTTAACCACAGGGAAGCCCAGTAACCAAAAGATCTTTGGCCTTGGTTAGTGTGACAGAAAGGGACCTTGAAGAGACAGGTGTTTGATGCTCTAATCAGCCTAGCGAGTTCTGCTAGGCTGAGCATAGCACCTGCACCCGGGTGACAACAGGCCAAGGGCAGTGTTTTTAGCCAGGAGGCAGACTTGACAGTGAAATCTAGTTTCCAGATCTAGCCAGCCAGATTGTGACCCCTAAGTCCTTGATGAACTGCCTTATCCAAGACAAGGTATGCAGTAAAGCTTCTCTGGAGCTGGCCTTCAAGAGCCAGTCGTCCAGACAGGGGAACACATCCAGGCCTTCCTTGCAAAGGACTACTGCCACTACTGCCAAGCATTTGATAAAGATCCATGGTACAGAAGATAAGCCAAATGCAATACTCTGAACTAATAATGTTCCCCCTCCAGCACAAAGCAGAAGTATTGCCTGTGTGATTTTCTGATTTTCATATGAAGGGGTACATCCTTCACATCCAGAGAATAAATCCAGTCCCCAGTGTTTGCAGATGGGGAATCAGGGCTTGTAGAGATATCATTCAAAATGTTTTGTATTGGATGTAGCAGATTAGGTCCCGGAGATCCAACAAAGGATATAGATCCCCTGTCAATTTTGAGACCAGGAAATTTCTAGAATAGAACCCTTTGTTCCTCTCTTGATGAGGAACCAGTTCTACAGCACATTTATGGAATAATGACTGTACTTCTTCCTTCAGAAGGGATAAGTGGCCCAGAGGATACCGGGAGGGAGGCGTAGGATGATCTGGAGGGGTTTCTAGCTGCTCCAGAGTATGCCTCTGTGCAATTATCCCCAGTACCCACTTGTCTGTTCTGATCTCCCTCCATCATTTGAGATATAGGGAGAGTCTGTCTCCCACAACCAACCCTAGAGGTAACAGTGGGGATGGGGATGTCTTTGGAAGACAGTCATACGGAGCAGGTGGTGGCAGTGCCACTGGTACCAACTACTTTGGGTGCTTTTGCATGTGCACCTGGTGGGAGGGGTCTCGACAATGGGCCACCTCCTCTGCCATGGCCTTGCTGATGGTAGGCATGGCCACCTCTATCAGCAGCCTGACAAAGGGATCCTATCCCACACCCCCTGGCAGGAGTGGGATACTGGGATTTGACTGACCATAGAGTCATTTTTAATTTCTGAAGACCTCTTAGGGCTTCTTTAACATTATAAGCCAACAGTATTGTCCCTTTAGAAGGGGCATTTATAACTGCTTGTTGCACATCATTTGCAGAACCAGCAACCCTGAGCCAAGAACATCTCCTCATACAAATGCCAGAAGCAGCAGCCCTAGAGACATCATAGGCTCAGTGGAGCAAATGTTTGCCAACCTCAGCACCAGATGTTAAAATTTTATTTGTATTTATTTATTTGTAATATCGGAAGACCTTTGAGCGTGAGCTCTTTTACAAAGGTTCCACGTCAGGGTGGACAAATAATACAAGACACAAATACAGTAGTTACAGGGTTCAGCACAAATACAGTAGTTTTAGGGTTCAGCACATTAGGCAATTAAAGAGCATTACATGAGAATTATAGACAAACATTGGAAAACAAAGCAATTATAAGAGGATTTCGGTTATGTCTAGGATGATACTCTGGGCAGCTCAGCCGTGGAGACCACCAAAATCCATTGATAGACTATGGTTGAGAAAGTGGGAGAAGGGGGGTTGGGGGAGCAGAATACAGAGTGGTAAAGAGGATTAATAGCTTAGTAGTGCTCCTGGCTAGGCTGGGATGAGGGCAGGTTTTTCTAGGTATCCATGCTTGGTATTACCAGAGGTGTAGGTTAGTCTTTCAAGTATGGCCTGAGAAACAGGTGCATTGTGAGCTAGACTTTAGGTGCTGTTTGAGGCCTGTTTTGAACTGTGACAGACTGTGAGTTTGTAGTTTCAACAGGAGTTCATTTAGCCAGAGGGGGGCTCGGTAGGAGAAAGTGCACTGCCCAAGTGAGGTTTGCCGGAATGGGATGGACAGTGCTCTATTCTTCCTCCCTCTGATGATGTGGGATGAGAGAGAGGCCTCGAGCAGGTTTCTATGCAGGGTGTTTTTTTTCCGAGGAGTGCCTTCTTACCCAGGAGACAGGTTTGGTATTTGATCCTGTCTTTTAGGTTAAGCCAGTTTGTACGCTCATATAGGATACAAGTGTGAGTGTATTGGTCTGTGCTCAGGGTCAGGTGGCATGCCTTATTAGTGCAATTTGGACCCTATTGAGTGCAGTATCAGTGGCAGCTCCATAGACCACTAGCCCGTAGTCTATCATGGGGAGTATGGAGCTGGAGACTGAGATTTGGAGTGCTTCCAGGGTGAGGGATTACTTATGTCTATAGAGGACCCTGGTCTTTGTATTTACTGATCTGACAAGGGAGTCAATATGGTTCGTATAAGTGAGAGAGTCATCAATGGTGACCCCTAGGTACATAAACGATTGTACCTGCTCAATCTGCTCACCAGCGTTATTGGTGATTTTGAGGGGAGTGAGCCTGCGTTTATTGTAGGGGCTGGAATGGAGCATGGCCTTGATTTTCTTGTAGTTCAGTAGCAACTTTTTCCTACAGAACCAGTCCTCAAGTTTGTTGAAACAGGTCTGTAGTTCTGTTCATAGGGCAGCCTGGGAGGTGCTGCTACTCAGCAGCACAGCATCATCCACATACAGGATGAGTTTGGTGTCACCGGCCATGGGTAATTCATTAACAAAGAGGCTGAAAAGCAAGGGACCTAGGATTGATCCTTAAGGAACTCCTAGGAGTACATCTCTGGAGCTGGATAACGTGTGCCCGATTTTGACTCGCTGATTCCTTTGTGATAGGTAATCATTGAACCAATTTAGGGCATTTGGAGCCACTCCCAGTCTTTGGAGCTGGAGTACCAGTAGAGGGTGGTTGACAGTGTTGAAGGCTTTAGTGAGGTCAATGAAGATGTTTTGAGAAAATCATTCTTCTCACAGCACTTAGGCAAAGCCTGTGCTGTAGCTTTTGTGACTTTCCACAGGCAGTTTTGATATGTGATCATATGGGCCTAGTAATTTGGAATTCTAAGGTCTAGTGACTAAGGCAAAGGTACATGTACTCTTGCCCATCACATCAATCTTCCTAGATTCTTTATCAGGAGGCAAAGTGCTCATGTGTCTAGATGCTTTAGACCTATCATGAGCAGCCATTATGACTACAGAGTAAGTTTCTGGCTGGTTAGCATAATAAGGCTTAGCAGATGGTGCTGGATACTGCTTATTAGCCTTTCTTGGTACTGCAGCCAGTGACTTTGGTCTGTACCATGGAAAAAAGGTAGAATCCTTTAATGCAGGCTATATAGGTGGTATTATAATGGAGAGGGAGCAGGGCACCTCCTAAAATTCTATATTGTTTCTTTTTGTGGAGTCTTCCTCTTGCACAACAAAGCCTATGGCAGTTTGCATTTGCTGCATCACTACTTGAAAAGTAGGATCCTCAGAAGGAGACCTTAGGGTTTACACTTCAATGCATGGATCAAAGACGAACTCTCGAAGTTTGCACAAGACTTCCCCCAGATGATGGATTTGCTGGGCCTCATGCAAGTAGTTGCTACTATGACTCAGAGTCACGGTCATGCCTTGGACTTAGTATTTTCACTGGAATTTGAAACAGATAACCGCAAGACAGATCTAGTCGTGTGGTCGGATCACTGCACAGTAATGTTCTCATTCACCCCCCCCCGCCTGCCGTTAGTCCTCCCTCTGGACGGAGATGGTCCGCTACCACCTTTTAAATGGGTTGTCCTCATCTGAACTCCAGGCGAGGATGGACCTCTCAAGTATGATGGTTGTTTGTGGGGCAGGTTCAGGAGAAGCAGTAACAACTTATAACAGGATCATTACCTCAGCTCTTAACTCTGTCGCACGAGTATGTACTGTATGTAACCCATGTCTTCTCACTTGAGATACCATTGGTTTGGCAGGGAATCGAGGAGATAAAGACCAGGGATTGGAGGCTGGAACATTGTTGGTGCAGGTCCAGGATCAAGGAGGACTGACTTTGAGAACTGACTTCAGAGAGTATCAAAGAGCAATCTCCCCATAACAAGGCAGAATTCCTGTCCAGGGAGATTGTTGCAGGGAGGAACATACCAGCTTGGCTCTTTTGGACTGTGGAGAGGCTACTTCATCCTGCCTGTCTTCAGTGAATAAGAGCAGCTTCAGCTGCCAGGTGCAAATAGTTCACTCTGTTCTTATCTGACAGAGTGCTCTCTATCAGGTCCAAGATTACCCCGAGATTGTCATGGCCCTGCAGTGGAGAGGTGGTTGTCACTAGTTGCATTCCTCCTGTCTCGAGTGAGTTTAGGCCAGTGGGGGTGGAAGAGGTTAGTAAGGTAATCTCGAAAAGCTGCAGCCCACTTATTGTGAACTGGATCCGGGCCCAACATGTCTCTTAGTGGGCTGCGTAGAGTCGATAGATCCAGTGTTCACTGACATTGTCCAGTGCTTGCTCTCAGAGGGGGTCACTCCCTAGCACTTTGAAAGAGGCACTGGTGAAACCGCTTTGGAAGAAACCTTCTTTGGACCCAAACAGCTTAGCAAATTATAGACTGGTCTCTAACCTTCCCTTTCTAGGAAAGGTTATTAAGAGGATAGTGGCACTGCAGCTTGAAGCATATTGCACTACCTATGATATCTATGAGCCTCTCCAGTTGGGATTTAGGTCCAGCCACAATATGGAGACCGCATCAGCCAAGGTGCAAAATTATCTCCTCAGGACAAGTGATAGAGGTGAATGGTCAGTTCTCTTTCTACTCGATCTCTCCTCAGCATTTGACATTGTGGACGATGGTGTGCTGTTGGATCACCTTAGGGAGTTCTGGGGATTCACCAGCACTGTCAGCAGCAGGCTTGTCTTTTCTCACAGACAGAATGAATAGGGAGTTTTTCTTCTCACCTGAAGCCCCTGTATTGTGGAGTTCTTCAGGGTTCGATCCTCTCACCCATGCTGTTTGCTGTGTACATGCTGCCCCTGGGGAAGATCATTAGACATTACAGAGTGGTGTTTCACTGCTATGTAGATGATACCCAGCTGTGCTTGTCATTTGTGCCTGGGACACAGGATGCAGCTGAAGTACTGAATTTTCTGAGCAAGAAGGGCATAGCTAAGAAGCCAAATTGGCTGAACAGAAAAGTATTGGAGGGGGTGAGGGAAAAGAAATACAGGTTACTCACCTGTAACAGGAGTTCTAGGAATGGTATATGTTGTTCATCCACACTCATTGGCAGTATCCTTGCCGCTTTAAATCTTGCCGGAAGGTCTTCAAGCTTGCTCCTCCCACCCACCCGGGTGGTATAACCCTGCTCCACCCCATGACGCCAGATCTGGCCCGCTGAAGCTCAGGTTGCGTCAAGCCGGGAGGTCGAGATGTAGGATGAACAATACATACTCATTCCTAGAACTCCTGTTACAGGTGAGTAACCTGTATTTCTAGGGACATGGATATGTTGTTCATCCACACTCATTGGCAGACTCCTAGCAGTTCTCCGGGAGGAGGGAGGCAAGACGACACCCCCATATACTTACTTGGGAAAGAGAGACTGAGAACCGAGGCCCCAAACCAGCATCCCGGCGTGACTCAAGGTCGATGTGGTAGTGGGTAATGAAGGTGTTTGCTGACTTCCAGGTAGCAGCCCTGCAGATTTCCTGGATAGGGACGCCTCCTGGAAGCAGCCACTGCACAGCAGTATGGCGGGTAGAATGAGCCTTATCCTCTGGGAGGCTCCATGCCCGCCAACTTATAGCAGAGATCTATGCAGGAGGTTACCCACCTGCTTATCGTCCGCTTGGCTGCAGGTCTGCCAGATGCGGCTTCAGCGTGGGTGACAAACAGCTGGCTAACCTCTCCTAGAATTTCAGCTGCAGCCCTTATAATAAGCGAGCGCCCCTTCTAGGGTCCAGAGTATGGAGCCTAGTATCTGCCTCCGAGGTGTGATTGGGGTAGAACACCGGCAGAGTCAACACCTGGTTAAGGTGAAACTCCGACACCACCTTCGGAAGGAATTTCGGGTGGGGGCGCAGGACAACCTTGTCCCTGTGGAAGACCAGGTAAGGAGACTCGATGGAAAGCGCCTGGAGCTCTCCCATCCTTCTGGCTGACGTGATAGCCACCAAGAAGGCGGTCTTCCACGACAGGTGAGAGAGAGCACACCTGTGCATAGGTTCGAATGGCTTGCCCATGAGCTTTGCCAGTACCAGCAGTAGATCCCACGGAGGTGGGGTTCCCGGACTGAGGAAATGTGATCAAGGCCTTGAAAAAGCGCCAGACCACCCTTCCCTGCGCCACCGATCGCTTCCCAGCCCGCGCCCGTAAGCAGAGATGGCTGCCAGGTGCACCCTTAGGGTCGTCGACTAAGCCCTTGACTAGAAAGGGACCATAAATAGTCCAAGATGCTTGCCAAGGAACAGGAGGAAGGGTCCAAGCCCTGTTCTGACACCAAATGGAAAACCTTTTTCCATTTGAAGGCATAGCATTTTCTGGTCGACTCACGGGACGCCTCAACTACATTGAGGACCTCGCTGGAAAGACCCAAGGCCTGGAACTCTAGCCGCCAGGAACCAGGCGTCAGGTGCAGGGATTGAAGGTCCGATGGAACACCTTCCCTGATTGACTGAGAGCAGGTCCGGGCGAGCTGGAAGCTGCCGCTGAGTCCTGGGAGCTGAGACTGAGGAGATCTGGGTACCAGAACTGGCGAGGCCAGTCTGGGGCTATCAGAATCACCTGCGCCTTGTCCCTCCTCGCCTTGAGAAGCACCTTGTGGATCAAGGGAAATGGGGGAAAGGCGTAAAAGAGGCCGGGGTCCATTGCCTCGAGAGGCATCCCCTGCAGCGAGCCCTGCTGAGGGGTGGGCGGAACAGACTCAGCTCGCTGCTTCCATGGAGGCAAACAGGTCCACCTGAGGTGTGCCCCAAAGGGAGAACAGATGCTGTACTACCTCCGCAGGAGAGACCACTGGGATGCAGCCCCATCCGCCTCAGGGCATCGGCCAGGGTGTTGGAGGCTCCTGCCACGTGAATGGCTAGGAGATCCGCCTCCAGGCTGCGACGAGTGACCAAATGCGGAGAGCTCCTTGCATAGAAGCATGGGAGCGTCCCCGCCCTGGCGGTTCAGATAGTACATGGTCGTGGTATTGTCCGTCTGGACTCGGACCACTTGACCCCGGAGGAACGGAGCAAAGGCGGTGAGAGCTAGGCGGACCGCTCGGAGCTCCAGCAGGTTGATGTGGCATCGGGACTCCCGCGGGGACCAGAGGCCATGAGCCCGGTGTTCCCCCAGATGGGCACCCCAACCCATCAGAGAGGCATCGGTCGATAGAGAGACCGTCGGCTCGGGGCGGACGAACGGGATGCCCTCCTGCAAATGAACTGGAACGGTCCACCACTGGAGAGCGTTCCACATCCCCTGTGTCACCGACACAAGCTGGTCCAAGGGATCGCAGCGTTGTGACCACTGGCTGGCCAGTCCCCACTGAAGGGGACGCATGTTCCAGCGGGCCCAACGGACCACGCTGGTGCAGGCCGCCATGAGACCCAGGAGGCGCAGGAAGTCCCGGGCAGGGCGCAATTGCCCAACCAGAAATGATCGGGCAAAGGAGGAAAGAACCTCGGCCCTGTCCGCCGGGAGCCGCGCTCTGCCTCGAAGAGAGTCGAGCTGCGCCCCGATGAATAGAATCACCTGCTCGCCTCGAGTTCGACTTGGCCTCGTTGATAAGGAGGCCCAGTTGAGAGCAGACCTGAGGGCCAGATCTCTGACCACTCCGCCTCCTCCCTGGAGGGAGCTGCTATCAGCCAGTCGTCCAGGTAAGGGTACACCGGACCCTCGCGCCGCAGGAATGCTGTCACCACTGCCATGCATTTGGTGAAGACCCTGGGAGCTGGAGACAAGCCGAAGGGCATGGCTTGAACTCGAAGAGGGATCCCTCCGGCGAAGCGAAGGAATCTCTGGTGAGACGGACGGATAGACGTGAAAAACGCTGGTCCTGCAAGTCCAGAGAGCAGAACCACACGCGCCGTTCCAAGGATGGTATTATCTGAGCCAGAGTGACCATCCTGAAGGTTCGAGACCTTAGGAACTTGTTTAGGTCGTGTAGGTCGAGAATGGGGCGCCAGCCCCCCGTCCGCTTCGGAACCAGGAAGTACCTGGACACAAACCCTGGGTCTGAAGGAGGGTCCACCACCTCTCTTACCACCTCCTTCTGGAGGAGGAGAGCGATGTCGGCTCGACGAGCCGCCAGTGAGGCTGGGGATCCCGAGGCCCCCCGAGGGGCGACGGCTCTGAAGGGTGGTGCCTGCTCGAATTCCAGAGGCAGGCCTCTTCCCACCACCTCCAAGACCCACCTGTCCGTGGTAACAGCGGACCAGGCGGAACGGAAGTGCTAGAGCCGCCTCTACGGGGACCCAGGGGTGGGCAGGACGGGATGGGGGCGACACCCTCAGCCCGGCCACTGGGCAGGCTTGGAGGAGGGACCGCCAAGGGACCCTGGGCCTTTTCCTCCCTGCCTCCTGTTAGAGGAAGCCAGCGTGGGTTTGGGATGCCACGTCGAGCCTGCTGGCCCTGACGTTGCTGGGCCGGGCGCGGGGCACAGAAGGACGAAAGGGCTTAGGCTGTGGTTTATGCCTTGTCCTTCTGAGCGAAGAGACCGAGTCCAAGGTGGCATTGACTCTCGATCCTCTGCAGGTGACCTTCCACCCCAGGGCTGAAGAGGTCAGTCCCCAAAAGGGAACATCCGCCAACTTGTGCTGGGTATCCGAGTAAAGGTGGATATCCTCAGCCAAGCCCGCCGACTAGCCACCGCGGCGCCACCGATCTGGCACATGAGTCCCTATATCCAAAGCAGTCTGGAGCTGCTGTTTGGCCACTGCCCTGCCCTGGTCCCGCACCTGCTTAACCGTAATCTGCAGATCGGCGGGAAGATGAGGGATGACCTCATCCAGGGAGCCCAACAGGGCATGAGAAAAATGTGCCATGAGGACGGCCGAACTGGCCTGACGAAGGCGAGAGAGGACGCAGCGTGACTTTTCGCCCGACATAGTCCAATTTCTTGACCTTGTCAGGAGGTTTGTCCACATCCTGGCGCTGCCGGGCACGCCGAAAACGCTGTCGGTAACCAACCCCTCAGCAGAGGGGTGTTCCAAAACCGACAAGGAACTGGACCGTGATACTTCCTGGCCATCCTGGCCAAGGCGCAGGGCAGGAAGCAGGGCGCTGCCAAAGTTCCAGTGCCGGACCCACTATGGCCTTGGCCACCGGAAAGGCCTCCGTCGGAGAATCCTCGGTCCAGAATCTCCGTGAGGGGATACCTGCCCGCTTGGAACGGGTTCGAGCTCCATCCCAGACTCCAGATGAGTCAAGCAGTCCTAGGAAGGACGACCGGCTATCGCCCATTGACTGACCTCCTGAAGACTCCAAGTCCAGTCGCTTGGAGAAGAAGGAGGAATCATCTTCGGACTC
This sequence comes from Neoceratodus forsteri, assembly GCA_016271365.2. NCBI lineage: Eukaryota > Metazoa > Chordata > Ceratodontiformes > Ceratodontidae > Neoceratodus > Neoceratodus forsteri. The sequence continues at coordinate 646,687,028 of CM057449.1, forward strand.
GGAAGAGTCTCAAGAGCTGCCTCTGGCCTGAGCCACCCTTCACCTGCCGAGGTCGGTCGGGAGTGAGGGTAACTGACAGCCGCTGAGGTAAACCCTTAGCCGACCGAGAATCCTTGGTCGAGCCCCAAGTGGTGGCTGTGGGCGGAGGTTCCACCGGATCGGTGGAGCAGCTGGTTTTGTGAACAACCGGCCTGGGTATAGGCTCTCGGACAAGTCGAGGGGTTGTGTCGGCCGTTCGGTGACAGCGCCACTTAATGGCCGGGAAGGCGCCGGAGTCGGGCTATTCCCGCCAGAGAAGCTGTTGCAACATACATCCTCGATTGCCGACGCACTTACGCCCGGCTTCCCTCATCCGAGGAGGAGGACGAGACGAAGCGCGACGCCGCCATACAAGCCGAGACCGAGACCGCCTATGACGGTGGAACGGCTGACCGCTAAGAGGTCCGAGACCGAGACCGAGAGTCCCGGAATTTCCGGGTCGGGTGCGGGAGGTGTCGGCCGGAACCGCACTCTTCGCTCGGAAGGTCCATCCGAGGGCTCCGAACCGGAGGCACAGGCGAGCCCACGGATCCTCAACTCCTCCCGGGAACCGGGAGAGGGGAATCTCGGCTGCTAAAGGCGACAGCTCAGTCAATGGTCGAGAAAATCTCGACTTCATCGGTGGAGTCTCGGTCAACTGACCTGACGGGACACCGTGAGGCCAGTGTCGGCCGAGCGAAGTCGACTCAAGCCGACAGTCGACGGTCTGGGAGAGGACCTTCCCGCCTCCCAAGAGCGCCGACGAGGGATTCTACTCCTGTCCTCTTTTGACCGAGAATAAGGTCCCGGGAGACGCAGGCCCTTCTCCTTTAGTGGAGAGGGACAGACAAAGCTCCTTAAAAGAAGCCGTGTAGGAAGAACCCAGAGAGAGCGGGATAAATGCGCGGCCGAGGAAGATCTGACCCTGCGCCGCCTCTTCGAGGCACCATCCGCCGAGCTGATCCGCCGAGCCCGCCGCGACACCGCCAACCGGGCCTCCTTGACTTCACCGAGGGAAACGCTCGAACGGCCCAGTTGCAATCGGGCAGCACGGTCTTCGAGGACGTAGGCCGAGAAAGATGAGCACAGGTCGCAAGCCTGCGGGTCGTGCTCAAGGCCTGAGCAGTATACACACGTGGAGTGAGGATCCGTCCGAGACATCTTCTGCCCGCATGGGCATCTCCAAATCGAGTCGTTTGTCCATCGCAGGCGGCGGGATAGAAGACTGAAGTCTTTTGCAAAATTTTATTTTAAATCCTAACGGAGAAATAGGAACCAGTCGCAACGCAGAGCGTTAAGGAGGGAACCTGAGCTTCCAAGCGTTAAGGAAGATCTGGCGTCATGGGGCGGAGCCGAGAGTTATACCACCCGGGTGGGTGGGAGGAGCAAGCTTGAAGACCTTCCGGCAAGATTTAAAGCGGCAAGGATACTGCCAATGAGTGTGGATGAACAACATATCCATGTCCCTAGAAAGAGGCATTTTGGAGATTCAAGAAGACCAGTTGGGGATGGCATTCACCCCAGGGTGCTGAGGGAGATGGCAGAGGTGTTGGCCAGACCACTGATGGACCTGTTCAATACCTCCCTGGACACAGGATGTGTGCCACAGGACTGGGGGTTAGCTCTTGTGGTGCCTATTCACAAAAGCGGCCCAAGTGATGAGCCAGGAAACTACAGACCTGTTAGTCTCACTTCCATATTGGGTAAACTTATGGAAGTGATTCTGAACGAGAGATTGGTGACTTTTCTCAAGGTAAATGGCCTCCAGGATGGGCAGCATCATGGGATTGTCTCAGGGAGGTCTTGTCAGACCAATCTAATAGAGTACTACAACTGGGTAACAAGAGAACTGGATAGGGGCCATGCAATGGATGTCCTGCATTTAGACTTCAGCAAGGCCTTTGATTCAGTACCTCATGGGCAGCTAGGAGGAATCTGAGATCCGTGGGAATGGTGGTGAAGATGGCTAATTGGATTGAGAACTGGCTGAAGGGGCTGCAGCAATGAGTGGTGGTGGTGGGAGAACTCTCAACTCCTAGGCCTGTGACAAGTGGGGTGCCGCAGGGCTCTTCGCTGGTTCTGGTATTATTTGGCCTGTTCATATCTGATATCTCATATGGAGTTAGGAGCAGGAAAGATCAGTCTGTTTGCAGACAATACAAAGATGGGAGTTGTTGTAGATGATGATGAGGGAAGGAATGAGCTACAGGGGGACCTAACCAAACTGGAGGAATGGTCAGCAAAGTGGCAACTGGGCTTCAATGCAAAGAAGTGTAAAGCTACGCACTTCAGGGGAAAGAACCTGAAGAGGGAATACTGGTTGGGTAGGGTGAAACTGGGGGTCACCGTGGAAGAAAAGGACTTTGGGGTGTTGATAACAGAGCATGAACAACTCTGCCCAGTGCAGAAAGGCTGCAGCCAAGGTTAACAAGATACTGTGGTGTACTGTAAGGGGAATCTCATCCAGACATAAGGATGTGATCCTGCCCCTTTACAGATCTTTAGTCAGGCCGCACTTGGAGTACAGCATGCAGTATTGGTGGCCCTATCTGAAGAAGGATATCAGGCTGCTAGAGGAGGTGCAGCATAGGGCAACAAAAATAATACATGGGATGGAAGGCAAACCCTATGAGGACAAATTGAAGCATTTGAGTTTGTACACCCTGGAGGAGAGGAGGGATCAAGGGGATATGATCAAAACATTCAAGTATCTGAAAGGGTTCAACAAAACTGATGCAGATGGGTTATTTAGGCTGAGAAAGGGACACTAGAGGACAAGGGCTAAGACTGGAGGGAGGCAGATTTAGGAAATAGATGAGGAGGCATTATTTCAAGGAAAGGGTGGTGTCAAAATGGAATACCCTACTGGAGGAGGTAATATCATGTAGGACAGTGGGCACTTTCAAAAGGGCATGGGACAGGGCACGGGGGATGTCTGAGTAAATAGTAATGTGAAATTGCTGGAGGGGAGTGAGGGGGAGAGGTGGGGCAGCTGTGATTTAGGGGCACTAGCTGTACACTCGAGCAGACATGATAGACCATAAGGCCTGTTTCTGCTGGCATATTTGTATGTATGTATGTATATATGAATTCATGCCCAGCCAAGATCCAAGACTGGATGTCCTCTAGCTGGCTGAGGCTTAACCTAGACAAGACAGAGGTTCTGGTGATTGAGCCTGGTTGTCAGCAAGGTTAGCGGTGGCAGGAAAGGTGACTGTCTTGATGCTTGGTTCCCCTCCTCTTACTGCTTCTTCCAAGGTGAACAATTGGGTGCCATTCTGGATAACGGGCTTACACTTGAGGCTCGGGTGTCATCTGTTGTCTGGAGTGGCTTTTACTATCTCAGGAGTATCACCCAGACTAAAGCCCTGATTCCAGCTGATTACCTGCCCTCACGAGTCCATGCTTTTGTGACTTCCAGACTCAACTACTGTAATGCTCTGTACCTCAGAGTTAATGAAGGGATCCTATGACACCTGCAGGTAGTGCAGAACACAGCGGCTAAGCTACTAAAAGGCCTTCTGAAGTCTTGTCATGTGACCCTGGTCCTGCATGACCTGCATGGCTGCTAGTGAGGTGGTGAATTACCTTCAAGGTCGGTTTACTGACTTATAAAGCCCTATATGAACCAGGCCCTAGCTATCTGAGTAACCTCCTGACTCCTTATCATACCCAACGCTCCTTTCGCTCCACTGAGGTGGGCCTCCTAGCGGTTCCCAGGGCACGGATTAAATCATTTGGTGACTGGACCTTTGAGGTAGCTGGCCAGGCCCTATGGAACCCACTTCCAGGATTCTGGAGGAATGCCCCCTCAACGGAGGCCTTTAAGAAGGGCATGACGTTACACTTATTTTATAGAGGCCTCTGGATTATAGGCAAGACACTTCATACACTGGCTGTTTTTAGAATTTATTTCCAACCTTGCAACAATTGGTTCTTTCAAATGCAAACTTCATCAGCATCTTGTTACAACTGGCAACAGTGTTTGCTTCCACTAGGTCCCCTCCCATATCAGTAATCACCTGCCAGCACTTAACATCCTCCACCAACTGTCCTCAGTTGGTACAGCCCAACCTCAGCATTTCCCTGATCCTCACCATACCTTCCTTCTCAGGCACCTCTGCTACATCACCCCCATGTTGTGCCTCCCCTTTCCCACTCCTCTCTCCCTCCCCATGACCTTCCCTTTCTGTCATTTCCAACTGCTGCTCCCAATGTGTCCAATTTAGTAATGTGATTCTAACTACTGATGCTGGCATATAGTACATTGTTCAAAGCCTCAGCTGTCTCAATCCAGTTGCGTTACTGTATTAGTTATTATCTGTACCAACTATGTTTAATGGCTCGTCTGTTTGTACTCCATTGTTTTTTCAACTGACGTGGAACCTATTTAATGAGCATCCACTCAAAGGTGTTAATCCAAGACCTAAATATATAAATAAAACCTGTGTTGTAGTGTCAGGCTATATTTGTTATGAATTTTTTACTCTACTTTTTAAAACTGTCTTTTGTCCTGACCTTTCTACAGTGCACTGAACCCCAGGGAATGGGCACCCAATAAATAAAGTTTTTCTTACTATACCACTGAGTGCTCACTGCAGGATGAGAGGACAGAACTAGAGCTAGGTGCCAAATATTGTGCTCCCTCATACTTCTCCTCTACATCCTCCTCTAACACCATGAGGTCAGGATTACATTCTGCCTCATTGTTGACACCCCTATCAATGACAGGAGCTGCACAGTACACCAGTGACACTGATGGCTGAGAAGGAGGATCTGTGATATGTTAGTAGCAGGCATCAATGGCATTTGAGTGCTCTGAGGTCCCGTTGACAGGATAACTGACTGCATAGTTAAGCCAGGCAGAATGCATCATATCACCTCTGAAAGCTATGCCAGCACAACTTGAGAATCGATGATGCTCTGGACAGGGGCTGGGACTACTAGTGTTGATGATGGGCCTTGGCACAATGACAGCATCCTACAGCTCACGGTAGGTATGACATTGCCTAACCAAACCCTGACCTTGCTGTTTCATCATCAGTCGGGGACTGGACTGTAGTCAACACTGCCAGAGCAGTCAATGATGAATTAGAATGACCTTGCCTTCCGGTGACCAGGACCTTGTCAATGAAGTAGATTTTTCTTTATCTCTATTCTTGTACTTGTGACCAGACCATGAGGAGGACTGCAGCGCTAACAGTTTCCTGTCCCAGTCCTTCAACTTCAGCAGCCATTGGTGAGGCTGCAACAGATTTTTTGGCTGTGCTCTTTCTTCATGGCTGTTATTAATGAAAGGAAATTTTCTACATCTTCCTTACAGCATCACCTTGTAGCCTGGTAGAAGCTTTGGCAAATCTCACAAGTCCTTGAGGTTGCTTCTCAAAGCCTTTCGCATGATGTAAGGTGCCTGTGTCGAACATGAATGACACAAGTAGCACCTTGCACCAACAACTGCACCCTGAGCCATTCCCAAAAGCAGCCTGTGGAAAACGCAGGCTGTCTTCCTGAAAGGGGATATGTACCACCCTTGCGACCTACATCAGGCTGCACCAGATAGCAAGTGGGTATGCACCAGGTCGGGGCTGCCACATCCCCTTTATTGGGATTTTAAAAGCCCCACCAAGGCCGCAGGACCAGGTGTAACTTAGACCAGCCAGGAGATGGTCTAAGTGGTCTGCACCACTGGGACTGGGAGGGAATGGAGCTGCCAGGGGAATTTCAGCAGAGGGATGAGGGGCAGAGGATGTGTTGTTAGGGTCAGGGGTACTTGCAGAAATGGGAACTGGCACCCAGCAGGGTGCGCCTGGAGCAAATAATGACATTTACATCCCACTATGTCCACATACTGTACTGTAATGTGCAGTCATGCAGTCTGCTGTTTAATAGTGCAACATGCTGCTGCACTGTGCTCAGTTGTGGTTGTGTCCACCTGTACTGTGCCACATTGTGCCTGACATGTCCATTCTGGATGGCCAGTAGGCAATGTACCATACAGTACAGTACAATATGTGTACATGGGTCATTTAAATGCTGTAGTATGCAGCAAATGCACCTTCCTGGTTGCCAGTTCCCATTCCTACTGTCATGGCTGTCCCCCTCAACACATCCTCTGCCACCCCCCCGTCCATGTTGCCCTCTTCCCCACTCCTGGTGATCAACACCACCCTCCATCCTGGCCCTGGTAGAGTTGGGTTGGGTTGGGGGGAGTGGGCCAGATCCTCGCGTCCATTCCCCCATATGCGTCGATGGTTTGGTGTATTGGCTGACGCACAGTAAACTCGGGAACTTTGGCACAGGGACACTGTTCTTTGTAGAATCGGGCACACAGTCCTTGGTGCACCCGGGGTCTGCTGCATCCCTAGATTGATGCAACTTGCAGTGTTATAAAAGGATTTTTGAGAATCTACCCCCAATGTTGTGAGACAGGCCCAGGCAGCACAAACACACCTTGTGTCTTCTTTGTACATGTTATCTCCGTACTCACAATACTGAACTAAAGGGTCTTTCAATTTCTGTGGCATGCAGAAATTACAAAGTAAACTGTTAAAGTAAAAAGAATACATGGCAATGGCTAGTTTTGATGTTTCCTTCAGTAGGTCCAACGAGGCTGATCAACGTCGGGAAAAGAACTGAGGAGTGATGGGGCTGCTCACATTTATAAAGACGTCGATGTAAGACATTGTCATGGGCGGCCCCCATCTAGCAAATGTTTCCATGTGGTCCTAGTGCCTGGCAGCTATAGTTGTTCCAAAGGTGTGGACTAATGGAGGAGATATCCTTGAAGAAGATTTAGAATGTCATGTTTTTTATTTAGTTGTTTAACCAGGTATAGCACACTAAGCTGATAGCTTTTTTACAGGAGCGACCTGGGAGCACAAGGAGGTTAAGTGACTTGCTCAAGGTCACACAGTATGCAAGTGGAAGCTGTGGGATTCAAACCCAGGTCTGGTCTGCTGGATGTCACCAGATTTGCAGCTCAGAGCCTTAGACCACTGCGCTATACTGCCTATGTGACATGTGATTTGAAGGTGACGATTTCTTATTTGATTTACTAAACTACACAATAATCAAACTGCAAAATACTGTTTAAAGAGAAATTATTGTTCATCATGTATTATAATTTAATGATGGTATGCTCACTACAGCATTCCAAATGGCTCCAGCCAATCAGAATAAAGGATTCAGTCATACCCATTTTAATACCACAGCTTAATCACATACAAATTCCTATATCTTTCTCCTGAGTAAAACAAACACTTGTTATCACTAGCTGCCATATGTCAATGCGCTGGACTGTGTCAAGAGAAAAAAACAGCCAGATGTATTATTTGACAGTTGTCACACACTCAATCTCTTCAATAAATGTAAGCACAATAGCAGGGTTAGTTAAAGCTTTCTAGAACTAGATGTTTCCCATTCAAAGTTTAGCTTGCTCATTTTCATGCAACCCACTCCCCCTGGCTAAGTCATTATTACTGTTCAGCACCGAACAAGTTATTTTTAAGCAAATGCAAAGCCATGAATTTAACTACTACTGATAGCTCCAGGTTAACATCAAGGGAGGTTGGTGATGTTAGTGGATTGTTAACTATCTTATTCCTTTGTTATGTTTATGTTTGTCTTTGTGCTTGCGTGCAAAGCAAACATTTTGGTATGACAGTGGGTTCTGAGAGGTGTGTCACTATCGGACCAATGCAGGAAAGTCTGCAAGGGGCTTGCCAATGTCAGACCAATCATTAGCCAGACTGACCATGACACCATTCTGGTTTTGCTGGGTGGAAACTTTGTGTAGTTAAAAGGAAAGAGTCCGACCAATCATAGGGCAGCTCTTTCCTTTGATCTGCATAACACTACCCAGCAAGCAGAGCTGATCAGTGTCATGATCAGCCTGCTGTGGTACCACCCAACCCACAATGTAACGTGAAACATAGAAAACCATCCCTCAATGCCTCCCACCCATTTCTCCTTAATTTTCCAACACTGGGGTGCCCAATCCCTGATGCCAGCTACTACCCCTCACCTACCAATTTTTACCATGGGACACCAGGGACCCCACTCCCCAGTGCCACCAAACATAAGAAAACCATCCCCCAATCCATTCCATTGGATTTGAAAGTTTTCTGTGCCCTTGTTCATGAGGTAAGGGTCATAAAGAAGGCTATGTTGAAAATGTGGGGTAAAAATATTACAAAACAACAAAGTTATGAGCGTACACTGAAATATTTCAATGCACACTCATAATTTTCAATATTTTGACCCCAAAATTTAAACATTACAATTTTTTCACACCATCTCATGAATGTGACAGCTGTCATTTTTCAAATCCTGACCAAAATGTGTTTTCCCACTTGTGGTATAAAATGATGCTTCAGACACTATTTTATAAATGACACCTGTCATGTTCAGAAGGAGTATTGATAAAAAGACTGTTGAAAATGTGGGCTCAAAATGTGAGAAAACAAATAAGTTACGCAGAAACATTGAACTGTTCCAGTGGTTTACTCATAACTTTATTTTTGCAGATTTCAACCTCTGATGCTCAAAAATCCCTTGTGTTACCCCACCTCCTGACCATGACGGGTGTAATGTTTCAAATCCCTTATGAAACTCGTTTTCGAATTCGCACAGCGAAATCCCCTTTTGTATGGCATTTAAAAAAATTCCGGCCATCTTGATCATAACGTCAGGTCACAAAAAGATCCTCAGAAATCTGGGGTCAAAATTTGGGAGCCCAGTGAAAAATAGATATTGCCTCTCAGCTGACCTGTCCTGGGTAAATACAATCTAAAAATGTGTAAAAGAGGACACTACTGAAAATGAGATATTGCATTTCTTCTGGTCTATCCTGGGTAAATATATAGTAAAAATGTATAACAGCCACACAAACAGCAAACATTCAGCATTGACAAATGCTTGTTTTTTAACTGCTGCTTGTCTGGATACAAGTGTATAACAACAAAACAATTTAACACTGTCAGTAAATTATGTATATTTCCCTTTTTTCTTCTTCACTCTCTTGATCCTCAATCCCGCTGAAGCTATGGTAGTATATGTCACATTGTACCAGAGAATGTATGTATTTATTTATCTTTAATGTTTTTGTTGGCTGGGAAAGGAGGACTAAGCAATTCTATCTATTTTCATTCAGGGGTGGGGGGTAAAGATGGAAACCAACTTAAACTGAACCAGATTAAACTGCTGGTGTTATTCTTCATGAACTGGGAATATTTGACCAGAACATCAGGGTAATTCCCCTACTCTTTTCAAGAAATACCATGGGGTCTTAAATATCCCCCTGAACAATCACCAGAACAGGCAGACGGAACCTTGATTTATCATCTCATCTGAAAGACTGCACCTCAGAAGTGCAGCACCCCCTTCATACTGCACTACAGTGCCAGTATTGGGATTTTCCCACATGTACAGTACTTGGTGTGGAGATAGAACCCACAAACCTTCAATCTTCCGACCTCATAAGCAACTGTACAACTTGTAGAGCCACTGCCACTGAGTTATTGATTTACTTTTTTATTTATTTGTAATGTTTTGACCAGGAAAGGCACACTAAGCTATGATAGCTTGTTACTAAGCTATGATAGCTTGTTTTCAGATGTGTCTTGGAGTGGTGAGTTGAATGGACTTGTTTTATTAATGGGGGAATCTTGGCCATGACAGTGGGGATTAACACCCCTGCTCTTCTTCAATAAGTGTCATGGGATCTTTTACTTCCACCTAGACAGTGACCAGAGATGGGCAGAAGGGACCTCAGCTTAACGTCTCATCCGAAGGATGGCACCTCACCAGTGCAACACCCTGCATGCATCTTGTAGGCAGCTGTCCATGGTTTTGAGTGCCTAGAATATCCTCCACCAGTGATGCAGGACTGGATTAACTGTGCCTTCATATCTTTGCAGGACACATGGTTCCAGTACCAGTAACGCTGCCAATCAGTATCCAAAATGATAATACTCATTTCTTTTTCTCACTTCAATCTGTCAAAGTTTATGACTGGGGACCTTTGTCCCTTAATTGCCTATATATCAGCCTAGACTTTTGCTATTCAGTCCATGAATGTAGAGTGGGTACTGGGATTTGGTACATGAGTATGGCACAACTTCAACAAGGGCAAGACCCTAAAGTCTTCTGCTCCACCGAGGCATGTGAGTGTCCTACATGGCTACTAACAACAGTTCCAAAGGGGTGCTGCGTAGGGGATGCTGCAAGACTTCCTGTATGATCTTGTGTATTTCAAACCAAAAACTTGTGATTTTTAGGCAGGTGAGCAACATATGTAAGAAGTCACGTCTTTCCACTTCACACTTTGGACACACTGGTCATTCAGAATGGTCAAATAAGCGCATTTTCAGCAGCATCGGGTAGGTGCAAAACAGGAAGCTCAACTGCATCTGTTTTATGTGGTTATTTCTAGCCCCATTTTTAAAGTGTGCTGCGGCCATTTTCCATGTGCTGCTGGAAATCTCGTGGTTGAGATCTGCACTCCATTTTGCAATAATCTCAAGCATGGGGGGAAGCAGCTACCCAGAAACAGTCTGTAAAGGACTGTCAGGGTCTGCAAGTCAGGGGAGTTCTGTACAGTATTTCTTCAGTAGTGGATAGATCTCCCACAGCCTGCCCATTCCCGGAGGCAGACAGAATCCAAGACCTCATTCTCAGATATACAAAGAAATTCCCCTTGTGGATGTTAAATTGTGCTTGGAGAGCTGCGAAACAGTGCATGAGTCCCCGCTCAAATAATGCCCCCACAGTATTTAGACCCAGTCTAGCCCAACAAAACACAGCCTGGTGGATAAACACATTATACCGTCTTTTGGGTTTACAAACTGCTGCTATCTTAGCCATGGGTGACAGTGCTTTTTTTTTGATAGCTGAGAGCAGGTCACTTTAAACCAGTATTTCAGTGATAACCCAATATAAAGAATAATGTATGGGTGACCATACACAACAAGCCTATAGTATATGGTTAGAGCTTACTGTCTATGGAAAACGGTGGCTTTCCAAGTCTTGTTGTAGGACAGTTCAAAGGTCACTAAAAGTTCTTGTAGTATCATTCTGACATCACAACAATACTACAACAACATTTCCCCCTTGAGCTGCTACCTGACTGGCAGAACTGCGGTGTTCAAAAAACAAACAGGCCAAAATGGCGGTGCAGATTTGAGAGCGATCAGGCACGCGATTCATTAAGATAGTTTGGACATGGACTGCCATAGTCGGCTCCATGTGTCCAAACTACCTGCCTGTCAATTTTACTTTTTTTAAATCATTGGTGCTGTTAATCATCAGGGGTGGTAGCATAGTAGGACTACAGCGAGGACCAGGATCTTTAGATTGGGAGAAGAGTGAGACCGTAGTGAGAACCAGGAACAAGTGGGAGTGTTAAATGAAACTTTCTACATTTCGGGGAACCATATACTACATAAAATAGTGTATGGGTGACCATATACAGCAAGACTATGACTCCATCTTGGGGATGTGATGCTGTCATAGAGCCCTCTCAATGTCTGTATGACATCATCACATCCCCTCGATGGAAACACAGCCTTATTGTGTATAGTCACCCATATACTATTCTATATGTGTTTCTATCAAGGGTTTGAGATAACAGCATATGGACCTCAAAAGCGAAGCTTGAGAGGTCCATGCTGTTATATCATTCCGAAACACAGGGTGAGTTGTGTGGGTCGCACATAGTTTACTTTTTTGTAGTATATGGTTCTGAATAAGGAAATTTGTCTTTCTTTTCTTTCTAATGGGCACCATGACTTTTGCTTTCTTTCTCATGTGAAGTGCTACAGTGCAGCAGGAGAAAACAGGCTAGAGTCAGCGCAAGCCAAGCAAAGCTGCACTGATTACAGAACATGCACAACAACATTTTTAGAACAAGCACAGCAACTTAGAACATGCATAACAAGGATGCTTAAGCCACTGATTTCTATGCATAATAAGGGTCAACCATATACTATAACTGGATGTTGTATAAGAAATCAGCTTTGAGTAAAGTCCTGTCACTGGGGAAGTTATATTTAAAATGTGACCTTCAATACTAATTCAGTACTGGGGGATTTGTGGTATATTTGATGGGAACCACACCCCCATTCTGGCAGCAGCCCCTCCTCCCACAATCTCCCCACCAAGCACCCATGCTGGCCTCACTGTGATCAGCTGTTCTGCAATGTGAGCATGCTTAGGAACGCCTTCAATCACTAGAGGGTGGCCAGCTGTGGAGGACGGCAGACTATGTCCGTCACATTCTGCCTTCTTTCTCAGGTCAAGTTTGTGAAATGGGTGCTGGGGGAAGGAGGTTGCTGCTGCCAGGGTGGGGGACATATCTGTCTTAGCACAACACGCAGTGAAAGAATGCAACAGGACATGGAGATGGGTGGGTTGTGCTGGTCAACCCTCATTGGAGTTTTCTTTTTGACAGTTACAGTTAAAGTGAAGGTCCCCTGAGCCTTTTTTTCTGTTTACCTCTGCAGTTTATAAGCATGAACAATGATTGCCTCTATTGCACTCTCCTAATTTCGTCAAAATTTAAATGTAAATGAAAGTATTTAAGTCTGGTGTGAAAACCTGTTTGATTTCATTGTAAAGGTCATGACCCAACTCATATGAGGCATCCCGGAATTTTATGATGCTTTAGTGCTAAAGCCTGCAGTAGTTATACTGTATTAGTCAGTGCTGTTGCTGTCCTCTGCAGTCCCTATGTTCTTGTCCTGTGCTGGCCATGAAACTTCACAAGGCATAGTAAGTGCCTGCTGTTTTCTGTAGTTTAAAGTGTATCTGAGTCACAAAAAAAATCATTTTAGGGAATACAGGGACCTCGCAAGACATGTAACAGAACTAAATGGGAGTATAACTTCCGCTGGCCTGTGCAACTATGCATCATCAACTCCCATGATGCCTTGAATGTCTGGTGTCATGACCTTTGCAATGGAGACAGGTTTTCACACCAGGGCAAAACAGGGTGAAGCAACCTCATTTATATTTAAATTAGGATGAAATTAGGGAGATGCAAGAGAAGGGATCATTGTTCATGCCTACAAATCACACAGGTATATAGAACATAGGTTGAGGGGACTTTCCCTTTAAATTAGCAAATTGTCAGTGCTGGGGGAGGAGGGTGGGACTGAGGTTCAAACTGAGGGTGAGGAGACAGGGGGCTTGTATATGTGAAAGAATCTGGGCTGAGGAGGGTGGGGAACTGCTTCTTTATCTTTTTTTAATGAATAACGAATATGAATACAGAATACCCAAATATTTTGGGAGACAGAACAGAATATTCAGTCGAATATTTGGGATAAGGTGTTCACATACCCCTACTAGCTAATCATGATGCAGCTGGAGGACGCTAGTGTAGAATAGGTTGGGGGTCAGATCCCCCGCCCATCATTCCCATCTTCTAATTTGAGGCTGGAAATATAGGCTACAGGATAGAGTAACAAGCTGTGAGTGAGCTTGGTACATCCAGCAGTCATGGGTTGGAGTCTTGCAACTTCCCTTTGCATACTGTGTGATGCTGAGCAAATCACTTAACTTCCCCAGTGCTCCCAGGTCACCCCTGAAAACAGGTATTGTGCCCAGTGGGCCTTCCCTGATTATCAAAGATAAACAAAAACATTTATCACAATAAGTCAAAGAGGAAATGTGCTGTCTCAGCAGAGAAAGCAATTGCAATGTTGGATTGCATTAAGAATGAGGTAAGGCATACTGTCCAGCTTTTGTCACTGAAACGTGGGACATGTGTGACACCGCCCTCATAATGTGGGACACACCATCAAACATGGAGATGCAAGCTCAGAACACTGGAAAAAAAACAGTACCTTTATTTGTGCCAAGTTTAATTAAGATTTAAGAAACTGAAATACTATAAAGTCCTACTTTAAAAGTCTGAGAGAATCTACTCTGTGTAGGCAGACCTCTCCAGCGTGGGACACTTGTGGGGAGATCAGTTTTCAGTGGGAAAGTTAGGGATGGCCCTCATAATGAGGAACAGTTGAGAGATATGAGTTGAAACTTTTTGTACTTTCTGTTCATTTCTGCTGATTTATATATCTTGTTTTGTTTGTTGCTACCTGCTATAGTAACTCTCCCGGGTCATGCCTGAAAACAGGCATTTTTTTATCCAGTGCACTTACCTGGTAATCAAAAGCTAAATAAATCAATAGGAAGCATATCAAAAGAGGTGATATCACCCTCCCCCTGTATACGGCCTTGGATAGACTGCACCTGGAGTACTGCATTGTTTTAATCACAGTGCCCAAATGAAACTGAAGAGACTGAGAGGGCCTAGCATAGGGCCACCAAGCTAAAAAAGGTTAACAGGCAAGAGTTATTTGGAGAGATATTGAACATACTGAAATTATTCAGCCAAGAGAAGACCTTGTAATGGTTTTCAAACACTAAAGATGATGAGCAAGGCGTATATACTGATGTGGAGCTGGTGATTGCCGGCAGAAGTAGAGGACATGCACTGAAACTGAGGGGAAGGGGCAGAACAAGCAGAAACATCAGAAAGCATTACTTCATACATAGTGTTACCATGTGCAACTGCCTACCTGCCTCAAGGTCGATGTGGTAATCGGAAATGAAAGTGTGTGCTGACCTCCAGGTAGCAGCCCTGCAGATCTCCTGGATAGGAATGTCCCTGGAAGAAGCCACTGAGGCAGCGGTATGGCAGGTGGAATGAGCCCTAAGCCCTATGGGAGGCGCCCTGCCCATCATCCTATAGCTGAGGTTGATGCAGGAAACAATCCACCTGCCAATCATCCGCTTAGCTGCCGGTCTGCCAGGTACAGCTTCAGCATAAGTGACAAACAACTGGTGAACCTCTCCCCACACTCCAGCCGTGCACTCCTTGTAATATGCGTGCGCTAGCCGCAAGTCCAAAGTATGGAGGGCCTGTGCTCGGTTTCCGAGGTGTGAGTGGTGAAGGACACTGGGAGATTAATCACCTGGTTAAGGTGAAAATCACACACAGCCTTAGGAAGGAACTTTGGATTGAGGCGAAGGACATTCCTGTCCCTGTGGAAGCCCAGGTATGGAGACTCCACCAAGAGGGCCTGGAACTCACTGATCCTTCTGATTGATGTTATACCCACCAAGTAGGTGGTCTTCCATGACAGGTGAGACATATCACACCTGTGCATTGGTTCAAATGGCTTGCCCATGAGCTTTGCCAACACCAGCAGCAAGTCCCAAGGTGGTGGTGGTTCATGCACCAGAGGGAAATATGGTTGAGGCCTTTAAAAAAGCACCAGACCACCTTCTGTGACACCGACTGCTGACCAGCCCACCCTCAATGAGAAGAGATGGCTGCCAGGTGCATCTTGAGGGTCGTTGACCAAAGGTCTGACTGAGAGAGAGAGAGAGAGAGAGAGAGAGAGAGGGACCACAGATAGTCAAGGATGCTAGCCACTGGACAGGACAGAGGGTCCAACTCCTTGCACTGACACCAAATGGAGAACTGCTTCCATTTGAAGGCATAGCATTTCCTGGTTGACTCCTTCTGAGATGCCTCAACAACAGTGAGACCATCTTCCGAGAGACCCAGAGCCTGGAACTCTAACTGCTCAGGAACCAGGCTGTCAGGTGCAGAGATTGAAGATCTGGATGGAGTACCTTCCCCTGACTGATGGAGAGCAGGTCTGGGTGGAGAGGAAGATGCCTCGGGAGCCTGCTGTTGAGGCTGAGGAGATCGGGGTACCAAAACTAGCATGGCCAGTCTGGAGCCACCAGGATCATCTGTGCCTTGTCCCTCCCAGCCTTAAGCAGTACTTTGTGGATCAAGGGAAGCAGAGGGAAGACAGAGAAGAGGTCTGGGGTCCAGGGCCTCGAGAAGGCATCCCCCTGTAGCATTCCCTGCCGAGGTGGGTGGGCACAAATACAGCCTCAGCTTAGCATTCTCCCTGGAGGCAAACAGGTTCACCTGAGGGGTGCCCCACTGGGAGAACAGACTGTGCACTACCTCTGGGTGGAGAGACCACTCATGAGATGCCCCAGCTACACAACTGAGAGTGTCCACCAGCTGGATGGAGACACCAGCTACATAGATGGCCAGAAGATCAGCCTCCAGGCTGCACACAAGGGTCCACATGTGGAGAGCTTTCTTGTAGAGGGGCAGGGAGTGCATCCCATCCTGCTTGTTGAGGTAGTACATTGTCATGGTGTTGTTCGTCTAGACCTGGACTACCTGACCCTGAATGTGAGGAACAATAGCAGTCAGTGCCAGCCGAACTGCTCGGAGATCCAGCAGAATGATACGGCATCAGGACTCCTTGAGGGTTCAGAGCCTGTGGACTCTGTGTTCCCCCAGGTGAGCATCCCAGCCCATGATAGAGGCATCAGTTATCAGGATAATTATCGACTCTGGGTGGACAAATGGGATCCCTTCCTGTGGATGTTCCAGGACTAACCACTACTGGAGAGCATCCCACATCCCCTGGGTCACAGTGACCAGCTGGTCAAAGTGACCCCTGCGCTGAGACTACTGGCTGGCCAGCTCCTATTGCAGAGAGCATATTCTCCAGTGGGCCCATCAGACCATGCTGGTGCAGGCTGCCATGTAACCCAGCAGGTGTAGGAAGTCCTGGGCAGGGCATAATTGCCCAACCAGAAATGATCAGGCAAAGGAGGAGAGAGCCTCCGCCCTGTCCTCCAGGAGGTGCACCCTTGCTCTGCAGGAGTCGAGCTCTGCCCCAATGAAGTTGATCACATGTGAGGGTATGAGTTCCAACTTGTCCCCACTGACCTGGAGGCCAAGAGAGATACAGGTCTGGAGGGCCAGGTCCATGGACCACTACAACTCCTGCCTGGATGTACCCGCATTCAGCCAGTTGTCCAGGTAGGGGTAAACCCAGACCCCACAGTGCCTTAGGTAAGCTGCCACCACTGCAATGCACTTGGTGAAGAACCTGGGGGCTGAGGACAGGCCAAATGGCATGGCCTGGAACTCATAGAGGGTTCCCTCTGCTCGGAAGCGAAAGAAATGTCTGTGAGATGGATGGATTGAGACATGAAAGAATGTGTCCTGTAGATCCAGGGAGCAGAACTACATATTTTGCTCAAGAGATGGTATGATCTGAGAGACAGTGACTATCCTGAAGGTGTGTGAATAGAGAAACTTGTTCAGGTCATGCAGATCTAAGATGGTGCGACAGCCCTCCATCCGTTTTGGCACCAGAAAATACCTGGAGACAAACCCTGGGTGTTCCGGAGGGTGTACGACCGGAACCATGACCTCCTCATGGAGGAGCTGGGCAACATCACCTGAAGGGCTTACAAAATGTCTGCAGATACCATGTCCTCCCGTGGGGCACGGGCTTGGCAAGGCGAGCACTGCTCGAATTCCAGAGGCAGACCCTGACCAACCACTTCAAAATCCTACCTATCCATGGTGACAGCAGACCAGGTGGAAAGGAAGTGGCAGAGCTGGGCCCCCACGGGAGAACCCAGGGATGGTGTGACAGGCATGAGGGAGGCTTGGAGGCAGAGGAGGGTCCGGCTAAGGAACCACCAGGGCCTCCTCCTCCAGGCTTGTGGACAACCGAGGCCACTGACTTCAGCCGAGGTCACCAGGCCTGAGCCTGCTGCCCAGCTTGGGGCTGGGCGGGTTTGGTTGCAGTAGTGGAGGTGGACCAAAAGGGCTTCTTTTTCTGCTGTTTAGAGCCCTTGGGGTCCCTCTGGGTGAATGTCACCGAGTCCGAGGTGGCACTGGACTTCTCAATGCGGGTGTGGTGCCCCTCAACCTTGGGCCTGAACAGGTCAGTGCCCAGGAAAGGCACATCTGCCAGCTTGTGTTGGGTGTCTGCCATGAAGGTCGAGATCCACAGCCAAGCGCTGCAGTGCATGGCCACTGCGGCCGCCACAGAACGGACACAAGAGTCCCCAGTTTCCATGGCTGTCTGGAGCAGCTGCTCAGCCACAGTCCAACCCTGATCTCAGATCTGTTTGAATGTGCTCTGGAGGTCCGACGGAAGATGAGGGAGCACCTCATCCAAAATGCCCAACAGAGTGAGAGAGAGAGAGAGAGAAGTGGGCCATCAGGAGGGCCGAGCCTGCCTGGCAAAGGCCAAGTGAAGGGGCAGCATTGACCTTTTTCACAGAATGGTCCAACTTCTTGGACTCCTTGTCAGGTGGTTTGTCAACGTCCTCCTCATTGCCAGAATCCTAAAACACAGGATCAGCCACCAAGTCCTCAGCCAAGGGATGTTCTGTGAATCCCAAAAGGGAACCAGTGGGAACCGCATACTTGCAGGCCACCTGAGCTGACGGAGCTGGGCAGGAGGCGGGTCACTGCCAAAGCTCCAAAGCAGGCCAAGGATGGCCTCTGTGACCGGGAAGGCTTCCCCAAGGGAGTCACCTCAGTCCAAGATCTCGATGAGAGGGTACCGAGCCCTTTTTTGAATGGGCTCCTTGAGACCCGTGGATTCCAAGATCAGGTGGAGAAGACCTATGAAGGAGGAATGGCTTCATCTGTTGTGTCCACCAGACTGGAATGTAGGGAGGAACCCTCCAACTCTGAGGAGTCATCAAAGAGCAGTCAACTGCCTGAATCCCTGCTGACCCTCCGCAGATGGTCCAGGGTGATGGTGACCGACAGCCAATGAGGAAGACCCAAAGCCGGCAAAGACTCCTTAGTCAGAATGCCAGATTTTGGCTGTTTGGGTGGCAGCTCCACCGGGATTGGTGGAGATGCTGAGGGAGGCCAAGCCGGGACTGTTTTGGTCAGCTACTAAGGTGGAGAAGGCATCAGTCTCTGTGGCAAAAGCCAGGTGATGGCCAGGGTAGGAGCGGGAACAGGCTTCATACTGGTGAATACCAGCTGTTGCCACATGAGATCCTCATAACATCATCACAACCTGCGCTTAAAACTCTCCTCACCAGAGGAGGTCAAGGATGGAGAAAAGTGACAACGCCGCTTTCCCAGGCATTGGACATCAGCATGAGCAGCTTAACCCATGGGAATAAGACAAGGACCTTAATCTCAACTGCCAGGGGGACCAGTGGCGGGTCTCAGAGTGTGCCGGTGAGAACTGGAGCACCTCTATGTACTGATCGATGACAAAAGATGGCGGGTCAGCAGACTGATCCATTCCTCCCTGGGTCTGAGTCAGGACCAGAGTTCTGGACAGAAAAGTATCAGCCTCTTTAGGTGACAACTGGTAGACCGGTTTGAGAAACATCTCGATTGGAAGATTGACTGGTGTCTCGGTCAACAGGCCCGATGGGGATACTGTGGAGCCGGCGGCCTGGGCCGAAGATTTGACTGAAGTCAAATCTGGTGAAGAGCAGAAGTCAGAAGCCCAAAAGTGAGAGCATTCCCAATCCCATGATCAACATCGAGATCGTTTTTTGGAATCTTGTCTGGACTTGGACTTGCATGCCAATGAAGGGCCTTGGCCATGAGTTGAGAGAGCCTGGCACAAATCCTTAAATGCCACCATGAAGGACTCACCAAAAGAGAGCAGCAAAAAGGCCAAAGCCAAGGAGATCTGAGCCGGGGCCAGGCTGCCGCCTCCTCGAAAGCCATGTCGGACTCTGCAGCCACGGAGACCACCCAGCGGGCATCCTTTGACTTGATTGGCAGGTACAATTCGCTGGACGGCCTAACAGTAGGCGGGTGTGGCAGTCCTCGAGAGTGGATGGGGGGAAGGTACGACAAACATCGCAGGCCTGGGGATCATGCTCATGGCCCAGACAGGACATGCACATGGTGTGCGAATCTGTTTGGGACATCTTCTTCCCACAGAGACATTTCCAGAACCCTACAGTGGTCTTCTCGACACCCATGACAATAGCAAAGAACGTGCCTGAAAATATAGGTTAACACCTGTAACAGGAGTTCTAGGAGTGGTATATGTTGTTCATCCACAATTATTGGCAGGTTCCTTGCCGCTTTAGATCTTGCCAGAAGATCTTCAAGCTGGCTCCTTCCACCCACCTGGGTGGTAAAACTCTCGGCTCCGCCCCATGACACCAGATCTTCCTTACTGCTTGGAAGCTCAGGTTCCCTCCTTAGCGCTCTGCGTTTTAGGCCTGGATCCACACTCTTCGGTTAACCCGAAACTAATTCTAAAATTTACAAGACTTCGGTCTTCTTTTTCTCTCATGGCTGCGATGGACAAATCGACTCCCGTCTTTCTTCGGTGCCCCTGTGGGCAGAAGATGTCCTGGACCGATCTGCACTCCACGTGTATCTACTGCCTGCAGCTTGGCCACGATTTGCAGGATTGCGACTTGTGCAAATCCTTTTCGGCTTCAGTCTTGGAGTACCACGCTGCTCGACTTCTTCTGGAGCGCCCTGAAAAATGGTATCCGCCGGTAAAAGTCAAAGGAGGCCCGTTGGGTGGTGTCCATGGCGGCGGGCTCCACGGAACAGTTGGAGCATATGTTCGCCCTCAAGGAGAACGCTGCCCAGGCTGCGTCTTCTTCCTCCTCAGTTGCAGCATTTATCCCACTCTCCTTGGGCTCTTCATACATAGCTTCTTTTAAGGAGCTTTGTCAATCCCTCTCCACCAAGGAAGAAGGACCATCAGGACATTCCAGTCGGTCGAAGAAGAATGTGCCTGAAAACAAAGTTTTTGTTGTAATAACTTGGAAGGAAATCCAAAGATTTAACAGCAAAGTGCCTACTCGGTGAGACAGCGATAAGGAGGGAACCTGCTTCTTCCAGCAGAAAGGAAGATATGGCATCACATGGTGGAGCCAAAGGAGTTACCACCCAGGTGAGTGGAAAGAGCCAGCTTGAAGACATTCCGGTGAAGTCTTAAAGGGGAAGGGCACTGCCAACAAGTGTGGATAGAACATCATATCCACATCCCTAGAAAGGCAGATTTTCAGGCTCCCAAAGCCTGACTATATTACCATGAGACTACTCCATTGTGCCTGATTAATCCATATCCTAATGCCATCAGCAAGCACAGGTACAGAATACAGCAGCTGTGAAGAAATGTATGTGCATACTGGAAAAGGGGTCATGACAACACTTTAAGAGAATTATAAGCAACTGACAGCAGTGATGATGTGCACACTCAGCCAATACAAATCACCTGCCACCCTGATGAAGGGGTATTTTAACACCCTAACCATTTGTGGGTTTGGGAAACTGTTTATGGGTCATGTACTACAATAAATACATATATGTTTACAATTTACAGGGCGAGTGGTCACGATTTCCTGTGTTCACTGGTTATTCGACTGGGCTTTCATAGGAACAGACTACTCCCTTATTTGAGTTTATTTTCTGCCTAGGGAGTATCTGGACATCCTTTGATGAAACGTTCGGGCACCTTAGGAGAGCACTTGACAGTGTGAAGGCATTATCTTATTATCTTTTCAAGCTTCTGGGCAAAAAATCAGTTGAGCTTCCCTACCCCCATTTTCAGAATAGTACTGATCCCTTTCAGATACAGCAGTGGTGTATATACAGTATTCTCCTTCATTAGTACTTGTATATTAATACAATCAAGTTTAGGAAAGGGAGGTTTCATCTCATCACATCGAAAAAATAATAGCAACCTCTATATCAGTGATTACACATCGCCGAAAACAAAACCAGCGGATGTGCACAACAGCGGACCCAAAGTCAGCAACGGTCCGCTATACATGTTATGGATGAGATACCATATTACTCTTTTTATGCAGGGGGCTATGTCCCCCGCACCCTTTCTTTTATAATCAACTCGGGGAGGGCTGAGCTGGAATGGAGAAAACTCAGAAGGGACAACTTGAGGGCGGGGACCATTCACCAGAAAAAATGCATATCAGGGAACAAAATAAAAAACAAAATTAAACTGCCTACAACACACTAAAACACTACCATATCTGGCCAGTCCCGAACCACCCATACTGCAGACATGCACTCTCACCACAACACCAGCCAGCCAGCTGGAAACCACCTTGCCAAACCCTGTCCCATATACCTATTTCCGGTATCTCCCTCTTCTGTTCGCTGTCCTCTACAATCACTGTTCTTCCCCTCTAACATCGCTATAACCACGCCACACTACCCTTTCAAACTAGCTAATATGACAGGCACTCAAACTGAGTCACTCAAAAGCAAGTCATTCAATTTGAGTCACTCTCATAATGGTATACTGAAAAGGGCCCACAGCTTGGAATGTGTACCGAAAAACTGTTCACAAATATGTACAGCCAGGATGCCTGCCTACACCCCTAGCATGCAAAAATGATATCAAGGGTAAACAAAATACATTTGAGTATGATCATGTTTAATAGCTTATTTATCATTTTTACTAAGCAAACAAAAAACAATTAATAATAATAAACAGGGCACATCAGCAAATTCTACCTAATGTGAATAATCATAACATGTTTTTTTTTTTAAACTGAAGACAACTGGTACTCAAAGAGGTTGACTGTGTCCGAAAACATTCTGGCTAAAATGTCAAAATAAAAAAACTAAACTAAAAACTACAAATAAAAACTAAAAGTAAAACTATTTAATAGTTCACTAGAGACAGGCGTAGTACCACAGGACTGGAGAACAGCACATGTAGTGCTGCTCCACAAAAGTGGTCCCAAGGATGATCCAGGGAATTACAGACCAGTCAGTCTGACCTCCACTGTGGGCAAGCTCATGGAGACCATACTAAAGGAAAGGTTGGTGGAACATCTAGAGGAGCATGGTCTCCTGGATGCGAGGCAGCATGGGTTCATGGGGGTGGAGATCATGTCAAACAAATCTGGACGGTGTCACTAAGACAGTAGACAGGGGCCAAGCGGTAGACATCCTCTATCTTGATTTCAGCAAGGCCTCACAAAAGGTTGATCAGGAAGTTGGTGGTTCTCGGGGTTGGGGAAAAGATGGCAAGATGGGTGGAAAACTGGCTGAAGGACAGAACTCAGAGGGTGGTTGTGGGGGGAGTTATCTATAACAAGAGAGATAATCAGTGGTGTCCTGCAGAGCTCGGTGCTGGGGCTGGTGTTGTTCAATGCCTTCATCAATGACATTGGAGATGGCATTAAGGGCAAAATGTGCCTACTTGCGGATGACACCAAGCTCTGTGGGAGAGTGGACACAGCTGTAGGGATACAGGACATACAGGAAGATCTGGAAAAGTTAGGGCGGTGGTCCAGGATCTGGTAGCTTGGCTTCAATGCCAAGAAATGCGAGGTTATGCATATTGGAGCCAAGAATCCTAGGACAGAGTACTACCTGAGTGGAGTCCGAATATCTGCATCAGAGGAGGAGAAGGACCTGGGAGTGATGATCACTAGTGACCTGAAGTACTCTACGCAGTGCAAGAAAGCAGCAACAAAGGCAAACAAGATGCTGGGATGCATATCTAGGGGGACCAGTAGCAGGAGAGAGGAGGTTATACGGCCCTTGTACAGGTCACTGGTAAGGTCACATCTAGAGTATGGAGTTCAGTACTGGTGTCCACACCTCAAAAAGGACGTTAACCTGCTGGAAAAGGTCCAGAGGAGGGCTACAAAGATGATAGCTGGCCAGCAGGGTAAGGTATACAAGGAGAAGTTGAGGGCACTGAACATGTACTCCCTGGAAGATAGGAGAGAGAGAGGGGACATGATTGGGACCTTCAGGTACTTGAAAGGGATAAATAAGGTTGATTAGAAGAGTCTCTTTAAGCTGAGTGGCAACCATAACATGAGGGGGAACAGTCTTAAGATGGAGGGTGGGAGGTTTAGGAGGGAAGTCAGGAAGCTCTTCTTCACAGAGAGGGCGGTGGACACTTGGAATGCACTGCCAGAAGAGGTTATCTCATTGAAGACAGTGAGCAGCTTTAAGAGAGGCTGGGACAGGTATGGGGGAGGGTAAGGGTCATGGATAGGGAGGATGGGAGGAGTGGGGAGAGGGGGCAAAGACAGTAGATCGAGCTGTGGACCCTGCAACATGAGCAGACTTGATAGACCAAATGGCCTTCTTCTGCTGGCTTCTTCATATGTTTGTATGCCATTTCTAACTATATTTTCTATTTTCATTTTAACCCTTTAACTTTCAGTGGTTAAATTTGAAATGCTTATGTGGGAGGACTCTCACTTCTAAATTTCTAAGAGGGGCAACTGTCATTTCTAGGTGGTGGGACTTTTCTATAGTAGTCAATGGAGAAAGATGACAGAGGTGGTGGAACTTGATACTATTTTTTAAGAGATGGTGGAACTGAGTTCTTGTGGGCTCCTACCCAACTTAACCTCTATTCATATTGTAAAGTGGAATGCCCATTTCCTCTTGCTTCTGACAATAGGTTATACTGAAGGTCTATTTTTAGCCTGTGTTATGTTAAACTGTTAAATAAAACATCAATATGTTGAGTGACAATACCCCTATAACTAGAAACATGCAATACAGTGAGAACTTATTAAATGTGTGGGTTAAGGTAGCCTTTAAAATTGGCCTATTCCAAGTGTCCCGGCACTGTTCACTGTTAGCGCCAGGAATTTCTGCAGCAGGCCCCAGCTTCCACCCTTACCATGTACAGTAGAGGGGCTCCTTCCCCTCTGCCTGCACTGAATCCCATCAGCATCTGTTCTTGGGCATGTATAGCTGACAAGCACTCCCCTCCTGCAACATGCATACTGCTCTTTGTAATAGCTAGTGGGTGTTCCTCCCAAGGCTCTACAAACGTTGTGCAAGGACAGTGCACCATGCCTTCTGGCAATCAGCTGTTTCTTTTTTGAATTATCTCTGTAGTATGGATGTACAGTACCAACTGATGCTCCCATATAATTAATATCACAGGAAATTAGACAGGCTGCAGAATGTTCTTCTCTGTGCAGAAATCCTACCTAAATGCAATTTGTTTCAGACTTGCCATGGAATTCTTTAGTGCTCCTAGGTGCACAGCACCAATGCAAATTGGGGATGGAATTTATGTGACAGCTTCCTTTTTTAGTTTTAGGAGAGTGGCATCAACTCTGAACTTCAGCTCTGGCTATAGCTTTTGAAAGAACAATACTACAGAACTTGAGCACTGATTCAGGAAACCTGCTGCAAGACACCTAAAATAAACTCTGTTTTTCCTCTAAAGTGCTTGTGCATTAGTGTGTATGACTTGTTTCTACAAATCCCGACATTACAAACCAAGCTCTCGTCCCCAATACTACAGTAGTGTCAGCTGTTAAGGCAGTAATTTGCCTGTCCTTACAGTCGGAGGAAGGCTGCAGCTATGGAAATGTTACTCATCAGAGTGGAGAACAACAAACAAATCATAAAATGGGTTGGGAATTTCCTGCTTCCTGATTTGCTAAACAAGTTCTGAGACCCATATCTTAATGCTCTAGAAAACTGCACAAGACAGAAACAGTTTGGCATTGTTCTTTGGGTGACTCACATAAAGAATATATGCACCAGTTCACCATTCCTGACTATCAGAAACAAGGCTGCCAACCTTTACTGATACATGAAAACCTTCAACTAGGCCCTTAGAAACACCTTTAAATTAAACAAAACAGTAAATAACCGAATGTTCTTTTTTATTCATAAGCCCATTCCTTACACACATAAACACAGTAAAAAAAAATCAAGAACAATTCAGAATTTCCAGTTGCGTGTTTCTTTGATAACCATGAACAAGCCCCTCTATCTTTACCAGTTTGCAACAGAACTCCC
Organism: Neoceratodus forsteri; assembly: GCA_016271365.2. Lineage (NCBI taxonomy): Eukaryota > Metazoa > Chordata > Ceratodontiformes > Ceratodontidae > Neoceratodus > Neoceratodus forsteri. Next base: position 646,712,661 of record CM057449.1, read on the forward strand.
TGCTGCATACCATGCAGTGGATAAAACTGAGGTTCTGGCTCCACTTGAGGCCTTTGCATGTGTCTTGTGTGTGTATGCCAGTGGAATTCTGCAGAATTTTGAATTCATTTATTTCAGGTTACCATGCTGTGTGTGGGGGGGGGGAGGAAGGAAGGAAGAGAGGATTCTGATAATGGAATACTGCAGAATTTTAAGTTGTCTATTATATGGCACAGAAACACACCATGTGCTGAAGTTATAGAAAGACATGGAAACCATCTGTGGAGGGATTATGGTACAGCTTTTTTTGGTATCATTTTCCTATGTTTTTTGTGTGTCTTTTTAAACTTTTAGAGTATTTGTTTTTTAAAAGTTGGCTAGAGACCCATTTTATAAGTACAACAAGACACTTCGGGCATTAACTGTGCTGGTTTTGCCACACTTCCAGGGCCTGAAGACACTCAGTCTGTGGCCTTGTGCCTTACTATGAGCCTGGGTGTGCAGTAAAAACCAGTGCAACCAACACCCCACTGTCTTGTTTACATGATCAAAAAAACATGATCTGGACGTGAATTGGAATACTGTATAATAACTAAGAGCCCAAACTACATAAATACCCAGAATACCCACCCCCAACCAGGCACAAACTCAGTGAGCTATATATATACAGCTTCTGGGGTCCCTGTTACACATGTGCAAAGGTCTATGTGGGGACCAAACACTGGATCAGCACCACAGTGGAGTCTGTGCACCACATGAAGCAAGGGACTGTGGGACGTGGTAGTCCTCCAAGGACTGCAACAGTCAATATGGAAGACAAATAATTTATTAAAGGACAACTTCACTGAACCAGCAGGCCATTTTCCTCGGTAGAAGCAGATTTTTAAATATTGCTGCAGCTATGTTACTGATCAGTCTCCACAGGATTTTTAGTTATCCCAGTGGGTGCTTCGGATTTACAGTCAGGTACAAGGTGCCAGTTTTAGAACTGTATGATGCAGTGTACTGTATGTCCTTGTTCAGCACTTCCATTCAGGGGTGTCCTGCAAAGACAATTTTTAAAGGGGCACAAAATCCAAACCTATCTTGGGAAGGGCGGTCCGGGGGCATGCTCCCTCAGGAAAATTTTGAACAAATGAAGCCAAATGGTGCATTCTGCTGGGTTATAGCAAGCTGCGATGCAGTTCAACAATATACTAAAAGACAACAGAATGTTGAGGCACACATGCAGCAATGACTGCATTGTATTGCTAAGAATGAACTATGTGTCATTCACGTTTTGTGAACATTTTGAAAATACAATACAAATGGTGCATCCTGCTTGCTTTCAACAGGATGCTCAGTTGCAAAACTGCCTGCTAAAAGGCAGCAGAATGTTGAGGCAGTGGTGCTTTCTGATGGCTTTGTGCAGGCTGTGAAGGAGTTCCACAGCCCCCTAAAAGGCAGAATGCCAAGGCTCAGTAATAATCAATTTTTATACAGATCTGCAGCTGGAACATCATACCTATATTCAATAAGTCCCCCCCCCCCCCACAGCACTCCACAGAAAATCACTTTATAAACAAACTTGAGGCTGGAACACCTTACTCATAGCAGTCCCTCCCCCCCAATGGCTTGGGTCCTGGAAATATTTTGTTTTATTACTGCTCCTGTAAACAAATGGTAATTATTCTACAATTTATCATGGATTCCTTAATTTTCTACCGGTCTGTGGTATTTCCTTGTGTGCCTGTTCTATATTCATCACTGTCCTTTTTTCCTTTCATCTCTATGCTCTAGTATCTCTTTTCTGTGCTTGTTTGCTTTTTTTCTACCTGTTGGTTTTGTTTGTGTTGTCTTGTGGGGTCTTTTACCCCTCTCTCTCTTTCTAGCCTATGGCAGTGCCAAGAATGTAATGAAACGTCACCTCATCTATTTTGTCTTCTCTGTCCCTCACTTTGTAAGGCCTGACTGACCCTCCAAGTTTATATATATGTCCCGGTTTTCTCTGCACTGTTGTTTTAGTCTGCCACTTTCTGATTCTGACTCTTCCCCTATTACTTCATTGCTTCCCTGCATTTTATTCATTCTGTTTGAATTTCTTTCTCCTTCTTTCTGTCTGCTGTTTTGTTCTGTCACTTTACAGTAAGCGTAAACCACATTTTTCCTTTCCCTCTATCCAAGTAGGGCTGGCAGTACAGCCTAAAGGTTAGAGTAACAAGCTGTGAATGAGCTCGATGAAACCAGTAGACCTGGGTTTGATTCCCACAGCCTACACTTGCATACTGTGTGACTCTGAGCAAGTCACTTACCACCCGGTGCTCCCAGGTCACCCCTGAAAACAGGCACTTGTGCCTAGTGGGCCTTACCTGGTTATCAAAAATTAAAACAAAAATAAATTAAAAAAAAGTATTACCCCCCTCACTTCTCAAGTTTTCTACCAGTTCATCTACCCAAGTCCAACCTAAAATCAGGCAGAGTCAAGGACAACTAATCAACTGTGGCAGAGAGTCCTAAACTGGCCTGCCACCACCTAAAAGAAAATAATGACTCTGATCTGTCCTTTTTTTTTTACCCAAAGCATTGCCGCTGACTCAGTCACTCACCAGCAACTTCTATTTGGGTGGAGTTGTGGAGCACTCACCTCGGCACAGGAGTCCTTCATGCAGCCTGTTCTTCAACCAGATGCCCAGTGCAGAAATAAAAATGCTGTTGCTGATAAAAACGATGCTTTCAGATGCTCCAATGTCACCGATTCATTTCTCTAGTTATAGCAGCACAGCACATGGAGTCAGCACTTCCTGCACATTTGGTACAGTGATGCCGAGACAAGGAAGGACTCTTGAGCGGCACAGGACAGGTAACTGCATGGGTGGAGGAGGAGAGCTGTACAGGCACAGGCTGGTCTCTGACCACAGTGACACACAGAGGTTCAGTGTGTAAACTGAAACCTATAACTGAACAGTTTTATCGGCAGCAGCGGGACACGACTGTGACAGGTGACAGCTGCCTCAGGATCCATCAGAACACCATGCCAGCAGGAGTAATGGCCTTGGAACAGACTGAGCGAGTGTGAGGCAGCAAGGCTCACGATGATGGGGACCAGGGGATACCAACTCCTCCTCCACTCCATCTTCTCTCCTCCCAGCCATACACCAGCACACTGTATGGAATTTTTTTTTGGGGGGCAGGCCAGTAAGGGAACCTTGTTGGGTGCTCCAAGTTGGTCACTGCAGCACCATGATTTTTTTTAATTATTTAAGAGCAACTATTCTGCTCTTTTTCAAATTTCCCCCAAAGAACCATAAAGAACACTTACCTGCCCCCAAGTCATATGCTGCCAGTATCTCTGTTTTTATTTGCCCCTGTTTTGGAAGGGATCATATTTTGGCTCCATGGAGCCATGCCACACTAATCCCTTCCACTTCCTGGTACCTCCTGAGTCTGTGATCTGTCCCTGCATTAGCACTTTTTGTGATGTTATTATATGGAGAGTGCGGGAGCACATTCCATAGACATGAGGCAAGGAGGCAGTATAGTACAGTGGTTTAAGGCTCTGAGCTGCAAATATGGTGACATCCAGCAGACCAGACCTGGATCTGAATCCCACAGCTTCCACTTACATACTGTGTGACCCTGAGCAAGTCACTTAACTTCCCTGTGCTCCCAGGATGCACCTGTAAAAAAGCTTTCAGCTTAGTGTGCTACTCCTGGTTAAACAACTAAAAAAAAAAAAAACCTGAATGGGGCCATTTTTTTTAAATGTTTTTCATATCAATCAATCAATCAAATCTTTATTTATTCAGGCGATCATCATTGAGCAAGGCTCATTTACAAGATGGACCTGATAAGGTCAAGGTTCGAGTTGGTGCACAGCAATTACATCACATACTTATGAGACAGTTATACATACAGAAACAAGAAAATGTTATTTATAACACAATAATATACAGAGAATTCACATGTTAAAGCTTGGCAGAGAAAGTTAAACTAACATCTACAATATGTACAATACATATATCACAATGAGGGCTATGACAGTCACCACATAATGAGTACAAGGATGGTGAAGGAATATTGGTGCCACATACTGGCGTGTCTGGCTGGAAGGAATATGCCATATGTGATTGGAATAAGGTTTTGTGGGATGACTATTCTATCTCTAGTGGTAGCAACTGCATTTCTCTGTGAAGAAGGCTGTACAGTGCTGCTTGAAGGATGTAAATGGAATGATAATGGACAGTTTTAGGGATTTTTGTAGGGTGTTCCGTGCTATGGCTAGAGAGTAGCTGATTGCTGCCCTCCTATTTTGGTGTTGACTTTGGGCAATTTGAGCAGGATGATATTGTTGCTTCTTAGGGCATAGGAGCTGGGAGTGGTCCAGGTTGAAGCAGTCCAGGATATAGCTTGGAGTTTTTGATAAAGCTCTGTAGATCCATAGAGCTGCATTTCTGCTCCTCCTGACATGAAGGGAAACCCATCCAACTGAATCATAGAGAAACAATGGTGAGTATTATATGGCAGGTCTGTAATGAACCTTATTGCTCTATGGTATAAGGTATCCAACTTTTGAAGGTAGGGAGTGGAGCAGTGACTGTAGAGAAGTCTGCGTAGTCAATGACTAAAAAAGATGGCCTGGACTAATCTCATCTTTGAATCTCTATTAAGGAAGGGTTTTAATCTGTAGAGGAGGCCAAGCCTTAGGGAAGCTTTTCAGCAGTTGTTCTAGATGCCGAGTAAAGTCAAGTCTGTTGTCAATCCACACACCTAGGTATTTGAAATTTTCAACATACTCCAGATTTTCTCCAAGTATAGTGCATATCTGGGGAGACTGATTGAAGAGGATGTGTTGGTGGAGTTTTGGGTTGTGAACATCATTGCTTTGGTTTTCTTTGCATTTAGCAGAAGCTTTTCTCGAAGCTGATGTTGTAACAGGAGAATTCTGCTTGTAGGATTTCATGAGCAACTTTAGGTGAAGGTTGCTGACATACAGTACAGTGTCATCAGCAAAGAGATGTACTGAGGACTTGGTAAGGGTTGAATCAATTTTATTTATATAAATGGCAAAAAGGATAGGACCCAGAATAGAGCCTTGGGGGACTCCTCTTGACAGTGGTCTTAATGGGGAGTGGTCACCTTCAGCTTTTACCTGCTGTGATCTACCAGAGAGGTAGCATCTGAACCACTTAAGGGAGGATGGATCTAGGCCAATGGAGTGTAAGGATGAGAGTAGCAGTTCATGGTCCACAGTGTCGAATGCTTTGCTCAGGTCCAGGAATACTGCACAGACATTGTTCTTTTTATCCAGTTCGGTTTGCCAATCATTGGTGACCTTGGCTAATGCAGTGATAGTGCTATGTTTGGCCCTGAATCCAGATTGAGCGGGATTTAATAGATTAGCATTGTCCAGATATTCCCTTAACTGAATACTCACTAATTTCTCCGCATCTTGGATAACACAGGTAGGATGGAAATGGGCCTGTAGTTATTAAGATCCATAGGGTACCCTGATTTTAGAAGGGGGACCACTTGGGCTGTCTTCCACAGCGTGGGAATAGAGCCAGAGTTTAGGGAAAGGTTAAAGAGGTGAGTTAAGGGGACTGCAAGCACATGACACGCAATCTTTAGAAACAATGGGTCCAGAAGATCTGCTCCTGCACTTTTTTTGGTATCTAGATGCCATAATAGATCCTCAACTTGTTTCAACAGTATAGGTTTGAAGCTAAAGGATGAGTCAACTCTTTGTTCACCAGTATAGTGGGAGCTTAAATGATCCCTTAATAGGTTAGCTGGGGAGGAGTCAAAGGCAAGGCCAGCTGTTGTGAAGTGGTTGTTGAATGCATCCAGGATTTCCAATGTGCCAGTACAGGGCCATAGTTACTGTATAAATGGGTTGGAAGGGGTTGTTAACATCCTGGCCCATCATACCCTTGATGGTGCCCCAAAATCTAGCAGTATTATGGTAGGAGGAGTCGAGCTGGGCCAGGTAGTAGGCAGCCTTTGCATCCCTAACTTTCCTAGTGCATTTATTCCTGGCTTTCCTAAAGATCATCCAGTCCATGACATTCTTAGTTTTTCTTGCTTTCCAAAGTTTATCTCTCTCCAGCAGTGCAGCTTTGAGGTCAGCTGAAAACCAGCGACAGGATTTGTTTTATTCGGATACTAGAGATTGGGGCATGGGTGTGAAGGGCATTTAACATAATGCTATTTAGCACCTGCTGAGCTTTTCTACAGAATGTGCACGATAGAACTTTTGCCAGTGTGGAGAGTAGGCTAGATCATGCAGATATCCTTCAATATTGATGTTTTTCTTGGATCTCCTCATGAGGAATTTTGCAGGATCTGTTTTAATGCTGTTGGATCTTACCCCTGCGATGGGGCAGTGGTCACTACATGCAGCCTAGGAGCACTCCCGTGTGTGAATAGATGTGGTTTACTCACTAGTATGATGTCAAGTAGAGTACTGTTACTACTATTCCTTGCATTTAGTCTTGTTGGTTCATTAATTAACTGTGTGAGCCCATAGGTGTCACAGAATGATACCAGAGGTGTAGCTGCCTGGGTGAGCCAGTTGAAATTCAGGTCCCCTATGATAATGACTTCTTCAGTACAGGACTTGACCAGGTTTCCCAGGTGGGGTAAGAGCTTGTGTTCAGCAGAGGGGGGTCTGTAGCATCCAATTAAATGGAAAGCTGCTGTATTGGGGAGAGAGACTTTTAGAGACAGTGTCCTTGTTAGTTGAGCAGTGCCCTTGATTTGTTTGCGATGGCCATCTAAAATATGACAAATGGAGTTTAAAAAATGGACCCATTCATGTCTATGGAGCATTCCTCCACGCTCTCCATATAGTGACATCACAAAACATGCTAGCATGGGGGCAAATCGCAGTCTCGGGAGGTACCAGGAAGTGGAAGGGATCGGCACGGTGCATCTCCAAGGCAAAGTTTGATCCCCTTCCTTCCAAAATAGAGGCAAATACATATGGAGACATTGGCAGCATATCACTTGGGGGCAGGTACGGGTTCTTTATGGTATTTGGTGTGAGCACCTGTAAAGTTGCTCCTTAAGGAAAAGCAATGGTGACCTCTTGAAAAATTTGAGAAGTCACATGCCCACCCCTCTCCCTATGGGCATGAAGCCACTGCTTCCATTGTTGGAACAATTCATCTATGTTCTAATATTAGAACTTTGTAGTTGAAAGGAACATAAGCTACATCACAAAGTTTCAAAATGGCATTTAATGGCAGAGTGTGAATCTGACCCCCCCCCCAAATGAGGTTACCAATAGGCCAGTAAATATGTAACAATAACAAGATTCGAACCAGTATTTTAAAAACAGCTTCTACTAAATAAAATGACTTACAAATTCAGATTTAGTGCAGTTCTCCTTTAAACAAACAAATAAAATCACCTCATGCTTCCCTGCCCTCCATACCATACTGGAAGGCTGAGGGCAACAATCTGGGGGGCATTTACGCCCCATAACAAGCCAAAGAGGCCCTGCAGAGGGGGGGCATATAACCACTGTTTCAGAGGTCCCTCTGGTATAGCTTCTGCTCCCCCCACCAGCCCCCTGCACTGGGGGAAAACCATGGGTATCCATGCTACCCCAACTCAACTGCCTGTAGGTGCATGTATTGAGGAGGGGAGGATCTCAGTAGTGCAGAAAGGATATGCAACAGATGCTGTAGATGCCACCATATATTTGGACTGGGACCTCCGTGCATTCAAAACTTTGGGAGTCCTTGGTACATTGGACACTAAGTAAAGGTGTTCGGATTAGGTTTCAGCAAAGTTTAATTTTACAGTGCTCAACTGACACATGGGAAACTGTCACAAATTTATGCAGCATGAATAGATGGGCAGGCCAGTGACACTTTGCAGCATATTTTTCTTTTTTATCAGTATCCTTAGGAGATTACAAAAGTTTTACTGAAAATGCATTGCAGTTTCTTGGCACTATGCATTTCGGGAAGTAACAATGAGTAAAACTGGACGGGCAAGGATTCCCTGATACGCAGCTTAAGAGCCGACAATCCTAAGGGAATGGAGACTCAAAACAATAGATAGCTGAGGGGATTGGCAGTGCACTGTAGTCCTCCACCTCTAGGTCATTTACTTGATTTGACTTTAATTTATTTAAATACCCAACTGCAGCCAACTCAAGGGAGAAGGTGAAAGCTTAGTACAAATGATACATAAAGTTACATTATACCACATATGAGCTAGGCATTACTATACAAAATAAATTTCCTAACACAAAGAAGCTAAACTAGAAAAGAAATGTTACATACTATTTCAGAATAAGTCAGAAATTACAGACATTTTCAGACATTTATCTATATATACTATACTTGAGTACAGATGGCAACAGCAGAGACTGAACACTGTTATCTGCTGGCTGTTCTGTAGTCAACTGGAAATGAGTTGTGATGGTCTCAAAACAGTTACTAAAGGACATGTATCCACATCACGAAAACCATCACAAATGACTGTAACTGACTCCTTACTGGAAACCTCAAGTGAGAGACCAAGGACTACATGGGCATGGAATCTGACCTAACCACTCAACTGAAGAGGAGGTCCTTCCATGGCAAGGCTGAAGCACATTAGTGGGGTAATGTGGAAATACTTGCACTGCTGCAAACCGTGGTGTGCCTCTCATATGGATTTCCAGGATTTTCATCACCACTGCTATCGATGTGACATTTCCACGAGTGCCAATCAAATGATGAAAACATGCATAAGGGACTGGGAACTCTTAGAAACAGCGTAGGGCAGCTAAACGCAAATTTAAAAGCCATCTCAGGAATCTCTAGTCCTACTGTCTGAAACTCCAAGGAAGGAAAAAAACAGTGTGGAGACCCTGCCCATGCAGTACCAATCAGAGAGCATTTCATGGATAATTAATGGAGAAATATAAATGCATGTCAGCTGGATTCCCTGATGAGGAAGTAGGGTAACACCAAAACGAGGATAATAAAAGGCCACAATGATGTTTACTGCCATCTTTCAGTATCCCACCACCAAAACAAACCAACAATTAGCTATGTGTAATCGTGTTAAGGGACAGCATGACAGAATCCCTTAAAAAAGGAAACTTAACGTCAAGATTTAAGACAACAGCAAAATATGTCAGGAAAGTTGTAGTGACTATTATTCAACTGACTGCCATGGAAACGGCTAATGTTTTAGCCATTTCCTGCCAGTTTTCTTGTCACAGTAGGGACAAAGGCCACTGTCGGTGAATGCTGCTGCATTAAAGTGTTTTATAGAATGGCTTACCGCGTGCAGGAACATATACTAAAATACAATTCTGGGTCTAGACGGACTCTCAGCTTAGTTATTTCATCAGTCCCATTAAGCTAGTATTCACAACTCTGCCATAGTAACTGCTGCAAAATCCCTGAATGAACACCAGATCAAGAAGTTACTGAGCCCAGTTTGTAGCCCTCCGACACGCACTTGAATACATCAGTAAAGTTTCATTTCTACCCCAGTCCGCACTATTGCCATATGCATGCTGCCGCTGTCTCTATGTTGCTGCCAACTCCCATAATGCTGCTCCTGACTGAAAAAACATGCAACTCTTGACCGCTGCTCTAGATCGCACACTGCATCCTTTCAAGAAGTGCCACTCCCACCCACATGCCACGCCACTCCCCAGCATGAAAATACTTCTGGAAGGACCTCCAGAGACATGCCTCCTTTTATATGAGGCCCCTACACTATTGAGACACTACAGATGCAGAACACCAGCAGACCCCCAAAACACCACTACCCTATGGAAAAAAACACACACAATCACACTATGGGGAACTCTACCCAGGCATATCACTACACTAAGTAAAAACCCTACACCAGAGAAAAACACTACAACTACCTACTCAGACACTGTCATACCCGAAAACTATTGCAAATGCTTAAACAGTCTCCAACCTCATCTGTTATATAAAATAAATCATGAGTATTCTGTATGGGGAAAATATACCCATCTTGAGGGCTAACAAGATCACAAAACCACTTACCCTTAAAGCTCATGGCCTTTATGATCTTTTTAGCACCCTAGATAGGTATATTTACCCATATGCCACATGTACCCATCATTGATTCTCTATTTTTACACCAGTGTAGATAGAAATGGCATGTTAACAAGGGATATCTTTGTAGCTAACCTCAAGATACCATATCTTCTTGGTTTAGTTATAGTTTGTACCTTAAAGGTGTTTTCATCACTGTGGAGTTCAGAGGGTTCGCACCTGGCTAACAGCAGGCAGGTGGCAGTGCTACGTGGTATACAGGGTAGACTGGATGGGCAAAGGGATCCTTGTCTGCCTTCAAGTTCTATGTTTTCATACACTCTTAAAGACAGTTTGGCTACCATGTGGATCTGCATGATTTCCGACTGCTCAGTTTAGGCGATCATGTAATTTTTCACCCAGACTTTCCCTTTACTTTGGCTCCTCTTATTATGTATGAGGGATTGTGAATTGAACTTTATGTTGATTAAAGTTAGGCCAGTTATAGCTCTTTATTCGATATACTAGTAGAAAACGTTTGGCAAATGCACATAGCTTGAGAATGTATGTCATATTGTACTCAATTACATAAGGATCCTGCAGCTCACTGTAATACTGACACGGATTTAGAGTGATATTTTTCCTACTGACAATTTTTTCACTATTTTAGGAATGGCGGTATTATTCAGACTTCAAATGTTATCCCTGGACATGCTTTACTGTGCACAACTATTTCATTAATTAATGTTGAAATAGAATTTACTTGCACATGAATGCTCAAGTATACTTTGGTAAACTAGGCAAGAGTTTGGATTTAATTAATTCTTTTTCAGTTTAATCTTATAAGGGCTTAGTATTTAACCACTCTCAGCAGGCTCTCTTCCCTGCAGCTACCACCAGCAACCTGCCCTCCCCACCGAAGGTCCAGACACCCCTACCGCCCTCCCCACTGAAGGTCCAGACGCTCCCACAGAGCCACTCTCAGTAGGCTCTCTTCCCTACAGCTGCCACCGGCTACCTGCCCTACCCACCAAAGGTTCAGACATCCCCACAGAGCCACTCTCAGTAGGCTCTCTTCCCTACAGCTGCCACCGGCAACTCACCCTCACCACCGAAGGTAGATTTCTTGAGATTCTTGTCAGGGGATCAGTGTAAATTGTTTAATTTAAACATGCTTTTGTCAGATGGTTAGGCAGTTTTTTTTCTGTATTTTCTGAGGTCCCTTACATCCATTTGTGGTCAGGTGACTGAACTGCTGTTTTGCTCTGATCTCATTGCTTGTAATTACACGGTGCTGCTGGATTATCTGTTTAGCCTGATTTGCTCTGGGATTTCACTGTCTTTTGCCTGATTTTTTTACCTTTCTCAGCCCTCAGGTCACCATCTTTGCTTTGAGGCTCCTATCCCCTCCTCCCACTACCTTGTCTCCCGTTTCCCGGCCCGACCCCTGGCTCCTTTTGTTCTCTTTCTGTGACCTTTGCAGCCTGAATTAATCCCTTGTCTTTTTCCTCCCACATCCAGACACCCCCACAGAGCCACTCTTAGCAGGCTCTCTTCCCTGCAGCTGCCACCCTCCCCGACGAAGGTAGAGTTCCTGAGATTCCTGTTGGAGGATAAGTGTCAGCCTGCTACCACTACCGCGGTGGCTGCCCCTCCCACCCAAGGGTGTAACTTCCCTTATAGGACTTGTTGACTTGATCATCACATAACTGGTCACCTGTTTTACCTAACAACCTAAACTCCTCTTGCTCTCTTCATACCTTCGAGGCACTAAGTGGTGCTATAGTACATCTTGCACCTCACGCTCAATTTTAAATAGAATGTGACAGGTCCTCCCCACTCTGCCCTTTCCCTGTTGTTATCCCTGTTTATATGAAAGCACTGACTCTATGTTTACCCAATACTCCTCCCTCTTGGTGCACCCCCTCACCCTAGCTGGGTCTTGAACCTAAATTTAGAAGTGCACCATCTACTCTGTAGTCTGCAACACTGTCCATCTGGCCGTGCATTCTCTTAATAATTCACCTCAGGGTTTGCTTCCCTAGTACCTTTGCAAGCTGCACTCAGTTACTTAAATAGAATATATACCAAAGCCCAATTAAATAGAGTGGTTCCATGTCAAATGGGTGAGTACATTTGGGTGAGTGTCCAATGGGCAACTGCATAACAGCGACACACATTACAGCAACTGATTTTCACAGGGATAAACATAATACTGATTTTCAGCAACCGGAGACAGGATGTATGTATGTATAGCAGACCTTGTCAATAACTCCATGCAATGAGCTGTTTCTCTGCTTCACATGCGGGAGGCTCCGCCCCCGCCCCCCAATTCTAAGATTGCTACTCCATGGCACACTTTGATAGTGGGGTAATTGGAATGCTAGAACTCACCATAAAAGTTCATTTGCTGTATTTTGTCAGTTGCTGTAATTGTGTTTGCTCCTTTGAAGTCGCCCAGATGTACTCGCTATTTTATTTTCGCCATTATTACGTGATAACAAATAGAGTAGTTCTAAACACTTCCCACCTGTCCCTCTCTGCACTTTATAAGATATACCTCCACCCCTTTTAATTTTTTTATTTTCTGTAACATCTCCCACTGTGAGTCTCCAACCCCCAGCTGTGTGCATACACCTCCTTAAAGTCCGCAACACCATCCTCTAGGCCACACAGTCTTCTTGTTTTCCCTAGTTACTCGGTTCAGCCTTTACCTTCTTTTGCTGCTCTACTTAGGCTATCTCAGGCTTTACCTTCTTTTGCTGCTCTACTTAGGCTATCTCCCCTCTTTCCCATTTGAAACTTCTCGTAACTCCCCACTAGCGGTCACTATTCCCTCTTGCCCACATGGATACACAAGGCAGAATGACTGCTAGTTCCAACCACAGTTCTGTGTAAGTCCGTACATAGGGCATTCACATCTTCCTTCCTCCCAACATGCATAACCTACCTCATGCCTCTTTGCTGTATTAAGCTCTGCTTGCTAAGCTTCCCACTTATGGCCCTTTGGTTTTTGCCTCTCCCTAAAGCCTTGCCAATTCCCTTTGCATTTCCTGCTTCTCCTCTCAGGGGATACTGAAACTAACTCTGGTCCTCCATGCCCCTCCTATGCCCTGCCTGCTCCTGCATGGAGTAACACTAAAGGTCTGTGAATTGCCCACATGAACATCCATACTCTGAGACCCAAACATCCTAAGCTTGAAGTCTGGACCCGCCATTACAACCTTGATGTGCTTGCCATCTCTGAAACCTGGCTGAAACCAGGCATCATCTACTACGAGGTTACTATTTCTGGCTGTACCATCTTTAGGAATGATCGGCTTTCTAAACGTGGCATGGCATGCTCATGTACATTCGCTCCAACTTGTTAGGGTCTGAGCTGGCACCCCAACCCCCCTTGCGATGCCTCTTTAGTAGAATCCATCTATATTACTGTAATACTTGGGCAAGTGAAGAAACTAGTTATTGGTTGTGTCTATCTCCCTCCTACTGCTCCCGCCTCACCCTCATTTCCCTCATTAGTTCCTGGTCCAGTCTTCCGCCCACAGACTTACTACTATGTGGTGACTTCAACAACAACTAGGTCCAGGGCTGGCGCAGGTTCACAATGTCCTGGCTGACATTCATCTGTCACAGCTCATCAGTGAACCTACCAGGCACAATAACAAATCCAGGCACCACACCTTCCTTGACTGAGTCCTCACTAACAACCCACTTCACACTAAAGTATCTGGGGTACTTCCGGATGCTCTGAGTGATCACTCCCCCACCTTCTGCATATGGCAGAACAATTATCCTAACCCACCCCCTAAAATTGTGTTTTTCTGGGACATGACCACATTTAGTCCTCAAGCCTTCTTAGGCTCCCTATCTAGGCTGACTGGTCTCTGGTTAATCACCTACCTGATGCTGACACAGCTTTGGAATACTTCACTAACACATTCAGCTCCGTAGTCAACCTCTATGCCACTATGGTCAAGCGGAGATCAAATGGGGCTTGTGCCCCATGGCTCTCTAAGGACCTCAGAAACCTCATGGCATCAAGGGATGCTGCCTGGAAGTTATTTAAGAGCGCCAGTCTGTCTGCTGACTGGCAGGCTTACAAATACCTGTGTAATCTATGTAAGAGCAAGTTGCATTCAGCTAAATGCTCTTACCTCCGAACCCTCTAAACTAACAATCTTTCTAACCCTAAAGAATTCTGGGGACAGATTAACGCCCTACTAAAAGGCAAATCCTCCTCTATACACAACACTGTGCACCTCAACGGCACTGGGGACACTGACCCCACCACTATAGCTAACGAGTTTAACCAAGCCTTCACTGACCTGTCAAAATATAAGACCTCCTTCCCCTTCCATGATCCTCCTCCCTTTCCCCCTCTGCCACTCTTAACAGCCCCTCCTTCCACCTCAAATTGGCCACCCAGAAGGAGGTCCTGCATCACCTTAGGCGTATCAAGGATACCTCCTCTCCTGGGTTTGACTCCCTGGAACCTCGCTTCCTAAAATTAGGTGCTCCTGCCATTGCCTCTCCCATGTGCAATCTGTTTAACAAATCTTTCTGCTCAAGCACTGTACATGCAAGCGGAAAGCCGCAACTGTAGTCCCTATCCACAACAGTGGACCAAACTCTGTATTCGAGAATTACTGGCCCATCTCCATTATTTGCCCTCTTGCTAAAATCCAGGAAAAAATTATCCACTCTTAACTTCAATCTCACTTAGAGCTTAATAACTCTCTCTCCATGCACCAACATGACTTCTGTAAATCGCATAGCACACACACTGTCCTCATTAAGGAAACATATGACATCCTCAGCTCTATGGACAAAGGCCTAATCACTGGTACAATATCTGTTGACCTAACCAAGGCATTTGACCTTGTCTATCATAACCTCTTGCTCCAAATGCTACTATCCCTTGGCCTCGACTCCCTAGCCTTAAACTGGTTCTCAAGCTACCGCACAGGCCACACTCAATGTGTTAAGTCGGCCAGCTACACTTCCCCTTTTAGTGCCATAATAGATGGGGTCCATCAGGGGACTATCCTAGATCTTCTCCCATTCTCATTATTTATTAATGAGCTGCCACAGCACTGTGGTGATGCATCAGTCCAGTTGTACGCTATCCTGTACAGGTCCTCATCTGACCTGGCTTCGCTGAACCTCCAATTGCAGCAGGACTTCTGGAATCTCGAGGCATTTTTTCTCAACAATCTCCTGGTGCACAACACCAAGAAGACTAAATAAATGCTCTTCTATCACCGGACCCCTAAGCTTATCTCTCCACCCCCATGGTGATTAACTCCTCCCATGGTGACCCTCTTGAATTAGTGCAATCCTTTAAATATCTGGGTATCACCTTAGCTTCCAACCTTACTTTTGACACCCATGTCACAATTGTGGTCAAAACCATTCACCAGAAACTAGGACTGCTGTACCACCTTCAGCCTTACCTAACTCCCTCCTCCCGCCTGTCCATTGCTTCCTCCTCCCTTCTTCCTCTTGTTTCCTATGGAGCTCCTATTCTCCACTCCTCCCAGGTCACCCCTCTTGCCAGACTCAAACAAACTTAAAATAGGATAGCTCGCTTCACCCTTGGCACTAACTCTATGGAGCACCACTGCGCTGTCCTCAACTCACTTGGCTGGCCTTCACTTGAAGCTAGACTGCAATATTCCACTCTATGTCTGACCTTTAAACTAGTTCACACCTTCACTCCTCCCTGCCTCAAACCCATTGTCCAACAAAAATCTGTGACAAGGTCCTTAAGGTCTGTTGGCCTACCACTGCTCAAAATCCCTAAACCCCATCTTGCAGTGGGTTAGCGTGCCTTCGCCTTTTCTGAGCCCTCTCTTTGGAACTCGCTTCCATCTGCTGTCTTATCATGCCCTTCTATAGATATGTTCAAGCATTCCCTTAAATCTCACCTTGCTTCCTCCCAGCTCTGCACCTGCTTCTGAGCCCTCCTTCCCTTAGCATCTTGCTCACTCCTGTCCTCTATTACCCTCTCTCATGTGCTACTCCTGCTCCGGAATCCTCACTATCCCTGCATTCACTCTCATCTCCCCTCTTTCTCTCTTTATCATGTGCTTCACTCCTACCTCTCTTTGCATTTGTTCATGCTCTCCTGCATCTTGCCACTGCCCTATATTAGTCTATTTGCTTCACCTTTATCAACTTTACCTTCTTTTTTCCTACTCCCAGACTTGAATGCCATCTACCTATTTTCCCCCTGCTTTACTCATCACCATTAGGCTAACCCTTAACGTTCCTTAATTTATGCTTTGTTGTGATTATAGCCCTTCATTCAATTGTTTATTACTACTCTTGTGTCTGTATATACTGCTTCATTTGTTTATACTGTGCCTGTATATACACTGCTTCATTTGTATATATTGCTTATGTACCTTGTATTTAACCATTTAACCATTCATTGCTGTTATCTTTTATGCTTTTTGCATTAATTTGATTAGTAACGTAATTTACTTATACTCTGGTTTAATTTTATAGTCAGAACTATTGTAAAAGTGTTATTATACACTTATCTTATGCTGTTTATCTTTTTATTTCTGTACCTCCCTTTCTACCCTCCCCCCAGTTGCCCCTGAAAAAGGGGACACTGTGTCTCAGCGGGTTTACACAGTCACCAAAATTCAAATAAATAAGTATTTAGTCTTATAATATTAATAAACTATGAAGTTTCTATTTTTGTAGGAGCATTTATTGCAGCTTTTCTTAGGATCTCAAGTGTATTAGCAATAGCTACCAAACTGCATAGATTTACACTCCTCCTCTCTATATATCTACTGTATGAATTATGTATCGACTGTATGAATTCTCTACTTCATTGGAATAAGCATGTGTATTGCGGTAAGCAGTCTACCTGTGATCTGTTTCTGTTGTCTGACGTGGAGCCTTTGTAAATGAGTCCTTGACTCAAAGGTTGTAATTCCGAATTCACAATAAATAAATAAAATGTGTGTATTTTTCATATTGGAATTTACCAATGGCACTTTATTTAGTAATAGTTGTTTTGCACACTATATTTTGCACCCTTCTGCACTAAGACACTTTATGAGATGATGTCATGAACTACCTGGCTATTTAATGGATGGAGAATCCCCGCTGGACATACACCTGTGAGGAAGGCTGGGATAGCCAAAGAGCCAGAGACATTTGCCTTAATAGCTCCAGTCGAGTCAGCAGCTCCAGCGAAGAAAGTCTTTAGCTGTATAGAACTTTGGCATTAGCGATGAAGTTGGCTTCTGCACTTGTTGTCTTTGCTGTTTATGATGCTGCTTGCCCGTGTGATATGTCTGAGTACATATTAAAAGCATTTTTGCATTTTGGAATATGTTGTGTCCTCCAAGTCTCTTTGAGTGCTGCATTTTGTTTGGGACACAGTCTTTGGTTGGGCTGGGTGCCCTTTGGTACTAAGCACCACACCTTGTTACCACTGTCATGGCACTACAGAGGAACATGGAGTGGTGACCAGCAGGGTACTGCAGGGTTTAGTGCCAGGACCAGTCTTCTTCAATATCTTCATAGGGGATACTGCAGAAGAACTGGAGGGGAAGGTCTGTCCTTTTTGCAGATGACACCAAGATCTGTAATAGGGTGGCCATCCAACAGGGAGTGGAGACAATGTGCAGGGTTCCAACAGGGAGTTGAGACAATGCGCAGGGTTCCAACAGGGAGTGGAGACAATGCGCAGGGTTTCAAAAGGGAGTGGAGACAATGTGCAGAGTTCTAACAGGGAGTGGAGACAATGTGCAGGGTTCCAACAGGGAGTGGAGACAATGTGCAGAGTTCCAACAGGGAGTGGAGACAATGTCCAGGGTTCCAACAGGGAGTGGAGACAATGTGCAGGGTTCCAACAGGGAGTGAAGACAATGTGCAGGGTTCCAACAGGGAGTGGAGACAATGCACAGGGCTCTAGAAAAACCACAGGAGTGGTTGAAGGCATGGCAGTTGAGGTTCAATGCCAAAAAGTACAAAATCATGCACCTAGGGCATAGGAACCCTGGTGCTGAGTATAGGACTGGGGAGTCACTCTTAAAAAAAAAAGTATTCAGAGGCAGCATTTGCAGGCTTCTTCTTCACAGTAATCTTAGCCTACACATCAAAATGAATAATGTAAAGGGAAGTGTGCATTACTGGGCTACAGGTTGGGGTTCTGTAGTTGATGGCAAACTGCTCAACCTGTGTACCGAAGTCAGTAGAATCCCCCAATACTGATATGTAAGCAATAAGACACGATGGGGTGTGCATTAGACAGTTCTAATGCATGGCTAGGGGGACATAGTGAGGCACGAGGCCAGAGGCCGAGTGCGTCCAGTCCCCTAGCCGGGCATTGGAACTGTCTAATGCGCATCCCCGGAGTGACTTTTTGCGCTTATAAAATGGGCCTGTGTATTCTAAATGGAGGTTCTAGTTTTAGCTGTGCATTAGACACATCTAATGTATGGCTAACAACCAATCAGATTGCTTGAAATCCTTTGCCCATTTTATAAAGCACTGTAATACACACACTCCTTACATATTGTCCGCTATGCCACTGGGCTCAAAGGAAATTGATGGTCCTGCCAGTGAAATGCAAGTAACAAAAAAAAAAAAAGCTTTATAAGTGAATGTAGTGACATTTCCTGCCAGATAAGCATGGTGCTCAGAACTTAATGAGACAGAATACCTGGGAAACGCCTAGGGTGGGATATTCAGAATGCACCAGGCAGGGGCGCAAGCCTGGGTGCAGTGCAACTGGGATGCACTAAGGCATGCCTGGGCGATATTCAACTGTGCTGTGCCATGGCTCAGCACCATTGAATATAGCACTAGGGCAGGCTGCACTGTGCACAGTGCAGTGGCACTGCGCCAGCTCAAGTAGCAAGTGAGAAGCAGGGGGATGCGCCAGTGCAAGTGCGGGTGCACTAGGCACAGCAACCGTGATATTCAATGCTGGGAATGAAAATGAGGCCATTATGCATGCAAGGCACAAATGGGGCTATTTGCATGTCATTATGGCCCCATTTGCAGGCAGGTGTGCCAATGCCCGTTGATGTGTGCCTGTTGCCCAGCTGGCTGCAGCCATCAGGGACTGACGCCCCGCCCCTCGGTGGGCAACACGCCCCAATGCCCAATCGCGGGCTGTGAGTAAAGTTAAAGTCCCTGGTGGTCCAGTGGACCCTACCCCATTGCCCGATCATGGGCAGATGAATACATTACTTTCCCTTGTGGCCCTGTGGACCCAATCCCCAGCCCGATCGCAGGCAGATGAATAATTTACCTTCCCCGGTGGTCCTGTAGAACCAATCCCCAGCCCGATTGTGGGCAGATGAATAAAATACTTTCCCTGATGGTCCAGTGGACCCGATCCTGGGCAGATGAATAAATTAATTTCCCTGGTGGTCCAGACAACCCAATCCCCAGCACGATCACAGGTTTCACTTGTAAACAAGTGCCCAGGTGGGCCATCGTTAACCCCCTCCCCAACCGCCCACTCAGACCCGCCACCCCACTCCCCCCTGGTCAATGGCAGCTCCTCACCCGCAAGCTGCCCGGCCGCCCGCTGACTGATAGCATACAGTACAGCTGTATGCCCATTGGTCCACTGCATGGGCAATGGGTGTGCAGCCCGTACTGTACTACACAGTCCTGAAATGTGGCGGGTCTGAGTGGGCGGGTGGGAAGGGGCACTGGCGTCATAAGTATTTGCTTACAACTGAAGCTCATGATCAGGCTGGGGATCGGGTCCACTGGACCACCAGGTTAAGTAGTTTATTCATCTGCCTGCAATTGGGCTGGGGATCGGGTCTATTGGACCACCAGGGATATTACTTTATTCATTTGCCCACGATCGGGCTGAGGATCAGACCACTAGACCACCAGGGAGGTTCATTTAAGCTAAGGTCTGTGATTGGGCAGGAGAGCAGGTCCTCTGGACCACCAGGGATTATTTAATACATCAAATGCCCACAATCAGGCAGGGGAGCAGGTCCACTGGACCACTAGGGATAATATAATTCTATGCCCGCAATCAGGTGAGGGGGGTCAGTGACGCCCGGACTGTGTCTCTGGAGGATGGGTGGCCACCCACAGCTAGCGGCTACTGTGTTGCGCCCTGCAATATGGCAGCTCATCTGTGAGTGGCCAGGCCTTGCTCCTGCTTTTTACAGGTGAATCTTTGTGCCCCCCGCAGTGCAATGCGGGTTTGTGCCTGCATATGCACCGCATATCCCAGGCTGAATATCAGGATGTGCCGCATATGCATGGGCACGCCACTGCACTTGCGCCGCATACATTACTGGTGCACCCCGGCACATCAGGAATTGCGCAACATCCCCTTTTGAATGTCGTGCTAGGGCGCATCAGTGGGTTGCACATTGCATAACACTGTTGTGCCATGCGTAGCCCCTTTGAGTATTCCACCCCTAGTGTATTCATACCTCTCAATTGTCCCAGATTATGAGGGACGTCCCTCATTTGATCCATCAGCACTGCTCTGTCCCTCATGGAATAGGTGCTGCCCACACAGAGAAGGTGCTGTAATTTCAGACTTTAAGGGGACATATTCAGAGTGGCTGGATGCATGCACATAACAGTGAGTAGCACAGGACAGATGTACCATCCGGCTCAGTTGCCATATTCATCCAGAATGCGAGATCGGCACAGATCGCGCAAGCTATGTGAATATGGGACACTGGATGCGCAGCACAAAGTGGTCAGCTGCCATGTGTGGGCAGTGCATCCAGGGTTTGGGGCCGATGACTGCCAATGGGGGATGTGTGGCATATACCTGGATATGCCACATCCCCCACAGGCGATATTCAGCCAGAATATGTTAATGAGCTCATTGGGCATGCATGGCGCAACGGGGCCTCATGCATGCTTATTATGGGTTCATTAGCATGACTGCAACTGGTGGAATGCACTGGGCCAGCCCCCTCACAGCCCTGATCACTGATCGCAATAGTGATAGCACCATACCCCTTTTCCATAGTGTAGTGGTCCCCCCCAGCCCTGATCCCCGATTGCACTAAAACCAGGCATCCCCCATTTTCCATAGTGTAGTGGACCCCCACCCCTGCCTCAATTCCCGATCTCACTAAAACCAGGCACCTCCCCATTTTTCATAGTGTAGTGGATCTCACCCCTGCCCCAATCCCTGATTGCACTAAAACCAGGCACTCTCATTTTCCATAATGTAGGGGACCCCCGCCCCAGCCCCAATCTCCTTACCCAGTGAATGTACACTCGTTACATTTCCACAGTGTAGTGGTCTCTCCACCCCATCCCAGACTGGGAGCCCACCACGAACCCACCCTCAACCCGGCCTGTGCTGGTGGCGGGCGCAGTTCTCCTCACCTGCCACAGCAGCCGACTGAAATTTACCCAAGCCAGTAAACCGAATAGTATGCGCCAGTGTACTATTTAGTGTACTGGCTCTGCATTTCAGTCAGCAGCTGGCCATGGTAGGGTGAGGAGGCTGTGCCAGTCACTGGCACAGGTAGGCTTGGGGTGTGTGGTGGTGGGCTACTGCATTCCAGGGAGGGGGGCCACCACATTATGGAAATAGATGGCAGGTGTACATTCATTGGCACGGAGATCGGGCAGGGGTGGGGGGTCCACTACACTATGGAAAATTGGAAGGTGCCTGGTTTTAGTGGGATTGAGGATTGGGGCACAGGGTCCACTACACTATGGAATCATGGGAAACTATATTTATTTTCAGCAATTGGGGCTTGGGGCAGGGGGTCCACTACACTATGGAAACATGCGTCAATATGTTTTATATCAGCGTTCAGTGATCGGGGCTGGGGGGGGACCACTACAGTATGGAAACCTGGGGAACTATATATTCGTTCAGCATTCAGGGTTCAGGACAGGGGTGGGGGGTCCACTAAACTATGGGTATTAGGGTTTTGTTATGTGTACTATGGTCAGGGTTCAGGGTAGTTGGGAACACGTGCTCCGCCCTGGCACTTGCACGGGTCACCACCCAGCCCAGCACAAAGTTAGGGCTGGGTTTTGCTTCCCTAACTTTGTGTCGGCACATCCAGTGGTGTCTTTGCCAAGCTGCAGCTGAATATTATGATGAGGGGCATATACATGAAGGACCCCTCATTTGCATGTCTGCTTCCCACTATTCCGTGCCGCAGTGCATTTGGGTTTGCGGAGTGCATCAAGGACTTCTGAATATTGCCACGCCCCTGATGGTCCTCGCAAGTTGGGGATGCGTGGGCATATCTAGGGATGCAGCACGCATCCCCTTTGAAAATGTGCCCCCAAAGAAGAAATTCATGGTATGCTAAGGTGCAAAATCAAAAATAAACTTTCTTCAAGTAAACACAGTGGTTCAGTGTTCTGAGCTTGTATCTCCCTGCTTAAGGATATGTACATCATTATGGGAATCCCTATCCCTCATACATAGAAACATAGAAACATAGAATTTGATGGCAGATAAGGACCGCTTGGCCCACCCAGTCTGCTCATTTCCCTACCTACTGGATAAGCTGCAGATCCTAGTTAACCAGCAGCCTACTTCTTCCTACCCCCACCCCCTAGAATGGCCTTATGACTGTCCCATGCATGCTTGAATTCCACCACTGATTTTGACTCCACAACCTCCTCCGGAAGGCCGTCCCATGCATCCACAACCCTCTCTGTGAAAAAATACTTCCTTAAATTACCTCTGAGCCACCCCCCTCTATCTTCAAATTGTGCCCTCTTGTTCATGCACACCTCTTTTTTTGAAAGATGCTACCCTCTTGGACTTTGTTGATTCCCTTGAGGTACTTGAACGTTTCTATCATGTCCCCCTCTCCCTCCTTTCCTCGAGGCTATACATATTAAGCTCCTTCGTCTCTCTTCATATGTCTTCCGGTGCAGACCCTGCACCATTTTAGTTGCCCTCCTCTGGACAGCTTCCATCCTGTCTATGTCTTTGCGGAGATTGGGTCTCCAGAACTGCACACAGTACTCCAGATGGGGTCTCATCAGCTGTCTGTACAGAGGGATAATAACTTCCTGTTTTCTACTGGTGATGCCTCTCCCTATGCATCCCAGTATCCCCCCAGCCCTCCTTGCTGCCCTCTCACATTGCTTGCCCACCTTTAGGTCATCTGATATGACTACCCCCAGGTCCCTTTCCATTTTTGTTGTTGTTAGTATCTCACCCCCCATTGTGTACTCTTCCCCTTGGTTTTTGTTTCCCAGGTGCATTACCTTGCACTTCTTAGCATTGAATCTAAGCTGCCATACATTTGACCATTTCTCTAACCTTGCCAAGTCCCTTCTCATCCTTTCCACCCCACCCTGTGCATCAACTCTGTTGCAGATCTTTGTGTCATCTGCAAAGAGACATACTTTTCCTTCCAGTCCCTCTGCAATGTCGCTATAAAAGACATTGAAGAGGACCGTCCTAATACTGAACCCTCATGTACCCCACTAGTAACCCTCCTTTCTTCTGAGTAAACTCCATTTACTATTACCTCTGTGTCCTATTCTCCAGCCAATTCTTTTACCCAGGATGTCATCTTGGGACCCACTCCCAGGCTGGCTAACTTGTATATTAATCTTTTGTGGGACTGTGTCAAATGCCTTGCTAAAGTCTAGGTAGGCCATGTCCACAGCCCTCCCTGATCTACTACTTTGGTCACCCAGTCAAAGAAATCTATCAGATCTGCCTGGCATGACCTTCCGCTGTGAATCCATGCTGCCTAGGGTCCTGTGCCTCTGGCCTCTAGATACTCAACAATTCTTTCCTTCAGAAGTGATTCCATCATTTTCCCTATCACTGAGGTTAAACTAACAGGTCTGTAGTTTCCTGCTTCTGCCTTGCTCCCACTTTGTGAGAGGAATCACATCTGCCCTCCTCCAGTCCTCGGTACCACCCCATCCTCCCATGATTTGTTAAAAGGGTAGTCAGTGGTGTCACTAGTTCTACCCTTAGTTCTTTTAGAATTCTGGGATGAATCCAGTCAGGCCCGTTGCTTTGTCCACCTTCAGTTTTAAGAGTTCTTTCAGAACCCTTTCTTCTGTAAATGGGCTGGTATCAACTTCTGTATCCAGAGTGTTTCTACTGTTTATTTTAGGTACCTCCCCTCTTCATTTGTAAATACTGAGCAAAAATATTTGTTTTGTATCTCTGCCTTTTCACAGTCTCCTCTTCCCACCCTCCTCCCTTTATTAAGCATCACTATCCCTCCCTTGGTCTTCCCTTCGCTCCCTGATGTACCTATAAAAGTTTTATGCCCTTCTTAACTGGAGTTGGCTATCTTTTCCTCGGTTTGGGCCTTTGCTGTTCTGACTGCCTTCCCAGCCTCCTTTGCTTTAACTGATACAGTTCTCTGTCCTGCTCCTTCTGGGTTCCTTGTACTTCCTGAATGCTTTCTTTTCTCTTGAACCTTCACTGCACTTCCTTTGAGAACCATAGTGGTTTCTTACATCGCTTTGTTTTGTTTATTTGCTTCACACAAAGGCTCGTTACCTCTGTGATGGCAGTTTTTATTATTCCCCATTGTTCTTCTACCCCTCCTTCCTGCCCATTTGCTAGTGCATTCCTCAGGTACTCACCCATTTTGGCAAAGTCAGCCCTCCTAAAGTCCAGTACTTTTGCCTTTGTATGGCTTGACTCTATTTCTGTGTTTATTGTGAACCATACTGTTCGATGGTCGCTAGTTCCCAGATGGCTACCCACTTCTACATCTGTGATCCTCTCTCCATCTCCATTTGAGAGAACCAGGTCTAAGATTGCTCCCTCTCGAGTGGGCTCCAATACTAGTTGTCTAAGGCATGCCCCCTGTAGGGCATCTAGAATAACCCCACTCTTCGAAGTGGCTGCTGCAACTGCACTCCAGTTAACATCTGGCATATTCAGATCACCCATCAGCATATCTCCCTTTTTCTGCCATTCTAAGTATACTTTCTATCATTTCCTTGTCCATTTCTCCCCTGAGAAGGAGGTCTGTGCACTAACCCTGTGGATTGTGGTGCCATTGCTTGTCTCCAAATTTACCCACAGTGCGTCTTCTCCTCCCTGTTTACCCTTTTGTTCTGTTGCTTTTATTCCTTCCCTTATGTAAAGAGCTACTCCTCCTCCTCCTCTTTTACCCTCCCTGTCCCTCCTGTAGATAGTGTATCCTGGTATGTTTACGTCCCAGTCATGGTTTTGTGTGTACCATGTTTCTGTGACTGCCACGATATCCAGATGTTCCTCCTCCACCAAGTGCATCATTGTGCCTCATTTTTAGTGTTCATGTCCCTCATTTCCATGACAAAAGGTTGAGTGATCAGACTGTATTTAGCTCAGAACTTCCTAAGAGAAAATGCATTGGAAACACCTATTGTATACAGTTCTGGAATGCCTTAGTAAAGCCACAGAAGTCACAGCCTGTTGGTAAACACCTGATTTGCCTAATTACTGGTTATGCAATTTTTAAAATCAGCTAATTCCCATTTAACATTAAAACCTCTTGCTTGTAAGCCAGCACAGTGGCGCAGTGGCAGTGCCACTGCCTGCCACACCAGCAACCTGGGATCAGGAGTGATCTCGGGTTTCTGAGAGCCGACCAGGGAGGAGAGGATCGAGCATCCTAAGGACTGCTCTCTTCTACCGTGGAGGGAGTGAGGGTGGGTTACCATTTGTGCTGAATGACTGCCACCAGGTGGAGGCCTGGTGACAGTGTAGGACTGGAGCGGCAAAGATGGAAGGGAGCTGTGGCAACGGGACTCTGCAGAACATGCGTGCCTCCACATATGTGCACCGGTGTACACATCCCAACACCGGAGTGGAGGGGGGGGGGATGGAGGAAAAAAGTTGGTGAAGCAGGTGTGCATGATGCCATGCATGCTGATCTGCCACCCACTCCACCACCAGGACCCTGCCGGATGGAATACTGGATCTTTATCGGGGGTATCTCAGTCATCAGGTCACACATATGGAACTTCATCAAGGGTGAAGCAGGATCCACATGGAAGATTTTCATCAGTACAGCTGGGGCCGCTCATGCTGACGTCATTTGCTGCCATCACCAACCCTACAAAGGCATGAGCGGCCCTGCTCCCTAATCAGTTCTTTCCCGCTGTCGACTCTGTTTGCATGGGTCTCCATGGAAGCTCCGATGCAGTTTCGCATCATTTTTGCCTACAGCTTTTTTCATACTTAGCCTTTTAGAATATCTTTTTCCCAAAGAAATTCTTTTTTTTTTTTTTTTATGTTGAGAGTTAATCCTTCAACTTCTCTCATCAGTCACTGTGGAAAGAAGATTGCCTCTTCAGATGAACGGTCACTCTGTGTCTGCTGTCTTGGGCCTGACCACGATGTCTCCAACTGTGACCTCTGCCAGAAGTTTAATCAAACCACCCTCAGGTGACACAAAAAGGCTCTCAAAAAATTCTTGATGGAACAACCGGTAACCAGTTCTGGGCAGGGGTCCTCAGGAGTACCTCCTTCCCAGTTGCCAGGGGGGTCGTCACACTCCCAGGCCATCAAGGCCTGAGACAAATCCTTGGGGGGAAGTCATAAAAAGGACCGTGATCAGGATTGCTCCTGCCCCCCCCAGGCATTCTCACTCCCAGATGGCCTCCTCTTCTTCGGCTGGGGCACTCCGTCGGCTGTGGCTGCACCAATACCTGCTGCTGTCCAAGTCTCTAGACCTATCGGACCCCTACCAACAGAGCCACCGCCAACTGCTCAGGGCAGCCAGTTGTCAACCTCTGGGTCATCAGCCTCTGCTCCGTTGTTGATGGGCTCATCATTGACTGCCCTCCCGTTGAGGCCTGATGCTTCTCCAGGCCCTCAGCTCTCAGGGACTGCTGGATGGCTCATCGTTTCTTGTGCTGTCGACCCCCACTCCGTTGATGCAGCTTTCCACTGTCATCAACCTTAATAACATTTTGACCAAGTTCACTACAGTCTTAGTCCATCAGTTGGGTGCATACAGGCCTGCATCACCTGCGCTGTTGACGACTCCCTCGTCATTGACACCACTTTGGCCTCTGCAGGCTGCTTCTCATGGGTGGTTGATTGTCCTTAATTTGTCAGCCTTGAGCTGGAGATGGTCGACATCAAGCAGCAGTACCATCCTGACCTCATTTTGCTTGAGGAAGACGAGGAAGAGGAAGAGACTCCTTCCTCTGACAGGTCTACTGCCTCTTCAGTGAGCATTAACTCTGTCAAACATACCCCTAGGTCTCCTCCAGAGGACCCTACCTTTTCCAATGTCATGAAACAACTGTCCTCAGCCATGGGCTTCCATACTGATGAGGAAGATGCCACCAGAAGGGATTTGGTGGATTTCTTGGAGATCCCAGAGTCTCCTCCCAGGGTCATTCATCCTATCCTGCCATCTCTTAGGAATGATACTACAGTGGTCTGGCACAGACCTGACATGGTGCCAGCCATGCCTCACAGGGCTGATAAGTTGGATCATGCCCCCCAGGGCCTGCTGCATTATGCTGCCCAGCTGTGGTTATCAAGGCTGCCCATGATAGGTCGAAGGTGCCAAAGCACCTAAGTTCTCTCCCCTCGACAGAGAATCCCATATGATTGATCTCTGGGGCAAGAAGGTTTATACCTCCTCCACCCTAGGACTGAGGATTGCCATGTACCTCTCACATATGGTCAAGTACCAGAATATTATCTGGAAGAAGGGTGGGCCACGGCCCAGGCTCTTCCTGATTGTGCCCAAAAGCAAGAGGTTCTTAAATGCTTGCAGAGTGCTAAAGACATTAGCAAGCACCTCCTGAGGGACCTCTATGCTATTTCAGATACTGGTGCCAGGGCTGCTGCCACAGATATTTGCCTTCATAGGCACTCCTGGCTGAGGGTCTTAGATTTCCCTGCCAATGTCCGGCAAAAGGTGCTTAATGTCCCTTTAAAATATCCAACCTGTTTGGTCCAGATGTGCAGGACATCATAAATGAGCTACAGGCATCTGGCAGGGCTATTAAGTCAGTCCACTCACTCTATCACACCCAGCCTAAGAGCAGACAGCACCCTCCTTTTCGTAAGGTGTCTCACAAGTCCGGAGCAAACTCTTGCCCTCAAGGCAAGAGAAGACCCACCTCCACCTTGCCCTCTTCCTCCTCCTCTGGGGCTGCAGCAAAGCACCCTAGGGGTGACGGACCAGCCCTGGTGGCTGGATCTGCCTCCGCTTGACTCCTTGCCAGACCCCCCTCTTCTGGTCCCCATTCAATAGGTGGTGGTTGGAGGTTGGTTCTCCCTCCATCTCAATCAATGGAGAACCATCATTTCAGATAGAAACATAGAAGTTGATGGCAGATAAGGACTGCAAAGCCCATCCAGTCTGCCTATTTCTTTTTCTACCTTATGAATGTGCCATCGACCTTTGCTCTGTCAATGGCCTATCTATGCATACTCATCTTTATTGCTCCCTTATGCCTATCCTATGCCTGTTTGAAGCCCTGCACTGTATTCATAGCCACCACTTCCTGAGGTAGGCCATTCCATGCATCCACCACTCTTTCTGTGAAAAAGAATTTCCTCACATTACCCCATAATCAGCCTCCCTCTAATCTCATGCTGTGTGCTCTTGTCCTGCTAGATGCCTGGATTCTTCAGATCACAGAGAGAGGTCACACTCTGGAATTCATTAAAGTGCCTCCAGAGACCCCTCCAGTACCCTCTACCTACCCTCCCCCAGCCCATCTAGCTGTTCTCCGGGAGGAAATACAGTCCCTTCTGTGCAAAAAGGCCATCAAGCCAGTGGCCAGGCGCCAGAGAAACAGAGGATTTCATTCCATGTTATTCCTTGTCCCCCCCCAAAAACACAGAGATCTGAGGCCCATATTAGATCTCAAAGACCTCAATCTGTGTGTCCAATACAAAAAAATCTGCATGGTAACCCTGTCGGGCTTGATGCCTCTTCTCAAGCAGGGCAACTGGTCGTGCTCCCTGGACATGCAGGGTGCTTACCTGCACATCTCCATGTTTCCACCACACAGGAGATTCCTCCAGTTTCTCTTTCAGGAAGAGCACTACCAATTTAAGGTATTGCCCTTTGGCTTATCTTCTGTGCTGTGGGTCTTTACCAAGTGCTTGGCAGCAGTAGCTGCAGCTCTCAAAAGGGAGGGACTGTACATTTTCCCCTATCCAGACAATTGGCTCCTAAAGGTCCCATCCAGGGAACAACTTCTTTGGACTCTGGAGAGAACCCTTCAGCTGTATCTTTCCCTGGGCATCCCATTCAATTTGCCCAAGTCAGTTCCAGCCCCGTCCCAAAGGCTGCAATACAAAGGGGCAGTTCTGGACTCAGTGCAGTGAAAGGCCTTCTTGCCTCAGAACAGAGTGGAGTGCATTATCGCCAGGCTCAGGAGGTTGCCCAGAGCTGTTATGTTACAGCCAGGGTATACTTGAAGCTGTTGGGGTTGATGGCCACATCCATTCCCATGGTCCTACTGGCCCGACTGCACATGCAAGTCCTCCAATGGACACTCAGGGTGCAATGGGACCAATGCACGGATGAGTTAGAACAGTTAGTGCTGGTCTCCTCCCCTATCTGCAAGGTGCACCAATGGTGGACGGAACCCCTGAATCTGCTGCAAGGGGTCCCATTCCAGATCTCCTTCCTCCAGCAGATCCTCACCACGGATGCCTCCAGTTTGGGCTAGGGGGCTCATCTAGGACCCTTTCAAACTCAGGGATCTTGGTCCCAGATTGAAACCACCCTGCATACCAATGTCCTGGAGATGTGGGCGGTCCTGTATGCCATGCTAGCTTTTTAGAACCATCTCCTCTTGGGTCAGCTGGTTCTATTTTTGTTTTCTAGGTGGCCGGCCCCAGATCCTTATCAGATCTCAACCCTGCCCTGCCTACCGTCCCCCCATTCCCAGGATTACCCCCCCAGGTAGGACCGCAGGGCAGGCACCTCTCCTGACAGATACTGTTGGCAAGCCCCAGCTTACCCCTCCCCCTCGGGTCAGGGCCACGGAGGCGGAACCCCCCCCCCGGCAGACATCAGTGGCAGTGGAGATGGTGGCAGAGCAGGGCATCATGCCCGGGGTCCAGCTTTTTTCTTGAATGCTGGACCCCTGGGGGTGGCGATGTGCAATGATGTCCGGCGTCCACCCCACCCCTATGATGACGACACCAACTGCAGCAGTACCCCCAGCCTCTGCCAGGGGTCCATATAGCGCTGGACACTCTTGCCCCCTTCCCCCAGAGGAGAGCGGTCCCTGGGATGCTCAATCCTTCTCTCCCCTCCCCGGCTGGCCCTCAGATTCTTGAGTCCATCACTGAACCCGGGATGTTGGTGCCACAAGCAGACACCTTGCTGCTATGCCAGCAGGCCGGCAACTTTAGTGCCATCTACTATATCAAAAAATGGTGGGGGGCATATTCGTATCCCCTATGCAGGGAGGCCATGAGAGCTTGGTACTGGGTGCTCAACCATAGTCTAGTTCTGTCGGCAGTCGATTTCCCAGGTGTGCTAAACGCCCTGGCATGTAGCCTCAGTCAAACTCTGTCTAGCATGCATGAATGGGAATGTCTCTCATCCATCACAGAAGATCTGTTTGACAGATGGAGTCTTCCAGAGTTGGACCTTTTTGCATCCCCACTCAACACAAAACTGCCCAGTTTCTGCTTGCTAGATCCAGGGCCTAGAGTTTTCTGGCAAGACGCGTTGTCCCTCTCCTGGAGCGGGAGGTTCCTTTATGCCTTCCCTCTATTTCCTCTGATTCAGAGGGTGCTAATCAAGCTGCAGATGGAGGGGGCCAGCATGATCCAGGTAGCACCATTCTTGCCACAGCAGATATGGTTCTCATTACTGCAACAGTTAGCGAAGGAACCTCCGGTCCCTCTGCCCTTTTGCAGGGGTCTGCTGACTCAGGGGCCCCTGGTCCATCCCAATCTCAAGTCCCTTCATCTGCATACCTGGCTCCTAAGGACATAGCCATCACTCAGTCTGGGGTATCCCAGAAGGTGTTAGGTGTCCTTGTGGCTGCTCAGAAGCCCTCCATTCAAGCCATGCATGCCATGAAGTGTTTCAAGTTTCAAGTTTATTGATCAACCATGGTGTTATAAGCACCAAGATTTTTATAAAAGGACAATACATGACAAAAGATACTATAAAAATAGACATACATAAATTTTTTGAAAACACAACAGTTGAGATAAAATATTATATTCCATGTGTGCCTAAACTATCCTAGTAAAAATGCCACATTTTGAAACTTATATTTCATTCTAGTCAGTGACCTTCCATGAAGTGAAAGAGGTTTGCCATCTGAGCTGCCAAGAACCATTTGGACCCTTATACTTGTCTGGTGAGTCAGATCCGGGATTACCTGATGTCCTTATCAGGCCTCCAGTTCTCCTTCCTCAAGGGTAACCTTTTGGCTATCTCAGCCTTTCATGAACCTGTGGGCGGCTGCACTCTGGCACAATCGGATGTCTCCTGTACCTTTCTTATGGCAGCCTGCATCCAAAACCTCCAATCCGTTCCCCTGTTCCAGCTTGGGATTTGAATTTTGTTTCAAATAAGTTGACCCTGTCTCCTTTTGAGCCAGCTGTGACTTGTGAGCTTTGCTTTCTTTCCTGGAAAGAGTTATTTTTGGTTGTTATTACTTCCACTCAAAGGATTTCTGAGCTTCAGGCCCCTCTGGTGCGAAGAGCCTTATTTGATTTTTGACAAAGACTTTTGCACATGAATCCTAAGTTTCTTCCTAAGGTAAACTTACCAGTTTATTTTCCTAAGCTAGCCAAACCAGGGAAAGCACTGCTCCATACATTAGACGTGCGCAAAATTTTGAAGTATTATCTGCTCTGAACTAAGGAGAGCAGAAAGTCAAACCAGCTTTTTGTTTCTTTTGCCCCAGGAACAGAGGGCATTCAGGTTTCTAAACAATGTCTGTCCAAATGGTTGGCACATTATATTGTATTCTGCTACAATAAGCATGGCAAAGAGTTGCCTGGGGTGGTGAAAGCCCACTTCATTAGGGACATGGCTACCTCTGCTGCCTGTTTCAAAGGGGTCTCAGCCGCTGACATTTGCACTGCTGCTACCTGGAGTACTGCTCATACTTTCACAAAGCACTACAGTCTGGGTTTTGCCTCTACAGCCTGTGCAGGTTTTGACAGGGCTGTGCTGCAGGGGCCTCCTGTCTTAAGTTTAAGGCTGGTCTTCCTCCCAGACTATTTTTGTGCAACTGTAAGTGCTTGGGACTCATTCCATATGTGTGACCTGATGACTGTGATACCCCTGATGAAGACAGAATAGTTATGTAAGAACTTAACCATAATACAAGATCTTCAACATGTTCTCAATCTTCAGATCTGCCTTCCCTACCACCATCCCCCTTTTACGGGTCTCTTTCTCAGAAATGGCTAACTTGTGTATCCAGCCTTTTATTTAGGCCTGGGCACCTCTCTCTCTCTCTCCCTTGTCCCCTATGGCAAGAGCTTTGCTCCCTTAGTCTCCAGGGGAAAGAATTGAGGAGGGAGCAGAGCCGCTCACACCTTTATATGGCTGGTGATGTTGTCAGATGACATCGGCATGGGTGGCCCCCACTGTATTGCTGAATATCTTCTATGTGGATCCTGCTTCACTGACAGTGAAGTTCCATATGTGTGACCTGATGACTGAGATTCCCTTGAAGATCTAGTGTTATGGTAAGTTCTTATGTAACCATTTTATTTGTCTCTCGGGTGGGAGAGGAACACCCTCGCCATACTCACCTGCCCATGGGGGGGGGGTACATGGTGGTACCCACACTGTACAGGTGGGCCTGTGGAGACAGTAATCAGTGTGGGATGTTGAGGAAAGAGTTGAAGGGAGCCTAGCCTGCCTTGACCAGGAGGAGCATAAATACATACATAAAGAGAGTAAAAAACAAAAATATTTTAATGAAACCCCATAATACGAGCCAGAAAGCTTGAATACAAAATACTAGGGGTGCTCAGATTGTCTGAAATCTGTCCAATGTGCAACCATCAGAAATCTGGTACTTTTGATTCCCTTCTGACTCTGAATGCAGAAACAGAATCAGAAAAGGAATCAGAAGTACTGAATCTAACTCCGTCCCTGGATACACACTACTAGGCTCTTGCATCTGGTCTCCCTTTCTCCTTCCTTCCCTTACCTCCTGTTGTCTTGCTTAGCATTTAGCAACGGCATGCTGTGGGTCTGTGGTGGCTCTGCCCAGTGCCAGTCCCTCCAGGTGGCTACTTCTCCAAAGACTCACCGCCCCTCTCATAGCTTGATCTTGAAAGATTCGAGTTGCCCCCCCCCGGTAGCTAATGATGAAAAGTACCAACCCCACCAGGCCCTTACCCCGTCCTCCAGATTTCTCCATTTCAATTCTTCTCCTCCTCCTCCAAGTGTTTGTTGTCCTGTAGTGAGTCTGTCACCCTCTCTGCCTGGATTCATGAGATCCTGGATTGAAGCGTGCCACAACAAGCAAAAAATTATTTGCTGCACCCCCCCAGACCAGACTGTTTGTGCTCCACCCTGCATTATTCCACTCCAAGTCCCAACTCCCCTCAGTCACTCACGTGGTTTTCCTCCCAGAGTTACCTGGGAGGTGGCCAACTAAAACAAATCCTGGAGAGCCTTCTCTGACAGATGCAAAACATAGGGTGATTGGTGAAGAGTTCTCCCTGGGCTTGTTGAGGTTGGTCACTTCCTGGGTAACTCTCAGAGAACTGCGAGCAACTGAGGTGAACGGAAATGCAAATCCATATTGGCACTGGGAGAGCGCATACAGTCCAGGACCTGGTAGTCAGTGAGTCACCCATCATGAATCACTCCTATGATGACCAAAGAAATGTAATGTTTAAGAGTGTTGCTGGACAGGCTTGAAAATAAAAATCAGTTCTTGTTACTGATCACAGGGGGGGAAGGGGACTAGGAGAAACAGCTGATGGGCAACGCAACAACATTGTTTGGGGCCGAGTGGATGGGGGGCACTAAGTTAATTAATAATGTGGTTACTGACGTGGAGACAAGTGACATAATGCAAGTTGCAGGACTTGGGTATAGTCAGTGGTCTTCAGCTCAGCACTCAGTCAACACAGACTGAGCCTTCTGCAGGTCCAGGACAACAACCACAGTAGGTAAGAGGAGAGATTATTTTTTTTTTCAATTGCACTCAGATGTGGGTTCCAATTCCAATTTTGCATCCGAAAGGATCTGTGAATTTAGATATTTAGCCTTGAATGCCAAAATTCTGGATAAAAGCTCGAAATCTGATGGATTTCAAGCAACCCTGAATCTGACCCTCTAGGCAGTACTGGCAGCTAGCTGAGCCTGCTATGTAAAGGTAGTTGAGAGGTGGGAGCATGAGATTCCGCTAGTGCATCATAGAAAGATGGTACTGAATTATTCACTGGCTGTTGGCTCAACCAACCACGTCATTCGTACTTACATGCTGTTGTTCAGCTGGCAAATGAAAAATGAACACGGTGATTCAAGGACTCCCTCCACTAGTCCCAGCATTCAACTGCAGTCAAAAATCCTTCCCTCTGAATTCACAGCCTCAATCTCATTTTCCCTTAAGGATTTTTATTTTTACTTGTCTTTTTACATAATCTTCACATTTCCCTCTCCCTTCCCCTCAGGCGTCTGATGCAGTGTCCACTGCCACTGTTGAATAATTGATATGAGCATTCCTAATCAATATAATGTTTTAAATTGATTAATCAATCAAGATAATCAATCATATTGACCAGTTGTTGCAGCACAACACTACCAAAAAACATGACGTGGGGGGGGGAGGGCACAATGCTATGGGTAAACTCAAAATGCCACAAACAAAGGCACCTTTCTGAAATGCATTATGGATGCAGGCAGGCAGGCAGGCATGCTTTGGTGTACAAATTTTATACTGACGCAACAATAAGTGGGTTTTAAAACCTCCTGCTTTGCTGTACAGTCTACCTTCCCCAGTGTGAACTGACCCTTTGAGTCCTCTTTTTTCAAAGTCCAAACTAAAAATTGTTGTTCTGCCTCTCCAGTGACCCGGTCAAATGCAGATGGGTCTTTGTGGGTGAGGATCATATAGTTGTGGTAGTGCTGGAGGGCCTGCAGAAAACAAAGTACTTTGTTTACTGCTGCTTGGGAAAAAGGTCTGTGTGTGGGAAAGCTAATTATCTAAACATTTAATTACAATGAATGGGGGGGTAACAAACATGGATAGTCTAAAAATGTTAATTTCCGAGCTACTCTTCATGTTCTGCAATGTTTGCCTTTTGTTTTGTACAGGTAGGGGGCTACTACATGATGTTGTTTCCAGCAGTGTGTTGTACGTACAAGGTCCACCTCCAAATGTATTGTCGTTTTCAAGGCCATTTCTTCGTAAGGGGCCTGCCCTAATAGTGTGCCTGCCCCATCACTTCTTTTGTCTTCTCCTTGCAAAGAAGTGAGTGTCTTTGCTTTCCCAAGATGATGATGTAAGTAGGAAGAGAATGAAGACAGCAAGTCAATGAGAGGATTTGTTCAGGTTAACCTCCCTGACCCGCCTACTCCTTCAATCTGACAGACAGGCCCACACTTCCCCATGATTGCAAGGCACAAAAAAACACACAGAACTGCCCTAAGAGATTATATCAGTGTTCCATATGTTGCTTCCAGGAGCTCTTTACCATTTAAAAGAAAGAAGGCACAATGAAAAGACACTGTTACTGGCAGTGTGACACCTGTACCAACTGACAACCCTAGAAGAAGTGTGCCCTTACATCACTTCTGCTCTCTCATTTCTTGAACACTTGCACCTACAGAGCAACTTTCCTGCTTTTCTTTTTTTTTTTAAACTCCATAAAAGTTTATTTATAATTGTGAATGTTACAGATAATCCAAGGCTTTTCAAGTTCTTCACACAGTTGTTCACAATAGGTCCTTTCTTGATTGCCCATGAAATTACATATAATGTAAGTCATAGTGAAATAAGTACAGTCAAGCCCACTTAAACGAATACCGCTTAAGTGCATATCCCACGTAAACGACTGAAAAATAAATGTCCCGATTCCTTTCCTATCTCGGTCAGTATAACGTGTTCATTTAAAGGAATTGAGTGAGCCCTTGTAATTGCATACATTTTAAGTGCCTGAGCCATCCATTTCCCAAGCGCCTGTCATTAGCGAGTCATTAATAGCCTACTAAAATCTCATTTGTTGAAGCGATCCTAATTAAGTAATTAGCGGTTTATAACAACGGCAGTTACAGCGCCGCCAGACAGATCTCACCCTACCACACTTATAATGGCAGAAACACCGAAAAAACAAAAGGAGCCCTGCTTGGCTGATAAGATAAAAGTCTTAACTCTTCTATCCAGTCCTGGTTCTTCCCAAAGTGAGGAGCATGGCAGCTGGGCGTGTCTCAAAACCAGGTGTGTAGGATAGCCAAAAATAAAACACAGACCTTGCTGATTACCAGATGAATGGCAACCTAGGCTGTAAAAGAAAATGAGAAGGCAAGGATACCGGTGTGGAGGATGCTCTCCTCCACTGGTTCGAACATGCCTTACACACTGATGGATGCAGAGGGATAGTGAGATTAAGGTAGGGGAAATGTAAAATAATGTAAAATAAGAAACTATTGCAGTGCAGTTCATATACAGTCCCATACAGTTCCATACAGTACCAGAGAGTACACTTTTAATCGGCAATGATTCACAGCTGCGGCGAGAGGCTGCAAAGTCAGCAAATGTTGTGTAGAATAAGAAGTAATTTTTCAAGGAATACAAGGCTGCATGTGATTAACACAATGCTAGTGCCAGTGATTGCTTATGCGGATATAATGTATGGGGGAGGGGGCAAATAAAACTGATTTGAAAAAAGTAGACAGTATATACAATAAAATGGCCAGGTATATTACGGGGTCACATAAACTTACACATCATTGTGAGTTGTATAGAAATGTAGCTTGGGATCATTTGTATAATAGGAGAAATCAACATATAACTAAAATTATGTGTAAGTATATTGAAAATAAATTACCTGGATACATTACCAAAGATCTAAAAATTAAATACCCAATTAAGGGTTTGAGATCAGCCCAGCATATAGAGTTTGAAGTGCCAAAGTATAGGACAAAATGTGGGTGTGCAACACTGTTTTATTTGGGTCCAAAAACTTGGAATAATCTGCCTGTTGACCTAAAATCTTATGGAGTTAAAATAAATTGGACTAAGATTAGGCATTGGTATCATAAGCAAAGTGAGAAACCCCATGAATGCTGCATGGCATTGGAAAATGGATAAATGTTTAATAGATGGGTAATTGGTGTTTAGTGGGATGTGATTTAATAAGTGAAAATGTATTTATTAAGTATATGTATATTTGCATTTTTTGTATTTTTGTATGTCTTGTAAAATGTTCTCCTTATACTGTAACCAGGTTATGCACTTTAGAAGGTGTCCCTTGAAAATGAGTGTACTTATGTACTCAATGGGATTGTTTTACCTTGTTCAATATAAATGAATAAAATCATTACTACTACTACTGCTACTATGTTGTTGTAAATAGCAAGATCGCATTGAGGAATAGCCTGCTTAAACTTAAACGTATACATTTACAGTCCTGAGGCTATGCGTTTAAGCTGGTTTGACTGTACTATCATTCAATTACTATATTGTTCTAGTTCTATGGCACATGTAAAAAGGTAACAAACTTTCACAGTGTCATGATAATGTCCACTGGTCGATCAAAACAATGTAGTATATAGAATATGTTTTATACAAAACTTGACTTGGGAACTATTTCTGTGCAGCTCCCCTACTACCTCTCCATTTTTAAATCTGTACCTATTGGTTATTCACAGCCTTTGCATTGTATGGGCCCAAGAACCTGTCCACTTCTGGGCTCCTCTTCTCCCCCTTCCATCCCACCAGACTCCCCCTCTCCCGCATGTTCACCCACTATGAGATGCCAGGGGTGCCATCTGTCTATAAATTTTTCCTGTTCTAGTCGAAGGGTAAATGTGATTCTTTCCATCCTTTCTATCTCCTCCACTCGAAATGTCCACTGTGCCAGAGATGGAGGATCCAGTGACAGACATTTTTCAGTGATACATTCAGGGCAGCTACCCTGAGAACCTGGCCAAGGGCCACTACTCTTGAGGCCCTACAGTACACACTTAGTAATGTTAGAAAATGCGGTGACATGATTGTTGATTAAATACTCCTGAGATTCTTCCTTCCACTATTTCCCTTTACTCAGTTGCTTCCCCCCTTTCTTTAGTCCTTATCTTGCCCTTGACATATCTGGGATATTTGGTTTTAATTTATATCTGTATCAAAAATTATTGCAAGGAAATAATCAGACGTAATTTACTGCCATATTGTTGGAATGTTGATGCAATACCTATCTGCAAGTGCATTACAAAAGATACCAGTCTGTGAACTGTATATCTAATTTGTTGATTAGTCCTGAACTGTACATGAAACTGCCATATAGTACCCCACACTTTGGTCTCAGGGCCAGAGAAGTGGGACCCTGTGGTTGAAACCTTTTTTTGTCAGGGTGCCAACAATGTTGTCAGCAACAGCGCATGCATGACACTGTGAGTGGGGGCCAGTTACTGTCATTGATACTGTAACTGCCTCAGTTCTATTTTCCTGCCTTCAAGTGCGCACTGTGGGAGCCAGATAAACTAGGGTTACCGCTTGTTCCAATTTTCGTAGGACAATCCTGATTTGGGCAGCTGTGTCCTGCAAAAAAACATGAAAAATGCAGCATGTCCTGACAATATAGTAGAAAAAATTATTTTCTGACATTCCTCTAAATGTTGCAAAAAATACATATATAATACCTTAACTAAAATACCTTAAAATGATAAAAAAAAAAGGCCAGTTGAAACAACTACAAAAACTACAACCCTTAGTCTTAATTCTGATTATTTTGAGAAAACAAGTCCTTTGCATTGGTTGAGGTTACACATTGTCCTGTGAAAAATCATGTTTCAGTAAGAAATGTCCCACAGGGCCTTTTAAAAGGTAGTAGCCCTAAAATAAATGCATGTCTCAGTTTTGATACTCACTTTCTTTTTTTCTGAGCGTAACATGTCTGTTTCTTGAAAGCAAAAACCTAGGCCCATGGGAATGCTTTTTGCTGCACTGTCAGTGTGGGAAAAACATCACCCTGACATACTGACATATGCTTTGCTTCACCTGCCCTGGACATACCCATGATATAAAGACCTCTGTGCCACCTTTGGCTATCCCAGACTTCAGGACAGGCCTTGACACAAGCAGTCTCAAAGTAGGTCGCCAGACATCTACCCCCATGACCTCACTGATCTTCAAGAATGGTCATGGTTCTGAGCTCTCCCAGCCCCATGGAGCTGGGGCAATGATGGCAGTGTCAGGTGGTGGAGTCAGGCAGCTCTCTGATCTCTTACTGCTGGTTGCAGGATCACTAGCCACTAGTGTTGGACTGTCGCATGGCTGGAGTCGACACCATCCTTGGTGCCTAGCACAGTGTCAGCATCAGCACTGATTCGGACACTGGTGCTGCTTGCAGCACCGGTGTCAGTGTGGATCTTCATGCCACTGCTGTCTGAGTCAGTGAGGCTATCAGTGCCAGTGTTGGTGCAGACCTCGACGTTGATGCCTCAGCCAGTGCCAGTTTTGCAGCTGGAGTCTGCATCAACCCTGGGTCAGTACCTGCAGCAGGGTCCACCAGAAGCTGACCAGTTGTCATCCAACCAGGGACTCCCCCTTGGTGCACCCCTTACCCTAGCCTCAACCAGTGCTGGGGCTACTGGTTTGGAACATGTTACTTGCCCCTTCTCTCAGGTGAGGTCTCCAAGAAGAGAACAGTTCTAGACTGAGCACAAGTATGGTGGATTCCCAAGTCACCAACATCCCCTTTAGGCCACAGTCTCTTCTGCAAGGATGGCTGAGTCTCTCAGGCCTCAAGCCCAGGTGTCTCTGCAGCAGTTCCATCAGTGAATAGAGAAAGTTCAGCTCTGTCTCAGAAAGACTAACTAGGTTTCCAGAGCCTCCCCAGCTCCATCATCTAGTGGTGTTCCAGTCTCCTCTCCATCAACATCCTCCTCAGAGGATACCGAATCCTTTATCCGTGTCTCCTGTGATACTAGAGATGTTCTCTTTCAGCAGATCGTAAGGGAGATACATGAGGTGCAGAAACAGCCCTATAGTTGGTGAAAACTAATGCTGTGCCACTGCGCTTCTTGATGTTGCCCTGTCGGGACACAGTAGGAATCCCTTTCTGTCATACTGTACAGTGACAGGCAACTGTGGCAGTCTGGAGGCTTTATGTCACCCCTCCTTCTGATCCAGACTCATTACCTCGCTCCAGCTGGATCTCCTGGAGATGTTAGTCATCCTACAGTGAGGCTGACAACTCTTCTGGTAATAATAGGAGACCCATATCTGTGACTAGGTCATACCCCCTCCTTTGCCGTGTTTCAGACAGATGGATATTTTGGGGAGGAAAATGCTTACTTTGGCCACAAAACATATGTACTGATTAATGTCACTGATGACATCATGTGGGATCTGTTGGAGAGACACAAATATTCTTCTGAGGAAATATATGACACTATCACAGAAATTAGGGCTGAACTGCAGCAAAGTACTAGGGGCCCTGCTTATAGTAAATATAGTTACAGACTATTTAACTTTAGCTGTTAGCAGTATTACTCAATATCAATTTTGTTAACATACATGTCCCTCCTCCCAAGTCCAAGTCACAAATGTTTTACTTTGTTTTAAAAACTAATCCCAAAGTCATCTTCTATATCTTCTACAATATAAAGGCAGTCATGAAGATTCTGTATAAAACAGTAATGCACTGCACTGTATGTAGTCGCGCTGGCACTGCTGGCATTATTGTTTTCCATGGGCGGTTAATGCTTTGTACTAGTTGTGCTGAACAAACAAAGATTAGGTACAACAGTATTTTATCTGCTTAACTTTCACTGTTTGACTACTGTAGCACGCTTTATACTCAGCTCTTGACAGTGTATTTGAGGGATTTGAGTTGAAACAGTCACGTTAACGTAACTCTAAATGGCAGCCTTTTTATTTGCCTACTGAGGGTCAGCAATGTAATCTGAATTTGCATCTGACATGATTTTAATAATTGATTTATTTTTAAATATCTTTTGTTGGCACTTTGCTAGTAGAATCTTGACTTAAGAAACCTATACATTCATGCTCAGGTCACTATGCAGGTTCTTCAATTTGACATATTGATATGTTCTAGCCTTTTTGTGCACCATTTTTAGTACTTAGTAAATGTAAACAAGAAAAACATTTGAACCCCTTTAGGCCCTACCTGCCACCAGTTACTGAGTAGCCCTCACCTTGCCAGCTGACTGGGGAGGGCAGGCATCATGTGGCCAACAAGAGATCAGTACTGCTCCTAGGACCTCACTCATGCTGTGGGGTGGCACGCATGCACAAAAACTCAGAGCTTGCTTCACTCTAACATCACGAGCCCAGGGATGGGAGTAGGGCTCCAGTCACAAACTCAGTAGCATGTCACACTGCCTACAGTACCACTGAGCAAGCCAGCCTATTTTACTTGTTATTTATTGTTAGGGAAGCATCCTGTCTCCAGAGCTGGCTTTATGTTCTACCTCACCAAGAGACAGTATAGCGTAGTGGTTAAGGGCACTGAGCTGGAGACCTGGGTTTGAATCCCAACAGTCCCCACGTCCACACTGTGTGACCCTGAGCAAGTCACTTAACTTTCTTGTGCTCCCAGGTTGCACCTGGAAACAAGCTCCAGCTTAGTGTGCCTTTCCTTGTTAAACAATTTACTTTTTCCCTTTCACTACGATGGTACCTGCTATTACTGTATATACCTCAAAGGATGGCTGCTGAGAGAGGGACTCTGATGAATGGCAGTGGCCAAGAATGGGCAAGAGTTTTCACCTGTCCCATTATCCCCTGCACACATTCATCTGTGATTTAATCCCTCTGTCCTCTTCCCACTAAGTGAACTGCCATATCATGCTTTGATTCTGGTCAAAGTCCAAGAGTGGTATGTAACTCCACTCTTTCAGAATTAGTCACTGTGTGTGCCAGGAAGGCTGCAGACTCATCCCTGTCCCCAGGAGTTTGAGTAAGTCACCTCATTTGAGCACCGCTGTGCACAATCTTCGTGATCAAGGCAAGAAGTGAAGGGGCTGACCTGCTGGATAACCTAGGCGTCTTGCACCATAACCCACAACCAAATAAGTCATTTTAATACTGAGCCTTCAGTCTCAGGTCCTGCAGTTTCATTACACCCACTGCAAACTCTCAAACAGAAACTACTTCTAGTAGACATCTAAAATAAAAGGAACATTGATCTGGTGGTCTAGCATATCGGCAGGAAGACAAGTAAGCTAAGTTTATCATTTTGCATTTTCTACGGTGCAGTACCAACTTTTTTTCCTATATAGATTTTTATTTCCCCACCAGCCACTTGTCTTCAGGGATATATTCTGGTGTTAGGGATGTACCCTGATCAGGCCAACAAAACCCAAGCTATCATGGAGGTAGCAGCTGGTGTTTTTCTCCTAGCCTTTCCTCTCTCTCACCTCCCCAGGTGTGTGCCACAGCCTATGTCGACCCTTACACATGCACTGTGTTCCCGCTCCAGCAGGAGCAAACTCCCCGTCCTAGCTACAGGGGTCCCTGTGGTAATGAAACCTGACAAAAGCCCATCTGGTCAAAATGCACTGCTGTATGGCAGCTGTCTCAGCCTAACCTGATCCTGACATGATGCACCAAGTCTGTTTTAGAGCCCAGGCCATCTGCCTGGCAACACGTTGTGCTGGGCCATCAGGGCATTTCATTTTCATTTTTTTCATTTTTATTTTTTATACTTGTTAGCTGATGAGCAATACTGCCCATTTTCACAAGCCAGAAGTATTGAAACAGTCAATGTTAGTAAAAAATAATAAATATATACACAAATTATTAAATACAATAGTACAAAACTCCAAGCACAGTAACAAACAGGTACAAATCAATTACAGGCACATTCACTGGAAGACAGCTCTTCTACTTGCAATACTAAGTCTACTGCTGCACACAAATGAAGCAACAGCCTCATTCTCTGCTCTTGGGCCCATAAGCTTTGTCCATGTGTGCACACACACTGGCCAAATGAAATACTAGAAAGGTGTGTATAACCCTTGTGAAAATCAAGCTGCTCAAAAAAAAAAATAGATAGGTTTTAAACATCTAACAATGAAAATGCAACACACAATGTCTACCAGCTGCATAGGGCCCAGCAGTAAGGCACCTGCTTGGCACGTTGCCAACCTGGGTTTGTGCAATGAGCCCAGGATGACTGGAAGAAAGGCCAGTAGCATGTTAAAACAGCCCCCATTTGGATGCTGTCCTTGAGGGGGGGGTGGGGGTTTGATGCACATCACTCTTTTAGTGGCTCCTGGTGGAGTTGTTTCTTGGAGGTGTGGGTTACCAAGTGCTGCCATGGTGCCCCGCCCCCCCAATGCTGCCAAGTGTGCAGTAAAGTAATATGGAAGAATTATTAGGGGATTGAAGAACAGTAATAAAATGGCCTTATCCGGTACACCAGATGATGGCTCCCCCCTCACTCCCATGCCACCAGGCACCACAGAGCACCACCCCACTCTCCCTATAAATCAATAAACATTAATGCCTGACTAATTTTAGATTGCCAAATATTACTGAATTATTTTAAGAGTATGCTTTCAGATAGGAAGCCTTTTCTTACTTAGAAATACTCTGCTAGCTAGTTATTGCTACAGTCACTGCCGGGACCTAGACAGTCTGAATCCTACTTGCTACAAAGGCACGGGGCCAACACTGCTTCTATATTAAGCTGTGAAACTGACAGCAGAAGGGAACCCTGAGAGTACTGTGTCAAGTGCAGCCAACTGATAGTCTTCGTTGCATGCTGGGTACTCGCCAGGGAGAAGAGGGATTTCCCCGTAACATAGGAACAAGAAACACTGGAATGTGGCCAAAATTCATGGAGCATGGCCAGTAAACAACGCTGATGCCTGTGTAAACCTTGTCTAGCCAGCTGCTGTGTCAGATAATATCAAAATCTGTGCCAAACTGGCTACGTGATCACATATTATTTCCACATTGTTTTGAGTAACTATTGTCCTTTACTGTAGGAGTTGAGTAAACCAGTGCTGCAAGTTTTCAGTACTCAGTGTCTAGTGTTCTTTAATGAACAGCCGTAAAGGGATCAG
The DNA here is from genome assembly GCA_016271365.2 of Neoceratodus forsteri. NCBI lineage: Eukaryota > Metazoa > Chordata > Ceratodontiformes > Ceratodontidae > Neoceratodus > Neoceratodus forsteri. The sequence continues at coordinate 646,756,804 of CM057449.1, forward strand.
CATTCTGTTTCTTTTACTTAGCCAACTTGTTTACGTTTGCTCACTGGGAACGGTGGACTGGTTCTCATTCCTATTTTCAACCATGTCTCAGGTCAAGATGGCATCAAGTAACACTGAAAACAGTCTGCAAACATCAAAGAAATTATAATTAGGGCTGTACTTTTGTTATGGTAAAAGCTGGAAAAAATATATGTACTTACTTAGCTTTTGTTAACCAGGTAGGCATGCTAGACAAATGAATGCCTGTTTTCTGGTACGACCCGGAAGGTTACAATGGAAACAACAATACATGAAATGGCAAATACTTTTTTTTAAACTCAGCTTTATTAAAAATCAGATAAGCGGTACAACCATACAAAAATGAGAAGCATTTTATTTATTATTAGCATTTGTTTATCGGGTAAGCACACTAGACAAGGAATGCCTATTTTCAGGTACGGCCCAGGATTTACCAGAGCCGGGTTTACAAAACAGTGCGAGGGAATTACAACAATGTGAAATGCAAGCAATGAGCAGGGCAATACAAATAAACAGGTACAGGTACAGGATGAACAGATACGCCTATACATCAACGGTAAGAACAAGCAAACAATAGTAACATTTCATGGAAATAATACAAGCACAATTTGTCCCATTTTGAGGATGGTAAGTACTGAGGAGAGGGGCATGCAGGGTAGATAATTCCCCTCAACAGAACTCAAAGGGTGGCTAGGGGAACCAGGGGAAGGGAGGGTGCACACCAGGGTTTTAAAGAGGAATAATAAAAACAATTAAAACCACTCATTTTCAGGACATGGTGGCTATGGCTTTTAACATCATTCATGGCTATAACCTTGTAACAGCTTTAGTTTAGATTGGTATAATAGAACTGAAGCCTTTACTGTAAGAGTTAGTTTCAGGTGTAAGAGAATTGTCATCTTCAAAGCCTATAACATGCAAAACTAAAAACCAAATAAACCATATTGAAGAGTCACTGTAGTGGCCTTGTGTCATTGTCAAGGCCCCTGGAATTCTGCGGTTCTGTGGTTGCGGAATTTGCCGTAGAATTTGCATCATGCCGCAGAATATATATAGTGCCGCAGAATTCATTGTTTTTGGTGAATTTTCATATAAATATACTGTTTTTCCATAGTGTCAGGCTTTCTTTCCCACCTCGTTTATCCTGAAGCCCCTACTCTATGCTCAGATATGATGTCATCGATGACATCACATCATATTTAGCCAATGATAGGACTGCATTCTGCCCGGAGAAATGAATAAATCATGCCGCAGAAATCAGAAAATGCTAATTTTGCACCACTGGAGAGGTGACTGGACTCCATCGTGTGCGGAGTGGTGGGAAGAGTTTATGAGTGCATTGAATGCAGAAAGATCGGTTCTTTCCCTTTATAATGCTTCACCACTATTTCTACAGTGTTGGGGGAAGCTATTTCAATGTTTGAAGGACAGGTATGGGTATTAGAGATGAAGCCCATTATTCTCACTTTTAACTATTGGAAAGATATCGACCCCAGCTTGGCATAATAAGTTGGTATATCCTTTCCTCCTTGGTGCCTCCCTTTGAAGACGTAGCTAAACTATATGTAGTTGGGTCATACTTTGTTTGTTTTTATGAGATTACATTACGATTGTATTCATTAAATATGTGAGTCAGCCACAGGGATAGCTGCCAGGGGTGGGCAGGGGAGGTGGGGGTGGGCTAGGTTTTTTTTTTTCTTCTCTTTCCCTTTCATTTTATCTTGGAAGGGGTTTTAGGGGCTTGTTTTGCTTTGATATTTCTTTTGTATCAGTTGTTTTATGGATTCTCTGTGTTATGTATTTGTGTGGTTTATATGTTATGTTAGATAATCTTCAATAAAGCTTGGTTATTTGCAAAAAAAAAAAAAAAAGAAATCAGAAAATGCTGCCACAGAAGTCAAGGAGCCCTGCCGCAGAAATCAGAAAATTCTGCCGCAGAACACCATGGGCCCTGGTCATTGTTTACTAAGCAATAGAAACTGTAACTAACTGTTGAACAAATTTACACATACAACTGTGTGTCCGCTGTGATTTCCATTAGGTAGTTATTATCCAATGGTATTTTAGTGAGAGATAGGGAAGTAGAGTAGGCCTCTGGTGACCTGTAAGGGGGAAGGGAGAATTGTAAAATACAATACATCTGAACACAAGAGCAGCAATAGACAAAACAATAACATTCTCAAATTATGTATGACCATCCATGTCACTGAAATCATGGCATTGTTGTGGATGGTTAAAATGACAGAAGACATAGAAATCATAATAAAGGTAATAGAAAGTTATAGATCCACTGCATGTTAACTAAATTACCTATGTTTTGCCATAGTCTGTGATACAAGCACATCAGCAAAAAATTAAAAGATTTTAAAAAATTACATTTTTAGGCTGTCCTTTTAGCCAGAGTTAGTGCATTTTGCTGTCATCTGGGAGATGGGGGCTCACATGCAAATACATTATGCCACATGGGGACCAGACTGGAGATTAACGGCCTTGTAGAAGTGAGGATGAAAATTACAGGTCTGTCATGGCAAACACCAAAAACTGGTGTTTTCAAGAAAAAATTGTTCGAATCACGGTGCCATGGAAAATGTCAAAAATCATGGAGATTTCATACAAATAGTAAAAATCATGGTATCCCTGACTTCTGTGACAAAGGTACAGCCCTAATTACGATACACTGTAAATGAAATAATCAGCTAGTTAAAAAATGAGAAGTTACAAACCAGTAGCTCTTAATCTTATCAAGTATCTCTTCCACAGAGCTACATGGTTTGGCCTTAGAGTCAGAGGCACTAAGACCTCATGGGAATAGGAACTTTTAAGGCTAATGGAATTGAGATAGGGTGCTGATGTAGCACAGCAGCAAGTACCCACCAGCACCATATATAGGGCAAAGTGCCGCAGCACCATTTTTCCCTCCAAGAAATGACAAAAAAAATAAGCACAATCAGAAAGTAGCATCAATAAGGAGAAAACATACACACACACACACACACACACACACACACACACACACACACACAGTGGGCTGCCCAGTAGCCCAGTGCCACTCATGTTTCAGTTCTGGTAACTTGCACTGGCAGCGAGCTGAGGGAGTGAGAATCACGACAAGCAGGACTGAGGAGTGCTGCTAAGTGCAACGTAAGCCAGCCTGAGTGGATGATAGCCAGGCCCCACCATTGCAGCTGCTTTTTGAAGTGGGCCAAGGAGTCAGCTCCCTTTGTGAAGTGTCATGTTTTTTTTTGCACAACTGTGCACTGCCACGCAGTGGCACTGTTCCACTAAAACCACAGGGGTTGCAAGATCATCAACAAAAGGATCTAAAATGTAAACTATAGGCTGGGGGTCTGGGGGCTGCCTAGGTCCCCAGAAAATGTTTTAATTTGGCACATTCTGGTGCACTTTGGGGGTCATTTTAAACAGAATTTACTACCCTGTTACCCCCTTCCCATGCTCAGTAAGTTGCACCCCAGCCCCCTCCCCGGAATCCTCCCAGTGGAGTATGTTGTCCGAACCACCTTCTCCATAGCCTAGCCACCTGCTCCAGTGCATGGCCCCCAGCCCTAGCCAAACACAGCAAGCTGCATCCTAGTTCCCCTCCCTAGAATCCTCAGCCCTTCCCCACCACATTACCTGTAGCCACAGGGTCTGCTCTCCCTTTTATTGTCAGTGCCATTCCAAGGTAACCCTTGCTTCAGTGTTTTTCTGGGGTTATTGCTTATTATTGGTAAGCTCTGATGTAGGAACACAATGTTAATAAATAAGGCTGGCAATGGCAGGTTCTTACATTGCTGCAGCTTCAGGAGCCAGAAGTGAAAGTAAACCAGCAATACAGCTGGCACAGCTAGATAAGTGGGAAATATTTTTTTTACAAATAAAGCACACCATACATTTACACTATAAATAATGCTATAATTGTATTTCTGGATTCTGAACACAAATATAAACCATTTGTGCTTTGCACTTTTGGTTTATAAATTGCACCACAATCACTCCCCGTCATTATCACCTTATGATGGGTGTACTTAAATTTCAGCATGGACATCATACCACAGATCTCAAGGCAAAGGAAATGTGCAGAAATATTCACTGTAAGTTGTTCTCACCAAGCCTACTGGTTTCAACTATCCCCCAAGTAAGTGATAATTTCCAAGCCTGCTAGGGCTGGAAGTTTGACCTATACAAATGGAGTCGCAAATTGGTTTCTGCTCCTTGTGCAACACATACAGCATGGGTGTCTAAACAATCTTGGTCTGTATCTTACTATCTTGTGACCATGTGAAGGGTTTATATTGGGCAGCAACCTATAGGAACTAAGTTTACCCACTTAATGCAAAACTGTATTAAAGTTATTCACCATTGTCATCTTTCTAACTTGAATACTATCAGAGAGTTCACCACCTAGAAATGACAGGGATCTCCTCACTACAAAACAATGAAAGTCCCCTCACTTAAACATTTCCTATTTAACTACTGGCCATGTGGAATTATTATATAGCAGCAGAGATGAGCCCTGACCTAGGAACCTCTCTGGACCTAGAAGGTGAGCCATGAAAATAGTGCTACTAGTTCAGTTAGAAAACTGTGATACTCCAACTCAGCTGATTTACACCACATAGCAACATCTGTAGAACGAATGTAATCAAAACACTGTCAGCAACGATGAAACATGTAGCTTGTGAAAATGAAGATTTACCTAATGACAGCCACAACCCAAATCTTAAATGCCATGGAATAAACAGCTTCATGGTATGCATGTGTAAAAACACAACTGTTTTTTCACCTCATCTTTGCCAAATTGACCTTCACATCTATCTGAGCATAAGGTTACAGATGGAAGCCATGGCGGGGGGGGGGGGGGGAATTAATGGGTTTCTGGCACAGAGACACCCAGTGTTTTTTTTTTTTTGTGAACAACAGCTGCGAGAAATGGCTTTCTCTTTTAAGTCTTCAGTTTTACACATGCATCCCCTGGGTACTGCCTCAACAACCACATTCACTGTTTATAATGTTCAAATGGCATTAGCAGAGATAAATATGTAATTTGTGTTAATAACGTGGCCCCTAGATATAACTTAAACATTTATTTATTTTAGTATTATTTATTTATTGAGAAGCAAAATTAAACCCTTTGAGTAGCAAACTCTTTTGCAAAGGCTCCTCGTCTGATAGCACAGAAATAACAGTAACACATGATGATGTGAAGATACATACATAGAGTAGGTTAACATAATCATATGGTGGTTCTAACTTTCAAATCAAAAGTTGCCCATTCCATCAATTAAAATGAATCGCAGGGTGATTTCAGTGGCATTTCCCATGCTTTGCAATTTAGTTCCTTCGCTTCAAATGTACCATCTCACAATGTATTGTTGCCCAGGGGAGTGTTCTGCTTTTAGTCAAACTATCACGTCAGAAATTATGCAATTTTGCATGCTGCTGCAGGGAATTATCACATATACAAAGAAATGAACACTATTTTTAACCAGCCCATATTAACACCTTACTGAGGTATAACAGGAGGTCATGCATGGAGAAGGAGAAGAGTGGAAGGGTGGAAAGAGTTAATTTGGATCCACAACAATGTACTGCTACTTCTTAATCTAAAAAAATCTTCAGCCCAGCAGCACAGGTAAACTTCTTCTCTGGTAGAAGTTGAGAGTGAGACTTCCACCCGACCTGACCCTGACCTGATCCTGACCTACTTATCTGTGTTGTGGCTCATTGCCTCCCTTTCTCATCTTGACCCAAATGGAATGTAGTCCTCAGTTCAAAGTATTGGCTCCTTTCTTCCCACTCTGTCCCCGTGACTCCCAAGCAGTGACTGGGCTCCCGATCTGGTCTCCTGGCTCCTGACCCTGACAACCAACTCATACCCATACAGGGACACTGGTTTACTGTGATTGGTAAAGGGCAAATTCCATTTTGCAGACTAGAAAAAATGGTATTGTCACTGGTGTCTGCAAAGCCAAAATCCGTTTTTACTAGTGTTTTATTTTGTGACCTTTGTTTAACAATTTTTTTGTCTGCTAGCATGCATTTTAGCAGTTTTGACCTCTACTACTGTGCATTTATCCATATACCTATTAAAAGTTATTCAGAAAATGACCTATAATGAGCTCAGCCCTTACCACTATTTACTTTGTGTCTTATACGTAGTCCTGCCACTGTTATTCACCTCTGTCCACCCTTGAAGTGAGACTGAGTAAAAATGGATCCTTAAGCAGCAGCACCACAGTGCCTCAACATACTCAGAATTCAGGCCCACACAAACATAGCCAACTTCCCCCGACACACATGCCTGAGTCTCCTCCACACCAACATGCCCAGCTCCCCACACATACACTTGGTGTCTCTGTTCACCAACATAGCCGGCTCCCCGTACATGCCTGACACCACCCACCACCAAAACAGCCTCCTCCCCACACATGCCTGACACCACCTACCATCAGCACCGCCAGCTCCCCACACATGCCTGACACACCAATGCCGCCAGCTCCCCACACATACCTGACACCACCAATGCTGCCAGCTCCCCACACATGCCTGACACCACCAGTGCCGCCAGCTCCCCACACATGCCTGACACCACCAATGCTGCCAGCTCCCCACACATGCCTGACACCACCCACCATCAACACTGCCAGCTCCCCACACATGCTTGACACCACCCACCACCAACACCGCCAGCTCCCCACACATATGCATGGCCCCTCCCAATGCCAATACAATACTAAGACAGCGAGTACTGTACTCCTCATTTTCGAAGTGAGGTGAGAGAAGCTAAATTTGGATTAGTACAAATAACATCATCTTTAGAGTAAGTAAGTTCTCTTATTTGGTAACAATGTATTTTTGGTAATTAAATAAAAGGACCAAATAAACTCATTTGTGTCAGTCTGTCAAACACGCAGACACACACACTCACATACTGATTCGTGACTAAAAAGGTTTTTAAATTAGACCGTTTTCTTGTGTTCTGAGTTGACTCACACAATTTCCCATACACAACACAAACACATACAAAAGCACTCTATGCTCCCACCACGTACACTGGACCCCAGCACCCACATCCTAGTTGCCCTCCCACCCCTGCTGTCTACACTGGCTCCCCTTGGATCCACCTCCTCTTTGCCATCCCGACCCTTCTAACCCTACTTATCCTTTATTCCCCTATGGCCTCCTCCTCATCTCAACATACTCCCAAAAAGTTAACATACTGCCACCCCATGGTCAGAACCTTGGTTCTTCCATTACTCCTCTCTGGTAATATCCACCCTAACCTAGGCCCTGCCCCCACTAGTCCACCAACTAGGTCCACTGGCCTCCACATTGCCTCTTTGAACATAGGCAGCCTGCTGAAAAAATTCACTGCTCTTCAGTGCTGGGTCATTCTACACCAACCAGACATCATAGCCCTAGTAGAAACCGGGCTATCCAAGTCCACCCCTGACTCCTTTGTCTCTCTTCCAGGCTACATCCTATACCAGGAGGATCGAGTGGGTAAACTTGGAGGTGGTTGTGCGATCTATGGAGGCACCTGCAGTGGAGACCAAGGAGGATGCTGGGAACCTTCACAAAGGAGACCCACAGGAGGGTGGCATGAGACCCCACAGGGGAAGAAAACAACTCCTGGTGGGGGACTCAATCATTAGGGGGGTAGAAATGGGGGAGGAAGGGGAGAGGGAGGTAAGGTGCCTGCCTGGTGCCACAGTTTGGAGGGACAGGAAGCGAATCCTCAGGATCGTGGGAGCAGCTGCACGAGGGAGGGAGCTGGATGTCATTGTCCACCTAGGGACAAATTACCTGGCTAGGAATGGGATCAGAGCAGTGCAAGAGGAGTTTGTAGAGTTGGGTAGGGGCCTTAGACAAGTAGCGCATACAGTAACCTTCTTGGAGGTGCTGCCTGTCTATGGCAAGGGTGATGCTAGGGTTCTCCTCAACAGGGAATTCAATGAATGGTTGAAAAAACTGGTGTGGAGCTCAGGGTTTTGGCTTCATTGGGGACTGGGGAGCCACCTGGAGGGATGCAGACCTATACTGGTGCGATGGTCTGCATCTGTCCGGGGGGGAACCAGGATCCTAGGTGAGAGGTTTAAATGCTTCATTGGCATGCATTTAAACTAGCCAAGGGGGGAGGCACTGAAAAGAAGCAGGGAAATCCCAGCCTCCCCGCACAAACAACAGTAATTAGTGAGGTAAACACCAAGGTAGAGAAGTCATTAGGGAGCAGGACAGAAGTAAATGTAAAAAAAGACAAAGGCAGTAAGGACAGGAATAAGGCTAAAAGGGGTAAGGCCATCAAAAAGTGGAGGGTGATGAGTACCAATGCCCATAGTATGTGTAACAAGCTCGCTGAACTAGTGGCCTTGATGGAAGAGGGTTGCCTGGATATTGTGGCCAGTCACAGAAACATGGTACACAGAGAACCATGACTGGGATGTCAACATACCAGGATACACAATCTACAGGAGGGACAGGGAGGGTAAAAGAGGAGGAGGAGTAGCTCTTTATGTAAAGGAATGAATCAAAGCAACAGAACTAAAGAGGAAACAGGGAGCAGATGAGACACTCTGAGTCACCCTGGAGACAGGAAATGGTACCACAATCCGTATGGGGGTTGTATACAGACCCCCATCTCAGGGTGAGGGAATGGACAAGGAAATGATAGAAGGCTTCCTTAGAATGGCAGAAAAAGGGGAGATATTGTTGATGGGGGACCTGAATATGCCAGATGTTAACTGGAGCACCTTTGCTGCAGGCACATCCAAGAGCAGGGTCATTCTTGATGCCCTACAGGGGGCATGCCTCAGACAGCTAGTATTGGAACCCACTCGGGAGGAGCAATCTTAGACCTGGTACTCTCTAATGGGATGGAGAAAGAATCTCAGATTTAGAAGTGGGTAGCCATCTGAGAACAAGCGACCACCAAACAGTGTGGGTTCACGATAAACACAGCCATACAATCAAGCATACAAAAGCAAGAGTATTGGACTTTAGGAGGCGGACTTTGGGAAATGAGAGGTGCCTTAGAAAAGCACTAGCAAACAGGCAAGAAGGAGGAGTGGAGGAACAATGGGGAGTAATCAAAGCAGCCATCACAGAGGCAACAGGCCTTTGTGTAAAGCAAATCAACAAAACACAACAGAGGAAAAAAACGCTATGGTTCTCAAAAGAGGTGGCAGGGAAGGTTAAGGAGAAAAGGATAGCATTCAGGAAATATAAGGAAACACAGAAGGAGAAGCACAGAGAACTTTATCAGTTAAAGCAGAAAGAGGCTGGGAAGGCAGTCAGAATAGCAAAGGCCCAAACCGAGGAAAGGATAGCCAACTCTGTTAAGAAGGGATAAGACCTTTATAGGTACATTAGGGAGCGAAGAAAGACCAAAGGAGGGATACTGAGGCTTAATAAAGGGGAAGGAATGTGGGTAGAGAGTGACAATGAAAAAGCAGGGATACTGAATGAATATTTCTGCTCAGTATTCACAAAGGAAGAGGAGGGGGAGGTACCTAAACCTAAACCAAACAAGAGAAACACTGTGAAGACAGGGGTCGATACCAGTCCATTTACAGAAGAAAGGATTCTGAAAGAACTAATAAAATTGAAGGTGGACAATCAACTTACTGAATATCTGGCTATGCACGACATCCTGTGCCCAGAACAGCATGGTTTCCATGCTGAACGCAGCACTGGTACAGCATTAATGGAATTCTCCAACTTTCTGCACTCCTCCCTTGACTCTGGCTCCCCAGCTGGTGCAGTGTTTGTTGACCTCTCTAAGGCCTTCAACACTGTCTCCCACCCTCTCCTACTAGATGCCCTCTACCACACCGGTTTCTCTGCTGGCCCCCTCAGCTGGTGCTCGAGCTACTTATCAGCTCACTCCCAGTGTGTTAAAATCAATGGGACACTCCCAGAAACCCATCCTGTCCACTCTGGGTTCCCCAGGGCTCCATCCTGGGCCCCTTACTTTTTAGTCTCTATCTAAACACCCTGCCTAGTGCCTGCTCCAGCAATGTCCTTATGTATGCCAATGATGCCGTCATTTTTGCCACCCACCAAAATCCTACCTCCCTCCAGGACTCTTTCCAACACTCCTTCAATGATGCCAAAAACTGGTTTAAGGAGTGCAGACTCATCATTAATCTCAAAAAAAAAACAAGTCAATGCTCTTCACCCACCGCCAAAAAAAAGCTAGCAACAACCCACTCCTTATCCTCCCTAGCACCCTGCAACCACTTGAACAAGTCTACACCTACAAATACCTTGGGGTAATCTTTGACTCAGCCCTCGCCTTTCATGCCCGCATTAATGCCCTTGCATCCACCACTAACACCTGACTTGGCATCCTCTACCTCCACAAAGACTGCCTCCCACCTGATGCTCTCCGACTTGCCATTACATCCTCAGTACTGTCCCTTGCTAATTATGGCCTGCCGGTATATGGTGCTGCTGACACCACTGCCCTCAACAAGATTCGCCTTACCCTAAACAAGGCTTGCAGACTAATGACCGGTGTCCCCAGGCTCACTCACACATGTCAACTCTATGACATGGCCAATCTCCTTAACCTCAATGAACGACTCCACTACCAAACCTGCCTTCTAACTAAGAAAATTCTGATTGGGCTCTCCCCACCTGGGGTGACTGCCTTCATCCATCATACCCCCTCCACAGTCTCTACCTGAACCATGGACAAAGCCACCCTTCTAGTTCCCAGAACTAGGACCACCCAGGCACAGAGGTCATTCTGCTACAGAGCCCCATCCTGGTTTAACTCTCTCCCCTGCAACCATCTCCAACGTTCCCAAAATTGCCTCCTTCAAAACCACCCTTTGGAGCCTACTGTTTAACACCCACAGTTGCACCTGTCTCTAACTTATGCTCCGCTACTCTTGCTAAGCACCGAACCCCCACCTCACTCCCCCCCCCAACTCCCTCCTTGCCTCCCTCCCCTCTGCTGGTATATGCATGTATCAAATCTGTCACTTTGAAATGTTTCAAATTGCTCATTGTATGAGAACAACTGTGTAATTCTATGTCACTCTGTGTGTTTGAATTCTGTAAATATGTTACACTGTATGTCCTCTCTGTGACAAGATACCTTTGTAAATGAGCCCCTGGCTCAAATGTTGTAAATCTGATTGTACAACTAAATAAATAAAAATAAATAAATATTAGCAATAGTTGGAGCACACAGAAAAGACTTAACATTCACTACCACTATCACACAAGAGAAAGAATGAACATTATTATCGGAACCACAAACTGACCCTACTAATGTCATACAAAAGTCCAGGTGATTCAAGTCCTAAGGACGTAGCAAACCGATGCACCAAGCTTGGGTTTCTAGTATTGTGGTCAGCTGACCACTAGGTGTGAACCCAAGGAAGCGCTTCCTATACAGGCTGTAAAATGGGGCGTCCCCCAGTGAATCAGAAACAGGGGAAAGCACTGCAAGCCTCCTGGCCCTGGGAAGAAGGTGACTCCTGGTGTCACTGAGGCAATGTCAAAAGGGAAGTACCTGGTCGAAGATGGGTATTGTAGCCTGGTTGTAGGTGAAGAGAACCCTTATCTGGAGTTGTCAGCTGCGGTGGCCTCAGGCAGGAGGCAGGTGAAATCCAGTCGAGAAGAGGATGCTGGGTGTGATGATTTGCTGGATGACCTCTGGGTAGGTCCCTGGAATCCTTACCACCTCACCCCTGCAGCTTCAGAATCTGGCAATCTTCAGTGTGACCTCTTGATGAGCCACTGGAACACGAGACACCTATGGACGTTACAATCATGAGTGTGGCGACCCTCAGTGTGGCCTCTTGCATGGGCCACTAGTACTTACGCCACCTCGGGGAATGAGGCACAGAGCCTGGCAATCCTCGGTGAGGCCTTGGTATAGGCCACTGCTACTATTGCCACCTTGGGACAACGTCTATGCGGGAGAATGGGCAACGTGACTCCGAGTTTGGTGGATGACTGAAGTCCCTCAAGCTACAGTCGGGGCGGCTCCTACCCTGACTCACTTTAGTGGACCCTACCTACCAGCTGGCTACCACTTATGACCGGCAACTTGAACCTGGGGTGTCATGGTGAAGACCTGAGGTTAGTGGAGGTCATTGGAGATGGGTGCAGGTGATGCTGGGCTTCCTGGGAACCTTCCCTGGGTTGAAGAAGAGGCACCGGAGGAAGCCTAGACGAGGTGTGTGCAGGAGCCCCCTAGAGTTCAACAAGGATTTCTGTATCCTGGGGAATGCACAGCCACAAAGGAGTGATAAGGCCTCTTCTGCTGGAGACTGCTGCATAAAAGATTCGCTGGGTCTGTTTCCCCGCCAAATAGACTGACTCGCCGCACTTGGGGACCCAACTAGATGGCAAATTTCTGCAGAAAACTGGCTGAGGCTGCTATTGGAGGTCTTCTGGAAGGGAGTTACACCAAAGGGGCCCAAGGATTTGCTTCAACCTCCTAACAGGGAAGCTGACATCTATTGCTCTGCCATCCTTCACCCTCCCTGGTCAAACTCTTTCTGCTCTTTCCAGCCTATGCAGATCCTCCTCTAGGCTGGGGCAGTCCTGGTTACCACCTGCCAGGGGATTGGCTCCTTTGTCCAGAGGTCAGCCTCCTGAGGCTATGTCAGTGGCTTAAAAAAAAAAAGTCTCCAAATTTGAATCTACCATGGCCACAGGGATTGGCTGAGAGGGCTCAGCCTGGCTTCCTTCTCCCCTGCTGGAACAGGAATGTGGCCCAACTAGTTTGGCCTTGGCTGACTAGGTGTCAGTTTTGGGCAGGGGGAAAGGAGGACAAAGGGAAAAAAAAGGTTTTCTTTTAAAACTCTGAATTTAAACTGCTAGGACTGTCTGCTGGAGATGGGCCTGTTCTGTGCTTCAGAGGGTCCCGTAAGCTTTTCAAGAGTTTACCAATAGGCTACCAGGGTCCCTATAACTGTCTGAGCCCTCATGTCTCTAAGGATCCCTTATTTTCTGTGATGCCCCCAATTCCACTATTGTCTGTGGTGCCCCCAATTTCCCTGGGGCATTACAAAAGTGCTAGCAACAGAGCAATAGATGCGAAAGGAAATTCAGTTACCGAAAAGCTGCAATTCAATTGGATTCACTTTGCCAAACCAAAATGTTTATGAATTCAGAGTAAGGGAGCAGTAACTGGTAGAATGGCACTAGGATCAAAGCTGGGGATGTGGTCGGAAATACCAACCAGTGCTAAGTTTTCAAAAGATGCATTTAAACTTGGCTTACTTGGCAAACTGTTTTAGGATGGAGAGGAAGACAGCAGCACCTCATGAGTCCTCCGTTGTATAAAGAAACTTGCTAAGAGCAGAATTTGGGTCAGCAGCCAGAACGCAGCAGCATGCTACATCACAGAGACTCTGCAAACTCAGTTTCCATTTGGTACTGGCATGAGTTTGAATATTCCATCATGGACCAATCAGGAATCTGTATTTTCTACCATGTTTCCATGAATATTGAAAGCCGTTCCCTGGAATGGTGCCATGCTCTTCAAAGTAAAAAAAAAAAAAAGGTTTTCATGCAATTGGTTAGGACTGTAATCTGCGAAAGCATTATGTTTTGGGACTGGATGATGGCAGGGTGGAGGAAGGGAATGCAGTGGGGTCAGCAGGCAACTAACCCTTGAGAACAAAAAAAAAAAGCAAATGAGTGTGAGCCAGACAGCGCAGGCCAAATTGTGTTTTCGCACCTGTGGTGCACAATGGCTTTGCGGTGGCAAGGAATCATAATTTTAGCAGGGACTTCAAACTTTTCATTACTGGGTTCATGACATGGGGTAATAAGAAGTCTATGCTGACAATTTCATTCTTGTTTTACTACAAATGCAAGCGTTCACAGCAACATATATGTACATATGCGCTCCCACAGACAAATGCGGATACAATTATACTATCTCAAAAGATAAAGACATTCTTTGCAAAAACTTCATTAAAGCACTAGTTATGGCTGACGTGACAAAAGTAACAAAATGTGGCATTAGGAGTTCCAACCCTAACACCCCACTCCCAACCCACAGGCAACAACAGGCATGGGGTGTGCCTTGGGGTTGTCAACCCCAGCACTCACTCACCCCATTCTATGAGTAAATAAGCTGAGATGGGTACAGTACATGAGAATGGGGTGAGCATTAGGGTTGACAACCCCAAAGCACACCCCATGCCTGTTCCTGCCTGCAAGGAGGGTACAACAGCCAGTGACGTACCAGGGAAAGAGGGGGGCAATGAAGGGCTGGAGGTACTATGGCTCAGTCTAGAGATGGGATCAGAGGCCATTATTCACACGGGGTGGTGTACAGGCTTCCAACACAGGAGCCCTGGGGGAAGCCATTAGCAAACTGGCCAGCAAGGGGGAAGTTTTGATTATGGGGGACTCTAATCTGCTGGATGTAGATTGGAACATTCTCAGTGCAGCTACATCAAGTGGCAGGGCCGTCCTTGAGTCCATACAAGGGACATTCCTCAGGCAGCTGGTTCTGGATCCCACTAGGGATGGGGCAGTCCTGGACTTAGTACTTACAAACAGAGACAGCGTTGCTGACATCACAGTGGGTAGTCCCCTGGGCACAAGTGGTCACCATACTGTGTGGCTTGGCATAGGGATAGGTCAGGAAAAACAAAAAGGAAGGCTCTGGACCTCAGGAGAGCAGATTTTAAAGAAATAGTAAACTGCTTCAGAGAATGACTTTGGGGGGGGGGGAAGGCAGCAGGGGAGTGGCAGCTCAATGGAGAGAAATTAAGGTGGGTACAGCCCAGGGAATGGCATGCTAGTTGAAGGATGTGTGCAAGGGAAAGAGGAGAAAGAGACTGCTATGGTTCTCTAAGGAGGTGGCAAAGGCAGTGAAGGAGAAGAAAACAGCATTTAGAAAGTAGAAGAAGAGCCAGAGGAATGAGGACAGGGAAGTATATCTGGCAAAACAAATGGAAGCAGGAAGGAGAGCGAGGGCAGCTAAAGCACATACAGAGGAGAGGACAGCTAAGTAGGACAAAAAAGGGACAAGACCTTCGGGTATGTGGTAGGGGGGAGAGGAAGATAAGGAGAGGGAAAGTGAAAATCAGGAGAGCAGGGTTGGACTGTGCAGAAGAACTACAGAAATACTAAAAGATTACTTCTGCTCGAGCTTCACAGTAGAGGGTGTCGGGGGGGGACAGACTAGCATGCTACAGTAAGCAAAATGGGAAAGTGGTCACATGTCCATTCTCAGTAGAGAGGGCCCAGAAGGGACTGGCAGCTTAAATGGAGAATAAGGCAATTAGGGCCAGATGGGATTCATCCAAAGGTCCTAAAGAAACTGAGCATGGTGCTGACCATCCCCATGGCAGTGCTTTATAGCACCTTGGTGGAGACAGGCGAAGTTCCAAAGGACTGGTAGAGGGCCGATGTGGTCCCCCTGCCCAAAAGCGGCAGTAGGGAGGATGTTAGCAACTACAGGCCAGTCAGCCTCACACAAGTGGTGGGGAAGTTAATGGAGACACTACTGAAGGAGAGGCTCATGGAGCACCTGGAAGCAAAACGGCTGCAGGACCACCAGCAGTATGGTTTCACAGGGGTGGGGGCACTCATGTCAAACTAATCATACAGATTTCTCTGACTGGTTATCCAGTAGGTGGATCAAGGGAGAGCAGTGGATGTCATGGTCTATCTGGACTTCAGTAATGCTTTCAATATTGTAATGCAGAGAAGGCTATGTAAGAAACTAAGCAGCCTGGGGGAGGGGGGAAGCAACAAGCTGGGCATCAGACTGGTTAAGGGACAGGAGGCAAAGAGTGCTGGTAAATGTTAGCCATTCCGGCAATAGGATGGTTTACTAGTGGGGTACCACAGGATTATGTGCTGAGACTGGTCCTCAAGGGTAAGATGCATCTCTTTGTGGATTATAGAAAAACCTGCAACAGTGTTAACAGTAAGGGGTGGAGAGAATGCAAAGGGATCTGAGGAAGCTAAAAAAATAGTCTAGGAGGTGGCAGCTGGGTTTCAATGCCAAAAAGTGGAAGGTTATGCACTTAGGGCTGCAGAACCCAAAGACTGTGTATAAGTTGGGGGAAGTGGAGCTTACAGTCACCAAGCAAGAAAACTATCTAGGAGTCATTATAGCTGATGACCTCAAGGTAGCCAGGCAATGTGAAAAAGCAGTGGAAAAGGCTAGCAGGATGCTGGCATATACTGCGAGAAGGATTTCTAGCAGGAGAAGGGAGATGGTGCTGCTGTAGTACTGCTCACTGGTTAGACCTCACCTGGAGTACTATATCCAGTTCTACAGCCCAAACCTCCACAAGGACATTGAAAGGGTGGAGTCAGTAGAGAGAAGGGCAACCAAAATAGTGAGAGGATTGCACAAGAAGCCACATTAGGAAAGGCTGAAGGAGTTCAGCACTTACTCCCTGGAAGAGAGGAGAGCAAAAGGGAACATGACTGAAACCTGCAAGTACCTCACAAGCTTGAACAAGGAGCAAGTGTCTGGTGTTTTCAGAGAATGGAAGACACTACAACAAGGGTGCCTGCAATGAAGCTAAGAGGGGGATGTTTATAAGAGATGTGCAGAAATACTTCTTCATGGAAAGGGTGGTGGATGACTAGAACAGCCTGCCAGAGGAGGTAGTAGGAGTAAAGACTGTGGGAAGCTTCAAGCATGCATGGGATATGCACTGGGGCATATTAGGTAAAGGTAATGGGGGAGGGAGTGACATCTATAACCAACTGGGGTCAGTGGTGACAGAATAGGCAGGGACAAGGGGCAGACTGGATGGGCCTAAAGATCCTTTTCTGCTGACAAAATCTATGTTTCTGCGTAATTGTTGGTCCTAAGAAAGGAGAAATACTAAGTGTGGAAAACAAATTCACCTATCATAAAGCTGGACTGAGTGGCAGGCGGCCAGTTTTCTGAGGCACTCTGGCAGGTAGGTTTAGAGTTGAGATGGGGAAGGCTTCCCAAACCTGTAAAGGACCCTCTGAATTCCAAAAACCTACCTCACTGAAGGAGATATATAGCTTTTGGATGTGGCCTCTGACTTGCTGGACCAGAAACTGCTGGCAGCTGCCCCTGTGCAGAGGACTGCAGCTTTTGTTGCTTTTCAAGAGAGCTCTATGTGGAGTTGGAACCATGGTGTCTCAAGATACATTGTGGCACACGATCACCATTATAATCTGCTCTACTAACCTAAGATGTGGTTTCTGCATCTGTTAGGAGATGGTGTGACATTTAGGGCAATTACTCACGTAAAGGAAAGGCTTGAGGCAGTCCACAAAGTGGGAATGAGAATTAGCAACTGAAATTTTTTTCCTGTAGATGTACGGTTTGAATTGCTGCTTGACTAACATGGATACTGCAAAAGACAGGGTAGATGCCAAGAAACACTGTGAAGATAAACCTTGAAAGAAAGTAGATAAACTGTGAAAGCCCTGATGTCCTGATCACCAGCAAGGTGTGCTCTTTGACAGCAGGAAAAAATGGACTAAGGCACTGGGGCCAACATCGCCATATACCGTGACAGTGTGCTCGAGATGCCGAATGTCGGTGCCATATGTTGGTGTCATCTGCCTCACAAGTTTTGATTCTTGCAATATCCTAGTGCCTCTGGTTCAAAGAACAAACAATTTGGATTCTTGCGGAATCCTAGTGCCTCCAGTTCTATGACTGAACAGTTGGCTCAAATGGAAGAGATCACCTCAAAGGATATTTGCAATACAGTGGGAAAAATATGTGAACCGGAAGCCCAGTTGCCTTCTATAGACCTGATATATTGGCAATAAGTGAGATGTGGTTGTGATTTTCAGTTTTAAGCACTAAATTTAATATTCCCACTTACTTCATTTTCAGAAAGGAAGACTGCCAATATGACCGAGACTTAAACTGGTAGGTCCATTGACTGACTGTGACAGTGACCATCAGCCAGTTTTCTGTATCTGGCATAATGGAACAAACCACAAAACCAAACCATGACTTTTTTAGAGTTTAGGAATTACTCTAACTTTTTACACACACACACTCTTTCCCTTCTTAGAAGATCTCTCAGCTATTGACCAGTACATTTGTATACACATGTCATTTAGGCAAATTCTGTAAAAATAGCACTGGGCATGGGAGATACAGAGATTATTACATCTCCATACATATGGGCAACAGTCCAAAAGGGGCAAAGGTGAGTTATGTTCCCATGTGGTTAGCAGTGCAATCTCGGGAGGGGGGGGGACCACCATACTGCAAAATACCAGCTGTATTGGAGGTTCATGCACTTTTTACAAGTCTTAATGTAAAAAAACACTTCATTTAATACTGTGCCTCTGGGGGGGATCTGTGAGGTGAAGCCCCAATCAGTGCAGCGGTTGGGGCTTCATCAATCAGTGCAGCGGTTGGGGCTTCATCAATGCTGATAGTTCTCCTTTAAGTGCTTTGAGCCTGACCGCTGTAACTGCTTATTGTACTTGTAATGTTTTTTGTGACTATGTATTTGACATGGAACCTTTGTAAATGAACAGTTGTGCTCAAAGGTAATTCTCCAAAGTTATCAATAAATAAATATTCCTTTCCCCCTACTGTACCCATACCCGGGCCTCTTTATTTACCTGAAAGCAGTTACTAATAGTGAGGTGTATACAATCCTTAAATCCATTCATCATGACAAATCTGCAGGGTTCAATGCTTTAGTTCCAAAACTGTTATCACTCACTGCTTCAAGCCTTCATATCTTACCTGTCTGAGTTTTAATGTTTCTTTCACTTTAGAACAAATTCGGGACCTCTAGAAGCATTCATATATTATCTTAATCCATAAAACATGTCCGGTGTCAAATTTAAATATTTACAGGCTCATTTTCAATGGGAACAGCACTCTACCTGAAGGCTGACTAGTCTGTGCTATTCCTCCTTATACATCATCAGCACTGTGACCTCACTGACCATGACATCACAAGTAACCAAGAATAGACTATCTCTTGCTGCTTGATTGGTAACCCTGCATCCTCGACACCCCAAGCCAGCACCTAGCCCACCATGCCATGACACCAGCTCACTGGAAACCTGTGGCACTACCACTCACATACCCCCCTGCCCCATGTTCGGCAGGCTTGCTCCCACCCACACTGTTTGAGTATATGCGTGCAACATCCTGTTGTTATTTCGTGACCCAACCCATCCAGTCACAAAACTCACACCCCCGCCGTCAGGGCATTAGCCGAAAGTGGGTCGCCGTTTCAACCAGTGCCCACATGATAGTATCATGGTATACCGACTGCTTCCTAGCAAAGCACTGCATTTCACATTGTGCCTCATACCATTAGGTAGAATGTACAAACATATGAAAGTGCCAGCAGAAAAAGGCTACATGGTCTATCACGTCTGCTCGAGTGTGCAGCTAGCCCCTCATCTTGCAGCTGCCCCTCCCACCCTTCCCTTCATCGTATCCCTCCCCCTTTACCACCCCCTCTTGATGCTGCCCACCGTCTTACAGGACACCAGCTCTTCCAGTAAGGTGTTCCACTTGTCCACCACCCTCTCCATGAAAAAGTATCTCCTTGTCTCCCTCCTAAACCTACCCCCCCAAATCTCAGTCCATGCCCTCATGTATCCCTACCCCTTCTCAGCTGTAAAATCCCTTCAGTGGTAGTCTTGTTAATCCCATTTAAGTACTAAAGGTCTCTATCATATCCCCTCATCCCTCCTTTTCTCTAATGAATGCATATTTAATTCCCCCAGTCTGTCCTCATAGGGCTTATCCTCTAGTCCCTGTATCATCTTAGTAGCCGTGTGTTGCACCCCCTCCAATAACCTTATGTCCTTCTTCAGGATCGGACCCCAGAACTGCACGCAGTACTCCAGGTGGGGCCTGACCAATGATCTGTACAGGGTTAGTATAACCTCCCTCCTTCTGGATGAGATATCCCATGTTGTACACCCTAGCATTTTGTTGGCTTGAGCTGCTGCCTTCCTGCCCTGGACCGAGTTGTTCATGCTCCCCGTAATGATTACTCCTAGGCCTTTTTCCTCTAAGGTACTTCCCAACTGTACCTGATTCAAGTGATAGTCTCTCTCCTGGTTCCTTGCTACAAAGTGCAGGACTTTGCACTTCTTTGTATTGAACCCCAACTGCCATGTATCCGCCCACTCCTGGAGCTTAATTAGGTCCTCCTCCAGCCCCTCCCACCCCTCAGTGTCATCAACCACAGCTCCCATTTTGGTATCATCTGCAAACAGACTGATCTTGCACCGGATCATGTGTGAAATATCCACAATAAGTATCCCAAACAATACCAGTCCCAGTACAGATCTCTGTGGTACCCCACTCATCACAGCCCTTGGCGACGAGAGTCCCCCCCACCACCCTTTGTAGCCATCTCCTCAGCACATACAAAAAGAAAAGCACATCATGATCCATAACAAACAGTCATAAGAGACTACTTTTACAAATTAACATTTTCTGCCTTCTGTGTTTTGGAGCTACTACTGCTGTAGCTCTTTATAATAATTTCTGCAGTTGCAAGAACATATTTTGTATGATCGGCGCACCTGCACATATTTTACTTGAAATACGTCTAGTACTGTTTGTGTTCCTTGTATACTGTAACTGTTGTATTTACTGTAATGGAATCTTATATTACTGTTGTATTTTCCTACTGACCCTGAGCCACTTCTGGAAAATGAACCCAAGTTCCACTATGTTTACCCGATTACCAAAATAAATAAGAAGATTAGAACCATTTTTGAAAAGTTTCGCGCAGTCTGTGATACAGCAAGCAACTTGGATCAGCTAAGAGCAGTAGTTTCAGTCTAATCAGAGTCTTCCAAAGGACCATTTAACAGTTCATTGTCAATGCCATGAAAAAAGGAAGAGGACTAGGGGTAATCATTGATGGGAAGTTCAAGCAGTCATATGTGCAGTGATAGTAGATAGATAAGTCAAACTGAAATGCTGGGCTGCATTCAAAGGTAGCAGAACATGTTGTGAAAGTCATTTGGGTTGCTGCAGTAAAAAGGGGAGTTTGCAGCAGCTGAAAGGGTGTGGCAAAAAGCAACAGGAAATTTGTTTGAATTTGCAGTGGTTCATATTTTTTTGATTTCAGAACTTTCATATTCACACCACCAAATGATTCATATATAACTTTACCTAAATAACAAATGATATAAAAACATTTAATGTGCTATTTACTTTTTTGTGAACAACATTCTGTACAGTTCTCTTTATGGAACCAGTAATTTTGAGTTTTCACTGTTGCTGCATGTAATCAAAATTCAGACCATGAGCCGCTGACCTAGAAGAATAAACTTCTGAGTCCTGAATCTATTTAACAACTTCAGCAAAACTCCAAATTCCTCTATCCATGTAGATAACTGAACAGAATGCTCCTCATTTAAGGAAAATAATAAAAAAAAAAAAATTTTCATCATTTTGTATTCAGGTGCAAATAAATATCAGTGGTGGGCGAAGTGGCCGAAACTCACTCCGCGAAGTGATTCACAGAGTAATACGGAATCCGAGAAGTACTTCGCAATGTGAAGCGGAGTACTTCACATCATAATGGGGAATGCAAAGTCCATTAAAAACAATGGCTTTGCATTATTCCGCCTTTCCCAAACCACTTCTCCACCAATTTTAAGGTAAAATACATTGAAATCAATGTACTTCACCTCAGTTTGCCTTGTTTTTGAGCTTCAAAGGTGAATTTTGCAGTGCTTCATGGGACTGTAGTCACATGGGCTCTAGATTTTTCTGCACAGCCTCAGTTCTGTGTAGTGTGTGTGTGGTGGAAGATGGAGACAGTTTCCTCTCAGAGCTCTGTGATTCAAATCCTCTAAAAGCTGTTAAAAAAGTCTTTTTGAGCTATTTTGTTTCTCAGAATTTAGTACATCGATTGTAGGAAACCTTCCTGTGCTCATATCATCGAGTGTTTATTGTTTGTGTGTGGATTTTGAATGTTAATTTAGAACAGTCAGTCTGTGTACTGTGAAGTGTGCTTTGGGGGAAGGGTGTATCTGTGATGTAGGTAGATTAACTGGGAGAAAAAGGCAGTCTTTCTGTTTTGGTTATATTTTTCTTGTATAACTGTGTAAATGTACACACAGTAATATTTTCAGTAATTCTTGAAATTTTTTTGCTGATTGTTGTGGTGCAGCAGTGTATAATTTCAGTTTGTTTAAAACATTTGGTTATATTACTAAAGGTTTTCAATTTGCTACGCATTACTTGTAGTGTGTGTGTGTGTGTGTGTGCGATGAGTGCCATTAAATCAGACAGCTTTTATTGTGCCACAGAGTAATTGCAGCAGTGTGAACCAGCTATCCACTGCACCTGCATGATTTTTTAATACTGTGTTGTAGTATCTTTACTGGTAGTGGACTGTTACTGCTGTGTACAACCCCCCAACCGGCCAAAAGTATTCTTTTCCAGATTTGGATTTGTGACTTGTGAGCACCGGTTAGGTGTGTTGTGCCTTTGTGTCTGCATCTCTTGAGTGTGCAGCGCAATCTTAATATGTGCATTTGCAGTACACCATTAATTCTGGGAGACTTTGCATTTCTTGTTACGCTCTCATTTCACATTGTCAGCACTGGAGAATTTTCTGGATACAAGACAGTAGCATTTTGGGGATGCAAATTAATTCTGGTGACTGTGTGTGACCACTGCGCACATGACTGAGTGTGCCATTAATTCTGGGAGACTTCACATTTCTTGTTACGCTCTTATTTCACTTCATCAGCACTGGGGGAATTTCCTGGATACAAGACAGTAGCATTTTGGGGATGCACATTAATTCTGGTGACTCAGTATGACCACTGTGCGCATAATGGAGTGCACCATTAATTCTGGGAGACTTTGCATTTCTTGTTACACTCTTATTTCACTTCATCAGCATGGGGGAATTTTATGGACATGAATGACAATGAGAATAAATAATTACAAGGCGAAGTGAGCCTTTTGCATTGGCCACTTCACATAGCAGAGTGACAATGCGAAGTGCCCAATTCGCGGGCACTTCACCGGCAAATTTAAATTAGCTGCATCTCTATTAAATATGAATCATTTGGTGGCATAAAAATATCATTAAAAAAAAAAGAATATTACAAGTGGCTGTCAGTTCACACACATTGCCAGTCCCCATCAAGGAATTGAAGGGTTAGGGGAACATTTTGACATGATTTAAAAGTCTTCCCTATAGAAAAATTAGAGAAGATGAGATTTTAATTTTTGAAATGTTACAAGGGCTAGATGAAGTGAATTAAGGGGAACTTTTGCAACTTGAAAGTACTAAAACTAGCAGTAGAAGGCATATGTTATGCTCAGGGGTAACAGACTCAAGTATAATAAGAAAGAACTGTTGCACCTATGAGAGTAGTAACCCTTTGGAACAAGCTCCCAAAGGAAGCAGTGCAACTGGTGAGTGTTAATTCTGGTGAGTGTTAATTCTATTCAAATCAAGTTGGATCAGTCATCATGGACAATAACATTACTGACTACAGTATTAAATTCATTTGGGAAGGGTTCTCAGAGGTTTACAACTGTTCACGTAATATGGAATTTCACAGGTTCCTGGATAGCAGGGGATGAATACAACAGACCCATAGTCCTTTTTTCATCCAGCATTTCCTACACTCCTATTGGCTACATCTTGGAACACCTTACAGAGACCCTGTAATATCTCTTTTCAAAATGTATCTGTGAATGAAAACTTTCCTTTTGGTATCAGGCAGCTAAGGCAAATTCAACTACCACCAGTATCAAACTAATTAGCTTGTAATGTGTTTTTATATGCACTGTGCAAAGCAGGTACTAGATAATTCAAAACTGTTGGGCAAAGTCCTCAGCATCCCGTGCCAGGTGTCATCAATCAGTAACAGACAGTTCCAACTTTCAAACTGCCGATAATGATCCCACAATTAAATAGTTTTGCTGATGACTGCAGATTTCACATTTGTGGACCATACACAAATCAAACTTGTGAAGAACCCTCCTTTGCAACCATGCACTTGTACTACACAAGGTAACAGATCACCCTATCTTTCAATAGACAGAAATGCCCAACTGTGACGCCAGGCATTCAGGGCAGCTTTGTAGAAGCAAGTCACTGAAGTAGCTCAGTCTACTGGTCAGGTATGCCAATAATCCATTTGGATCCACTCAGCAGACAAGAGGATCACTGAGGCTCATGGGGTGCCCAAAGTCGTAGGCCTTATCTTTATTCTTCTGTCTTTCATAGCTAAGGAGAACATTCGTCCTGGCAGTATGGAACCCTATTTAGTTATTTTAACAGCTCCAACTCTTCATCGGGTTTATACTAGGTTGAAATTTCAGCAGTTTGATTCTAACATGTTCAAGGCCAAACATTCAGTGTCCGACAATTATGACACTACACTATGGGCTGCAGACCTGGTGTACCGGAAGACGTCCTGCATGTTATTCTCTTTTGCCCTCATTATACCATCCAGTGGGGAAAACAATTATTGGGTTCTTATTTTGTAAAATCCATGGAAGTGCCGTCTAAACAATTGGACATCTTGCTCTTATCCATGGATCCTTCCTTAACATTAAAATGTGCATAACTTTTGAGATCAACAATCTTAGTAAGGAACAATATTACAAATGTTGAGGAGAGGTATGTGTTTGAAAGCTTGACAGTTTCTTACATATTCTATAGATGTTGTATAATTATATTGGCTAATATTCCTTGAGAGTCATTCTAAGTTTAAGTGCTGACCTGTCAGTCTGCTGTGGTATGGTTTTATACTACTGTTATGCCTCATGTCCTAGGGTTTCTGTAAATTCTTGTCTATCATATTCATCAAGGATTACTGTTTATTGAATAGGGTATGAATTATTGGGCATTAAAAAGCTAGTAGCAGCAAAAGTAGCAGGCAGAAAATATTACTATTTTTTAAAAGTGGACAATTATTGCTTTTTATTTCTAAAGTATTTTTCTTTTTCTATTTGTTCATTAGAATACTTTTTTATCCAGTAGTATTAGTCATGATGTGAAGGGCAGTACTTTATTTGGAGACTGACATATCTAGTTCTGTTCCTTTTCAGTCTGACATCATCAGCACTGTGACCTCACATACTGTGACATCCCAAGTCACTAATCTGGAAGCAGCTAATTGGCTCTTTTTGGTTGGTTGTTATGTAATTGCCCATAATGTCACAGTGATGATGGTGTATAAGGAGGAACAGAGCAGATATGTCAGCCTCTGGGTAGAGTACTTTCCCACACATTACACCTAGTACTGTCAGGTAATAACTATTTTAATTAGCAAAAGGGAAAAGAAAAAAAATGCTTCTGAAAGAAGAAGTAATAGTTCACTACTTTTAAAAGGTAATATTAATTTCAAGTAGTACACTAGTTCTTGAAATGTATTAAATCTCATCCTGCTATTTGCTTTTTTCTATGTATTTGATCACAGTTTTCAGAGAGTTAGAAGAATGGTAAACACATTGAAACTAACATATACTATACAAAACAAGAAAACATTTATTTATCATTAGATAGAACAATCACTACTATCTTCTGACCATTCCCAAAAATAATCTCTTATGGTATTTTGTAATATTAGCTTGAAATTATATTTTGAAAGCTGTAACATCCAAACTATTAGGGAAAGAAACATACTTTTTTTAATGAAAGCTTGGAGTTTGTTCAACATGAACAGATCCTACCAATACAGTCCTCGTGTCCCTACATGTCTGTACAGTGTATGACAATATCATATGTTGTTAAAAATAACAAGACTTTAAAGATTTAGTTAACCATTTCACCTGCCACCATGCCAGCAATGCAGGTTCAGGAACTAATGGACCTGGGTTGTTCAGAGGTGGGCCAGGGAGAGGAGGATTGAGTGTTCCCTGTGGATGCTCTCCTCCTGTGGGGGGAGGAGGAGGGAGGAGGACAGCATACTCCGCCGCAGTATCACCACCTTGGTGACCAGAGGTGGTGATGCAGGAAGGAGGAGTGGACTGGGAGGAGGGATGCTCCCTGACATATGACATCAGCACATTCAATGTGCACACATCAAGCCATTAGCTCCAAGAAGCATCCAAGGGTCAGGGAGAAAATGATAGAAACAGCACTGGCTGTAGCAGGGTGATGCTCACAGTTCCCCACAGAGCCCACACCCCCTACTGGGCACAGGACCCACCTAATGGAGCAAGAAATCTAGAGGAGAATTGGGGTACCCCTAACAGTCCTGCCACAGTGGACAAGCTGTGGACGAATAGGTAGAACCGGGGTTCCCCAGTGTAAGTCCCAGAGATGGAGGGTGATGGGACTGGGCAGACTATAGGCAGAGGGAGGCCAGCCTATTGAGAAGGGGAGAGGGAAAAAAAAGATTTAGTGAACCATTTTATGTTTCTATATAATCGACTGATACAGTTTATGTTTTCATGTATTGACTGATACAGTTTATGTTTTTATACTGTATATATATCAACTGATACAGTTTATGTTTTCATGTATTGACTGATGCAGTTTATGTTTTAATATATATCAACTGATACATTTTATATTTTTATGTATCGACTGATACATTTTATGTTTTTATGTATTGACTGCTACATTTTATGTTTATATATATTGACTGACAGTAGCTGAAGCAATATCTCATACTGATATGAACTAGGCTGACTCCAACCTTTGATTTAAAAAATGCAT
The DNA here is from genome assembly GCA_016271365.2 of Neoceratodus forsteri. Classification (NCBI taxonomy): domain Eukaryota; kingdom Metazoa; phylum Chordata; order Ceratodontiformes; family Ceratodontidae; genus Neoceratodus; species Neoceratodus forsteri. Next base: position 646,783,464 of record CM057449.1, read on the forward strand.
TTTCTAGTCCTAATGGTGCCAGTGTTATTCCAGTTTAAATCAGATATTTTTTGAAAGCTTTAACTTTGGAACTATTGGGGCTAGAAACATTTTTTTTTTAATTGAAAGCTGGGAGTCTAGCTGTTAAAAGTTAACTCTCTCTGTACTGCTTGGATGTGACAATACCACATGACTTTTTTATAAAAAAATAAAATGTTTTCTTATTCTGAGGTTTGGTTAATACTATACATTATTTCATTAGAAACTGTGTAGTTTAAAATTACATTGTCATTCATATTGTGCCCTTAAAGGGAAACATCCATCTATGTTTGCCCCACACCTTAGTGTGGGGCAGTCCCCAATTAGGCTTTTCCCCTGAAAAGAAAAATTTGACCTCGTCCTTTGATGCTGCAATTAACTTTTATCTGATTGATCCTGACATCCCTCCTGCCCAACATTTACTGATGAGCACCTCTAGGGGTGCATCCCAGAGCCTTCCATGACTGACGTCAGACTTGGGGATTAGTTGTGGAACAGTGTATTGCAGAAATAGATAGTATGAGCATTTAACAGCTCTGGCTCCTGATATACCAATCCCTGTACCATGTCTAGAGTTGGTATGGGGATCGGTATATTAGGAACTAGAGATGTTAAATTCTCACACTGTCTATTTCTGCAATACACTCTCCCACGGCTGATCTCCGTATCTGATGTCAGCCGTGGAAGGCTCCGGGATGCGCCCCTAGAGATGCTCATCACAAAATGTTGGGCAGACGAGGCAGCAGGATCAACCAGATAAAAGTTAATCACAGCATGAAAGTACGAGGTCAGATTTTAGTTTTCAGGTGAAAAGCCTAATTGAGGGCTGCTCCACACTAAGGTGTAGGGCAAACGCTGATGGACGTTTCCCTTTAATCACACTGCAAACATTGCCGTCTCCCCAGTCCCCTCTAGCAGCACCTGCTCTTTTCTGCTTTCACAGACTTTGCCTGTGAAAGCATAGGATGATAATAAGTATATGGGCAACCAAACACAACAAGGCTGATGTTTCCATCTTGGGCTAAAATGACATCATACAGATATACGATGTCATCTCACCACTCAATGGAAGCACAGCTTTGATTATGGTTGTCTGTATATTATTCAGTATGTACTTAGGTACAGCTTTGCCTACCATAATATCATAAGATTCCAAAATAATGGTGGTGTAGAATAGGGCAGATTAAGACAGAGATATTGCTAGACTGATGCCAGCTACAGGTAAGCCAAATACCTCTTTAAAGTGTCTTAAATGCACTTTCCAGCTATGAGGGACACTGCTCAGAAATGTTGCTCTTTAAATAAGAACTAAGAGAGCATCTAGGCACCCTATCTGAATTGCACTGTCTTAAACAAACAAAAAGTAGTTTGTAAAATTGATTTTTATCCTTACATAATTTTTAAAGCTTCAAAGAAAATCACACTCCAGCTTGTCCCTGGATTCTCCCACTGACACTGCAGCAGTCCCAGCAGATGCCCTTTTTGGACCTCTTAACAAAGATTAATCTAGTATCACCAGGGATGGGCCAGGGACCAATCAGAGTTTGATTTTCTTTAGATGTACAAACATTAATTATAAAAAGAAATAATTTTTTCAAATCTTTTTATTTCAAAATCAGGAGCAAAGTTGAATTAGAGACTCGAGAGCCTATATTTTCTAACTGAAAAAGAAGCAGACTGTGCCAGTTTTTTTGTTAACAGCTAACAAAAGCTGATGCTCTAAATAAAAAACAAGATCTAATACAATTGTCCTTGTCTGTGTGGGAAAAGGGTACGCACATAAAAACTACTGCTCTTTTGTCTGCATACACTTACTAACAGTAGTACCGATATCTAACGAAACTGACTGTAAAACATTTAGAGCTAGTGCACACATAGCGTTTACTATGTTATATACTAGAAATCCAAATTCTGTCCTACTGTATTATGTAGTGAACTGTAAAAGGTAGCACTCGGCAGCAGTGGATTATTCTTACTGCACTGAACCGAGAAAAGGTATTATCATCACAGTGTGTAATTTCTACATCACAGTTGTCACACTATGAAACAGTTTGTTGTTTGGCAAGTAACCTAGATTCTCCTGGCACATGCCACAGCAAGTCATCTGAGGAGAGTTTATGGGCAAGATGTGGAACTGACAGATCCCATACTCCAGCACACCACAGTCATCTGTATGAAGAGTGAGCGCATGCACCCAACAACATAAATATCTGCAAAGAGAATATAGTTTTGTTTGCTTGCAATCTGCCCCGGCTCACCAGATGTGGATGTAACATCTTATTTTCATTTGGGTCTCGCAGCTACTTTGTTTTACAACCTCAACAACTGAGACACCAGGAGATCACTCAAGTGTAACTTGATTCGCTGACTGAGGCAATCATTACAATGGAATGTAAGTTGGAATCTCCGCATTTACAATTCTGTGCTCCAGCACTGGCCCACTCTACCTTTGTAGTACACTAAATTGACTAGTGAGGACCCACTGGTGTATTTCTATGCATGGGCGTGTTCTTGCACTGTGCATGGATGCTTCTTGAGGGAGGAAGGGAGGGCTAAAAAAGACTAACTAAAAGCTAAAATATTTTCACTTTTTATTATTCTGTATTTTCCCCTTTATGTCCCTCTGGTTCCCTTGTCCCATTTCCAGACACTGGGGGCATCATGGCCACAACCCTCATTTGGCAGGGTGGGAGGATGGACATGCAGCTGGCTTCATAGCTGACCCAATATGACTCTAAGGTTGGTCAGGTGGGGGGGTCTGAATGGCCCACCCACCCAATGCCAAGCACCCAGACCTCTGCCACCTTCAGTGTGGGATTCCTGCGCACGCAAGCTTACCTTGATTTTACAAGTGATCGTGCAGTGTGCTGCTGCCACACCACAAGACCAGTGCCTTGGCTCACTTTTAAAATCTGAGTGACAGCACAGCGTGCTGCTGCAGTACCTCTGGGCCATAGTGATAAGTGGTTGACAGAAGCAGAAAAAAACTGAGAAGGTAGGGGGTTATCCACATTCTACAGGTGGTGCTTGCATAGATCAATGTAGGAGGCCCTAGCAAGGCAAAAGCTCCTGGGTTGTCCCGACACCAGCAGCTTACAATTGCAAGGTATGGCCAGGGAGATGTCCTCAAAGAACATCTGGTAAGCCCAATAAAACTTCTGAAAGAGCATTTCATGGGCTTTCTGATTTTGGGGGATCCTGCACCTTTTCCCGCTAAGGCCTCAACTGACTAAACCTTTTAAAGGTTTGAAAGCAGAGTTCTTCCACCTGTAAACATTAGTGCAGAAGACTACAGGACAGAAAAAAGCCCATCCTGCAGAAGAGCTTATAAGCCTACCTACCAAAACAGCAATAAAGCACATGACCTCTGTGTACAAACTGTGTTCCCAACTTTATTCAAAACCCAGTAGGTCCTCTTGTTACACACCCATTGAATTACTGTATGCCCAGGCTTACTGACACCTTTCAGGACCAACTGAAGAACAGTTTGTGTCTTGATCTACAGGTTCCATAACTGCTCTTATGGTTTCTAAATAGGTTTCCAATGCAAATCTGAAACTTTTTTGCCATGCTATGATTCCAGCTGAGGTGGGAACATCCTGTGTTTCTCACAATGTGCCCACGGCTCCCCACACAAATAATCAGTTCCCAACTGATTATATTAAATGTCAAAAATATTGGTTAGAAACGGAAACACCCTCTTATTGAGAAGGGTATGTGTGCAATGATACATGACTGGGTGTGCATTGGGTGGCAAGTACAAACACTCCTCCGGTGCTGAGGCATAAGGCCGCGGGTCATCTATAGACACCAGCTGGTAGCTTACACCGCCGTTCTTGCCTCCATTGTTCATGTCCATTATTATCTTTCCCACTGCATAATTCTAATTAGCACAGATATCCAACTATCAGACATGCCCACAGATCTTACCACCCCCCCACACACACACACACACACACTGGTAGTGCCCAAGGCAGCTGGTTGGGAACATGGTCCTAGAATACGCATCTCCGTCATTCTGGTGTTTGAGGGTGCTGGGGGCATGAGGTGGAGTTGGGGGTGCGACATGCAGACAGCCATCATTGATAACCTAGGAGGCAATTTGTTCCTAGTGCCCCACCCCAGCACCCTTACACAATTGCAATCACTACTGGCCCCTGTGCACCATCCATACAGTACAGGAGTTGCCCCGGTGGGAGCATTACACAACAACACAGCACCACTGGGCTGGGACTGACCCATTATCTAAGAAAAAAATATTTAAAGCTCTGTGAATACAATCGAAAGTTTTTAATTCAGATAGGCTCTGTTTTATCCTTTCTGTATTAGAATGGAAGGAATTCAATTTCCATTATTACTGAATTCTCTAACAGTAAATCAGTGTGACTACCGTATAATTACATGTTTGTGGACTTAGTTATAAAAAAAGGCGTGTTTTGCTCTGTACACAGAGATTTTAATGAACCAACGTTAACCTAAAACATTCCATTAACCGCAACACCCGCATGCATCAGCTCACTGTCAATCCCAGAATTCAAGACATCACCAAAATTCTGTTGCCGTACATCACATCCTAAGGACCAGTGTCCATAATTTTTGGAGTCAAGGTTAAAGGGTAACAGTGAGCACAAAGGACCCCAGGCTCAGTAGTGGGACTGGTCTCAAAGTGCACATTGTGTACAAAAATGTCTTGATTTACTTTTTACTGTAGTATAGTAAATTGCATCAGACTAATTTTGCTTACCTCTAGGCTAGAATCTTCTGTTACTATAAATCCCACAATCCCGTGAAGCTGACATTAGAGCAGTAGGCAGCAGTGGGAGATTCAACAGACTGCAATGCATGTTAGAGCTTTTAAAATCTCCAATCAGATGTTTACTGGGTCTGCTTTTCTCCAGGGGCTAAGTACTGTCCTCTGTAATTGTACTTAGACTGGGGAAGACAGCAGGACCAGCAAAGAAAAGATCAGAGCTTATATAACATGTACTGCAGCTTATATAACATGCATTGCAGGCTACTGAATCCCCTACTGCTGGCTACTGCTTTAATGTCAGCTTCAGAGGATTGAGGGATTTGCAGTAGCAGAAGATCTCAGTCTAGAATTAATCAAAATAAGTCTGATACAATCTGCTATGCTACAGTAAACAGTAAGTAAACAAATGTTTTCACACACAAAGTACACAATGGGACCAGCCCCACACTTGACTCCGTAGGGCTCCTGGTGCTGACCGTTCCCCTTTAAGGGAACAGCAACAAAGCATTCTGTTCTCAAAGCACCTATACCCATAATTACTCAAGGTTTCACCCTCAAGGTTTAATGTGTGTTGTTCCTTTCCTAATTTTGAAGAACCTGTGTCCTGCACTTGCGGCGATACAAAAACAGACAGACATGGACCAAAAATATAACCAGTGCAAACAGTGCTGAAATTAGAAATGGTCCTCTTTTATTTTTCTCATTTTTAGCACCAGGTTTTTCCTCCTGGTTTCCTAGTCCCTGCACCCTGGTTTTTAGGGCTTCTGCACTGGCAACCTTCTTCCTTCCTTCACAGCTGATGCCAGAGCTGCTTCAAGGACAGCTGCCAGGAGATGTGATTGCACCGTCTCTGCCTGGAAGTCAGACACTTCACTTCCGTATTGTACCTTATTCCCAGCCAGCACCAGTGTAGGATTCAGGACCATACATTTTCACATACCGTGTCCAGAAGAGAATCACTTTATTTATATAGGATAAAAACACTCCAGAATTTAACCCAACACAATCAGACAAGATTGCAGGACACAATCATTTGGTATCATGCAGTGTTTGTTAAGGAATCAGGGATGAACTGTTCAGAAGAATGAAGGCAATGTTAATTTTGATTTCTTGAGTTCATAATTTTGTATGTGGAGCTTCTAAACAAAAACCTCAAAAGACCGAGCACACTTGAATGGGCATGCTGAACCCACAAACAGCATGTCATGCTTAAGTCGGTCCCATGTTGTGATGGTAGCACTACTACCTGCCATGCCGGTGACCTGCAATCACAAGCAATTTCTGGTTGCTGGGGCTGGCCGGTGGGGGGTGGGCTAGAGCATCCAATGGACTGCTGTCCTCTCCCGGGGAGGGGAGGCTGCCGGCTCCATCGCATGACTACCATAAGATGGAGGCCTAGTGGTAGGACAGTTAGAGAGCAATGAGAAAGGGAGGGAGCTGTGGGGCTTCTCTGGTGTGTGCATGCCACTGTATGCAAGCAAGCATTGACATGTGCGCCCCAGCAATGGGGAGGGAGAAACATACCAGGAGAAAAGGCTAGGGGCCTGGGCTACGTGAAACCCTACCTGGGTCTTGATGGTCTGCGCTACTGATCCAGAGTGATCTGGATATGTCTGTCAGAGTGGGGTAGGGAGAATGGCCTTCCTCTCTACCATGGGGGGGGGAATCCATAGGGAGGGATCCTGCTTGCGGGCCAGGGGTGAGGTGACAGATGACTACTGAACATGGGGACAGGACTGATAGCCCCCCACGTCTGCTAGGGAGGATAAAAAAAGTTCTATATGTAAAAAAAATTAAAACACTATGTAATGTTGAGTCAAACAGTGATGGTGTTGTGCAAATGAACCATAACCAACAAGAATGGCAAGTGCCACTAAGAAATCAGTTGGGATTGAACTGTTGGAGTTCTATTGCTTCTCTTTCTTTTGCACTTGGAACACCTAAAGAAGTGCACTCATCAACTCTGAACAGAATCATGCATATCAGGTTCAGGAAAATGAATTATATTTATTTTCTAACCTATCTTTCTCCCCACTGGTACCATCCTCCCAGCCTTCAAGTTGTTTCCCAGTGACCTCACAGCCCCAGTAACCACTACACAGGAGACTTCTCCACAGTGTAGGGCCCAATAGTGATCTCAACCCTCCAACCCCCCCCCCGGGCCACATGAATGGCCATACTGACCCTGCTCAAACACAGCTAGACCCCTGCGGAAGCACAATGCTCTCCAGACCACTGCAGGGGTGCTACAGCATACAGCACTAAACTGCCCCAGGCTAGGATAAGCAACCATAGATAGCAGGACTCCATTCCTGGCCACCCAACATCTATGACCAAAGACTGTTCCCAAAGCCCAAGTCACCGGCATGGTAGTGTGATGTGCCACTGCTGGAACATTAGGTGACACCTCATGTCACTTTCTAATCTTGATTTCAAAATGACGTGCAGCATTTTTAAAGGAACAAGCATACCAAGATGTAAAGCAGCCAAGGCACAATGTTCAAGCACATCAAGGAGGTGTGCATGTAACCTTTGACATTTGACCTTGGCTTCAGAGCATCTTGTGTGAAATTCTTGAAGAATTTCACATGCCACATTTGAAAGGAATTGGCTTACAATGTCCTAGAAAATGACAGAAATGTAAATTTCTCCTTCAATCTGTTGTCCTTTAACCTTGCTACTATGTTTACCTAGAACTGCAAAACAGTGATTTAAATGGAAGCTGATGGACAGGGTTCTGATAATGTTCTTAATGTCTTGAATGGAGTTCCAAAGTTTGCACATACCTGAAGTTTAAAAAGAATCAAGTATGTAATATACCAGAAAACCAGCAAGATGTACTGACCAAGGCCATTTTTACTCACAATAGTACTCATTCCAGACAGCTATGGGCGCTGTACAAAGTCAAACAACCTAAAGCACATCAGTTATCATCACACAGATAAAACTCTGAACAGTCCATTAAAATCCCTCAAAGGATTGTGTAAAAAAAGCACAAACATATATTTCATGAGGAATTCTCAAAGGTCTATGCAAAGCAAGTTTCAAAAGAATTGATTAGTACAGTCAAAATTTGCAAAAAAATATGTTGTGCAGAGTGTTTTGATTTCTATGTGTAGTCTGTCATGTGCCCTTCCCTTTGTTTGCTGTTAGGAGTTCTTTTCTAAATTAACCTGCTAGTTATATGGTAGTTTAATGGCCCCTGGGGCTCTCCATCATAGCATGGTTTATTGCTCTTTTTTTCCTACAATACGTTCTGTCCCATGTGACAGTGATATATATGTTCATGACCACTGATTCAGCAAGTACTAGAGCTAGGAGCCTGAAGTTCCAATCTCCAATGAATAGCTCCTATTCAATATTTTGTGTGTGTGTGTGTGTGTGTGTGTGTGTGTGTGTGTGTGTGTGTGTGTCTAGCCAGCAGGAGTAAATGTTTTGCTTTTAAAACTTTTCATTTCATCAAATTGCACACAGCCATGAAAAGCATACAAATCACCCCATATCATCAATGCTGCAAGTAGTAAAGACTCTAGCCATTTTCTTACAGAATAACTTACTCAATTAGCACTCAAGTATTTGCTAAACTGCAAATGTAGCGATTGGTGCTCACTGGATAAGGATCGTTATTTAATATTACAGTTCTGCTGTAGTTAATGGACTCTAAACCAGTCCCTGCTGAATCCATGGTTCCCTGGATACATCACTGTCACATGGGACTGAAGGCACTGTAGGAACAAGAAGAGGAATAAAGCTTTCTGAGATGGAAATCCCCTGGGGCCATAAAACTAAAGTATAACTTGCAGGCTAATTTAGAAAAAAAAAACTCCTAACAGACAGAGGGAAGGACTACACACACAAATCAAAACACTCTGCACAACATATGTTTTTCCAAATTCTGACTGTACTACTCCTTTAAGCTAAAAGAAAAATGTTTAATCTGTGTCTGTAATTAGTGGCCAGCCTGTGGTGCCAGTGCAGCTGTAGCACTTGCAAGGCCAATGACCCAGGTTCAGTAAACAGCCTGAGTCACTGAAAGGTCAGCCTGGGAATGATGATCAAGCATCACAAAGACTTCTCTCCTCTTCCTCTTGGGGGCAGGGGTCCAAGTATTTGGTGCCTGACTACCATCTAGCAGAGGCCAGATGGTAGCACACCCTGGCTTCACAGTGTGCGTGGTGTGGCAGACGCCAGTACGCTACACATGGAGTGCATGCAGACATGCCTCAGTGTCATCGCACAGGTAGCACCATGGGAGAAAAGAGACAACAATGGCAGCGGACCAGGCAGATGAAGCTATGCCTCCCACCCAAACATCCAGCTCTGGGCCCCGACTACCTGATCCTCGGGGAAGCTACAGGTTCCACCTCCAGCACAGGAAGGACTGAACTGCGTGGTGGAGTCACCGCAAAGCAGATGGCAATCCTGACTGAAGGGCAAACCTGGGATGGAGTCCAAGCCTGTGGTGTGGTGGGTAGCCCAGAGCTCCAATATTTAGGTAGGAAGCCTTTCTGTACAGGATGGTGGCACAGCACGTGGCCTAAGGAGGTTCTGGTCAGTGTACATGGGGGAGATAAAAAGAGAGGAAAAAAATATCTGTAGTTAGAACGACTCAGGTTATGTATCTTCCTACAGAGTTTCACAAGACTGGTGAAAACTGATTAAAAAAAAAAGCCACTATAGTACAGTATTTATGAGGAATAAAATGTCCAAGAAAGTATAGGAAATATACATTTGTACTTTTGCATTTTGCACTTGGGTCACATAGGTAAAATCTGTACTTTATAAATTGAACGGTTCCCATGTGGTGTATTTACCCAACAAGTTCAAACAGATTCCAATTAACAGACAGTTTAAGTGGCACTCTAACCAGGATGTTGCCATATACTCTGTTTGTATTGCTCCACTCCAAGTTCAACCTACTGACTGTTGTATGTATACCCTCCTCCCTTGTACCCCCGGTCGCACCGTGAAACAAGCATCTTTTTGCTCAGTGTGCCTTTCCTGGTGAAACATTTTAAATAAATAAATAAATATACAGACTTGCTCTGTCGGCAAGAGTTTTAAAAATAAACCCTTCCATAACCCCTGCCTATACATAATTTTGTATGTTATCTAATGAGACCTGTCAATAAACAACATCAGTGAGAGATACATACTGCCTGAGAAAAGTGAGGAACTGCAGTTACTAGGAACTTAAGGCGCCCTCTGCTTATCCACCCAGGCCAGGCAGAGTCCATCACCTCCAGCCTGCCCTGGTGGGGCCACTTCATCAGGGTGGGAGAGTTAGCTGGTCTCGACACTCACCAAATCCAGCGCCACTCATGTGCAGCCCAGCTCTGCCGAGTCATGACAGAATGCAAACAGCAAAGTGGTAAAGCAGCATGTGACTGCCTACCATACTATGACAAACTCACTTCACCTGTGGGTTGTGTTGGGCTGACACCAATATAAATCAAAGCCTGGAGTAGGGAGAACAATTCCCTGGCTATTGTGGAGAATTTCCTGGCTGCTGAACAAACCAAACCTTGAGAATGTCTTTGTTCTGAACCCCCCCAAATAGATAAATACAGTAAATAAGCTAAGAGCTGTGTTCAGTTTTATGAAATCCAGTTAGTAGCAATATTTCACCAAAAAAATACAGGAGGCACTGCCAAAGCCTCTCTGCTATGCTCCCCCCCCCCACTGTGTGCATTCTACTCCCCACAAAAATTGTTCAGGTGGGGTTCCGGTGACACTCTAGAGCCCGTCTGCATAGGAAGCATTGCTTCAGCTGCCACTACTCACGACATTGCTGTGTTGTAATAACATACAAATCCAAGAAAGAAAAATCCCTGTCCTATCAAAGTCTAAAAAATCACTAACAGTAGTTTAAATGCCAAATAGCTACAACAGCAGTTCGACAGGCAACTAACTCTTTTTAGTTGTAAGGACTGGTGAGGATTTCTGACATCTGGCTAAAATGTTGTGCGGTGTGTGTGTGTGTGTGTGCATGTGTGTCTCAGCAGTGAGTGAGGCAGAGCACCGGTCAGCACACTGTTTTGCCTAGATGGACACTCGGCAGAAACATAGCCCAGGGGAATTATTTGGGGGCTGCTAGCAGATGAATTTCCTGTAATTTCCAGTGCAGTCCTTATAGTATGTTAGTTTGCTATACTTAAACTACTACATGAATACCAAGATGTTACTTTCTGAAAAATCTTAAATTTAACCCCACAGGTTGAGGCAATACAAGCCAACTTGCAGGATTCTTTTTATAGAAATCCACCTCTCTGGTTGTTGATTTTGGCCAAACCTAACACAGAGACAAGTGGAAACATCACACCCAGCCCACAAATATGTGATCAAAGTTCCAACTGGCTAAAATGAGACTATCAAGGACAGAAATGTTGACTTTTAGATGACATCCCACAAAATTGAAGTCTGGTTCACCATTTCTTCTTTCACTTTGATGCTCGCTGCATAGGAACTTGAAATGACCTATTGCAAACTCTAAAGTCCCTGACCTCCTGACCAGCAGCAACTCACTATGTGAAATAAAGAAATGCTAATGTAATCCATGTTTGAAAAAAAAGAAATGTGGTAGCCGTGTTAGTCCAGTCAACAATGTAGAGAAAAAAACAACAAATATGTTGCAGGTGATACTTTATTGAACTAATAAAATTATTTCTAAGATTAGCTTGAGATAAAACCCTCTTCTCAGGTCAGGTCAGGTTTGACCTGAGGAAGAGGGTTTTATGTCTCGAAAGCTAGTCATAGAAATAATTTTGTTAGTCCAATAAAGGCATCACCTGCAACATTTTTTTTTTCTGTACACTAATGTAACCCACAAACTGGCTGAGCAGGTTAACAAGCTTCTCTCAGTCCCAGAAGGTAGACTGATCTCTACCAATCTCTCTGCCTTGTGCTTTCCCCACCCAGACTGCAACATTTGGTTCCAGGCCTTCTCCACAGAGTGATAAGGCTCCATTTTGTTTTTGGTGGGTTTTTTTTGTATTTATTTTATCAGGAAAAGGCTCCACTGGATGATGCTCATTTACAAGGGGGTCCTGGTTAGGACAGCACACAAAAACAGTTTAAAAGACCACTTGAGGTTATGTATAGTATGTCACGTTTGTAGGTGGTGGATGCATGCTGGTCACTTGGGGATTCCAGAGGCATGCTTGTGTGGAAGCTTGAGAAACTATGCTGTTCATGTACAACTAACAATACTGTCTATTATACAATGGCAAGGAAAAAATCCTGAACTCTGATTGGTCAGTCTTGGGCTGGACCCATGATGTTATCCCAGTACAACATCACAGGTCCAGTCTCAGCCTCACTGTGAACCTGCGGATGATGATATGGCCATGGAGCTTGCTCCTTTTTTTGCATCTCCTCTTAAGAAACAAAAATATTTTTCCACACTAAAAAACATTCTTTAAAATTGTTTTTTTATTTTATATATAACAATGAGCCATTGTATAATAGCAATAATGCCCTCCAGGGTGTGTGTCGTTTGGGATAACATCACGGCTCAGTTGTTGGATGCACTCAGCCTGCGGCCTCGTGCCCAACCACCTGAGGCGTGACGTTATCCCAGCATGACACACACCCTGTTGGACATTATTGCTTAAATCTTCAGACTAATTCAAAATCATTGAAACCAGATCGCGACTTTGAACATTTTTTTATTTACTGTAAAGACTGTAAGTACATGAAGTCTGCACAATTTGAAATCAGGTTGGGCTCCCATTGAAGTGGGGGTTCAACTCCCAGACATTTCACTAAACTAAGAAATGGTGCTACTAGCACAAAGTATTTGGGAGTTTTGAAAGTACTGTATATAAGGCATGATATGTTAAATGTCTCTGAGGAAGAGCCCTGCAGCTGGTTAGTTTACAAAAAACATTTTCCCTCTCCCATGTACCTATGTATTATGTTCAATGCCCCTTAAATTCTGCAATGCCACGGTCGCAGACTTCTCCACAGAACCCTCATCCTGCCACAAAATTCTGTATATGCAGTGCTACAGAAGTCCTAGTTCTTCATGACAATTCATTAAAATGTGCAGTGTTTCCATAATGCCTGGCTCCCTTCCCCTCCTTGTTGATCATGAAGCCCCTCATCTATACTCAACATGTGATGTCATCAATGACATCACATCTTATTTTAACAAATGACAGGACTGCATTAGGCCATACAAATGAAAAATTCATGTTGCAGGAACAAATGATGCCACAGAAGCACAGGAGGTGTGCCATAGAAATCAGGGTGGCTATGTTGCATCGAACGGGGGCACTGATTATGCTCTTGCTTTTCACAGCCTTCCTGCTTCTGTGCAAACATTAGAACTGTGGGAAGGGGAGTTTGAAGAAAAAGGCAGAAAACATATCTTTGAAAAGCTGATAACATGCCACCACAGAATAGCAAACAAGCTTTTTTGTCTTTCCTGATCCCAGGAACATGGGTTGACGCTATAAATGGAAACTTTTCATGCTAAAACTGGAAAGGTCGATGGGAGCAAGTGCAACAGTGAGTTGAGATGCTTAATTCATGGGGCGAGGGTGCAGGCTAACTAGTGTTCAAGAACCCACTGCAGGGCAGCCATAAAAGACATCAGCCATTATAGGCAGGATTCTACTTTTCTGAGGAAAGGTACAGACAGGATGGCTCCAGTGAAGGACATCAGGGCAACCCCAACCCCCAATAAAAGCAGCCGTTACAATGGCATTCAATGTGAAATTTCCACATATCTCTCAACACTAAAATGTGTAGTACTGGCCCTTTAAATGCAGAGCAAAAAGGGCATAATTTGTAGCATATTCTTCATTTACAGGACAATAAAGTTTGAGAATATTTGCACCGTACATTTAGGGTTGTAGAATGTTTCTATGAGGTTTGTGTGTATGTCCAGAAATAATCCTAACATTATGTGGCGCATCAGTTTATCTGCTTTGAACAACTTAGGGGAGTTAAGGTGTCAAATGCATAGCAGATGACAGGTATAGTAAGAGCTTTTGTTAAATGATGGGTGGAGCTCTGTGCTGACAGGGGCCTCACCCAAAGACTTACTGCATTAGTTTTAGAAACCTAACATTAAGGACTGTAAAATAAACAGGAAGTCAATGTTTCATTCCTGCTATCGACAAGATGATTGTACTTTTTTTTTTGTTCACTGCACTGTTGCTTTAAATAATTGTGTGAGATATCCAAATGGCACAATAGCATATACATTTTCTGTTAGATGAAAAGATTAGGAAAGAAAGGAATTTTGTTTTATATTGCAACTTTCAAGCAGACTGTATCCCAAAGCACTTTACAATCCTGGAGAGGATGCTCCTGCTGTTTTTGCATGCAGGGAGAGATTCAAAGCACAAAGATAGATTATAGAGATTTGACAAAGACAGAGTACAGGAAGGTTAAATTACTTGTTCAGGTCACATACTGAGTTTGGCTCGAACCTAGGTCTTCTGGTTCACAGCTCTGCCTCTTTAATGTAGTGCTTGGAATTACACATATCACCAGCACCAAGCACAAGCTCAGTGCTTTACTGTGGGAATTAAAATATTACACTATAATTTACAAACAGTGCTACAGATGAGGTGAGTGACAGCCTATTTTACTGCTTTGTCTTTTTATTTATTTATTTGAATTTTGCTGACCGGGTAAGCTCTCTGGGTCTTGAGAGGCTCTTTTTCAGGGATGACCCGCGATTAATTACACAGAAAATATCACAGACAGAGGCTGCATACAATACACAATGGATAAGAGCAGTCAAATTTATTTATTTATTTTATTTATGAAATGTTTCACCAGGAAGGCACACTGAGCAACAGGTTGCTTGTCTCCCGGTGCAACCTGGGGGAAGGGGTACAATAGGGATGAGACATTTTACATTCAAGATACAAAGATCAACATAGCATACAATTAATTTAGACAGTTGTTACAAACAGTGTTGCATACTGTACATATGCAATTTGTGAGAACAATTAATAAGTGCAATGGTAATAAGTGAACAAGTGCTATCATGAAATAAGGGGTTAAGGAGAGAGAGGATGAGACGACAGATAGTGCAGAGTCGTGTCCTGGAGAGACCACTTCAGGATGCGGGGAACTCTGCAAGGGGGCAGGGGACTGGAGTAGGGATTAGAGAAGGAGAGAGAGAGAGAGAAAGTGTGATTAACACCTAGGAGGGGAAATGAGGCCTGACCCAAAAAGAGAACTTTTCAGGATGCGATGCACCTTGCAAGGGGGCAGGGAAGTTCATGTGATTATAAACCCTCCTGCGGTTAGGCATTGTAGTTATAGAGGGACAGAGAGAGGGAGGAAATGAGAAATAACACCTGGGAGGGGATGAGGCCTGATCCAAGGAACCCCCCATGATGCTGGGGACCCTGCAAAGGGACCTGGAAGGCCAAGGATAGGTAGATGGGGGAAGAAAAGGTGGCAAGCCTAGGCACTGCAGGATCCCTTCAGGATGTTGAGACCCTGAAAGGGGAGTGTGAAGGCTAGGGAAAAAGGGGAGCGAGTAGGGAAAGGGAGACAGGTATGAGAACTAGCACCTAGGAGGGGCTAGGGTCAATAAAAGCAGTAGAGTCGATAGAGGCATTGGGTAAATTCCGAAGGGGGATGAACTGTAAAGAGCAAGACAAAGGAAATTAAGGTGAGTCATAACAGGAACAGTTAAGTGCAAGATAGTTGGAGAAGGCAGTGTTGATGGAATAGAGGGAACAGTGTCGGATTTGGGGAGATAGAGAGTTCCATATATTAAGGAAACAGTGAGAGTACCCAGACTGGCCAGAAAGGGTGGAGCAGCGGGGGACAGTTAGTGTGCAAGTGTCAGTAGATCTGAGGGAGTGGGAAGGAGGAGGAGGTGTTATAAATGAGGGGGGAGAGGTAGGAAGGAAGTTCACCCAGCCATGTTTAGCAGTGAATTTAGAGCAATATGAGAGGCATCTGCATATAATCGAAGGGAAGGAAAGGGATCGATAGAGGTCAAAGTGGTGGGTGCTAGAGGGAGTATGTAGGGCAAAGCGGCAGAAGGAGTTGAAGAGAGTGTCCAATCTGGTCAGGGAGGACTTAAGAGTAGCACCATAGACTATGTTGCAGTAGTAAAAAATGGGGAGGATCAATTATACAACGTATAAGATTAGTTACAATGACTCTTAGTAGTACACATACAATCGATTCTAACCATTTAATATAATAATTTCACACGGTGAGATAAGTTGTTATTTTCACTGAGCAGGTAGGGATCAGCTCAGTTGTAGTGCATCTGGGGGAGTAATAGAGGTTTGCCTGGTGACAACCTAGTAGGGGGTTGATTTGGAGGCTTGCTTTCTGTCTGTGGCAAGGGGCCTTTCAGTGGTAGCAGTTGCAAGAGCTTCTTTCTACCAGGCACACCTTTAGGCCTTTTTTGAAGGTCTTTATCAATGAACTTTCTTGTAAGTTGCTGGGAGAGCGTTCCAAATAGCTGGGATCAATGTGGCAAAGGATCTTTTCCCAGCTTGTGTCCTAACTCTGGAAATCTCGAGGAGAGTTTGCTTAGAGGTTCTCAGTTGGTGCCTAACCGGTTTAGACATTAGAAAGTCTTTGAGACCTTGTCGCTTCTTAGTTTGAAGACTAGGGTTAGTGCAGAGAATTCCAGTCTTCCTTTGAGTGTGGGCCACTTCAGAGTTTGGACCACCCTACAGTAATGTTCTTAGCTGGCTGCCCTTATAGCGAACCACCCTATTACATGATATAGGGAATTGAGTTTATCCAATTCTCTGGTCCCGACAGAGTGCAGAACAGGGGAGCCATAGAGTAGGGTGGGCAGAAGGGTGCTGTTGGCGATTTTTTGTTGTGATTCATTGTAAGGTATGAACTTATCCTGTTAAGTAAATCTATTTTTTGGAGCAGGGTTTTAGTGAGGCTTTCTACATGGTCCCTGAATGCAATATCTTGGTAGAAGAGGACCCCCAGATATTTGATGGAGTTTACTACCTCAGTCGGGGAGCCATTGGAGAAGGAAGGTTTAAGCAGGCTGTGCCTTTGAGGGCCTAGACTTTTGCGACCAAAGAGGATGGCCTTGGTTTTTCCCATTAACTACCAGTTTATTGGTAAATAGCCAGTTTTCCAGCATGTGTCGGTCTCTAGTGAGCAGACCGTTCGCAGTAATTTAGTAGGCTTTCTGCTCCTTGCCAGCCAGCCCCCATTGGTCCTATTTCTGCACCTTGCCTGCCAGCTCACTATTGGTCCTACCCCACTTGCAGTGGTCCAGATAATTATTAGGACTCAAAAGTATTTACTACTATCTTTTTACACCTGGTAGTATTTTCATTCAAATGGTAGTACTGTCATCCACTGACCCATCTTGTGCCCCCCACATCTAAACCAAGTCTCAATCCTACTGGATGCCTGCAGTCCCTGACTGTCTGATACTGCTGTGGAGTCATACTGTGACCTTATTTTTAATATTGTCATGTTGCAACAGTCATTCTAACCAGCCGGTGAGCAACTCCTGTCACTCCCCACCCCTATGGGTTCCTGTGTAGTGCCATGGCTGCTAGCATCTCATGGTACTGCCAACTTTGTACAAGTGTACCACATATTGTAAATTTGCAGGGTGGGAAAAAAAAATTCAAAATCAGAAAGTGGGTGTAGTTCAGTCAAAAATGGTAGTAAAATATTCCTTTACTCCCCTTATCTGTTCTGTTCCCCTGCTCATCCAGCATCACTCTCCTTCTCTGGGGCTTACCTCTCCCCCTTACACACCTGGCTTACCACACCCCCCCCCCCAAAGATGAGATCCTTGGGAGGGCCCCATTACCTCTTTATTCACAGCACTGTGAGATGAACAGCAGTGGCACTCTATAAAGTGGTACGGTACAGTGCAGTATTTTAACACTATGTGCCTTTTAGGCATTGATATCCAATTTAATATGGCAGGAAAAGGGCACCAAAGGGAGTGTGAAGTGCAGTTGACTACAGCCCCAAGGTTTATAAACGGGGCGTTAGACTAGGAATTACACAAAGCATGGTGCATGATCTACAAATTCAATGACAATATTGCCACCAACTCTGACAATACTATGGTGATAACACGGAGCTTAATATTCACTTTGTATCATAGGGGGATTTCTCCCCAGCATCTTTTAAGAGGATAACCACATTTTAAAGGGGAAATTAAAATACTTTTTCTTGCTTTGCTTAAACTACTCCTGCCACTTCAGTTCTTTCCCTCCTTTCTTTTTCTCTTCAGGTGTACTACCCAAAGTCTGTCTTCAGTTTTCTTTCTCTGCTTATCTTTACCGAGGCAGCTATCCAATTCCCCAAACACCTTAATTTCTTCTCCTTCTGACTCATTTTGCCTGTCTTCTACTTTCCTAGCTTTACTTTCATTTGCTGTCCTTTACTTCTTTCTTCCATTTTTGACACTCTTATTTCTTTTCTGGGTTTTCTCTTATTGTTTATCATTTTGTATTCTCTCTCTTCGAGTGCTTGACTATTCACAGTGCTGCTTTTCCCTGAATCACTATGAAATGTAAAGTTTATTTTGCATGAAGTAAAGTGTTGGATTCACAATTCAAACAACCGAAGCCAGTTAGCTTCCTGGTGTTACCAGTGCTTCAGGAAGCGGCAGTGTTCTGAATACTTCAGCAGTGGGGAGAAAAGCAAAAATCAGCCCCTAAGTGTTCTGAAAATTGTGAGACTGGGTTAAAAAATGCAAGAATCCCACAATCCCTCCACCCCCAAAAAAATGTTTAAGCCCTGGATACAGCTGTTTTCTTCAATCAGCGGTAAAGATGCTTTCTTGCAACTACTGGCATGACACACATAAATAATAATATATGACCAGTAGTGCATTACTTTCTTTTTTTAGCTATAAAAGAAAAGTCAGAGTAGGTTGTAAAGTAACACATGTGTAAAAAACATAAGTAACTCAACTGCCCATATTTTTTTATGCTGGTTTTGAAATCAAAGGTGTAGTGCTGAATTTTGTTTGTTGTAACAATGAAAGCGAAATTTGCAATGGCGCTAGGGTTAATCTAACATGGGGAAGGGGACAGTTGTGATAGAGTCTGTAATGCACAGGTTGCAATACCCACTCATGTAATGCGAACATGAGAACACTGGGTTTTAGTGTATTATAGGTATTTACAGCAGCAAGTCATTATGTGTAAATTAGGTTTACCGGGGTCATAAAATTATGAAGATGTTTGTAGAATATTATACTCTGGAACTGGGGTCATAAAATTATGAAGATGTTTGTAGAATATTATACTCTGGAACTCATCTGATGATGATGTGGTAAGCATACCTCTCAAATCATTTGTCACTGAAATGAGGGACATGGACACTCAAAATGAGGGACAACTGCCCTCATAATGAGGGACACATCCTCACATATGGAGATACAAGCTTGGAACACTGTGGAAACTATTATGTTTACCTGTACACAGTTTATTTTTGCTGTAGCATCTTAGAATATTACGAACTTCTGCTTTAAACTCTGAATTGACAACACATTCTCTGTGTGGATAGCACCTTTCACATGAGGGACAGAGGAGGGATACAGGAATTCTGAGGGGTAAAGTGAAGGATGTCCCCCGTAATCAGGGACAGCTGAGAGGTATGGTGGTAAGTCTAACTTCGTAAGAATAATGGTGATCATTATACGGCAGAAGGAAGGGGTCATAAGTGCTTCTCAACACATAGTCCCAGAGAGGGTTAAAGAACAGAAGACACGTTATCTCTGTAAATGTAAACAGGTGAATCAGAACTAGAAACGCACCTGATGCTTTACAGGCTTCTGTGTTTTATTCTTGAAGCCTTCAGCAGCTTCTTGGTTTGTAGTGGAATGAAGAAGCTTTCCTCAGAGACAACACAGCACTGAATCTTAAAAGGGGCACGGCCAGCCCCCGACATGACAGGAAATGGACAGTTTCTCAAAAGCTATCTGGGGACATGACTCTTTCATCTGAAGCCTGAACTTCAGAACAAAGCTGCATTAAAAATAAGACAAGGCTTTTTTTTAACCCATTAATGACTTACTGCAGCCCGAGTGCAGCCGGAGTCACCGATCCATCTGACACATCAGCAACTGTTTGGTAATGGAGTGATCTGCAGCATGAAGTGCTAGTATGGCTGGTTTACATGACAGCTCAGACCACAAGTGAAATAAGCCTGGGACTCTCACCTCAGAAAAGTAGCTCTTCTAACAACTGGGAGGCAGTACTGAGCTGCAAACCTTGAAAACTGGGTTTGAATCCCACAGCCACCACTTGCATACTGTGCGACTACGAGCAAGTCATTTAACTTCGTTGTGCTCCCAGAATGCACCTGGAAACAAGTCTCAGCTTAGTGTGCCTTTCCTGGCCAAAAAAAAATCGTAAAATAAAAACTAAAATAACAAGGCAACTTACAAGAGGCCTTGGACTAAGTGAGAAGCAAAGCAAAACAACAAGTAACCCCAGAAGATGACGACTCTTTAATGGCAGATACACTCTTTTATAACTATTTATTTATTTAGTTTTTGATTACTGGGTAGGTGCACTAGCCAGAAAGACTATTTTCAGGCACAACCCGGGAGAGTACAGAGACAAACTTCAAAGAGACATCATGATACATAGTAGAGTTACATGTGGATGTTTGAACATAAAAGCAGCAGTGTGACAAAGAATTGTGGTAGTGAGACCAAGTTAAGCATACAAGTTTACATTAGACAAATACAATCAGGTCAACTTAAGAACTGAGGTAGATGAGACCAAATACAGCATTCAAACTTACATAAAACAATACAGTCAGGCCAAATTAAAGCGACCAGATACTGAGCAATCAAATAAGGGGTAAAGTGCTGAGAAGTGTGATAGCTGCCAAGCTGAGATAGAAGAAGTGAGGGGCTAGGGAGAGGGTGGAGAAAGCAGATAGTATAACCCAGAAGGAAGAAAGAGAAAATGGAAGATGAAATGTAAGAGATAAAGAAGTGAAACTGAGAGGAAGTGACTCAGGTCAGCACAGATGAGCTCTAATATTTCATTTTCATTGTGGTCCTGATTTGATCTGTTTTACAGCTGAGAGGACCAAAGTACTGGGAGAGTACATGATTGGCTCAGGGTCACATAGCGTGGAAGTGACTCTGGTGGGATTTGAACCTGTGTCTTCTGGTTCCTAAGCCTGTGCTGTAACCACTGAGTCATACTGCCCCCTCTGAACAGCAGTGTTTGGAAGTCTGCATGCACCCACAGTGTATCGTGCTTGTGATCTGCTTCCCAAGGCATCCCTTGCCTTTTATGAGCACTACATCCATCACTCAGATTTAAATTGATTAAAGAAATATAGAGCAGTTAGAGCCATGGCACTGAGCAGTAAAGGATCAAACTGAGACGACAGCAGTGCAGGCTATCGGGGTGGACTCCAGGGAGGTGGTGGGGACAATGCCCCCATATTAGGAGCAATCCTGCTAGAGCATAGTGAAAGTGTCATTAGCAGCCTGTGCCCCCCCCCATGCCACCAATGATGTGTGTGCACAAGGGGAAGTGACAGAAAGGGTAGAATCAGTCAGAATGCCCAGGAACTCACATTTCTCATTCAACCATGAAGGAGGTCTTTTTTGGTACCCCATCATGTGGGCGACCCAAATTTAGCGACTCAGTTTGAGTACCCGTGATGTGAGCTACCCTGAAAGGGTAGTGAGGCGCAGTGATAGCAAGGATGCAGGACAAGAAGAGTGAGTGTACAAGAGAGTGAACAGAAGAGGAAGGTTAAGGAAATAGGTATGTGGGAGGTAGTTTGTCTGGGCACTGCCGAGGTGGCCATGTGGTCTGGTGGTGAGGGTGAATGGCTGCATTGTGGAAAGTTCAGAGTTCAGGCCTGAGTGGGGATAGTATTCTTTTTTCGTGTTTGTGGTACTTAAATTTTTTTTAATTTTTGGT
Source organism: Neoceratodus forsteri (assembly GCA_016271365.2). Taxonomy (NCBI): domain Eukaryota; kingdom Metazoa; phylum Chordata; order Ceratodontiformes; family Ceratodontidae; genus Neoceratodus; species Neoceratodus forsteri. The sequence goes on from CM057449.1 coordinate 646,805,130, forward strand.
CTGTGCCCTGATCTCCCAGTTTTGTCATCAACGGAGTCTCCACCCCCCCCCGAATAGCCCCCTCCCCAGCTGTTTCCATCCCCAGTTCAGACCCCCCAGAGTTAAGTATAATTAGAAGGGCTATGCCCCCATAAAAGTGCACTATATTATTATAGCTCAACTGTGTTGGACCCTCGCTGATTGTGGGTCCGCTATTGTGCACAGTTGCTGCTTCCGTTTTCGATGCTGTGCACTCGCCGATATGTAAGTCACAGAACAATTTTCGCCTTTATAACATGGGACCTCTTTTTTTCTGTTTTACCCTCAGTGATGAAGTGACTCTGTTTAATTTTCTTAATGACTTATTACTTTCAACTAGAAAATCAAAGTTCACAAGTGTTAAAGCCAGAAGTGTTGCTAGGGTAAGAAGAGATCCTGCACCCAAGCTCTCAAAGGCTGGGGTCAGGCAAAAGATATTTTTATAAAAAGATTAATTTCAGTAGTTCTATTGAGGAGAGGTTCGGGCCCATATGAAAACATCTGAGGTTCAAGCCCTGAGGCCAGGGTCTAGCAAAACCCAGCACCTCTCCTGTAACATACCACATCATGTGGTAGATAAATCATATAGCTACTTTTTAAAATATTGTACATTACTACTGTTGCTGTTCAAATGGAATGTGTTGAGCATTTTTAGCTCAGCTCCCAGATGCCACAAAACTGAGTACAATGTGGTATGATTCAGAAAACCTTTCTCAAAAGGGGGCCAAAAACTGAAGGAACAAGACTGATGTCACATGACCATGCAGTTATTACGTTATAAACCAGAAAGGTCAGGTAAAAGGTCTTTTCTTAAGTTTTCAAAGACAGACAATTCTATTTGACCAAATTTTAATTCTTTTCCCCAAACATGAATGGAAATCAGCCAGTTTTGCTCAACAATGTAGTACATTTTGTAAAATTTGATGCCAAGTGTTTTTTTGCACAGTAACATAATGCAAAAGGTGTTTTACATGAAACATTTATGTGAAGTGGGTGGGGGTGCAAAAAACCATCATAAAGTGGGCAGTGTTTTCAAGTGGGTGCCCTCATCCTTTCATTTTGAGCCCCCATGCTTTTGTAACACACTCATCCTTCCTCAACATCCTTCAAGATTAACTGTTTTATTTTTAATCTATGTTTTACAGCTCTCCTCTGGCAGCCTATGATTTTAGGTCAGTAGATCCCACTTATCCTGAACAGTGGCCAGAAATGTAACAAGGGGTGATGACTGTTCCATAGAGATGCCTAATTTCTATCTATAAAGTAACTTAAGTGTTTTCTTCTGTTTTTTAAATCTGTGTTGTTTTAGATTTTGCAGTTTGCCTGCATTTAAGACACACTTGTATCATTATCTACTGTACTTGTGTAGTCAGGCTAGCTTACTTTTTTGCATTACTTTTCATCAATTTTTATTCTGCCTTTTTCTAGCTGTTTTGCATTTAACAATATGTTAAACACTGTGTCAATGTTTTGACTTTTACAATTTTCTAGTCTGTTTCACTGATTTATAATATGTGTGTTCCTTTGCACACATTCCCCTACATAATTATTTGTCAGAGAGATAGACTGTACTCTCAATAGGTGGCACTGTGTTCCAGGTATTGTAGGTATCTAAGGGGCCTTTCAGCCATCATGACACCTCCCTCTAACAAAGACTATGGTCAAAGCACTGGGGTATCTTGTGGCTGAGTCACTCACTTACTCACACACTTGTGCACCGAATGCTTTGTTTGCAATAAAAGCTTGGGTTTGATTGTTCTTCCCTGTGGATTTATCAACTACACTGACTTTAAGATTCTCCTCAAAGTGCCGGGCTTGTTTGAATCTGTCATTCTTCAAGATGAGCCCTGCACCCCAGTCTTGTTTCAGGTACATAGAAACATAGACTTTGATGGCAGATAAGGACCGCTTGGCCCACCTAGTCTGCCCATTTCCCCTACCTAGAGGATAAGCTGCAGATCCTACTATTTCTTCCTACCCCCCACAAAAATTGCCTTATGTCTGTCTCATGCATTTTTGAATTCTCCCACAGTTTTAGACCCCCCCAACCTCCTCAGGAAGGCTGTTCCATGCGTCCACCACCCTCTCTGTGAAAAAATACTTCCTCACATTGCCCCTTAGCCGTCCCCCCTCTATCTCCAAATTGTGTCCCCTTGTTCTTGCACATCTCTTCTTGTGGAACCACAAAAAAGGAAAAACAAGAAAGGAAACAGACCTACAGAAAAAGTGCAGCAAGAAACAGAAAAGTTTAAAGAGTGAAAGATGCATATTTTGTTTAACAAATCTCCCCCCCCCCCACACTTTTTTCTGGGGTAAACACGTGTGGGCATTTTGTGCTATAATTTGGTAAAAAATGCTAAATATAGCACAACTGAAAATATCAAATGTTGGATTTCCCCACAATGGCCAGTTCCATTTGTTTGTTGTTTTTCAATTGTCATGGGCTCTACACTTGCCAAAGTACCCACCCAGGGTGTACGGTTATTATTACGGCATAACCACACAAGCCACCCACCACACAGATAATACTGCAACTAAGCAAGAAAAGGTCATGGAGTAATAGTCAGCAACAACTTTAAATGGGGCAACAATCTAAGCCAATAAAATCATGGCATGCATCAAGAGAAACGTTTTGGATACATGCTTGTATTGAGGTTCACACCATACAACATCATCAATATTGTATCCAGATAGAATACATGATAGGCAATTGTGAATTACAAGGTTGTAGTTACTGGTCACTGTTTTTCCCCATATAAAAAGCTGTTCATTATCCGGCATTATAACCCACAAATTATAACGGACAACACATGCTAGCTTGTCTTATGGAACATTTGCGCTGAATGTTCGGTGCGTGGTGCAACTCATAGCTGCTTTCACTTATAAAAATAGTTTTCTGAACTTCACAGCCTTAAAAACAACAAAGCTATTTAACATTTTTGTTCTTTTAGAAACTCATACAGTAATCATATTTAGAAAGTTAAGAGTTTACTTATTGAAAGAAATTACTTTTATATCAGGTTTGTCAGTGCTAAACGCAATTCAAACTGTTGTCTAATAAACTTCCTTTTTCAATCAACTGTTCAGGTCAGTATTTGATTTTCCCCCAGCAGTTACACCTTATAGTGTTATTCTGAAACAGTTGCCTGTGATGAAAAAAATAAATGAATTCACATCAGGCCAGCATGTAAACTCCTCTTTAATATAACTATCAGTAGCATGGTGAAAAAAACACAATGACCAGCAGTTACATAAACTGATGCATGACATGGAGTGAAAGTCAAATTTTATGCCCACCCCCTGTGTGCAATGCTTTTATAAACCCCTTGAGCTTCACTTTCAATAGTTATGTAGCATCCCACACCTCAGGTGTTCACATAATTCTTATTATGCACTCTTTCCCATGCATTCTATGTGCAATTCCATCAAGGGTTCTGGTAACATCATAAATGATGGGGGCCAAGCTTGCGTGGTTTACAGCTGTCACCAAAACTCCAAGTTGGAATAACAAGCCTTGTAATTTACAGTTGGACTATTTGTTATTTTGTATAATACAGGGTCAAAAACGGTGTTAATAAGGTTTACAATGGTCATGTATGGATTGTTTCCTACTCTGTAGAATGTGAATCAAGCAGACGTTGTTCACCTCAGAATGTTCATAAGTGGAACATCTCAACAGTTTGAGTGACACAGAGAATTCTAACAAAAAAGCCATTATTTACAGTTCAGATTTCTCTTGCTACAACTGTGAATGAGAAAAAAGTGTATGGGCTATCCATGATTTAAAAGGGCTGACCACTTATTTTTAAACAGTTGTTTATCACAATTATTTTTTCATAAAACAATTCATTTACAGAAGAACTGTAGATTTAACAATATCAAAAATAAATTGCTGATTAATTACTCTATGAGATCACACAACAGTCTGAATTCCTGGGAAGAGCCTAGGACAAACTGTAGTAGTATTCACATTGCCAAAAGAACTAAAGTTTTCATTTCTGAAACAGCATTTGTTTTGAACAGTATTTTTTAGCTAGGAAAAGATAGGATTTAACTCTGTGGTGGTAATCTGAGTTTAACCTTTAGATTCATTTTGAAACCATGCCCAGCTACAGAAGATGCCTAGAGAAATAACTTACTTTAACCATCCTATTCCATTTGAATTGATGGACAAAAGACAAATGGAATGACCCAGCAATCTGCTTTTGTGGGTAAGCATGATTACGTTTCCCACTTGTGAGTGTAGTGTGTAGTGTGTTCTATGTGAGTGAGCAGTTGTCTACAAGATATTTAAAGGGAAAGCCCCTTCAACCTATTTTCTTTAGACCTGTGTTGTTTGTAAGCATGGACAATGTGCCCCTCTCTTGCATTCCCCTCATTTCATACTAATTTAAATATTAGTAAGGCTGCTTCACTTTCTTTTGCCCTGGTGTGAAAAACTATTTGTCTCCATTGCAAAGGTCATGACTTCAATCATGCAAGGCATCATGGAAGTAGATGATGCATACCTGCACAAGCCAGCAAAAGTTATACTCTCATTCCTTTCTGGTACATGTCTTTTGATGTCCCTGTATTCTGGAAAAGCATTTTTTTTTCTAACTCAGATACACTTTAAACTACAGAAAACATCAGGGAATTTACCATGCCTTGAGAAGATTCATGGCCAGCATTAGACAAGAACATTGGGACTACAGAGGACAGCAACAGCACTGACTAATACAGTACAACTGCTGCAGGCTTTAGCACTGAAACATTATACAATTCCAGAATGCCTTATGAGTCAGGTCATGGCCTTTACAATGGAGTCAGGCAGGTTTTCATACCAGTCTTAAAGTACTTTCATTTACATTTAAATCCTGATGAAATTAGAGGATGCAACAGAGGCAATCATTGTTCATGCCTACAAACTACACAGGCAAAAAGAATTAAAAAGCTGAGAGGACATTCCCTTTAAGAGACATTATGTAAGCAGATCAAGAGAGACTGTGATGCCCCTGTATAGATCACTGCTCAGACCTGATCATAAGTATTGTGTATAGTTCCAGTCCCCATATCGGAGAAAAGATATTAACAGGATTAAGAAGCTGCAGAAGAGAGTGACCAAGGCGGTTGAAGACTTGGAAAACACTGGTTATGCTGACTGACTAGCAGCACTGTCTGGGACTGTTCTCTGTTTATTTATGTGTTTATTTATTTATTTAAAAGTTGGTAATCAGGAAAGGCACACTGAGCAGAAGCTCGTTTCCAGGTGGGACCCATGGAAAAGAGCAGACTTGATGGGTCACATGACTGCAGTAATAAATTACCTAAAAGGGATGACACTATCAGACCAAATAAAACACCCCCCAAATGAGCAAGGATGAGGGGGCAAGGAGAACCTCAATGTCTTTGAGGGAACTATCAGGAGGACCTACTTCACAGAACAAGTAGTGGACATTTGAAATAGATTTCCAGAACAAGTGGTACCAGTGAGCATAGTGGCCCAGGTATTCAAAAGGGTTGCACATGGCGCAACAGTGTTGTGCCATGCACAACCCACTGATGCACCCCAGCGCGATACTCAAAGGGAAAGTCTGGCACAACCGATGTGCTGGAGCGCATCAGTAATGTAGCAGGCGCAGGTGGGGGCGTGCCCATACATACCCTGCACAGCCCGATATTCAGCCCGGATGTGCAGAGCCATGCATGCGCAACCTCTACCTGTGCCAGCACAAAGTTGATCCAAAAAAAAAAAAAGGAACAACTGATGGCCACCCACAGGTGAGCTGCCGCATTGCAGGGTGCAACATGGCAGCTGCCACCTGTGGGTGGCCACCCGAGCTCTGGCTGCACCTGGCAGCACCCTCCCATGCCCGATCATGGGTATTTGTAATAAAAAGAATTAATTCCTCCAATATCCCTGGTGGTCCAGTGGACTGCTGGCTGCCCGATCATGGGCATTTGTAATTAAAAGAATGAATTCCCCAATATCCCTGGTGGTCCAGTGGACCACTGGCTGCCCAATCATGGGCATTTGCAATTAAAAGAATTAATTCCCCAATATCCCTGGTGGTCCTTTGGACTGCTGGCTGCCCGATCACGGGCATTTGTAATTAAAAGAATTAACTCCCCAATATCCCTGGTGGTCCAGTGGACCACTGGCTGCCCGATCGTGGGCATTTGTAATAAAAAAAACCTTTTAATATTGCAGTTGCTGTGCATAGTGCAATGGAACTTGCGCTAGCACATCCCCATGCTTCACTCTGGCCACTTGCACTGGCGCAGTGCCAATGCACAATGCACACTGCGGGTGGCCAGGGTGCAGTATTCAACAATGCTGTGCCATGGCGCAGCTCCATTGAATATCGCCTAGTCCACACCCCTGCGCAGCCAAGTTGCACTGCACCCAAGCTTGCGCCACAGCCTGGCACAGTTTGAATATCTGGGCCAGTGTTTTTACTTTCAAACTTAACGTAGGTAAGTACATTGAAGTAAAGAAGTGGAAGTGACAAGTTATTCCCACTGAGCTGTTGGTGAAAGAACTCGATGGACCACTGGTTATCTTTCTTTCACAAAATCATGTTTGTAGTTTCATTTTTTCCATCACCTGGAAAGCCTACTGCATTCAAGATGCAGAGACTATATCCACTTATTAGCAGGCATTTCCTAGTAACTGATAACATGACCTTAAAGAAATTCCCCAACACTAAATTAGGATTGCTATTGTAATATACTGTATATTTGTGCAGAGAGATTGTTTATTGTCTATGTTGCTTTACTGTAAATTTGGTATTGCTATTTTTACATTAAGTGCCTTGAATCTACTGGTCTCACTTGTTAGCTATCATATCTATCTACAGTAGCTATCTATCAATCATTGCATTAGCAGTGTGGGCCACATAATAATCTCAAAATTGCCAGAGAAGTACCAGGCACTATAATTTGCCAAGCATTGTCAACTTTGCAGATGGCAAGGCCAGAATTATACCCCTCACCCACCCCACCAAGTTTACAGAAGTGGGTCTGATCCATCTTGATGCACCGGTGAATAACAGTGTTATCTCTGGGTCAACATCGATAGCTTTATGGCTTTACAACATTGCAGCAATGTATAATAAAAAAAAAGGAGCAGCTTGCCAGTGTAGAACAGTCACTGTTCCTCTTTTATTACATGGCTGTGGATTTATCACCCTGTCTGATAAAATGGAATAACACCATCAGGCACTGGTTGACAGGGTTTAACAAGAGAGCACTTTATAATGGGATAAAGGTCACCCCCACCCCAATTCTTTCCCACAGAAAAACAGCACAGATAAAAAGAATAGGAGTTATTTAAAGCAGCAATCATGTCCTCTTGGGGTGGGGGGCACCTCCAATCCTGTCCTGCAAATGTTATGTAGAGATGGGTGAAGTGGCCCCAATTCACTCCGCGAAGTGATTTGCGGAGTGAAGGTGAATTCGCGGAGTGCCCGCAATGCGAAACGAAGTACTTTGCGTTATAATGGGTAACATGAAGTCCATTGATAACAGTGGCTTTGCATTACTCCGCCTTGGCAAACCACTACTCCACCAGCTCTTAAGGTGAAGTACATTGCAAACAATGTACTTCGCCTCACTTCACTTTGTTTTTAAGCCCCAAAGGTGAATTTTGCAGTGATTCATGGGATTTCAGGTCACATGGGCTCTAGATTGTTCAGCACAGCCTCAGTTTGGGGTAGTGTGTAAGCTGTAGGAGACAATCTGCTCTGAGCGCTCTCTATGATTCAAACCTTCTGTAAAAGCTGTAAAAAAAAGCCTTCTTGAGTAATTTTTTTGCTGAAACTTTAGTTCATCGATTATAGGAAACCCTCCTGTGCTCATATCATCCAGCGTTTATTGTTTGTGTGTGGATTTTGAATGTTAATGTAATACATTCAGTCTGTGTACTTAGAGACAGTGGAAGTGTGCTTTGGGGGGAGGGGCGTATCTATGGTGTAGGTAGATTAACCTGGAGAAAAAGTGCTTTCTGTTTCGGTGATATTTTTCTTGTATGACTGTGTTAATGTACACACAGTAATATTTTCAGTAATTCTTGCCATTTTTTGCTAATTGTTGTGGTGCAGCAGTGCATAATTTTAGTTTGTTTAAAATATGTGGTTATATTACGGAAGTTTTCAATTTGCTACGCATTACTTAGTGTGTGTGTGAGTATGTGTGTGACTCGTGTCATCAAATCAGACACCTTTCATTGTGCCACATAATAATTTCAGCAATGTGAACCTGCTATCCACTGCAGCTGTGTGATTTTTGTACTTCTTTGTAGTATCTTTACTGGTACTAGTACTAGTGACTGTTACTGCAGCAGTGCAGTACACCCCCGTGGCCCGCCCCAACCGGCAAAGGAATTATTTTCCAGATTTGGATTTCTGATGGCGAGCACTAGTTAGGTGTTGTGCCTTTGCATCTGCATCTCTTCAGTGCTCAGCGCAATCTTAATCTGTCTGTGCATTTGTGTCTCTTTAGGGCCCGATCTCCATCTCTAACTTAAGTCACAGTTGTTTCTTTGGCTTCCCTTCAGAGTACTGGACAGGTGTGGTGCATAATTCTGCATGAACATTGTACTCATTAATATGCATTTTTAAGTCAGGACCGTCATCACGAGTCACTTGTGATATAAATCACGTTCTTCATCATCACGGTCACAAATGCAGTCACAAATCACATTTCACTATTACATCGTGAATCACAACACTAATTTTTTGACTAGTTACTTGGATGTATTGTAAGCATGTTTTGTAGTATATCTCCAGGCTTCACCACCATTAATGAGCATTTTTAAGTCAGGGAGTTTGTGCTACAGCTCATCAGGGAAGTACAGCCATAGGCATTCGTGTTTCTTCCCATACAGCATGTGAGTTACAGTACTGAAAGTAGTGGTGGGCGAAGTGGCCCCAATTTGCTCCATGAAGTGATTCACTGAGTAAAATGGAATCCACGGAGAACTCCACAATGTAAAGCGGAGTACTCTGCTTCATAATGAGGAACTTGAAGTCCATTGAAACCAATGACTTTGCGTTATTCCACCCTCCCCAAACCACTTATCCACCAATTTTAAGGGGAAGTACATTGAAATCAATGTAATTCGCCTCACTTCGCCCTGTAATTGAGCTCCAAATGAAATTCTGCAGTTATTCATGGGATTGCAGGTCACATGGGCTCTAGGTTGTTCGGCACAGCCTCAGTTCTGGCCTGGGTAGTGTGTATGTGCAGTGGTAGCTGGAGACAATTTGCTCTCAGAGTTCTGTGATTCAAAACCTCTAAAAGCTGTTTAAAATGCCTTTTTGAGTAATATTTTTTGCTCAGAATTTAGTACATCGATTGTAGGAAACACTTCCGTGCTCATATCATCGAGTGTTTATTGTTGTGTGTGGATTTTGAATGTTAATTTAGAACAGTCAGTCTGTGTACTGTGAAGTGTGCTTTGGGGGAGGGGCGTATTTGTGGTGCTGGTAGATTAACTGGGAGAAAAAGGCAGTCTATCTGTTTTGGTTATATTTTTGTTGTATAACTGTGTTCATTTATTTATTTTATTTAATTTTTGTTGACCAGGTAAGTGCACTAGACAAATCCTGCCTATTTTCAGGCACGACGACCGGGGGGGGATACAGATGAATGCCAACTGACCTTGAACCAGATTAAGCTGTTGGTGGTATTTTTAGTGAATAAGGGAAATTTGGCCAGGACACCGGGGAAGTTCCTCTACTCATTCTTCCTGTGAGCAGGGGTACCCTTTTCCTGTGGGACCAAGATGGCGGCTGACAGCAGTGGAGGTCGGATGGTTGCTGTGCATTTGCGAGAATCGGTTTGCAAGGGGAAGATGCGGCTGGAATGCATTCACGAGATGACCAGCTTAACGTACCTATACCCTTGCAGCAGGCATCCCCGTTTCACGATGCAGGAGTCATCGGTAATGAAGAAACGGGTGAGGCCCCAGTTTATTGGGTGGAGCCTGTGAATCCAGTTTTGAGTCTATCAGAGGATGTTCTTTCTATGGTGCCTCAGGACCAGTCAGCGTCTTCCTCTTTGGTTGTTGCTATGCAACTAGAAATCAAGCGTCAGGTTTTGGACCTCGCTCTAGCAGACTACCGGCAAGCACAGCTTTCCGTGGAGGAGGAAAAGAAAAGCAAGCAGCCCGAATTGGATTCTCCCTCGGGCCCTCCAGATAACACTAATAAAGTGTTAAGAAGTTATTCTAATACACAAAGCAAGGATTTGCCCCCACCCCAGATGTCTTCTTCAGGAGATACATGGTCCCCTCAGCGGGCTTTACAGCAGGCAGGCTGGATAAGGTCCGAAACTGGCATTTGGGTCGCTGACCCTGAGATCTTGATTCCGGGGGTTCCTAGGGTGGGAGAGCCATCAGCATCTGCAGATACTCCTTTGGGGGAGTTTTCTGTTCAACAAGATCCCCTGCCCGCTGATGTTTTGGTACGGGAAACAGTGCTTCCTGCCTCTGGAGCCATGTCGAAAGTGGTTAACCCTGATCCCTTACAGAATACAAACATTGCATCTCAGGACTCTGTTCTCATTGATGGCTTAATTTCTTTCTCCCCCCTTATTGATTCATACCTTATGATGACTCAGGCCACAGGAGACAGTATGGGGATGGCTGGGTTGATTGTTGAACATAACGAAGAATCTAATGATTTGCCAGTGCCTCCTGCTACATTTGCTAGTCTATTTAAGAAACCAGTGACACTGGCTAAATGATGGAATGCAGTTCACTTAAGGTTTTTGGGAACTACCGAAGATATGCCTGACCGATTTTATGTTGGCAAAGTTTTGATTAAACAGTTATTGAGTTTTTCTCCGGGTGAAGTTTATGCTCTTATTCACTCCCCTGGGGACAACACGTATTAGCTTTTGCACCCCTGATTTATTGAATAGATTTTGGATGAAATAAGCTTTACTTAAAACTAACCCTGCTTGGTCTCATTTTCAGGCGATTCCACTGATAAAACAATCCTTTAAAGTTATAACTGTATTATTTAGGAATGAGGGGGTTAACGTCGAAGACATTACATATTGGTTAGAACACAAATGTACGCTCCAGGGTAACCCTGAGCCTATATTGGATTCTGAGGGGTTTTGGAATGGAGGGTGGCGGTATAAAATTAATTTACTACAGACAGAGGATGGCTTACAGCATTTGCCGAGTTGTTTTTACCTGGGTAGGGATAAAGGTTTTATATTCTACCCAGGCCAACCTATGGCATTGTTACAAATATAGTTCCCCTAGGCACCTTAGTAGGACCTGTGATATTGTGAAGTGTGTGCAGTGTGGTGAAAGGAAACATGTTTTTACTGATTGTCATCACCCAGTGAAATGTTCTCTTTGTGAGGATTCTCATGCTTTCATTGACTGCCCTTTTGCAGCCCAAAATAAATCTAATGGGGATTTTTGTATACAGGATTTTTAGACTAATACTGCAGTTAAGGCTGCATGGAGACAACGGCCTCCACCCCCCCCCCGAACGGGCAAGACCACAAACAATTCGGGTATAGAAGAAGCCCCAGGTACAGATTTTTACTGAAGCCGATATGTCTGTTGTAGACCCGGCTCCTGTGCCGGCCTCTTTGCCTCCTTTAGCATCCACTGTTGTAACCCCTATATCAGTAGATCCTATGCCTCCACCAATGCCTCCTGAAGGGGATTTTACGGTGGTTTCCACTAGGCACCGTAGTCTTCATTCTCGAGGTGTGGAGAAACCTGTGTCAGATATTGAACCCTTGGTTTTACAAAACAACTGCCAGGTACTTTTGGATGACTGAGGAACCGAGTCTGATTCTACCTCGGTTCTCTCATCTCAACCAGAGGGTGCCTCTGATGTTGACCAGCTCCTGGAGCAACCGGATACTGGGGAAAAAAAAGGACTAAGTTAGGGATGAGGAAATCTACAAAAAAAAATGACGATGTTTCTTAGGTTGGCTTGTTTAAGAAAATTGTTATGTTCATTTGGATATTTTTGCATTGGTATTTATTTTCTTTTTTCTTTTCTGTATATGTCTGTGTCTTATAATCTTTCTGTGGCCTCTCTGAATGTTAACAGTATTCAGTCAGAGAGGAAGAGGTTGCTGATTTATTCTTTGTTTGAGAACGAAGCTTATGATGTGGTATTCCTCTAGGATACCCGTTTATATTCCAGGTAAGATGTAAATACGGCAACGGTTGGTTGGAGGTGGGGAATTACATATTGGTCCCTGGCTGACGTATTATGCAGTGGCATTGGTATTGCTGTGAATACTCTGATGGTTAAATTAATTCACCTGGTGGATCTCTATCCTGGGCGTGTTTTGATGTTAGATTTAGAAGTGAATGGATTACAGGGGTGTTTCATAAATGTGTATGCCCCACAGACGAAATTTGACAGAGTTGGCCTCTTCAAATTAATTTTGCCATATTTATTTACATCACAACATACTTTTCTGGGCGGAGACTTTTATTGCAGTAGATATCAGAAAGATTGTGGCCTTCGCACAAACAAAATTTTTTGTGATGCTCATTGTCTTAATGACCTATTGGCACAATCTGGTTTACAAGATGTTATGGCAGCTCAAGTTCCACCTGCTAAAACATTTTTTCAGGGTACTAAAGCTACCCGTATTGATTTTTGGTTTCTCTCTGATTCCTTGAATCTTATTCATACTAAAACTATTCCTGTGACACCTTCTGATCATGCCATTATAGAGATTACGGTTTCCAGTCATACAAAGATGCATCGGGGTCCAGGTTACTGGAGATTAAATTTAGACCTACTGCTTATTCCTACAGTTGAGGATGATTTTCTGGCTTTATTAAAAGCTAGGAAATCGTTTTTTTTGCCTCTATGATTGTTCTCAAGACTGGTGGATAGATACTAAACAGGATATCCAACTTTATTTTTCATGTATTAGTAAAATTAATGGTAAATATAAAACCAATGAATATGCCCTTCTTAGGGCACAATTTCTAGATGCACACTTTCGAGCAGTACAAGGGGATGTTTCTATTCTCTCCACTTTACATACACTTTGAGAACGATTGAACAAAATACAATCTGATCAGGCTAAATCCTTGGAGACTGAAAGACGATTTGGGACTCAAGGGGATAAAGCCTTTATGGATGCTTCTCATTGTTTTGCTTATCAGAGGCAGCAAAAATACATATCAATAATTAAAAATCAATATGGGCAGAGATGCACAAAAACAAAAGATATTCCTTCTGCTGTGGAGTCCCATATACAATATTTGTTTAGTCCACCTGAAACGCCTGTGGTTTCACATATCCCTTGGTTGGCTCAGTGGGTGTTGCCCCAATTATCTGTTCATGATAAACGGATGTTGGTTTCAGACATCACCCCATTGGAAGTCACCACTGCCTTCTCTCAAACGAAGTCTCGCTCAGCCCCAGGCTTGGATGGGCTTCTGTATGAGTTATACAAAATGATTTTTTCTATTTTATTATCAGAATTTACTACGATGTTGACTGATGCTTTACTTATGGGAATTTTGCCTTCTAGTATGTATGAAGGTTTCTTTTTTATATAAAAAAAGGGGATTAAGAAGACTTGTCAAATTGGAGACCTCTTACATTGTTGAACACGGATTTTAAAATTTTGACAAAAATTTTGAACAACCGACTATTAGTACATGCTGAGTTTTTATTACATTCTTCCCAAACTTGTTCAATTCCTGATAGGCGCATTACTGACAGTTTGATCCTTCTCCACAAAATTATGCAAAAAGGAGCATCTGGGGAACTCACAGGTTTAATATTTAGTATGGATCAGGCTAAGGCTTTTGATAATGTGAGGCATAGATATTTATGGGACTGCCTGGAATCTATGGTATTCCATGCATCTTTAATACAATAGATTCTGAGCGATGTTATGCTCAGGCTACAGCCCAAGCTTACTGTAATGGCTGGTTGGGTAAAAGTTTCCAGTTTTAAGGGGTGTGCATCAAGGTTGTCCCTTAAGTGCACTTTTGTACTTATTTACATTGGACCCGTTAATTAGAACTGTACACGCTTCTTCTGATATACATGGTATATCATTTTCTAGTAGTGACCCCGAAATTAAATGTACAGCATATGCAGATGATATTTGTTTCATTATCAGTGACATCCCTTCTGCACATTGCTTATAAATAGTTTTGCATGAATTTTCTTTACGTACAGGTGCTGTTATAAATTATAATAAGTGTAACTGTATACCCCTTCAAGTTTTAGATATCTCAGTTGCGCATGTAATAGGTATTACAGTTGTACGGGAAACCTGTTCGATTCTTGGAGTGCATTTTGGAGCGGGTGATTTGGATTATATCAACTGGAAAATTAAATTACAGGAAACCCAAGCTAAGGTAGACATATGGAATAAGTGGCGGTTATCCAAATTAAAGAGGGTTTTTATGGTTAAAACCTTTTTGTTACCCCTGTTTTTATATTTAAGCTCAGTTTTTAGTCTCCCATTGAGTCTGGAAACACAGATTTATAGTTGTTTTTTTTCATGCATTTGGGGTAGCAGATTAAACCCTATAAAACGTAGTTTACTTCTACGAGATTGTAACCAGGGAGGTTTAAATATGATTCAACCTGTTATTTTTTTTTTTGTTATGTTTCTGTATACAAATCTATGGCCTATAATTAATAGAATTCTCAAATTTTGGACACCATGGCTTCAGGATTCAGTGCAGGAGATGGTATCTACTTGGCCAGAGAATGCACCAATTGCTAGACAATGGTCTATAGCTGCTCTTTCTCCCACTATGAGAGTATGTTTTGGGAAAATAAAATTATGGGCAATTTCCAAAGGATCCTTTATCCAATTTTCCAGAAAGGAATTGTATGCATTTATAATACAACAATATTTTCAAAATATAGCCCCATTTGATATTTATGCTCCACATCAACGTTTGGCAATTGGTAATATGCTGACTTCCCCTCGGATACCCCATAATATGTGGGATGTGTTGTGGTTGTCCCTTTATGGAAAACTTAATGTTAGAGAAAATTTGAAACATAAACACATTTTGGAACGATACTGTCCAAGAGAAACTTGCTCCCATATAATTGAGACCATGGAACATTTATTTTTTGAATGCCCATTTATTATAGAATTTTGGAGTACTGTCCAGTCTAAGTTGCCAACATTCCCTTTTTTTCAGTTAACCACAGAAATATTGAGTGTAGGTATTTCACCCTTTTTATGGACTAAACACGATAGGGTTACTATGTGGTTATTTCTTGTGTGTTTTAAATTTTATATTTGGTTTGTCCACTGCTGGCTCACTATTCAGCAACGTCTCTTTTCTACAGAAGAATTGTTCCATTTGGTGGATACTGCCATGAAGAATTTTCGACTTCATGATCTGCATAATGTTTCATCACCTTTATTTAAATCTAGATGGGACTCTGTGGCTTGGTTGTGACTTTTTGTACACCTTAAGGTGCCTTTAATTTAATAATATATACTGTAATTACTTAAAAATATAGGTTATGCTGTTGATGTTTCCTTTTCTTTTAATTTAGATTTAGCTTGTGAGCTGTATCATGAGTTCGAATGTGTTTTACTTTCCAAGTTATGTTGATTTTCCCTACTCCTGTTAACGGAGGTTTAGGATTTTGTACTTTTGTGACCCTTTAAAAACTGTTTCTTTAATGTATACCATAATACTTTTTTATGTTTCCCCATGTTTTGTAATTATTTTTGTGAGTTGTATCACATTGTGTTTATGGTTTACTTTTCAGTTTAATAAAAACCCCTACTCTTTTCGATAAGTGCCATGGGATCTTTAACATCCACCTGAACTACCACCAATCCAGGCAGATGGGACCTCGGTTTAACGTCTCATCCGAAAGACGGCACCTCAGAAGTGCAGCACCCCTCCCATGCTGCACTACAGTGTCAGTACTGGGATATTAATCCAAGTGCCAGATGTGGGAACTGAACCCACAGCCCTCTGATCTCCCGGCCTCAGAGGCAAGTGTGCTACCTGCTGAGCCACTGACACTGACACTGTACACACAGTAATATTTTCAGTAATTCTTGACATTTTTTTGCTGATTGTTGTGGTGCAGCAGTGTACAGTTTATCTGTTTAAAACATTTGGTTATATTACTAAAGGTTTTCAATTTGCTACGCATTACTTGAGTATGCGTGTCAATGTGTGTGCGATGCGTGCCATTAAATCAGACACCTTTTATTGTGTTACATAGTAATTGCAGCAGTGTGAACCTGCTGTCCACCGCACCTGCATGAATTTTTTATACTACTTTGTGGTATCTTTACAGGTAGTGGATTGTTACTGCCATGCACTAATCCCCCAACTGGCAAAATGTATTCTTTTCTAGATTTGGATTTGTGACTTGTGAGCACTGGTTAGGTGTTGTTGTGCCTTTTCGTATGCACCCCTTGAGTGTGCAGCGCAATCTTAATCTGTCTGTGCATTTGCATGGCACCATTAATTCTGAGAGACTGCATTTCTTGTTACGCTCTCATTTCACTTCGTCAGCACTGCGGAATTTTCTGGACACAAGAAAGTAGCATTTTGGGGATACACATTAATTCTGGTGACTCTGTGTGTGACCTGACCACTGCGCTCATGACTGAGTGCACCATTAATTCTGGGAAACTTTGCATTTCTTGTTACACTCTCATTTCACTTCATCAGCACTGGGGAGTTTTCTGGACACAAGACAGTAGCACTTTGGGGATGCACATTCATTCTGGTGACTCTGTGGTTGGGATGCTGCCAGTATTGTTGTCACTTTGCCTTACTTCGCGTTTAAGGTGGAATGACAACGCGACGTAATAATAACAAGGCGAAGTGAGCCTTTCCTATGGGGCACTCCACGTAGCGAAGTGGCAACTTGAAGTGGCTACTTCGCGTTCACTTCGCCGGCAGATTTTAAATTCACTGCATCTCTAATGGTATGTACGTACTTATCAGTAGTTCCATGTGTTTATATACAGGTATGAAATGTGCTCTAAAAACAGTTACTCCAAGCCACAGATTTCCAATATCTGAAGGGAGCCTTTACAATAGAAAACAAAATAAGCTCTCAGTCGGTTGGATGGGGGAGCCACAGTTTAGTTAAGGATGTAGACAGTGCTCCAGACAAGCTGTGTTATGGTTATTTAATACTACATACATTTTTTTGGTCAGTGATGCTACTGTAAAAAAAAAAAAGTTTTAAGTACCTGATCCTACTCTCCCCTGCAAGCCTGAGAGAAGAGTCTTGCCTGAGTGTCCTGCAGTGCACATTACTGCATGTTTGGAGCACTTTCCAGAAGAAACATTTACTCATCAGACACTACTCCAACCCATGAGTTAATTACTCCCTGGTATTTTCTTTATTTGGCCCACTGAGGGTAGCCCCTCCCCCCCCCCAAAAAAGACAACCAGTACATTCCTTTCTGTACTAGATAATGCTAGCCAACCCACCAAGGGGTAGTGAGTAAGAATTTATTAAAGAGGTGCCTGTCTGACGTTCCAACTACCATGGATGTCTGCAATTAATGCAGTTTATTGAGCAATTCATGTGTAATACTGTGTGGTATATCTGTATTCATTATTCCCAACAACTGCGTGGTTCTTTCGTTTTTATATTTTATAACATAACTGTATCTACTAGTGGTCTTAAAAGCGGCAATCTACATTAGTGACAGCCTCACTGTATTTATAAAAATGTTAAAGGGGAATACTCACATTCTTCAGATGTGACTAGAAGGTCCCAATTTACAATACTGTAATAAAATAAATATCTTCAGGCCACTTGTTTTGTTTGCAATAGACATTACCTGATCCTGCCACCTCCTTTCCATGTGATGCCACTAGAAAACCCATTCCATATTACCCTGCAGCGAAGCCTCTGGTCCTCTAAGTGATACGGTATACTAGTATATGGTTCAGTGTTGTGTTTGTAAACAATAACACACAATGGGGTTGTTTTTGCTCTGATAAATGCATGCCTGGGGCACAGTGAGGCAACAGCTGCAGGCTGAGTGTCTTACTGTCCCTAGATGTGTGTTTATCAAAGAATAACCCACACCCTGGAGTGTATTACTGCACTTATAAACGGGTATATGTTGAGAAACTTTGTAACTTTAAAAAAAAAATCAAACCATGAAAAGTTTTCTTTTTGTTTTTTGGGGGGGGGGGCAAAATAGTCTCTCCGCTTTACTATATCAGTAGGGGTGCTGGACAGTGAGAGTGCTGAAGAAGGGAGTGAGTCTGAAATTACCTACACATTACAAAAAGGATGTGTACTGGTAGAAAAAGTACCTGCAGTTACTGTTTGTATGCTGTCTGCCCCCACCTTCCGGTCACTAAACTTACTCCGGTTACTTCCATGATGCTCGACCGACTTCTCCTGCTTGCTTTAATTCCACCCACTCCTCTGTGTTGAAATAATTACATATTTTATTTTTTAGATGGACTATCCTTTTTTTGGTATAACAGATGCAGCGCTGACATTAGGAGGAACTGCCACTGCGGTAATTTTTTTTTTTCTATTTAAACATTTGGTAACCGAGAAAGGCACACTGAGCCAAGGCTTGTTTCCAGGTGCGACATGGGAACGTGGGTAATAGGATTATATACACATGAGAAATATACATATGGATACATATAAGACTCATACATTAGATTGGCTATACAGAGTAATACAATTCTATGAGTTATATACAGAGTTTCTACAGTGGCAGCAGTATACACAGTGAATTCATCAGCAGCGTTTCACATAGATTATACTGATAGGACATACATAGATAATAATAGATTTGTAGTAAAGAGCGACCACAGTGGGTTGCTAGGCTGCTGGCAAGACTGAGGTTTCCCAGTGGTTCTGCAGGCAGCACACTTCCATCTACAGCTGTGAGTTTCATAAAAGTACCACTGGTCTCACTCTCTGTGGGTCCTCCAGGAGAATGAGAGACCATGTGTAGCTTAGGGACAAAAATTGTTTCTGCAGAGGTTGGGAGGGAGAAACAACTATGCTGGCGACTGTTTTGTGGACTAGAAGGGATGGATGGAGGCTGAGAGGCTGTGGTTAGGAATTGGAAGCAAGCGATCCCAAAAAGAACACGGTGGCCAAATATTTTTTTGGGGAAGTGGTAGCACAGGGATATTTCTTGTAATGTGGGCACAGGTACTGACACTTGTTATTTTTCATGCAATAAGCTTAAAAGAAAAAAGACATTGTTGGGAAGAGCTGTCAGCCAATCAGATTTAAGAACTGTCTCCACCCATTTTAAAATGAACTCTACACATTTCCAGATGGTGTTATGGTGTTATACCACAGTACTGATGTCAGAATACTGTTGTACCACAGTAGCTATTGTCCAATACTAGTGTTGAACAACATAGGATCGTGTATCTATGAAGAGTCCTCATGCTTCATACACTACAAATTCCTCCTGTGTATACAACACTAAAACACCCCTACGATAACTGTTAAAAGATGAACTGAGAGGTCATGTGATGCTCCAAGATGCAGCATCAGTGCACCGTTTCTGCTCCTCCACACGCCAGAAATTAAAGTACTTCTGCACTGTCATTTTCTAACAGCCCTCATTAACTAAACTGCTGAGTCTCAACCAACTACAGTATGACTGCAGAGAAAGCAGACTTTGACTTACCAGGCACTGAAGTAACATTGCTGCCTCTGCTTCCCACTTGCCCGCAAGGCCCAAAATGCCTCAAAGAAAGTGAGATGCCGCAGCAAGCACAGTACACCTGTAACATAGAACAGAGTGGTATTAAGGACATGCTTGAAGATCTGGCTTCCAAAATTAAAATTATCTAACCCACCACAGAAGATCTTACATGGTGGATCGGCGACATAGAGGAAAGGATCTGCTCAGTGGAAGACAGAGTTCAATGGGCAGAGCTGGAGATAGTGGCTCTCTGGAGAAAGGCTGTACATTTTGAAGAATGCATCAAATCATTTGCTTCTGGATCTAGACAACAAGGAGTGTCGTAACAGGCATAACTCCCGAAGCTGAAAGGACAGAATCTGTGGACCGGATAGCCAGCGCCCTCCTCTGCCATACCCACCCAGCCTGCAGCCCAGGATTAGCACTCTCAGGTAGAGCTCCAACAGACCAGCAGCTCTGTTGGTCTTGAATCCCGCACCAGGTGCCCTGATTGGCCAAAGCAATTAGAGTAAAGCTACTGATTGGACCAGTGCTCAAGCCTGGTGTGGACTGACTTTTCGCCAGTTACCTGGTGCTCCCTTGCATTCTACTGTTGCTATATTTTCAGCTTGTCTGTGTAGGAATTGTGATTAGAGTTACTGTTCATTATCTTAGGGAGATAGCATCAAGTTATGTGATTGTATGCTGTACGCATGTCATTTCAAGGATTACAGCCATTTTAGTGATTTGGTCTGTTCTCTCTAGAGGGGTACAGGAATCAAAGCTCCTTGTTCTTTGCTCATTTAAAATCTCTCTCCCCTGACTGTGCAGGCTTAGCCTCACCCCCACCCCCATCCCAGACCTCTGGCGCCTCCCGCCTAACTATTTTAAGCACCTCTGTTGTCTCTTAAGTTAATACCTCCCCGCCCACCAATTTGTGATAGTTTAACTCACAACTTTTCTCTGCTTCTCTCCCCTTAGGTGGCGGGGCCAAGCTTGGGCACTCCTGAAGCTGAAAGGACCAAATTTGTGGACCGGATAGCCAGGCAGCGCCCTCCTCTGCCACCCCACCCCACCTGCAGCCTAGGATTGGCGCTCTCAGGTATGGATTCAATAGATCAGAAGCTCCACTGGTCTCAAATCCCATGCCAGGCACCCTGACTGGCCAGAGAAACTAGAGCAAAGCCACTGATTGGACCAGTGCTCAAGCCTGGTGTGGATTGACTTTTCGCCAGCTCCCTGGTGCTCCCTCGCATCTACTGTTGCTATATTTTGTCCCGGCCACCTGCCATGACCCCTGCCCCTATTAAATACTCACCAGACATGCCCACACAAGCGATCCCCACCTACAAACTAGCCTTCTGCCTTTCCATGGACTCTTAAAGCGGCAATACACATCCCGACCAATTAAGTGGTATAAACCCAACCAGCCACCCTTCATCTTCGGGAGAGTAGTTTCACATTTGTGCAAGCAGCATCTGCCCTAACATGAGGTGCTCTATTCTTCTGCTCCTCCTTATGACCTATCTTGGCTCTGTTGGCCCCCACTACCAAAGTGGACCACTCCCACTCCTCTCTGAGCCGCAGCCGGGTAGCCAGAGGCTGTCAAATGCACCTACTGTAGGATGACTGCCTCACTCGGATGCCAACTGCACTCTACATTTATACCCCCATCAAACTCCGGGCCCCCCTTGCTCACCCCTAGCATCGGCATATTAACGCTTATCTCGATTTTAAAACTAAATCTGGTACCCAAACACCACTCTCACCTCAAACAAAGGTGGTGGAAGATACGGGACAAAATAAGCATCAACCTGTCAACCAGGAAGATAATCCACATGCTTATGCTCCTCTCGGGCAATATCCATGTCAACCCTGGTCCACCAACTTTGACAGGCACTGGGGATCACAAGCCTAAAGGACTGAAAATAGCTTATCTGAATATCTGTAGCCTAACTGCAAAATTCGAGCAACTCCAGGCATAGATGGCCCACCATGCCCCCTGATGTTATATGCCTGACGGAGGTCGTCTGGCTGTCTAGCAGGATTAAAGAAAATGAAGTAGTTCTAGATGGATACCAAGACCTCAGGATTGACAGGATAGGCAAGAAAGGTGGAGAATGCCTCGTCTATGCCAGGAACTCTTTGCAATGCTCCATCCTCCCCATCACCAGAGTGACAGAGGATCTTTAGATGCTAGCAGTAAAAGCACAGGTTGGTCAGCATGGCAAGACTCTAATCCTCGTCACAGGCTACCTACCCTCCCCCCCACAAAAAAGCCAAGGAAGGCCTCCCTAAAATTATGGAAGATGTTGCCACCCTCCCCAAGGGTGCAGAACTCATCATCACAGGTCACGTTAACATTAACTGGGTTGGCAAGGAGGCAGTCCCCTTCAGGGACATGGTAGCCACCTCAACCCTAATACAACTTGTGCCCTGCTCCACCAGGCGGAACTACAAGAGAGGAAATGACACCCTCCTTGACTGGGTACTATCAAGCTCACCATCCCAGATCTCTGAGCTCAAGGTTCTACTGGATACACTAAGTGATCACTTCCCAGTCACATTCCTGTGGTCAAACAAATTTAATAAATGCCCACCCTTACAAACTGAAAGCAAGGTTCTGAAGAAGGGAAAACTTTGTTCCCTCACCTTGGCCCTCGCCCTTCAAGACTGGTCCCCTATCGAACTGGCACCTACCCTTGACCAGGCCCTCAGTTACTTTATTGATGGTTTCAACAGCATCTGTGACATCTCTGCACCACTCACGAAAAGGAAAATTCAGGGACATGTTAATGGCTGGATAACAGAGGACCTCCTCTCCCAAATGAAAGAAAGGGATAGCCTCTGGGAGAAAGCCAGGTCCTCTCATAGTATGCATGACTACCAGTGCTACAAAGCGTCTAGAAACCACTGCACTAAACTCATCCAGCTTGCTAAAGCCAACCACCACAAGGCTCAGCTTAGCAGTTCCTGGGGTGATGGAAAGAGGTTCTGGGATAGCATCAGAAACATCCTTGGGAAGGATGAAAAGAAGCAGCCTCAGCTGGTAAATATCATCTCCCCCACCAATGACCCTCTACTTATAGCGGAAGCCTTTGACACAGCCTTCACTGACCTGACCTCAGTGTTACCACTGGACTACCTGCTCCCTGATGCTAACCATCCCACTAGCAAGCCAATCAAGAACATGCAACCGGTCTTCCACTTTAAGAGCATGACGGTGAAGGAGACCCTGAAGATGGTAAAAAAGTACTAGACAAAACCAGAATGGGCAGAGATGGGACAGATATGACACTCCTGTCCCTCACACTAGATGTTCTCATAGTGTCCATAACAAAGCTATTCAACAAGTCACTGGCCCTGGCCCAATTCCCTGAGGTCTGAAGGCAGGCCCTTGTCACACCTGTGCACAAAAACAGAGACAGGACACTGACAACAAACTACAGACCAATCTCCATCCTCTCCCCCCTATCCAAGGCACTGAAAAAGATAGTGGCAGGTCAACTTATCGACCACCTCAACATATACCATCTGTTATGTCCTAACCATCACAGTTTCAGACAGAACCACAGTACCACCACTGCCCTGCTGGAGTACACAGATTATGCACACACAAATCTTTGGATGAAGGCAAACTGGTGGGGTCTGTATTCATCGACCTTACCAAAGCCTTTGACACAGTGCTTTATTCTTTATTCATTACAATCGGGTTTACAACCTCTGAGTCAGAGACTCATTTACAAAGACCCTCGTCGCAGGGAGGGCAGACATCAAGACAGTTATTACAGTGCAGATTAAAACAGAGGATAACATTATAGGTGCAGTAAAAGGAACATTTAACATAGATACACTTAGGTTACATAATATAGTAGTTTGTATGTTACTTAGGTTACATAATGTTACAAAATTGTGAGTTACAATAATAGATATAGTAGGTCCTCAGAGAAGACAGTGGGTTACATCCCTATTTGGACCTAGTAGGGAAGGAGTAGGTCTGGGGAGGGAGAGGCTGTCCAGTGGACATTGTCGAGCCAGGGGGCAAGGCAGGTGGGTACCACAGGTTATAACAGGGGGTCAGTTGCACCTACAACAGTGAGTATTAAAGATATGGTTCCAAAAGGCTGTTTTGAAGGAGCCAATTTTTGGCAAGTTGGAGATGCAGCTAGGGAGGGAGTTGAACCAGGTGGGGGCTCGGTAGAGGAAGGATCTCTGGGCAAGAGAGGTCTTGGTTCTGGGCACCTGGAAGGTGGCCTTAACAGAGCTAGGGGTGGTGACGGACAATGATGACTGCTGTAGGGAGGTGGAGACCCCCAGGGGGCAGAGTCCTAGCAGTGATTTCTTAGCAAGAAGGTAGGTCTGGTAGAGCAGTCAACTCCTCAAAGATGAGCAGATTGGTGGTAGTATAGAGAAGGCAAATGTGAGTGCGGCTGGGGGCACCGGTCAGGAGCCTACAGGCCTTATTGATGGAGAGTTGGATTTTGGAGAGGGCAGTGTTGTCAGCTACGGCATAGATGGGCAAGCCATAGTCCACGAGGGACAAGACGGAGGAGGTGGTGGCCAGCCTGAGGGCAACCTGAGGCAGGCAGTCCTGTGCCAGTATGGCAGGCCAATCCGAGAGTTTATGGCGGCTGACAGGGCATTAATGTGGGCATGGAAGGAGAGGGCAGTATCAAATGTGATGCCTAGGTACTTGTATGTGGTCACTTGTTCTAGCAGGTGCAGAGTGTTGGGGAAAATCAAGGGGGGGTATTTTTAGCTTTATTTTGGTGGTGGGAGAAGAGCATTGATTTGGTTTTCTTTAGATTAATGACCAGTCTGCGGTCACCGAACCACCTTTCGGCTTGGTTGTAAGCTTGCTGGAGGGATAATTGGAGGGAGGTGGAATTGGGATGTGAGGCAACGAGGACTGCATCATCAGCATAGAGGAGCATTTTTCCAGTACATGAGCTGGGGAGGGTGTTGAGATAGAGACTAAAAAGTACTGGACCCAAGATGGAGCCCTGAGGGACCCCGGAGCGAACGGGAAGAGTGCTGGAAAGGGAGCTGCTGATCTTGACACACTGGGCTCTAGCAGAGAGGTAGCTAGAGAACCAGGAAATAGGACCACCAGAGAAGCCAAGTTGGTGGAGAGAGTTGAGTAGAAGGGGATGACAGACAGTGTCAAAGGCCTTGGAGAGGTCAATGAACACTGCTCCTGCAAGGTTGCCAAAGTCGAGAGCAGCATGCAGGTGTTGGGAGAATTCCAGGAGAGCCATGGTTGTACTGTGTTCTGGGCAGAAACCGTGCTGCTGTGGACACATAATGTTGTACTTGGTTAGGTATTCAGAGAGCTGGATTGACACCACTTTTTCAAGGGCTTTAGATAGTGGGGGGAGGATGGAGATCGGCCAGTAATTGTTGGGGGTGGACCGATTCCCACTCTTATGTATGGGTGTGATTTCAGCAGTTTTCCAAGCACTTGGGAACTGACCCAGGCATAGAGACCAGTTTAGAAGGTCAGTCAGGGAGACTAGGACTTCGTCCAAGACCATATGGAGGATCCTGGAGTCGAGGGGGTCACTGCTGGGATTATTGCTGCCTAAGGCTTTTAGCAGGTGCTACCTGGTTTCTTTGGGGGATAGGGTGTGCAAGTAGAATGGTGGGTGATGCAGGACCGGAGGTAGAGAGGCGGTGATTGGGTCAAAGAAGCTGCTGGGGAGGACCGAGCTTAGGTCAGAGAAGGCGGTGTTAACTCATTGCCACCACAGGAGCTTTCTGAAGTTGCACCACTTGTCTCCTGTATACTGTTAATAGTAAATCCTGGGCCTTTCTAAGCAAAATCAAGCTACAGTCAGCATGCCACAAACAAATCCTAATAGCTCAAGAACCGTAAGTGCTGTATGCAAAGTATGAGTGGCAAAGTTATTCAGCACAAAATTACCTTTCCAATGGTGGTATGCAAAGAATAATATGTAATTGCATTATTTTTTCTATGCTGGTTAAAACAGCAAAAAAAAATATTTTTTCCACTAAAACAGGCAACATAAGCCATACACACCATACCATAAACAAACACGAATAACTCCTAAAGTATACATGATATACACAGAATATCAGTGGCAAAGTTGTTCAGCACAAAATGACCTTTTCAATGGTGCTATGCTGTCACATATATATTATATTCTGTTACATTATATATTAAAATATATAAGTGATTTCTCCAGACATTGCCAGGGCACACAGGAAGTCAGTAGCTGACTTCTGTAGGCATCCTCAGGATACACCAGTGTATTTTACTAATGACTACAGGTGTCTGCTAGGAACAATGAGTTAAGGCAATCTGCTATAAGGAGCAGATCTGTGGTGGGGGTGCCATTAATGGAGAGCTGGGATGGTGGGGGAGTGGGACTTCCCATTTAGCTCTTTCATATTATCCCAGAAGGTCCAGGCTGAACCTCAAGTGGAAGCGAGAGTGGTCTGGTAGTGCTCTGCCTTGGCTTGCCTAATGGCCCAAGTGCACTTATTGTGTTCTGCATTGTAGGCCTGTCTATAAGACGCCTTTCCAGATTCTACAGCAATGTGCCAGAGATTACCTCTGTTTCTGAGTCTCTGGAGGAGGGGTGGGGTGATCCATGGGGCACTGCATTTTTTAGACCGGATCCTGATGAGGGGGGTGAAAAGGTCACAAACCTTACAGAATGCATTTGTGAAGTGGTTAAGAGCTGAGTCAATGTCAGGGGTGCGCTGGATAGGGGAACAATCTAGCTGGGCTAGGTATTGTTTTAATTTTCTGAGGCCACCGGAGCATAAACGGTGGCATAGGGTGGCCTGGGACACTGGCTTCAGAGTGGAGGATGACCAGAGACAGAGGACTGGGGAGTGATCGCTAAGAGAGTTGGAGAGGACAGTGACATCCCGGATTTTGTAGGGGCGGTAGGACATAACAACATCTAGGAGAGTGCTGGTGCCAGTAGAGTGGTTGAATCTGGTGGGCTGGGTGACTAACTGGGACATATCCAGAGCAGCAAAGGAGTCCCTTATATGGGAGGCAGTGGAGGCAAGCCAGTTAACATTGAGATCACCTAGGATGACTTGCTCCACTTTGAGAGGGAGAGATGTGAGGTAGTCAATGAAGGACTGGACCGCTTGGTTTTGATTCCTTGGGGGTATGTAGGAAACCATGAGGAAGAGAGGGCCTCGGGTGGGGTCAGGTGTGATTTTTCAGGTGAACCACTCTCCTCTATTAACACAGATGCAGAACCTGGGTGTGGCATCCAGTGCCTTGTGTTGGATCCAGGACTACCTGACACATAGAAGCCAAGGTGTCAAAATTGTGCAAAGCAGTCTCCAGCTCCAGAGTAGTATCCTTAGAGGTCCCCCAAGGGATAATATTGGGGCCCTTACTCTTCAGCCTCTTCTTAAACGATCTTCCAACAGCATGTGACACCAAAATCATCCTATACGCCAACAATGCCATTCTCCTTACCAGTAACAACAACCATGGTGCCGTCCAATCTGAGCTACAGAGCTCCTTCAACAAACTTGAGGACTGGTTCAGCAAGCTTCAACTGCTAGTAAATGAAAAAAAGACTAAAGCCATGCTTATATCTAGCCCCCAGTACAAAAAGAGGCTCCCCTTCCTCATCATCTGCAACAAAGTCAGTGAACCGCTGGAACAAGTGCACACATTTAAGTACCTGGGGATCACAATAGATGACACCCTCACTTTCATGCAACATATTGACTCTGTGGTAAGAGCGGTAAACACCAAAATGGGTATCCTATATAGACACAGGAGATATCTCACACCAGGGACCCTCCGTCTCTCAGTCACCAGCTCCATCCTATCAACAATCAACTATGGACTGGTGGTTTTTGGGGCAGCAATGGAAACAGTACTCGAGAGGGTCCAGACCGCACTCAATAAAGCTTGCAGGCTCACCCTGGCTGCAGATCGCCTCACGCATACCTGCTCACTGTACGAATGAACTAACTGGCTGCTGTTAAGGAACAGGATCAAGGGCCAAACCTGCCTCTTGGGGAAGAAGGCTCTACAGGGCAAAACCCCACCCTGCATGGCTAACATCTTCATGCTGACCTCCACCCTGCATATCACCAGAGGTAGAATGAGAGGAGCCCTGTCTACACCCCTATGCTGTACCTCGCTTGGGCAACGCACCTTCGCCTACCGGGCTCCCCAGTGGTTTAATGAAATCCCTGCGTCCAGTATGGTCTCCAAATGCCTGGCTCAGTTCAAAACTAGCATTTAAGACAGTGCCTTAAATCAACTACAAAGTGTGACTGCCTCTGAAGGCTTGCCCCCTGACTCCGCAGTCATCCGGGTCTGCAATAAAGCAGCTCTACAGCACCTCCCCACACCATCCTGCTAGTGTATGCTCACCGTAGCAGACACTGCTACTCCTTCAGCACGTGCTCACCCACTTTTACATGCCATGTCATGCAAGTCCGTCCCAGTTCAAGCTCCATATCACGCCACACCCCTATTTCTCCCCTCAGTCAAGCACTTCACCATTTTTGGTGCCCCGTTCCCTCTCTCACCCCCCCCACACCAATTCATCCTCACCTTAATCCGCATACCTCGACAAGGCCCCTCTTTGAGACTGCTCTCCCACCACTGCTCTCTATCTCACCCACTGCAGTTGAACCATCCCCACGAAACCAGTGATAATCACTAAAGAATTGTAAATATATGAAATTAATACTGTGTCTTGTGCCTTACTTCATCTAAAGATAATCAATGTAGTACTGCAACCATTTGTATGGTCAATGCATTTTTGTACTGTAAATTGTCTGCTGTTACTGTCAACCTGACGTGGAACCTTTGTAAAAGAGCTTGCGCTCAAAGGTAATTTCCAAAAACCAAATAAATAAATAAATAAAAATAAAAATAAAAATAACAACCTGTCATAGTGGGGATGCCAGAGAAGGAGGAGGGCAAGGAGACCCAACCTGAAACTACTCACCAAGCTAGAGGTCCCTTCTCCCAACAGTTCCACTGAGCAGGTGTATAGGGCTCAGTCCAATGCCCAATGAAGGAAAAAAGGTGAGGCCGATAACCTTTTAAGCTTTTGAACTTCCTAGATAAGATCCATATTCAGAATAAGGTTAGAGAACCAAAATAAATTCACTGGGAGGGACACAGGCTACTGGTATTCAGTGATCTCAGCCCGCAAGCCAGCAAACAAGCTCAGTATTGATATATAAAAAACAAGCTGCATGCAGTCGAAATACACCCAGCCAAACTCCTGATTTTCACAGAGGAAGGCAAGAAACAGTTTAGCTCTGCACAAGAAGCTCAAAAGGAGCTCCCTAAGCTGTTCCCCAATCTGTTCCCTTCAGAAGGTAGGGCTCCAGGACATGACCCCTGATAAATGGACTGCTGCAACCTGTAATTTGTGGCTGTGAATGCTCAAGGGGGTTACTTCTGGGGATAGACAAGGTAACACACGTGATCTGCATTTTGCTGACTGGGGACATTTCTTCGAAGGGTTGTTGTTGACGTTATGAAGTTACTAAGTTCCAGGACTACTGCACAAGATTGCTTAGTGGCCTAAGCCAGGAGGTTTAATGTGAGACTGGTGCTGCCCATGCTCTCCCTCCCCCCCCCACCTCCACTACCCCCCTTTCTACTTCAGGGCCCTCACCATCTGAGGCCGAACTCTACCTACTTAAAGCCCTCAGTGGCACTGGGTATAGTAATGACACACTGGATCCAAAACTCCTTCGCCTAGTTCTGGACGCAGTCCTTGCACCCCTTACCAGCCTTCTCAATTACTCACTCAGTCACGGCCAATTCCCCCTTGCTTAGAAGACTGCAGTGGTCACCCCTATACACAAAGGTGGGGACCGTACCTCCCCCAGGAACTACAGACTGATCTTGATACTGCCCCCCTCTCGAAAGCCCTAGAAAAAGTTGTGACTGACCAAATGACCAAATACCTTGACAAACACAATCTCCTCTGTGCAAAACAGCATGGTTTCCATAGAGGGTATAGCACCACTACCACCCTCATCGAGTTTTCAAACTATTTACACACAGCCCTGGATAAAGGGCTCCTCGTGGGTACGGTCTACATTGACCTTTTAAAAGCCTTCAATACCGTCTGCTACTCACTCCTCATATCCACCCTCTCCCAATTAGGTTTTTCCCATGGCCCTCTGTCCTGGTTCTCCAACTACCTCACCGCCTAGTCACAGTGTGTGTGAAAATCAACAGTACCCTCTCTGGCACTCGGCAGGTCCACTTGGGTGTCCCACAAGGCTCAATCCTTGGACTGCTGCTTTTCTGTCTGTATCTAAATACGCTCCCCAGCTCCTGCTCAGAAAAAATGCTCCTCTACACGGACGACGCAGTCCTTTTTGCATCCCACCTGACCCCCTCTCACCTCCTGGTTTCTGGACTGTCGCCTTGTAATTAACCTGAAAAGGATGAAGCACATGCTATTCTCGCATTCCCAAAGCAAATCCAGGGACGCCCCACTCACTGTCCTGTCTAGCACCCTCCTTCCCCTCGAGCGGGTAAAAACCTACAAATAACTGGGTATCACCTTAGATTCTGCTCTCTCTTTTCATGACCACACATGCACCTTTGCTACAGTCATAAACACACGTGTTGGCCTACAGTACCACCACAAGAGCTATCTACCATCTGCAGCCCTAAGGCTGCCCGTCATCTCCTCTGTGCTATCCCTAGTGGACTACTGCATCCTAGTGTATGGTGCAGCAGACAAAACCACACAATAAAATCAAAATATCTCTGAACGAAGCCTGCTGCCTACTTATGGGCTCCAGCAGACTTACCCGTACATGTACCTTATATGACCTTGTTGATTTTCTCAGCCTTGAGGAAGGGTTGCGCTACCAAACCTGCCTCCTAACCAAGAAAACTGTAGCAGGCCTTGCACCTCCAGGCCTAATTTCCATCCACACCCCCTCTGTCCCTGCCATCTCCACTCAGAGCACACTCAAGTGTACACTTCAAGTGCCCAGGGTCAGGACATCCCTGGCCCAAAGGTCCTTCTGATATGGGGCCCGACCTGGAGCAATGCCCTCCCCTCTGATATCACACCTCAACTAAGAATAGGGCCCTTCAAATCTGCCCTTAGGCAACACCTAATCACCACATGCAGCTGTAACCGTACATAGCTGTTTGTTTCCCTGCCTCACTGGGGACCCCCCTCACTGTCTTATGCCCTGGCAGAACATGTAGCTGCCCAAGTGTCACCATGTTTGTTTTAAGTTGCTACCTATTTTTATTTATAACATAACCCAAAGTGCTGCCTCTGGTGTACTAGTTGGTTTAGCTGTATCACTGTATAGGACCTGTATAGAGTTTCATTCTCTTATGAATTGTATTCCTGTTATTTATGTACATACATGTATAGTGTTTTCCTGTATAGAGTTTTTGCTCTCATATGAATTTTATCCCCTGTATTTATGTACATACTTATATAGTGTTCCCTACGACGATCTGTACTCTATGTAACTATGTCTGTATTTGTATACTATATGTTTCCTGACGAGAAGCCTTTTAAATAAGTGCCCGACTCAAAGGTTTGCAATTCCAGTTTCTAGCAGATAAAAAAAGAAAAGAAAAGAAAGAACTGCACTCACCTATGGTGCCTCACCGGGTTTGCACCTAGAAGTCTAACGGCACCAACTGCGTGACCATAGCTTTTGTGTTCAGTTTCACAGGGTGTGCGGTGCACCAGTGCTACACCGAGTCAGCATTTGATGGTACCAAGCTGGAACCCTAGGCCTACATGGAGAGACTGTAGGATCATGGAAGCAATCACACGTGTCATGCTGGCAGCACTCCAGATTCTGATTCTTGGGACTACTTACAGGCAAAGTTTTGTTTAGTTAGCCTAAATAGACTCTTTCACCTGGAAAAAGTTATGTATTTTTGCATATGCATTCATGCAGATTTTGTGCAGTACAGCACAGGGAGGGAAGCTGAGGCCACTCGCCAGGGCCTTAGCGGAGGGGAGCCACGCTCTCTCTTGTCTGCTGCGGGGGCCTGTGGGTGACCTGGAGCTCAAATTCTCCCTGTAAAACATACTGCTATGTAGCAAGCAATCGGATATGAAGCATAAGCCCAAAGGAGGCCACTGTAAGGGGGGTGGCTGCAGGAGGGAGAGGTTACTTCACTCTCCCTTGCCGGCTGTGGTTACTGGGGGTGGGGCAATCTGGAGCTCTCATCTCATCTATAAAACATATTGTTGTGGCAAGCAATGGGACATGGAGCATATACCCAAGAAGGCAATGCAAGGGGGGAATTGTTGCAGGAGGGACAGGCTAAAGAGCTTGTCAGATAAATAAGAAGCTCCTGTATACTCTCTGGCCACAACTGCCCAGTGGGTACAGACCCAAAGAATCTCTGCAAACATGTACAGAGTAGGAGGTCCCTAACCTGAATTAGCTCACTGAGCAGTGACAGCCCATCTGCTAGGTGGAATATATGGAAGAAATAACGCCATGCACATGGCAGAGTTGGAAAAGGGGGACTTATGGGTTGTCTGCTGGATCACCATGGACCAGTCAGGAAGGAGATAAGAGGAGAGATGTGGAGATCAGAGAAGTATATACTGAAGAGATGATAAAGTTGAATGTTTTGTTTTTTAATAAAAAAGTTTATGTTGTGTGTGTGGAGGGGTTTGGGGGGTCTGTTGAGCTGTCTTCAAGCTGCATAATGCATCGACAACCACTGCTAAGAATGAGGC
Organism: Neoceratodus forsteri; assembly: GCA_016271365.2. NCBI lineage: Eukaryota > Metazoa > Chordata > Ceratodontiformes > Ceratodontidae > Neoceratodus > Neoceratodus forsteri. Next base: position 646,837,508 of record CM057449.1, read on the forward strand.
TACTACGATAATGAATCCTGTAACCTAAAATGGGGAGTGCTGTTAATTATGTGTTGTGAAACATAAAAGGGGCTCAGTCCAAGGAAAAAAAGGCATAATGTACTAAAGCATCTTAAAAAAAAAACTCACACTGGAGTGGCAAAGTTTCAGGAAACCCACCTGAAGTCTGAGCATGTTCGGAGTCTCCCCTGTAAGCATACGGGACAGGCCTCTGGTATGGAAGACAGTGCGAAACAAAGGGGAGTAGTCTTTTTTTTTTTTGTTGTTATTTTTTGCCTTAAAGCTTCTTCTTCCTTGGGGTCAGGCAGGTGGCTGTTCTGCCCCATCCCTGTGCCTAATGACCAGCCACCACTTTCCTTAGTTCCAGAGGCCCATGTCCCTCATGCCCCCCCCAACAGCAGGGCCAGTGGAGGGAGGGCTTTACCCCCTCCCCCCAGGTGCACAAATCCAGAAATGCCACAGGGACCAAGTGGCAGCATGAGTTGAGGAGGAGTGGGGGGGGGGGGGCTTCATTAAGCCATCTGACTCCATTTTCCTTTTTTTCCTCCCCATCCCGACTGTGGTGGCATGCAAGTGCATGCGTGTGGAGACACACACGCACTGTGGAACTGCAGTCCCCACCTGTCTATATCTCTCAGGGCTTGCACTATCCCCAGTCCTCCACTTGGTGGCAGTAAATGACAAAGATGACCGAGCCATCCCCTCCCTGGTGGCAGGTGAGACGTAGCAGCCTTCTTAGCCACTGGGCCAGAGGCCCAGTAGTCATGTTAATAGCCAAGGCAGTCTTGTTTCAATTATTTACAGAAATTAAGGATGATGTAAAAAGATACATATTTTTACATGGATATCTGGGGCAAAGAGAACTTCTGATGGGTTTGGTGTATAGGCTAAATGCAGATACCACCTAGTTTTTTGTGTAACACCCCTACAAATGGGGGTTCCCAAAAAGTCCTCTGGAGCTTGCCTAAATGCTCACTGCCAGGTGTCCTGCGTTTTAGCAGTTTAAATGTGATTACCAGAGCCTGTATAGCCTCTGTGTGCTGCCTCTTTAAGAGCTGCCTGATTGCAGCCTACGTAATCTGAGAGGGAGCTCTGTTGAAAGATATACAGTAACTATTTGCTGAAAATCATTTAGAGTGGTAATGATAATGTAGTTTGTCTAACTTGCCTTCTTTATAGCAGGGACTGTTTTGTTTGTCTCCTCTATCTTGGTCCTGGACTGCAAATTGGACCAATCAGTTCTGGTGGGACCTAAAATGTAGCCGGACTACAGGAGCTGTCTGAAGTTGAAATCTGTAGGAATTGTAGTTTTTAACTTTTTGCACCTTTTTTGCAACTGAAGGGGGAGCTCTTACTTTGACTGACAACCAAATCGGCCAACCAAATCTTTTGGATTTTTGGATCTTGGGGAAGTCCCAGGCTGCTGGCAGTTTTCAGCTAGTTCTGAGCTGGGAAGTGAAATGAGAAGAGCTCAGGTGTATTTTAGGCAGCAATCCTGAGTGGATTTGCATGGGAAAACTGTGAAAGGGCTGAGTTTTTGGCTTGCATGTCTGCCAGCTGCTCCTGAGAGGGAGAGAAGAGAATTATTTGGGACTAAATCCAAGTTTGTGTGACTAAAGTAAGCTACTGAAGTGGGCCAGGCTCAACCTGAAGAAGACAGAAGATTTTGCTGAATGCAATCAGCCTGTCAGGAGTTCCAGCTACCCCTAAGCTCCTGGTGTGTGCAGAGACTTTGCGATTGTGACTGGGAAGCACTTTGCCTGGTACAGTAGAATTCCCGTACATGTAAATGTGCTATGAGCTGCTAGTGGGTTGTGAATTAGTTCCCCACTGTGTGAACTGTGTTCTGCTTGCTGGAAGCTATATCCAGCCCAAGATGGACTGCACCCGAATTTGTCTCCATGCAGTCTGGGCCTTGCCAGACTGGCCCAGCCAGACTACCCACTGCACAGAGAAGCCATCAACGAGAGACCTACCTGGGGATCAGTCCCCTACTCCACGCCTGAACAGGAAAGGCACCTCTGTGACTTGTGTGGGCCCTGCTTCTCCTGGCATTCCAGATCAACCACCTGCAGTCTCGATTTTCGTCCAGACTGTGTCCAGTCTTGGGTATCATGAGAAAATACCAGGGTAGCTCCCTGCAACAAGAGCTTAATCCGAGTGTGTCATCTGATTGTCTTGTTTCATTTCCTTACAAACTAAGCCCTCTGGCTCCAGATTACAAATATTGTGTACTGTGCATGTTGTGTTTTCTATCACAGGGCCCCAACCAGCTGCAACCCTGGGCAACAGTCCTGGCTAGCCCATCTCTTCTCCACCTGGGTACCCAGAGGTGTGACTGTGTGGGGGAACTCAAAGCGCATGCATAACTGCTTGATTGATATAACCTTTAAGCTAATTAACCTGATTTTGCCCCTTCCTTGTTCAAGTCCTCTGACTAAATCATATCTAACTTTTTTCTGCATGTAATCTGACTGTGGTTCCAGTTTGTGCTCAAAGTACTGTACTGTTGCTATTTGCTGTGCATAACCTTATTTTACAGAGGGTCCCCAGGGTTGAGCCAGAGGAACCAGCCCTGGTGGTAAGTGCAAACAGCGTGGGTACTTGTGTGGTGTACCAGGGGTATTGTGAAAGTGATTATTGTACAGTGTTCAGGCCATTAAAGGGGAAAGAGGGGGATTACAGTGTCCCAGAGGGCTGTGCCCAGGTTAGCTTGACCACTACCAACCCTGACCTTTGGGTGGAGGCACCCATTTCAGAACTCAGGCCCCTTAACCTGCTACTAACCAAGCAGGTAGGGGTAGTAGCCCTTGGGATAGCGCCACCTAGGGGTTACATCTGTTCAGTTAATGAATGTCCTTTTCCCCATTGCACATCTGTTCAAAATCATTGGAAATGACTGGAGCCTAGTTAAGCAAACTGAACTGGATAGGTCAGGTGCAAGGAGATCTGGATTGGCTCCAGCTCAAAGGGCATTCTGAGAATGTATAGATAAGACAGGGCTACCAGTCCCATGATGAATGAACCCCTCTGACCAATACTATACCTTTTACTGACCACCTCACGAGTCTTTCTCAGGAATCAATTATTTTCTGGTCAGTCAACAATGCCTTTGTGGTCTGTATCTGTGTGAACATGAGACACTCGTCCTCTCTCATATGCCAGTCAAATTAAAACATTACTTCTCAGATGGCACACAAATAGATAAAGCGCAGTGATTAAATAACCAGCTGCTTAAAGACAAGACTACTGCTGATAAGATTAAGAAAAGAGGAAGAGTCCAGTAAAAGAAATGTAACAAAGTTTTTGGAGGTTCCAGCTACACCATCCATTGTGCTATCTCTTGTATATCCTGCATTAGAGGATGCTACTTTTGCACCCTGGCATAGGCCTAATACCCTGCCTGCTGTTCCTAGAAAGTCGGATAAACAATACCTGGCCCCAGCTGTTAAGCCTTGTTATGCTTCACAGCCTGATATCAAATCATGGCTGCTCATGACTGCTGTAGGGCTCCTGAACACAGGAGTACTTTGCCTACTGACAAAGAATCCAAGAGGCTGGACATTATGGGCAAACTAACTTATGTTTATACATCCTTAGGCTTAATAATTGCTAATTTATTTATATTTTTTATTCTTTTGTAACCGAGTAAGGCCTACTAGGCACAGGTGCCTGTTTTCAGGGGTGACCCGGGAGCACTGGGGAGGGTTATGTGACTTGTTCAGAGTCACACAGTCTGCAGGTGAAGATCATGGGAATCAAATCCAGGTCTGTCTTCTGGATGTACCAAGCTCATTCACAGCTTGTTACTCTAACCTCTAGGCTATACTGCCAGGCCTCAAATTACCAGGCATATTTGATTAAATATGAAAATGGCCTGTGAAAATCTGCAATGTCTACCATTCAGGCTCTACCAGATAGTCCAGCAAAGGCTGAATTGCTTAATGCTGCATTGGCTGGTGTGGATACTGGAAATCATCTCCTGCCTCTGACGCTGCCTCTGCCATATGCCTTCTGAGATATTCCAGGCTCAGGGTAGCTTAATTTGCAACAGATGTGCAACAAGCTGTGCCGAATGCCCCTTCTGGAGGCTCCAGGCCTTTGAGAGTGATGTTAAAAATGCTCTATATGAGCTTCACTCCTCCAAGATGACTTTATGGTCAATCAAATCCTTGAACTCTCAACCTGACAAAATTCAGTACAGTTAGCCAGCCATTTGGGCAGGCCCTGTTTAGACACAGGGGTGCCCTTCTTTCCAGGAGTGAATGAAACAAAAACCTGAGAGGATTTTCTGTTTTCCTTAGTGCGATCACGACAGAAATGTAGTGTTGTAGCCGGCCCAGTGGTGCTGAGGGTGGAGGTGCTGGACGCTACACCTCGTGCTACATCGGTGACCCAGGTTTGGGAACGGACTTGGGTCGTCGGGGGTTGGAGGACTGAGTGTTCATGAGACTGCTCTCCTCCACTGGGAGGGGTGGGGCGGGGTACCTGCGAATATGCTGGCTCCTGGCGGTGACTTGGGGGTAGTGCAAGTTGCGATACAATGGAGGGGACAGCGTAGGCAGACGTCTGACATGCGGTGGGCAGATGCGCACATTGCAGCATCATTGGTGTCCTTGCATGCCCATGCTGTGGGGGGAACTATAGGGGACAAATGGCAAAGCCTCCTGCGCTCATGAAGGCCCACCACGACACTGCATCAGACACTCCCAGGAGCTCCCACTGGTCCCTACCCCTTGGTCTTCCATGAAGGGGTCCGCGATGTGACCTTTGAGAGGGAGAGGGTGAGGAGGTAGCAGCTCGGGCACGGCACCCAGTGCAGGAGCTGCCGCAGGGCCAGAAGGGGAACCATAGGACCACCCCAGCAGGAAGGTAAGGCAGATAAATAAACAAGCAAAAAAGAGAAATGTAGTGTTCTGTGTACATCAAGTGTATAGAGCATTGCCTCACTCTTGTTAGCATGCTCTGGATAATACACGGGAAGGTATGTGGTCTGATCTTATGTAAAATCAGATACTACCTTAGGTAGAAAATGTGGAATGGCCTGCAAAGACACCTTGTCCTTGTGGAAAATCAAATAAGAAGGCTCCTGCATCGAGCCCAAAACTCGGATATTGTACTGTACAGGCAGAAGTCATGGTGACTAAAAACAGCATTTTTCATGAAAACAAACGCATTTTACAAGTTACAGCAGGCTCAAACAGGGCCAGAGTAAATTTCTCAAGCATGAAATTCAGGTTTCAAGACACAACTGCTTTATGAATCGGAAGACGCTTGTTCAGAATATCCTTCAAAAATATTTGCGACACCTCTAGTAGTGTCGGATGTACTAGTAATTCCCGTAATCACTCTGGCTGACTCTTCCTATCCCAATGTCGGGTGCCCAAAACACAGGTGCCTGACATGGGGATTTTCCCCGTGGTGGAGTTTATTTTATGTTTAGAACCCCAATACGGGGAAAACCTTTCACTTTGATTCCAACTCTGTGGTAGGCAAATCCAATGTTGGGCACCCGTGTTTCGGGCACCCAGTGTCAGGACAGTGAGCGTCGGGCAGAGCGATCATGGGAAGTTGAATGGATACCGTTGTGCCACCATGTGCCCATCAATAAGGGAATGGAAAGACGAAACTGCAGCCATGTGCATCTTTTTTTGGTTTTCAAACTCTATTTTTGTCACCTCCAGCCCCGAACTCTCTCAGGCTACCCTATCTCACTTGAGCCACTCTACCGCCCACCATGATCACTCTCATCATATATGTTACTACCTCCCCCACCAAACCCATGCCAGACAAGACCCTCAGCTCCGAGCCCCCTGAGGCAGGACTGCCAACCACTCACCTGGCACGCTATCTGTAAACCAGTTCATCTGGCTGGGTCAGTGAGGAGACCAAAGGGGCAGAGAGGAAATCTGGTCCTGAGTGTGTGGCAGCCAGCCCTGTAGGAAGCCATTGCCTATTGGGATTGGAGGGTTTTTCTTGTTATGCCCTACCTCCCCCCTCAGAGCCCGGACATGCAATGTTGTCTGGTAATGTCCGTCATGGCTCTGCATCCCCACTGCTGAGCCCTAAAGCATAGCAGTGCCTCTGACTTATGCCAGGGGCTGCTGTGATGCCGGGCTGTCCCTGGATGCCTCCCCTGGACAGGAGAGCAGTCCTATGGATGCTCAATCCTCTCTCTTCCCTGCTGACCTTCGGTCGCCAGCGTGGAAAGAGGTGTGGCGTCCAGCACATTCAACCCTCAGTGTCACTGGGCCGGCAGCCATGTGCATCTTAATGGTTGAGTAGTAGAAACCAGTGTCAGAGACAAAACGTAGTCCAGTACAGCACTGACAGGACACATAAATAGGTCCATTGAATGAGCAGCACACTATACAGAGAAGTGTTTCCATGTCAAAGAATGTGTGTGCCTAGTAGAAGGCTTTCTAGCTACAAGCAAGACACCAGCCACCTGGGGGGACCCCAAAATGGACAATGGCTATGTCTTCAGGAGCCAGGCATGCAGATGTAGGGACCACAGGTCTGGATGGACCAGGCAGCCCTAAGCCTACAACTGCAGGCCCCAACAAGGGGGCTAAACAGGAGGCTCCAATGTCAGCAGAAAAAAATAAATCTGGTATTATTAACCACTCCATGGCATATCCCTTCAAAATCGTCAGATGTAATTACCTTTATGCCAGTTGGAATAATTTTAAATATATTCATAAATAAATATAAGGTATTAGGTTCAAGCCCTACTGGGTCAGAAACACAAGGGACATTGTGTGTCTACTGTACCTTAATGTCCAGAAGCACAGTGCATGCAGTGCAGTACAGGGGGGCTATGGGGTGCAGGGCTACCTGAGGTACAGCTTGTATATAGATTACATATGGACATACAGACATATTTTCACCTCTGCTGCAAGCATTACCACTATGACATATGGCTTCTTTGTAAGTAAGAACGCCTCCTTAAAAGGGAAATGGCCAGTGTCAAAAACAAAATAGAACAATAATAATTGAGTAATAAACGACAACAAAAGTAATAAGCATTAAACTTAAAGCAGTAAAAAAGAGAATTAAAGAACAAAAAACACAAATGGCTTCCCAACCAGTAAGGATCTACTCCATAAATGTAAATGGCCTTCATAACCCCATTAAAAGATCGCAAGTGATGAAGCACTTAAATAAACAAAAGGTAGATGTTATATTTATACAAAAGTCCCACCTTTCAGACATCGAACACCAGAAATTAACATGGGGGGGTTGATACACCATTTATTCCTCATCTCATCTGAGTAGAACGCAAAAGAGGTGTGGCAATAATGATCCCATCTACTACTCAATTCAAAATAAACAATATACAACCGATAAACTAGGATGCTACATCATCATTCAAGGTTGGCTATACAATCAAGAAGTGACATTAGCCAATATATATTTACCTCCACAGACTAAATCACCAATAATTCATCAAATACTAAATAAAATATTGGACCTCCACCAGGGGCAATTACCAATGGCAGTAGACTTCAATATGACAATCACTCCAAATCTTGATTCATCTAATCCCAAAGTCTACTGTCCATCAAATGCAGTAAAGGTTTTTAAAGCACAACTTGAAAACCTTGGTTTGGTAGACATCTGGAGGAAATTTTTTGCCTCGTCCCCAGGTTTTACATACTACTCGGGAAGATTTCACTCATATTCTAGATTAGATTATTTTTTCACCTCATGCGAACACTTCTCCTCAGTGAGAGACATAACTATTTGTCCAAAAATAATATCTGATCACCACTCTCTACTACTAAAAGTAGATATGGGTAAAAAAAAAAAAACACTCTAGAGACTAAATCCCTATCTTCTAAAAGATAAAGAATTCACCGACCAAATAAAAAAGGGAATTCCACAATTTTTTGAAGAAAATGCTCCATCGAATGTCTCAGAAGCCATATTATGGGACGCCATGAAGGCCACCATTAGAGACGAGGTCATTGCATATGCCTCTAGAAAAAAAAAAAAAGAAAGGGAGAGGAAATACAATGATCTTACCATGACCTTACAAACTCTTCAACTGCTCTTTGGAGAGGGGGACAAAGAAATACAAACAAAAATTAGAGAAACTACATCAGCTATCCAAAAAATAATAGATGAAAAGATCCAAATGTCTCTAATATACCTAAAACAAACTAATTATGAGGGTGGATCCAGGGGAACATGCAGACTAGTGCAGAAGTTGAGAGCAAGGAAAAACGCAGTAACAATATTAAAAAATTAAACATCCTCAAACTGGTAAGATTACCCACAGAAAAGAAGACATAAGACAGGCCTTCACTTACTATTACCAACAGCTTTACACAACACAAAATACCTCTTCCCAAGAGGACAGACAAACTTTCCTAGCCCAGTTACAACTCCCAAAAATTTCAACATTACAAGCTCAAAAACTATAAGCCCCAATAGTAATTGAAGAAATAGAGGCCGTGGTCACTAAACAATCTTTGGGTCAATGCTCCAGCCCCAATGGATACGTTAATGAATGGTATAAAATCTTTAGTAAAGAATTAACCCCAAGACTTCTTAAGTTATATAGAGAAATGGCAGCGGGAAGTACAGCCCCGCCATCATGGGATTATGCCACAATTGCTGCTATCCCAAAACCTAATGGAAATAAATTAGACCCCTCCTCCTACCACCCAATATCTATATTAAACTCAGACTATAAAATCTTCATGGCCACCTGGGCCAAAAGAATAGAAACTATCCTCCCAACAATAATACATCCAGATCAAGCGGGTTTCATAAAAAACAGGTCAACTATGGACAATGTTAGAAAGTCCCTAATACTAATGGTATATATTCGTACTCAGAAGATCCCAGCAGCCTTTATAAGCCTTGATGATGAAAAGGCATTTGACAAGGTCTATTGGCCCTTTCTTTGGGATACATTAAAAACCTTCAGCTTCCCAGAGTCATTGCTACATTGGCTGAGCCAAATATACCTCTCACCAAAAGCATACATTCGTATAAACGGGGGACTTTCCTCCCCGATCTCAATAGGCCAAGACACAAGGCAAAGCTGTCCTCTCTCCTCTCTCCTCTCTACTGTTTAAAAAAGTAGAGGGCATTCCAATGCAGCAATCTGAATATAAGATTAGTCTTTTCGCTGATGATATACTCCTTTCCCTTCTATCTCTTACAGATTTGATCAAAAAGACATGGAAAATTCTATCCCGATTTGAGGAATTAGCTGGTTTTAAATTAAACATCTCAAAAATCAAAGCCCTTTTATATAATTACACCCCTCCAATCACCTTAAAACAAAGTCTAACCATTAAATGGCACTCAACCAAAATAAAATATCTTGGCATACATATTCCCCATAATATTCATGTAATTTAATTAATCAAATATGAACATATTTCCATCACGATCAAGAAAGACTTGGATAGATGGACTCACCTTCTACTCTCCTTGTTCCAATGCATTGAAACTATTAGAATGAACATCTTACCCCGCCTACTGTACTTGTTCCAAAATATTCCATATTTCCCATCTCAGTACTATTTTAAGTCATGGGATAACATGATATCAATGTTTATTTGGAACAAACAAAAACCACAAAACCATCTTTCAATACTAAAACTATCATTGGCTCAGGGTGGTACTAACCTCCCGGACCTCAAAAAATACATAGAAGCCACATTTCTTAAAATTCTTCTTTTATGGCTCTCTGAACAGTTTGATTCCCTATGGAAGAAACTGGAGTTTCACCTGAATGATATGCATGACATAAAAAAAAATAATTTTTTCTTCTTCAGGGAGGTCTCCTCCTTTAAAAGACTTTACTGATATCACCTCACAGGTCTTAAAAATTTGGTTTAAAATGCAAGATAAAGAGCCACTTCAATTAATCAATGAGTACTGTAAGATTATTTCAGAGGATGACCTTTTCATTCCATCCCACAATGATCTAACTTTTTCCCGTTGGCGTAGATTAGGATTGGAGCAGGCGTTCCAATTTTTAGGTCCAAATGGAATCCTACCATGAGAAGAATTAAAACTTAAATTCAACCTACCAAATGTTGATAATTTCAGATACCTCCAAATCAGAAACCAACTACTACGTAACAGAATTATTCAGGTTAAACTGACTCCTCCCCTTCCTTCCCTCTTAAAACTATTTTTTGACCACTCCCAGGGACAACATTGGAATCATTTAATTGGAAATTTATACAAAACGATGCAAGATCAAACTAAAGAATCAACAAACTCAACACTAACAAGTTGGAACAAAGACTTAGACCTCATTGTATCTAAAGAAGAGTGGTCCTCTTCATCTCTGCGAGCGGTCAAAATCACCCAATCACATATCTGGAGAGAATACTCATAGAAATCTAGATCTGGGTTTTTCAGGTCACCGGCAAGTCTGACTAAATACCTTCCTATTGAATATGGGGCTTGTTGGAGGGAGTGTGGAGCCGAGATGACAGACCTGGCTCATATAATGTGGCAATGTCCACACTTGATGCCTTTTTGGATATGTATACAAAAAGAAATCAGTGAAAGCCTTGGAGAGTGCGCTGAGCTCACAGCCAAAGTGGTGCTTACGGCTGTCTACAAGGATAGTTCCCCCCATGGACAAAAACCTTGCTGCCTATTCTATTGTTGGCTGCAAAAAAAATCCTTAACAAGGAAATGGATGACCAAAGAAATCCCGACCGTACAAAATTGGAGGTGAATAGTGAAATCTATATACCAGATGGAAAATATCACTGCAAAACTTAATAACCAAACGGATAAGTTTGCCACTCTCTGGCAGAGATGGTCAATTTATCACGCAAGGGTCAATCCTGATTTTTGCTCATAGCATGTGGGAAACGGGGGGGGAATGAGACTAGAGTGGTCTCGAAGAATTATTCGATTTCAGCAAAGATTATGAATAATCTATTTTAACACTAAACTGTATCAAATGTAAAAGATCTCCATGCATAAATGAGTAATGTAAATCTGTATAATAACAAATCTGAAGTAAGCATAGAAAATATTCTGATTGTAAAATGTCTTCTGACTTAAAAGGAAAAATTCAATAAAAATATATTTAAAAAAAAAATAATAATAATTGAGTAATGGGCATTTTCTAGACTTCCAAAGCAAAAACTGAATTCAAGATCTGGAAAAACATAGTGTTTTGGGGTAATGGGCTAAAACAGTTTTTAACTTTCTACATTTTCATTCATACCTAGTGGTCAAGTTAAAATCTTTTTAAAGTGCAGCACCAGACCCAACAACCATATGACTGCCATTCATTCAAACACACTACTCGGTCATAATGGGCTAAAACTCTCCTATGCTCTTTTCACCATTAGACCAGTTAAGGGCTCTATGCAGAACTATTTCAGTCCACAGCAAATTTCCTATGACATCTGAAAAAAGTACCAGCCACAGAAATACCCTGCTAGCTACAGCTATACTGAGCCCTTTAATATTACTCATAAAAATTGCTTGCCACTGGCTAATATGGTACTGTAGGTTATGCAAGTTAAAACCAGGAAGCAGTGTGTTTTGGTGGTTAAACCTTGGGGATCTGGAGATTGCAAATTCAAACCCTGCTGGAGATAAATACTCACTAAGGAGCTTTTTACACTACTGGATCTGCACCAGTGCCAGCTGTGCAGATGAGATGCACCGGTGCAGATCCAGCAGTGCAGCAGAGCTGCCAGAGCATTGCAAGCTGCTCTGCTGCACTGCGCTGTGGCAAAACGCGTTCCCTGGTTTGTTGGGAATGCAGAACGGAGTGCATTTTTTTGCACGCGTGTAAAAACGCTGCTTTACCTGCACCGGTGCCACACCTATTCACAGACCCCTTTGCTGGAAATGCCCTCCAAAAACAGGAAGGCCACCAGGAATGCTGCACAGCCAAGGTGTGTATAAAGAAGAGGGCAGCGGTACGAATGGAGTGAGGTGCGAACAGAGCAAGAAAGCAGATTCAGATGGCAATGCTCCAGGTAAATATGAATGTAAGAGCACTTACTGTGTGATCTTGGGCAAGACACCTAGCCTCTCAGTGCACCAGTCTACCCAGCTGTGGAACTGGGTAGAAGCAGGACACCATTGGACACTGGATGCTGCATCTCAGCTGGGTATCCAGTATAAATTAAACTGCAAAATAAACATAAAACCAAGACCAAATTCACTAGTCATTTCATTTTAACTTAAAAAAACTGCTGCTTAACACAAATCATAAAAACAAAATGGTCCACCACTTAACTGTCACGACAATATGTTTCTTTTTTTAGTATCCATTTTTGTTCTTTTTAGAATTACTTGTGCAATTCAAAGGAGGAAGTGCATTTAAATAAGGGAAGGAAACTGTGATCACTCAGAATTGGAGTCAAGCAATGTTTTTTTTTTTTGCTCATGCTTATGGTCCTAAAAATTTATACAACATGTCCTGTTTCACTTCTTGGAGCGTGAGACATGTGATACTGTATTCTGTAAAGTCCAAAACCCTGGAAGAAAATGAAAAAAGGCCCTTCAATATTACTGGACTGTCACTGCTAGCACAGGGTAACATCTGTTTCTCTTAGTTTTTGTTTCAATAATTACATTTGACCCCCCCAAAAAATAAATATACAATTTTAAAATAGCACTGCAACAATACTGGGCAAAAATGGTACTGTACGTTTGTTTCCCTATAAAAGATTCCAAGCACCTCCCAGTTTTATCTGGTTGTAAAAGTTTGTGGCTCCACCAACATCTGAGTATTTTATTAATGCTTTGAGTTTTTTCTCTCAAGAAAAAAATGATTGCTGCCAACCCAGTGGCACAGAGGGCTGAGGCGCTGGACGCCTTACCTCTCACGCCAGTGACCCAGGTTCGGATATGGACTTGGGTCATCGGGGAGCCAGTATGGGGGTGCGAGGATATGAGAAGGCATGGGGCAGCTCTCCTCTCTCGGGATGGTCGTCACCCCCCCCCCGGAGTTTTGTTGTCACCAAGTGGAGGTCCGGTGGCTAGTGTAGGCAAGAGGGAGTGGCAAATTGCAGGAGAGTGTCTCAAGCCGTGGCGTGCACATGCCTCCACATGCCTGCGTATGGCTGAGAACGGGGAAGGGTGCATAAATGGGAAAAACTAGGGGGCATAAAATATGTATGGAAAAAAAGAGAAAAGAATGATTGCTGCCTCATTTGGCTTAGAAATAGCATTGTAAGCCTGATTAGGATCAAGAAAATAACAAAAACTCATGGTGTGCAACATAGTCAGTACCTAGAAACTTAGGCTTCACAGATATGCTGATGTTTTTATTCATAGTAGCTGAAAACAGCTATCTGGAAAAACATTTTCATTGCATTGCTGCTTTAATTAACCTGACGGTCTAGTGTGGGCACAAGCCAGTAAATGTTTCTTTTGTGCATTCACAAGCCAGGTCCACGATACATCCCCCACAGCTGCTCATCGCTGTGAAGTATGACTCTAGAGGCTAATGAGCTCCTTGACTCTTCTGCACGTGTTTGGGGCACATTTGGGCAACAGTAGTGCTCCTGCACTTACACCATTGCAAGGGCTTATAGATACTACAAGTGCATCCACAACTGATGACTACATACAATTTGTACAGTCTTGTACTTGCAAATAGCCAGCAAATGTTTTAAATATTGGGACCCTGATCTGGTTTTAGGTGAGATTCCACATTAATCCATTTAAAAGTCTGAAGATATTTTCTTTCAACCACTGTACAAAGAAAAAAAAGTTAGCATTTTTTTTTAATTTACTGTACTTTTCTCCCATCTCCCAGTTTTCTCCAGTACTTACCTCCACCGTCTGGTCCCCGTGACTTGCTCAGGGGGAAGGATGGGTTTTCCTCAACAAAGCTTAAGCTAATTATGTCAGTTTGTGCCTCAGCTGGCAGTTAGGGGCCTGTAGCACTGGGCTGCTTCATGCTACCACATATGCGTGTTCTCCATTTTTCTTTTTCCTTCCCCCTAAGATGCCAAAAGTGGTCTCTGGGACGGCAACACATGCAGTTGCATATCAGATCCTGTCTGCATCCTCCCCTCCCTTCTGCACTAGCTCCTGCTACACGGTGGGGTGATGGTAGCACTGTAGAGTCTTCAAGACCCCCACCACACAGAGAGAGCATCCGCTTAGCAAATCCTCCTCCCCCAACTGGCCCTCTGTTGACTCAGGCCCATTCCTCATCCCAGGTCATCATCACTGCAAGCTCTAGCGCTACCGCTGCACCAGCAGAAAAATATGTATTAATATAATCATTGATGATGATACTAAAATTGTAAAGTTCTAGCAACAAAGCATGACCTTGTCACCATCTGTCTCACAATCTCTCACTACTCTTACACGCACTCATACGCACACATAGACATATTGTGACATCTTTACTAGCGTAACTGGTGTCTCTATTGCTTTTGGCTTCTTGCAAGGCTCTAGCAATTTATCCTAATAGGAACAGTATCCTATGCTATCTGAAAGTAATAGCCAGCTAGCACAGGAGGCCCTTAAATCACAAGGTCAAAAGCATGCTAAACAGGTGGAAGACTGCACATTTCTACACTCTGCTCAGAAACAACTACGAATAAGCAATAACTGGTGAATAGTCACCCTCCCCTCTGAAGGGAAAAAGATATCTGGTACTTCTTAGCCCCAGTATATGTTCTGACTACCACGGAAACCTCGGCATGGTATCACACTGTCATCAGTTGCCATGCAGAAGCGGTGACAGGTTTAATTGGCTTCCTCATCATTTGAATTCTTCCACCAACAACCAAACACATTTCCTAGTGCAGAGCCTCTGTGCATGTTTCACCCACTAATCATTTCTCTACTATTGTTCATATTACGTTTTGTGCTGCAGTTGCTGCTACACATACATGTCATGGATGGGGGAGCTATTTAGGGGAGGACAAGGATACTAGCACAAGGATGTACTGCAGTAATAATACCATACTTGATAATGTAACAATAAAGATGAGCAAACCCCAGGTGTTGGATAATCTGCATCCCAGGGAGTTGACAAATGAGCTAGCAGAACCACTGGCAGAGAAATTTGTCGATTTCCCTGAGAAGAAGGGAAAGGGTCTCTACAAGAGAACCAGAAATGATTGGCCTGTTAGCCTGACACTGATTTAGGCAAGATTATAGAGGTCATTACTGAAAGTAAACTCAATAGGCAAATAAAAGAGGATGGGGGAAATCAGCACTGGTTCTGTAACAGGAGGTCTTATAAGACTAACCTGTATAGACTTCTTTGAGGAGGTGTTTAGGAGGGTGGATAACAATGAAGCAGCAGGTATTTTATTCTTGAATTTTAGTTAGCATTTTGGTGCAGGGACACACAAAAGGCTAGCATGCAAGATTAGAAAACACAGCATAGGGCATGTATACTGAATAGTACCATGCCAAGATTTGTAGTAGTAAAATATACTGTAGTATTATAATTGTTTCAAAGGCACCCCATGATGCAAAATGAAGTAGGTATTAATTCCCTAGTGATACCCGCTTCATTTTGCAGTACTGCATACGTCCACGAAGAAATCACCAGAGAGCACAGTTGAAAATTGTTACCTACCATTCACCCACCCAGCGGTCACATTTCCATGATCACAAATATTGTACGGCACTTGTAGTATGTCAAAGAGCTGTGTTTTCTAAGGAAAACAGCAAAAGCAAGTGAAGATTCTGCTTCTGCTCCTCCCGTGTCTCCGAAATCCACAGCAAAAGAATGAAGCAGCACAATACAAGATAGTACCCATCCAGATACTTACAACACCAGTAATAGTTGAAGCCCCTTCAGCGTGAACCATTTAACGATTAATGGCCCTGTGAGTTTTGATTATTTCCCTCCTGGAAGTAGTCCTCAAAGTATGAGCATGAACCATAATGTGCCACAATGCAGGAAATCAACCGAGTACATATTACCCTGCTCACAAAACCGCCTCGATGTTTAATATTTCATTACACAATGTTCAGTGTAAAGTGCTGGGATGCATAATGTTATTCAGCAGTCCCACAATGCATGTCACCCAAATGTGCTTATTAGCCAGTAGATAATGAGTGAAAATAACACTATCTAAATGCCGAGTTCTACACAAATATTCATACAGCATTATTCTGGTTCAGATTTAGAATGTTTAGCAACTCATAAAGTTATGTGGCAGTTACAATATCAAACAATGCTGAAATTTCCAAAAACCCTGTGCCAGAAATAAAAAAAAGTTATCAGACTAAATCTGTCTGTGTATATTTATAACAGTGAATATAACCCTTTTTTGTAAAAAAAATATATATATATATATATACTGTATATAAATATATATTTCTTTACTAATTTTAGTGCTTGCCATGTTACAAGCACATTAATGCACTCCAGACTCGGGCTCTACTAGGGAATTAGCCCGGCTGATGATTGGAAGCACTCGGCAACCCCCCCCCCTTCAAACCGGGCATTAATTCCCTAGTAGAGCCCTCCTCTGCTGTGCATTAATGTTTACATGGATATGAAACTGGCAAAGCAACAAAATACACAGAGGGCAGCAGGTGACCAGTGCACTGTGCTGAAGAGACTTTAATTTACTATGTTTGTAAATGATCTTGATGTTAAGGTGGTTTGTCAGACTATCAGATTTGCAGATGATACAAAGAAAGTCAGTCTTGTCAACACCAAGGAGGATGTAACTAGGTTGCAGAAGGTTTTGTAGAGATAGCAGTAAAGGACCGATGTGGTTTAACGTAGAAAAATGCAAACTTCTGCATTCTGTTTCCAAACACAGAATATACATTACATAGAAACATAGACTTTTACGGCAGATAAGGACCGCTTGGCCCACCTAGTCTGCCCATTTCCCTACCTACAGGATAAGCTGCAGGTCCTATTTAACCAACAGCCTATTTCTTCCTACACCCCACAAAAATTGCCTTATGTCTGTCCCATGCATTCTTGAATTCTCCCACAGTTTTAGACCCCACAACCTCCTCAGGAAGGCTGTTCCATGCGTCCACCACCCTCTCTGTGAAAAAATACTTCCTCACATTGCCCCTGAGCCGTCCCCCCATCTTCAAATTGTGTCCCATTGTTCTTGCACATCTCTTTTTCTGAAAGATGATACCCTCTTGGACTTTGTTGATTTCACTGAGGTACTTAAACATTTCTATCATGTCCCCCCTCTCCCTCCTTTCCTCAAGGGTATACATATTAAGCTCCTTTAGTCTCTCCTCGTATGGCTTCTCTTGCAGACCGTGCACCATTTTAGTTGCCCTCCTCTGAACTGCCTCCATCCTGTCTATGTCCTTGCAGAGGTGGGGTCTCCAGAACTGGACGCAGTACTCCAGATGGGGTCTCACCAACTGTCTGTACAGGGGGATAACAACTTCTTGTTTTCTGCTGGTGATACCTCCCTATACATCCCAGTATTCCCCCAGCCCTCCCTACCGCCTTCTCGCATTGCTTGCCAACCTTAAGGTCATCTGATATGACTACCCCTAGGTCTCTTTCCATTTTTGTTGTTGTTACTGCCTCCCCCCCATTGTGTTATCTTCCCCTGGGTTTTTGTTTCCCAGGTGCATTACTTTGCACTTCTTTGCATTGAATCCAAGCTGCCATACTTCTGACCTCCAACCTTGCCAAGTCCCTTCTCATCCTTTCCACGCCTCCTTGTGTATCAACCCTGTTGCAGATCTTTGTGTCATCTGCAAAGAGACATACTTTTCCTTCCAGTCCTTCTGCAATGTCACTTATAAAGACATTAAAAAGGACTGGACCCAGCACTGAACCCTGCGGTACCCCACTAGCAACCCTCTTTCTTCAGAGTGGACTCCATTTACAATTACCTTCTGTGTCCTGTTGTTCAGCCAATGTTTTACCCAGGCTACCACCTTGGGACCCACTCCCAGGCTGGTTAATTTGACTACTAATCTTTTGTGTGGGACTGTGTCAAATGCTTTGCTAAAGTCTAGGTAGGCCATGTCCACAGCCCCTCCCTGGTCTACTACTTTGGTCACCAGTCAAAGAAATCAATTAGATTAGTCTGACATGACCTTCCGCTGTGAACCCATGCTGCCTTGGGTCCTGTGCCCACTGGCCTCTAGGTACTCAACAACTCTTTCCTTCAAGTGATTCATCACTTTTCCCTACCCAGAGGTCAAACTGACAGATCTGTAGTTTCCTGCCTCCGTCTTGGTCCCACTTTTGTGAGCGGAATCACATCCGCCTTCTTCCAGTCCTCAGGTACCACACCATCCTCCCATGATTTGTTAAAAAGCGTAGTCAGTGGTATCACTAGTTCTCTGCTTAATTCATTTAGAATTCTGGGGTGAATTACATCTGGCCCCATTGCTTTGTCCACCTTCAGTTTTAGGAGTTCTTTCAGAACCCTTTCTTCTGTGAAAGGACTGGGATAAACCCCCCTCTCCAGAATGCTTCTGTTAATTGGATTAGGCACCTCCCCCACTTCCTCTTTTGTGTTATCAGGAAGATGAGCCTTAAGTGGGAGCATTCATGGACAGTGGGCACCACAGAATAAAAGCTCTTTTAAACAAAGTACTGGGTTTACTTTAGCCAGCAGCAGTCCTGAGATACACATGACTAAGTCTGTTCAGTATTGATACTACATCACCACTATTTTTTAGTGCCTGATGACACGTAGGAACAAGCTATGCTTGATATATCATGTAGTTAAGATGAATTTTGTTCCTTCATGACATCACAATGTTCCATAAAATGGTAGCTATTTACCAGCAATACTAAGCACACTTAGTCATCTATCTCTTAGGACTGCTTGCAGCTACAGATAAGCCCATTACCTCATATAAAAAAGCTTTTTTACAGGCCTTTAATCTGTGATGGCCACTGTACATGAATAATCCTCTTTAATGTATACAGATAAGTCTAGAGATACAGAAAGTCAGAAAATGCCTACGCTCAGGGGGGCGCTGTAGAGCAGCAAACTGGCAGAACGTACTTCAATGCAGTTCTGCACATCTATATTTTTATTGTGTTGAAAATCATGATTTGCTGAAGAGAAAAATGACATCTAATTGCAGCAGTGAATAGCTCAGGTTTCCTGGAGTCAGGGGATACCAGATGGTCATGGGTTGGAATCAGAAAGCTATAGACAGCGGACCTAAGCAGGTGGCGGCAACTTCCCTAATGACTACAGCCAGCAGAGAGCCCCTGTGGAGAGCCTTGCAGACCTCCATGCAAGCAACTGACTCTAAAATAGAGTCGATCATTCAACATTTTGCTGAACAAGATGTCAAGCTGGAGGCAGCAACCCAAACAGCATCAACCGCAGAGAAAACAGCTGTACAAGCCTTAACAGCCACACCTAAACTTGTGCAAGAAAATGCCCAACTTCAGTACAGATTGGAGGCATTGGAGAATTCAAATAGGGCCTCGCACATTCGCATAATTGGTCTTCTGCGAAGAAAATGATCTCCTTACCTTTCTGTACGCGTGGCTATCTATGGCACTCAAACTTCCACAAGGAGATTTAATGGGTCAGCTTCTTTAAGTATTCCGTATTACATCGCGAGCCATCGGGCCACGTGGTGAGGCCCCAAGAGTGATTCTGCTGGTGACTACAAGCTCCAATGTTAGGGATCAACTTCTACAGACAGCGAGGTCATTGGGAGGGTTAGCCTTTAATGGATCAACCATCCATCTGTTTCCAGATCTTTAATTTGCAACACGCACCAGAAGAAAGAAGTTTGATGCAGTGAGAGCTCGACTCTGTGGGTTAGGTGTAGCACACTCGCTTCTGATGCCGGCCCGACTTTGCATCCACTATAGTGGTAAGACCTTTAAGTAAACTGATCCATTCGGAGCGGGCAAAAAAAGTGGAATTAATGATCCAAGAGTTCAGTCGTCTGAGGGCTGTAATGTTAGTGACCTGGACTCTGATGAAGAAACCTGACTGTTTACAGTTATAATAACTTGCTCATAACTACACCAGCTCTTGAGCTTACTGTTCTCCATTTCTAAATCTTTTTTGTAAAGTGAGTCATTTGGTTTTCCCAATAGCTTAAGATAAAATGATATAACAATGTCTAGAAAATGCATGATTAGTGCTACTATTATAGGAGTACCTTTTAGTACTAGGATTGGGGCTCATATCAGCACTGGATGTTGAGTAATAATTTTTGGACTTTGAACATTTTGGACTTAACCCCAAAAGCCTTAGTTAGCTGTGGCTCATTTAGATATGCTATCTGAACAAATAATCTATTTTGTCCCCATCCTGAAGCCATACTGTCTAGGCTCTTATCCTAATGTACATTTGATGTATCTGTTAAAAGATGTTAGATACCCGACAGATGATTGTACAATATGCAGTTGTTTATTATAAAAGCAATAAAAGAAAATAACAAAAAAAAGAAAATGCCTACACTCAAATACATTCACAAAACCAACTTCTTTGCAACTTTTAAATGTTTTACTGCAAAATAACAATGGGGCTAGTAGTGGCCAGTAGGTGCATCTCTACACCTGCCCACTTTGTTATTCTGCAATAAGCATTGAGAAGTTATAACTGGTTTTCAACAAATATGTTTGAAACAGGCTGACCTAACGTTCCTGAATGTTTTGGGCTAGTCCCTTTGCCCGCACCGTTCCCATTACCGTGGTTCATAGTTCAATGCTAGAGGTCTCTTCTAAGTCTGTAAATCTAAAGGCCATTCCAGACAAGACTCAGGTAGGCACAACACAATGCTGCAGCAATTGAGAAGTCTGATAGGATGCTTAGATTTATCAAAAAGGGAGTAGTACATGAATGAAATGATATTGCCACTGGACAAGGCACTGATGAAGTTACACATGGAGTATTATGCCCAGTTCTGGCCCCTGTACTTCAAAAAGAACACTGTGAAAATGAAGAGAGAGAGACAGACAGACAGACAGACGGGGAGAGAGAGAGAGAGAGAGAGA
This sequence comes from Neoceratodus forsteri, assembly GCA_016271365.2. Lineage (NCBI taxonomy): Eukaryota > Metazoa > Chordata > Ceratodontiformes > Ceratodontidae > Neoceratodus > Neoceratodus forsteri. The sequence continues at coordinate 646,858,422 of CM057449.1, forward strand.
GAGAGAGAGAGAGAGAGAGACAAGGATCATTAGGGGCATGCGAGGAGTCGGAACAGAAATTCCAGTGATTTTATCTCCATTCTAGATGACAGGTGTGTGAGGGTGACATGATTCAGGTTTTCAAAATAATGAAGGGTATGAAAAGGTAAACATAATCAGATTGTTGACAGGCAGGAAAGGTGAACGAGGGGACATGGGATAAAGTTAAGAGGGGAAGAATTAGAAACTAAATTAGGCAACATCACTTCACTCGAAGGTGGAAGAACTACGGGACAGATTACCCCACCAAGGCAGCAACCCAGAGCACATTCAACTGAGTGCTTTTAGCTCAAACTGAATGAGTTCCTGCAGAAGAATGAACTCACAGGGTACGATTTCAGGGACAGTAGAGGGATTGACTTGACAGACCACAGGTCTCTCTCCATCCTATAAAACATCTATATACCAAAGTGCATTGTATGGGATATACTATTTTTGCATTAACCTGTATAATTTGCATAACATGTTCTTGATGGGACCACCTGTGTGAGCTCCTCATGGAGGAAAGAGAGCCAGTAAAGTTGATGTCATGTTCGAGGCAAAGGGTTTGCTTGGGTTACAGTTTGACTCTTGGGCCTGGGTATTCAGACTGCGCCAGGCTGTGGCACAAGCCTGGGTGCAGGGGCATTGACAGGGTGATATATTTAATGTATGGACAGCTGTCGCCATTGGTCCTAGCGTGAGCCAATGGGCGTGCAATATCCTATCATACAATCAGATATGTGAATGGATCCATTCACATATCTGGACACTATGTGTCTGATATGGGCTGCATGCCCATTGGCTCATGCTGTGGACCAACAGGCGTATAGCCCTGACTACGGTGTCAGTCGGTCGGCGGCGGGGTGGCAAGCGGGTGGGGAGCTGCCACCCGCCACTGACCGGGAGGGGAGCGGGGCAGTGGGGCTCAGTGGGCGAGTGGGGAGGGGGGTACTGCTAGATCACCAGGGTTGGATTGGTGTGGCATTGTTTTTTTATTGATGCCCGCGATCGGGCTGCAAGAGGTCCACTGGACCACCAGGGATATAGGACTGCTTTTATTATTACTGTACATATGCCTACGCTCATGCTGCAAGCGGTCCACTGGACCACCAGGGATATAGGACTGCTTTTATTATTACATATGCCCGCGATCGGGCTGCGAGCAGTCCACTGGACCACCAGGGACATAGGTCTATCCTATTTCTATGTCTGCCCATGATCGGGCATGGGGGGCGCCACCACGAAGGTGCAGCCACAGCTTGGGTGGCCACCCACAGGTGGCAGCTGCCGTGTTGTGCCCCGCAATACAGCAGCTCACCTGTGGGTGTCCAGCTGTTGCTCCTTTTTTTTTTGGCTTACCTGTGTGCAGCGCAGGTAGGGGTTGTGCATGTGGGCTCAGCACATCCCTGGCTGAATATCAGGATGGAGTATGCATGGCACTTCCACTCAGCGCCATTACATTACGATGCACTCCTCGTGCATCGGGATTTGTGCCAAGCTCAATCCCTCATTTGAATATCGCGCTAGGGCACATCAGTGGGTTGCGCCATGTGCAACCCTTCTGAATATCCGGGCCTTGGAGTATACATCCAGTTTCATCTTGGCCATAAAAATGTGTGGTGTTACTCATGTCTGTCAGTACACTCTGCCAAAAATAGGACAGGTGTTGGAAAAAGTGATAATAAGCAAGGAGCCCAAGGGACAGTTTTTTTCTGGGGGGTGGGGGTTCAGATGAATGCACACATTCCCATCTCCACCCACCAGAGCCTTGCTCAGCTGCATAAAAAGTCAACAATATACTCCATTGATTTTATGTCAAACGGAGATCAAGGTAAAAGTAATCAAAGCCTGAAGTTAATTATGTATCCTCTGGATGACCTATGGACAGCCTGCTAGTTTTTTATGGGTTTATTACAAGCTGAATGTGACCTTTGTTAGTAAAAACATCACAATAATTAAACAGGTACTGTCACTTTTGATGAAGCCTAATGTAAGCTTTAGATCAACAGCTGCACAGGACAACTCCCAGTCCTTCCCTGGCAATTAACTTCATGCACACACTTAGAGCTCTTTGGCTGGGCAAATTTTATGCAGAGCCCTCCGAGTGTATTTTCAGGAATCCAGCACCGGTTTCCAAAAGTTCATTTCCAATTAAATATTATTTTCTTGGCAAAGCTAAAAAAGGGCAATATTTCCTGGTGCTGATTGACTGTATATGTGTATTGCTTTCTGCAAGGACCCTCATAAAAAATGACAGCACTTTTCCGTGCTGGTAATATACCCCGTAACATTTACCCTCATAGAAGGGATACTCTCACGAACAGTACTCCACATGAGGCGAGTAATGGCCTGTTTTATTCCCCATATTTTAAGAAATACTCTTTAGAAATTTTTTCATGAGTACCGATACGTAACCTTCTGTATTATTTCTGTAAAATGTTGTTTTGTTTTTTGCACATGACGCTGGGCTGTCTTCGCCCTCTGCCATAATATGTTACCCAGTTCTCTATTACCCTTTAATGTAATTTTCAGGTCTGTCTGATGTGTTGTTGCCTTACACCTATACTTGTCATCTTAAACTGTGACTTTTGACGAGAAGCCTTTGCAAAAGAGTCCGTTGGACTCAAAGGGTTGTAATTCTGAATTTCTCAATAAATAAATAAATAAATAATACATGGAAATGCTCCACACCTTGTGGAACAGTGCTTTGTTTTACCACTGGTGACTCAAAAGGAGCATTTTTTCCAGATTTAAAGCACTTGTAAACATCCAGATTTTGTTCAACTGTACTCACTACATCTCAATACTGGTGAGTAAATTACTTTTACATGCCAGCATTATCTGGAGCACTGCTCAAGCAGCATTCCCCTGGTGCTTCCTTTCCATTCTAAGAACTTTTCTATTCTGCAAAGCAACCTTAATAAAGCATAGTAGACAGAGCACTCTCCTGGGTGGGTAATATGCCCCATAACTTTGACCCTCACAGGAAGGATATTCTCACGCAGCAACAATGATGTATTCCTCTGATGTTATCCTTCCATTCTAAGATCCCTTCTCTTCACAGGGAGCTGCCATGGGTACCAGGATGGGTCCAAGCTTTGCCAATCTATTTGTTGGCTTTTTATCAGGAAGGCAGGCAGCTACTGGAATGGAAGTTGGTTAACTCCAAGCCATCTCTGTAAGGGTCTTTATGGCAGACCGGACAGGTGGCACAACAGATATAGGGACCTGAGGTATACTATGACACTCCATCTTTATTTTCATCACTTCATATACAGTAACTACCTCAAAGTTTAGCTCCTTATGCACATTCTTCAGCAGTGACTTGAAAGAGAGATCTTCCTGAAAAGTCAGCACAGTCTGGGTATGTGGGGCTACCTCTTGACCAGAAGAGTACTCTTCATGATCATCTTATTATCAATGAGGTCTAGATATACTCTTGTTTATCATCCAGTAAGGAGGATGAAGTCAGGGGCCCCTGCATCAGTGATGATGTTGGATCTGGGCGATACTTCCTGCCTGGCACTGAGACCTGACTCCAGCTAACAACAATATCTGGAAATTAAATCAAAAATGCACTGAAGATGGTCCTAGCACAACATGGCATACTGTCATCAAGGATGGCGCCAACAGCAATGGTACCGCTAGCTGCATCATCTACCACAACAGCATCAATGCCACAAACAGCACCAACCCAGAGATGTCCCTGACACTGGACACACCACCATAGGCAGAACCAATAGGTAGTGGAGTCACTGCTCCATGAGAGCCATCTCTCAAGCAATCTACGCATCCAAAACATCTTTTATAGGCAGTTGGAGTGTCTGGGATGGAAAGGCTGGCTCAGAGTGAGCAGAAAATGTTGGTGTGGTATCATCTTTCACTGACAGCAGTGACAGAAGGAACACTGGAATTCTCGCACATAGTGGAGATAGAGGGCTGCCTCAGGCAGAATGGCAAGAACATGACCTGGACCTATGTTGTCACTTTTCTTTTTTTCTTTTCGCATCAGATCTAGGGCAAGCAGTCCTTGGAGTCCAGTGACAAGTGTGAGAATGTTGGGGGCCATTTCTTTTTATGACTATGGGAAGACTGCCTATCCTTCTGACAGAGAGACTGCCCAGCAGCAGAACACTCACTCAGGGGAGGGGTAGTCGAACACAACTTCACTGCCAGAGCACTTTGTCTTGTCAGGTGCTCTATCTGTCATAATGGTAGTTGAATGTGAGAGGAATCTAAGAATACTTCATGTTTAAACTACCAAAACTGCACAAAAACAATGGAATCAGTAACTGTAGAGAATGCAATGCCATTAACTATGCAAGAACATTATCTGTATGTAAATAAATTTTTTGGTCCCTGACAAAGAAAGTACTAAGCTTCGACAGAGGGGGAAAAAGAAACCAAGTTAGCAGGGGGCAGGCGCCACTTTAAACCTATAGTCAAGTGGACTGTGCTGTGCATCAGTACTAGGCACTGGTGCAGCCTGCCCCAAATGTTAAAATTCCTGCAGGTCCTGTCACCCTTGGCTCCATGACCAACGAGTGGGACTCTATCAAAAAGACTGGCTCTTTGAAGATGAACTGTCCATCAGGCTGAAAAGGTGATAAGTGGCAGTAATTCCCAAAGCCGTAGCCACTGTTGGTCACTTTTTCACCCTCAGGACAAGTTTTCTAAGATAAGCCTCAACTCCAGTTCATATACCACAGCAATTGAAAGTATATGCCATGGCAAACAAGTCACATTACATCATCATTTAAAATAATAATAAATTACTTATTGGTTCAATTAACACCTCTGAACAATAAGTTATCAAATAACAACCCCTATAAAATATGCTACACGATATTGTGACTAGTCCTTGGTTGCCAGTGCTCTACTGTAATCCTTCTGTATCAGCTCTTATGTAAATTATTCTGCTTGCCTTCCTGCTTTCTGTAACCTAGTATTATTACATGCTGCTACGTATAATCTTTGTCTCGCTGCTTTACTTTATAGTCTCCCACATCACACCTGAAAATAGGTATTATAACTGTCTAGTGTGCTTACCTAGTCAATAAAAAATGAAATAAATAAAGTCAAATATCGCCTGGCACAAACATACAACCAGTGCTCCAGATAACAATGGCATTCAAGAGTAACTGTACTCATAATTTCTGAAATTAAGTAGTGTAATTTTGATGAGTAGAAGTGCTTTAAACTTGGAAAAACAGATCATTTTGAAGTGTCTATTGAGCATTTCCAAGAGCTGGGATGAGTATTGGTACTCAAAAAAATATTTAAATAATATTTAAAAATCATTGAGTAGACTAGACCAGTGCTCACCTTATCTGCAACATTGCATACAGCACTCAAAACTGTAACTCATACCAGAATATCTCACAAAATACATCCAAGGGCAAAACCCAATCAAATCCCCCCCCCATCCAAAAAATACAATTCAAAAAACTCTTCATAACTCAGCAATCACATTAAAGAAATGCTTCAGACAACACATTTTAAAATAAATTATGTTATATTAGGATTTAGTTATTAAACCCCCACCATAATGGATAATATAATCCATATATACAATACATACATATAGAACAAATAATGGGTAAGGGTGGTATAGAAGGATGTATACCCATCGAGGGGGTTAATAGGGCTGTAAGGCAATGTGCACCAAGGGTGAGTGGCTTTATTGCCCTAATTAGCCCCCGAGATGGGTATACTTCTGAGTGTTCCACCCTTACCCATTGTTTATTGAATATAATACATTAAGATGGTTATTGTTATGGAGCTTGCATTTGTGATCACGTTATGGCACCAGAAGGTCTCTTGCAGCAAGGAAGGAATAGTGTGAAGTGAGTGCAGGTAGGAGCTGTGGAGATTTTTGCATTTCAGAGGGTTTTGTGTGTCTTTTTTTCCAGGTTCTTTTCTAGCTTGTTAATTGGTTTGACTAGCTTCCTAATGCTGTGTTGTGTTATTAGTGGTGTCCCATAGGGTTTAATGTATTAATGTAGGTATATATTTATAATTGTTTGATTAGTGCAAGTTTATAACTTTAATTAGAGTAGGTATATAGCTGTAATTGTTTAATTAGTGCAGGTATATACTTTGAAATGACAGATTAGCTACAGGTACACTTTTAATTGATAGATTAGTCAAAGGTACACAGGGAAATAAATGATGGCCTTTTCTATGGGGAACAGTTCCCATCCATGTATTATATAGAGAATAATGCCTGTGGAAGTGTGTGTTATGAGGATTTTTCACACACCCGAGACGTCTGATAATTCTTGCTGTCGGGGTTTATGAGATGATCACACACTGAGGGTGTGTAAAAAAATCCTCATTAAAAAAAATGCTCAGGCATTATTTTTATTGTAAGTGGTTTAAAGTTTCAACAGAGAGAAAAACTATAAGCTGTATTTGTGTGAGCATGTCCCTGGGCAGCAACCATACTCACACAGATATAGTGCACTCTCTTTCTCGCTTCAGTGAAGTGAAAGTGCGAGGAGGAAAATGCTGTAATAACCCACTATCAAGTTATTACAGAATTCAGCAAGTTATTACAGTGTTTTGTCAGGGCTGATTATCCAGTCATTATGGTATTCCGTGAGGCGGATGCATGGGGAAGGGCGCCATCTGTAACGGCAAGTCATTCCCCGTGAAATCCCTTACGGAAAAGGGAGGAAGTAAGGCAACGGCAGGATGGCGGAATTAGGTGAAATGGGTGACAGGATGTCACCATATGAATGCGTGGGGGGGGGAGCATGGCGAGTGTGGGCTGTTAGAGGGTGGAGGTGCTGTAGGGGGTGGCGCTGTGGTGGGTTGCTGAGCTGCATCATGGCATCGAGGGTTGGCCTGTGGTTGGGGTGGGTGAGGTAGCAGGTTAAGGTCCAGGCGCTGGTGCGATTTTATTGCACCTGGCCTGAACCTTTCATTTTATAAATTTTCACCGCTCCCGACATGTACCCCCCTGGAGTTGAGAATCCTTTAGTAGGGGGTGCGTGGGGTGAATCCTCCCACAGAAAGCATTGAAATTTATGTCCCCGGTACCGTTGTCCTGCATGCCTGGGTGTCAGAGTTGACTGCACGATAACAGCGATTGCCTTTAGGCTTTCGCCGTTACCACATAGAACCAGTCATTATAGGGGGCCACCAGTTATCATATACCAGTATTTTATACATAGCATGGCCTATAACTTGTAAACTGTATTTAGCACTATTTATCTGTAACATGTTCACGTGCCATCAGAGGTTTTGCCTTAACAGGACACCATTGTAAATGTGCACTGCTCAAAGGTTTTTGTCTTGAATAGAACTGAACTGACTATAAAATGCTACCATATAAAGTTTCTGGCAACCTAGAGGTTAAACTCTCTATGACAAGAGTGAGAATTGCCCTTCATAGGCAATCAATAGAGCCTCATATTTCCTACTTCAAACATGGTTTAATTAAACAGCAGTTCTCAGCTTTTGGCAGCTGGAGAGACTGAAGGACAGAGAAAGAGATGGAGGAGTTGTCAGGCTGTGTCAGGATTTACTCAATTTAATTCCTGTAGCATGTTCAGCTTCATAAAGACTAACCATCTCCTCATATCACCTCAAGAACCTCCCCCTACCTAAAATCGGCTTGCAAGAACAGTAATCAGAGGAAACAGAGCCCCAGTTACACACCGGATCATAAAGTGCTGGATCAGGGCCATTAAATCATCCTCAATTCAAAGGGCAGAAACAGGTAGTAGAGTGAGAACACACGGACAGCCCTGCCAAGCTGCAGTAATTTACAGACAGGAAACCAGCCTGGGCTGAGTGATTTGGGAGTAATTGTCTACTGACATAAAATACAGGGTTTCACAGTGTACAAATACATGTAGTTTCCCTTGAACTCCGTAATGCTATTCCTTCTAATTTTCATGAGAGCTTTTAAACCATTTGCATTTTCTCTCTCTCAGTTTCAAGACGCTTGTAAAATTCTGAATCACAGAAACATACAATTTGAGAACAAATAAGGACTGCTTGGCCCACCCAGTCTGCCCATTCTTTCTTACCTACATTATTACTGTAGACAGTACTTGAGCTACAGTTCTTTCTCTCTCCCCACTTCCTTTTCACTAAGAGTCCCTTGTGCCTGTCCCATGCATTCTTGAACCCCACCACTGTTTTTGCCCACACCACCTCCACTGGAAGGTTGCTCCAGGAATCCACCACTCTTTCTGTGAAGAAGTACTTCCTCACATCTCTTCTGAATCTATCCACCTCCAGCTTCACGGCATGTTCCCTTGTTCTTGAGCACTGTTTTTTCTGAAAAATACTTCCCTCCTGTACCTTATTTACCCCATGAGGTAGGCATCTCTATCATATCCCTCCCTTCCAGAATGTACATATTGCAGTCCTTTATCTCTCCTTGTAGGAGCTATTGATGCTGACCTTACACCATTTTAGCTGCCCTCCTCTGGACCACCTCTACTCTATGTCCCTCCGAAGATGTGGTCTCCAGAACTGGACACAATACTCTCAGTGGGGCCTTACCAGCGATCTATACAGAGGCAACACCACCTCCCTCTTTCTGCTGGTGATAACCCCCTCTGTGCACTCCAGCATCCCATTAGCCCTCTCGACTGCCATGTCCCTCTGCCTGGCCACCTTTAGGTCATTCAATATGATTATCCCCTGATTGCTCTTCTGCTTGGTAGTCCTCAATACACTTCATCCATTTTGCACTCTGCCCTTGGATTTCTGTGCCTCATGTGCATTATTTTGCACTTTATCATATTGAACCCCAACTGCCATACCCTTGACCACTATTCTAGTTTTCTCATGACTTTGCTCCTCCTTTCCACCCCCCACCTGCAAAGTCTACCTTCCACCCACACCTGCACTGTCTACCCTATTGCAGAGTTTGGTGTCATCTGCAAAAAGGCAGACCTTCCCCTCTAGCTCCTCTGCAATGTCACTTACAAAGACATTAAAGAGGACCGGTCCCAGCAGTGATCCCTGAGGCACCCCACTGGTCCACCCACCTTTCCTCAGAGTGAACTCCCTTTGCCATTGCCCTCTGTCACCTGTCCCATAACCAACTTATTATCCAGTTGACCACCTTTGGACCCACTCCTAAGCTATTCAACTTGCTTACTAGTCTCCTATGTGGAACACTTTCATAGGTGTTACTGAAATCTAGGTAGGCCATGTCCTCCACTGCACCTTGATCTAATTCCTTTATCACCCAGTCAAAGAAATCTATCAGATTCATTTGACATGACCTCCACCCACCCATGAACCTATGCTGCCTTGGGCCTTGTAACCCACTGGATTCAAGATATTCTACAATCCTTTCATTCAGCAGTGATTCTATTAACTCTCCTACCACCAATGTGAAAATGACTAGACTTGAAATTGCCAGCCTCCTCCCTGCTACCACTTTTGTGTAGTGGAACTACATCTGCCCTTCTCCAGTCCTCCGGAACAACTCCTGTTTCCAGTGAGCTGTTAAGCAGGACCTCAAAGGTGTAGCCAGTACCTCCATAAGCTCCCTCAGTCCCTTTGAATGCACTCTGTCTGGCCCCACTGCTCTGTCCACTTTCAGATTAGTGAGTCCCCTTCAGGACTCTCTCCTCCCCAAAAGGACTAATGTCCACCTCCCTCTCTCCAAAGCTTCTGTTACTTTTTAGTAGCCCCTTCCTTTCTTCTTCCTCTGTGAACACTGAACAAAAGTATTTGTTCAGGGTGACTGCTTTTCCTGGTCCCCCTCTGCACATTCACCCCCCTTCCCTTTTCAAGCTTACAATTCCACCCCTATTTTTCATCTTTTCACTTACATACCTAAAAAAATGTCTTGCCCTTTTTCATTACCTCCTGGGCTATTCTCTTCAGTCTGTGCCTTTACTCTCATTATTGCTGTCACTGGTTCCCCCAATGCACTTCCCTATCCTCCTCACAGACTGAACTGATGGCAGATAAAAGCTGATGGGCCCTCCTCCCTCTGCATCTCCTTTTACCTTCTGAGTGCTACCCTTTTAATCTTTATCTTTTCAGTCACTTCTTTCCAGAACCATAACAGTCACTTTTTCCTCTTGCTTTTGCTCACTTGTTGGATACAGAAGTTTGTTGCTTTTACTATGCTCCCTTTTAACTTTGCCCACAGTTTCTCCACCCCACCCAGTTCATCCTTTCCTGCCAGGTCATCCCTGAGGCATTCACCCATCTTTATTAAATCTGTCCTCCCAAAGTGCATGACCCTCACCTTTGTGTGGTTCAATTCCGCAGCCATCCTTATTCTGAAGCACACCGTTTAGTTATCACTGGTCTCCACATGGCTTCCCACCTTGATGTCTGCAACACTGTCTCTGTTAGTGAGTACCGGGTCCAGTACTGCTCCATCATGAGTGGATTCACTTGACTAGCTGCCCGAGGATCTCCCCCTTTCCCCATTGAGAGTAGAGGATGTCTAATGTCATTCAAATAAAAAAAATGACAAGTTCAAAGCAGCAAGCTGCATACAAAGACATTAGGTATAAATGCAGAGTGATGGAGCTAACTCACGTTTTTGTGCCTCATTTCCTGCAGGTTATGGATTCCATGGATGTTAGAAGGTGGTTTTCATGTGGAACTCATGTAGGAGCTACATACTCGATCCTGTATTCTCCATAGGGATTGAGACTAACCATTCCTTGATGGAGCTGGGTTTAGTCTGATCATCATATTGTAACCTTCCTCCAAGTCCTTCCAGATTACAAGCTTCTACTGAAGTATTTCACTATTGATCTAGATTATTTCTGCAATCTGGTGGACACTTTGGACATAACTGCTGCCACCACACGGGGAAACAGACAAGGTAGTTGAAGCTTATTATCAGTCCATCTTTTTGATTGCTAACACACTCCTATCCGATGATTGTGCAACACAACTGATATGGCTCAACAATGAGCCTCACAGCCTAAAATCACCAGGCTAATGTTTCGAGTGTGGGGGGAATTCTGGGACCAAGTCTGACAAACTTGTATTGGTATCTAGAAACACAGAATTTGTGGGCAGAAAAAGACTGTTTGGTCCATCTAGTCTGCCCAGATGGTCCCGGCCTAGTCTGTCTCTGCAGACACTAACTAGTCTTCAATGAACCTCCCTCCTTCCTGCCTTTTTACGACTGTGTGGGTGAAGCTCCACAGACATTATGCCATCACTGTAGGAGAACAAGGGGTTGGCTCCAGAATGCGACCCTGTGTTCTCCTACAGCGATGCAGCAATGTCAGGACAGTGGTGCTGCCATTGGTGCTGTCTTCTGCAACAGAGCTCCACTCCACAGCATGGTCACCCCACGGCACACTTCTTCGCAAGTGCACTTCCGGCACAACTGGGCATGCGTGAATATCGTGCATGTGCAGCTTCGTCCCCCTACCATCTTCTGAGTGGCAAACCACCGCTAAGCTGCCACTGCTCCTAAACCAGTGCTCTGCTGTCACCACCACCACTCCGTTACCCACCGCTGCTCTGAGAGCCGTGCTGTTGCAGCTCTGCTACCTAGACAAGTAAGAGCTCACCACAGCCGTATCAGCTCTGACCAGAGTTTGTTATTAATACCATTGCCAGAGATGCTAGAAGGTGCTGACTGCCTCAAGGAGGAGATTCTTCTTGGGTCTCATCATAGCCAAGAAGAGCAGGCCAGCTATCCATTTATGTGTAGTTGATAACATCCTTCAGCAAGATTGGAACAGCTAGGTAAAGAGGCGATCTCTGTGGAGAGGAGCAAATTCAGACTGTTATTTAAAGTAACGACTGTGGAAATCAGAACAGGGATCTCCACCCATGTTAATTTGGGCTTCACTGACTGGGCACTTAAAGGTGAAAACTCCTCTGCAGTTCTGGATGGGGTTTTATCAAGTTTATTATATGAAGATCAACCAGATGTTTTATTTATTTATTTTATTTATTTATTTAAAATTTGATAACTGGAAAGGCACACTGAGCTGAGGCTGATTTCCAGGTGCGACACTGGGAAGGGGGAGATGGAGCAAAACAGCAGTAGACACTAGAAAAAAAGCATCTGAACAGACAGACGAACAATGTGTTACAATAATGGAATAAATAAAGAGAATTCACATGTACCACGATTAAACAAAGTGCAGTGAACTTTAGCAGTGATTAGAATTATGACTAAAAACTGGTATGGGTTAAAATCAAAACTTCAGGGGTAACTGGAAGAAGGGTAGCAGCAGCAAGTGGGGGGGTTGAAATTTCAGTTGGCATTTGAAGGAGTTAATGGCTGGGGAGAGACGGAGGGAGGAGGGAAGTCTGTCCCAGAAAGAGGGAAGCCTAAAGGAGAATGCAGACTTTCAAGCAGAGGAGTGTGTGTGAGGAATTTCAAAAGTGCAATGGACCCTAGAGTGGAGGGAGCAAGACGCAGGGGGGCTTCAGCATAGGAGCAAGGAGAGGTAGGAGCTAAGGGTGTTGAATCAATATTTGGAGATGAACTAAGTGCAATGGGCCTGTTGGCAAGATGGCAGAGGGAGGATGGAAAGGGAGGAATAAAGTGAACAACGATGTGTGTGTGGAGGACAGTTAGATGCAAAATGGCAGAAGGAGTTGAAGAGGATATCCAGTCTGGTGAGGGAAGTGGAGGGGGCAGAGCCATAGACTACATCCACATAGTCAAAGACAGGGAGTACTATTCTGCTAATCAGCGCCCTGCGGACCTGCAGAGATAGGCAGTCCAGTTCTAGTTCATTTTTATTTGCTTAATCTTTTTAAAATGATTATCACAAAATACACAAAGGGACATAAGAAACAGTACAATACACCAAATCAGACATCAATAACATAAATACAAGACAAAGTGAAACATGTAAAAATGTGCCAGACTTAACGATAATACAGTGCAGAGAGCAATTGTAAGTTCAGCCAGTAACCAAATTTCAAGGAATTCAGTTATTCGTGCACTTTTAACTCAGATATCCTCTTCCTCCTTATTTCCTTGAGCGATAAATGAACTTTCCTACATTATGAATAACAGGCAGTCTTTGTAATGATAGGGGGCACAAAGCTTGGGTTGGAGCTTGGAGCGGATGGCATCAATATGGGTTGAGAAGTCACGCTAACTGTCAAGCCACACCCCTAGGTACTTAAAGCACTTAACCACTTCATGCAGCGTGCCATCCAGAGTGGTGAAGACAGGGGGTAAAGTAAGTCTGTCTAGTTTCTGAATGGTACCAAAGGTCATGGAGACTGTCTTTTTAGTATTAACTCTGAGTTGATTAGAATGGAACCAGTGGAGGACATTGTTGAAGTCCCACAGGAGCAGGTTTTTGACAGCTGCAGAGGAAGAATCAGAGGTGAAGATAACTGTGTTATCTGCATACATGTGTATATGTGAGGTAACACAGGTAGAGGTGAGGTCATTGAGGAAGACTGAAAAAAGGAGAAGTCCAAGGATGGAGCCCTGTGGAACCCCAGACTGGATAGGAAGGGGAGGTGACAGGCAACAACCAACCTGTACCGATCATAGATGGCCAATTAGGTAAGAATGGAACAAGGCAATAGCAGGGGCAGAGAGGCCAGTATTTCTCAGATGTTGTTGGGGAATGTGTCCTGTGGCTTCTGTGCTTTACCAAGCTCCCTCACAATTGGTAAAGGCTAGAAACAAGGTGCTGGCTACAGTTTTTGTCAAGGTTATTGATGCTTGAGTAAGTAATGGCTAACTCCCTGCTTCCTTGAAGGAGGCTGTGGTAATGCCATTCCAGAAGAAGCCATCTTTAGGGTCTGTCAATCTCATGATCTACAGATCAATCTCTTATCAGCCTTTTTTAGACATGGTATTCAAGGAGCTGGTTTTGATACAATTAGGGACACATCTGGAGAGGAATAACATCTACAAGCCATGCTAGTCTGTTTTTCCACCTTAGCACAATAACAAGACATCCCAGAATCCTCTCCTACATAGAGATCAATGCAAACTATCACTAGTGGTTCTCCATTACCTCTCATCACAGCTGGCACTGTTGTTCACAAGGAACTTCTCAAATGCCTGAAGACGTTTGTGAGAAAGGGCCACAAGCATTTTAAAATGGTCTTAGATAAACCTCCAGACCACTGGAAGGTGACAGTGTGATAGTGCTGGGTGCTTTTCACTTGCCAGCTATTACAACCAGGAAGTGGGAGTGTCACAACTCTGCAACTGTGTAATCAGGGGCCAGTGGCAGGTGAAAGTCATCATGGGGCACCTGAGAGGCCATCACAGTGCAGGAGAAATGGCCGCAGGTGAGGCCACTGGCTACCAGGAAGCACGGTTTGCAAAAGGGATAACTGGAGGAACCAGCAGCCCAGAACCAGGCTATACCATATAGGGCAATAGGTTGAGGGGGGAGACATCCAATGGTATCACTGGTGGCCACCGACTCATAAAATGGCATACTGCCATGTGATAGTTGCTGTGCCATGCTGCAACCTAATGGGTGTCACAAACCAGCAGGTTGGTGGGTGCAAACCCTGTTATGCACCCACTTCCATCTGGCAGCCCCATTCACATTACTGCTTAGCTGCAGGGGACTGCCCCCTCCAAGACAAATAAACACTGTTGCGTTTGGTTAGAATGGGTGACAGTGCAACCGGCAGGTCTTTGCACCCAGTTTTGTGTTGCCACCCTTTGACTGGGAATAGGCCCAAGATGTTACACCTGGGTTTGGTTATCATTGGTAAATAACTTGCAATAAAATAAAAAGAACTGGCAGAATAAAAGAGAGCAAGGAAGCCGGGGTGGGGAGGTAAACTTGGCAAGCAAAGAAATGTGTCCCACAGATAAGGCAGATTAAATAAGACTATAGTCTTTTCTCTTCTAAATTATGGCATAATTCAAGCCCTCCTTCCCAACCCAGCTTTAACTACAGTCTGTTTTCCACAACGTTCACACGTAGGTCTGTGTGCTGACAATTTTTTAATAGCATAGCAATGTGTCAAATATTACTTTATGGCCGGCATAAATGAGACAAATGAAGCTTGGATCTTAAACAAAGCAGTCTGTGTTTGATGCAGTCCAAAAGGCAGGTATCAAGTGTTTGGCAGAAGCAAGGGCAGGATGAGTAAGAATCATCTGGGTGGGAACAGTTAACACTTTTCATATGCCACACATACAGTAGTGTAAGTCAATGAATCCTTACATGGAAACTTTATTTCCTGTAACCAACCAAATCACATTTTTCCAATAATTTCCGAATGTAGTTACAAATAAATGTGTTAGGCAATCAAACTGCTATTGCAGTTACACAGAATGCAGATGATAATCTAAATTTGGTTATGTTTTTCAGGTTTGGCTAAAAGTCTAGCTGAAAGTTAAACAAAATGTTATAGGATTTTAGACCTACAGCTTTATCACTGCACATATCACAGGGCAAAGCTACAGCCTGGTGCGTGTCCTTCAGCATTTATATGCATAGACAAGACTCTGTCGTGCACTGGAAACAGAAAATCTCCAGTACTGTGATCCACTTACTCCCTTCCAGAAATGGTTATGTCCCTGCAAAGTAGAGACATTGGCTGCAGCAAAACAAAGTCCCCTTTCTTTGTTTCTGCAGCTTGTGTGTGGAAGATGTAACTTGTCACCACAGAAAGTGACAGCTCAGGGTCAGCAAGGTTAATCTGGCCACCTTGTTAACAGATCATGGCTTTTTATTTGCCGTCTGTCACAGGCCACTATTCTCAGCCTAATTTAAAGCTGCCTGCCAGAGTACCCTCCACCCCACCCCCGCAGGGAAGCTGAGGTCTCCTATTTATGTTTTTTTACCCTTCTTGCCTGGGCAATCTGGTTAGTCCAAACACCTGCACCAAACGTTGCTCCCTCAAGGCTTAATTTAAAGCTTTCATAAAACCTTGTATAAAACTGTACCTCCCTTTGTAAGACAAAACCCATATCAGTGTTTGATCTTCACCTATCTCTCTGAGGCAATGGTCCAGAGCACCACTTAAGTGCCGTATCAGTTAATATTGAAGTGTTATTTGATGACCCTATGCTTAAAAGCGAACTCAAATTGTACTGGTATGTGATTTTACATTTTATGCCAGCAAAATGGCATAATGGCTTTCACAGAAGCCTTCAGTTCCCCCACAGAGACCAGCACTTGTCTGCTTATGTTTACCACTCTCCAGGTATGAATGGATTGTTTGCCATTTTTTTTGCTGACAGTGGTTAATGGCTTTGCAAAGGTCTTCAGTCTGAGTTTCTGAAACTTCAAATGCATATTATCTCAAACAAACATGTTCCTAACGTTAAAATGAAAACAGTAGGATCAAGGATCTTTGACCTCAAGGAAAGATGAAATGTGAAGATTTCAATCAATTTTTTTGACACTGAGTAGATACAGAATGTTTTGGATGAAGTTGACAAATTTAATTATTTAGGGTTTTGTATTTAACTCACTGCTGCTTTACTCAACTCGCATGACATAAATAGTTCAGGGTCAGTGGGATTGCGGTACTGTTCTGTGCCACAGCACCTTGGAGGCCTGGATCTAAATGTTCAGCTTGAACACTCTGCTGCAGTGGTGAGCTCAGTCTGGCAGAATCATGCCAGCAAGTACTCCCTGTTGGTTGGCAATGGGACGCTTCCGTCATCAGGAGCAAACACAGCCAAAAATGTGTTCCCCCATACATGTAGTGGTAGTAGTAGTAAGTAGTAGTAGTAGTAGTAGTAAAACATTTTATTCATTATAAATAATGAAATGGTTACTCAACTGAGCCAAAGCTTATTTCCAGTGAGATCCATGAAAATGCAAACAGTTACATAATACAATACCACACATTTTAAATAAATAGATATCCAGCATAGCCAATTTCTGAACAATATATAATAAATACAAGACAAACATTGTTACACTATTGCACTATCACTTTTACTTGTCCTTGTATATCCCAAGTCAGGTTTTTATCCTACTAAGCCCACACCAATTCTTAATCTGACCTGACTTCCTTTTTCCATCATAAATTCTAAATTCTACTGGCAATTTATTCCAATGAGATGGACCTTGGTAAAAAAATGACACCTCCCCAAATTTGTATTACATTTTGGTAACAGATATTTTATTCCTCTTGCTGCTCTTAAACTTGGTTTAATTCTTCTTACCTGCAGGCAATCTGTTATATATCCTGGTACTTTCATTGAAAAACATTTTTCCATGTATGACAATATATGCAGGGATCTCCTGTCCCCCAAATCATACCAATCTAATGCCTTATATAAATCTTCTCTATGTGTCCTTTTTGGTCCCATCATAATATACCGGGCCATTTTATTATATATAATATCCAGTTTCCCCAATAATGTTAAATTTGCCCCCGAGTAAATCAAATCACCATAATCCAATAAAGGTAACATTGTGGTATTTATCAAATGATTTCTGATTTCATAGGTTGTGTATTGCTTGATCTTATACAGGGCCCCCAGTCGTCTATTAATAGTTGTTATTATGTAGTCTATATGCTTATCCCATTTTGGAAAAGAATCAAAGTAGACCCCCAAATATTTATAGTTGTCCACCTGTTCTAAAATGTGTCCCTCCACAGTTTTTATCCTCAAGGGCCACTCAGTCCTATCCTGACCAGTTTTCCTATAAAAAAACATGGTCTGTGATTTTTTTGCATTAAGATTAAGTTTAGATAAGACTAAGAAGTTCTGCAGTTCATCAAATGCTGTTTGTAGTTTATTCTCTATCTGATCCTGTTTATCCCCTGCCAGATAAATTATTGTATCATCTGCATACAAATGAAATTTTATTTTAGGACTGGAGAATTTCATAGTATTAACATATATATTATATAGTAACAGACCCAAAAGGGAACCCTGTGGAACACCCATTTTTATTGGACAGATTTGAGATTTCCATTGGTCAATGACCACAATCTGTCCCCTATCGTATAAATATGATCAGAACCAATCCGCAACCTGATCTGATAACCCAATATGCTGAAGCCTGGACAGGAGAATATCGTGGTGCATATAGTCAAATGCCTTTGAAATGTCCACATAAATAGCACCCACAGATAAACCCCTGTCCAAGCTATCGGACAAGGTTCTAGTTACCTGCAAAAGGCAGAAGTAGTACCATGCATGGCTCTAAAGCCCGATTGGTATTTATTCAAGATTTTATTCTTTTCAAGAAAACCCTGAACCTTTGCAATCATCCCTTCAAAAATCTTTGCAATAACTGGCAACAGGGAAATAGGCCTATAATTACCCATTATTTCCCTTTTCCCAGCCTTAAAAATACATGAGGAAAGGTACAGCAGCTGCTAAGACAGATGTAGGAGAGGGGCACATCAGTAGGGCTAAAGCAACAGTCATGCCTTCCCACAGAGCTCCTTATGTGCCCTCTGATATATCCCACTACAGTGCAGGTGGATGATAAGCAATGGGCTGTACATCTTGAAGCACTGGCAGCACATCTCAGGGTAACAAGGAACTAACAAACCTTGCTTCCTGTTGGGCTACTGGCGTATCAATAACTCCTGTCCTTACGAGAAATTAAAGTTAGTTTCTTTCTTTCTTTCCTTCCTTCCTTCCTTCCTTCCTTTCGTTCTCACTTCGGAATTAACCTTTGAGCTATGAGCTCTTTTACAAAGGTTCCAGGTCAAGAGACAATACAACAGTTACAAAGGTACAATTCACATAGACAGAAATACAGGTATCTAACATAGGAATACTAGCTGGACAAGACAGTAGCTTTGTAGTTGATTACAAGCAGTTACAATTAACAAATTAGAAAGGTACAACCAGCTGCCTTGGGAACAGGCATTATCACAACTTTCCGGTCCTAAATTCTTCAAAATATTTGCAGATAAAGGGAGGAGGGAGAGGGATGCAGGGTCAGGGGAACAGGCACAATCCCGGAGATGAGCTGCAAAAATTGGAGCTAGGAAAGCAAAAGGTGATAGGTGAAGTAAAGTGGAGGTGACAGTATGCGGTAAGGGCAGGATGGGATGGCGAGACAGTAGTAAGGGGGAGAGGAAATCGGGGGGTAGGAGCAGGTCGAGAGTCACAGGGGTGGGATTGAATTAATGGAGCTCAGGCACACAGGAGGTCCTGAGTAGGACAACATACAGAACAGGTAAATACAACTGAAAAAAAATACAAAAGAGTTAAAAAGCAAAGAGATGCAGTTGCAGTGCCATTGTTTATGAACAACATATGCCATGCCAATAGTACCAGATTATAATAAATACAATAATGAGGTTATAAATTTAATACAGAACTGAATAAACAAAATAGTAAAACAGGACAGGCAGATATTCAAGAGTTTCATCAACAGTTATGTGATCCACCTAGCAACTGTCCAGTTAGCTGCAGGTCTGTTAGATGCAGCTTCAGCATACATAATGAACAGCTGGTGAACCTAACCCTGAACTCCAGCTGTGCAGTCCTTATAGCAGGAGAGCGCCCTTCACAGATCCAGGGTATGGAGCCTGCGGTCAGCCTTCAAAGAAGGGTTATTAAAATATATTGGAAGATTTATCTGCTGGATAGGGTGAAACTCCGATACTACCACCTTCGGGAGGAACTTTGGGTGGGGACAAAGGATGACTTTATCCTTGTGAAGACCAGATATGGAGACTCCACTGAGAGCACCTGAAGCACATGGATCCTTCTGGCCAACATAATAGCCACCAAGAAGACGGTCTTCCATGACATGTGACATACCACACCTGTACCCAGTCTCAAATGGCTTGCCCTCGATCACAGCCAGCACCAGAGGTAGGTCCCATAGTGGTGATGGATCACACAGCAGGGGGACAGGAAGTCAAGACCCTTTAAAAAGCACATAACCACCTTCTGGGCCACTGTCAGCATACCAGCCTGTGCCCAGTATGCAAAGATGGCTGCCAGGTGCACCTTGAGGGTCATCACTTGCAGCCCTAGCTGAAAGAGGGACCAAAGGTACTCTATACTAGCCAAAGGGGCAAACAATGGGATCAAGCTCCTTGTCCTGACACCAAATAAAAAACCTCTTGCATTTAAAGGTGTAACACTGCCAAGTCAACTCTTTCCAGAAGGCCTCCACAATGTGCAGCACAGCTTCCATAAGACCCAAAGCATAGAACTCTAGCTGCTCAGGAATCAGTCTATGAGGTGCAGGCCAGGGACTGAAGGTCTGGATACAGGACTGTCTTCTGCTGTCTGGTCAGCAGGTCCAAATGAAGAGGAAACCACCATGGAGGCCTACTGCTGAGGCTGAGGAGATTCAGGCACCAGAACTGCCATGGCAAGTCTAGAGTTATCAGGATCATCCGCGCCTTGACCACCGCTTTGTCTATGACAGGGAAGGGAGAAAAGGTGCATGTAAGGCCAGGGCCTCACAACGGCATCCCCTTTCAGTGTTTAAGACAGTGGGGGGTGGGCAAAAAACAACCACAGTTTTGTAATCTTCTAGAAGGCAACAGGTCCACCAGAGGTGTATCCCACATGGGGAACAAGTGGTCCACCACCTCCTGATTCAAGGACCACACGTGCGATGTCCCTCCCACCCAGATGAGAGCATCTCCCAGCTGACTGTTCACTCTAGCAATATGAATCACCATTCATTCTAGCAATATGAATCACCAGAAGATCTGCACCCAGGCTGCGTGCGAGGTTCAAAGTGTAGAGGGCCTCTTGACACAAGGGAAGGGAGTGCGTGTCACCCTGCCTGTTCAGGTATAACAAGGTCATGGTGTTGTCCATCTGGACCTGCATGACCTGACCCCTGACTAGAGGAGCGAATTCTGTCATATGTAGCCGCACTGCATGGAGCACCAGCAGGCTGATGTGGTGACAGCACTCCATGGGTGCCCAAAACCCATGTCCTCTTTGGTTTCCCAGATGCACTCCCCACCCCACCACAGACATGTCCGTTGAGAACATGATGGTTGGTTCTGGGAAGATGATTGGGATTCTTTCCTCCAGATATTCTGGGATCAACCACCACTGGACAGAATACCACATTGTCTGGGTCACTGTGACTGGTTGGTCCAAGTGGCATAGGCACTGGGACCACAGATGGCCTAACTGCCACTGCAGGTGGTGCATCAGCCTGTGGACCCAGTGGACCATGCTGGTGCAGGACGCCATGTACCCTACCAGCCACAAAAAGTAACAGACAGGGTGCAAGAGCCAACCCAAAATGATTGGGCAAAGGAGGTAAGATCCAGTGCCCAGTCTGCAGGGAGGCAGCCCTGTGCCTGCAGGAAGTCCAATACTGCCTGATGAACTGGTTCACCTGTGAGGAATCATTTCGGACTTGGCCACGCTGACCAACAAGCCCTAGTCTCTGCAGGTCTGAAGGGCCAGATCTCTGGACCACTCCTCAGCCTTCTTAGATAGCCCATCTATCAGCCAGTCATCCAGGCAGGGATATATCCTGATGCCCTTGCACTTCAGGAAGGCAGCCACCACTGCTATGCACTTGTTGAAGACCCTAGGTGCGGACAAGAGGCTAGGACATGACCTTGAATGGATACTGAACCCCTTCTCTGTGGAACTGAAGATCCTACCTGTAGGTGGACTGTGATGTGGCATTTGAAAGTGCTTCCACATGTACTGATGGAAATCAGGCAAATCCACTTTGGGACCAGGAAATACCAGGATATGTACCATTGACTCGCCAGGGCATCAGGGATATGAGCTAGCCAGGAACTGAGTGATGTCCTCCTAAGAGACACTACTTGTACAGCAAGTCCTGCAACACTGAGGACTCCTGAGGAGCATTGAACTGGTAATGTGGAACAGCCTCAAAATCTAGAGGCAATACTTTGCCTACCACCTCTATCATCCACTTGTCTATGGTAATGGCAGACTAATGTGGCCAGAAGTGGTGAAGCCACCCCAACCACAGGGAGCTAGGTCAGAGACTGGAAAGGCAGGGAGGTTGACACCTCAGCCCTGTCACTGGGCAGCTTTGGAGGGGGCACTGTCCACTGGGGCCAGAGGGGCATCACTTCACCTACTCTCATCTCTTTTTGGCTCCTGGTCAGAGAACCTAACCTTAGGGCGACAGGCTGAATACTGCCCCAAGGCTGCTGCAGCTGAAAGGACTAACACTGGAAGGCCTTCTTCTTTGGCTCCTGGGCCTCACGGTCCTTCTGGGATGAAGCCAGAGTCCAGGGTGGTGCTTGACTTCTCATTTCTGGTGATGTGTTCTTCTAACCCTGGGCCAAAGAGGTCGGTGCCCAGGAAAGGGGCATAAGTCAGCTTGTGCTCAGTGTCCACAGTGAAGGTGGAGAGCCTCAGCCAGGCACTGCGATGCATTACAATGGCAGGTTACATGGCAGGGTGCAAGAGGTGTCTATGCCTAAGGCTGTCTGGGGCTGGTATTTAGGCAGTGCTTTACCCTGGTCTCTGACCAACTTCACCAGCATCTGCTTGTCAACAGAGAGGTGAGGGAGAACATCATCCAGCACCCCTAACAGGGAATGCCCAAACTGACCATCGTCATGGCATAACTTGCCTGCTGGAGACCAAGGGAGGAAGCAGCATAGACTTTCTTGGCCACGTCTTCATGATTTTTAGACTCCTTGTCTGGGGGCTTGTCCACATTCTCTTGGTTTTTGGACTTCCGGAAAGCCAAATCCATGATCACTCTCTAAGCTGAGGGATGGTCCAAGAATCTTGAGAAGGATCCAGTAGGGAGCGCTTACTTGAGGACCATACATGTGCTGGGCAGGATGCTGGATGCTGCCAAAGCTCTAGGGCCAGTCCCAACATAGCCTCAGGCATGGGAAAGGTAACCCCCAGGGATCTGTCCCGATCTAGGATGTCTGTGAAAGGGTACTTGGCCCTTTTCTGTACAGGCTCCAGTGGGACATTCATGGACTCTGATGTGAGTCAGACGAGAACCCCAAATAACTCAAGCCCATGGCTAGTAATCAACTCCTTGACCAAAGCTCAGCCACTGGTGTACATACATGCATGGACAAACCATCCGAGTCTTCTGAGAACTCTCCAAAAACAGCCCTCAACTATTTGCCACTGTGAACCACCTGAGTGTCCTCAGACTGGGTGATTTCTACAGATAGCCAGCCAGGCAAGTCAGCTACAGCATGGAAGTCCTTAAATGGTGCTCCCAGCAAAGGTGCAGTGGAGGCAGCTCAACCCACAAGTGTGGTGAGACAGATGCTGGGGACACCTGTCGAGGGTGGACTGGCATGGGCATGATTGGTGCCTGCCAGCTGACCATCGGTGTTGGAGACAGAGCCCTACCCCACCCCACAATGATCTATCACTGCTAAAAGCATTCCTTGTATCCCCATTGCATCCTACACTGGTGCCTCTCCTTTCCCAAGGACAAGGAACGAAGGTGGCACCTCCTACTTGAGTAAGATCAAAAGCACAAGTGGTGCCTGTGATAGGGTTGAATAATGCCCTGTCCCATTTATTATGCAGAAAGAGTTTGAATGCAAGGGTCTATTCTATCCTCTCCTTTACCGTCTCTTCTCTGGATGCACAACCAAATTTTTCTTGTGATACCTAGGAACTGATTACTATGATGGTTTCACAATCCTCCGCCTCTCACAGTCTCTCTGCCTTCCCTTGCTATTTCTGTCTTTTCTTCCCCCTTGCATATCTACAGTTATAAAAAATATATGTGAATCTCTGTGTAAAACTGTATGTGATACTGGGAACCCTTTGTTTAAAACTGTATATAGCTGTACTGTTGAAATGATTGCAAAGCTATTTGGAACTCAAGGGGTTAACCTGAACTGCAGTTTTTAAGCCTATTGCAGAGATGTAAGTGAGAAGTTAGATCTTTGTCACTATTTTCTTTTTGCGGTACCTGCATTGAAACTGACAAGAACATTGTAAACTGACAAGCACATTCTGTGAGAAGCAGGCTCTCTTAATGAGCTCCCTGCAAAGACTTGTTATAAAAAAGAGCAGCAATGTTTTTCAAGAGAGAGACTGAGATTTGAAACTGAGAAGAAACACTCAGAAGGGCAATTTTCTCTGTACTGCCTTTGTAAATAGTTACACTGAACACATTTTTATTTTTCATTTTGTTGTTATAGAGAAAAATAGAGGGTGACTGGATGTCCATCCACTGTGCCTGGATGTTAGTCTAAAAAACAAATACTCTGACCAACCACTTGCTTCCAGTCCTGGTTGGGTCTTCTGCTTTTTAGAACTGGTGCTGAACCAGTTAGCTGTTCACCAGATAGTAGGGGAACTAGACCATGAAACTGAAAAGGCCACCCAAACACCTACAGTTTGTGCATGAAAGACAAGGAGGAATTACAGGAGTTCAGATGTTATAAATCACTGAAACATTTAAGACAAGCAGGGCAATATTTTTAGTACAATAAATTAGACCATAATGCAAAGCCTTCAAGGCTACACAGACAGTCCCCTATAAAATATGTGGTCCCAGATCAGTCAAGTAAGTTTTCTAAACTGGATGTTAAATGTTGAAATCATCCCAGGGACTTGAGAAACAATCTCAGCCAAAGGAAGAGGCAAGATGGAAGTCATTTTGCACCTATGCCTTCTTCTTAAATGGCTGTAAAGGCCCACTCCTGGCAGCAGAAGTGTGTATGTTGCTCAGATGAATAGTTCCATTTCTTTCCAAGGGACAGGGTCCTACTTATCCAGCAGAGTGCAGGAGGTAGATTTGGGGAGAAATATCTTGGATGCTGTTGATCTCTGCTGTGAAGTGCCTCAAGGCTAGATTCTAGCCATGTTATTTGCTCTGTATATGTTGCCGCTGGGGGAGCTAATCAGGCGGTATGTTCTGGGTTTCACGTCTGTGCAGATGATACCAAGATCTGTTGTGTGCTCCTGACGGGGTATAAATGCAGTAGCTGTGATAGACGAGTATCTAACAGAAATTGAGGACTGGATGGCTTCAAGCTTGCTCAGATTTCACTCATCGAAGATGGAAGCACTACTGCTGAAACTGGGTTGAGTGGCTATGGCAGTGAATAGCAATGCTAGCGATGATGCCTTACTGCTATTGTTAAATGGCATTACACTACAAAATGTTGCTAAGGTAAGAATGTGGGCATCATTGCTGATAACAGACTGATGCTGGAGCATCAGGTGTCATCCACTGTCTTCAGTGGTTTTTACCATCTACAAAATATTGTCCAAATTCATACCTTTCTTTCTCTCTCTCTCTCTCTCTCTCTCTGACCTGGAAATACTAGTGCCCACTTTTTGTCACCTCCCGTTTGGACAACTGTAAAACTATCTAGGTCTACCTGAAGGCTGGCGTGTTGTTTACAGCTCGTGCAGAACTCAGCAGCCTCTCTGACAGCTGGCACCTCCCAGTCCAGGCACATCACACCAGTTCTCCAGGAACTGCACCAGCTGCCAGTGAGGTGGTACATTATCTTCAAGATAAGTTAGTTTACAAAGCCCTACATCCATCCTCTTTGTGGTTCCACACTCAGAACAGAAATCTTCGGGACACAGAGTTTGTTTCGTGGTAGCTGCAGTTGTGTGGAACATACTTCCAGTTTTGATCACAGGAGCCCCCTCTTTGGGATGCTTTAAGGATTTACTAAAACCCATTTTCTTAAGCAGGCTTCTGGGACCACCTAATTAACAATGCCTCAGATATTATGTTTTATGCTGTGTTTCACATTTTATGCATCGTTTAAACTGCCTCAGTCTTGCTCTCTGTACAGCACCTAGAGCCTGGGATTGATGCTTAACAAACGAATTTGTCTTGCCTTGTCTTCCTCTCCATCCATTCTAGCTATGATGCGACTACACAGCTGACTCACCTTCATTGATGTCATTAGGAGTCTGGGTGAGCAGGGGCCAAATTACACAGCTGAGCCTCCTCCACTGATGATGTGATAACAAAAGAGGAACTACAGTATGTGATTAAACAATGATTATACAACAGGTTTAGACAATGCTGCATTGTGATTGGTGACCTGCTATAACTAATTACAGTACTACCAAGACCTAGAAATTATCTCACTGCGCTATTTAGAAAATTTACTTTCAAAATTAGCAGCCAGACTTCTCTGCTCCACAAAAACAAAATATAAATATGACATTCTACCAGTTACCTTCTTTGTTGTTCACAGATGCTACTCTGAATCAATTTCTGGAAACAGCAGAAGGAACAACTTGGAAAAACATAACAATTTCTTCTCTTTTTTTTTTTGTTACTATCCTAAACCCATTTTAAAAGCACAATACGACACTCATAGGTTGTTAGTAGTAGTGTCATCAATGCACTTCCGGAGTCTGGAGGCAGAGTGCATCCAGCCCAGTGCCTTACTATGCCTCTAGGCATGCATTCGTGGCATAACCAATGCCCTGTTGTATCTTATTGCCTACTTAAACAATGATTTATCAATGGGAATCCAAAGCTATATAATTATCAATTTATACTGAATGGTTAGCATGTGTTCTTTACACTCAACCTGTGATTTCTAAAGTCATTATTCTTGACAGTGACAAAACAAATGCCATTATGTACAACGCTAATGTCACTATTGTAAATAATGACTTTTTTTTAAATTGTGCCATATGCCACCTACCTGCATGCTCCAGACAATGCTCCTCCAACTTCTCAGTTAACTGCCAGCGCCACACCTCCGCAGAAACCACAACTCTCCCCACAAAAGACGTGCTCAACACTAACTCGTCTAGCTAGCTACTTGTAAATAAAAACCATGCATTATAAAAAATGTCAGATAGCTGTGAATAACAAGTGTAACTGCACAACTTGGGATCACTTCTGGTAGCATCCAAGACCACTCAAGCTTTGCTCAAGTGGTTCTATGTCTCCAGAACCTTTGGTATGCAAATACACTAATTATCTGCACCTACCTGTTTGTTATTTTATCTAAATTTACACACCTTGACATACCAGCACCTAATCAGGAGCATTTTTTATCATTTTTTTTTCTATCTTTCAAAAGCCATTTTAAAAGCACAATAATACACTTCTGGGAGCACTCATACTGGGATATACAGACTTTTCTCATTGTTGCAGATTCTCAGCTATCATCACACCAGTGCATCAGATTATCCCAGTATGAAAGTACACTACCATGGGTTATTATTGCTTACTTAAGATTGGCTTCAAGTTTTGTAAATACAATTTACTGAAGAGGCTTATGCTTACATTAAGAAACAGTGCACTAAAGAGTGAAGTCTGCATCCTAGGAAACACCACAACCTCTCCCAAGGGAGGCTCACACAACCCTGATGATGAACCAGTTACTGAAAATTTGAGTTTCTGAGATTTTGTGTGATGAGATGGGACAAACATCACATAGAAATAAGCAAGCATTTATAAAATGGACAGAAAAAGTCCTGAAAGCACATTGGACTAGAGTGGTCTGAAACTACTCTAAAGAAAAGCCATGTTATACTCTATAGGGCCCATTTTATATCTGTAATAAGACACTCAAGAGCATGTTACGTGTCACTTTCGGTTGGTTGAAGACACATGACTGTGCCTTGTGCCCCACAGCGGACCCAAG
The DNA here is from genome assembly GCA_016271365.2 of Neoceratodus forsteri. Classification (NCBI taxonomy): domain Eukaryota; kingdom Metazoa; phylum Chordata; order Ceratodontiformes; family Ceratodontidae; genus Neoceratodus; species Neoceratodus forsteri. The sequence continues at coordinate 646,885,884 of CM057449.1, forward strand.
TTTTGATGTTACAGCAACATAACACACACCTTGACATACCTTATTATTTAAATAGCTCGTAACAAGGTTTACAGTGCTTATGTAATAAGTGCACAACCTGTGCAGTTTGGTTGGCATGATGCATAGTCTATGACCAGTGTAATACAGCTCTACGATGCCGAGTCGGCAACTAACTTATCGACCGGAACTGCAGTGCCAGGCTCCCTGTCAACCGAGAATTGCAGTCGGCAGGGAGCCTCACACAGCAGGGTCCATTATTTTCTTTCCCCGAACCCCCCATGTGGGGGGCTCTGCCCCCTGCACCCCATACTTATGGATACCAACTCCAGGTCGGAGTTGGTTTGGGGAGTGGGTGCAAGATGGGGGAGAGTGTTGCCAGGTCACGGGTGCATCCACTACAGCAACTTGGAGCTGTTGTCAGCAGCGACGAATGTCGCTGTAGGGGTTTCACTGAGGGAAGTGTATACCATGTAATACATCACTTCTCTGTGGCTTTTTCTGACCCAGGCTAAGCAAGCAATAATACCTGACAGAGTGGGTGGTCTTGGGCTATACCACCCAGGGGCATAATGAGACCTGACACCACAGGCAGAGGACCTTATAGCCCCTGGAAGATCTGGTATAGCCCAATACTGCCCATCCTGGAGGGTATTCAATCAATCAATCAATCTTTATTTCACCAGGTGAAACATCATTGAGATAAACTCCTTTCCGAGATGGAAGGCGCTGCCTATCGTATGTGCCACTCCCTCACTCCATCAACCAGACTATCTGTAGCTAGAGGGCTGTTTCTCCCTCAACTCCTATATGCTCTCCCAGTTCTTTACCCTGCCAGTACCAGTGTGCTCTGCAAATGGGACACTTCCTACAATAATATCTGTAGATTCGCCTTATCTGCCCCTCGCCTTACACACCACTGCCTCCTTTACTCCAGATTAAACTAGCTGTCGCCCAAGGATCTCCGGGCTTACTCCCTTGGGTGTCTTATCGACTCCTTTACTAGACCACCTCGCCCTGACTCACTGGCTGACTTGCCTGTCCCAGTTTCCCAATCCCGCACCCTTAGGTCCTCTTCAGTCACAATGCTCTCTCTTAGACCTTGTGCTATAAAAATGGGCGAACAGGCGTTCTCCAATTTTGCTCCTAAGTTCTGAAACTCGCTCCCCCTCCATGTTAAAAATTCTGCCTCCCATTGTGTCTTTAAAAACTTGCTGTTCTCCCACCTCTACACCCTGGGTAACTGCAAATGCACCTAGACCTAACTCCACTAGGCCTTCTGGCTGGGGCTTGACCTATTGGTATATTTTTTTCAAAGTGTGCTAGTCATGTGTTTACTTGAAGGACTAGGACAGTTAGAGTGCAAGCACAGACACTAGCCTACCTTGCCTCTTATTGTGTCTGTATTACGATCTTTTTGATCTATCTTAACATGAATTCCAACCTGTATTATATTGTATGTACTATTATGTTGTTCTTATTTATTCATTTGTACAATTGTGCTTATCTGTATTTCTGTCTTGTACTCTCCCAGGTCGTGTCTGAAAATAGGCAGGATTCTTGCCTAGTGCACTTACCCCGGTTTCCGAAAGCTAATAAATAAATAAATAAGTAGACATTACAGTACATAACAATACACAGAGTTGTAAGAAGTGCTATATGCTTCTGGGTTCAGGAGTGGACCCAGGAAGAGGGTTGGGTGGCCAGGGGGCTGGGAGGTGTGCCCAGCCAGGGGAAATAGATGTCTGGGTTCCACCACTGTAGCATCCCCTGCAGTGAGAAAAGTGAGCTTGCCTCCTCTGTTGGGCACTTGCGCATGTGAGGGCAAATGCATAGGGATACACATGGTTTGCCTGACACCAGGGGAAGGGTGAAAACCCATGCATCTCTGCCACTGAGAATGACAGCCAAGAGTACTCTTGGTCCGTGTACCATGTGTATGCCCAGTCACTTGACGGTGGGGGGAAGTGGCGGGTTACAGAACCGAGGTTAAGGTCTACCTCTTAGAGTGATCAGTGGCATTCCTATGTCCAGAAGGCCATGTATTGATCTTGTATATGGCTCTACACAGGAGACTAGTAAGCAAGATGGTTAGCAAGTTGCCTAGCTTAGGAGTGGGTCCAAAGCTGGTAAACTGGGTAAGAAACTGGTTAGGGATAGGTGACAGAGAGCGGGGGTAAACAGAGTTCACTCTGAGGAAGGGGAGGTTGACCAGCAGGGTGCCTCAAGGATCAGTGCTGGGATCTGTCCTCTTTAATGTCTTTATAAGTGACATTGCAGAGGAGCTGGAAGGGAAGGACTGCTTCTTTGCAGATGACATCAAACCTGCAACAGGGTGGACACTCGGCGAGGGTGGGGTGAGGTTGAAAGGATGAACAGAGACCTGAGAAAACCAGAGGAGTAGAGTGGTCAAGGGTATGGCAGCTAGGTTCCAGTATGAAAAAGTTCAAAATAATGCACTTAGGGCAGAGAAACCCAGGGGCAGAGTACAAAATGGGTGGAGTGGTATTGACGACCACCAAAAAGGAAATAGACCTGCGGGTAATCATACCTTCCCACCCACCCAGAGGTGTGTTTGCTTAAGTAGAGTGTTAGCACTTTCATTGCAGAAACAATCAGCCCACTTTTCCACCCCTCCTCCAAACGTGCTTAGACCTGTCCTTCAGGCAGTTTTCACCCCCTACCGTAGTGGTCCCTTTAAGCACTATCCTGGTTTGCCACATCCCCAACTGCTCTAATTGCGTGTCCTTTCTCAACCGTGCTACTGGCCACATTTCTGCCCTGTCTGACTTCTATATTTTCAGTGTCACCATACCATCCATTTTTTCCCACAAATATTTGTAGCTGTTGCTGAAATTTTCTGAATGCCCTCAATTTTGGCTCTGTAACTCAATCCCGGCTTTATCTTACCCTCATTACCTTCTACTGCTACTTTAATTTGTTTCCTAAAGCTACGTTTTAAGGCTATCAGCCACCACCTAAACTACTAAACTGTTCCACTGACTTCTCTGTTTCCTCAGCTCCTCTCTACCTAACCCCTCCACCTCATCTCTTTCTTCAAATTCCTCTCCGCTATACACAGGTCTCCCCCCCCCCCATCAGCCTTCTTCATGTCTGTACTGCACTGCACTGCCTCTCAAAATCTTATAGGCACTGACAGCTCCTCACTCTGGTACATGCACTCAGTACCCCAGTCACTAAATTCACCTTCCCCACTGTACCCCCCCATAGCACCCTGCTATGTCTCTCCTTCTACTAGTCCTACTCTCATCCCTCTCACTTTAGCCTCTCATGTCTTTCTCCTTTTCCCTCCTCCATATACTCCCCATCCACTGCCTCACCCTCTTTTCAGTGCCCCCCCCCACATAACTGCTTGTACCACATTTCCCTCACCAGTCCCTCCCAAATTAACTCCTCCCCTGCCACCCACACCAACACCCCTCAGTTGGCCGCTCCTCTCTCTCACCCAGGTCACCTTGCCTCTTGTTCTCTTAACCTTGAACTCCTCTATCACCTATTCCCACTCTCCAAAGCATACCTTTCTCCTCCCAAATCCCTAGATGTAAGCCTTTAAAACTTAAGCACTTTCTCCTCCTCCCTTTCCTTCTCCTCATCCTCTCTGGCGACATTCACCCAACCCTGGCCCCCTATCTCCCCCCCCCCCGGATCCTCTCAAAGGCCTAAAACTCTGACTGAAGACTGAAGCTATCCAAGTCTGGAACACCCAATACTCCCCAGACCTCCTTTGTATCAAAGAAACCTGGCTCTCATCACAAACTCCTGACTCCCAGGTATCCATCCCAGTCTACCAAATATTTCATCAAGACCGTGGAAAGCATGGAGATGGCATGGCTATTTATGTCAGGTCAAATCTACCATGTCATGCAACCTTTAACAAAACTAGTCCCCCCTCCCATGAAGGTCAGACTGTCTCCTTTAACTTCCCATCCTCCCTCCCCCTCTTGTCGTGCTCTATGCCCCCACAAAATCCACCCCTTCCCTCTCATAGAAGTCGTCACATCCCTTGTTGCTAAAGCATCTACTACAGAGCTACTAATACTAGGCGATTTCAATTTAAACTGGAACTCACCTTCTCATAAACCTTTCACTGAGAAAACTGAATCCCTAAACCTAACACAGCTAATCCAAGAGCCTGTCCATCCAAACCCTGTTACACAGAACCACTCCCTCCTCGACTGGATTCTTTCCTCCCACCCACATTGTAGAATAGCAGCTGGCACCCTCCCAGACATCATTAGTGATCACCTTATGACTTCTATATCCGCAAACATCACACACCCCACTCACCCCCAATTTACAGATGAGTTCATTCTCTCAGATCCCTGGATCCCGTAGCCCTCCTATGTGCTCTCAGGGTTTTATTTAACTCTACAAATTGATTAGCGTTTTGCTCATAAAAGTTCTAAAACATTGTAAAAATGCATAGCACTTGCCTCACTGTGTTTAACATACTAACATAGTAAAATGCCAGCAGAATAGGCCTGACGGTCCTTCGTGTCTGCTTGTTTGGTCAGCCCCCACCCTGGGTGCTGACCTTGCTGTCCCCCTCACCTTCTCTGGCTTCTCCCTTCCCAGTTCCGGATATTCTTGCTGCATTGGATTTTGCTTCCAGAACCCTTCCCCTGTACCTGTCCCACCCCCTCTTGAACCCCTCCACTGTCTCTGCCTCCACCAGCCCCCTAGGCAGTGCATTCCATGGCTCCACCACCCTCTCAGTGAAGTAGCACCTCCTCCTTTCTCCCCTGAATCTTCCCCCCTCCAGCTTCCACCCATGCCCTCTAGTGGCCCTCTCCTCCTTCCTTTGAAGCACCCTGACTGTTCTGCCCCTATTTACCCTCTTCATGTACCTGAAGACCTCTATCATGTCCCCACGGTCCCTTCTCTCTTCCAATGTGTACATATTTAGCTCTTCGAGCCTCTCCTCATAGGTCCTGTCCCCCAAGCCCCAAATCATTTTGGCTGCCCTCCTCTGGACCCTCTCCAGGAGGTTAATGTCCCTCTTTAAGTGTGGCCTCCAAAACTGCATGCAGTACTCAGGTGCGGCCTCACCAAGCAGTTATACAGAGGGAGTATCACTTCCCTCCTTCTGGAGGTGATCCCCTAGCGATGCATCCCAGCATCCTGTTGGCCTTGGCTGCTGCCCTCCTACAAGTCTCAGAGTTGTTCATCTTGACATCCACCACCCCCAGGTCCCTCTCAGCCATCGAGACTTGTAGCATTCCCCAGGGTGTACACTTGGCCCGGGTTTCTGGCCCCCAGGTGGAGTACCTTGCATTTCCTGCATTGAACCTCAGCTTCCACTTTCTAGACCATCTTTCCAGAGCCTCCAGGTCCCCCTGTAGGGGCACTCTCCCCTCCTCCCCATCCACCACCGCCCCCAGTTTCGAGTCATCCGCAAAGAGACTCATCTCACTCCTGATTCCTGTCCTTATGTCAGAGACGTAGGCGTTGAACAGAAGGGGCCCAAGGACTGATCTCTGTGGGACCCCACTAATGACCCTCCTTGGGGATGAGACTATCCCGCCAACTACGGCCCTCTGGGTCCGGTCCTGGAGCCAACTGCCTATCCATTTGATCATCTGGTTCCCCACTCCCATTTCTCCCAGCTTATCCAACAGGCCCACGTGAGGAACAGAGTCAAATGCCTTGCTGAAGTCTAGAAAGAGGATGTCCACTGGTCTACCCAGGTCCAAGGCACTAGTTACCCAGTCATAGAACTCCACCAGGTTTGTCTGACACGATTTCCCCAGGATGAATCCATGCTGTCTATCGTCCAGGCACCCTGACTTATCCAGGTCCCCCCTAGCCTCTCCTTGACAATGCCCTCCATCACCTTGCCCACCACCGATGTCAGGCTGACAGGCCTGTAGTTCCCTGCCACCTCCTTGATCTCCCTTGTGGATAGGCACTATGTCGCCACCTCCCAGTCTTGGGGCACCCACCCTGTCCTCAGAGAGATGGTGAAAGCTCCGCCAGGGGTTTCACGGACATCCACAGTTCCTTCAGCACTCTGGGATGTAATTTATCTGGCCCCTGCTTTCTCCATCTTAAGGAGCTGAGGCTTCCTCACTCTCTCTGCTGTGATTTCACTTCCAGTATCTCTTCTCCCTGCTTAGCCCTCCCCCACCTGCCAGTGATGCCTCCCTCTCCCAGACCCACGATCGGTAAGGGTCCCCCCTCCTCAGTATCTCCTGTCTCCTCCCATGTATGATGCAGCACCCCATTTTCCTTGTAGGAAACTGAGGTGAAGTACTCATTTAGTACCTCAGCCTGCTCCCCCGGGTCTTGTGCCCATCTCTCCCCTGATTTAATCCTGCTAATCTGCCCCTTCACTCTTCGTTTTTCCCCAATGTATCTAAACATTTTAACAAACATAACACTTCTAGAAAATGTATATAAATACTTTCTGTACAGTTAGTAATGTCCCAAGAAAAAAACTGCTAATCAATTATTTAAAACTCTGTGATCTCCACTCTATCGACTGGTGTCTAATGCACACAGCTCCTCACATAGACACCACCTTGTCTGTCTTTACGTATTTTCTCCTAAGCATCTGGAACCACTATGCTCCACTTCAAAGGCAGGGGGTTCAATGGTATCATCAGCTCTGGATCTCAGCTAACATCATACACCTATGTAGGTCTCAAGACAATGTCTGGGCCAGATTCAAAGCCTCTAGAACCCCCTCTGACCTACAATTCTACAGGATGCTTAGAAACACCTGTACTATGGCTATAAGGTCCACCAAAGCCTCATATTTCCACTCCCAGCTCCATCTAAACAATAACTCCCCTGCCAACTTCTGGCACACAATCCATTCTCTCATTGACCCTTCTTCCCTACAATCCACCCCAACATTTGTCATGGATGGTGCTCCAGTCTCCAACCTAGTCTCCGTTGACTCTGAACTCAACACCTTCTTCATAAACTGTGCACTTCCCTCCAACCACTTCCTCCCCCACCCCCAACCTCCAGCACCTTGAGTGGCTATGCATTCCCTACAGTCTCCTGCCTTGAAGTTTATAACACACTCATAGCACTCAACCCCAAAAAGTCCAGCCCTGACAACCCAGACCCTTTCCTCCTTCGCATCTCTGCACCTGCAATCACTCTTCCTCTTACCCACCTGCTGAACCACTTTTTCTCCCTTTGCGATGTCCTCTTGGCCTGGAAAACTGCTAATGTAATACCCTTCTACTTCAGGTAACTATCGCCCCATAACCCTTCTACCATCCCTGGCTAAACTACAGGAATCCCTAGTCCTCTCGCAACTTACAGACTTCCTCAACTCCTCAGACTATCTCTCCCTCTTTCAATCTGGTTTCCACAATAAACATTCTACTGTCTTTTCTGTCTGTCGCATCACAAACTCAATCCTTTCTGGTACTGACAAAGACCACCTTACAACTGCCATGTGCATTGACCTGGCCAAGGCCTTCGACTCGGGTCTCCCACCCTCTCTTGCTGAATAAACTTAGCTCTGCAGGACTCTCTACTCCAGCATTAAAACTGGTTCAAATCCCACCTCTCCTGTCACTCCCAAAGTGTCAAAGTGAGTGACATATTCCCCCTCCCCCCATCTGCACCGGTGTCCCTCAAGGCTTAGTCCTGGGGCAAATGCTTTTTTCTATATTTCTAAACGATCTCCCATCAGCTTGCTCTGCCTCAGACATACAAATGTACACAGACAATACTATTCTTTATGTCTCAGGTACTTCCGCTCCTGCTGTTGAATCTCAGCTTCATGCCAACTTTCACTTGGTGCTACAGTGGTTTCAAGCCAACCACCTCAAAGATTATGTAAAAAAAAAATGTTTCAATAACTTTTGGTTACCTCACAAACTAACCAACCTCTCCTAACCCACTCAAATTCTCAACCCTGGATGGGGCCATCCTGAAAGACATCCCCTACTATAAATACTTGGGCGTCTGGCTTGACTGCCACATGGACTACTCCAAATACATTGAGTACATCCACTCTAAGCTTCACCCAATGCTAGGTGCTCTATATCTAACAAGAACTCCCTCCATCAGATTGCTCACCTTGCTCTCCTCACAAAAATGATCCTACCCACCTTTGACTATGCCGACATTATCTATGGTACTGCCCCAGGCTCCTCTCTGCCTCTGCTCGACTCCCTATGCAATGCCTTCTGCCGCTTTGTCCCAAATGCCCCCCCCCACACCGACCACTGCACTCTGTACTGATCCCTCTCCCTCTCCTCACTTCACCGTTGTCGCAAATTGCATTCCATTCTCTTCATCTCCAAATTCTGTTTTTTCTCCCGACCCTACTACCCTTCATCTCTCCTCTCCCCAATAACAGAGCTCTCCTATCCTCTCTGGTCCAGAGACTGCCTCACCTTCTCCCTCCCTCACCCCATATCCTGTGCTGACTCTACTGCTTTCATCTTCAGGCTACCCTCTCTTTGGAATTCTCTTCCTCCCCCTATCCATCTCTCCTCCTCCCCTTCTGCCCTCAAAAGAGCCCTCACTGAGCAATCTCCTTTCTCTTTCTCTAGTACCTGCTCTTGCTAGGTTCCTAACACTTTCAACGTTTCCATTACCATTATACTCTTCTTCACCTCTTTCACTTCCCTTCTCCCTATTGGCTACCTAGCTTGAAGCACTGTTCTAGTTACTTCGTTTTGACCTACTAAACTTTATATTTTTGTAACCAACAGTTAATCAACCTGTAAAATAACTGTATTGCAAATCACTGCGTAATATTGGAATAATTGCCTTATTTTGTGTCTTGCTCCCTGTTCCCCTTCCCCCAGGTTGTACTTGGAAACAAGCCTCGGCTCAGTGTGCCTCACCTGTTCATCAACTTTAAATAAATACATAAGGTGGCCAGGCATTGTGACAAGGCAGTCAGGAGGGCTAGTGGGATGCTGTGGTGCCTAGTGAGGGGTATCACCAGCAGAAAGAAGGAGGAGGTGGTGTTGCCCATGTATAGATCACTGGTAAGTCCCCATCTAAAGTACTGCATCCTGTTCTGGAGAGCACATCTCAGGAAGAACAGAGACAGAGTATGGTCCAGAGGAGGGCAACTAAAATAGTGGAGGGTCGGCATCAAAAGCCCTATAAGGAGAGACTAAATGACCTCAGTATGTACACCCTGGAATAGAGGAGGGAGAAGGAGATATGATAAAGAGCTTTTAATCACTCACAGGGTAAATAAGGTACAGGAAAGAAGTGTGTTTCAAAAGAAAGGGTGCTCAAGAATAAGGGGACACGCCATGAAACTGGAGGAGGGCAGATTTAGGAGAGGCATGAGGGAGTATTTCTTCACAGAAAGAGTGGTGGATTCCTGGAACAGCCTTCCAGCCAAGGTGGTCAGGGCGAAGACAGTGGTGGGGTTCAAGAATACATGGGATAATCACAAGGGAATCATAGTGGAAAGGGAGGGGGGAGGGAGAAAGAGCTGTAGATTGGATACGGTTTACAATAATGGTGTAGATAGGGAGGAGTGGGCAGACTGGATTGGCCAAGTATCCTTATCTGCCATCAAATTCTGTATTTCTATGTTACTGTGTGAGCAACAGCCTGGGCTTGTTCTGTGTGAGTAGAATCCTATCACAGGATGTGAAGGGAGCAACCAGGAGTGAGTCCTGACAAGGTCTGTAGCAGCATGATTCAGTGAGGAAGCCAGTTCACCACAACCATCTAAGGTGACCTGGGTCTTGTTGTTACAGCCAATGACTCAGGTATATTACAGCGTCACTGCACACCCATAAATGCCCAAAAGTATTATGAATGACCCAGGCATATTATAGTATCACTGCACACCCATAAAATGCCCAAAAGTATTATGAAAGACCCAGGCATATTACAGCATAAATGCACCCATAAAATGCCCAAAGGTATTATGAAAGTATCATAAATGTAAATAAAGTCTTGTAAATAAAATCAGTAATTTAATCAAAGGTATTTCACGTTATTGTTATCAGGGCCAGATCTACAAAGATGGGGACAGATTTGCAGTAACTAAGCATACTGCCCTGTGCACCTCTGGTTTCAGATGCACGTGGCTGAATCCAGTCACTGGCCACTACGATCAACATGTGTGGAGGGATCGGTAGCATGCCATGAGCGGACTGAGACTGGCGCAAGAGTGGTGCCCCTAGGCAGTCTTCCAAGGTCTACCACATCCCTGTACATGAAATAAAATATATACTTTTTACTACATATATTATTTTGTCCACATTCAGGCCTTCAGGTTTCCATGCTATATGGGAGGGCTGGTGGCAACAGCTGATGGGGACAACTTGGGCCCACAGAGGTATGGAGATGCAGTGCAGTGATGGTACCATATTACATCTGGGTCCACCTTAGCATAATGTTGGCACTCTCAACTGCACGGAACTCCATCTGATGTTTGCACACAGCCTGAACATGCCCCACACCCACCCTGACCCAAGTGCCCTAGTATACATATGGGCAAAGTTGGACTGGGTGGGGAAGGGGTTCTGACCCCTTTGTGGATCTCGCCCACACTGTGCCAAGTATGGTGTTTATTTTGCATATGTGGAAGACTGAGAATTCTTCCAAAGTTTAGAAGAGGCTCAGCATTTGAGAACGAATGCATTAAAATTGTCTGGCTTCATCAAAGTGAAACCTAAAATGCCTCACTGATATAATAAAATTGCAATGTTCCAAAAGGTGCACAAACACAAACATGGCATTGTTTAATCAGATCATCTCTATGTCAATTATTTACCTGCTTATACATTTTTATGATGCCAACCATCTGTTCAAATGTCGTTTAAAAAAACAGAAGTGTTCTGCACATACAATTACATGAACACATCTGCATATTTCATAAACATAGCCAGAACAACTTACTGCTTGGCCACTGTCAAAACTTGTGGAAGAAAAATTAAAAACATTTTGTATGCCCCCCACCACCACCATAGTCAGTCATATAGTAGAGCAACAGAAGAAGCAAAGAGTGGCAGGCGACACAAATGCACCAAAAGCAAATAACATGAAGAGATATGAGAGCACGTGAGCTGCGAGTCCCTGGGCGTGTTTCAGTTACAGGAAAGTAGAGTACACTTACTGAGGGCAAAGCACGGGCAGTTTACAAAAGAAAATCTTTTTTAACCTCCTGCCCTAAAGCTTTAGTTCAGGAACAGTACATACACTGATCCTTGTATTTTTCTAGGCAATTTCCTGGAGCAGTAAGCAATATATATATATATATATATATATTTATATTTATATATAGTTCCCCTTCACCTGCACAGGAGAAAATGTCTTCGTTAATTTGACAAAAATGACTTGTATGTCTTGTTCAGATGGGATATAAGGGTTAAAAACTCCACAACTGGCTTTCCAACATACACTAATCTGATAAACACTTACAGACACCACACTCACAATGTGTGGGGATGGGTAAGAGGTAAATCCTGAAGGTCAGTGTGTCATTTTGGTCATGGCTTTAGTATCCCTTTTTTTAATACTCTCACAAAAAGAGAGAGTGCACATGTGGCGGGTTCTGTTCAAGTGGTGCCGAGAGGAAGACTGGACACAGGGAACAGATGGTGACACAGGAGCTCGTTTTGGATATGAAACAAAAAAAAAACAGATCTTACACTCATGTACACTTGTGCATCTCACTGAAATCCACTAATGCCCCATATTTATTTTAGTTCCCACCCTTTCTTTCAATTTCCTAATAAAATCTGAGCAACGACTCATTAAACTTGTGTACTGTCCTGTATCCTTTCTAGAAGGATCAGGAAAAGGGCAGCAGGAAAATGAAAAACCATGGTTTTGTTTCCAGTCTGTACACAGCAGTAACTTCTGCCTGTTACAATAAGCACACTTGCTTCCTTCACAGGACAACGCAGGTCAAGAATTTGGAGCCCATAAATCTGACCTTTAACGTTGCGTGCTCTGCCCATACATCTGTGAATCAAATTATACACAAAACAGCTGGGCCCAGTCCTCCTCCTCCACCACCATACACAAAGACACACACTCACTCACTCTTCCCTAAGTTGAATAAATGACTGGTATGGTACGCTGACATACTAATGCTCAGAAGCAGTTATGTTTTACTTGGTTTACAAAGCAATTTCTGCCCTTGCCAAGAGATATTAAAGAACATTTGACACTGCAATTTCCTATTTCTTGAATATGTCCTTCACTAGAACTTAAACAATACAGATGAATTATTTCTTATCATCAACATTCAGTGGGGTACATCACAAACAAATGTTACCACATGGTGGCTCTGCCACCCAGATCCCAAGGACTCTGTAGGGTTGTACTTCAAACTGCAATGTCACTGCTCCTTGTATTCAGTTCTTTTTCTGTTGTTTCTGTATAATTGCCTTTGTTATTTATTATTCACTACCAGTTGACATTGTGCCTTGAAAACTGTAATTATCAGTATGTATGTATTGTTTTTATTTTTTGTCCTACCCAAGACCTTCCTGCAAATGAGCTTTGCTTGACAGAGTTTCTTCCTGGTAAAACAAATAAATAAATATCTCCTATTGCTGCATCTATGGCAGCTGAGAACCAAGGTAAAAAGAGCATTCTTACAACAATGCAATTTCCAAGGACGTTTTCCTAAACGGAAAATCTGAAAGGCATGGATTTGCATAATTTTTCCCATTTGTAAAAGCAGAAATTACAGACTATTTGGAAAACCTAGCAAAAACATGCAAGTTATGCAGAAGGTAGAGGCAACAATATTCCAGATGAGAGACTGTTAACATCTGTAAACATGGAAACACAGAAAGGTGATGGCAGAAAAATATGTATTCCATCATGTCTGCCCATTTTCCTACCTGACCATTTCAACCTATCATTGGACATGCCTTGGCCAAGGCCTGGTGGTAGTGCAGCCCCCTCCCTCCCCCACCCCGCCACTGCTTTTACCAACCTCTTATTCATATCCCACACTTTCTTGCAACCTGCCACATCTTGACATCTACCACCTCTTTGGGCAGGCAAAACTGGGTGGCAAACTGGTTGACAGGCAGAAAAAAGAGTGGTGGTAAATGGTATACAGTCAGAACAGATGCACGTCACAAGTGGGGCACCTCAGGGATCAGTCCTGGGGCCAGTACTCTTCAATATCTTCATCAGTGACATTGCAGATGGACTGGAGGGTAAGATTTGTCTGTTTGCAGATGACACCAAGATCTGCAACAAAGGAGATGATCCAGATGGTGTGGGCAGAATGAGAAGAGATCTGGATAAACAAGCAAAATGGTTGGAAGAGTGGCAACTGGGATATAATGCAAAGAAGTGCAAGATCATGCACATAGGGAAGAGAAACCCTGAAGCCACCTATAGGCTGGGAGGGGAGTTGCTGGCAGTCACAAGGGAAGAAAGAGACTTGGGCATCATCATCACCGATGACCTGAAATCATCCAAGCAGACCTCTAAAGCAGTAGGTAAGGCTAGAGGAATGCTGGGGTGTATTAGTAGGGGTATCACAAGTTGGAAGAGGGAGGTAATAATCCCTCTTTACAAAACACTGGTTAGGCCCCATCTGGAGTACTGCATGTAGTACTGGAGGCCACACCTTCATAAGGACATTAACCAAATTGAGGCAGTCCAGAGAAGGGCAACCAAAATGGTGCAGGGAATGCATCAGAAGACATATGAGGACAGATTAACGGAGCTCAATATGTATCCCCTAGAGCAAAGGAGGGAGAGAGGTGATATTCAAACACCTTAAGGGCATTAACAAGGTAAAAGAGTCCAACATGTTTCAATATAAGAAAAATAGCAGGACAAGAGGAGACAGCATGAGATTAGAGGGAGGCCGATAAAGGGGTAATGTGAGGAAGTTCTTTTTCACAGAAAGGCTGGTATATGCATGGAATGGCCTACCTCTGGAAGTGGTGGAAATGAATACAGTGCAGGGCTTCAAACAGGCATGGGATAGGCATAAGGGAGCAATACAGATGAGTATGAATAGATAGGCAATTGACAGAGCAAAGGCCTATGGCACACTCATAAGGTAGAAAAAGAAATGGGCAGACTAGATGGGCCTTGCTGTCCTTATCTTCCATCAGCTTCTATGTTTCTATGTTTATTCCATCTATCCACAGCTCTTTCTGCATAGTAGTATTTCCACACATCCTTCCTGAATCCTCCCCCACTAGCTTATGACTGTGCCCTTGGATTTCTGATCCCTTGGAATGCTGGAACAATTAATGACACTCTTGTTTATTCTCCTCATGTACTTAAAGGTTTCTATGATGTCCTCTCCTTTACTCTTGGCCTCCAGCAAGAACATATTCAGACATGCAACCAACCTTAGATCCCCCACCTTGTTTTATATATATGTGCGTGTGTGTATTATTTTATTTTTTTTTTTTACTTTTTATGCTCCTGAATCATCAACCTGCCCCCAGGCTCCCTTTCAGGCTTGCTGCTACCTGCATCAACCCCATCACCCTGCCTTCTCCAAGGATGTACTCATTCCCCAGCAGTCGCCCGTGATATCCCCTTCCCCTGACGGAAGTCAGTGGAGGTAGTTTTTGTGAGACAATGAATGTTGATATTTACTATGCCTGAATTCTTTGTACATTGTGCTTAAATAAATATTTGGCATGGTATTTTGAGTGCTGCTTCTTCTCTTTGAACTGCTGGTAGTCAGTGGAGGTGGCCCAAGTCCTCGACAAAATCCTAGGTTCCACTTGGCACTGGGAGGTTGCCTAGGTCAGAAGTTGCAGGTTCTGTGTGCAGGATGGTGGCTGTCACACTGCTGCAGTTGGGGTTTTCCCATTTTCATCCTCTCTCCCTAGAAATAGTGGCTGTGAGAAGAGTGAAACAGCTTCCTGGCCAGTCGGTGTCTCTTCCCCCAAGCTGTGTGTGTTGCACCTGCACTGCCATCCATGGTCACCTAGGTGGCAGCTACAGAGTGGAAAAGATCCCCCTCCCTCCCCAGAGATGGAGATCATCCTGTGGGACACTCAATACTCCTCTCTCCAGCTGGCCCCCAATGAGCCAGGCTTGTTCCTGAAGTCTGGTCACCAGTGTGATGACAGGTATGGCACCTAGTGCCTCAGCCTCCATGCCACTGAGCCAGCCCATCCCCCAGCTTCTTAACAAGTCTGTAGGGCACTAAGGTGAAGAAATGGACAGAAAAGGTAATCTAGAATTCTTTGTCCAACTTAGTCATAGAGGTTAAACTTATACTCTACCAGACTTATCCAAATCTGGAGGGATATTTCTCCAAATGAAATGTTAACTAGAATTTAATAAGATGTTACATGATGAATAGTGGAAAGGGTGTTTGCAAGTGAGCATCGTGATGTCACAAATCCAGACCAGAGGGGATTCGCTTAGTAAGCATGTCTGTTTTTTTTTTTTAACTCTGATTATATTGAGAAATTATGATACCAGATATTCGGGGAAATGCTGTAGTAATTGTTGCACACACAAGAAACAGATGACACACAGATTTTGGTCATGCCTGGACAAGCTAATGCTGGAGAAACAATCTGCAAGACAACAGACTTATTAGTTGAGGCTCACAAAAAAAATTAGGAAGAGGGTAGCAACTGGAAGGGTCGGTAAACTTAATGCATACAGCACAAAGAGCACATCTGGTAAACTGGAAATACAGACAGACATACTGGAACTGAACATAACAGGAATAATGGAGACATACATGGTGGGAGGAGAACTGTCTCTGGGGGATGGAAAGCAACAACGGCAAATTATCTCAAAAAGATAGACCAAAAAAAATGAGGAGGTGATCTGGCATTGTATATCATGAGCCAACTGCAAGTTTACAGAAATAAATAGGTTATTCATCTGTAACTGTTGTTCTAGGAGTGGTATATGGTTCACGTTCACACTCTGGCAGTTCCACTGGAAAGATGTCATTGACTGGAACATTTTTAAGCTAAGCTCCTACCACCATCCAGGTGATATATTCCCCAACTCCACCCCGTGAAGTTAGATCTTGCACGCTGGAAGCAGAATCCATGTGCCATTTGCCAGGGGAGGCAGAGTGGGTTGTGTTGATGTAAACCATATACCACTCCTAAAACTACAGTTACAGGTGAGTAACCTATTTTTCTAGAGCCTTGTATATGGTTCACTTATCCACACAAAGACAAACTTCTAGCAGTTCTCCAGGATAAGGGGCAAGGCATGCACCCTACTTGGCTAACACAAATTGGAGAACCAAGTTCCCAAAACCGGCATCCCAGTGTGACCCGAGGTCGATGTGGTAGTGGGAAATGAAGGTGTGTGCTGACTTCCAGGCAGCAGCCTACAGATTTTCTGTATGGGAATATCCTTGGAAGCAGCCACCAAGGCAACAGTATGTCTAATGGAATGAGCCCTATCCCTACAAGAGGCTCCCTATCAGCCAACCTACAGCACAGGAAGATGCAAGATGTGATCCACCTTGGAATCATCCACTTTGCTGCCAGTCTGCCAGGTGCGGCGTCAACAGAGGTGACAAACAGCTGGTGAGCCTGTCCCTAAACTCCAGCCATGTGCTCTACATAACAGGACAGCACCCTCTGCAAGTCTAGGGTATGGAACCTGCAGTCGGCCACCAAAGATGGGCTGTTGAAATACACTAGCAAGTTAAAGTGAAACCCTGATACCACCTTCAGGAGGAAGTTTGGGTTGGGGCGAAGGATGACTTTGTCCCTGTGGAAGACTAGATAGGGAGAGTCCATTGAGAGCACCTGGAGCTCCCCAGTCCTTCTGGCTGACATAATGACCACCAGTAAGGCCATCTTCTATGACAGATTGGACATCCAACACCTGTACATTGTCTTATAAAGTTTGCCCATGAGCACAGCCAAAACCAGCAACAAGTCACAGTGGGATATGCACCAGGGGGAACAAGTGGTTCAGGTCAATGGAAAAGCACTCAACCACCTCCTTCTGGGCCACCGTCGACTTACTAGCCCACACCCGCTAAGCAGAGATGGCTGCCAGGTGCATCTTAAGGGTCATTGCCCATAGTCCCAGCTGGGAAAGGAACCAGCAGTAGTCCAAGATGCCAGCCACAGGAAAAGGAAAGGAATCCAGCCCCTTGTCTTGACACCAAATGGAGAATATCTTCCATTTAAAGGTGTAGCATCTGCAAGTCATCTCTTTCCTGGAGGCCTCCACCATGTAGAGGACATCCTCCAAGAGACCCAAGGCCTGTAACTCCAGCCATTCAGGAACCAGGGTGTGAGGTGCAGGGAGAGAATGTCTGGGTGCAGGACAGTCCCTGAAACTGGTCGGCAGGTCTGGGCAGAGAAGCAGTCACCACAGAGACCTGCTGCTGAGGTTGAGGGGATTCAGGTACTAAAACTGTCAGGGCTAGTCTGGAGCTATCAGGATCATCTGTGCATCATTCTTCTTGACCTTGACCACCGCCTTGTGAATCGGGGGGGAAGCATGGACAGGCAGACATGAGGCCTGTGCTCCAGGGACTCGAAAAGGCATCCCCCATCAGTGTCCCGGACTGTGGGATGGGCACAAAACAACCTCAGTTTGGCAGTCTCCCAGGAGGCAAACAGCTCCACCAAGGGTATACCCCACAGGGAGAACAGGTGGTTCACCACTTCCTGATTCAGAAACCACTCATGCGACAACTCTCTTACTTGGCAGAGAGCGTCTTCCAGCTGACTGTTGCCTCCTGCAACATGGATCACCAGAAGATCAGCACCCAAGCTGTGCACAAGGGTCCAGGTGTGGTGGGCCTCCCAATACAGGAGAAGGGAATATGTTCCATCCTGTCTGTTCGGGTAGAACATGGTCGTGGTGTTGTCCATCTGGACTTCTGTGATCTGACCACTGACTAGTGGAACTCCAGCAGGCTGATGTGGTGATGGGACTCCCAGGGTGATCAGAACCCATGAACTGTATGGTCTCCCAGTTACACTCCCCACCCCACCAGAGACGTGTCCATCATTAGTGTGACAGTCAGTTCTGGGTGGACAAACGGGATTCCTTCCATTAGCCACCACTGGATGGCATCCCACATCAGCTGGGTCACATGTCAACAGCTGATCCAAGTGGCTTATTTGCTGGAACCACTAACGGCCCAGTTACCAATGAAGCTGGTGCATCCACCAGTGGGCCTAATGGACCATGCTGGTGCAAGACGCCATGTATCCCAGCAGCCACAGGATATCTTGGACAGGGTGCAACAGCCCAACCTGAAATGATCAGGCAAAGGAAGTAAGATCCTGGGTTTGGTCCACAGGGAGGTGGGCCTTAGCCAGGCAGGGGGTATAGTTCTGCCCAGTGAACTTGATTACCTGCTCTGGTACCACTTTAGACTTGTCCAAGTTGACCAACAGGCCCATGTCTCTGCAAATCTGGAGAGCCAGATCTGTGGATCTCTCCACGGCCTCTCTGGATTGACCAGCTATCAGCCAGTAGTCCAGGTAAGGGTACACTCTGACACTGAGGCACCTCAGGTGGGCTACCACCACTGCCATGCATTTGGAGAAGACCCTGGCACAGATGAGAGGCAGAAGGACATGGCTTGCAACTCATGCAGGACCCCTTCCACACAGAACCAGAGGTACCAGTAGTGGGACCCCTAGATAGGAATGTGGAAAAACACATCCTGAAGGTCCATGGAGCAAAATCACATGTTCTACTCCTGGGATGGGATAATCTGGGTCAGAGTGACCAGCCAGAACTTGCATGTCAGCACTAACTGGTTGAGATCATGCAAATTCAGTATAGGGCGCGAGCCCCCCCATCCTTTTTGGGACCATGAAGTACCTAGACACGTAATGCTGACTGGCCAAGGTATAAGAAACATGAGCTACTGCCCCTTTTGCAAGGAACTGAGCGATGTCTGCCCTGAGGGCAGATGGCGTGCCCTGAGACACACTGAACCCTTAAGGCAGGTGGAGGGGTGGGGGGGAGAGCATTGAAGTCAAGAGACAATCCTCTGCCCACTAGATCCAACAACCACTTGTCCATTGTGATAGTGGACCAACGTGGCAAGAAGTGACATAGCCAGCTTCCGAATGGGACAGCAGTTGGGGACTGGACAGGTGGGGGAAAGACATCCCCCAGCCTGTCAGTGGGCAGCTGTTATGTAGACATCAGCAGCTGCTGCTAGAGGTGCACCATTACTCCTCCTCCCACCCTCGAACCCTGGCCCCAGGCCTGGAATTGACCCTGCTGGGGCTGCTGCCAGGGAGTCTGCCCAGAAAAGGGACATTAGCCAGCCAATGCAGGGTGTCTGCCATGAAGGTGGACAAACACAGCCAGGCCCTGTGACACATGGAGAAAGCCACTGGCACAGCATGAGTACAAGAATCACCTATATTCAAGGCTGTCTGGAGCTTGTGTTTGGCCAATGATTGACTCCGGTTTCTGATGGGCTTCACCGCCATATTTTGTTCAGCAAAGAAGTGAGAGAGGAAAACATCAAGGACTCCCATCAGGGAATGACTTGTTAGCCATCATCATGGCATAGCTAGCCTGCTGGAGACCTAGCGACACTGCAGCATACACCTTTTTAATGGTGTAGTCAGTCTTACCAGACTCCTTGTCCAAAGGCTTGTCCATGTCCCTCTGGTGTCTAGATTTATGGAACATCAAATGTGTGACCAGTTCCTCTGTTGAGGGGTGGTCTGAAAACCCTGAAAGAGAGCCTGTGGGAACCATGTACTTTCAGACCATACAGGCAGAGGGTGCCAGGCAAGATGCTGGATGCTGCCAAATCTCCAGGGTTGGTCCCAAAATGGCCTCAGCCACAGGGAAGGCAACCCCCGGGGATCTGTCCTGGTCCAGAATGTCTGTGCAAGGGTACTTAGCCCTCTTCTTGGCTGGCTCAAATGGGACCTACATGAACTCTGAAATAAGTTGGAGAAACAAACCCAAAAGACACCAGGCCATGTTTGGTAGAAAGCTCTTCGAGCTGCAGTCAAAGAGTGAAGCCTCCGAGGAGACCATGGAATCCTGATCAGATTTGTCTGATGACTCCTCAGAAATGGTCCTCTACCACATCTTTCCACAGACCTCCTGGGAATCTTCACCCGGGACGATCCGTACCAACAACCAGTCTGGTAAGCCCTTGGATGAATGACCAGCCTCCTTGGTTGGGGCGCCGACTGGTGGCTGTCATGGTGGCAGATCCACCCTAACTGGCAGAGAAACAGGTGTGGAAAGCGCCTGCAGAATGTGGACAAACAGGATCATCACTAGAAGATGCCAAGGGACTGGAGGCCCCTGGGGTAGAGCCCTCTCCTTCCCCCACAATAGCCCACTGTTGCCATAGGAATTCCTTGTAGCACCAGTGCATCTTGTGACAGTGCGTCTCCTCACCCAATGATGAGGAGGTCAAGGAACATTGACAGATACACCTCCCACTTGAGTGGGATCAAGAGCGCGAGCACCTCAACAGTGCCCTCAGCCATCAACCAGGCAGTGGATGGTGAAGGAGATCTTCTTGCAGCTGGCCGTAAATCACATGCCTACTGATACTGAGTAGCATTGGTGTAGAAGACCCAAACCCGGATGGGGCTGGTCCCATGGTGGATTGCTCAGGGGCACTGATCAGGCCACACCCTCCTGAGTGAGGACCAGAAGCACCAAGGTCTGCAAGACCAACTCCTTGGCCTTATTTGACTACAGGTTGACAGATTTGAGAAAAATCTCAGCATCCCATTCAACTGGAGTCAAAGTCGACTGCCTCAAGAGGGGAACCAAAGAGCCCTTGACCTGCCCCTCATCCGAGGGGTATTTGACTTCTATCAAGCGGTCGATTCAAGGGACCAGGAGGACCTCAGTCAATCCTAGTCCCATGACTGGTGCCAGTGGTGCATGGATTTTGAACCACAGAGGGCAGGGCTCTCCCTCAAGCTCTGGAGGAACAGACACATGTCATGGAATTGCCCTGTGAAAGACTGTCTGGTGCTGGTCCCCAGGAACAGCACCGAGACCATAGTGGTGCACCCACAGAAGCCACCGCTTTCACCTATAGGGCTGCAAGTTGCTCAGCTGAACTGGCTGCAGCTGAGGCCTTCTTGTGTCCCTTAGGGCAATCCCTCAGATCTTTCTCTGGAGACGGACCCAGCGAGAGCTGCAGCTTCCTGTCCTCAAGGGACTCAAAAAGCATTGCTTTACAAGGGTTGCACTGGGCCACCTTATGTTGCCTGCCCAGGCAGTAAACACACAGGTCATGCAGATCAATGACAAACATCTTCTGCCGGCACCTAATGCAGAATTTAAAAACAAGTTGCTTACCTGTAACTGTAGTTCTAGGAGTGGTATATGGTGTACCTCCACACTTCTGGCAGAATCCTTTCCCTTTAAGATTCAGTTGGGAGGTCTTCAAGCTGGCTCCTCCCACTTACCTGGGTGGTAACTCCCTCGGCACCACCCCATGACTTCAGATCTTACACGCTGGAAGCAAGATCAGGTGTGCCACTTGCCAGGGGAGGTCGGGTGGGTAGTGTGGATGTACACCATATATCTTTTCTAGAACTACAGTTACAGGTGAGTAACTTATTTTTCTAGGGACGTGGATATGGTGGACTTATCCACACTTCTGGCAGACTCCTAGCAGTTCTTCAAGAGGAGGGGGCAAGGCGCACCCCCTACTTAGGAAACAGAGACTGGAGAACCGAGGTCCCAAAACCAGAATCCTGGCATGACTCAAGGTCATAGAAACATAGAAACATAGACTTTGACGGCAGATAAGGACCGCTAGGCCCATCTAGTCTGCCCATTTCCCTACCTACAGGATAGGCCGCAGATCCTAGTTAACCAACAGCCTTTATCTTCCTGCCCCCCACAAGAATTGCCTTATGTCTGTCCCATGCATTCTTGAATTCTCCCACAGTTTTAGACCCCACAACCTCCTCAGGAAGACTGTTCCATGCATCCACTACCCTCTCTGTGAAATAATACTTCCTCACATTGCCCCTGAAGTGCCCTCCTTCTATCTTTAAATTGTGTCCCCTTGTTCTTGCAAGTCTCTTTTTCTGAAAGATGCTACCCTCTTTGACTTTGTTGATTCCCTTGAGGTACTTGAAAGTTTCTATCATGTCCCCCCTCTCCCTTCTTTCCTCAAGGGTATACATGTTAAGCTCCTTTAGTCTCTCATATGGCTTCTCTTGCAGACCCTGCACCATTTTAGTTGCCCTCCTCTGGACTGCCTCTATTCTGTCTATGTCCTTGCGGAGATGGGGTCTCCAGAACTGGACACAGTATTCCAGATGGGGTCTCACCAACTGTCTGTACAGAGGATAACAACTTCCTGTTTTCTGCTGCTGATGCCTCTCTCTATACATCCCAGTATACCCCGTCCCTCCCTACTGCCTTCTCACATTGCTTGCTAACCTTAAGGTCATCTGATATGATTACCCTCAGGTCCCTTTCCTGTTTTGTTGTTGTTACTACCTCCCACCCATTGTGTATTCTTCCCTGGTTCTTGTTTCCCAGGTGCATTATTTTGCACTTTTTGCATTGAATCCTAGCTGCCATACGGCCTGACCATTCCTCCAACCTGCCAAGTCCCTTTCATCCTTTCCACGCCTCCTTGTGTATCAACCCTGTTGCAGATCTTTGTGTCATCTGCAAAGGCATACTTTTCCTTCCAGTCCCTCTGCAATGTCACTGATAAAGACATTAAAAGGACTGGACCCAATACTGAACCCTGCAGTACCCCACTAGTAACCCTCTTCTTCAGAGTGGACTCATTTACAATTACCTTCTGTGTCCTGTTGTCCAGCCAATGTTTTATCAGGCTACCACCCTGGGACCCACTCCCAGGCTGGTTAATTTGACTATCAATCTTTGTGTGGGACTGTGTCAAATGCCTTGCTAAAGTCTAGGTAGGCCATGTCCACAGCCCTCCCTGGTCTACTACTTTGGTCACCCAGTCAAAGAAATCTATTAGATTCTGGCTGACATGACCTTCCCGCCAGAACCCATACTGCCTTGGATCCTGTGCTCCACTGACCTCTAGGTACTCAACTATTCTTTCCTTCAGAAGTGACTCATCACTTTCCCTACCACAGAGGTCAGACTGACAGGTCTGTAGTTTCCTGCCTCTGTCTTGGTCCCACTTTGTGAAGGGAATCACATCCGCTTCCTCCAGTCCTCGGTACCACACCATCCTCCCATGATTTATTAAAAAGAGTAGCCAGTGGTTTCACTAGTTCCCTTCCTTAATTCTTTTAGAATTCTGGGGTAAATTCCATCTGGCCCCATTGCTTTGTCCACCTTTAGTTTTA
Organism: Neoceratodus forsteri; assembly: GCA_016271365.2. Classification (NCBI taxonomy): domain Eukaryota; kingdom Metazoa; phylum Chordata; order Ceratodontiformes; family Ceratodontidae; genus Neoceratodus; species Neoceratodus forsteri. The sequence continues at coordinate 646,909,106 of CM057449.1, forward strand.
GGAGTTCTTGCAGAACCCTTTCTTCTGTGAAAGGACTGGGATCGACCCCCCCCAATTAAGAGTGCTTCTGTTAATTGGATTAGCACTTCCCCCTCCTCTTTGTGAATACTAAGCAGAAATATTCATTCAGTATTCCTGCTTTTTCACTGTCCCCTCTGCCCACCCACCGCTCATTCTATTCAGCCTCACTATCCCTCCCTTTGTCTTTTCTACGCTGATGTACCTATAAAGGTTTTATCCCTTCTTAACTGAGTTGGCTATCTTTTCCTCAGTTTGGGCCTTTGCTATTCTGACTTCCTCCCTGCTTTTTCTGCCTTAACTGGTACAGCTCTCTGTCCTGCTCCTTCTGTGTTTCCTTATACTTCCGGAATGCTATCTTTTCTTCCTGACTTTCACAGCCACCTCTCTTGAGAACCATAGTGCTTTTTCTTTCATTTTGATTTGTTTATTTGCTTCACACAAAGGCTTGTTGGTCTGTGATGGCAGTTTTGATAATTCCCCATTGTTGCTCCACACCTCCTTCTAGCCTGTTTGCTAGTGCTTTCTGAGGCACTCTCCCATCTTGCCAAGTCAGCCCTCCTAAAGTCCAGTCCCTCACTTTTGTATGGCTTGACTCTGTAGCTGAGTTTAACGTGAACCACACTGTTTGATGGTCACTTGTCCCCAGATGGCAACCTACTTCTAGATCTGAGATCCTCTCACTGCCCCATTTGAGAGTATGAGGTCTAAGATTGCTCCCTCACGAGTGGGTTCCGAAACTAGCTGTCTAATGCCTGCCACCTGTAGGGCATCAAGAATGGCTATGCTCTTGGATGTGGCTGCAGCAAATGTGCTCCAGTTAACATCTGGCATATTCAGGTCTCCCATCAACAGTATCTCCCCTTTCTCTGCCATTCTAAGAATGCCTTCCATCATATCCTTGTCCATTCCTTCTCCCTGACATGGGGGTCTGTACACAACCCCTGTGCGGATTGTGGTGCCCTTTCCAGTCTCCAAGGTGACCCACAGTGCCTCCTCTCCTCCCTGTTTACTCTTTTGTTCAGTTGCTTTTATCCCTTCCTTTACATAGAGAGCTACTCCTCCCCCTCTTCTCCCCTGCCTGTCTCTCCTGTAGGTTATGCACCTGGATATGTTAACATCCCAGTCATGGTTCTCTGTACCATGTTTCTGTGACTGCTATGATATCCAAGCATCCTCTTCCATTAAGGCCACCAGCTCAGGAGCTTGTTGCCCAGACTACGGGCATTGGTACTCATTACCTCCATTTCTGATGGCCTTACCCCTTTGCCCCATCCCTGTCCTCTTGCCTTTGTCACTTTCTCCATTTACCCCTGCCCTTCTCCCCATCGACACCTCCATGTTGGTGTTTGCCACACTTACTACCGTGATTGTTTGGGGGCTAGGATTTTCCTGCTCCTTTCCAGTGCCTCCCTTGGCTAGTTTAAAAGCTTGCCAATGAAGCATTTAAACCTATCACCTAGGATCCTGGTTCTCCTCCGGACAGATGCAGCCCATCATGCCAGTATAGGCTTGCATCACCCAGGTGGACCCCAGTCCCCAATGAAGCCAAATCTTGAGCTCCACACCAGTTTTTCAACCACTGATTGAATCCCATGGATGCGAACACCCTAGCCTCTCCTATGCCATAGATGGTAGCACCTCCGAGAAGGTTACCGTGCGTGCTACTTGACTAAGGCCCCTCCCCAATTCCACAAACTCTTCCTGCACTTCTCTAATCCCTTTCTTAGCCAGGTCATTTGTCCCTAGGTGGACAATGACATCCAGCTACCTCCCCTGTGCAGCTGCTCCGGCAATCCTGAGGATTCGCTCCCTGTCCCTCCAAGCCATGGCGCCAGGCAGGCACCTTACCTCCCTCTCCCCTTCCTTCCCCAGTTCTACCTTCCTAACAATGGAGTCCCCCACCAGGAGTTGTTTCCTTCCCCTGCAGGGTCCCCTGCCACCCTCCTGTGGGTCTCCTTTGTGGAGGTTCCCAGCATCCTCCTTGGTCTCCACTGTAGGTGCCTCCATAGAGGAACCACACTTTGCCAGAATGGCATAGGAATTGTGAGAGGTACAACTGGCGGGATGTGCCTCCGCTCCACCACCCTCACCCTCCCTGAGCCCACTGTGGTCCAACCGCCTCTTCTTGGCAACCTCTGAGGCAACGGCAGTGGCACTGGTGGTCCCTGGATGGAAGAGGAGGTCCCACTAATCCTGGCCAACTCAGCCTGGAGATGAGCAACCTCCTCCTCAGCCCAGAGAGGTGCCTGCAGATGGGACAACACCGCATCCTCCAGAATATCTCCCGGAAGACTGCTGCTCCACAGCCACTGCACTGCACCACTCCAATCATGTCTTATTTCGACCCCTTAACTGTTTGCAATCCTTACTCTTTCGTCTGTTTTTTCTCTCTCTCTCCTTACTTTCTGCCTGTGTGCCCTTTAAGCTCCTGATTGTCCTGTTCTGAGACAAGAATATCCTATATTCTTCAGTAGACCACTTGTTTGTTCAGAGGCAGACCTCCAGCAGCTAGAGGGGCCAGAGAGCTACTCTTGCCCTCTAGGATGGTGGGTCCTTGGTGAGTCTGTGATCACTCACTTCCTGCCCCTAAACAGGAAGTTCCTGTTGTCAGTCAAATCCTGTGCCTATAAAAATAGAACTAGCTTTGGGTGGGGGGGTGGAGGGGAGGGAATGAAGGCAATATAGTCCCAGCAGAGAAGTTCAGTCACACAGCAGTTCTTTCTCTTGGTGTCTTCTGCCAAGCTATTAGCAGAATCTTTCTAAGGCAGTCCTTAAATGTAGCTTCCTTCTAGCTAAGCCACTCCCCCTACTTACCAGATCTTTCTACAAGTAATTTAAACCTCACAGCAGTTAAGTCCTTTCAGTCACCTGAGATTTACACCTAGATGACTTTTCAGTTACCCATTCAGTTCAGTTAACCCAAACACACACTTTTTTTTTGGTTTTGTTTTGTATGTTAGTTTTTTACCCTAAATTAAAGGTCCAAATACAAAAGTTCTTCTACTTTAGTCCCAGCAGAGAAGTTCAGTCACACAGCAGTCCTTTCTCTTGGTGTCTTCTGCCAAGGTCAATGTGGTAATGGGAGATGAAGGTGTGTGCTGTCTTCCAGGTGGCAGGCCTGAAGATCTTCTGGACAGGGACATCCCTGGAAGCAGCCACCAAGGCAGCGATTGTGTAGTGGAATGAGCCTGAAGCCCAGCAGGAGGCTCCCTTCCGGCCAATCTGTAGCAGAGGTCAATGCAGGAGACAATCCACCCGCCAATCATTCGCTTTAGCTGCTGGTCTGCCAGGTGCAGCATTCGCATAGGCGAGAAAGAGCTGGTGAACTTGTCCCCGAACTCCAGCCATATGCTCCTTATAATAAGCGAGTGCTCGCCTCAGGTCCAAAGTATGGAGCCTGTGCTCCGAGGTGTGGTTGGTGAAGAACACTGGGAAATTCATCACCTCGTTAAGGTGAAGCTGTGAAACAAACTTCGGGAGAAACTTTGGGATTGGGGCAGAGGACAACCTTGTCCTTGTGTTAAACCAAATAAGGAGACTCCACAGAAAACATCTGGAGCTCACTGATTCTTTTGGCGGCGGTGATAGCCATCAAGGAGGCAATCTTCCACGACAAGTGGAACATTTCACACCTATGCATGGGTTCAAAAGGCTTGCCCAGAGCATAACCAAGATCAGCACTATGTCACAAGGCAGTGGAGGTTCACGCACCAGAAGGGACAAGTGGTCCAAGCCCTTGAAAAAGCACCTGACCACCTTCTCCTGAGTCATCATTGGCATACTGGCCCATGTCCAGTAAGCCGATATAGCAGCCAGATGTACCCGGAGGGTCATCGACTGGAGTCCCAGCTGGGAGAGGGCCCAAAGACACTGCAAGATACTGGCCACAGGGCTGGCCAGGTGGTGCTGAGGGTTAAGGTGCTGTACACCATACCTCAGGCCACGCTGATGACCCGGGTTCGGGAATGGACTCGGGTCATTCGGGGGTCAGCCAGGGAGGTAAGGATTGAGCGTCAAGAGGACTGCTCTCCTTCCTCGGGGTGGGGGATTTGTGCTGCATGCATCAGCACAACGAGAAGGGTTCAGCCCATGTCCAGGGTGCTTGGCTGCCTCTGCGGAGGGGGAGACAGCTGCTGCACCCATTGCATGGATGGGGATGCGGGGGAAAAAATGGCGGAAAGATACTAGGACCTGGCAGGACCCCTGATGGCCCCGATGAGCCTGAGGATGTACCCCTCCAAGGGGAGGCCTAGCCCCTGCCAGGTCTGCGGAGGTGGTACAAATAATGTTATGATAAAAAAAAAGATACTGGCCACAGGGCAGAACAAGGGGTCTAGCTTCTTGCCCTGACACCAAATAGAAAACCTTTTCCATTTGTAAGTGTAGCACTTGTGAGTTGAGTCCTTCTATCTGGAAGACCTCATTGGAGAAACCCAAAGCTGGAACTCTAGCCACTCAGGAACCTGGTTGCTAGATGCAGGAACTGAAGGTCTGAGTGAAGAACCTTTCCCTAGGAGCATGAGAGCAGATCCAGGTGGAGAGGGAGACACCACAGAGTCCTGCTGCTGAGGCTGAGGAGATCGGGGTACCAGAACTGGTGTGGCCAGTCCAGAGCCACCAGGATCACTTGCACCCTGTCCCTTCATACCTTGAGAAGAACCTTGTGGATCAGGGGGAACAGAGAGAAGGCATAGAAGAGGCCCTGAGATCAGGGTCTTGCAAAAGCATTCCCCTGCAGTGTCCAACACTGGGGGGGAGGGGGGCACAGAACAGCCTCAGCTTTGTGTTCTCCCTGGAGGCAAAGAGGCTAACCTGGTGGGTGACCCACTGGGCAAAGAGATGGACGAATACCTCTTGGTGGAGCGACCACTCGTGAAACACCTCACACACTCAGCTGAGGGCATCTGCCAACTGGTTGGAGACACCAACCACATGGATTGCCAGAAGGCTGTCATCCAAGATATGCAGGACAGTCCAGATGCAGTGAGCTTTCCAGCAAAGAGGAAAGGAGTGTGTCCCACCCTGCTTGTTGACAGAGTACATGGTCATCATGTTGTCCATCTGGACTTGGACAATCTGACCCCGAACATGGGAATCACACACTGTCAGTGCCAGGTGCACTGCCCAGAGCTCTAGCAGGTTGATGTGGCAGCGAGACTCCTTGGGGTTCTAGAGCCCATGGACTCCCAAGTGGGCACCCCACCCTGTCAGGGAGGCATCTGCCGTCAGGGTGACCAATGGCCCTGGGCAGATGAAGGAGGCTCCTTCCCAGAGACGGTAAGGGACCAGCCACCACTGCATGGAATCTCACAGCTCTGAAGTCACTGAGACCAGCTGGTTGAGATGACTGTGTCACTGAGACAATTACCTGGCTAGCCCCCCACTGGAGGAGACACATCAGAGTGACCATGCAGAACTTGTGCTGCCGCAAGAACCAATTCAGGTCATGCAGGTCCAGAATGGGGCATCAGCCCCCATCCACTTCAGAACCAGAAAGAACCTGGACACCAACCCTGGACCAGGCACGGCATCCAGGACACGGACCACTGCCTCCTTCTGGAGGAGGAGGCAAATGTTCTCCCGTAAGGTGGATACCATGCCCGGGGACACCACATCCTCCCATGGGGCATGGGCTTGGCTGGGTGTAAAACCTCGAACATGAGAGGCAGACTGCTGCTTACCACTTCAAGGACCCACCTGTCAGTTGTAATGGCAGACCAGGCAGAAACGAAGTGGTGGAGCCAACCCCCCTCAGGAGGGCTCAGGGCAGCGAGGACAGGTAGGAGAAAGGTCACCCCCAACCTGTCACTTACCAGGCCGGGAGGCAGAAGAGGGACTGGCCGATGAAGCCACCTGTCCTCTCCCTCTGGACTTTCTGGTGGCCGAGGTGGAAGACTTTGACCGAGGCTGCCAGGCCTACTGTTGCTGTGGCTGTGCCACCAGGGCCAGCTGTGGCTGTCCGGCCGGAGAAGAGGTGGGCCGAAGCTGAAAGGCCCCCTTATCCTTCTGGGCAGAGGTGACTGAATCCAGGGTGGCACTGGACTTCTGAATATGAGTGAGATGTCCAGCAATCCCTGGGCCAAAGAGATCAGTACCCAGGAAGGGTATATCCATCAGCTTGTGCTGCGTATCAGCTGTGAAAATGTAGATATGCAGCTAAGCCCGAAGGCATATAGCTATGGCTGTGGCCACCAACCAGGCATAAGAGTCGCCGATGTTGAAGACCGAAAGAAGTAAAGTTTTAACATTAGGGCCTACACCTAGCATGGAGCAGCAATGGAGGGAACCTGATGCTTCCAGCGGAAAGGAAGATCTGACATCACAGGGCAGTTCTGAGGGAGTTACCACCCAGGTAGGTGGGAGGAGCCAGCTTGAAAAACTTCCGACTGAATTTTAAAGGGAGAGGACTCTGCCAGAAGTGTGGATAAGTACACCATATCCACATCCATGGAAACCCTGTTTTCTTGTGGTCCATCATAGATCTGGCGACGGAGGCAAAGGAACCACGAAACGAAGCTTCGAATCAACAGAAACATTTTAATTTAGAAAAGGTTTGCCTATGGCACAGATATCCTAAGGAGGAGCTGCAAAGGAGGTGAACTGTTCATGCAGTGGAAAGAAAGACCTGATGTCACTTGGCGGAGTTGTGGGATATACTGCCTGAGTGGTGGGAAGAGCTTAGTTTAAAGACTTTCCTGCCAGTAACATCTTCCAGTGGAAGGAACTCCCAGAGTGTGGATAAGTGAACCACGTCCACATCACTAGAAACAAGATTTTGAAGTGAATGAGAGAGACACTCCAGCTAAGAATTTTTTAATGAAAGAAAAAGGACAGTTACAATTGAGATTTGCTACAGATTTCCTTGACAGAAACAGAATCCCATTAAACTTCGGGATGTGATCGGAAATGTAACAGCCAAAGGAACTATACTTCTGATGTGAGACTTCAACTACCCAGATATAGACTGGGAGGAAGGAACAGCTAAGTCAAAGCATTTCAGGTAACTGTGGGATCCAGCTAAGGACTGTTACCTGGTATAGTATGCAAAAGGGCCACTAGAAATAAAGCAATGCTGCATCTTATCCTTAGAAACAAAGAAGACCTGACCTGAGAAGTAGAAATTGGAGACACTACAAAACAGTGACAACACCATCAGATTTACCATCGGAAGAAGCAGGGGAAAACTTAGGGTAAGGACGTATATTGTGCTCCTGCACAAGGAAGATTTTGAATATATGAGGGTGATCCCAGCATGGATGCCTTGTAAAGTCAAGCTCCGAGGCATCAGTGTTCAGCATCAATGGTACATCCTAAAAAACTTACGAACTGATTAAGTCAAACACCTATCCCACTGAGATGACTTAAGAGACACAGATCAACATGGATGATGGCTATATCATAACACTGCAAGAAAAAGACAGAACTACAAACTCTGAGAGTAATCACAGAACCCAAAGAGCACAGAATGTGACTGAGGTACAGATACGCACTTGATGCCAGCTCAAATCAGAAAAAAACCTTCAGCTGTGAAAATGAGAAGAGGACAGCACAAAGAAAGGTTGGTCCACTGAAAGATCAGAAAAAGTGCCTAATTTCACAGGATGGCCAAATGGCAAAATGTGTAAATGAGAACTACTGCATCAGTATTTAGAGGAAATGGATGGCATCACACAAGACATGGAAGTGCTATTGAAGGCGGAGCAGAAAGACAATGCAGAATATATTTGAAACATCTGAAGAAGCTAAGAAAATGCTGAAGACAGTAAATGTAAACAAGGCCATGGGGCCTAATGGAATGCACCCCAAAATCTTGATGTGGCTAGATAAGAACTATCCAAACCATCTGAACTATATTTAACCATTCTATCAGAAATGCCTACAGTATATACCTGATGGCTAGAAAGTGGCCCGCGTGGTGCCAATTCAAACAAAAAAGGGTCTCCAAGACAGAACCAGGAAACTAAAGACCAGTCACTAGACATCAATAGCAGAGAAACAACGTGAAACAATCATAAAACAGAGAGTTGTTGGGGCCGACCCATCAGAGCAATGGTAGGACTTATACTTGTAACACCAGCACCCCAAGTTTGGGAATGAGCTCTAGTCACTGGGGACCAGATGGGGTTGGAAGACACTCTCTTCCTCTAATGAGGGAAGTTACTGCCACCATAGCAATACTGCCACCTGTGACAATGGGTGCGCAGTGGTAATCCGATGGGGAGGAAGGACGTCAGTCAGGCTCCACTCTGCATATTCTGTGTGGGTGAGCACTGGGTCTCTTGTCAGCACCCCAGGGGGTGGTGACCAAGAACACGGAAAAACACCCTGTCTTGAGCAGGATGATTCTGAATGCACTCACACCCTGACCCACGTCACAGTACTCTCCTTACCATACCCCAGGAACTCCTCCTCTGCATTCCAAAAGAGGTAAGCTCTGGCATGCTGGACCCCATCAAGGTGGGGAGGGGCAAGTCTGTGGAGTTCAAAATGGAGGGCAGATAAGTGGTAGAGATGCAAGGTGGTGTGGCTGAGTATGACCCCAGGAAAGTGTGCCAAGATAGAGTAGGGGGCAAAAACTGTGAATTATTTATTTTTAAAAAGGATCATTAAAGACTTGCAAAAAAAAAAACTGCACTCAGCAGCCCAGTACAGATTCAATAAGGTAAAATCATCCCAAATAAACATCACTGTGTTTTTTGAAAATGTCAATAAGGAACTAGATGTCAGAAAACCTTTGATGCTGTATAAAGGGGTGGTGGGGTATCCCCACTGAACTGGTGGGAGGGAGGCACTTGATGGACTGATAGTCTTCTTTCTCACCTAAAGCTCTATATATGTACAGGGTATGTCATGCAGTCCAGAGGGGATTTGCTTGTAAAGCTGCCATTAGATTTTTAAAAACTGTAGTTCTAGAGAAAGTATGCAAAAAGATATTCTGTGACATGCTGGAGAGATTGTGGCACAAATAAACTTTACCACACACACTAGCATGCAGTAAACCAGAGAAATATTTGGAGGAAGAAACAGAGTATATTGGTGAGATTTTAGACCTAGAAACACACAATTTATAAAAGAAACTTCTGCTATAAGCCATTCCAGAGGATGGATGGTATGCAATACAGGAATACTTTTTCTCTTTTCTGGTCACTGCTGAAAAAAAAATGTATCCCTAGAAAACAGTTTCAAAAATTCCAGGATGGGCCAACCAATGATCTGCGGTGCTATGGCTCACACTTGAGAGTAGACCCAGAATGCTGACAACAGACTGGATGTCAGCCTGAAGTGGGTTGGTGACCTCTGATGGAGGGCTAGGGAACCAGCAGTAGGCTGTGTGAGGCCACCCCTGGGTTAGAATGCCAACACCAGTGAAGGAAGGAAAGTTAAGAGTCATGGAGGAAGTATAATGTGGAGAAACTGACAGTGCTACCTAAATGATGATCATTGGCATTCAGGGGCCCTGTACCCCAGGGACTTCCACTGGAGGGATGGCAGCAACAGCCACAAAAAGGGCTGGGAGGTTGCCGGAAATAATCCCCGATCCAAAGACTTCCAGGCCAATCACCACTGTGAGAAACAAACTCTAGCAAGAGTCACTACTGCTGCTGCTGCTGAGGTCCGGGCTTCAGAGGTCGGTCGGAACACAGCAGACTATGTAACCATGTTCAAGATGGCAGTGCTGAGTTTTCCGTGCATGCACAATGACTTGTGCATGTGCAGTGAACTTCGGCTGCATGGCAGCACAGTCCACCACATCCAAGATGGCTGCCAGTGTTCTCTGTGCATGCACGACAACTCGAACATACACACTAAGCTCCAGCAGCCATATTGGATATGGCGGACTGTGCCACCATACAGCTGGAGTTCACTGTACATGTGCGAGTTGTCATGCATGAGTGGAAAACTCAGTGCCACCATACTGAACACAGCGGACAACGCCATGCTCATACCCATGGACAAAATAGTGCAGTGAACAGGCAGTGATTGTCGTTCATATCCACTATTTTAAAAGTCTGATCAGTATCCGGTGAGCTCCCTTTTCTCTACAGATAGCAAGACATTTGTAGGGCTGCGCCACTGCAGCCATAAAAAACTTCAAGTAAACATAAACCTGCAGTCAGAGAAGAATAATGGAGCACAGAGAACAATATTTGTCAAACAGAAAAGCCAGCTCAAACTATGACTAGAGAATGATACTGGATGGATATTATGAGCGGTATATTGCCTTCTTAGAGTAATAATAATTAAGAGCTAGGCAGAGCAGTAAGAGTCATGGGTATAGAAGTAGAAATCAAAATAAGACCTATTATATTGAAAAAGATCCCTCTCCACTAATCAGAACACAGAGCTACTATCCTATAATGCGTGGTAGAACATTGTTAACCCACAAAAACCATCATTTCCCAGTGTTGTTAACCCATCGATGTGACGTTTCATCCTGGCGACCTCTTGACGGTTAATAGACCGGTTACCAATAGAGGACCATACATTATCCTCTATGTTATTCTCTGATAACTGGACAGCAGGCTTAATACTAGGTCTGTATGATAATCTTTTTGTTCCGATTAGTTAAGACTAGTGCTACACCACATCTCTGAAGAACAGTCAAACATTTTCTGTTTTCTCACATATATGCTGTAGCACTATTAAAAGACTGATTTTGGAGTTTTGAAACTTTTTTTCTTGTCAGTATAATAACTGTAATGTTTAGTGGCCAGGGGTTTACTCCATAACAACAGCACCAATATGTTAAACACATCAATCTGCAGCCTCTGTGTTTATTCACCCTGGTCCGATTATTGCCTCATAAACCCCAACTGCTATTCCATTATTGCTATAATGTACAGAACTGGGCGAGGGCAATGACTTGCTTTTCTCCTGAAAATGACTGTGTGAGAAATGTAAATGGATCCCTAGCCAAGGCACATAATTACTGTATCCGATGAGATATGCTTGTAAAGAACATTAGCGACACAAACTGCACCACATGGAGGTGTTTGCTCAGTTGAGACAGGGACCTTTTATCTTACAAGTTTTAGGAGACCTTCCTTTTATTTCAAAGCAATAACATGCCAGATTAAAAACAGAACTTTAAAACAAAAGATTAGAAAAGTTACAAAAAGATGGAGAGGACCTTCAGTAACAGTTATTCTCCTTCAAACATCAACTGCTCATCTATTCCTGGGGCATGAAAATATTTAATTAACCATCTGGATGCACTGCCTACATCACTTTCTGCTGTATTACTTGTTTTGTTATTTTATTTGATAATGATTGACTGACACTGTTTCTAACTTGTCTACCTACTGTACCACAGTACAATCAATGAGTACAAACAAGACCAGCCAACCAGGGCCTGTCACCACAAACTAAAAATGTCAAATGTAAGTAAGAGCATGATATTTTTACCACCCACAAAACAAATACGAACTCTCACAAGCGTGGGTGGCTCCATGACAGGGCCAGACAGGGCACAGGCCCTTGTAAAACTGTGCTGTAACCAAGCTCTTCCCCAGCAATGATATAAGGAATAATGTATGGGTGGCCTTACACAACACGCCTGTGTTTCCATCCAGGGGTCAAGAGAAGCTCAAGAGGTCCATGATGTTATCTCGACCCCATGGTGGAAACACAAAGCGAGTTGTTGATGGTCACCTTTTTTTATTTTTCATAGTCTATGGTTCTGTTGAGGGAACTAGTCAGTGGCACCGAGCGCCAGCAGAGAGAGAGAGAGAGAGAGAGTATCAGCCAAGGAACAGTTCTGCCAAGTGTCAGAACATATTTTTAAGTTACTTTATATATAAAAAAAAAGTAAAATCCAGTACAAAGAGAGTGAACGAGCTCCAGTACAGATAGAACAAGCAAGCCAAGGAGTGGCGCTGCCTAGTAAACACTACCATACTCTGGGGGGGGGATTCCCCTCATACACCCTGAGGGCAGGCATTGTGGACTGTTAGTGCGGTCATAAAGGCAAGCTGTGGCCTGCACAAGTTGCTCTCAGTGAAAATAAAAGTGGGTGCCAGGCAGAAGTCAGTGCAAGCCGGGACACAGGTGCACTTGATGACAGAACATGCACAACAACTTTTGAGCAGAACTTTGATTTCCATACACAGTAAGTCCTAGCCAGTTTACCCAAGCCACAGCGACAATCGGCATGGAGACATCCCCAACAGTGACAGCCTCAGTGCCGAATGTCGGCACTGCAGTGTCGGGGATGCCTCCGTGCTTCCAATGGGGGGCTGTGCCCCCCCGAACCCTCCATGTGGGGGACTCTGCCCCCCACACACACAGTCTCTAGGATTCTAACTCCGAATTGGAGTTGGACCGGGGAGGGGGGGGGCAAACACCCAGCAAGGCAGTCCCAAATGCCAAACAGACCGCCACAGTGACAGTTGGATTTTGCCCGATTCCTGTCACTGTGGTGGTCTTTACAATCTGGGAGTCACTGAGGCAATGGTATACCATCCTAGCCATATATTATAAATAGATGGCAACAGTCTGGATTTAAATTCCCTTGCAGGCTCAGATACAAGCCCTCTATGCCCTCGCCCTTGCCCTAGTTATCCTTATTTCCTGGTGCTGTCACTGTTATCATTTTGTCAGCTATCCAGTCATTTTTTTTTAACATTAATCATATTTTTACACATCTTGGCAGCCTCGTAGCAATATTATAAACAATCATCAATGACCGGTAAATATATTCTAATATATAATATGACAAAGATAAGGGATAGGGAGTGAGAACAAACAAACACACATTCAAGATGCTGACAGTCAACTTCTACTCTACGCAGTAACTATAACTACTCAAATATATAAAACTTAAACGTGGTAATTCTAATATCATTTTATCAAATAGGACTCTAGGTATTACCCTTTGCAGGAAAAATGTGTGAAGCTTCTTAAAATAAACAAGAACTACTATAACGTACGTACCAACTACTCATCTGAAACTAGACTTTTGAGTGCCTCTCCAGCTTCGCCAACAACTCCACGAAGCGTGACAAGAGGTGCTGGACCCCTTTCCTGAAATCTCTATACTGTCATCAATTTCCCCAGTGGTCTACTCCCTCTGTCCAAGCCTCTTCCCTCTTTCAGTGCCCTAGGTTTAAGAACTACCATACGTCCCCTAGAATAAGTACCAATATACTCTCCTAATATCAGCCCTGATTCAGGTATATGCAGGTCTATCCAGTCAACCATTTTTCTTGTTTTGCTTTGTTCCACCATAAAATCTTTTTCCATGATAACAATTTCCCCATACCAAAAACCACACATATAGCAAATCTACCCCTTTGAAATTCTTGTGACTTTTCACATCACACACATCATTTACATGAGACCACAGAATCCATGACTATCTCAGACAATAAACATCTCCAAATAGACAGTTTCTTTTATAAAGTGGAGACAGGCTGCTTTGTTGAATCAGCAGTTTCTCTTAAAGTGATTTTTCCAATGTTCTGCAAAACACTGGCTGCTTGCATCTACAGCTTTCAAATCTTATAACATTCCAAAAAGTTCTGAATTATAGGACATTTAATACTTTATTACTTAAGACATTTGCAGGAAATCAGGATTTTTGGCCTTTAGATTTCATTTGTCACTGCTGCTTTTCCTGCCTTAAAGTTAGGGTTGCTTGTATACCCTAAAATTCAGCTTATGTTATGATAGTCAGATATCAAGATATGGATATCCTAAGATCAGACTGTCCTATCATTCTATATAACTCCCTCCACTGTGCCACACTGTTGGCCACTCACAAGTAGCAAACCCCATCCTAGCCACTCTGTGCCCCCCCATCCAATGATAATTTTTTTTAATTTATCACTCTTTTTCTGTGGTCCTGGGTCCAGAAAGGCCATCAGCCCTGACTCTTACCTCACCAACTACTGCCCCCCGGGATCAACCTTGTACCCCATGGATTTTTCCCACAGCGGGGTCTGGGGAGGAGGCCCATCCTCCCCACCCACAGAGCACAATACAGTTGGAGATCTCGAGTGGCAGCATGGGTCCAGCGATGGGCCAGACTTCAGTGGCCTGAGCCATGTTTTCTTCTTTTTCAGTTACCCTACATCCAGCAGAGTGCCGTGATGCTGGAGCACGTGCATGCAGAGGTACATATGTGACATGTGCCAGCCGCCAGACATTCCCCTCTGAGACGCATCGACTGCCTTGCCACCACACTTCCAGGTGGCAGCAGTCTAGGAGTGGTGCATCATGTCACCCCGGCCCCCAGGAGAAAAGAACAGTCCTTCAGCTGCTTCATCCTCTCCCACCCTGGCTGCTCCCAGTGGCCCACACTTGCTCCTGAACTCAGGTCACCAGTGTGAAAGGAGGTAGGGCATCCAGTGCCTCAGCCCTCCACCCCACCAATGCATTTTATCTGCAGCAGCTCCTCCTAAAAATAAATAAATCTTCCCTCACCATTCGGTCATAAGATTCCTTCCCCAGCACAAGCTACAATGCCCACCTCACCTATAATTAAGCAAGAACCACCCACCTAACACATCCACTAGCTCCCACCTCCCTCTTTCCTCCAAGAGCACCCAAAATATCTTTAAAATGTGAGTCAGTCCCAAGGACCCCGACAGCAGCATCACTTCTGTTATAATGCATCACTGCTGCTAATTCAGAATATCCCCTCCCGTACAAGCCACAATACACACCTCATCTATGATTAATTGAGAACCTCACACTCAACAAGCCTGACAGCCTCCACCTCAGTAGCGGATCTAGGTGGGGTTTAAAAGGTGCGGGTGTACCCCTATTGTAACTCGCTTGCTGCTGCTGCATTTCACTTTACTGGAGAAGTCTAATATATTGATTGTAAGAAAATCTACAATCAAAACAATAGATTACATTTATATTTTCAGTCAAACATTTAATCGAAAAGATAATATAAAGGATTAAAAAAATGTCAAAAAGTTGCATATCACGTATGCACACCACCACAGCACCCCCACTGTAAAATCCTGGATCCGCCACTGCTCCACCTTCCTCTTCCTCCCCCATAGCACCCATATTAACACCCACCAGTAAATCATAAGCTCCCCTCCCAGTATTAGCCACAATGCCCACCTCACATATGATTAAGCAAGAACCCCCACCAAACACACCTGCTAGCCCCTCCCTCACTCCTCTCTCACCCCATAGCATCCAAAATACCTTTTAATGTGAGTTGGGTCCCATGGATCTCGACTGCTGTTGTGCTCCTGTTGTCCCCCCTTCCACCATTAAATCATAAGGTCTCTCCTCCCCAGCACAAACCATAGTGCCCACTTCACCTATGATGAAGAGAGAACCCCTACCCAAAAAAACACTAGCCCCCACCTCCCTCTTCCCCCCACAAAGCACCCAAAATACATTTCAAATGTGAGTCGAGTTCCATAGAGGCGCATCTGAATTGCACTCATCTTCATTCTAATATTAATGAAAAATATCTTATAATAATAGTAGTAACACCAGATTGGCTCACTGTTAGCCACTCAGGCGTTACTAGGTAGGAAGTCTTTTCATTCCTACTGGAATGAAGACAAGCATAAGGTATTTTGGGTGCTATGGTGGGGGAGAGGGAAGTGTGGGCAGTGGTGTCGGTGGGGGGTTCTAATCACAGGTGAGGTAGGCATTGTGGGATGTGCTGGGGGATCTTATGATTTCAGAATGCAAGAAGATATTTCCACAGTTGGAACCCAAATACATTTAAAATGTATAGGGGAGCTACAGGGCAGAGTGGGAAGCTAGTGGAGTGCTGGGTGGGGGGTTCTCCCGTAATCATAGGTAAAGTGGGCACTGTGACTTGTGCTTGGGGGGGCAGAGAGCTTATGATTTAGAAGGGGGGTGCGGTGGCATTAAGTAAGAAGATTTGGAGGATGCCGATTTCAAATTTCAGGGTATCAGATGTCGGATAACCCGATATCTTAAAATCCAATTTGACATCCGAGGTGACTTTTGGAATTCAGATTTAGAGGACCAATATCCTAAAATCCTCCATTTTTATAATGGATTGCCTGAGCAACCCTACTTAAAGTCAGAATCCACTGTTGTGACATTACAACCTGTTGTCATGAACATGATTCTGGTGTCAGGAGTGGAGGATTGAGACAGCAATGCAACAAAGAACAGCAGGAACAGAGAAAGTGTAAAGGGCCAAGAGCTCATTTTCATGCAAATCGTCTTCAGTAATAACAACAACAACCAACAAAAATGACCAGAAATTCAAATTTTCTGAGAATTTTGTGTAATAGAGTCAGTGTTGGGTAAGTTACTTTTTCTATTACTTTCTATTACTTTTGGAAACTTGTTCCAGGAAGCTCTGTGCGGTCTCTAGCAAGGATGGAGAAGTACTGAATAAGTAATAAACCCATAGTTACAAAAACTTATGTCTTTTATACAAAAGTAATACATAACTGTAACTGATTACATTTATTTGAAAGTAATTAGTAACTAACCTATTACTCTTAAATAAATGTAATCTGTTATAGTTATTTATTATTTTTGCATTGTTTTTGCATAAAAAGAAATAAGTAACTACTGTATAACTGTGAGGTATAATACTTTTTCTAGTACTTCTCCTTTCTTGCTAGCGACTGCACAGAGCTTCCTGGAACAAGTGTCCAAAAGTAATAGAAAGTAATAGAGAAAGTAACTAACCCAACACTGAATAGAGTTCAACTGATGCCAATTGTGAATTTGTTGCTGTGCAAATCAGAAAATCACTTTTTCCAATTAATCCACTGCTGCAGAAACAAGACGCACTGCCAAAAAACTGCTCTGATATACAGGCGAGCTGTACCTTGAAACCACAGCGTGCTGCATCTTACTGCTTACACATCTAATTCATACACTTAGCATTTTTCTCTTTTTTAACAAATATCAGTTTACTCCTTTGGGGGACGACTATGCTCCTCCCTTTCAATAACACCACAAATGGGGATGCTTCTTCAAATGACATACTTCACTCCACTCCAACCACTTAACCAGTGTTTTCCTTTCACACAACTTTCCTGACGCTCCTACCTGACTCACAAACAGCTTGTGCTCTTGCCAAATACACACCAAACAGACATCACTACTTTATCAAGCAGCAATATTTTTAAAATGATTACTGTTTTCCAAATACTGCCCTTTTCTGTACAAGCGCCTCCCAGGACTATAATCTGGCGGCGAGAAAGACAGGTCATGCTTCACCTCCTAGTGTCACCCAGCTGCAGAGGGACTACTTTATTCCATTCATTAAGCAACCATTTCATTAAGATTTTTGCATGGTGGCCAGCTCATTGGTGCAGCAGTAGCACTACCGCTCACGATCAGGACACTCAGGTTTTAAAGCAAGCTTGAGTCGTTGGGGTGGGCCATGGGGAGGAGGATCGAGTATCTCAGAGGATGCTCTCCTCCTCCGGGGGGGGGAGTCTGTGAGCTCTGCTGCAACGCTGCCACCTGGGTGACTTCAGGTAGACGTGCAAGCAGAGCTGCGATAGGTGGTTGGGTGCCTCCCAACTGAGGATGTCAGTATGCATGCATGCAATGTCCTCTTCAGTCCTCGCCTACGAGGTACCTGAGGGAGGGAACGAAAACAGGAAAATGAAGCCTCTGACCACAGGATGATGCCGCCTCTCTCCTCGCAGGCCCTGCACCACTCACTGGGCAGCCATCCAAACATCCAAGCTAAATTCCTCCCCAGCCTGGGAAATCTGGGAGGCTCCATCTGAGTAGGCTATTCCACATGTTAACCACCCTCTGTGTGAAGTAATATTTAACGGTTTCCCTTTTCCTGCCCCCCCCCCCACACACACACAATTTAAGTGCATGCCCCCTAGTTCTGCTTGCACGCACCAGGCCAAATATCAGTATATACTCCACTGACTTTCCCCTTTAGTAGAAGCCCCCCAGAGAGCTCAGCACATGAGTGATTCACTTTCATGATGACTATTGAGCCACTCACTTGTTTTGTTTTGGACACTTTCTAATAGCAACAGTGCCCTTACATGATGGCACCCTTGCCTTCTGCTCGGGGCACTTCACTCTGGGCTAGTGCATTATCTGACATTATACAATGGCAAGACAAAATCTAGTCATTTCATTGACTGAGAGACATCAGCTGATTGTGCATTAAATCTCTATAAATGCACTGTCAGCTGCCGAATATCATCCCCCCCAAAAAAAAAACCTACTTATTGTACAGTATCACTAAACCTACAAACTGAAAGTAAAAAGGAGCCAGTGGCTGCCATACTGAAAATCTTAGCCTTTACTACCTCAATATTTTAAAGTAGCTTTTCAAAAACTGTTAACGGTATTTTTACAGACTACAATGCCATACACATAACACATTTTAAAGGCATTCCCAATAACTTTAAAACAACAATTTCAACTCTCGAGCACTTAAACTACTGTCTGTGGCTTCTGCCAAAAACAACTGGCTTTTTTTTCACAATCTCCCCTTAGCACCAGCACTGCACAGCCGATGGTGCGCATACTCTTCCTGCCAATAGCATTGTCTGTAATGCCACATAAATACATTTTATATACCATGTATTTTACCTCTGTATTCTGGCGGAAAAGAAGAGGGGGAATTTGACAGTCAAGAGTACACAGCTCGTATTCATCACTTGATGGGCCACCCTTTAAACCATGGAGAATGATGGGGCAGAGCAAAGCGCAGCACAGCGAGAGAGTGACATCTTCATTCGTGAAGAGGAAACAGCCTGGACACTAAAAATCAGCCATAACAGTATGGCTCCCTCATCAGCCCCTCATTCAGCTTGTGCATAAATTTAAAATTTAACCTTTCTGTCGAGCACTGCAGGCAGGTCAGGACCAAGCAGAGACGAACCGGCAGGTTACAGCTGAACAGAGCAGCGGGGCAGTCTCGTTGAGTGAGTGAGTCACAGCCAATGATAGTGAAGCAGGGGAGTGCTCTTGTGGAGCATGCAACTCGCAATGAAATAGAGCAATGAAGGCTGTCTTAACCCTTACACTGCCAACAGAATTAGAATGTATTGGAGTTCTGGACAGATAAATCATTCTGCAGCCCTGTAAGGGTTAATTTATTAGGAGCAACTGGCTTCTTCCACCAAATTGACAACTACAGCTCTCAAAACTAAAAACAAACTACCTGCAGTTTCCTTTGCTCTGCAGTTCACTACACACAGCAAGCACAGCACCACCTACTGGCCACATACTTTAAATGGAACTATTTTATCAATTTTTTCTAATTCTTTATTACTTAAAAAGTGTCATTTTAGCACAAAGGAAAAAACTCACTACTTTTTTAAAATTATTTTATTATCAAAGCACAACTAAGCCATTTTATATGTGTGATAAGCCACTTTTAGTGTGTGCATTAAAGGATTTCAGTGCACCTTCCAGAAGCGTAAGGACATTCGACCTGCATCCTTGTGCCTTAGCAAACCCCTGGGGCGTGCATTAAAATCATTTAAAGCACATCCTGCCATGTCCATCATGGTGAAATAATATACAGTGGACATCCTCTTTACTGTGGGACACTTATATCACTCTGAAGTGCTGCATGCCCAGCATCTTGTAAAACCATAAAAGCAATTATTTAAGCAGTACATTTATTTATTTTATTTTAGTCTTTGGTAACCAGGTAAGGCCCACTAGGCACAAGTTCCTGTTTTCAGGGGTAACCTGGGAGCACTGAGCGGTTAAGTGACTTGCTCAGAGTCACAGAGTATGCAAGTGGAGGTTGCAAGAATCAAACCCAGGTCTGGTCTGCTGGATGTTCCAAGCTTGTTCACAGCTCATTACTGTAACCTCTAGGCTATACTGCCAGCCCAGCCTGTAATTAAGGTGTTAGCCTGGTCTCAAAACAGTACACAGAGTGTGTGTGTGTGTGTGTGTGTGTGTGTATATATATATATATTTATTTATTTATTGAAATTGTTTCACCAGGAAAGGCACACTGAGCAACAAGATGCTCATCTCCCTGTGTGACATGGGGGGAGGGGGTACAGTGGGGAGGATAACACGCAGGTTATCAATAAGTACATTTGACAGAATACAGGGTAACACACAGGTTATCAATAAGTACATTTGACAGTATACAGGGTAACACACAGGTTATCAATAAGTACATTTGACAGAATACAGGATAACACGCAGGTTATCAATAAGTACATTTGACAGTATACAGGATAACACGCAGGTTATCAATAAGTACATTTGACAGAATACAGGATAACACACAGGTTATCAATAAGTACATTTGCAGTATACAGGATAACACGCAGGTTATCAATAAGTACATTTGACAGAATACAGGATAACTCGCAGGTTATTGATAAGTACATTTGACAGAATACAGAATAACTCGCAGGTTATTAATAAGTACATTTGACAGAATACAGGATAACACGCAGGTTATCAATAAGTACATTTGACAGAATACAGGATAACTCGCAGGTTATTAATAAGTACATTTGACAGAATACAGGATAACACGCTGGTTATCAATAAGTACATTTGACAGAATACAGGATAACACGCAGGTTATCAATAAGTACATTTGACAGTATACAGGATAACACGCAGGTTATCAATAAGTACATTTGACAGAATACAGGATAACACACAGGTTATCAATAAGTACATTTGCAGTATACAGGATAACACGCAAGTTATCAATAAGTACATTTGACAGAATACAGGATAACTCACAGGTTATTAATAAGTACATTTGACAGAATACAGGATAACACGCAGGTTATTAATAAGTACATTTGACAGAATACAGGATAACTCGCAGGTTATCAATAAGTACATTTGACAGTATATGGAAGCATAGGGTTAACTATTAGCACAAGTACTGACATAATAAAGGGTAATCCGAATGAGATAGTAAGTGCAGTAGTTGGGTCAAATAAGCCAGCTATTGTAGCGTACTTTGGCGCTGCTGATCAGGCGAGGGAGGGTGGTGGAGGGGGGCACACATGAGACGCTCATGGAGGTGTCAGGTGCAGGAGCAGTTTACCATGTAGTAGTTAGCAAGGGCTGTAGCTAGGAAGCAGGCAGAGAAGGAGTGGTGAATTTGTGGGGGGAGCATATTCCAGAGATGAGGGAAATGGTGTGAGAAAGCAGCTTGGCCAACAGTGGTTCTCTGCCTAGGGATTGAAAGGTGTCGAGAGTCGAGTGACCTTAGAGCGCCAGTGGATGCGGGGAGATAGTGTTGAGGCAAGGCCAGGAGGTCACCAAGCCAGAACTTTGAGGCAAATCTAGAACAATGCATTAAGTGGCAGTTTTCAAGGGAAGGGAAAGTGAGGGAGTGGTAGAGGTCGCAGTGGTGGGTACGGGGGGGGGCATCAGGAGCGAATTGGCAGAAAGCGTTAAATAGGGTGTCTAGTTTGGATAAGATGAACTTGTGGGCTGCACTGTGGACAATATCACAGTAGTCGAAGAAAGGAAGCATCATCTTCTGGATGAGATCTCGCTGAACAGTAAGGGGGAGGCTATTTCGGTTCCAGTATAGGGCACCAAGCTTAGGGTGCAGTTTTTTCGAGATGGCATCGACATGGATGGAGAAAGTTAGGTGGTGGTCTAGCCATACCCCTAGGTACTGGAAGGAGGTGACATCCTCCAGCAAGGTCCCATCCAGGGTGTGGAAAAGAGGGAGGGAAGCCTGGCTAGGCGTTGACTTGAGCCGAATATCATAGTGACTGTTTTTTTTTGCATTTAGGGAGAGCTGGTGAAAGTTGAACCAGTGCTGAACTTTGTTGAAGTCAGCCTGGAGGTCAGAAGCAACCATATCAGGTGCTAAGCCAGAGGAGAATAGGACAGTACCATCAGCGCATATGTGGATTGACAAAGGGGAACAGATTTGAGGCAGGTCGTTTAGGAAAATGGAGAACAGGATGGGGCCGAGTACCAACCCTTGGGGGATGCCGGTGACCATAGGAAGAGGTGTGGATGTGGCGTCTGCAGTTCTAACAAATTGTGTTCTGCCTGTGAGGTAGGCGTTAAACCAACTGGTGGTGGACATGGGGAGGCCAGAGTCAGAGAGGCATGATAGCAGTAAGGGGTGGGAGGCAGTGTCGAAAGCTTTAGCCAGGTCAATGAAGATAGCTGAGGTGATCCGACCTCTATCCATTCCAGAAAGGATGGTGTCAGTGAGTCTTAACAGGGAGGAGGTGGTGGAAAGTCCCTCCCTGAATCCAGACTGGAAGGGTGTGAAGAAATTTGAGTCAGAGAGATAGGAGGTAAGCTGGGCAAGTACAAGGTGTTCTTGCAGTTTTGCAAAGGCAGGGAGGAGAGAGATCGGATGGTAGTTTGAGGTGGAGGTGAGGGCTCCTCCTTTAGGGAGGGGGATGATGGCGGCATGCTTCCAAGTCTAAGGGACTGATGCAGTAGTGAAGGATTGTTTTAGGAGGTAGGTGAGTGGGGTAGCTATGGCAGGGACTGAAAAGTAGAGGAGTTTGGGGTCCAACCCATCAGGGGATTTCCCTTTTAATGGGTTTAGTGTTAGCAGGGCTTCAAGGGCATCAGCTGGAGAGATGTCTTTGAAGGAGAAGGTACCAGGCCTGAGAAATTGCTTAGGCACTGCATACGGTGAGTGTGGTGCAGGAGTGGGCAGGGAAGAATGAAGAGCAGTGGCGCATATGGAAAAGTATAGGTTGAACTCAGTAGGGGCTGTGCCTGGGTCCGAGAGAATGGAGTTGTTTACGTTCAGGAGCAGAGTGGGATTAACTGCTGGTGGAGAGAACAGGGAGTGGATGACCTTCCAAAATTTTGAGGGACTATTTAAGTTTGATTGGAGGGAGGATCTGAAGTACTCCGCTTTAGCTAGCCAAGTTGCTCTGGTACACTTGTTCCGAAGAAAGCGATACTGGGTGAGATCCTGTGGTAGGCCTGAAGGTTTGCGAGCTTGCCATGTTTTATCCCGGGCGTTATGACAAGCTATGAGTTCTTGGGTGATCCAAGGCAGGTGGTTGCCTCATACCCTGGTATGGTGTAGAGGGGCATGAGTTTCCCATACATTGAGGAATGTGTTTTTGAAGTGGAGGAGGGTGTCATCGATGGAGTTGGAGGGGGGGATCCAATTTGCTAGGACAAGGTCATCGAGTAGGGGGATGAGATTGAGGGATTTGTATGACCGTTGGACTAAGAACTTGGGGGGAGATTTGGGGCAGTGAATTTTGTGGACTAAGTATATGATATGGTGGTCACTCATGGAGTCAGGAAGTAGTCCTGTTTTGATAACCCGGTGAGGATGGGTGGTCAGAGCCCAGTCTATGAGTGAGTGGTTGCCTGATTTGAGGTAAAGACAGGTGGGCTCAGCAATGATTTGGGATAAATTTAGCGCAGAAATTTCCAGCCGGGTTTTGTTAAGGGCTGGGGCTAGCTAATTATGGTTAAAATCACCCATTATATATAATTCCCCTTTAGAGGTTAGGGACACAATTTGCGTAAGAAGGTCGGTGACAGTTGTGACCGGGGTGCCAGGTCGGCAGTAAATTCCAGCTACGTATATTGGAAGCGAGAATGGGAGGGTGAGCTGCAGCATTAAGAGTTCATATGCTTTTGGTTCAGCCTTAGCTAGGACTACCGAGTTGCGTAGGTCTGAGTTTACATAGATGGCCACACCACCACCTCTGGTGGCCCTATCCTGGAGGGCCATTGTGTAGCCTGGGACTGTGACCGAGGGATCTGAAATGTTTTTATTTAGCCACGTTTCGGAGAGGGTGAGGATATCAGGGGTGCAGTGGACAGCGAGTACTTGGAGTGAGTCGAGTTTGAGGGCTAGGCTTCTTATGTTTAGCTGTAGGAGGCGGAGGCCTCTGGGGAAGGGAGCATCTAATAGATTTGAGGAGGTATGTAATATGGGGGAGGGGCCAGTAGAGTTAGAAGGGGAAGGGGTAGCCTGAGGTTCGGGTGAATGTCCCCTGCTGCGAGGAGTAGGAGGGCAAGTGTTAGGCGGTGTGCTACCAGATGAAGGCACCAAGAAGTGAGCGAACGCCACCTCAGTGGCAGGCGTGAATGAGCATACCTGGCGGTATATATGTATATATATAAATATATATATAAGTAATAGATAAACCTCTCTGAGGTGTGCTGTCATACTCTGATATATCCACGCCTTGGGGTGCATTGTACGCATGAGGCCGCAGGGCGAGTGCATTTACAACCTACATGCAGACTATATCAAGGACTTAATAACTAGAGTGGTTTATCCATCTTATAAATGTCAAAATTGTTTTATAGGGGTAAAAGTGCTGGTCTGCGGTCATGCCTGTGATATACGCATGGTCACGTGATGGGTTTTATACAATCAGAACTTTGGATTTGGATTTGGAGTCCTCCATCATTTTATATATTATATATATATATATATATATATAATAAGTTTCTAATTGATAACTGGTCTTAATTATTTACCATTTCAGGATTGTAACCAGGAAGATCTACACCTCTTCAGAGTCTCCCACTGTGGATCCACCCACAAATCTACCTTCTGATGATGTATCACGGGGACTAGACTACAGCAAGTTCTTGAATATGGTAGACTAAAGAGTTGGGGGGCCTGTTTGCACTTAGTTTTTATAACTTTCGTAACTTTCATGTTTGAAGTGTTAGTTTATCATTAATACAAAAAAATATGTGTTTCTTTTTTTTTTTCATTAGGCTGAGGTTTTGTACAGCTTTTTATGGATAATACAATTTTTTGGCCAACAAGACTGTGAGCTTTCTAGCTAGTAACACATAAATAAAATTCTGCAACAAGTGGACCTCCTCTGCCAATTAGAATGTAGAGCTACAAGAAGGTTGTTACCTCATAAGTGTATTGCAGACTCACCTAACTGCTAATTCCTACGTTCCGACTAACTCATCGGACTACACATATTATAGTAGGGGAACACAAAAACTGGTGCTTCAGGACAACGCAGAGGGTGCGTTTAGATACCAAGCAAACAAAAACCAGAAAAAGCTGCACTCACAGCTGATAGTCACAACTGTTGTAATTAAAACAACATGCAAATAAAACAGTGTCCAAACTGTGTGAGCCAAATTACCTCACTCTACCATACTGAAAGGCATGGCAACAGATCTCCAGCACTTCCAATCATGGCGAGTCTTCTTCCCCTCACCGTCATGAGTTGAACTCCCATGTTTTATTTGCATTTTGCTTTAATTACAACAGTTGTGACTGTCCGCCCTGAGTGTAACGTATTACAGTAGACAGCATATAAACACACAAGCTGAAATAAGGATCTTTCACATGACAGAAACAAACAGAAAAACCTCAGCCACAACCAGAATTCATAAAATAAACCACAGTTATTCTTCAAAACAGAAAGTCTGTAGTACTTTGGTATTAAACTGAACAGCGGTGAACTCGAGAAGAAGAGAATCCTGCTCCATGAGCACCTCATTGTTTTTTTTTATTTTATTTATATTTATCCAGGATTACGTCACTAGGCAAGCCTGTTTTAAGGACCGTCCTGCTTAAAACATGTCAGTTACAGTACAATACATTCATTAATAGGCACTGCATAATTAAATAACTATTCCATATTAATAACACTCACATTTAAAACTGTAGGAATCCATGACAGCATTCCTAAACATACTGTAGAACTATAAATTTCCTATTAGAGGAGGGAGCATTAAGGAAGCAGTCTGGATGGGGGGGAGGAATTTACATGCAACAAGCAATTATCACAGCATAGGAAACAAGCAGCATATAAACTATTCCCACTAAAAATAACACAGTATAACAGTAACAGTAAAATGTACAAGTTACATATCCTCGGATACCAAAAACAGCATAAGGAATGCAAAATCCACAAGAAAAACCAACAGTATGAAAAATCAGCATGGCATAGCTTAAACATCTAGGGTAGTCCAGGATCAGCATTAATTTTTGAGTAGTACAGTCCAGTGGTAGGTGGAAGACAGAGGGCAGGCGAAGCAGGACCAGGGGGACCTATGAGACTCCTTGAGCCAGACCTTGGCAGAACAAAAGCTCGGGCAAGTGGACAAAGCAGGGTAGACTAATACAGAAGTGGGGCATCGGAAAAGAATACAGGCTCAGCCTACACTGCATTTTCAGTGAGGGATTCAGAACCTGCTGTATTCCCTGATTCTTATCCAAGGTAGTATAATGGTCATTACAGGCATGGGCCAAGATCCCATTTATGTACCCTGGGAGCTCATCTGTCCAGAATTTAACTCCCAGAAGGGCAATGTGTACAGCATGTGTCAAGACAGAAGGAGTCAGGACAGCCAAACTGAGAATGAAACATTGCATCTGAGTTGAGCTATCATGAGTAAATTAACTGTAAAAACAAAAACATGAACGCGTTCAGGTTTGGTGTTCTCTATGTCCGTAAAGATAAAATGACTGTATTCAGAAATGAACCCAATTTCTGGGGAGCAGACAATGTGGACTGTTGTTTTTTTTTTCCTTTTTTCCTTAACTGGGCATCGTTCTCTATTTATTATGTCACCAAAGTGGATCGTCACCGTTAGTTTACCAGCACTCGATTCAGGGGGCGAAGCCAATAATAATTCACTGTAGGATAACAAAAACAATAGAGCTTTCCACTCTAGAAATGTTGATAATCCATTACAGAATGTACAGGATGAAAAAGTTTGAGTAATTTAAACCACCCCTCAAAAAAGCCCTGCCATCTTTTATCCTACACTGATCTTAAGATGCCATCCCAACCCCCATCATTACCAGTCTACCACTGCCGTCTATTTCTAGGCAGTGTGGAACCAAGCTGTGTTCAAGAACAAATTTTAATAACAATATATATACATGAAATAGTCACTAATTTTGTAGGTAATGAGTCTTTTTGCTTTGGCAATGAATTGAGATCTGACACCTGACCTTGTAAAGC
Organism: Neoceratodus forsteri; assembly: GCA_016271365.2. NCBI lineage: Eukaryota > Metazoa > Chordata > Ceratodontiformes > Ceratodontidae > Neoceratodus > Neoceratodus forsteri. The sequence continues at coordinate 646,935,985 of CM057449.1, forward strand.
TAAGAGTTTAATGTACGATCAGGTGACATCTCTTGGCCAATGAAGTTTTTAGAATTTTCTTGCAATTTTACGAAAGTGGTTATTGAGCCCTGTTCTTCACCTCCATGGTGAAATAACCCATTATTCTCCCTTTAAATCTAGACATTCTCAGAGACTAGAACTTGTTACGTTCAACATTCATTGGTCTAGGACTTACGAATCATTCAAAAACAAAATGAAGCAATATTGTACAGATAACTCAATTTGTGAATGTTTTAATTGACTGCTGTATTGTGACCATGTTTGTATTTCTTTTATGTATGAGTTTTGTCTTCTGGGGCCCCCATAAAAACGGGCAGCTGATACCCTCAGTGTTTAGGCAGTTAATACACTTAAAATAAGAAAAACATGTAGAAGTGCATCCAGGAGTAAAAGCATACTGCTAAGAGCCACTATCTGAAACTCATATCAAATTATTTAGTGCAAACACAGTGGTAAAAAAGAATCACTTACATGCCCACATGATATACACACTGGCAGTGGAGAAACATCACAGAGACATCAGCATGTCTAACGTTTCACTTGCCGGCTGCTAAGCTTCAGAGACTACATTCATTGAGTGTACTGGTACTTAAATATGCCTTCTTGACACTGTCAACTCTTTTTGCATCATATTATTTCCAGTTAAAAACCCACATTTTATAATTGCTTACCTACTCTAAATTTCATTGATGTTGGTGGTTGTTTTATCTAACTCCTTGTTTAGTAGAGTTGAAATGAATGGCAATGTATATATACCCAACTTTGTTTTGTTTCAAATCCTTGATCTACTCCTGCTGCATACTTTCAGAACATTAGAAACAACCCAAAGCAGTGCAGCCACTTATGATGCAATGGTCTCCTCCAATCTCAATGCACAATTAGTGGCTAGACTGTGTTGGGGGGTGTTCCCAAGTCCAGGAAAGGTGCAGTGGTAGTTGACCAATAAATGTAAACAAGCATGTTTTTGTGTGGTAACTGCAGTATGGTAAGCAGTCAGTTCACTTTTTAAAAGAAAAAAATAATCAGAATCAAACTAGCAGCTACATTAGCAGTCTCTACAGAATGTGTGTTTTTTAAACTAGGGATTCACAGGCCTAAGGACAGTGTCCCTTTAAAGGTGTGTATATATATATATATATATATATATATATATACATACATACAACACACACATATATATATATATATATATATATATATATATATATATATATAGAGAGAGAGAGAGAGAGAGACAACTTATGCCACAGTGTAATGCGGAACAGTGAAAAGAAATAAAAAGACATTCAACTTGGTACATTGCACCAGGTACAAAACTTTGGTTGGCTTGCTAATAAATATTAATTATCAAGTTCATAGAAACACAGAAATGTGACAGCAGAAAAGGCCCACCAGGCCCACCTAGTCTGCCCAGGTTGCCTAGACCACTGCTAGGACTTAACTGTAACCCCCCCCCCTTGCCAACAGGCCCCTGTGCCTGTCCCATGCCCCCTTGAATCCTCCCACCGTCCTCTCTCCGGCCACCTCTTCTGGAAGCCTATTTCATTTATCCACCATCCTTTCTGTGAAAAAGTGCTTCATAATGTTTCCTCTGAACTTCAACTGTACAATTTGCAAATCATGGCCCCTTGTCTTCGATTGCCCCTTTAGTTGGAAGATGCTCCATACTGCCACTTTGTTAATATCCTTTAAGTATTTCAATGTCTCAATCATGGCCGCCCTCTCTCTCCTTTGTTCCAGGGAGTACATGTTTAGGACCCTCACTCTCTCCTCGTAAGTTAAGTTCATACATGGAAAAGGGTGCAAAGGCATATTATGTAGCATTTACTGATCCCATGGATATATTTAAAGCAGGGGTACTGTCCAGATACATGCTTCTCCTTTACAACGACATAGAAAAAACTTAACAGGATTACATACTCGGTGCATAGTGGAATTTATGCACTTCAAGAAGTGAATGCAAAATGTCATATGACTAGTATATATCTATAAATTTCTTAAGGCATTTTATCTGGCCTCCTTCATAGTACTCTAAGCAAATGGAATTATTTTTTTAAATGCCATGAAGTCAATGCAGTCATTCAGCCCACGTCCCTTCCACACTCCAAGTTCAAAAATTCTAAAACATTCTCTTTGGCCAGTGATAAGCACCCCCAAAAAAAACTATTAATTACTTACAAAAGTGATACAGTGTACCCCACCCATGAACAAATTATTATGCTGGACAATGGTATATATATATATCCAAAATCAAATAATATTAATCAGTGTCAGTGGCTCAGTAGGTAGCACACTCGCCTCTGAGGCCGGGAGATCAGAGGGCTGTGGATTCAGTTCCCACATCTGGCACTTGGGTTAATATCCCAGTACTGACACTGTAGTGCAGCATGAGAGGGGTGCTGCACTTCTGAGGTGCCGTCTTTCGGATGAGATGTTAAACCGAGGTCCCATCTGCCTGGATTGGTGGTAGTTCAGGTGGATGTTAAAGATCCCATGGCACTTATCGAAAAGAGTAAGGGAATTTCCCCGGTGTCCTAGCCAAATTTCCGTCATTCACTAAATATCACCAACAGTTTCATCTGGTTCAAGCTCAGTTGGCATTCATCTGTATCCCCCTCCCCCGAGTCGTGCCTGAAAATAGGCAGGATTTGCCTAGTGCACTTACCCGGTCAGCAAACAATAAATAAAAAAATAAATGGTATATGCAGAGTCCGGTCTCTGAACTGTTCCCACATGGTCATTGCCTATATTTAAATTCACATATTGTACGTCCAACATAAAATGCTTCACAAGACTTCTGACCAACCTCCCTACAAAGCCATACAGTGTACATCTCTTATGCCTCTAACCCTTACACACTTGCCTGTGGCATCCTTTTGATATGGGTTGTTGACTAATACCTACTGCTCAAAATAATAAAAGCCTTATAAGGGACCACTGAGAATGTGTTGCAGAGCACCTGCAATTTTTTGCATCTCTAGGTAACTTTAGCTAACCTTTTTCACAGTGTCCCACTTCCTGTGATCCTGCCTGTAAGTCTGTCCAGCTAGCACACTGTGCATCAGGCAATGGCTAAAATGCATAGCAAAGGTAAAGGCAACTTGACCAAACCTGACCTAAAGCACAGTCTGCCTCAATGGGCTTTAAGCTAAAGGACAAGATGGTTTGTTAAAGAAGTACACTGTCCCTTTCAGCAGGGACAAGCTGTCTGACCTGCAATCTGTCTAAGGGCAATAAAACAGTGACCTGCTCAACTCTGACTCTGCTTTTGTTAAGACTACATGCTGTTCCCACCCCTGCCTCTAACAACTGGTGTTGGGTAAATGCATGTGGTCTGCATGAAACCAATTCATCAAAAGCCCCTTTCTTCCCAGACACTCCAAAGCAACAAGTTATGGTGGCTCTCAAGCCTAACGCATGAAGCATCTGCAATGAGAAGACAGACAACTGCCCTTTATAAACACTGCTCATACCAAACGTCCAGTGCCTGGTATGGTCTAGCAACTCTACAGGCCTGCTCTGACTCACACTGGTAATGGTAAGGTTGTAAACTACTGTAATAATATATTTTGATACAAATTTACATAAAACAATACTCAAAATATGCTTTGTGATATCCCTAATTGTTTTTCTATACCATTGGTAACTAATACTCTGCAAATGATTCCACTGTTCTGACAGATTTATTCATATGGTTTAGCCAAATGGGAAAAAGTGACTCCAGGATTTCAATGGACAGAGCCAGAATGGTAAATATTTTTCTTTGCTTATGTCTTCATACACATCTAGCCAAGGGATATGCAAGTCAACCCAGTCAGCACAATGCACACTTATAAAATGGGTGATGAAAATCATGTAAACTCATTGATCAAAACTTGTCACATGACTGTTGATTATTTCTGACAACTGCACATCTCACCTGAATTATATTGTTTATTTATTTATTTAGTTAAACATCAGTTTAGAAACCTTTGAGCCAGAGGCTCATTTACAAAGGTACCTCGTCACATATTGTTAACAAATATAAGTCAATTCATAAGTGAGATAACACACTCCAGGGTGTGCAGTCACAAGGGAATAATGTACTTATAGTGTATTGTGGAACGTCATTGTTCATCGAAATCCATCTCCCTCTAAATGTTGTTCTGCTGCACTAGTGACATCTGCAGTGCAGCAGAACCAAAAAGTGATGTCTGCAGGACAGCAGAATGACTTTTCATTCTGCTGCAGTGCCAGCATCACACATGGTGTCCTCAAGCAGCAATCTGACAGTTAGGGCATACTGACAGGGCACACACATGGCCTCAGTAAAATGATTTGAAAAAGAAAGATGTGGTAATGTTTTTTTTTTTCCAGCGGGGGACATTCCACAATACACTATAAAGAACAGTACATGTGTAACATTTAATGGCAGGGCTGTTCTTTCACCTCGTTTGTACTATGATGACGGACTACCTCTCGAGCTGCGCTCTCAAGGTAATCCGTTGTTACAGTACCAACTCGGTGAAAGAATAGCCCTGTTGTTAACTGTTACTTATGCACTATCCTATATCTTGGGTAGTTGAGGCACTCAGCTACTTCTCGTGCCTTACAACCACCCAAGGCATGCATTATTCACTACATAAAAGGCCACTGCCTGTTCTGGCAGTTGTTCAGGTGGACCTTAATATCCCAAGGCACATCCCGTAAAGAGTAGGGGTATTTGGTATTGAAGGAGAAACAGAAAAGTACAACAGTACAAAAATAAAACCAAGCAAGTGATCCTTATAAAGCATAAATTACAAACTGAATGACTCAAAGAGAAAAAATTACAAAAACATCAAAAATAAGAGAAAGAGAAAAAACTTGCATCATATAAAGAGATGGGGAATTCACCTGATCGTGGCCAAATTTCCCCCATTCACTAAAAATACCAACTTCAGCTGGTTTCATTTCATTTGCTTATCATCTGCATCAGCCTCTACCCCTGGGACATGGCTGGAAATGGGCAGAATTGCTTAGCCTTCCTTTCTTGGTCAACAAAAACTGAATAAATAAATAAATAATCACACACCCTGCCATGTGGTATCCCTTGCATAAATGACACACTTGCATGCCCTGTCCAGTGTCCATTTCAGGTCACAGGATCATGCCAATGACTCAGCCTAACCTCAGTGACCATGTTGGAATGAGCCAAAATGATGCGCCTGCACTATGCCTTTAATAGGCATGCTACCACGCCTGCCCTTGCTGAGCGCTGCATGAGCACACCTGGAGCTGCCGAGTCCTTCATTCTGACTCCCTCCAGAGTGATGCCGCCAACGTCTGTGAAGAATGACTCTTGGTGGCAAGGCGTCTTTTACATTGTGCAGCATCAGCAGCATAAACATGCATGGCTCACGCAGATCAGGCTTAGAGTTCTGTACCATGTGGTGTGTGTGTTGCTAGAGACTCACCACTAGGTACAGATTGCAAGGTAAGACTGCGGGCTTTCTCTCCATCTGCACAGTTCAGTCAGGTGTTTCAACTGAGTACTTTTTCACAGAGCAATCTCATCACATCTAAGCATATTAGCAGTCAAGCTTTCTCCTGAAGTAGAGTTCTTTGTCAAGCAGGGGAAAGGAGCAGCAAATCATAGAAACATAGACTTTGTCGGCAGATAAGGACCGCTTGGCTCATCTAGTCTGCCCATTTCCCTACCTACAGGATAGGCCGCAGATCCTAGTTAACCAACAACCTATTTCTTCCTACCCCCTACAAGAATTGCCTTATGTCTGTCCCATGCATTCTTGAATTCTCCCACAGTTTTAGACCCCTAATCTCCTCAGGAAGGCTGTTCCATGCATCCACTACTCCCTCTGTGAAATAATGCTTCTCCACATTGCTAGACACCACCCCATCTTTAATTGTGTCCCCTTGTTCTTGCACGCTCTTTTTCTGAAAGATGCTACCCTCTTGGACTTTGTTGATTCCACTGAGGTATTTAAAGTTTCTATCATCCCCCCTTTCCCTTCTTTCCTCAAGGGTATACATATTAAGCTCCTTTAGTCTCTCCTCATATGGCTTTTCTTGCAGACCCTGCACCATTTTAGTTGCCCTCCTCTGGACTGCCTCTATCCTGTCTATGACCTTGCGGAGATGGGGTCTCCAGGACTGGACACAGTACTCCAGATGGGTCTCACCAACTGTCTGTACAGAGGGATAACAACTTCCTGTTTTCTGCTGCTAATGCCTTTCCCTAAGCATCCCAGTATACCCCCAGCCCTCCCTACTGCCTTCTCACATTGCTTGCTAACCTTAAGGTCATTTGATATGATTACCCCCAGATCCCTTTCCTTTTTTGTTGTTGTTACTACCTCCCCCCCACTGTGTATTCTTCCCTGGGTTCTTGTTTCCCAGGTGCATTATTTTACTTCTTTGCTGAATCCTAGCTGCCATACTCTGACCATTCCTCCAACCTTGCCAAGTCCCTTCTCATCCTTTCCACACTCCTGTGTATCAACCCTGTTGCAGATCTTTGTGTCATCTGCAAAGAGGCATACTTTTCCTTCAGTCCCTCTGCAATGTCACTTATGAGGACATTAAAAGGACTGGACCCAATCACTGAACCTCACGGTGCCCACTAGTAACCCCTCTTTCTTCAGAGTGGACTCCATTTACAATTACCTTCTGTGTCCTGTTGTCCAGTCAATGTTTTACAGGCTACCACCCTGGGACCCACTCCCAGGCTGGTTAATTTGACTATTAATCTTTGTGTGGACTGTGTCAAATGCCTTGCTAAGTCTAGGTAGGCCATGTCCACAGCCCCTCCTGGTCTACTACTTTGGTCACCCAGTCAAAAGAAATCTATTAGGTCTGACATGACCTTCCCACTGTGAACCTATGCTGCCTTGGGTCCTGTGCCCGCTGGCCTCTAGGCACTCAACTATTCTTTCCTTCAGAGTGACTCCATCACTTTCCCTACCACAGAGGTCAGACTGACAGGTCTGTAGTTTCCTGCCTCTGTCTTGGTCCCACTTTTGTGAAGGGGAATCACATCTGCCTTCCTCCAGTCCTCGGGTACCACATCATCCTCCCATGATTTATTAAAAAGAGTTGCCAGTGGTTTCACTAGTTCCCCCTTAATTCTTTTAGAATTCTGGGGTGAATTACATCAGGCCCCATTGCTTTGTCCACCTTCAGTTTTAGGAGTTCTTGCAGAACCCTTTCTTCTGTGAAAGGACTGGGATCGACCCCCCTATCAAGAGTGCTTCTGTTAATTGGATTAGGCACTTCCCCTCCTCTTTTGTGAATACCGAGCAGAAATATTCGTTTCAGTATCCCTGCTTTTTCACTGTCCCCTCTGCCCACCACCGTTCATTCTATTCAGCCTCACTATCCCTCCTTTGTCTTTCTCGCTCACTGATGTACCTATAAAGGTTTTATCCCATTCTTAACTGAGTTGGATATCTTTTCCTCAGTTTGGGCCTTTGCTATTCTGACTTCCCTCCTGCTTCCTTCTGCCTTAACTGGTACAGCTCTCTGTCCTGCTCTTTCTGTGTTTCCTTATACTTCGGAATGCTATCTTTTTCTTCCTGATTTTCACAGACCTCTTTTGAGAACCATAGTGGCTTTTTCTTTCGTTTGATTTGTTTATTTGCTTCACACAAAGGCTTGTTGCCTCTGTGATCAGTTTTGATGATTCCCCATTGTTGCCCACACCACCTTCTAGCCTGTTTGCTAGTGCTTTCTGAGGCACTCTCCCATCTTGCCAAAGTCAGCCCTCCTGAAGTCCAGTACCCTCACTTTTGTGGCTTGACTCTGTAGCTGAGTTTAACATGACCCACACTGTTTGATGGTCACTTGTTCCCAGATGGCAACCCACTTCTAGATCTGAGATCCTCTCACTGCCCCCGTTTGAGAGTTCGAGGTCTAAGATTGCTCCCTCACGAGTGGGTTCCGAAACTAGCTGTCTGAGGCCTGCAACCTGTAGGGCATCAAGAATGGCCCTGCTCTTGGATGTGGCTGCAGCAAATGTGCTCCAGTTAACATCTGGCATATTCAGGTCTCCCATCAACAGTATCTCCCCTTTCTCTGCCATTCTAAGAATGCCTTCTATCATATCCTTGTCCATTCCCTCCCCCTGACATGGGGGTCTGTACACAACCCCTGTGCGGATTGTGGTGCCCTTTCCAGTCTCCAAGGTGACCCACAGTGCCTCCTCTCCTCCCTGTTTACTCTTTTGTTCAGTTGCTTTTATCCCTTCCTTTACATGAGAGCTACTCCTCCCCTCTTCTCCCCTGCCTGTCTCTCCTGAGGTTATGTACCCTGGTATGTTAACATCCCAGTCATGGTTCTCTGTGTACCATGTTTCTGTGACTGCTACGATATCCAGGCATCCCTCTTCCATCAAGGCCACTAGCTCAGGAGCTTGTTGCCCAGACTACAGGCACTGGTACTCATTACCCTCCATTTCCTGATGGCCTTACTCCTTTTTGGCCCATCCCTGTCCTTCTTGCCTTTGTCACTTTCTCCATTTACCCCTGCCCTTCTCCCTATCGACACCTCTATGTTGGTGTTTACCGCACTTACTTCCGTGATTTTTTTTGGGGGGCTAGGATTTCCCTGCTCCTTTCCAGATCAGAGGATATATTAATTATAAAAAAAAGAGAGAGAAAGAGAGAGGGTGAAAAAAGGCTGACGGTCAGTGTCTCTGTGACAGCATGAAGTAGAGCAATGGGGGAGGTGGCCTTTTAGCCACCAGAGCAGTCACCTTGTGGTAACCTGCATTAGGCACGAAATAAAATAGTTGAAGATGAAAGAAGACCCTATCCTACAGAATAAAAAAATTAACCCAAGAAGGAAATGACAGAGGGCAGACAGACTGTTTTGTAACACAGGGAGAGACATAGCTTTTTGACTTTGCTCTATTCTTCTGTTTTCTAGAAGGCAGCAAAGTAGTGAGCAGATTCAGTGCTGGGGAGAGAATTAAACCAAAAAAAAAAAAGGCATGTGATGTGAGGGGAAAAAAAAAAGCTTGTGTAAAGTAAGTAGAAAGCAGAAGTGGGATCTCTTCCACAGTAACACTAAGATGGAAGCAGCCAGGAAAGTAAATAGAAATCAAGGGGGAGAGATTTTAAAATAAAAGAGAATTAAAGGCAGAGTTGTGTGGCTTCATCACAGTGTTACATGTAGTTGTTAAAAAAATGTCATTCAATCGTTTGAATGGTCCACACTTTTCTTGTAATTATTTACCTTTTTCACAGAAACATAGAAGTTGTCATCAGGTAAGGACCTCTTGGCCCACCTAGTCTGCCAGTTTTCCCTGCCTACTGTGCCACTGCACACCCTACTCGATCTCCGGTCGTCTCCTCCCCTCGCCTCACTACCAAGGTCCCCTTGCATCTGTCCCATGCATGCTTGAATCCCATCACCCTTTTGGTACCCATCACCTCTGCTGGAAGGCTGTTCCAGGCATCCACCACCCTCTCTGTGAAGAAGTATTTCTTCATGTTTCCTCTGAGCCTCTCCCACCTCCAACTTCATAGGGTGAGCCCCTTGTCCTCGAGCTTCTTTTTCTATGGAAAATGTGCTGTCTTCCTGTACGTTATGTCCTCAAGCTTCTTTTCTATGGAAAATCGCTACCTTCCTATACGTGCAACTATTGCCTGAGCTTCTTTTTTCTGTGGAAAATCGCTACCTTCCTGTCGTTATGTCCTGAGCTTCTTTTTCTATGGAAAATGCGCTACCTTCCTGTATGTTATGTCCTCGAGCTTCTTTTTCTATGGAAAATGCGCTACCTTCCTGTACGTTATGTCCTTGAGCTTCTTATTCTATGGAAAATGTGCTGCCTTCCTGTACGTTATGTCCTTGAGCTTCTTTTTCTATGGAAAATGTGCTACCTTCCTGTACATTATGTCCTCGAGCTTATTTTTCTATGGAAAATGCTACCTTCCTGTACCTTATTAATACCTTTTAAGTATTTTTAATGTTTCCCTCCTCTCCTCCAGAGAGTACATCCAGAGAGACTTGGTTCATCGTTATACCCCACCCAGCCTGATTGATCTCATCAACCGTAAACGTACTCAGTGCACCCTATGCTCCATGGCCTTCCCCCTCCTGGTTACTCCCAAACCCCTTCTTCTGGTTGGCAGGCGGTCATTTGCCTTTACAGCAACATCTGCCTGGAATTCACTCACACATGAGATTCTCTCCTCTACCTCTCTCGCTCAGCTCAAACACAAACTTTCAAGCTATCTTCTTGTCCTCCCTCCCTGCACCTGTTTCCACTAACCTACTTCTCCAGATAATCTCTGCACTGCTTAGAATTTATACTAAGCACTAAGCCTAATGGCTCGTTCGTCATGCTGTAACATGGTTTGACTCCAAGGTCACCTTGTAACTGTACCTGTAATTGTATATCATTGTATCAAACTGTTCATTGTATTTGTTCTCTCCTAAATGTTGTACTTATGTTGTATTGTTTCAATCTGGGTCGCCCCTGAAAAGGGGACTGTACTGGCTCAGTGGGCTTATCAGATTACCAAATTCAATAAATAAATACATAAAACATGTTCAGTTCCTTGTGTCTCTCTTCGTAGGGCTTTTATGCAGGCCCTGCACCTTTTTGGTAGCCCTCTTTTGTACCACCCCTGGCTTCCATCTTATCAGTGTCCTGCCGGAGGTGGGGCCTCCAGAACTGGACACAGTACTCAGGGTGGGTCTTTCCAGTGATCTGTACAGGGGTAATATTCTTTCTTCCTACTGGTGATACCCCTCCTTATGCACCTGATCATCCTGCCAACCTTCCCCACTGCCTTATCACACTGCTTGACTACCTTCAGGTCATCAGAAATAACTAACCCCAGGTCCTTTTCCTGTTTGGTGGTTGCCAGTACTTTCCTTTACCAACTGGTATGTAGCCCCCTGGTTTCTGTGCCCCGAGTGTATGATTTTGCACTTTTTTGCATTGAAATCCAGCTGCCAAACCCTTGACCATTCTTCCAACCTTTTTCAAATCATCCCTTATTTATTTATCCCCCTGTTGTGTCTACTCTGTTGCAGATTTTTGTGTCATCCGTGAACAGGCATACTTTCCCATCTAGCCCTTCTGCAAAGTCGCTAATAAAGATACTGAAGAGGACCAAGCCTAGTATAGAGTTCTGAGGCACCCCGCTGGTCGCCTTGCCTTCTCCAGAGTGGACATCATTTACTACCACCCTGACTCCTGTGGCTTACCCAACTTCTTACCCAGTTTATAACTTTTTGACCCACTCCCCAACAAGACAGCTTGTTCACCAGTCTTCTATGTGGAACGGTGCAGAAGGCCTTACTGAAATCCAGGTAGACCACATCTACTGCTCCTCCCTGATCCACTACCCTGGTCAGCCAATTGAAGAACTTTATTAGGTTTGTCTGGAAACATCTCTCCCCCTTTGAAACCATGTTGCCTTGGATCCTGTAATCCACTGGTTACAAGGTATTCCACTATCCTTTCCTTCAGTAGCGCTACTTTGCCCACTACCGGAGTCAGGCTGACAGTTCTGTATTTCCTGCCTCCTCCCTGTTTCCACTTTTGTGAAGTGGGACTGCATCTGCCCCCCTACAATCCCTTAGAACCTCCCCTGTTTCTAATCATAAGTTGAATATAGTTGTCAGAGGTGCAGCCAGCACCTCATTGAGATCCCTCGGTATCCTGGGGTGCACACCATCAGGTCCCATTGCCTTATCTACTATTAATTGTGCTAGTACCTTGCAGACTTTCTCCTCTGTAAAAGGACTGGTGTCCACCTCCCTACCATTTATGCCCTTGTTCCTTATCTTTGATCCATCACACACCCCTTCTTCTGTAAATGCTGAACAAAAGTATTTGTTCAATATGTCTGCCTTCTTTTGGTCCTCCTCCTCACAAACCCCTTCTTCCCCTGTTATCCTTACAATTCCTCCTTTGGTCTTCCTCTTCTTGCTTATATATCTAAAGAAAGTTTTATCCCCTTCTTTTACTAATTGGGCAAGGTTCTCCTCTCTTTGTGCCTTTGTGCGTCTAACTGCCTTCCCTGTCTCTCTTTGTTTCTCCTGGTAGTTTTCCCTGTCCTAGCCTTCTGTGTCTTTTTGTACTCTTTTTTTTATGCTCCTCCTCATCCTCCTGGCCAGCCACTCCTTCAGGACACCAAGGCCCCACAGGCTCCTCCTCTGGTCACAATCTGCTGCCCCCCCTCGACTACCTATTGATTCCCTGGGTGACCCGACGTAATCCTTCATTGGATGGGTTCCCCCCTCTGGGGGAGAAATGCCCAGAGGCACAACTGCTTAACCTGGGGTTCGGCGGCAGGGGTGGTCAGCATGGGGCTGTCCGGGCTATCACGGTGTGCTGGGGACCGGAGGCCATCATCTGGTTGGACCAGGAGGCATTTTCCAGTTTTCTTGGCCCACCCCACTCAACTCTGATTGGCCTGTAGGAGTGGCAACCTGAGGCAGGGATGCCCGATGGTGTGTCAAGGCTTCATGTCCCCTAGCGCATCACCCAATGCACCTGCAGCTGCCAAGGCTCTGCCTACCCTCCTGAGGGGGGGAAGCATCCAATGGATGCTCTGGATCCCCTTCCTGCCAGTCTCCACTCCTGGCACCTGGGCTCGGGGCTCGAACCCAGGTCGTGGTTCGCTCGGCTACACAGAGCCAGCCTTTTTGTACTTTCTAAATGCTAGTTTTCTTTTGCTCTTACTTTCTCTGCTACATTTTTAGAGGACCATATTGGTCTCTTTTTTCTCTTGCCCTTGTTAACCTGCCTGACACAGAAATTTTTTGCTTTTTCAATGCCTCCCTTTATTTTTGTCCATAGTTCCTTGATTCCCCCCAGATCCTCTGTCCCTGCCAGGGCATCCCTGAGGCATTCTCCCATTTTCCTGAAATTGGCCCTCCTGAAGTCAAGGACCCTTGTTTTAGTGTGGCCCAGTCCTTATATTGAACCACACTATACAGTGATCGCTAGACCCCAGGTTGTCACCCACTGTGACATCAGCAACACTGCCCCTGTTTGTCAGTACCATGTCCAGTATCCCCCTCATGAGTGGGCTTCTTAACTAATTGCCTGAGGAACATCCCTTGCAGACAGTCCAGGATGTCCTGATTTCTGACTGTTGCTGTAGCTGGTAGGCTAATCCAGTCCATGTCTGGTAAACTGAAGTCCCCCACCAGAAACACCTTCCCCTTGCATGCAATCCTTTGGATGGCTTCCATCATGTTCTTATCCACCTCCCCACCCTCCCAGCCCCCATGCTGGAGGTCTGTAGATCACTCCTTTTCAAACAGTGGCCCCCTTATGTGTTTCCAGAGCAGCCCACAGTATATAAGCTCCTCCCTGCTCTCCCTGTATTTCTGTGGCTTTTATTTTATTTTTAGGGTCAGTGGGTCAATTGACCAATCAAATTTAATTTCCTTTTTATCAAATGAAGTTTATTCAACATTTTCAGATACACAATGAATACTCACAAAAACATTCATTCTCCATAACATAACACTCAAATGTCATTTCTAGAATGAACACTGCTTCTCATGCACTACAGACATATAGTGGCAGTGGCCATCAAAGAGCCACATAATTCATCCAGAACCCTTTCAAGCACACTACCCAAGTATTAAAGGTTTGGAGTATCGCATTCAAGTTTATGTCCCTATTATCCCCACTGTGCACATGCAATAATTATAAGGTAGGCAGGAACAATTCTGCAATCTGATTGGTCAGTTTGCATCTTTACCCATGGGTAAATCCTGCAATGACTCACAGCAAAAGGACCACTCATCCTCATTACATACATTAATATCCTTACAACCACCTCTCAGAACTTAAACAGCAGCTGACACCTTCAGGAGAACTTTAACAAAACACTACATATAGGCACAGTTCAGCTTGTATTTCACAGTAGTTTTGTATTCTTCCTCCCCATTATTTATTACTGAAGTCATCTGCATGAAAACAGGATCTTTGCTCCTGAGTTAATATATTCCTGTTGCTTTCTCCCTACCTGAGGTCACAATGCCCTGTTTATGAAATCACAGTTACTACCATGCCAATACATTGTGATGTCACAACAGAGCATTATAGAAACATAGAAACATAGATTTTGACGGCAGATAAGGACCGCTTGGCCCACCCAGTCTGCCCATTTCCCTACCTATTAGATAAGCTGCAGATCCTAGTTAACCAGCAGCCTACTTCTTCCTACCCCCACCCCCTAGAATTGACTTATGACTGTCCCATGCATGCTTGAATTCCACCACTGTTTTTGACTCCACAACCTCCTCCGGAAGGCCATTCCATGCATCCACAACCCTCTCTGTGAAAAAATACTTCCTTAAATTACCTCTGAGCAGCCCCCCTTCTATCTTCACATTGTGCCCCCTTGTTCTTGCACACCTCTTTTTTTGAAAGATGCTACCCTCTTGGACTTTGTTGATTCCCTTGAGATACTTGAAAGTTTCTATCATGTCCCCCCTCTCTCTCCTTTCCTCGAGGCTATACATATTCAGCTCCTTAAGTCTCTCTTCATATGTCTTCCGGTGCAGGCCCTGCACCATTTTAGTTGCCCTCCTCTGGACAGCCTCCATCCTGTCTATATCCTTGCGGAGATTGGGTCTCCAGAACTGCACGCAGTACTCCAGATGGGGTCTCACCAACTGTCTGTACAGAGGGATAATAACTTCCAGTTTTCTGCTGGTGATGCCTCTCCCTATGCATCCCAGTATCCCCCAGCCCTCCTTGCTGCCCTCTCACATTGCTTGCCCACCTTTGGTCATCTGATATGACTACCCCCAGGTCCCTTTCCATTTTTGTTGTTGTTAGTATCTCACCCCCCATTGTGTACTCTTCCCCTGGGTTTTTGTTTCCCATGTGCATTACCTTGCACTTCTTAGCACTGAATCTAAGCTGCCATACATTTGACCATTCCTCTAACCTTGCCAAGTCCCTTCTCATCCTTTCCTCCCCACCTTGTGCATCAACTCCGTTGCAGATCTTTGTGTCATCTGCAAAGAGACATACTTTTCCTTCCAGTCCCTCTGCAATATCGCTTATAAAGACATTGAAGAGGACCGGTCCTAATACTGAACCCTGTGGTACCCCACTGGTAACCCCGCTTTCTTCAGAGTGGACTCCATTTACTATTACCCTCTGTGTCCTATTCTCCAGCCAATTCTTTACCCAGGATGTCATCTTGGGACCCACTCCCAGGCTGGCTAACTTGTATATTAATCTTTTGTGTGGGACTGTGTCAAATGCCTTGCTGAAGTCTAGGTAGGCCATGTCCACAGCCCCTCCCTGATCTACTACTTTGGTCACCCAGTCAAAGAAATCTATCAGATTTGTCTGGCATGACCTTCCCGCTGTGAATCCATGCTGCCTTGGGTACTGAGCCCCTCTGGCCTCTACATACTCAACAATTCTTTCCTTCAGAAGTGATTCCATCATTTTCCCTACCACTGAGGTTAAACTAACAGGTCTGTAGTTTTCTGCTTCTGCCTTGCTCCCACTTTTGTGAAGGGGAATCACATCTGCCCTTCTCCAGTCCTTGGGTACCAACCCATCCTCCCATGATTTGTTAAAGAGGGTAGTCAGTGGTGTCACTAGTTCTACCCTTAGTTCTTTTAGAATTCTGGGATGAATCCCATCAGGCCCCATTGCTTTGTCCACCTTCAGTTTTAAGAGTTCTTTATGACTTGAAGTAGGGAGTAGGCTACAGTGGCAGAAACTATAAGGGAAATCTAAGGGACAAAAATCATGTACTCATGCAAATTTACTCAGTAATAAATAATGAGGAAGAAAAATATGTGGAATGCAAGCTGAGTTGTACCTAATTCTTGCGTTTTTTAACGTTTCCTTTTCGGCGTCAGTAGCTTCTTTAAAAACTTTCAAATGGCAGCCATTTTCCCCCTCACTAAAACCTTCAACTACTGTAGGCCTTCAAAACACTAAAACTCGCATAATTACAAAAAAAATTATAATTAAAGTGATGTTGTGAGATTTAGTTCAAGTTCAAGTTCAAGTTTATTGCAGGGAAAACTCCATTGAGCAAACTCATTCACAAGGAGGTCCTGGAACATTTACACTGACATACGAAACACTACATGCAAGGTATTATTGCAATAAAGGAAATAAGTGCGAACAAAGTTCATCTCTGTCACCTCATGAATGGGTACAACTTATAAGGCAGAATTCAGACAGTAACCTGATTTGGTTATCAGCTAATACAGTTAGGTGCAACCAGAGAGAAGGTAAGAGACCTCGGAGGGTGAAAAGAGCATCAGAGAACAGATATGGATATGGAGTACAGACAAATGTTCGAGGGCAGATATAGTTAAGGGTTAAATAAAAGTAGGTGGAGTTAGGAGTAAGGGAGAAGAAGGGGGAAATGATGTAATTAGGAGATCAGGAGGAAAATGACAGAGTAAGCAAGAACTGGGTATCTACACTATGACAAATTATTTTTATCAATTATGCACCCGGTTGGGTCAAGCAGGGGCAGTCAGTTACACTCACTTACATTATGTGGAAGCCTATGTCGGCGAATGTATTTTAAGGTTCATTTTCAAATGTAATTCCAGCACTGTATTAAAATAGAAGGGATCACAATTTCACTCCAGAAAGGTAGCCAGCCAGTCTCTTTACTTCCTGGTTGTGGAGATCCACTCCCTTCCCCCACTCTGGCATGTAATGACATGTGACCTGGGAGAGCATAAACATTGCCAGTTTGCGATTAATGAAGGACACCACTCAAGTAAGACTGCCCTTTTTTGTCGAGTTGTGTCCTTCATTAATCTCAGACTGGCCATGTTAATGTTAAAAAATGGACTTGAAAGTGACACCCATTGACTTTAATGGGGCGCACCTCCATGCTCTTCCTGGTCACATGTCATTACGTGCATGAGAGGGAGGGCAGATCTCAGTAACTGGGAAGTAAAGGGGTCTGCTGGCTGCCTTTCTGGGGTGAAATTATGATTCCTTCTGTTTTAATACAGGACTGGAATTACATTTGAAAATGCACCTCAAAAGACATTCGACATAGGTTTCCACATAGTGTAAGTGTTTCTCCGCACTAAAGATTTCACATCACTTTAAATGTTGGTTTTCCTTATCACTCCCGTGTTACGCACACATACGTATTTAAAAAATGAAGTACTACTCAGTTTTATTTTCTGATGTTTCTTTGCTTACCATGAAAAATCCCCCTCCCATGCTAAACAGCTTATCAAGAAAATCTCTGTTGCTTACCCTGCCACAGATAAAACTGAGGTCTGTCTCCATATTAGGTCTTGTGTTGTGAGTGTGTGCCTGGGTGGGTTGAGCATTCTGCCACCAAAATTGTGCAGAATTTTGAAATCTTGTATTCCATGATAAACATTCTAGGTTTGTGGATGGGCAGGGGAGATAGCATTCAGCCAGCAAAATTATGCAGAAGTTTGAATTCTTGTATTTCATGGTAAATAATCATTACATTTACTGAATGTGGGGAACAACCAAAAAGGAAGTAACAGGGTAAGAAAGCGAGACAGATGCAGATCCTAAGTGCTTGAAAAAAGATACTACCATATTTTTTTAAAGCACATGTACAGAAACTAGGAAAGGGTGAACCTCTTCAGGATAAATCACCTTCTGAGACACATTTTACTTCCAGCTGCACAAAACAGTCGGATTTGGGACAATTTTATTAACTGGCAGATACATCACGTCATATTTATTGCATTTTCAATAAAATATTTAATTAAAACATTCATTTTTTTATGTGTGTTTTAGTGTCCTTCATAGCTGGATCCATTCTATAACTGTAATAAAGCCCTCCAGGGTGTGGGTTGCTGTGAGATTTGTCCACTTCTCATGTGGTTTAAGACACTTGGCTATGTCTCATACCACAACAAACGACATGTGGGTTACTCACAATGACCCACACTGTCATGCCTTACAGCTTAAGAATGCAGTCGGCTGCTTTCTCTAAATGTGACTCCTGCCTGTGCGAGATTCTAATTCACTTTTATTGACCCTACCTGACATTTTTCTCTGCAGGTTACAGTGGTCCTTCTTTACAGTGAATACCTCAGGGGCTAGCCAAGTTGTTCCCCCCAGCAAGGGTTCCCTGTAGTAAGATTTTGTTAATATGCTTATTAGACAACAACTGACACCATCACAGGTGTTCACTGTAAGAGAGAAACCCCTCCTTACCCCAGGGTTCACTATAGTGAAGGAGCAATGTGTATTCCTAAAATTAACTGTACCGCAATTAATTTCATTGGATTTGCAGGACATAAATTTATTACCTGAAATAAAGATTTTTTGTTCTAACCGCTAGCAGTTTAGGACTGAAACTATTACTGCAAAACATGGCATGGTAAAAGTCTGGTATATTCCATATCATTTGGGGACAAATGTTTTTCTTCCACCAGAAGGGATGATTCACATAAGATGTCACGAGCATTATTAATTTCGGCATTATAGGCTCAAAACTGCAATACCACTAGTTCCTCAGGGCAGGTACATGTAGCTGTGGGCAGATTACTTTCTGATGTTCCTGCCACCGGTGCCGGAACCTATGAGTGTGGGGGTGCTGCAGCCCCCCCCAACTTTTGCCCATGAGCATTCCAAGTGCCCCTTTGTTTGCAAAAACTACCTTTTTCACCCTGTACCCTTATAAACTTCAACACCCACACATTCCCCCATATTCCAGCACCCATGATTTAACTTGGTGCCCAGGGTACAAGGGGTGAAACAGTTAGACTGTGTCCCCCCACCCCCGTAGTTCAGCACTATGTCAAGCAGAGAACTGTAATGCTCTCTGAGGTGCCCAGTGAAACTGACTATGACATGCTGTGCTAAAGAAAACCTTGTCAACCTCACTTTTCTGCCAGATCCTCAGGCTATATAGTATGGTGTAGAGCACCCTGCTACAGGAAGAGAGAGACGGTAAAGAGAAGGCACAGAGGGGACAACACTGGCACAGAATTAGGACGGTATCAAGCAAGCAATAAATGCAGTTTATTGCTGAGCAAATTGAGAGAAAAATCTCTATTTTACATTTTGAACCACACCAAACAGTGTAAGAGATACAGTACATGAAGAATACATCACATACAATACAATGTATTTTATAAAAAAAAAAAAAAAAAAGCATATTTGGGTTAAAGTGTGTAGATAGAATAACAATCAGATCAACAATAACATTCACACTGACTGTACAACAATCAGGTAGTTAAAGGTAGAGAGAGGATGAGAGAGAGAGACAGAGAAAGTGCACATGACAAAGGGGCAGAGAAACAAAGAGAGGTGACAGCCCGGTGGTGGCACTTTCACTAATGAGTAGTACTCCTCCTCATCTATCAAATCAAGGAAAAGGGTATGTTTAAAATTAGCAACAATATGGACAATAGGGGAAAAACAAGGAATGGGGTACTTATTTTCAAAACGTGCAGACAAGTATGGGTACCACTTTATATTTTGAGTGCCACCACCGGGGGTGACAGAGAATATGAAAGGAGGGTCAAAGCATGCAAGGGGCCGATTTCAAAAGGAGTAACACAAAAACAGAAGGTGAATTGCTTAAAATGCAATCATTTAAATTTTATAAATATAACTCGTGGAAGTGCCGTGCTACGCAGTTTGCACCATTTCCCCCCCCCCCCAAACATTCAACTTTTCCTGGACGTCTACAAAGGTTTGCTGATGACTCTTGAGGAAATAACAGTGGAAGGCAAGCATTGAGGAAATGCTTAAAAGCTGCATTTCGTAACTCAGCTGTCTTCATTCCCATCAGTGCTGGAGATCAGCTACGTGTATGTCACTCTGCTGGCTCTGCGCCTGCAGGATGACCCAGACAGAAGGCAATCCCAACCCTGCTGTTGGGCAGGAGCCAGAAGGAAAAGTCAGCTTCCTGCACCCGTCTCTCGCACTTTCATTCACTCTCATTAGCTGCTGGAAGCTTACCCACATCTCCCCAGCATGAGGCGGTGATGCAAACCCAAGCCCTTCCCCTTTCAAAGACAGAAAGCATTACTACTGCAAAACTGACAGCTGAAAACATGCTGGTTTAACCTTTGATTTTCCAAAGCATAAAAGAAAACATGCATGCTGCCATGAAAGACAGATTTTATACAACTTCATAAATGAAGTGCTAGCATCAGTATCAGTTAAGGACAAGGCCTGAAGGTACAAGAATGATATTTTGATCCCTCTGAATGACATGGATGATGGAATATTGGAAAAAAGACATACCATAATGCAGTCGTTTTAATTCCCATCTGCCTTGCAGACCAGCAGCATCATCGTTTTGGCTGAATGCCTACTGGATAACTCAGAGAGGTGGAGGAGATTCTATCTCCGCTGTTGGACAGGTGCCAGCTTCGTAAACCATTTTTTTCTCCATCTCAGTCACTCTTACTGATCTGCTGGCTGCTTACCTACATCCCCCCAGCATGAGATGGTGATATAAACCCCTGCCCTCCTCCATTCCTAGAGAGAAGACATTACCACCACAAAACCGACAGCTGAAAACAGCTGGTTTAACAAAGCAGAGCAACACAGAAAATGGTGGCTGATAAAGGCCTATCGGCCCATCTAGTCTGTCCAAGCCTGCCTCATTGTGAAACTGTGCCTTTCTCAGTCCTCATTTTTTCCGCCCCCCCATCTGTCCCATACACACTTTTCCCATGTGCCTGTCCCACAGCTTTTTTAACCCTCCTAATTTACAGTACAGATGACCTCTTCAGGTGGCCAGTTCCAGTCGGCCACCACTCATTCTGTAAAAAAAAGTATTCCAGACACACTTTCTGAACCCACCTACCAATTTCATGGCATTTCCCCTGGTGTCCACTTTACTACTCATTTTGAACTCACTCCTGCCCAGCTTGTTTATCCCACTGAGGTACTTGAACGTCTCTGTTGTGTCATCCCCTTCCTCCTGTCCTCCAGCATGAATATATTGAAATCCCACAAGTGCTCATCATAAGACCCCCATCCTTTGCCCCTGCATCATTTGGTTGCCACTCTCTGCACTGCCTCCAGCCTATCTCTGTCCTTTCCCACATGTAGGCTCAAAAATTGCAGAAGTATTCTAGATGCAGTTGAAGCAGAGCTCTATACAGAGGCAGTACTACCTCCCTCTTTTTGCTAGTGATCCCCCTCCTGATGCTTCTGATTAGCCTTTTCCACAGCCCTATTACCCTGTGCCGATGACTTCAAGTTCTCCATTATAAACACTTCAGGTCACGCTCTGCCTCCTACACTCTTCTTTCTCCATCATATTCACTTTTAATGATTGCTGGCAGCTTACCCACATCTCCCCAGTGTGAGGTGGAGGTGCAAACCCGAGCCCTCCTCCATTCAAAGAAAGAAGCATGACTACCATAAAACGGAGGGCTGAAAACACAGCTGGTTTAACACTTCAGCTTCCCAAACTAGTTTCATGTTTAAACGCACTACAGCTGCTGTGCTCCTTTATGAGAGGCATCCCTTAATGATTTACCAGAGCCATTTCTCAAGTGAAGTCTCAACATCTATACTGGCCGGGGATAATGCTGGGTGGTTTCTGCAATGTTAACCTCAACCCCTGGGATCTAATGAAATGGGGAAGGGGCTGAAAGAAATAGCCTCCGCTTTAAAAACCTCAACTTACAGTTTGGGCAGAGAACACTATAAGTTGTGAAAAAGAGAAATATATACATAGAACATGCCACACAATATGGGGTCATTGAAAACTTGTCGACCCCCCTGTAAAGTGAGTACTTTCTCTGTATGGAAGATCGGGAATAATGACTAGTAATAAAGATGTTCCATTTCTTATGCTGAGTAACCAGAGAGAGTTATTAGCACCGCAGTGTGATGCAGAAAAGTATAGCACCCAAAAAGGAAATCTAGGTGATAAAGTAACGGACAGCAACAGTTTAACCTTCTCCTTCGACAATATATTTGTGGAATGACAGTGCCCAAAACCAAATTATCGTCATACACTTAAGTAATAAAACTGAGAACTCTTCCCTTTCCTGGAGGCTCCAGATAAGCTACATTCCAGTTCTTTTACAAAAGGATTTTCAGTCAGTTATGCCAGGTTACCAGGGCACCCTTCATACCAGGAGGCATCAGTGCTGACTGGTGGCTCAAAACCTGCCATGCCAGCTATCCCTCCCAGGTAGGATTTATAGCAATACACAGGCTCAAAAATAAAAGTTGTGCTCGAGGATGGACTCTGTATGCTGGAAGGTCTATTGTAACACAACTGTGGAGTGGTAGGGGGCACAGAAGATTCCTGATAGCTAAATATTTTTAAACGGACACCCAGATTTAGGGTAAAGGCCGGATCACACACATACTACTCATATTACCAGCTCTTACAAGTTTGTTATTTGTACGTTTGTTTAAATTTTTTCTTTGGACTCAGTGCTATGAAGTACCTCTGAATAACTGGAATGTAATATGTATTGCACTGCTGCAAGTTATGCTGTTCTCTGTATGTGTGTTGTTTTAAGAAAAGTTTCATAAAAAGAATTTTCAAAAAAAAAAAGCCAGGTCACACTCATACTAATTATATTACCAGGTTACAAAAACATGCTCAATCTATTGGCTTTACTAGATTATTTAGTGTTATAACATGGGGTACGAAAAATAAGCAACCCAACTGGTGAAACAGCATTGCCTGACCATTGATTAACTAACAGTAAATGCACAGTTGCCATAAATCACTGTCCACCAGTATCAGTGGCCAGAATGGCACTCGTTACCTTGTTCTGAAATGAAAACTCAGAGCCATCCATTAGTAAAGCAACAGCAGTGAAATCTTCCCCCAACTTATGTTAAATGTGACCATTCCCATTGCCATTCCCTCCTGCAGCATTTCTCCCCAGCATACTTGTACAGCACAGAGGGTTTCTTATTTTTTGCCCATGTTAGTGTCTGCAGTTTGATAAGAGAGACAGAGACAGTGGGACTGGGACATGCAATCCAAAGTTGCAGCAATCCCCTGTTTTTATCTCTCTCGCTCTCTACTGAGGCATAGACTCACTAAAAAAACACTTTTCCTTGTCTCCGGTGCAAACAATCAGAGAGACATTGGGGCAAGGAGGTAGTTGGGGAGAGAGATTGCGAATCCTCACTGTCACATTTAATTCAAAGTTTTTGCAATTTCTGCACTCTCTCTGTCTGTCTGTTGAGGCAGTTTGTTGTGTGACAGTGAGCAAGTCAGAGAGACACAGCGGGAGAGACACACTGCACTGACAGAGAGTGAGAGGCAAACACAGGAGCAAGAGACAGAGAGAGAGAGAGAGCAACACACAATCCCCCCCCCCCCCGTCACAGCTTGCTTAACCATGTGGGGAGGGAGAGAGACGCGCTGCAGTGACAAAACGAGAGACAGCAAGAGGCAGCACAGTACAAGGCAACTGCAGTTGCTGTAAGTTAAATACAATCTTACAGTCCAATCGGGTAACACTGGTTGTATTGCCTTGTATGCTTCATAGATCATCAGTACTTGCATATGACACTTATAGCGGTAGTTTTTATGTTTCAGCAGGCTACAAAAAGGGAATTACTTTCTGTGCTGGAAGGATACATCATCCAAAATCTAATTTCCAGCCTTAAAAACACCATTTCTGTCAATTGTTCACCTGAAAAGGATGCCCCATGTTATAAGTGTGATAACCCGCAACAGGGTATGGGGTTATTGGGGATTAGCTAACACCCCAGGTGCTGTGAGGGTACTTGGCCTGCAGCCTTGTGCCTCACAATGTACCCAAGGTGATGCTTAATCCCCAGTAACCCCATACCTTTTTGTGGGTTATTGCTTACCTGATTCACTGAAACAGAGCAAAACCATAGCTGACCTAAATTAAAACATAGGCTGCATTCCCCATTGCCAACCCACAGTAAAACAATACTGAACCCCATTAGGGATAAAATGTATTGTGTTTTTAAGTAAAGGTTTCTGGTCCTCTAGCCCTGCTCTGAGATTCTGCAATCACATACAGAGCAGACATTTTCTTCCATAGGGAGATTGTTACTGGAGTTTGAGGTGAGTAGTGCTGTTCAAGCTACAAACCAGTGTCAGGGCAGGGGACAATGTGGAAGTGGGCTATAGACAGCAAAATCAGATGAACAGGGAATGATGAAGCAACAAGCTAAGAGGACAAAGTGTCTACAGGGATCTATGGGCATTGACTGCTGAAACTGAGTTCACTTAAAAAACCTGTAAGAACTCCTTTACTATACCTGTTAATACGTAAAAATAGAAGGAGGATCAACCTACTAATGCAAGCAAAAGAAATAATTTGCTAGTATTGACTGATTCAAACCAGATAGCATTTCTGCTGTTGGTCATTGTGCTGCCATAACTTTACCAAGCAGCATGTAGGGCTGGTAAGTATAAGTACTGATGAAAGTTCAGAGCTGGCAACACGGGATTTTATTACTTATCTGACAGGGCCTTCCCACCTGTCATCTTTGCCTTCAGTATTAATCTACAGTACACTGCTTTTGGACTGAGCAACTCCATTTTTTTCATGTGGATCACTCATCAAGATATCAGCATCTCATCAGCATCCTTTTGCTTGTAAGGACACTGGTGAGGTGGTAACATCAAACAGAAGCCCCGAATACTACTGCATGTAAGATGAAAATTCAGAATGACAATGACATTGAACAGGACCCCTCGGAATTAATTGCTAACTCTGGAGGGGTAAGAAACATATGCTAATTTTAACACTCATTACTACCTGCAGCGCTTTTGAAGTTCGAGCTTCCATTGCTTAACCTTGATACAAAATGGCCACCTAGGTAAAACTGAGTGAAAGGAAAACATGTTCAAACCAGTGGTGTAGCCAATTTCCATAGGGCCTAGGTTCAAGGGTATGTTATAAGGCCCCACCCTCCCGGGCCCCCTCCCCCAGCCCCCTCCCGTTTTGAGATCTAAGAGTGTGCTAAGCTTATGTTAACCAATATAGACAAATCATAAATTAACTAAAATTTCTGTTTCCAAGCCTTTTCATCAGCAAACACGTCAATTGTGTTGGATACATCAATGTTTCTTGCTCTTTCATTCTCTACTGAAAGAATTGCCAAGCAAGATAGTCAGTCCTGCCTCATTGTAGTACGAAGATAATTTTTTATGTCTAAACTTCGGAAAAAAGACCGTTCAGCAGTAGAAACAGTTACAGGAATTGTTAGAAACAGCAAACATGCAGTGCAAACATCAGGAAAACTGGATAAAATAGTGTTGTTTTTCAACAATCAGCAGTGTTGCTAGCTCTTTCACAGTGGATATTTTCTTTATTTCAGAAATCAAGCATGATTGTAATGAAATCAATTGAGCTGCAAAATTAAGGGAAAAGACTGCAGAGTATCTTTCAGCCAAAGCCACTCCAGCAGAATGAAGTTCTTCATCCGAAGAATGTACAATAAACTTCGGAGTGACACAATGGAAGTCATGCACAATTTCTTTCAGGCTTCGGAACCGATGGTCAAGCTGTGTTATTAATATGTCAACACTGGCATAAAAAACATGTACTGTGAAACGACTTCCCAGATCAGTTAATCACTGGTCAGCTGATAACTCATCAAAATTACATTTAACTTTTGGTGCTTGCTTAGACTCAAACTTATCTGTCACTCCCTATGTTTGAGCAACTGTGACCGCTGACTCTCTGACATCAGCAAAACTATTCCTAAGATCTTTCATCACTTTGTGTATTCTCTAACATCTCTGCAGCTTTGCCTAGGTCTTGTGTTTCACATTGTAATAATTTTGAAACAGCATTTATTGTTTCAAAAACTTTAGTCTGAAACACAATCATCAAAACCACATTGAAGCTTTCCAGCTGTTTTCATAAAGATGATGCTTCATCTCTCTAATCGGGCTTATCTGTCTTGAGAATGATTTCAGACAAGACCTTGAGTACATCTCTGTATCTGTATCTTAAAGCAATCAAAGACTCATAGCATGAAGACCAACGAGTTGCACAGTCTTTTTAAAGTTAAGTCTGACTCGCTAACAAATTATTTCAGCAAAGCCCATTGACAAATGCTGTGTCCAAAAAATGTATATAGCCACTCAACTAAGTCATAGAAGTTCCGAAGTTCGGTGATCGTACGTACAGAATCGTTTTACAATAGATACAGATTATGAGTGGCACAATGCACATAGCTAGCACTGGGTTGTTTCTCAGCAAGTCTTGCTTGCACTCCAGAGTAGATTCCGCTCATATTCGAAGCACCATCATATTCCTGACCTCGTAGTCTGATAGTTCTAGACCTTTATCTTCAATGCAGTTAATAATATCCTGTTTCAGCTGAGCACTTGATTGACCCATTACTTCATAAAAGCCCAGGAAACTCTCGTTGATATTTATTTTGGCAGGATTGTCTTCTTCTTCATTTTCTATAGTAATGTAGTGAAAAACCTGACTTAGCCGGTCGACTTTTGATAAGTCCTGTGTTGTGTCCATTATTACTGAATAAAATGAAGCTTTCTTAATGTCATTAACAATACTTTCCTTAAGCTGATCTGCCAGTCACTGTATGATTTCATTTTGAACTTGTGGGCTCAGGTATGTTGTGGAGCCCTTGGGCTTACTTAAGAGTTATTCAAGAACGGGATCACATTTTGCCAACAGTTGAATAATAGATGAAAAGTTGCCACAGTTTCCTTCACCAATAATCTCTCTGTGCCCTCGAAATGGAAGATTAGACACAGCTAAAGTAAGAGTAACATTTACAATACGATGAAGGATCTGTCTCCAAAAGCCAGCCTCTCTTCTTATGTTTGACTCAATTTCCTCATTGATGGTACTATGGAAGCACCACTGATCATATATTAAGCAAGCTTCCAAATGGCAGTTAGATGTTTTGTGTCTTGCTATGTCTCGAGAAATGTGGTGCCAATCTCTAGTTCCACTTATCCATGTTGAATCTTCAGAGATTTTTTTACGATCCCCAGTCAACAGGGTTGGCAGTAGCATTTGTCTAGCACAGGAGAATAGCACAGCCACGTCCGTTTAAGTTTAAATCCTGCCTTTGTGACTGTTTGATAGTATGATGCTGAAAAGCAACAGTTACTTGTACAGTCACGTGGGAATGGTCCCTCAGGTTGACAAGACTGCTTTTGGTCGGACGTTAATGTTTCTGTGAAGTTCGCTTTGTCAGTCGGATTTTCTCCAGTAAATTCAGTTTCAACTTCTTCAGAACTGCTCATTGTAGTTGAAGAGCTATTAGTGTTTTCATTCTGAAAACAGTCTTCTGCTTGAGGTTTGTTGTTGTTCGTGTTTGGGTCAGTTGTGACGGTCTTGTTAGAGCTGGACGGTTGTTCATTAAAATGTCCAGCAGGGTCACTACAACTGATGCTCTCCACTGCGGTTTTGTCATTGGTAGTTGGCACATCTTCTAAAGTAGTAGTAGCAGTCTTGAAAAACACGTCAATTTTGGGCAATTTTGCAATTTTCTCAGTAGCCTCCTTTTGCTTCTTCCACTTTGCAGCTCCACTCAGTGACTTAGACACGGACATTGTGAACTATTTCTATCACAGTTTCAGTCCTAAACACTTCCAAACTACTTGACCAATTCTGTGTGGACAAATGTCGTTCTAATTAGGACTGTACTCAAACCCTGTATTACTTGTTTAACCAGTGGACAGCGGTGGGATGAATAACTAATTGTTAATCTAACTCCTGGTAGAGCACTATTCTGCTATTAGAAAAACTGTTCCAAAAGAAAAGTGTTAAAAGTGTACTAAGTGTACAAAGTGTTCAAGGTGTACTAACTTTGTTTTTTTCTCTTTTAGATATTTCCTGAAGAAGATCTAGGGTTGAAACATAGATTTTTAATTTTTTTTCTATTTTCAGCGTGCATTTAACATTACAATTTTTTAATGTTTTCCTCACTGACAGGGAGATTTGTCTAAGAATGCTGGTTCATAATCAGAATACATTATTCCAGTCATTTAGCAGTGTTAGTGCCAGTGCCACAGAATGGAATGCTGACAGAAAGAATGTCAGTGTAATGGTGATTAGGCTAATAGGCTGCACATGAAAAAATGACAAGGGCAAAATGTGCCTATTCACAGATGACACCAAACTCTGTGGGAGAGTGGACACTGCTGTAGGGATACAGGACCTAAAGGAAGATCTGGAAAAGCTAGGGGGGTTGTCCATGATCTGGCAGCTTGGCTTCAGTGCTAAGAAATGCAAAGTTAATATGCATACTGGAGCCAGGAATCCCAGGACAGTCACTGAGTACTACTTGGTTGGAGTCCGAGTATCTGTATTAGAGGAGGAGAAGGACCTGGGAGTGATGATCACTAGTGACCTGAAGCACTTCACACAGTGGAAGAAAACAGGAACAAAGGCAACCAAGATGCTGAGATGCGTATCTAGGATGATCAGTAATAGGAGAGAGGAGGTTATACTGACTTTGTACAGGTCACTGGTAAGGCCGCATCTGGAGTATGGAGTTCAGTACTGGTGCCCACACCACAAAAAGGACATTAACCTGCTAGATAAGATCCAGAGGAGGGCTACAATGATGATAGCCAGTCAGCAGAGTAAGGCATAGGAGGGTGGGAACTCTCTTTAATGTCATAAATTATAATACTACTCTACTACTTGATCTGAGGAGCACACATAGAGGTTAACGGATGAAAACCAGTTAATAATAACACTGTGTTCCCATCAAGAGGTTGTTGGCATGACAGCATAGTAAACCTAAAGAGCGAAGCATTATGACGTCCAGATGGGAACAACACAGCGTTGTTATTAACTGGTGCCCATGATCCATATCGTGTGTTATGGTGTATGGTCACCAGTTAATTAAACAGATAGGACAACTATTCTAGTAGCCAGAATAAAGAGTAGCACGTCTGTATACAATAAAAGGACTTACTTACCTTGTCAAGTAATGAAGGTGAACGATGATGACATTTTCTCTTCCAGAAGGTACTAAAGGAAACAGGAAAAATGTATAGCTTGCAAGTTGCAACTTGCTCTGAAAGGTCAGCGATAACTGGAAAGAAAAATTTATTATGTAAACAAGCAAGTACTGCATTTGGACTGATATTCTGTCTCGTCCTGATACATGTACACTCACACACTGTTTTGTTTTACATGTTCACATAGCACAGCGCAACAGATGAACTATTGAGGGATGCCTAGACAAGCTTATAAAAGAGGCCAGTGTGAGGGTTATAACAGAACAAAGGTCTCCCCTAGCTGACATACCAGTCCGGTGCAGACAATATTCTCCCACAGGAAGGAGGCACCTGGGCCCCACTGACAATGTTGCACCTGACAGAACAGGAAATTACAGTATGTACCAATAAATTTCTGCTTTCTGTAGTGCTCCACATTGTCAATGGGTAGTCATAACACAACTGTGTTCTTATAGAAGCAGTACCCACCCAGAATAACTGCATGGGGATGGGGGGAGAAGAATATTGCCCCCTATGTCATCCTCGTACAGGAAAGGACTTTACACGCTAGCTGCTGCCACGTGCAAAAGTGTCATGTGCAAATAAAAACAACTCCATAACTCCATCATCTGAGCATTGAACATTCTTGGCTTAAAGGGGGTAGGAAATTAGAGCTAATTCGCAGCTGTTTATAAAGTTCTTATTCTCAGACACTATATGCATTCTTTCAAAGTATCCATATTTAACTGTACCTGAATAAAAAGTTATAGGTAAACTGTAGGGATGTTTGAGCCGTCTCTCCCAGCTGGCCCTCCAACTCCCAGGCTCACTCCTGAACCCGAGTCGCTGGCATCATGAGCAGAAATCCAACCGCTGAGCCAACGGGCCAGCTGCAAATTAATTTTTTTTTTTATATCACTTTTATTTTGGACAGGTAGAGTTATTAAATGTGGATCATCATTTAGGTGAATCACGCATATTCATTTCTGAGAGTAAGAACTTTATAAACATCTGCCAGTTACAATTTTTTTTCTGTCTCACCTTTACAACCGGTAGAGCACAGTATTTACCAGCCTAGAATTTAGAAAAGATGCTAGAATGAAATAATGAGTTTTTGATAGCTTACACAGTGAACATTTCAGGATTATATTATATTTTTATAATGGCAATGTATTGGACCTTTTGTAGTTACTGTAGTTTGAAATATGAATTGTTTTACCTGTTATGCTGGTTGTGTGATGGCTGGCACACATTGTATTGTACTGTCATACTTGACACTTTAATAAAAATACTATGCAAAAAAAAATATATATATTATTTCCTGTCTTGTTGTCCTCTTTGCACTCACTCACACAACAGGACCCCGACCGACCACCAGACCACAGAATTGTGCTCTCTTGAGTCAATGCCATGGTGGAGCCGGTGGGTCAGAGTGGGTGGGCATGGGGGGGGTGGCTACTAGGAAAGATACATCTGTTACACCCACTGCAATGTGACTACTACACACACACACACACTGACAAAATAGAGGCAGTTCAGAGAAGGGCAACAAAAATAGTACATGTCATGAACTGCAGAACACCAGAAGAAGCCCTACATCCAAGGACAGATTTATTTATTTAACTAGCTTTTGTTGACCCAGTAAGTACACTAGACAAGACATTTGCCTATTTTCAGGTACAACCCGGGAGAGTACAATGAAATACAAGTTCATACAGAGGACAACAGGATACACGTTAGGCATTACACAGAATCAGGTAGAACCAAATGAACATAACACAAGCAGTCAGTTAAAGGACCTTAACATTTATTCAAGTGTGTAGAAAAGAACTTGAGAGAGGGGAGATATGATATATAGACTTTCAAGTACCTAGGGAACTAAACGGGGTACAGGTGGTGTTGGAAAGCACATTTCATCTGAGAAAATTCTTCTGGAAGGTTCAGGGGTAATGTTAAGAAGTACTTATTTACTGAAAGGGTGTGGTGGAGCCATGGACCAGCCTTCCAGCAGACGTGCTGGGTGTGAAAACAATACAGGGTTTCAAGATTACATGGAATAGACATACGGGTACCCTAGAGATGTGCTGCAGGGCAGGACAGCCGCAGACCAAATAGGATCTGGCTGGGCTTGCAGCACTGAAGTGAGTGAGTAGGGAAATGGACAGACTACTAGATGGGCCATATCTAGTCCTTTTATCTGTTGACAAATTCTACGGTTCTCTATGTTTCACTGTCTCTGTGCCACTGCCACATGGAAGGTTGCAAACTAGATTGTAACTAGTGGTTCAGAATGACCATCCGAGTACTAGTAGTTTGCTAAACAAAAGAAAAAGAGGTAAGGAGGAAACTGTCCTGCAAATATGCATAACAATAAGTGCAGTTGTGGGTATACAGAAGATCTGTTTCTATGGGGTATTATATATAATTTGCTCTTGGCAGGATGTCCCCCCCCCCCCCCAAGTGTGTTCTTGATCAAATCAAGCCATTAACCAAACCTCATTAGTATGACTTAACAACATTACATTGTGGGTTCAGCAGCCTAAGTACACCCTTGGCTGCAGACAAAAACTGAAATAATCCCAAAAACCGCTGACAAAAAAAACCTCCTGCCAGTACCGACTAAAGGTACTGGTGGCATGCAGCACTCTGCCAAACAGCCGCAAGCAATAGCAAATTCCCTAAAGAAACAGATCTCTATAAATGTAACCACAACAACTGCATTCAAGACCTATTAAGAGGAATTCTGGGCGCCCTGGAAAAAGTTTAGACACTGGGGCCCCGGGCCCACCAGCCTGGCCCATATGTAGCTGTGCACAGTAGCATACCGGATGGCCTGGGCCCCTCTTTGGTGCTAGACCCCGGGAAAAATGTTCTCCTACCCTAATGGCCCAGACTGCACTTGTACATTTGCAGGGCAGTTTCCTCCATACCTTTCAACATGAACCTACTTGCTAGAGTACTCACTCAGATGGTTATTATGAACCCTGTCACACTGGCTCTATCTCCAGTCAACATCAGACTCAGTCTGTATAATCAGTCTTGCAACCTTGACCTTCCACGTGACACACATTACACAATGAGCAGCAGTGCAACAATCTGGTGAAAACGTTGACCTATACTTTTTTATGCTATTTTAGATTGCCATTTACCTTGTATGATACCATTCTTTCTGCAGTGTGAGTCTGCTTTAGTACTTTTTTTCATGTTTGAAATAATAAAAGGAGCGCTCCTTTTAATAGGGCTCAGACCAGGTTTTCATCAGTATTTGCAGCTGTTTTTGAACAATTATGTTCTGTAAGGTCAGAGAGCACTGCTTGCTGCATAATTCAATCAATCAATCAATCAATCAAAATCTTTATTTATTCAGGCGAACATCATTGAGCATAGCTCATTTACAAGATGGACCTGAGTGGTCATAACAAAAAAGGTTACAGAGTGTATACAAAAACATGATATTGAAATAGCACAAATACAAACATTTATGAGTGAGATAGATGTACAATTATTTACATATATACAAGGCAAAGGACAGTAAACAAAAACCTATTAAAGGTGAGAAACAAACAGTCTGGTAGGGATAAGGCTTGGATAATGGTACATGGGTGGGCATATATGTTTGAGGTTTGATGTGGAAAGGACCAGAGGAATGATAGAAGAATAGGGAGGAGCTTTAGAAGGGGGGGGGGGAGAGAGAGGGGTGTGGGGGTGTGGGGGTGTGGGAGGACTAGGCCTTGTGGAAGCAATTGCATGAATCTGGGATTAGGCTGGTGTACAGCTTTTTGAAGGATGTAAGGGGGATCAGTGTTTCCATTTTCAATGTCTTTTGGATAGAATTCCAGATAAGTGCCAGGGAATAACTGATTGCAGCTCTTCCATACCGGGTGCAGGTGATAGGAATCTTCAGCAGGATCAGTTTGTTGATCCTCAAGGTGTAGGGCCTGGATGTGATCTGGTTGAAGCAGTCTGAGATGTAGGAAGGGAGTTTGTTTGTCAGAGCTTTGTAGATCCAGGTAGCAGCATTTTTCTTCTTCTATGTTGCAGGGATGTCCAGCTGACTGCATTGTAGAGAGCAATGATGGGTGCTGCAGGGAAGGTCAGTAATGAATCTAATAGCTCTATGATACAGGGTGTCTAGTTTGTTTAGATGGGAGGGAGCAATGACCATAGAGGAAGTCAGCATAATCAATGAGGACATGAATGATGCAAGGATTAATCTTTGTTTGGAATCTTTGGTCAGGTAGTGTTTGATTCTATAGAATAGACCAAGTCTTTGTCTTAGCTTTTTCAGGAGCTCTTCAACGTGGGTAGTATAGTCTAGTTTATTGTCTATCCATACTCCTAGGTATTTGAATTTGTCAACATATTCCAGATTTTCACCAAGGATGGTAGAGAGTTGTGGGAGGGTGAATGATGGGACAGTGGAAGAACAGTTCTTGGGGGCAAAGAACATAGCTTTGGTTTTCTTAGCATTTAGTAATAATTTCTTTTTTAATAG
This sequence comes from Neoceratodus forsteri, assembly GCA_016271365.2. Classification (NCBI taxonomy): domain Eukaryota; kingdom Metazoa; phylum Chordata; order Ceratodontiformes; family Ceratodontidae; genus Neoceratodus; species Neoceratodus forsteri. The sequence goes on from CM057449.1 coordinate 646,969,378, forward strand.
GTTATGCTGGAGGAGGGAGAATTGAGACTGTAGGAGCTCACAGGCTTTTGATGGTGAGGATCGCTCACATAAAGTACAGTGTCATCTGCAAAAGGTGGATATTAGAAGAGAGAGATTGGAGTCAATATTGTTGATGTAAATGGCAAAAGGATGGGACCAGGATGGAGCCTTGCGGTACACCTCTTAGGGTAGTTAGGGTGGATAGATCACCATCATTCTTTACCAGTTGTAGCCTTCCAGAGATAGCATCTGAACCATTTAATAGAGAGTGAGTCAAGGCCTATGGAGTTTAGTGAGGTGATTAGAAGATCATGATCCACAGTGTCAAAGGCTTTGCTTAGATCCAGAAACACAGCACAGGTATTATTCTTTTTGTCTAGGGCAGTCTGCCAGTCATTTGTGACTTTTGCTAGTGCAGAGATGGTGCTATGCATAGATCTAAACCCAGATTGAGCTGGATTTAGGAGATTGTTGGTATCAAGGTAGGCAGTTAACTGAGGGTTTACCAGCTTCTCAAGCATCTTGTATAGTATTGGTAAGATGGAGATGGGCCTATAATTATTGAGGTCCATGGGATCACCTGCCTTAAGTAATGGAAACACTGAGCTGTTTTCCATATTGAGGGGATAGTACCAGTGACAAGTGATAGATTGAAGAGGTGGGTGAGGGGGGCGGTTAAGGCATACAGTGCTACTTTTAGAAAGTAGGGATCCAGGGAGTCTGCACCTGCACTTTTGGTGGAATCTAGTTGGAGTAGGAGGTCTTCTACTTCTTTGAACAATATTGGTTTGAATGAGAATGTGGAAGCAACCTTTTGACTCTCAGTAGATTGTAATTAATTAATAATTAATTTTAGTCACAACAGAAGTGATATATAAGCAACTGATGGACAAAAACAGTTGAAAATACTGATGAAGACCTGGTCCGCACTGTATTAAAAGGAGTGCTCCTTTCATTATTTCAGACATGTAAAAATGTACTAAAGCAGACTCAAATTATAGAAAGAAAGGTATCATACAACTCAGGAGGTAAGTGGCAATCTAAAATAGCATAAAAAAGTATAGGTCAAAATGTTCATCAGATTGTTGCACTGCTGCTTTGAAGTTCTAACCTGGTTCTGGATAAATAATTTGGATTGGTTTTGATTAGTGTGAACCCTGCCCTCATGCCTTGCAGACAACAAAAGAAAAATGAGGCACTGGGGCATAGGGTATCACTATCATCCAGAGTTGTCCTGTCCGTGGTCCCCCCGCCCACCCGCCACTTAACTACCATTTTTGTCAGGGCAATCCCGATTTAGATTAGTGAACCCTCAGCCCTGCCTGCCCTCAGATGCTTTCTTGCAGAAAACAAAAGAAAAATGAGCTAAGGGAATCATCATCCAATCCTGTAACCCCCCCCTCGCTGAGACACAGCACCAGAGCGAGGCACTTTTTGTAAACTAAACAATGATATGCAGCATCCCTAAGGCCCTGTCCACACTACACCGCTCTGGCCCGGTAACGGATGCAATCCGTTATGGCCAGGGAGAAGCGTGCAGTGTCACCTCTGGCGGTGCCCGTTATGGGACCAGTACCTGCTGATCTACACTAAGGTGCGGTGACCCATTCGGCAGCACACGTTCCCAGGATGCGGCTTGCGATGCACTACAAGCCCTGCAGGGTACCGTTACCACGCATCCACACTTCACCTGGTAACATTACCAAGGCATAACCGGTTTCATAACCGTTGTTGAAACCACCTCATATGTGGTTTCAACAACGGTTACGAAAACGCCTTCTGTAACGTTACAGGTGTAAACGCAAACCGTTGCAGTAACGGTTTGGGCACTCTGTAACATTACAGAGGTGTAGTGTAGACAGGGCCTAAGTGTCTCTCCTTTGGACTGTTTTTTTGGCTACCATTTGTCCACAATATGGCCAGTCATTTAAACACAACTCCGCCATGTGGATCCCAAGGTTCCTTTTTTTTATGTTTAGTATGTAGAGAAGCACACAAACAGGGGAGTGAGAAACATTGGAATTGTAGAACCAGAGTCAAAGTTGCTTCCTCACTCAACTCTCAATAAAATCAAAATCCAATATTTGAATTTAAATGTTAACTTTTCTTTTCTTGCTTTTACATTTGCTAATTTTTTGCTGTAACATTTCAGATCCAAAATGTTCCTTCTTCAGACAAAGAGCTTTGTATATAAACATTGTTCCATCTTTTTATAAATGAATTTGTTTCCCAATTCTAAATGGAAAAGAAAATTCACAATTAATTTTGTATATACTGCAACTATCCAAATTTCATATACATCTATCTAAATAAATATGCAACCTCTTTTAAATGTAACTTCAAATCATAATAAACAGGGGGAACACACCTGTTAAATCCTCAAGGGTCATAATTTTTTTTGTTTTTTATTTTCGTTTCTATCTTAGTGACCCAAATGAAAACCTAAGGGTGGAGTGCTGACCCTCTTATTTCAGAACAATCTATCAGTAGATTCAAGAAAATAACTTTTACATTTAAGTTTTGAATTTTGATTTTATTGAGGCAGGCAGGGTTGCGTGAGGAAGCAAGTCTGACTCCCTCCAGTCATTTAAACACTTGTTTATTTTGTCAGTGCTGATAGTGCACTACCAAACAACATTGACACCCCCACACCACCATTCCCTGAGCTCTCGCCTCCCCTGCTTTTAGGCAGTCCCGCCTGCTCCACTCTCCTGACTCCCAGCCAGCAACCAGTGGATGAAGTCAAGTCTGGATCGCTGAGAAGCGGGAGATCGATGAGGATTGATTTATTTTCTGATTAGTAGCCCCCAGGCCAGCCAGCCCTACCCTCCAGCGGTATTCATTAGTACACCAATAATTACCCTGTCTGGTCTCTACTTAGTTGTGATGACTACTGACCTTGTTGTCGGCTGCAGTGTGGGCTGCTGGCACCTGACTCTAGACTCTGCAGCTCTCAGTAGCTGCTCTCTCACCTTCTCTCTCACACTGCACCACTGTCTGCAGGCCAGGCTCCTGCCTACACTGCTACTCTATTGACTCGATTTGTTCTCCACCAGGCTCACTAACAACTCAAGCTCCCAACTCCTGCCTTGTCCTTCTCTCCTACCATGCAATAACTCTAGACAGACAACAGTAAAGTGTAAGGTATTTGTTTTCGTTTTTTTTAACTGAAACACGTTTCTTTCTGACTACTGACTGTCTCACTCACACAGTCTCTGGTCTGACTCTACGCTGTCCCATACTCTACATCACCCGTTACATGAATGGGTGGGTCTCCTCGAAGGTGCGCGATCACCACAATGCGATGTGATTGGTGGGTGATCATTTTCAGGCATGCAGTCATGCCCACTTGCTTCCTCCTCTATAGTACCACATGACTCCACTCTCTTCATGCCTACAGAGTCATGTGGTACACAAACTTCTAATCTACCTTGTCACGTAGCAACAATGGACAGTCTTGGTAGGTGAGGCTCCCCGCCCGCCGCTGGACCACCAGCAACACAATGCTTGTTGCTGGAGTTAACCGTGCTGATGCAGAGTGTCTCACTAGGAGCCCAGCATCAGCACAGAAAAAACAAAACACAAAAGCAGGGCAGGCAGAAAAAAAAAACAGCCGTGCAGTAGGCAGCGCATTAAACGCGAGTGAGCAAAACAAATTCAAGGGCCCCCTAAACACTCTAGGCCCGGGTGCGACTGCGCCACCTGCACCATTCTAGCTATGCCCCTGGTTCAAACATCCCACCCTCCAAACGCAAAAGCACAGTTTAGACTTTTAAACCAATAAACCTTTTTTTCTGCTAACTTGCTTGCCTTAATATTTTATTCATAATATCAGCTCGAAAATAAGCACAGCCAGAGCTGCGAAGCTCCCTTCTGCATTCACAGTGTGGCTCTTTGCTACTCACTTGTAAAAAGTGATACAAGTGAGTGTCCAGAGACTAGAAAGTAGTAAAAATATGTCCTGGCGCCATTGTGCTGGTGCGCCAGGGTTGTCAGAGTGCCGAAAATGTGTTCGGCACTCTGAGCGATAATGGCGACAGTCTTTAGGCATTTGCCGATATCACATAGACCCATGTCTATCTTACTCATGCTTGAAGCTCCCTACTGTTTTTGCCTGCACCTCTTCCACTGGCAGTCTGTTCCAGGCATCCACCACTCTTTCAGTAAAGTAGTACTTCTTAACATCCCTCTTAAACTTCCCCCATTTGGCTTCATCCCATGCCCTCTGATCCTGTTGCTCTTTTTTATTTGAAAGAGACTCCCTTTCTGCATCCAGTTCACCCCTGTGAGGTAGGTACTTGTACATCTCTATCATGTCTCCTCTCGCTCCCCACTCTTCCAAGGTGTACATGTTAAGATCCCTCAGTCTTTTCTTGTAGGGCTTTTCATGCAACCCCTGCACAATTTTTGTTGCCCTCCTCTGGACTACCTCCACCGTGTCTATGTCCTTTCTGAGGTGCGACCTTCAGAACTGGAAACAGTACTCCAAGTGGGGTCTCACAATCAAGCGATACTATGGCAACACCATCTCCCTTCTCCTGCTGGAGATACGTCTCCCTATTCATCCCAGCATCCCTCTGCTTTGTCATGCTACCCTGCCACATTAAGTTCATCAGAATGGATAATGCCAAGGTCCCTTTCCTGCTTGGTGACTGTCAGTAACCCCCACCCAATATTATACTTAGCTCCTGAACTCCTACCCCCACACATTATCTCCACCCCGTCCTGACTGTCCACCTTATTTCAGATTTTGGTGTCGGCTGCAAAAAAAAAAAAAAAAAAAGAATTCCCTTCCCTTCCAGTTCTTTTGCAGTGTCATTTATGAAGACAGCATATTAAGCCCTATGGCACTACGCTGGTCCCTCTCCCCTCATTAGAGTGAGTACAGTTTAACACCACCCTCAGCCACCTATCCATTAACCAGCTCCTTACCCAATTCACCATTCTGGATCCCACCCATAGGCTGCTCAATTTCTTTATCAGTCTGCTACGTGGCACAGTGTCGAAGGTCTTGCCAAAGTCCAGATAGGCCGTGTCCACTGCCCTTCCCTGATCTGTTTCCCTGGTCATCCAGTCAATGAAATCAGATTTGTCTGGCATGATCTGGTGGCATGACCTCCTTGCCCCATGAATCTATGCTGACATTGGTCTTGTAGCCCACTGGATTCAAGATACTCTACCAACCTTTCCTTTTACGGAGTTTCCATTAATTTCCCCACCACTGATGTGAGAGTCACCGGCCTATAGTTGCTAGCCTCCCCCTGCTGCTTCTCTTATGGAGAGGGACAATGTCTGCTGTCCTCCAGTCCTCCAGAACCATGCCTGTTTCCAGTGAGCTGTTGAATTAAGCCATAAGTGCGGAAGCTATACCATCCCCGAGTTCCTTTAATACCCTTGTGCGTATCCCGTCATGACTTAAAGAGATCCTGGCATCTCACAGGGAAACTTTAGAACAAACTAATTCTTAAGACACATTTCAACTTATACTTCATCTGTTTCTGTACTTAGCTCATCATCTCCAACCAGTCTGTCACAGAGTCTCACATTCACTATCAGTTTTGCCACCAGGGTCACATCTCAAAGGACACGAGTCCTGCCGAGCACGTTTTTCCATCAGGCACTGATGACAGAGGCACAAGCAGAATGTGTCTGACATCATGACAGAGTCCCCATGCAGACTATTTGAGGACGTTCCTTAGCACACTTCAGTCGAGGATGGTGTCTGAAGTAAATCTCCACTGGACACCCAATTTGAGTATTACTTGCTGAGCACTGTTAAAATGATTGAAGGTGAAATTTTCCATTTGAAGTGTTCTTGAAACACTTGTAAATGTAGCACTATATTGATTGTAGTGGCTGAAACTGGGCACATTCTGTTTTTACCTGTATGACACTCAAAATATGATTTGTAACTTTTGGGACCGCCTTCCGTGATAAAGTTAAACAGTGGGAAGGATTATGTGTAGACCAGTTAAACTATGAAGAATAAACAGATGACTTTCAGTCAAAACCACTGCATGACTGCTGGTGTAATATCTGTTCAACCCAATATTTATTCTCTGTATCTAGCGCCTCCATTTTCATGATAACTACTGTACACACAGTAACGAGAAACACAGGCTCAGTGTCCATTTGACTTCATTGGTTCTGGCTGCTTATCTACACCTGACATTATAATCCTCTCTTTATGACATCATAACAATTTCTACAGCTTACTGTGATTTTACAAGCAGAGAATTGTGATCTCAGGCTTGGGAGGGGCAAACTACTGCCTGATGGGAAGGACGTGGGAGCCTGCAGAACAATGCCTTGCAGCAGTCCATTCGCCTGGCTCCAACTCACTACCTGCTGACCCTTCCTCAGACAGGAGTGCAGTATCCAGGTATACACTCCTTCAACCTCAAGGCCTGGTTCTGGAACAGTTAGAGTCTGCATCCTCACAATACTCTTAACAGGTCCTTAGGATACTGAGGGTGGTTAAAACAAAAATAGTGGATAGTGGTGTCTGTGGAGAGGAATGAGGCAACTGAGATAGATGCATAATTTTAGAGAGAAATGCCAAGATTAGGTAATGGAAGGACCTGTTCAACAACAGACTACAGCATAACTGGGTACAAATTGTCAGAGATGTTCAATATGCTCTCTACAAATATTAAATGAGGAGAATAAACTAAAAACAAAAAGAAGCTTGAAATGAAAACCATAACCTGGGGAAGGACAGGTCTCTAAGAGCAGTCTTGTGATCCCATCTACATTTTGTTTTTCAACAGAATTCAGTTTACCAGATCAGAAGGACAGCAGTGCTTGTACAGCAGGTCTTTTAGTACATTTGTTCTACATTGTGGCTTTATTTTCTCGAACAGATGGTTAATGCAATCAGGAATAACCCTGGGGAAAAAGTGCAAGAGCAGGGGTATCTTAAAAGCAAGACAAAAGGAACTTTATTTAGAAAGCACCTTTCAAAGACTCGTCGCTTGCTACATACATTATACAAGTATTTTTTTTATGGAGAGGGTGGTGGATGCATGGAACAGCCTTCCTGGGGAGGTCATGGGGTCAAAAACAGTGGGGGAATCCAAGAATGCATGGGACCAACATAAGGCAATTCTTGTGGGGGGGGGTAGGAGGAAGTAGGCTGCTGGTTAAGTAGGATCTGCAGCTTATCCAATGGGATTCATCCCAGAATTCTAAAAGGACTAAGGGTAGAACTAGTGACACCACTGACTACCCTCTTTAACAAATCATGGGAGGATGGGGTGGTACCTGAGGACTGGAGGAGGGCAGATGTGATTCCCCTTCACAAAAGTGGGAGCAAGGCAGAAGCAGGAAACTACAGACCTGTTAGTTTAACCTCAGTGGTAGGGAAAATGATGGAATCACTTCTGAAGGAAAGAATTGTTGAGTATCTAGAGGCCAGAGGGCACAGGACCCAAGGCAGCATGGATTCACAGCGGGAAGGTCATGCCAGACAAATCTGATAGATTTCTTTGACTGGGTGACCAAAGTAGTTGATCAGGGAGGGGCTGTGGACATGGCCTACCTAGACTTTAGCAAGGCATTTGACACAGTCCCACACAAAAGATTAATATACAAGTTAGCCAGCCTGGGAGTGGGTCCCAAGATGACAGCCTGGGTAAAGAACTGGCTGGAGAATAGGACACAGAGAGTAATAGTAAATGGAGTAGTCCACTCTGAAGAAAGGGGGGTTAGTAGTGGGGTACCGCAGGGTTCAGCATTAGGACCGGTCCTCTTCAATGTCTTTATAAGCGACATTGCAGAGGGACTGGAAGGAAAAGTATGTCTCTTTGCAGATGACACAAAGATCTGCAACACAGTCGATGCACAAGGTGGGGTGGAAAGGATGAGAAGGGACTTGGCAAGGTTAGAGGAATGGTCAAATGTATGGCAGCTTAGATTCAATGCTAAGAAGTGCAGGGTAATGCACATGGGAAACAAAACCCAGGGGAAGAGTACACAATGGGGGGTGAGATACTAACAACAACAAAAAAAATGGAAAGGGACCTGGGGGTAGTCATATCAGATGACCTAAAGGTGGGCAAGCAATGTGAGAAGGCAGCAAGGAGGGCTGGGGGAATACTGGGATGCATAGGGAGAGGCATCACCAGTAGAAAACAAGAAGTTATTATCCCTCTGTACAGACAGCTGGTGCGACCACATCTGGAGTACTGCGTGCAGTTCTGGAGACCCAGTCTCCACAAAGACATAGACAGGATGGAAGCTGTCCAGAGGAGGGCAACTAAAATGGTGCAGGGTCTGCACCGGAAGACATATGAAGAGAGACTTAAGGAGCTTAATATGTATAGCCTCGAGGAAAGGAGGGAGAGGGGACATGATAGAAACTTTCAAGTACCTCAAGGGAATCAACAAAGTCCAAGAGGGTAGCATCTTTCAAAAAAAGAGGTGTGCAAGAACAAGGGGGCACAATTTGAAGATAGAAGGGGGGCGGCTCAGAGGTAATTTAAGGAAGTATTTTTTCACAGAGAAGGTTGTGGATGTATGGAGCGGCCTTCCAGAGGAGGTTGTGGAGTCAAAAACAGTGGTGGAATTCAAGCATGCATGGGACAGTCATAAGGCAATTCTAGGGGGTGGGGGTAGGAAGAAGTAGGCTGCTGGTTAACTAGGATCTGCAACTTATCCATCAGGTAGGGAAATGGGCAGACTGGGTGGGCCAAGCGGTCCTTATCTGCCGTCAAATTCTATGTTTCTATGTTTCTAAGTAGGGAAATGGGAAGACTAGGTGGACCAAGCAGTCCTTATCTTCCGTCAAAGTCTGTTTCTACGTTACAAAATGCAAGGTAGCCATAGGAGGAGGACATGTTTTAAAAAACTGACAGGGAAGCTATGAAACACATACCTGGAGAGATTATTCCAAAGTGTAGGGGCAGCAAACGAGAAGCTTTTTTTGTTAACCATTAAAAATGTTTACAATCAAAACAAGTAATGCAAACATATCTTTTTTTTGTTGTTGTTCATTTTTACTCAAAGTTTTTGGCCCCTGTTGGACTCTGGTCCCCCACGTCTCAGAGTACCCAAGGTAGATGCTAACTCGCTGTGCAATGTCGGTTCCTGCTAGCCCCTCCAAGGAACCATGGTTTTACTCCCCTTGGCCAGGTCAGGGGCTGGGAGATGTACCTCCGAGTATTCACTGGTTCATTGGGCAGCCAGCATGACAAATGTCTTGAGCGGTCAGATGCACCAAGATCCTGCCACATCTGATTCCAGAGCTGGTCTTTCTCCTGGTTTCTCGCATTTGGTGATGGAACACGAGAGCTCAGGTGTACTCATGCACGCACGCACAAAAGCATGCCATACACCTGCCAGCTGTCATCCATGCCCTGACCTGCTTACTTTTGCTGCACAGCCACCCATGGTCACCTAGGTGGCAGCAGTGCAGCACAGACAGCAACACTCCTTCCCCGGAGGAGAGCATCCTCTAGGATTCTTAATTCTTCTCCATCACTGGTGTCATGAGTGCTAGCGCTACCGTTGCACCGATGTGCCAGCTAATGCAAACATATCTTGGCATAACAGTACTCTAAAATTCATTATTGTTCAACAGATTCCAGAATGACAATACAGATGATACAAATAAGATTTTCTAGAGCCTTTACTGAAAGAACACAAAGAACAACACAACAGCTAACAAAAAACAAACCAAACACTCACGTACTACACCACAGATGACCACTGACAGAACACTGGCCAGTGAGCTAAACTCAGTCAAAATATTGGTATTAACACAGGCAACCCCACATCTCAGTGGTCCTAATGTTATAATAGTTCAGTTTTATTGCAATTGTGAAACACAACTGAAATTCAGACATTAATAATAGATACAGTAAAAACTATTATCATACACAACTCCACAAGGTTAAATGCATAAAATATTGCTTCTAAGTACATATTTCAGACAATTCACATAACACAGAATACAAAATAAATAAATAAAATGTTTCATACGAGAAAACCAAGACAGGATGCAAAGATGATTAACTGCACAAAAGTATCCCAGGTTTAAAATTCTTGAAAAGAATGACATAATCCAAGTGTGACAGCCAGTTACCTACTCTAAAAATATCATTCCAAAGTCCACTGAAAATGCACAAGTCTGGCTTATTCTTTTCATCCAAAGCTTTTAAAAGCCAATGGACCATAACTTGTATTACATTTCTTTGTTGTGCCCTTGTTAGAGGCCAAACTTTTTATGACCCGGATTTTTTAGATCTTGTTCGATTATTTGGCCAAATCAAACCATGGATTCTGCAATCTAGTTTCAATATAGCAGAAAATGTATTTCTTTTTCCACAAATAGTAACGTCTCTCAAACCGTCACATGGGCATATGTCACTTTGAAAATGGGAAAATTCTGAAACGTGGCTGGCTGACAGCATTCCAAAGCTATATGTTTATCAGCCAACAGAACCCTAATTCACAAAGCGCTCTTTTGAATTTTTTCACTACCATCTACTGCTCCTTTACCTAAAAGTGAATGCCACGCTAGGCAACAATATTCACAAATTTTCCAGATCAAAGGTTTGTAAACTAAAGCCAAGTTCCCATCTGATAAATCTTTTTAAAGCAGAACACTTTTTATTGTAAAACCCCAACCTCCAAAGGAACCCCCAACCCATTAGGCTCTTACACCAGTAAAATAATTTTCTTCTGACCTGACTGCCATTTTATTTAATTCTATGTGTCCGCACTCATGTAAACAATTCTGGAGCAGCACAGTGCTGTTTCACATGCACAGTGCGCTCTACGCCGCTCCATTATACAGTGGAGTGGCATGGAGCTGCACTGTGCATGCAAAATGGTGCTGCGCTGCTCCAGCATTGGTTACATTCGCGTGGACACATGAAATTAAATATGACAGCTGTCAGGTCAGAAAACAATTGTTTAACTGACTTAAAACCGCAATCGGAGGTGGGGGGGTCCTTTGGGGAGTGGGGGTTTTACAATAAAATGTATTTTCCTTTAACCGATTCAAAAAGTAGACTCTTTCAGCTGCCTTCACAATTATTTAACAAATTTTAGTTGTAACATAAAATGTCTTTTGGTTTCCCTTAACACCATTGTTGCAAGATTGCCTTTATTAAAAAACAGTTGCCATGTAACACAGTATTGTGTTCTCGTTACTACTATCTCATCCCTGAATGTTTAGGGCCATAACACTGATGAGAAATAGTGCAATGTTCATTAGACACAGTGACTTTCCCCTGCTAAAAAGAGGCTAACTGATTCCCTTTGTGGAGAAAAAAAATGTACGTTATTCTGTCACTGCAAGTTTAAATGTCACTTCTTTAATAAAGGGCTGGAGTATAGAAATATTTAGAGGCTACAGAGTTATATGACTTGATCAGAATGCTGTGGGCCTACGTGATCAGGATAGGGACAACAATTAAAATAAATAAATCACAACCCTATATTATGCCTGAACAACAAAGCAGTATTCTATTACTAGTTAAAAAAAAAATATATATATATATGTATGTATATATCTGTATTTATTTCAAGGTGCTAGTGATCTCTAACCTCTACAGATCCAAGGAGGACAATCCAACTGAGATATAGCCCCTTATCTGCAGTGTGGTACTGCTTCCACTCTGTGTTATGGCTAGGAGGATAGAAGCACAATGTCAAGTGACTTGTTTGGAAATCACACAGTAAGCCAGTGACTGGGGAAATATTCAGTCCTGGGATCTCCTGGTTTACAGATCTCTGCTGTAACCAAAGGGCCATAGTGCCACACTGATGTCTTACCTTACAGTACACAATCAAGTCAAGGTAAAAATAGAGTTAGGTTGTGAGAGCACTAATCCTACATTAGTGCAACACTAACTCTACCACTGGCATGAATACTAGCCTCTACACAGCAAAGACCCCAAATAAACAGATGTTGATTATTGGTTTTCCAGACACTGTACCAAACGTTTCAGTTCAGATCAGGAATAAAGTACATTTGCAGGCGTGGGAGGGTCTACGGTGAAGCATACACTACAGCAATACCTAGGATAGTAGAGGTTGTGGAGTCAAAATCAGTGGTGGAATTCAAGCATGCATGGGATAGTCATAAGGCAATTCTGGGGGATGGGGGTAGGAAGAAGTAGGCTGCTGGTTAACTAGGATCTGCAGCTTATCCAGTAGGTAGGGAAATGGGCAGACTGGGTGGGCCAAGCGGTCCTTATCTGCTGTCAAATTCTATGTTTCTATGTTTCTATCCAGTAGGTAGGGAAATGGGCAGACTGGGTGGGCCAAGCGGTCCTTATCTGCCGTCAAATTCTATGTTTCTGTGTTTCTATGTTTCTATATGGCAGCAGTGTTCTATATGGCCATTAAAATGGTAGCCAAAACTCTCCTTAAATTTTTAGCTTGCCACTTCAGATCACGTAAATTGGCCAGTTTTTCTACCTGAAAACAAGCAGTTACATTTTAACCAAAAAAAATCTAATGTTATAAATACATTTAGAAAACTGGCAAGACAAAAGCTCAGTTCTGATTGGTTGAGAGACCCTGGCACCTATGTTGTTATTTCTTAACAACGCCCGGTTCAAAACAAGTTCCAATTCGGGGTGCCCCATTACTTAAGATATTATTGGGCACCCCGCATTTTCAAATTCACCGGCTGTCATGTTTTCCTCTTGCTTAGTGAGACACGCAAACAAACTCACTTAGCAAGAGAAACTGAAAATTACAGCCCCCCCCCCCCAAATAATTTTCTGTGTAAAACACATTATTGTTTTTTACTTTAACGGCTCTTCCGAATGTGAAATCCAAATGTGCTGATCTGCACAACTGTCCTCAGACACAGTTTGCGGACCATGAACTGTAATTATTTGCAACTTCCTCCATGATCACCGTCTCCCATCCGCACTTAATGACAGTTTATGGACTGCGCACTGGAAGTGTATCTTGATCTTGTGCCATTAAATGTTTTAAACTTGGCACGGCTTTGTAAAGATTTCTTACCAGTACTCCTGTCTCAGCATCACCGTGAGAAACCTCGCTCGACCTCCCATTTAAAAGTGAAGCACACATCGTGTTTCCACAAACTACCACTCCCATAATGCCACGGGACACCCAAATGAAAACTAATACAAGAGTGTCCTATACAGCAGTGTCCTCCACTGGTTAGAAAAAACACTATAGGGATTACTTTACCAGGGAAACATTTTGTTATTATTTTTTAAACATTCAGGCAACTTGTTTTAAATCTTTTATTTTATAAAAAAAGTTACGTATGAGCCATTTTCTAAGCACAATAATACCATACAGGGTGGGCATTATGGGATATGACGGACCTTCCAAGGGCTATAAGGCTCTCCGCCTGCGGCGTCAGGCCTCATTATGCCCCAGGGCAGTCCGTTTTATCCCAATAACGCCCACTCTGTTGGGTATTACTGCTTACATAACCATATATACTAGTCTATAAGTCAACCTCACATATAGGTCAACCCCCTTTACCTTGTTAATTTTAGCAACATTAAAAACATTGTCTTGTTGCCCAAACTGGATGAAAAAATCTGTTCTGTGACAAACATCAGGCACATAAGTCTTTGTGGCTACACACAAAATCAGGTTGGACAGTTGCAAAAATTGTTTACTATTGTAAACCCCACAGATAAGGTTGACCTCACAGATAAGTCAAGTCCTCCTTCTTGGGGGCTTATGTTTAGTATCAAAAACTAGACATATCAGTTATATGTGAGTACATACAGTATGTATTTTGGCTACCTAGAATCTGGTTTTGGCCAGTTCTGAATAGTGACTGCCTAAGAAAGTTAGTTAAGAGCACAGTATGGTAATTAAGCTAATTCAGCTTGTTTTTTTCAGCAGTCAAAGTAATCCTCCAACACACTCACATATACACACACACACACACTGTCGGGAACAGTGGGACAGCTGATAATATTAGTATCATTACCAAACTACTAAAATGCCCCACATCATGAGGGAAAGTTGTCCTATGCATACCCATGTAAAACATGCAGTAAAAAACGTCCCCAGGTCTGTGGTACAAACAATGTGAAATCACCATATTCTGGAACAATCTCCCACATTTGCCACACAATGGCCAAAGTGAAGGGGAGGATACATGGACTTCTGTGTTGCAAAGCCCTGTTTTGCACACATTTTACGGTACTCATTGTTCTGCAACATAAGGATGGAGGGCAGAGCTGTCCCAGGCAGGACCAGCTCAGGCTACCTTCTGGTTAACAAAAAAAAAAAGACTGTTTGTCCCACTAGGCCTCCTGACACATTTGAAGGTGAAGGAACAGATGGCGTGACTCACCATATGGCAGAGTAGCAGAGGCTGACAATAACACTAGCCCTGAAGCCTGGGACTCCCAGATTCCCCCCTCAGGTGCTTAAAAATACTGAATCCAAGACTCCTGAGTGGTTCCTTAAATACTGCTGCACGACATAACTGCAAAACAGAGTCCCATGAATTGTAGACTCCCTATTGCGGATCCAGGTGCATGAAAACTCAAGTGTTAGAAGCCCTGTAGTCTGCCATCAAAATGTTTTACATTTATGACCCTGATATGGTCACAAAAATCATTCTCTTATTAGGATTCTGCTGCCCCTTCAATAATTCATTCATTCATTCAGGATAGCCCAAATGAGACACAAAATCTCATGTTCCATGAAATCCTACTTCTTCTCATCTTTATAACTGGGAGGAAAAAGCAAAGGGACAGGTCATTTGACTTGCTTAAAAAGCATCTTTCTCAGTCCTAAGATCTTTAAACAGGGAGCTCCCTTACCTCATCAGAAGCTCTTCTGGGCTATTTTCACTTTTTTTATATTACCCCCCCCCCAAGGAAGTAAGGGATCGTAAATTGCCCCGAGGGGCTGTGACTCTCTGATCTGCCCTTGCGCTCTGACATTTTGTGATTGCTTTTTAGGCTGAGCACAGGGGAGCGCTCCATTCACTTGAATGGAACATATTTTTCAAATGTGATGTCCCAATTTTAAATCGGGTTTTGGTACCTATTGATGCCAAGGTTCAACTAACTCTTTTTTTTTTTTTTTACAGCCAGCCACTCCTTCAGGCTGCCTAGGGCCCCCCCCCCCCACCAGACTCCCTTCCCCGTGGCTATCTCACTGCCCCATCTGTGCTGTAGCCTGATTGACCTGATGTATCCCTTTGTCAGGAGGCCCCCCTCCCATGGTGCCACCAGAAGAGGAGACTGGCCCAGCAGGCACTTCCATCTCTGCTGGGCTTGGCGGAGGGAACAGCGCAGACAACTCCTGGCTCTGTGGCATATGGGGGATTGGCAGCCATCATCTGGCTGGCCAGGTGGTCTATTTTCTGGGTTGTTTCCCCTGCCCACCCACCTGCCACCCACAATGCGGCCGCACACCTGCGGTGTCCATGGCAGGGCACACAGCAGTGCGTGATCACCCACATCACAATGTACATCTCTCCACTGAGCCGCCAGGAGCCACTCGAGAGTGGTGTGATCTCACTCCCACACCCTCCCCAGGAGGACAGCATCCTACCAGAAGCTCTGAGCCCTTCCTGCCAGCCTCTGCTCCTGTCATGGTGGACTTGGGAGTGAACCCAGGTAGCCAGCATGCCAGGCAATCTCCCATTGCCCAGTGCCATGGAGCCAGCACAACTAACTCTTGAACAGTAAAGAATGGTGGTGCAACACTCAATGCTATCAGGACACCAAAATTTGGATTTGTCGTCCCCTCCCTGAGGTCAGGCCCCCCCCCGGAGTTGGTATCAATAGTTAGGGGAGGTGTGGGGGGCATAGCCCCCTGCAAAAACAGTGGTCAGCAATATTGTCGATTGTAGCCTAATGGCATGGAGCTGTAATGCTAGCGTATTCCGAAGGTGGAACCGTGGTGCAAAGAGAGCAAAGTTGGGAGACTAAATTCCTTCTCGACTATCTTTCTGGTTATTATCTTAAACCATATGGAATATTGATTACACATGAGAACAATACCAAATAGTGGTCAGTGAATGAGTGCGTGTGCAGCTGCCCTGAATCTGTTAAACTGAATAGATTTTTGGTTTTTATTGTTCTATCCATGGGCTGGTAGCTTATCTGCCAGTTACCTTGATTCGGCAGTTTCTACATTTAACTGAAGCTCAGGTTGTTTCTTCATATTTGGTACCCTGCTGTTGGGATATAGTTACTCTAATTTTATGCTTCATTCACTTAGGCAGCATAGCGACTTTATTTGCGGGTTGCCTAATCACTAAAGGTTCTGCTGTTGAGTCGTTTTTGGTTATTTGACTTACATGCCACGTAGTGGCATACTGGCATATTTTTTTTAGGTGCACTAATTATATTAGACATTCTACGTGGTTTGCACCTTATACTTTATAGAACTCTCACAAAACTGTTTTAGCTGAACACGAGAACCGCATTTGTATGACTGTGGTGAGATCACCTTACAGGGCAGATGTGCAGTTCGTTATCTTTTACTCTCACTGTTTAGCTTACAGCCTATATATATATATTGTTATTTGTTTTAAAATATGAGAAGTGCTATGTCATTGGGTTTATTTCTGGGGCCATATTTTGATAGAGTAGTTGGTTATAGCTGGGTCTCAAAAGGAACACTTGGGGGATGCTTTGCCAAGTGTTTTTTTTTTTGGGGGGGGGGGTACTATTTCATCTTACTTCATAGTGATATCCCAGAATGGCTCTTCGCTATGTTTAGCCTTTGGAGGAATGTTAACGTTTTAGTCTTTGTATCTTAGCGGTACTTCCCCTATGAATATCAATTGGGAGGGCATACTATCGTATTATTGTAACAGCGTTATTGATGAACCAGTCTTATGTCCCTCTGTGCATTGTTTTTTATTGTAATTTTTTTTTTAAATGAAACTTTTAAATAACTAATGCAACAAAAAATATAGTGGTCAGTGCACTATAGGTAGCTTTACAAGCAGAACCGCAATACAATAATTGCTTTCAGTTCCTCTCCACAGCACCAAGCCTCATGAGCACGTGGTGAGACTTTGTTCATAGGTCGCTCAGCAACTTCAGTGCTGTAATCATCGCGACACAGGGTGAGTGACGTCGTCAATTGGGTGCCGTGGGGTTGGGCTATAAAAAGGTAAAGCAACAAAGCAGTTTTTCACTCAGCTCCTTGATTTCTAAACAACAGCACACACAGCAAGCGGCTTAGAAGGGAGACTCAAAGGAGAGTTTCTAAGAAATGAAAAGTACTTTAAAAAAACATTTTGTTTGTAATAAAAACGATTAAGCAGTGTAACAACTGTATAAACTATGTTAAAAACAACCAGGTGTTATACAAAGTTAGAAATTAAGATATGCTGAAAGCAAAATATGCTGAATAGAGAATGTTTTTTATTTGGTATGAAACTAATGTTTTAAATTAATGCAGTAAAAAATGATTGTTTTAAACAGGTTCGGACAATATGAAAGTACCTTGAATGTATCGACTAACAGTTTAAAAAGAAGGAGCACTGAGGAAAAAGACAGATAACTTGTTATATTCACATTTCTGTGGTGAAAAGATGAGAAATAGTAGCAAAGCGAATTAAATAGTGTTATTTTATTTTCTACAAAAATGAACAGTTCATGTGAGAGTCATGATATGATTTGTACAAGTTCTAAAAGCAACAGTGCACTTGTAAGTGAAAAGCACAAAGTCTTGAGAATTTAATCTGAACCAGTTACCAGAAGTAGAAAATCATTGTGGTATAATTTTTATGTTTTAGGCAATTTTCCTGAAGAAGCCTATCTGAAATAGACAAAATGTAGAATTCATTTGCCTGCGAAAAAAGTTTGAGAAAATAGAAAGACAACTAATGAAAAATACATAAGTGATTCTGTGTTTTATTGCAAGAATGTACGCTTGCCTCCACAATGAGCTTGATTCCACCAGTCAAATTAAAATGCATACTTTTCAACGTCCAACACAGTACAACAATCCTCTTCATCTTACCTCCGAGTCAAAATGCTGGTGTCTTTTCCCCTGTAGAGCTCTGTGCAATGCTGCACAGAGAATTACAGGAGCAAGATACAGGCATTCGAACATGGCTGTGAGATGAAGAGGATCACTGTGCTGCACTGGACATTGAAAAGTATGTATTTTTTATTTAGTTGTTTAACCAGGAGTAGCACACTAAGCTGAAAGCTTTTTTACAGGAGCGACCGGGGAGCACAGGGAAGTGAAGTGACTTGCTCAGGGTCATACAGTATGTAAGTGGAAACTGTGGGATTCAAATCCTGGTCTGATCTGCTGGATGTCACCAGAGTTGCAGCTCAGAGCCTTAAGCCACTGCGCTATACTGCCTCCCAGAATTTTAAAGTGGCAGGGAGTGGCCTGGGACTGGGGGAGGGGTGGGGCTCAGATGGGCAGGGGTAGGCTTTTACTTACTGCAATGGTGGCTGCAAGGTCTGAATTTTTACATGAGTGCCCTATAACACTCTGAGCAGCCTTTGTACAGAAAAGTACACATTTTTAAGTGCAAGGGGGTGACTTGGGACTGGGTGGAGGGTGGTTGGGTTCACATGGGCAGTGGGGCAGTTCATTTAATGTAACAGTGGTTGGCTGCAGACTCAAGCGTTGTCACGGTTGTGTCTTTGCAAAAAACTAAAGGCACCAATTCACAGTGTTTCGAGCTTGTAACTTCAATCTAGGTACCACATTTTGAAGGCCAGTGTCCCATATACTCAAGTGGGGACATTAGGACCCAGGACCTAAACATATGGGACACCTCATCTAACACTGAGATACAAGCTCAGAACACTGCGGAAAGAAGTGCCTTTTATTTGTAGAAATATAAATTCTGATTTCGCAACAGAGAACATTATGGTTTCTATCTGTAAAACATCTTCCCTGTCTGGGCAGCACCTCTTCATGTGAGATGAATGAAGGACTGAGCAATTCTGAGGGGAAAAAAATGGGAGACATCTTTCCCAATGTAGGAGAGTTGAGAGGTGGGGGGGGGCTACTTCCTTTCATACGAAAACATTAAAATCCAAACATCTTAACTTTGAACTATCGACTCGGCTGATCACAGACAACCTCTCCAAATGCACCCACCCATACCTATTTTTTTAATAGGCTTGAGGTAATTAATGAAAACATCCTGCCTCGAGTACAATACTTTTTACAAACCCTGCCAGTCATGCTGGACCGAATATATTTCAAATCTTGAAATAAGATCAACCCTCAATTTATATGGCATGGGGCCCCACCCCAGGCCTGCTTTTCCATTTTGCACTTATCTAGAGACCAAAAAGGAGTCATCTCCTCAACCTCAGATGGTGTGCATATGTGGCTCACTTGAAGACGTTGTGTTTATGGTTATCCAAAGTCCAGCAACCCTATTGGAAACAAACAGAATTTACCCTGAATTAATTTTTTTTTCAATTAAATATACTTTATTGAGCATTAATAACATGTAAACAAACAACCAAACAAACTAGCAGCAACAGGAACATTAACTGTAACTATGTGATAACATTATCACTCGTAATCTGAACATTAAGTTCAGGTCACGAAACACAAATTTAATAGACAAACTAAACCCCTCCCCCCTCCTCCCCAAATCCTTGTGCCACCCCCCCCCCAAGAGAACTACTGAGGAAGCAGATGCCCCAGGAAAGAAACTAAGATGGGAAGGAATGGAAAAAAGGGAAAGAGAGAAAGATAGAGAAACCATCCTCACCCCCCCGCACACACTGTCCACAACTCCAAACCGAAGCAGCACCCCTAAGGAGCCTGTGAGGTGGGTAAAAGAGCTATAGGAGATCCCCACTTCCTCAGAAACCCCTCCTGATTGGCCTAAAAGTGAGCAGTATGTTTCCATTTGCAGGACTTGAAGGACCTCTGAGTGCCATTCTCTGTAAGAAGGGAGTGAATGATTCAGTCAGTGTCGGACAATAATTAATTCAGCAACACCTGAAATCAAAGACATGAATGCCTTTCAACAACTAAGCATGTCTGCCAGAAAATAGCCCACCAGGCAGATCTGGGGAGTAAAATAGGAGTCCAAGCCCAGAAGCAGATCCAGGGAGTCATGAATTGCTTGCCAAAACGGAGCCACCAGTGAACAGTCCCAGAGAATGTGTTTAAGTGTCTTCTCAGAGTGCCCACATCCAATACAGGTTGGAGATAAGGACCTGCCCATCCTATAGAGCCTATAGGGAGAAAAGTATAAGTTATGTAATATACAAAACTGCAGGAAATGGAGTTGTCCTGCTTCATGTGGTTATGTAAGCACTGCCAAATTTGCCACCATGCTGCCTCATCCAAAGCAAGCCCCAACTCCTGTTGCCAGTAAAAACACATCCCTGTGGGACTTCTTGAATTGTTGCACTGCAAAATGCTGAATTACATTTTTAACTTGGACTGTTTCCTATTTGTGAACTCTTTAGGATGCCTACCCCTCACAAAATGTGTGCAATATACAGCAGAAACATTCAGGCAATAGGTGGTGGCAAGGAAACACTTTCTGACTCCACCTCAGCTCTTCCAACTAAAGGCTATCCCCTACGATACTACCCACACCCCGAACAAACCAAATCTGACAATAAAAGGCTGGAGCAGATTAGATGTCTGAGTCTTCTTTCAAATGTTGGGACTCCTGAGGGATCCTCCCATTTGCCACTCTGCAAGTGACATTCCAGCTCCCCGGCAGACCATTTCGGGCACTTACAGGCCCAATCACACCCTATGAACCAAGGGAAGGGAGTTTCTAAATTACCTGACAAACTTCCCCCACTTATGCATATAATGATATCTCACCTGAAGGGTGAGACTTGGACCCACCTTAAAGGCCACCTCAATAAAGACCTCCAGGAATACTCCCTTGACACAACAGATTTAATACTACAGAGCTGGAATGAGGAACTGGCAGCAACTCACACTGGTCTACCTGGCATAAATTTGCACTCCCAGCCTACTGACTAACCTCAGTCACTAGTTGGCATGAGTCTTCATGGAAGTGCAGATACTGCTTTTTTTGCACCCCAAAAATAGTAGCAAAATATGGTGGCCTAATTAAGTGCCAATGCTGGAAAGGATGCAGGCAAGTCCTTGTTAACCATACCCATATTTTTGGGGAATGCCTGCTCCTTGGGCTTTTCTAATATGGAGTAACTCAAGAGCTAGAGAAGTCTTCAACTGCCCTGGGGAGAGAACCCTATCATTGATTCTACTGGCCATTCCCCCTGAAGGGAGTCCCCAACAGGGCCCAAACCTCAAACTGATGCTGATCCCGATCTCGGTGGTAAAAAAGTGATTACTCGACTGTGGCACACTGCTCATGCTCCTGCCACAAAGGGGTGGTGGAAAATACTTCTAGAAATCTATTCACTGGAAAGACTGACCTATACACTGTCTAAGAAACTAAGCCTTTTTGGAAATTAGATGGCAAAGATGGGTTATACCAATTACCCTGACTGTTCCATGAGGCAAATCCTCCTGCTCCCCCGACTCTATTATTCCTCCTATCGGCTTCCCAATCTTTCTATCTCCCCTTCTGCTGCCTTTCCTCTTTTATCTTGGTATACGAGTCACCTCATCGAAGAGAGACAATGCTATAGTGTGGAGTACCTGTACATCCTTGGAAACACCCAAACCTTTCAGTTTACATCTTGAAGGTACAACTATGGAGTCATACTGGACAATGCAGAACTCAATGGTAGCCTTGAACAGCCCTGTAGTATCACAAGGGGCATCACATTTTAGCTTCCAGCTTTGTAGCAGTTACTTGTTCACAGGCATGGCCTGGCAAAAAGAACATTGAGATAAAACAATGGACACTAAACAACCTGTTTCAGATGGTCATTTTTATTCAAACAGAGAGTAACTTTACTCCAATATCAAGTAATATGCATATTGTATTGACAGCTCATCCCTGTATGCCTCTATGTGCTCTTCTGACTCTTTGTACTCAAATGAAAAATTCATAAAAATTTAATTAAAAAAAAAACTAAAATCCAGAATATTTGGCTGGAATACTGGGTTTCCTGGTGGAATACCAAAATCAGGATTTTGATACTCTGCCAAGAATACCACTTTCCCTTAACTTCTACCCCTGTAAACAGGGGCTGTACAATGGACCGACTCAAAATATAAAATTTATCTTAATGAGTGAGGAGTCAGAAGGAGCATAATTCACGAGCTGAGAAGTCACAATTAAGTTAAGCAAGTCCTGTCACCTCACAAATGAAGATAAAGGGCACATTCAGAGCCAGACCATTGTGTGTCTCGTTTATTCCGCACATTTTCAAATAAAACTTGGTGAGTTAAG
Source organism: Neoceratodus forsteri (assembly GCA_016271365.2). NCBI lineage: Eukaryota > Metazoa > Chordata > Ceratodontiformes > Ceratodontidae > Neoceratodus > Neoceratodus forsteri. Next base: position 646,991,654 of record CM057449.1, read on the forward strand.
TCCTGCCCCTTCACTCATGAAGATAAACTGTCAAGAGAATTGCTGACATCCTGAACAGTGAGTATGCCCCATGACCAGTGATGTTCTCTGGCAAAAAGATCACTGTATTAAGAACAGGCACAAACACGACTTTCTTACATGTTTAAAGAGCAGGAAGCTACTTGTGGACCCTCACTCTCCCCTTAACTGATTAAGTAGCTTACCCTCCAGTTTAGCGATCCTTCTGAGGGTATAATTTTCTCAGCACTATATTTCTTTCATTTAGACTCATAAAAACGGAGACCCAGACCCGCAGCCAAATTGCCCCGACTTCCTGTACTGAAGGCATGCCCCCACACTGGCACGTTTCAAGATGTCAGTACTGGAATTGTGCAGGGCATGCCCCATAGACTGTATAGGGGCCGGTTTTTACATACATCTTTAAATACTTCTGAGTGCCAGTTTTAATAAAAGAAAGCAGCCACTCAACTAACAATATCCTTGTTAGTTAAGCAGTGACTTTTTTTTTATTAAAACTGGCACTCAGAAGTATTTAAAGATGCCTGTAAAAACCAGCCCCATTACAGTCTATGGAGCTCGCCCCCACGCAATTCCAGTACTGACATCATGAAACGTGCCAGCATGGGGGCATGCCTCCAGTATAGGGAGTCAGGGCATTTTGGCTGCTGGTCTGGGTCTCCGTTTTTATGAGTCTAAATGCAAAATATATACTGCTGAGAAAATTATACCCTCAGAAGGATTGCTAACGGATCGCTACACTGGAGGGTACTCTACTTAATCAGTTAAGTGAAGAAAGAGCGTCCGTAAGTAGAAACCTACTCTTTAAAATATGCACATATCACTACACCCTACACTCACATACCTCCTACCATATTACACACTACGTGCCCCCAAAACAAAACTCTCGCTTTTTAAAATATGCATTTTTGTTTTAAAGTACAAAACAGCAACTCCATGCAGCTGCTGCATGCAGCTTCACAACTAGAGATGTTGCAAAGTTTTAATTTGCAGGCGATGTTAAGGCCAAGTTGCCAAATTTGCCTCCATGGATAATTTTTCCAAGGTTTTCTGTTTAATAGGTAATTCACCATTGATAACTTAACCTTGCAATTTCACCTGTGACTTCTCCTTGGCGTACACCAAGACGAAGTTGGGTTTATTTGCCTTGCAACTTTACCTGTAACCTCTCCTTGGGGTACACCAAGGTGAAGTTCAGTTAAAATAAAGCTACTGATACCAGAAAGTCTCAAGGTCAGCAGTCCCCTGTCCCATGCACATCGCAGCCTGAAAACACTGTGCCACCACCACCCTCCACGGTACCACCACTGCAGGCAGCAACCACTCGTCAGTCTGTCAGGATCAAGTCTAACATTTTCTTACCTGCGTCTGTGATCCAGTTACACTCTTCACTGCCAGTGTGACATGCTGGCAAATGCCCAGATGGCTGCTACCATTGCAGTTAAGCTCAGTACAATTTTCCCCTGGCCACAGTTGAATACTACCCCGATTACCTGTGCCCAGTGTGCTGTAATGCACAGAAAGGAGTTACCATCTGTTTGGTTACAAGTCCATATATCCATACTGGGGACCTATTATCCAGATGAGGCTCAGTGTCACCACACCATCAGATGTCAAGGGGACACCAGTAACCTCCTCCTTGACCACTGTTCCTGACCCAGAGATTTTGCTACCTCTCAGACTGATCCTCTTGTTGTCACTTCCCCTAGCACCCACCTACGTGGATGCCACAAATGTGGCAGAGAATAATTTGGTAACATGAATGCCACCACTCCACTTCCGCCACCACCCCACATCCACCAACTACCCCTTTTGGGTTTTTTTAGGCATAACTCAGTCAGTTTTTGTTGAATTTGTCTGTCACTTGGCATGGTTGTAGTCCAAGAGAAGATGCACTTTTGGTGCATTTGTGATGATTACTGGACTTAAATTGTGGATTTGACACCATTGTGAATTTTTGAGGTAATTTTGGGATGCTGTGCATACCCCATGAATATTTCCGGGGGTGTTATGTGTTACTATTAGGGAGGGGTATCACCAGTAGAAAGAGAGAGGCAGTGTTCCTCCTATACAGATCAATGGTGAGGCCACACCTGGAGTACTGTGACCAGTTCTGGAGGCCCCCTCACAGGAAAGACATAGATAGGGTAGAGGTGGTTCAGAGAAGGGCAATTAAAATGGTCCAAGGACTGCTTCAGAAGCCCTACAAGGAAAGACTGAAGCATTTAAATATGTACTCACTGGAGGATAGAAGGGAAAGGGGAGACATGACAGAAACATTCAAATAACTTAAGAGTATTAATAATGTGCAGGAGAGTAGCATTTTAGAGAGAAAGAGATGCTCAAGAACAAGGGGTCACAATTTGAAGCTGGAGGGGGAAGGCTCAGAGGGGATGTAAGGAAGTACTTCTTCACGGAAAGTATGGCTGACATCTGGTATAGATTCCCAGCAGAGATGGTAGGTACCAAAATGGCAACATAATTTAAGCATACATGGGACAGACATAAGGGAACATTAATAGGGCGGGGTGGGGATAGGACCGCAGATCAGGTAGGATCTGTGGTAACATTGGAGATAAGGAATTTTAGGGCAGACTAGATGGACAAAGGTGTCCTTTTCCACTGACATCTATATGTTTCTATGTTACTCACTGAAACCTTTGTTTGGATATACAGAGTGTCCCTTATTCCCAAAGAATGGCAGAGTTACGGGATATTAGGGTTAGGGTTAGGACATGTTTAGTGTGGTCATGTGCAATCTATGCAATAAACATGTCCCCCAAGGCAAGCAGGAGACCCTCATGGGTACTGGGAGCCATAGGACCCCTATCGTGACAAATTACTGGGCCGAGTGGGAGGAAAAGTAGAGAGAAGTGGTGAGTGGAGGTGGTGGAGGTGGCAGTTCATCCGTACCAGTTACAGTTTGTAGAGGGTGTAAAGGAAGTTCCCGTGTCACAGTGGGGCAGTGGACACACCCTGTTGAAGTGGCAGTGTTCTACTGGAGTTCAAGCTCCTCCTGAACCAGCATCACTATCACTGTTTGTTTTATTTTTATTTTTTTTTACACAAACAGTACATGACAGGGATTTCAGGGACTAAGCGGATACATGCAAGAGGCAACAACTCAGGTAATTACAACAACATTACTGTGCACACGAAAAACTGCTGACTTCAATCAGTAAAGAAAAATGAATTCAATATAGTCAAACTACAGTGACAAACATATATGTGCAAAACCACCCATGTGATTCCCCTTTTCAAATCCAGAGACCCCACTGATCTTAATAACTACAGGCCAATCTCCTTATTCCTATTCTGTCCAAACTACTGGAAAAAATTGTGAGTGGTCAGCTCAGAAATTACTTGGATTCTTCAAAACTACTTAATCCATTACAATCAGGGTTTAGACCACGACACAGTACCATTTTGGCACTTGCTAAAGTGACCAATGACTGGCAGTGTGAGTTGGAAACCAAGAATTTTGTTTGCGCAGTATTTTTAGACCTGAGTAAGGCATTTGATACTGTTGATCACAACCTGCTTCTTTCATCCCTCCATAACATTGGCTAGATCAACCATCGCTGAGGTGGTTTTCTAACTATCTCGTAAGTTGGTTTCAGCAGGTAAAAGCAGAAGGGGAACTCTCTCCTTTAAAACCCATATCGAGAGGTGTTCTGCAGGGCTCTATTCTGGGTCCACTGCTTTTCATAATTTACATTAACAGAACTGATGTCAGTATCAAAGCAACCACATACACCTCTTCGCAGATGACACAGTGCTGTATATCAGCAGACCGACCCCCGGAACAGCATGTAGTGACTTATAACAAGAATTCAACCAGCTGCAGCTACAGCTTCTAAACCAGAAACTACTCCTAAATGCCAAAAAAACTAAGGCGATGATCTTTTCACCCTGTTTTCATGCAGCTACCCTTGTAATGACACCCCAATCCTTACACTTCTAGGTGAACCCTTGGAATTTGTAACAAAGTTCAAATATCTGGGGGTTTGGATCAACCATAGACTTTCCTTCATGGACCACATAGAAGAACTGATAAAAAAGCTCAGACAGAGGCTTGGTCTCTTTTATAGAATTAACTGTCTCCTTTTGAGGGATGCCAAGATGAGATTGGTCCAAACCACCTTCCTTTCCCTTTTGGACTATGCGGATTGCCTCTACAGTCAGGGCCCTGCCGCAGTGCTTACAAAGCTTGATACGCTCTACCACAGAGGTCTAAGGTTTATTAATGGCCTTCCATATTCAATGCAGCACTGTACTTTATACTCGGCTGTGAGATGGTCTTCCCTTACATACAGGTGACAGAGAAACGCTGCCTTCTGGACCTTCAGAGCAATTACCAAGAAACTGATCCACTGTATTTTGGATTGCCTTCCACTAAGTATGATAGGCAAGTACGTGCTGAGAAGTGCCTCCTGTATTTCTCTGACGGTGCCCAAGGTCAAATCGCGATTTGGCAGGGTTTCTATAAGTTACATTCTACCTCTATTATGGAATAAGCTGCATTGAAATTTGTCCACCCCATTACCTTAACAGCTTTCAAAACACTATATGCTCATTCCTTTAAAGAATCCTGTAATTACTCCCCTTGATCCTAGTCTTATCCTTAGGAGTGGATTTAGCATCAGCTATATGCTGTTCCATTAACATCCTCTTCCCCCTCCTGTCTCCTACTACAGTTCACCTTCCCTCTCATTCCTTCCCTTCAGTTGCCACTGTTATATGTTATTGTAACCATATCCAATGGTGGTACCCTTAAGCTGAGAATTACCTCCCCTACTACCCCCAACATGGAGTCTGTACAAACTCCACTTGGCTATGACAATAGTACCTGGTATTCTATGGATTACTTCCTTTCCTCTGCTATCTCCCTCCTCCTCCCATCCACCTGTCAAAATCTTCTTAAGAACCTTATACAACATCCTTGACCCCTACTTCCTTCCTCTGGTTTTCTCCAGGCCATTGTATACATATTATTTAAATGTGAGTTCATATATGTTTGTAATTACTATTGTATATGTCATGCTGCTGTTATCAGATTCATGGCATCTGTTTCTGCTCAATTACATCTTTATATTGCTGGTTGTTGTAATCCTTGTGTTCATTATGATTATGTGTTGTCCAGGTCCAACTTAAAAATTAGCATTGCCCAAAGGTGTTCGCCTGGTTAAACAGAGATTTTGATTGATTGATTGAAACATCATTCAGTAAAACATACCTAACTGTTCTACAGAGCTAAAATTACAAACCAAAAAAAAAATCATACAAAACACAGACTACAATAGCATTACTACTGCTAAGACATAAAACGCTGCCTAACCTGCCTTTTTCTTGCTGGACATTTCTGCAGCTAAATTCCTCCTACCCTACCCCCCACTGCCTCACTACACAATACAGAAAACGAACAAGAACTTTTAAACTAACTAAATCACATAAAATACCACAAATAATTGGTGATTTAGTGGCACAAGGCACAGTAGACATTTAATGGAGTGATTTGTTGGAAAAAATGTGCATTTTAAATGCTTTCCAAAGTTTTTTAGGCACAAAGATACAGGGCACACTTAACACCAAATGTTTCTTTCTCACACTGCACTGAATTCAGCCCATGCATGGCAATACAGCTCACTTCAGCACCATGTGACCTCCAATCCCATGGATTCTTGCAAGCTTCCCCTTAGCACCACAATTTGGAGGCAAAGTTCATAATTTTGCCATTTGTAAAGTTCTCCTTTAAGGTAAAGTAGAAATTTGTCTTAAAGGTGAACTTTGCAAATTTGGTAAATCTGTAAATTTCTCCATGAAGTGAGGTTTGCTAACTTTGTCCACGTCTATTCACAACCCTCTCTTGTCAGAATTGTGAAAGTTGGCCGCTCGACTGTTACACTAAAAAGCCACATGCAGCAACAGTTTCTGTAACCAGTGTCAACTGCTACTCTGAAAAGCCATACACAATGGCAGTTTCTACTACTGGTGTCATCCTGCAGTGCTAAAAGCTTTCTCCGGCTCTCTGTTAAACCTAATGATTGCTGCCTCACCCGCATCGCACATCACTAGACCAATGGAACATCAAACTCAAGTACAGGGTGTTACCCTCACTGAAAGATGAGCAGGACAGTGGCCATTTGCTTCATTACAATGGACAAAAAAGAATGCAAGGGGGGGGCTCATAAAGAGTCACATAGTGAAGGTGAGAGAAGAAGAGACACAGCGGGATATAGACCTAAGAAAGGTGGGAAGAATTGGGGCAAGCATACATCAGCAAAACCACCTACTGGGCAAACCATCTCCTCCCCTCTCCCTTATTATATATCTACTCCTACAAAATTCAAATAATAATGTATTTTAAAGTTACCTTTTCACCTTTTTCTTTCTTTTCTTGCTTTTATTTCCTATACACATGAACCATTGTATAATAGCGATAATACCCCCCGGGTGTGTGTTATGTGGAATAATGTCACTTCTCAGGTGTTGAACGCACTCAGCTTGCAGCCACGTGCTTCAGCCCACGTGAAGTGTGACATTATTCCACAATGGCACACACCCTGTTGTGCATTACTGCTTAAATGATTACTGTCACACAAATAAAGAATGTTGATTATGCTGCTGATGATATCAATACTCAAAATCTACGAAGGAGACACACAAATTCTTCACGAGAAAAGCAGCTCCCATCTACTTGTAACCACCCTGCTGCTTTGCAAACTGAATGAAACAAAACTGGTCACTTTTTAAAATGAAAAATCAGTGTCCCTTTACCAGCTGAGCTACAAGTCAACTCCTGAGCATCTTGAGGTTGCTTCTTTCTTTCAGATTGGCTAATGCATTACAAATACATAAACATTTCTTGTATCTTGAAATCCAAAATGTCTGACATGCTGATAATGATCTGTCAGATTTGAGAAATTGTTTTCCCTCTCTCTTAGAATAAGAATACTATTGATAATTTTGATATTGAAGCCAGCTTAGCTTTTATCTTTGTTACAAACTTCTTGTACAATTATAATGCCTCTTTGTAATTCTTTTCATAGATTTGCACTTCACGGTTTGTAGCACTAGGTAAAAAAAAGTTCCATAATTTGCGCTATTTCACAGAAAAAGTTATTCATTCACAGATCTGGGTGGGAAGGTGGACAACTTGAACCTGGTTCTCAGTTATTTTAGTTTTTTTTTGTGTGTGTGCTATCTTTTTCCCCTACATGCTACCACTCTCGGCCACTCCTTCAGGCTATGCCAAGGTACCTCCAATCCATCCTGTTCCCATGCCCCATCCCTCACATTTGCAGTCATCCCCAGGCCAACCCGGACATGACCCTTCGGCGGGCGGGCCCCCATCCTCTGAGGGGAGAGGCACCTGTGGGGCAGGCATGTGCACTACTTGGCCCTGGGATACTGCTGAGGGATGAATGGCTTACCAGGACATTGACAGCATCGGACTGCCAGGTGGCCATCATCCGGTTGAGTGCGGAGCCAGTTTCTATTTTTCTGGTGACTTCCCTTTCTTGCGTGTGTCTGCATTACTTCTGGTCTCCACCAGAGGTCACTGCAGAGCGACGCACTCCCACAACCCACCCCAGGAGAGGAGAACAGTCCTCCAGATGCTCAATCCTCTCCTTCCCTGTGACCCCCAGTGCCCCGAGTCCATTCCAGAACCTGGGTCGCAGGCATGGGTTGAGGTAAGGTATCAGTGCCTCAACCCTCTATGCCACTAGGCTGGCTTCAGTTCTTTTTAATGCTTTAGGGATCAGCACTCTTTTTTTGTCTTATGGCCTCTAACTGTACTGCCTGGACCTCTAACTTTCTAAACTGGCCAGCTGGCTGGTTAAACAAAGGAGGGATATGAGAAATGTTTAATTTAATTTTGATAGAAAATACGCACTTCTGATTATATATAAAATAATATTTATAAAATGAGTAAGAAAAATCTGTGAAAATCTTATCTCCTGATTGGATGAAACACACCACATGACTGGGCATTATTCCACAACAACTGCACACCTGCACTTCTTTTCATCCTTCATAACCTTTTAGACATTTTTTAAGATAGATAATCCACTATATGGCGTGTGATCCTGCATTGATATATGCTTGCCTTGGGTGGTTGAATGCACTCGGCATGCGGCCTTGTGCCACACAACACACCCGAGGCATGCATATATCAGAGCTCAGCCTCACACATTATAGTGAATTATCGATTACATAATACATATTTATCTCTTGAGTCTAACATGAAACATGATGTATCCTTATGCATTATATACAATGTATAAATTTGCAAAAATAAACATTATTACAAAATGAAATTCAAAATACTGTAACCAAGAGATGTCAACCTGAAGCCAGCTCATTTATTAGTCACTGAGTTCAGTTTATTTCAAGACTTGTGTCTGTGGAGAGGCAGAGACATCTTTTTGTCAGAATAATTATAAATGTGAACTTTATCAAACATGGGATCTTGTCAGGACTCAACAGATGTCGGACCTTGTCCGAGACAAGAGCATTAAGAGATCAGCACACTACAGCTTCTCCCTCCCCTGCCAGGTGGGAAAACATAAACATTTATTAAGAAAGCATCCATCACTTGGAGACATTTCTCAACAGCCTCTGTCGGTATCAGGACTCATTTTTTCTCAGATGACTTCACCCAGGAATGATTGCAAACCTCACTTCAGAGAATGTTAGTTAAGCAGAAAAATACATGTGAAGAAGAAAAAAAAAAACAGAGGATTTGGGGTAACAGCAAACAATAAAAAACGTTTGGTGTACATACAAGTTAAACTAGCTTTCAAGACCTCAAAGGTCTTGAATGTTTAGCAGATCACCTCATTGCAAAATGAAAATACCAATTCTGGGCCAGGTGACTTGCACCACTGTGAATCACACACATCTGCAGCTTACAGCCATCTAACAATGCATATTTTTCTCAACTTCATAACAACTGGTCAGCAGTCAGCACCAAAGGTGAACATTTCTCAGCTCTGTGGAATTTTAGTTTATAACTTTAATTCCATTCACTAGACACACAAGCCACTGTTCTGTGCCCTTATGTTTAAAAACCTGCATAATATACTTTAAAATTCTGAGAAATGTATTCTAAAACTCTGCAATATTATTACTGCAATAATGAGATAGTGGTTGCAGCTTACAAATAGAATAACAGATAGGGAACTGTGTACTACACGACTATTATGCAATCGAGAGGTTCTGGGGACAGGTGAACCTTGAGAGTGAAACTCGAGAGGTTCACCCGTCCCCAGAACCTGGAGATGGTATTATAGGGAACAGTGATCACTTGGCTATCTGTTATTTTTTGTAATATATGGATCCAAGGAATTTCTACTGTTCAGAACTGCAAAAAAATAAAAACAAAAGACAGAAATTTGGTGCAAAGCTATGAGGGTGGTGAAATGTGTGCAGGTCCCTTTAAGTGGAGCTGCTTGCCATGTGTTGCTATAGACGCGACAACATCAAGATGGCTGTGAAGCACTCAGCGTGTGTTTCTATTGGTGCTTCTTGTTCTTTTTGAATAATTATCTCAGGAATATGGCAGTGCCTGTAAGCAAGTGGTCCCTGGAGCAGTCGAGCAGCTGCGTTATGTTGAACTTCATGAAAAAAAGGAAAAACGATTCTGTTTGGAACCAGAGTGAGCAGTAGAGAGACCATTGACTGAAAGTGAGATGTTTTTGGTTTGCGGCAAGTTGGCTTTTACTGTATGGGACGGTTACAGTAAAAGCTGGCTCCCGCTCTGCTCGAGACAGCCCTGCACTTCCACTTTTCAGTTTTTCTGCTAATACTATCATTCAGAGCACCACACAATAGTACAGTATTATGGGCTCTGAATGATAGTATTATCACTTTTCATCAACGGTACTGTGTTAACAGTTCTTGGGCGATGGTATTAGGGACTTTTTTTGTATGCTTTACTGTAGTAGTAAAATGGCTTGTCCATATGTAACCCCCCCACACACACAAATTTGGGGTTTACCTTAATGTCTCCCTGGGGCTCCCTCAATGCCCACTGCCAGGATGACATCCTGTCTTTGTTTCATCCTGTTAATTTACGTGTGAGTGCCGTGCTGAGCCTCCACATCTGTCCCTTTAAGAGCCTAGCTAATATGTGTAGAGTGAATGGTATGAGCTGGGTCCGAGTGATTTAGGGCATAAGACCAGGCAGACACCGCTCTGATTTGCTCCACTCTACAGTTGATGCTAATACACAGGGACCCTGTACGGAAACTGTATTTATTTACTGCTTACATGTTATATTTGAATTAGAAAAGTTTGTCTATGGCGGTTGGTAGGAAAAGGGCACAGAAGAAGGAATTAATATCTTTACTATCCCAAATTAGATCACTCGAAAATAATTTCTCGACTAATCCTCCTGACGAGGATATGAGGAAACTCTTAGTGTTGAAAGATAGATATTTGGAGTTACTCCGAGACAAAGCAGAATTAGCTATTATTCGTACAAGATCTAGTTACACTGACCAGGGAGAAAAGGCGGGCCGCCTACTGGCACTGCATATTAAGCAACAAGAATCAGTTAGATTTATCCCTCCTATCAGGGCAATGGCTGATGGATCCTTAAAAGTATCTCCCACTGAAATAGTTCAAGAAAATGCCCGATACTATAGAAACTTGTACAGTGACATGGAGCACCCCCCTTGCCCTGGGAGTATGGAGAGTTACCTGATGGATTCTCATTTGCCCTCTCTCTCTCTGACCGACATAAGGATTTTCTGGTTGCTCCTATCTCTCAGGAGGAAATTGCCGAGGTTATTAGTGAATTACCGCAGACAAGGTCCCAGGTCCTGATGGTTTTTCCTCCTTATTTTATAAAGTGTTTTGGGACCTTCTATTACCAGTACTTTGCCGTTTATTTCAGCATATTTTAGCTGGGGCGGAGGCCGACTCTCACCTTTTGAGGCCTTGATTATTCTGCTCCCCAAACCAGATAAAGATCTTGAGCTTGTTCAGAGTTACAGACCTATCTCACTTTTAAATCAGGATATTAAAATTCTCTCCAAAATATTAGCCAATAGGTTAACGGTAGTTTTTCCTGAGTTGATAGGTATAAACCAGGCAGGATTTATGAAAGGGCGTTCATCTTCTGATCACTTACGTACCTTGTCACATGTCTTCTCGACTACCAGGGATGCCGAGTTCCCTGCAGGACTGGTCTCCCTGGACGCCGAGAAGGCATTAGATCGAGTGAACTGGAACTTTCTGTTCCGAGTTCTGGAAGCATTTCATTTTCCCCTCTCTGTTCATTTCCTGGATTGCCACACTTTATAAAAACCCTACCGCAAGAATTTCTGCGAATGGGGCATTCTCTAAGCCCTTTTCGCTTCATTCAAGTATTAGGCAAGGATGTCCCTTATCTCCTTTGTTATTTAATTTATATTTGGAACCTCTCATTCAAAATATTCTCAATAATGTTTCTATACAGGGTGTTAGAGTTGGACGGCATGAAATTAAAGTAACTGCATAAGCGGATGACCTGCTGATACACTTATCTCACCCTGTATCCTCTGTTCCGGCTTTGCTAAGGGAAATAGCAAGATTTAATGACCTGTCCAATTACAAACTGAATGCTAGTAAATCTCTATTTTTCCCACTAAACTATAAAGTTTTCAAAAATGACATTAGTCCTTTTGGTTTGTGCTGGACTTCCAGGTCATTTAAATATTTGGGTATTAAGCTTTCTCGTAACCCTCTAAAATGGTTTAAGGAAAACCTGGATTCTCTCTCGCAGTTTATAGCTCACGACCTTGAGAGGTGGTCCAAACTTCCTATTTCATTATGGGGCCGGATCAACATAATTAAGATGAACATATTTCCTAGAATTTTTTATCCATTATCTCTTCTCAACACTTTTATTCCTTTACTCTGGTTTAAAAAGACATATGCCATATTCACCAGATTTATCTTGGCTGATAGATATCCTCAGCTGGCTTATCATAAGCTGGCAGCCCCAAAATTGGAGGGGGGGTTTACGAATTCCCCATCTGGCCATATATCACTGGGCTAGTCACTTAGCAAAATGTCTGAGATGGGTATCCCCCGGCCCAGAAAAAGAGCAACCGGTTTGGCTTAGAATAGAACTGGATGCAATCAAGTCCAAGAATTTAGACCCTCTTACACTATTTTTCCTTAAATTTCCCCAGGTACGTAGGACTGAACAGTGCCCCATAGTAACGACTTCTTTAAAGACTTATTCACAAATGTGTTCATTTTTGCAATATTCCCCTCATCGGGACCTGGCCCAGTCTATTTGGAATTCCCCATCTTTCACTATTAACAAGAACCAGACTTCCCGTCAATGGTTGTCCCAATTGGGAGATGGGAAGCTTCTTTCTCTTACGGATGGAGAGGGGCATTGGTTATCAGTGGAAGGTATTATTAAGAAATTTCCCATTCCGGTTTCCTCTCATTTCAAAGTTATACAATTAAGGCATTTACTTGTAATCAATTTCGGTAATACTCCTCCCTCCTAGACCATCACTTCTCTGATACCTGAGGTTTCCTCACTTTCTGGATCTTCAGGTGCAATTTCCAAGCTATATCAGGTTTTGTTTCACAAAAAATATGGGGATCCCCTTTGGACCTACAAGATTCTGGAATAATTTTTTCCCTCAACATTATTTGGATTGGCATTCTCTGTGGAGATCATGTCATAAATATATTTCTCAAGACAGACTGAGTCTCATGCAATATCATATTTTACATAACTTGTATTACACCGCGGTTAAATTACAGAAGTGGGGCTATCTGAATTCCAATTTATGTGTAACCCCTTTGTCACCCGGGGTTACTAGAATCCCAGTAAGACCTAGCGGTAGGCAGGGAAGGCAACTTGTGAAACTCCAGTTAAATGGGTTTCACACTGTCTCACTCTGTCCTCAGTCACAGCTGAGACTTGAGAGATGACATCATAATAGAACTGTCGCTGCATAGAGCCACATTTGGAATCTTCAGCTCAGAGTAAGTTTAGAACCTTGGGAATTCAAAGTCAGTCTTCAGTTTGTCCTTAGCAAACAAGAAGGACACCAGTAGTGTCTGTTTACCCCTCTCCCTCTGGGGGGGGGGAGGAAAAGTTCTTTGTGGGTTCCAGGGGCAATCCCCTTCTCCCACCCTGGGAAGAAAGCTGCCTGTTTTAATTTAAGTTCAGTCTGTTCATGTATAACAGCAAAGGTTATAGTTTTCGCCTGTGGGGCACCTGCAACGAATGGCTGAGTGTTTGGCCCCATTGGAAGGGGCAAACAACTTCTTTTCTTCAGTTGGATTTCAAGTATTGGGGACTGCTATTTGGGAGGACTATGTCAACTAGGACAAACAAATAGAGCAGTCATCTGTTTAAAGTGTTAATGGATTTAAAGTTCATTGCAGAGGGGGTGCTTCAGGTCATCCACCGTCAATCTACATTTTAAAGCCTAAAGTTCTGTGTGTCCAGAGAAATGGCCAGGTATGGGCTGTGGGAGCTGAGGTGGAAAACCCCAATCTTTAGTAACCAGGTCCACCTCTACGGATTTCTTCTGTGTTTTTGCTACTTGCCTCATGCGCTTGGCCAGTGATGGGGTGGGTACCCAGACGTGGGTCGCAACTTGAAAATCTCTCTAGGAGTCACAGACTCTAAGTGGTGTGGGAGCCACAGGATGGGAAAATTACCCTTGTTGGATGGGAGTCTCCTTGTTGGATGGGAGTTTCGAATTGGAAGTATGAAAACAAAATCTCTCTAGGAGTCGCAGACTTCAAGTGGTGTGGGGAGCCACAGTTTGGGAGCCTCCTTGTTTGATGGGATGTCTTTCCAAGTAGAGTTTGGGTCCATTCACCAAGTGGACCATCAGTCGAGTGGCCAGCAGGGGAGCCGGGACAGTTGGGCTGTGTATCCAATGCACATGCAAAGTCCGGGCTGAGTGCCTGGTGGGTCCAAAGCCAGACAACTGTTGTAATGTGTTCATTCCTCAAATGGACCGCTGTGTTTAACCTCTAATCTGCATTACAGTTATGTAGTCCTGTGGGGGACCATGCAGTGCTTTGTTTATGTTCAGTGAGTTAATAAATAAAGCCACACTGAAAAATCCCATTTCTGGTTCTGGACATTACAGTTATTGCTTCCTGTAGTTGGATTTACTTGGGTGCCCCTGTGCAGAGTAGCCAAACCTAGGTCTCTTGTGCCAGGTAACCTCATCCTTCCCCGAACCTGTAGATACCATATGTATATCCATGTTACAAAAATGGACATATGGGTTACAAAAATGGAGGCACCACTGGGATTTGTTTGGGAAGGAAGGTGCTTGGGCAAGTAGGCTAGTGTTTTGGCTATCTGGCAGTCGGTAGCCCAAAAAAGTTGAAGCAATTTCCCTAGTGTGTGCTGTGTGTTGTGAATCTTGTGCTGCTGTTTAAAAAATGCCAACTGTTTACCAAGGAGCTGTAAAGCCAAAGTATGTGTCCTTGTCCTGCATCAACATAGTTTACAGCATTTGTCAGTTTTAAAATAAAGTTCTGTGAAGGAAAGTGGAAAACTAGGGGTAGCAACAGAGAAATTATGCCCTGGATGTTGGAAATGCTTTCTGTGCAATGCTAGAGACTGCAGAGTTAATGGCAATGTTACATGGTTGAAATGGGCTCCTTCGTGGAGTCAGTTGAAAAAAAAGTGCATCTTTTCAGTTTAAATTTGCCTGCTCGACAATCGCGTGGAGGAGAGGAGCCTCGTGAGGAAGAAGAGGCTCATTTGCATGGCGTCATGTGGTTGGTCAGTTTGCCATTAGTCCTGCCCCTCAGCCAGCTCTTATGTGTCTGCTTCAGCATTCGAGAGGGAGACAGAGAGTAGTGTGTGTACTGGCAGTGGAGGAGCGTTCGCGAAGTGTTCAAAGCGCTGTAAACAGTAGAAAAGTGACTTTCCAGTTAAAAATCGGGCTCAACCCGCTTATCGATCGTGGTATCAGTGAATTGTGTGGTTAATACTATGATCGCGGAGACTGCCCGCCCGTTTGCATTCTGAGGCCTTCAAAATCTGGCTGCAGGCCGTTTTACCCCATCGCAGCAATCTGCTTCAATAACAGTGAGTAAACGATTTAAAACTGCTCAAATCAGTGATTTTCAGTAATGCCATATAAAATGTGTGTGCAGCTGTATAGTCGCTTGCTAAGTAGCGATTGTGTGATGTCCTGTTGGCAAGTGCAAGTCTGTAAAGCCATTAAACGTGTGCATAGCAATGAAAGTAGCCTCAGTTTAAAGTTTGCAGCGAGAGAGACTGTGGGTTGTAAAATAAGGCAACACTAGTAAAAGCAGGCAATCCTGTGCTGAAACCTGAAGTTTTAAAGGGACTGTAATTAAATGAATGTTGCCAGCAAGTGAAAAGTCCAAGGAAAATCCTGTAAATGTGTGAACAGCCAGAACAGAGCAAGTTGTGCAGTTTGAAATAAAAGTTATTAGTAGCTGATGTAAATCAGGTGCGCAGTGGCTTGACCCAGAGTCTGAATGTTGATGCACAGGAGTGCTGCCGCCGCCATTACAGGGTGGGGTAGTAAAGTAAACACAGCAGCAGAGGAGCCATTTTAAAGCTACAGAGTGTGTTCATTTAAAGTGGGACTTCTCAGTTACAGTGAACTTTTGTTTGTTTTTCTGCAGTTATGGCCTCAGGACCAGCTCGTTACCCGGATCATGCCCAGGTTGCAGTAACAGCAGCAGTAAATAGATTGAGAGATATTGAAAATTGGTGCTATAGAGGGCAACTCCCTCCTGATGTGGCAATTCCTAATTATCCAGTGTGTGTATGCCAGATGTGCTTGAATGCTGGAAGGGATGTCTTCATGATTCCTCACTGTGCTGGTTGTCTATAAAAATATGGCTTGTATAAAGTGTCTCAAATTCGTTTGGCTCCCACATGGACACAACTTCAAGAATCTGCAGTTGGCAGCACACAGCATCAGCCGGAGCCTGTGGAGGAAGGTCCCCGGGGAGTGTGGCACAAAGTTAGAGAGTGCAGAATTAGAAACTGAATCTAATTGAAGCATTGATGCTGGATCTCAGAAGGCAAGTTCAGATAAAGCATCAATAGACCCTGGGTGGGGGCCTAGCCAAGTCTCAAGGTGAAGATGAGATGCGGAGGCCTTTGAATGGAGGTGTCACCCGCCCCAGTGATGAATGGATAGTCTCGGGGGTGAGAACTACTGCTCACTCCTGGGCTCAGATCCTCAGTGAAGAGGAAGATGAGGGGCAACCTATGTGGCCTTGTGAGAAAGGAATGGGTACACAGCCTCAAGATCTTGCCTCGGAGGAATGTGTTCAAGAAGGTGGTGATGCCACTGCCCTGGCTTTACCAGAAGAAGAAGAAGTCAGGGATCCGTTTTTAATTTCATTGAGGATGTGAAGCTGGCAGAACCAGGACTGGCCACCCCCAAGCCATGCCAGCAGTCTCAG
Source organism: Neoceratodus forsteri (assembly GCA_016271365.2). Classification (NCBI taxonomy): domain Eukaryota; kingdom Metazoa; phylum Chordata; order Ceratodontiformes; family Ceratodontidae; genus Neoceratodus; species Neoceratodus forsteri. Next base: position 647,008,115 of record CM057449.1, read on the forward strand.
ATTGACCAAAGCAAGTAAAGAGGAGAGACTGGTTCGTAGAAAGGCCAATGAAATCTTTGGTATGACCTTCCTACCTTTCTCGAGAGTCTGGGAGGAGATTGAGAACTGCAGGAAATCCTGGATCTGGGATGAAGCAATGAAACATGTGCATCCTGGGGCTAACCAGCATGTAAAGAATAGACTGTTCCATGAAAAGTATACACAGTGGAAGAGAGGCAGGACACTATTTATAGACAGAGTGAGAATAGTGGATGGAGAGGGATTAAGTCTCCCACTGTGTGAATTATGTGCATCCAGATGGAGTAATAATTCAAGCCCCTGACCCCCTCTACTATTGGCCTCAGTGCAAGGACCTCCCAGTAATTAAGCCCGTGCCTACAAAATGGAGAGCCGAGCAGTGGTAGTCAATACTGCCACATCTACACTGTGAAGTAACCTTATTGGACTGCCAATATGAATAAACAAGAACTCAGGTGCCCCATATTCTTCAGTCCACAGTGTATTGCCCTATTCAGCAACCACCTACTGCTCCACCAGATGACTTCAGATCCAGAGAGGACACCAGCCCAGCTGTTTTCCTGTTCATCGCCTGGTAATCGGATGATGCCGGACCAGCTGTTTCTCTTTTTGTTCCTGTTCTAAGGTTCCTTCTCCAGTTATGACATCAGCCCAGCTGTTTCCAGATGTGCACTCCTGTGGATTCCTGGAAGATGTCCGCCCAGCTGTATCAGAAGAAATGCTGCCAGGGAGAGTCTTCGGAAGGGACCAGGTTTGTGACGTTCCAATACTTCAAGAGGCTGGTGAGTCAGAAAAATTCTTTTTATTCTATCTTTATGACATTGCAATACACACCTTACACTACAGACTTCAAACAGTGTGTGAACTGTCCACAAAGACTCTCCCCTTCAGGATTATTGCCTTAAAGAACTGTGCTTCACGGGGCTCCAGCCCAGGACAGACTCTTTAATGGACTGGCCTTCGGGCCTTGTAGTCACTAGTGGGACATTTAGGGCATTCCATCCCCCTCCAAAGGTGTATTGTTACCAATGTCATTGTACTTTAATGTAAATACTGTTTTCTACCTTTTTCTAGAAAAAAAAAATCTTTTCTTTTTGGGATTGTTCAGTGCTTTTTCTGTGTGGTAAGGGTTGTTGTTGTTGTTGTCATTGTTGTTGTTTAGATAGACTGTACATGCAGATTAGGATGTGTTTTTTTTTGATTTTGTCTTTTCTTACAGGTGTTCCTGGAAGACAGAAGAGAAGACAAGAAGAGGAGGAGGGGCTCATCGGAGTCCCTCGTCAGTGCTTATGGTGTAGAATTTAAATGTACTGTGTTATTATTGCTAATGGTTGTAGTTGCAGGCTGCCCAAGGTCGGGGAGGTCCCCGGATTTTGTTTTTATTTGGGAATATTATGTTAGAGGCAGATAGGTTTTCCCTAGAGGGTTAGGGGGGATAGACAGGCTGTGATCCTGAGCGGCCGTAGGGATTGCAGCGCTGATCTATCAGGGCTATGCTCTGGACGGTTCTACCAGAGCCACTAGGTGTCCATAGTAAGTGGATAGAGTAGAGGCTGATATGTCAGCTATAGGCCTCTAGGCCCTTAGTGTTGCCTACCTGTGCTTGCACATGGTAGGAGGGGGCCTGATCACCCCCCTCCGCAGGTAGCACATAGGGGTGGGATGGCCTAAGGCCAGGTGCATAATGACTGGGGACAGTCATTTTCCTGGTCAAGGGCGAGTGTAACCCCTTTGTCACCCGGGGTTACTAGAATCCCAGTAAGACCTAGTGGTAGGCAGGGAAGGCAGCTTGTGAAACTCCAGTTAAATGGGTTTCACACTGTCTCACTCTGTCCTCAGTCACAGCTGAGACTTGAGAGATGACATCATAATAGAACTGTCGTAGCTGCATGAGCCACATTTGGAATCTTCAGCTCAGAGTAAGTTTAGAACCTTGGGAATTCAAAGTCAGTCTTCAGTTTGTCCTTAGCAAACAAGAAGGACACCAGTAGTGTCTGTTTACCCCTCCTCTGGGGGAGGAAAAGTTATCTGTGGGTTCCAGGGGCAATCCCTTCTCCCACCCTGGGAAGAAAGCTGCCTGTTTTAATTTAAGTTCAGTCTGTTCATGTATAACAGCAAAGGTTACAGATTTTCGCCTGTGAGGCACCTACAACAGATGGGTGAGTGTTTGGCCCCATTGGAAGGGCAAACAACTTCTTTTCTTCAGTTGGATTTCAGTATTGGGGACTGCTATTTGGGAGGACTATGTCAACTAGGACAAACAAATAGAGCAGTCACCTGTTTAAAGTGTTAATGGATTTAAAGTTCATTGCAGAGGGGGTGCTTCAGGTCATCCACCGTCAATCTACATTTTAAAGTCTAAAGTTCTGTGTGTCCAGAGAAATGGCCGGGTATGGGCTGTGGGAGCTGGAGGTGGGAAAACCCCCATCTTTAGTAACCAGGTCCACCTCTACGGATTTCTTCTGTATTTTTACTACTTGCCTCATGCGCTTGGCCAGTGATGGGGTGGGTACCCAGACATGGGTCGCAACTTGAAAATATCTCTAGGAGTCGCAGACTCTAAGTGGTGTGGGGAGCCACAGGATGGGAAAATTACTCCTTGTTGGATGGGAGTCTCCTTGTTGGATGGGAGTTTCAATTGGAAGTATGAAAACAAAATCTCTCTAGGAGTCGCAGACTTCAAGTGGTGTGGGGAGCCACAGTTTGGGAGCCTCCTTGTTTGATGGGATGTCTTTCCAAGTAGAGTTTGGGTCCATTCGCCAAGTGGACCGTCAGTCGAGTGGCCGGCAGGGGAGCCGGACCAGTCAGGCTGTGTATCCAATGCACATGCAAAGTCCAGGCTGAGTGCCTGGTGGGTCCAAAGCCAGACAACTGTTGTAATGTGTTCATTCCTCAAATGGACCACTGTGTTTAACCTCTAATCTGCATTACAGTTACGTAGCCCTGTGGGGACCATGCAGTGCTTTGTTTATGTTCAGTGAGTTAATAAATAAAGCCACACTGAAAAATCCCATTTCTGGTTCTGGACATTACAGTTATTGCTTTCTGTAGTTGGATTTACTTGGGTGCCCCTGTGCAGAGTAGCCAAACCTAGGTCTCTTGTGCCAGGTAACCTCATCCTTCCCTGAACGTGTAGATACCATATGTATATCCATGTTACAAAAATGGACATATGGGTTACATATGCAATAAATGTTTACAGGAAGAAGGAACACTTCTCCACATGTTTTGGTCCTGTCCCAAAATCTCCCCCTTATGGGATTCAATTAAGACTTTCCTGGACCCTCTGCTGGGCCTTCAGGAATACTTTACTCCCGAGATCTGTCTGTTAGGGGACTTATCATCTATTAGAATTAAAGTACGAAAGTTTCACATTTCCATGATTGCCTTATCAGCTAAGAAGCTCATTTTACGCCACTGGAAAGATAAGTCCTTTCCAACTGTCCAGGAACGGGTAAAAGAAATTCTGTCCAATCTGCACACAGAAAAAGCGATTGCCAGTCTCCACAATAGAATGGCAGTATATACCAAAATCTGGGATCCCCTTCACTCTTTAATTTCTCTGGCTCAAGTCTAAGTATATCTCAGACTATATTGTCATGTAAGACCTTAAGTAAAGTGCTTGGCATTTGACGGGCATTAGGTTGGGTTACTGCACTAAGGAGGGAAGGGTGGGTCAGGCAGTTATTCCTTTACATTGTATCAGAATGTCAATGTCACTGTCACTTAAACTGCCTTTTATTGTGGAAAATGTATCAATAAACTTTAAATTAAAAAAAAGAAAAGTTTGTCTAACCTGCTTGCCTTGCAACTTGCCTTTCGGAATGGGAGCCACCATGTTAGGTCCAGGAATGCCAGTAATTGGGCCAATAGGACTTCAGGAGACCTAAAATGGATCCTGGCTCAAGTGCCTCATAGGAAGGAAAACCATAGTTTTTTGTAGTTTTTAGGTTGGTGCCAAAACTGACCTGGAGGGGGAGCGCTAACTGTGACTGACAGCTTCCCCAGTCAACCTGAATCCTGGATTACAAGGGAAACCCCCAGTGCTGCATGAGACAGTGGATCAGTTAGAGTTGGAGCTTGAAGTGTTAACAGCCCGAGCTTTCAAGCAGCGGCTCCGTGAACGGAGAGTTGGGGAATCGGCAGGAAGAGGCCTGACTTGCCTCCCTGCCACGTTTCTCCTGCCTTGAACTGCCTGATTGCACAAGTCAGACTTGTTCTGATTTAAGCCTGGAACTGCAGCAGAATGAAGCAAGAAGTTTACCAGCACTGTCTGCGTTCTGGACCGGAGAACTGCTCCTGTGAAGCGATCGGCCCAGCTAGAGTGTGAGACAAATTTTGGATTGAGAGATTTGCTCAGTGAATCTACTGCAATAGGAACTGGACTGTATCGGAACTGTAGAAAGTTTATGCTGTTTGATTTAAATGTGCTGAATGTTTTCTGTTCACGGCCCGCCTTGTTATGCCAGCTGGAGGCTTCACCAGCAAGAACCAAACCACTTTTGCCAACTTGCTCATCCTGCTTGGGCCTTTGCCAACCTGGCCCAGACCAACTGCCTGCACCCGAGACTGTTTTCAGTGAGAGACCAGCTTTGGGGATCCAGCCCCTGCGCAACAACAACAACTCGCAGGTTGCGGCCACCTAGAGGGAAAGGCCATGAAGGGGCTCCCTCTCCCCTTCCTCATGGTCTCACTTTACTTATGCTAATTTCTGCACCTAACCTTGCCTTGCTCTGCTCCTACTTAGCCCATCCCTCACTGTTTTCACTCTAATACTCCCACTGTGACTTAACCCCATACCTCCAGCAACCATTACTTGGTCTTGTCAAATTATAATATGGATTTTGCGGATTGCTACTAGCCCTTATGTCCTTGTTTTTGCTGCAGGCACTTACCCTGGCACTGTACTATTCCTTCTTGTTTGACAGGCGCTAAATTGTTATCCACCTCATATTCTAGCTGAACCATGTTTCTGCTGTGAACCTGTATCCTTGCTGTCGAATTCGATTGTCTCACTGACAAAAGCTATATCTTACTATTGTAAACCATTAATTGTACCTGTTACTGTCAAAACTGTACCCTTGCTATTGTAATCCCACCTTGGGTCCTGTGACTGTACTATCTTGTTTGTAACCTCCCAGGTCGTGTCTGAAAATAGTCATTTCTATGGCTAGCACACCCATCCAGTAAACAAAAACTAAATAAATAAGAGGAGGTGTGTCATGTTGGCCCTGCTTCCACATGCTCATTGGTGAACACCATGAGGTCTCCATATTGCCTGCCTTTCTGCAACAATCTGGTAGCGTGAGTACAATCAGGGTAGCTCCCTGCAATGGGTATTTTAATTATCTGTGGTACCATCTGATTTCTTTAACTTTCTGGGTTTCCAAAAGACTGAGCCAACTGGCTCGGATTACAAATAATCATCTTGTTGTTGTGCATGCTAACTGCCTTTCTTTCCATCAAGGGCCCCAACATCAGCTGCAATGCCGGCCACCCCCGGGCAATGCCTCTGGCTAGCCAGTTTCCATCCTGGGTACCCAGTGTTGTGGGACTGTCTATTTTGGGACTAAAAGTGCATGCAAAATCCCTCATTCAAATCAGAGTTTAAATCATTTAACTAAATTCACGCCCCTTCCTTGCTCACGTCCCCTGAATACATCTGATTTTCTTGTTTCACATTTAACCTGGCTATTGTGCATATAATTAGTTGGGTTACAGTATTGAAAGTGTGCAGCTGTATTGCTAATCTTATTTTACAGGGGGTCTGCACGGAAATTACTTATCAAGCAGGTTCATGTTAACACCAGGGGTCACCCACTACAGCTTGCCAGAAACAAATGTAAGACAAAGAAAAGAGCCCATTACTTCTCCGAGTGTGGTTAGGCCTTGGAATATGTTGCCCCTAAATATCATTGTTAGCAAAAATAAGATCACCTTTAAAAATAGACTAGATAGTGATATGAGATCTGGATTTACTTTAAATTACTATATGTAGGCATGAAGCATTATGGGCCTTGTTACCTTCTTTCATTTCTTAGTATGAAGGTCCAACCCTGGTGTTAAGTGTGAAGGATGTGTGCATATTTTTTTTTTATTATTCTTCGGTAACTGGGTACGCCCACTAGGCGCAAGTACCTATTTCCATGGGTAACCTGGGAGCACTGGGGGTTAAGTGACTTGCTTAGAGTCACACAGTAAGTGGAGGTTGTGGGAATCAAACCCAAGCCTGCTGGATGCACCCAGTTCATTAACAGCTCATTACTCTAACCTCTAGGCTGTACTGCCAGTCCCTGTTACTTACTGACTATGTGTTAACTACTGCTATGACAGGTACTGAGCCACTAGGAGGGTTGGTGGGTGGTTATAGCTTCCCAGAGGGATATAGCAGGATAGGCGGACACCCCCAATACCATTACTCTGGGTGGAGGCACCTTACAACAGAATCCAGGCCCCTCAACCTATGTTCAGCCATACAGGCAGGGATAGTAACCTTAGGGATAGTGCAGCCTAGGAGTTACACATATTACCCTATTACATGGTAATAACTTGAGCAGAGTGAATAAGAACCAAGGCCATAGGCTGGAGTGGTTATTAACATTCCAGTTCAGTCATTATCAAGTAAAATCCTGTTCACTATCCCATTATGGCTAACTTACTGAGGAAAAGAAACACGAAAAAAGTTTTAAAATGGAGCACCAAAATCACTCTCTCACTAGCGCTGTCATGGTTCTGTAAGACAAATTAAACCATTTGGTAGTTTCTCACAGAAGCACTGTAGTACTAATGTCAGTCAATCAGAACATGGGGATTAGCATACAGTGCTACTAGTCAGGCTACCGCAGAATAACAGGACAACAGTTCTGTGTTCTGACTGACTGAGTCAGACCTTTTTCAGTATAATTTCCAATACTTACTGATTCATTTTTCAGTCTTTTTCTTAACAGCAGTTCCATACCTCTCAACCTCTCAGCATTACAAATCATAGTACAGGCCTTCAAAAATCATAGCAAATGGCCAGAATGTGTAGCACTTTCTTATTTTAAGCAGTAGATTTAGTAGTTGCCGTATTGGTCCTTGCAAGAATAGATCCAGAAGCAAATGATTTGATACCTTTTAATGGACCAACATAGATGTAACAAGAACAAAGTGCTCTAGCTTTCGGACCAACCAGTCCTTCTTCAGAAGCTCATGGCAGTTGGCAGGGAACTTATGGAATTCATTTTGACACATAACAACTTCAACTTCAATGGTAAACATTATGTTCAAACTATGGGAACAGCAATGGGCACCAAAATGGCTCCACAGTATGCTAACCTCTTTATGGCTGACTTGGAGGAGGATTTTTAAGGCAGTATCCCACAAACCACTGGCTTATTTCCGCTACATTGATGATTTGTTTATCATCTGGACGGAAGGACAGATGCACTCAAAGATTTTCATCACAAACTTAATAATCTCCACCCTACTATAAAGCTTACCTTGGAGTACTCTAGCACCAAGGTTAACTTTCTGACACCACAGTCATCATTAAGGATGGAACTCACATACATGTATTTACAGGAAGCCAACAGACAGACAGAGATACCTGCACAGGAAAAGTAATCACCCTAACCATACAAAAAATCTGTCATATACAGTCAAGCCCTTCGTTGTCAACGATTTGTTCAAATGAGGATGACAGAGATACACATTTGGCTATGTTGAAAACACTATGGAGCAGGGACACTCTTCCAGGGAAATTGACAGGATAACAGAACGGGCAACGCAAGTACCAAGACAACAACTACTTCAATATAAAGAAAAGACAGCTACAGAAAGAATACCCTTGGTAGTCACATATCATCCAGACCTTGAACGTCTGCTGTAAGATTATTAAAGATCTCCACCCAATATTTAGTGAGGATGACACCCTTAATTGTATTTTCAGGAACTCCACTACTATCTTTTAAACAACCGCCAAATTTATCCAGCCTAATTATTAGGAGCAAACTTTCACCTGAACAGAATACCATGTGTCACACAATGGCACACGACCCTGCAATCAACGCTCTGCAAGACCTGTAGGCTCATTTCTACCTCAGACTGTGTGGTTACATCTCAAAACAGACAATTCCAGGTGCATGGAGTTATACATGCAAGTCACGATATGTTGTTTATTTCATTCAGTGCAAGAGATGTCCACAAACAGGTTATGTAGGAGAGACACGCCAACAGCTCCAGACTAGGATGAACTCACACAGACATACTATTACAGCAAGGAAGACTGACAAACCAGTGGGGCATCACTTCTCCCAGCCTGACCACTCAGTCTCAGATATGTCAGTAATGGTCTTAAAAGGAAATCTCAAAACACACAACAGAGATGAGCTTTGAGATTAAACTTATCTTACATCTCAATATGGTAGCAGATGGGATGAACTTGGATATTGGCTTTATGGGACACTACAGAAACTAACATTCACAGACTTTTCTTCTTCAAACTGACATATTATAGGACTTCAGCATATGTGAGATGTGGATGCATGTATGTATGCATGTGTGTGGGTATGCCTGTGAAGTATGTGATATAACAGAGTGGGGCTTGCTGTCACATTGAGGTAAGTCTCTATTTAGCTATATGGAGTTATAATGTGTTACTATTTTTATTTCACACACATAAAGAATTTCTTCTTACTTTTTATCTTTGCCTGTTGGGGGGATTGATTCCATTGCACCATATTCAGATTACCCAGCCTGCTAGTACATACAGGAGTGTTATCTTATACTGTTATATATAATTTTGTAACTCTGTACATATTGGGATGTGTGATCTCATTTGCTTGGGGGTCCGCACATATCTTTTACATTAGGCTTATATTATAGTACTTTACTCAGGATTTCATGACAAGTTGCATTCCTTTGGGGAACAATTACAGCGACTGAAGTTAATATAGGTTCACTAGAGAGGGATTGAGTGTGTGTGTGTGTGTGTGTGTGTGTGTGTATGTATGTATGTGTGGGTCTGTCTGTGGAGAGAGAGAGAGAGAGAGAAAAGGAGGGTGGGGATAGAGAGAGAGACTACATCTCGTTTAGCTTATGTATCTCCCCACCCACATTATTGTGATGTGGGTGGGTTAGGTTGTATTGTTTGTATGAACAGGAGGAGATAAATTACATTTTATCTCTTTTCAGATTCCTAGACACTTGTGGTACATGAAGTTGCTACATTCTCAGTATATATTGACATCAGTACATATCAGGCTGCATGGTCTGAACTCCTTGAGGTTCCTCGACTAGAGTTTTTGCTTAACACTAATATTATCTATTTATATTTTAATTATCATGTATATAGTCCTGAGGTTTTGTAATCTCTTGGGCCTTCTATTTAGCTTGAGAATACAGCTGGGTGGCAAGTCCAGCTAGGTTTACACATCACACAGTGAGCACTGATGTTTTTAGACAACTTTACTGGTAATTCTTGTCTTTAATGCATACATTGTAATTTCATGAGCCCTATAACTATCTCAGTCTGTCTTTAAGCTGGGTGGGTTGCCTTTCAGTAATCACATCCTTATACTGACTGTGGCACTCATGGCTTGATTTGGGAGTTATCTGCTTCTGCAGTGTTATCTTATGTCAATTAAATTTATGTGCAGTAGGATTCCTTATATGTGTCTTGCACTAGGAAACATCTGAACCCAAGGTTCATTCGGACTGAGGGCAGTATTGTACTGTTAAACTTGTCTGACATCATCTGTTTTTTTTAATGAGTATTTTAAACCAATGGGGATTTTTTTCTGTTTTTCTCTGCATTATCTAGCTGTTATAAGTATTGTATTTTCCAAACAACTGCCATGAGCTTCTGAAGAAGGACTGGTTGGTCCGAAAGCTAGAGCACTTTGTTCTTGTTACATCTATGTTGGTCCATTAAAAGGTATCAAATCATTTGCTTCTGGATTTATTTTAAGCAATAAGACATGATGGGTGTGCACTGAACAGCTATTACCGCATGCTCAGGGGCGTAATGGGACACAAGGGTGCAGCCCCTGGAAGTGCAGTAAGTAATATCTGTTCAAAACACACACCCCCGAGTGTCTTATTGTGTTTATAAATGGCTACTTTTTTTGTTTTACTTAAAAAAAATGTATATATATATATTTTTTTTTATGACAAAAAACTCTGTTAGTGCATCAGTTAGGGTTGTTTCCACAGCGATAAAAGTGAGGAAATGCAATGTTAGGGTTATATCACCCCACCACCCCACCCCCACACCCCCATCCTCAAACCCCTAACTCCGCATCCCCCCACACACACACACATGCAAGCAGTACAAGACACATTGATCATCATGGTCCAGCTACTGTATGAGTTCTGCTGCCATCAGAGTGGCTTGTGGGTACACATGCATGCTGGACAACCATGGGAGATGGGCCACAGTAAGCATTTCTTTGTAACAAACATCAATAAGATTTAAGCAGATGCCTATATTTCAATTGTTAAGAAATGATGAAACACACAGTATAGTATCTATAGATAGCTGTACTGGAAATAAGAGTTTGGATGATCGTAGTAATGCTTTGTAGTATACTTTACAAGCAACATGTGACAGCAACAGTTGTGATATCCAAGGCTAACCATAACATGCTCCTAATGAATATTTCCAGTTAACGCAGCAGTAGTACAAGATGTGACAGTACTAGTTTTTGAGATACGAGCCCCAAAAGGCATCACGGATGCCGCAAATTCCACAATGTTATCCTATGGGGAAATTGCTGAACTTTGGAATGCTGTAACTTTGGACCCATGCAATGTTTTGGAACCAAACCACATAAAGGCACATCTGTGGGACTAGAGCTTGCCACCCCGAAAATGTCAGCCAAAAAGATCAAACCATTTTGTTGCAGGAGGCTGGCAAAGATTTGTAGTTATTTTGAGCATACTTTCGCAAAATACTTTTGTAAATCATGAAAGTTTCACAAAATAAATCACCAAAGTTTCGCAAAATAAATCACAAAAATTTCGCATCTGCAAAAAAATATTTTGAAAAAGTATTTTTCGCAAAAAGTTTAAAAACGTATTTCTGGGAGGTTTAACCCCCCCCAAAAAAAGATATGGCTAGCATCCTCAGGACCCGACTAGGTAAATACAACAATCACTGTTTACCTAGAGGGTCCCAATTTTAAATGCCAGGCATTTTTCTGTGTCACTAACTGTAAACAAGATGGCCAACTCATGAAAGTAAAAGAGCCATTTGTGACAGTAAAAACAGCCTCTCATAAAAGTTTTGTGATTTTTGTTAACTTTTCCCACTGACTATAATGGGAAATTTGTTTTTTTGAATACATAAAGAAACTGAAATTTAGTTTGAAACTGCTGGGGCGGGAGTGCTACTGATAAGGGAGTCAGCCGGAGATGGCAAGCTGCTAGTGGACCGCTGCCACAGTCATGAACTGACAGAACAGAAGCAGTAACCGTTAGGTGAGACAAGATCATTAATCGAATTTTCATTGGATTTAAGTTTTGGATGGTTGCCTAAGGGAACTATGTTGTAATTAATGCTTATGGCTGACAGTTCGTGCAAATGTTTCGGTTGACAACGAAGGAAGCAACAAGGCAGCTTTTAAAACTTCAATGTTCTAATGGCACATGGATTTATTTTACTCCTGCAGTCATCATTTTCAGAACTTGTTTTTACCTGTGCATTGAAAGGATTTGATGCACAGGTAACAACCAATCATAAGGCTAAATTTTATCTCCCCATTTTATAATATGTCTACAAATAGTGGACCTCATATAGTTAGTGATAACTTTAAGGAATGTTTCTATCAGCTTAGTCCAATTATTTAAATAGTTTGTGTGTCTGGAAATAGCTCTAACATTATTAAGAACATCAGTAAGCCTATGTGGAGCAAGGGTAAATTTCGGTGTGAAAATCATAGCTCTACATGAAATTTATAGTAGTTGAGAGGTAAGAGCTAAATGTTTACACAACATTAAAAGGTACCGGGTTAATGTAGTACAACCGAAATAGCGCATGAATAATCATGCAGTCTAAACCATGCAATGCAGTACAGTGACAGGGGTATAGTACCACTATTCCTGTCACACAATAGGAACTGGAGGAAGGAGTAAATATACCAGAAGGGCAAAGCCAGGTTAAGCTGCTCCTGTGGTGGAGTGGCTAAGTCACAAGAACTTGGTATAATAAAAACCTAAAGATCGGGGTTTGATTCCCCATCTCCTGATATATATTTTTTTTTTAGGTTGCTAAAAAAACCTAAGTTCCCCACTCCCAAATTTGCCTTTTGCTCCTCTGCCCGCCCCCCCCCCACCTTGGAGTTGGTTAATTTAGTTGGGGGATGCAGGGGGCAGAGCCCCCCACATAAACACAGATTTTGGCATTGCTGCCAATGGCGTGCACTATGGTGGTGAAGTCGGCGTTGTGTCCCGACCTTATTTTGCTGCATGCTGTTTTGCATGCAGCATTGTTGTATGCACGGTTTTGGCTGCGACATAATGACCCCCATGCCACAACAAAATGGCTGATGTGAAACAGTATAAGAGCAGTTCTAAATCACGCCATCTCACTGTGTTGTCCTGTGTTTCTGTGATTTTTACTTGCAATATAGGAGTTCCCTGACACTTGTTTCACTTTTAGCACTCTAAAAGCTTATTTTGGATGAATTCTGCAGCATTCTGCACTAGTGAAAAAAAAATGTTTTTGTGTTTCCTGTGCCGCTCAGAAGAACAGTACATTTGTATGAATGATGAGATCCCATATAGTTCAAGGCTTACAGATGAGACGTACGGCACATGATCCCACCTGGTTTCATCCTTACTGCGCATCTTCACACCGCTGGTTCCAGGAAAACCCTGATAAGTTCCTTGACTCCCGTTGAACTACCTCTTGGTGAACCAGAGTAGCATTCTGATGAATTGATAACCCAGCAGCACCAATCAGTTCTGATCAGGACTCACGATCACAGCAGTGCAATGACCAGTGGAAGGGAAGAAGAAAGGAAGAATGAGAAGGTATCACTGAGCTGATCCATAAGTTATAACTGGCACCGAATCAGCAGAGGAGAGAGGGAGCTCATACTGCCATCACAATCCCATGATTACACAAGGGTTCACTGTTAAGAGTTAACAGTGCTGCAGGGGAGGGGGTCCTTTATACAGTACATCAAAACAGACTTGAAAAAGGAGCAAAGTTCAAAGGACAGGATATTCCTGTTGTGTGTGTGTGTGTGTGTGTGTGTGTGTGTGTGTGTGTGTGTGTGTGTGTGTGTGTGTGTGTGTGTGTGTGTGTGTACACACCCATAAATCTCTGGTTCAAATCCCAGTACCCCTGTGCTTTAAACATAATATTCAGACTCACAAAATGTAAGTTTTATTTCATTAATATTCTGTATGTATATCCTTTTTCTTTATTGTTGAGTTTACAGCCATGAAAACATTGTTTCCCCCAGACTGCTGTCCCATTAGCTTACTGGGTAAGAGCCACCATTTGATATTGCCAGGAGTCTCGAGTTGTTTAAACCTGGCACCTCTTTTTCTACTCTAACCGAGCACATCCAAGGAAAAACAAATTCCCAACTATGGCCGACAGCAGCCTGTGAAAGCAGTTATACCACATAATCAATAAAACAGGCGTGACTGTGTGACAGGGCCACACACACTGGCAAAGGTCACACGTTTTTTGTTCAGGCCTAAAGACTGGATCCCCAGGAGGGCTTCTGTCTCTGTACTGTCAGCAGATCACTACTGCTGTGTGCTGCTCTGGGTGCAGCATTATCAAGTGGAGTCAGATGTGGATTAGGCAGATGTGGGTTAGGCAGAGATGTCAAAAGAAAAACGCAGAGGATTAGCTAGACAAACAAATGTTAATTGATTGTCAACAATTTGTTTGTGTCTCGCTTGACTGTCAACAAAAATTCTCATTTGCAAGCAGAAGGGAGTGCTCTACAATCACCTCCCCATTCGGCTCTGTTTAATGAGTTGTCTAAACACAGGGTACTCTGTGTGTGTGTGTGTGTGTGTGTGTGTGTGTGTGTGTGTGTGTGTGTGTGTGTGTGGAGACATTACTTGGCACGGCTGCACCTTTACTCAGGTTCAGTGGAGGTGGTCCTGTTATCAGTCTAATTTTGTGCATCACTATATGTTCCATACCCTGCAGTCTTCCAGCTAGCTACCTGTCCACTTCCTAGTCTGACCTAGCATCCAAGAAATAAGCAGTTACACACAACAGAGTGTAGGCTGCACTGTAATAATCTACACTGCCGGATAGTTATAGGACATGATGTGCATTACTGCAGCACAACCCACAAACCCTGGAGTACTGTATTATTCTTATAAAATGGGTATTAATGCATTTTAAAGTTGAGAATTAAATAGTTTTTAGTTTGTCCAATGGTCAGGTGTGTGGATTGAAAGGGCAACTGACACAAGCCTGACAGGCAACCCTTACAATAGAATTGCCTGCCCTAGGAGCTATTTTAGCCATAATTTAGTTTTATTTTTTGTGACTTTTAAAAAAAGTTATTAGCTCCTTAAAACCCGGCTCATAACTTCCATGTATGAGTCAAGCAGCCACCGAGCGCTGCAGCCCCACCCCTAAAGATAACATAATTATGAAGTGAAGTAGGAAATGGGGCTGCAGGTGCTCTATGGAGAATGTAACCGAATACGGGAGCAGGGCTGCCTAAGTGTACTTCCATTATCCTTGCTGGCAGGTATACACATATGGGGCTATAATATATGCTATACATTAGCCCCATACATGTATACCTCTCAGCAAAGATACTGTAAGTACCTTTAGATGGCCCCTTCCCCAATCATACTGCATTCTCCACAGAGCGCCTGCAGCCCCGTTCCCTACTTCACTTCATAATTATGCTATTTTTAGGGGTGGGGTTGCAGCGCTCGGTGGCTGCTCAGCTCATACACAGAAGTTATGAATCTTGTTTTATGGGGCTAATAACGTTTTAAAAAGTCACCAAAGAAGCTGAAATATGGCTAAAAGAGGTCCTAGGGCAAGCAACTCCATGTTATGGGTTGCCTGCTTAGACCCAAACATAGTATCATCTTCTCTTTAATAATGTAATGTGGTCATCTGCCAAAAGAAGTGCCAAAGTGTGAACAGTTGAGACATCAGCACTCTTATTTGTGCACCAAAAGCCAATGAAGATACAACATTTTTTCCAACCCAATTTATAAAGATGAACATTAAGGGGAAAAGCATTCACTACTTTTGTGAAGGAATAGGGTATAGTGGTTAAAAAGTGCTCTGGGATAAAAGCTATTACATGCCACATGTAAAGCTGTATCATATGAAAAAATGATATATCTGAATACTCCAACAAGACATTAAATGCCACAAAATTGCCACTAGAGCAGAGTTTCAAAATTGTATTCATGAGATTATGCATTTTTACACATAGAACAGATAGTTGCAGGATAGTCAGATGTTTTTTTTTCACATGCAGTTTAAATTATGGGCTACATTTTCTGTTCCAAAAATCATCACAGCCATTCAATAATGCTGCTCCCCCACAGCTGCTTCACAGCTGGAGAAACATTACCTCTTGCTATCTGACTACAAACATTTAAGGCTTGACACTGTTTATTAATACCATCCATAAAGTCCCACAATTGGTCTTATGGATTAAATTCCAAATCTACTTCCAGGTGATACACAAGCTATCTGCGCCCAAACCCCCTACTCCTTACCTGTCTGCCCCGAAAAGAAGGTGTCATGGTTTCCACTCTACATATGGCATTAAACGTTGACACCCATTTTGTTTTTCTTCGTAACGCTGGGTTTCGCTCTCTCGAGCTCCCTCCATGTAAAACTCTCACTAGCCAATCTGCTTTCTCTTTCCGCTTCCAAAACTCTGGAATTCTGTCCATTTACACATCCGCTTTGCTCCCTCTAAATCTCCCTTAATTTCTCTTCTCTGCTCAGACACCTCCCCCTCTTGCCATTGTCACTAATGAGCCTTTCCCTTGCTTCTCATTGCTGCATATTGCAAATGTTGTGTAACTGCTGTCTTAGTTGTCTGCACTTATTTGTATTGTCATTAACTGCTGACAATGTTGTTGCACTTATCATTAATTATTCATTATTTACTATGGTTACTTTTTGCTGCAAATGTTATCTTACCTGTTTCTCATCAGTAATATTGTATGTTACATTTCCAAATGTCTCTGTATGCTACATTGTCTGCAATCTCTATTTATATAGTATCCAACTTCCCCTTCCCCCCACGACACATATGGAAACGAGTTATCTAAGCTCAGTATGTTTTTCCTGGTGAAACATGTTTAAATAAATATTCTTTTTTTTGGGGGGTGGGGGTTTAATAGGCACAATCTAGCTTTATTACTTTATTGGCTGCTAATAGTAGCATAAGTAATAATCTTAATATCTCCCCCTTTACCGTACTGTTTTCCTGATGGACCTACTTTATCCCACTCAACTGTCTTTTTGACGCAGTTTGATGCAATGCAAATCCCCTAGGTTTCTGTGCCCCAGGTGCATTATTTTGCACTTTTTTGCACTGAAACCCAGCTTCCATACCCTTGCCCACTCTTCAAGTTCTCAAATCACTGCTCATCTTTTCCACACACCCCTGACGTATCCACCCTACTGCAGAGTTTGTGTCTTCCACAAAGCGCAAACTATCACTTTCAGCTCCTATAAAATGTCACTTAGAAAGACATTAAAGAGGGCCCGGTCCCAGCACTGATCCCTGAGGCATCCCATTGGTCATGCTCCCTTCCTCAGAGGGAACTCCATTTACTGCCATCCTCTGCTGCCTATCCCTTAACCAATTTCTTACCCAGTTTGCATACTAATCTCCAATGTGGAACAGTGCTGAATGCCTTACTGAAATCTAGGTAGGCTATGTTCACGGTTCCACCACGATCTAGTTCCTTGGTCACCCAGTCAAAGAATTACATCAGATTTGTTTGACATGATCCCACCACCCCCACCCCTGGTGAATCCATGCTGCCCCGGGTCTTGTAACCCATTGGATTCAAGATATTCCACAATCCTTTCCATTAACTTTCCCACCCTCAAAATCAGACTGACTGGCCTATAATTGCCAGCCTCTTCCCTGCTACCACTTTTGTAAAGTGGGACTATATCTGCCTAACTCCAGTCCTACAGTACCACTTCTGTTTTTAATGAACTGTTAAACAGGGCCATCAGAGGTGCAGCCAGTACCTCCTTGAGCTCCCTCAATACTCTTGGGTGACCCCCCGTCTGGTCCCAATGCTTTGCCCACTTTCAGATTTGCAAGTCCCTTCAGCACTTTCTTCTCCAAATATGGACTAGTGTCCACCTCCCTCCCTCCAGTGCTCCTGCAACATTTTTGTGGCCCCTCCCCATATCTTTCCTCTATGAACACTGAACAAATTTATTTGTTCAGGATGTCTGGCTTTTTCTGTTCCACCTCTGCACAGCACCCCCCCCAACCTTGCAATACCACCCCTGGTTTTCCTTTTTTCACTTACACACCTAAAAATATCCTGTCCTCTTTTGTTGCTGAAACAAAAGAGTCCTAAGCTTGCACTCATACCAGTAACTGACACCAGGCAACGTATCCAAAATCCAAATTGTTTTATTGCTGTAAATATCTGTGAGTGTACAGACATGCTCACTGGCCACTACTTGCCCTGGCGCTTCGGGTTAAACAACCCTTCATCGGGGGCATGGTGATACAACGTTGTCCAGTGTATATTACTGGTGTGAGTGCAGGCTTAGGACTCTTTTGTTTGAGCACTATTTGGGCTGGCTGCCCTTTCCTGCCTGCACCCTTCTCATTCTGTGAATCGCAGCTTTACTTTTTGGATTTCCCTTTTGTTACTACCTTGGCTATTCTTTCTTCAGTTTGTGCCTTTGTGCTCCTTACTGCTCTCCCTGTTTCCCCTGATACACCTCCCTATCCTCCTCATTCTGCATCTCCTTGTACCTTTTGAATGCTACCCTCTTAAGCTTTCACCTTTTCAGTCACCTCTTTTGAGAACCGTAGCAGTCTCTTTTCCCTCTCTGTTTTGCTCCCTTGCTTGATGCAGAGGTTTGCGGCCTTCACTATGGCCCTTTTTAGTTTCCCCCACTGTTCCTCCACTCCACCAAGTTCATCACGATTCACAGCAGGAAGGTCATGCCAGACGAATCTAATAGATTTCTTTGACTGGGTGACCAAAGTAGTAGATCAGGGAGGGACTATGGACATGGCTTACCTAGACACTAGCAAGGCAGTTGACTCAGTCCCACACAAAAGATTAATATACAAGTTAGCCAGCCTCAGAGTGGGTCCCAAGATGACAGCCTGGGTAAATAATTGGCTGGAGAATAGGACACAGAGAGTAATAGTAAATGGAGTCCACTTTGAAGAAAGGGGGGTTACTAGTGGGGTACTGCAGGGTTCAGTATTAGGACCGGTCCTCTTCAATGTCTTTGTAAGCAACATTGCATAGGGACTGGAAGGAAAACTATGTCTCTTTGCAGATGACACAAAGATCTGCAACAGAGTTGATGCACAAGGTGGGGTGGAAAGGATGAGAAGGGACTTGGCAAGGTTAGAGGAATGGTCAAATGTATGGCAGCTTAGATTTAATGCTAAGAAGTGCAAGGTAATGCACCTGGGAAACAAAAACCCAGGGGAAGAGTACACAGTGGGGGGGGTGAGATACTAACAACAACAAAAATGGAAAGGACCTGGGGTAGTCATATCAGATGACTTAAAGGTGGGCAAGCAATGTGAGAGGGCAGTAAGGAGGGTTGGGGATACTGGGATGCATAGGGAGAGGCATCACCAGTAGAAAACAAGAAGTTGTTATCCCTCTGTACAGACAGCTGGTGAGACCCCATCTGGAGTACTGTGCGCAGTTCTGGAGACCCAATCTCCGCAAGGACATAGACAAGATGGAAGCTGTACAGAGGAGAGCAACTAAAATGGTGCAGGGTCTGCACCGGAAGACATATGAAGAGAGACTAAAGGAGCTTAATATGTATAGCCTCGAGGAAAGGAGGGAGGGGGGGACATGATAGAAACTTTCAAGTACCTCAAGGGAATCAACAAAGTCTCAAGAGGGTAGCATCAAAAGTGCAAGAACAAGGTGGCACAATTAGAAGATGGAAGCTGGCTCAGAAGTAATGTAGAAGTATTTTTTCAAAGAGAGGGTGTAGATGCATGGAGCGGCCTTCCAGAGGAGGTTGTGGAGTAAAAAACAGTGGTTGAATTCAAGCATGCATGGGACAGCCATAAGGCAATTCTAGGGGGTGGGGGTAGAAAGAAGTAAGCTGCTGGTTAACTAGGATCTGCAGCTTATCCATTAGGTAGGGAAATGGGCAGACTGGGTGGGCCAAGCAGTCCTTATCTGCCATCAAATTCTATGTTTCTATGTTTCTATCCCCCATGCCAGGTCATCCCTGAGGCATTCACCCATCTTTTTAAAATCTGCCCTCCTGAAGTCCAGGACTCACACCTTTGTGTGGTTAGATTCTGCAGACGTCCTTATACTGAACCACACTATACAGTGATCAATGGTCCCCAGGAGGCCCTCACTTTGATGTTTGCAACACTGTCTCTGCTGATGGGTACCAGGTTCAGTATTGCCCCATCATGAGTGGGTTCACTGACTAGTTTGCCTGACGAATGCCCCATGCAGGGAGTCCAAGATTACCCTGCTTCTAGCTGAAGCCACAGCTGGGATGCTCCAATCTACATCCAGCAGACTGAATTCCCCCACCAACACCACCTCCCCCTTTTCTGCCATCTTGCCAGTGACTTCCATCAGTACCTTATCTAACTCCTCCCCCTGCGCTGGAGATCTGTAGTTCATACCAGTGCGAACAGAGGCTCTGTTTTCCCATCTCTAGGGTGACCCACAGTACATCTGCCCCCCCCTTGTATTCCTTGTACTTCCATTGCTTTAATGCCCTCCCTCACATAAAGTACCACATCCCCTCCTTTCCTTCCTACCCTGTCCTTTCTGAACTGAGAATAGCCTTGTATGGCCATGTTCCAGTAATGGTTTTCAGTGCACCATGACTCATTAATGGCCATATTATCCAGGTCAGCCTCTGCCATTGAGGCTTCTCGGTCCGGAATCTAATTTCCTAGACTTTTATTTTTTGTTACCACTCCGTTTGTTACCCCCCCCCCCCGTATTTCCTTTTGCTTTCCCTCCTTCCCCTCTGTTTTTAATGCACCTACTCCCATCACTCTTCACTTCTTTCATGCTGCTTGCTGTATTAATTTGCATCCAGGGGATTCCACTCCTCTCAGGTTCTCCCTACTCTACACTTCAGCCTGTTGAGGGAGGAGGCAGTTTCTGCGTCAATGAACTCTTCCGCCAACCCCTCGAGGGGCCATTAAAATATCAAATAAGTCTTTAAATAAAGAGCGCACTGAAGTCAATGGAGCATGCTGCTATGCTCTCCCAACTATTACATCAAAAAACACGTTCACGCAGGGGTGGAGCTCTATATAGGGAAGTGAAAGAGATCAGGCTCTTGACTCCATGGAGCCAAAATACGATCCCTTCTCTCCCTAAAGCCTGCTATCAGAAAATATTTTTCTATCCAGCAAGCAAGTCAGGGGATCCTAGGGATCCTTCCGGGGTATGGAGGAGAGTCCCAGAAAAGGTGCTCTTTAACAGACTAAACAAGCCAACAGCTGCCCAACTGTTACAATGCCTCAACCTATGTCCCATCAGCAGGTCTTGTCTATTGTCATTTACTGCTAGGAAGTTAGACTATAAGCTAATCAAGCTATGTGCTATTCAACTTTAGAATACAGCACTGTGTCAGATACCTTACAAGATTCCCTGTGAACCTAACACCTGGGCCTTGTTAGCTGTCATGCTAACTAAACAGTTTTTTTTCTACAGAATTTAACCTGTTTTCCTTTTTATTATACTTTAAAATGAAGGTACAAAGCACGTTTTATATTGAATGCACACTGGCCATGAATCCAAAACTAAAACCAGAACCTCCCTGGGTTCACACACCACTGCTTTGTACAGTGTTTTTTTTCTGCACTGGTCAAATAAGAAACTGAACTGAAAATAAACTATGTGTGTAGTGGACAATTTTAATAAAAAATCCCTAATATATTAGTAATAATGTCTTCAGATGGAAGATAGTTCAAGGCAGGTTTACAACCAGCTGGATTTAAGGCTGAAGTGCATAACTCTTTTAGTGAATTATCCAGCTGGCTGACAATGCCCTCTCCATCAGGCATCACTACCTAATGTCAAGAATTAAAAAAGGATACATCACTGCTACAAACTGTGGCAATGGAATATCCGAGCCCTGCTTTTGCTCGTGCATTCAAAGATTGTAATAAGTTATTTTTTATTGTTCCATAAACCAGTGGAAACAAATCTTTACTGTATTAATAATCACTGCCTGTGTATGTGAGTACCAGTCATGGTAGACACCACATCACTGGCCCTAGCCAGCATGCTTCCACATGTCCTGCCTCCCTGATCAGGCCCACAGTTTACATCTACAGTACATTTCAATAAGCTCTGTTGTATAAATGAAAGGCATGCTTACATTAGTAAAAATTCCAGACAAAACAAAAATAAAATAGGTCTGCTGTGGTGATCAACTCTAAACAGAAAAGTATGCTATATTTAAATGTTTTTCATGGTACTTTGCATTCACCTTTAATGAACCACCAATTTAGTCAGATATTACTGTGTAAGGTCAGGTACAAATACCACCACATTTGAGTGTTGCAAATGTTCAAAATGTAGTCCGTCTTCCAAAAGATTAAGCAACTGCAATAATTTTGTGTCCCTTGTCTGCAACTTCCAGTGATCTATGCTCAAAAGGAGGCAGAGCCCTCCCGTGCATTCACATTTCAATCTGCAGATGTGGGTGGGAGGAGGTGGGGTCACTATTCAGAAAGCATAGCACCATTCGCTGCTGTAGGCATAGCCCTTTTCTGACACCTCCTGCCCTGCAACTAATCAAGGCAGGCAGGGTGGTAGAGGTATCAGAATGCTAGGCCTGCAGCATCAGAGTAGATGGGGGACGGATATCGGTGAAGGACCAGAGACAAAATCAGCCATACGTGAGGAATTCCACTGGACACCAGGGAAGTCTTGTTGGGTCACATGGGGAGCGCACTGGACCACCAACTACCAGCAGAATGGCAATAGACAGAAAAAATATTTCTGCCAACAAGTGGGCCTTAACTTACTGATTGGGTGGGTGGTGTGGAAAATAAAGGTGGTAGCACCTGTGCCACAGCTTTGGTGCCTAGCACAGTGCCACGTGACTGGCACTATGCCAGGCACAGACATCTGTGGTGTCACAAATCATGAGAAGGGGCATTCCTAACTTATGCCAACTCTCATCTGAATTACAAGTTAGTCACAGGGGGGACGCCTCTCCTGATGACTAGAGATGTTGTGAAATAAAATTTTGCCAGTGAAATTGCCGTGAAATCAGAAATTTCGGTGCGTGAAATATTTAGCAAAATTTGCGCATTTTGCTAAATATTTTGCAGGTGTGAAATGCAAAATTGTGCCTGAAAATTGAGAAATTTCACATTGTGTGGCAAAATTTCACCATTTTCAAGTGAAATTTCGCAATTTTTGGACAAAATTTCGCACCTGCAAAATATTTCATGAAATGCATGATTTTCACGAAATATTTCATGTAACGAAATTTCTCAATTTCACACAACACTACTGATGACTTAGCAATAGTAGTAAAAATCTAGTTTTTGACAAGATAAAACTTTCAGGGCCACTGTGGTCATATTTTCCAAGTTGTCCTGTATTGAGGTATAGTGCATTAGTTACAGTAGTGGCAGTTTCAATAAAATCAGACTTAGTCAGCCCTTGTGGTTAGCCACTAGGTGTGTGGTCACACCGGGGTGTCTACTTGCACCCCGTTCTGTAACCCCTCACCTAGCGATTGAGCACTGGGTCCTTTTAAAAAAAAAGTATTTTCAAAATGTACAGAAACCTTCTGCCTTTCAGATGCTCTTGTAAAGAGCCTTCCCCCTTTTAATAATTGTGGTCTAACAGATAACTATTTTAGTGTGCCACTCAAGCATGAACACAATGCTGTTCTGTGTATACACAAACACTGTCATAGTAAATCAAGCCCTAACGCTCAGAGTCTTAGGCTGGAATCCAAAGGCATGAACCACCAGTACCGAAGTCAAAAGTCTGGTAATTCTCTGGCCATTCTATACTAGCAACTGGGTCTGCACTGCTGGCACTCTGTGAAAAGACAGCACACCAATTTATTTTGTGCTATATATACAGGGTGCATGTGCAAAAGCAATATGTGTATTTAGGTACTCCATGGAAACTGAAAGCGCACAGAAAGCAATTGTTGCAGGCAGAACTATTATTACCCTGAAAGACAGGAAAGACAAGGTTTGGTTGTTATGAATGGCCAATACCTGGATCTGATTTATGAAGCCTCTGGATAGCAGTAAGTTAAAAAAAAGTTACAGTTTTGGTATAAAACACATCTCCCTCAGTGTATATGAGCTATAAATCCTGACTTAACAAAGGCAAGTATTTTTAAACTGAATCTGTGCATGTATATACAATATTAATTGCAAAAAAAACTATGTTGATGCAGACATTATGGTTGAAGAACACAAACCACACAAAATAGGGAAATGCTGAACGTTAGGGTTTTGGGTCTCCGAAGTATTGTCGAATCAAGTGTTGGGGCCTTCATTGGGGTTGTCAACCCTAATTCCCTGCCAGTCCGTAGCCTCCTGTCTGAAGCACAAGGTACAGCTCCAAGCCAGTGCCTCACAGCGATACACCCTTCAAAGGTAGAGAAATATGCTCACTACATGTTGCCAACTCAACCAGGGCCAGATTAACAATTTGTGGTGCCCTGGACAATTCTGAATTGTGGGGACCCCTGTGACTGAACCAATAGGCTGGGGGTTCGGGGACTGCCTAGGCCCCCAAAAGCTGTACGATTTTTGATGCCGTAAAATGCATTTTGAGGGTTTTCCAGCTACTCTGAATGCCATTCTTGGAGTGGAATTAGAAGGCTATTGTTTGAAGTTGGATGGGTGTAGTACATTCACACTGAAAGCATTCATTCACAGAGTTGTGACTGAATGGGACAGTACACACTGCAAGCTCATTGGTTGACACTGTTGATCAATGGGGTTGCTAGTGTTATTGTACCTGTCATTCGGCGGGTAGCCACAGATGTGTGCAGGCGGATTGTGCTTTCCGACGATTAAGGGGGGGTAGGTGGATGGGGTCTTTAGTGGTGGGGGGCTACTCATACATTGCCATTCCATAGCAAAATGATAAGGAACAAAAGGACTACTTTTCTCACTTTCCAAGTTTTTTTTTTATTTCTTTTAACATTTTTTAATGTTTTTTATATTTAATTTTTTGACTACTTTTTTTTTTTTACCTTGGGACCCATTTTATAACTGGAATAAGACTCTCCAAGGTGTGGTTTATGGGTTGATAAGAGCACTTCCCATGTGCTACACGCACTCAGCACAAGTGCCTCATGCCTTATTATGCACCTGGGGTGTGCTCTTATCATCCCATAAAACACACCTCGTCATCATGTCCTATTCCTTACATAACATTCAGCAACAGTAACCACTCAGTTGTTCACCTCTGGCTCTGCTGTTGTCTCCTTTTTTTGAGTGAAGTCAAAGTCAAGAAGGCAAAAGGCAAGCAAGGCATTGTGGTGGCCTGCTGTGGGCAGTACTACTGTATATACACTTGTATATAGTGACCCTCTGTAACTGTGCCCCCCCCCATAACCAACTGCTACAAAATCTTTAGGATGTTAGAGATTCTGGAACTATTTCTGTGCTTTTCAAATTTCAAGTATATCGGTTTAATTGGGGGGGGGGAGTTATTAAGATGCAAAAGCTGGGGTATAACATTAAAGTGCTTACTCATCCCTAATTTATAGGCTGTACTGTGCCTTTGTAATACATTATGTATCACATACAGAATAGAGTATGGGTGACCATATTTAACAAGGCTGTGTTTCCATCTCAGGGGACGTGACGACATCACACAGACCTTGAGATCGAAGCTCAAAAGGTCTCTATGATGGCATCACATCTTCAAGATGGAAACACAGCCTTAGTTGTGTATGGTCAACCATACACTGTTTTACATAGTATATGGTTTGCCCCTATTGTATACTGCTCACTCTCCCAAAGTCTCTTACTGAACATGTGTAGTCCCACCCACAGAGAGCCAGACTGCTTAAAAAAAAAAGATTAAACTTACGGATCGCACAACCATCCACATCTCTCCATATCGAAACTGCCTCGGGCAGTCCGCTCCCTAAACGGCACTGCCATTTTTGGTTAACTTTTTTAAAAGCTGCATCATTAGCTAAATCCATGAAACTAGCACCCATACCTGCAAACATCTGAAAAAAGTGAAAAGAACTAACGCTTTACCTGGTACACTGTACCAGATGAAACGCTAGTTCTTTTTTAGCCACTTTTTCGTATGTTTGCACGTCTGCAATAAATATTTATACAGTTAATTCCATTTTGCTATTCATTTTTATTGTAGTATGGGTGCTGTTTCTCTTTTTCATGGATTTCTGATATCAAATATAGCATCATACGTTTCCTGGTGTTATTTATGCTTCTTGCTACTTTTTTATCATTAGCTAAACCACTGGTCACATGCTAATGTAAAGGTTAAAAAGTTGCTGTGGTATTGTTGTGATGTCAGAACGATACCGCAACTTTAATTGACCTTTAAACTGTAACATAACAAGAATATTGCCTGTATGGAAATCCATGCACAACAGGAACAGACTATATACTACATATAAATAGTGTAAAGGTGTTTATGCACACCCAAACTATAGGCACGGTGGAAGGTTTCTAACACACTGAGTGGGATGAATGGTTTACGAAAGTGTACATCCCCTTGAAAAGGTGTGGGGTTTATACCACCATGTATTCTGCTCTGTGTTTACTTATCAAAAACTTTGCACTTCAACTTGTCCTGAATCACATGCACATCCTCACTTCTCAGTTTTAGAAACACAGAAATGCAGATGTTTTTAACAAAAAAAGGCCCAGCAACCCATCAAGTCTGCCCAGCTCTACCTATCTAAAGTTAACTGAGAGGAACCCAGTAGCACATCACTCCTCCTCCCCCACTTCCCTTCTGCCAGTGCCATATGTCTGTCCCACCCGTGTTTGGACCTTCTCCCGCTAACTGTGCACACACTACCTCCCTTGGTAGTCTATTCTACCCATCTGCCACGCTGTCCGTGAAGAAATGATTTCTGGTGTCCCTCTTAAATCTCCCACCCAACAGCTTTATTAAAGTTCGCCTGGTACTTGTGCTACCACTCAGCGTGAACAACTCTCTGTTATCTTCTTTATCCAGTGGAGGCATTTGTCCATCTCGTTCATGTCCCCCCTCTCTCTTCTTGCTTCCAGTCTATGCATGTTGAAATCTTTCAACCTCTGCATGCAAGTCTTTTCCTGCTGACCCTGGATCATTTTGGCTCTGTACTGCCTCAGTCTTTCTTCGAGTGTGGGTTCCAGAACCACACACAGCACTCCAGGCGAGGATGAATCAGGGTCCTGTACAGTGACAGAATCACTTTACTCAGTGGACTACTGATCCCCTTTCTATACATTATATCATTGTATTTGCCCTCCCCACTGCTCTACTGCACTACTGTGATATTTTTAAATTGTATATTATCACCGCCCAGGGTTTTATTTAACTCTAAAAACTGATTAGCGTTTTGCTCATAAAAGTTCTAAAACATTGTGAAAATGCATAGCACTTGCCTCACTGTGTTTAACAAACATAACACTTTTAGAAAACCTATATAAATGCTTTCTGTACAGTTAGTATTGTCCCAAGAAAAAAACTGCTAATCAATTATTTAAAACCCTGCCACCAGAACCTGCTCCTCAGTCCTACTTTACAATGCTACCCCATCTGTATTCTGATTTCACATTTTTGCCTAGGTGCACTATCTTGCACTTCTTAGCACTGAATTTTAACTCCCATACCACTGGCCATTTCCTTAGCCTTTCCAGAGCATCCCTTGTATTTCTTACCCTTTCCTCACTACTCAATCCTCAGCAAATCTTAGTAACTTCAACAAAAGAGTCAGATCTTCCCCTGGATCCCTACTCCACTATCCCAGATGAAAATTTTAAGGAGAAACAGACCTACACCAATCCCACCTGTGGCACACCACTGGTGACTCCCATGGTCTCTAAGTGTTTCCTATTAAGGGCAACTTTTTTGGATCTGTGACTTAGCCAACTCCCTACCCATCTTGTGATTGTTCTCCCCACCATGAGATCACCCAACATTTTGACCACCATCCATTTGGAACAGAGTCGAAATATTTGCTGATGGCATGGTACAGTATGTCCACTGCTTGACTAGTGCTGTTGTATACACCTTCGAAACACAATCAAAAAAGTTGCTCAGGTACATCTGGCATGACTTCCCTCATGTGAAATCATGATGTTTGATATCTTTTAAGTCTGTGTGCTTCCAGGAAACCCACAAGCCTCTCCTTTGTCAGGGTCTCTAAGTAACTTCCCCACTATGGACATCAGATTGACAGGTCTACAGTGCCCTGGTTTGTTCCTGCTTCCACTATTGTACAAGGGAACTGAATGCACTGTCCAGCAGTCCCTACTGCCTCCTTCTCCAGTGAGCACTTAAAGGGCTCAGTAAGTAGTGCATCTGGGACCTTCCCCGTCTCATTCAACACACGGCGCTACAGCTCATCTGGGCCCATCGGCTTATCCACCTCAAGTACATTTAATCCCTTCAACGCCCTTGCTTCCAAAATTGGATCCTCATTGCTACCCCACCCCCAGAGCTTTAGGGAAGTTCTCTTTGCATGCTGAAAAGCACCCTTGATAATTCCTTATTGACAAGCCAACATTATATGTAGCGAACAAAAAATTGTTGAGCACACACAAACCTCCAGTGAAACAGGGGCACCACGCTTATCTTGACATCACATCTTCAATTATTCACACACCATAGAAAAAAATATTAAAAACACAGGCTATGCCTGCCTGACATGTTTTCAGATGTTATAGCATTGTTTATCAAAGGCTCTTGATAAAGGATGCTATAATATCCGATACAAATCAGGCTGGCAGAGCCTGTGTTTTTAATATTTTTTCTATGATGTGTCAATAAATGAAGATGTGATACCAAGATAAGCGTGGTTCCCTTGTTTCACTGGAGGTTTTTGTGTGCTCAACACTTTTTTGTTCGCTACAATTACAATTGTTATGTTTGGAGCACCACTCCCAGTGCTGATTCCACTGAGGGAGTGGTCAACATTATATGCCCAGAAATGTTTTTCTCTGCTACTGGCAAGCAGGTGAGACATGGTGCTGTGTGCTCTATGCACTGCACTCCACAGCAGATGCTCAGCTCAGATTCACAGCAGCACTGATCAGGCTGTGAAGTGAGGACGAGGAAAAGATCTTTTTAAGGCACACAGGGACTCTAGTTCAGGTATTTTTTTTTATAGGTATTTTAAGTACTTTTTTTCCATTTTCTTCCCAATCCCAATCCCTCGCATCCCTGATGTGACGCATGCATGTGGAGGCACACACGCACATCACGCACTATGGGACGCCCCGCACTACCAGTTGCTCAGTTACCGCCTACGTCTACCTCTATCCAGTGATGGCGGGACTCTGGATGGGTGACCCTCCCTCCTGGGAGAGGAGAGGCAATGCTTGATCCTGCTCCCACCCTCCCCCGTGCGGCACCCTGACGACCCGAGGTCATTCCCCAACCCAGGTTACCGGCGTAGCACAAGGTAAGGCAAGGATGCCTCAGCACCACTGGGCCAGCTAGTTCACGGATTCTTACAGACAGTTCCAGATGAAGAGTGACAAGGCTCTGGAGTACTGTAAACCATGGAACACAATGCACATCAGCTGGTCTACTAGCTCAGCCAATACAGCACCAATGTGGTATTCCAGAAATCAAGGTTACAATCCCAGTTCATTTGAACTATTTGGGTTTCTAGACATGCTTCAAACTCTCTTGCATAGTCACCTTACCTAAAAGCATGATGACAGCAGTCTAAACTGGATTCCAAGTTGCCTGCCCAATGGCTATCCTGTGGCTATTATATCACTGTAATTACGTGAATAACGTAAATATTTAAACCTTCTTACTCTATTATTTGTGTACATGTACTGGTTTTGTCTATACTTTAACTGTTAGTAGCTCCCTGTTGCTTTACCATAACTGTTTTGACCCCTTGCCTGAGCCCTTCCTCAAAATTAAGCATCTGGTTTAAAGAGAGGTAGCCCAGTGTGCAAAGAAACACATTAATCAGTCCTCCTTCCATACAAAAACATTCAGTGACTCTGAGCTGAGAGCGAATAACCTCAAAACTGAACAGCTTTGGAGTCTTCCTAATATAGGCCTGTAGACTGGTGCTGACTCAAGGTCTGAAGAGGGAGCTAGACATGAAACAGATACATTCCCATGAAAGACAGAAGACCAGCTGATGAGGTGCCTGTCAGATCACAAACAAAATACAGGAGCAGGGAAGCCCACATCTAAGAAGCTCTGCCCCTGCAACAAAGCCTTTCAATGGAAAACCAGACCTTGGATGGCTCTCAGTTAGTCAGAGGCAGGGGAAAAATGCCATGAATTAGAAAACCTAACAAAAAAAAAAAAAACAGAAGTTGCCATATGTGATTTCCAAGACAAAAGGAGTATGTCCTGGCTATCCTGAACTTTGAAATGGCCTAATAAAAATGACTTGTACCGAAAAGAAAAAAAAAAAACCTTGGGAGGAGGATTTATATAAACCAGTGGAGAAAAGTGTGCAAAAATGAAGACGATGGCGCACATGAGAAGGGAGATAATGGCCAGTTCCAAATTTATTACAAAGGAAAAAGGTAAAAACTCCCTACACTCAGTACAGTGACCAGATTCCTCCAACTATCACAGTACTCCAGATAAGGGGAGTACCAGCTGTTCAGCATTTTGAAGGAAATACTATTCAGAAATGTTTTAATGAGTACTAGTACTCATCTCCACACCTGAAAATGCTCCATACCCAGCAAAAGAGTACTTCAGGTCACTGTTATTCCTTAAAAAGGAGCATTTTTCTTCAGGATTTGAAGCACTTTTACTCACCAAAATATAATTTTACTTAATTAAAAAATTGGGAGTGAGTTATCCTTGCCTGGCAAAATTATATGAAGACTGCCCCTATATCAAGGCTAATTTCTTCTCCGACAGTGAGCAAAGCTATACAGAGAAGTCTCATCAAAGGATATAAATCAACTTTCGTATTGTACACGTACCACGGTGCATGGGGGTACAAGGTTACAGTCAGGATAACTGCATTGGTGAAAAAATAATAAAAATGCAATCGTATAAGTATTAGAGCCACTTCTGGGGCCAGACTGTGCTCTTGTGCTTGGTCTCACTGAGAGATTCACCCCCAACACAAACACAGCCTAGCCATCCACTGATGGTCCATGAAGTGACTGATGGAAGTTTTCCAAATCCCCACCCCCCCCATCTACCCTATAGCCATGACTATATGGGGCATGGCTTAGGCTCCAACTCCAATCTCTCAATTAGATACGCACTCACACAGACATGCATAAACTAAAAAGAAAATCACTACTCGCTCCTAGCTCGGCCACTCCCCCTTCCCAGATGTCAACTGCCACTGACGTACGGCAGTGTGTATGTCTCCCCAGCAAGTCTTGTGTGATTTAAAAAATTAAAAGTTTAAATCAGCAATTGCTCCCACCCTCGAGCCAAGTAATGCACTGACTTCTGGCAGCGCACCCTCAAATCTCCCCTCCAAGCTCAGTTTATATGCACTGTGGTGCATGGAAGGAATTACATTCCTTGCACCAGTCTGTTCCACTTGCAAAGAGAACAGGTTTTGTATGTTAATGTCAACCCCTGGTCTGGTTGCTGTGCTGGCATTGCAATTGTTTCGAGTTTTTTCCAAATGCATACATTTGGAACTTGATGTTATCTCCTTGCTTGTGAATGACTTCTTTTATGATGCAGCACCACAACTGGAACAGGGAGTGTATATCATTTTTCTTGTTTGCAGAGAAAGGCGGGTTCTTGTACAACTGTCAGTTTATGAGGAATGTTATTTTGGCACAGTACGAATGTATACATATTATATGCCTAAGCCGCACTATTTTCTGTTTTTTTGTTTTTTTTTATTTATGTTCATCACTGTCTCAAGAGGTCATGCTGTAAACCATAAAATATTCATTGCCAAAACTTTCCCATGTTCAGCCAAGTTTTGGTAGGGGGGTCTGGCTCACAACAGTCTATGCAATTAAAGGACAGCCTCTATGTTCCCAAGACTACCCTTCAGTTTGTTTCTGTTATTATACAGACCAAAAAAACTATACTGATTATCCTCGTTGCAGTTTCTTTTAAAGTAAGGCTTGAAACCCAAAAGAAGAAACAGGCTGTTAACACAGCTAGTGATATTGCTTTCTGTATCACTAGCCAATCACGTGTCCCTTTCTGTATCACTAGCCAATCACGTGTCCCTTTCTGCATCACTAGCCAGTCATGTATCCCTTTCTGTATAACTAGCCAATCACTTGTCCCCTTCTGTATCACTAGTCAGTCACTTATACCATCCTGTATCACTAGCCAATCACCTATGCTTGTATTCTAAACCCCAATTTCAAGGTGCCTTTGACTATTTGTGCAGTAGGGAAGGGTAAGCGTGAGGCAGTTTTGACCTGGTGCACATTCTGACCAGGATCTCTATGAATTCGACCTGGACTATCTGGCCCAATCTGAGATGGTCTGCCAGGTGGTGGTGGTGGTGGTGGCGGTGGCGGCCATCGGAATCTGAGCTGGGTCAAATATTAAGAATATAACAAACCCTCAGTAGTGACTCCAGATACTAGCCCACTTGCTGGGAATTTGACTTGGATGATCTCAGTCAAACTGAAGAAATCTGCCGGGCGGGGGGGGACAAATCTGAATATATATATTCCCTAACTCAGGAAGCCTAGCTGATTAAGACATTCACAATGGAATGCTGAAATCCATAAGGGGTTTTAAAACAACTGTTCAACTTGCTGTTCTTATTGGGATAACGGGTCATGATCCCCAACACTCTTAAGGTAATAGCATACAGCACCATTTCAAACCATATTTCAGCTGCCACAGACCAAATGCACTATGTCAAACAAATGAAGAATGGAAAATGACAAGGTTTTTTTTTTTGTATCGGAAGGTTACGTTTGGCACCTCCCTTTCACAGCCTGCCTCAACTACTGTATGTGTCCTACAAGGGTTGATCTTGAGAGAATAAATGATGGGTATGTGTGGTAAACAAGCAAATAAACCCAATGAGGGGGCTAACCAGATCATAAAGCCAGGAGCCCGAAGGGCGTGTAGCTTTAGGATCTGGTTAGCCTCCTTGATGGATTTATTTCCGAGTATAACGGACTTATCTATCTTTTATTTTTTATAATTCATTAGAATGCTTACTTTTAATTTTAATTGCAATTGTGTCTACAGGGAAAGAGTATACAGGGAAATTACTGCTAGCCACTCCTATGGGGGGAAGTCCCATTCTTATAAAATATATAAAGTATATATAATATATATTGCAAAAAACTATATACATGCACAAGATAGGGTTCATTATCAAAGCTTTCATTACATGTTTCATACATATGTTTTAACATAATAAATAAATAACACTGTACAAGGAATACAGTTTAATACCCAATGACAGACATCTGCACTTGTATGTTGTAAGACACAAGACTGCAGGATACAGGCTCCAGTGGGATGTGGCAGTGGTGAGGAGTGAAACGCTGCAAGAGTTTTCAGTCCCTGTGTGGACACTTCCCACCACCTCCAGCAACAGTAGGGTTGTCATGGTATCACAGTTTCATGGTATACCATGGTATCAGAAGTCATGGTATTGATATCGTGGGCAATTTCGGACACCGTGATAACCGTGATTCACAGTATACCATGATATTAAGACCTTTCAATTAGTTTTTGTTTTTTTTTTGTATTTTCAGGGACAATTGTCACTTCCACATCAACTCTCCTGGATGCAAGAGTTCGAGAAGGCTTCTTTTTTGGGCAAAAATTACTTGTTCTGCAATGCCGTGGGTATGACGAAAACCACTGTATTACATGTGATGGTTATCATACCGTGACAAGCCTAAGCGACAGGCTTGCGGGTCTGGGAGCCAGTAGTCAGGCTACTTGCAACGCTCTATTGCTGCTATATGTGGACACACTGGAAATGGCTAAAGCACTGCACTCCTCACAAAGAAAATGTAATGGCGCAAAACCTAGTGTGTAGCAAACACACCCAGAGAATACAAATGACATTTACGGTGCATCACAACATAGTTCCACATAGGAAAGACAGTATTTAAATCTACAATTAAAAAATTTTCAAAATGTAGCACAAACTTTCAAAATAAAAACAGTCTATAATAAGGAATTTGCACACATGCTAAAACGTCCAGTTTGTGCACATGCCTATGTTAAAAGAAAAATCAATAAACTTCAAGTTAAAAAAAGAATAAAAAGTTTAATTAATTTAATACTGCAGGTTTGTGGTACTGTGTCGGTCTAATGAAAATCTAGTACAATTTTTTTTTGTGATGATTAAGCAATAATGCATGACCATAGGTTTAGATTAACAGTCTGTTAGTCACCCCGTAGGAAAGAAATGGGGCACAATGTGTAGCCAAGTGCTATACTGCCCCTAGGTGGGGACTGCTTGTTAATCTAACTCCTGGGAGTGACTTATTGCTATTACAAAAACTTACTCCACAATAAGTGTTAGAAGTATACGTTTTGAATGTGTTCCTCATTGGGAGGGATAATTTAAATACAACACTTCACTAACTGCTTATGAATGGTGGCTCAGAATCAGAATGCATCATTGCGGTCACGAAGAAGTCATGTGCCATGGTGACCAGGCTGAACATAACAGTGTAACTGAAACTGATGTAAGGGTCTTGGAATGCTGACATCCAATCAGATTGTAGCATTTCTGAAACCCTTTTTATAATAAATACCTTCAATTAGACAAACTAATGAACTTTTAGACAAGCTTTCAAGGCTGCCAGAGTCCATTCATAAGATCAGTTTTTTCTACACCTGATGAAAGGACCTTGGAGGTCTCAAACACTTGAATAAAAATTATTCTGTTAGTCTAATTAAATGTATTACCAGAAAAAGTGGCCTTTGTTTAAGATATACTGTGGTACCATTACACTACACAAGAAAAAAAATCACACGTAAGGGACTGCCATGCCACCACTACTCCACTAGTACAGTGCAGATTGGACAAGTCAGAATTTTCACACCTGCATTAAAACAAATTACAGTAAACGTCTGCACATCATCCTTTAAATATTAGAAAAGTGTTATGCAGCGAATAGCATGTTTTCAGTCAAGAGTTCTATTAACCACATTCTACCACAGATCAGCCATGACTATGTAGCCTCTTCTAGCTTAGTACAATATGGTAAACCAATCTCTTGCCTGTGGGTGGAATCCCAGAGGCACCCTAGCCCAAAAGTGCAATTACAACAGCCAGGGATGCCAACAGCCTGACCCAGGTGGGCAGCCACCTTTGCTCAACTCTAGCTTACGGCTTTCGTCCACGCGGTCAGGATCAATACAACAGATCGTCAGCAGCGATATGCTTACAGCGGGATCACATCTGCCACAAATCAGAATGATTACTGACAAAATGGGACCAAGAAAGAGGGCAAAGGGACATTCCGACTACATCAAAAGCTCCTGGGTCATGAGCATCAGAATCAAAAATGTAATTTTTATCTGTACATATACTGCAAGGTTAAAGGGGAACAAGTCAGCACAAAGGGCCCCACACTCAAGTGTGCAGCGGGTCCCTATGTGTACTTTGTGTGCAAGAACACTCTGGTTTAGTTACTGTTTACTGCAGTAAACTGTTTTAGACTAATTTTGCTTTCTTCTAAGCTGTCATCTTCTCTAACTACAAACCCCAGAATACCCTACAGTTGACATCAGAGTAATACTGCAAGGGACGGAAATTCAATAGTCTGCAGTACACGTTAGAGCTTTTTATAATCTCCTTTCAGATGTTTTCCAGTTCTGCTTATCTCCAGGAGCTAAGTACAGTCCTCTGTGACTGTACTTAGCCCTGGAAGGACAGCGGGATCAGCAAACAAAATATCAGAGCTTATCTAACATGTATGGCAGGCTGCTGAATCTCCCACTGCAGCAGTACTGCTCTGGTGTCAGATGCAGAGCATTCTGGGATTTGTAGTTACAAGAGATGTTAGCCTCTAGAAGTAAGAAAAATTAGCCTGATACAATCTACTATACTACAGTGAACAGTAAACCAGATGTTTTTGCACACAAAGTACACATTGGGACCACATTTGGGTGAGTGGCTCATGGTGCTGACTGTTCCTCTTTAAATTCATAGGATGTAAATACATTAGTTCTGCTAGATAAGAAGACATCCACTTACTTTTTAACTGACATTAAACATACCTTTTTTATGTGAAAAATTCACTCCTTGTGCAAAGAATGAATTCATACTGAGGAGTCTACTGAAAACCAGTATCAGCGAAGATTAGTGACTAATAACAGAGAGGTAAGGGTCTAGACCGTGTATGCCAGGCTATGCTCTTCTACTCCGGAGGATGGAGTGCCTGTCTTCTCCACCATACACCCAGGTGGTGCAGAGTATGGAGCAACTGAAGAGGGTGGATGTTGGCTGGCTCCACCTGACATCACACTGCAGTGAAAGCATGCACAAATGGGGCCCTGGCCAGTGACTCCCTCATGAGTGTGGGAGAAGAGCAGAGAAAATCCCAGGCCCCCCAAGGAGGGTGGCACCACACAGTACTCTTGATCCTGGGTAGTTGGCTTCCTACACCACCATATTTGGAGTTCTGAAGGGGTATCAGGTGTTGACCACTAAGGCCCCACTAAGGAGTGTTAGTCACAGCTTGGAAGGGTGACTGGGACAATGGGGTTGAGAAGTCGTCGCAGGCCTAGTAAGGCAGGGGGTTTATGAGGAGGTTAAACATTAATAAAAAAAAAAGATATTAAGAGAGGGAAACTCAGTCATTACAGAAAACAATCACTCACAGAGGCTTTATTTCAGGGGGAAAAAGAATAAAGTTGGTCTTTATGTGTCACCTTCACACTTGAGTTATAAAATTTAAGTTACGATTTTGGTGGCAAATTAATACAGAAAGTTAACCTCTCTTTTGTAAGTCACCATACTTTTGACATGAAATTGGTACACAGTTGTATCTTGGACTATCTACTGTACTTCACATATCCCCAACTGACAAGCAAGTGTTCCAGTGTTAATTTAAGAGTTAAACTGGCTGCCAAGACTTTATACTGTGCTATGAAGGACAGGCCAGAAGCAGCCCAGCTGGTTACCTAGTTACCAAAGTATTTCTTCACCTCTGACTGCCACTGCTTCTCCAGTAGGAAAGGGGAACGTTGCACACGTGTGTCTCTCTTGAACCTTACAAATGATCTCAACAGTTTCAGAATGTCGCAATGCTGGGAACTGGCTAGGTTTCCATAAGGTATAACTGGAAACCAGGATTTTCAGGTACGTATTATATTGAGAGGATGCACTCTAGACAAATATATACATGTGCATCTGGTGCTGACTGAATTCAAACCTCATTCTGCTCTTGTGAAAATGTATACTTTTATCTATTGCTATATAAATATAACTGGTGGCCCTCTTATCGCACTGATTACCAGTGTGATCAAACACCATAATAACCAGGTATGACATCATACCCAGTTATTATGAAGTTTGGAGCACTCACGCTTCACTTTCGCGTACAATACAGCAGCGGGAAACATGCTACTCCATAAGTCCCTGACCAGTTATTATAAAAAAAAAAAAAAAAAAAGTGATTGTGTGCTTATAAAGTTGCTTGTTTTTTGTTACACACACCCTCACTGTGCTTTGCTCTCAAGGTTTATGGATCACCGCACAGCTAGGGTGTGTAAGAAAACTTCCTAACACTTAGTCAGCTATGCATTATTGTCTATATTCTATGAGAAATAAATATGGGTAATTTAAATGATCCTCTTTTTATTCTGCATGTATTTTAGTTTGAGTATTTTGTGCCAGGACCCTACAGTACATGTCAGTTCTCTATTGATGTTCTGGGAGCATCTTGGCCAGGTCACCACTTTAAATAGGAACACTCGCAATGTATTTTTTATTTGCCTGGTTAAATACAAACTTCAACATGTCAATTCAGGTGACTCTATCATCTAAATGCTTGGACTTAATCAGGTTTTCCCTAAAAACAAGTTGTATTAGTATACATTTTTGGGACCCTGACTAAGGGCAGCCTTTTACAGACCAGTCTGATACGGAAATAAGTCTTCTGAACTAAGTAGCAGCAACTGTTATATCTGCTGAAAACTGTATGCTGAGAACACCCCATCTGTCTTGTCCAAACAGCCACAAATTGTGATAAAAAGGCTGGGGCATACCTCTCAACTGTCTCACATATGGAGGAACATTTGTTATTTTACTTCTCAGAAAGTGTCTGTTCCACATGAAAAACTGCTAAATCTCCATTTTACACTGAGCCTGTAACCAGAACTTTAAATTAATTTATGATAACTGAAAAACACTGAACTTTTTAAACACTAACTATAGTTCCACAAAGCTCTAAGCGTTTGTCTCCAGGATGGCATTATGTGTCCCTAGAGCTGAACTACGGTGTCCGGGGCCCACTTGAAAAAAAAAATAGATGGGAGGCAGTCTTGACACACTCAGATCAGCATTTCACTTCAATGTGGATCATTAGCTCTGTATTTAGAGATTAGAAAATCCAACTGAATCAGAAAACAAATGCTTATGTGAAAGGATGTTCAGTGTTTGCAAAGTGGGAAGGAGCACAAATTTGGGTGCCTCACCTGGAAGTTTACAAGTCTCCCAGTGGGTTCATCTGCAACTGTCTGCCCCACATTTTGTTGGGCAGTGCTCCACCTTTAGGTGATAAGAGGCTGAGAGATATGGACTGGGTACTGCACCATGTGCTAACATGAAATGTGTCATAGGTCCCCCTTCTACAACAGGGAGCCTGTGCTGAAGTGAGTGTGGGTATCCTTCACCGTGATGTAATCACTGGTTTATTTTCTCTCTCTCTCTCTCTCTCTCTTGTCTTTTGAATTGGTGCATACAAGAAAAAACTCAAATTTCCGGCTGTATGAAAACACTACCATGGTAGGGTTAATTGTTCCTGTCATAGCAGGTTTCAGACTGTAAACTAATAAGACAGCAAAAAGCTAGTGATGACTGAAGCTGCAATATCCACAAGTATGGCTCAAAGCACCCCCTCAATCATGGCCCTCAGCACCAAATTCATACAGACAGCTCTACTATAGACCATCATCACCAAGGAGTTATGTTTCTCACTTTGTTACTGGCTCTGAAACCTGAATTTAGTGTCAACATGGGTGAGACTAAGACAGAACTACAAGAAAAATCTGTTTCAATAGAATATTCATTCGGTGGAATTGGCAAGTCAACCTTTCTACCCCACAATACACAATATCTACATGTATGTGCACACGTTCCTCAATCAAACATGTTATTCGCAATAAAATAAATGAGAGAATATAGCATGAACAATAAACCTCTCCAATCAGAAATGTTCTTCCACTCCTAAGACTACACTCCCTGCTCTCTTTGGGAGGGGGAAAAAAAGCACAAAACATGAAAAAGGCTGTGTCACCATAGTATCTAATGTATTCTGCTCTTGATGGAGGTGCTATGTTTCAAATAGGGTATAAAGTTTCAATAATACAACACTAGTAGTCTTTAATCTGACATTCACAAACATTTCCATCATAATACCTAATTTTTTTCATTAATCTTATTGCCACATATCACCACACACCGAATACCTCATGTTGAGTTATTTTGAATAGTGTCTAACTGCCATGTTGATTCACAGGTTGGTCTGCCTCACCTGACTCGTCTTGGTCTGCACTTGCTCTAACTCATTATCATCGATGAAAGACATTGCTGCATTTAAGCAAGTACACTGAACTGTTTGATCATAAACCCATCACATTGCCTATGTTCGTTACATGGTACTGATATTCCTGAAGCTAAAAAAATCTGAAATCCTGGGAAGCTGCCATGACTCCAACCAGTCATCTGTCACTCACTATCTGCTGCAATGCAATGGTATATATGACACAGACATCTACACTAAATACAGAATAATTTAGGGGGAACTTTGTCACAGTAAGTGTTGTTTCAGACTGTCAAGCTTACTTAAGAGTTGTTGCTTTACAAGTGCAGCCCACTAGAATGGCTGAACTTCCAGTGGCACTGCATATGTTGAGTCATTACAAAGCTGAGGAATTTCTCACTGGTATGAAGGTTGTTTGCAAAATGAGTCTTCGGTGATTTATTTTGTCACAACTGCAGCTGACTTGCGGACCCTGAAGATCCACTCAGTACCTTCATAACTCACAATATTTTCAGGGATTCTCCCTTAGCTTGCCCATATCTGCTTCTTAAGGCACAATTACAATTCTCCGCATCAGAAATAAAGAACAAACTGCCCCTCTCAGGTTTTTCAATAGGTCTCGCATTGCATTTCTAACATGCTTTTTTCTTATGCACATGTTATGGCCCTTTGAAAATCTTCCCGACCTTAGTGGACAACCTGAGTATATTCTACCCCCACCCCCTGCCACTGAGGGGCGGTGTTGAGCTGAAGGCTCAGCCTCTGTCGCTATCAGTACACCAGTCTTTCTGCAACTCTGGCAGTTGTTGCGAAAGAACTGGATTACAGTTGCAGCCATAGATAGGGACAGATACTTCCAGATATTTTGTTATGAGTTTAAAGATATTCTCTCTGGTGGCCCAAAGTGGTATTGCTGGTAACCAGGCAGGGAATTTCTCAAGAGATATCACAAGCGACATCACAGAAATTTCAGGAAATATCTGGCCATGTCTTTGGCTGCAACTGTACACCACAAATAAAACCCATGTTCCACAGCACATTGAGGGAGAAAGATAAAACCACAACTCTGCTGAGCTGCTGCGCACAAGGGCTCTGTCTATCCTAACACTTTTTTCCTCCTCTCCTTTTTCACTATGTCAGTAGCTCAGTAGATTTCACACTTGCCTCTAGGATCTTAAAGGGCTTGGGTCCTACTACCACCCCCAGGAACTTTTGTTAATATGGAATACTGTCTGGAAAACTGAAGTATATATACAGCACGGGAAGGGGCAACTATACTGTTGAGGTGCCATGCCCAGGTCACTTATGCTCGTTTATAGTTGCTGTCCAGATGGGAGTTAAAGATTCCATAGCACTTTATCGGAAGAACAGAGGCACTTCTCTCTTGTGTCTTAGACAACAAACCCCTGTCAATAAAGAGGTCCACCCCACACGGCTCACCCAGAAACTGAGCCTTCACAGCTTATCAACATGACTTTGATCAACTACTACTGTACAAACAAATTCACATGGCAAGCAGTACTGAGCCGAGGCAACACACCAGACAGACATAATGAATAATGGGAGCTCTTCTTCCTACCTGCTTGAATTGCTCCTCGTAGGTCCACTCGTGGTGTTGGGGTGTCTGATGACCGGGAGCGACCGCCGACTCCGACTGCCCCTGCTGCAGGGCGTACGGTGGTCCCGCTTTGGGTGTGCCCTGGCCGGGGATGTCCCCGGGGGAGTGCGGGCCTCTAGAGTCGGGGCGCTGTAGCATCTGCTGAGACGGATAATGTTGGAGCTCTACGTCCATCTCGTCCTCGTAGTCGTCCTCCTCTCCTTCCTCCTCCTCCTCCTCCTCAGCCATATCCCTCTCCAACTCGTCCGAAGGCTGCCGCTGAACCGCTGAGGGCTCCGACCGCACTTCCTGCTGCTGCTGCTGCAGCCGCCGCTCTGGCGGGGACTCCAGATGCTGCTGGTGCTGTAGCGGTGCTGCCGGCACGATGAACTGCTGCGGCCGCCTCAGCGGCTCCCCTCCTCCCGCCGTTACCGTGACCCCCCGCCCGACTGCCGCCTGCTGCTGCTGGTACTGCTGCCGGATGACCCGGGCTTGCTGCTCCACCATGGAGCGTAGTTCAGCCTGCTCCTTGTCACGCCGCAGCCGCTCCTCGAGCGCCAGGCGGGCAGCCTGCTGCCGCTGCAGCGTCTCCATCACGGCCTCGAGCTTCAGCCCCCCACCGGTCAAGGAAGGCGGCTGCGAGGGGACGGCGGCGGGAGCGGAGGCGGCCGTGAGCGGCGAAGAGGCGGCAGTAGGGACGGGGTGCGGAGAGGAGCGGGCGAGCAACATCGAGGGAGCCGGGGAGAAGGCACTCCGCTGTAGGAAGAGAGAGAACAACAACAGTGAGACACCGGCTCAGAACTTTGGGAGAAAAATCTGCAAACGACCACCGATGAGATACAACAAGCAAGGACTAATACAGCAATAATCTTTGTATGATATTGTTTATATTTCTACAAACTATAATCGAGAAGCACACCAAACAAAGGCTAATATTGTAACAATCGTATATGATTAGCGATACAATACTACTTAACCGAGAGACATTACACTTATTAGACTAGTAATAAAACATGCCAATATTATAAAGTACATATTACAGGATGGGGGAGGGGGTGCAGACACACCTGGGGCTAGCCAGGGAACACATGAGAGGAAAAAGAAAGGAAATCAGGGAGGATTTAAGGAAAAGGAGTTTAAAAAAATACATAGGGAGGGTTGATAGGAGCTGACGGGAGTTGTCAGTCTAACAATAATAATCATAATAATAATAACAGATAGGAACCGAGTCTGAAGTATCTGCAACCCACTTGTAAATGAGAAGTGAACAGGGAATGATATAAAATACTGGCATCTGTGCCACAACAAAACATTCCAGGAACAACCGTATATATATATATATATATATATATATATATGTATATGTGTGTGTATATATATATATATATATACACACAAATATATAACACACACGTTTAACTGTCAAGTTTAAAGCTTTTCCTTGAGTTTTTAGGGGAACGTTTGTCTTTTGTAAACGTGACAATTTGGCCAATTAAACTTTACTTTTTATATCAATTTGATGAAACAGCTCCTGAAAGTTAGTGATTGTAACCCCCACACCCATTTCTTCGCTGAAAGCGGAGGGGGCATTTTTTTTTTGGGGAGCGTCCTTTCTCTGAAAATGCAAGAGCAGCATATTAACAAAATCATACATAAAAAGAAAATAATTTAAAACAATAAGAAGTGGAACAGCAGACATCAGGAAAACATGAATAAGTCTGGAAGTGAAATGAGTAGTGTAATGATAAATTTCGCTTTGAGAGAACAAACTAGGATGATAAAACCATTAGATGAAACAGAAAATTGCCAACATCTGTTTCAAAACGCAATTACATATTTTCGTAGTCTTTTTTTTTTTTGGTCAGGTTCCACTTTTCTTCTGGCATTCTATTCCGATTTTGCAGCCTTGCTCTTTTTAATCTAACTCCCCCTGCCTGATTTTCCCCCCAAAATAAAAGAAAATACCGACTACTTTCTGCTAAAGCTCATGCCGATTATGACTAGTATGAGTCGCCTAAGAGATCTCAGACGGCAAAACAAGATCAAAAGTTTAAAATAAGAAGAACAAAGAAAATAATTTAGGTCGTTGCAGTGCCAATGAAAAAAACATAAAATGCTTACCAAAGCAGATTTCGTGGCTACACTGGTGTTGTCAACCATGCTTCTCCCCTCTCGGTTGTGCGTTCAATGTTTTATTTTGTATCAATAAATATAATCCTCCTATGTGGGTGTTACTCCGTCATGTACATTGAGAACTGGATGTGATCACGTTCGAGTGTATAGTTATACAGAGAGATATTTGACGGTGATTGTTGTAATTATTTTTATGTGTGTAGCTTGAAGCCCAGAGGTTTTTTTTTTTGCAACAAGTGGCAGGCAGAGCCTGAGTGACCCTTCCATAGAGAGATCAGCCCTCTCTGCTCCCATTTGCTAACAACACGTCAATGGAGTGATAAACAGAGAGGGCAGGGTCTACTGACAGCCACAGTAATACACTGTAACAGCAATAGGGGAGAGAGAAAGAGATCTGATAACAGAATGTTGTGCCTGTGATAACTAAATGCACCTCTAACAGGCTGGGAAAGGCCCTAACAGAGATAGATATCTTATGTACCTCTAAAACTGCCAGTGAAACACTTATGGGACAGACAAATAAAAACTACTAAATACAAACATGTGCTTTTAAAAACTGACAGGAAATTAACTAAGGGACTGGTTTGTGATAACCAAATGTATCTTTTATGGACAACTGGGGAAAATGTAACAGCAACAGGGACCGTAATCTGATAAGTAAATTATGCCTCTTAAAAGTAAAAATAGCCAGGTGAAACCCACTGTAACAGAGACAGAGATCTGGTGAAATGTGTTCTTTAACAGTAGCCTGGGAAACACACTGCAAGAGGAACAGAGATCTGATTGCAGGATGCACCCACTTCCCCAGCAACAGTCAGGACATGCTGAAAGCAACAGGGACAGATCCGGTACCTGAAAGTACCTGTAACAGGAGACTGAGGAAAATAACAGGAGCACAGGTATGATAAGGAAATGGGTACTGGCTGAGGAATCATACTGCAACTGCAGTAGGTGCTGGGGAAACACACTGCAACAGCAAAAGAGATCTGATGACATAATGCACATTTAACCACAGGTTGGGAAACACACGTTTCTAGTCTGTGTCTCTAACCAGGGAAACACTCTAGGGAAAAGGGACAGAGATCTGATAACTAATAGAACATCTGACAACGGCCAGAGAAACGCACCATGACAGGGGCAGAGTTGTAATGGGAAATACTCTGCAACAGTAACATATCTCTGAAAACTGAATAATACCTCCAGTAATAGCCATGGCAGTGCACTGCAAAAGAAACAGGAGCAGAGTTCTGATAGCTGAATGCACCTCTAGCAACAACCTTGGAAACATTGTCATAGCAGCAGAGACAAAGATCTGATAACCACATATGTAACACACCACAAATACATTTCAGTGCATGAATAAAAGGAAAACCAAGTTGGTGTTTACTGTTTACTAAGTGTGCAGCAAAGTTCAAGAACCTTTAAAAGGAAGCAAAAGCTGAGGTGTT
Organism: Neoceratodus forsteri; assembly: GCA_016271365.2. Classification (NCBI taxonomy): domain Eukaryota; kingdom Metazoa; phylum Chordata; order Ceratodontiformes; family Ceratodontidae; genus Neoceratodus; species Neoceratodus forsteri. Next base: position 647,052,355 of record CM057449.1, read on the forward strand.
TTATTTTTATGACCACAAGAGGGCACAACGGGGTTGTGTGTAAAATCCAATTTATGTCATAAACCAGTGAGTATATTCAAACCTTTTTTAAATTTTATGTTTTTTGAATTATCTGAAATACAACAAGCACACACAGCACTAAAAGTGATCCTGAATACTTACATCTTGTTTAAACAAAAATTAGTATAGCTAAGTCACTTCACTCATCACCTGTAACTGTTTCTAAACTCCCTCCCTAGCTTTCTCCTTACTTCCTTAGTTTGTTCTCACTACACCGCCTTCCTTAAACAACTTGTACTAAATATTTTTTTTGGTTTTTGTTTTTCACCCAGGACTGTTTACCCATGTACCTTGTAGGACCTGGTCCACCATTTATGTATTATGTTATTGCCTGCATTGTATATTTGTTGTAACCATGCACCCAGGACCTCCTTGTGAATGAGCTTGCTCAATGGAGCTTTCCTGCAATAAACTTGAACTCATCAATACATGATTTATAGAGAGAGCATTGTAGAAGAAAGCAGTCAGGACAATTAACATAGAAACATAGAATTTGTCAGAAGAAAAGGCCTACCCAGTCTGCCCAGATGGTCCCTGCCTAATCTGTCTTCACAGACCCTGACTGGTCTGTGTTGAAACCTGACCTTCTCTCCTCCCTGCCTATTTACTGATGTTCTTCTATATCTGTCCCACAGAAGCTTGAAGCCCCCTACTATTTTTGCTTCCACCACTTCCACTGGCAGTCTGTTCCAGGGATCTATAACTCTTTCAGTGAAGTAGTACCTTCTCACATCCCTCTTAATTCCCCCCCCCCAGCTTCATTGCATGCCATCTGATATTGGTGTTCTTTCACATTTGAAAGAAACTCAGCTCCTGCACCCTGTTTACCCCTGTGACGTAGGTCTGTATTCATGTCCCCTCTTGCGCTCCTCTCTTCCAGGGTGTACATGTTAAGCTCCCTCAGTATCTTCACATACGGCTTTTGGTGCAACCCCTGCACCATTTTTTTTATCCGCCACTGGACTGCCTCCAATTTGTGTTCTTTCTGAGGTACAGTCTCCAGAATGGGACACAATAGTCCAAATAGGATCTTATCAGTGAGCAATACAGTGGCAATACAATGTCCCTTCTCCTGCTGGAGATCCATCACCCTATGCATCCCAGCATCCCACTTGTCCTACCCACTGCTTTGTCACACTGCCCTGGCATTTTGAGGTAATTGGATATGATAACCTCATAGTCCATTGCCTGCTTAGTGACTTCAATACCTCCCCCTCCATCCTGTACTACGTTCCTGGGCTTCTATGCCCTAGGTGCACAATTTTGCATTTTTTGGCAAGGCATTTGACACAGTCCCACACAAAAGATTAGTAGTCAAATTAACCAGCCTGGGAGTGGGTCCCAGGGTGGTAGCCTGGGTAAAACATTGGCTGAACAACAGGACACAGAGGTAATTGTAAATGGAGTCCCTCGCTGAAGAAAGGGGTTACTAGTGGGTACCGCTGGAGTTCAGTACTGAGTCCTGTCCTTTTAATGTCTTTATAAGTGACATTGCAGAGGGACTGGAAGGAAAAGTATGCCTCTTTGCAGATGACACAAAGATCTGCAACAGGGTTGATACACAAGGAGGCGTGGAAAGGATGAGAAGGGACTTGGCAAGGTTGGAGGAATGGTCAGAAGTATGGCAGCTTGATTCAATGCAAAGAAGTGCAAAGTAATGCACCTGGGAAACAAAAACCCAGGGGAAGATTACACAATGGGGGCGGTAGTAACAACAACAAAAATGGAAAGGGACCTGGGGGTAATCATAACAGATGACCTTAAGGTTGGCAAGCAATGTGAGAAGGTGGTAGGGAGGGCTGGGGGGATACTGGGATGTATAGGGAGAGGTATCACCAGCAGAAAACAGTAAGTTATTATCCCCCTGTACAGACAGTTGGTGAGACCCCATCTGGAGTACTGTGTCCAGTTTTGGAGACCCCATCTCTGCAAGGACATAGACAGGATGGAGGCAGTTCAGAGGAGGGCAACTAAAATGGTGCAGGGTCTGCAAGAGAAGCCATATGAGGAGAGACTAAAGGAGCTTAATATGTATACCGTTGAGGAAAGGAGGGAAAGGGGGGACATGATGGAAACATTTAAGTACCTCAGTGGAATCAACAAAGTCCAAGAGGGTAGCATCTTTCAGAAAAAGAGATGTGCAAGAACAAGGGGACACAATTTGAAGATAGAGGGGGACGGCTCAGGGGCAATGTGAGGAAGTGTTTTTTCATAGAGAGGGTGGTGGATGCATGGAACAGCTTTCCTGAGGAGGTTGTGGGGTCTAAAACTGTGGGAGAATTCAAGAATGCATGGGACAGACATAAGGCAATTTTTGTGGGGGATAGGAAGAAATAGGCTGTTGGTTAAATAGGATCTGCAGCTTATCCTCTAGGTAGGGAAATGGGCAGACTAGGTGGGGCAAGCGGTCCTTATCTGCCGTCAAAGTCTATGTTCTATGAAACCCAACTGCCATGCTCTTTCCCACTTCTTGAGTTTCCCAAGATCCCTATGCATTTTTTCCATCCCCTCCTCAGTATTCACTGTATTACAGACTTTGGTGTAATCTGCAAAAAGGCATACCCTCCCTACCAGTTCTTCAGCAATGTCACTTATGAAGAGATTGATGAGGTCTGGTTCCAATACCGAGCCATGCAGTGCCCTGCTGTTCACTGTACTATCATTAGAGTGAGTGCCATCATTAACCACCACCCTCTGTTTTCTATCCCTGAAACAGTTTTTAACTCAATTCACAATTTTGGATCCCACCCCTAGGCTTCTCAGTTTCTGTATCAGCCTCCTATGCAGCACAGTGTCAAAAGCCTTGCTAAACTCTAGAAAGGACATGTCCACTGTTCTACCCTGATCTATTTCTCTGTTCATCCAGTTGAAGAAATTAATCAGATACATCTGGCATGACCTCCCCTCCCCTTCAAATCCATGCTGCCCTTGGTCTTATATCCCATTGGGTTCCATATACTGTACCAACCTTTCATTTAACAGCCTTCCCATTAATTTCCGTTCACTGAGGTGAGCCTGACTGGTCTAGAGTTGCTAGCCTCTTCACATTTGCCATTCTTATGCAGAGGGACCACATCAGTTCTCCTCCAGTCCTCTGAAACCATGTCTGTTTTCAGAGAGCTGTGAATAAGGCCATCAGTGGGGTAGCTAACACCTCCCTGAGTTCCTTTATTACTCTTGGGTGTATCCTGTCCGGACCCATAGCCTTGCCCCATTTCAGAGCTGCAAGTCCCTTCCAGACTCTTTCATCTGAAAATGGATTTGTGTCCACTGCACCCACCTCCCTTGTTCCTGATGCTTTCTGGTTGTCTGTCCCCTCCCCCTTCCTCCACTATGAAGATTTAACAGAAGTACCTGTTCAGGATGTATGCTTTTTCTTGGTCCTCTTCTGCACAGTCCCACCCCGCCGTCCTCCTTTTCCTCACTATCCCTTCCCTTGCATTCCTGGTCTCCTTTATGTACTTGAAGAAAGTCTTATCCCCTTCAACTACCCCCTTTACTATCCTTTCATCTGTCTGCATCTTTGCTCCCCTCACTGCCTTTCCTGGTTCCCTGTTTTACTAGGTATACCTCGCTGCCTTCTTGCCTCTGTGTTTCCTTATACCCCCTGAATGACACTCTTTTTCCCTTCAGCACCAAGGCTACTTCCCTAATAAACCATAGTGGTCTCTTTTTCATTCTGTTTTTGCTCACTTCCTTCAGACAGAGCTGGTCGTCTTAATTATGCCATCCCTTATTTTGCTCCATTGTACCTCTACCATTCCCTGGCAATCCCCCCCTCCCATATGAAGCTGTTTATGATGCAATTTCCCATTTCTTTAAAATCCACCCTCCTGGAGTCTAGGACCCTTGTCCATGTGTAGTTTGCCTCTGTTTCTGGCTTAATGTTAAACCACACTTTATGGTTCATACTATGATCATGACAGAGCTAGAAGGGGAACTGCCCATAAATGCTCCCGTGTGATTTCAATGACTGTAATATTGCAATTTTCCTTCTCCAAGTATGTAATTGTCCAATCTAGACTTGAATTCACCTTTATTTCTACTCACAATATTATCTATTGCCAACTTATTCCACAGATTTACAACTCTTAAAGTATAAAAGTATTTTCTGTTTACAGTCTTAAAAGCTCTTCCCACAATTTGTAGTGGATGTCCTCTGGTTTCTTTCTCAGAAAATTTAAACTCTCTCCCCATTTCAACTGTGAGGTATGGGTCATTTATGATGTCAAAAAGTAAGAGGAGATCCCCCCTCATCCTCCATGTTTCTAATGTCATAAGATTTAGGTGAGCAAGTCTATCCTCGTATTATTTATTCTTTAAGTATGATATATTCTTTGTATATCTTCTCTGTACCCTCTCTAATCTATTCCTTTCTGATATTTTGCTTGTAGGATACCATAGCTGAGAAGCATGCTCCACATGGTGATAACAGGTACCTCGGGAACTGTGCCAACTGTAATGTCTGAAATGCTGTCCCCGATTATAAGCAGCAGGTCTAGCACTATCTCATCCCTAGTGGGTATATTGAACAGCTGTCTGAGAAAAAGCCTCTTGTACTGAGTCAAGGATGGCCCTGCCCCTTCCTGAAGCTGCCACTGGAAGGCTCCAATATACATCTGGCAGACTGAAGTCACCAGTTGGCAGCACCTTCCCCTTACTTGCCATCTGACAATAGCTTCCCAAAGTGCCTTATCGAACATCTCTCCCTGTGCTGGAGGTCTGTATACTACCCCTGTATGGATAGCAGCCCCAGCGCCTGCATACAGAGTGACACACATCATCTCAAGCCTTCTTTTCCTCCAGGTGAAACATAAAAACATGGAAACATGGAATTTGTCAGCAGAAAAGGATTGCTTTGCAGACCCAGTTAGCCCTGATGGTCCCAGTCTAATCTATCTCTACAGACTTTAAATGGTCTCCCATGACCCTCCCTCCTTCCTGTCTATTTATTAATATTCACTTGTGGTCTTGAAGCCACTACTGTTTTTGTTTACATCACTTCTGCTGACAGTCTTTCCAGGCTTCTACTGCTCTTTTAATAAAGTAGCACTTCCTCACAGCCCTCTTAAATCCCCCCCCTGCCAACTTCATCACATGCCCTCAGGTCCTGGTGCTCTTTCACATTTGAAGGAGACTCCCCTTCTGCACCTTCTTTACCCCTGTGAGGAACTTCTACTTCTGTATCATGTCTCCTCTCACTCTCTCTTCCAGGGTGTACATGTTGAGATCCCATAGTCACTCGTCATAGGGCTTTTAGTGCAACCCCTGTTCCATTTTAGTTACCCTCATCTGGACTGCTTCCACCCTGTCTGTGTCCTTTCTGAGGTGCGACCTCCAGAACTGGACACAATACTCCAGGTGGGGTCTCACCAGTGAGTGATATAGTGGCAACACCACCTCCCTCCTGTCCATCCTATTACAGATTTTGGTATCATCTGCCAAAAAACATCCTCCCTTCCAGTTCTTCTGCAATGTTGCTTATGAAGATATTGAAGAGGACCAGTCCCAGTACAGAGCCCTGTGGTACCCTACTGGTCACTCTTCCATCATTAGAGTGAGTGCCATTAACCACCACCCTCTGTTTCCTATCCATTAACCAGTTTCTAACCCAGTTCACGACATTGGATCACACCTAGGCTTCTCAAATTCTTTATTAGTCTCCTGTGTGACACAGTGTCAAAGGTCTTGCTAAACTTCAAATAGGACATGTCCACTGCCCTCTCCCTGATCTATTTCCCTGGTTACCTAGTCGAAGAAATCAATCTGACTTGTCTGGCATGATCTCCCCTCATGTATCCATGCTGCCTATGGCCTTACAGCCCATTGGATTCAAAATACTTTACCAACCTTTCCTTCAACAGTGTTTTCATTAATTTTCTCACCACTGAGGTGAGACTGACTGACTTATAGTTGCTAGCCTCCTCACTGCTCTGCTCTTATGTCTTATGTCTGCTCTCCTCCAGTCCTTCGGAACCATACCTGTTTCCAGAGAGCTGTTGAATAACGCCGTCAATGAGGCAGTGAGCATCTCCCTGAGTTCCTTTAGTACCCTTGAGTGTATCTCATCCAGTTCCATAGCCTTGTCCACTTTTAGAGCTGCAAAGCCCTTCAGGTCTCTTTCCTCTAAAAATGGACTTGTGTCAACCACCTCTTTGAATCTGCCGCTCCCTGGTGCACCTCCTCCCCCCCAACTGGGAAGACATCAGAAGTACCTGTTCAGGATGTCTGCTTTTTCTTGGTCCTCTCCTGCACAGTCTCCCCTGCCACTGTCATTACCCTCACTTTTCCTACCCTTGCCTTCCTCTTCTCATTTATGTCTAACCCATTCATGATTTAAATTCCATGCCTATGCTTCTAACTTTCTGTATCAGTCTCCTGTGCATTACAGTGTTGAAGACCTTGCTAAATGTCAGATAAGACATGTCCACTGCCCTCCCCTGATCTAGTTCCCCTGATCTATTTCCCTGGTCACCCAGTTGAAGAAATCAATCAGATTTGTCTGGCATGATCTCCGTCCATGACTCCATGCTGCCTGTGATCTTGCAACCCATTGGATTCAAGATACTCTACCAACCTTTCCATTAACAGTTGACTCATTAATTTCCCCACCACTTGAGGTGAGACTGACTGGCCTGCAGTTGCTAGCCTCCTCAGTACTTTCACTCCTATGTAGAGGGATTGCATCTGCTGTCTTTCAGTCCTCCAGAGCCATGCCTGTTTTCAAAGAGCCGTTGAATAAGGCCATTGCTTAGGCGGCAGCTAGCACTTCTCTTAGTTCCTTTAGTACCCCAGGTCACATCTGGAAATGAGCCCTGGCTCAGTGTGCCTTTCCTAGTTATCAACTTTTAAATAAATAAATAAAAACCCTTTGGTGTATCCCTTCCAGTCCCATAACCCTGTCCACTTTCAGAGCTGCAAGTTCCTTCAGGATTCTTCTAAAAATGGACTTGTGTCTACCACCCCTCACCTTTTGTATCTGCTGCTCCCTGGTGGTTCATCTCCTTCTCCCTCAACTGTGAAAACTTAGCAGAAGTATCTGTTTAGAATGTCTCTCACTTTCCCTCCCCTTGCCTTTTTCCTTCTTACTTAATGTACCTGAAAAAAGTGTTATCCCCTTTAGCAAACCACATGGCTATCCTTTCCTCTGTCTGCACCTTTGCTTCCCTCACTGCCTTTTCTGATTCCTTCTGTTTTACTTGGTACACTTCCCTGTCCTCCTCCCTCTGCATTTTCTTTTTCCTTCTGAATGCCACCTTTTTTTTCTTCACCCCGTTGCAACTTCCCTAGTGATCCATAATGGTCTTTTTCCTTTTGCTTTTACCCACTTCCTTCACACAGAGGCTGATTGCCTTAATTATGCCCTCCCTTATTTTTCCCAACTGTACCTCTACCCCTCCCTGGCTATACCCCCATATGCAGCATTTTCTAAAGCAGTCTCCCATTCCTTTAAAATCCACACTCCTAAAGACCAGGACACTCATCCTTGTGTGGTTTGCCTCTGTTCCTATCATAATGTTAAACCACTCTGTGTGATGGTCACTGGTACCTAGAGGACTGCTCACAGTGACATCTGCAACGTTGTTCCTGTTTGTAAGCACCAGGTCCAGCACTGCCCTGTCCCTAGTGGGTTCACTAACATGCTACCTAAGAAAATCCCTTGTAGGGAGTCAAAGATTGCCCTGCTCCTTGCTGAAGTTGCAGTTGGAAGGCTCCAGAGCACATCTGGCAGACTGAAGTCAACAGTTAGCAGCATCTCCCCCTTACATGCCATCCTGATAATGGCATCCTCAAGTGTTTTGCCCAAGTCCTCTCCCTCTTCTGAAGGTTTGTATTCCACCCCTGTGTGGATAGCAACCCCAGCAGCTGTCTCCAAGATCACCCACAGCACCTCCAGACCTTTTTTTCCCCTCCTGGTGAAACATAGAATTTGTCAGCAGAAAAGGACTGCTTGGCTCATCTAGTTTGCCCAAATGGTCCTTGCCTAGTTTGTCTCCACAGACCTGAGCTGGTCTCCAGTGACCCTCCCTCCTCCCTGCCTATTTAGTAATATTCCCCTATGTGTATTCCAAGCATGTTTGAAGTTCATACTGTTTTTGTGTCCACCACTTCGGCTGGCTGGCTGTTCCAGGCATCCACCACTTTCTCACATCTCTCTTAACCCCCCCCCCACCAGTTTCATTGCATACCTTCTGGTCCTGATGCTCTTTCTCATTTGGAAGAGACTCCCCTTGCATATCCATGGCCTTGATTCCCTCCCTTACATAAAGTACAATCCCTCCTCCCTTCCATGTCTCTCGTGAGCAGAGAGTAGCCTGGTATGGCCATGTCCCAGTCATAGCTCTCCATGTGCCACAACTCCATTATGGCCACCAAATCCAGGTTAGCCACCACAATCATGGTCTCCAGATCTGGAATTTTATTTATCAGACTTCTTGCATTGGTGCACATGGTTCTCCATATTTTACTTCCACCCTGTCTGCTACCCTGCTTCCTTCCACTTCTGCTTCTGCTGTTCCCTGATGCTCCTCAACCCATCTCTTCCCGTATTCCTTCTCTATTACCTGTCTCATTTACTCCTTCCTTCTTGCTTCCTTAAATTCATACAACCTTGCTCTCTGCTTTGTCCCCACCCATGTCTTCTTGTGCACCTGCCCAAGGGAGTTTACACCCCTTGGGGCCCTTCCTCCCAGCTCCTTCATCATCTGAGGGGCAATTATTGACTTCCTTAGTGCTACAGCCTCCCCCCACCTCCTGATTAGTTTAAATGCTCATCCAAGTGGCATTTAAACCTTCCACTAAGGAATGTGGTCCCCTTCCTTTAAGGATGCAGGCCATCTTCCCTATAGAGGCCCATATCTTCTCAGGGCCCCCAGACCCCAATGTAGCAGAATAAATATAGAGACCTGCTTGCAACCAACACCACTCAGAAATAAGCCCTATGATTTAAAACAGTAATTATATGTATCGACCCATTGGTCTTACTTTGTCTGGCACAGTGATATAGTATAAAAGCTCATCCTGGAAATCCTAGGGCCTAATCTAGTATATAAACAAACATTTGGAAATGCCAAATGTCCGCTGCTGGTATTACTGTTGTACTGGGTCTTGCTTGTACACGTTTTTACTATATATTTACCCAGGATAGAGCAGATGAGATGCAATGTTTCATTTTCAGTGGTGTCCTGCTTTGACACATTGTTAGAGTGTAATTATCCAGGATAGGGCAGCTGAGAGACAATAGCTACTTTTAAGTGGGCTCCCACATTTTGACCCCAAATGTCCAACTGTCTTTTTTATGACCTGACGTTTTGATCAAGACAGGTGGAATTTTTTAAATCCCATCCAAAAGTGATTTCGCTGGGTTACCGTGGAAACAAGTTTCAGAGGTGATATAAAAAAACGACACCTGACATGTTCAGGACGTGGGGTAAAACAAGGGATATGTTGAACATTAGGGGCCAAAATCTGCAAAAAATAAAGTTATGAATAGATGTCGGAGCAATCTGTTTTCTCATAACTTAGTTGGCTTTTTACAGTTTTGCTCCAAATTTCTAACATAATCATTTTATGACCACTCCTGCTCATGAAGGGTGTCATTTACAAAACAATGGCTGAAATGCCATTTTGCGACCCAAGTATTAAAACACATTTTGGTTAGGGTTTGGGATATGGCAGCTGTCACATTCATGAGGTGGTGTGAAAAAAAGCCTATGTTGAAAAGTTGGGGTAAAAATATTGAAAATCACCACAGTTTCGAGCGTGCATCGAGAAATTGCAACATTGACTCATAACTTTGTAGTTTTCTCATATTTTTACCCCAAATTTTCAACATAGCCTTTTTATGACACTGCATGGCCTTATTATGAGCCCACCTCATGAAGAACGGCAGAGAAAATGTTCAAATCCTGCCCAAAAGGTGATTTTGCACCAAAAGTGTGAAAACACATTTTGGCCAGGATTTGAAAAATGATAGTGGTCACATTCATGAGGTGCTGTGAAAAAATGACTATGTTGAAAATATGGGGTTAAAATATTGAAAAGTACCAAAGATATGAGCCCGTATTCGTAAATATCAACATAGGCTCATATTGTTGTTTTTTTAATATTTTTAACCCACACTATCAACACAGCCTTCTTATGACCCCACCTCACAGACAAGGGCAGATGAAATTTTCAGCTTCTGTCTGAAAGGGAATTTCACACAGAGACCACAAAATCACCTTTTGGGACAGATTTGCCTGATTTCACTGCAGTAGTTCCCGAGGTGGCATCCCAAAAAGGCATGTTGAAAAATTGGGCAAAACTATTCAAAAATTAGCAAGTTATGATGACACGGTCAAAACCCCATTGAACCATATACCTGATTTCCTCAGTTTGTGGCCCAGCCTTGAAGAGTAAAGATGTGTCTATGGTCAAGAGGGGATTATGGTATTGGACCCCATGTAAGTAACTAAGGGCTTGGGAGTGTGTGGGGTGGTGGTTACTGAGTGTGAGAGAATAGTGGGGGAACTGTAGCGGCAGCAACAGACATCGATGGACAGTTTTCCTTTTTATGAGGTGTATTAAAAAAAAACTACAAGGGGCAGTTTTCTTTATTTCAGATGATGACACTGAGGATTGGAAACCCCCAGTGCTGGTGTTGTTTGGCAGCATGAGGGTGGGCTCCCTGATGTTGCAGCAGCAAAATGGGCAGGGTGGGGGTAGCAGCTGGCATGGGGATTGAACACCCTCATGCCAGAATATTAACATGCATTTGTTGGGCTTGGGGTGTATGTGGCATGGTGGGTGTTGAGTGGGAGGGTCAGATGGGGGATAGTAGGTAAGTAAGGACTTGGGGTGTGTGGGGTGGTGGGTACTGAGTGGGAGGGTTAGGTGGAGGACATTGATAGCAGCAACAGCAGACATCAATGGACAGTTTTCTTTTTTATAGGATGTATTAAAAAAAACTACAAGGCATGGTCTTCTTTATTATTTTAGGTGGCGACACTGGGAGTGTGGGCACCCCCAGTGTCGGTGTTATGTTTGGCAGTACCAGGGGTGGGCTCACAGGTGTCACAGAATCAAAATGGGCAGGCTGGGGGTAGCAGCTGGCACCAGGCATTTTCACTCCAGTGCAGGAATATTAACATGCGTGGGTTGGGCTTGGGGGACAGTTACAGTGGCAGCAGCAACAGATATCGATGAATGGTTTTCTCTTTTACAGGATGTAATTCAAAAACAAGAAAACCACAAGGGATGGTTTTCAGCAGGCTGATTATGGCAAATCAGCTGTGCTTGCAGGGTGACATTATGTAGATCAAAGAAAAAGCTGCCTTATGATTGGATGGGCTCACCACTTTGAACTATATGAAGTTTCCACCCAGCAAGCCAGAACAGTGTCATGATCAGCCTGGCAAATGATTGGTGTGACACTGATGAGCCTCTCATAGACCACTCTGCATTGGACGGACAGCACCACACCTCTCAAAACCCAATCTCCTACCCGTCCCACCGGCGCAGCAGCAACATGTCCATCTGTCGTCAGCATCCTGGGTTGGGGGATGGACTCTGTAATATTATGTAAGAGCATCTAGATGATACTGTCACCAAATACTGAGTGCTAGGTTTACACTACAATGGTATGTAGCTAGTTCTTGTGGAATGCCTTCTTTTTTGTTAGAGTCTAAAGAGTTCTGTGGAATACACTGTTGAACTCAGACCTGTCTGAGTTTCTCTTTTGACCAGAGCAGTTTACTTAATAAAGAACTTCTGCTTACAGTTTTATTCTAAGAAATTACTTAACAAAAGTAAAACAGTACATGGTGTCAGAAGTCCCTGTAGTGCAGAAGCAGCTGAGCAAACAGAAGATCAGAAATGATCATGGAACTTGCCAGGATCCAGTTGCTCAGAATGAACTGGGAAAGCATGAATCTTCCAGAGGCGTGGAAGAAATTTAAGCAGCATGTCAAGCTCATGACATGTATGTATTTTGTTATGTTTATAGATGTATGTAATTAATTCTGGGTCGCCGATGAAAAAGGAACTGTTTCTGTCTCAGTGGGCCTACCCGGTCACCAAAATTTAAATAAATAAATAACATTTTCAAGGGCCCTCTGAAGGCAAAAGAGGAGGAAGAAAAGTGTTGTTTCCTGCTCATATGGGTCAGAGAGAAAGGTAGGGATATTTATAATACTTGAATGGACGTGTCAGCAAAGGACAAAAAGAAACTGAGTGCCTGTTATGATAGGTTTGAAAAATATGTTGCCCCAAAGACCAACCCAGTATTTGGCCACTACAAATTTTACAGTAAGGTGCAAGGAGTAGGTGAATCAGTGGAACAGTTTGTGATGGAATTAAAATTGCTAGCCAGAGACTGTGGATTCACTGACATGAATGAAATGATCTGGGACAGAATAGTGTTTGGAACAAATTCTCCAAAGTTCATGAAAAACTGATGAGTCAGGGGGCTGATCTTGATCTGAGCAAAGCACTGAACATTGCTAGGACAAATGAACTGGAACAGGCTCAATTGAAAACCATGGCTAAAGAGGAAGTGGTTCATGGAGTAGCCAAGCCACACCACACTCCCAGGCAGCCACAGAAATATAAAGCAGCAGATAACCCCATGCAGGCAGGCTGCAAGGCAACCAGTTCACAGAAAGCATGTGGCAGATGCAGGAGATCACATAAGCCAGACATGTGTCCAGGCAAAGGGCAAGTTTGTCACAAATGTAAAAGGGGTAACCATTTTGCAGAGGTGTTTAAATCAAAAAATGTGCATGGAGTAGAGGACAACCCACACTACAGTGCTAAAGATGTGTTTGTAGAAGGAGTCACCAGAATAAATTTAGGGGAATAAACACTATCTGCCACAGAGACCTGCCCAGACCAAGTGTTTATAGAAATAACAGTTGGGAGAGAATGATCAGTGGGTAAAGTTCAAACTGGATACAGGTGCACAAGTCAATGAGATACCAGTTAAAGTGTTTGAGTAATTAGGGCTTTTTTATACTTCTTTTATTGAGTTATATCAGTTTAACAGCATAGTAACAGAATTATACAGACTTACATACTTTTCAAGTTCAAGCTTAAAGATCATACTGAGTTGTCAGTCTTTTAAAGAACTTATTTAAATCTAAAACCACTACAAACTAAAAACTTCGGGCTAGGCATGGGTAGACAAATACTTTAGAAGCAACTTACTAACAATAAATTATGATATAAAAGGAGCCAAATCGGGAAATAATAGGTTATCAGACCATTTTGAGACAATAAATTCAAGAACTTAGAATTGATTCAGCTATTGTCAAGTGAGACAGAGACAACAAAAAAGGGGGGGGCATGGACCTGGTTAATTACATTACATGGAATATGAAGAGCATTGGATGGGGTCCTTGCCTGCCTTTAGGATAACAGAAATGATGGCTTTATTCCAGGAAGGGGGAATTAATCCCTCCTTTGTGGCTGTAAAAGAAAAGACTCTATATAGTAGTGAGGCCAGGGGCTTGGAGAATGTTTCATAAAATTCCACTGGGAGTCTGTCAGACCCCAGACATTTGCCCATTTGTAGTCGGCCTATCTCCACCTCAATCTCCCTAATTGTCACTGGGGAGGTCAACTGGGATTTCTGCCTTTCCATCAGGGTGGGGAGCTGGAGGGGGACAAGAAATCAAGTATGATTGACTCAGGTTGTATTGGGACAGGGGAGTATAGCTGCATGTAGTATCTCAGAAATGCTTCTGAGATGCCCTGGATCATATTCTGCACCTCGCTAGTGAGGGGGTTTAAGATTTTCAGGATGGTGGCCTTCACCCCCTGCACTCGTAAGTGGCCAGCCACTAGTTTTAAAAACCGAGGTCCCCCATCATAAAACTTGTGTCTTAAAAAGACAAGTTTTTGCTCTACTGAGTAATCAAGGATACTATTTAGTACTTTCTTTATTTTTGTAAGTTCCTGGTTCCTAGCCCTTGTTGTTTGTATACACTGTTCATCCTCCAACTCCTTAATTTTCAGCTCCGGAGTGTTTCTACATGCCTCTCTCTGTTGCTTTTTAAAAACTGAGATCCCTATTAATTTCCCTCTTATCATGGCCTTAATAGTGTCCCAGAGTATAGCCATTGTGGTGTCAGTATTATCATTGTCCTAAAAGACCTGCTTTATAGTGTTGTCCACCTCCTCCCTACCTCCTGAGTCCCTCAATAGGGAGAGGTTTGGTCTCCAGTATGTGTTTTTCCTGCCTGTACTCACTCGAAATTTGTAAAAAATCAGAGCATGGTCAGAGAGCACAAAGTCCCCCAACCACATTTTTTGAGACAATCCCAAGTACTCTTGGGAAACAAGGAAAAAGTCCAGGGAGGAATATGTGATGTGGGCTTGAGAGAAGAAGGTAGGCCTGGGTGTTGTGCCATTCAGGTGTTTCCAGACATCCTCATACCCCAACTCCTTTAGTAATATTTGCAATTCCCTAGTGATTTTGTTTACTTTACCCTGGGGAGTACGAGGCTGTGCTCTATCAGAAACATTTAAATTGAGGTCACCCCCGCGTATCACCTGTCCCTCCGCCCATTGGGCTAAATGAAGAAAGAACATCCTATAGAGAGAGTGAGGTCTGAGACAGGGGGAAAGTAGGTGGATGCTATAGTAATCTTCTGGCCATCCAGTGTGCCTTTGACTATTACGTATCTTCCCTCTTTGTCGATTATATGATCACGTAAGTCAAACAAAACCCCTCGCCTAATTAGAACTGCGGTCCCCCTCCTCCTTCCTCCCCTGTAGGAGGAAGCCACCACAAGAGAAAATTCAAAACGTTCAAATTCATGTGCTCAATCAGAGAGAGGTGGGTCTCCTGTAGTAACAGAATGTCTTCTCCTGCCCTTATTGAAATATTTTGCTCCATTTTATGGGGTTAGTTATATTGTGCACTTTGTATGTGCAAATATTGTATGCTTGCACCATAATTTATGTGATATCCATTTCTCTACAGTGATAGCTCCCTCCCTCAATGAGTCCTCCTCGTGACCCACTTCCTTCTCTTGTGCAGACTCTCAGTTGTCTCTCTTTGTTAATAGAATAAGTCAGTGGTTCCTCTAGCCCAGTAAGCTGTAAAGAACTAAACATGCCAACATGGCAACTTTTAAACAGTATCAACCATAACAAACTTTTGCTTCCAAGGGAGGAGGCTAATAGAACATATTAGCCTTTGTGCCTTTGTGATTTGAGAAGAGCGAGGAGGTAAACTGGCACTTCCTGCTGAGGAAGTCCTCCTCTAGAGCCATGATCTAAAAGGGCTCCTAGAAAAAAGTACCAAATGGTACACATAGTCATGGAGTGCATGTGAGTTCTAGCATTGTCATGCAGCCCGACCTATAGTTCAAATAACTTTCATGTGGTAGAAGGCATATGTGGGAATTGACCAGCAGCATGCTCCCCTCCAGATCCCTCACCCCCCCCAAGTAGGACACCGAGTAGGGGGTGGGAGAGCGAGGGCAGCTGCCTTAGAGATAATACTTGTCTAGATATCCTAGACTATTTTACTCGCTTAAGTAGCCCAAGTCCCAAGGTCCCAGTTTACTATTTCTTCAATTGTATAATATAATATCTATGTTCTCTGTGGAATTACTTGGTTGGGTTCTTAGAAGGGGGCACCTTCAGTTCTGCATTAGTGTGTTCTGGAGTAGGGAATTCTGATGATGCTTAGTTTGAAATAATCCCATTGTACATGTGCAGTTAGGACTTTTAAAGCTATTTGAATCCACCACCCAGCAGCTATTTGGATATGGAGGTGAGCCACTGGATGTGGAAGGCAGGGGTTTGAAACCTCAAGCACAAGGAGAGGAACTGGAGGTGGGCTGGGGGAACAGGGGCAGCCTGGCAGAAGGAGCCCAGGATGCAGGAGCACCCATAACACCAGACAAGGGGAAGGGGGTCACAGGAGACCAGAGAGCGAGAGGGATAGAATGGGAAGAGGGCAGAGGGTAGCAGGGGGGAGTGGGGACCCAGGATTAGCAGCAAGGGGACTGGGGAGTGAGGAGCATGAACAGATAAGAAAGGGAAAGGAGGAAGTGGGGTGGAATAAAACCAGGCAGGAAGTGGGAAAGGGGGGTTCGGCAGGAAGGGAAGTGGAGCAGTGCCTGGCAGGTCGGGGTACAAGGAAAAGAGAGAAAAGCATGGGGGGGAGATCAAAGGGAGCAATGCATAAGGAAGGGTAGTACAATAGAAGTGCCATAAAACCAAGATTTGGGTGAGGGAGAAGAGCAGGTTGGAGAAAGAGAGGATCGAAGAGCTTCAGAGGAGGGTAAGGGTAGCATGAAGAAATCAGAAATCCAGGAAGGGGCCCAGGGAAGGGTATAGATGAAGGATGAGGGGAGAAAGGCTCAAGTAGATTCGGGGGGGGAGAAAGCAAGGGGATGAAGGAGAAGAAATTTGAAAAAAGGAGGATAATTGCAGCAGGGAGGGGTGTCTAGGAGGAAAAAGGGGATAGAGTCTTAATAGTGGGGAACTCAATTATAAAAGGAGTTACATGGGGGAGAAGGGAAGAGAGAGGGAAAAAAATATGGGTAGAGTGACTGCCAGGTATGATGGCTGCCAAAGTTATTCAGTGCATCCCCTCGAGGGGAGGAAATGAATAAGAAAATGCATCTTATCTTCCACCTAGGCACAAATGACCTAGCAAAGAGCAGCATGATGGAGGTGCAGGCCAGGTTTATGGTGCTGGCTAGGTTCTGCACCAATTCAGACTTCAAATCCCTGTCCTTCTCAGAGGTGCTACCTGTACCAATGGCCAGCATGGAGGCAAGCAAAATATTGAGGAATTCAATGATTGGCTTGTAGGTTGGTGTGCCCAGAAGGGGTATGGTGTGATAGGAGATTGGGAGTCAACATGAAGTCACATGAGCCTATGTGCCCCAGATAGGCTGCACCTAAACTGGGAGGGGAAAGCAGTGCTCAAATGTAAACTGGATGATTATGTGGACAGAAGCTACCATTTAAACTAAACAAGGGGGGAAGGGCAGGGAAAAGCCCGGCTGTTGAGTCAGGAGGCGGGGGGGAGCAAAAAGCCCTACACACACAGTAAAAGGGTAAAGGAGACAAACATATAGGGAAGGAGGAGAGAGGGGCATGGAGGGTTATGTGCACAAATGCCAGAAGTCTGGGTAGAAAGATCCCTGATCTAATGGCAAAAATGGCAGAGGAGGGCCTTGACATGGGGGGGGTAACAGAAACGTTGTGCCACCAGGAGCAGGGATGGGAAATGGAGATACCAGGGTACAAATTGTTCAAGAAGGACAGGGAGGGAAAGGGGGTGCGATCTATGTAAAGAAGGGTATCAGGGCATCAGAATTGCAGGGTAAGTGGAGAGAGGCAGAAGGACTCTGGGTCTCATTTGCAGTGGGGAAAGGGGAGTCAGTGCATATGGGGGTGGTGTATAGACCCCTAGCACAGCACAAATCTGTGGATAGAAGTATGGCTGATGAGTCTGTGAGAATGGTGACAAGGGGGGAGGTGGTGCTGATAGGGGACCTAAATCTACCAGGCGTAGACTGGAACACCCTTTCGGCTACTTCAACTAGCAGCAGGGAAATATTGGACTTCCTGCAGTTGGCCCTCCTAAATCAACTGGTCAGGGAGCCAACCAGGGCAGGAGCTACTCTTGATCTGGTCCTGATGAATGGGGGAAGGTTGGAAGAGGTATCGGTGGGGGAACATCTCAGTACAAGTGACCACAACACAGTCAGGTTTAAAATGAGAAACACTGCAGAGGTTCACCAGTCTAGGTTAAAGGTCCTGGATTTCAGGAGGACGGACTTCAGGAGAATGGGGGAAATAGTGGAGAGGGCATTGCAGGGGTGGGGGAGTTGATGGAGGTGGAGGCAAAGTGGGGGAAGATCAAGGAAGCTATTGTAGGGGCCACTGACATATGTGTCAAGAGAGTAAAAATAAGAGGAGGAGAAAACCTCTGTGGTATACGAGGGTAGTAGCAAAAAAGGTAAGAACAAAAAGGAAAGCCTTTAGGAGGTTCAAGACAACTCAGATGGAAGAGAACTGGGTAAAATACCAGGTGAGCCAGAGAGAAGCAGGGGTAGAGGTAAGGAGGGCAAAGGCACAGACAGAGGATCGAATAGCGAGAGAGGTCAAAAAAGGGGACAAGACTTTCTTTCGATATATAAATGAAAAAAGGAAGACTAGGCAGGGGATTCTCCAGTTAAGATCAAAAGAGGGGGTGGCACTACAAGGAGACAGAGAAAAGGAAGACCTATTAAACACCTACTTTTGCTCAGTGTTCAAGAGGGAGGAAGAAGGAGAAGAAGGCAGCAGAGCAGGTAATGAAATGGCTGGGGAAGGGTGGGTGGAGATGAGGCCATTTCTTGTAGAGGAAATATTAGAAGAACTGGGCTGCATGAAGGTGGACAGGGCAGTGGGGCCAGAGGGGGTGCACCCAAGGGTGTTAAGGGAGCTAAAGGAGGTATTGGCAAGACCCTTGACTGCACTCTTCAATCGGTCCCTGAAAACAGGGGTGATGCCAGAGGACTGGAGGCGGGCAAATGTGGTCCCTTTGCATAAGGGGGGAGGGAGGGAGGAAGTGGGAAGTTACAGGCCCATGAGCTTGACATCAGTGGCAGGCAAGCTCATGGAGAAGCTAGTAAAAGGCAGGATCACCAGCTACCTGGAGACAAACGGCCTGATGAATCCAAGACAACATAGTTTTACTGAGGCAGATCCTGTCAAACAAATTTCATAGAATTTTGCGGATCACCAAGAAATAGATCAAGGTAGAGTGGTAGATGTAGTTTATTTGGATTTCAGAAAGGCGTTTCACTCAGTGCCTCATGGGGGGCTGCTGTGTAAAATGGCAGGACTGGGGATGGGGCAGAGGGTAGTCAAATGGGTGGAAACTGGCTGGGGAAAAGGAGACAGAGGGTCATAATAAATGGGGTGGCATCCGGGAAAGGCAAGGTCATAGCGGGGTCCCTCAGAGATCAGTGCTGGGGCCCCTATTGTTCAATATATTCATAGGAGACATCATGGAGGGCCTTGAGGGGTGTGTGAGTATGTTTGTGGATGATATCAAAATCTACAATAGGGTGGACACAGAGGAAGGGGTGGAACAAATGCAGAGAGATTTGGGAAGACTTGAGGCATGGTCAAAAAGGTGGCAGCTTGAATTCAATGCAGAAAAATGTAAAATGCATCTGGGCTACAGAAATGAGAAGGCAGGATACCATATGGGGGCAGAGAGCTGGAGGAGATGGAGCAAGAAAGGGACCTAGGCATCATTATATCTGGGGACCTGAAGGTGGAAGGGCAGTTGCCAGGGGGAGTGGTATGCTGAGATGCATCGGAAGGGGGATCACCAGTAGGAATAACAAGGTCATAGTACCCTTGTACACCCATTTGGTTAGACCACACTTGGAGTACGGAGTTCAGTTCTGGAGGCCTTACCTCAGGAAGGATGTGGGGAGGATAGAGAGGGTTCAGAGGAGAGTGACAAAAATGGTAAAAGGGTTAAGCCACCTATCCTATGAAGAAAAGTTGAGAGATTTGAACATGTACTCCCTGGAGCAGAGGAGGGAGAGGGGGGACATGATCGAGACCTTCAAGTACCTTAAGGGTATAAACAGGGTGCCGGGGGGAGCAACTTCAAGATGAAAGGAAGTCAGAGGACATGGTGGCGTGGCCTGCAGGTGGAGGGAGGACAGTTCAGGGGTAACATTAGAAAATACTATTACTCAGAGAGAGTCGTAGAAAAGCGGAACAGAATCCCAGAAGCAGTCACTGGAGAGGAAACAGTGGAGTGATTCAAGAGGGCATGGGACAACCACATGGGAGTGTTAAAAGGGGGAGGTACAGATCCAAGCAGATAGCTGGGCAAATGGACAGACTTGGTGGGCCTAGTTCGGTCCTTTACTGCCGTCACACTTCTATGAATCTTTGACTCTATGAATGTGTACCATAGACTGTAAGAATAAGAATGATGCAAAGTGTCTAAAATTTTACATTGTCAACACAAAAGTACCTCCCATGCTGTGGCTAAGGGCATGCCTGGATCTCAGATTGATTAATCTGGTGATGTCTGTGGAGAATTTCCTAAATCCAATGCAACCAACAACTAATAACCCTGATATACTAAAAGAATATGAAGATGTTTTCCATCGATCGGGGCAGTTTCCTGGTGAATACAAAATTAAAGTGGATACCACTAAAGACCCAGTAATGCATGCTCCATGCAAGGTCCCAGTTGCACTCAGAGAATGACTGGTGAAAGAAAGTCTGAGAATGGAAAACTTAGGGGTCATCATCAAGATTGATGAACCCACAGAGTGGGTGAACTCTATGACTGTAGTGGAGAAACCTCATTCAGGAGAGCTATAACTGTGTCTTGATTGACATAGCTTGAACCAGGCAATCAAACATGAGCATTATCAGATGCTGACACTTGATAATATTACAAGCAAGTTGGCCGGAGACCAGTATTTCAGTGTTCTGGATGCTAGATCTGGTTACTGGCAAATAAAACTAGAGCATGAAAGCTCAATGCTCACAACATTCAACACCCCACAGGGAAGATACAGATTCACCCATTTACCTTTCGGCATACACTCAGCCCAAGAAGTGTCTCAGCAGAAAGTGGATGAAACCTATGCAGGACTCAAGGGTGTTGCAACTTACGTGGATGATATTCTAGTATATGGAGCTACCATGGAAGAGCATCATGCAAATTTGTGAGCCATGCTCCAGAGATCTCAAGAGGAAGGGGTCAAACTGAACTCAGAAAAATGCACCATTAGGGTGACGAAAGTCAGGTATTTTGGGCACATACTCTCATCTGAAGATCTCAAGCCAGACCCAATTAAAGTTGTAGCAATTTCTGAAATGAGGCCACTGGAGAGCCATGCAGAACTGGAAACTGTATTAGGGATGGCAAATTATCTGGCAAAGTTTACACTACGCCTTGCGGAGAACTTAGCACCACTGAGAGATCATTTGAAGAAAGTCTCTGAGTTTCAATGGGACACACAACAGAATGCTGCCTTCATGAATGTGAAACAGCTAATTGCCAGCACAGGTACTTTAGCATTCTATGACGTAAGAAAAGGGGTAACAGTCTAAGTGGATGCTTCCAAGCGAGGGCTGGGGGCTGTATTACTACAAGAGGGAAACCCAGTGGCTTATGCATCCTAGTTTCTCACAACTACAGAAGTGAACTATGCTCAAATTGAGAAGAAATGTATGCCACTGTGTTCAGTTGTGAGCGTTTCCATCAGTATGTTTATGGGAGAAAGGTTACTGTAGAGTCATACGATAAACCGATGGAGATTATCATAAAAAAACCTTGCAGCAGCACCAGCCAGACTGCAGAGAATGATGTTGCATCTACAGAAATATGACATTCTAGTGAAATACAGGCCAGGGAAAGATATCCTAGTTGCTGACATGCTAAACAGACTGTCATTGGCTGGGCAGGACAGTATGGAAGAGTAATTTTTAACACAAGTTCATCTAGTCATGTCCGGTTTACCTGTATCAGACCAGAAGTTAAAAGAATTAAAGATGGCAACTGAGGAAGACTTCCAGTTATCCTCAGTGTTTGAAACAATCAACACTGGTTGGCTGAGGGCAAAACATTTGCGTCGGTCAGAAGTAGCAGAATTCTGGAATTTCTATGAGGAATTAACAGTCATGGGAAATTTGATTTTCAAAGGGGTCAGACTTGTAATGCTAAGATCAATGAGGTCTGAATTAATGTGACTTATTCATTCCAGACACATGGGAGTGGAAAAACGAAAGCGCAGGGCCAGAGATCTGCTGTACTGGCAAGGCATGAATATCCAGATTGAGGAAGCTGTACCAAAGTGTCCAATCTGCCTACAGCATCACATGTCAAACTCAAAGGAACCCATGATTCCACATGAAATGCCCTCTCATCCATGGCAAAAGGTAGCATCAGACCTGTTTATGCTGGACAATGAAAGTTATGTGTTAGCAGTGGACTACTACAGCTGCTATTTTGAGCTGAAAGGGTTGAGAAACACTTTGACCTCCACTGTGATTGGTAAACTCAAAGGAGTATTTGTCTGACATGGCATACCTGAGGAGTTGGTGTCTGACAATGGTCCTCAGTATGACTTGACACAGTTCAAACAGTTTGCATGTAATTATTTTTTTTGTCACACAACATCTAGTCCCTGTTACCCACAGTCAAATGGGCAAATAGAAAAAATGGTACAAACTGTGAAACATCTAATGGTAAAAAACAAAGTGGAGGGGATCCATACCTAACAATGCTGGAATACCGGAATACACCTATTGATGATGTGGGCTCACCTGCTCAACTACTGATGAGTCATCACCTGCATTCAATTTTACCATCTACGAGCAACCAGCTCAAGCTGAAGGTCATTAGCCTTGCTTTGGCCCAGAAAAAGTTCAGCGACAAGCAATGTCATCAGTCAAAATACTACGATAGGAATACCAAAGCCTTACCTCTGCTTCAGGAAGGAGACAGATTCTGCATGCAGAGACCTGATGGGAAATGGCAACCCACTACTGTTGTAGCAAAATTGTACACTCCAAAGTCATACCTAGTACAAGCAAACAATGGAGGAGAATACAGGCATAACTGTCACCACTTGCTCAAGTCATGGGATGTTCAACCAGCTTCAGTCAGTGATGATTTATACTCTGAGAACATTGTTGCCACACCACAAGATGGTTTGATTTCACAAGATGATGCTAAACCAGCAACACCACCATTAGAGACTTTGCCACCAGATCCCAGCCACCATGCAAAGGACATGAGAAATCTTTTTGTCACCCATGCTGGTCGTAAGGTAAAGCCACCTCAGAGAATGAACTTATGAACTGAAGTAAGTATTACTTGTAGGATGCAACTGGCATTCCACCAATTCCAAATTCATATTGCAAGAAGGGAGATGTAATATTATGTAAGAGCCTCTAGATTGCACTGTCACCAAATACTGCATGCTAGGTTTACACTACAATGGAATGTAGTTAGTTCTTGTGGAATGCTTTCTTTTTTGTTAGAGTCTAGAGAGTTCTGTGGAATATACTGTTGAACTGAGACCTGTCTGAGTTTCTCTTTTGACCAGAGCAATTTACTTAATAAAGAACTTCTGCTTACAGTTTTACTCTAAGTAATTACTTAACAAAAGTAAAACAGTACAGACTCAGGAGTCAGAGGGCTGGCCAGGGAGAAGGAGTGAGCATTCCAGGGGCTGCTGTCCTTCTCCAGGGGAGAAGGGGAAAAGTGTCCAGTGCTATGGGGACCTCTGGTGGAGGTCAGGGGTTCCACCATGGCTGGTGCCACACATTAAGGTGGCGGGATGGACACTGGCATCATTGCACATCCCCGCACCAGGGACAAAAATCATCAAAAAAATTAACAACGGCCGCTAATGATGGCCCCTGCCTCCACCTCCACTCCTGCTGCTGACATAGGTCCACCAAGGGCTTCCACTCCCATGATCCTGCCCTGGGGGGGCAAGCCAGGGCTCATGACCATGTTTTCTGAGGAGGGAGCTCCACTCAGGGGGCAAGCCTGGGGATGGGGGGGTGGCGAGAGGGAGTGGGGACCAGAACCTTTGGTTGGGGGATACAGCCAGTAAAAAATAATAATAAATAATAAAAGTTAAAATAAAATAAAAAAATCCAATCTCCTAACAAAATGTTTGCTCCACGTGCTCACACAGCAAACATAAAAAATGGTTAAATAGTGTAGTCCAATATGATGCTCAAAGCAAACAGTTATTAAAAAAAAAAACAGTAATAATGGACAACTACCATTCTGCAATATAAAGGAAAATCTTACTTGTACTTAGCAGCTCCAGGTAACTTCTCCTAATACAAAAAGAGATGAGAAGATGCATCAGCAAATCATGCTCCATCACCTACTTAAACTTATAATGCACATGATTACCTGGTATACCTAGGCTGGCAGGCACTATCATTTAAAAACCTGAACAGTTAGCAATGCCAATATAGGACCATAGGATAGGACATATCTATTTTATAAATCCAGTTCAACTTTACAGTCCAGAAAAAATGTTCAACTAAGATATTTTTGCTGCACACACCACCGAGCAACTTTTTTAAATTATAAGCTGTAACCAGTTGCCTTATAGGAAAGTAGTAGCATGACTCCAAAGTCCTCTTCAGCTAGTAAAATGGCCACGGGGTTGACACTCACAAAATACATTTCAAGTTTGATTTACAAAGTGCCATTTATGTAACCAACTTGGATATTCTGAAAATTGGGGCCCAAAATGGGCAAGTTATTAGTAAAAGAACAAAAACACAAAAGAACCAACACATGCATGATTAGCACATTTTGGGACTTACAGTAATTCTTTTGTAGGGTTTGTTCTTTAGTTGACAGCAGTTGGCTCAAGTAGAAGGAGGGTTGTACTGATCGTCCTACACTGGATCCCATTTCCAAAGTTGGGTGTCATGGGGAGAAAGGTGGGAATGGGTCCTAGGTGGGCTGGGGTTACTTTTACTCATTTAGGGAAAGGAAGGTGACATCAGTGCTAGAAGATGCGTCAGCCCAGTTCACCTATTTATATGTTTTAAATGTATTATAGTGTACTGTTTTTATGTTTTTTTATTATATGCAAAAGCACAGTTAAAATAAAACTTCAACCTACTGTTTACTTGACACTGGTATTGGCCACCCAGTATTGGGAACCTAAAAGGGGATGCAGTGAGCATCAGGTGTTGGGCACCTGGGGGCCACGTATTTAACATGCAGGTAGGTGGGAAGGACTCCAGCATTTTCTTAACCACTACAAGTCATGAAAATGGTCAGATTCCTTACAAAAATGATATAAGTTGCCGAGGAAACTGGCATAGTGCCAGTTACATTATTTTTGCAAAACTCCAATTATGAAACATTCAAGTAAAAACCAATTGCACGCATATGAAAAATGAGAGTTTGTTTTACAAATAATTCAGTGACTACAAATTTCCAGTGCCGCCAAGCAAAGAACCATCCTTGAGCCAAATTCTTAATGAACTGGAAAGTTTCAGGTTTCAACTCTCAGCCATTTTATTGCTACAGGTGTGCAAATAAAAGGTCTTAAAAATGATATAATAACTGGCCAACAATTTTTGCATAGGGTTGGCAGGTTATTACAGTGAGCATGTGCTCTGTCTGTAAAAATGGAATGCTCCCTCATTGGCTCTTGCTTGGTGTGTGGGAGGGCTGAATAGCTGCATGAACATGGTGGCTCCATATCTCTGTTAGCAAGGAGCCATCACAACAACACTCCTTAACTTTTCCTATCATTTATTGCTGTCTCTCTAGTTGATCCTGCTGTTTGTCACCTTTAGGAGTGCAAAAGGGAATGGCTCCATGGCTGACTCCTAACACTTACAGGCAAGTGGGATCCCAATCACGACTGTGTGGGTGTGAGCAGTCAGCCACAGACCCATTCCGTCTTGTACTGCTAAAGCTGATGAACAGTGGGATCTACCAGATATGGCTTTAAAAAGAAATAACAGTAGGACCAGCCAGATAGATACAAATAAATGATAGGAGAGGGTAAAAAGTCTTGTTGTGGTGGCTCCTTAGGAACGGAGAATTTGGAGCCACTATTACATAGTCAAAAGACTTCACTGTATTGCTTTCGCAGTTAATCACAAAACTCTGGCTGGAAAAAAATGTTGGTCAGATATATAAAATTAAGTATAGGCTAGAGTGTCTTATGAGAATTTACTGTACACCCTCAGTGTGGGATGCTTTGATAAACCCCTCGGGCTTTGCCCTCAGGGTTTATGTAACATCCCGCACCTCAGGTTTCCAGTACATTCTCATAAAATACTCCACCTCATACTTTAGTCTATATATAACAGGACAAAGACTTGATTACTAAATACACCTTTAAAATGGCCATAGAAACTCTGCAACAGGACAGAGAAACGGTTACTAAATATACCTCTAAAAACTGCCAGAGAAACACTGTAACAGGACAGAAAACTGAATACTGAATATATCTCAAACATAGCCAGAAAAACACTGTAGCGGGAACATAGAATTGATTACTAAATATACCTCTAAAATGGCCAGAGCAAAAAATTCAATAGGACAAAGAATTGATTATTAACTAGACCTCAAAAATGGACAGAAAAAACACTGTAGAAGGGAAAGAGAATTGATTTCTAATTATACGAGAGGTATCACGTATGAGCCAATCAGAACACAGAATGGCTGTCAATTATACCACCACAACCTTAAATAAAATACCTGCTGAGTCATTTATTCAGATAAATACCACCCATAGTCATTTAATGGCACCAAAACCACACCCACCATCGTTTAATCATTCCTCGAGCATCCCAAACGGAAAAAAAAAATGGCGTCGCAACAGCCATCCACTGTGCACCACCTCTTCACACTGCCAAACAAGCCACTGTAATATTCAACAAACTTTCTCTTCAAAAGCTTAAATCCTTCATTGAACTAGGATTAGCAGAATCAACCTATTTCTCCACAACCTATGAAAAATCCCAAATCGAACTGCAGTTACGGCATGCACCAGTAAAAGTATCTTTTCATTCAGTCGCTCCATGCCTCTCATATCCTTAACATCTCCCCATTGCCACTGTCTTCCAAACCTGTCATTTGCGGCACTCCAAATAATAAAAACTATGCTTACAAGCAACTCCAACTTGTATAATAGTAATAACATTGAGCGAGTTGGAGTTTACTCGCAATAACCAGCTTCTGGTTGGCAGGTGGGTTGGGCGGATCAGAAGGTTCGTCCAGTTCAGGTGGTATTGTGCAATGCCAGGTCCATCAAAAACAAGACTGCAATTATTGCAGATCTTGTTGAAATGGTGGACTTGGCATGCATCACCAAGACCTGGCTGGATGAGAATTCTGGCTCCATTTTGGAGGCCTTAACACCAGCTGAGTACTCGGTGATACACCGCCCGAGATTGGACCGCGGGGTGGGGGTTGTGGTCTGTTTCAAGACCGAACTTAACCTCATGAGTGTGCTAGTTGAGGAGACTGAGTCATTCGAGTGTGTCATTGTAGCAGATGTAGGTTGTCAGATCACCCTCATTTATCATCCACCCAGTAATGAGAGACGATTCCTTCAGGAAGTGGCAAACTTTGTCATCAACATGGCATTTGAGTTGCCCAGACTGATAGTTCTGGGTGACTTCAACGCCTGGGTCAATGACAAACTCTCACAATTTGGCCAGCACTTCCTCCAGTTGATGTCATCCCTGGGTCTCACACAGGTGGTTACCACTGCTACCCATAAACACGGACACTCCCTTGACTTAGTCTTTCTCATAGGGATCGAATCATCTAACATGGTGGTGGAACCAGTTGGGTGGTCAGATCACCACACCGTGGAGTTTAAGTTTAGCACCCCCCTTTGTAGGCCTACCCCTGTGGAGATGGTTAAGTACCACCCTTTATGAGATATAAGTTCTCATAGCCTAACAGCAGCGCTTGACCTATCGTCTCCCTCGTTTGCAAGCAGTGACCCAGAGACCCTCGTGATGGCCTATAATTCAGCCATCTCGGTGGCTCTGGATTCCATTGCTCCCACCCGCCCTCTTTCCCTTCGCCCCTGATCCCCTTGGTTTGCTGGGATTTTGAGGGAGATGCGGAGACTAGGATGAAGGTTAGAGCATTGCTGGCAGAAGTCAGCCCTTGATACCGACCACCTTAGATTGATGGACCATTATCAGGCCTATCAATCTGCAATCACCCATAAGAAGGCAGAATTCCTGTCCAGGGAGATTGCAGCTACTCAGAATCAACCAGCCCAGCTTTTTCATACTGTGGACAGACTGTGCAACCCAGCCTGTCTACAGGTCCGGAAAGCTTTTTCGCAATTAGAGTGCGATGAGATTGCTCAATTCTTTGCTAATAAGGTGGCTGACATCAGGGTGGTACTCCAGCCAGCACACTCTGTGGGTGTTGCTTTTGATCAGTGTGAGGTCATGGCACCTCAATTTTCTTGGAGTACCTTTAGCTGACCAGAGTTCATGGATGTCATGCGGATTATCCAAGATGTAAACCCTACGTGCTGTAGTTTGGACCCTGGACCAACGTCCCTAATCTTGGATTGTATCAATGTCATCAGTCCAGTCCTAGTGTGGATAGTCTGGTGCTCCTTGGAATCGGGAGAGTTTTCTAGCTCTCTGAAAGAGGCGATGGTGACACCTCTCTTGAAGAAAGCTACCATGGACCCAGACTGCCATGCAAACTACAGACCTATCTCGAACCTTCCCTTTTTAGGGAAGGTGATTGAGAAAGTAGTGGCAGTACAACTGGAAGACCATTTAACCATTCATTACATCTATGAACCACTCTAGTCCAGTTTTTGTAAGAGACACAGTACTGAGACAGTGCTGGTTTGGGTGCTCAATGATTTCCTGATGGCTGGTGATCGGAAGAGCTGTACCATCTTGGTTCTTTTGGATCTCTCATCAGCATTTGACACTGTGGACCATGTGGTGTTGCTGGACCATCTGAGGTACATCTGTGGACTGTCGGGAACAGTCCTCAGGTGGTTTTCATCATTCCTCATGGGTAGAACA
This sequence comes from Neoceratodus forsteri, assembly GCA_016271365.2. Classification (NCBI taxonomy): domain Eukaryota; kingdom Metazoa; phylum Chordata; order Ceratodontiformes; family Ceratodontidae; genus Neoceratodus; species Neoceratodus forsteri. The sequence continues at coordinate 647,080,975 of CM057449.1, forward strand.
CAGAGAGTGGTGTCTGGAGTTTTTTCTTCAGGCCCTACTTCTCTGCTGTGTGGGGTACCTCAGGGTTCTGTGCTTTCCCCCATGTTGTTTGTGGTGTACATGCTACCCCTCAGAGACATTGTAAGAAGGTATGGGCTGAGGTTTCACTACTATGCTGATGATACCCAGGTCTACCTTTCTTTTGTACCTGACCAGGCTGGAGCTGTCTCGGTCTTTAATAACTGTCTGAAAGAAATCCAGGAGTGGATGGATTCCAGTTGGCTGAAGTTGAACTCAGAAAAGACTGAGGTGCTAGTTGTAGATCCGGGTCATTGGATAGGGAGGTTAGGAGTTGATTCACCCCCGGAAATTTTTCTCAGTGGCATTTCACTCCTGACTTCTGAACAGGTTCATAATCTGGGGATAATTTTTGTCAAAGGGCTAACCCTGCATTTGCAGGTGTCAGCTGTCATCAAATCTTCCTTTTATCATATCAGGAATATCACCAGAATTAGGCATCTGGTTCCGTCTGATGACCTTCCTACATTGATCCATGCCTTTGTGACCTCGTGCTTAGATTATTGCAACTCCCTTTACCTAGAGCTTCCTGGAATAGAAATCTGCTGCCTGCAGCTAGTGTAGAACGCAGCGGCTCAGCTTTTGACAGGATCTGCTCGATCCTGTCATATTTCCCCCATGCTGCGCGAACTGCACTGGCTACCAGTACAGTGACGGATCACCTTAAAAGTTGTTTTGCTGACTTTTAAAGACCTACACGGACTGTGCCCAGACTACCTGAAAGAGCTCCTGGTCCCCTGTTGCCCTGGACAATCACTCCGCTCAGCCGACGAGGGGTTGCTAGAGATTCCAAGGGTATGTTTAAAATCTTCTGGGGTGAGAGCTTTTATGTATGCCACCCATACCCTTTGGAATTCTCTACCCCATTGGCTACAGGAGTGTACAACTGTGGAGGGATTTAAGCAGTCCTTAAAAATGTACCTATGGCTCCAAGCTTTCAGCAACTGAGTTTCCTTGTTTTAGCGCATTAATATTTTTAATGTTAGTTTTAGTGATGCTTGTTAAGTTTTTAAATTTTCTTTGTTGTTTTAAAGTGTGAGGCACCTTGGTTTCAGTTGAGGTGCCACATAAATAAATAAATTGTATTATTATTATTATTCTGTGGTGATTAAATGCCTCGGCTCCGCCTCAGCATTTAATCATCCACAGAAGCTGGTTATTGCTTCGTATACTCCAACTCGCTCAATGTTATCACTTAAATATACGTCTAAAATGACCAGAAAAACAATATAACAGGACAGAAAAGTGATTCCTAAATATACCTCTGAGATAGTGTGAGAAACACTGTAACAGGGACAGAGATTTGATTACCAAATTTATCTCTAAAACATCCAGAGCAAAGTCATAATAAAGTGGAATACATATTACTAAGTTCACTTCTGAATCAGAGTGACACTGTAACAGGGACAGTGTACTGATTATTAAATATTACTCTTTGCCAGCTAGAGAAACACTGTCACAAGGACTGAACATGGATTACTATATATACTGTACCTCTTAACAACCAGAGAAATACTGTAACATGGACAGAGATCTGATTACTAAGTATGCCTCTAAAGCAGTTCAAGAAACAGTGCCACAGGGACAGATATCTGGTAACCTGGTATCTGGAGAAATGCAATAGAAGCCACAGGTACTAATAAAAAATATACAGTACCTCTAAAATGGCCAGAGAAGTGCTGTAATGGGTACAGAGATCTGATTATTGAATTTGCCTTTAAAATGGCCAGCAAAATGCTGTAGTGGAAACACAGAGATCTGATTATTGAATTTAATCTAAAATGGCAAAAGAAATGCTGTAACGACTACAGAGATCTGATTATTGAATTTGCCTCTAGAATGATCAGAGAAACACTGTACTAGACTTAAAAAAATATTACTAAATATATCTCAAAAAATGGCCACAAAAAAAAAAAAACACTGTAACCAGGGCAGAGAACTGATTACAAAATATATCTCAAAAATGGCCTGAGAAACAATGTAACAGGACAGAGAACTGATTACTAAATATACCTCTGAAACATTCAGGGAAACAGTGTAATAGGGAGAGAGACCTGGTTACTAAATGTACCTCTAAAACAGCCAGAGAAAAGCCATAATAAGATAAAGAGCACTGATTACTAAATTCACCTCTGAATCAGACAGAGTGATCCTGTAATAGGGACAGCACACTGACTGTTAAATATACCTCTTAACAGTCAGAGAAACACTGTCAAAGGGACTGAGCAAGGAGTACTAAATATACCTCTTAACAGCCAAATAAAAACCCCAACAGGGCAGAGATGTGAATACTGAATATACCCCTAAAACAACTCAAGAAACATTATCACAGGGACAGAGATTTGATTGTGAAATAAATCTCTAAAACAGCAAGAGAAATACTGTTACAGGGATAGAGCACTAATTACTAAATATATCACTAAAGAGCCAGGGAAACACTGTCACAGGGATTAAGCACTGGTTACTAAATAGCTCTTAACAGCCAGAGAAATACTTTACCATGGCCAAAGATCTGATTATTGATATACCTCTAAGTAGTAGTAGAATGTTATTTTTCGATAGGATATAAAACTCTAGGTCTGAGGGACCTATTTTACAATGCTGTTCTGTGTAGCTAGCATAAAAACTGACAGATTCATAACCATACCAACACGACGTAACATACACTCTAACAAAACATTCCAGATTTATGTTATCAGACATGTAGTTCATTAATTGAAGATAATAGCAGCAACCAATAAATAAATAATCATTAAACAGTTGGCCTAAAACAGTCTCTACCTCTAAACAGCCAGAGAAACACTGAAATAGGGACTGAGCACTGATTGCTAAATACACCTTTAATCAGCCAGAGAAATGCTGTAATGGGGCAGAAATCTGATTACTAAATATACCTATAAGACAGTCAGATAAACTCTGTCATAGGGACAGAGGTCTAATTACTATATATACCCTTAAAACAGGCAGAGAAGGTGCATCTTCTGGAGCAAGCCAATGTCACACTGAGCTTTGGCGAGATCTCTTAACACACAGAGGACAGGATTCACAAAACAGATGCACCAAGAGCAACTCAGATGCACCGGTGCAAGTCAGAAATGCTCTGGAGGCCAATTCTGGAACAGGGAGAAAGCGCCAGTGCAAACAAGATGCCCTGCACCGAAAGACATGCGCCATAGGTGCAATGTAATGGCATGTGGCGCATATACAGAGAGCATACCCATGCATACACAGCGCATCCCAATTCACAGAGCACAACCAGGATGCATCAATGGGGCAAATCCAGTGCAAATCCGAGATGCGCTAAAGAAAGATAAGTACAAAAGAAGGAGACTTAAGTCCAGCACACCAGCAGGCCATCAATGGAACGATGACAGTAGCACACAGCCACAGTCAGTGGGAAGTGGAACCAGATGGAGAGGCACAGGCAGGCAAACTGCCAGCAACAACATCAGGCAGCAAGCTACACCAGAGGGCCACAGTGACAGAGGATGAACCCGGCATTAGCTGCCATTGCAAGTGCCTTAATGAGAAGGAGGAGGAAGGGTGCCGGAAGGAACCGTAGGCAGCCAGCCCCACGGTGGTACCATGCCCGGCTGTCCTTCGAGCAGCTGACAGAGGTGGAGACAGTCAGCTGATACCGCCTCACCAGTTCCATGCTGAGGCAGCTATGTGAGCTGTGCCATCATGTGATGCAAGCACTCTCCACATGAGGTCATGCCATCTCAGTGAAGACTAAGGTGACAACAGGCGTGTGCCTGCTCGCCATGGGAACTTTCCAGAGGCCTACTGGGGACACCACTGGCATATCACAGGCCTCAATGTTCCAACTCCTCACACAGTTCCTCACTACACTGTTACCACATGCTTCGGAATACATTAAATTCCCCAGCACACTGGCAGAGCAGACAGAACCCATGCAGGGGTTCCACATGGTGGCACGCACTCCAGGTGTCATAGGGACCATCGACTGCACCCATGTGGCAATCAGCGCACCACCCAGTGAGGAGGGCATCACATACATGAATTGAAAGGGGTACCATTCAGCAACCTGCCAGGTGGTGTGCGATGCCACGGAGTGCATCACCAATGTCTGCGCCACACACCCTGGGAGCGCACATGATGCATACATATGGCATCAGTTGGCACTCTGCATGAGGTTCGAGGCCGGAGACATACAAAGTGGAGACCTGTTAGGTACATGAGACTGAGTGCCAGCAGCACAGGGTGGCACCATGTCCGGGACATATGGGGTGGGCTGTGTTTGGGCAGTCACAGGCATGAGGACACTGGGACTGCAGGGGTGTGGAAGGGTGCATAGGTAGACGCAGGGTGGCACGCAACCGATGTGCACCACATGATGAACAGGGGCAGACAGGGGCAGCCGAGGCAGGGATATAGGACCACCAGGCATGCAGTTGCATGGGCAGGGGAGCAAGACAGAGGCACACAACACAGAGAGTGGGACGGGGTCGGGGCACACGCCACAGTGTAACACCATGCACTAATGGAGACACGTCTACTCCCACAGGTGACGACGCGCACCCATTGCAGCCCTGGCTCCTCATCCCCATCTGACGACCCAGAACAGTGGTGGAAGAATGCTACAATGAGGCATACATTGCGACAAGCGCCATCATCGAGTGTGTCTTTGGCATGCTGAAGATGCGTTTCTGATGCGTTTCTGATGCCTATGTCAGTCAGGTGGTGCCCTACAGTACAGCCCTGAGAAGGCCTGTGGCATATTCCTGGCCTGTTGTATGCTACACAACATGGCCCATGACCATGGGATACCTGTCGAGTCCAGTGAGGGTGACAGTTCCAGGGAAGAGAAGGGGCAGTGGAGGGCGCAGCCAGGGCACACCCTGGGGACCATGGAGAAGAAGGCAGGTATGGGTGCAGGCATCCCAGCCTGGTGGCAAGGGCACAAGCATACCGCACACCAGTGGTGGAGGAACACTTCAGGACATGCAGGTGAGTACACAGGTTGGTATGTGTGCAGGTGTGATCACTACAGTGTAGGGACAGCATGACAGTTGAATGGCGGGCACCGTATGCCATACAGGGCACACACGCAGGCGCATGCACACGGTGGGTGACATACACACTCACACACAGGCACCATACATGCACCACCCCATAACCACACAGGCCATGCCCAAACTGTCACATGTCATTGTGCACTGCGGCAATCACATGGTCACTGCAGGCACTGTAATGCACTCATCATTCCTATGACACATGGCACGACAGCGGTACACGCAAATGCACTGGACAACCTGCACAGGCAGCACAGGGGGGTGCCAGGGCAACTGTATGGCTGGTGACCGCATCACACAGCAGCACTGGCACCACACACAGGGCATCCAGTATGCATGGGCATGCCACCTACCACCACAGGCCCCTGGGCATGGACATCACAGGGCTGTCCCATGGCCACCACGGACACGCAGGCAACCTCTGCCATGGCCATTGGTGATGGGGGTGCCACCACCAGCCACAGGGTGTGTCCCCAGGGACCCCTCAGGGGTGCTGCACCGAGTCCGTGAATGGGTGCTCAGTGGGGTGGCTGTCCAATGCCCACCAGCCGTGCCATGGCTGGTGGGAGTGGATGCCAGTGGCAACAGGGTCAGCAACAGGGGGCCCACCTGGCCCTGCTGTTGGCCATGTCCAGGACATGCTACTGGGTGTCTGGCTGGACACACGTTGTCCACGGCATGCTGTGGATGCAGCCAAATGCCTTCACAGCAGCCGCGATCCACTCCATGGCTGCGGTCATGCCCACCCGCATGAGGCATGTCTCAGCCAGCATCTGACCATGCCATGCTGCCATGAACTCATGCTCCTGAGACCATGATGGCCCTGTGGCTCTGGAACTCCACCCGGAGTGCCGCCTGACTGTCCACAGGTGCCCACAACAGGTCAAGGTAGGCACCCATGTCATTGGCAGGTGATGTGGTACAGTGGTGGTGCTGACGTACTGGGGATGGGTCGGCCTCACCAGGGTCATCCATGGGCAGTGGACACACCCTGTCAGGCTGTGCTGTGTGCATATCTGGGCTGGGCACAGCCACTTGTGTCCATGTATGTCATCCACCGGGCCCCCTGTACTGGGTGCTTGCACACTGGTGCCCTGCCTGGATGCCACCGATGCCACCAACACTGCGTTGGGCAGCAGTGCAGAGGGCACAGCACACACAGACCTGGGCAGCTGTGCCACCGCTGCACTGGTGTCCAGCATGGTGGGAACACCGTTGGCACCCAGGATCTTGTGCACAGGCATCACCACGCTGTGTGCACCGCCGTCGACCGTGGCAGTGGCACTGCTGATGGTGGAACATGTATCGGCGCCATTGCCCTCACCCTGCATGCCACTGGCAAGCACAATGAGTGCATCCGCTATGTCCACCACCTCATCCGGGTCAGCATCAGACAACTCAGCAAGGCCCCCCAACCATGCGATGTACCCGCCATCAGTACCACCAGCACTGGTGGAGGGGTCTGCAGGGTCCTCTGCCACGGGGACCATGACTGGTGGTGCATGCAGCATGGATGTTGCAGGTGCAGACATGCCCATGTTAGTGTCATCAGCCCCATGGGGTGGGTCTGCATCATCACCCATGAGGGCTGCACAGTTTGACATGGCCGCACCCTGGAGTCATGATGGAGCTGTGGAAGAGAGAAAGGAAAGCATGGTTAATGCACAGGATGCACATGACACACAGCATAATCAGCAACACACTACTGGGTAAACATGCCTGTCCATGTCAGGGCCCAGACAGGATGCACAGCTACTCACTATGCTGTGATGGGCTGCCCCCCATCTGGAAGCCACCACCTGGGATGCTATGCACGGTGGCCCCTGACACACTGGTGGCCAGGAGGGACTGGGGCTGAGCTGTGCCACCGAGCTGGGTCCTCCCCCTGTCCACCGCAGGGATGCCTGGATTCTGGCCACCCTCTCCTTGGCCCTCCATCGGCCATCATTCCAATGCTTTTGGCACTCCTGCACTGTGCAGTTGAATGGTGCCACCGTGTTCATGTGCTGGGCCACCTCCTCCCAGCCCTCCGCATGCGCCATCCGGCTGCCTCCCCTGCCAGAGAGTACATCCAGACATAGGTGGCATGCCTCGATGAGTGCGCTGTCCTCATCCTTCGTGAAGTTTGGTCACCGCCTGGTGGCGGCACCTACCTCTTCAGACATGTCGAACACTGTGGTAAGAAGCATCCTGGTGTCAGACCCGCCTGTGTGTACACATGGACCCGCACCCATCTCCCACTGTCTGCAGCCTCACCATGGTCTGTGTTGATGGTGGACTGTGCTGTGGTCTGCATGTGGGCAGCCAAGCACAGGTGGACAGGCACCATGGTATGTGGTCCATGTGGAATGGCACATGTGCCACTCACAGCACCCAGGCAATGGTGGGGGTACTGTGTAGCCACCACAGGGTGTGTGACACGTCCCATCTGCCATGGGCATGTCCCAGTACCTCCGCAGCATGTGTGCCACCACTATGGTGCCACATCATTCCTGGGTGCCACCCCTGTGATGGCTACAGGCCAGAGGGGGACTGCCATGTGGTGGCACACACTGTTAGGGCCGCAGCAGTGTGCATGCTGGCAGTGGTGACACTGTACCTGCATGTGTGCCGCTCTGTGCATCATACCTACTTGTGGCATGGTGCTGCATCCACCTCACAGTGCAGGCCACCCCCAGCCATACGTCCCATCCCTGTGTCCCTGTGTACATTGTGTGGTCCTCTGTACATGTCACATCCCCTCCCTGTCCCACATTGCACCACCTCTGCGTACTGCCATCCGCACCACAGATTAGCAACAGTGCTCCGTACATGCTGTGTCTGTCCCAGTGACCCTATCCTCCGCTGTGGATATGGCAGGGACCAGTTCATTGTTGCCCCATGGATACATCCCTTCTGTAGTACAACATGGTTCATCGTGGGTGCCATCTAATGGATGTCTGGCCCCACATGCGGTGTACATGGATCCCACCTGTTGTGCATGCTCCAATGCAGGCACACCAGTGTGTGCTGTAGCCCTGTAAACATGGCTGTGTGCTCACCCTGTAGGAACTGACTCCTCTCAGTGTTCTGGACTCACCCTGCTGAATTGGGAGCATTTATGGCTCACGGCATGCAAATGAGGCCTAAGCACCTGTTAATGAGATGCTAATCGGCTGAGTTGCCCATGCATGGTTGACGAGGCTGTTTGGGGTGCATTCTCACTCAATAGCATAATTGCTCCCAGCTCATCTCACTTTTTACGGAGCATTTGTGTGATGCGACAATGACCGTACAGCACATTTCCAGCGCATGCGTGGCTTGGTTGGTGCATCTGCATGACTTGGGGGAATTCTACATGGCACATTCGTCATGCATGTGTGGTGTCCAAGTGATGAGGCGCATCTCCCATGATGCACCATTCTGCCACTGTCCGGTTGTGCCATTGCGTGCCTGACAAACATGGTGCCATGTGTTGTATCACGCAGCATGTCCCACAATGCACTGTACATGCAGCAGTGATCCAGCCCTCCCCAGAGATCGCGCACTATGCACAATAGATGTTCATGGTGCATGCCATGCACAACATGGCGCCCGCACGTGCAACACGCATGTCCATGTCCTGGCCTTGCAGTGCCATTGCGTGATGGTGTGCGCGTGTGCCAGCTTGTCACCAGTGGTCATTTACACTTCATGTTCAGTGCGTGCTTTGCTACATGTGCCTCACAGTTCACGCGAAGCAAAACGTTCGCTAGATGGTGCATTTCCTGTTTGCACCTTGCCACTGTCTAATCACAGTGTAAGATACCTAGGGCTGGGAGAATGGTGCCTAGGGCCATGAACTGGTCACAGATGGAACTGCTACATCTTGTAGCACAGGTCATGGCTGTGGATGGAGGCTTGTTTGGACAGAAGGACCTCCATGTGCCCAGGGCCCAGGTGTGGGCTTCCATTGCATCACGGATTGTGCACCATACTGGGATGCCACGCACAGGGGAATAGTGCAGGCATCGCTATGGTGACCTCCAGAGGAAGGACCCAGAGTGGCTTGCATGGCTGCAGTGCTGTGCATGCAGGGTTGCACTGCCATGTCCAGGTAGGTGTTCTTCGGCTGTATCCTTGTGTGGCACATGCTGGGTGTGTATATCACTGCCCTCATGGTGCTCCTATGCTGCAGTTGCCAGGGGGGGCCAGGCATGGTTGTGTGTGCCTGCTAACACTGGGTGCTTCACAGCCTGACATCACTGTCTGCTGCATGGCCACGCAACGGCAGGGGGGGGAGCTGGGGCACTGCATCCTGCATGGTGGTAGTGTTTGCTCATGGTGCTGTTTGTTGTGTTTTGCAGGACCAGGGACCATTCAGCAGGCTACGGACGCAACTGAGGAGCATCATCGGTGATACATGGGTGCCAGGCCTGGTGCCCTGCTAGGGGCGGGTGAGTACCACTTTCCATGATCACAGTCTTTCTAGTTCTATTCGGTCAGTGGTGGGTGGGGTTGTGTTCCATGTTCTGGCCCTCAGTGTGTGTTCCTCCTGTCATTTGCTGTAGGTGTTCTGGCTCAACGTGCTGTTCCAGGTGGTGGTGGTGGTGGTGGTGGTGATGGTGGTGCTGCACCAGTAGATGTGGACTGGATGATCCTTGTGGCCATCCAGGCAGCCCTGTGCCCTCTCTCATGGATTGTTCAGTGCCTGTCAGCTGCCCTGCGGGGCGTCGTGCTGTGCCTTCCGGTCCATGCGAGGGTGCTGCGTGGAAGGGCATGATGCCACTAGTGTCCCCCTGCCACTTTCTGGGGGACATCCCATGTAGATAGTTACCCTACCCTGTCCCCTGTTTCTGTCCCTTTCCTGTCCTCCGTCCCATCTCTGCTCCCCCTCTTCCTCGTTTGTTGATGCTGTTGTTGTTCCTTTCATGATGTTTGGCCTGCACAGTTTATATGCCCATTACCTTTTATAAACATGTTTTACTCTACACTTGTATCCGTGGGTCTCTTTGTTCCAGCTCTGTGGTTGCTCCTCTTGCCCTGTTATTTTGCTCCAGTTGTTCTGCCTGGCTCCCCTGTGTGGCTGCAGGGCATCCTGCTTGCCCTGGTGCATCGCTGGTTGTGCTGGCGCATCTGCGGTTGTGCTGTCGTGTCCTGTGGTGATTCAAGTGGTGTTGCGCTTGGCACTTGGCATGGTGCATGCCTCTGTGAATGGCTATGCATGGGCTCGGCGCATCTGACTTGCGCTGGCGCATCTGACTTGCGCTGGCACATCTGGGTTGCACCAGGTACTTCTTCTTTGTGAATCCTGCCCTAAATCTTTTTACTACTGAATTAATTCCTCTAACATTGAGGGATATAACTTTAAGGGATTCCATTGTTTGTAAATGGTTTCACACCTCTGTGCCTTTTTTTTACCCTCATCACATCTTGTTTTATATTGCACACTTCTTTCTCCTGGTCTTTCTTATTACCCCAGTTTCTACCCTGGAAACATAATTTCTTGTTTTGAACCATTTTTTGTTGTGATGTTCTCATTTTACCTTGTTTTTCATCACACGAAAGCATCTCTTTCCCTCCTCCCCACACCCCCAATCATCAGTTTCAACACTACAACACATGTATAAACCTAGAACTATAACATTCAGAACAATTAAACACACAAACAAAAAATGTGATCTTACTTCAAAGATTAGGTATGGTGGGACTCTCCCTCCCTCTTGGAGCTATGGCCCTAACTCAAGGACCCATCACACCGGCCTGCCAGGTATCCGTCTAGCAGTTACTGCACAGTGGTGTGTTCTCCAAGGTGAATGGTGCACCAATTAAGGATCAAGGGTGGGTTATCCCCTCTCTCCATCTACCATGATAAACCCTCCCCTAGTCCTGACCTCTGGTGCAGTGTTTTTTAACATCCTTCCTATTGTAGCTATTTTATGTTAAACAACTACTCTATAAAACTATGTACTATATATCAGTGATGATCAGAAAAAACAGAACAATATCAATCCCTCTTCTGTATCGTAATATTTTAAACAATCTCTTTCCCCTCTACCCCCACCCTCCTCAGCCAAGCAGACCCCAAGGCCAATGGCATGGGGAACAATCACAGTGCTGCCCCATAACTGCCTACCCTGCACCTCATGGCAGCCATAGTTCATGTGGCCACCAAGTACGAAGGCCTGGAGGGTCTTCCCTCCTGGTGTCTTAACATCTCTGGGCTACAATGTTTTCTCACTGGCACCATCCCCTTCTTACTACGGTTCCCGTAGCATTATCCATCCTTTTCTTCTGGCCCACCCTCACAGGCTCCTCAATGTGCCCTGTAGTGCCTATCATGTCCTCTGGCTTCGTGAGGTTATCCTTGCCCCCCAAATGTGACCACCTATGTTGTCACCTTGCTGGTAAGACTCCCCTTCCTTCTCATTCTCAGATATTTTCCACATTCCTAAATGAGTACTACATCTCTCTTTTCCTCAAGGGAGGAAGGGTGTCCAAGTCTTGGAATGCCAAGCATGGGCTCCCACTCAGGGCCCCCACCTCGGACATAGCCCAGGTCTGCGCATATTGAATCCACTCTCCTGACCTCATTAGGCTGCCCTTAAGGATTGTCTACATCGTGAGAGGCTTCAATTCCTGCTAGGCCTCTGATTCCGATTACCTGCTGATCTTGACATCTGCTGCACTGACCAAAGTCAGCATATATCAAAACACCATAAGCCATCATCTTTTTTACAGGGGGGGGCCAGTTCTACTCCTCCGAAGGAGGCAATCATAAATGTTCATGGAGTTGTCCCAGGAGGCCCTAGTCTTACCCAGCCATGTACATTGAGATTCAAGTTAAGAGGAAGAGGAAAGGGGGAAGAGACCATCACTAAGGGAAAATCCTGGCAATCAGTGAATTAATCCAAACTTTGGCAGAGTCATAGGCAAGGAAAACGCAATGTTTTCTCTCCATTTAAAGGTGTCCCATTCAAGATCCCAGCTTGCCTCTCATTGCTTTGCCAATGTGGGCTATATCCCAAAGCAGCTTTTCATCTGGCCCTACTCCCCTCTTCCTCATGGCTTCTGCTCCCCTGCTGCTCAGCTCCCAGATGTGCTGCAAGATTAGTTGCTCCGTTATTTCCTGTTGGATGTCTGGTACTTTGATGCCCACCTTCTGTAACAGTTTCATAGCCTGCATCAGGGATTCATAAGACTTCTGCCCATCCACCTACTGGACGATCAACCCTGCTGGGTAGCGCAACTGTGCACAATTGTTTTTTTTCCTTTAATTGCTTGATGACTGCCAGCACTTGTTTTCTTTTCTGCATAGTGGAACTCGGGTAGTCCTGATCCACATATACCTGTTTCCCATTGAGATTTAAATCCTTCTTTCCCCGGCTTTCTGCAAAATTTGCTCCTTCAAGGGAATCTGTTAGAGGCCTACAAGTAATTATTCGTGGAGTCGCATGCGTTGTAGCTTGGGCGTAAGGCCCAATGTACTCTTTCCAGCTCCAAAGGTTCTGATTCTGGTATGTCTAGTTCTTTGTGCATCCAAGACAGTACAAATGCCACAGGGTCATTCTGCTCACACCCTTCAGGGAATCCAAAGATGCGGATATTCTTCCGCCTGCCACAGGCCTCTGAATCCTCCACCCACCTTGTCAGTTCTCTTTTGCTCCTCATTAAGTACAGCAATGCATGGCCCAGCCTCATGTTCTCCTCCTGTACTTCATTTATTCTCAATTCCACCTCCTCCGTTCTTCTCTCCAGCCATTTCAGTTCCTGTTTTATATCGGTTACACTGGAATCAATTCGGTGTAACATTTTCATTATATTTGACAATATCACTCTACTGTCAATGGAGCTACTATGGGATGCAATGTCTTCCTCCCCGACTGAACCCATACTCGACTCTGAGACCCTCGACGGTGAAGGGCTGGGGCTCTGGTCTGACTTAGCTCCAGCATGATCGCCACCTTTTGCTCCTCTTCTGCCTCAGGGTTTCTTTTGCTGACTCATTGTGCTCCACAATCCTCTGCTTTTTATAGCAAAAATCTGCCTCTTAATGTGAGATGTTTTATACTTAGTTCACCACTGATCTGTACACGCTATCTCAAGCAACCGTTCCTATTGGTAACCTTGCCAGAAGTCAGTGCCAAATAATGTTTAATGCTTTACATACATTATGCTTGCCCTGCCAGCCCTGCATGAAGCCTGCTTAGTCTGAATGCACTATAGTGGGTAAAACCTTTTTCTAATCTTTATGCTGCTAACACCTTTGCAATAATCTTATAATCAGCCATAAGTAATGAGATGGACTGGTAGGATCAACATTGCTTTGAGTCTTTTCCCTGGCTTGGGCAAGACTGTGATGGTTGCAGACTGTGTGGAGGGGTAGCACTCCCAGAGCCATACTTTCAGAAATCATATCAAAGAGAGCTCCTTGAGCTCCATTCTAAAAATTCTGTAGAAATCTATGGGGAACCCATCAGGCCCCAGGGCTTTACTTCTTTTTAGAACCTGTATCGCCTCCCAGACCCCCTTCATGTTATATTAGCCCCTAAATTTGCATTTTGTTGTGGAGTGCCAGTAAGAAGAGAAGCCCTATTCAAGAAACTTTGTATGTCTGATTCGGACAACTGTAAGGTGTAGAGTTGCAAGTAAAATTTGCGGAAGCATTCGCCTATGTCCACATCTGTATGCTTAGTTATCCCATCTGGATCTATTATGCACCTCACATTTTTGGCACTCTCTATGTGCTTTAGTTGCCAAGCCACCAACTTCCCAAAAGCAGGGGAGGCGGTATAGTGCAGTGGTTTAAGGCTCTGAGCTGCAAAGCTAAGTTTTTGGGATTTATAAGATCTTCTGCTTGGAGTAACTACACCATTCTTGCTCACTACATCTGTGAAGGTGTCCTGGACTGGATTTTCTGCAAAACATCACCACAAGGTATTTGCATTTTCAATTTAAAATCAACTTTTTGGAAGCGATCCCAAGCAAAACAGAAATCAAGCAACTAGGTCTGACAAACTCCAGTGACTCTGGGTCCTGCTCGAATCCACATTTTCGTCTGGCTTGCTCCCAAGGGATCTATTTGTGGGCTTTAAACAACCTCTTTAAATAACAAAGGAAGCACAAGGACAAAAGGATTTCACATCCTGCACTTGTACTTGAATATGTGTGCCTCAAGCTATCAGCGTAATGGGGCTGGAGAGTGCATGCCTGCATGGTCTTGCATAGCCAACGCCTCTTGTCAATCCCTGCCTAGCTGGGACTTGGGTGACCTCTGTCATGAGTTGAACCAGTGTTGTACCAACAGTCACACCATGTCCAACTGCTGTCTGGGGGTTGCCCTCGTAACTTTTCTTGTCCTACTTTGCCTTGACAGAATTACACTATCCTTATGGAATGAGGATGACTCAAATAAATCTAGGACCGAGCACTATGATTTTGCTTTCTCCAGCCTTATTGTTTATAATACAAGGATACTACAAACAAATCTTCTTCTCCACCAAAAGGGCTGTCCCTACCGTTCTCTCTATATGTTTAGGAAACTATGGAACAAGTCTGCATTATCCCATCCTTTTCTAAACGTGGGGCTGTGGTTCCTTGTCATCATTGCCATTCTGCTATCTGGGGATATAGAGACAAATCCTGGGCCACTAGATGCTTACTTCTCAGCAGATGACATACATAGTATGTCCAAACATGGGCTGTTAATTGCAGACTTGAATATAAGAAGTTTGTTGTGTCACTTTGTGGAACTGGAGTCATGGGTCAAACTGTACAATCCTGATATCCTCTGTCAACTGAGACCTGGCTAAAACCATCGGTTACTGTCTCCCTCTGCTCCCTGCCAAATTACTCTATTATTCGAAGGGATAGGATATCGAACAAACGTGGTGGTGGAGTTGCTCTGTACTACAACAATAATCTGACTGTCTCTCTTCTTGCTATCCTGGATGCTCAATTGGTATGTGAATACTTGCATGCTACCCTTGCATTGGGAGCCAAGAAACTGCATGTTATCTGTGCGTATAACCCCCCAGCGGTCGGGATTGCGAGTCTAGAGTACCTGTTGGAAAATACGTCTCAGAATTTTAATCATAATGAGGTTGTCATCTTAGGGGACCTAAGCTTAAACTGGCTTGGGGCAGCTCTCAGTTCTCTTCAATCTCTGACTCATAGCTACAACCTGCAACAGATGCTAACAGTGCCAACTAGAAGTCTGTCTTCATCACAACTAGGCACACTATTGGATTGGGTGCTGGTAAACCGGATCGAACACATCTCAGCCACTGGTACTCTTGCTGATGCCTTAACTGACTACTCTCCTACTTTCTGCATCCTGTCCTTGGGGGCACCTCCATCTCCTCCACCACGTCTCATCACCCTCACAAACTTTGCTCACCTAGACTAAGAGGTGTTTCTGTATAATGTCTCCAGAATTGATTGGTCGGAGATCTATCTATCACACTGTTCTCAGGATGCTCTTAACCTCTTCATCACTAAATTCCTTACGGTTCAACGTAAACATGCCCCAAAGATCACCTGGAGAGTGAGGGGTAAACAAACAAGATGGCTAAACAAAGACTTGCTAAAAAGTTTGCACCTTAGAGATAAACTCTGAAAGCGCTACAAAACATCAGGCCAGCAAACAGATTTCAACGCTTACTGTACGCTATGGAATTCAAGTAAAAGACAAGTCAGAGCTGCTAAGAGCAAGTACTGTAAAGACCTACTGATTAACTCAGCCAATGATCCCAGAAAATTCTGGTCACACAGCAAATCCTTCCTAGGATCCTCACAGTCAACTACCCCTGTAGCTAAAGTACCTAAATATCTGTTAAAATTGCATGAAATAACCGTGTAACCTGTTTTTTTATTATTATTGTTACTTTGTTATGTACTGTATTTTTTTCTGTATCATAAGTCCCGTCCTTGTTCAATTTATGTATGACGTGGAACCTTTGTAAATGAGTCCCTGACTCAAAGGTCTTTCTGAATATCACAATAAATAAATAAATAAAATATGCTGATAAATGATGTGCATTGCAATGACTCACAAACCATAGCTAATTCTTTCAACCTGCATTTCTCTGATCTTTCCCAATATACCTCTTCCTTCGATCCCACTGCAGTGTCCTCCCACTCCTCATCAGGAACCTGTCTGGATAAGTTGGAAGTGTTGTCCCCTGTGCCTCCTTATACTCCTCCTTTCTATTTTAAGGCTGTGTCTAGAAAGGAAGTCCTGAAGCTCCTGAGGTCCATCTCTGATCATACCAGCTCTGGCTCAGACTCCCTTTGAACCCCACCTCTTGAAACTTGCAACTCCCCTTATTGCATTACTGCTGGCCAAAATTTATACGTTATCACTTTCAGGTGGAGTGGTCTCTGACCTCTGGAAAGCTGCTCAGATCACACCTGTACTTAAAAAAGGGGATCCTAAAGTTGTCATGAACTATAGACCAATTGCCATACTCTCTGTACTGAGCAAAATCCTGGAGAAAATTGTTGCAACTCAGACAACTGACTATCTACTTAAGCACAGCCTGCTCTCGGATACCCAACATGGCTTCAGGAAAGGACATAGCACAATGACTGCACTCCTTAAATTCACCATAGACACTCTTTCAAAAATGGATACTGGCAATCTGACTGGGGCTGTCTTTACTGACCTCACAAAGGCTTTTGACCTTGTTGATCACACTTTGCTTCTCTCCTCACTTCGACACCTGCATTTCTCCTCCTCTGTTGTTGACTGGTATGAAAGCTACCTGACAAATAGAACTCAAGTGGTGAAATTTAATTCCTCTCTATCGAACAGTACCACCATTAACATTGGTGTACCTCAGAGCTCCATCCTAGGACCCCTCCTATTCTCTCTTTATATAAATAACATTGGAGCTGCTCCAAAATCCTGCTCTGCTATTCTATATGCTGATGATCTTGTCATCTATACAAGTTCTACTAATATAGACACTATCAACACAACCCTTTCCTCTGACTTTAACAATATCACCAAAACTGGCTATACGACCACAAACTGGCTGTCACCACTAGCAAAACTAAAGCCATGCTGCTTGGATTGGCCCCAAAGCTCCGGGCTTGCACAACAGCACTGACAGTGCAAGACTTAGAAGGTCAATTACTAGAATGTGTGACTCTTTCAAGTACCTGGGCATCCTGCTAGATCAATCTCTTGATCTTAATCTTCATGTACAGTCTGTTTGCGAGCTGTCAACTCAAACTGGGTGTTGAATATAAGACTAGGTATATGCTCATGCCATCGGCTAAAATGGCCATTGTGAGGGGATTCTGCTCCCCACCCTAACCTATGGGGCTCCCTTATTTGGGGCTGCTCATAAAACTAACCTACTCAGATGGGATATTATGTATAACAACATATGTCGCTATGCCTCTTCTGCTCCTCGGCTTAAACATCACTGTCAGCTTTATAATGATCTTGGTTGGCTGTCTCCGTTAGCTAGTAGGAAATACTACCTTAGTTCTCTTACTGATTTGATAATTCGAAATCAAACCCCTAGGTGTCTTGCAGCTATGCTTGTTCCTCAGAACACACTCCATGGTCTACGATCAGCTGATAAATCCTTTCTGAATTTGCCGAGGTGCCGCACTAGGAAAGGAACTGTTGCATTTGAGCATGCGGCTCCACAGCTGTGGAATTCCCTTCCGCTCGACATTAGACTTTCTAGCTCCCACACATGCTTTAAGAGAAAACTGCGCTCGAATCTGCTGATTGCTGATACCTGTTCCTGCTTTCACCCTACTTAATGACTGATGTCTCTGGCCATACAATAGTATTTCCTCACCTCTATATAACCCTCTTACTGCTTCAGCCTGTCCCGGCTCTTTTCCTGCCCATATACAATCTTGCACTGCAGGCATCTCCCTTACACTTACGTACACTTCCACAATCTAATTTCATGGCTTGCTCCATTCTTCCTCACTTACCAACCTTTTCCTTAATGACACCCCCTGCTCTCAATGGTTATTTCTTCCTTTTGTATTACCTGTTTTTGTTTTTGTGTACCTTGTTCTGTTCATATGATATGTCACCTGATAATTTATTGTCCAAGTTCCTCTCTATTCATTGCATAGGTAGGCACCTATGAACTTATGAATGGTCTACTCTGTATGTCTCTGATATATTGTATCCACTTTAACTCATTGCATGTAAAGCACTTTACTTTGTATGTTCTGATATATTGTATCCTCTTTAACTCATTGTATGTAAAGCACTTATAATTTGTTATCCTGTTAAGTTTCTGCATGTCTGTACTCTCCCGGGTCGTGCCTGGAAATAGTCATTTTATGGCTAGGACACTTGTCCGGTTAACAAAAACTGAATAAATAAAAATAAAACTCCTCAAAGTAGCTAGTCACTTGATTTAGTATTAATGTACACTCAGTTTTGGAGTTAGCTTATTAAGGTCCCATTTTAACTTTTGCAACTGGTGGTAGCCACTGGCATTTGGTTTCTGCATTTGCTTTTTTCACTTTGGCCAGTTCACTGTTCCAGATCTTGGATTCCCTGATTCTCAGCCTTCCTGCAATGACTGGAATATGATATTATGACCTCCCCTCAAAAAAGGCCTTTAGGGCTTTCCACCTGGTAGACATTGCAGTGTCACCTTTTCAGTTTAGACAAAGGTACACACTAAACCAACTCTTTTAAGTGAGATGCTAAAGCAGGTTCTTTAAGTAGTACGGGGTCTAATTTCCAGGATTTAGGAGTTGATGGAGTCCCAAGGCCATGCATGCCCTCCATCAGTGGTGCATGGTCCATAATAATTATGGATTCATGCTTCACTGTCTGGAGGGCTGGTATAAGATTCTGCGAGAGAAGAACCATATCCAACCTGGCATAGTGAGAGGCTGAATGGGAGTCATGGGTATACTCCTGCCCTTTGGGAAGAGGTATCTCCAGGCATCCACTAATGAATGCTCTTTCGTTCTTTGTAACAGTGCCTTAGCATTACCTGACAAGGGAACCATCGTAGGAGAGGATCTATCCATGATAGTATCCCTCACTGGACAAGCTTGTGGTTCCTATCTCTGAACTCTTTAATAAATCGCTCACTCTTGCAAAGTTTCCAGCTGTTTGGAAGTTGGCACTTGTCACTCCTGTGCTAAAAAGTGGGGACCGATCCATCACATCCAACTACAGGAGATCTCAATCCTCTCCCCTCTCTGTAAGAGGCTTGAGAGGATTCTGACTGACCAGCTATCTGAGTACCTCTTGAAGTATGGTCTCCAGTGTCCACAGCAGCATGGTTTCCATAAGTGCACAGCACTGCGATAGCCTTAGTCAAATTCATGGACTTCATCCACAAGGCCTTGGATGGTGGTGTTTAGTGGAATCTATTTTCATAGATCTCACTAAAACCTTTGACACTGTCAAACCACTCCATCTTGCTGGATCGGCTTCTTGATATGGGTCTTGCCCCCAAAGCTGTCCTCTGGTTTAAGGACTGTTTATCCAGCAGAGTCCAGAGTATAAGAATCAGGACAGCAATTTCTTCCTCTAAGGAAATTAAGCTTGAGGTCCCACAAGGGTCCATATTAGGTCCTCTCTTTTAAAGTCTGTTTATTAACCATCTCCCTGAGGCTTGCAATAACAAAGTCATCCTTGCAATAGCAAAGTCATCCTTTACACCAATGATGCGGTTATCCTTAGTAGAAGCGCCCAGTTGCATCTTCTGCAGGAAGAGCTACAGTGTTCCTTCCATCGCCTGGAAAACTGGTTCAGCTCCCAGAAACTGTTACTTAATTATAAAAAGATGAAGACTATGCTGTTATCCAGTCATCACCTAAAGAAATCCATCCCAGCCTTGACTATCACCAATATCACCAATAGAGCAGGTTCAATCATTCAAGTACCTTGGAGTCATCATTGATGTCACCCTCTCCTTTGTGCAGCATATTAACCAGGTCATAAAGGTGATTCACACTAAGCTGGGTGTCCTCTTTAGGCATGGGCATTATCTCACACCTGATGCCCTGTGACTCTCTGTTTCCTCCTGCATCCTGTCAGTTATAGACTATGGCCTTGTAGTGTATGGAGCGGCTTTGGACATGGTGCTCAAATGTGTGGTCACAGCCCTCAATAAGCCTGTAGGCTGACTCTTGGAGTGGACCAACTCGCCCACTCCTGCTCCCTTTATGAGCAAACCAACTGGTTCACATTTGCCAATAGGATTAAATTCCAGACATGCCTGTTAGGCAAGAAATCGCTAATCAGCAGAGCTCCTCCATGTCTCAGCAAATTGCTCCATACCTGTTCTTCAGGATACCAGACCAGGGGCCAGACTCGGGGCTTGTTGGCTGTCCCATTTTAAGAAACGTCTCTTGGACAGTGGTCCTTGGCCTACAGGGCTCCCTTGTGGATAAACGAGATCCCTGCTCACCTATTATTTACTGACAGCTTTCCCACATTTAAGTCGGAATTGAAATGGCACCTTAATGCATCCAGGGCCTGTTGTTGCAGATAGATGGTGTACTACCAGCCCCACTCTATCCATCTCTTAATAGTTATTTATTTATTGAAATGTTTCATCAGGAAGGCACACTGAGCAACAAGTTGCGTGTCTCCCAGTGCAACTTGGGGGAAGGGATAAAGAGGATGAACAGTATAACATCCAAGGTGCTCTAAGGCAACAGTTACAATCAGTGTACGTACAGTTGGTAATTGGGATACATCAAGGTACAAATGACAACCATTTCCAAACAAAGAACATAGCTGTTAATTTACAGTAATTTACAGTAGGCTAGTTAGGGTGTAGGGGAATGGGAGCAAAAAGTGCAGCCTAGACATTTAACACACACATACTAGAATGATTATAGTAGTAGGGAATGGCTATAGTAAGGATGGAACAGATTGGTTTCGAGAAGAGGTGACATAAAAGAAGGGTAGAAGTAGCTAACAAGAGCATGTGAGATACCTTAATATTTGATTTTAAGTGCCATGGGGAATGTATGTGTGATACTATGATAGTATGTGTGAGTGTTGATACCCCGGCACCCTCCCTCACCTACCCCACATCGTAGCTATCGTAGCCTGCCTTAGCAGTGGGCTGTTTTCTCACCTGCCCTGCACACTAACTGCCCCTGCAATTAGGTGGGCCTGGCTTGGATGTCTCTTCTACAGCATTGCACTCTGCTCTGATTTAGCACTTACTGTCATACTGGAGAACATGCCTGGTACTAGCTGACTCCCCACCCCCATAGCCATCTCTTCCCCCAACCCCAAATCGGCTTTTGTTAGTCCCCATCCCTGTTACAGGACAAAGCCTGTACTATGGGCTGCTGAGGTCCTTGTCTCTGTGTTCCCATGTAAACTCATAGTCATACTCTGTTTAAGGATTTAGGCAGTAGCTTCAGTAGCTGGCTACTTGTTACTCTGTACTTCTATTCTGCATTATGTCTCTCTGTTTGCATTACCATTGCACTGTTTGTTTAAATGTTCCCTCAGTTGTTCTTATTGTGTACACTCCTTCCCATGATTGTAAACCGCAGAGGGGGCAATTCCCCTTCTGTTGTACTGTATATGCTATGTACTTCATGTGGAACCTTTGCAAAATAGCTTTTGCTCAAAGTTTTTTTCCGTACAGTGAAATAAATAAATGTACCTCACTCAGTTATAGTCCCCACATAGCAGCCATGGGCCCTCAAAGTCAGTTATCTGGACTGATAGTTTGTAGTAGAAGTTTGGGTAGTTAACAATGAGCCAATACAGAGAGCTGACAGCCAATTCAAACCCTGTATTTATCTGTATCTGTACCAGGATGTGTCTACCCCCTTGATCAATATATGATTTAGTTATCACCCCCTGGGAGCGAGATCAAAGCCAAATTGCCAGTCTCCTAACCACAGAAGTGAAATAAGATCCATACCACGCCCTCCTCCAACCCAGTTTTTTGCCATGTGGCTCCCTTTTTTCTTTGTCATATATGTTTCCTGAAGGCAGACAGTATCTGACATCTATAGCCCTCACCTTAGTCAAAACCCTCTTACACTTAGTGGGTGACTTTAAACCATTAACATTCTATGAGCAAATATTAAGCATATTATTATTTATTTATTTGAATTTTGGTAACCAGGTAAGCCCACTGAGACCATGCAGTCCGTTTTTTAGGGGTGACCTGGGAGAGGGTATATAGAACAGTAGTGTACAACATATGAAGAGTCACAGTACTATACAAAGTCAGAATAAAAACTAATGTCACAAAGCTGTACAATAGACAGGACTATAATACATATGCAGAGTCACAATACAATTATATGATCTATGGCAGTGTCCCAAATGCAGTACAAAGCTTTGTTTTGACAGAAATTAAAGTAGGGTACAATCTTGAGGATGGCTATACAGGTGAAAAGTAATCACATGGTAGAACATTGATGTACAAAATAGGTGTTCACATGGTTACAGTGCAGTAGCAGCAGAAGGTTGTTGAAATAAGCTTTGGAGATTTAGGAAGCAAGAATAAGAGCAGGTGCCTGTAGGTCAGGTGAGGCAGGTACAGGTTTCTGAAACAGATAAGTAGTTATGTGGAGCAGTTTTGAACTGTGGGAGGGTAGTGCAGGAGAGGATAGATGGGGGAAGGAATTACAAGCTGAGTGGGTGGCATAAGCAAAGGATCTTCTGCCTGAGGATAGATGTGTCTTTGGTATTGCTAGTAGTGGAAGAGAGGTAGAGCAGAGAGTCCGCCTGGTCTGTTTTCTTACTATAGTGTCAGATAGGCTTTGGTGGAGTGTAGAGATGTGTGAGCTTACAGGTGAGACATAACGAGGAGTATTAGATTTTGTGTTCAAATTTTAGCCAGCCCAAAGATGAAAGTACAGTGCAATGGTGTTGGTGGGGGGCTGCTCTGATAGCAAAGCACCGTATCTTGTGATATAACT
Organism: Neoceratodus forsteri; assembly: GCA_016271365.2. Classification (NCBI taxonomy): domain Eukaryota; kingdom Metazoa; phylum Chordata; order Ceratodontiformes; family Ceratodontidae; genus Neoceratodus; species Neoceratodus forsteri. Next base: position 647,103,939 of record CM057449.1, read on the forward strand.
GTTTCAGCTGGTTCATAGAAGAGGCCTTGAGTGATAACATTGAGTGGAGCACCATGGGAAAGTAAAGGCAGGAATGAGGCTGTAACAATTTTTAGGCAGGATGCATTAGAAAGCAGTTATTAACCATTTTCCATTTTCTGATTTTGCCTACTATTAAGCCCATACAAGTTGCTGAGGTGTCAGTGTGGCCCAGTTGGTAGCACATCCACCTCTGGACCAGAAGGTCATGGGTTCTCGTCCCACACCAGGATTGGACTTGCACCTAAAAATCGCTGGTATCTGAGTGCAGTATTGTGGGGTGCTATACTGCTGGGGTGTTCCCTCCTTTGGATGAGACATTAAACTGAGGTCCCTTCTGCCTGTCCTGGTGGGTGTCCAGGTGGAAGTAAAAGAACCCAGGACACTCTTCGCAAAGAGCAGGGAACATTCCTGGTGTCCTGGCCAGCATTCCCTCCCTTCCCATAAACCAGTTCATGCAATTTTCCAGGCTGTGTGTGGGTGATGATGTGTGATATGGCCGCCACCACACATTCAGTCACTTCACTAGATGCTAGCATTGCTTGTAAAGTGCTTTGGGATACTGTGTTTGAAAAGCACTATATAAATGCTGATTCTTCTTCTTCTAGTAGTCTGCCAGTACCATTTCTGAACATGTAAAGAAACATTTTAAGAACAGAGTAACCTTTAAACAAAATGCCCACTCCCTTAACTCTCACCCCCCTTTTAATAATACTTGTAACAGAACTAACTTAATGCAGTGTCGGTGGCTCAGTAGGTAGCACACTTGCCTCTGAGGCCGGGAGATCAGAGGGCTGTGGGTTCAGTTCCCACATCTGGCACTTGGGTTAATATCCCAGTACTAACACTGTAATGCAGCATGAGAGGGGTGCTGCATTTCTGAGGTGCCGTCTTTTGGATGAGACGTTAAACAGAGGTCCCATCTGCCTGGATTGGTGGTAGTTCAGGTGGATGTTAAAGATCCCATGGCACTTATCGAAAAGAGTAGGGGAATTTCCCCGGTGTCCTGGCCAAATTTCCCTCATTCACTAAAAATACCACCAACAGCTTAATCTGGTTCAAGGTCAGTTGGCATTCATCTGTATTTCCCTCCCCTGGGTCGTGCCTGAAAATAGGCAGGATTTGTCTAGTGCACTTACCCGATCAACAAAAAAGCTAACCTTATCAAAACTTGTCAATGTTAAAACATTCAAAGAAGTAGAACAAGGAACACTTAGAAATATTAAAACAGCCCCCCACAAACCCGGTTGAGTCCCATCCTCCTTCCCCCCTCCAGTTTTAATTAGTTGTACCCAAGATTATGTTTGAACTAATAGATGACAAACAAGACTTACCCAGGGCACAAAACAGCCTGCCTCCACCCTCCCCCCCTTGCATAACACTCGTGCAGTGCAGCATCCCACCTGATCTGCGGTGAAGAACTAGGTCAGGGCTGAGCACCTTTTAATCAATATTTATTTTAATCATCTTATTGTCTGCAGCTATGTGGTCTGGAAGGTGCAGTGGGGCATTCACGCCCCTGAGGAGACTGGAGCAGCCCCCACCACATCTAACACTGTATGTGTAGCTTGTGGACTTTCATGATACCCAGATGGCAAGAGTTTTTTTTTGTTAATTATAGTAGCTGCTATGCATAATTAAATGAGCTGTTGGAGGCTAAGTAGGAAAATTGTAATCTTGCAGCAAATTATTTATATCCCATGCCCTCAGTAGCATTCTAAAGATATAGCTCCATTCAGCTTAAATACCTCTGCTTAACCACCGGGTCACCACATATATCTAAACCATGGTATTTAATATTTTGTTAGGTCTGCCTGTGATGCCGACATCCTGGGTTCAGAAACAGACTCAAGAGTTGGAGAGCTGACTGAGGGGAAGAGGCTCAAGCACCCTGTGGCTTCCTCTCCTTCTCTGGGGGAGGGAGGGTTGTATGTCTGGTGCAATAGTGACCTCTGGCAGAGGCTGGAGGTGCCAAAAGCAAATGGCGCCTTACTTGCTCCGGAGTCGGGCTGGACAGTGGCATGCACACCAAAACTGTAATTGCATGCCCTGCCTCCATACCGTATCTGAAAAAACTTGGCCATGAAGAATGTCACCCACCTCCGGTTGTAGGTCCTGGGCAGCTGCCACCTTGATTCCCCAGGGAACATATCCTATCTTCCACCAAGGGGTAGACCCCCTCCTGGTGGCCCCATCCCTGAGGAGTAAGCCAGGGGTGGACCCCAGAATGGTAGCATCCTGGGGCAGCATCCCATCTTCTGCCAGGTGGTTGGGTTCCCTCCTGTGGCCCCACTCTGGGGGGACAATCCAGTGTGTACCTCGGTGGGACTCACGAAGGGTATATGATAGGATGAGATTTGAGGATGGGCTGATAGGGGGTCAGTCGTAAAAAGCATGGTAAATTAAAAAAATATATATTTTGTTAGGAATACCATTTCATATAATAGGCACAGAGAATTTGCAGTGACATCATGGGTGAGGTTGGCAATCTTACCCTTTCCATCCCTCCTTACAGCCCCGTTAGTAAAGGAAGGTCCCAAGCCATTTACACAGACAGACCAATATCGGCTGTTTTACTATTGTAGGCATACATAAGTAGTTTAGTTGCCGTATTGGTCCTTGTAAGAACAGATCCAGAAGCAAATGGTTTGATACCTTTTATTGGACCAACAGAGATGTTACAAAAAGAAAACAGTGTCTAAGCTTTTGAACCAACCAGGTCCTCCCTTAAGTCTCCGAGGAAAGACCTGGTTAGGCCAAAAGCTTAGACACTGTTTTCTTTTTGTAAATCTCTGTTGCGCCAATAAAAGGTATCAAATCATTTGCTTCTGGATCTGTTGCTATTGTAGAAGCAGGTTGACCCCTAGGATGCTCCCCAATAAGGAGAGTGCTGCGCTGACGGATCACACATCCCACCAAGAACAGCATTATTGTCCAAATTACAAAGTGTCCCCTTGAAATGTTGCAATTTGTTCACTAGATGTCTTGCCACATAAAGAGAGAAAAGGAGACCTCCGCCCTCCCCCCCTCACCTGGTACCTGCCGCCCCAGAAACAGTCAGAGGGGGAAAGTGAGGTGGGATTAGAACCTGGCAGACTTTAGTCCTTGTAGATGTCCTGGCTCAAAACAAACTATGCAACAGTAAGATATAAATCCTCTGGGAGAACACCCAATTAAGCAACCAAGCCAAGCAAGTACATAGAGTGTTTTGTGCATTTACTACTATTCTCCTGTGAACTCTGTTGACAATCTGCATGAAACTCCTCATTAACTCATCAGGATCCTTGTACTGTCACACAGCCTTCTCCCCAACCAACCCTACTTACGTGCTACACAGTCTCCCAATTGTGCTGGCAGGGCTCCACCATGGTATGACATTCCTTCAGATTTAATTTGGCTTTAATGCTTTTTTGATATCCCAAAACAGGCTCACATCACCAGTCAAATTACAGTTCTGCTTGTGACACAGGGAGTGCTAGAAATTGACATGACAGCTCCCAGGCAGAGTTGGGCAAGTTGACAGCTTGTAAATTACAGTAGCTTTGTGACAGTTCTGCTCTCTGCCCTAACTGATACCACTATACCCATGAGGAGCAGTCACAGTGAGCGGCAAATAACTCCCTCATATTCTGAGGCATTCAGGTCACCATGTAATATTCAACTACTTTGGCTGGATACTACTCAAGGATCACCCAGCACTGTTTTGTTGAGTGAAACTTACACAGTTATTTCACAGGCACCACCACAGCACTGTGTAATTGGGTGCCTCGTGGTGGCTCGGTTGTCCAGGGTTTCCTTATAATTGTACCAGGAGCTCTTCCCTGCAACCCCTATGTACCAGATTGCTGAGAGATCACAGAATTAAATCAGAAACAGATTATTTACAATCCAAAGAAATTAAGTGTGGTCCGTCAATTTGGGATAGCACATCTCAAGTGCGAGCCTAATAAAAAGGGTGTGGACTTCGCAGTTCCATTTCTGAACTTGCCTGCACAAACAGTTCAGTCAGTTAGTCAGAATGGATGCCAGTACACCATATGGCACCACAGGACTCAATCAGTCTTAGGGATCATAGATGCTCACCTTAGTCCACTGCATCAACTACCCCTCAGCACATCTTTTAAGAATAATTCCAATGGCATGGGTTTAACTGGCATGTTGTATGTCCCAGGCTCTTGATCAGCCTTCCTGGGCAACTTCAAAAGCAATGACAAAAGGCCACCCAGTGGCACTGAGGGTTGAGGCACTGGATGCCACACCTCGCTCCATGCCGGCAACCTGGGTTTGGGAACGAGCCTGGGCCATCAGGGTTTGGCAGGGGAGGACTAGGATTGAGCATCTGACAACAGCTCTCCTAGTCCTGGGGAGAAGGGGTGTATGCATGCCACGTTCTGCTGGTCCCTGGGGATGCCCGGAGGTACTGCAGTTGCGCGGGTGCTCAGATGGGGGGATGCATGGCAGATGCCTGCACGTTAGTGCATGGACATCATTGCACATTGGTGCTTCCATCAGGGGAAATAATGGGGGAAAAATGGCAGTTCGAGTCCACAGCAGCTTGATGGCTGCAGTTTCACCGACCGACGATGCCTGGAAGGCATGTGCCAGTAGTGGATCCTCACCTGGCACGGGGGCTGAGAGGGGAGCCCCTTTCGATGGTGTAATTGCAAATGCCAGCTGGGCACATCAACCTCAGGGTTGGCAGTGAAAGGAGGAGTGGTGGCTGGATATAAGGCAGGACTGTGGCTGCAGGTAAAAAAAAAAAAGTAATGACAAATTCCTTGACATTCTGCGGCTTAGTAAAAAATCTTGGTGCTTGCACAGGGCACACAATTTTGAGTTTCACTGGATGTAACATAGAATATTCCCAGCCCATGGTATGTAGGGTGAACTTAACTGCAGAGAATGTTTGCCTTTGTATCTGGAGTTCGTGGCTAAAGTCTTGAAAGATGAAAACCTTACTGCCATTCAAGTCCAAAGGACCTCAAACTCTAGCGGCATGGAGCACCTTCTCCTTGTCAGGGAAGTTCATGATGTAGTGTCTGGGTCTGTCTTCTTATCTTGTCTTGGGTCCAATCTAGTGGGCCTGCTGCAGATCATAATTGGTAACCTCCTGTCCAAGCTCTAACTTCTCTGCCAGCCATTTCAGGATCGCCCTTCCTCCTTCTTTTCCTTCAAAATTCTCAGGGAGGTCAATCAGCCAGATGTTTGTATGTCACCCTCTATTTTCTTGGTCATCTGCTCTTTCCTTCAATCTGTCCATTTACTCCAGTATTATTTTACTATCCCTCATTAAGTCAGATACAAGATCTTCTAACTCTCCAGTGCGCGTCTTGGCTTCACCAAGACACTTGGTGTGAGAAGCCGAGATTTTCACCAGTCCCTTACCACTGTTTGGATATGTGTAACCTGGGCTGTCAAATTTTCAAATACAGCCTTCACCTCTTGCTGCAAATTAACCAGAAGAGCAGTGACTGACTGTATTGAAATATCTTTTTCCTTGCTCTTTTCCTTTCCCACTTCCGGTGCCATGCTTCTCGCTCTAGTGCTAGTGGGTATCACTAACTGGAGGTAAAGCTTTGTCTATGGGCTCAACGTCAATTGCAGATTGTTTTGTAGACTTCCCAGGTGCCATCAGTAAAAGGAAATGCTTCCATGGTTGTAGATTTATAGTCCTGAGTTTAAAAAGTTATTTTAGCTGCTTTTGTTTGGTGCCATCAGGAACCCTTCTAAAGCCTGTCTACCATTGTTGGCTGCCAAGCCACACCCCCTATTCTCCAGGATGCATGTGGGGATGTGCTAGTGGTGTAGTCCTAACAGTACTGGGGTTACTACTCCCTCGATCAAGCCCTATTCACAGTCAGATAGCTCACCGAATAGCAATTTTGGTCACCTGGGAAAATGCAAAGCGCAATGCAAAATATTGTGCTGTGCTTTGTGATTTTTTGTGAATCTACCCTCGGATTACTAAATATACCTCTGAGACAGTCAGAAAAACTCTGTCGGAGGGGCAGAGATCTGGAACTAGATTCACAAAAAAGCGCAAATCACAATGCAGAATGTTGCATTGCGCTTTGCGTTTGCCAAGGTGTCCAAAATTACTATTTACAGTTGGATAGTGCACCATGCTATCCATCTGTGAACAGGACTATTTCAAGGAAGTGGTAACCCCAGTACTGCTAGCACTACCCCAGTAGCACCATCCCAACAGGCAGCCAGGAGTATGGCCCTGCAATGCATAGCACAGGTGCACTATTCCCCGTTCACAAAAGCAGCCATGTAAATGAGCCCATTGGGAAAGCAGGGTACTAGGTGACAATTTTTTTGGGGGGGGTATACTATTTATCTGGGGAGCCCAAGCTGTCTTTGGATTCACTGTCTCCCTCTTACCCCTGTCAACTGGGCCACCACTGTGGGGTACCTCTCAACTGTTACTGCCCCCAGGGCTCCCACAGATGCACTATTCCCAGTTCACAAAAGCAGCTATGTAAATGAGCCCATTGGGCATGCAAGGTGCTAGGTGACCATTTTTTGGGGGGATTATTCTGTTTATCTGGGGAGCCCCAGCTATCTTTGGATTCACTGCCCCCTTATTACCCCTGTCCACAGGGCCACCACTGTGGGGCACCCCTAAGCTGTTAGTGCCCCTAGGGCTCCCCCCCTCAGTGGGGCTGTGGCTGCACTGCTGCACGCAGGATCCAGTTATGCAGCATGAAGGGGTTCCACCATGGCCAGGTGCACAGGGTGGAGGAGCCAGCATAATTCGGCTGGCTCTCCCCAATTGTTTCCTCTAATCCTACCCCGCAAGCCGCTGACATCTAATGATGTCACTGCAGCATGAGCTTGCACCCACATGCATGCCGCAGACATCTGCTGATGGCCCAATTTCTCTCCATGAGGTCTTGGTCCTCAAATGCCGGACCACAGTGGATACCTCCCCCCAGAGGTAGAGAGTGGTTCATCGGACATTCTGCCAACCTCCCCCTGGTTGACACTACCTCTGCACTGGTAGGCCAGCCAGTAGGTGGCCATTTGCATGCCCAATATGGGGCCATTTACATAAACAGCACTGGAGTTTAGTGTGCCCTGACAGCCCATGCCCCAGAGGCTGCTCTGTGTCCCTGGTGCTAGTAGTCCCTCCCCCTGCCGATTGTCGGCCCAAATGTAAATAAACTATATGTCCCTGGTGCTACTGGTACCCCCCTCACTGCTGATCACCAGCTGCAAGTGAAAAAGAACTGTATCCCTGGTGCTAGTGGTGCCCCTCCGCTGATCACCACCCCAAGTGAAAAATAACTGTATCACTGGTGCTAGTGGCCCTTCCCCACTCGATCTTATACCTGATATTGAGAAACTATGTCCCTGGTGTCTAGTGATCTCTCCCCCCCTCCCACCTGATCCCCTGCCCAATATTGAGAAACTTTTTCCCTGGTGCCTAGTGGTCCCTCCCCCACCTGATGCCTGCCTGTTATGACATTTCCATTTGCCTGGTGTCCATTGTTCCCTTCCCTCACCCAATGTCTGCCTGATAGTACCATTTAATTTCCCTGGTGTCCAGTGGTCCCCCCCCCCCCAGTGTCTGCCTGGTATTACCATTGCATTTCCCTGTGGTCCAGTGGTCCCCCAATCCTGATCCCTGTATAACATATTAATGGCTTTCCTTAGTGTCTAGTGGACCCCCACCCTTGCAGGTAGTGCCCCCATAACCCCATCCCCCATCCTGAACCCAAGCCTGCGATCAGCACAGCCCTCCACTCCACGATGGCCAGCTGCTGACTGAGCTATCAAGGTGTGTGCATGCACTCCTTGACAGCCCAGTTGGCTGCAGTGGAGTGCAGAGAGCTATGCCAATACCAACGGAACTTGGAAAAAGGAGAGAGCAGGGTTGTAAGTACCAATGCAAGGGTGTGGGGGCACAGGGATAAGTTAGACACCAGGAAATGCATTATATGTTATATAGGGATCAGGATGGGGGAAACCACTGGACACTAGGAAACTGGAATGGTAATACTGGGCAGACATCAGGTGGGGGGGGGAACCACTAGGCACCAGGGAAACAGTTTCTCAATGTTGGACATGGGATTAGGTGGGGGATGGACCACTAACCACCAGGGAAATGGTTTCCCTATATTGAGCATGGGATTGGGATGGGGGGACCACTGAACACCAGGGAAATGGAATAGTACTTCTGGGCAGACATCGGATGGGGGGAGGTAACACTGGTCACCAGGAAAATGGAATAGTACTTCTGGGCAGACATCAGATGGGGGGAGGTAACACTGGACACCAGAGAAATGGAATAGTACTTCTGGGCAGACATCAGATGGGGGGAGGTAACACTGGGTACCAGGGGAATGGAATAGTACTTCTGGGAAGACATCTGATGGGGGGAGGTAACACTGGTCACCAGGGAAATGGAATAGTACTTCTGGGCAGACATCAGATGGGGAGGTAACACTGGTCACCAGGGAAATGGAATAGTACTTCTGGGCAGACATCAGATGGGGGGAGGTAACACTGGACACCAGGGAAATGGAATAGTACTTCTGGTCAGACATCAGATGGGGGGAGGCAATACTGGACACCATGGAAATAGAATAGTACTTCTGGGCAGACATCAGATGGGGGGAGGTAACACTGGACACCATGGAAATGGAGATTTCATAATGGGTGGACATCAGGTGGGGAAGAGACCACTAGCCACCAGGGAAATGTTTTTCAATATCAGGCAGGAGATCTGGTGTGGGGAGAGACCACTAGCACCAGAGATACAGAAATATTTCTCTCGGGGCCAGCGATCAGCCGGGAGGAGGGGTCACTAGCACCAGGGATACAGTTCTTTTTCACTTGGAGCCGGTGATTGGCAGGGGGGATGGGTTAACACAGTTACTTTGCCAACCACTAGGGCTGTGCAGGAATAAAGCAAGGTCTCAGTCGGCGGTATTTTCTCCGTCAATGGGACCCACAAACAACCCTTGCATGGAGCAAATGCTTTGTGAATGGGACAGTGTGAATATTCGCTTCCCCTTCCCCTCAGTTGCTTTGCTGTCTCCTCCACACTTTGTCCTGGTGTAAATCCAGTATGCATGCAAACTGGGCTTTGTGAACATCAGCTTGGCGCAAAACCTGGTTTGCGCCGGGACAAAATTTTGTGAATCCTCCCAGATCTTTGTCCATGTTATAATGTTTCCCCAGGCAGTTCAAAGGTATATTTAGTAATCAGATCTCTATCCCTGTTACAGTGTTTTTCTAGTTGTTAAAGAGGTATATTTAGGAATTAGATTGTTGTCCCTGGTGCAGTGGTTCTCTTTCTGTTATAGAGGAATATTTAATAATCAAAAGAAGACACAAATTGCACATACCCCAGTAATGCAAAGCATCATGGGAAGCATATGCAAATGCCCATGAATTAATTTGGACTGGCTCAACTTTTAAGCAAAATTGCATGGTGCCAGAAGGCCTCACAATACAATCATCAAAGGCTTCTTCTCCTTAGGCTGAGATACAGATATGGCACACTGAGAAGTCCAAATGAGGCTGAAGCACATGTCTGTGTCTGCTGTTATCAGCTTTTGCTGATTGTATTGAGAGACCTTCTGGCACTATGCAATTTTATTTAAAGTTGAGCCAGTCCAAATTAATTCATGGGCATTTGCATATGCTTCCCATGATGCTTTGCAGTATTGGGGTATGTGCAATTTGTGTTTTCTTGAAAATATGGCTGTATGGCCAATATCCTCTGGGATAACCCATGCCCCAGTGCATTTGTGCTGGGGTTCTTTTGTAGTTCTCTTCTCTCTCTACTTTGGGCTGCCCACAACCCAAACAAATAAGATCCCCTACAGGCCAGCTCCCTCTCCCTGGGCTGAGGTACAGATATGGCACACTAAGGAGTCCAAATGAGGACAAAACACATGTCTGTGTCTGCTGTTCTCAGCCTTTGCTGATTGTATTGAGAGGCCTTCTGACACCATGCATTTTGCTTAAAGTTGAGCCAGTCCAAATTAATTCATGGGCATTTGCATGTATTTCCCATGATGCTTTGCATTATTGGGGTATGTGCAATTTGTGTTTTCTTTAAAATTTGGCTGTATGGCCAATATCCTCTGGCATAACCCATGCCCCAGTGCATTTGCTATGGGGTTCTTTTGTATTTAATAATAGAAACATAGAAACATAGAATCTGATGGCAGATAAGGACCGCTTGGCCCACCTAGTCTGCCAATTTCCCTACCTAATGGATAAGCTGTAGATCCTAGTTAACCAACAGCCTACTTCCTCCTAGCCCCCACTAGAATTGTCTTATATCTGTCCCATGCATTCTTGAATTCCCCCACTGTTTTTGACTCTATGACCTCCTCAGGAAGGCTGTTCCATGTATCTACAACCCTCTCTGTGAAGAAATGCTTCCTCACATTACCTCTGAGCCATCCTTCCTCTATCTTCAAATTGTGTCCCCTTGTTCTTGCACATCTCTTTTTTTTTTTTTTTTAACTCTGTTTATCTCCCCCGACTCCGGAACTCTCTCAGACCTCTCCACTGGCTGGTGCCACTGTACCACCCACTGTGAACTCTGCTATCCTCAAGGTCATTACTTTCTCCCCGGGCACCCCCCCGGGGGACATCGGGTCCTGAAGAGACCAAAGGGGCGGTGGCGGGGCTCCAGTGTTGGGCATGTGGCAGCAAGGCTCTGGGAGGGCCATCACCTATCCGGGCTGGAGGGGTTTTTCAGTAATGTTTACACCCCCGATGTGGGACGTGCAATGCCACCCAGCCCATAACGTGGGTGCTCCCACCCACATCCAGAAGGCAGCTGCCTGACATCTGCCCCAAGCTTGTAAGCCCCTGTGTGTAGCAGTGCTGCTGGTCTCCAGCGGGGGCCGCTGCCACACCAGGCTACCCCTGGATCCCTCCCTGAGAGAGGAGAGCAGTCCCTCGGATGCTCGATCCTCTCTCTCCCATGCTGACCCCCAGTGGTCCGGGCTCATTCCCGAATCTGGGTCGCCGGCATGGCAAGAGGTGTGGCGTCCAGCACCTCAACCCTCAGCGCCACAGGGCCGGCCCACATCACTTTTTTTGAAAGATGCTACCTTCTTGGACTTTGTTGATTCCCTAGAGGTATTTGAAAGTTTCTATCATGTCCCCCCTCTCCCTCCTTTCCTCAATGCTATACATCTTAAACTCCTTTAGTCTTTCTTCATAAGTCATCTGGTGCAGACCCTGCACCATTTTGGTTGCCCTCTTCTGGACAGCTTCCACCCTGTCTATGTCTTTGTGGAGATGGGGTCTCCAGAACTGTACACAGTACTCCAGATGTGGTCTTACCAACTGTCTGTACAGAGGGCCAACAACATCCTGTTTTCTACTGGTGATGCCTCTCCCTATGGATCCCATATCCCCCCAGCCCACCTTACTGCCTTCTCACATTGCTGGCCCACCTTTAGGTCATCTGATTTGACTACCCCCAGGTCCCTTTCCATTTTGTTGTTGTCAGTATCTCATCCCCTTGTGTACTCTTGCCCTTGGTTTTGTTTCTCAGGTGCATTACTTGCACTTCTTGCATTGAATCTAAGCTGCCATACATTTGACCATTCCTCCAACCTTGCCAAGTCCCTTTTCATCCTTTCCACCCCACCTTGCGTATCAACCCTGTTGCAGATCTTTGTGTCATCTACAAAGAGACATACCTTCCCCTCCAGTCCCTCCACAATGTCACTTATAAAGACATTAAAAAGGACGGCCCCAGTACTGAACCCTGCGGTACCCCACTAGTAAAGCAGTTCACTGTTTTTGTTCCAGTGTTTCTCTGGCTGTTTTAGAGATATACTTAGTCATCAGATCTCTGTCCCTGCTACAGTGTTTCCATGGTTGTTTAGATATATATATTTACTAATCAAATCTCTGCTCCTGTTACAGTGTTTCTCTGGCCATTTTAGGGGTATGTTTGATTATTAAATATAACTCTAAAACAGCCGGAGAAGCACTGTAACAGGAACAGAGACTTGATTACTTAATATATATCTAAACAAACATGGAAACACTGTAGCAAGGACAGAGATCTGATTACTAAATATGTGTCTAAACAGCCAGGGAAACACTGTAGCAGGGACAGAGATCTGATTACTGAATATGTGTCTAAACAGCCAGGGAAACACTGTAGCAGGGACAGAGATTTGATTACTAAATATATCTCTAACACAACCAGAGAAACACTGCAACAGAAACAGTAAACTGAATATTAAATATTCCTCTACAACAGAAAGAGAACCACTGCACCAGGGACAAGGACCTAATTACTAAGTATACAGTTTAACAGCTAGAAACATGCTGTAACAGGGACAGATATCTGATTATTAAATATACCTCTTAAACTGCCAGAGAAACTCTGTAACAGGGACACATATCTGATTACTAAATATACCTTTTAAATTGCCTGGGGAAACACTATAACATGGACAGAGATCTGATTACTAAATAGATGTCTAAAATAACTAGAGAAACACAGTAGCAGGGACAGAGATCTGATTACAGATTATCCGTTTAAAATCATCAGAGAAACACTGCAACAGGGACAGGAAAATATTAAATATTTATTTTCAACAGGCAGAGAAACACTGGAACAGTGTCAGGGATAGGATTGCTATATACCTCTAAAACGGCCTATGAAACACTGGAATAGAGACAGAGATATAATTACTAAATATCCTAAACAGCCAGAGAAACACTGTAACATGGACAGAGAACCGATGACTAAATATATCTCTAAAACAGGAAGAGAAAAATTGTGACAGGGACAGAGATCTGATTACCAAATTTACCTCAAAATCAGCCAGAGAGCCACCATAACAGGGATGGAGCACTGATTGTTAAAGAGCTCCTGACACAGTTGAAACAATTTTGAAAAAATGTAATATTCAGACACAACTGTAGCTTATGTTTTGTATTTTATTTTGCAATTCTTACCCTTATTTCCTTATTCTAGGGGTATTTGCATCAATATAGTTTCTCTGCTCTTTGAGCTCTGGCTGCCTGCCTACACCTGACATCATAATTCTGTTTATGACATCAAAATACAGTATGTTGCCATGGAAATAATTATGATGTCATAAACAGGAGATTGTGATGTCATGTGTAGAGTAGCAGCCACAGCAGAGAGAGTCTAGGGAACAGGGATCTTGTTTTCGTGCAACTGTTTTCAGTAATAAAGAAAATGGGGAATTAATTACTGAAAATATATGAAGTACTAAAGAAAATGGGATGGAGCTAAATACATAAATCTTACTTTTTTCAAAGTTTTGCTAATGCTGTCAGCGGCTCTTTAAATATACCTTGAAACAGCCTGAGAAACATTGAAACAGAGTATGAGCACTCATTATAAATATACCTCTAAAACATCCAGAGAAACACTGTCATAGGGATGGGGATGTGATTACTAATTATACCACTAAAACAGTCAGAGAAACACTATAACAGTGACAGAGATCTGAGTCCCAATATTCAAAATCATGCAAAGTGGAGTGCAAACATTTATGCTCCGCTTTGCAACAGCCTAGATGCCCAAAGATGCTATATTCAGTGGAATAGCACACTGGTGCTATGTGACTGACTATAGGGCCATGTCGACCCAGTGCTAAGCCACGTAACCCTGCCTCGACATGGCTTCAGAAGTATGCCGCCATAATGGATTGTGCAGAAGTGCAATGCACAATATTCAATGGAACCCATGCAAATGAGCCCATTGGGTATGCAAGGCACTAGGTGGCCATTTGCATGTCTATTATGGGCTCATTTGCATAGGTAGCAAGAGAATTTAGTGCAGCACTGCCCCCCCCAATTGCCTGGTCCCAGATGTGGAGCTATCCCTGGTGCTAATGGTTCCCCTACCCGATCCCTCACCCAGTACATGCACACAATTTCCCTGGTGTCCAGTGGTCCCTCAGCCCACCTGCACCCATGCCCAATGTCCACACACAAAGTCCCTGGTGTCTAGCAGTCCTTCCCCCACCCACACCCATGCCTGATGTCCACACACAATGTCTCTGGTGTCTAGAGGTCCTGCCCTCCACTTGCACCCATGCCCAGTGTGGCAGAACCCTGGTGTCTAGTGGTTCCTCCCCACCCAATGCCCTGCCTGATTAATAAAAGAAGATTCTCCCAGGTGTCCAGCAGTCCCTTCCCCAATCTGATCCCCATTCCTGTACTGGTGAAAGCCCACCCCAGTTTGATAACCCTCCTCCGATGATCACCGGCCCGCCACTAACGTGTGGGATGCCTGTGGCAAGTAATGCCTCCCCCAACAACACAGCTCTGGCCCCATTCCCAAATAGTGATATTCCAAACTCCCCCAGCCTGTGTCTCATTGATGTCTAGGGCCCTCCTTCCACCTGCGGCACTGAGAACCCACACCCGGTCACCCTTACTTGAATCTTGGTGCTGCTGTGAAGCAACTGTGAGCAACACAGCCCTCCACACACCATCTTGGCTGCCCACCATCTGGCAAAAAAAAGGAGCATGCTACCTATTTATAGGGCGAATAGCAGCATGCTCCCATCTGGCGAACGGTGGCGCCCAGGTGTGTGGAGAGCTGTATAACTACTGCGTCGCTTCACGCTGGCACCAAAATTCAGGTAAACATGATGGGTGGGTGGGTTCTCAGTGCTGCGGGAGGGAGGGGGGCTAAAAGGCACCAACAAGACATGGGCTGGGGGGTTTGGAATATCACTATTAAGGAAGAGGGCCAGAGCGGTGTTGTTGGGGGGATATTACTTGACACAGGCATCCCATATGTTAGTGGTGGGTCGGCAATTGCTAGGGGTGGAATTGTCAAACTGGGGTGGGCTTTCACCAGTAGGGGCACAGGGATTGGATGGGGGAAGGGACTGCTGAACACCAGGGAGGCTCTTCTTTTATTAATCGGGCAGGGCATCGGGTGGAGGGAACCACTACACACCATGGTAAATGTTCTGTTACATCTGGCATGGGTGCCGGGGGAGAGACCAGCGGACACCAGGAACACTGTTTTAGTGGCTCAGGACTCATGTAGGGGGCCACCACACTTCCTCCACCAACCCCTTGGGTTGCACAAGAATAAGCCATGGTCTCCATTGGCAATATTTGCACTGTGCAAAGGGACCATGCAAAATGACCTTGCACAGCACAGATACTCTGTATATAGGTCTGTGCCAATATTCAGGTCCCTGCCCATCCATTTGTACTGCGCTACCCTCCACAGTTTGCCCAGGTGCAAACCCTGTTTGTGCATGCAAACTGGGCTTTGAATGTAGTAAATCCATGCTAAGCTCTATTTGCGCCTGAGAAAACTTTTGAATATCAGGCACCTGATTACTAAATATACCTCTTAAACTAAACAGCCAGAGAAACACTGTTAACAGTGACAGTGAACTGATTACTAATATACCTCTTAAACTGCCAGAGAAACACTGTAACTGGAACAGAGATTATTTTAAATCAACATGCAGCCTCGTGCCTCACAATGCACTCAGGGTGTTGATAAATCCCCAATAACCCCATACCCTGTCATGGGTTATTGCTTATTTATTAAATAGATTACTAACACAACCAGAGAAATGCTGCAAAAGGGACAGACATCTGATTACTAAATAAACCTCTTTTTTTTTTTTAACTTTCTTTATTCACTGGCCCTAGGAACTCTCTCAAGCAGACCGCTCTCACCACCTACCTCTACCACCCGCCTGATGCTCGCCTACCAGGAAATCGGGGACAGACACTCCCCACCCACCTTTGGTCTGATGAACCCCCCAGCTCTGAACCCCCTGAGATGGGGCCACCATCCACTCCTGGTGCATGATCTATAATCCAGAGTGCTGGAACCAAGGCAAGGTGAGGGATCAGGAGAGCTAGTAGGGTGAGCCCAGCAATGGGTGTGTGGCAGTAGGGCACTGGAGGTTGCCATCACCTGTCCCAGGAATCAGGGGTTTTTCAACTTTTTTAGTGTTTCCCCTAGATTGCAGACATACAGTGACGTCTGCACACCAATGTGCTGCCGCCTGCCGCTGCTCCATCCCACTACAGCATTGTTTCCATGTAGTGCCACCGATCTCCATTGGGGGCCACTATGGAGCAATGTAAAGCCTGCAACGCACTCCAGGAGAGGAGAGCAATCCTCTGCATGCTCAATCCTCTCCCTCCCCTGCCAACTCCTGGTGGCCTGAGTCCGTTCACGTGGCATGAAGTGTGGTGTCCAGCAACTCAACCCTCAGTGCCACCAGACCGGCTCCTAAATAAACCTTTTAAACAATCAGAGAAACAATGTAACAGGGACAGAGATCTGATTATTAAATATACCTTTCAAACAGCCAGAGAAACACTGCAACAGGGACAGGAAACTGATTACAATATTCCTCGTCAACATCCAAAGAAATACTGGATAAGGGACAAGGATCTGATTGCTATATATACTTCTAAAATAGTCAGAGAAACACTGGAACAGGAATGGAAACTGGGCTGGGGGTGGTGGTGTTGAAAAGGATCTGTCCATGTTCTGTCCTTCTTTATTTTCAAAGTCAGACTTCTTTCCAGATTGGTAGACTATGTCTTTGATGGT
This sequence comes from Neoceratodus forsteri, assembly GCA_016271365.2. NCBI lineage: Eukaryota > Metazoa > Chordata > Ceratodontiformes > Ceratodontidae > Neoceratodus > Neoceratodus forsteri. The sequence goes on from CM057449.1 coordinate 647,120,539, forward strand.
GTACAACTGTTTAAATTTTGCACCAAAACTGAAGCAAATGCAGGAAAAAATTATGACACAGATGGATGCAGCATTTGAAAACAGCCGAAGGGCTGCACAGATGCATTTGGATGGATGCAGATGCAGACACGGTGCCGATTTTCACTCATGTCCGAACTTTTTTAAAAATCCTGTCCCTGATAACCAAACTTACCACTAGAAATTGTCAGGAGAACACTGTAAAAGGGATAGAGATCTGATAACTGCATGTGCATCTAACAACAACCAGGGAATGACAGGGACAGAAATCTTCTGGTAACTGAATGTACCCCCAAATCAGCCAGGGAAACACTAACTGACAACGTTTTGAAAACTGAATGCTCCTCTTACAAAAGTAACAGATCTGATTTTTGCCATCCTTGAAGTATGGCAGCGAAATATATCTAGCAGCTCCAGCCACCTCACTACAAAAAAGTAATAGTTGTTTACAACTACATGAGCAGGTTCACCCTGGGCTGTAACAAAAGATTTATAAAGTGGGTAGGGAAATAACTGCAAGCTGATTGGTCAGGAGGACCCATATGTGGTGGCAGTATGATCACTGGCTAAAAAAGTTCTGGCAATCACTAAACAAAAAAATCCTTGTGCCACCTTTAGAATTTACAAACGTTGATCTCGTGGACATTTTTAAAATGGCTGACATGATCTTATCAAACAAGAAACAGAATTTGGTGGCAGAAAAGGACCCCTTGGCCCACCATGTCTGCCCAGATGATCCCTGCCTGGTCTGTCTATGCAGAACCCAACAGATCTCTGGTGACCCTCTCTGCCAATTGATTAATATTCCCCCATATCTAGCCCATGCATACTTGAAACCCCCTACTGTTTTTGCCTCCACCACTTCCACTGGCAGTCTGTTCCAGATGTCTTCAACACTTTCAGTGAAGCAGTGCTGTCTCACAGCCTTCTTAAACTCCCCCCCCCCACCAGCTTCATTGCATGCTTTCTGGTCCTGGTACACTCTCATTTGAAAGGGACTCCCCTCCAGCACCCTGTTTACCCCTATGAGGTATTTGTAGGTCTTTACCAGGTCCCCTCTCACTCTTCCCTCTTGCATGGTGTTCATATTGAAATCCCTACGTCTCTCCTTGTAGGCTTTTTGTGTAACCCCTGAACCATTCTAGTTGCCCTCCTCTGGACTGACCCTACCCTGTCTATACCCTCTCTGGGGTGCATCCTCCAGAACTGAGCACAGTACTCCAGGTGGGTGTCACCAGCGGGCAATATAGTGGCAACACCACCTCCCTCTTCCTGGTGGAGATTCCTCTCCCTATGCAACCCAGCATCCCACTGGCCCTACCCACTGCTTTGTAACACTGCTCTGCCACTTTGAAGTCCTCATATATGATAACCCCAAGGTCTCTTTCCTGCTTAGTGACTGTGAGTACCTCCATCTCAATCCCATACTCAGCTCCTGGGTTCCTATGCCCTAGGTGCATGATTTTGCAATGTTTGGCATTGAACCCCAACTGCCATGCTTTTGACCACTCAATAAGTTTCCCAAGATCCATAAGCATTTCTCCCACCCCCTTCTGAGTGTCCATCCTAATACAGATGTTGGTGTCATCTGCAAAAAAGGCATACCTTAACTTCCAGTTCATCTACAGTGTCACTTATGAAGACATTGAAAACAACTGGTCCCAGTACTGAGCCCTGTGGCACCCTATTTCTACCATCATTGGAGTGAATTCTGTTAACCACCACCTTCTGTCTCCTATCCACTAACCAGTTCCTAACTTAATTCACTACTGTGGATCCCACCCCAAGGCTGCTCAATTTCTTTATTGGTCTGTGCGGCACACTGTCAATGACCTTGCTAAAGTACAGATAGACTATGCCACCTGCCTTCCCTTAATCTAGTTCTGTGGTCACCCAGTTAAAGAAATCAATCAGTTTCACCTGGCATGACCACCCCCCCAACACACACACACACACACACATATATGAATCCATGCTGCCTGTGGTCTTACAACCTATTGGATTCAAGATACTTTACCAACCTTTCCTTTAACATGGTTTCCATTTATTTCTCCACCACTGAGGTGAGACTAATCAGCCTAGGCATGGGGTCAATATCTCATGGTCAAAAACAGGGCAGCAACAACCCCTGTCAAAACAGCAAAATCATCTATAGTGTTCAGTAAAAACACTGAGCGCTAATAACAACAATCACCACACAAAAAACATTACTTTTTGAGGGGGGCTTTTCCCCCCACACCTCTGTTGTGGTGGTTGTGCCCCCTGAACTCTTCCACATTAAAATAACCACCTCCGGGGGGGGGGTGACTCTAGGATGGGGAGAATTGTCAACTGCACAACACTAAAAAAAAATATTTAAAAAAAAACCACACACAGGTAATCTGGAAATGAGACTCAAACCCTGGTCCAAAGACACTCCACTGCCACTGGTTCTACCCTCTGAGCCACAGCAGCTGCTCAGAAAACTGCCACCCAGCAGAGGTCTTATCCTCTGCCTCATTGCCTTCCAGCCAACAGTTACAGGTGTAGTGCTACCACTATTTCATCATTTCTTCTATGTGCTATTGTGTCACCTGTAGCTGTTTTACTGCATGCTGTTTATGCTGTGCAGTTTTGCCTGCAGCATTATTCATTCAGTCGCTACATTAAAGCTAATTAAAATGATACAGGGTCTGGGGGATATGTCATATGAGGAGAGACTAGTGAAGCTCAACCTGTACTCACTCAAGGAGAGGAGAAAGAGGGGGGACATGCTTGAAGTATTCAAGTATTAAAAAAGGGATAAATGGGGTATGCTTAAATGGGATCTTTCAGAAGAAGGAGGTAGGGCTACAAGGGGGCAGAGTTGGAGCCTAGAGGTGGGAGACTCAGGGGTGAGAGAAGGAGGAGAAGGAGATACTGTACTTCACAGAGAGGGTGGTGGAACTGTGGAATGCACTGCCTGAGGAGCTGGTGGAGGTGAAAATGGTGGGAGGATTCAAGAGAGGCTGGGACAGGTACAGGTACAGGTACAGGAAGAGGTTAAGGCTGAAACAAGTATCTGGGGAGGGAACCCTGGAGCAGTGTGGGGAGGGCTTAGGGTGGGACACCTGTGCCCACTAAGGGTACAGGCTCTCGAGCAGACTCTGTAGACCTTTGGGCCTATTCTACTGGCATTATAGTATGTTAGTATATTTACCTGGTACCATCAGTTTATAGTGGCTAGCCTCTTCCCTGCTGCCATTCTTATGTAGAGGGACCATGTCTGACCTTCTCCAGTACTCTGGAACTACACCGGTTTCCAGACTATGGTTGAATAAGGTTGTCAGTGGGCAGCTAGCACCTCCCTGAGTTCCTTTAGTGCCCTTAGGTGTATCCCATCCAGTTCTATAGCATTGTCAACTTTCAGAATTGCATGCCCCTTCAGTACTCTTTTCTCTGAAAATAGACTTGTGTCCACCTCCCCCACCTTTGTTCCTGCAGCTCCCCAGTGGTCCATCCCCACCTTCTTCCACAGTGAAGACTGATCAGAAGTACCAGTTTGGGATGTCTGATTTTATTGGTGCTCTTCTGTGCAATCCCCCCTGTCACCCTCCTTATTCTCACTATCCCTCCCCTTTCCCTTCCTCTTCTCACTTATGTACTTGAAGAATGTCTTATCCCCTTTAGCTAACCCCATTGGCTATTATTTCCTTTATCTGCACCTTTGCGTCCCTCACTGCCTTTCCTGTTTTCTTCTGTTTTACTTGATACACCTCCCTGTCTTCCTCACTCTGCCTTTCCTTATAACTCCTGGATGTCACCCTTTTTTCCTTCACCACCTTGGCAGCTTCCCTAGAGAACCATAATGGTCTAATTTTCCTTTTGCTTTTACTCACTTCCTTCACAGCTTCCTATGGCTCCCCAGATGGCCGGCACCTCTCAGGCTGCCACCTGAGACCTCCAGCCCGGATTCAAGGTCAGCAAGTAGCCGGGACCCCCTCCACAGGGCTCCCCAAGCTCTGCTGTGGCTCCTCAGACAGCCGGCACCTCTCAGGCTGCCACCTGAGACCTCCAGCCCAGATTCAAGGCCAGCAAGCAGCCGGAACTCCCTCCACAGGGCTCCCCCAGCTCTGCTGTGGCTCCCCGGATGGCCGGCACCTCTCAGGCTGCCGCCCAAGACCTTCAGCCCAGATTCAAGGCCAGCAAGCAGCTGGGCAACCCTCCACAGGGCTCCCCCAGCTCTGCTGTGGCTCCTCAGACAGCCGGCACCTCTCAGGCCACCACCCAAGACCTCCAGCCCGGATTCAAGGCCAGCAAGCAGCCGGGCAACCCTCCACAGGGCTCCCCCAGCTCTGCTGTGGCTCCCCGGATGGCCATCACTTCTCAGGCCGCTGCCTGAGACCTCCAGCCCGGAATCAAGGCCAGCGAGGTTCGGCTCCTGCTGCCAGCCAATCGGAACGTGGGCGCTGTTTTCTGGCCCTCTCTGATTGGCCAAAACCTTCTCCTCTAAGCTTTCCACTGTTTCTGCACTAAAAATGGCTTTCTAGGCTTCTAAGCTAATGTTATTTTTTACAAATGTTAAAAAAAAGAGTGTAATCTTTGTGATACTGTGATACCTGCATAATTGAAAGTGATTACAGCCTTTCTTGAAATTTTTCCTCTCTTGGGAACCAGACTTGGCGCCCAAACTAACTGCTCTCTTTGTCTCCTAAATCTGTCCCCTGCTGTGCTGTCTGCCCCTTTGTCCCTCAGCCAGCATTTAGTCCTTGCCCTCTCTCTGTTTTACAGCAGCCAGGACCCCCTCCACAGGGCTCCCCCAGCTCTGCTGCGGCTCCCTGGATGGCTAGCACCTCTCAGACCGCCGCCCGAGACCTCCAGCCCAGATTCAAGGCCAGCAAGGTACGGCTCCTGCTGCCAAGTGCAACCCCGCTGGCGCTGTGCACTGGCTCCTCACCCACTCCCCACTCTCCCACCCTATTTCAACACTTTGCTTTATAGGGTAGAGTGATCAAGAGGTCTTGTAAATTACTAAGTATTGACTTTCCCATCTGCAGCCTATACCGTCCACCACTAGGGGCTCTGCAACTGTTTACTTCCGGTACCTGATCTCTTAGTTGTACACAAATACATTGCCAAGTGGTCACTTTACTGGCTACTCAGGCTATAAAACATGACCATTCTCTGCACCCTGCTACAGCAGCTCATCCTCCTAGCAACCCTATGCCATGGCCATATTTCCAGATGTCATAAAGCTCCCCAGCTATCAACGTACCCTGGCACACATATCCACTATGAACCTTACTGTGTCACTGGGCACTACTTCCTGGGTGTCAGCGTGGCTCAGCTGATAGCACATCCGCCTCTGAACCAGAAAGTCGTGGGTTCTTGTCCCACACTGGGATTGGACTTGTACCTAAAAATCGCTGGCATCTGAGTGCAGTATTGGGGGGTGCTGTACTCCTGGGGTGTGCCATCCTTTGGATGAGATGTTAAACCAAGGTTCCTGGTGGGTGTCCAGGTGGAAGTAAAAGAACCCAGGGCACTCTTTGCAAAGTGTAGGGAACATTCCCGGTGTCCTAGCCAACATTCCCCTTCCCATAAACTGGTTCATGCAATTATCCAGGCTGTGTGTGGGTGATGATGTGCAATATGGCCGCCACCACACATTCAGTCACTTCACTACCAGTCTAGCATTGCTTGTAAAGCACTTTGGGATACTGTGTATGAAAAGCACTATATAAATGCTGATTCTTCTTGTTCTTCTTCCTGATTGCTAAGGGAGCCTGGTCCGCTCACTGGCTCCTGCTACCGCCACGATGGTGGCCGACACGGAGGACCTGCAACCTACACCCTAACCAAATTTTACATACTAAACCATCTGGGCTCTCAGCATCCTGCACATAGTCTACATATAGGAAGAAAAGCAGCTGCCTCTGTAATAAGTTGTGTGGCTACCGGCTAATTGCCCACCAACTCCTATTGCTTAGGGCTGGGGATGTGCACCCAAACCCTGGCCCATCAAGTCTACTTCACCCCCTAAAACACCCAACCCATGGAACAATCAAGATAGCATCAATAAACATCCGGAGCCTCCCAAGCAAGCTGGATCAACTTCAAGCCTGGACCACACAGCACAACCCTGACATTCTGTCGGTAGTTGAAACCTGGCTTTCACCCAAGATCACTGATAATGAGGTTGCTCTCCCTGGCTTCAACATTTTCAGGCTTGACAGGGCTACCAAGAGAGGAGGTGATTGTGAGATCTACATCAAGGATACCATCAAAAGGCATGTCTTCCCCCAGGCGGATCTCGGACCTAATGCCCAGGTGCTAGCAATTAAAGCCCTACTCGGGGCACACAACAAAACCCTAACTATCGTCTCTGTCTATGTTCCCCCTAATGAACACAAAAGGGGTTTCAAGGGTATCCTGGATTTCATCCATGGCCTGCCTTCTAACTCCGAGACCATCTTACTAGGTGACTTCAATGTCAACTGGCTTTCACCTGATGCAGGCACATACAGGGAGGATATCTCAGCAGGCCACCTCACCCAGCTTGTCTCCTCCCCCACCAGGGTTAATTACAAAATGGGCACCAGCGCCCTCCTAGACTGGATACTTTCAAGCAATCCAGAAAGACTCACCAATGTGACAGTGCACCTGGATGCTATTAGTGACCACTCACCAGTCTCTTGTAGCTGGACGAACAAATTCCTCAAGCCACCTCCCTGCTTCACCTTTAATAGGGTACTAAAGCATGGGCACCTTGAGTCCCTGAAACATGATCTTGCCAACACCAACTGGTCACAAATTGACCGCACTACCGACGTCAATACTGCCTTGGATTACTTTATCAAACAGTTCACGAATGTCTGTGCCTTGCATGCACCCCACAAAAAGGTCAAAGCACGGGGTCAGTTAACCCATGGTTATCATCTGACCTCATACGCAAACTGAAGAAGCGTGATCACCTATGGAACCTTGCACCTTGCCAGAGAGTCGGGTAAACCCTCAGCCATACTAGCCTACAAGCAAGCCAGGAATGCTTGCACCTGGGAAATACGCCAGGCTAAATCAAATAACCACAAGGAGTCACTTACTGCCTCCTGGGGTGACGGAAAAACCTTCTGGACCAACATGAAGGAAGTTTTAGGGAAGGACGTGAAATGGGCACTGAACCTAATCAACATACAGGGTATCCCTACCTAGGACCCCCTAAGTTTAGCCAATGCCTTCAATGAAGCATTCTCGGACCTCTCTGGGACACTACCCCCAGACTTCTTCGAGGACCCACCACACTCCAACACCTTTACTACTGATGCTTGCCTTCAGTGTGCCTCCCCTTTTTACTTCAAGAAGCTTACCCCCTCACTAGTCAGAAAATACCTTCACAAAGTGCTAGGGAAATTGCGACAAAGCGCAGACACACTGGACCTTAAACTTGTTGCACTCACTATTGAAGAAGTTCTCCTTCCCATAACTAAGATCCTGAACATGTCACTCTGCCAATCACAATTCCCACAGCTGTGGAAATCAGCCATCATGACTGCTGTGCACAAAAATGGTGACATGGCATTGCTGTTAAACTACCGGCCCATCTCAATTTTGCCACCGCTCTCCAAAGCACTAGAATGCATAGTGGCTGACCAGCTAGTCGAATACCTTGTAAAATACTCAATCCAATGCCCAGAGCAGCATGGCTTCCATAAAGGTCATAGTTCCTCCACAGCATTACTGGAACTCACTGGTTTTATTCACCGGCCTCTGGACCAAGGAACCCTAGCAGGGGCAGTATTAATTGACCTCTCAAAGGCCTTCAATACTGTCCACCACTCCCTCCTCCTAAACCAATTAACCTCCATTGGCCTCTCTGCAAAACAACTCTCTGGTTCAAAAGCTACCTAGGACAACGTACACAAAGAGTGAAAATCAACACTGTCCTCTCCAACCATCTGACTGTAAAATATGGTGTCCCCCAAGGCTCCATATTGGGACTGCTCCTTTTCAGCATCTTTCTCAACAATCTACCATACCACTGCCCACAGCAGATGCTACTCTATGCAGATGATACAATAATCTTCTCAAGCTGCCCAGACCCTGAGAAACTTGAGGGCAATCTGCAACATAGCTTCAGGATTGTTGAGGAATGGTTCCAAAACCATAAACTTAGCCTAAACAGTAAAAAAACCTAAACCATGATGTTCTGCAGCACTCAGAACAAGTACAAGTTCCACACTTTCAACATCAGTACCCGATCGATCTGGAGCTCTGCTCGAACATATCCAGCACTTTAAATATCTTTGGGTCACACTTGACAGCAGTCTGGCCTATGAGCAGCACATCAGCAATGTGTCTAGGACTGTCAACTACAAAATCGGTCTCCTCCACAGGCACAAGCACTGTCTCACTTCAGATGCCCTTAGACTAGCCATCAACAGCTCCATCCTTTCTGTCATAGACTATGGCTTGGTTATCTATGGTGCTGCTAGCCACACCGCCCTCCACAGAGTATCGTTTGCACTGAAAAAGGCCTGCAGGCTGCTCACAGGAGCTGAACGTCTCACCCATACCTGTAACCGCTATGCTCAAACAGGCTGGCTCCAACTCAGTGGAAGACTACACTACCAAGCCTGCTTGCTGGTCAAAAAGGCTCTACTTGGTATTCTTCCCCATGGCACAGCAAACCTACTTCAGCCACACAGCAGCAACTCACAAAGGACAAGAAGTGCCAGCACTCATCTCTTCCATGTTCCTCATCTTCGAACGATGCAGGGTCAACGCCCCTTTGCCTACAGAGCTCCCTTCTGGTTTAATGCCCTCAGCCAGGACATCAACCTACTCTGGGCCCCTTCACGAGACTGCTACGCCAACATCTTTCCGCATCCAGCACCTGTGACTGCTTCCACTAGTCCCCCTGCCAGTTGACTCTGCCCTGCCTCTTAGCAGCTCCCTGCATTGGCATGGTCCCTTGCCACCTCTACCCTCCCCCTACACTCCCTCCCTCCCCCTATTACCCTGCCACATAGTGGCTTGCTGCTCTGGCCTGGCCACCCACCGCCTCCAACCACCCCCCACTCCCCCCACACCCTCTCCCTTGACAATGTCCATGACTGCTACAACTCTCTTTCTCACTTCACCACCTCCCCCACCCACTACCAATGTAACTCCCCTCTCTAACCTCCTTTTCCCTACTTCCTACTATTCTCTCTGCTAACTATTCTCTTCGCTAACTTTCTCCCTACCTTCAACTATTCTCTCCACTAACTTATTTTATACGCAAACCGAGGGTATCTTACCCCCTATTGTTTTGTCTTGTGTGTACAAACCTGCTTGTATAAACCACTGTAATTAGTGTACATATCTTATACTCTCTGTTGCTTAATCCTTTGTAATACTGTCTTCCCTCCCACTGACGTGGAACCTTTGTAAACGAGCTCCCAGCTCAAAGGTGTTTAATACTAGTTCCTAATAAATAAATACATACACAGAAGTTGGGTGCCTTAATTATGCCCTCTCTTGTTTTTCCTTACTGTACCTCTACCCCCTCCCTGACAATTCCCCCCCCCGCCACACGAGGCAGTTTCTGAGGCAGTCCCTCATTTCTTTAAAATCTGCCCTCCTGAAGTCCAGGACCCTCATACTCATGTGATATGCCTCTGTTTCTGTCTTAATGTTAAACCACACTGTACAGTGATCACTGGTACCTAAGGAACCACTCACTGTGAAGTCTGCAGTGCTGCCTCTGTTTGTAAGCACCAGGTCCAGCACTGCCCCATCCCTTGTAGGTACATTGACTTACTGCCTGAGAAAAGCCCCTTGTAGGAGAGACATGGATGGCCCTGCTCCTTGCCAAAGCTGCGTTTGGAAAACTTCAATCCACATCTGGAAGACCAAAGCCACCAGTCAGCAGTGCCTCCCCCTTACTTGCCATCCTGGTAATGGCTTCCCCAAGTGCTTTATCCAGCCCCTCTCTCTGCAGATCTGTATACCATCCCTGTACAGATAGTGGCCCCAGTGCCTGTCTCCAGAATTACTTACAGAAACTCCATCCCTTCCTTGTCTTCCAGGTGCCCCTGTACTTCTGTGGCCTTGATTCCCTCCCTTACATATACTGCAACCACTCCTACCCTCCTCCTTTCTGTGTCTCTCCTGAAGAGAGAGTAGCACGGTATGGCCATGTCCCAGTCATGGCTGTCAGTGCACCACAAAATCCATTATGGCCACCAAATCCAGGCTAGCCTCCACCGTGATGGCCTCCAGCTCTGGGATTTTATTTCCCAGACTCCTTGCATTGGTAGACATGGCTGTCCATACCTTACTCCCCACCTGCTTCCCCCTGCCTGTTCTGTTCACTGATGCTCCCCCGACCCACCTCTTCCACTCTTACCTTCTTTGTTACCTGTCTCCTTTACTTCTTCCTTTCCTCATTTATTCCCCCATTTCCTCTGCCTTGTCCCCACCCCTGTCTTCTTGCACCCCTGCCCTGGGGAAATTTACTCCTCTTGGGCCTTCCTTCCCTGCTGCTTCATCATATGGGGGGGGGGGCAGTTGTTGTCTCCCTTAGTTCTACATCCTCACCCACCCAGCTATCTTAAATGCTTATCCAAGTAGCATTTAAACTTCCCGATAGGGACTGTGGTTCCCTTCCAGGAAGAATGCAGGCTGTCTCTCCCCTATAGAGGCCCATATCTTCCCATTTTGGCCTTCAGTCATCAGTGTAGCCAGAGTACTACTCCATGCACCATGTCTTCAACCAATTCTTAAAAGCCCTGATATGGAGTGTCCTTTCCTCTCCCTGGCTGTATAAAGGTAAATGACTTGGCAAAAGTCACTGTGCATACCATCTACTTGAGGCCCCTCTCCAGCTCTGTCAAATTCCCCTCCACCACCTCTACTCTCTTCCTTGCCAGGTCATTTGTCCCCAGGTGGACAATGACATCTAACACCCTCCCATTTCCTGCTGCCCCAGTGGTCCTTTAGAGCCGCTTTTCATCCCTGCAAGCCGAAGCACCTCTCAGGCACTTCTCCTCCCTCTCTCTTGCTCCCAACTTTATCCCCTTAACAATACAGTCCCCATCAGCAGCTGTTTCCTCATCTGGGGGGCCTCTGCCTCCCTCCTTGGGGCCTCTTCCTTCTGAGGACCCCCTTCCTCCTTTTCTGCTGCTACTGGTGCCTCTTCCTGGCTGCCCAGTCCCACGAGTAAGATGAAAGAATTCTGCAGTGGTACAGGCAGAGGAGTATGTACTGTACATGTCCCGCCACCTCCACCCAGCACAAATGCCAACTCCCACACACACACATACCAGTGCTAAAAAAACATAATAATATGCATCAACAAACAGCGCTTCCATCTAAAATGTATTTTTATTTTGTCTGCTTCTCCATCACACATGTCTGCTAGTCCCAACCCCCAGTCCCTCACTCTATCGGCTTCAGAAAGACTCAGTCTGCTCAGGCACAGTCTCCAAGTAATGTAACCCAAGAGCCAGTATTGTGAACATCTTAGCAGGATTTTATTTTTACATGATGCTCTGCCTACACATTCTTGTTGGCAGCCTGACCTGCTCACCTGAGAGCCAACCACCCTTCACTTGCTGCTTGCCTCTAGAGCAGGGAAAGTAAGTGAAATCCCCCACAAAAAATCAATCCTAGCTTGTCACCATGGATCACTCAGTGCCTTGGTTAAAATAGGCTAGTGTCGCTTTTCTTCTCTCTGTGGATTCTTCACTCCTACTTCTGTCAACCAGCACCAAAGGATGCCATCTCTCTCCCAGTTGTTGATTCATGTTCTGTGGACAATTGAGGCATATATTCCATGGCTTTGGAACCAGTTTTTCCCAAGGCCCATTCTCTAGTGGTGAGACAAACGGATCACTGAGTGTTCTCTTACTTCCTTTCTGGGGGATGCCGGATAGTGCATTCAACAATGCAAATTGTGGGGCTCCTCTCCTTGAGTTTTTGCTCCAACAATAAAACAAAAATACAGCAAACTATGATACCTGCATAAAATAATGAAGTCTAAAATCTTTTAAGTTGTGTGTTGTGATATTCTTATTTTAGCCCCCCTCCCACATAAAAAGCTTGGGGCTTTTTTTGTCAAATGTACTGTTATTCTGAGAAATAAATGAATGCATATGTTTTAAATTAGAAGTCACAGTTTTTCCCATCTTTTCTTGTCATAACCCATTTAATGTGTGCAATAAGACATGACATGATGCTTGTACTACTTGTGAGAGTGTGAAAGATTCCTCTAGGTTCATGGTTAAAGTTAGGTATAGGTTTGCCAGGAAGGGGTTCCTTCATGTGTTTATTCCCATTTATGTATATACTGTTTTATGCTATTGTCTGTCCTACATGGATTGGCCACCCATGTAATTGTCTTAGTGTATTGTAGTGTCTTCCCTCCCCTTTTGGGGCAAACAAACATGTTGTTATAAAATAGAAAGCTTTGTTTTTGTCAATGGTTTAGGATATTGCCCAAAATAAAACAAAATCCTTAGATGTAGTTAATGTTTGCTGCCCTGACAAATATGAGACAGCTTTAAGAATAGCAGAAGTAAAGGAATTAACTGAGCAGTTTTGTATTGTGGCAAGCTGCTTTCAGCCATGTCATTTGGTGGTTAAAACACTCCCAGTTCCCGAATACTTTGAGCTATGTTGCTGTTTAAGGGCTGGGCAAGATTAAAAGCTCCTGTTTTTCTGTACTCTGCTACACTGTAGCGCTCCTGCACGAATGTGCGCACATGCGCAGTAGTGGAAACTGTGTGACTGTGCGCACGTTCAAGATGGCTTGTAAATGCCAATTTTCCTTTGCAAAGCTCCTGATGTAAACAGAGCTCTCTAAAACAGTTGACAAGCGTTTCGAATATCATACAAGCGAGAAAGCTCTTATTACTTGGCTGAAATATTCTATAGTAGGACTGCGGAATTTATAGGATTAAAAGCTTACCGGAGTAAGGCTACAAATGCCTTGAGGTAACCCCATCAGCAGCTAGAGCTCTTCAGAGCTGGCCGGCCATAGAAGTGCCATATTTAAGCCTAGTCAACCGGTGGGAGGGACAACCAGAGTGTTTCCCTGGAAAATTAATTAAATGAATAAAATAAAATGGGGTTTTGCTGTGTCAAATGCAGGATATTAATGAATGTGAGCTAATGAAGTGAAGTTGAGCAGATTATAAAACTGTTAAATAAAGTTTAAATAATGTTATGTAACTTCATTTGATTGACAGATGATTTGAGCCAATCCAAGGCGTTCTCAGGGTATATAATTAGATGTTAAACTCTGTGAATCCAGATGCAGGTGGAGTGTTGAAGTGGCAGCACCCAAAAGAACTAGTGCTTGCTAGTTTATGTATTCCTGCAATGTGTTTTCACTGAACTTAAGCTGCTTATGTTATTACTTGATTTGTTTATTTATTTATTTTTAATTTTTATTTTGACAAACCAAGTCCCTTATTTTTGTTCCTGTACAATAAAAAGAAGAATTTTGTGTAGAACTACACCTTGGCTGATGTGTCCCTCTGTACCCACTTGAAACTTTGACACTACTTAAGATACCCACACTTTCTGGGGCTGCAGGTACTTGGCCTGCAGCCCATACCTCGCTATGCCTCTGGGTATGAGGGTATCTACCAACATCCTGTCATGTCTTATAGCTTTCATCCTCCACTGCCAGCTGTATATCAACAATGGCCTTTTATCCCCAGTCAAGAGAATGAAGAACTTATAGGGTGGGATATTCAGACTGCACCAGGCTGGGGTGCATGCCTGGGTGCAGTGCAACTGGGATGCACCAGGGCGTGACCTGGGCGATATTCAATGGTGCTGCACCATGGCTCAAAACCCTTGAATATGGCACAGTGGCTGCCCACATTGCTCATGGCACAGTGGCACTGCGCCAGTGCAAGTGGCAAGTGAGGAGCAGGGGGATGCACCAACGCAAGTACAGATGCACTAGGCACAAGAACCGTGATATTCAGCGGTGGGTATGCAAATGGGGTCACTATGCATGCAAGGCACAAACAGGGCCATTTGCAAGTCATTATGGCCCCATTTGCATGCAGGTGCGCCAATCCCCAGTGACTTCTGCCTAGCACCCTGCCAGGATGCAGCCTTCGGGGACCGATGCCCCCTGGCCCTCAGCGGCAACACGCCCTAATGCCTTGTTGCGGGCATTGTAATTATACTGTCATCCCTGGTGGTCCAGTGGACCTGCCTCTCAGCCCAATTGCAGGCTATGTAATATTATTATCCCTGGTAGTCCAGTGGACCGAATCCTGCCCGATCGCGGGTTTTGTAATACCAATATTAACCTGGTAGTCCAGTGGACTGTCTCCAGCCCAATCGCGGGCTTTGTAATGTTAATATTAACCCTGGTGGTCCAGTGGACCAAATTCTGCGATCGCGGGCACATAATAGAGACATATATCCCTGGTGGTCAGTGGACCAGCTCCAAGCCAATCACTGGCTTCCTTACACTTAAACACCCTGGTGGTCCAGCGGTGCCCCCCTCCCCACCCACCCACTGAGCCCCACCATCCCACCACCCAGTCAGCGGACAGTGGCATCTCCCCACCCGCGAAGCTGTCCGCCACCGCCAACTGACGGCGATAGCATAGTTGGTACTTCCAGCTGGTCCACAGTACACGGTGTGTACCATATTGTACTTTACATGTTCCAATATGTGAATGGATCCATTCACATATCGATCGTGTAGTACAGCAGCCTGCACGCCCATTGCCCATGCTGTGACCAATGGGCATACAGCCACTGTACACCATCAGTCGGCCGAGTGCCAGGTGGCTTGCAGGGGGAGTTGCCACCAGCCGCTACCAAAGGGAAGCCGGGTGGCGGGCTCAGTGGGCGGGTGGGGAGGAGGGTACCGCTGGACCACCAGGGTGTTTTCATGTGCGAAGCCCACGCTCGGGCTTGGGAGCGGGTCCACTGGACCACCAGGGATATATGTCTTTATTATGTGCCCGTGATCGGGCAGGATTCGGTCCACTGGACCACCAGGGTTAGTATTAATATTACATAGCCCGAGATCAGGTGGGGGAGCCACGCTTGGCCTGTGGCTCTGGGGGTTGGGTGGCCATCCAAAAAGCTGGCGGCTATCGTATTGCACCCTGCAATATGGCACTCCACCTGGGGGTGGCCAGGCCTTGCTCCCTTATTTTTCAGCGGATCTTTGTGCCCCCCCCCCGTGCGGCGCAAGGCGGGTGTGTGCCTGCATATGTGCCGCACATCCCAGGCTAAATATCGGGATGTGCTGAATATGCATGGGCACGCCCCCCGCACTTGTGCTGCATATATTACTGGTGCACCCTGGCGCATCGGGATCTGCACGGCACAACTTCCCCTTTTGAATATCGCGCCGGGGTGCATCAGAGGGTTGTGCATGGTGCAACAGTGCTGCGCCATGCACAACCCCTTTGAATATCCCAGCCATAGTGTACACAAATGTGTACTCAGTCTGTACCCTTCTTGCCTCAGCAATCTTTTAACCAAACCTGCACAGCACCATGCATGCTAAATCTTCAGCCAGAAAATATTTTTCCTAGTACCTTGAGCACATAAGAGGCAGTATAGCCTAGTGGTTAAGAGCACAGAGCTGTGAACCTGGAGATCCAGCAGACCCAGATTTGAATTCCACAACTACCACTTGTATACTGTGTGACCTTGAACAAGTCACTTAACCTCCCTGTGCTTAATCTCTCTCTAATGGGTAGCACCTGGAAATGGGTTTGGGCTCTGTTCATTTCCCAGCCAAAAACTGTAAATAAATATTACCATTGCCACAAAGGCCTTTGCAATCATAACCATAATGACCTGAAACTCTGTCCCAAATTCCGTGGAAGACTTGGTCCCTTCCCCAGTCTTCAAGTGAGCCATGTTAAAACAGCCCTCTGATCCATGGTGCTGCTCACAGCCCTGTGCTTTCAGTCCTTCAATACCCCATATACCACCTCCCAACCCAGCACTCCTCCTTTATTTACCACCCCACCTCCCAATACCACGTGTGCTTGATTTGTTATCATTTATTTTTATCATGTGTGTTTATGCATAATACAAAAAGGACAGTGAGGCAGTTGGGGGTGCAGTGCATGGACCCCAAAATGATCAGGGGTACAGGGGAACAAAAGCAATGAGAAATGGTTAGTGGTCCTTAACATGTTCAGTTTGCAAAAAGAGGCGGAGAGGAGAAATGATCACAGTCTTACACATACTCAAGGGTATCGACAAGATCCAACAGAGATGTTTGTTCTGGTATCCTCCAGCAGGACATGGAGACACACTCTGAAGCTCAGAGACACTATTTTCAGCAGTACATTCTCACAGCGGGCGGGGAACCTTTGGAATGGGCTACTAGCCATCACAGAGGATATTTATTTGTTTGTTTGATTCTTTTTAATTACGAGGTAAGATACTATACATACATGTACCTATTGTCAGGCACAACTTGGCTCAAGGGGAGAAGAGAGAGTATAAGGAGGGGGATCTGGACAATGCAGAAATACTGAACAAATACTTCTGCTCAGTATTCACTAAGGGGGTCAAGGACGACAGTTGGGTTGCAGAGGCAATTGGAGGGGGGAGAGGTGAACACCAGTCCATTCATAGTGGAGAGAGTTCTGGAAGAACTCACAAAGCTGAAGGTAGATAAGGCCATGGGGCCAGACGGCATCCACCCAAGAATATTAAAGGAGCTGCGAAGGGAACTAGCAGCACCTCTGGTGGCCCTGTTCACAGAGTCACTCAACACAGGTGTCATTCCAGAGGACTGGAGCCGGACGGCACATGTAGTCGCACAGCACAAAAGCGGCAGTAGGGAGGAGGTGGGGAACTACAGGCTAGTCAGCCTCACCTCAGTGGTGGAAAAGATTATGGAGACACTGCTAAAAGAAAGGATAGTGGCACATATGGAATCCAGTGGTGCTCTGGATCTGAAGCAACATAGATTCACAGCAGGAAGGTTATGTCAAACAAATCAAATAGTTTTTTTTGATTGGGTGACTAGGGAACTTAATCAGGGAGGGGTGGTAGACGTCGCCTACCTAGATTTCAGCAAAGCCTTAGACACCGTCCCTCATAGAATGCTGATTAACAAGATGGGTAGTCTGGGCCTGGGAGACAAGGTGGTGAACTGGGTTAGGAACTGGTTATCAGACAGGAGACAGATGTTAGTGGTAAATGGGGTCCAGTCTGGGGAGAGGAAGGTGACCAGCAGGGTACCACAGGGATCAGTACTAGGACCAGTCCTATTCAATGTTTTCATTAGTGACATTGCAGAGGGGCTAGAAGGAAAGGTCTGCCTGTTTGCAGATGACAGCAAGACCTGCAACAGGGTGGATACTACAAGAAGCTGAAGGGGTGCAGAAAATGAAGAGGGACCTAGAGAAGCTTGAAAGATGGTCAGAGATGTGGCAACCGAGGTTCAATGCAAAGAAGTGCAAAATAATGCATCTGGGTAGAGGGAACCCTGGGAAGAGCTACAGGTTGGGGGGGAAGGAGATGACTGTCACCAAAGAGGAAAAGGACCTAGGGATTATCAACTCTGATGACCTTAAGGTGTCAAAGCAGTGTACAAAGGTGGCAAGGAGGGCCAGTGGCATGCTGGGGTGCATAGGTAGAGATATCACTAGCAGGAGGTGGCAGGTGGTGATGCCATTGTATAAAACATCGGTAAGTCCTCAACTGGAGAACTGCGTGCAGTTCTGGAGACCACACCTGCTCAAGGACATAGATAAGGTGGAGACTATCCAGAGAAGGGCAACAAAGATGGTACAGGGCTTACACCACATAACATATGAGGAGAGACTAAGGTACCTCAATATGTACTCACTGGAGGAGAGAAGACAGTGAGGGGACATGACTGAAACTCTCAAGTACCTCAAGGGCATAAACAGGGTGCAGATGGGGGACCTTTTCCAATGTAGAAAAAGTACTAGAACAAGTGGGCACGATATGAAATTGGAAGGGGGTAGATTAAGAGGTAATGTGGGGAAGTTTTTCTCCACAGAAAGGGTAGACGATACATGGAATAGTCTGACACAAGAGGTAGTGGGGGCAGGCACAGTGAAGCGGTTTAAGCATGCTTGGGACAGGCACAAGGGAAGCCTGAGAGGGGACGGAGTGATGAAAAGCCATTGATCACATAGGGTCAATGGCCTCATACAATGTATGGGGCCTACTGGCAGACTGGATGGGCCTAGCGGTCCTTATCTGCCAACAATTTCTATGTTTCTATGTTTCTGTGTAACCTAGGAGAGTTACAGAAATATTCATTTCAAACAACAAGTACCACAACAGTAAACCAAAAATAGCAGCAGAAACATTATTGGGGAAAAAAAAAAAAACAATCATGAAAGTGAACAATATAAAAGAAGGAAAATAAGATTAAATAAAAAAATGAAGATAGTGCAAGCCTTCTTTTTCTACTCACCAAGGGAACGGCAGGGTATGCTGGGTAGTAGAGTGGGTATGGGATCCCTATAAATTAGTGGAGGTTGCACAGCACACTCATTCCTCTCTGCTTTTTAAGAGGGGGGAGGACAGGATCTGATAGACCTAGAATACCTTCCAACCTTAAATTACTATGTTACTATGTATGTACCATGTTCAGTAGTATCACTAGTGTGTTACTTCTGTAATATTACCAAAAGCCTGCTTCTGTAGCCATCATTAGGACCCACAGATGAGGTGTTATGCCTACATGTAGAACTCCTGTTGTGCAAAAGTTCTAACTACGTAAATACACTGATAACTGACTTCTGTGCCTGTGATAACCAAATATACCTCTAACAGCAGCTTGGGAAATGCTCTGTAACAGGGACAGATATCTGATACATAAAGTAAATATACCTCTAATAGCAGGCAGGGACATACATTATTATTGCAGAAGGGAGATATAGCTCTGATAACTGAATTTCTGTGCCAGTGATAACCAAATACACCTACCTCTAACAGTAGCCTGTAAACATCGAGCATCCTTTTTCACAACATCGCTTTTCCAATTAAGTTGACTGTTTTTGATCTCTGTAAGTTACAACACAATGTAAACATAGTCAGCATGCAAAATTGAAATGGCATGCTTGTATGAGTGTTACTGTGCTAGATGCTAGGGTAGCTGACTGGGAGAGCCATATTAGAGTGGTAAGGCCCAGGAGATGCCCCAGGGTGAAATGGGGACTGGGGAGGGGCCAATCGTGCCTAGTCCCCTTACCTAGGGCTTCCACTGGACTGAATGGACAGGTAGCTGTTATTCCAGTAGCTGCTTCTAGTCCCCTTCAGGCAGGGCTGTGCAATATGAGATTGATCAGGAACAAGACTGCAATTATAGTGGACTTAGTTTCCTTGGTCAGTCTCACTTGCATCATGGAGACCTGGCTGGGAGATGACACTGGCCAAGTCCTGGAGGCATGCATCCCGGCTGATTTCTCTGTAGTGCACTACCTGAGAGGGGACCACAAGGCTGGGGGTGTGACCATCTGTTTTAGAACTGAATTGAACTTCTCTGTGCACCCAGTGGGAACTACTTCATTGTTTGAATGCATTGCCATTTGGGTGGGGGGGGGGTTTCTAGTGCAGGTTGTAGAATCCTTCTGGTGTACGGGCCTCTGGGGTGTGAAAGGGAATTTCTGCAGGATGTTGTGGTCTTCATCACAGAGAGGGTGTTGGAGTCAACCTGATGATTGATTCTGGGTGACATCAATGCCTGGATCGATGATGAACTATCGCAGTTTGGACAGGACTTTCTCCAGATGATGAACTTGCTGGGTCTCGCACAAGCATTTGCTTCTGTGACCCATTGCCATGGACACACCTTGGACCTAGTATTCTCACTGTAGTTGAGATCATTGATCTCAAGAGTGATCCGATTGTTTGGTTGGGTCACTGCATGGTGAGTTCTTGTTTGGGGCCCCCTCAATGGCCCTTCCCCTGTGGAGATGGTCTGTTACTGCCCTTTAGGGGCTGTCCCCAGATAGACTGTCGGTGGTGATGGGCTGTCTAAGAGGTGAGCACTGCTTGTATGGCGGGTGTGAGTGAGGTGGTGGCAGCCAGTAATAGGGCTGTGACCTCAGCGCTCAACTCTGTCACACCAGTCCATATACAACCCAGGTCCTCTTGCTTGAGACCCCCATGGTTTGACAGGGCTCTCAAGGAGAAGAAGACCAAGGGTCGGAGGTTTGAGCATAGCTGGCAGAAGTCTGGATCAGGGGAGGACAGATTGGCTTTGAAAACTCACTACAGTGAGCATCAAAGGGCTATCTCCCATAAGAAGGCAGTTTTCCTATCCAGGGGGGTAGCTGCAGGGAAGACTAGACCAGCTCAGCTCTTTAAGACTGTTGACAGGCTGCTTCATTCGGCCTGTCTACAGCCTAAAGTTGCAGTTTCAGTAGCTAAGTGTAAAGAGTTTGCTCTGTTCTTTTCTGAAAGAGTATTCTCTCTCAGGTCAAGCATCTGTCCGACAGAGCATATTCCACCCCACAGTGGTCAGCTGGATGTCGCAAATCACACTCCAGTTGTCTAGAGTGAGTTCAGGCCAGTGGAGGTGAAGGAAGTATGTGAGGTAATCTCGCTGCTGCAACTCAAGGTTTGTGAACTGGACCCGAGCCCAACACATCTCCTTGTGAGATGTGTGGAGTCTGTTGGTTCAGTGTTCGCCAAGATTGTCCAGTGCTCGCTTTCTGCAGGGCTGCTCCCAATGCTTTGAAAGAGGCTCTGGTAAGGCCCCTCCTCAAAAAAAAACATCTCTCAAGCCTCAAATCATGGCAAACTATAGACCCATCTCTATCTTTCCCTTTTTGGGTAAGGTTACAGAGAAAGCTGTGGCACTGCAGCTCAAAACCCTCTTCGCTGCTTTCAACATCTTTGAGCCCCTCCAGTCAGGATTTAGGTCTAAGCACAGTACTGAAATGGTGCTAGTCCAGGTGCATAATGACCTCCTCAGTGTTAAAGATAGAAGTGAACAGTCAATTCTCGTTCTTCTCGCTCTCTCTTCAGCGTTTCACACTGTGGACCATGATGTCTTGTTGGACCACCTTAAAGGGCTCCATGGAATCACCCTGACCATCATCAACTGATTTGATTCCTTTCTCACTGGTAGGATGCAGAGGGTAGTAATGGGCAGTTTCTCCTCCCACCCAAGGCCCCTACCTTGTGGAGTCACCCATGGTTCAATTCTCTCATCCATGTTGTTCGAAGTGTACGTGTTGCCCCTGAGTGAGATCATCAGATGTTACAGTGTGGGGTTCCACTGCTATGCAGATGATATCCAGCTGTATATGTCTTTAGTGCCCAGGATGGTTGGTGCTCTGGAGGTACTAAATGCATGCCTGGATGAGACCCAAAACTGGATATTCTTTAGCTGACTGATGCTCATCCTAGACACAACAAAGGTACTAGTGATTAAGCCTGGTTGTCGGTGGGAGGCAGAGACTGCTGGAGTATGTTCCACCTTGATGCTGGACCTAACCTCATTGGCAGCCTCTGCAAAGGTGAAAAATCTGGGTGTTATTCTGAATGACAGATTGACTCTTGAGGCTCAGGTCTCATCTGTTGTCTGTTATGATTTTTAACACTTGATGAATATCACTCAGATAAAAGCTGTTATGCCACCAGAGGACTTGCCCTCACTGGTGCATGCATTTGTGACATTCAGACTTGACTATTGTAATGGGTGATAAGAGACGGGACTATTTCCACTGATAAGTGAAAGTCTAATATGGTCTCACAGCCCATTGACTTGAAATCTATACCTGTGAACCTATGAATGTTCTCTATCTTGGGGTTAGTGGTTAGTGGAGGGGTCCTGCGTCATCTGCAGCTAGTGTAGAATGCTTCAGCCAGGTTGCTGATGGGCCTTCTGAGGTCATGTCATGTGACCCCAGTGCTGCATGATCTGCACTGGCTGCCAGTGAGGTAGAGAATCTCCTTCAAGGTGGGTCCTCTCACCTACATAGCCCAGCTGGTTCCACTCCTATCTGGTAGGCAGGTCCCAGTCTATCAGAATTGGCAACGCCACTTCTGCCTCCCTCCCTTTTACTACTGGTGTACCCTAAGGCTCGTTCTTGGCCCGCTCCTGTTGTCCATCTTCCTTAACAATCTGCCCACGGCCTGCCCACACACATCCATTCACATGTATGCAGATGACATGGTACTGTATACATTCTGCTCCTCGTCCACTGATGTGGTGACCAGACTTCAGCAGGACTTCAATAATGTTCAGCTCTGGTTTTGCTCAAATCAGCTTTTTCTCAAAGCCAAGAAAACTGCCTCCGTAACCTTCGGCACAAGGCAGAGACTTTCTCAGCTCCCTTCCATCTCCACCTTCCACACCCTGGATGGGACTTCCCTGGAGGCCTGCACCTCCTTTAGATGTATCGGGGTCAGGCTTGACCAGCACCTTGACTTTTCTGTACATATCAATGCAATCTGCAAAAAGCTTCACCCCAAGTTGGGTGCCTTATACCGGAACCGTGGTTGCATCCCACTGCCGGCTCGCTGTGCAATTGTGCAGAAAATGGTTCTCCCTATTTTTGACTATGGTGACATAGTCTACAGTGCCGCTCCCAAGTCCACCCTAGCCAGAATGGACCTCCTCTTCCACTCCTTCTGTCATTTCACCCTTCACTGTCCTCCCACCACCCATCATTGCATCCTATGCCAGACCCTGGACCTCCCCTCGCTTCAGGATCGGAGACAGTCCCACTGCTCTAGGATCATGGCTAAGTTCTGAGCCCAGTCCCTGCCCCCTTACCTTGCCTCAGTCCTAACAGCCCCAGCCCCTCCCATGTAATCACTCAGGAAATATGACTCCTGTCTCTTGTCTGTTCCACACATGTCCACCGCCGCAGACCAGGCAGCCTTTCAATTTTGCATGCCTAAACTGTGGAACTCCCTTCCTGAGGACATTTACATGCTCCCCAACTCAGCACCTCAACTGCCTCCTCAAAGCACACTTCTCCTCCACCTGCACATGCGACCAAGATATGTTTCAGCACTAGGGCCTAGCTTCTCCTTTATTGAGACTGCTAATATGTGATGTATTTTGAACTTATATTGTTTGTGCCTTGCACAACTACCTACTGTACTGCACTGTATCTGTATGTTTTGCCTGCTTGTTCATTGTACACTGTATCTATATGTATTCTTCCCTGTTGCCCACCCCCAGGACACATCTGGAATTGAGCAGTAGTCTGCTCAGCATGCCTTCCTGGTAAAACTTTTAAATAAATAATATGGTCTGGTTCCTAGCTATCCGAGTGATCTCCTAACTCCTCTCCATTCCCAGTGCTCTCTCCACTCCTCTGAAGAAGGCCTCCTAGCAATTCCCAGGGCCTGGCTACAAACATCTGGTGTGCATGCATTTGCCTTGGCTGCACCAGTCCTGTGGAACTCGCTTCCAAGGTCCTTGAGGGAGGCTCTCTCACTGGAGGCCTTTAAGCAGGACCTGAAAGCACATCTCTTTAGGGAAGCCTTTGGGACCTAGTTTGATACTGGTCTTATGTGATTTACTTTGCTGCTGTTTTGTTTTCTTAATAATGTTGCCCTGAATTTGGTTATTTATCCATTTTTTATTTGAAACATGTATTTTACTCATTGTTCACTATCTGTACACTGTACAATGCCCTTAGCCTCAGGGATAGGGCGCTTTATAAATAAAAACTGACTTACTTACTTACTATGAAGCATGGTTCCCCAATATCAATTTCCAGGTAGGCCCATACAGTCCAACCCTGTACTAATGCCAGGAAAACATAGAAACATAGATGATGACAGCAGAAAAAGACCACTGGTCCATCCAGTCTGCCTGAGTACCCTATCTGTCCCTGTGACCTTCTGTCCATCCAGTAGCACTGTAACAGGGATAGAGAGTTATCTGATTACTGAACGCAGTGCCTGTGATAATGCAGCTCTAACAGCAGCCTGTGAATAGCACTAACAGTAAGAGGAACAAGATTAGATAACTAAGCTTGTACTTGGAGTAACTACCAGTAAATACACCTCTAACAGATGTGCAGGGATGTAGTGTACATCACCAGCAACCGGAAATGATCTGATTACTGAATGCAGTGCCCCTGTTAAGGAAACCTATTTCTACATTCTAACGACACCCAGGGAAACACTGTAATTGCAGTATAGAAGCACATCTGATAAGTAAATGCTATGCTTGTGATAATTAAATGTGAACCCATGACATCAACCTATGAAACAGGAGGGAGAGAGAGAGAGTGGGTTGATAGCTGCCTACCACCATGTCTCTGCTAATTAAATATGCCTTCAACAGTGGCTAAGGAAACAAACTGTAACAGGTGTCAAGTGGAAGAGATGAGCGAGTGTCACAATGGCAAATGAAAATGGAATGTTGGCACATGATCCACATGATCCTATTGACTGGTTTACCAATCGTTGCAAAATTATGAATGATAATCAAGATTCCTGTTTGTCTGCAACCCACATGATTACTACACGTGTCACAGGCTCATGTCTTGCCATCAATAGACATAGGTGAATAATGGGAATAATCTGTCATTGAGTTTCTTTTAATGAAAAAAAACAACTTATTAGCCTTACCTCATCTCATAATTGCAACAAGGCATTCTATGGGTGTTACCTTTCAGTAATCACCCTCTCCCAACAGTGAACAGCACTTGGCTTTGCCTCATGCCAGTTTTCCTGTAGGGGTGTTTCATTAACTGACTGTAACCCACTCCCTGGTGGGCTTACCTTTTAATTAACCATAAAGAAATGACTGGTAAGTAAAGAAACAAATTAAAATGCACAAAAGTAACTGATGGAAGTAAAGCAATTTTTTTCAGTGTCATTCAGTTCAGGTAAATTGCTTTCTTGTCGAGTATTTCTAGACAGATTAGTGACTACCACTGAAATATTGAATTTTTCTGTTAGAAAATCATGCTCTGGTTATGAAAATATGGCACAAGTCATGGGAATGGGGGGAAGGGGTGCTGAGCATCCGATGCAAACAGATGTGTGGTTTGAGAGCTCCTGATATCCTTTATATTTCAACAAACTAAATACTTTATTTTATAATTTTTTTGTGAATCAAATTTGAACACAAAGCTCAGAACTTAGCAGCTTTGCAATATGGGCCAACTGAAGGATACAGCAGAAACAAACATTTTTTAAGCCAAAATGTTTGCAACATGATAGATGTCTGCCGCAGCATAGGACAGCATTGGGCTCGGGTGATTGGCCAATGGGAGAAGTGACTCTACAGATAGTGGATGTTACTCTGGCCTAGTTAATTAAAACAGTCCAAGATATGGATAGAAAACTAGACGGCCTAATCCCCAGAGCAGTGACTCTAGAAACATAGGCAAATGGACTTGAGCAGATGGCCCTTCATTGGAAGGCTCCACACTCAAACTGCTGGCAAACCAAGCCAGAGAAAGGAATTTACATGTGGTGGGACACCCTGAAACTTGGAAGGGAGAGGATGCCATGGAATTAGCTTGCATGTTCCTGACACAGATCTTAAGTCTGTCTACTTTGGACCCACTCTTCTAGATAGAAAAGTATACCAAGTTACGCAGTGATGGCTGTCGGTCAACCCTTTGGCCCCTAGTACCTTTTGGACCAAGGGTACTGGTGTCAGTGACACAGACATAACTCTACAAATGGCTAAATGCTTGAGAAGACTGTGATATGATGATACAAAGATTGTCATGTACCCAGACATGTCATACAGCTCTATTATGAGGAGGAAGGCTTCTGCTGGGTTGAGGAGGGCCCTCGTCACCTTGCAGCTGTAGCACCAGTTGTTTATTTGAGCCAAATCTGGGTCATCTATAACAGCAGAATAAATATTTTTAATGTGAAGAACATTAGTAAATTTGTGAAGATGTGGAGGAGAAGGATGTGGTATCAGCCAGGGAAGTGGATTCAGAGATGTTGATGTCATAGGGGATATGCAATGGCCTTACTTAAAATATGCAATTTATCTTCAAGTGTGAGGGGGCATAATCATAACTCTTCAGTGGCAGAGCCACAAGTGAGTTATGAAAGTCCTGCCCCCTCACAAGTGACAATTAACTGCGTATTTTAAGTCAGACCACTGCACATTCAATTTATGCAACACTGGTATAACAGTTATGATTTTTAGATGATCTGTTTGTACGAAGATGTAACTACTGGATTTCAACTGCTGGCTTCCGTACTGCACATAGCTACTGTGATGTCATCAGCATTGTGCAAGCTGCTCTCTGATGGGTTCAGTTTTCCGTTGTGCTGTACCTAGTTTTACTAGGTATCAGCTGTGACACACCCTAAAATGTAAGATATCATGATATCTTGCAAAGTGGGTCCAAAAATATCAGTTTTATTCTATCATTTCTCTCTACACCTGTTGTATAATAAGTAATTGTTTATATCAGTGATTTCAGCTGTGAGTACTGTGGACCCACATGACTATTGGCTTACTGTGTTGACTGTTTAAAGCATTAATCATGTATATTTGCTACTTTAATTTGTGTGATACTTCTACCATTTTTGCAGAATTACAACTATCAGTTTCAGTTATGCCATTATTAATCATGGTGATTCCCAACGTAGAACACATGGGAAGGGCTTCTCCTCGGGTGGAGTCGTGGAACTACTAGATATGACTACATGACTGCAAGACTTTACGCTGTGGTGAATATAATTACTGAGAGCTTAGCTTTCCGCTGCAGCCTTCTGCAGGTATTGATTTACCTGCAAGAACTAAATTCACATACAGTACTTGCTTAACTTTCAACCGACACACTTGTAACCGGAAGAATGGCACTTTTTTGTTTTCCTGATATGTTTTATAAATTCTTAGAACAAAATTAGGGGTGAGAGTCTCTGGGGCATTCAGTTAAGTAAAACATTGCATTTTACAAGGGGAATACTTAGTGACCAATTTGTTTTGTAGGGTAAAGAGTAAATGAAGTCCAAGTACTTGTAGTGCTATATCCATTTAAAGTTCCGTGGTTGCATGCTTTTTTGTTATATGGTAAGACATTCATTCGCTTTACTTACCCCAATAGAGCAACAAATGGGAAAGTGTCTGAAACATTATTTTTAAGAGAAACATTTTAGATACTGATTTATCTTATACCATCCTTCTGCGGATGACATTTGGAAATGTTTCTCATAAGATACGTAAATAAAAAGTTTTTAAAAAAGTCATATTAACTCAATAAAAACTTTAATAGTTCTGTGGCTTAGTAGCTGTGTAATGTGCATGATCCAAGTTTGTATGCAATCTCTCATGGATAGGGGGAAGCAGTTGCATTCATTCTTGGGAGGACACATTCAGTGGTAATGCTGAAGACCTGAGAATCTTGAGGGAAATGTCAAAAAGATGCTGAAAACCCACTAAAATGAAGAAACAATCTAAGATTACATTTTTGGTTTCTAATTTGCTCACAGGCACCCTTGCCCTTTTCTTTTAAAATGTAGAAAATCTTGGGTAAGGAGGAGTCAGGTAGGAGTATTACTATATTAACTGTTGCTAGTGAAACTCTCGAGGCCCCCACACTGGCACCACCAGATTTCTTTGGAGCCGAGGTCTTATGTTTAAAGAAGTTGATGCCAAAGCAGCCATTAGGGTGAAGTATAATTAACTCTGGATCACCAGAAACCTATTTTATTTTTTATTTATTTATTTCATAATTCGGATTTACAACCTTTGAGTCAAAGACTCATTTACAAAGGCACCTCGTCGCAGGGAGGGTAGACAACAATTGGTGGTGGAGTACAACAACGGAGAACATTACAGATGAAATACAATAAAAGAACACACAAAGAAATTCCAGTAATACAAAGGTGTACAAAGGCTTCAATTAGTTACAGTTAGTCTAGTATATAAATAATAAGGTACGCTAGGGGTTCTAGGGAGCGATACCTGGGGGGGGTGGTTGCTAGGGGAGAAGACAGTCCGGAAGGACTTTGTCTGTAAATTGGGCCAGGCGAAGCTCTAGGTATGGGCCAGTTGAGGGCATTTACAGTTCTGAGTGTCAGTGAGGTGGTTTCGGAGGGCAATTTTGAAGGGGCCAATTTTGGGGATGTTTGTGATATGAGCGGGGAAGGAGTTGTACCAAGAGGGGGCTCTGTGGTGGAATGATCTTTGGGTGAGAGAGGTCCTGGCTCTTGGGACCTGGAAGGTGGCTTTGGTTGCACTTCGGGTGGTGACTGAGTGGGAGGCCAATTTTAGGGATGCAGCAACCCGGGGCCCAAGTAGTGATTATTTTGCCAGTATACAGGTGTGGTAGCGCAGGTGCTCATCAAAGGTGAGTAAGTTCGAGGAGGAGTACAGCTGGCATGTGTGCATTCTGCTGGGGGCACCGGTCAGGACCCTGCAAGCCTTATTGATCGAGGTCTAGACTTTGGTGAGGGTGGTGGGGTCAGCAGCCGCATGGATAGGGAGCCCATAGTTGACCAATGACAGGATGGAGAAGGTGATAGCCAGCCAGAGGGCATTCTGAGGGAAGCAGTCTTTGTGGCTGTAGAGAAGTCCAATCCAGGTGTTTATGGCAGTGGACAGGGAATTAAGATGAAAGTGGAAAGAGAGAGCCGAGTCAAAGGTGATGCCCAGATATTTGTATGCAGACACCAGTTCAAGAGGGTGTAGGGTGCTGGAGAGGATAAGATGGGGGCATTTCTAGAGTTACTCTGGCGGTGGGCAAAAAGCATAGATTTTGTCTTCTTGAGATTCAGAACTAGATGATGGTCAAGGAACCATTTTTCAGTTTGGCTGAAGCTGAGTTGCAGAGAGTTCTGGAGGGTGATGGGGTCGGGGTGGGAGGTGACAAGAATTGCATCATCGGCATATAGGAGCATACTGCCTGAGCAGGAGCTAGGAAGGGTGTTTAGAAAGAGACTGACCAATGTGGGGCCCAGGATGGAACCCTGGGGGACACCCGAGTGAACAGGTAGGGCAGCTGATAGGGTACCGTTAATCTTGACCCGTTGGGACCTGGCATGGAGGTAACTGGAGAACCAGGCAAGGGGGCCAGATGAGAAACCTAGTTGATGGAGGGAGTCAAGCAGTAGGGGGTGACACGCAGTGTCAAAAGCCTTAGATAGGTCAATAAACACTGCCCCAGCAATGTCCCCAGAGTCAAGTGCAGAGTGTATTTGCTGTGAGAACTCTAGGAGGGCTGTGGTGGTGCTGTGTCCAGGGCGGAAGCCATGCTGTTCTGGACATAGTATGCTGTATTTGGTTAGATATTCCATGAGTTGGGTGGATGCTATTTTTTCCAGGGCTTTAGAAGTGGGGGAGGATGGAGATCGGTCTGTAGTTATTTGGTAATGTGCCATCCCATTCTTGTGAATTGGGGTAATTTCAGCTGATCTCCAGGCACTCGGTAATTGACTGAGGCACAGAGACCGATTCTAACAGGTCAGTGAGAGGGGCTAGCATGACATCTAGAGTTAGACGGTGAATCCTGGAGTCAATGGGGTCACAGCTGGGGTTGTGGCTGGAGAGGGCTTTTAGTAGGAGTGGTTTGGCTTCATGGGGAGATATGGAGCGGAGGAGAAATGGTGGGCAATTCAGGGTGGGGGGGTTGAGGTAGGTATAGGGTCAAAAAAGTGGACAGGAAGGACTGCGCTTAGGTCAGAGAAAGTCGTGTTCAGGTAATCAGCAATATGTGGTGGGTCAGTGGTAATAGCACCACTGACAGACATCTGAGATGTGGGAGCAAGTTTTTCCCATTGAGCTCCTTAATATTATCCCAGAATGCACACGCAGAGCCCCAGGAGGCAGCCAGGGTGGTTTGGTAGTATTTGGACTTGGCTTGCCTTATGGCCCAGGTGCATTGGTTACGAGCAGCATTATAGGCCTGTCTGTCCACTATCCTGCCTGACTTGACCACGACATGCCAGAGGTTGTCTCGCTGCCTCAATTGTTGAATAAGGGAAGGGGAAATCTAGGCAGCATCATGTCTTTTGGAGCAGGTACTGGTAAATGGGGCAAAGAGGTCACAAGCCTTGCAGAAGGCTCTGGTGAGGTAGGCTAGCGCAGTGTCTATATCAGTCGCGAGTAAGATTGGGGACCAGTCAAGTTGGGCTAGGTACAGCTTCAGTTTACTGAGGCCCCCTGGGTGAAAGCGGTGGTGGGAGGTGACTTCGCGCATGGGTTTTTGCATGGGGGAGGACCAGAAACAGAGGATAGGGGAATGGTCACTGAGAGAGTTAGCTAGGCATTAACAGTCTTGATTTTGTGGGGGCGGTTGGAAAGTATTATGTTAAGGAGGGAGCTGGTGCCACTTGTCTGGTTAAATCTGGTAGGAAGAGTGACTGATTGAGCTAAGTCAAGGGCAGTGAAGGAGTCCTTTATGTTTGCAGCAGTGGAGCCTACCAGTTGACATTGAGGTCACCTAGGGTGAGCTGCTGAGCTTTGTGGGGCAGGGTAGAAAGATAGTCAGTAAGGGAGTGGATTGCTGGTCGTTGGGCCCGTGGGGGTATGTAGGTAGTGGTAAGATAGAGAGGGCCACTGCCCGGGTCAGGGGAGATTTTTAAGGTGATGGCTTGGGCACCATGACCGAGCTTGGGGCAGGGAGAGCATGGCTAAGGAGGGAGTCACACAAGTAGACTGCACATCCGCCACCATGCTTACCAACTTGATCCTCTCGGAACAG
Source organism: Neoceratodus forsteri (assembly GCA_016271365.2). Taxonomy (NCBI): domain Eukaryota; kingdom Metazoa; phylum Chordata; order Ceratodontiformes; family Ceratodontidae; genus Neoceratodus; species Neoceratodus forsteri. The sequence continues at coordinate 647,151,147 of CM057449.1, forward strand.
GGTGAAACCAGGGAGGGAGACAACTGAGTCAGGGGTTGATGCGGAGAGCCAGGTCTCCATTATGACAATAATGTCGGGTCTGTGTTTTGTGACCCAGCACTGGAGTACACCAGTTTTCTTTGGGAGACTGCAGATGTTCATTGAGGCAATATGGAGGCCACACCCAGCAGTGTGCGAGAGGGGGGGTAGAAGACCCAGGACCAGGGTTGGGGTGGACGTTCCCGGAGAGCAGAAGAAGTAAGATGATGAGTCTGAGGAGTGGGCTGCAGCTGTTGGGGTTGATTATTTGAGCTGATAAAATCTGGGGAACAGAGTGTGTGATGTGCCAGATAGGATAGGAGCTTCTAGTGGCAGGTGCATATAACCTGCTAATAGAGGAGTAGACACAGAAAATGTCACTGCTACCAGAGATATAGCCTTCTAGTGGTGAGAGGATATAATCTGCTAATGGAAAAGTCAAAAAAAAAAAAAAGTATCCCTGAAATAAAGTAGAAAAACAGGCTTTTTAAAGGCTGGAGGATGAGGCTTGTTACATCAGAAACAAGCATTTGTCAATGCTGAATATTTGCTTGCTGGCATTGGCATTGGTAGTGTAGAAGTTACAGAGCTGCATACTAGGAATAGTAGTGAAGTATTGAACTGAAGTCAACCCCACCACCACCCTGCAGAGAGTGACAGGCATTGGGGTGTGCCTTTGGGTCATCAGGCATGACGGCCACTCCATTTCACCACACCACACCCTGCAGACACTGACAAGTGTCACGGTGTGCCTTGGGGTCTTTGGACCTTATGCGCACCCCATTCCATCAGGAAATACGGTGAGATGGGTGCGGTATAGGAGAATGGGGTGAACTTTGGGGCCGAAGAGTCCAAGGCATACCTCGATGCCTCTCACTGGCTGCAGGGTGTGGAATGGTATGAGCATTACAGGCAAGAATCCCAAGTCACACCCCTGATGCCTGTCATTCTCTACAGGGTGGGGCGTTATGGTTGGAAACCCTAACACCTCACGCATTCATTGGCATTTTCACTCCAAATTTTCAACATGTTTTTTTTGTGACCCCCACCTCATGAATAGTGGCAGTATCAGTTTTTTAGCCGAAAGCTGCTTACACACAGCGACTACGGCACTTAGCACCACAGGTGCAAAAACACATTCCGAACAGGATGTAAAAATTGACAGCTGTACTATTCATGGGGAGGTGTAAAAAATGGCAATGTTGCAAATCTGCAGTAAAAATATTAAAAAAACTGGTGAAGTCACGAGCATGCATAGAAACTGTGTAACACACACCCGTAATGTAATTAGTTTGGGGATTTTTTACAGCAGATTGTCAACACAGGCATTTTGGGACCTCCGATCATGAACAGTGTCACTGTGATTTTCTTTATCTGTCCCGAACAATGATTTCCCACAATGACCACGCATCTCTGTGCTGAAAGTGTGAAAATACATTTCGGCCATGTTGAGAAAAATGACAGCTGTACTGTTCATAAGGAAGAGTGGAAAAATGCCACTGGTGAAAATCTGGACTGAAAATATTACAAAGTCATGAACTTACAAGGGTGCATGGAAACTGAGCAATGCTCACTCGTAACACAGTCATTTTATGGAGTTTTGTCACCAAATTTTCAACATAGCCATTTTAAGACCTCTGCTCATGAACAGTGTAACTGTGATTTTCGTAATCTGTCCCAAACATTGCTTTCGCACACCGACTACACCATTCTGCGCTACATGTGCGGAAACACATTTTGGGCAACATGTGAAAAATGGCAGCTGTACTGTTCATAAGGAAGTGTAATAAAATGGCAATGTTGAAAATCTGGAGTGAAAATATTGAAAATTCATAAACTGTCATTTTTAGGAATTTTTTCACCAAATTTTCAACATAGCCATTTTAAGACCTCTGCTCATTAACAGTGTCACTGTGATTTTCTTAATGTGTCCCATATATTGATTTCGTACACGGACTGCGCCATTGCGCACTACAGGGCGGAAACACGTTTTGGGCAAGATGTGAAAAATGACAGCTGTACTGCTCATAAGGAGGTGTGGTAAAATGCCAATGTTGAAAATCTGGAGTGAAAATATTGAAAATTCGCGAACTTACGAGCATGCGTAGGAACTGCACAACGCACGCTCGTAAAACAGTCATTTTTAAGAATTTTTCCACTAAATTTTCAACATAGACTTTTTGAGAGCCCACCTTATGAACAGTGGCAGTGTCGTTTCATTACTTGGTCCCAAAAGGTGATTTCGTGCAGTGACTGCGAAATCACCCTTTGGGGCCGAGTAACACCATGACAGTGAGAGCATTCATGAGAAGGGGTCCCAAAAACCCCATGTTGAAAATTTGGTGCAAAAATTCCAAAAAATGCCTGAGATATGCAGCAAAGTTGAAAAAACCCTATCTATCCCATTATACAGCTTACCGGCATTTCCTCAGTTCACGGTCGGCTTTGAAGAGTACAGACATGTTCCCAGTCCACCGAAGATCGTCACACCAGAAGTAAGTATGGGGTGAGGGGGTGTGGGGAGGCAGGGTGGGAGGCAGGGTGCGAGTGGGTGGGTGGGGGCAGAGACAGCGAGGACCATTTTTCTGTTTCAGGGTTTGTTTGTATTTTGCACAAAGGGTGAGGGCAGCCAGGACGTTTGCCACGCTGGGGTGGGCTCCCAGCGTAGCACAAGAACAACTGTTTGGGGGGACATGGAGCAGGCGGGATTAGGCACCTCCCCGTCAGCAACAGCATTTGCTGCCACGCTGGGGTAGGCTCAGCGTGGCACCCGTACCTCGGGAGGACAGAGGAGCCACGTGGGGATTGGGCACCCCGTTGGCTACATATGTGTAGCCACACTGGGGTGGGCACCCAGCGTGGCATGTGGAACTCTGTTTGGGGGGCGCAGCACAGGCGGCCGAAGTTAGGCACCCCGTACGGCCTGATGTGTGCAATGGGGGCGCCAGCACGCAGTATGCATGCACGTGGGCTGTGTGTGGAGCATCGCATGAGCAGGCGATATCTTATCGCTGCTCACTGAAGCGTAGCTGCCCCTTTCAACTGTACTCCACTGCATTTTCGACTGCTGTCATAGACAGCTCCAGCAGGCATTGGAGAACTGCGGCCGCACCTGCAAACACACTAACTGAATTGGAAGAGGGCTGCCACACCTCTGAAAACTCGGATGATGGCACTATGTTTCTTGCACATGCGTGCAAGCAAACATAATAAAAAGAGAACAAAAGAAGTGGTCAGGGACAGAGAGCATAGCAGACTGTTTGGGGGTTGGGGTAGGCACAGAGTGCAGGCCAGAGAGCAGGAGAAGGATTTACACAGTCAAGGCTCAAAATTCACTTCTAATATCAACTCAGAACTTAAAATGACTGTAAGGAATAAACAAATTATTAAACCCTGGCACATAAAGAGACAGAGGGAGATACAGTAGTTAGAGATGTGCTCAGCAGGAGATAGTGTGGGCCACTTGGAAATCAGCTTCCACTGATGCCAAATCCAAAAGTCAGGGCTAGTACCTTGCAGTATCAGCTGAGCTGTAGCTCAAGGAGGATTTCTGAACCACTGTTCAGGTTCAAGAAATTGAGGGGTCCCTGGCCTAGTCAAGGCTCACTGGATCCCTGTACAACAAAGAAGGGGTGCAAAAGGCTACATAAATCAATTTAAAATAAAAAAATAGCTGTTTTTTTTAGCAGGTGTGTCCTGCTTTGCTGACCATTTACCCCTACTTGTGATTATTTGTTTATTTGAAGTTTTGCATATCAAGATGGATACTTTTAAGTGTAACATCTGTTTTTCAAATGTGCCCCGTGGGACTGGAAAAACAGCAGAACAGTTACATTTTAGCTACAACTTTGGAACAGGAATAAATAATGCCTAGTTACAGGAAGATCAAAGTGAAGGATCATGGTAAATATACATATTTACAAACTGGTCAAACAAGGGAGACAGAGATGTGAAACTAAAGGCTCGTTCACAAGACTGCCTGTGAGCCAATGTCACTGGCTCACAGCGGCCAGATCGGTGCTCCTGCCAACGTGTGAATCATCTCATTTTGGCAGTTTTCCATTGCGTGGTGTTGCTGCCATGATTTCTCCTTTCCTGGGTTTGTGGAGTGTTGTAGGTGGTTTCCTGTGCCATCTGAACAGGCAAACCACCTGCATCACTACAAGTCCCCACCAATCCAACAGTGACCGGAACAACACCTACATCGCCAGAAAGCAAAAGGGCACCGAAAACACCAGTGCCATGTGAACATGGCTCTCTATTGTTTCTTAATTTTTTTTTGAATTATTTGAAAGTGGCCGGTGCAGCAAGGCGCAGTGTAAATGAGCCTATAGAAACACTGAATTTGATGGCAGAGAAGGACCACTTGGCCCACCCTGTCTGCTCATTTTTTCCCCTGCTTACACTGTCACTGCAGACCCTACTTGATCTCTGGCTCCCCTCCTGCTTTCCACTAAGATTCCCCTATTCCTATTTTTGGAAGGCCCACAACTTCCAAGGACATAAATTCTGCCATTTGCCCTGTCAGTGGATACTGCTTACCTGGCGGATGATCCAGAGGGAGTTTAAGTAGAGTTTCTGTATATTTCTGTGTACCTTTTACTGTGCAATCACATTTTGTATTTGAATTTTTTGTATACCAAAAAAAAAACAACTAAAAAACATATTTAAAAAACAATTGTATGTTCCATCTCAGCTGGGCTACCGTGAGTAACAAAACTATAAATTAATATTTTAATACAAAGCCAGTAAGAGAAACAAGTCTAATGCTGTAACCGCAACTAGGGGAACTGTTGCCTGTATATGATATGATATGATATGTCCCTGCAGTTCCACCTCAACTTCTGTTATTGTTAAAACAGAGACAGATTAGCTGGCCCATCGGCGCAGCAGTTGGACTTCCGCTTGCAACACCAGTGACCTGGGTTCGGGAATGGACCTGGGTTGCTGGAGGGTCAGCCAGGGGGAGAAGGATTGAATGTCCCTTGACTGCTCTCCTTCTCCATGGGGAAGGGGGGCACATGAGGTCAGTGCAGTAGTGACACACAGCAGATGCTGGGTTCGCAACATGAGCAGACGCCTACTTGAATCAGGGGTGGGGTGACTGATTATCATTGCATATCCCTGCCCCTGCCTATAGGGAAAAATACTGTGTCCCCAGCCGTCTCCATGAAGGCCTACCCCTGGGCTTCTATTAGCCTCTGCTGCCAGCTCTCCAACCAGATACTAGTGTCACGGCACCGGAAGAGCACCAGTGCCGCAACCCTTCCCCCTGGGTGGAAGCCAGGGGTGCTTGGGAGTGCAGGCAATGGGTGGAGGTGGAAGCAATGGGGTCCGTGACCAGGATGGAGGTCGATGGATGGAGGCGCACACAAAAAAAAAAAAAAACAGAGACAGATCTGTTGGATGGACAGAATCCCTGATAAGTAAACCACTGTTTCTGAGTTTGAGCCTACCAGTTTGCAAAATGAACAGGAACAACAATGATAACAGCGATCTGATGAGTGAATATAGTGACTGATAAGCAACAGTTCTACTGATAACTCGGGAAATATTATATGAAAACTCAAAACTAGATCTAATTGCTGCAGATAAATGAATTTGATGGAAACTAAGGGACTAGTAGCTACCAACAAAAATATGATCTTTATAGTACTGCAGAAGTACGGGTATGGAAGTCCATTGCTATATACTAACATACTAACATACTAAAATGCCAGCAGAATAGGCCTAACGGTCTTTCATGTCTGCTCGTTTGGTCAGCCCCCACCCTGGGTGCTGACCTTGCTGTCCCCCTCGCCTTCTCTGGCTTCTCCCTTCCCAGTTCCGGACATTCTTGCTGCATTGGATTTTGCTTCCTGAACCCTTCCCCTGTACCTGTCCCACCCCCTCTTGAACCCCTCCACTGTCTCTGCCTCCACCAGCCCCCTAGGTAGTGCATTCCATGGCTCCACCACCCTCTCAGTGAAGTAGCACCTCCTCCTTTCTCCCCTGAATCTTCCCCCCTCCAGCTTCCACCCATGCCCTCTAGTGGCCCCTTCCTCCTTCCTTCGAAGCACCCTGACTGTTCCTCCCCTATTTACCCTCTTCATGTACCTGAAGACCTCTATCATGTCCCCGCGGTCCCTTCTCTCTTCCAATGTGTACATATTTAGCTGTTCGAGCCTCTCCTCATAGGTCCTGTCCCCCAAGCCCCAAATCATTTTGGTTGCCCTCCTCTGGACCCTCTCCAGGAGGTTAATGTCCCTCTTTAAGTGTGGCCTCCAAAACTGCACACAGTACTCCAGGTGCGGCCTCACCAAGCAGTTATACAGAGGGAGTATCACTTCCCTCCTTCTGGAGCCTAGTGATGCATCCCAGCATCCTGTTGGCCTTGGCTGCTGCCCTCCTACAAGTCTCAGAGTTGTTCATCTTGACATTCACCACCACCCCCAGGTCCCTCTCAGCCATTGAGACTTGTAGTATTTCCCTCCCCAGGGTGTACACTTGGCCTGGGTTTCTGGCCCCCAGGTGGAGTACCTTGCATTTCCCTGCATTGAACCTCAGCTTCCACTTTCTAGACCATCTTTCCAGAGCCTCCAGGTCCCCTGCAGGCCACCCTCCTCCTCCCCATCCACCACCGCCCAGTTTCGAGTCATCTGCAAAGACTCATCTCCTCCTGATTCCTGTCCTATGTCAGATAGTAGGCGTTGAACAGAAGGGGCCCAGGACTGATCCCTGTGGGACCCCACTAATGACCCTCCTTGGGGATGAGACTATCCCACCAACTCTACGACCCTCTGGGTCCGGTCCTGGAGCCAATTGCCTATCCATCTGATCATCTGGTTTCCCACCCCCATTTCTCCTACCTTATCCAACAGGCCCATGTGAGGAACAGAGTCAAATGCCTTGCTGAAGTCTAGAAAGAGGACATCCACTGGTCTACCCAGGTCCAAGGCACTTGTCACCCAGTCATAGAACTCCACCAGGTTTGTCTGACACAATTTCCCTGGGATGAATCCATGCTGTCTATCGTCCAGGCACCCTGACTTATCCAGGTCCCTCCTAGCCTCTCCTTGACAATGCCCTCCATCACCTGCCCACCACGATGTCAGGCTGACAGGCCTGTAGTTCCCTGCCAGCTCCTTGATCCCCCTTGTGGATAGGCACTACATGCGCCACCTTCCAGTCTTGGGGCACCCACCCTGTCCTCAGAGAGATGGTGAAAAGCTCTGCCAGGGGTTTTGCCAGGACATCTGCAAGTTCCTTCAGCACTCTAGGATGTAATTTATCTGTCCCCAGGGCTTTCTCCGTCTTAAGGGAGCTGAGGGCTTCCCTCACTCTCTCTCTGCTGTGATTTCCACTTCTGGTACCTCTTCTCCCTGCTTAGCCCTCCCCCCACCTGCCAGTGATGCCCCCTCCCCAGACCTGCCGATCGGTAGGGTCCCCCTCCTCATTATCTCTGTCTCCTCCCATGTATGATGCAGCATCCCCATTTTCCCTGGTGAAAACTGAGGTGAAGTACTCATTTAGTACCTCAGCCTGCTCCCCTGGGTCTTGTGCCCATCTCTCCCCTGATTTAATCCTGCTAATCTGCCCCTTCACCCTTCGTCTTTCCCCAATGTATCTAAAGAACCCCTTTTTCCCTCTCCTAATTTCCCTGGCCAGGTTCTGCTCCTTCCTTGCCTTAGCTGCCCTCACCACTCTAGTAGCCCTTCTAGCCATCAGCTCGTACTCCCCTTGATCCCTTTCACTCCTTGAGCACTTGAATTTCTTATAGGCTGCTTTCTTTCCCCACACCACCTCCTGGACCTCCCTGGTCCACCAACAGGGTTTTTGGGCCCTACCGCATTTTCGTCTTACTCTTGCACAGGTGCTGGTAGCATCCTGCACCGCTCTCCTGATGATTTTCCACCTACTATCAGCGTCCATGTCTGACCCAATCCCATCCAAATGCTCCTTAAGGATCCTTCCCATTTCCTTAAAATCCGCCCCCCTGAAGTCAGTTACTTCCGTCTTTGTGCAGCCTTCTACCCCTCCTAGTTCCAGGCAGAACCAGACTGTGGCATGGTCACTCCCCGCCAAAGGGTCCCTTACCTCCAGGCCCCCAATCTGGTCACTGTCTGCCAGGATCACATCCAGTACCCGTGCCTCCCTGGTCGGTTCCCTCACCTGCTGAGTTAGGAACGCGTCTTGAAAGACATCCACCAACCTCTGTTCCCTGGTCACAGAGGATGTCATAGTCTCCCAGTCTGTTCCTGGCATGTTTAAGTCCCCTAACACCACCACCTTTCCTCTGCCCAGTCTGCAGTGTCTCCTAACATCTGCCACCAGACTGTCCTCCAGCTCCTCCGCCAGGGCAGGGGGTCTATACACCACTCCTATTTTTACTCTCTTGCCCCCCCTTGTTATCAAGGTGACCCAAATTGCCTCCACGGTTCCCTCCGCCTCCTCTACTCCCTCTATGCCAATGCAGTTTTTGACTATCATAGCTACCCCTCCTCCCGTTCCCTCCCCCCTGTCCTTCCTGAACATAGTGTAACCCTCCAGGTTCAGGTCCCAGTCATGTCTTGCAGTGGCCCAAGTCTCAGTGACCGCTGCCACATCCACTGCTCCCTCAGTTAACATTGTCTGGAGCTCAGGCATTTTATTGCCCAAGCTCCTGGCATTTAGCAGGACTACCTTCCACCCTTTCCCTATAGTTCCTTTTCCCCTGCTCGTGTTCCCATGGGGATTCTGCTTTCTCCTGGTCTGCACTTTGCCAGTTGGCCTTTTCCTGCAATCCTCCTGGTCCCCAGGGGGGTGGAGACAGAGTCCCTCCTTTATCGGCACCCCCTTGACAGCCTTTTCTCCCATCCCACCCCCCTTCACAAGTTTAAACCCCACTTTTCACCAATGAACTCCTCTATTTTCAACTTAAGGATTCCCTCCTCAAATTGAGATGTAGTCTATCTCTAGCATACAGCTCTTATCCTCCCAGGTCTCCCCCAATCCCCATCAACCCATACCTCTGGCCTCACACCACCCCTGAGCCACTGGTTTATCTCCTAATTTTCCTGTTGTGTTCCCCACTAGCCCTTGGCACTGGCAGGATTTCTGAGAAGGAAACTGTGTATCCTATGTCATGACAGACCCTGGCGAGCTCCCTGAATCTTGCCTGTATCTCTAGCTCGCTAGTTCCCTCAATGTCATTTGTACCCAGGTGGACCAGTATGTCTGGGGAACCCCCACAGTCCTTTGCCAGCTGATATACCTCGTGCTTAGCCCTGTGCACCGTTAGTCCAGGGAAGCATCTTGTTCTAACTGGCCAGGCTTCTCCCTCCCTATCCCATATATACAATAATACAGTATAGTACAATGACAATAAAAGTGCTCATTTTTGAAATACGTGCACACAGTAAATGTTCTAGAGGGCACCTAAGTGCAAAATGATGCTTCATGCCCTGTTCTTGATTTATGTACATCCATAACTAGGTAGGGGCTCTGTGTTCAGTGGAGAAGCATATGACTCTGTATTGCTAGGCTCATTGCATATGACATTCAAGCCCACCACATGTTTCTCCCCCATCTCTAGACTCTGCCATACATGGGCATGGCTAGTGTGCTACACAGTTCTGGGATGCATGAGCCACAGAGAATAATCCTATAACAAGGCATCAAATTTCTGCCGGCCTGATGGCGTGGAGGGCTGAGGTGCTGAGCACCTCACATCATGTCATGCTGGTCACCCATGTTCAGGAATGAGCAAGGGTTGCCAGGGGTCGATGGGAGGAAGGATTAAGCATCTGATGGACAACTCTCATTTCCCAAGGTGGGGTGGCATGTCATTTTGGTGCTTGGCTGCCACCAGCTGGAAGCCTGTGGATAGCACCATGCTTGAGATGGCAAGGAGTTTCCAGGGAGGGTGCCACAATTCCATGACATGTGTGTGCCTTCAACCACATACACACCACATGCTGCCATGACTGGGGAATGGGGGACACACATGGAAAAGTGGTTGACATAGGCTTAATGAAGTCCCGCTAGCTGGCCCTCCGTCGCATGCCACCACCTTGTCCACTGAACATGCCACTGGATTTGAATCCTGGGTGAAGGGAGGATGGCCCTCCCTCCCTCACCTAGCCTTGCCATGTGAGGCAACCCATGGGAGTCTCTGGGTCAGGGCAGGTGGGGCTGAGGTGGTCACCGGACAGGGGGTGGGGACAGGACTCAGAGAGCTGCCCATGCTGACCTGTAGGAAAAAGCAATGTGGAAAAAGGGGCAAAAAAACAAGGCTTCAAAGTGTACCCAACCTATGGCCAGCGGAAACACATGACTCATTAGCAGAGCAGGGAACATGGTATAACTGTTCACAGCAGCCCCTGATAGCCTGTTCGGCCAGTCTGTCCTGCACATTCTTAAAAATTTGCCATGCTATAACCTGTGATCTCAGTAGCAACATCACCAGGGACAAAGCAATTTTCTGTGGAAGGAAACCTTCTGATTCAAGACCACTGCTCAGAAGAAATCTCAGCCTAATGAGTAGAACACCACCTGTGACTCAAGGATCTACTGCCATAGGGGAGGAAAATGTGCTAAGAAAAATCAAACATTCAGGAGCAGTCCAGAAAAGGAGTAGATCAGTTGAACAGGTGAAGTCCCCAGAGTGACTGAAGACAGCAATACCAGCAAAGGCCAAAGTAAGGGAAAATTTGAAAATCTATTCAAAAATAAATAACTAGCTACTGTACTGTATACTCTGCAAAACCAATGAAACCAAACTGTGCTCTTGTTGTTTCTTGTGCTGCTGATGAAAGTTTCTGTAACTCTCCCAGGTCATGCCTGAAAATAGGCATATGTATAACTAGTGTATTTTCCTGATATTAAAAATAGATAAACAAATAAATTGATAGATACACTGTAGTTGATGGAGTACACAAAATAACTCTGCACATTATATGAATGATAGTGAAATGCAGTAATGCAGTTATTTGAAACGCACTTTTAAAGTACACTGCTCTGGCTTGGTCCTGATGCTGTTTTTGTTTCTGTTTCACAGTTTAAGCTGGTGCACAGAATGGAAGATTATGGGACATCCAGTGACAGTGAAAACAGTCCAAAAAGCCAGGAGGAAGTCCCTCACTGGTCCACAAAGAGATCTGGACAGGTGCAGGAGCTCAGCGAGGACATTCCAGAAACTGTACAGGTACCTGTGCCGGTACCTGCTGAGCAGGACTCTGATCATTTGACTGGTGAGGGCCATCTTCAAATAAGCAGGGAAATGGAGCAGGTAATAAATAATGAGCCTGAAGAGAGGGATGACTCATGGGTGGATATGGATCATAATGGGTTGTGGACCAAAATGAGCATGTCCCAGAGGAACAAGTTGAAACTGAAGTGATGCCAACAATTTGCCAGATCCTGTCATAGTAAAAGCTGAACCATGCAGCATGGCCGAGAGGGTCCTGAGCATTGCACATTGACAGATACAATTTGAGCGCAAGCTGGATCTAGTACTACAGCTGATATGGAGGCAAAACACCATGTGCAGTCCAGTGTTGTCACATCCCAGGGAGTCATCCTCACCTGTGTCATTCATGTAGCTCCATTAATGTGGGGAGACAATTCCCAGCAGTGGGAGCAGTGAGGGCACATCATTACTTAGTTCTGAAAGTTCCCCACGTGTGCCCAGTCTTGAGAGAAGTGACAAAAATAACAGCACACCTGCTGCCACCGAAACTGAGTTTGTGCCAATCAGCGAGGCAAGAAATCTAGAACTGGTGACAATGGCAGGCCAGACAGGGTAGCAACTCTTGTAGTTGGGACACTGGTGCCTCTGCATCAATATTTGTTTTGGGGGAAGAATGTTAATTAGGATGGGAGTAGAAGAAAGAGACTGATACTAAGTGCCATTTGCCACAAGGTTTTGCGTATTGTCTGGCAGCATTTGGAGGTAAGTAGCAGACATGTGAAATCAATATGTGACAAAATCAGTGAACAAGTGCCCAATCTAAGAATGACTGGCAGCCTTACAAACACATAAACTGATGTCACTGTATGTAGTGAGCCTTCCCATTGAATTACAATGAGCTTAGCTACACTGTGCTCAGCATACGATCTTAGTGTTCTGTGTGTGATTAAAAAGCCATTTTGAATTTCAGCACCATACACTATGTCACATTAGTGTTTCTATGTTGTTTTATACTGTGTTTGAAAATTTAATAAAAAAAGTAAAAACAAAAGTCTTGTCTAGTCTAGTCCTCACTATCAGCTCATTTGCTGTACAGTATAAGTTCACATGATGCATAGGCTGAACCCTTCATAATGTAGGGGCTGCCTCAAAAAGTGCTGCAGTTGGAGTCTGTACTGTACTACATTTGGTGATGAATATCAAAAATAATACACATGAACATTTAGTAGTAGTTGCCATTGCATGATGACACAAAGCACATCTTCTTGACCTGGAAGAACACTACTTTATTCAGCTGTGAGCTGTGTGGGAAATTCTATATTGCACTTGATATCTGTAACAACGTGGACTTTTTGCTCAATTCTGTGGGAGGTGAAACTAACTACCCTTGGTAATTGCTTTTTATTTACATATTTCTTTAGTGTTTAACCAAGAAGGGGCTTGCAGACTCTGTTTATCTTGTGAGTAACTTCAGAAGGATTTAAATACTGCATTTGGGTAGACCCTTGGCGGTAGCTAGATTGTCTACTAGAATTTTCTGACAGTTAAACTATTTTTAAATAAATTACAGGTGGCTGAGGAGTGAATAAGGAGCTTGCAAACTCTGCTTATCTTGGAAGTAACTTCACAAGGGTTTGAATACTGCATTTTGGTTGTCCCTTGGGGGTAGCTGAATTGACTACTAGGACTTTGGGACAGAAACTATTTTTAAATAATTAACTGGTGCATAGGATTTTGTGATAGTTAAACTATTTTTAAATAAGTTACTGGAGGTTAGCTGAATTACTATAAAGGGCAGTACTCACCAGTGTGGTGGAGCAGTGGTGTATTTGATTGTTTCTAACAGTCACCTGTGGTTGTGGACTACCCACCCCCCCCCCAGGCGTGGCATTTCCTTTATAGCCAAAGTTCTGACATCACTTCCTCAACAGGTCTTGGGGCACAACTGTCATATTCTTAATAACCCATCACAGTACATAAAGGGTAACTACACACCACAAAAATAAATTATGTATATTGCATATTGTATATTATAAGGGAGAGGGACATGTGGGGAGTGGTGCAATGCACTGGCTGTGGGGCAGCAGTTTTCCAGGAGACATTCTGGAAACTGTGTTGCTGTCCTATTTTCAGGCAACTGTCAGCTCTGAGGGAGGAGATTGCCCACCTCCAGGCTGAACTGGCAAGGACTAAGGAGGCCTTCCCCACCCTAAGAGCACTACTGCCACAACCACTGCCTCAGAGGTTGCCAAGTATGAAGAGCAGTTGGACCACAGTGGGTTCTGGGAGGGTGTGGGTGGTGGAACAGAGGCGAAGACCCCTAGTTGTACCTCTACACAAATCATACGCCAGTTTGGCAGAGCAAGGTTCCTCTATGATGGCACCCTCAGTGGAGAACAAAAAGAATGCTAAGGACGTCCACAAGGAAGACCCCCAAAAGGGTGGCAAGGGACACCACAGGGGAAGAAAACAGCTTCTGATAGGGGACTCAATTGTTAGGGGGGTAAAACTGGGGAAGGGAGAGGAGAGGAAGTAAGGTGCCTGCCTGGTGTCATGGCTTGGAGGGACAAGAAGCGAATCCTCACCATTGTAGAAGCAGCATCACAGGAGAGGGAACTAGATATCATTGTCCACCTTGGGACAAATGACCTAGCCAGGCATGGAATCAGTGCGGTGCAGGATAAATTTGTGGAGTTGGGGAGGGGCCTCAGACAGGTAGCAAGCACGGTTACCTTCTCAGAGGTGCTGCCAATCCATGGCAGGGGTGAGGCTAGGGTACTGCACACCATGCAGTTTAATGAATGGTTGCAAAACTGGTGCAGAGCACAGGGCTTTGGGTTCATTGGGGACCGGGGATACACCTGAAGAGATGAAGGTCTGTACTGGCAAGATGGTCTGCATCTGTCCACGAAGGGATCCAATTTCCTAAGTGACAAGTTTAAATGCTTCCTTGGCAAGCTTTTAAACTAGCCAAGGGGGGAAGTGTGCTGATAAGAGGCAGAAAATTTCAAGTCCCCCCCCCACACAAAACATGGCAGGTAGTAAGGTAAACACTGAGGTACAGAGCTCAACAGAGGGCAGGACAGGGGTAAATGGAAAAATAGACAAGGGCAATAAGAGCAGGGATGGGGGAAAAAGGGATAAAACCAACATTAAATGAAGGGTAATGAGTACCAATGCCCATAGTCTGGGAAACAAGCTTCCTGAGCTAGTAGCCCTGATAGAAGATGAAAAATTGGATATTGTGGCAGTCACAGAAACATGGTACATAGAGAACCACGACTGGGATGTCAACATACCAGGGTACACAGTCTACAGAAGGGACGGGGAGGGTAAAAGAGGAGGTGGAGTAGCTCTATACATAAGGGAAGGGATCAAAGCTACAGAACTAAAAAGTAAAGGGGGAGGACAAGAGGCACTCTGGGTCACCTTGGAGACAGGGAATGGCATCACAATCCACACTGGGGTTGTATACAGACCCCCATCTCAAGGGGAGGAAACGGACAAGAAAATGATAGAGGACATTCTCAAAATGGCTGAAAAAGGGGAGATACTGTTGATGGGGGACCGGAATATGCCAGTTGTTAACTGAATGACATGTACTGCAGCCACATCCAAGAGCAGGGTCATTCTCGATATCCTGCAGGGGGCAGGCCTTAGACAGCTAGTGTTGGAACTCACTCAGGAGGGAGCAATGCTAGACCTGGTACTCTCAAATGGAGAGAGGATCACAAATTTAGAAGTCAGTAGACATCTGGGCACAAGTGACCACTGCACAGTGTGCTTCACAATAAGCACAACCACAGAGACAAGCCATACAAAAACAAGGATACTGGACTTTAGAAGGGCCGACTTTGGCATAATGGGTGAATACCTGAGGAATGCACTAGCAAATGGCCAAAAAGGAGGGTGGAAGAACAATGGAGAAAAATCAAAACTGCTATCATAGAGGCAACAAGCCTTTGTGTGGGACAAATAAAGAAAACAAAGCGGAATAAAAAACCACTATGGTTCTCAAAAGAGGTGGCAGGGAAAGTTAAGAAGAAAAAGGCTGCATTCAAAAAGTATAAGGAATCACAGAAGGAGCACGACAGGGAACTGTATCAATTAAAGCAGAAAGAAGTGGGGAAGGCAGTCAGAATAGCAAAGGCCCAAACCAAGGAAAAAATAGCCAACTCAGTTAAGAAGGGGGATAAAACCTTTTATAGGTACATTAGGGAGCATAGAAAGGTTAAGGGAGGAATAGTGAAGATTAATAAAGGAGAGCGGAGGTGGGCAGAGGGAGACAGTGAAAAGGCAGAGATACTGAATGGATACTTTCACTCAGTATTCACAAAAGAAGATGAGGAGGAGTTACCTAAACTAGACAATAGAAGCACTCTGGGTAGGGGGGTTGACACCAGTCCATTTACAGAAGAAAGAGTCCTAAAAGAACTCCTAAAACTCAAGGTGGACAAAGCAATGGGGCCTGATGGGATTCACCCCAGAATCCTAAAAGAACTAAGGGAGGACCTAGTGACACCACTGACCATACTTTTTAACAAATCATGGGAGGATGGGGTGGTACCTGAGGACTGGAGGAGGGCAGCTGTGATTCCCCTTCACAAAAGTGGGAGCAAGGCAGAAGCAGGAAACTGCAGACCTGTAAGTTTGATTTCAGTGGTAGGGAAAATGATGGAATCACTTCTGAAAGAAAGAATTGTTGAGTACCTAGAGGCCAGTGGGGTACAGGACCCAAAGCAGCATGGATTTACAGCAGAAAGGTCATGTCAGACAAATCTAATTGATTTCTTTGACTGGGTGACTAAAGTAATGGACCAGGGAGGGGCTGTGGATATGGCCTACCTAGACTTTAGCAAGGCATTTGACACAGTCCCACACAAAAGACTAATAATCAAGTTAGGCAGCCTGGGAGTGGGTTCCAGGGTGGTAGCCTGGGTAGCAAACTGGCTGCACAACAGGACACAGAAGGTAATAGTGAATGGAACACATTCCAAAGAAAGGGGGGTTACTAGTGGAGTACCTCAGGGCTCAGTACTGGGCCCAGTCCTCTTTAACATCTTTATAGGTGACATTGCAGAGGGTCTGGAGGGAAAGGTATGCCTCTTTGCAGATGACAAAAAGATCTGTAACAGAGCTGATACACAAGGGGGTAGAAAGGATGAGAAGAGACTTGTCAAGGTTGGAGGAATGGTCAGACATATGGCAACTTAGATTCAATGCAAAGAAGTGCGAAGTAATGCACCTTGGAAACAAAAACCCAGGAGTAGAGTACACAATAGCAGGGGAGGTACTAACAACAACAAAAATGGAAAGGGACTTGGGGGTAGTCATATCAAATGACTTAAAGGTGGGTAAGCAATGTAAGAAGTCAGTAAGGAGAGCCTGGGGGATACTAGGATGCATAGGAAGTGGCATCACAAGTAGAAAAAGGGAAGTGGTTATCCCTCTGTACAGACAGTTGGTGAGACCCCATCTGGAATACTGTGTGCAGTTTTGGAGAACCCATCTACGCAAGGACATAGACAGGATGGGAGCAGTCCAGAGGAGGGCAACTAAAATGGTGCAGGGTCTGCATCAGAAACCATATGAAGAGAGACTGAGAGAGCTTAATATGTATACTCTTGATGAAAGGAGGGACGGGGGGGACATGATAGAAACATTCAAGTACTTCAAGGGACTCAACAAAGTCCAGGAGGGTAGCATCTTTCAGAAAAAGAGATGTGTAAGAACAAGGGGGCACAGTTTAAAGATAGAGGGGGGACGGCTCAGGGGTAATGTGAGGAAATTTTTTTTCACAGAGAGAGTGGTGGATGCATGGAACCGTCTTCTTTGGGAGGTTGTTGTGTCTAAAACAGTGGGGGAATTCAAACATGCATGGTACAGACATACGGCAATTGTAGAGGGGGTTCAGGAAGTAGGCTGTTGGTTAACTAGAATCTGCAGCTTATCCAATAAGAAGGGAAAAGGGCAGACTGGGTGGGCCAAGTGGTCCTTATCTGCCGTCAAAGTCTATGTTTCTTTGTTTCTATGTCTATATACAGTGCATCTGTAGGACAGTGGGGTGTGCATTTCCCCTTTAGTTGTTTGACAGCTTGGAGCCTGCATCCCTGCATACAGGAGTACTTATTCTCTTGTATGCCTTGTGAGATGCCATAACAAGGTGAAGACAAAACAGGCATGGTCACCACCACCCATGTATATGGCCTGTGCCCCGTCCTCCCATGACTAATGGCCCTCTAGCTGAAGGGCCACCAGTATCAGGACCCAG
Organism: Neoceratodus forsteri; assembly: GCA_016271365.2. NCBI lineage: Eukaryota > Metazoa > Chordata > Ceratodontiformes > Ceratodontidae > Neoceratodus > Neoceratodus forsteri. Next base: position 647,168,585 of record CM057449.1, read on the forward strand.
ACAGCTGGGTATGGGACAGAAATGCTGATACCTGTAAGTATATACAATTCACAATATACTGTATGGTATGATTTAATAATTAAATATGAATTAATATTTATGCTGGAGGACCATCAGTACCAGGGCCATGAGAGCCGGGTCTAGGTTATGGAGATCCTCAAACCAGTAAGTACCGTATACTGTATGCAGGTCATAGTATGTAGCTCAGCACACCATATGCTGTATGGTATTGTTTACAAATTAAATGTGAATTAATTTTTGGTTTGCACAGTTGAAAATGAAACTGTGTGGTTAAGTGTTATTAAATGTAGTGATATCACTATTAGATCATACAGTAAAAAATATCTGCTACATTGTGTCAGCACAGTGTTTTCAAAATGAGAAAAGTATACAGTTACTGTTTACATTTTCTTATACATTACAGTGACACACTGGAGCAGTGTGAAGCATCTCTGTGCACCAACAAGAAACCCAGGCATTCCTATATGGCTTCCAGCACCCAACGGGAACTGTCTCTGTCCCCACTTTGCTTGCCTTGGTGGAGCCTGATCTTTGTGAAGACCAGGTGATGAGGCCACTGTGGCTGGCTACCCATCCATATGGAGTAAGTACAGTACTTGGTTGCAACTTATCATTTATTTGAATCAGTGCTCTGTATTTGTACTTTTGAATTTACTAAATTCAGTAACTGAGTTACTGTACAGAAGATACAGGATTAGGCAGGGTCAGGCTGTAAAAGTTACATGCATTACACAATAGTTCTGTACTGTCTGTACTGTGTTGCACATTATTGTCCTTCGTTTATCACCTTTTTATTGCTACTGTACTGTGCACAGTCTTGCACTTTTGAATTTATTAACTAAATAGTAAACATGCCTTGAGCCTGCTTACCTGCACTGTGCTGTGTACAATATGTAAAACAGTATTACTGCACTGTATTTTTCTTGCAGGGAAAGATTTGAACAATTGCACTCTAACTGGTGGAGGGGAAGGCAACTGAGGCACTGCAGTGAGTAGCCAGCAACAGACTCCTGGGTGACCTAGCTGGAGAAGATCTGGCAGGCAAGTGAGGCAGGGACCAAGGCAGAGCCAGAGGGGCTGAAGCTGAAGCAGCACCACTCCCAATGGCTATCGAGGTAATGGCTATTGAGGCAGTGGACTAAAAGCCCACGCTGGAACACCAGGGCTTCTTTGTTGGTGCAGCAAAAAAAAAAAATAATAATAAAAGAAATAAGAGGCAGCAAAAAAAAATAAAAAATGGTCCAACAAACTCAATTACTGTTGTCAGGCTATTAATTCTAACCATACTAATATATTTTCGGATGTTAAAGTGTGCAGACAAAAAAGGTAAAGAGGGTTTTTAAGGGGTGAATCTGTGTGCTATCTTTGAAACTGCAGGCAGTCATTTCACTGTTTGCAAGTGCCTTCATTTCAGAGACATCACACACACTGTGAAAGAACCCAGGACTATGGCATTTCTTGATGCATTGACAAGAAATTCAGACACATGTTCCCAAAAGGATCCGCTGACACCTTCCAAATGACGATGCATCTGTGTGATATCTTTGAAACCACAGGCAGCCATTTCAGTTTCCAAGTGCCGTACTATCAAAGACATCACACATGAACACACCCACGACAATGGCATTTCTTAGTGTATTAACAAGAAATTCAGAATACATGTTTCCAGAAGCGTTCCCTGATGTCCTCCAAATACATGGGTTCAAACAAAACAAGCATTTGTCAATGCCAAGTGTTGCTTGCTGTCATTAGCAGTGGAAGTACAGGAGATAGACAGATGCAGTATAGGAATGGCATTGATGTATTGAACTGATGTCAGCTCCACTCCCACCTTGCAGAGATGGACAGACATTGGGGTGTGCCTTTGGGTTGTCACCCATAACAGTCATGACATTTCACCTAACCCTACCCTGTAGACACTTAAAAGTGTCGAGAAATGCTTTGGACTGTTTGGGCTTTACACTCACCTCATTCCATAAGAAAATACACAGACATGGGTGCAGTATAGGAGAATGGGGTGAACTCTGGGACAAAAGGGTCCAAGGCACACCTCAATGCCTACCACTGGCTGCAGGGTAGAGGTGGAATGGCATGAGCATTACTGTCGACAATCCCAAGTCACACCCCTGACACATGTCAGTCCCTATAGGGTAGGGCATTATGGTCAAAACCCTAACACCCTGGATGTTTCTTGGTATTTTTACTTCAAGTTTTCAACATGGGCTTTTTGTGACCCCGCCACATGAACAGTGACACTATCAGTTTGTTGGCTGAAAGGTGATTTTGCACAGCGACTGCGCCACTTAGCACCATGGGTGCAAAAAGACATTTTGAACAGGACATGAAAAATGGCACTTGTACTGTTCATGAAAGATGTGTAAAAAATGGCAATACTGGAAATCTGGAGTGAAAATATAAACAAGCATTTGTCAATGCCGAATGTTTGCTTGCTGGCATTAGTAGTGGACGTGCAGGAGTTAGACAGATGCAGTATAGGAATGGCATTGAAATATTGAACTGACACCAACTCCACCCTCACCCTGCAGAGATGGACAGGCATTGGGGTGTGCCTTTGGGTCGTCGCCCATGACGGTCACAACATTTCACCTCGCCCTACCCTTCAGACACTGACAAGTGTCGAGGTGTGCATTGGGGTGTTTGTGTTTACATTCACCTCATTCCATAAGGAAATACGCTGAAATGGGTGCAGTATAGGAGAATGGAGTGAACTCAGGGGGCAAAGGGTCCAAGGCGCACCTCGATGCCTGTCACTGGCTGCAGGGTAGGGATGGGAGTGGAATGGCATGAGCATTAGACAATCCCAAGTCACACTCCTGACATCTGTCAGTCCCTACAGGGTAGGGCGTTATGGTCAAAAACCCTAATGCTCTGGGTGTTTCTTGGTATTTTTATTCCAAGTGTTCCACGTGGGTTTTTTGTGACCCCACCGCATGAACAGTGACACTATCAGTTTGTTAGGCGAAAGGTGATTTTGCACAGCGACTTCGCCATTTGGCGCCACAGGTGCAAAAACACATTTTGAACAGGATGTAAAGAGTGACAGGTGTACTGTTCATGAGGAGGTGCAAAAAATGGCATTGTTGAAAATCTGGAGTGAAAATATACAAAAACTGGTGATGTCATGAGCGTGCATAGAAACTGCGCAATGTGCACCCATAATGTAATTAGTTTGGGGAATTTTTACAGCAGATTTTCAACATAGGCATTTTGGGACCTCACTCATGATCAGTGTCACTGTCATTTTCTTAATCTGTCCCGAACACTAATTTCCCACAGCGACCGCACTATTCTGCGCTGGAAGTGCAAAAACACAAATCAGCCAGGGTGTGAAAAATGACAGCTGTACTGTTCATAAGGTGGTGTGGAAAAATGTAAATGTTGAAAATCTGGGCTGAAAATATTACAAATTTGTGAACTTATGAGGGTGCACGGAAATTACACAATGCACACTCGTAACAGTCATTTAATGGACTTTTGTCACCAAATTTTTAACATAGTCATTTTAACACCTCTGCTCATGAACAGTGTCACTGTAATTTTCTTACTGTGTCCCGAGCATTGATTTCACACACCGACCATGCCACAGTGCGGCATGTGCGCTACATGTGCGAAAACACATTTTGGGTGAGATGTGAAAAATGACAGCTATACTGTTCAAAAGGAGGTGTGGTGAAATGGCAATGTTGAAATTTGGAGTAAAAATTTTAAAAAATTCTCAAAGTTACGAACATGCGTAGGAACTGCGCAACGCACACTCGTAAAACAGTAATTTTGGGGAACTTTTTCACCAAATTTTCAACATAGGGTTTTGGAGGGCCTATCTCATGAACTGTGACACCGTCGTTTTGTTAATCAGTCCCGAAAGGTGGTTCCGCGCAGTGACCGCGAAATCACCTTTCGGGACTGAATAACAAAATGACAGTGACTGAGTTCATGAGGTGTTGTCCTAAGAACCCCATGTTGAAAATTTGGTGAAAAATATCCCAACAATGGCCGAGATATGCACCAAAGTTTAAAAAAAAAACATTTATGCCATTATACAGCTTACCGGCATTTCTTCAGTTCATGGTTGGCTTTGAAGAGTGCAGACATGTTCTCGGTCCACCAAAGATCATTGCACTGGGCTCCAGAGGTAAGTATGGGAGTCAGGGGCAGTGTAGGTAGATGGAGTGCACAGAGGGTAGACACAGGTTGGGGAAGGGGGGCAAGACAGTCAATGAGGGACAGTTTTTTCTTACAAATGTCTTTTTCTTTTTTTTTGAAGATGACATGAGACTTTTGCCACACTGGGGTGGGCTCCCAGCGTGGCAGCTGTAAGTTTGTTTGGGGGGCAGTGAAGCAAATGGGGGATTGGGCACCCTGCTGGCCATTCGACTTTGCCACGCTGGGGTGGGCTCCCAGAGTGGCACCTGGAAGTCTGTTTTTGTGGGGCTACATTGGAGCCGATGGGGGATTGTGCACCCCCGTCAGTCATACAGACTTTTGCCATGCTGGGGTGGGTTCCCAGCATGGCACCTGGAAGTCTGTTTGGGGAGTGGAGCCGAGCGGGATTTGGCACCGCCATTGGCCATACAGTGTGGGGGGGAGCACATGAGCACGCTGGGGTGGGCTCCCAGCATGCTACTTGGGTGTTTGTTGGGGGACCAAGAAAAAAATGGAGCTGTCTATGTCAGCTGTTCAGATGCAGTGCTGACGTGTAGGCACTTTGCATACTGCCAATGGCATTACGTAAATTGGCTGCCAACAGCAGAATGCAAATTGCCTACATGTTACCACCACTGATTGTAGCGGTCTTTTGCTTTAAACTCTACGCCACTGCATCTGAACTGCTGTCATAGACAGCTCGGACATTTATTGGTGCAGTGAGGCCGTGTCTGCAAGAAGGAACAGGGCATTGTAAGCGGGGTGGCACACCTACAAAAATTCATGTGGTGGCACTGTGTTTCTTGCACATGAGTGCAAGCAAACATAAAAAACTGGTGGTCATGAGTGTGCATAGAAACTGCGCAATGCACACCCGTAATGTAATTAGTTTGGGGATATTTTACAGCAGATTTTCAATGTATGCATTTTGGGACCTCCGCTCATGATCAGTGTCACTGTGATTTTCTTAATCTGTCCCGAACACTAATTTCCCACAGCGACTGCGCTATTCTGTGCTGGAAGTGCAAAATACATTTCGGCCAGGGTGTGAAAAATGACAGCTGTACTGTTCATAAGGGGGTGTGGAAAAATGCCAATGTTGAAAATCTGGACTGAAAATATTATGAATTGTTAACTTACGAGGGTGTGTGGAAATTGCACAATGCATGCTCATAACACAGTCATTTTATGGATGTTTGCCACAAAATTTTAATATAGCCAGTGTAAGACCTCTGCTCATGAACAGTATCACTATGATTTTCTTAATCTGTCCCAAACATTGATTTCGCTCACCGACCATGCCACTGAGCGCTACATGTGCGAAAACACATTTTGGGCAATATGTGAAAAATGACAGCTATACTGTTCATAAGGAGGTGTGGCAAAATGGCAATGTTGAAAATCTGGAGTGAAAATATTAAAAATGCTCGAAGTTATGAGCGTACTTAGGAACTGGCAAAGCACGCTCATAAAACAGTCATTTTGGGGAATTTTTTCACCAAATTTTCAACATACGGTTTTTGTGGGCTTACTTCATGAACAGTGGCACTCTGATTTTCTTAATCTGTCCCAAACATTGATTTTGCACACCGACTACACCACTGTGCACTACAGGTGCGAAAACACATTTCTAGGGAGATGTGAAAAATGACAGCTGTACTGTTTATAAGGAGGTATGGTAAAATGGCAATGTTGAAAATCTGAAGTGAAAATATTAAAAATGCTCGAAGTTATGAGCAGGAACTGTGCAACGCATGCTTGCAGAAGTCATTTTTGGGAATTGTTTCACCAAATTTTCAACATAGGGTTTTTGGGGGACTACCTCATGAACCGTGACATTGCCATTTCTCGAATTGGTCCCAAAAGGTGATTCTGTGCAGTGACAGTGAAATCACCTTTTGGGACCAAATAACAAAATGACAGTGACTGAGTCCATAAGGTGGGGTCCCAAGAACCCCATGTTGAAAATTTGATGAAAAATATCCCAAAAATGGCTGAGATATGCACCAAAGTTGAAAAAACCTAATTATGCCATTATACAGCTTACTGGCATTTCTTCCAGTTTATGATCGGCTTTGAAGAGTGCAAATATGTTCCCGGTCCACAGAAGATCATCGCGCCCAGGCTCCAGAGGTAAGTATGGGGTGAGGCGGGTGGTGTGGGGAAGTGGAGTATGCAGATGGTGGGCGCGGGTCGGGGGAGGGGGGCAAGAGAATTAACGAGGGACTTTTTTTTTTTTCTAAGTTTTTTTTTAAACACAATGGGGGACTTTTGCTATGCTGGGGTGGGCTCCCAGCGTGGCACCGGGAAGTTTGTTTAGAGATGGGCAGTGGAGCAAGTGGGGAATTGGGCACCCCCGTCGGCCAAGGAGACTTTTGCCACACTGGGGTGGGCTCCCAGCATGAAAGATGAAAGTTGTTTGGGGGCAGGAGCTGACTGGTATTGAGCACCCCATCAGCCATACAGTGCTGGGGGGGACGCATGAGCTGAGGGTGGTTGGGCACCCCTCGTAAACAAATAAATAGGGGAGGTGCATTATGTTGATGAGAGATTGGGCTACCCCATCGGCAAATGAACTGGGGAGGTCATGCCAACAGGGGGATTGGGCACCCTGTTGGCTTTTTTTTATTGAAATGTTTCACCAGGAAGGCACTGAGCGGCAGGTGGCGGCTTTCCGTTGGCCTTGTGGGGACTGTGAGGCCAACAGAGAAGCGTCACGCATAGGACACCACACAATCAGCTGTTTGGTAGCTTGTAATGCCAAAACAGCAGATTAAATCAGTATTTCAATTCTTACATTCTGGCATGCTCATTAACTGCTGTGATTGACATGCTCCTCTATTGGCTGTGTGAGACCAGCCCTAGAATGAACTGCTGGTATTTGCTGTACATGACCACGCCTCCACCGCCTCGCTTTTGCAGGAAGCTGACGGAATGTGTTTTTTTGCGCATGCGTGCAAGCAACACAAAAAGTAAAGTGGTTTTCAATGGATGGATTTGTGTGTTATCTTTGAAACTGTAAGCTGTCTTTTCACTGCTTCCCAGGGCCTCACTTTCGAAGACATCACACATAAAAGCAATGATGTAATTTCTTCATTTATTATCAAGAAATTCAGGATACATATTCCCAAAAGGGTCCCCTGATGTTCCCCAAATGCCTGGGTTCAAACAAAAAAGTAGTTTTTGATGGGTGCATCTCTGTGGTGCATTTGAAACCATTGGTCTTTCCCTGCTTCCAAGTGTCTCAGTTTCAAAAACATCATAGAAACATAGAAACACAGAATTTGACGGCAGATAAGGATCACTTGCCCCACCCAGTCTGTCCATTTTTCCCTACCTACATTATTCCCACAGACCATACTTGATCTACAGCCAGTTCTTTCTCCCTCCCTCCCCCTTCTTTTCCACTGTAATTCTCTTGTGTCTATCCCATGCATTCTTGAACCCCATCATGATTTTTGCCCATCCACCACTGGAAAGCTGTTCCAGGAATCCACCACTCTTTCTGTGAAAAAGTACTTCCTCACATCTCTCCTGAATCTTCCCCCTTCCTGCATGTCCCCTTGTTCTGGAGCATGTTTTTTTGTCTGAAAAATACTTCCCTCCTGTACCTTATTTGCCCTGTGAGGTATTTAAAGGTCTCTATCATATCCCCCCCCTCCCTCCTCTCTTCCAGGGTGTACATATTGAGATCCCATAGTCTCTCCTCATAGGGCTTTTGATGAAGGCCCTACATATTTTAGTTATCTCCTCTGGACTGCCTCCACTCTATACCCTTATGAAGATGAGGCCTCCAGAACTGGATGCAGTACTCTAGGTGCAATCCTACCGGTGAGCTATACAGAGACAACATTACCTCCTTCTTTCTGCTAGGGATACCCCTCCTTATCCACCCCAGCATTCCGCTACCCTCCTGACTGCCTAGTTATACTGCCTAGCCATCTTTAGGTCATTAGCTATGATTACCCCAGGTCTCTTTCCTGTTTGGTAGTCATCAATACTACTCAGCCCATTGTGAACTCTGCCCTTGGGTTTCTGTGACCTAAGTGCGTTATTTTGCACTTTAGTCATTGAAACCCAGTTGCCATATCCTTGACCTCTGCTCTAGTTTTCTCAGGTCTCTGCTCATCCTTTCCACTCCCTGGACACATAACAGTATCCATAACTATGGCATTTCCTGGTGCATTGATAAAACATTAAGGGTACATGTTCCCAAAAGGGTCCCCTGACATCCCCCAGATGCCTGGGTTCATATGATAGGGGTGCAGTGGTTTTTGAGGGGTACATTTGTGTGCTATCTTTGAAACCACAGGCTGTCTGTTCCCTGCTTCCCAGGGCCTCAGTTTTAAAGAAATCACATATAAAAGCACCCGTATTTATGGCCTTCCTTGGTGTAGTAATGAGAACTTCAGGATATACGTTCCCAAAAGGGTTCCCTGAGCATCAGTAGATGCCTGGGTTCAAGCAATAAGGGTAAAGTGGTTTTTGAGGGGTGTATCTGTGCACTATCTTTGAAACCACAAGATGTTTTTTCCCTGCTTCCTAGCGTCTCATTTCAAAGACATCACACATGAAAGCAACCATAACAATGACATTTCTTGGTGTATTAACAAGAAATTCCGAATACATGTTCCCTGAAGGGTTCCCTCCTAGAATATTGAAGGAAAACATGTGTGTGCTACATTACACAGTACCCTTCAAGATGAAGCAAGACCTTTTCTTTCTTCTGAGGTTCATGTCAGCGGGTGAAGCACTGCTGATGCTTGTGCATTAAGAAATGCTGAAAATGCCACCCTGTGGCAGTGCGATGCAATGACATGAGAAAAAAAATTAAATAGTACTGTGCCATGGTTGTGACACAGATGTGATGCAATCAGAGGTGGAAGAACCGTAGTGTATCAACGACACGCCACTGCACTGTCTCATGGCAGAAAACAACATGATGCTGGCCACATTTGTGTGAATCTCAGAAACAAGTATACAGAAAATCAGCTCTCCTCATGCAGAACCCAGGCTAGGCACCATTCTTTCAATCATTCATTAATATTTATTTTTTCACTCCAGCTTTTTGGCCCATTGAGCCATCACCTGCTCCTTCTATCAGGCCCCTGCCCGTGTCCAGCCCCATTGCCCACTTCCCCACCATCAGGCTGGTGATGACGCATACAGTTCAGAGTCCATGGAGCTAATGACTGTCATACAGACAGCTTGCGGTGCATTTCTTCTTCTGTTTCCACTTTTCCCTAATCCCTCCCACCTCCCCTGATATTGCACAGTCCCTCTGGTGCCTTGGTTGCTGCAGAGGATGTTGGACTGATACCGCTCCTCATGATGAAGCAGGCTCCCTGGCTCATCATGAGGGGATGCTGCTGTTTCAGAGCTCGGAGATTTCCCATCCCATTCCGGCTTGTGCTACCCAGCCCAGATTGCACCAATCCTGGCTCCCTGGGCTTGCTTCCAAATCTGGGTCTCCAGCAGAAAACACCAGTGTGCTTTCACTGAGCCATTAGGCAGCCCCATTTATTCATGCATTCATTTATTAACTAGGTGCAGGTTCCAGGGTATTTATTTATTTATTTAGTGGTTGTTATAAGGTAAGTACACTAGACAAAAGAGATTGCATTATTCAGGTACAAACTGAGAAATTACAGTTAGATAAGAACATCAGAAAACTGGCTATAATACAATACAAAAACAGACACTGATACATTTTGGCAATTAAAGACACAGTACAGGTAACAAAGAATAAACAATACATATTAGAGCACTGGAATACCTTTGAGCACAAGAGCTCTCTTAATAGAGGTTCCGTGTCAGTTTACAGAATTACAATCAACACAAAGACAGAGCAAACGGAGCACAATTCCAGAAGAAATATTTGTCTAATAGTCAAAATAAACTATAATACAGCAGAGAAGTGCACAAGAATTAGATGTAGACAAGTAAGTCAGTAGATAATCTACAGGTGGGGACAAGACATATTATTTGACTATTTAATGTAATCAACACTCTTAGAACAAAGGTATAGTTAGGTACAGGAGAATATATACTTCAAAAGCAAATGTTCCCAAAATGTAGATCTAGATATCTGATGCATAGGGCTACAGTGGCTGTCAGGAGTGAAGAAGTTCCAGAACTTTGGTGCAAAGCAAGAGAAAGCAAGGTCACTCAAGCTAGGTAGAGTGACTTTTAAGGGTGGACAGTCTGACGCTGGAATCTTATGGCATAGGCACACAGTGTCACTGTTAAAAATAAAGTTTAGATGGTGGGGGGTTGGTGGTGAAACATATCTATTAGGCATCTGATATTAACTGCATGTATAGACGTAAGGGAATGCTAGTCTAATCCAGAATAAAAGGTGCAGTGATGTGTAAAAGAAGTTACAGCCAGTGCAAAATGAAAGATGCTTTTATATATGATATTCCATTTTCTCAGGTTTGATTTGAAGGTGTAGCAGTAGTTCAGCTTAGGTAGCAAGATACCTTGGGCAATAGCCAGGCAAGCTTTAGGGACCAAGTTGTTCCTAATTCTGTAAGATAGTCCCAATCTAGAATTTACAGACCTGCACACATCAGATACATGCAGGGAAAGTCAAGTGAAGGGTCCAGTGTAACTGACAGATACTTAAAAGAGGTTACAGAAAGAAGAGAGGAGCCATAAAGACAGGTGATCAGTAATAGGGCAGGACAGCTTCCAAGTTTCGGTGTTGATCCAAACAGCATAGCCTGCATCATAATGGTATGCAGGACCAGTTTGTTCTGATATAACCAATGTGGAATAACCCAAACACCATCACAAATTACACACCTATTTCTGTACTGCCAGTACTAAATAAAATCTTGGAAAAACTGGCTTTGACCCAATTGTCTGAATACTCTACTAGCTAGACCAGGGGGGTAAAGGAAACAATTGGCAGTCTAATTGATGATGCTGTCAGCGTAAACAGTGAGGTAGTGGGAGTGAGGGTGGGGGAGGCAGAGGAGAGGGATAGGTTCAAGGGTAAGGAAGAAGTTAAAAGTGCTCTTGCTGGGGAACTCCATAATCAGGGGCATAAAGTGGGAGGGGAACAGAGCGGGGCAAGACTGTGCTGTCAGGGTCAAGAGCATATCTGGCTTGACTGTGCACAAGGCCAAGCACTTGGTGTATGCCTTGGTGAAGAACTGTGGAAGATCCCCTGGCGTATTGGTGCACCTAGGCACAAATGACATAGAGGGTAATAGTGTGCAGGAGATACAGGCAAGCTTCTGGGAGCTAGCCAGAATGTGTCATGCTGTGGGGTGCACAGTGTCTTTCTCGGAGGTCCTCCTGGTGCCTACAGCAAGCGTGGTAAATAAACAAAAAATCATGGAGGTTAATGAATGGCTCAGAGCATGGTGTACGGCTAGGGGGTATGCTTTGGTGGGGGACTGAGGTGCAACTTGGGAGGACAAGGGGCTTTACGCTAGGGACAGGCTTCACTTAAATTTTTTGGGGGGGAGGTTTTGAAACTAAAACTGACAGAATTCATTGAAGCTAGGTGGGGGTTAAACTTGTGAAGGGGGAGGGCTGGGACTTGAGGCTGTTGCTCGCAGGCACATCAAGGGAGGACTTGGCCTTCTCCTCCCAGCAGGGGGGGAATGGGGGTGCTCACCTGGGCCACATGACTGTAAGAGAGGGAGCGGGAGTTTGCTGTTAACTGGTGGATCTCAGGTTGGGGGGATGGACAAGGGGCAGGGATGGAGGGTGGTCCTGATTAATGCCAGGAGCATGGGAAATAAGATGCCTGAACTTCAGACAATGCTAACTGAAGGGGATGTGGATGTGGTGGCAGTGACTTGAAATCTGGGCCACTCATTGTCACGATTGGGACCCAAACCTGATGGGGTACACTGTGTTCAGGAAGGACAGGGCTGTGGGCAGGGGAGGTGAGGTGGCACTCATCATTAGAAATGGCATTGATATATGCAGGGTGGAGGTGGGAGAGGGACACATAGAGGCACTATGAGTTACCTTGCAGACTCCTGGGAGGAAGAGGGTCAACCTGGGGTTGGTTTATAGGCTGCCCACCCAGGCTGAGAAACTCAAGGAGGGCCTGGTGGCAAATCTAAGGTAGCACTGTGATCAGGGTGGGGGTAGAACTCTGGTCTTGGGTGACCTAAACATGCCATGGGTTGATTGGGGCATTATGATATCTACATCATCTAGGGAGCAGTGCTTCCTGGACGTCTTCCAGGATGCGTTTGTCTTTCAGCTGGTGGCTGACCCGACAAGGGATAGTCACATCCTGGATGTGGTCCTGGCTAACTGTGAACTGGTTAGGAATCTAGTTGTAGGGGACCCAATGGCAGGGAGTGACCACGCCATGGTTTAGTTTTCCTTGGACCTCGGGTGAGGGGAAAATCGCACAAAAACAGTAGTGGTGACTTCAGGGGAGCAGACTTTGAGGGTATGATGGGGATTCTAAAGAGGCACTTGGAGGAGATCAGACTAGACATGGACACAGAGAGAAGGTGGGAAATTATTAAAAGAGGACTCCTGGAAGCCACCAGGGCCTGCACGAAGGTCCAACGTAAGTTTTGTAGGACCAGGAAGCTGAGCTGTTGGACCAGGGAGGTTCAGGAGGTGGTGAAGGAGAAAAGTGTGGCTTATAGGAAATATAAGTGCTCGCAAGGGGAACGCAGATGGGGAGAATACGGTAGGATATCCAAAAAGGTGACCAGGGTGGTGAGATCAGCCAAGGTGATGACAGAGTGGGGGTTGGCACAGGGGATCAGAAATGGAGAAAAAGGGTTCTTTAGGTATATCGGGGGAAAGAAGGAAAGTGAAGGGGCAGATTAGCAGACTGAGGACAGGGAGTGGGTGGGCCGAGGAGGCCAGAGAGCAGGTGGAGGTACTTAATGAATACTTTGCCTCAGTTTTCACAAGGGATGATGGAGGGTCACCACCACACAGGGGGAAAATGGACTGGGAATGAGGAATGGAGGGAGCTCTCTGACATTGAAATCCCAGTTGGAAGGGTGAGGGAGGCTCTTAATCCATGAGAACAGACAAGGTGCCAGGTCCAGATGGCATTCATCCCAGGGTGCTAAAGGAGATGGCAGATGTCCTTGTTGCACCTTTGTCAGACCTTTTTAACTCCTCCCTCCAGACGGGCTGGGTGCCTCAGGATTGGAGGATGGATCATGTTGTGCCTATCCATAAAGGTGGCTCATGGGATGAGCCAGAGAACTGCAGGCCTGTCAGCCTGACGTCGGTGGTGGGTAAGATGATGGAGGCCATCTTGAAGGAGAGACTGGAGGCATTTCTGGGGGAGCAGGGCCATCTGGATGATCATCAACATGGCTTCTGTTCAGGGCAGATCATGTCAGACAAACCTTGTGAAGCTCTATGATTGGGTGACGAAGGCACTGGACCAAGGAAAGCCAGCGGATGTCCTCTTCCTGGACTTCAGCAAGGCATTTGACTCAGTGCCACACTCAGAGTTGTTGGACAAGCTGGGGGAATGGGGGTTGGGGAAAGGATGGTGAGGTGGATAGGGAGTTGGCTAGCTGGGTGGTTTCAGAGGGTGATGGCTGGGGGGGGAGGTATCATCTCCAAGGAGGGTCATTAGCGGGGTCCCACAGAGGTCAGTGTTGGGTCCACTCCTGTTTAATGCTTACATCTCGGACATTAGGGACAGTATCAGGACTGAGATGAGCCTTTTTGCTGATGACTTGAAGTTGGGGGAAGTGGTGGATGGGGAGGAGGGCAGAAGAGCCCTACAGTGGGACCTGGATACTCTGGAGAGGTGGTCACGCACTTGGAAACTGAGGTTTAATGCTAAGAAAAGCAGTGTTCTTCATTTGGGACTCAGAAACCCTGATCAGGAGTACTTTTTGGGGGGAGAAACTTCAGGTTTCAGGGAGAGAAAAGGATCTTGGGGTGGTCGTGGATGCCGAAATGAATAAGTCTGAGCAGTGTAGGAGGGCTGCAGCTAAAGCAAATAGAATGCTTGGGTGCATTGCCAGGGGGATAATCCCGAGAAGACATGAAGTACTTCTCCCTCTGTACAGCTGTCTGGTTAGACCACATCTCAAGTACTGCATGCAGTTTTGGCACCTGTACTTGAAGAAGGACATTACACTTCTGGAAAGCATCCAGAGGAGGGTGACTAGGATGATACAGGGGCTGGGGGACAGAGCCTATGAGGAGAGACTCGATGAACTGAACATGTACTCCCTGGAGGAGAGGAGGGACAGGGGGACATGATTGAGGTCTTTAAATATCCGAAGGAAGTAAACAGGGTCAGCCTAAATAGGGGGTTGCAGATGAGGGAGGAAGGGACCACCAGGGGGCATTCCATGAAGCTGGTTGGCGGGAGGCTCATGGAGAAGACTAGGAGATGCTACTTTACAGAGAGGGTAGTGGACCCATGGAATGCACTGCCTGTGGAACTGGTGGCTGTTGATACAGTGGGGTGATTCAAGAGGGTCTGGGACAGGTATAAGGGGAAGGTGAGGAATGCCAGAACTGGATGTGAAACTCTGATGGGGGATGGGGTTGGGGGGCATTTATGGGGTATTGGGGGGGGCAACAACGGTGTCCTGACTGGGTGCTGATTCTCAAGCAGACTCAATAGACCTTTGGGTCTACTCTGCTGGCATCTTAGTATGTTAGTATAATGTTCTGTCTTCTGCTCAACATAGTTTTCTACGTGGGCATAGTACTAGCACTGCCCTAATCAAGCTTACAAAAGATTTTGCCGTGGCTATGCACAGTGGTCAACTATCTGGAGCTATCTTCATTGATTTAACAAAGGATTCTGGTACCAGGTGACAAGTCTGTAGTATACCTATGGTAAAGAATACAATATATTAAACAGTCTGGTGATATGATGAACAATGTGCAACAATCTTTGGTAGCCTTGACTCTATGCCATCATAGAAACCTAGAAGTTGTCAGTAGAGAAGGACCTCTCGGCTCACCTAGTCTGCCCTCTTTTCCCTACCTACTGTGCCACCGCAGACCCTACTTGATCTCCGGTCTCCTCCTTACCTTATTTCTAAGGTCCCCTTGTGTCTATCCTGTGCATGGTTGAATCCTGAATAAGAGCCTGCACCTTTGTTGGGGAGATGCACAACTTAGTAGTTTAAAAACTTAAGCAGATTACAGTGTACTGAGATAAAAAAAGGATAGTAAGACGAGTAAGGGGAGAAGACAGAGAGGGGTCAAAAGGTACGGTAGACTGACAGGAAGTGGTATGGGAGCCAGTATAAGAAGATAAATCAGAAAAGTGGTTATTAAAGGTATTAGCAATGGTGACAGGATTACAGCAGTTTATTCCATTTATTTCCATGTCACATAGGGTATGATTCAAACCCAGGATCCATTTGATACACTTCCAAAAATAATGTTGGTTACCAGCAGATGCACTAAGGAGATTCCAACAGGAAGATCTTTCAATAAATTGTAATGCCTTTTTGCATGCCTTTCTTGGTCATCTACAGTGCTCCCACTTTGAATGTAAAGCAGTGACTTTAAATTGCACCCAACATTAATCCCGGGCCATAAAGAGACACTGAGATCGCTGGGAAAAACTTTGAAAATGTTAAGATTTAGACAGAATTCAGTTTATATGTCATATCTTTTCTGTACTTCTTTACTCCTTTTTTTCTTTTATGCTGAGCGGAGTTTCATAAAAACAGGATCGCAATCCACTAGAGTTAATCTGCTCTGGCTGTCTGACTGCACCTGTGAGAGTGTCTTCCAAGATGGCAGTGGGGGATTCTTGGGACATTTCAGCATTACTGTGGGTACTTTGTTCCCTGATCGTTGCAGAAAGTTGTCATTGATAAGTATTAGCGTTAGTGTTTTCAGGAGGAGGTACAGTTTGCGCAAAACTTTAGATTTTGCAGCTTTATGGATGCTAAACTCTTGCTCCATGAAATCAGAGTTATTAGTATTGTGGGCAGCCCAGGGGTATTATCGAAAGGCATGCCCTTCCTCAACGCATAGGTTACATCATGGTGTGAACATGCAATGCAAACCAGAATGACCTAAATCTCCACACAGTGAACATTTAATATGTTCACATGCATTACTAAAATGCTGAAGAGAGCCACAGTTGTAACAGGATTTGAGCTGACCTGGGTAAAAGAGTATGCCTCGATCTCTCCCCAGAAAGAAACAACTGGGCAGGTGCTATATATCAGAGTCTATGAAATGGAGCTTAACATGGAATTTCCAGCCACCTGTTCAGAAGTTTTCACTGTCTATGATAGGTTCCGGTGTACCCTGAACTTCATCTTTTCCCCAGCTGATAGATAATGTCAGAGACATTTTCCCCTTCATTACAAAAAGGAATGGTAACAACTTTAAAGGAGGGTTCAGTAAGGGGTATAACTGTAAACAGAGTTAATAGGGGACTGTCTTTACGCGAATGGTATTGGCTCCAAAAAAGTTCCAATAAAGCTGCAGTCTGAAAACGAACATCAAAGGAGCTATCCCACAGATCATGAATGAGAGCATAAACATCAGAGGATGAAAACTGTAGGGACTGTTTCAGCAGCATTTTGCCAACATAGAACCTATCTGGAGGCGACTCCATGCCCCCCTTATATCTCAAACAGACTGCATTTCTGTGTTTAGCTTGTTCTGCTGGGTGATGGAAAAGACTTGCATAACTGGAGGGTCTCTATTTGTTCAAACATTTAACAGAGTCAACAGTAGAAGGAGTATCAGGACAACTAGCGGAAGGTGCTGGTACTTTTGGAACCAGGTGTTTGGCCTTGTCAGTTTCCATGCCAACGGGCGGTCTGTCATCGTTTCAGGATTTTGAGTTTGTGAAGGCTGTCTGAGTACCTGGAGCTACTGGTGCTGAGTTTGCTAGGTCTATTTCAGCCACGGTGGACATAGGTAAAGTACAGACAGCTGTTCCTGTGGATGAAAGCCCTCCGATGCATCTCCCCCAGCTCAGCACAGCAGCAGTAGCAGCTGGCAGTGCATCTTATGAAGGAGTCGGCAGCTCAGCTCAGCTGGCAGCGGCATCTGTAGAAACTGGGCTTCCCATACCAGAACCAGGTAAAAGGAGCATCCAAACTTGGAATCCAGTTGCCATGTGTAGTTTGGGTCCAGCCAGCTTTTCTTAATGCATTCTCTGGAGACCACGGTGTGTCTGGCATAGCAGCAAAATTAGTGTCTTCCAAATGTTGCTGGGTAGGGGTTGTGGGACTGGTGCACACATTCAATGGATGAGTAGTTTGCTGAAACTTTTCACCAGGTATTCTTGGAGGGCTGCAGTTGTCTTTTACATTTCTTTTTCTTGTCCAGCTTACATTTCTCTTTGAAATATTTTAATTCCTATTCTGTCATAGCAGCCAATAATTGGCACTTCTTCTCTTGAAAGTTGCTTTGGAGTTTTCTTTCAGCAGCAAGTAAACTATTGTCTGAAATATCTTCAAAGCCAGTAGTTGTGACTGGGTTAGGGGCCAGGGTAGAAGCTGAGTCCTCTGTCTCTGAGACTCCAACACCCTCACCATCATCATCCACTTCATCCCAAACCTCCCAGGAAGCAGACTGCACCCCCTGCAGCAACAGTAGGGGAATGTTTTATTATTATTGGTCAAAAAATATTAATCTTTTCCAGAGTTATTAAATTTTGAAATTGCAGGTTCTGATTAATCTCAGTTCAGTCTTTTGCATAGCTACACAGTACAAAAAGGGATTTAGGCCTCATGAAAGGGGATTTTGGCAGCTCATGAAAAGGGATCCTTAAAATCCCGTTTTGTGAGAAAAAATTTGCTTTTAATGAGCTGCCATCTTGTTTTCTTTTTTTTAGTCCAAACAAAATGTTATAACTTTGTCCACAGATGTCTTCTGGAGCATCTAAGCATGTATTCTGTTCCTGTGGGCATTCTCTACTGTTCAGTGCCTTTGGGTAACTTTACTGTTGCCTCTGGATGCTTACTTTTAAATTCAAAAATCCCTTTTCGTGACTCACTTCCAATCCCTTTGACAGCTTGTGAAAAGGGAATTTCGACTCATAAAAAAGGATTGCTGGCAAGGCCATCTGGTCTGACACCTGAAATCCATTTTCATGAGCTGTCAAAATCCCTTTTTGCAAGCTGATTCATTTTTTGTGAGCTGCCAGAATCACTTTTCACATTGCAAAAAGAGATTAGGGATTGTGCGACCAGACAACCCTGCCAGCAATCCCTTTTCATGAGACAAATTCCCTTTTCATGAGCTGCCAAAATCCCTTTTCATATCACAAAAAAAGGATTTTGACAGCTCATAAAATGGGATTGGCAGCAGGGCCATCTGGTTGCAAAACCCCTAATCCATTTTCACAATATGAAAAGGGATTTTGACACCTCGCGAAAAGGGAATTGGCTCACGAAAAGGGATTTTGACAGCTCATGAAAAGGGATTTTAAAACATGATCCCTTTTTGTGGGCTGTCAAAGCAATTAGAGGTTGTGTGACCAGATGGCCCTGCCTGCAATCTCTTTTCATGAGGCAAATTCTCTTTTTGCGAGCTGTCAAAATCACAAAAAGGGATTTTGACAGCTCATGGAAAGGGATTGGCACAGGGCCATCTAAGGCCTAACCCTAATCCTTGCAATATGAAAATGGATTTTGACACTGCAGTGAATTGGTTCTTGTGGGTGATTTTGACAGCTCATGAAAAGAGATTTAAAAACATGATCTCTTTTCATGAGCTGTCAAAAGCCCTTTTCGCGAGCCGATTCCCTTTTTGTAAGCTGTCAAAATATGAAAAGGGATTAGGTGTTGTGTGACCAGATGGCCCTGCCTGCAATCACTTTTCATGAGATGAAGTTCCTTTTCATGAGTTGTCAAAATCTCACTCAATTTTACTGTTTCTTTGTCACTTCACTGCAAAGAAGCTGTTGGAACTTTTGGGCTTAAATTTGCAGGGTAGAAAGGCTTGCTCCACAGATGTGCCTTTTGCTGATTTGGTGATAAAATTCACATTGGTTCCATAGTCATAACATTCTGAAGTTTAGAAATTTCCCATAGGATAACATTGTGGCGGTCGTGGCATCTTTCGAAGGCTATGTCTCGAAAACGGTTCGAGATATGGATTTTTAACTAAATGCAGCTTAGTACACTTTTAGGTGTACTAAGCAAGTATGCAGGTTGTCAGCCCATCATTACAACTGAGGTGGAGTTTTTTCCAGTGTTCCTATGGTTACAGAGCTATTGTGGCATTTGCAGTGCAATGGTTACTTGGAATGTCTCTTGGCATGTGATCTGTGTTTACACTTATGGGTAGATGGAGCTTTGCGCTCTTACGTATGGATACTATTATACAGTAATGGGAGTGTAGGGACCTTTATTATGTAGTAATGCTAGTGCAGGACCCGGAGGGCCCTGTACTCCCATAGGGAGATGAGGGTTAATTACAATGTCTCTACACGTATGGTTAGATGGGAGAACAGGGCCCAGAGGGCCCTACAATCCCTCATGAAAATCAGGGCTACTATGGACTGATGGCGGGCCCTGTGCTCCCACAACCAAATAAGGATAAGATTACACTGTCTCAAAAAGTAAGGAAATTCATTGCAAAAATCTTTGTTAATGCATCAGTTAGAGTTGAAGAACAAATGTAGGGAAATGAAGCATTAGGGTTTCAAACCCTAACACCTCCCCCCCATGTCCAAGCCTACCACCCCACCCCACCCCCTCACCCTCCACACACCATCTGGTGTTGAGGTGTGCCATAGAGTCATTGGGCCGAAGTCTCACCCCATTCTTCTGTACTGTACTGTACCATCTCAGCTTCCTTACACATGGAATGGGGTGAGAGTTGTGGCCAGTGACCCCAAGGCACACCCCAATGATTGTTGATGTGTGGAGGATGGGTGGGGTGATAGGCTTGGGCGTTGGGGGGAGGTGTTAGAGTTTGAAACCCTAATGTCTCATTTCCTTACTTTTGTTGCTTCAACCCTAACTGATGCAGTAACTAAGTTTTTTGCAAAGATATATATTTATTGGCAATGCGCAGATCAGAATATATTTTAGCATGATTTTGTTGAATGTTGTTATGTATTTAAGTAGAATATGTGTTTAGATTAAATATAGTTGATTATTTTCACCTGCACGATATGTGATGACTTATTTATGATGTCATTTTGATTTGCTTAGTAGTGTAATAGCTTTAGGCAACAGTGTCATTCAGAGTTGAGGTTGTAGGAATCCAACCCATCACCAGTAGCCTTATGCAATCATAGCTTGAAGCGCTATACCTTTGGCCAAACCGCTGTTGGTGTTAAATGCAGGTGTGTTATTACTAGAATCCTTTGGTAGCCTACCCCTTCCCCTGCTTTTAGTACACTCCTCTAAGCACCTTCTCCAATAAAACTGCTAGGTTTCCTCAATTCCTGCTGCATTTCTTAAGATTTATTCTGTCCCTAGCCCACACAGCTTCTCATTGGCATTACTGCCCAACTCAACTACTCTATTTTTCAGCCCTACTACCTTTACCAGTAATCGCCTGGTTGTAACTCTCCTAGGTTCTGTCCCTCCTCTGAGACCATGCTAACCCTTAGCAATCTAATTCCCCTCCTCTCCCTCATCACCTGCAGTGGCCTGTGCACAAATTCCAATAGCAATGAGCCCTGCTGCGATGTGAAAGAATGCCAGATTCTCCCCAGTATTAAACCTGACCAGGCCACACTCTTCCTTCCCTATCCCACCTGCAGCTTAACTTCCACCACTGCCCTCCCAATCTGTCAGTAGCCACCCTTCCTACCACCACTATTCATATCTCATTCCATGGTGAACGTTGGGTGTGATTGCAGATATTATAAGAGCACCACCAAGACTAAACTTTCTTGCAAACTCCAGTGGTTGCGTCAGCTCATTCTTGTGCTACTAACCCTTGCTGGCAATGTTCACCCTTACCCTTGCCCTGTTAACCCCACTGACTCTGTCAGATGTTGCCTGGAAGTGGCCCACCTTAATATTGGGTGGGCTATTACTAAAGCTTGATGAGCTGAGGCTGTGGGTTTTTAATGCAAATTATGATGTAGTAGCAATTACTGAATCCTGGCTTGCCACTAAAATCCCAGACCACGAAGTCCACCTTGACTCCTACTCAATGTTCAGGCAGGACAGAACCCACAAACGAGGTGGGGGCTGTCTGATATATATTAAATCGCACCTAAAAGCCTCCCCCCTCCCTACACCTCCAACATCCCCTGACCTTGAGCTTCTTGAACTAAATGTTGCCCTAGGCAACAATGGTGAAAAGAACCTTAATATTGTTGTGGGATGCATTCCCCCAGACAAGGTATCCCTGGGTTTTGACAGTCTTCTATCCACCTTATCTTCCCTAAACCACCACCATGAAAAGATTATTCTTGGCAACTGTAATTGTAACTAGCTAGTGAATGGCAGTAAACACCCCTGTGACAAAGTTGCCAATCTGCATCTCACTCAGGTAATTGACTCACCCACTAGAACTAACTATAAAACCAGTACTGCCTCTCTAACTGACTGGATCCTATTCAGCCATCTCAACCAAATCCTCTCAGCCAAAACTCTTCAGGACTACCAAAGTGACCACTCCTCCATTGTCTGCTGGTGCTCTACTGAACCCCCCCCCCACTGTCCCCTCTTTAATAAGAACTTATGTGTTCTGATCACATAATCTCCCCAAGTTTAAGGCTTTGCTTAACAGAGTTGATTGGTCCTTTCTAAAACTGACCAGTGATGTTGATGTCGCACTAAACTTCTTCCGTCAACAGTCTTAATAGTATTTGTGACATAGTTGCCCCAGCTGAAACACTCCCCAAAAAAGGTTCTTCCCAGCCTTGGTTCTCACCCCAGCTAATGGCTCTCACAAGAGAATGAGACCATGTCTGGGCTCAGTACCATCTCACTGGACAAATCTCACACTTTCTGCGCTACAAGGAGCTCAGAAACAAAGATAAAACCAAAATTAAAGTCACAAAAAAAACATTTGTCACAGAAACAAACAGTCAGTCACCATTAATTCTCCCAAGTCACTTTGGGGCAGCATTAATGATCTCCTAGGCCACTCTCATACTTCTCTCCCCCACGCCATCAGGTCTGGTGACTTGCTAATTGAGGGAGATTACAATTTAGTCAACTCTCTCAACAATATGTTTAGTGACCTCTCTGCCTTCACCCCTGACCCACCCTCCCCTCTGCTGGACCCAATATCCCACTGTTGAATACCTCTACTCCCAAATTTTGCCTTAAATGTATCACCTGGGTGGACACCTATAAGTACCTGTCCATGCAAAAATCTCGACCTGCGTTGGCCTTGATGGCATTGACCTGAAGTTGCCAAAAGCAGTACTTCCTGAGCTTACCCATCCCCCTCAACTAGCCTTCAACCTGTCTCCCTCCACAGGGATGGTTCCTGCCATCTGAAAGATCACTCACATTACCCCTGTCCACAAGGGGGGCCACAACACATCCCAGGAAATTACCACTCTATTTCTTTCCTGTTGCCGCTTTCCAAAATGCTTGAAAAAATATTTAGTGACCAGCTCACTGAGCACCTTATCAAATACAACCTCCAAAATGCTGAGCTGCATGGCTTGCGTAAAAATCACAGCACACTGACTGATTTAATAGAATACTCTGACCACCTTCACCGTGCTTTAGATAGGGGCAAACTAGCCGGATCCATCTTCATAGACCTCACTAAAGTGTTCAGTTTGGTCAACCACTCTCTCCTCTGCAGTAAACTACTCAACCTTGGATTCTTGATTGATGCTACCAACTGGCTACGCAACTATCTTGACAACAGATCACAGGCTGTAAAGTACAGGTCCTCCCTATCAGACTACAAGCCTGTGACAGTAGGGGTCCCCCAAGGATCTATCCTTGGCCCCTACTTTTCTGCCTCTTTATCAATGAACTCTTGAAAACCTATGCAAGTACCACTCTTCTCCTGTATGCTGATGATGCAGTCATCAAAGCTACCAATGGCAACCTTGATCTTATAAATAAATGTCTCCAAACTGACTTTGCCTCCATTTGTGGTTGGTTCACAAGCAACTTCCTCGTGTTTAATTCACAAAAGAGGAAAATTATATAATTCCACTCCTGGTACAAACCTCCTCCCCCTGCTGCACTCTGTATCTCCACTACCTCTGGTGCCCCCATTGAGCAGGTTACCTCTTTTGAGTATCTGGGGCTAGCCCTTGACTCATGTCTTATGTACACTGCGCATGTTGACAAACTGGTCAAAACTTAAAATTCCAGATTCCGCCTATTCTACCGACACAGAAGCTCCCTCCTGACTGAAGTTAAGCAGCTCCTTGCCAGGAGTTACATCCTCAGCCTTATCAACTATGGACTTCCAGTATATGGGTCTACTAGTGACTCAGTACTTGACAGGGTTAGGGGGCTGATGAATAGGACTTGCTGATTTGCCCTAGACCTCAGGTTGGACTCGCACAAATGCTCCCTCTATTACAACCTTGTCTGGCTAAACTTGAACTCTTAAATACGTTACACCAATCTGGTTGCCGGGAAAAAAGCCATGCTTGGGCAATTATCCCCTGGCATATCTGCATTGCTTACCCCCTCCACCTCCTCTCACTGCACCAGAGGGATGTTGCATGACTCCCTTCTACCCCCTCGACGTAAAACCACCTTGGGCCAGGCCTGCTTCTCCTTCCAATTCTCCAAGCTGAGGAACTCCCTTTCTCCCTTCCTCTCTCCCTCCCTCAAGGATGCTGACTCCTTCATTCATTTTAAAATCCATCTGCTAGCATCTCTCCCCCCCAGTCACTGCAACTGTTATCGATGGTATTCCTGTCTTCCCCCATAGATGTCTTCTCCCACACCCCTGCTAGTAACCTCCCCCAATATCTCTGAGACCCTCCTTTCTGGTGTTCCCCTTCCTTACCCTCTCTCCTGCCCCTTTCTGTAGTTCTGCCTCTGTTTGCCTCCACCCTCCCTACCTGTACAATTTGCACAGTTTTTGCCTATTATTCCAAGTATGTTTTTATGTATATTTGTATTTATGCACCTACCATAATGTACTTAACTCACTGTTACCCTACTATGTATCCTGACTCTAGATCCTTTGAAAATAGGCTCTGCCTAAAGAGTCTTGTGTGTAATAAATAAACAAGTGCCTTTTCTCAAAGGTGACCCAGTCAAAGTTACAGTATATCACATATAAAACTTACAATTCTTAGTATGTAATATAACAATATTATGTCATTTAAAGTGATAAAATTACATAAAAATTATGCAAAATTAAGCTATAATGAGCTAGCATGTAACAATTACATGCAAAGAGGCACATATACAGGACAGTTTCACTACCACTTCCCACAATTTTTAGTTAATAGTCAAAACTATTTAAAGCATTTACAGTCTGCCAAATCATTCAGATAAAATCGCATATCTCTCTTAAATTGCACAATTTGACTGTTAGCAGCTACAGATAATGGTAAAGAGTTCCATATTTTTGTTGCTGTACTCTTAGAAGACCTTTGCCCTAATGCCGTTCTGCAGCTAAGTATTTCAAGATATTCATTCTTTGTGGAGCTAGTATTATAAACATTTAGACAACAGTGCTTTCAAATTATTGGCACTCTGTACATTAATTATTTCCCAACACCAAATACCATCAATACTTAATTCTAGTATCCAAAGAGAGCCAGCCTGAATGTTGGTAGAGAACACAATGATGAACATCTTGTTTTACACCCAAGACAAACATACTTGTATGATTATATGCGCTTCTCAATCTGGACAGCACACTGTCCATAGCCATAGCATAAATGGGCAATCCATAGTCTGTGATAGAAAGAAATAGACTTTGAGCTAACAATTTATGAGTCTCTTGATGAAAATTATTTTTATTTCCATATAATAAGCTGAATCTTGTATTTATTTTCTTTACTACCTTATCTATATGCATGGTAAAGGACAGTGCACTGTCCAGCTGAACACCCAAGTATTTAAAGACTACCTGTTTAAAACACCTCACCTGTAACTGTTTTAATGTTCAACTGTTCCCAGTTTCCAGTTCCAAATTTTAATGGGACTATAAGTAGAGTCCTTTTGGCTGTACGAGTCATCCTTGAAGGTGTGCTCCACGTACAGTGACACCAACACAGCGAACTACAACCCTGTTGGCAAAATCGACACTTTGCTGACAGGTCACTATGTTGGTGTGCCCAAGACAGGGGTACACTGTCTCCCAGTCCTGCACCCCCACCCTGAATCAACTCCGACTGGAGTTGAAAAACCTAAAGATGGGGGGCAGGGGGCAAAGTCCCCCACATGGGGGTTCGGGGGATTTAAAAAAATGAACCGTAGACATTCAGAAATCATGTAAACCATAACTTGCGGTTGACATGATTCCTGTCAGTGAGATGCCGGTCGACAAAAAGGTTGTCGAACTGGCTTCATAGAGCCATCCTTGAAAAAGAACCTGCAGGGGTGCAAAATGTCATTGGGAGGCACCTGTGGTTCCTTGTCGGGGGGGTTGTTACCTGTGTACAGCTATTCTTCACTCTACTGATATGAGTTTCAAATAAATGTTTTTATTCTATTCATGGAAGTATTCCTGTGAATCTATTTAGTCTACATAGGAGGTAGGTGTGGGGTATTTTTGTATTTTTGCTTTGCTTGTTTTACACTGATGCACTGCATTTTACTTGGAGTGGTCCTTCTGTTTGGCACAGCAGCTACATATTTTATGCCTCTGGCCTGGGTTGAGTCTGAAAAGGGAACATTGGTCCACTGCTCCTACTCAGTAAACAAATAAAATAAATAAATAAATTGGTCTTGAACACATGCAAAACTCAGGGCATGCCAGCTGGATCTGCTCCAGAAATACATAGAAACACAGAATCTGATGACAGATAAGGACCGCTTGGCCTACGAGTCTGCCCATTTTCCCTACATGTTTCATATACGGCAGATCCTAAATGATCTGCGACTTACCCTCTCTTTCTTATCACTACAGTTCCATTATGTCTGTCCCATTTGTTTTTGAATTGCCCTTCAGTTTTTGCCCCTTCAGCCTCTGCTGGGAGGCTAGTCCATGGATCCACCACCCTTTCCATGAAAAAATACTTTCTCACGTTACCACTAAATCTACCTCCCTCTGTTTTCATATCATGGCCTCGTGTTCTTGAACATCTTTTTTTTTTTTGAAAGATGCTACCCTCTTGTACATTATTTATACCGTTGAGGTATCTGTAAGTCTTTATCATACCCCGGAATACATATCGAGATCCTCCAGTTTTTTCTCATATGACTTTTGGTGCAGCCCCTGCACCATTTTTGTCACCCTTCTCTGAACCACTTCTGCTCTGCCCATGTCCTTCTGGAGATGCAGCCTCCAGCACTGGACACAGTACTCTAGATGAGGTCTCGTCAATGTTCTATAAGTGACATTGCGGAGGGACTGGAAGGAAAAGTATGCCTATTTGCAGACAACACAAAGATCTGCAACAGGGTTGATATACATGGGGGGTCAGAAAGGATGAGAAGGGACTTGGCAAGGTTGGAGGAATGGTCAAAAGTATGGCAGCTTAGATTCAATACAAAGAAGTGCAAAGTAATGCACCTGGGGAACAAAAATCCAGAGGACGAGTACACAATGGGTGGGGGGATACTAACAACAACAAAAATGGAAAGGGACCTGGGGGTAGTCATATCAGATAACCTAAAGGTAAGCAAGCAATGTGAGAGGGCAGTAAGGAGGGCTGGGGGGATACTGGGATGTATAGGAAGAGGCACCACCAGTAGAAAACAGGAAGTTGTTGTCCCATTGTACAGACAGTTGGTGAGACCCCATCTAGAGTACTGCGTGCAGTTCTGGATATCCCAACTGTGCAAGGACATAGACAGGATGGAGGCAGTCCAGAGAAGGGCAACTAAAATGGTGCAGGATCTGCACCAGAAGCCATACAAAGAGAGATTAAAGGAGCTTAATATGTATACCCTTGAGGAAAGGAGGGAGAGAGGTAACATAATAGAAACTTTCAAGTACCTCAAGAGAATCAACACGTCTTTCAGAAAAAGTGATGTGCAAGAACAAGGGGACACAATTTGAAGATAATGGGGGGGATGGCTCAAGAGCAACATGAGGAAGTATTTTTTCACAGAGAGGGTGGTGGATGCATAGAATGGCTTTCCTGAGGAGGTCGTGGGGTCAAAAACAGTGGAGGAATTAAAGAATGCATGGGACAGACATAAGGCAGTTCTTGTGGGGGTAGGAAGAAGTAGGTTGTTGGTTAACTAGGATCTGCAGCTTATCTAGTAGATAGGGAACGGGGCAGACTGGGTGAGGCAAGCTGTCCTTATCTGTCATCAAAGTCTATGTTTCTATGTTTCAGTGGCATCACCACATGCTGGTCTCAATAAGTTACAAATATCCTACCCAAATGGCTCCTTACTTGAACAGGTTGTGTCATTTAGTTATCTGGGCATACTTGACACATCTCTTGGCTTTTCATTGAATGTAAATACTATTTGTAAATTTGTTAACTCCTGCTTAGGTCATGCCTATAGGATCAGGCATCATCAGACTCTTACAGCATGATAGGTGACAGTCCAAGGTATCTTTTTTTATTTATTTATTGAAGAGTTTCACCAGAAAGGCACACTGAACAATTGTGATTGCTCATCGCACAGTGCGACCTGGGGGTTGGGGGGCACAGATGGAAAATAGGACACATATGCATTGCCATAGATGGTACATAAATACATAAACAATTGTCACATTACACATTTCGACATGTCACATTACACATTTCCACATAGACATTGGCATACCAGGTGCATAAATACATAGTACAATTGTCATATCAGAAAATGCAGCAGCTAGTTTCAGCTTGCTACAGTGACAGCATATAAGAGCAGGGGACAGAACAACTGGACGTGCGATAAGTGCAAGTGCAAAAAGGTGCTGTTAAGTGCTTAGAAGGGCAGACTGAGTGGCAGAGTGGGAGAAGGCAGAGAGAATGAAGGAAGGGTTTAGGGACAAGTGCAGTTAGGGGAGAAAAAGTTATGGAGGGCAGAAGAGATGGAAGAAGGAGATGAGGAGTGGCAAATTTGAGGGGGAAGTGAGTTCCAGAGTTTAGGGAGATGGTACGAGAAAGCTGCCTGGCCTATGGTAGTGGATTGGTGAAGGACAGATAAGGTGCGAGAGTCAGTAGATCAGTGGATCTGAGCGAGTGTAGAGGGGGTGGAGGTACTGAAAGGGTGGAAGAAAGATATGAAGGGAGGGAGTGAAATCAGAACTTGGAGACAAATTTGGTGCCGTGAGAGAGTCGTTCGTTGCCCAGGGAAGGGAAGGCAAGTGTGCTATAAAGGTCACAGTGGTGAGTGAGTGGGTGGGCATCCAGGGCAAAATGACAGAAAGAGTTGAAAAGGATATCCAGTTTGGCTAGGGAGGACTTTGGTGCCGCACTGTAGACTACATCACAGTAGTCGAAGGTAGGTAGGCTAATTTTCTGGACGAGTTCATGCCTAGCTGTAATATGAAAAGCAATTATGGTTCCTATATAGTGCACCAAGCTTGGGGCACAGTTTTGACAGGATGGCATCAATATGTTCAGAAAAATTTAGGTGCTGGCCAAGCCAGACCCCAAGGTACCTAAAAGAGGATATGTCCTCAAGGATAGTCCTGTCTAGGGTGTGGTAGAAGGGAGCAGTGGTAAGCCTAGAGAGTCTCTGCCTTGTGCCAAAGGTCATGGAGACAATCTTTTTGGCATTGAGGAAAAGTTGATGAGAATGAAACCAGTGTTGGACTTTCCTGAAATCAGGCTGCAGTCTGGTTGCTACATCAGTGGGGCAGTGACTGGAGGTGCACAGTACTGTGTCATCCACATACATATGGATGGATGCAGTTGAGCATTCTGTGGAGAGGTCATCGAGGAATATGGAAAATAAAAGCGGGCCGAGAACTGAGCCTTGTGGCACACCTCTGTGGATCTGGAGAGGGGGGGATATGGTGTCTGCGATCCTGACCAATTGCATTCTACATGCGAGGAAGGCTCTGAACCAATTTGTGGCAGAGTCAGATAGGCCAGTCAATGACAGGTTTTGAAGTAGTAGGGAATGAGGGACCTTGTAGAAAGTCTTTGCAAGGTCGACGAAGATGGCCAAAGTTATATGCTCACTGTCCATACCGGTGGGGATATGGTCAGTGAGCCTAAGGAGGGATGTTGTGGTGAAGTGTTTTTTCCTAAAGCCAGATTGGAAGGGGGTAAAGAAGGAGGAGTCAGACAGGAAGGTGGAGAGTTGGGTAAGGATGAGGTGCTCCTAGAGCTTAGCCAGGACTGGTAGAAGTGAGATAGGCCAGTAGTTAGTTGGTGAGGAGGGGTCACCTCCTTTAGGTAGAGGGATAACTGTTGCATGTTTCCAGTCTGAGGAGATCAAAGCAAGGGAGAAGGACAGGTTTAGAAGGACAGATGGGGGGGAGGCAATCGCGGATGCAGAGAGATGAAGTAGTTTTGGGTCGAAATGGTTAGGGGACCTGCCTTTGGAAGGGTTGAGAGCACGGACGGCCTTGTGTACTTCAGCTGGAGAGACTGAGAAGAAAGAGAAACTCTCTGCAGTTGGGCTAGTGGCTTGCTTCGGGGAGGAGAGGGTGAGATTAGGGAGGGAGGAGAGAAGGTGCAGAAGGTGAAGAAGGTGTTGAATTCTGTAGCAATGGTGGGATGGTCGGTTATTAGGGAGTTGCTTATTTTTAAGACTGGAGTAGGGAGTTTAGTTGGAGAGGAGAAGAAGGAGTTAACTACCTTCCAGAACTTGAAGGTATTAGCTATGTTTGGTTGAAAGGAGGAGCTGAAATATTCAGATTTAGCAAGTCTAATGTCTCTGGTGCAGGAGTTGTGGAAGGCCAGGTATATTTGAAGATCATGGGGTAGTTTGGAAGTTTGTGAATTTTCCAAGCATGGTCACGTGCTTGTTGGCAAGCCAGGAGTTCTGGGGTAACCCATGGGAGGTGATTACTGCATACTCGGGTTCTTTTTAAAGGGCCATTATTGTTCCAGACTCTAAGGAAGTTGTTTTTACATAGATACATAGATACATAGACAGTGTCGGAAGATAAGGGCCTATGGCCCACCCAGTCTGCCCATTTGAGCTTGTAAGTTCAGTTTGTTTTCCTAGAAGTCTGTTTCCCCTTACCCCTGACCTCTAGAATTCTTTTATGTCTATCCCATGCATTCTTAAATCCCGTGATTGTTTCAGCCCCACCACTTCCTCTGGCAGGGTGTTCCACTTGTCCACCACCGTTCTGTGAAGAAATTCTTTCTCATGTTTCCTCTGAATTGTCCTCCTCCAACTTCATCCCATGCCCTCTAGTCCTGGAACATCTTTTTCGCTTAAAATAGTGTTTTCCTGCACCCTGTTTCTCCTGTAAGATACTTGTATGTCTCTATCATATCCTCTCTCCCTCCTCTCCTCCAGGAGTACATGTTCAGTTCCTTCAACCTGTCTTCATAGGACTTGTGATGCAATCCATGCACCATCTTTGTTGCCCTCCTCTGAACCTTCTCTACCCTGTCTCGTCCTTACGTAGGTATGGTCTCAGAACTGTACACTGTACTCCAGGTGGGGGGCCTCACTAGTGTCTTGTATAGCGGAATTATGACCTTCTTTTCCTGCTGGTGATGCCCTGCCTATACATCCCAGCATCCTATTTGCTTTACCTGATGCCTTGTCACACTGTTTCCCTACCTTGAGGTCATCAGAGATGACAACCCAAGATCCCTTTCCTGCTTGGTGCATGCTATATCCTCACCCCAACTGATATATTGTGCCAGGGTTTTTGTGCCCCATATGCATTATCTTGCACTTGTTTGCATTGAATTTCAACTGCAAACCCTTGACCATTCTTCAAGTTTCTGCAGGTCCTTCTCATTCTGTCTACACCCTCTGGTGTGTCTACTCTGTTACAGAGCTTTGTGTCATCAGCGAACAGTGAAATTCTGCCTTCTAGATCCTGTGCAATGTCACTGATGAAGATGTTGAATAGGACCGGTCCCAGCACTGATCCCTGTGGTACCCACTGGTCACTCTTCCCTCTGTGGAGTGACAGCCATTTACCACCACCCTCTGTGTCCTGCCACCCAGCCAGTTACCTACCCACCACACTACTGTCCTGCCACACCCATATTCCCCAGTTTGTGTAATAGTCTTCTATGTGGCACAGTGTCAAAGGCCTTGCTGAAGTCCAGATAGGCCATGTCCACTGCCCTCCTGATCCACCTCCCTAGTCACCCAGTCAAAAATCAATGAGGTTGGTCTGTGCGACCTCCCCTGGGTGGCTCATGCTGCTTTGGGTCCTGTAGTCCAGTGACAACCAGATGTTCCACCAATCTCTCCTTTAGTAGTGCTTCCATGATCTTTCCCACTACCGAGGTGAGGCTGACTGGTCTGTAGTTCCCTGCTTCCTCTTTGTTCCACTTTTGTATAAGGGGACTACATCTGCTGTCCTCCAGTCTTTGGGTACCTCCCCTATTTCCAGTGATTGGCTAAACAGGATAGCCAGAGGTTCAGCCACCACCTCTCTTAGTTCTTTAAGGACCCTGGGGTGCACCCCATCTGGCCCCATTGCTTTGTCAACTCTTATTACTTCCAGTTCCTTCAGGACCCTTTCTTGTGTAAAAGGACTTGTGTCCATTCTGCACCATTCTCACCCTTGTACTCCCTTCAGACCCATTACCCCCCTCTTCCTCAGTAAAGACTGAGCAGAAATACCTGTTCAATATGTCAGCTTTACTGTTGTCATCCTCCATGCGACTCCCATCCTCCCCCTTCAGTCTCACTATCCCTCCCTTTGTCTTTCTTTTTTCACTTATGTACCTGTAAAAGGTTTTGTCCCCTTTAACCACTGATTTTGCAATGTGTTCTTCTGTCTGAGCTTTGGCTTCCCTTACTGACTTCCCTGCCTCCCTTTGTTTCTCCTGGTACTTCTCCCTATCCCCTTCTGCCTGTGTCTTTTTGTATTGCCTGAATGCAATCTTTTTGGCTTTCACTTTCTTTGCTACCTCTTTGGAAAACCATAATGGTCTCCTCTTCCTTTTCCTCTTGCTAACCTGCTTAATGCATAATTCTGTTGTTCTTATAATCCCCATTTTAAATACTGCCCACTGTTCCTCAACCCCTGATTCCTGTCCCATTCCTCTTAATGCTTCTTTCAAGTATCTCCCCATTTCCCAAAGTCTGCCCCCTAAAATCCAGGATCGTGTTTTGTGTGGTTTGGTTCTGCTCTTTCTGTGATTTCAAACCACAATGACTGGTGGTCACTGTTGCCAGGTGCTCCCCACTGTTACCCCCATCACACTGTCCCTGTTTGTGAGCAGAAGGTCCAGTATTGCCTTCTGCCGAGTTGGTTCCATGACCAGTTGCTTGAGGAAGGCACCCTGAAGAGTCCAGGATAAATCTGCTCTAGTTGATGCTGCTGGTGGGATGCTCCAGTCACGTCTGGAATATTGAAGTCTCCAGCCAGTACTACCTCACCCTTGTCTGCCATCCTTTGGATGGCTAGCATCAACTCCTATCTGTTTCTTCCTCCTGGGCTGGTGGTCTATAGACCACACCTGTGCTGATGGCTGGCCCATTTTCCTTTCCAGCTTAACCCACAGTATCTCTCCCCATTTTGTTCCTCCTGGATCTCTGTGGCCCTTATGTCATTTTTCACATAAGTGCCACTCCTCCTCCCTTCCTGCCTCCTCCGTCTCTTCTGAATATGTTGTAGCCAGGTATGGCCATCTCCCAGTCATGGTTATCAATACACAGGTTTCAGTGATGGCCACAATGTCCAGGTCTGACTGTACCATGACAGCCTCCAGATCTTCCATCTTGTTGCTAAGGCTCCTGGCATTTGCACACATGCTTTCCATGATTTGACCTCCCTAGCCTGCTTCACTGTTCTACTCCAGCCCCTTCCTTGGTTGTCATTTATCCCTGGTTCTCCTTGCTGTCTGCCCTTCTGCTGAATTTTGCCCTTTTCTGCTTATCCACCTTGGACACTAATCTCCATCTTTTGCACACTGCTTTGCAGAGATAGCCACTCCTCTGGTTCACTGGTTTCACTGCTAGCTGTGGAGGTGAAACAAGTAGGTACCCTCCTTGCTGGCCTGCCACCCCTTTGCTGGATTTAAATGCTTGTCAATGTAGCATTTAAACTTATCATTAGTGCTTGGATTCCCCTCAGGATGGATGCAGGCGTCAGGCTTGAGACAAACCTCCATCCCTCAGGTGGGTCCCCAGTCACCAATGAATCCAAACCCTTCCTCACAGCACCAGTTCTTCAACCATGAGTTAAAGTTCCTGGTGCATGCACTCTATGCTCTCCCTTGCATCTCACAGGTAGTACTTCTGAGAAGTGACAGAAGTAGCTACTTGTTGAGACCCCTCCCCAGTTTCCTAAACTCTTCCTGAACTTCCTTTGGCTCCCCATTTGCCAAGTCATTAGTACCTAGGTGGATAATGACATCCTGCTCACCCTCCGTCTTGCCTTCCCAGTGATCCCAGTATCTTCCTTCCATCCTCCATGCCGTGGCACCTGGTAGGCACCTCACCTCCCTGTCCTCCCCTCCTGTGTTCCTAGCTGGATCCCTCTTACGATGGAGTCCCCACCAGGATTCACTTCCTCCTCCTCTAGGGTCCACTGCTTTCCCCACTGAGGGTCCTCCTTGGCTAACCTCCACATCCTTTCCTTCCACTTCTCTGGGTACCTCTATTTTGGTTGTCCTCATTTGCCAGTGTGGCATATGAGTTCTTAGAGGAATAGGATCTGGGATGTGCCTCTGCCTGACTGCTCTAACCCTCCCTGAGCCACTGTCATCCAAGTGCTCCTCGTTCTCGGCATCCTTTGAGGCAGCTGCATTGGACTGGGTGGTCCCTGGATAGGGGTGATGGTACTCCTGACCCAGTTTACTTCCGCTCTGAGTCTGGTTACCTCATCCCACGTAGTCAGAGATGCATGCAGATGGGCAGCACCTCAGTGTCCAGAAGGTCTGCCTGAATATGGCTGCCCACAGCCACTGCATTGCACCACTCCCCACATTATACTGCAATTCCACTACTTGTCTGCTACTGAAACTTTCTTAGTTCTCTTTTTATTAATTTACATTACTAAAAATCCTGTAACTGATCCTCCGATTTTTTTTTAAGGAAAAAGAAACCAATAAATAAATAAATGAGTCAAAACACTTGTCCTGCTGAGGGTGGGCTTCTTCCCCCTTATGCCCCTCCTACTTCACACCTCTTACTATACCCTGTGTTTAGCTCCTGTCAATCAGATTTATCAGGGCATATAATTAAATTTGCAGCTATTAAAGACAGCACAGAATTACACCACCACTATGTTTTAAATTTTCAACAGCCCAAAAACAATTATAAGTAAAGACAACAAAGAAAGAAAGTATAGTGTCACTACAAGCCCACAATCTAAGTTTAAAAGAAAAATACCAATTACCAGTTACTCTAAAGCACTGAATTGAATATGTTTCCTTCCTTCTCCTTCTGGCTTCTTCTGAGAAAATCAACCTCTGTTTGCTACTTTAACTCTGACTAAGCCCCACCTCCAGTTATCACGTAGCTGAGGTCAGAGGCCAGACAATTAACACCCTTCACCCAGCTACAGGACAGTCAGACAAGCCAAGATAAAATTTGCAGCTATTAAAGACAGCACAGAATTATACCATCACTATGTTTTAAATTTTCAACAGCCCAAAAACAATTATAAGTAATGACAACAAAGAAAGAAAGTATAGTGTCACTACAAGCCCACAATCTAAGTTTAAAAGAAAAATACCAATTACCAGTTACTCTAAAGCACTGAATTGAATATGTTTCCTTCCTTCTCCTTCTGGCTTCTTCTCCAAGTTTTTAAAGTAGAGTATGGCTTGGTCAACAGAATTAGTAGAGGACAAAGGAGACCAGTTGATTCGTGTTTGGTTGTGAAGAAGAGGGGCTAGATCGAGGGATCTGTATGACCGTGTCATCAGAATTTTGGGAGGGGCTTTGGGTTGGTGCACCTTGCGCACTAGAAAGATCACATGGTGGTCACTTAAGGCATCTGGGAGCATTCCTGTTTTGACAATAAAGTGGGGGTGAGTAGTGAAGACCCAGTCAATGAGGGTGTGGTTATGGGTTTTGTGGTTGAGGAGTGTCGGTTCATTTATTAGCCGAGTGAGGATGAGAGAAGTTAAGTCGTCACGGGTTTTACTTAGGGATGTGGATATCCAATTGCAGTTAAAGTCCCCCAATAGGTATAGTACTTCATTAGTGGTGAGTGACATAATAGTTTTTACTAGCTCAACCATGGTTTTAGCATTCAGTCTAGGGTAGCAGTAGGTCCCTCTGACATAAATCTGAATGGAAAAGGGCAACAAGAGCCTGAGGACTATTGCCTTGTAGGAAGATGGCACAGCTGAGGATAGGGTGGAGGTGACATGGAGTGATGAGACAGTGTAGATTATCACACCTCTTTCATGGGTCCTGTGGTCTTGGTGGGTGAACGAGTAGTCCCAGATTGAAATGGCATCGTCTGGGCCATGTTTCCTCAACCAGGTTTCAGTCAGAATGATGATGTCAGGGGTAAGAGAGACTATTAGTGGTTGCAGAAGGCCAAGTTTTGGAAGAAGGCTGAAGATGTTGAGGTGCAGAATCATAAGGCCACGTGGGAGCATGGGTGTAGCCAGACAAGTACTCCATGGTGTGCAATTTTATTTAAGGGGGGTAGCAAACAAGCTCTGAACGGCTTCCTTTTTCCATGAAAACTAACAAAGAAAATGCTGAAGCTTTCTGTAATTTCATTCATAGGAGTCGAAACTAGAAGGACTGGTCACTAATAGTGTCTTTGCATCCCAAGGACAATACAACTTTACAGACTCTGGGCTGGTATGTGGGTGTCTTAGGGAGCAATGCATGGCATTGGTATTTACCCATGCATGGCAGCAACTATTGTCATGAGATACAAAAGTTGCATTTATTGTGCAAAATGAGGCAATAAACATGGTCCTGGTGTACATTTGTATATTGTCTGGCTACACCCCTGCGTGGGAGAGAGGAGGCTGTTGCAGAGGGGTAGGGCATGACCTATGAGCCTGGGAACTGGTGATGTGGGTAGGGCGGGGTCCAGGGTTTGGACTAATATCCTAAGCTGACAGCAGCAGTAGAGCTATAATGATGTAGTGGAGTTTGGTACTTTTGTACCAGGATTTGTAGAACGTGTTATAGTTAGTTAGGGAGGTGTTAGGTACTGGGTACAGCTGAGCAGTTAATTGCAGTAGGAGGACAAAAGAGTTTGGGATTAGCATAAGCAAGGCAGGTGGGTGGATGGGAGAGTAAGACCAAAATAGATCGTAGGGAGTAGGGATCACTCTTAGGTGGAATTTGGACTTGAGGAGGTAGGTGGGTAATGATTGGGAGGGGCTGAGGGTAGCTTGAGGGGGTTGCATAATGAAGGGGGAGCAGGAGGGGAGGGGAAGGGAGTGGGAGAAAAGTTAGGAGTAGGCAGGGGTAAAGGAGTGAATTAAGTAAAATAGTACCAGTCATTTTAAGTAATATTATTGTGGAGATTAGGAGGTGACTAGGTCTTAAGCTCGAGCTGCAGGTACCAGCAGCAAGACAATGGAGCTCCTTTAAGACTAGTACAAGACTGGTGCACCTTTAAGAAGTTGTAAGAGGGCACCAATAAGGTGTCACTAGACAGGGTCTCAATTGAGGGATGAGATTTTAATAGAGGATGGGGGCAGTGGAGGCTGGGCAGGAGAAGTAACAAGTTGCTAGCAGCAGTGGAAAGTGAGCGCCAAGTGCTCAAAATTAATCCAACAGAGCTGCTCCGGCCAGCTAATCAGGCGCTGGATTTCTCCTTCAAGGAACCAATGGAATTAGTGGCTCTCAAGCTGCGGAGTTCTGAATGAGAAGCAACCTTCCTGAAGCTTGGGAGGGAGGTGTGGACGGCAGCCAGCTATTAGAGGAGCCAGAGCCACCGCAGCAGTGGAGTGAGCCCTCTCAATGCTTCCTGAAGCTCGGGGGTGGGTGAGAAGCAGATGGAAACCAGCCATTAGAGGAGCTAGAGCCTCCGCAGCAGCAGCAGTGGAGTGAGCCCACTCAGGGCTTCTTGAAGTTGGGGGCGGGCAAGAAGCAGACAGCGGCCAGCCGTTAGAGGAGCCAGAGCCGCCGCAGCAGTGGCATGAGCCCTCTCAGGGCTTCCTGAAGTATCTTATTATCTAAATTAACCTACGATGTCTTAATCTACATCAAAACATGTAAGTTTAACTTGGAAATGTGGGATGTTGCAAACAACAACATATGTCCCTTTGCTCTGGCAACACTCCACCTTTCACACCATTGTCTACTATATTTAGGCCTGGATTTGCTCTCCCCTGCTGCCATGCAGTCCTTCAACTTTGGACACCTTTTTGATAAAATATTTTGACACCAAACCCCCTCCTCCTTAGCATCACTTCTTACAAAATCATCCTATAATTACTGTTCACCTGTCAATCCCTAGATCGAGCAGTACTGTCAATCCCTGCCTAGAAGCCGAAAATGGGACAACTTGCTTTCTCCTGTACTGTGCCTAAACTCTGGCACTCCCTTCCATCTAGCATCCCCAGTAACCCCACCCACTCACCATTTGTTTAAACTTGAACTAAAGAAAGTAGAAGCGCCTACTGTAATCTTGGAAAAAGCCTCTGACTGTACTTAACTAATACAGTACTAGGATTGTATTTTCCTTGAGCAAAATATATGCTTTACTATAACTGAAACCTTGAAACTCAGCACACAAATATATTATTGCATTTGTCTGCAAATCTGTAGGTCTGTACATAGAAGTGTCTACAATTATTCTGTTTTCATTTTGCACTTGTGTTGCAAGATATCATTCATTTTCACCCTGTTTGCTATGCCATTGTTACACATAGCATGCCGTTATTTTATTATAACCTCCCTAGTCGTGCCTGAAAATAGGCAACTTTTGTTTAGTGCACTTCCTTGATCAACAGTAACTAACTAACTAACATAAATGTCTCACCCGGGCCTCTTACTGTGTGACCCTGCTGGCTTCTGCCCACTCCTCCCACCCAAGCTTCAGGTAGGCTGCTTCTCTTCTAAATGCTCCTTCAATCCATCCGGTTATAAAAGGTGTAGAAACAAGATGAAAAATTGGATGTTGTATCAAAGCTGGACTATCCTGAGTAAAAATGGATTCTGATCTGGGAGGTAACCTCTGCCCTGTCTCTGTGTGTAGGACTTTACAGTAATCCCTGAGTTACCAAGAGTCTGGGAGGTGCCTTTTCCTGCTGGATTTCTTGATTGAAATCCTGGATTAGGTAACATATTACAATCCATTTAGTGCTCTCAGATTCCCTGGACAGCAGTTGTTACAAAACCACCGCACATGACCTGGCTTGATTAAACATCACAGGTTTCATTCAAAAGAGTAAAGGATTAAATTGGCATGGAGAATGGATTACCTTCCTATACAGGAGTGATGGTCCCTCCAGGTGCATTAGTAAAAAAGGTGTCTGCTCTGTGACCACCCACATGTTACCTGACTTGCAGACTAGACAAACAATGGCTTCAGCTTCTTGGGTGTCACCTTTCACCGGCATTAGGAACTCAAGCTAAACATATAAAAGAGGTGGTGAGTGTGCCCCCTTCTATGTTTATGTAGATGGCACTACCTTTCTTTCATAAAGATTAGTGAAAAATAATAATTGGATTCTGAAAATACCAGTCAATCACTTTGATTTATAATGCACCCTTCAGGGAGACCCTCTCAGAGTGCAGCACAAAACAGAAAAACAAGCTTTCACATACATACAAATCATGATGGAGTATGCATTAATGTATAACCATACACAGATCAATCATTCCACGAGCCGATAGAGAAGAAAATGCAGTGCAGGTCACTGATGGAACAAATCTAACTTCTACTGGGTGGGCATTCCACAGGGCTCAGCAAAGGCTTGCGTCCCCCTAGTATGCAGCTGAGGATGGAGGAACAGCAAGCAGTGTCTCCCTGACTGAACACTGACTGCAATAAGGCAGTAGAGAGTCAGAAGTTCCTTTAAATATTGACATCCCAATCTATGAATGGCCTTAAAATGAACAACAAGCTGGACCACCAGTGCAGAGATAAGGCGACTCCACAAGTTGTTGGCGAGCCAGGTTTGGGAACAAGTACAGGGCATCCGGGACATAGGGGAGGAATAATCATGGGTTCTAGAGACAGCCCTCCTCTCTCAGAGTGGGAGGACTCTGCAGCTGGTTGTGAGAGTGCAACCAGGTGGAGGTCCAGTGGTAGCCCACACAGATTCATCAGAAGAAGAACAGCTGCCATCAAGCACAGGCACTCATGCATGCCAATGTGCACCTGCATGTGCATCATTGCATGCAGGTGCCCTGGGAGAAAAAAACAAGTCCCAGTCCTATCTGACACCCCCTGAAGGCACCACACAACTGACATGTCAGGCCACTCACCACCATGAGTGGTCCTGGGTAAGTGGTGAACAACTGAAGTCCATGAGATGATCGGTCAGAGGGCTGGGGGGGTGCCACTGGACCAGGATATGGGGGAAAAAAATAAACAACTGGACCTTAAAGATAACTCACTTAGGCATGAGAGTGGCAGCCATCTTGGCAGACTCGTTTCTAAGGGTATGGGTTATTTAGCCTTACACCAGATAAGGCTCCTAGCTATCTTGGGCATACAGTATATGCAGCCACAGAATCAGTCAGAGGATAGCCCCAAATGTCCCATAATTAGGTCGCTGGATGTAGTGCCTTATTTAATTTTTATTTCTACTATGTACTTCATTTCCCTCAAGCCAAACTCCCCAATTCCAGCTAATTCATATGATGCATGTGAAAAAATGGAAGAAAACACGGTTTCATACCTCAAGCAAACTAGCAGCATGATTATAGCAGAATGACATTATCAGTGGCCACAGCAACATTTTCTTTTTATCGTTGCTTGCACATGCACAAAGTACAGTTTTTTTTTGCTTGATTATGCCTTATAGGATGCCTGGCCTCTGGAAAGCTCAGACCCCACTCCTCCCAGCGATGACCCGTCACTGAGGCATGTCTGGAGTGTTGATCCACCCAGGCTTGCCCCCACTGGGCAGGGTCGTCAGATGGACCCGACCCCCACAGAAGCCTGAACAAAGGTTCCAGCAGAGCTGACCACTGGGAGAGCCACTGGCAGGGCCATGGGACCAGGCCATACTGACAGAAACTGCTCGATCAGTCACCGGTCAAGCACCCCAGCAGTGGAGTGCGCAGTCGAGGAGGAGCGGGACATCATGAATGGAGCGCATCAGGATTTTTCCAAGAAGTAATCCTGGCAGGCATGGCATGCAATGACATAACTGTGCCGAGGTACAGACATCCATCACACCTCCCCAATAACTTGGCATCGGTTCCAGTGGCCCCCATCCTCTGGCAGAGACCAATCATGCACCGAACATTCACCCCCCCGGAGGAAGACAGCAGTCCATAGGACATTTAATCCTCCTTCCCCCAGCTGGCCCCCTGACAACCTGGGCCCATTCCCGAACCCGAATCACTGGTGTCACAGATGGTAGCTCTACCGCTGCGCCAGTCGGCTGGCTCAAAATAAACATATTGTTACAATAATGGGTTTCAGAAATATGTCTCTCTTTATGTTTGCTTACGCATGTAGAAAGTAAGCAAGCTGTTATAATAATGGGTTTCAGAAGTGTGTCACTGTCAGGTCCGATGCAGCTCAGGCTACAGAGGGCTCGACATTGACAGCCCAATGATCAGCATGACTGGTCATGACAAAGTTCTCTGCTTAATGGGCAGAAATTCTGCGTACTTAAAAGGAGGAAGCTGCTCCTATCACTGAGTGTCTTGATCTTTTCATCTGCATAACACCACCCAGCAGGCAGAGGATCAAAGTCAGGATCAGCTCTGAGCTCCCCCTGCATCTATGCAAAGAGAAGGAGACGTGCAAAAACAACTCCCTCCAACTGCCAAGTATCCCACCCTCCTCCTAATGCTTCCCCATAACCAGTCCTTAGAACAAAACACCCTCCTACTGCCTATCTCTCAATCCTTGCCCTGGTACCCCATCCATAAAAATAAAATGCCCTCCCACTTCCAAGTATCCCACCCACCTCCTGATCCTTCCACTGATTCCCCATCCATAAAAATGGTCATCCACCCACTGCCAAGTATCCCGTTCACCTCCTGATTCTTCCCTGTGCCCCATCTATGAAAATAAAATGCCCTCTCACTGCCAAGTATCCCAACCGCTTCCTGATCCTTCCCTGTGCCATGTCTATCAACTTGTAAAATAAGAAAATGGTCCAGAAGCCACTTCTGCCCCCTATGCACCCACTCCACCACCTCAACCTCCATCTCAGCAGCCACCACCCAACAACCCATACCTACCTATCCAGTCCAATGCTGTTTCTTCTTGAATGTCCTGCATCTTCTCAGCTCCACCAGGAAGTGACAGAAAATAAGGTAAATTCAGTTATTGGCTTTTTAATGCATTTTGAACTTTTACTCACAACTGTTACCATTTCTTAATATTTTTACCATGAATTTTCAACATGGACTTTTTTAGCCCTACATCAAGAACCAGGTAGGTCAAATTGTTCAAATCCCCCTCAAAGATGTTTTTGCAGTTGCTCTGCAAAGTCACGTATTGAACAGGTTTTGACCATTTTCACCTATCTCGATCATGAGATGGGGTAATAAAAAGTGTATATTGAAAGTCTGGGGTCAAAATCTCAACAAACTACAAAGTTATTCAGCAACATTGAAATTCTCCAACCTTTACTCATAATTTTACTATTTTTCCAGATTCTGACACCAAATTTTCAACATATCCTTTTTTACTTCACCTCAAGAACAAGGCAAGAGTAATTTTTCAATCCTCTCTAAAATATGTTTTCCTACTCGCTCTGTGGAATCACCTTTCAGATGGGACTTTAAAAATTCCACTTGTCTTGATCATAAGGTGGGGTATTAAAAAGATTATGTTGAAAATCTGGAGCCCAAATCTTAAAAAACAATAAAGTTATGAAGCAACATAGAAATTCTTCAATGTTTTCTTACAACTTTGCTATTTTTCTAGATTTTGTCCCCAAATTTTCAAGATAGCCTCATTTTACCACATCTTATGAACAAGATAGGTGTAATTTTTCAAATCCCCTCTGAAAAAATGTTTCGCAGTCACTCTGCAAAATCACCTTTCAGATAGAATTTTAAAAACCTCACTTTTTTGATCACAAGGTAGGGTCATAATAAGACTATGCTGAAAATTTGGAGTCAACATATCAGAAAATGACAAAGTTAGGAAGAAATGTTTAAGTTCTTCAATGTTTAATGCTAGCTCTGCCATTTTACCAGATCATGACCCCACATTTTCAACATAGCTATTTTTGTACCCCACTTCATAAACATGACATTTGTCGTTTTTCAAATCCTGCCAAAAATGTATTTTTACAGTTGTGCTGCAAAATGACATTTTGGACAGGATTTCATAAATGGGACCTATCGTGTTCATAAGGTGTTGTAGAAAGAGACTATTCTGAACATTTGAGGTCAAAACTGAAAAAACAACAAAATTATGAACAAACTTTGATGTTTTTCAGCGTTTACGCATAACTTTGCAATATTTTTACTTGTTAATGCACATTTCAACATACTCATGGGGGTGGGATATTCAGACTATGCCAGGCAGGGGCGCAAGCCTGGGCGTAGTACAACTGGGCTGCGCCAGGGCATGGACCATGCAATATTCAACCGTGCTGCTCCATGGCTTAGCACCATTGAATAAGGCACTGAGGGCACATGGACTGTGCATGGCGCAGTGGCACTGCACCAGCACAAGTGGCAGGATGTGAGCCGGGGATGCGCCAGCGCAAGTGCAGTTGTGCTAGGTGCAAAAACTGCAATATTCAGCACTGGGTATGCAAATGAGGCTATTATGCATGCAAGGTGCAAATGGGGCTATTTGCATGTCATTATGGACCCATTTGCATGCAGTGCGCCAATCCCTGGTGACTTGTACCTGGCACCCTGCCAGGCTGCAGCTGTCAGGGATCGATGCCCTGCTGCCCCCCCGGCAGGCCCCGCTGTCATTCGCCCGATCGCGGGCATGTGTAAATATAATCCATGGTGGTCCAGTGGACCACTCTCTATCGCCCGATCACAGGCATATGATATATATCTAACTGGCAGTCCAGTGGCCGCAATCCAATGCCCGATCACGGGCAGTAGTGAACACCATCTCTGGTGGTCCAGTGGTAACCCCCCTCCACACCAGCCCACTGAGGTCCCCCACCACCCAGCACCCTCCCAGTTAGCGGCAAGCGGCAGCACCCCACCCGCATGCCTCCCGGCTGCCCGCCAACTGACAGCGTATAGTAGGGTCTGTACGCCTATTGGTCCACCACATGGACCAATGGGTGTGCAGTCCATACTGTACTACACAGACCCACCACTGACAGGGAGGGTGCTGGGTGGCAGGGGTGGGTTGGGAGGTGGGTACCACTGGACCACCAGAGTTTTGCTATGGTGTTTCTGCCCACAGTCAGGCACTGGGGGGGTCCACTGGACCACCAGGAATAACATACTCCTAAGTCCACGATCGGGCATTGGAAAATGGTCCACTGGACCACCAGGGATATTTAGGGCATATGCCCATGATTGGGCTATAGAGAGTGGTCCACTGGACCACCAGGGGGATAATTTACTTATGCCCATGATCGGGCTATGGGGCAGGGGGGGCTCAACACTCCCTGGGCAGGCGGCTTGTGACAGTGTTTTGGGAGGTCGGGTGGCCACCCACGGCAGGCGGCTGCTGTGTTGCACCCTGCAATATGGCAGCCCACCTGTGGGTGTCCCCGATTTGTTCCCTGTTGAAAAGGGGACAACTCTGTGTCCCCTGGCGGTGCAAAGGCGGGGTTGTGCCTGCATATCGCCGCATCCCAGACTGAATATCGGATGTGCGATGTATAGGCATGCCCCCGCGCCGCGCCCGCCTGCGATGCTGAGTGCACCTATGGCACATCGGGGGATGCGCGGTACCGGCGTCTCCTTCAAATATCGGGCTGGGGCACATTGGTGGGTTGCGCATGGTGCAACCATTTTGAATATCCCACCCATGATTTTTACCCCCATCGAATGAACACGACAGGTGCCATTATCAAATACCCCTCCAAAACCTGTTTTCATGGTCGTTCACAAAACAGTGTGTTGGGTCACATTTCATAACTGACACCTGTCATTTTCATATGCATGCTGGAGCAAAAAAAAGCAGTATTTTGAAAATTCAAGGTTCTAATCTAAGAAAATGACAGAATTATGTGTAAACCTCTTAATTTCCCAATCATGACAATTTCACTATAACTTGTTATTAATTTAATTATTGCCTCTTGTATACACTATCAATGCCAACTGCCTACACAGCAAATACAAGCAAGCAAAATACGAGCAAGCAAACATTTGGTGGTGACTAATGCTTTTT
Organism: Neoceratodus forsteri; assembly: GCA_016271365.2. Taxonomy (NCBI): domain Eukaryota; kingdom Metazoa; phylum Chordata; order Ceratodontiformes; family Ceratodontidae; genus Neoceratodus; species Neoceratodus forsteri. Next base: position 647,213,243 of record CM057449.1, read on the forward strand.
TGCTATATGAGTATGCTTCATTTATGAACATACGAAGGAGCCAGCAGAAGAAGGCCAACTGGTCTATCGAGTCCGCTTGTTAGTATTGCAGTGTCCCTGGTGTACGCCATTGACCCTGCCCCCCCATCCTGTCAACCTTTCATTCATAACCCCCCCCCACAGTCCCATGGGTTCCCTTTATGCCCATCCCAGACCCTCTTTCAAGCCACCCACCGTCTTCACTGAGACCACCTCTTCTGGCAACACATTCCATGTGTCCATCACCCACTCTGTGAAGAAATGCTTCCTAACATCCCTCCTAAATCTTCTGCCCCCCAGCTTCAGACTGTGCCCCCTCATGGTTCCGTTGTCACTTAGCTTGAATAGACCTCCCAATCCACTCTATTCCTTTCAGGTACTTAAAGGCCTCTATCATATCACTCTCCCCTTCTAGGGAGTACATTCTCAGAACTTCCAGCCTCTCTCCATAAGACTTCCCCTGCTGACTCTTGATCATCTTGGGTGCCCGCCTTTGGACCCTCTCCAACAAGCTGATGTCCTTCTTATTATATTGATGCCAGTACCTTACGCCATATTCTAAATGTGGTACACCAGTGACCTGTACAAGGGCAGTATGACCTCAATCTGCCTACTGCTGAATCCCCTGGCTGTACACCCCTGCATCCAGTTTGCCTTTATTGTTGCCTTTTTGCATTGTGAGGAGTGTTTCAGGTCACTAGTGATCACCACCCCCAGATCATTTTCTTCCTCCAGTGCTGCTACCCATACCCCCACCAGGTAATACTGGGTCCTAGGATTTCTGGCCCCAATGTGCATCACTTTGCATTTCTAGGCATTGAAGCCAAGTTGCCAGATCCCTGACCATCTCTCACATTTCCTGAGGTCTTCCTGCAGGTCCTGTATCCCTTCAACTGTGTCCATCCTCCGATAGAGTTTGGTGTCATTCGCAAATAGGCACATCTTGCCCTTTATGCCTTCCCCAGTGTTGTTTATGAAGACATTGAACAACACCAGCCCCAGCACTGATCTTGTGGGACCCCGCTGGTGACCTCCTTGATACCGGATAACCGACACCCACCACCACCACCACCACCACCATCTGGGTTCTGTCATTTAGCCAGCTTTGTGTATTTATTTTTTATTTATTTATTGAAATGTTTCACCAGGTAAGCATGCTGAAGTTGCTCATCTCCCGGTGCGACCTGGGGGGAAGAGGTACATAGGATATGAACAGAATACATTGACATTACATTACAAACATTACATACATTGGATCAAAACATTAGCTATACATCGGTATATAGGATATGAGCAGAATATATTGAAAATTACAAAACAAAAATGACATACATTGGCACTTTCTGCCCACCTTGTCATTTTCTCCCCAATCTCAAGATCCATCACTTTCTTGATTAGCCTCTTATCTGGCACCAAATCAAAGGCTTTGCAAAATTCAGGTAAATGACATCCACTGCTTTGCTCCCATACACCGACTTGGTGACCAAGTCAAAAAAGTCAATCAGGTTCATTTGACAGGATCTTCCTCCCACAAACCCATGTTGTCTTTCTTCCTGGAGACCATTCTCCTCTGTATACCTTACCAACCTCTCAAGTATGGTCTCTATAAGTTTGCACATGATCAATGTCAGACTGACTGGTCTATAGTTCTTCAGATCATCCCTGGTCCGCTCTTGTAGAAAGGCACAATGTGTGCAATTCTCCAGTCCTTCGGCACCACACCCAACTCCAGGGATCCATTGAAGAGGTCTGCCAGCAGCCCCGCAAGCTCCTCTGATAGCTTTTTCAGTACCCTTGGGTGTATGCCATGCGGTCTTGGGGACTTGTCTGGTTTCAGTGCTAGTCACCCTTCCCTCACTCTATCCAACTCTGTTATGTCTGTGTCCTCTCCCTCCTCCTTCTACCTCCAGGTGGCACTGGTCCATCTTTTTCCCTAGTAAAGACAGAGCAGAAGTACTTGTTCAGTACCTCTGCCTTGCTCTCCTCTTCCTCTTCCTCCACCCATCCATCCCCCTTCCTCAACTTAACTATACCATCCTTCTTGTTCCTCTTCTTGCTTATGTAGTGAAAGAAGGCCTTCTCACCTTTCTTAATCCCTTCTACTATTTGCAGTTATTTCTGTACCTTTGCTTGCTGCACCACCTTGCCTGTCACATTAGCTAACCTCAGATATTCTTCCTTATCTGCTTCACTTACAGTCCTCTTGTATCTTTTGTAGGCCACTTTCTTGTTCCTCACCACCCTGGCAACCTCAGAGTTGAACCAGATGGGTGATTTGGCCCCCGATTTCTTCCCCCTAAACTTTACACAATACACTGTGGCTGCTAGTATTCCATCCCTGATGATGGCCCATTGTCGATCCACTCCCACGTATGCATTGATGCCCTCTTGTTGCTTCCTTAGCACCTCACCAATTTTCTGGAAATCCACTCTCCTGAAGCCCAGGGTTTTGGTCTTGGTGGAGAAGCTTTCCCTTCCTGTATCCAAGCTGAACCACACTGTGCTGTGGTCGCTACCTCTCAGGGGTTCCTTGACCATTATCTCATGTGTGTGCTCCCCATTTGTGAACACTGGATCAAGAATTGCCCCCTCTCTGGTGGGCTCATTTAACTCCCTGTGTCATGAACCCTCCCTGTATCACATCAGGATCACTTGACTCCTGGCACGGTACATGGCTGGTGTACCCCCTTTCCTGTTATTTCCAGCAATTCTGTACATAGTTCTTGGTCTCTTTCATCCTTCTGGTGGGGCAATCTGTAGACCACACCCAACCTGATCTTCTTTCCCCTATTGGTCTGAAGCTGGATCCATAGCAAATCCAATTTCCCCTGCTCATTTTCCTCCTTGTGTATGGCATCCCTTCCATGATGTATGCCGCCACTTCCCCCCTTGCCTAACACTCTGTCCCTTCTTGTACCCCGGGATCAAGAGGTCCTAGTCATGGCGTACTGTAGCCCAGGTCTCAGTAACTGTTGCTCTATCTACTTTCCTCTCCACTAAGAGGGCTTGCATGTCTACCATCTTGTTACCAAGACTGCAAGCACTAAGTGACACCACCCTCCACCTCGACTCTGTGCCTCCCTGCCTAGTTCCTGTATCTTTCTTGAAATGCCTATCCCCTATATTACCCCCTTCCCCTGTCCTTGGATGCTCTCCCTTGCCCCATGCCCTCCCTCTAGATTGCTACTTCCTTTTGCTAGTTTCCGTGCCTACTGGCCCACCTCTCCCCCCTCAGCAGTTTAAACTCAGATCTTTTTCTATTTATTCCCTCAGCTTGTCCCTAAGTACTTTCGATCCCTCCCAATTAAGGTGCAGTCTATCTGTTAAATACAGCCCCTTGTCTGACCACTTGCCTCCTCAACCCCCACTACAACTGAACTTTTCCGCCTTGCACCAGCTACTCAGCCACTCATTTAAACTCCTCAGCCCTCCTTTTTATGGCTGCAGCGGGCATAGCTCTGCAAATGTCTTGCGAGCACAGTAGAAAAAAGGGAGTTTTCCGGATACCGAATGGACTTTTTAAATAGTGGAGGTGAACAGCAGTCACTGCGTATTCACCACACTATTAAGTCCATCAGTACTGGTGGAACATGGCACTGTTTGCTGTGTCCAAGATGACAGCTAGAGTTCTCTCGCATATCAGATAACTGCGGATGCACACTGAACTCCGGCTGACGCGACGCTTAGCGTCCTTGTTGCCAGATAGCCGCTGGAGTTTTCTGCATGTGGCAACTCATGCTTGTGCACAGGGTTCCAGTGGCCATCTTGGGCAATGCAGACTGTACCGCCGTGCCGCCAGAGTTCATTGTGCATGTGCACCGAGAACTCCGGCTGTCATCTTGGACATGGTGGACAGTGCCGTGTTCCCACAGAGGCTATGTATAAACAAAACAAACAAAAGAGGCTTAGAAATAGCGCAAGCTCCAGGAGGCAGGGATTTTTACTCCTTGTTCATCTTGTTTACTTACTGTAATACACATCACAGAAAGCGTTACTGAACATTGCTTTCTCTAAGTCTTCTAAAACTCTTTTGAATCCTTGGTATTCGAATATATTGAAATGTCAGACATGATTCATCAGTCATTGACTTGGGTTTTTTTTATTTATCAGTCTCATGTTTTTTTGGTCTATTAAGTTTTTTTGGTTTTGTTTTTAGTTTTTCTTTTTATTAAGAATGAAGTCCATAAACTTTGGTAGCACTGTTACTTTTTAACACTGATTAACAGATACATGAATAATTATGTAACTTTCCTGGCTTGATTAGCTGAAGGTGTGCATATGATCTATTCCTGTGCATCTCCTCTACTGTAAAATTGCTCTCCGTAACGAAACTGCTGTCAGTCATGAAGACATGCATCAAAAAATTGGGCTGGCAGTATAGCCTAGAGGTTAGAGTAACAAGCTGTGAATGAGTTTGGTCATCCATCAGCCTGGGTTTAATTCCCACAACCTCCACTTGCATATTGTGTGACTCTGAGCAAGCCACTTAACCACCCAGTGCCTCCAGGTCACCCCTGAAAATAGGCACTTGTGCCTAGCAGGCCTTACCCAGTTACCAAAGACAAAAAAAAAAGAAAATGAACTTGTTCCCTCAGTTCACAGCTTGCTTTGGTACATACTGCACTCTGACAGCAAGTCTGGCTCCATACCAGTTCATATATGTGATACAAATTTCTTACTGACACCATTTGTATAGTGGCGGACAGTGCCGTGTTGCGCCGGACCTTGGCCACAGCTGTATTTGCTCTTGCTAGACTTGTTCTGACTGTGATATCTCTGGGGACTGGAATTACCATGGAAAAGACCAAAGAGCACACCAAATCCTTGCAGTTCTTTGTTAACTCTGTGAACCTGTTCTGCACCACCCCCACCTCGTCCCCTGCTAAGTCATTGGTTCGCAGGTGTTTGACCAAGTAAAGCTTTTCACCCATCCCCCCCTTATAACTTCCCTGATCTTTGGTTGTGCCCTCCCCACCTCCATCCCCGGTATACAAACAACCACTCTTCTATTCCTTGGGTCCCCTTCCTCCCCCCCAGTGAATACCTTTAATTATGGAATCCCCAATGATAATCACCCCTCTATCCACCACAGGTGTGTTATTTGACCTCCTGTCCCCTCCTGGTGAACCAGCCTATTCCTCTTTTGTCTACTCCCAGTCTGTTTTGGATGCAGTTCCATCTGTATCATCACTATCCCCTCCTACTACTTCTCCAGTCTCCCTTGTTCCCATCCCTCTCTGGCTACCTTTGCTTACTACTGCACTACCCTTGCTATTCCCTCCCCTGTCTCTACCTTCCCCCAAATCCTTTGCTGCACCCTGAATACTTTTCCCTCCTTGCCCCCACCCCTGGCTACTCACCTCTCTCACCCCTTGCCACCATCCTTTGACTCTGTGTTTTCTCGATCCTCTACTCCCCCACCTGCCCACCGAACCTCTAAATTGGCCAGTATTGCATACCTTTGATGAGGGCACCCTCGTATCAGACCCTTCCTCTGTTCTCCCACTCTGTTTCCCTCCCCTCTTCCTTGCACTGATCTTCCTACCCACTTATCTTTTCCCCTTACCACCTACCAATCCTCTGCTCCAGTTCCACAGTGTCCTTGAGGAGGAGATGTCCCTGGATACTGTGGCAACCCCCCTGTTTCCATCCTGTACCTGCCACCCAAATGTCCTAGAGCAGCTCTTACCTGCCATTTCATCCCCTGTTCTTCCCCCCAGCCTCTCCCCCCCTCTTTCCAACTCCCATCTTAGCCACCTTATCTCTGCCCTGTGGTACTCTAGGTTTCTGCACACTGGGCAGCCCCCTGCTCTCCACATTATTCCCAGAAATACTGCGTCCCCACATCCATTGCAGCTGATCACCATCCCTTCCCCATCCTGTCCACTGTATCTTCTTGCTTCCCTCCTCCTCCACCCCTCCCAGCTGTCCAGATGTCAGTCCCAGCTCCTAGGCTCCCATATCCTCCCCAGTTAGCCTATACCTGCCCAGCTATGTTCCATTGTTGTTCTCAGGTCGTATTTCACAAATAGGTTGACCCTAGATGGGATTTTGCAGCTATCCCCTTTTCCTGCTGGTTAGTGAAAGGTCTGTTTTGTTTTGGAGTTTTGTTTCTTTCCTATTTATTTTTTTGCATTTTATTTTATTTTTTATTTTGCTCTACTCCCACCCATAGTTGTTCCCTCAACATGTTAGTTAGTACTACCATGCGTAGTCCCCAACTATGTATTCACAAACTCTGCTTCCCTTCCCCTTTTGTGTACTTACCTTCTGTGTCCTGACCAGCATGGCCTGCGGTCTCATTGCGGATGCCCTGCCAACAACCTTCAGACACCACATGCTGCAGAGTCTTTCTGCAGAGCAACACAGAATCCTACACCACTCCATATCTGTAAAAGACATTAACCAAACTTTTCTGCATCCGTGTTTGATTTGTGCTAACAAGAGCTAATAGTGAAAAAAATAGCAGACAGAAAGTGTTATTAATTTATAAAAGCAGTTAGTTGTTACATTTTGTATTGCTGAAGTATAGTTGTTTCCACTTTTTCTCATAGTACCTGATAGCATTACAGTACCCTGTGGAATTCACTTCCTTGGTTGCTCAGAGAGGCCCCCTCAGTTAGTGCCTTCAGGAGGGATCTGAAGACGTTTTTTTTTAATAAAGCTTTTCCCTCCTTTTAACTTTTTAACTTACTGTGTTAATTATATATTGTGTGTATTTTAAATTTGTGTATAGTACTTGGGTATCTGTAAAGGACCTAGAGTCACAATGAGATAGGGTGCCCTATTAAATTAATAAACTAAACTACTTCTGCCTGATAGTATTACAGTAGCTGTGCTGTGACTAGAAGTACTTTACGTGGCAGCTGACATATGTAGCTCTATTTCCTTTCATACCATATCGGCACTGATTTCATTCATTTTGACATCACTGATGACCATATTATGTGGTGTCACAATGAATGAGGTCACAATGTTGATGAGGTATGAAGGGGAATAGAACTATGGTAGATATACTAGCCTTCAAGTGAAGTACTGTTCAGCAAATCATACCTCCTGTACTGCTGTCTGGTAGGAAATCTAATCAGCAAAAGGAAAAAGTAAAGAAGACTTCAGATATAAAATGTAACAGCAGACTACAGTAATTTTAAAATTAAGTATTTATTTCAGGCAGTCTAGTAGCACTCTAAAGATGGTCCCATGAGCATCTCTGCACTCATCTGATTTGTGGTACTACATAGAAACATAGAACCATAGACTCTGACGGCAGATAAGGACCACTTGGCCCACCCAGTCTGCCTATTTCCCTACATACTGGATAAGCTGCAGATTCGAGTTAACCAACAGCCTACTTCCTGCAACCCCCCACTATAATTGCCTTATGTCTGTCCTATGTATGTTTGAATTCCCCCACTGTTTTAGACCCCACAACCTCCCCAGGAAGGCGGTTCCATGCGTCCACCACTCTCTCCATGAAAAAAACATTTCCTCACATTACCCCTGAGCCGTCCTCCCTCTATCTTTAAATTGTGCCCCCTTGTTCTTATACATCCCTTTTTCTGAAAGATGCTACCCTCCTGGACTTTGTTGATTCCCTTGAGGTACTTGAAAGTTTCTATCATGTCCACCCTGTCCCTCCTTTCATCAAGGGTATACATATTAAGCTCTCACAGTCTGTCTTCATATGGTTTCTGATGCAGATTCTGCATCATTTTAGTTGCCCTCCTCTGGTCTGCTTCCATCCAGTCTATGTCCTTGCGTAGATGAGGTCTCCAAAACTGCACGCAGTACTCCAGATGGGGTCTCACAAACTGTCTGTACAGAAGGATAACCACTTCCCTTTTTCTACTTGTGATGCCCCTCCCTGTCCATCCCAGTATCCCCCTGGCTCTCTTTACTGACTTCTCACATTGCTTACCCACCTTTAGGTGATCTGATATGACGACATGCAGATCCGTTTCCATTATTGTTGTTGTTAGTACCTCCCCTGCTATTGTGTACTCTTCTCCTGGGTTTTCGTTTCCCAGGTACATTGCTTTGCACTTCTTTGCATTGAATCTAAGTTGCCATATGTCTGACCATTCCTCCAACCTTGCTAAGTCCCTTCTCATCCTTTCTACCCCCCCTTGTGTATCAACTCTGTTACAGATCTTTGTGTCATCTGCAAAGAGGCATGCCTTTCTTTCCAGATCCTCTGCAATGTCACCTAAAAGACGTTAAAGAGGACTGGACCCAGTACTGAGCCCTGAGGTACTCCACTAGTAACCCCCCTTTCTTCGGAATGTTTTCCATTCTCTATTACCTTCTGTGTCCTGTTGTGCAGCCAGTTTGCTACCCAGGCTACCACCCTGGGACCCACTCCCAGGCTGGCTAACTTGATTATTAATCTTTTGTGTGGGACTGTGTCAAATGCCTTGCTAAAGTCTAGGTAGGCCATATCCGTAGCCCCTCCCTGGTCTATTACTTTGGTCACCCAGTCAAAGAAATCAGTTAGATTCATCTGACATGACCTTCCTGCTGTGAATTCACACTGCTTTGGGTCCTGTGCCCTGCTGGCCTCTAGGTACTCAACAATTCTTTCTTTCAGAAGTGATTCCATCATTTTGCCTACCACTGAGGTCAAACTAACAGGTCTGTAGTTTCCTGCTTCTGCCTTGCTCCCACTTTTGTGAAGGGGAATCACATCTGCCCTCCTCCAGTACTCAGGCACCACCCCATCCTCCCATGATTTGTTAAAAGGTGTGGTTAGTGGTGTCAATAGGTCCTCCCTTAGTTCTTTTAGGATTCTGGGGTGAATCCCATCAGGCCCCATTGCTTTGTCCACCTTGAGTTTTAGGAGTTCTTTCAGGACTCTTTCTTCTGTAAATGGACTGGTGTCAACCCCCCTACCCAGAGTGCTTCTATTGTTTGGTTTAGGTAACTCCTCCTCTTCCTGTTTTGTGAATACTGAGCAAAAGTATTCATTCAGTATCTCTGCCTTTGTCACTGTCTTCCTCTGTCCACCTCCCCTCTCCTTTATTAATCTTCACTATCCCTCCCTTAACCTTTCTCTGCTCCCTAACGTACCTATAAAAGGTTTCATCCCCCTTCTTAACTGATTTGGCTATTTTTTCCTCGGTTTGGGCCTTTGCCATTCTGACTGTCTTCCCCACTTCTTTCTGCTTTAATTGATACAGTTCCCTGTCATGCTCCTTCTGTGATTCCTTATACTTTTTGAATGCAGCCTTTTTCTCCTTAACCATCCCTGTCACCTCTTTTGAGAACCATAGTGGTTTTTTACTCTGCTTTGTTTTCTTTATTTGTTTTACACAAAGGCTTGTTGCCTCCATGATGGCAGTTTTGATTTTTCTCCATTGTTCTTCCACCTCTCCTTTCTGGCCATTTGCTAGTGTATTCCTCAGGTATTCAACCATTATGCCAAAGTCAGCCCTTCTAAAGTCCAGTATCCTTGTTTTTGTATGGCTTGTTTCCATGGTTGTGCTTATTGTGAAGCACACTGTGCAGTGGTCACTTGTTCCCAGATGTCTACTGACTTCTAAATCTGTGATCCTCTCTCCATTTGAGAGTACCAGGTCTAATATTGCTCCCTCCCGAGTGGGTCCCAACACCAGCTGTCTAAGGCATGCACCCTGTAGAGCATCGAGGATGACCCTACTCTTGGATGTGGCTGCACTACGTCATCAAGTTAACATCTAGCATATTCAGGTCCCCCATCAACAGTATATCCCCTTTTTCTGCCATTTTGAGAATGTCCTCTATCATTTTCTTGTCCATTTGCTCCCCTTGAGACGGGGGTCTGTATACAACCCCTGTGCAGATTGTGATGCCATTCCCTGTCTCCAAGATGACCAATGTACTGTTATAGCCAGGTTGGCTACCAGAGGAAGCAAGAAGCAACATTTATTCCTCTATGCCATCTTCAGCCTCCCCTGCCACCCAGCTTTAGTGCAAGTAAGGGTCAAGAGAAGTGCATCACTATGGCTCCTGCACTACTCACTACTACAGGTCTGATCTCGATGTCATGTAATGAGAGATACGAGAGGCTTGTGAGAATGCACGCCAGAATTACCTTTGCAGCTAGTAAAACACTGAGTAGCTCCTTTTTCAATCCTCAGCCCATGGTGCTTCCCTGACATGTCAATGTAGTTAAGCTGGTTTGGCACCTGTAAAGTTCAATGCTGCCACCAATTTAGATCACCAGTGGGTCCATTGGGCCAGATGTGTGGATCATTGGCATGGTGTTTCAGTGGGATAGAAAGCCCTCAAGTGGTCATTAAATGCAGCCACAGAACAAGTCATAATGTAAACTCATTAACACAGAGTGATATTTGACAGTAAAAAACTAATGGCTTTGTTTATTAACCCTTTACATATTCTCCGTGTATTAGTTTTCTGTTTCCATTTTTGCTTACTTTCTATTTATTTTCCCCTAGTGGGCCAGATCTGGGAATTCTTCCCATCTGCCCAAGTCCACTTCCCATTCAAGATACCCATAGGACTTGACTTCCAGTCCCATCTTCTCTCACTACCATAGGTCTCTGCTCTGTCGTAGTCCATGGCCTATAAACATTGGCTGGACCCCAGAGATAGCCAGGAAGTCCCTAGACTTAACAAACAAAACTGGGTTAGAAAGAGGCAGTGGGGGGATAGAAGGCAGAGGCTACTGGACTAGAGAACATGATGAGTGGGGTGACTTCCTCTGCCTGGGGCTGGCTCACACTTGTCTCTTCTAAGTCCCTTCCCTTATCTCTCTCTCAGGGGGCAGGCCTGTGAGGGGCACCTGACAATATGCCCAATGGGGATGTTGAAGGGTGGGTTTTGTCTTCATTCACTTCTGCGTCTGTGTCACATGTTACATGACAAGGGAGTGAGTAGCGTTGATGTGAGGTGTCCATCCTGGACATATTTCCTTCTTGCATGGTTCCCCTTCCCCTGGACCACCATAGGACAGTCATATAGTAGATGGAACCCCCTTCCTTCCTTCCCAAAAACAAGAGGCATACACATTAGACACCACACACATAACATATCATTGTGATGATGGAAGGGACATAGCATCCATTTTGTTTGTCTCTCCTGCTACGTGGTAGTGACTATGTTCAATTTGAGAATGGGCACACATCCAAGCTTAACAACTAAGGATCAAGCTGAGGACTCGAATAGTTGAGGGATTGAGAACCTGGATTGGTCAACTATGCCCCTCAGGATAACATGTGGGGAGGTGGAGGAAGATATAATAAAATGTTAATTGAAAAAAAGCTCCGGGCCCAGATGTGATCGCCAATGAGGTTTATAAGGCCCATTTAAATATATGGGTACCAGTACTGACTAGTTTGCTTAATAAGTGTTTAAGTAATAGATTTATACCTGACTCTTGGGCTAAGAATATTGTCATTCTTATACATAACAAGGGAATTTAAACAGACCCCCAGAACTATCATCCTATTAGTTTTCTGGATTCCATCTCCAAGATTTTTGCCCACATTATTCTGAACAAATTATTGATTTGGATAAATAATGCTAATGGGCCCCTATTCACTAATAGGGCAGAAGGTACATGCCCCTGCCAGCGTAGCTTGGCGGCTCCAGACAGGTGCAGAGTGTGCGGTACTCACTATTGTATGCACCCACAGGGCACCTGTCCACGGCCCCACCCACCCAGTGCACAGAAGCGTGGGGGGTGGCCCAGTGCAGATGAGTGGACCTGAGCAGTCATCCAATCAGATGCCCGACCTGGGTCTCATAGTGGATCCCTTGTGCCCATGGGCCAGGTGCACTTTGCAGGAGCAGAGCTGCGTACATAGGGGAGTGTACGAAATGGTATGGGCACTCACCTGATCAGCTGCCTCAGCTCTCCCCATCTGCCTAGTGGGCTGGGGCAGCACCGAGGTGCAATTCCCGGTCCCACTGCAACTGGCAGGTGATGTCCATGGAGGCACGCAGTGGGTTATGGCAGGGTCCCGGCTGCCATAACCTGCGCCCCCCTGTACATGGCACTATGTTTCATAGGTTTCATGAGTTAGTACAGAGCTGTAGGGGACTTGACATCTATAATGCTCGCCTGATTGCAAATCTAAACTTTACCTATTTGGTACAATCCATCTAAATGATGCTTAAATGCTTCCATTGTAGTGCTTTCCACTACCTCTACTGGTTACGCATTCCAAATAGGTATGATTCTCTGATTGTACTATATTTTTCTGTTCCAAGATCTACAATTTTCCCCCTGCAACTGAAAGGAGTGTGCCCTGGTGTTGTAAGTTCTGTTCTTGAGTTTTAGACCTAGTTTGTTCCAGAGGTCTTGGTCTATGAGGGCTTTAAGTAGAAGGCACATGTCCCCCCGTAATATAATCTATAATCAAGTGTGAACAATTTCAGTGTATTATCCAGCCTCGTCCTATAATCCTTTCCTTTCATCCCTTTAACCTCCCACGTTACCCTTTTCTGCACTGTCTCAAGTCTTGTGATATCACCCTTGTAGTAGGGTGACTATACCTGAGCCCCATGTTCCAATAGGGGCCTAACAAGCATTCCATACAGTGGCAGAAGTATCTCTCTTCCTCTGCTGGAAATGTTCATAAATATACAATTTAACACTCCTTTGGCCTTTCTTTAACCTTAGTACAGTGGGTGGAAAAAGGGAGGACATTGGTAATTGAGATTCCCAGAGCCCTTTCTTCTGTTACAGATTTGAGATAAATATTGCCTAACTTGTATGAGGCGGTGTTGTTTTGGGATCCTAAATGCATTATCATGCATTTATCGAAATTTAGGTGCAATTGAAAAGTATTGCACCATTTGCTAATATGGTTCAACACCTGCTGTAACTCCAGATGATCATGTTGGTCCACCAATTCTACCCCCAGGTGGCAATCATCCGCAAATTTAATAAGCCATACCTTTTCCTGTTGTATTACCAATGTTGCCACATAAATGTTAAACAGACTTGGTCCAAGACCCGAACCCTGTGGCACCCCACTGGTTATCTCAGTCCAATCAGATAAGGCCCCCCTAATATTAACTCTGTATTCTATTTGTATTTCTATACGTGCCTTAGTGAATGACGTGTAGTGCAGGCATGCCCTTAACACGTCTCCTGCCCAGCCCGGCACATTGCTGATCACGCAGCCAGGGGATTGGGTGTGTAACCCCCTAGTGTGCAGTTTGTGAATGGCACCGGGGGTCCTCGGGACCCCCACTGCGTGACATTCAAATGTAAGATTGCCTACGCACCTCAGATATATGGCGTGCAGGCAGTCTTTGTTTTTGCAATATGACCCATTATTCTCTCACCACTTCAAGCAGGATTTCAGAAAAATGACTCCACAATTGGTCATGTTTACGTTTTACAACATTTATTAGAAAACACATAAAAATATGGAAAAGTAGGGTCTTTGAACTGTTTATCAATTTCTCCAATGCATTTGATTCAGTGACTAGAACCCCTTTGTGGAGGACTTTGATTAAGAATGGTATTAAACATGCTCTACTAATACCAATTATCCAGCTTTATAGTAATATTACAAGAAGTGTCAGATATGGTAAAATGGGAAATGTTTCAGGATATATATATAAACAAACTCTGTGGTAAAACAAGGTTGCCTTCTGGCTCCATACTTGTTCAACTTGTGTATAAATCAAATATTAAATCAATGCTTTGACCCAAACTTCCACTCAAAGATAATGGGAAAAGAATGTCCTGTGCTGGGCTATCCTGACGATTTAGCTTTAGTATTTTCAACTGGGCCTGGGGTGCAACGTAAATTGAACAAAGTGGAAAGTTTATGTGCCAGATTAAAACTTAATATAAACATATCCAAAACAAAACTAATAGTTTCCGGGTTTAGAAAAACACATTTTTTTAATTTTTTTATTTTAGTCTTTGTTAACCAGGTAAGACCCACTAGGCACAAGTGCCTGTTTTCAGGGGCGACCTGGGAGCACTGAGAGGTTAAGTGACTTGCTCAGAGTCACACAGTATGCAAGTGGAGGTTGTGATAATCAAACTCAGGTCTAGTCTGATGGATGTACCAACCTCGTTCACACCACGTTCCTCTAACCTCTAGGCTATACTGCCAGCCTTATAATATATATGGGTTACTTTCTATTACACAGGAACTGGGCACTCCATATCAATAATCAGCAAAAGAAAGTAAGACTCAATGCCAGAGGGCTACTTAAATTTAACTCAAACTATGGGGGGGTGGGTGACGATGCTGGCCCAGTTTTAGAGGCCGCTGTCCCACCTGGGTATTCTGTAGTGCAGTGCCCCAGAGAGGAACGTAAGGGGCAAGGGTGGAATGGTAGCCATCTGTTTTAGATCTGAACTGGGCTTCACCTTGCACCCGGTGAGAGCACTGTGTTAATTTGAATGTGTGGCCGTTCGGAGATATTTAGTGCTGTGGGACTTTAATGTTTGGGCCGATGAATCATCTCGGCTTAGTTACAACTTCCTCCAGATTATATCATCTTTGGGCCTGTCACAAGAAGTTTCTTCCTTGACCCACCAGGGCAGTCACATGTTGGACCTGGTCTTCTCTCTGGGGCTTGAGATAAATAATCACAAGACTGATCGGGTTGTTTGGTCCAATCATTGCACAGTGGAGTTCCAGTTCACCCCCGCCAAGAGCCCTCCCCCCCTGTGTAGATGGTTAGCTATCACCCTTTGAGGAGTTTGACCCCTGAGGGTTTTCTGGCAATGGTTGATCTATCTAGGGTGGACAGTGCATGCTTTGGGGGTACATGCACAGCAGTTGCTGCCTATAATAAAGTGATGACTGGGGTGCTCAACTCCATCGCACTGGTTCGTGTACAACCTAAATAGTCTCACTTGAGGTCCCCTTGGTTTGACAGGGAGCTCAAGGCGATGAAGATTATGGGTTGCAGATTAGAGCATTGCTGGCTGAAGACCAGGCTGGAGGCGGACAAACTGGCCATGCATGCACATTATGGTGTGTACCAGGGGGCAATCAACTGTAAGAAGGCAGAGTTCCTGTCCAGGGAGATTGCCACCAGGAGGAACTGACCAACTGTGCTTTTTCGGACTGTCTACAGCCCCAGAAAAATTTTTCTGACGCTTTATGCAAAGAGTTTGCTCGATTCTTCTCAGACAGGGTGTCTGCAATCCAACAAGGAATTATACTAGTGAGCCACACTGTGGCCAACAGTGGTCACAGTGGGCATCCACAGAGTACTCCGCCTCGCTGGGATGAGTTTAGACCAGTGGAGGTGGCAGAGGTCATTGGGTGGCTTCCAAGCTGGGGCACACATTTTGTGAACTGGACCCAGTGCCGACACGTTTCTTCATGAGATGTGTTGACTCCATTGGCCCGGTGTTTGCCTTGATTGTCCAGTGCTCTTTGTTGGAGAGGGTCTTCCCTGATGTCTCAAAGGAGGCATTGGTGAGACCCCTTCTGAAGAAAACATCCTTAGACCTGGATGCCAAGGCAAATTACCATCCCATCTCCAATCTTCCATTTTTGGGTAAGATTGTAGAGAAGGTTATGGCACTTCAGCTTAAGGAGCACTTCATGATCTATGATCTATACAAGCCCTTCCAGTCTGGGTTTCATGTGAGGCACAGCATAAAAACTGAGTTAGTACAGGTGCATAATGACCTCCTCAGGGCGAGAGATTGAGGAGAAGGAACAATTCTTGTTCTCCTTGATCTCTCCTAAGCATTTGACACAGCGGACCATCGTGTGTTGCTCAGATGCCTGAGGGGATTCTGCGGACTTGCTGGCACTGTCATCTGCTGGTTTGAGTCTTTTCTCACCAACAGGAGGCAAAGGGTGGTGATGGGGAATTTCTCCTCCTCCCCAGCCTCCTGTCATGCGGAGTACCCCAGGGTTCGGTCCTGTTGCTGATGTTGTTTGCCATGTACATGCTGCCCCTGGGAGAGCTCAGTAGGAAGTACAGCTTGGGTTTTCATTGCAATGCTGATGACACCCAACTGTACCTTTCCTTTGCCCCTGGGACATCAAATGCTGTGGATGTGCTAAACACCTGCCTTGCTGATATCAACAACTGGATGACCTCCAGCTGGTTGTGACTCAACCCCGATAAGATGGAGGTGCTGGTGGAGGAGTCAAACAGGGGGCATGGAAGGATGGCCTCTGGTGCAGAGACAGGGCTTTTCCTTGGATCTGTGCCATTAAAGGCCTCCTCTAGGGTGCATGATCTTGGCAGCAGATTGACGCTTAAATCTCCGGTGTTATCCATTGTCCATACCAGCTTTTACCATCTGAGGAATATCACCAGGAAAAAGCCCCTAGTTCTGCCCCTGGACCTCCCTACCTTGATGCATGCCTTTGTTATGTCTAGGCTTGACTACTGTAATGTGCATCTTGGGGTCTCTGGAGGTATCCTTCGCCAGCTGCAGCTGGTGCAGAATGCAGCCACCAGGTTGTTGATGGGGCAGTCTAAGTACTGCCACATCACCCCGGTGCTGCGTGAACTGCACTGGCTGCCTGTCAGGTGGAGGGTCCTCTTTAAGGTGGGTTTACTCACCTTCAAGGCCCTACATGACCTGGGCCCTGGTTACCTGAAGGATCTCCTAACACCTGCTGTCTCGGTCCACTCCCTCCACTACCTCCCCAGGGGCCTCCTTGCATTTCCCAGGATGAGGTTAAAAACTGCCGGTGACAGAGCTTTTAGTGTCACTGGCCCCATCCTGTGGCATTTGTTACTTCTATCTGTAAGACAGGCCCCTTCAGTAGAGGGTTTGAAAGCCTGCCTCAAGGCCTTTCTGTACAATCAGGCTTTCCCAGACTTTGTTTTATTATCTTGTCCAGGCCTGATTTCTGTGACTTATTTCTGTCCCAGGCTATTTCAGTTACTTATTTATTTATTAGTTATTTTTCAGTCATTTAAGGATTTATTGAATTTAATTGCAGATTTAATTTGTTGTATTTATTATGTGGTAATTTTCTGGTTTTCTCTGCAATTGTTTTGTTTCTGTATGGCACCCAGAGCCTCCAGGACGGGCATCTTTTTAAGGTCCAGTAGGTGCCATATAGCGCCGGAACCATCCATTACAGAACCTGACCCAAAATGGCCACCAGAACTCAATGAATTAAATAAAATTTGTCTTGCCTTACCTTGCCTTGAGGATGGTCAGTCATTCCGGCATTGTGAGCTGCTGAGATGAAACTAAATCCCATTAGTTTGTATGGTGCTGAAGTTTGGGGATACCAAGCATCAGAAACTATAGATATCCCATATAATTGTTATTACAAATCTCTATTGAAAGTCCCTACTTCAATTCCAAACTGCACAGTTCACACAGAACTAGGAAGGACCCCCAATAGAGCAATGGCCACCTTTAGAGTAACAGTATACTGGCTGAGATTAATCCACAACAAAATTGCCTTGCCAGCAAAATGGGCTTTACTAGATAAAGTAAACTGGCAACAACAAGGACTGACCTCCCCATGGATCCAACATCTTATTAAGACATTGCAAGGAATTGGGTATGAAGGCCTGTGGCCTATGTATTTGAATCAAATTATAATTTCTTTATCTTACCAATAAAGGTTCAAACAGAGGACGTTTCAAAAAAACAATTGAAGATCAAATGATTAAGATAACAAAACTTAAATTAGCCACTGGTGTGCAGTAAATAAAAAATAACATAATTTGGAAAATTATCTCACCTTACCCATTTCACCAGAATATAAAAGACTGCTGACAACGGCCAGGATGGAGCTCTTATCTACTAACTGGAGAGAGTCTAAGCTTAAAAGAAAGAAGGAAAACATCTTGGATAGCATGCCTAGTGTACTTACATGGCATACCTCTCAAATGTCCCTGATTTTGAGGGACATCCCTCATTTTACCCCTCGGAATTGCTATGTCCCTCATCCATCCCTTATGGAAAAAGTACTGTGCACATAGTGAATATGCTGTAAATTCAGACATTAAAGCAAAAATTCATAGTACTCTAAAATGCCAAATCAACATACAATTTGTGCAAGTAAACACAAAGGTTTCCACAGTATTCTGAGCCTGTATATCCATATTTGAGGATACCCCTCCTATTATGAGTGTCTGTGTCCCTCATTGTCCCTCATTCTGAGTTTCCATAAATGTCCACGTCCCTCATTTGAGTGACAAAAGGTTGAGCAGTATGTTACCCGGTTATCAAAAACAAATAAATAAAATAGAACACCTGCCCATGTAAGAACAGACATGTAGAGACTCTACAGCATATCATACTTAATTGCTCTAGCTACACAAAATGGAGGAAAAGAGTACAGAAAAATATATTCTTACACATGCATACAACCTGGAAGATGCATTATGCATGCTGTTGCACTCTCTTGATGCAAGCAAAATTTTACATGGAGATGATAAGATATAGGAAAACCATTAAAATACATGAAATTGGACATTATATGTCATGAAATAATTATATTGCTATCTGAAAGTCCCCAAAACAACCCAGAAGGTAACCTTGAGATTGCCTTAAAAACATTATTTTAATACTGTAATGACTTATTTTGTTTAGAATACTGAGGTAAAAGCAATGAGGATGTTCATTGTAAGCCTCAATTGTAAAGTGTAATAATGAAACTCTGGAGTAATCTCTGTGCATATCTGGACTCTCTAGACATGCTGGTTATTCAAGAATTGTAAACGTGAAGATGGTCTGCATTGAACAAGAAAGCATTTATTGTGTATACTTGTAGATCCCAGATATGTCTGCTACTCAAATATAATAAACAGAAAGCTGGCTTTGATAGAATTTTAACGTATAGAAATCTATTTTTAATTATGTGAAATAAAGTATTGTTTTTTAACTTTGTAATGACATTATCATGTCAAACAAATAAACACTAAAACAAACCAAGCTTAACAACCAGAACATTACCTTACTCAGGCTATATAAACCTTAATGCCATTCACTCTCAGGAATCTGTCTAGTCCAACTATGAATGCTGGAACAGTGCTAGTTTCCACAGCCCCACTGTGTAGGTTATTTCAAATGTTAACTTCTCTTTGTGTGAAGTAATGCTTTCTAATGTTTCCCTAATTTAGCCCTCCTCAGCTAGAGAGTATGCTGTCTCATTTTGATTCTACTCACCAGCTCAAACATATGTGTATGCTCCACCCTTGATCTTCCTTAGTATTCTGAAAACTGTGACCATCCTCCTTTCAGCCCTGCTTCAGCTGATCAGCTCTTAAGGCTCTGAGCTTGAGTGCAAACCTAACAACTGGCAATAAGGGTTCCTTTAGTATTCCTTCTAGAAAATCTACTATTGGTCAATTTGCTTTCTAATGCCACTTTCCTAAACTCTGCTCCTCCCTTCCCTTGTTACTTTATTCTGTCTCTTCTGCTTTCTCCTTAAAATCTCTCCTTCATGATGATTCTTCTCCCTCCTGCAACTTTCCATGACTCTCTTCCTCCCCCCAACTAGTTTTGTCTCATCCCGTCACACTAAATACCTAAAACTTAACATACAAGTACAGCACTTTTTCAGACTTGCTTGTGCCTCCTGGAACACGTTGTGGCTTTCCCAGGGAGGCTGTCCTCACCATTTCAGAAACCCTGACCTGAACTATCTCAATTTTTTTCTACTACACTTATCTTTTACACTGATTTGCCTTCAGTTTTTATGTTCACCGTGCACTTGTGCAGTGAACATATTGTTGTGAGAGTGGGTCTTGAGATGTGTGTCGCTGTTGTCCAATGCAGGGCAGCCTGCATGGGGCTCATCAGTGTCACATGACACAGTTCTGGCTTGCTGGGTGGAAATTTCATACAGTTCAAAGGAAAAAGCCAACCCAATCATTGGACGGCTCTTTTCTTTGATCTGCATGACACTGCCCAGCAAACACCCGATCTGAGTCCTGATCAGTTTCTGTTTTTTTTTTATTTTAGTCTTTGGTAACCGGGTAAGGCTCACGAGGCACAGGTGCCTGTTTTCAGGGGTGACCTGGGAGTACTGGGGAGGTTAAGTGACTTGCTCAGAGTCACAGAGCATGCAAGTGGAGTATGTGGGAATCAAACCAAGATCTGCTTGATGTGCCAAGCTCATTCCCAGCTCATTACTCTAACCACTAGACTATACTGCTTAGCCACCCAGTTTGCCCCATATCCCCCACTTTTGCTTTGCTGTTCACTCTCCTGTGCAACACAGACAAATCTCTGAACTGCTGCAGCTTTTGGCAGAGTACTCTGCATTCAGGCTCCATTTTGAACTCTGCTCCACCTCATGCAGCTTTTGCTCTGATTTTCAGCATTCATGCCTAATGACATCATTAGCGCACAGTCTGCTGCTCAGCAGAGCTGTCCTGTACAGTCTCTGCATCCGATGGCCGGTGCCATTTGACCTACAGGAATTATTTTTCAAAATTAAGTTTAAATACTGTGCCCAAATTCTGAGCACTCCAAGCCAAAAGTGGAGCAGTTGAGACTAGATCAGCTAGTATGTGTCCAGTTCAGCTGTCCCGTTCAACTCCCATCCTCCCTCCTGACTCCCTGTGTCCGCATACGCTGCTCAGGTGAGTTGGGACTCACAGGTTCTGCACCATGTAAGGATTAACCTACGACAGTGCGTGGGTCTACTGGGGATAAATATATGGCTGGGGGGGGGTTGGACCACAAGGCTGAAGGCTGAGTGGTTCCAACCACCCAGCCATACATTAATCCCCAGTACACCCACGCTCTGGAGTGGATTAATTCACTTGTAACATGGGGATGAGAAAGAGTTCAGTGCTCTTTTTGTATGTTTCTCTTTCCCATGTCACATTTGCGTAGAAGTAATTTAAAAGTGCAAAATTACAAAGGAGGATAGTAAGGTTCCTACAGTGGGGAAGAGAAAGAGGTTTGCACCTGACTGGAGTAACTACATGCTGAACAGGCTGAAACTTTATATATTTTAAGTGCAACGGTGAACAATTACTGATTACATGCAGATGTGATCAGCATTTCAGAATTGTGCTCATTTTGACTGACTTAGTTTTGTAAGCTGTGGAATCATCTCCGTTTTTTCTGCTATGTTTGTTGTTTGGTATTTGACTGCTGTGCATTATGGGAAATGTGTATATTTAAGTGAGACTTCTGATAGTTCCTGCAAGCAATTAATGCACACTCACCAGACTGCTTAAAAAGTAACTACAGTATGTACTATAGTAGTCTATTTCTAACTATAGCAGCCTGTTTCTAAAGAAGACTCAAAAGCAGTTGCAGGAACTACCAGAAATTTCACTTGAGCATATCTGTTCTTGTTTGACAGCCATCTGTTGGCCAGCCATGAATTGCAGGCTAAGACTGTTTTAACCACTACATACTAACAGTCTTAGCCTGCAATTCACGGTTGGCCAACAGATGGCTGTCAAACAAGACTGGCACTACTGCATCTGTAAGAGGTTCATGTGAGAGGGGGAAGACAGTGTAAGTGGACACAACCATACATTAATTGAGGATTAATGTATGGTCAGCTGATGCAAGCTGACCAAGCCTGCGCAGCCCTTTCTCTTCTCCATGTTACAAAATCAATGTAAATCTTGCCCACTCTGCTTTGATGCTGCTGACAGTGCCACACAGATATGTACTGCACCAGAGAGTGTAAATCACTTGGTTCAGTTGTTGCATTTGGTAGTAAACTGCAATTCATACTATCGCTTAGTGTGTGTGCCCAGGCTTTTTGGTTAGTATGTTTCCTGCATTGGAAATCACCAGTATCTCGTATCACTCACACATCCAGCTTCCTACCTTTGCACTAGTCACTAACCTCACAGTTTGGCCTTGGCAGTTTCCTAAGTTGCAAGTTATTAGGGAAGGAGATGTGATGCCATCATTTCTATAGCATCTGAATTGCTCTAGTTTTTTGATGGGGTTATTAAGCCCTTGCCACTCCTCCTCATGCCCAAGCCCACAGCAGAGGCTCCCCCTTTCCGACCTGCTTCACTTTAAGAAAAAAAAAAAAGAATATGGACAGACTGGATCTGTCGTCAGATTCTGTTTCCATTCTGTGTTTGTGGTCAGACTTGGAAGCCATGTTGTCATTTTTTTTATTTTGCACTATTAAGCCGCAGGTGATCTCCCTCCTACCCAAGCCCACAACAGTAGCACACTCTTCCCTCTTTCCGACCCACTCCACTGTTGCAGTAGCGTGGTCAAACTTCAAACCCAGATTGCCTCATTTTTTTTTTATCTTTTTCTCCTTCCTCCACAGACTCCACAGGGGCTATGGCCCCTCCCTTGGAGGGGTTCATTCTCCAGTCCAGTCTCCAGCTCATCCCCTCCCCCAAGGTTCGCCCACAGATTCCCCTTCCATGGCAGAGCCAGGTGGGGGGTGCTGGCGTACCCCCACCTCCCTGGTACATCAAATGTGGTGGCATGGGACAGACTTGCTGGCACAATCGGACCATCATGGGTCCTGTGGAGACTGCAGCGTTTTCCATTTTCTACCATCCCACCCTTCCGACGTAAGGACGTCGGCTTTCAAGTCTCCTGACCCGTACTGCCCTCCAGCCAGCACCAGAGGGCAGTCAGTGGGCAGGACGACTAATCCCCTTCCCTGAGAGAGGAGAGCAGTCCTCCAGACCCTCAATCCTCTCTCACCCCTGGCGACCCCCAGTGACCCAGGCTCGTTCCTGAAACCAGATTGATGTTGTGGAGTGAGGTGTGATCCAGCGCCTCAATCCTCAGTGCCACTGGGCTGGCTCATTAACTCACTTTTTAAATTTAATTTTGGGTTATTAAGCCCCTGCCGTGTTCCCTCCCACCACATCCTGTAGCAGTGGCTTACCATCCCTGCTTCTACCCCACTCCAATGTACAGTTAAAATGTATGCAAGCAGGATGGGACCAGGTACAACAGCAGTGCAAATGGAGAACATTCAACACTGACAAATGCTTGTTTGATTATATGTTCCTTGATATATTGTATTTGCTGTATATGATTTCCTACATTCCTTAACCTCAGGACACATCTAGAACTGAACTGCTAGCAGCTCAACCCTAGGCTCAACTGAAATGCCCCCACCATAGGATGACCAACTGATAATGGATGGTATTTTTTCATTGTATAGAAGGTGAAGAGACATTGCTCTCTTCATGTGCTGTTAAAAATAAGAATTTAACCATTGGAATTTTGGTAAAATTACCGATTCTGCTTCCATGACATTTTGGAAAAAAAATCTTAAAATGTTCACACAATTTTATGAATAATAGTCTGTGCGTTGGTCCTGTCAACCTGACTGGCCACTCCAGCTTCCACACATTAGCCATATCAGATGGGACTGTTATTCAACCCCCTGATGGAGCTCACCACAAGAGCTGGAACTACACTGTGGGCTCCCTTGAGGTGAAAGGAAGAGTCAGAGAAGGGAAGGTTGGGACTGGGGGGTAGCTGAGCAGAGCAGGGCTGCACCATTGATGGGACATAAACAAAGTAATAAAATTATGATGAGAGCATTTACAGATCAACATGGGCAAGACTGGAACAAGTATTTACCCCATCTTTTATTTGCTTATAGGGAAGTCCCTCAGGAGTCAAGATGTTTTTTTCCCTTCAAGCTCTTGTTTGGCCGCAGAGTTAGGGGGACCCCAAAATCCAGTGAGAAATGAATAAGAAGGTGAACTGGCCTCCCAAGAGGAATCTGTTGTGGAGTGTGTCCTGAACTACAGGTTGTGGTTCAAGTAGTTCAAGGTGCTTGCCAGTATCATCAGGCCACTGTACATCAGTGACAGAAAATGTGGTATGACTGTGGGGCCACAGCCATGGCCGTATGAGACTAGTGGACTAGTTGTTAATGTGGGACCATCAAGTGGCTTCTCCACTACCAATGGAGAACATAGCCAATGCTCATGATGGGCAGGGAATTTCTGCAGCTTGCCATCCCGACTGACAGGGCACTAGCACTTACCTATGCAGGGCGTGAGATTGGGCTCAAAGAGAGTTTCAAGGGGACAGAACCTCTTAACAAAGGGCTTTTGAAGATTGTGCCTTTGGCACCGATGGCTGCCACCATCTTTTACAACTCTGATCCCTTTCGTTCCTTTTTCAAATTTCATAAGTTTTATTAAATTTGTAATGAGAAAAAAACAACAAACAGACACAAACAACTGGTAGTAGCTGACCCTGTACATGAAGCAGAACAACAAGTACAGATACACTAGGTGGCAGCCATGAACACTGCATTATGACCAGTAACAGTAAACACATCCCACCCCCCTCCTCCCCACCAAGTCCATAACCCCCCAGTCCCCTCCTCAACACAATCCCCACCAAATCCCTGACCCCCCAATCCAGAGCACCAACTAAAGCCTCACAAAAAGAGAAAAGAGAAAGGGGAGATGATTAAGTGAGGTAGAACCCTGGTCATCAAGAATGGAAGTGAAGAAAGGAGGGGAGATGGGTAACCTGTCCCCCTAAAAGAAAGCAAAATCATTCCCTCCTCTCCTGATTCCACTTCTTCCTGTGGGGCCTGCACTATAGGTAAAAGAGCCAGCAGTGGGCCTCACCTACTTGTAAACCCCTGCTGGTGGGCTTGATGTCTGGCAATGTGTTTCTCCAGTTTGAGGGCTTGAGATATTTCTGAGTGCCATTCCCAGAAAGAGGGGACAGAATCATCCAGCCAGTGTCTGGCAATAACTAGCTTGGCAACAGCTGAAATCAGGGAAATAAAAGCTTTACGGCAGCCTGCTGTCCCCTCAGGGAAGAGTCCCACTAAGCAAGCCTGCAGGGTGAAATATTAGTCTAAACCCAGAAATGGATCCAAAGCATTTTGAATTGCCTGCCAGAAGGAGATGACCCGGGGCAATCCCATAAGATATGCTTCAGGTTCCCCTCAGCAGTGTAGTACCTAAGACAGGTGAAAGAAGCAGATCTACGCATCCTATGAAGACTAGAGGGCATGAAGTACAAGTTATGGAGAATATGGAATTGGAGAAACCAGAGACAGTCTTGTTTAATGTGTTCATAGAGTTGTTCCCAGATCTGCCACCAACTGTTCTCCTGCAAATTAAGTTTCAACTCTTGTTCCCAGTAAAAGCACACTCCCTTGGGACTTTTTGGGTCTCTCTGTTGGAGAAGATCATAAAACTTAGAGATAGAGTGGGGAAGAGTCGTCGTGTCTATAAGAGTTTGCATCAGAGTATTGGTCTCCAGCGACCAAGGAGGAGGATCCAAACAGGCGGAGAGAGTGTTAGATAGCTGTGTTTGAAAAAGTGATAGGTGCGGATTGCAAAATGGGCTTGAAGGTTGTCCACAGGGAGAAGTCTACCAGCCCAAAATAATGAGGCCACTGAGGTTCTGCAAAGAGGTGGGCAAAAACATAGAAACATAGAATTTGACGACAGATAAGGACCACTTGGCCCACCTAGTCTACCCATTTTCCTACCTAATGGATAAGCTGCAGATCCTAGTTAATCAACAACCTACTTCCTCCTACCCCCCACTAGAATTGCCTTATATCTGTCCCATGCATTCTTGAATTTCCCCACTGTTTGACTCCACTACATCCTCAGGAAGGCCATTCCATGTATCCACAACCATCTCCATGAAAAAATACTTCCTCATGTTACCTCTGAGCCATCCCCCTCTATCATCAAATTGTGCCCCCTTGTTCTTGCACATCTCTTTTTCTGAAAGATGCTGCCCTGTTGGACTTAGTTGATTCTATTGAGGTACTAGAAAGTTTCTATCATGTCCCCCCTCTCCCTCCTTTCCTCGAGGATATACATATTAAGCTCCTTTAATCTCTCTTCGTATGTCTTCTGGTCCTTGTGAAGATGAGGTCTCCAGAACTGTACGCAATACTGCAGATGGGGTCTCACCAACTGTCTGTACAGAGGGATAACAACTTCCTGTTTCTACTGGTGATGCATCTCCCTGTGCATCCCAGTATCCTGCCAGCCCTACTTACTTCCTTCTCACATTGCTTGCCCACCTTTAGGTCATCTGATATGACTACCCCCAGGTCCCTTTCCATTTTTGTTGTTGTTAGTATCTCACCCCCCAGTGTACTCTGCCCCTGGGTTTTTGTTTCCCAGGTGCATTACTTTGCACTTCTCTGCATTGAATCTAAGCTGCCATACATTTGACCATTCCTCCAACACAGAAACATAGAAACATAGACTTTGACGGCAGATGAGGACCGCTAGGCCCATCTAGTCTGCCCATTTCCCTACCTACAGGATAGGCCGCAGATTCTAGTTAACCAACAGCCTATTTCTTCCTACCCCCCACAAGAATTGCCTTATGTCTGTCCCATGCATTCTTGAATTCTCCCACAGTTTTAGACCCCACAACCTCCTCAGGAAGGCTGTTCCATGCATCCACTACCCTCTCTGTGAAATAATACTTCCTCACATTGCCCTGAACCGCCCTCCTTCTATCTTTAAATTGTGTTCCCTTGTTCTTGCAAGTCTCTTTTTCTGAAAGATGCTACCCTCTTGGACTTTGTTGATTCCACTGAGGTACTTAAAAGTTTCTATCATGTCCCCCCTCTCCCTTCTTTCCTCAAGGGTATACATATTAAGCTCCTTTAGTCTCTCCTCATCGGCTTCTCTTGCAGACTCTGCACCATTTTAGTTGCCCTCCTCTGGACTGCCTCTATCCTGTCTATGTCCTTGCGGAGATGGGGTCTCCAGAACTGGACACAGTACTCCAGATGGGGTCTCACCAACTGTCTGTACAGAGGATAACAACTTCCTGTTTTCTGCTGATGATGCCTCTCCCTATACATCCCAGTATACCCCAGCCCTCCCTACTGCCTTCTCACATTGCTTGCTAACCTTAAGGTCATCTGATATGATTACCCCAGGTCCCTTTCCTTTTTGTTGTTGTTACTACCTCCCCACCCATTGTGTATTCTTCCCCTGGGTTCTTGTTTCCCCGGTGCATTATTTTGCACTTCTTTGCATTGAATCCTAGCTGCCATACTTCTGACCATTCCTCCAACCTTGCCAAGTCCCTTTTCATCCTTTCCACGCCTCTTCGTGTATCAACTCTGTTGCAGATCTTTGTGTCATCTGCAAAAAGGCATACTTTTCCTCCCAGTCCCTCTGCAATGTCACTGATGAAGACATTAAAAAGGACTGGACCCAATACTGAACCCTGCGGTACCCCACTAGTAACCCCCCTTTCTTCAGAGTGGACTCCATTTACAATTACCTTCTGTGTCCTGTTGTCCAGCCAATGTTTTACCCAGGCTATCACCCTGGGTCCCACTCCCAGGCTGGTTAATTTGACTATTAATCTTTTGTGTGGGACTGTGTCAAATGCCTTGCTAAAGTCTAGGTAGGCCATGTCCACAGCCCCTCCCTGGTCTACTACTTTGGTCACCCAGTCAAAGAAATCTATTAGATTCGTCTGACATGACCTTCCCGCTGTGAATCCATGCTGCCTTGGGTCCTGTGCTCCACTGGCCTCTAGGTACTCGACTACTCTTTCCTTCAGAAGTGACTCCATTACTTTCCCTACCACAGAGGTCAGACTGACAGGTCTGTAGTTTCCTGCCTCTGTTTTGGACCCACTTTTGTGAAGGGGAATCACATCCGCCTTTCTCCAATCCTCGGGTACCACACCATCCTCCCATGATTTATTAAAAAGTGTAGCCAGTGGTTTCACTAGTTCCTCCCTTAATTCTTTTAGAATTCTAGGGTGAATTCCATCAGGACCCATTGCTTTGTCCACCTTCAGTTTTAGGAGTTCTTGCAGAACCCTTTCTTCTGTGAAAGGACTGGGATCGGCCCCTATCAAGAGTGCTTCTGTTAATTGGATTAGGCACTTCCTCCTCCTCTTTTGTGAATACTGAGCAGAAATATTCGTTCAGTATTCCTGCTTTTTCACTGTCCCCCTCTGCCCACCGTTCATTCTATTCAGCCTCACTATCCCTCCCTTTGTCTTTCTACGCTCGCTGATGTACCTATAAAAGGTTTTATCCCCCTTCTTAACTGAGTTGGCTATCTTTTCCTCAGTTTGGGCCTTTGCTATTCGACTTCCCTCCTGCTTCCTTCTGCCTTAACTGGTACAGCCTCTGTCCTGCTCCTTCTGTGTTTCCTTATACTTCCGGAATGCTATCTTTTCTTCCTGACTTTCACAGCCACCTCTTTTGAGAACCATAGTGGCTTTTTTTCGTTTTGATTTGTTTATTTGCTTCACACAAAGGCTTGTTGCCTCTGTGATGGCAGTTTTGATAATTCCCCATTGTTGTTCCACACCTCCTTCTAGACTGTTTGCTAGTGCTTTTCTGAGGCACTCTCTCATCTTGCCAAAGTCAGCCCTCCTAAAGTCCAGTACCCTCACTTTTGTATGGCTTGACTCTGTAGCTGAGTTTAACGTGAACCACACTGTTTGATGGTCACTTGTCCCCAGATGCAACCCACTTCTAGATCTGAGATCCTCTCACTGCCCCCGTTTGAGAGTATGAGGTCTAAGATTGCTCCCTCACGAGTGGGTTCCAAAACTAGCTGTCTAATGCCTACCACCTGTAGGGCATCAAGAATGGCCCTGCTCTTGGATGTGGCTGCAGCAAATATGCTCCAGTTAACATCTGGCATATTCAGGTCTCCCATCAACAGTATCTCCCCTTTCTCTGCCATTCTAAGAATGCCTTCTATCATATCCTTGTCCATTCCTTCCCCCTGACATGGGGGTCTGTACACAACCCCTGTGCGGATTGTGGTGCCCTTTCCAGTCTCCAACCTTGCCAAGTCCCTTCTCATCGTGCCACCCCACCTTCTGTATCGACCCTGTTGTAGATTTTTGCATAATCTGCAAAGAAACACATTTTCCTTCCAGTCACTCTGCAATGTCACTTATAAAGACATTAAAGAGGACAGATCTCAGGACTGAACCTTGCGGTACTCCGCTAGTAACCCTGCTTTCTTCACAGTGGACTCCATTTACTATTGTCCTCTGTATCCTGTTGACCAGCCATTTTTTTACCCAGGCTACCACCTTGGGACCCACTCCAAGGCTGGCTAACTTGTATATTAATCTTTTGTGCGAGACTGTGTCAAATGCCTTGTTAAAGTCTAGGTAGGCCATGTCCACAGCCCCTCCCTGGTCTACTACTTTGGTCACCCAGTCAAAGAAATCTATTAGCTTCATTTGACATGACCTTCCCACTGTGAATCCATGCTGCCTTGGGTCCTGTGCCCTGCTTGGCCTCTAGGAACCCAACAATTCTTTCCTTCAGAAATGATTCTATCATTTTCCCTACCACCAAGGTCAAACTAACAGGTCTTTAGTTTCCTACCTCTGTCTTGTTCCCACTTTTGTGAAGGGGAATCACATCCGCCCTCCTCCGGTCCTCGGGTTCCACACCATCCTCCCTTGATTTGTTAAAAAGGGTAGTCAGTGGTGTCACTAGTTCTACCCTTATTTCTTTTAGAATTCTTGGGTGAATCCCATCAGGCCCCATTGCTTTGTCCACCTTCATTTTTAAGAGCTCTTTCAGAAACTTTTATTCTGTGAATGGACTGGTAGCGACCCCCCTATCCAGAGTACTTCTATGCTTTGTTTTAGGTACCTCTCCCTCCTCATGTTTTGTGAATACTGAGCAGAAGTATTCATTCAGTATCCCTGCTTTTTCACTGTCATCCTCTGCCCACCCTCCATTCCCTTTATTTTATTTTTACACTTATTTTTCCCTCCTGTCACCGCTGGCTGGGGTCCCATTGGTCTTCTTGCCTTGTCCCCTCCTGCCACGATACTCCTGATCTGAACTCTCTGTCTCCCCTCACCCGTGGCACACCTCTGGATAGTCCCCCCCCGGTCCACACCCCCTGGAGCGAGGCCATCTTCTGCTCCTCAGTGCTTCCTCTTCTGATGCTCCTCAGGCTGACACGATAGGTGAGATGAGATCTGATGAGCAGAATCTGGCTTTGGAGATGGGGGCAGGTGATGTCTTCCTCCCAGCCAGTGGGTGGTTTCCTTTGTTCGAGAACCCCCCCCCAGGAGCATGGACATGCAATGACGTCCAGCTCAGGCTGAGCACACTCCCGCGCCCCTCCCGCAGATGTCCGCTGATGCTCCTCCCCATCCCCGACGTGATCCTCATTGCTGTTTTACTCCAGCCTCCGCTGGGAGTTGCTAGTGCTGGGGAATCATTGACCCACCTTCCCCAGGAGAGGAGAACTGTCGTTGGACACTCAATCCTCTCCTCCCCTGCTACCCCCGACATCCTGGACTCATTCCAAAACCCGGGTTGCCGGCATGGTGCGAGGTGTGGCATCCAGCACCTCAACCCTCAGTGCCACCCTAATATACCTATAAAAGATTTTACGCCCCTTGTTAACTGAGTTGGTTATTTTTTCCTCAGTTTGGCCCTTTGCTGTAATGACTGTCTTTCCCGCTTCCTTCTGTTTTAACTAGTACAGTTCTCTGTCCTGCTCTTTCTATATTTCCTTATACTTCCTGAATGCTGCCTTTTTCTCCTTAACCTTTCCCGCCATCTCTTTTGAGAACCATAGTGTTTTTTCTTTTGTTTTGTTGATTTGCTTCACACAAAGGCTTGTTGCCTCGGTGATGGCAAAAAGATGGGGAATTGGTGTGGTTCACAATGTGAAAATGTGGATTGCCTATAGGAGGCTTAAAAATCTCTTTAGAAGAGTTAAAGCCTAAGTGGGAGTAAATGTGATGAAGGGCCTTGATAGACCAAAAGATCAGAGAGACCAGCAGTGATTTTGGAAGCTCAGAAGGCTTATCATATAGTAAAGTACTCAGGGTCATGCCACATTGTTGACAGAGCCTCTGTTCTAGAGTGAGCCATAAGGGGGAGGTAGGAGAACATAGGAGAGGCTAGGGGAATGGAGTCCCACTGAAATAGTTTTCTACAGTGAATGGTGCAGCAGTAGAGAAACAGGTTGGGTACCTGTAAGCCCCCATGTTCCTTTGATACTGTAAGCTTGTTTTAAGCCCTAGCATTCCAGATAAAATTGGAGATATAGCTCTGGAGGCAAGAAAACCAGCTCTTAAGAAGATGAAGGCCAAGCATTCCTAGTAGGTAAAGTAGTCGGAGCAAAACATTCATTTTAAGGACATTTACACACCCCACAGAGATAAGAGAAGAGCTCTCCATCTGTGAAAGTCTTGTTTGATATCTTGATACACAGCAGATAAGTTTAGCTTGATTAGCCCAGAGAGAGATCGAGAAATCTTGATACCTAGGTAAGTTAGAATCTTGGGTTCCCAAAGAAGGCAGAGAGTCTCAGTCCAGGGACGTTGCACCTGCGAATTCAGAGGCATAACTTTGGACTTTTCTAGGTTTCACTTATAACCCGCAACCTGAGAAAACCTAAGAATTTCTTCCAAGGCTGTCAGGATAGAGGATCAAGGGTCAGCAAGGTGGAGAAAAAGATCATCAGCATACGCGGAAATTTTATAGCCCTTGCCACCCACCTGGATGCCTGTAACAACTGGGTTAATTTGGAAAGAACAGAGCAGCGGCGCTAAGGAGAGATTGAACAGAAAGGGAGAAAGGGGGCAGCCTTGCCTCATGCTGCACAAAAGGGGGAAAGAGGGGGAGAAGACACCATTACAATGAATTCTATCCATGGGGTGGTGGTAAATAACATTAAGCCAGTCACAGAAGGTAGAGGAGAAGTCGAATCTATGGAGTGTAGCAAAGAAAAAATCCCAAGACACACGGTCAAAGGCTTTCTCCGCATCTAGAGAGACCAGTACCACAAGGGTCCTGCTCTTCCCAGATGCAGAGATCAGGTGTAGAACTGTGCAAGAGGTCAGAGGAAAGACAGCCCACCACAAATCCCACCTGTGCAGAATTGACCAGTTCCTCCCATACAAGGAGGAGGCGGTTTGATAGCACTTTTGCAAGGATCTTGAGATCTGTATTAAGTAACAAAATGGGGCGGTAACTTCTGGGATAGAGTTCTGGTTTGCCCAGTTTAAGAATTAGGGCGATCCAGGCTTGCATGAACCTGTCATCTGTGAGGCTGGAGGAGCGTAGGTAATTGAACAATTGAGTGAGAAAAAGGGCCAAAGTATCAATGAAAGCAGCATAGAAGGAGTTGTTAAACCCATCTGACCGAGGGGCATTTTACTTCAGCAGCTGAGCAATCACCTTACAAACTTCTCCTAGGGAGACAGCAGCCTGCAGCAACTCCAGCTGACTGCCCGAAAGATGAGGTAGGGGAATGGAATCCAAATATGTTTCAAAGCTATGTCATTCAGAGTGTCCAGATCAGGGCTGTAGATGGATCTATAGAAATCCTGAAAAGCGGCTACAGTGTCACGAGAGCAAGTGAGAATCATCCCTCCTGGGAAGGGCAGAAGATTGAGAATCCATTGCCTACTGTCTAGTTGCCACAGACGAAGGGCCAGAAGCCGGCCCGCTCTCTCTCCTGATTCTAGATACCTAAACTTGACCTGCTGAAGAGCGAGGTCTGCCTGTTCCATGAGAAGTTCATAATATTGGGCTCTAAGAGAGTGGAGTTTAACCCAGCTTTCAGATTCTGAGGCAGCCGACAAACAGCGTTCTAAATCATGGATCTAATCAAGGAGGAAAGCCGCCCTTTCAGCTCACTGTCAGAGGCCAGTCGTATGTACTTACCCCCGACTGCACACTTTATGGCACCCCAAAGGATGTCCAGGCTTTGAACTGACCCCACATTTTCTTAAAAGAAGCACTGAAGAAATTCCGTGATGGCCATAACAAATGCAGGATCTCTCACAAGGGTAGAATTGAAGCACCATGCCCTTTCTTGATCCTCATGACCATGCAAAGAATGTTCAAGTTAGACTGGCACATGATAGAGATTACTATTGGCAAAATTTCACAGGAGGAGAGACCAGAGAAACTGGCAGTGCTAAGTAAAAAATAGTTGATGCAGGAAATGGAATCATGTGGGGATGAAAAAAAAAGGTATATTGCTTTTCCTCAGGAGGCAGTGTTCTCCAGGGGACAACCAACCCAAGAGTATCCATACAATCACGTAGTTCCCATTGTGCCAGAGACAACCCTCTTGAGCCGCATCTAGTCCTGTCCAAATCTGGATGGAGCGCCAGGTTCCAGTCACCATCAAGTATAATGAGGATATTGGCAAAGGGGGCCAGCTGAGTAGGAAGACTGGTGAAGAAGGAGGGTGAATCTATATTAGGACCATAGACCACCCCTAAGAGAATGTTCATCAAGCCCAAATTATCGTGTACAAAAAGAAATTGGCCCTCTGGATCCCAGCACTCTTTCAATAAAGTAAAGGGTGTCCCCCTGCTAATCAAGATGGCCACCTCTCCTTTTTTAGAACAGACCCTGCCCCAAAAAACCTGCCAGATCCATTCCCTCCTAAAGTATGAGGCGTCTTCTAATTTGAGATGAGTTTCTTGAAGAAAGACCACCTCTGAGTAATATTTCTTTAAATGGCACAGGATCATGTATTGCTTGTGCTTATTATTCGCCCCTTTAAGGTTCCAAGATATAAATTTAAATAAGGTCGCCATGATGATCAGATCTGAGGGTGAAGGGGCATAGCCTGTAGGGTAATGTTATTAAGATAAACAGTGGTGCTCTGGAACCCATCCCAATCCCACCCCCAAGAAGTTCCCTGAGAGCCAGGTAAAGAAATATCAAAGAAACATATAAGATTAGCCATCCCAACCCCCCTCCCCAGCCTCCACAACACAGGCCGCCAACAGTGATAGGTGGGAAGCCAGAAAACCTGTGTATATATAACCATGGCCAGCTCCCCCCACCTCCCCCTTCCACCTCAACCTCACCCCTCCAGTTGCCTCCTCCCTCAACGCACCCATCCAAAGCACAATGTAAAGTCTCCCAACCCTCCCAAACAAGCAAAATACCCTAGCCTTTATGGCCGTAGCACCACATTACAAAGGACTATGATGGAGAAAACCATCTGCCACAAGACACCAGTCCCCCCACCCCCAACCCAATCAGTTCAAATTATAGGTTACCAAAGCCATATAAGGGAAAGGATATCCCAATAACAACCTAGGCAACATCTTCTGCAAGTAGACATGCTGGTAAAATCAGCTAAGCAATTAGTGGGAGGGCTGCAGTGCCCTGTCTAGGGCTCGTGTCAGGCAAAAACAGGGTATAGGTCAACTACCAAGCTAGGATAGCCACTCCAAGCACACAACAGGGCCCCATAAGTGATGGGGCAGTCTCCATTCCTTGAACAACTCCACCAGGTCGAAGTGGCAGCCTAGTCACAGCCCTGCACTTCAGCGAGAGGCCAGGGGGCCTCCACAGGTCAACTCCTCCGCTCACTTCTCTCAGACACCCCAAAGGTTGATTGAGAGGTGCTCTTTGAAGTAGAGTGCAATGCCACCTTCACATTTAGATGTGGAGCAATCAGCCCTCAAGAACTTGTAACCTTTTAGTGCACACAGGGAATCTGGTACTGTAGGTCTGAGTCAGGTCTCCATAAAGCCAAGTATGTCTGGGGAGTAGTGGGCAACCCAGGCTACCAGTTCGGCAAAGTTAGCGGTGAGGCTGTGAATATTCATAAGTGTGATTTTGAGACCCTTTGAAGAAAACCATGTGGGGATGTTTTGAGGTGAAGCTGCAAATGGAGGATCTGGGTTTGACTCAACATCTCCAGCCAAACAAAATCCATAATAGGTAGAGCCAGATTTTCTGGTACCATTTAATTTGGGAGCACCTCCACGATGCAAGACCGGGAGTAAAGGAGAAGTAGTACGATATATGAGCAGGATTGATGAAGCTCAGGTACTGTACATGTGAATGCAAAGAAGGGTCATTTTCCCTAGAAGGAGGTTTGGGTAAATAAAAGAGGGCTCAGCTGTGTAACATTGTGGGGCACAGTGAGCAGCTGGGACCACAAAGAGGTCAACACAGGCAAACATCAGAGAAAGCCCCACCACTATTGCAAAGCAAGAACCAACCAAGCAGCTTCATCATAAGGGCCAAGCTCCTGTTCCCTAATGACCTAGAGGGGGAAAAAAATGAGGGAAACAGGGTCCAGGCACCACTAGTTTACTCTGAGTAGAGGGCGAGCAGTAGTAATTAGAGGTCAGGATTAGGGTTAGGAAGTTAAAACTCAAAGACAATCCCATTACCTAGTATTCTATATATCAATCAGTCAATCAATTTTTATTTTCTACTGGTGAGTATGTGAGCAAAAATACCCAAACACCAAGATGCAAGTCACCTATTGACTTAGACCATCTAGTTGTGGTACCTGCAGGCACATGTTAAAACATAAACACCACCCTAGCTAAAGCACCTGTATTTTAGTACTACTAGGCCATTAAATATTAAGCAATATCAATGATTACAATAGTCTGGCAGTTTGTATGTTTCCTTTATTTATTTAGCTTTTGTTGACCAGGTAAGTACAGTAGACAAGTTACATGCCTATTTTCAGGAATGACCCAGGAGAGTACAATGAAGATACAGGTACAAGCAGCGTACATGACAATGAGTAGCGCTAAGTACATTGAATCGAGAGAACAGGCTAACATAGATGATTTACTGTAAGCAGTAATAGATAATATACATATATACAAAAAGAAGAAAAATAAATAGTCTAGGTCTTTGTTCTTCAAAGTATTTGTCTGAGCTGGCTGCCTCCTCTGGCTGACACAAGAGTCAAAAAATGAAAAAGGAAAATTAAATCTAGAGAAAATGGAGAACTGCTGAGGTCCAGACTTATAGAATATGTTAAATTCCTGAAGGTAATGAGCTGTGGCCTGGACATATGCAAGATGTGAAAACCTTTTGTCTGTGTGTATCCTTTGTTCCACAAAGTGGTTGTAGAATAGCCCTCAAAAACAAGTACAGTTCCTTTAGGCGCGGGTCAGATGAAAATGTGGATGCAATTCAGGACCCAAAAACACAGAGTTTGTCAGACTTAGTTGTTAGATTTAGTTTTTGCTTGGGATGGCTTCCAAAAGTTGATTTAAAATTAAAATGCTAATACCTAATTGGCCAGGCAGGCAGGGATAGTGTAGCCCTCAGATACCCAGCGCCAGGGTTACATTGTCATGGTTATACTCTTCTACAACTGCCTGCTTGATTAGCCACTCCCTCACTTAAACATGCAGGAAATTTAAACCTGCTCCATCAGCATGACTGAAGTGGCTCTGCTCCTAGTTCTGAGGCTCTTTACAATAGCACTGTCCTTCCCTCACCCACCCACCATTTAACTCGCTCTTCTGCATAGCCCCTATGCAGCTGACACAAGCAACTAGGTGCATACCTCATCCAGGCTGTTACTTGCAGACCTGTTCATAGTGTTTACATGTGACTGCTTTCAACCGACTCATTCATAAAAAAACACTGTCATCCCATTTTGCATCATACTATTTCGAGTTATAAACCTACATTTTATAATTCATTGATTCTACTGGTTGTTTTATCGGCTTCTTTTCATAGTAGAACCAAAATGTGTGCTAATGGTGTAATTTTACCCAGCCTTATTTTGTTTCAGATCCTTGATCTACTCTTACTGCATACTTCCTGAACATTATGACTACTCCCAAACAATGCCCCCACTAATGATGCAATAGTTTCCTGTCCTCCCACTGCATCTTTGGTCTATAGACTGTGTTGTGGGCATTCCCAAATCTAGGAGTGATGCAGTGGGAGTTGATCAAGGGCTGTAAACAAACACATTTTTCTGTGGTAACACCAGCACTGTGGGTAGTCTGTTTTTCATTTTAAAAAAAGAAAAAAGGAATCAGTCAAACTATCAGTCACATCAGTAATCTCTACAGAATGTGAATAATCATGATTTTTTTTTAACTAGAGGCACTCTGAGGCCTTACAGGGTTGACAGTGTCCCTTGTAAAAATATATATATATTTACAAACTCTAGATTACAAATCCAGTTGTGCACTTCGCCTTGAACAGGAATTGCAGATTTTCTGACAGCAAAAAAGGTCACTTCATTCCGCACAACTGTTTGCTGAGAAAAAAGCTATGTCCAGTGTGTGTGTGTGTGTGTGTGTGTGTGTGTGTGTGTGTGTGTCTCTATTTTATTTATTTAGTTTTTATTTACCGGGTAAGTGCACTAGCCATAAATTGACTATTTTTAGGCACAACCCGGGAGTGCACAAAAAAAGATACAGACAGGTAATATTTCATAAGTACAGGACAATTACATATTGGGCAGGTCAAAAACAGTTCATGAAAGACGATACAATCAGTCAAAAGCATCACTACATAAGGCAATGACATCATATAAGGTTACATGCAAAGCGGCAAAACCAGTTTGTAGAAGAAATACCATTCAGCTAGAAGTAAATTTTGTGATGTAATAATGTAAAGAGGGAGACAGTGTAGGAAGGAACAGTGATAGTAAGCACAGTGATAACAGGTAAGTAAATTCAGATCGATAAGAGCAAGTAAGGGCTTGCAAAGGAAGATAACGGGGGCAAGGAGTAGTCTGAAGGAATGATAGGGATTGGGGGAGAGTAGAGTGGGTGACTGTGGTGAGAAGAGTAAGATGGTGTATAGCAGGATTGGAGATAAGTGAAAGCACAATTGAATCAGGTGGGGTCAAAACAAGGGCATGGGTCTGCAAGAGATAGATAATGACACAGCTCCCTTTTGAAGCTGAGATGGGATCTCGACTGCCGAAGTGCTATAGGAAGAGAGTTTCATAGCAGGGGTGCAGCATGATGGATCCCAGGGGTGGCTAGGAGTGCAGTTACGACTGTAATGCACACCCTCTCGTGTCTTATTGCCTACAGAGTTTATTACAGAATGCATCAAAAGACTGAGGTACAGAGACAGATGTAGTGTA
The DNA here is from genome assembly GCA_016271365.2 of Neoceratodus forsteri. Classification (NCBI taxonomy): domain Eukaryota; kingdom Metazoa; phylum Chordata; order Ceratodontiformes; family Ceratodontidae; genus Neoceratodus; species Neoceratodus forsteri. The sequence continues at coordinate 647,250,968 of CM057449.1, forward strand.
GTACATAACATTATAAATCACTAATGCAATTTCAGCCAATCAGTGTGCAGAGTCACTATGCCTCTTATTCTGAGTATAGTGTGCTCTTGTGCAGAAGTGCTAGGAGGGAGCACTCCAGTTTGGGCCCAGGAGGGAGGATGGCAAATAAAATAAATAAATAGTACTCTAAATATATTATAAATCACTTGAGCTAAACTTGGATGATTTATAATAAGATAACAGGATCTCTGAAGGATGTCTGTTATGGTATTAGAGACTCCTCTTGTGAGGTTTGGGCAGAAAAAAACACTCCACTTTGCTTTGTGGTCCTCTGATCCAAATCTCATGCTCGGAGTTTCTCATACCATAAGAGACATCCCTCGAAGGCCACATTAACTTTTATCATGATAGTCCAGAACAGACAAAAAGGAATGTGAAAGTTCCAAAAGGCAGAAAATGTAGCTCACCTGCATGGAAATGGCTGCGGTACAGCCTTAATAGCCAACTAGTCACAGAACAAAGACAGGAGTAGGCTGCACTTGTCCTGCTTAGGAGTTCCAATGAAGCACTTGGACATCAGATTTCAGATATCTCCACTGAAATTTTTTTTAAGCTAAACAGTGTCGTTTTTCAGTGTCCATAAGTGCAGTTTATAACACTCAGTGAAAATAAACTTTTCGCCTTCAATACAAGTATGGAACTCTTAACATCCACCCACTACCCTGGTGCTTTGGTCACCTGACCTTCTTCGGCATGGTTAGGGTGAACTACAGAGTACATATCTTCTTATTCAGCTCCTTGCATGACATCATAAGTATGTGCATAAAATTTAAATGTGCAGTTGCCTCCCCCAAAACAGAGTCTTAAAGACAAACACATTGACTCCAAAATATAAGTGATTTCAAAAGAACAATTTGACAGCAGATTTCATATACTTCTGGACTGAGAACACAGATTAATTTTTAAGTATCTCCACTTAATTATATTGACAAGCATATGGCATCCTAAAAGCCATATTAATGTATATTACTAATAAAGCAAATTACATTATTGATTACATTATATCATTTGTACCTAAGATTTCAAACCTGTCTAAGAAGAGTAAAGATAGAAAGAAAAACTGCAGTCATCCCCCACTACAGCTGACTCTGGCTAGCATCTGATTTCACAGATAGAAAATTAAAGGTATCAAATTCATCATCTGAGCAAAGAAAAACACTAATAATGATAAAGAGTATAATTAAATAAACATTATTTAAACTTCTCTATATAGAGAAGGGAAAACACTAGGAGGGAAAAGTAGTACAAAGATATGGGATAGAAAGCAAGGGTGATAAAATAAGGATTATATCAACAGACTACATTATAAATTACAGACGTATTGATACAGCTTTCTCCTGAAAGGCACATATTACATATAGGATAGTGTATGACTTAACGTTAACAACAAGGCAGTTCTCACACAATTGGCTGCTATGACGATTGTTGACCTCGAGAGCACAGCTCAAGAGGTCGCAATATTGTCATAGCAACCATGAGTGTAAAAATTTGCCTTGTTGTTAACATTAAGCCATACATTTTTCTATACAGTGTATGTTATGGCCAATAACAGGACAAAATGGAGAGAGAGAAAAAGGGGAAAAAAATCGGTAAACTTACTAAATACATTTCAATAGCAGCAACTGCTGGGTGATTCCAAGAACCGACGACAGGTGTGCGCACTCGCTAGCTACTCTCGTAGAATCGCCCCCCGACCACCACTGGAGCACACTTCAACCTTCACCTGTCACCCATTACCCCTCACATCCACTGCAGAGTCTCTGACATTGGCTAGCAATCAATTACTCGAGTTACAATAAGTTGAAGGTGGCACAACTTTGACAACATGCTTGTGAACTTTTTTTATTTTTGAAACTGCCGCTTTTGTGTGTGGGAGCAATGGGCATGTTTGGGTACCAGGGCAATGCAGGTGCAGATGGAGGAGATAGTATGACATCTGTACTGAAGCATAATGAAAAGTCATTCTGCTGCAGTATGGACGTCACTACTGCAGCAGAACCACATTTTCCTTGTAACAGAAATCAAGTGAGAATTACACTATGCTCATATACACTATATATAGAACAGTGGATGGTTGAACATCAACAACAAGGCTGTGTTTCCATCGAGGGAGCTGATGACATCACAGAGACCTCGAGAGCGAAGTTCAAGAGGTCTCACTGATGTCATCAACTGCCTGAGATGGGAATGCAGACTTAGTTGTAGATATTCACCTATCCACTGTTTTATATAGTATATGGGTGGGTTTTTTTACATTATTTTTCTGTTACTTGCTGTAGGCATGCTCCTGTTCCCGCTGGTGCTCCTGCTCGCTCCCATTGCTGCTAGTGCTCCCTCCGTCTTCTCAGTTTCTCCTGTGCACATTGCTTAGTTTTTAAATCGGGGGAAAAAAAGAAAGTGTTTTGAGAAAGGGAGCCAAGTATGGCTCTCCATGTCCTGACTCCCGACTTCAAAGTTGGTGGCTCCGCTGCCCAGCGCTCGCTAAATAGTGCCACTATGTTTGTTTCTCTTTTCTAGAGACAAACCCGTCTGAGCCAATCAGGCGGCAGGTCAAGGGTAAGAAGTTGTACTATCGATATGACATCAGAACAATAGTACAACAACTTTTTTGACCTTTGAACTGCCCTACAACAAAATTTCAGCAGTTGCTAAAATCCATTCACAATAGACACTAACCATATACTATAAAGGTATTGTTACAGATTACTCCTGAAAAGTACAACAATTTACAAATATGGCTTGAAGTCAATGATTTTGTTCAGACCCATAGGTTTCAAGGCTCTAAATTTGTATGTCCAAAGGGTCTCTATTTGTAATAGCAGCTGCAGACGGTTACCACGTCTAACCGGTGCCCAGACATGTTAAATGCCTATACATGAGCTCAGAACCTCTGCCATGGTTTACCTCTCTAAATTGAGTGCCAATTAGTGGTACTGCATTCAGCTTATTTATGCTGAATAGGTGCTCCTGTATATGCTTCTTGAGTGGACTAGCTGTCCTACACACATACACCAACCCATAGGGACACTAAATTGCGTACATCACATAGTTTGTGGCACAGTTAATGAACAGTCTGACCATCATGGTGGTATCAAGTTTAGAATATCTGAATTATTTTCCTGGTACTGCATTTCTGCATGTATTACCAATTCCACACCTAAAACAAAACTTGTGACTTTGGGGGCAACCTTGTGTGCGATCTGGTATTAAATGTGTTAAGGTGGCTGCGTACCAAAACAGTCTTTTAGGCTAATCCCTCTGGTAAATATGATCCTAAACTGGAAATTAATCACCCTTGCCAGGTTGTAATCTCTGAGGAGTACTGGCCAGTATTTTCTGACCAACTATTTATTTCTGTCACAGTGTTATAACCTGTTACAAATGTAATACATTTATTAACATCAGGTGTCTGTCCCACTGGTGTCAATAGTTGCTTTCTGTCCATTTTGCTGGCCTTCTCATGTGCTGTTTACAGGAGTTTTCCATCATACTCCTCTCCAGTAGTCTATCTTTAAGTTTTTGATTGTTTTTCAAAACACTCATTCCCAGAGCAGTTTCTCCTTAGGCACACAAACTGCCCATATGGAATAGACTAAATTAGAGATTTGGGGTGTGCACTTTTGGCTCTTAAGATCGAGTTTTTAGCTGCTTCCTTCCTAAACCCTTCACTCTGAACCTCCCCATTCTCAGCCTTTAGAACCACATCCAGATAATTGGCCTGATTTTTATCAATAGTACTGGTAAATCTCAAATTCAGATTATTCTCGTTTAGCCAATTGACACTGAGGGTTTTTTCAGATTGATGGGGGGAGGGACCATGAAGGGCCATAGCCTAAAACTGGTAGAGGGGGAGTACAGAAGAGAACTAGGAAACATTTCTTCATGAAAATGGTGGTGGCACCTTGGAACATGCTAACTGAGGAGGTGATTTCAATGGAATCAGTAGGAAGTTTTAAGAAGGGATTGGATGGGTACATGGGCAAGGTACAGGAGCAGAGGGAAGTGACCAGTAGGGGAACTCAGGGGTGGAAAAACTTGGGGGGAGGGAGGGAAAAGGGGAGGGGGGCAACAGCAGTGACTGTACTGTGAGCTGTATCTCAAGCAGATGTGATAGACCTCAAGGCCTAATCTGTTGGCATTTTCATTTGTTGAATATCTTCATAAATTCTACAGCCTTCTCTGCTGAGCCTTTCCATACACAGACAATGCCATCAATAAAGCTGTACCACTTTATAACACTGTGTGTGCGCTGATCAGTGGGTTAAGTATTGTAATTTCTTCCAAAATGTCCAGCATTATATTCACATACAAGGGTGCCATGGTTGGCCCATTGCAGTGCCACAGGTCTATCTGTGAAAGGATCCCACAAATTCAAAATAATTATGTGTTAATATAAACGCAAGAGTCTCCATAATGAAGCTTCTTGGTATCAAATCCTCCTGCCTCATCCTCTGAAGGACTATGTCACTAGCCCTTAAATCATCTCCATGTGTAATACTGATTGTAGCGAATTGGCCATTGCAGTCGTATTTGTTGTCATATTTCTCTGTAATTTTCTTTATGTTTAATTTCCCAAAAGGCCATGACATAAGGTTCAGCTTATAAGGGTATCATGTTCCCATGTCTCTGTTTCAGCTGGAGATTCATGTGTAAAACAAAGGGGATTAATGTGCCTAGGAAGGCTAGAAGAAGATTCATTTGTGTTTGGATAGCTCAAAAGCTGTGGCCAAGTTCCTGGAGTCGAGATGTCTGAAGTTCTTTTGTGTGTCTCCTGATCAGGATCTTGTCAGACAAAAGAGAACTATTTCAGAATTTAAAGAGCGCATCTTTATACAAAATGCTGAGGAATCTGGGAAAGAGTGAGAGAGACCCCTGCAGACCTAGAGCTGAACATCTGACTCTTGAAGTTTTAAGAGACCGACCAATCAGGAGGAAGGAGCGCAGACCCTGTAAAAGCTGCTGTGAAGAGAGATAAATTGCCATTTTGTTGAACATTTAGCAGCTGCCTATGTGTTGAGTCTAACACATGGAAAGGAGTTGCTGTGTGTATGTGTAAAGATTTTCCACACATGAGAAGGGACTGGCTAGCTGCTTCAAAAGGAGAACAAACACCCTTGCAACAGATTTTCATATCTGCACAGAAAGCCCTGATCTACTGGGAAAGTGGATCAGAGAACAAAAACCACATTTTCTTTTGGACATTTTCAACAGACTTGCTCTTTGCTTATTGGGCACTGAACACCACAGGTAGAATTTTATGCAGAATTCTAACCGTGAAGGTTTTTCTGTTTAATCCACTTTACTTTAGAATTATTGTCTGCAATGCAATGCTTAAAGTTCTTGTAGAATATTGTAATGACTTTTTTATTTAAGTAAACGTTTACCATATTTGTAACAACTCTGCCTGGGGCTGTTGCTTTGTGTTATTTTTGGGATAAAAGATTTGTTCAGACTGATGCCTCATATAAGTAGACCGCTTGCTATGCTACTGAATATTAGGGAAAAAAAGGCTCCTTGTACAGAAGGTGAGGAAACTGTCTTTTTTGACAGTCAAAGTCACAGGCTTCACCAAAGGGGGGGGTTCTTCTGGGAGTAGGGGATCCAGCCGTGCCTAGGGGTGAGCTTGTGACACTGGTACTGTATATAGGCTTTTAACATCTACTGTCACCGAAAGATAATCATCTTTCCATTCAATTCCCAGTAGTTTGCTCAGTATAGCCATAATATCCATGACATACGATTTTAGCTTAGTTACCTAATTTTTAAAAAAGAAACCCATAAATTTCCAAGCCTTTCAATTAGGGAGGGTATCCCATGATAATAACTACTGCAAAATAGCAACCGTCAAAATAGCGACTGACACAGAATAGCGACTCATAAAAACGGTGTTCCGAATATGTAATTCTCTTCTAAATCAATGAGCGGCATGGTGTTAGAATCTTTAAGCCCCCCGCATTTACATCATGTAATCATGCAAAAAACAACAGTTGAAGGTAAAGGTTGTAGTAGCTGCTATTGGCAGTGGCAGTCGCTATTTTGACGGTCGCTATTTTGCAGTAGCTATTATCACATGGAACCGTCAGGGAGTAGTTCATAGAAACATAGAATTTGATGGCAGATAAGGACCGGTTGGCCCATCCAGTCTGCCCATTTCCCTACCTAATGGATAAGCTGCAGATCCTAGTTAACCAGCAGCCTACTTCTTTCTACTCCCACCCCTAGAATTGCCTTAGGACTGTCCCATGCATGCTTGAATTCAACCACTGTTTCTGACTCCACAACCTCCTCCAGAAGGCTGTTCCATGCATCCACAACCCTCTCTGTGAAAAAATACTTCCTTACATTACCTCTGAGCCGCCCCTCCATCTTCAAATTGTGCCCCCTTGTTCTTGCACACCTCTTTTTTGAAAGATGCTACCCTCTTTGACTTTGTTGGTTCCCTTGAGGTACTTGAAAGTTTCTATCATGTCCCCCCTCTCCCTCCTTTAGTCTCTCTTCATATATCTTCTGGTGCAGACCCTGCACCATTTTAGTTGCCCTCCTCTGGACAGCTTCCATCTTGTCTATGTCCTTGTGGAGATTGGGTCTCCAGAACTGCACACAGTACTCCAGATAGGGTCTCACCAACTGTCTGTACAGAGGGATAACAACTTTCTGTTTTCTACTGGTGATGTCTCTCCCTATGCATTCCAGTATCCCCCAACCCTCCTTACTGCCCTCTCACATTGCTTGCCCACCTTTAAGTCATCTGATATGACTACCCCCAGGTCCCTTTCCATTTTTGTTGTTGTTAGTATCTCACACCCCATTGTGTACTCTTCCCCTGGGTTTTTGTTTCCCAGGTGCATTACCTTGCACTTCTTAGCACTGAATCTAAACTGCCATACATTTGACCATTCCTCTAACCTTACCAAATCCCTTCTTATCCTTTCCACCCCACCTTGTGCATCAACTCTGTTGCAGATCTTTGTGTCATCTGCAAAGAGACATACTTTTCCTTCCAGTCCCTCTGCAATGTCGCTTATAAAGACATTGAAGAGGACCGGTCCTAATACTGAACCCTGTGGTACCCCACTAGTAACCCCCTTTTCTTCAGATTGGACTCCATTTACTATTACCCTCTGTGTCCTATTCTCCAGCCAATTCTTTACTTAGGCTATCATCTTGGGACCCACTCCCAGGCCGGCTAGCTTGTATATTAATCTCTTGTGTGGGACTGAGTCAAATGCCTTGCTAAAGTCTAGGTAGGCCATGTCCACAGCCCCTCCCTGATCTACTACTTTGGTCACCCAGTCAAAGAAATCTATTAGATTCATCTGGCATGACCTTCCCGCTGTTAATCCATGCTGCCTTGGGTCCTGTGCCCCTCTGGCCTCTAGGTACTTGACAATTCTTTCCTTCAGAAGTGATTCCATCATTTTCCATATCACTGAGGTTAAACTAACAGGTCTGTAGTTTCCTGCTTCTGCCTTGCTCCCACTTTTGTGAAGGGAATCACATATGCCTCCTCAGTCCTCAGGTACCACCCATCCTCCCATGATTTGTTAAAGAGGGTAGTCAGTGGTGTCACTAGTTCTACCCTTAGTTCTTTTAGAATTCTGGGATGAATCCATCAGGCCCCATTGCTTTGTCCACCTTTAGTTTTAAGAGTTCTTTCAGAACTCTTTCTTCTGTGAATGGGCTGGTATCAACTTCTGTATCCAGAGTGTTTCTACTGTTTGTTTTAGGTACCTCCCCCTCTTCATTTGTAAATACTGAGCAAAAATATTTGTTTAGTATCTCTGCCTTTTCAGTCACCCTCTGCCTAGCCCCTCTTCCCTTTATGAAGCCTCACTATCCCTCCCTTGGTCTTCCTTCGTTCCCTGATGTTCCTAAAAAAGGTTTTATCCCCCTTCTTAACTGAGTTGGCTATCTTTTCCTTGGTTCGGGCCTTTGCTGTTCTAACTGCCTTCCCAGCTTCCTTTTGCTTTAACTGATACAATTTTTTGTCCTGCTCCTTCTGTGATTCCTTGTACTTTCTGAATGCTTTCTTTTTCTCTTGAACCTTCACTGCCACCTCCTTTGAGAACCATAGTGGTTTCTTACATCATTTCATTTTGTTTATTTGCTTCACACAAAGGCTTGTTACCTCTGTGATGGCAGTTTTTATTATTCCCCATCGTTCTTCTTCCCCTCCTTCCTGTCCATTTGCTAGTGCATTCTCTTAGGCACTCACCCATTTTGGCAAAGTCAGCCCTCCTGAAGTCCAGTACTTTTACCTTTGTATGGCTTGACTCTATTGCTGTATTTATTGTGAACCGTACTGTTTAATAGTCACTAGTTCCCAGATGGCTACCCACTTCTACATCTGTGATCCTCTCTCCATCTCCATTTGAGAGAACCAGGTCTAAGATTGCTCCCTCTCGAGTGGGTTCCAATACTAGTTGTCTAAGGCATGCCCCCTGTAGGGCATCTAGAACAACCCCACTCTTAGAAGTGGCTGCTGCAACTGCACTCCAGTTAACATCTGGCATATTCAGATCACCCATTAGCAACATCTCCCTTTTTCTGCCATTCTAAGTATACTTTCTATCATTTTCTTGTCCATTTTCTCCCCCTGAGAGGGGGGTCTGAATACAACCCCTGTGCGGATTGTTGTGCCATTGCCAGTCTCCAAATTTACCCACAGTGTTTCTTCTCCTCCCTATTTACCCTTTTGTTCTGTTGCTTTGATTCTTTCTCTTATGTAGAGAGCTACTCCTCCTCCTCTTTTACCCTCCCTGTCCCTCCTGTAGATAGTGTATCCTGGTATGGTTACGTCCCACTTATGGTTCTGTGTGTACCATGTTTCTGTGACTGCCACAATATCCAGATGTTCCTCATACATAAAGGCCACTAATTCAGGAAGCTTGTTACCCAGACTATGGGCATTGGTAGTCATTGCTCTCCATTTTTTGATGGCTTTACGTTCTGTAGCATCATCCCCCACTGACCTTTCTAGCTTGGTCTTTTTCTCATTTAGTACCCTGTTTTGTAGGGGGAGGCTGGGATTTTTCCTGCTGCTTATCAGTACCTCCCCCTTTGACTAGTTTAAAAGCTTGCCAATGAAGCATTTAAACCGATTGCCCAAAAGAGTTGTTCCCTTCCTGGACAGATGCAGACCATCCTGCCAGTATAGGCTGGTGTCCCTCCAGGTGAAACCCCAGTGCCCAATGAAGCCAACCACTGTGCTCCACACCATTTTTTCAACCATTCATTAAACTGCATGATGCAAAGTACCCTCGCCTCACCCATGCCACTGACAGGCAGCACCTCTGAGAAGGATACTGTATGTGCTACTTGTCTTAGGCCCCTCCCCAACTCTACAAAGTCCTTCTGCACTGCTTTGATCTCATGATGAGCCAAGTCATTTGTCCCTAGGTGGACAATGACGTCCAGCTCAGACTCCTATACAACTGTTCTCATGATCCTAAGGATGCACTTCCTGTCCCTCCAAGCCATGGCACCAGGCAGGCACCTGACTTCAGTTTTTCCTGCTCCCCCCAGTTCTATCCCCCTAATAATTTAGTCCCCCAACAGGAACTGCTTTCTTTCCCTGTGGTGCCCTCTACCTCCTTCCTGAGGGCCTCCTTTGTGACAGTTGTCTGCAACCTCCTTAGTCTCCTCTGCGGGTGCATCCATAGGGGAACTATGCTCCCCAGAATGGTGTATAGATTGTGGAATGGAACAACTGACTGGGTGTGCCTCTGTTCCATCACCCTTACCCTCCCTGAGCCCACTGTGGTCCAACTGCTGTGCTTTCTTCGTAACCTCTGAGGTAGTGGTGGTGGCTCTGGTGCTGCCTGGATGGGGGAGGTTCCCTTACTACTATCCAATGTGGGCTGAAGACAGGCAACTTCCTCCCTCAGGGCAGATAGTTGTCTGCAAACAGGGCAGCATCTCAGCCTCCAGAAAGACTCCTGAAAGACTGCTGCCCCACAGCCATTACATTGCACTACTCCCCACATATCTGTCTACCTTGTTTAGTTTTTTGTGTGTGTGTGATTGGTTTGTTACATAGAAATATATGTATTATATAATGTGTATGCTTATATTGTCAGTGCAGTGTGCTAGAGAGGATATGACAGTGATATGCACCTTGCCCTCTTAAGGAAATGATGTCAGAACCCCAGGTATAAAGGAATTATTTCCAGGGTGGGTGGGGTGAGGGGTGGGAAGGGTTTGGGCCTAAACTGTGCCCTCATGAAACAATCAGCTAAAAGCTCTGACCTACCGCTGTGATGAGTGCCTTCCTGTCAGCAAGATGCCCTACATGACAATTTGACAGAGAAAATACCCTGCTAATCAAACAGAGAAAAATCCAAACATCCAAGTCAGACACAGGTAAACCTCCCCAGCCCCAAAACAGCCTGGTGACTTGTGCTCTGAAAGCAGTCAGCCCCAAAACACGTCAGCTGTGCACAAGGACAGACACAGAAAACAGTATTCAGTCCTTGTGGGATTAAACTCTTCCTGCACTGAAAATCTTAACAATTGTAACAAGAGTAAAGCAAGGTCCACCTCCCTCTGTTGATTGAAAGACTGCCTTTTCTGATAATTCTAAGTTCCTTATTTCATCCTTCAGTTAGAAGTATCCTCCACCTGAAGAATATTAACTTTCCTAAGGAATCTGCTTCAAACCAAAGACAACTGTAAATTGTAAGGTTCACCTCCCTCTGTTGTGAGCACAACTCGCTTCCTTACAAATCTCAAGTCCAGTGTTGCAGCTTCCAGCCAGAGGTAGCTTCACCTGACAATGGGTCTACCCTGTGGGTCTGTGATGTTTTCATGTGTTTTGGGTAATGCATACAAACAGGGAACTCTAGGATTATCATTCCAGAGATACTGGAATTCATTCTGTGTTATGTCGCCCATAAGAAGGGAAAGAAGAAATGGGAAACAACTTGCTTCATGGCTCTCAAACTCATGCATGTTTCTGTAGAGTACCCCTAGTTTTGACTCTACAGAGGTCAGGTCATGATCAACAAGCTTGTTATATGTCAAAAAGGTGTAACCAGATCACTGAAATAAATGTATTTATTTATTTATTCATATCTAGGATCACAAGTACCTTTGAGCCAAGGCTCTTTTACAAATGTTCCGTGTCAGTTGAAGTACAGTACGAAACAAAACAATTGAATAACGAGGGAGAACAAACAGGTTACAGACATTTCAAGTGGTTGTATACATACATTTTTGGCGGTACTAAGTACTAGAGGGAAAGTCAGGGTATGCAGTGTAACGAGGCTAGGTAAAGACACAATAGCAGGTGCAGCCAGCGGAATTTGTCAGATGACAAGAAGATTACATGAGGGGATGGGGGGAATGGGTGCTGGGTAGAGTGTTGTAGGAGGTGATAAGGGGAGAAGTGAAGAGCTCAGTTGAAAGAGCAGGTTGTGGTCGACAGTGGAGGAAGAGTGCTGTCCTGGAGGTGAGGCACATACTCCCTGCCTGCTAAAATCAGAATAGGATTGGTACTGTGTGAAGACAGCAGCTTGTCCAACTTTCCAGCTGGAGGAAGGGTGCTGTCATGCTGACCTGAAACACTGGGAGGGGGGACAAGAGAAAAGTGGGAAAAAGAATATGGTGTAAACCACCTCAGTCCCCTCACTCCCAAAGGGCAGCTGCTCTGAAATGTATCCCCTCTTCTTTCACTTCATGCTTTGAGATCCTGAAATGTGCTGCAGTGCTGAAATTCTGATTCTCAGTCTGGCTGACTGACTTGTTTAGATTTTAACATTGACAAATGTTCTAAGTAAGCTTCTGGCCCTGTACCAGTGAGATAAAAACATGGGTCTCAATAAAGACATTGATGAGCAGAACAACAATATGTAGAGACTTTTCCACTTGTGCTAGTTTGCAGTGATATTTCTGTAATAAAAGAAATCAATAGGAAAGAGAAAGGAGCTGTCGGGATGTTTGATTTTCTATTTTTTAATGGAATACTTATTTACCTCCTCCCTGCTCACTTATTGGATTTTCATTATGTTGAATTTCACTGTAAGTGGGACGGTATTGATACATACTGCTGATTTCAGCTGTGCTTCTCCACCTGCAAATTACTCAAACTCCATTGCAGTTTGTTATGTTAAACAATTTAAATGACTTTCGACAAGCTGTTCGCAAAGGATAGTTTGTTATCCTGTTTGCATCTGTGTTCTTTTTTTTTAATTTTCTATATTTTAAATTCTTTTTCTCCATTGTTATCCCACTGCCCAGGCTCTGTTCAAAAGCCCTGCATCCCTTGCTTACTGGTGCTGTCACTGCTGACCATCAAATAATCGCTGCCTGCACCCTCATAGTCTGTCCCTGATTTACCAGTCTGGGTGGGAGCTCGTTCACTGTGGGTACAGATTGAATTTTCCTGACTGGAGGAGGACCCAAGGTCCGGGTGCTGCAGTTGGGTGGGAACAGCATAGTGGGAACATTCACATGAGCATCATTATTGTTTTCCACCTGTTGTTCCATTCTGCTAAGATGCCCCAATCCCACCTCACTGAGGCAAATTCCAAGGCAGGAGACTTTCTTGGCTAGTCTAAAGTGGGTTAGGACCAGTCCCCCTCCCCCCATACTCCCACACACATCCACACTGACTAACATTTGCTGGAACAGAACTAACAATAATGCAACAGAATAATTTGCTAGGGTCATTTGTTATACTTCTGGTAGGACCCCACCACCCCCTCGCCTGGAGCTGCATATGCCAGCCCACATATACAGAAATAACCTTTGTTTTTAGGCAGGATAGAACTATTATGACCAAAATACCTTATTTTCAAAGTTGTTCTGTTGTACAAACATTGTGGATACACATTCAAAAGACAAAAACACTGGCAAAATGGTGATCAAGCCCTGGTAGGATGGGAAGCAAGCCTTGGTGAGACTGGAAGGAGTAACCAGTGGCATGGAGGAGCATAAACAAAGTCTGGGGAAAAAAAACAATACACATTAACATATAAAATACATAATCAACAACATTAAATAAGTATGACATGTAATTGTTCAAAAATGAAACAAGAAAACAATTGCATTTTTCAAGCATTTTAATATTTAAAGCTTGTGTAACTCTAACAAGAGTTGGTTCATTATGAGTTTTAGGGGTTAACATGCTCTAGACCTTAGACACACAAAGGTTAGGTGTTGTGTCAATAATTGGTATAAATGTTTAGCATCTTTAGTCCACAAGTGACAGATGTCCATCATATATTTATGAGAAACTTGTTCCAATACATTTTCAAAAACTACCGATACCAAGTCCTTTATCATTTTAAATGCCATGTTTGCCCCATGTTTGGTTCTCCTCCAAGCTAAAGAATCTCAAGCTAATTACTTGTACATGAGGCAACAATGTTTATCATATGGACAAAAAAAGAACAGAACATGCTAGTTTATCATAACATACATTCAATTTATCTAGAAGTTGTTTATGGGCATATTGGCAAATCAGATCTCGATACTCCAAGACTGGTACAATTAGATGAGTTGCAATTGTTGCCATACCTCTCAACTGTCCCTCATTAAGAGGGAGCTCCTTCCTTTTACCCTACAGAATTGCTCTGTCTCTCATCTGTTCCTCATGAAAAAAGTGCCGCCCACAACGAGAAGGTGCTGTAAACTCCGACTTTAAAGTAGAAAGTCATAACACACTATGATAGTAAAGTAGCATGACACTTGTAGTTAAAAGCCCTAGTTTTTAGTGTCCAAAGCTTAAATCTCCATGCATGATTAAGTGTCCTACATTCTAAGTTTCCGTGCCCCTCATTTTTCTGCATTTTGAGTGTGGTGTCCCTCACTTTAGTGACACTAGGCTGAGGGGTATAACTGTAGCTCCTGTTTTTGTTTAGAAACACAAAAGTAGAGCAACACAGAGCACCTATTCTGGAGTTTGCCTTCTTTCTAAGGGCATTTATTTTAAAAACTGAGTGAGCAGTCCCACAGCACTCTCAGATACAGTACTTATAGTCATTAGTGCGTTCAGGTTTATGCACATTTAATAGCTTACTGCATAAGTCTAGAACACTGGTTTCTGTTTTGTAATGATAATAAAAAGTCATAGACTGATTTAAAACTGCAAGGGCAACACTGTTCTCATTATGCTGTAGTGGATTGGGCCATCCTTAAAGAGCTGGTGACACATTCAGGAGAACTTTAACAAAACATAATATCTAGACACAGTCCAGCTTGTACTTCCCACTAGTTCTGAATTTCTCCTCCCCATCATTTACTACTGAGGTCATTTGCATGAAAACAGGATCTTTACTCCTGAAGAGTTCATCTATTCCTGCATTCTCCCTGAGGTCATCAAGGTCATCGAACACTTCTTGTGACCTCATAGTTACTCCTGTGGTGACATATTGTGATCTCACAACAGACATTGGTGCCGGAACGGGCGGGGGCAAGGGGCCATGGCTCTACCACTTTTATAAGTGGCCCTATCACTTTTTGCATTATTAGCATAGGAAAATTTACCCTTACATCCTTAGCCCTACCATGTTTCAGCCTGCTCCAGCACCAATGACAACAGAGGATTATTACTTGGAGTAGGGCATAAGCTATAGAGGCAAATTAACTCAAAATAAACTCTAAGGGACAACGATCATATATTCATACACATTTCTTCAGTAATAAATTATGGGGAGGAGAAATATATAAAATATAACTGGAATGCAAGCAGAATTGTACATAATTATTATGTTATTTAAAGTTTTCTTTGAGGTGTAATTAGCTCTTTGACAGGATGTTGGAACACTTGTATATCTGGCTCTAGAAGTGCCTGCTGGGTAAACTTCCGCATTGTATTTCTAAATTATTATCCCTATCAAACTCACGTTACTCACTTAGGAGTTACACATGGTTTAAGTTCTGCATGGTTTTAAACTTACAGTACTGTATGCAGGGCCAGAACAAACTGTGGCATGTTCTCCTTCAGGTGCTGTGCCACTATTATTAACCATGGGTTTTAATATGTTTATTATAGTTTTATTAATTGTTTGATTTTTAATGAACAAAAAATAATAAAATATGAATCATTTTTTGTCCCATGTTTCTGGCTCGGCTCTTTCACTTGACCTCCTAGCACCTCCCACTAGACCCACCTTCCTTCCAGCAATCTACCACATGGATCTTTTGATTACCCCCCATGTGGGGTACATGGGTAGGCAATATACCACTAATTGGGCACACCAACACAGCGATCTGTCAGCGAACTGTCGATTTTGTCCACAGCGAGGTAGGTTGCTGTGTTGGTGTCGTCATTGGGGAGGCATACCCACTAATCATGCCATATGTCCGGTGATGGGAGAGGTGGTGTGGGTCATCCTAGACCTACCAGTGTCCCCAGGTGAGCTAATGCAGGGGCTGAGCTGTTTACCTTGTAATTAACCCTTGAAAATGCCAGCACACCAGGGGGCCAATGTGCATGCATATGCAATGTGTGCTCAGCGTGGGTCCCCTGCTGACATCTTCCCCTGCCACTCATGCATCCTCAACTGCACAGCCACCTGTGGTCACCAACTGGCAGTAATGCACTGAGGACAGCAACTCTCTTTCCTCGGAGGAGGAGACTTCCCCCTGGGACACTTGATTCTCCTCCCCCAGCTGGCCTCCCGATGACCCAGGCTCATTCCCAAACCTGGGTCACTGGTATCAGGAACAGTAGCTCTGCTGCTGCACTGACAGGATGGCCCATAAAATCAGAATCTTTTGTCACTAATACCCCTAATCAGTTTGGTCACCCTGGGTTGCATCCTATCAACTTCCTCCATGTCTTGTTTTGTATTAAGAAGATCAAAACTGCATGCAGTACTTCAAGTAGGGCCTTGCAAGGACATTATAAAGTGGCAGAAATACTTTCCATGCCCTACTGGTCACCACCTTATTGATTCACCCCTGCATCCTGCTGGCAATCTTTTTTGTATTTTTATTTATTTTATTTATTTTAATCTTTGGTAACCGGGTAAGGCCCACTAGGCACAAGTGTCTGTTTTCAGGGGCGACCTGGGAGCACTGGGTGGTTAAGTGACTTGCTCAGTGTCACACAGTATGCAAGTGGAGGTTGTGAGAATCATATTCAGGTCTGGTCTGCTGGATGTACCAAGCTCGTTCACACCTCATTCCTCTAACCTCTAGGCTATACTGCCAGCCCAGTGGAGACTGGAGCATGGCTGCTATCAAGACTGGGCGACCTGTGCTTGTCTCCCCATCTGTGTGCCGACATCGTCAGGTGATCATGGACACCAAGAACAAAAAAGCTTGGCCCTGGTGCTGGCTTCTAGTGGGATCCCAAGCCAGAAAAGCTCCACACAGTGTGTGTGTTCTATCTCTGCTTTACCTCCCCAAGTTTTGCACATTTCATTTGGCTACATTGAACCTGAGGCATCTACTGGATCACAGAGCTTGTCAGGATATAATACTGATATTTCTGGATACAACCAGATTTCACAGTGTAGGTTTTTTTTTAATTTATACTTTATGCCGCATATTCTCTGTGCCAGTCCTCCAACTAGGAGTCACTGGGCCATCCTTGGTCCCCCACCTGACCCACTGCAGCCTGCCCCCATGGAACCTTGGTTTACCCTCCTGGCAGAGGTTAGGGGTGGCCAGCTACACCCCCGGTCACGCACATTGTCAGGTGGCTCGGCAGTGGTGGCAAGCACCACCCCTGATTTATTGGGGTCCCGCTAGAAGCCAGCACCAGGGCCAAGCTTTTTTGTTCTTGGTGTCCATGATCCCGATGATGTCGACACACAGATGGGGAGACAAGCACAGGTCTCCCAGCTGGCGTCACCCCCCTCCTGTACATGGTGTTCTCAACTGCACCTCCACCTGTGATCACCCAGGTGGCAGTATTGCAGGAGGAATGGCAACCCTTCCCTCCCTGGAGAAGGACAGCAGTCCTTGGGACACTCAATCCTCCCCCTTCCCCACCGAGGCCCTCCAGCAGCCCAGGCTCATTCCCAAACCTGGATCATCAGCATTGCGAGAAGCAACTCTACTGCTGTGCCAGCAGGCTGGCACACAGTGTTAGGTTTTGATCACTGACTTTACTTTTTGGTAAGTTTTTTTGATGTGTGCTGTAAACATAACTAAATAAATAACTACAGACATGCTTTACCTATACATTTACTGGGGCGTATCTTTGGCAATCACTCTATATTTTATATAGGCACTTAGGCAGGTACTGCAAGTGGGAGCAAGGGAGGCAAGCACTGTAGCTGACCAGTTTCTCTTGCTACAGTTAACTGGCACTTTGCTAAAATAAAAACAAACAGTAGAAAAATAAACAATTAAAATTAAAGCAATTCTGAGACCTGTGTGGCATCGCCTTTGACCTATAGCTTGTTATATGCAAGGTTCTGCAGGCCTTACGCAAAGCATGAGATGTATATGGTACACTCCCAGATCTGCAGCATAAAACAGCAGACCAGTGGGTCATGGCAATGTACCTTTAGCTTGCCCTTGAGGCTCATGACTGAGTACTTCATTATCTCCCCTCAATGATATATATTTCATCCCCTTGTCTGTTATGACTTACAGATCTTTTCTTCCTTCACTGCAGCAAGAGGAGCCCCATACAGTGGGTCTATCCTACCTGTGTTTTTCCTCTCCAGTGAAAGCACCTTTCATTTGACAACACTGAATCCGAGAATCTAGGATTCTGACCAATCACCCAGTTTGTTCAAGTCCTCCTTGAGTCTGTTCTCATCTTTAAGGGAGCACACCACCCTGGTCAACACAGGCCCCCTACCAACCACTATCCTAGCACTCTGCCACAGCACTATCATTCCACATGATTGCATTAAAGGTTTCTAGATGGAAATGCAGGCTAACAGCATAAATTGCAGAGAGAAAGAAAAAAATGTTCAGCACCGGGAATCGAACCCAGGATCTCTCCTAAGTACTGTCCTGGGCAGACTGGATGGGTCTTGCGGTCCTTATCTGCCATCAACTCTATGTTTCTATGTTTCTCTGCAGCTAGATGACCATTCCACATGGTGGGACTGCAGGTTTCTAGACAGAGATGCATGATAACAACCTAAATAGTAGGGAGAAAGAAAGAATGTTCTGCACTGGGAATTGAATCCAGGCCCCTCCCAAGTACTGTCCTGGTGCTCTGTCACTGTGGTATCATTCTGCATGGTAGGACCAAAGGTTTCTACATAGAAACATAGAAGGTGTCAGCAGATAAGGGCCTCCAGGCCCACCAAGTCTGCCTTATTTTCACCACCTACTGTGACTCAGCAGGCCCTAACTGTCTGAGATCCCCCTTCCCTTTAACTTACAAAATCCCTTTGTGTCTATCCCACGCTCTCTTGAATGCTGTAACTGTTTCTGTCTCCACCACCTCCACTGGTAGGCTGCTCCACTTGTCGACTACCCTCTTTATGAAGAAGTACTTCCTCACATTTCCTTGGAACTTGCCCCCCACCTCCAGCTTCATGTTGTGCCCCCTCATTCTTGAACATCTTTTTCTTTGGAAAATGGTACCCTCCTGAACCTTGTTCTTCCCTATGAGGCATTTGTATGTTTTAGTCATATCCCCCCCTTTCCCTCATTTCTTCAAGGGAGTACATATTTAATTCTTTAGTCCTCTCTTCATGGGGTTGCTGATGCAGTCCCTGCACCATTTTGGTTGCCCTCCTCTGAACTCTCTCCACCATGTTTATGTCCTTTTGAAGATGGGGCCTCCAAAACTGGACACAGTATTCTAGGTGTGGTCTTACCGGTGATCTATAGAATGGAACTATTACCTCCCTCCTTCTGCTGGTGATGCCGCTGCCTATGCATCCCAGCATCCTGTTAGCCTTCCTTGCTGCCTTGTCACATTGTTTAGCAACCTTCAGGTAATCAGAAATGATAACCCTATGTCCTTTTTCCTGATTTGAACTTGCTACTGCCATCCTACCCAGTTGGTATGTTGCTCCTGGGTTCCTGTGCCCCATGTGCATAATTTTGCACTTTTTAGCAGTGAAACACAGCTGCCAATCCCTTGACCAATCTTTCAGTTTTTTAGATCTCTCCTCATTCTATTCACCCCTCTTGTGTCCACTCTGTTGCAGGGCTTTGTATCGTCAGTGAAAATGCAAACTTTCCCTTCTAGGCCCTCTGCAATGTCACTGATAAAGACATTGAAGAGGATTGGGCCCAGCACTGATCCTTGTGGCACCCCACTGGTCAATCTGCCTACCCCAGAGTGTATGCTGTTTATTATCACCCTCTGAGTCCTTTTGTCCAGCCAACTCTTCACCCATTTCACTACTTTAGTACCAACTCCCCAGCTTGTTTATATGCCTCCTATGTGGAACAGTGTCAAAGGCCTTACTGAAATCCAGGTAGGTCACTATAGACACTAGACAGAGAACCATGCTAACAACATAAAATAGCAATGAGAAAGAAAAAAATTTAAGCACTGGGAATCATACCCAGGCTCCATCTAAACTACTGCCCTGGTGATCTGCTTCTGTGCTAATAATCATTCCACATGGTGAGACCAAAGGTTTATACGACATAAATTGCATTGAGAAATAAACTGTAGTGAGAAAGAAATAATGCCCAGCACTGGGAATGGAACCTAGCCTCCTTCTAACTACTGTCCTGGTGCGCAGCCACTGTACTATCATTCCACATGGTGGGGACAAATGTTTATAGACAGAGATGCAGGCTAACAACATAAACTGCAGTGAGAAAGAAAAAAATGCTTAGCATTGGACTCAGACAGAGGCTCCATCCCAACTACTGCCCTGGAGCACTGTCACTGTACTATCAATACAGAATGTGGCACTAACTTTTTTTTTTTACAAAGATGCATGCTAACAACATAAATTGCAATGAGAAATAAGAAATGTTCATCACTAGGAATCAAACCCAAGTCTCCTCCTACCAGCTACTGGTCTGGTGCTCTGCCACTGTGCTATCATGCCACACAGTAGGATTAACAGTTTCTAGAAAAAGATGCATGCTAACATACATTGTAGTGAAAAAGAAAAAACTGCTCAGCACTGGAATAAGAACCCAGGCCTCCTCCCAACTACTGTACTGGAGCTCTGCCACTGTGCTATTGTTCCACATAATGAAACCAAACATTTGTAGACAGAGATGCATGCTAATAACACAAACTGTAGTGAGAAACAAAAAAAATGTTCAGCACTAAGAATCGATTCTAGGCCTCCAACCAGTTACTATTCTGGTGCTCTACCACTGTGCTATCATTCCACATGGTGGGACCAAAGGTTTCTAGACAGAGGTGCATGCTAACAACATATGGTTTAGTGAGGAAGAAAAAATGTTCAGCACTAGGAATCAAACCTAGGCCTCCTCCCAACTACTGTCCTGGTGTTCTGCCACTGTGCTATCATCCCACACAGAAGGATGAAATGTTTCTAGATGGAGATGCATGCCAATAACATTATTAGTAGTGATAAAAAAAATGTTCAGTACTGGGAATTAAACTCAGGCCCCTTACCAACCACTGTCCTAGTGCTCTGCCACAACACTATCATTCCACACAACTGGATCAAAGGTTTCTAGACAGAGATACACACTAACAACATATATTGCAGAGAGAAAGGAAAAAAGTTTAGCACTGGGAATTGAACTCAGGATCTCTCCTAACTACTGTCCCAGTGCTCTGCCACTGCATGATCATTCCACATGGTGGGACTGCAGGTTTCTAGACAGAGATGCCTGCTAACTGGATAAATTGTAAAACAACTCTGTGCTAGTCCAACACTTCTGCTAGACTCAGTGGGTGTTGTGGTAGGGCCTTAATAGTCTGCCAATCCAGGCAAATCTTCTGTAACCTGGACCTTCTCATTAATGGAGGACTAGTACCAGCCACCACATACAAAGGAAGTTCAGTTGATGGGTTGTTCAAGGCCCCTGTCACATTTAAAACTCCAAATGGCAGCAGTTTCTGCCCTGTATAAATCTTCAAAACACAATCAGTGTATATGACAGCGAGGTATGTGGGGAAACAATGGCTGTATACCTCCACCAATATCAGGGCAACTGCAGTTCCAGTATCCACTTCCGTACCTAGTGGTCTGCTATCAGTAAGAACAGTCACTCAAATGGTATGTGAGGATCCTTTTAGTAACACAACATGTAGGGCCAGCTATTGATTGGAGTCACTTGAATCTGATACCTCTTGCACAAAGATTACTACCTTCTTGCATCAAAGCTGTGATTCTAACTTTACATGCTATCGCGGTCAATGTCCCACCTCAGGGACCGCTGATGGCATGTAGGAGAACATGACTATGTTCCCCACAGGGCTGTCACACCCAATCTTTAGCCAAGCAGTCCTGGTGCATGTGGACAATCTTCATAGATCAGCCACCAACTCTCACTTCCAGCACTGAGGCAGCTACATTGACTTGGAGTTCTGCACTAAGCTGGTGACACTCCCAGGCTGCATTTTCCATCTGCACAGTTATCTCCACTGCTTTTTGATACATTAAACCAGCTTCAGATAATAGGTATTTATGGAGCACCTCACTCTGCATGTCATGCACCAAATGATCCTGTAAGGTGTCAGAGTTGTATCAAGCTCACAATGATTAGCCAGCTTCTGCATGCTGTTGCAGCACTGAAGAGGCTGACTGAGCACTGAGAGCTTGATTACAACCTGTGGGTTTCATCTGTGAAACTAAAAGTGCTCAGCAATCACAAGGGGCTTAGAAGAGACATGCCCGTGCAATAATTATGATGTTCTGATAGGTTTTGTGTCTCCAGGGCAGTCTGATGTCCCAAGTCTACAAAAGGGCCAATAAGCTTTCTCTCCAATAGCAGTGAGCAAGGCGGCTACTGTGCATTCATCTGGAATTGCATTGAATGCAATACAGTTCTCAAATCACTCAACATAAGCCAGCCATGGGTCAACTTCTCATCAAATGTGTCGAGGTACTCAATAACATCTGTCACAAGTGAGCAAAACAAATGGCCAGACTACAAACAAGCTTCAGCTGGGTTTGCTTTTTTATGTTATTGTTATCTTTGCAGCAGGCAGTACTGTCTCTGCAGTATCGCTGTTACAACTATAGTTATATGAGGACCACATGCAACATCAGTTTTACAGATTTTTTTGTATACCGTGTCAACAGGGAAGGCTTTGATGCAGCATCATGGCTTTCTAGAAATCCTCCCTACACTGTACACAGTGTTTCATGTCCACCGAACACCAGGCAATTTGTTTCATCCCCTCAGCACCAAACTCTCACAGCCTCCCCTCCATACCACCATTGTTTTTAATTCTCTAATGATCTGGGTTTTACACAAAACCCATCAGGTAGTTTGTGGGCAAGGGCCAGATGTTTTTAATTCCCTGATGGCCCAGGTTGGGCACCAGACCCGTAAGGTACTTAAGGGGAGAGGGGCCAGATATTTTGTGTTCCCCGGTGGGCTTAGTTCAGCATCAGACCTGTGAGGTAGTATGAGAGAGGGAGACAAGATTTTTTTCCTTCCCAGACTGGCTAGATAGGGCTTGGGATTCCTCAAATTGTTGATTGCGGTGGGATTTTGTTGTTGTTCCTGGATGGTCTGAGTTTGGCCATGGACTCATCAAGTAATTATGTGGAGGAGAAGGGACAGATTATTTTAGTCTCTAACAGATCATGTTGACCATTGAACCAGTTAGGTAGGGGGGGGGGCGACCAGCTTTTTGCATTACTTGATGAGACAATTTAAGCACTGGACCCATCAGGTGGTTTGGTGGAGGGGGACAGATTTTATTAAATTCCCTGACAGGCTAGGTTGGGCACTGCTCTGCTACACAGCAGGATGGGTTCAGTTGTAGCATGCATGGCAGCGTGATCCTTATGTGTGTGCTGCAGCAAGTGCAGAGCTGAGACTGAGCACTGAGAGAAGGAAAGAGCAAGACACGTAGAGTGGAGTGGTGCAGCTGGGATCACAGGTACTTGGGGTTACAGCATTAGGCATCTATACCATTGGTCCCCCTCAGCCTAGTCTCCCACACCAGTGTGCTGCAAGCCAGAGAAGGTAGAAGTGGCTGAACAGGCTGCTATCAGTAGCAGTGCAGCAGCAGCAGCCTCAAGCCTTTCATGCAGTGTTTGAACTATGACCTGAGTGGATGGAATAAGGAGAGCAGTTTTTACCACCCACCTATTCCACCTGCCACTCAGCACTTTGCTGCTGCTCCTTGTGATCTGTTTGGCTTAATAGACAGGCTAGGTTGGGCACAGGACTGAACAGGTAGCTGGTGGGAGGGGAACAGATTTTGTTTTTATTTCCCGAAGGGCCAGGTACACATCAGACAGGTAAAATAGTTGAGAGGCGATGCAGCCAGATTTTTTTTATTGCCTGGCAGGTGAGGTTCAGTACCAGACATGTCAGGTTGTTAGGGCAGCATCAGATTTTTTATTTTATTCCCTGTTGATCTGGATTGAATACCAAACCTGTCATGTTTTTGGTGAGGGGATAGATTTTTTATTCCCTAACAGAACAGGTTGGGCACTGGACCTGTCAAGTTATTTGGGGCTGGTTACTGTTTCCATTCACTGATGGGGCACGTTTGGGCACTGGACCTGTCAGGCATTTTGAAGGGGGAGTTAACAGTTTTTTTATTCCTTGATGTGCTGCATGGGGCACCGGATCAGTCAGGTTGTTAGAGGGGAAGGGGATATATTTTTTATTTTCTGACAGGCTGGGTTGCATACTAGACCCTTCAGGAAGTTTGGGAGAGAGGGACACATTGTTTTCATTCACTGATGGGCCAGGTTGGATATTGGACCAGTCAAGTAGTTGGAGAGGGGAGAGGGCCAGATTTATTTTTATTCCCTATAGGCCATGCTGAGCACTGGATCTGTCAGGTTGTTGGGGAGGGGAAAGGATTTGTTTTATTCCCTGAAGGGTTGGGTTGGGCATTAGACCTGTCAGGTAGTTGAGGAAGGGGGACAGATTTTTTGTTTATTACCTGATGGACAAGGCCAATCACTGGACCATAAGATAGTTGTAATAGGGAGCCAGATTTTTTTTATGCCCTATCTGGTCAGGTAGGCACCAGAAATTATTTTCTATTCTACATTCCCTATGCTACAAGTATGGAACTCTTGTGCCTTGTAAAACACTTTGGGATATAGCGTGCATGATAGTCATTATTTAAAACCTTATTCTATTAAATTCTGCAGTCCCTATGTTACCAGAATTTAACTCTGTGCTTTGTGAAGCACTGGACCTGTCATAGTTGGGGGAAGAGGGACAGATCGTTTTTCCCGACAGGCTAGGTCGGGCACCAAATCAATCAGGTAGTTGGAAGGAGTGTTGTTGGGGCATAGGTTAGGTCAAGAAGCATAGGCAAACTAGGAGAAGTTGTAAAATTTGCAAGTAGCATTTTATTATTATTATTGATTTCTCTGGCAATTAAATTCTACATGTTGGTCTTGTAAATTACACTACCGATGTTACCCAAAATGTATTAAGACTTTGTCAGTTTCTTTCCTGTTACCATCCTGAAGAGTACATTAGTCTTCTTAACAGGTGCAATCAATTAAGACATCCTGTTCCAGGGCTGATTTCCTGCTGATAATTCTGCAAACAAGTTCATGAAATGTAACTCAAGGTTAATCTCCTGTGTTCCAGATAAACTCAAATAGCTTTCTGTATACATTCAACAAAATATACATTTGTAACCAAGGGATCCCAGTTTCACATAAAGATTCACATTTTTTTAACCACAGAGAAGCAAGGGGAGAAGAAAGAATAGAAACAACAAGTGAAGGAAGGGAGAAAACATAGGGAAATTGTGGGACTGTCAGAGTGGGCGATTCCTGGCTGTTACAGTATCCAAACCTTTCTTCTGTGACTCCCTGGTACCAGGTCTAGTACACACATACAAAACTCCTGGCCTAGAGTATGCACATTGTAAATCCCACTTTGTCTGACACCAGCTGTCACTGAGGCATAGGTCAGGAAGCATAGACAAACCAGGAGACGTTGTAAAATTTGCAAGTAGCATTTTATTATTGTTAATAAAATAAACTTGTGTAGGACTGCTCTTGATACAGGCAGGTCAAACAGAATTCCTTCATATGCTAGTTTCTTTAAACTCTCCATCTCTCTCTGACTTTAAAGAAAACATTGCTCTCTTTTTATAGGATGATTTTCACTGGCAAATAAACTCTACATCCTGTCTTATAAAGCAAGCTATCAATCAATGAGCAAAGCGTACTGTATACAGTATGTGCTCGTTCCTTGACAGCTCAGTCAGCAGCTGGCCATAGTGGTGAAGAGAGGGCTATGCCAGTCACCAGCTGAAGGATGGGACGGGGGAGCGTGGTTGTGGGGCACTGCCTATGGGGTGGGGGTGGGAAAGTCCACTAGACTACAAGGGTGAATCGAGCCCATCCATCCTAGGGCTAATTTCCTGCTGATAATTCTGCAAACAAGTTTGTGGAGGTCAAAATGTAACTCAAGGCCAACCCCCTGTCTTCCAGATAAACCCAAATAGCTTTCTGTAAACATTTCAATAATATATCCATTTGCAAACCAAGGAATCCCAGTTTATTATAAAGATTTGCATATTGTTTTTAAGCACAGAGAAGCAAAGGAGAAAGAATGAATAGAAATAGCAAGCACAGGATGAAAGAAAAGGGGGGATTGTGGGACCATCAGAGTGGCCAATTCATAGGTGCCATAAGGAAAACTTGACTGTGCAATCAGACTGGCAAGAGCTAGACAAGTGACAGAATAGGAGAGGACAGAACAGATCCTTATTTTTAATTCTCTCTGCATAACAAATGGACTAGGGTCTTAGCGAACCATGTCACAAGGAGGAGGACACTTTATTTTAATCCCTGATGGGATCGGCTGATCATCAGACCAATCAGGTGGTTGGGAGAGGGGCCAGATTTTTTTTTATTCCATTGGGCCAGGCTGGGCACTAGAAATTTTAATTTTTTACATTCTCTGCACTACCAGTATGGAACTCCTCTACCTTGTGAAAAAAATGAGGATACAGTGTGTAAGAAAGTCATTATATAAAACACAGTTCTATTATATTCTACAGTCTCAGTGCTACCAGAATCTAACTCCTGTGCTTTGTAAAGCACTGGGCCTGTCGTAGTTGGGGATGGGCAGATTTTTCCCCCCAATTGGCTGGGTTGGGCACCACATCCATCAGGTAGTTGGGGAAGGGTAGTAGATTTTTTTTCCCTAGGAGGGAAGTATGGTAAATTGATGATGCCTACACCCAACATTTTTTCCAAAAGACTTTACTTTTCTAATGGGTGCTGTCAGCCAATTGTAATGGCCCTGGGGCAGGTGATCCACTGCTCAGCATACAAAACAGGCAAAGGCATGGCAATATGAACCCTGTGTATGTGTCAGGAAGAGTGCAGAGCTGAGATGTAGTACCAAGACAAGGAAAGACAGCAACAGTGGGAGACTTGGGTGGTGGTGTAGGGATCGTGTGCACTTGGGATTACAGTCTTGAAAATGTGTAATGACAGTGTCCCTTTGTCTAGTTTCCCACGCTAGTGTGCTGCAGGCTAGAAGTGATGGAGAGGCCCAAACTCACGGGTAGCAGAAGCAGTATGCCAGTAGAGGGGTACACATTTTTTTTTAGTCAAGGTTGGGTTGGGTACGGTACTAGACCTGTCAGGTTGTTGGAGAGAGGGAAAAACATTTTTTTATGCCTTGATGGGCTGGGTTGATCCCTGGACTTATTAGATAGTTGGGGGAAAGAAGGGAAAAGATTATATTTCTATTTCCCAACAGGCTCACTGGGGCACCAGACCTGTCAGATAGTTGGTGCAGGGGACCACATTATCTTTTATTCTCTATTGGGCCAGGTTGGGCATCAGAAATGTTATGCAGGGGGCCACCAAATGGCCAACGGGTAGTGCATTGTACTCCCATGCAGAGGACCTGAGTTCGGGAATGTGGCTGGGGGAATGGGTTGGTGGCCCACAGGCAGGGGAAATGCTGCTGTTCGGCAGTGCTCCCAGCTTGGGGAAGGATGCTGTTGAGTTCCGCTGCACTGGTGAGTCCTGAAGTGGGCTAGGTAGCTTGCTGCTCCACAGGGGCTGCTAGTGACATGTTGAGGCCTGCAGGAGCAGTGTCCATCTTTGGGGAGTTGGGAGGGAAAAAATGGAAAAGAGGCAGTGACTGTAGGCTTAGTGAAGCCCCGCCTGCCTGTCTCCGACTGGACAGTGGCCATCACCTTGACCCTGCAGTGTGGATGTGAGTCTCCAAGGAGAATCCTCTCTCTCCTAGCCCTGTCACAGGGTGCAATCTGTAGGAAACTGTGGCATTGTCCAGGGGATATGGAAGACCAATCAGGGACTGCAGGACGGGGCCAGCACCCATCTGCAACACAAGCCTGGGAAGCTAAAATGCTTTATAAAAAAAATATCACATTTTATTCTATTCTACATTTTCTGTACTGCCAGTATGTAAGTCCTGTACCTTATAAAATACTTCAGGACACAGTGTGTATGAAAGTCATGATTTCAAACTAAACTCTTACATTCTACAGTCCATGCTCTATCAGAATGTAACTTCTGTGCTTTGTAAAGCACCAGACCTGCCAGGTGGTTGGGGAGAGAAGAACAGATTTTATTTATTCCTGGATGGGCTGGGTTTGGCACCAGATCATCTTACACTGGCAGTTTCAGTGTGTAACCCCCCTACAAATAGGGGGTTCCTCTAATGTCTTCCTGAGCCACATAATGCCCACTGTCAGGATGGTGTCCTGTGTCTAGCAGTCCCAATTGTTCACATGAGAGTGCTCTAGTAAGCCTCCGTACCTGTCTCTTTAAGAGCGCTGTTATTCTGTGTGAGAAAATGAGTCTGGGCTGGGTTTCAGTGATTTAAGGCTCACGACCAGCCAGCCAGTTTGTATTTTTGATCCATTCTGCAGTAGCTACTTGCGCAGATGGAGCTCTGTTAGGGAAAGTGACTATTTGCTGTTTATCTGCTATAATAATGATATAGGAGTTTGTCTAACCTGCTTTCCATTGCAGCTTGAACTTTTGCGTAACAGCCACCAGTTTGGTTCTGGACTGCCAGTGTTGGACCAATCGAACCTCAGGGGACCTAAAATGGAGACAGTCTCCAGAGGTCTTGTGGGATTGAAATTCTGTAGGAATTGTAGTTTTAAGAGTTTGGCACCTAAATGGACCTGGAGGGGGAGCCCTTTCTGTGACCGATAGTTCCATCAGCTAACCGAACTCTTTGGATTACTGGGAAACCTCAGAACTACCTGCAGCAGTGTGTCAGTTGAGAGTTGGAGTTTGGAGAGTAAACAGCTAGAGCCATCGAGCAGCTGCTCCTGCTAGGAGCAAGGGAGAATCGGCAGGAAGACTCTGCTGGCCTGCCTGTTACATCTTCCAGTGTGAAGTATTGCCTTGAGAGTGAAAGTCGGATTTATCTGATTAAGTGGATCGAGACCTGAATCAGAAGAGAAACAGTATGTTATTGTTGCCTGCAAGTGGACCAAAGACTTGCTCTAGAAGGGATTGTCCCACCTGGTACCGGAGTGAGCCTCAGATCGAAAGGTTTGTGCAGAGAACCTGCAATTTGCAAATGGACTTAATCCGAACTGTGGCAAAATACTATACGTGTTATAGATGTGCTGAATGTGTTTTGTGGGTCGTAATTTGGTTCCCCATGGTGAGTTGTATTACGCCAGCTGAAGGCTGTTTCAGCACTTTATCACGGACTCTATCCAAACTGCCTGCTCTGCCTGGGCCCTGCCATCTCAGTCTAGGCCGCTACCCAAGATTCAGGGACATTCTTGGTGAAAGACCTGCTCAGGGATTCAGCCCCCTGCTCAACACCACCGAACAGGTAGCGACCACCAGGAGGTGAGTCGTGAAGGCCCTGCTTCCCCTGGCAATCCAGTCCAACATCCAGAGGTCTTCATTTCATCTGTCCTGCATCCCGGTCTGGGTAGCATGAGTACAAACAGGGTAACTCCCTGCAACATAAGCTACAATCAATGTGTGTCACCTGATTTGCTTGTTTGGGTTTGTTTGCAATGGACTGTTATATCCAGCTCCGGATTACAAATATTTGGGATGAGTGCATACTAATTGTTTTCCTTCCTAAGGGCCCCAACAACAACTGCAACACTGGCCTACCCCGGGTAATGTTTCAGGCTAGCCTGTTATCCATACTGGGTACCCAGGGTTGTGAGGACTGTGTTAAAGGGACTTACTATGCATGCTCATTCAGCCTGAATTTAATCAGATCTGCAAATCACCTGCTAGATTTATGCCCCACCCTTGTTCTCATCCCCCTGAATAAATCAGATTGTGGTTTTTCATGTTTAACCTGGTTGGTGAGTACCTTCTTGGTGGGGATATTGTACTGCTATTGTATTGTTGCATCACTGGTTTTATTTTCCAGGGGGTCTCCAGGGCAATTGCAGAAGATCCAGCCCTGGTGGTAAGTGCAAGGAGTGTGAGCGTGTCTTTACTGTCATATGGTAAAGGTTAATGTCCTGTTGCTGAACTGTTTAGGCCACTAGAAGGGTTGGTGGGTGGTTATAGCATCTCAGAGGGCTATACTAACAGCAGCTACGCTACCCCCAAACCATTCCTCTGGGTGGAGGCATCTGTTCACCGAGCTCAGGCCCCTCAACCTATGCCTAATCATGCAGGCAGGGGTATTAGCCCATAGGATAGCACCACCTAGGGGTTATAAGTGTAACAGAAGTGTGAGTACTCATGGGATTTAATAGGCTGGAAATAATATATCTTCCTAAGTAAGCATGGTGAAAAGATTTATATCTGTTTTTATGCTGGCTAAGGGGTGCTTTTCAAATTGCCTTTCCCTGACCCCCTGTTGCTCCAGCAACTGATCCCTCTCAACTTTTTTTCCCAGTCTCTGGCCAGCTTACGTGGAATGACTGGAAACTGGGCTGTTTTCAGTTTAAAATAGGCAATTTCATTTTTTTAACAGAGAAAAAAGTGATGAGTAAATTTTCCATTCACCAAGTTGTGCAGACTGAGATAATTAGTACGTCCTCTTTGAGTGCATTCATTGTCATTCTTATCATCACAGCGTGGGGATGGGTAGACTAAGTTAAACAAACCAAAGACTTATTCAGTGTATCACCTACTATAGGTCAGCTGCACGTGCACAAGATTGTCACCACTTGCTCAACAGGTCTTCATGCACTCTCCTCCTCTGCAGCCAATAGAAAGGTAGTAAAGCTTTACAGGCAGCAGCAAGACACAACTCACTTTCTGACAACCATAAGAAGGTGTATCCCAGTCCTCTAGTACATTTCAATGGGACAGCTGCAAAATACTTATTTATTTCAAGAGATTTACCAGGAGAGATATACTGAGCAATAACAGCCTGTTTCCAGATGTGTTCTGGGGGGAATTTTTAGTGGAGCAAACAATACAGGATGTGCAAGTGAAAATGTACCCCCGGGTGGGGAGCTTACCTCATCGGGGCTATGGCCCGGTGGCTTTTCTGCCACTGACTCTGGTGGGTTTCAGGCCAGGTGGTGCACCCAACTTTCATGGCTCTAGCCACCTGGCGTATGTGTTCTTTAAATACAAAATCACACATGCCCCCACAATGCAAAGCACCATGGGCTGCATATGCAAACCACCACAGAATGTTATGCTGGTCCAACTTTAAGCAGAATTGCATGGTGCTGAAAGGCCTCTCACACAGTTTGCAAAGGGTGCTAACAGAAGACATAGACACGTGTTTCATCCTACCTGACTCATCAGTATGCCTCATCTGTTTGACACCCCAGTGCAATGGACCAGCTACCCTTAAGGCAGTGTGCCTTGGATATATTGTGGTGAACCGATTAAAATAAAAAAACTATTTAAAAGACAAAGAACCTCTGTGCACAAACACTGAGGCAAGGGTTACCCCAAAGGGCATTTGGCTGGGAAGCCAAGTTTCAAGAAAATACAAAATCACACATGCCCCCACAATGCAAAGCACCATGGGCTGCATATGCAAATCACCACAGAATGTTATGCTGGTCCAACTTTAAGCAGAATTGCATGGTGCCGAAAGGCCTCTCACACAGTTTGCAAAGGGTGCTAACAGAAGACATAGACACGTGTTTCGTCCTACCAGGACTCATCAGTATGTGTTCTTTAGCCTCATAGTAGAAGGCGGTTGAGGTCTGATCACTGTTTTTGCACCTCCAGGCATGTTTAGGAGGTGCTTGATGGTCCAGGGAAGTCAGAAAAACTGGTTCCACTGAATAAATGCAAATATGGCCACGCTGCACCTCCTGCGCATGTGCGGCCACCAAGGTTAAAAAAGCCACGGCTCCAGCAATGTATTTATCATGCAGCCACTATTAAAAATTATCCTTGGTTCCAGGGCAGGCAGCAGTGCTGGGAATCATCTGGAAAACACCTCCGGGTGTAGAGGGGGTGATCTGCTGCTTTGCTAAGGGCATATTTATAAAAATAAGGACTAAATGTGTCTGGGGCAAATGATAACAAATATGGTAGCACCCATGGGTTTGCTGAATGCAGGAGGCCAGTGGGAAAAGTCAAAGGGCACCATGCTGACCCTGGCAATGCATCAGCTAATCAGAAAGGGTGACTGAGAAAATTATAAAACACAGTGCAAGCCTGCCAAAAAGAGATTCCCTGGGGCTGAGAACAGTAGAGACTGTCTTGGGCTACTCAGCCCTGAGGGCTGCGTACTTGCCCAAGGGCATGTTGTCTGATCCCCAAATCAAATAGAGAGGCAAATCACCTGATTCCCTGAGCAAGATTTGAACCAATACTGTGGTTGTGAATTTGCAGCCTGGAAACAGTGAGACTGGTAATTTGCAGCCTGCATCTAGAAAGATTGAGTGTGAACTGTCATGTTCTCTGGGACGACTGATTGAGACTCTGCTGAGAATCGATCCCATTCTGAGTGGTCAGTCTGAGTAACCTGAATGTTAGAAAGACTGAGCCACTGTGTTTCCCCTCGGAGGGACTAGTGTTGTGAACCT
The DNA here is from genome assembly GCA_016271365.2 of Neoceratodus forsteri. Classification (NCBI taxonomy): domain Eukaryota; kingdom Metazoa; phylum Chordata; order Ceratodontiformes; family Ceratodontidae; genus Neoceratodus; species Neoceratodus forsteri. Next base: position 647,282,973 of record CM057449.1, read on the forward strand.
GCTCGACTACACCAAGCCAGAGACGTGGTGTGTACAGGAGCTAGAGACTGTACCAAACCCAAGTCACAGTTGTTGTCTCAGAGAAGTTGCGTGAGCTGGGGCTGGAGACTAAGCCAGAGCCCTGCTGCACAGATGCATTTGAAAGCTGTGTTCCAAGCAGGAAGCCCAGGGGACACCCAGCCTGCCCAGTCCCCTAGACCACCAAGGAGGATGCCAGAGAGGAACACGTTGAGAGGCCTGCCAGGTGAACACTGCATACAAAGGCCTCAGAGGTGAAGATTTGAAAGGCTTGACAGATGAAGACCAGCTGCTGTTTGTCTGCAATCTGTTATCATGGTGCATCACCAGCAACTTCTGATACCAGAATGGTACCATCTGACCCAGAGCCAGCTGAAACCCCCTGCCACGGACTGTAAGTACCTCTAGGTCATGATTCAGAGGATTTCCTATCTTAACTAGCTAGATAGTTAGGAAAGGATGTTATGTCCTGGGCTAGGAACTTTCAAGCACCAAGCTAAGCCCAGGCAGGAGATTCCAAAGTGTTTCCATATTTTAAAGTTATTGAGCCACAATGAAACTGTTTCTTCTAAGTTACCAGACTGTTTACACCCACCACACCCCTGCCCTCTGAACCATCACCCTGATGAGGTACCCACCACAACTAACTGTGTTGCATAATGGCTGTAGAAGGAAAAGCCGGGTGCAACCACAGCTGGGAGGTGGGGGAAACAATGTGGGGTATAGTCAGTTGTTGCAATTATTATTGTTGTGCTATTTTCTCCTCTTTTTTACCCTCCCCCCCAAATAAAATTGAAGCTAGTACATGTTGAAATCCCATAATACTGCTTACTGTAAAGTGTGTGCAATTCCTGTGTAGGGAAGTACTGTGGGGGGAGTTATTGTATTTTTATGGGGGTGAAAACCTGCAATTTATCCACAGATATCCCATATCATTACCCTAGGTGGAGGTACAGCGTCATTTCTTCTCCTGTCCAACTAGTGAACTCTAGCAGGCCCCCCTCGGAGGTGTGTCCAGGTGAGACCCGAGGGCCCCAGAAACAGCCAAAGCGAGTCAAGGGGCTGTTACAAAGTAGATGCACCACTCAATTTACTGGCCCCAGTGGCCATCCCATACTTTTGAATTCTGAAAATGTGTGTACCCCCTTCCCCAATTGTTGCAATGGAGAAAATGGCATTCCAAGAGGTAGTGGACTTGTGTGTGTTTGAGAGATTGGACCCCCAGAAAGTGCTCCTAATAAAGAATGTGGCTGAAGAGCGAGAAAAATAGTTTATTTTGGGAGTGCTGGATCAGATAATGACAAGAGAACCAGGTACTTGGTTTGGAAACTTAATTGCGGAAACTGAAAAGGACTTAAAATGTAATTGTGCCTCCCACAGTGGCCCTCAAGGGGTCTCAATTGATCTGGATGGTGACAAGTAAACAGAGTTTTGCCAGCCCAAAACCTTCCCCCATCCCCCATCCAACTGAGCAGGGGGGGATTTCAGGACTAAGCTAGAGTCTCTGGTGGTTAGTGAAGGAAATGCTTTGCAGGATGTATGGAATTTGTTGCCTCTGGGGACAACCTCTGAAGAATCTGGGTTAGTCTACCCTGCTAGTTCAGACTATTACAGATGACTAAGGGCTTTCTCTGGCACCCTCCCCACATCTGCTGGAGCTGATTATGAAACTTGGATTAACTTGCTGTCCCCATCCCACAAGAATGGCAATGTTCTGAGGCCAAAAAACATTAAGAGGCTGGCAAAGAGTCTGAAAGGGCCCACTTTGGATGCCATCTGATCCTTGTGTGCCATAGACCTATAGGCTAAAGTAGATGAGTACCTTGTTGATCTGGACAGTGTATTTGGGAGTATGGAGAGTCCTGTTATGATCCACTTTAGAAGTTTAAGACAACTAAACAGCACCGGGGGGGAGCCCTTCTTGGCTTACCTCCATAGACTGGAGAGGGCTTTGCAGAAAGTATATTGAAAGGGCGGGATAGAATTTAAATACTTGAATAAAGTGTGTTTGGAACAAATGTTGAAGGCTGCCCAATTCTCAGACTTACTGTTGCTAAAGTTATGCTTATAGAGAGGTTGGCTGATCCCCCCTTCCACCAAGCACTGCAGCAGGAGGTTAGAGAAGTGGAGGAACAAGACAAGCAATGGGTGCACTCACCTGCTGCCTCAGACAGTGCCCAAGTGTCAGACAGTGGGGGCTGCCTGGAGGCCATCAAGCTTCAGAGACTGGTCCAAGAACTGAGAGGTGTAGTGTGTCAAGTGAGAAGACACAGCCCCACCTCCAGGGAGCCTGAGCCTTCAGTATCCAGCATGCATGTGTCGAGTAAGGCTGTGTCACTGCCCTTGGGCCCTGGGGGGCGAGCTTCAGATGCAATTTCACTGGAGGAGATCCATGTTCAGTTGATGGAGTTAAGGAAACTGGTAGGAGACTTCATGAACCACCCAACCCCGCAATCATTTATGGCCCCTGCCAGGGAGGAAGGGCACCCAAGGGGCTCTCCAGCTGGAACCTCTCAACCGCTAGCAAGTTGAACTGATATATACTGTTATCGGTGTGGAGAGGACAGGCATGTCCAATGTCACTGTACGTCCAAAAGCAATTTTCAGAGGGTCGTAGATTAATTAATCCAAGAGAAACTGCCTGCAAGCACCTCTAAACCAATACATTTCAGTGGGCTCCAGCAGAAGAGTGCCCTGGGGCCCCTTGGAACTAGTCACTCATCAATCACCAGTGCTAAAGCACCCATCAGTGTTAAAACTAAAGCTTCCAACTCTAAGCTCAAGTGTCAAGGGACTGGGGCAAGATCATGGGCCCTACTGCAGAGGTGGAAGCCCAAGTGGTGGGGTCGGACCAGGCATGTAAGGGCCCCCTAAGAAGGTGTAGACAAGGGGCCTCCTCACAATGGCAGATGCAAAAATCCTACAAATGCACTGAGGGCTACTCAACTGCTACAGGGCATAAAGCTGCTCTGCCATTCCCTGTTACGTGGGGGCAGCAGGATAAGTGCCATGTGGTCAGTCAGGCATGAGGAGGGAGGCAGTCAATTCATCTGGCTATAGGGCAGGGCTAAGCCAGACTGATGCATTTTTGTGGTGGACATGACTTACTGCATGTAAGACCATTCTTATCAGCAGTTGGATGCTATTGAGTCCCACACCCAGACCGCATTTATTTGCTACCTGACTTCATCCTATCCTTCATGTTTATAGTCTGCCTCAGCCTGCTGTTTCCATCTGTCTTGTGGGTGCCCACCTGCTTGCTGCATGGCAGTCTTTTTGCTCCTCCTCCAATAAAACAGGACATGGGGAAGAGCAGATATTAATGAGACAGGGGAAAAAGGAGGGGCACAAAAAAGTAGTGCAGCCAGCAAGATTGGCTTGGGTGGCTGAGGCAAAAGTGAAAGCAAAGTCAGGCAGTACAGCAGTCAAATCCTACCCCCAACTCCCCACCCCCAAACTGAAGCCTACCCAGGGTTAAGGGATGACATCGCATTGCAACCCTTGACTGCTTCAAGAACTGATGGGAGAGAGAGAACCCAATCCTTGATGGAGGGGCTGACATAAAAACCTAACATGAATTTTGATTGTTAAAGGGGGATATGACATTTTCCATGGATAACACTATAAATTCAAAAACATATTGTGTTCATTATTTTATCATTTTCAAAGAAATATGAATTCATAGCAGAGCACATTTATGTAGAAGGAATACTGGAGCTGTAAGCCTGTAACAGATTATTCTCTGATGTATTAAAACTTGACAAATTGCTATTGTTACCTGCATACTGTCACGTAAAGATTTGAGCCATCTACCCAGCCCAGCGGCACTGAGGGTTGAGGTGCTGGACGCCACACCTTGCGCCACACCAGAGACCCGGGTTTGGGAACGAGCCCGGGTCGGCAGGGGGAGAGAGGATTGAGCGCCCGATGGACTGCTCTCCTCTCTCGGGGGAGGGATTCAGGGGTAGCTTGGTGCAACAGTGGCCCCCCAGTGGAGACCGGCGGCACTGTTATGCATTGGGCTTGTACACTACGGGGCAACATCAGGCAGCTGCCTCTCTGACATGGGTGGGGGCAAATACGTCGGGCTGGTGGCATTGCATGTCCCATGTCGGAGGGGGGGCGTAACCATTACATGGAAAAACCCAGTGCCGAGGATCAGCTGACGGCACCTATCCACCATGCCCAACACGGGCTCTCCACGGGCGGCTTTCAATTTCCAAGATCCACTCCTTATCCGATGACAGAGTCTGACTTGGAAGTTCGCCAGGTAGGAGGGCGCAACCCACCCTGGATAGGGTTAGCCGGGGGGGTGCTGTCATCGGAGAGGAGGGAGAGAGGAGGCTTAGCTCAGGGATCCTCAGGCAGGCAGGACAAGGCTAGGATGCCTGAGAGAAGACCTTGGGGCAGCAACTGGAGGGAAAAAGAATTAACAAAAAAAAAAAAAGATTTGAGCCATCCTGCCAGAGCAGACAGCGATGAGCGTGGGGAGGCATCAGAAAGTCAGCTATTTTCAGTGCAAGCAAACTTCCTCCAACAAATTGAAATGCAGCAAATCATTGGCTGCCTAATTAAATTTTCACTGTAAAGTATTCTATGAAAAGCTCAGGCAGCAGATGTGATGTGAAGAGGCCGACCGCCGAGGAGCAAATAATCAAAAAACAAACATGCCTGAGTGTGGCTGTGGATATGCTGCTGCTCTTAGACTGTCTCTGTGACTGTCTGTGCTGCTGTTCTTGTGCTGCTGTGGATCCATCGAGGATACCTCCTCCCTGCTGGTGCAATCTCCTCCTCCGATGGTCCCAACCAACAGATCCATCTCTCCTGCTGGCTGGCCTGACTCGACTGCGGCGCTGCCGACACGTATACTACTCTCCAAGTCCTCCTGAGATCATTGGACCACCATAGCAATGAGGATCGTGACTAATTAGCCCCAGGACATCTCATCACCCACCTACCCACCCGATGCCAATGGCTCCCTCTCACTCACACTGCTGCTGAACTGGAGAGCCCTCTGCTCCGACTCTGAGACAGTCCTTCTCCTCCTCCATGGCTGCTGTGCTGGCTCACCTCTGGCTGGTGTCCGCGTTGAGACCAGCTGCTCTGACGGTGACTGCTAATAAAATGGCACCATCTCACACTCTCTAAGCTGGCACAATGCACCAAGAGTTAAAGCGCACATGTGGTGTGCCGATGTCACCCATAGGATGACGTAACTGAGCTGACTACCTCGGATAATTGGACGGGAACATGATCATCACACGGGGGAGGGAGTGTCCGTGGAAGACTCAGACTGTCACTCAATGGGGGGGTGTTGGGGCTGGGGCAGTGATAGGGACAGCATGATGAAAACCCACCCTGCGGAGCCATTGTAGTGCCCGGCCAGCAGCAGCAGCTTCACTACTAGCACTGCAAAATATAAAAAGCAAAAAAGCTAGGCTAAATTAAATGTGGGCCTGGGACCCCAAGGGAATTTTCTCTGTAGCCCTGTGGGCCAGTCTGACCTTGCTGAGTGGATGGATGGCTCACCTGGGTACTGCTGTATAGTGGCTCCCAAGTCACTATAGTGTTCAAGGACTATTATGATAAGTACCTTTTTTGTCACAGAGGGTGGGAAATAGACAGGACAATGTTTTAAGATTTAAAACACACAGCTGTGTGATATTTATTAACAAAGAACATATTTACAGAAAGCAAGAAAATAAACCAGAAAATAAGAAAACCAAAATAATAACCTTCAAGTCAGGTAAAACAAAATATTCGACAATATAACAACCACTTGTCCCTTCAGTGGTTTCTTGCACCTTCAGTTACTTAATACAGTCTTAGACTTTGTAGAACTGCTACAACTCTCAATACCTCTGTATCTACTCACTTAGTTGACCTCTCCTTGTCACTTCCCAGGCTCAACTGCCTAATGTCCAGAAGAGGGGGATATTTATATTTTTAACCCCTCCTCAACACCGCCTTTACTGACCTTAGCCCTATCCTCCCCAGTAACTTCTTTGATCAGCCACCCTCCCATCCTTCCCCTGCCCTCCATCGCCCATGCTTCCACCTTCGTAGGGTAACTACCCAGGAAGCCAGACTGCACCTGACCCGTGCACTAAAGGCAACAGTCCCAGTGACATCTCCCTGGATCACAAAATTCTCCGTTGGTCCTGGATCAAGTCCTCACCCCACTCACCAGCCTTCTTAACAAATCCTCTGCCTGGGACAATTCCCTCCTCATGGAAAACTGCAATGGTTCTCCAATCCATAAAGGGGTGACAGGTCCTTAGCTGGGAACTATCGACCCGATCTCCATTCTCCCACCCCTTTCCAGGCGCTGGAAAAACTAGTTGCTGGACAAATATCTGAATACCTGACCAAATAGAACATCCTCTGCCTGAACAACACGGCTTCGCGCGGGACTCACAGTACTAGCACTGCTCTTATTGAATTCGCTTCCTTCCTTCACCCCACTGGACGCTGGCTTGGCGGAGCCGTGTTCCTGACCTATCAAAGGCCTTTGACACGGTCTCCACCCCTACTACTGGAAGCCTCTGTCACGCTGGTTTGCCTCTGGACCACTTGCTTGGTGCTCCAGCTACCTATCCGCCCGCTCCCAAAGTGTCAAAATTGGTGGGACACTTTCTGATCCACGATCAATCACTCAGGGGTTCCACAGGGCTCCATCCTGGGGTCCTTCTCTTCTCACTATACCTTAACTCCCTGCCCAGTGCTTGCCTGGGAGAAATTCTGCTATGCACGCAGATGATACCATCCTCTTTGCCACTGACTGTAACCCCTCTTCCTCAGGTTTCCCTGCAAAGTGCCTATAATGGCGCTGAAACTTGAAAAGAGCATAGATTGGTCATAAATCTTAAAAATCTAAAATCATGCTCTTCGCCCACCCTCAAAACAAATCTTCCAACTCTCATCTCCGTATCCTCTCCAGCTCTAAACAACAACTGGAGCAAGTCCACTCCTATAAGTATCTAGGGGTCACATTTGACTCAGCCCTCTCCTACCATGCCCACATCGAAGCACTCACTTCTGTAACCAATATACGACTTGGTATCCTGTACCGCTACAAAAACTGTCTCCCCCCTGATGCCCTCCGACTTGCAGTTACATCCTCCATACTTTCCCTGGTGGACTATGGGCTACCTGTCTACGGTGCTGCCAACATGACTGCCCTCAACAAAATCCGCCTCCTCCTAAATAAGGCATGCATGCTAATCACTGGGGCCCCTAGGCTCACTCATACCTGCCAACTTTATGACCTTGCAACAATGCTTGACCTCGACGAACGCCTGCTTTACCAAACATGCCTCATCGCAAAAAAAACCTTACTAGGACTTTCTCCTCCTGGGCTGACTTCCTCCATCCTCCTAGCCCAGCCCCTAGTCAGCACCCAGACCTCCTGCAAAACCACCTTCCTGGTTCCTCGAGCTAGGACCTCACTTGGACAGAGATCTTTCTGCCATAGAGCCCCTTCTTGGTACAACACTCTTCCTCGGGCCATCACTGAAATCCCCACCATCTCCACTTTCAAAACTGCCCTCAAAAGCGAGTTGTTCAGCAAGCGCTGTTGCACCTGTGCTTTACGGATGCTCAAACCCCCCTCTGTCCTGACAATGCCCTCTGGGCAGCTCCGTCCCCTCACCTTCTTATTTCTACAACTACACTACTGCCATGATCCGCTGCCTACTGTTTCGCTAATGACAAAAACGAACCGTGTTTGTGAATTACTTATGCTGCGCTGTGATGTACAACTAATATCCTACTTCTGTTACCATAGGATCAAACCTCCGTCTGTACTTCTCCTGTATCATGCCTTACACTTCTTGTAATCTGATATTATGTGACCTGTTTGACTGTTTTATCGATTTACCTGTAATGCTCCTGTCTCATGCCTTACGTTCCTGTAATCTGACACAGTTAAGCGGTTTGGCTGTCTTCACACTGCAATGACATACCTTTATGCTGCTAAACCCTGTATTTTTACCATGTTTCGATTATATCAAAACTTGCTCTGTATTGCACTACCAATGTTTTGCTGTATCCATGTGCCATTTTTGCTTGTCTCTTTATGCTCATGCTCTCCTACGGGATGTATTCTGTTTGCTGTATTATCTGTGTTATCTTCCATTGCTGACGAGGTACCTTTGGAAATGAGCCTCTGACTCAAAGGTTGTAAACTGATTGCAATATAAATAAAAATAAATAAATCAGTAGTCACATGACATAGACCCTTAACATTAAAAGTAGGTTTCCTGATCTGTGGTAGAGGTTTGGACACTAGAAAGTGTCCTCAGTATTATAATCCCTACTACCTTCTCCATTAGAACACCAACTTCCCATTAAACTGAAGTGTAGCTGGACATTTTTAAAGAAATACAGTAATTAGGCCATTAATTGCCTAGCAACCCTGAGGTAGCTACCTTGGTTACTGTAAGATTGACAGTTAACAATCAGACTGTCCTGTAAAACAGGAACATTAGAGGGTGCCCCACTCTTTACTCCAAAGCCTGCACAGAGAAGCAGCACTGGTTTTTTTCCACAAAATTCAGGTAGTAATTTCTCCTTTTTGGCCAATCTGCATTCTTTTACAAATGGCTTCTCTGACATACATAAAAACAATTGCTGTACTTATTTATTCTCTGGGTATGCTACCTCGAATGTACAGAACCTAAGGGCTTTACTTTCATTTGCATGTGTTCTTTTTGGCACAGACTTGCTTGCTTTTAAAAAGGCATAAAGGGAGTCTTTAATACTCTGTACTATCAGTGTACTTTGGGGCGGGGGGGGTGCATTTATATGGGTCCCCTGAATATTATAGCTCTGCCTAAGTGAGTAAGTCTGGAGCGCTCTCAGTTATGCAGGAGCGGCGGCTCCTGTTATGCTTTTAGCCATCACTTCTGTTTGGTCTTTTGTTCAAATTCTGGCCGCAGACTGCATGAATGCTCACCGGAGCATGATTTACCCCAGGAGCAGTCTTATTACAGCATACAGAGGGGCCTAAGGACAGAAGGCTTCCTTCTTGCATGAGTCGCCTGCAGCGCGACTTGCAAAAGGGAAAACGCTTCACTTTTACTTTCTGGCAGGTGGCTGACATTTCCGCATGCTGCACTGCCTCTTCTTACACTGTCTCCTTTTCATTTACAGCTCCTCATCTCTTGGTGCTATTGGAGCTGATTTCAAGAGACTAACAGGGGGTCTTTTCAGCATTAAGACCTAAACACTAATTTCTTAACCATTTAAACATTCTCTCCAACCCGGGTGGATGCAAAATCAGATTGTGCCTGCCCCGAGTTAGCACAGCAGCTCCAGTTAACGTTTTATTTACTACTAAACCTTGTAGTAAAACTGTACAGTCTTATTTAACAAAAAAGGGGGTAACTGGATGAACCAAGAGGAGGAGAAAACAGGAAAAGGATACCAAGAAGAGTTTTGTGGATGTAAGTCAGATAGTGCAGCCTTATCTTAGGTTGCCTACCTAGGATAAACAAAATAAGACAAGTAAGAATATAAAGTGGTACTGTTGTGCAAAAGAAGCTTTTAGAAGGGAAGAGAAAAGAAGACAGAAAAGGGTTCATCAGCTAGAGTTATTCTTTATTTCTAGGGAGCGTAGAACACTTTTCCACACACTTTCCTCTTCAACAACACACCAGTATTCTTAATGGCAGTTTTGTGGTTACATCTTGGGGGTTCAAATACCAGGGCACCCTTCCATGACAGAGGTCACTCTGTCTGAGTGGATGGATGGCTCACCCAAGTACTGCTGGATAGTGGCACCCAAGTCACTACAGTGTTCAAGGACTATTATGATAAGTACCACTTGCATAAAAAGTTGGATCCTTTGAAGGTTTGGATGTGTTGGGCCTCAGTGATGCTTCATACCCTCATTTTGAGTTGATTCATATTTGGATTTCCTTCCCGGTGGATGTTGTTGGAACTCCCAGTGCAGTGGAGACGTGTGCCCTGGTGTGTCCACGAATGAGCATATATGAACAGATTTCAATTATCATGGGGACTAATGCTCATATGTTCCACTGCCTGAGTCAGCTGTGTAAAGAGTTTGAGGCGGGACAAGGGAAAGTGTCTATGCTGTTCAATGGTCTGGTTAGACAAGCCTACAGTCACAAAGCTGCTGTCTCACCTGAGGATGAGGCTGTAGGGATCGTGTGGCATCAAGAACTATCAGAAGTGGTGTTACCCCCCAAAGTGAGTACGCATTTACTGGGATAGTGTCTCAAGGGATCCTGCCATAATCAGCTGCTGATGTTGGACAGCCCAGAGGAAGCTAGCCTGCCAAAGGAGCTCATAGTTAAACCTAGTTTACTATCAGCTAAAGCCCATGCTTACATTAGGCAAGTAACTGTACATGTGATGAATGTAACTGACCATCCAGTGACTATCTGGAGGGGCAGACCCTTGCTAGGGTTTACTGTGTTGATTTAGCCGTACAGCTGCACAAGAGAGAGAGGGGCCCCCGGCCAACTAGATCCTTCATTGTTCGAAACTGGAGACCCCTCCTTACCCACAGAGTGGTAGAACAGAATCCAAAATAAGCTGGCGCAATGAACACAAGTTTTCTCCCTGAATGAATGGGATGTGGGGTGTGCCAAGGGTGTGGAGAATCACATTCAGGTCACAGATGAGAGGCCTTTTCAGGAAAAATCAAGACAGCTGGCCTCGGCTGACATAGATGATGTCCACAAGCACTTGCAGGAGATTCTAGCTGCAGGCATCATTCAAGAATCCAGGAGCACTTATGCATCCCCAATTGTAGTGGCCAGGAAAAAAAAATGGGTCTGTCAGGATGTGTGTGGAATATCAGATGTTAAACAGGAGGCATGTACCCAACCAGTACACCATGCCATGAGTGCAAGATGCCCTAGGTTGCTTGAATAGAAGTCAATGGTTCAGTGTGATGGACCCGAGATCCAGCTACTATCAGATTCCCATGGCTGAGCAAGACCGAGAAAAGACTGCATTAATTTGCCCACTGGAATTCTATGAGTTCCTTTGAATGCCACAAGGGATTTCAGGGGTGCCTGCCACTTTCCAATGGCTGATGGAGAGGGCCATGGGTGACATGAACTTATTGGAGTGCCTAGTGTATTTGGATGATATTATCATGTTTGGGAAGACCCTGGAAGAGCATGAGGCCTAGTTTAAAGTGCTTGATTGACTGGAGGAATATGGTCTTAATCTATCTGTTGACAAGTACCAGTTCTTCTAGACCTTAATCAAGTATGTTGGCCATATTGTGTCCCAAGAAGGCATTAGTACTAATACTGAATATGTCCAGGCAGTCGCTACCATGCCTAAACCCACCCAGTTGAGAGAATTGCAGAGCCCCTTGGGATTTGCCAACTACTACCACTAGTTTATTATGGATATACCAAGATCAACAAGACTTTTCAAGACCTAACCCCAAGGGTATCCTCCTACCAATCAGAAGACCAAGCGGGCATCACTGTCTGTTCCTGGAAAGGTTTACTATAGAGTGCATGTACCTTTTGGACCCGCATAGACTAAAGCTGTGATAAGGCCTTTGAAGAGATAATTAGACAGTTGACTCACGCCCCTGTGTTGGCCAATGCAGATCCCAGTAAGCCACATGTGCTGCACATAGACACCACTCTGAATGGGTTGGGAGCAGTGTTGTATCAAGAACACTGACAGGGTCTACAGCTGATAGTGCATGTCAGTCACAGTTTATTACCTTCTGAATGGAATTACCTGGTCCACAAGCTGGAGTTTTTAGCACTTAAATGGGTCATTGTGGATCAGTTCCATGAATACTTGAATGGGGACCACACCACTGTCCGCACTGATAATCATCTCACCTACATGCAGACCACAGCAAAGCTGGATGCTGCAGGTCATAGCTGGTTGTCAGCCCATTCAACATATGATTACTGTGTGGAGTATCACCCTTGGAAGAGCAACATTGATGCAGATGTACTTTTCAAATGACTCCACCCAAGGGTGGCAGGGCAAGAATGGGTTTGGATTCCCAAGACTGCTGTCAGAGCTTTGTGTAAAAGATACAATTCAGAAGTTGCACCAGACTCCAATGCCCCATTTTGCCTGGTAGATAGTTTTGGCACCCCTTAGACTGCATACCAGTGGCCTATTGTAATGTTGTATCTCTCAGTAAATCTTCATTGTCACAGGTGAGTCTGCAAGACTGCCAGAAAGAGCAGATGGAAGACCCTGTAATCAGAAACATGGTCACTCCTGTCCAACGAAGGGGCAGCCCAGAGCTTGTAAAAGTAAAGCACCCTGGCACCTCCCTGCTACTAAGAGAATGGAGTAAATTGATTTACAGAGAACCCCAGAGCAATGCTGGTTCCACTTTAAAATAGTTATTACTCCCTATAATGCTTCGAAAAATGATCTTCAAAGCTCTGCATGGTGAGAGAGTGCACCTGGGGTGGATAGAATGCTGGACCAAGTCAGAAGGTAGTTTCATTGGCCCAGAATGAGTTCAGAGGTGAAGAACTGTTACGAACAGTATATGAGATGTATTGCAGAACCTGCAATCCCCTTGAGTCCCTATTTGGACTGCCTGATCCAAATATTTCAGAGAAGCAGAACCTGTAATCTTCTTGAGTTCCTATTTGGACTGCTTGGTCCAAATATTCCAAAGAAGCAGCTTTTCCTAGAACTAGAGGACATGATGGAGCAAGAACACACTATTTCCCAGAGACAAATCAACAAATAGATCTGACTTATTGACTTTTCTCTACATTAAATAGTGACAATTGAAAAATGCTTTACTTCTGCTTTTCCTGAATTGAATTAAATACATCCTTAATACCAAGCATAATTCTGTTTAGCCATTAAATTGAGTGTGTCCTACAGTAAAATAGTTTAATGATACATTTAAATCAAAAATGATTATAGCTTCTTTGCAATATTTGGTTGTAACATTCACATTTTACAGGTCAAAGAAAATATCTTGTTTTAAAACTAGCTGTAGAATGGTGAAAATGTATTTGAGGAAGTGAAAAAGAACTCTTCAAGAAAGCAGCAGGCTAAAGCAAGTTTCCTCTATAGCATATAAGTTATATCATTAGCATTTGTAAGTTGCAAACATTGTTGAGTGTGCCTTATAAACAGTTTGAAAATACTTTAAAACAAGAATGATTGTAGCTTTTTTGTGATATTAACAGTTTACAGTTTTAAAATAAAAAATATGTCTGCATGTCTTGTTTGAAATTAACTATAAAGTAGGGAGATTTTATTTGAGGAAGTGCTAGACAGAATGCTAGCTAAACCACAATTTCCGTAGTAGCAAAAAACAGAGCTTACAAAACAATGCTCCAGTAAAGCAAAAATCTGACATGACATTCCATTTTTAAAATAAGACATTTGTGTTGCCACCTTGCATGATTAACACACTTCTATAAGAAATGTGTCACGGTCACGGGGCATACTTCTACAAAAAGTGGGTCGTAAGGTATACTTCTACGAGAAGTGTATCACGAGACACACTTCTTTCAGAAGTATGACATGAGGTACATCTAAAAAAACATATAAATTTAGACTCATTTAAGCTAAAGGAGGGCAGAAGATTGGAAGTAGCTGTGACAGCACATCCTTCTGCCTAGGACTTCATTTGAGACATCAAGGTATGGCACTATGTGTTTATAATTGCTATTATCTCTGATTATGAGCAGAGAGGGATGATACTTGCATTTTATGTTTATTTTATGCTTACTTTTTTTATATGATTGTATCTAAAAGTGGGAGAGAATTCCTCTCCAGTTAAAGATATATTGTTTGCTTGCACTGCTGATCCAAATAATGTTAATACTATATACCACTTTTAAGTAAAGAATTAAGACAATATAACATTTCCTGGTATTTCTTTTCGGTTAAATGTTTTTACTTATAAAGCTGTTGACTTACAATACAGGGGTAAAGCTTACTTGTGACTATTGGTGTATGTAAGTTGTACCAGAATATTAAAAGAGAAACTATAACGGTTTAGGATAAGGACATTTTAATCAGACAAATAGACTAGACCATGATTGAGGTTATGTGGTTTTAACTGAACACGCAGCCAAATGCATGCTATCATGTATACCCAGTTAGAATTCCTCATTCAAGAAAAATTTCTGAATGGGGTGGTTGCTCCTGCTGGTCTTGGGAGGTCAAAAGGTCATCCCATGTGCACGGTGTAAACCTAAGAAGGCAAGCTGGGGGCCAGGTTTGAACCCCAGCCAGCTCAGTATCCAGCAGAAAGCATGGCCTTCTGGAGCCACTCCTTTGGTGAACATTACAATCAGTGCCCCTATGGACTTAGTGTGTATTGACATTTTGAGTTTGGAACCTGATAAAAAGAATATAACTAACATTCTGGTAGTGGCCAATCATTACTCCAGTTATGCCCAAGCCTTTCCAGCCAAAAAAAAATGACACCACCGCAGTCACAATTCTGGTTGAGAAATACTTTGTTCATTATGGGCTTCCCAAGAGAATCTATTCAGATCAGGGCTGAGATTTCAAAAAGTCATCTGATCAAAGAGCTATTGTCATTGTGTGCATCAGGAAGTCTCGAATCACTCCCTATCACCCCCAGGGAGACCCTCAACCAGAAAGATTTAATAGAACTCTATTAGATATGTTGGGCATGTTGGACCCTCGTAAAAAAGTGAACTGGAGCCAACAAGTGAGTATGCTGGTCCATACCTACAACTGCACTCGCAGTAGTACCACGGGGAAATTCCCCTATCTGTTGTTGTTTGAAAGACAGGCCCAACTACCAGTTGACCTTGCATTTTGAGTGCCATCTAATGACAATAACTTAGATACCTACACCAAATATGTCCAAAGACTGAAGCAGCAGATGTATGATGCTTACCGATTGGCCGCAGAATTGTCTAGCAAAAGAAACTTAGCAAATAAGATCTGTTATGATAAACATGTCAGAGCTCATGAGTTGCTCCCTGGAGAAAGAGTTTTGGTCTGGAAACTGGGGTTGCCCAGAAAGCATAAAATTGCAAATCAGTAGGGCAACATCCCCCCATGTGGTCACTGAAAAACTTGTGGACTTGCCAGTATACAGAGTTTGCTCAGAAGGACAGCCTCAGAGAAGTAAAACATTGCACTGCAACCATTTGCTCCCCATTGGACAACTAGGTATTCCTGAGCTAGAATCAGGCCCCGTGCAACTCCAAAGAATAAAAATCAGGGTTCTCACACGGCCACACCAACCAGGCTACTTGGCCTGACCCTCAGCTAAATACTGGTTTAGCCAGGCCTTCTGAAAGGCCTGCATTGGACCTGAATACTGATCTGAGTCTTCTGAAAGGCCTGCATTAGACCCAGCTCCCAATGACATAGACTCCTCCGATAAGGAAGATGACCTTGTGAGGTACTATTCTACAGTGACATTCCAGAACTGTTGAACAATTCTGATGAGTGGTGGATGCCAAATACTCCAGCCACACCATTAAATCATGAAACAGGGCCATTTGAATCTTCCCCTGGATTAGAGCATGCGGCATATCTGGTAGAGAATGCACAAGAGAAAAACATGGTACTCGAACCAATTAAACAAGAAACAAATGTGGTACTTGAACCGCCTCATGCTGCAGAGCCTCCCTCACTTCCCAGGGAGGAAGAATGTACATCCTCAGTTGCCCCTGAAAGTGAAGAAGTCTATTTGAGGTGGTCCAAAAAGCCAGTCAAACCCCTCTTAAAACTCAGTTATGCACCTAAATCTTCTTACTGGCGGCTGGACCCTCTCCTTCTCAAGGATCCCGATTTCCTACCCATGATCAAAGCACAAATTCAGGACTTCCTCTTTCACAATACCCCAACTGAAATCTTTAGTTTAGTTTAGTTTTTTTACAGGTAAAATTAGCTAAACAAATCTGCCTATTTTCAGGCACGACCCGGGGGGGGGATACAGATGAATGCCAACTGACTTTGAACCAGATTAAGCTGTTGGTGATATTTTTTAGTGAATGAGGGTAGTTTGGCCAGGACACTGGGGAAATTCCCCTACTCTTTTCGATAAGTGCCATGGGATCTTTAACATCCACCTGAACTACCACCAATCCAGGCAGATGGGACCTCAGTTTAACGTCTCATCTGAAAGATGGCACCTCAGAAGTGCAGCACCCCTCTCATGCTGCACTACAGTGTCAGTACTGGGATATTAACCCAAGTACCAGATGTGGGAACTGAACCCACAGCCCTCTGATCTCCCGGCCTCAGAGGCGAGTGCGCTACCTAATGAGCCACTGACACTGCTAATGTCCTTTGTATGGGAAGCTCTTGAAGCTACGATTCTAGGGGAAATTATCAGTTATGCTGCACATAAGAAAAGAGTAAAGGAACAACAACTGGCTGATTTGGAAAAATCTCTTAAGGCTAAAAAGAATTTATACTTGTCTTCTAATAAGCACTGTCCTGATTCTCAACTTCATCTTGAAATTCTTCAACTTAGAGTCAAAATAAACAAATTAATTTCTCGTAAAACCAAACCAGCCTTGTTTAAACTTAAATATAGGTTTTTGGGAACACAGCGATAAAAACGGGAAACTCATCTTTTACCGGCATAAAGAACAACAAATGGAACGACACATCCTAAGCCAAAAAGATGAACAAGGTACAATTCACTCCTACAACCCCTCTATAAACCGTATCATGAAAACCTTTTATCAAAACTACTCTAACACAAACCTTCCATCTACTTTACAAGTTCAACAGTTCCTTAAAAACTCATTTGTTCCCATAGACGCCATATGGCATCAGAACCATCCATTGTTAGAACTGATCCAAAATGGCCACCGGGAACAATTTAGTTAAATCGTTACATCTTCCTCATCTTTCTACTCTTGAAACAAATTCTTTAGATGAACCCTTCTCACTTCAGGAAATCCAGAAAGCTTTGTCTTCCTTGAAATCTAGTAAATCCCCTAGAGGTGACGGATTCCCTGTCGATTTCTGTAAAATGTTTTCTGACACCTTATGTCCCCTTCTTCCTAATGTTTATCAAGAAGCTTCCAATACTGGCAAACTTCCCCCATCTTGCACTGAAGCAATCATAACCCTAATCCCTAAGAAAGAAAAAGACCCCACTCACCCCACAAGTTACAGGCCCATCTCTTTATTAAACACGGATGGGAAGATATTTGCTAAACTACTAACTTCCCGACTTAAATCCTTGATTCCCAAGCTAACTCATTCTTTTCTGGCCAGTTTTATTAAACATAGATCTGGTTCTGATCACCTACATTCCTTATTTAATCTAATTCACAAAGCCAAATCCCTCAAGACACCTGCTGTAGCCATAGCTATTGATTTTGAGAAAGCCTTTGATTCCTTAAACTGGAACTACCTTCATCAAGTTTTATCTCATTTTGGTCTTGCTCATACCTTTTGCTCCTGGATCAAGCTATTATATAATTCCCCTGTTGCTAAAGTACTTACTAATTCCACCCTTCCCTCTTACTTTCCAGGGGAAGAGTGCACAATGGGAGGGAGGTACTAACAATAAAAATGGAAAGGGACCTGGGGGTAGTCATATCAGATGACCTAAAGGTAGGCAGGCATTGTGAGAAGGCAGTAAGGAAGGCTGGGGAGATACTGTGATGCATAGGGACAGGCATCACCAGTAGAAAACAGGATGTTGTCATCCCTCTGTACAGACAGTCAAATCAAAAAAGAAGTGCTCCAAAAGAAATAGGAAGCCTTCCTGGAAAGCTTGTAGCCGAGGCGCTAGGGGCTCAGTACTTGATGGAAATTAAATGCAACATTAGTTGAATCACCGGCTGCTGCATTTCTTTTGGAGCACTTCTTTTTGTATTTGACTGTGTGCTGCTTTGGCCTGACTGCCCATGTGAGTGAACCACCTTCATCATCAGAGTACAGATTTTGGGAATTCTGTGGAGTCCTCTGTACAGACAGTTGGTAAGGCCCCTTCTGGAAGTGTTGGCAGTTCTGGAGACCCATCTCTGCAAGGACATAGACAGGATGGAGGCAGTCCAGAGGCAGGCAACTAAAATGGTGCAGGGTCTGCACCAGAAACCATATGAAGAGAGACTAAAGGAGCTTAATATGTATACCCTTGAGGAGAGGAGGGAAAGGGGGGACATGATAGAAACTTTCAAGTACCTCAGGGGAATCAATAAAGTCCAAGAGGGTAGCATCTTTCAGAAAAAGAGATGTGCAAAAATAAGGGGGCACAATTTGAAGATAGAGAGGGGACAGCTCAGGGTCCACGTGAAAAAGTATTTTTCATGGAGAGGGAGGTGGACACCTGAAACGGCCTTCCTGAGGAGGTCATGGGGTCAAAAACAGTGGGGGAATTCAAGAATGCATGGGACAGACATAAGGCAATTATAGTGGGGGGTAGGAGGAAGTAGACTGTTGGGTAACTGAGATCTGCAGTGTATCCAATATGTAGGGGAAACAGGCAGACTGGGTGGGCCAAACAGTCCTTATCTGCCGTCAAAGTCTATGTTTCTATACTAGGTTTTCTCTGTTGTCAAAATCATTCCCCATGATCACATCTGGAGAGAGATCAGGTATGACTCCCATCTCCTGTACCCCACAGCCTCCTTCCCAGCTCAGGAAGACCCGAGCCAATGGCACTTGGACCACTGGACCTGTGACTTCCCGAATCATGGAGAACTGCCCCAGCAGAATCTGCTCTGCCTGGATCAGATCCTGCTTCACCATGGAAATGGAGGCATCCGTGTCCCTCAATCCCAGTGTTACTGTCCCACTGACTAGATGGGGTGCATATGCTCATTGGAGTTTGGTAGGACTACAGTGTGTGTACAGTTTACCAACTGCTGTGCACTGTCTTGGTTGCCCTCTCCAGCAGGCTTTTTCCCTTTACTCCTGTGTTTAGGGCAGTCATAGAGTAGATACCCCACTTTCTGGCAAATCCATCATTCCTTTGCCCCCGGCTCCTTGTTCCTCTTAGAACTGGTGGGTTCTGTTTTGGGTTTGGGTGCAGGCTGGTTCCCTTAAGGCTGCCCTCCCTGGGTCCCCTTAAAACCATGTGCTGCCCCATCCCCATACTTCTTATGCTGCAAATGTGGTCTGCTGGCCACATACAAATCAGCACTTTCTGCTGCCTCCTTTGTGGAGTTGCATGCCCCGTTCAGTAGCCAAATGCGAAGGTCATCAGGTACAATTTTAAGAAACTGCTGCTTTACAATTAAATCTTTAATTTGCTCTACAGTTTTTGCCTTAGCCCCATCTACCCGATGGTCTAAATAAGCACACATTTGGACATACAGTTCTACATAGCTGTCTCCTGAGTCTTTTCTTACATCTCTGAATTTCCATCTGTAAACCTCAGGAGTCAGTTCAAAACATTTTAGCAACACTCTTTTAACTTTATTATAATCCATGCAATCATTATGATCCATCTGAGCAAATGCATGCAAAGCATGGCCAGTAAGTAATGGGATCAGGTGGATCATCCAAGTAGCCTTGTCTAATTTAAACTGCTCACAAACCTCCTCAAATGATTTTAAAAACAAATCTAGGTCATCTCCCTTCCAGTATTGCAAGCACATTTTAGAATTAATTGTGGCTTAGTGGGTTCATGGGTTGAATACCCTTTGTCATTACTTATGGTTTGCTGTGGTGTTTGCGGGTGCAGTTTTTCCATCTCGATCTTGTGCTGTCATTTTCTCTCTCACTCTGGTCATTCCTTCTATCTTTCCTCTCACGTCAGGATCTCATGCTGGCAAACCTTTTCTGTTTTCTCTCGCATAAGGATCTCAAGCTGGCGAATCTTTTCTTTTCTCTACCACCAGCCTTATTTTCTCCCTTTCAGCCTCCAGCCATGCCCTCTGCATTTCAGCATCCTGCAGCACAAGTTCTGCCTTCAGGATCGTGAGCAGAGGTTGATTGGACTGCACAACTTCTCCAGCTTGTGCCATAAGGTGCTCCCCTTGCTCCTCAGTCTCACTACCTGGGCCACTATCTTCAGTGACCACCTACTGATCAGGTATTGGGCCATGCCCATCTGAGACCGTCTGCCCCTCATGCAGCCCTTCATGCACCAACAGGACTTCCATGCGTGCACTCTTTGGCATGCCCTCATAGACAATCCCCCTCACTGCTCACAGCTCACAAAGCTGCTGTATGTGAAATCTGACATAACCTAAGGAGTTCATATTCTCTAGCTACACTGCACTAAGCTGTCTAGAAATAGAAAAAAGCTGTAGTAAACAATGCAACTTTTTGAAATCCTGTTTTGTGACTGACAAGGTAGATTTTTGCTGGCACTCTATCACCAGTATGCTATCACTGTCTCTCTCTCTCAGGGTTCCTGCCTCACAGGAAAGCACACTGTCCACTGCCCTGCACTGCACTGGTACGAACTGCAACACTGATCCCACCACTTCCACCAAAGTGATAGAAATCACGCACCAGGGACTTCAAGTTCACTGCCACCACTGTGGGTTTTTAACCAACAGGACCCAGGGAAACCTGTTTCTTACCTCCTCCTTTGCACAAGGTCAGGAAGGTTCAACACAATAACTGTCAGTAGAGTGTCCCTTCAGAGATGGGCTGCAAACAGAGTCCGGCAGAAATAGTAGAATTACCCTTTTAAGTAAAACAAGCAGTCACTGGTTCTATAAAAATAGATGCTTTACTAAAAGACTATAAGTATTTACAACAGTATTTATGTACAGCCAGACAAAAGGATTACAGTTTACTAGAAATGAAAAAAAAATGAAGTTACACCAGACTGGTGACACATAGAAG
The DNA here is from genome assembly GCA_016271365.2 of Neoceratodus forsteri. Lineage (NCBI taxonomy): Eukaryota > Metazoa > Chordata > Ceratodontiformes > Ceratodontidae > Neoceratodus > Neoceratodus forsteri. The sequence goes on from CM057449.1 coordinate 647,303,742, forward strand.
AATCTGAGCTATTCTCACTTTAAAAGCGTATTTATTTACCTGCTCCTTTCTGAAGAAAACACTATTCTTGAAACTGTCTTTCTTACCAGACCTCTAGCTGCAGGGCTCTGGAGTTTCAGATGTTCCATGTCCAAGAGGAAGTGCTTTCTTATAGCACCTCAGTTTATTCCTTACTCCTGTGGGGAGGGATCTCACCCCTTTTCAGTGACAGTCCTCCACTGCCTCCCCCCAATGGGTGGGCATGTGTGTGTGTGTGAGTGTAGCTGGATGGACCACATTATTCAGGCCAGCTGGCTCACTCCACACTCACCGTTGCTCTGTCCACTTTTATGATTCTGTTTTGAAGAAATCCCAAGGTGTGTAACCCCACACTTCTTGCCTTTTAAGCTGACTGAGGTGTTCAAACTGTCACTCTTCAATCTGCCTTACAGAATCTGTGGCTAAATGTGCCCAAGGGAACATTTCACTGAGCAACTTTTGGCCAATGTTTCCCATAAGACTTGCTTGGTCATGTGACATCAGAAGCCATGTTTTGTACCCACTTATGACAGCAACATTAATACATTAACACATTATGTTAACAAAAAGAAATTATTAGATGAATCTGGTCACATGTTCATCACAATCAGTCAATCAGAAGGGGAGATTGAGGAAAATATAAAAGACAGTGAAAGCCTGCCAGAAAGTGAAATCCCATGGGGGCTGAGAGCAGTAGAGACTATTTTGGACTACTCAGCCCTGAGGACTATGTACTTGTGCAACAGCCTGTCTGGCACCTGAATCAAATAGAGAGGCAAAGCCCCTGGTTTTTGGAGCAAGATGTGAAAATGCACTATGGTTGTGAATTTGCAACCTGGAAACAGTGAGATTGGTAATTTGCAGCCTGCATCTAGAAAGACTGATTGTGAACTATCTTATTCTCTGGGATGACTGACTGAAACCTTGCTGAGAATTGAACCTGTTCTCAGTGGTCAATCTCAGCAGACTGAAAGTTGGAAAGACTGAGCCACTGTGTTTTCCCTCAGAAGGACTAGTGTTGTGAACCTGCTCAACTACTCCTAGCCAGAGATGTGGTGTGTGTGGGAGCTAGAAACTGTGCCAAAGCCCAGCCACAGTTGTTGTCCCAGAGGAGTTGTGTGAGCTGGAGCTAGAGATTAAGCCAGAGCCCTGCTACATGGGTGCATTTGGAAGCTGTGTGCCAAGCAGGAAGTCTAGGGGACACCCAGCCTGCCCAGTCCCGTAGACCACCGAGGAGGCCACCAGACAGGAAGATGTGTAGAGGCCTGTCAGGTGAACACCACATACAAAGGCCTCAGAGACATAGATCTGAAAGGCCTGACAGGTGAAGACCAGCTGCTGTCCATCCACAGTCTGTTATTGTGGTACATCAACAACAACTTCTGATACCAGACTGGTACCACCTGATTCAGACGGGCTGAACCCCCCCAACCGCCACAGATTGTAAGTACCTCTGGGCCACGGCTAAGAGGAGTTTCTATCTTAACTAGTTAGATATTTAGGAAAGGGTGTTAAGCCCTGGGCTAGGACCTTTCAAGCATGAAGCTAAGCCCAGGCAGGAGATTCCAAAGTGTTTCCGCTGTTTAAAGTTATTGAGCCCCAACAAAAGTGTTTCTTCTAAGTTACCAGACTGTTTACACCCAGCGCATCCTAGCCTTCTGAACCATCACCCCATTGAGGTACCCACCACAACTAACTGTGTTCATTTCTTCTCCTGTTCACCAGTAAACCCAGGCCAGCCCCCTTGGAGGTGTGTCCAGGATAGATGCGAGGGCCCCGGAAACAGCCAAGGTAAGTCAAGGGACTGTTACAAAAATATCAAACTGTAAGTGCAAAGGTAATGAAAATAAAATACAATGCAATAAAAAAATACTTTATAAAAAAGTATAAATACATTACCAATGTGCAGACACAATATACACGATATTCAGACAGATAACCTGGAAAATACAAACATAAATAGGCATACTCATGCAAGTGATGGTACTAGTGCAATCTAGTTCTGGGAGCAACCCAGAACAGGAGTAAATTACTACCACCCAGCCTCTGAAGGTGCAAGAGATATCAGTGCCAGTGCAGTAGGGTTGGTACAGTTACAAAATGAATTCCAGATGCAACAGCTGATATGGAGCAGTTTAGTCTAGTGGAGGAAGGAAACAAACTGAGCAGGGGGTGTATCAACAAAACATGAAGGGAACCCAAGAGTCTGAAGCAGTTGCGGGGTAATAAAGCCTCAAATAAGGGATTTGAGAGAGGAAAAGGACAAGGCTGAGCAGAAAGGCCATGGAAGAGGGGGCCAGAGTTTAGGAAAATGATGCCAGAAGGCAGCTTGGCCAGCTGAAGTTTTCCTGGATGGGTGGGAGAGGGGAAGGGCAGCAGTGTTACAGACAGAGTAGAAGGAAGGTGATGGATTACAAGGAGGATGGAAAAGTAGGGAGGGAGAGAATCAAACCTGAATTTGGAGGTGAAGATGGCACAGTGGGTGAGGCATTTGGGAAGGGAGAGAGAGCAGTAGATAGAGCAGTGGTGTGTACAAAGAAAGCAGTCCAAAGCAAAATGGCATAAGGAGTAGAAGAGGGGGTTCAGTCTGGTAAGGCTGGACTTATGAGTTGCACTGTAGACAATATCGTTGGAGTTGAAGATAAGGAGAATAATCTTCATGATCAGCTCACGACTGGTGGGGAGTGGGATACTGACTTTGTTTCTATACAGCACACCCAGTTTGGGGTGGAGTTTGAGGAGGATTGCATCAATGTGCACTGAGAAGTTGAAGTGATGGTTAAACTAGACTGCAGTATTAAAGGAGAAGACATCCTCAGTCTCAGTACCATCAATGGTGTGGAAGGAGGGGAAGGAAGAGAGCCCGGTGAACTTCTGCCAGGGGCCAAAGGTCATGGAGCTCATTTTGTCAGTACTGAGGGACAGAAGGTTGGAATGGAACAAGCGCTGAGTCTGTCAAAGTCTTGTTGGAGATGGACAGCAAGGTCACCAGCAGAGGACCCAGAAGTAAAAAAACACAATGTCATTTATGTACATGTGTACGGCGGTAGTGGAACAGGCTGAGGAGAGGCCATTTAGGAATATGGAAAAGAGTAAGGGGCCCAGAATACAACCTTGGGTAATGCCTGACCAGACAGGGAGGGGGAAGGAAGGTGTTTCTGATATGGACAGCTTACAATTTGTCCTCAAGATAGGAGCAAAATCAGTTGTGTGAGGAGGCAGACAGACCCACTACCATAAGCTTGTCCAGGAGCAGGGGGTATGACACTTTGTTGAAGGATTTGGCCAAATCAACAAAAAATGGCAGAAGTGAACTTGCCCTGGTCCCTCACCCTACAGGATAGAGTCGGCAAACTGGAGGGTGGAGGTGGAAGTGGACTGGGGCTTCCTAAAGCCAGACTGCAAGGGGGTGAAAAAGGAAGAAGATTCAAGAAAAGGGGAAAGTTGCTAGAGGACAAGATGTTCCTGGAGCTTAGCCAGTATGGGGAAGAGAGAGATGGGACGATAGTTTCCAGAAGAAGAGGGATCCCCCTTTTGGGCGGTGGTGACAATAGCCCATTTCCAGGCATTAGGGATAGAGGCATAGGTAACTGAGATGTTAAGGAGCAGGGTAATAGGGATAGTGACAGCTGATGCAGAGGGATTCAGAAGCTTGGGTCAAGGCCATCAGAGCTTGTACCCTTATGGGGATCAACAGCTAAAAGGGCCTTAAGAGTGGCAGAGGGAGTGGTGGGAGACAAGGAGTGCAGGGGAAGAGGAATATGGACAGGGGAAGGGGAAGGGGTGAGGAAGGGGAATGAGAAATAGAGCACATGTGGTGAAAAAGGTGCTAAAGGAAGAGTCAACGGCAGCAGGGTCTGTGATGTGGGAGTTGCCAAGGTTGAGGACAGGGGGAGGGGTGGAGACTGATTCAGGTGGATAAGAGGGAGTGGATAGCTTTCTAGAACTTGGAGGGATGATTAAGGTATCTCTAGAGAGTGGATTGGAAATACCCTGATTTTGCAAGCCTATAGGATTTAGTGCAAGCATTGTGTAGGGTCCGGTAGTCTAACAGGGCCTCATGGGAACCAGTGATCTTGTAAACCATCAAGCTAGGTCAAAAGCTTGAAGGCAGTCCAGCAACTCGGCAAAGATCCTGGGAAGGAGGGAATCCAAAAACCTGGTTTTCCTGAGAGGGGCATGGTGGTCCCAGACAGCCATAAAACTGGTATGGAAAAATTCTAGGGCTGTGTTGATGTCAGTGACTGCTGTGATGTGAGATCAGTCAGTGGCCAACAGGTTGGCATGGAAGGATGACAAATCCAGTGACCTGAAGGACCAAAGGAGTATAATTTTAGAGGGGGGCTTTAGGGTGATGGATCATAGAAACATTTGTCCACAGAAAAGGATCACTTGACCTTCCCACTCTGCCCAGATGGTAAGTGCCTGGTCTGTCTCCACAGACCCTAACTTGATCTCAGACAACCCTCCCTTCACCCTACCAATTTACTAATATTCCCCTATATCTATCCAATGCATGCTTGAAGCACCCTAATGTTTTCACTCTACCACTTCTGCCGGAAGTCTGTTCCAGTGGTCCAGTACTCTTTCAGTGAAGCAGTATTTCCTCACATCTCTCTCAAATGCCCCTCCCCCAAGCTTCATTGCATACCTCTGGTCCTTGTGCTTTTTCTCATTTGAAAGAAACTCCCCTCCTGCATCCTGTTCACCCCCATGAGGTACTTGTTGGTCTCTATCATGTCCCCTCTCACTCTCCTCTCTTCCAGGGTTCTGATGCAACCCCTGCATCATTTTAGTTACCCTCCTCTGGGCTGCCTCTACCCTGTCATACCCCTTCTGAGACGAAACTTCCAGAAAGGGAAACAATACTTCAGGTTGGATCTCACCAGTGAGCAACACCGTGGCAACACCACCACCCTCCCACTGCTGGAGATACCTCTACCTATGTATCCCAGCATCTCACTGGCCGTACCCACTGCTTTGTCACACTGCTCTGCCATTTTGAGGTCCTCAGTTATGATAACCCCCAAGGTCCCTTTCCTGCTTTGTGATTGTCAGTACCTTCCCCATCCTATACCCAGTTCCTGGGCTCCTATGATCTAGGTGCATGATTTTGCCCTTTTTGGCATTAAACCCCAACTACCATGCTCGTGACCACTGCTCGAGTTTCCCAAGGTCCCTACACATTCTCTCTACCCCCTCCTGAGTGTCCACTCTATTACAGATTTTGGTGTCATCTGCAAAAAAGCATGCCTTCCCTTCCAGTTCTTCTGCAATGTCGCTTATGAAGATATTGAAGAAGACTGGTCAGTACAGAGCCCCATGGCACCCAGCTTGTCACTTTCCCCTTATTAGAGTGGGTGCTGTTAACCACCACACTTTGTCACCTATCCATGAACAAGTTCCTTACCTAGTTCACCACTTTGTGTCCCACCTCTAAGCTGCTCAATTTCTTAATCTTTCTCCTGTGCAGCATGGTGTTGAAGGTCTTGCAAATGTCCAAACAGGCCATGTCCACTGACCTCCCCAATCTATTTCCCTGCTTACCCAGTTAAAGAAATGAATCAGATTCATCTGGCATGTGCTGGCCTGTCGACTCATCAGTAGTGCTATCTCTCATGGTGCCAGTGACCTGTGTTCGGAAATGAGTGCGGGTTTTCAGGGGAAGGCCAGAGGGAGGAGGACTGAGAGTCCTAGAGGACACTCTCTTCCTCTGGGGAGAGAGGGATTCCAGCTCTGCTGCTCTACTGCCACCTAGGTGACCACAGGTGGCAGTGTATTCAGAGTAGTGTGGGGTAGGGGTGACACAGGCTGGAGCCGCACTAAGCACGGTTGCGTACATGAGCATGTGTATCCATGCCGACTGCATCTCGAGGAATGGGACTGTAAAATGGAAAGATCCCAGCAAGGCAGGATGAATACTGGCTTGCCGAAGTTCCCCCACTGGCATTGTGGCTTTCCTCTGGTTTCAGACCTGGTCTGAGTGGTGTGAGGCCTAGCCCACTGCCCCCTGCTTAGAGGGGAATAACAAGTGGAGGATGGAAGATGGAAGGTAAGCCCACGAGAAGTCAGGTGACGGGGCTGGGGAAGCTGGCATGAAGGAGGACTGAGCCGGAGAAGGGGAGCAAAACAAAAATAAAGATTCACCTGACATGCCATGCCACTCTCCCCCCCCCCAATGAATTCATGATGCCTGTGGTCTTGCAGCCTATTGGATTCTGGATACTCTACCAACCTTTCCTTTAACAGGGTTTCAATTAATTTCCCAACCACTGATGTGAGACTGACCGACCAATAGTTACTAGCCTCCTCCCTCCTGCTGCTTCTCTTATGGGAAAGGAGCATGTCTGCTTTCCTCCAGTCCTCTGGAACCATGCCTGTTTCCAGTGAGCTGTTGAATAAGGCCATCAGTGGGGCAGCAAGCACCTCCCTGAGTTCTTTCAGTACCTTTGGGTGCATCCTGTCTGGTCCCATAGCCTTGTCCACTTTCAGAGCTGCAAGTGCCTTCAGGACGCTTTCCTCTGAAAATGGAATTGTGCGGCCACCTGATGGCCCAACAGAAGCACCAAGCACTTCCATGTAGGCGATCCAGGTTTGGAAGTGGACCCGGGAAGTCTGGGGGCTGGGATAGTGCTGTCACATGGCAACACTCCCAGCCAGGTGAGGGTGGCAGATTCCTGTACCATAATAACCCCTGTGGTGGGCCAAGTGAGCTTGTCTCCCCCGCAGGATGTACTACTGAGGTAGTGTGTGTGGGGTGCATGACCGAGGTGGCATGTGGGGTTACATGGCCTGCACCAGGGCATTGGGGTGGGGGTGGCAAGGGATCAAAAACAGAAAAACTGTGTGCATCAGAGGCCATGAATGACAGAACTGGTGCCCTCAGGTCTCTCCTCATGTGGATCCCCATCAGAAGGATGGTGAGGGAGAGTGGCGGTTGGGACTGGGGTGCTGGATTGAAGCCTGAAGCAGGCAGAGGTGGCCCTAGTGGCCAGAAAGCTCAATTAAAAATAAAAAAGAAAAGAAAATGGAATGATTTCCACCTCCCTCATTTTGTTCCTGCTGCTCCCTGGTGGTCCATCCCCCCCATCTCTACTGTGAAGACTGAACAAAAGTGCCTGTTCACACACAGTAAACCATAAGATGGCCGCTAAGAGTCCAGAGGGGGAGGCCTGCATCCATAATTCAGTGGGGATAAGAGGAAACAACCCAGTCCAGAAGAATGTGGTTCAAGGATTTATGATTAAGATGGCTGGGGTCCAAAATCAGTTGGGATAACTGGAGGAATTTAACATTTTGACAGTTTGTGAGCTGTAGAGGAGAGTAAATTGATGTTAAGGTCACCAGTTGTCAGCAGCTCACCAGAGGAGGAGTGGATGCAGATGATGGGAGACTTTTGGTGACAGATGCGTGGGATAGGCCAAGACAGCAGTACACACTTGCAACAGGAAGAGGGACTGAGAAGGAGAGGATGAGTTTGAGGAGGAGTGGCTCATAGGCAGAGGGGGAAGATACCGATAGCACCAACGCAAATTAGATACCAGAGGAGAGGTGGATAACAACCCCACCACCTACCTTGGGGCAAGCCTACCCAGCTATGGCATATCCAGGGATTGCAACGGCAGAGTCCTGGAGCTTGAGGGAGAGCCAAGACCCTGAGATGACAGACATCTGGATAGAGGTTGATCATGTGGAGCTGAAACTGATATAGTTTTGGAAGGAGGCTTGAATGTCAGGTGTGCAACCCACAGCCCTTTGGAAGCTGTATTGGTGAGGGGGATGTAGGGCCAGGATTAAATGTGATGCCAGACAAGACTGTGTTGTGCACTCAGTACAGAACAGAAGAACAAACCGCCCGTTTGTGTTTAAATCAAATTAAATTTATTTAGCTTAAATAGTGCAGCAGAACTCATTACAAACTCTTGGTTATAACACATAAGGCTTCTTCAGGGGGTGTCACATTGTCTTGTTTGTATCACGTGGGATTAGCCAACCCCAGTAGCTGCACCAGCAAATCTGTTCTGTGGAAGTGTCAGATCAATAGCGCTACTTAGGCTTGCTGTCACCTGCCACCAGAAGCAGCAAAGATACAAGGAGTTTTAAGTGAGCCACGGAGCTGTTTAAACCAGAGGAGGAGGAGAGTGGGAGAAGTGGGAGTAAGGGGGAGGAGACGCCAGAGAGATTCAAGGTGAAGCCAAGAAGTAGGAAGGAGACAGCACCCTGGACACCAGGAGGAATGGAGAAGGAAATGAGGGGAGATGGGAGAAAAGGAGGGTGGAGGGAAGGGAGTTGCATAGGAAGTAGAAAGGGAAGAAAGGGAAAGAAAGGGAAAGGACAGGGAGGAGAACTAGAAAATGTAGCAGCATAGCTGATGAGCCTAGCAGTGGAGAAAGTATACCAGGAGCATTGACCTGGACCAGATAGGGAGGCTAGGGGAAGCATAGGCCAGATCCAGGCAGGGAGACTAGGGGAAGTGTGGGCCTGCCCCAGAAAGAGAGGCTAAAGGAAGCATGGGTCTGACCCAGATAGGGAGGCTAGGGGTAGGTTTAACACAAAGGGTACCTAGTATAGGGTGAAACTAAGGGTAACGATAAACAGTCACAACAATAACAAAATAAACTATGCCCCTGCAAGAAACAAATAGAAGCAGGACAGTAAATCAGCAAAGGAATCTAAGTAGCAGAACAATAGACACTTATCTCAAATCTGGGAGTTTGAAATACAGTATGGGGAGGGCCCCTTAAAACCCCTCAGAAAATAGAAGGTACTGCACTGTCTTACTAATAGAGCTAACCAACAAAATATATTAGATGGTAGCAGGACCTATGAGATTTACACAGTATAAGAGAGGACCCCTACATGTATCTCCTGTGATGTACACTAGAACTGTAATATATTTAAAATGTTAAACACTCACAGATGCAGGGAGGGTGTTGGGCAAGGCCCCCCTGACATTCTGGCATCTCCCCTCGGGTAACTCCCCTTGAGGACTCCGCCTCCTGCTGATCCACTCACATGGGACAGCGAGACTGGAGAAGAATTAAAGGGCTCAAAAGTACCACCCTTACAAGAACACTCCCAACCTGATTAGTTGCGAGTGGCTGACTGGAGTTTGGCATGTCTCTGAAACAGGTGAGCCACTGGCTGTTGAGCTCATCTGAGGATGGAGTGTGTTAAAACAAGTTGGAACCATGCTGCAAAGTTAAAGGGCTCAAATGTCCCACCCCTACTGGAATGCTCTCCAACCCAGTTGGTGAGGGTGGGGGGGAGTGATTGAATGAAGTTTGGCTTGTCCCTGGAACAGGCGAGCTGCTGACTAGTGAGCTCGATGAGGAAGCCCCTGACGATTAAGGCTCAAGATCCCTGCACTCAAGATGGCAACTGGGGAGTCCAATTGCAGAGCCCTTGTGGGTAAGGAGAGCTGCAGTGCTGCGGCTGAGAAGGGACACTCTGTAGGAACTGGTCTGCTATGTAGACCAGCCCTTAAAATGGAGAAACACCCGGCTGACTACTAAGCGCCCACACAATACACAGTTTAGTTTCGGGTCCATAGGCACAAATCTTGTTACTATTTGTGTTGTGTTTTGGGCTGAACCCACACACAAACTGAACAACACTAGAGCTATTGGGTGCTGTTTGTAACATTAAAATAAAATGTAGTTAGGAGTTTGACAAAGAGAACTTTGTCCACAGAATGAAGTTGGCAGAAGCCAGCCCAGTGGCATGGAGGGCTGAAGTGCTATGTACCTTAATTTTTTCTGTGCCAGCAACCTGAGTTTGGGAATGAGTTCAATTCATCAAGGGTTGGCTGAGGGGGGAAGGATTGAGTGTCCAGAGGACTGCTTTCCTTTTCTGAGGAGGGGTGGCTTATTGGCTCAGCCCTTGACTGCCTCCTGGTGGAGGCCTGAGGGTAGCGCCAGCAGCTTGAGTGACATGAAGGGAGGGGATCACAGCTCCATAACATGCACACCTCCATGTACATGATTACGTGATGCCACGGCAGGGGGACTGAGGGAGAAAACAGAAAATGGTTGGTGTGGGCTATATGAGGCATTGCCCACCTGCCTCCATTCCGCACCATCATCGGTCACTAGCCGAATCTGCATGAGTGTCACCAGGTGGAGAAGAGGACAGTCCTCCCCTTCATGGCCCCACCACATGGGGTAATCCATAAGGGATCTTGGGCTTGGCATTCTTGAGACATAGGTGATAGGCGAGAGGAGGCAGGGACAGGGCTGAGAGCCCGTCCACAACAACCAGCAGAATAAATAAAAGCTTTATGAAAAAATGAATGATATTAGCAGTCAGACAAAATACATTTTATCCAAAAAATGTAGTTAGGCTAGGTGACTATTCTATCAGCATCTGTCTCTCGGACTTGAGAGGACCTCAAAAAAAGGTTACAAATGCAAATGATAATCCCCATTTCTAGATTTAAGATTAGTATTATAGGTATATTACACAAGCAATGTGAATGATTTGGATGAGTTGTCGCACTATCTGTTCAACTGTTGATACCTATGTGCACTATGTATTGTATGTCAAAAGTTGTATGTTTATCCCATATATTTTATATCTTACTATGTATTATTTTGTACTGTAATTACTTGCATACCAGCTGGATGCAATTGTAAAAAGGAATTTTATACACAGAATGACATTAACAATCTGACAAAAGGCATTCTGTTCACAGAATAAACCTAGCATTCTGACCCAGTACTGAATAAAAAGTCAGCAGTTTGATCAAATACACTTTGTCCACAGAACAGAATGAAGTCAGCAGTTTAGCAAAAGGTATTTTGTCCACATATGAACTAAGGAACTGACAAAATACATTTGTCTGTAGAATAAATTAACTCAGTCCCTCCAAGGTGGGCATGTTGTATCAAGCTTAAGCAATGGAATGCTCGGACTTCTAAATGTGCGCTTGGGCGATGTGCACACTGGGACCAATCATAAAACGTTATTAAAAATGTTTTATAAACCTGTCCCTAGCACAATTGTTGGAGCATCCACATTGTATTCTGACAACTGTACTACCTGGATCAGGTTCCCAGTCATGACTGTGGCACCTATTCAAGGCATTATGGGTGCCGCAGTGCGTGACGGGATACCCATGAAAGGGCACCGAAACCAATCGGAATAGAAAATACATTGCTGGAACCAGGGGTTCTTCCTATGCTTGTTGGTGCCAGTAACTTTTTTTTTTTTAATTCTGCAGCTCATAAAATGGCTTTTCTCATACAACGGGTTGCCTTAACCATGTTACAGCACGGTTGGCATGCACACTGCTGTTAACATGGATTAAGGCAATGGTCTTTAGAAGAAGAATCAGCATTTATATAGCGCTTTTCATACACAGTGTATCCCAAAGCACTTTACAAGCAATGCTAGACTGGTAGTGAAGTGACTGAATGTGTGGTGGTGGCAATATCGCATATCATCACCCACACAAAGTCTGGATAATTGCATGAACCGGTTTATGGGAAGGGGAATGCTGGCCAGGACACTTGGAATGTTCCCTGCTCTTTGTGAAGAGTGCCCTGGGTTCTTTTACTTCCACCTGGACACCTGCCAGGACAACACAAGGATGGGCAGAAGGGACCTTGGTTTAACATCTCATCCGAAGGACAGCACACCCCAATACTGCACTCGGATGCCAGCGATTTTAGGTGCAAGTCCAATCCCGGTGTGGGATGAGAACCCACAACCTTCTGGTCCAGAGGCAGATGTGCTACCAACTGAGCCACGCTGACACCGAGCTAAAACCATGCTAAAGACCACCTCTCTAGCAGGGTTTTAGCATGGTTTTAGAACATGGCTGTAACATGGTTTTAATTGTGTTATAGTGTGGACACAAACTGTGTTCCGGGAGCTTAAAATAGTTTAAGGCACTTAAACCATTTTAAGCTTCCTAGTATGTACAGGGCCTAAGAAGAAGTGGGTTTTAAGAAACTGCCAAAATACATTAAAATACATTCTGTTTACAGAATAAAGGAATTTCATGTAATGAATTTTGTCCAGTGTGGTGCCCCTCAACCTCCCCATGTCCCATCTACCCCACTCCGGTAACAGTCCCAAGGCTACCCAATATATCAAACAACTACCCTACACCCAAGTATCTTTCCTATAACTACCACACAACTGTACCTGCCTCAAAAGTGCCTCACACCACATTATCTACAATGCAACTAACCTTACTCCTGTATCTGCTGCACAATTGCCCCATACCCCAGTGCCTACTTCAGAACAATCCTATATAACATTTTCTGCCCCACAACTAGGACCAGTATCTGCTCACATCTACCCCATAGCCTGATAACTGCTTCACACTGATACCATATCTAAGTATCTACTCCTATAATAACCCACACCCCAGTATCATCCACCACAGACACCCATATCCAAGTGTTTGTTTGTGACTCACCATAAAGCAAAACCCATAATCTGCCCCACACAAGTAGTTAGGTGGTAGTATGGGGGAAGTTACTTGGGTATGGTGGTGGTTGTAGGGCTGATACTGGGGTATAGGTTAGTTGTGGGGCACATAACTGGGCATTGTATGGTTGCTGGGCAGATACAGAGGTGAGGGGTATTTGTGGACTGATAACAGAGAAAGGGGCTGCTGTGGGACATAAACTGGGGTATTAGGTTGTTGGGGCAGGTAATGGGGTAAGGTGGATATAGGACAAATACTGAGATCTGGGGTGGTTTATTTTATTTATTTGTAATTTTGTTTTACCAGGAAAGGTACACTAAAGTTATTATAGCTTGTTTCCAGGTGCATGCTGGGGGGGGGGTATATGGATTTATTTTTATTGACAGGAGAAATTTTGTCTGTGACACCAGGAAAACTCCCCTGCTCTTCTTCAATAAGTGCCATGGGATCGTTTACTTTTACCTGGACAATGACCAGAGATGAACAGAAAAGACCGTAGTTTGATGTCTCATCCAAAGGACGGCATCTCACCAATGCCAATGCAGGACCACCCCCAGGTACTGTACTGTACTGCACTACAGTGTCAGTTATGGGTATTACCACAAGTACCTTGTGAGCGGCTAGAACTCATAACCTTTCGAACTTCCGGCCCCAGAGGGAAGCCTGCAACCTACTGAGCCACTGACACTGATTGGTTTCAGAGTAGATACTGAGGTGTGGTGATGTTGCAAGGCACATACTGGTGCATGAGGCAGATACTGGGGTGTAGGAAGTTGGTGGATAGATGCAGGGGTGAGGGGTTGTTGAATAGCAGATACTGGGGTGTTTAATAGTTGTGGAGAAGATACTAGGGAGTGAGTGAATATGGGGAAGATACTGAAGTGTGGGTGTTCACAGAGTACAGGGCATTCCTCCATTCATGCCCATCACCAGCCAGCAAATAATGCTCTATACTCCTTCAAGGGACTGTGCTGTGGGGACCAGGAATACAAAGCAGGGCTAGATTCTTTGGCACCTTCTGTGCCTGCATGCAAGTGGCTCCCTGTCGCACATCAAAAGCAGCCACCTACTACTGATGGCCAAGTATGATCGCACTCCCAAAAGACTGATGGATTCCCTGAATGATGCCATGACTGCCACAGATGATTGTTCAATTCCAGAAAGCAAGAGTAAGGGCGACAGGAACTGTTTTCAGGGCAGGAACCCTACAAAATGAAGACATTTGGGGACAGTGCACCCAGCCACCACATGCTGCCACCATCTTGGTGCACTTTGATACCATCTCCATAGCAACAGGGGTCAGTGGTGGCATTTTTAGCCAGTCAAGCTGCAAATCCTGAAGGGGAGCCATAGGGAGCTCCTGGGATGCAGGAGGACTGGTGTGAGTTCTGGTGCGAGTTTGTAGCCAATTGTGGGTTGAGTAATGGACCTCCAACACAGCCCAGTGTGACTGACAAGTCCAGGGACCAAATGAGCTAAATTCTCCCAAATGCATACCAGGGTCTGTTCCAACCCCAGGTCAGACTGTGCCTGGCACTGGTAATGAGAACAGCCCTGGCAGAGTTGTTGCCTGCAGTCACCATGTCTGGTCCTGCTTGTGTTTGCACAGCCAGGGACAGGAAGCCAAACATGGGCTTGTAAAGTTAGGGGAGATAAATCTAATTGATAACCTAATAAGAAACCTGACTACAGTTTGGGAGGGATCTGTCTGCAAGGCTCAGTGTGTGTCGAAATTGATGAAACAAACAGTCTGCCAAAGAAAGATAAGTGTAGAGCAGAAATCCAGCACCCAGAATAGGAGATAATAATGTGCTGAATGCTTCCCGAATACGAAGATGAGAGCTGCAGCTGTACGAGAGACAGAGAGACTTGTACTGCAGGCTGAACTGACGGAGTGTGCCTGGCCAGCACTACTACTAGGTGCTGGTTTTGCTGGGTATGATGGGCTTCACTAAGGGACACTGGAAAAGCTGCCTGTGAAGAGGAACGGGAGGAGGAGGAGATAGCAGCCAACTGCTGAAGTCAGGAGAGCACCTCAACAGTATCAGAAGTAATCCCAGAACCTGCAAAACCACCAGCTGAAGCTTGACATTGAGTGCTGGCACCACACCTCAATCAACACCAAGACAGAGTGAAATTCAACCAGAGAATGATTGCCACAAACTGCGTCATCAGCGTCTGTACAGTGAAGGAGATCCAGTGAGACAGGGGACCAAACATATACTTAGGGTAGCCCCTGCAACAAAACCTGTGAGATAGTTGAGAAGTGATCACTGGACTTGGCCAGCTGGCTAGGATTACAATGTACAAATGTGTCACATGAAGATTTATGGTCTTTGGGGTTGTGTGTTCATCAGGCATTGCTAGCCATTTATTTCAAGTGCACAACCGGCCAACCACCAGTTGAGACAGTGGACCTGCACCAGTTCCGCAGCTGATTGCCCAGTAACACTAGGAGCTCCCATAAAAGGATGTAACAAGTAAAAGCAGTAGTACCAGTGGGGAGAGGGTAGCACCTCCAGTACAGGAGAGTGGAATCACAACAGAGAGAGACTCAAAGGCATCACTTACAGTAAATCCAGGTGAAATATATTCATTTTTGACCCCTATCACCTGGTGTTAGTACAGAATCGAAGAAGCCTATCTGACTTGCCTGACATGACTGGTGTCCCAAGAATCCATTGTGACACTTGGACAGCTGGTTCTGATTGTTACACTTGATTGTGATTACTCTGTGATTTTTCGTAAAATAAAAACACAGTGTGATTGTCTGTCATAAGAAATGCTGTGTTCCTGGATGACCCCCCAGGTTTCACTTCAAAAGGCAGGATATGTTAATAGCAGATCTCTGTAAGGTGATTAACTTGCAAAAACTCACATTTTATAGCCTTATTTAGGATCTGGATTGTTTGAAGCTAAGAACTGAAATATCCACTTTATGACGTCCTCAGGAAGGGCAGTTAATTTCAGCTGGAGCTGGAAAAACTATACTACAACTTACAGCTAGGTGAGAAAACTGTAGAGTTGTAAAAGCTCTTTGATGTCTTTGTGAAAGCAGGAAACTGCTTCTGAATGAAAGAAGACACTGGAAATTCACAGACTTGATTGGGAAGTCATGTGGGGAAATGAGTTTTGCTGATGTCACCTATTTAATTTACCTTCTGAAGTATATGACATCCTGATTGTATAATTTTTAATAAACAGAGGAGGAGCTGGGTGATATCATGGAGAAGGCAGGTTCAAGACAGTGTTTTAATTATGCTGTGACTGGCCTTTAGGTGATGTACATGTTTGGACTCTGAAGAAGAAACATCTACTTTAGATAGACAAGTCTAATTTTCTGGTGGTAGGAATTAATTTGCACTTTTTTTAAACCTTGTTCTTTTTAAGTGATTGCATGTTTTTGTGATATATTGTTCTGTATTTACATTTATTTTACATTTTTATCTATTTTAAGTAAACCTCTATTTTAAGAGATTACTTGGTGTGTCTTTGAAATTCTTTATTTGACAAGTGAAGCATATCTGGTTAAAGCTGACACTGTGCAAAAGCTTACTGGTTTACCAAACCGGGAAAAGGTAAGAGTTTATTCTGAGGTCTTTCATAGACTTTTTTTTAAGGTTCATTTTGTACACCTGGTTAGGTGCCCATAGGCAAAATATATCTGCCCCCCCCCCATGAAGAGCAGAATTATCTGAGCCTATACATTGGGTACACTAGCAAGAGGTTCACAGTTTGAATCCCTCCAGAACTTGAGATCAAAGTTTGATTCGAACCCACAAAATAGACAGGAGGGTTACGCTGTTTCTGTTCCTATTCACAATACCGCTCCAGAGGTTAGCACTGTGGAAGCAGAGGGCCTGACCTGCTGAGTGGGGTTGTAACAGATTGGTTGGCAGCGGTGTGCATAAGTTTGGTATTGCAAGCTTTTATTGTTCAGTCTGTCGGCTTGATACTGTCAGCTCACTTGCAAAAAAGAAAAAGGCAGTGATTTATTTTTAAAAAAGAGGAAACAGAATTATGTCACTTGGCTTACAGTCAAGCTCCTACCTGTTTTATTTTTTTTCTCTAAAGTGCAAGTCAGAGTAGCCGTAGTTAGGGAAGAAGATGGCTTCCAACTACAGCGGGCACACAGTGGACTACTGAAAGTAGTTGTACAGGGACAGAGGAGTCCCGTTCGAGGTAAAAGCCACCAAGCAGAACCTTGTGGATGCCCTGATGGTAGCAGATACCCAGAGCATTGAGTCACAGACAGTGACTGTAAAGGACTGAACCTTGAGTGTGGAAGGGCTAGCGGCCAGTGCAGTGTCCAGATGCTATGAGCAGGGCAACAGGACCCATGCCAGTGAAGGGCCACAGCAGCAGGGGAAGGTCACCAGCATTCTGGAGCCAGAAGTACTCAGGCTGCAGACTGAGTTACGCAGAATGGAGCTGGAGTTCCAGAGGGTGGCAGAGCGAGAACGCCGAGAGGCAGAGTGAGAACACCGAGAGGCAGAGTGAGAATGCTGAGAGACAGAGCGAGAACAGCGAGATGCTGACCGTGAGGAGCATGAGCACCAGAGGCAACATGAACTGGAGAAGCTATGACTCCAACCAATGGCACCAGAGCAGGTAAGGGGCTTAGGTTTAACTGGGACTACAGGACTGGGTTACAAATTGAATTCCAAATTGATAGCTGAATTTAAAGAGGGGGAGGATATGGATGCCTTTTTAAATTCTTTTGAAAAAGTTTGTATTCAGTCTAAAATTCCTAGGGAGTCCTGGAGCTTCCAGCTATCCTCACTACTTACCGGGAAACCTCGGGATGCATTGGGTCAAATGGACAATGAGGACAGTAATGACTGCAGCAAACTAAAAGCTGCACTGTTAAAAAAATTAGAATTAACTGCTGAATCATACAGAGTTAAATTCCGTAAGCTCAGGAGAAGCCCTGACATGAGCTACGAGGAGCTAGCCATGAAACAACGTCAGTTTTTAAAATGTTGGTGGGAAGGAATTCAAGCAAGCTCTGCTCATAAAATTAAAAATGTGATTTTGTTAGAACAGTTTTTCTCAGTATGCCCTGCAGAGCTGAAAACCTGGCTGGAGGACCGAGATCCCAAAACAGTGCAAGAGGCAGCTGAACTCTCGAACCACTATGCCAAGAGCAGACCTGCTCTGAGAGCGAATGGGGTGGGCGTGGCAGTGCAGAAAGGGAAAAGCATGCCTTCAGGGCAGCTAAAACCCTCACTGCCTCCACAGAAACCAGTTAGCCCCAAGTTTCACAAAAAAGATTTCTCTGAGAAAATAAATGAATGTTGGTTGTGTAAAGAAACTGGGCATATTGCCAGACAGTGTCCCAAACGGACAATCAATATGCAAGGTGGTGCAAGGAAAGAAGTGAGTTGTTTGTGTGTCCCTGGAAGCATGCCTGTGAACATGAGGGAACACTTGCACCCAGTCATGGTGCATGGTGTTCAGACGTAAGGGTTAGGGTTTGAAGCCCTGCACTGTATTCATGTCCACCATTTATTATGACATACAGATTTAGTCTTTGCCATATTGGTTCTTGTAAGAACAGATCCAGAAGCAAATGATTTGATACCTTTTATTGCACCAACATAGATGTAACAAAAAGAACAAAATGCTTTAGCTTTCAGACCAACTCAGTCCTTCCTCAGAAGCGTAATGACCTATTTATTATAATTATTTATATTATATACATTTATTATAGCATTTTAGAGCACAGATTTGATACATTTTAATGGTGACTCATTTTGGAATTGCCTTTAGTTTTACACCAGGAGGTCATCATACTAAATGTAACAATTCTGCACCCAAGTCAAGTACATGTGCATCACCAGTGATCAGTCCTGGCACGGGGGACAGGAGGGTAATAAGTGTGAAGTGGGAATAAAACATTGAATTTAACTCAATGATGCTCAGTGCATGGTAAAAATGTATTTATAATCATAATTTTTGCCCATTTCACTCCAGCAGATATCACCGTGAAAGGATAGTGGACAAAGCAGATGACAGTATTTGTGACAGCCGAGTGTCAGCAATCTTGACATATTAACCAGAACGTCTTTCCGTCTGCTTGGTGTGCTTCTGTGTTTCTTTCTTCCCGTACCATAAACACTCTACAACTACAAGTGCAAGTGCTTCAACCATCATAAAACAGTATAGCACTGCCATCTAGTGGTAATCTCTGCAAACACAATTGGGTGAAAAAAATGCTTTTTCACAGAGCTGTTTGCAGTTATAGATCAAGCAGAAGGACTACGAGTCAGACTCATCACATAACCGCTCCAGCCATTCCATGAAAACCAGCATACTGACATAAAGCAGAGCTGAAAGTGCACCACTCTTTCAGCCTTACATTCATATGGTAAAGCACAAATCCAGTTAGGCAGAAAAGGGCCAGAGAAACATAGAAACATAGAAGTTGACGGCAGATAAGGACCGCGAGGTCCATCCAGTCTGCCCATTTCTTTTTCTGCCTTATGAATGTGCCATCGACCTTTGCTCTGTCAATGGCCTATCTATTCATACTCATCTGTATTGCTCCTTTATGCCTATCCCATGCCTGTTTGAAGCCCTGCACTGTATTCATAGCCACCACTTCCTGAGGTAGGCTGTTCCATGCATCCACCACCCTTTCTGTAAAAAAGAATTTCCTCACATTCCACCTTAATCGGCCTCCCTCTAGTCTCATGCTGTGTCCTCTTGTCCTATTTTTCTTATATTTAAACATGTTAGACTCTTTTACCTTGTTAATGCCCTTAAGGTGTTTGAAGGCCTCGATCATATCACCTCTCTCCCTCCTTTGCTCAAGGGTATACATATTGAGCTCTGTTAATCTGTCCTCATATGTCTTCTGATGCAGTCCCTGCACCATTTTGGTTGCCCTTCTCTGGACTGCCTCAATTTGGTTAATGTCCTTGTGAAGGTGTGGCCTCCAATACTGCACGCAGTACTCCAGGTGGGGCCTAACCAGTGTCTTGTAAAGAGGGATTATTACCTCCCTCTTACGACTTGTGATACCCCTACTAATACACCCTAACACCCCCCTAGCCTTACTACTGCTTGGATGATTTCAGGTCATCAGTGATGATGATGCCCAAGTCTCTTTCTTCCTTTGTGACTGCTAGCAACTCCCCTCCCAGCCATGGGGATCTGTGATCCTTTCCCCATTAGTCAGTACTAGATCTAGGATAGCCCTGTCTGTTGGGGGTTGGTGTACCAGTTGTTTGAGGCCCTCCCCCTGCAGGGAATCCACTATGTGTCTAGTTCCTGCGGATGTTCCTGCTGGTACTGACCAATCTGTATCCGGCATGTTGAAGTCTCCCATTATCAGAACCTCCCCCTTTAACTGTCATGTGTTGTATATCTTCTAACAGTAATGTGTCTATGTCCTCCTCCTGGTCTGGAGGCCTGTAGACAACCCCAGTTCATATGGCTATCCCATTATCTGATTGCAGGGTGACCCACAATTCCTCTGGCTTCTTATGTGTATTCTGAATTTCTGTAGCTTTGATATTTTCATTGACATAAAGGGCCACTCCTCCCCCTCCCCCTTTTTTTGCACCTCAGTCTCTTCGGAACAGTACATAGCCAGGTACTT
This sequence comes from Neoceratodus forsteri, assembly GCA_016271365.2. Lineage (NCBI taxonomy): Eukaryota > Metazoa > Chordata > Ceratodontiformes > Ceratodontidae > Neoceratodus > Neoceratodus forsteri. Next base: position 647,323,805 of record CM057449.1, read on the forward strand.
AAGTCTCCCAAGTATGGTTACTGGTGAACCATGTCTTGTTAATGGATACTATGTCCAGTTTAGCCTCTGCCATTGTTGCCTCCAGGTCTGGAATCTTGTTTCCCAGACTGCAGGCATTTATGTACATGATTTTCCATTGGCCAGATTAAAGGTGCGCTAGTTGTGGGGCAAGGTCTGGCTTTTCCCCTGCGCGTCGTATTGGAAGCTGGACCTTTTACCTTACCTGGCGATGCAAATGAACTACAAATATGCTGATTTCCTATTTGATCACTAGCTGAGGGGGGAGGGGTGTTCTTCCAATTCAGTGTATCGGGTGCTGCACCCCTCTCCTCATTTGCTAGTTTAAATATTCTGCAAAGACGGCAAACTTCTGCCCCAATGCATTGGCTCCCTCTTTGGTCAGATGCAGTCCATCGAATTTAAAGAACTTTTGCTCCCAAATCTGTTGCCAGTTACCTACAAATTTGTGTCCTTTTTCCTGACACCAATTCTTGAGCCACATGTTTAGCTCCTCTATCCCCCCCCCCACTGACCTTCCGTCCATCTGCACCCCTCTCTCAGACCGGCAGGATCACACAGAAGGAGATGCCAGACTAAATGGATGACAGTTTGTCTCCCAACCTGGTCAGGTGTTCCTTGGTCTCCACAACTATCCGGCTGATGAGATTGTTAGTCCCTATGTGTACCAGGACATCGATGTTTTCTCCTGCTTCCTGCATGATTTTAGCAATGCGGTCAGTGTCTCTCCACGTTGATGTACCTGGGAGACATCTGACCATTACCCTTGGCCAGAGGTAGGTATCAACTCCCTGAATCATGGAGTCTCCTAGGAGCAGAGGTGTTTTGGATTTTCTTTTAGCTTTTTTTGTTTTGGTCTCTGTTTTGGGTGAGTTTTGTAGCACTAGCTCCTGTGCTGTAGAGTCCTACTCTGCAGTGTTTGATTTCAGAGACAGAGGCAGATACCTGTTTGTAGTTTTTATATGGTTTCTGGAGGTGATACGTTGGTGAGCACCGAGTGATGGGGCACCCGATTTGCTCCTCCTCACCACCTGCCAACCTCCTGGACCAACCACCCTCTGAAGTCAAGGTGCTTCAGTTGGATGTTGGGGAAATAGCATTTGGTTCTTATAATATATTTCCTCCTGAATATGTGTGCAGAATCTCTGCCCATGCTGCCCAGAGCTGAGCCCTTAGATCTGTGATGGTCCAGCATGTAGGACAGTGTCCTAAATCCTGTATAACTGCCCTTTTGAAAAGTGTCCCACAGTACCTGCCACCAGTCCCATCACCCTCAGCTGACCTTTCTGTCCCAGTCTGTGGGCAAGAATCTGCAAGCCACTGGAAATAACATAAGTGTTAGCAACGCACACTTAATACTAAACTCACCCTTGCTTTATTGGAATTATATCATCATTCTGTGCTTGTATAATTGTCTGCATGCCCAATCCTCTGATGTATCACAACCTGTACTGTAATGATTGTACATATGTTATTGTTAAATTGTACTATTGTTCATATCTGTAGTCTCAATTTTGTACTCTCCCGGGTCGTGCCTGAAAATAGGCAGGATTGTTGCCTAGCGCACTTACCCAGTTACCAAAAGCTAATAAATAAATAAATAAAAATTCAATGTAGGACAAGAATAGTAATATCGTAATGTGTACTACAGCACTGACCACTGGGAGGGCCTGCATGACCATGGGTGGAGCCTACACACAACCAGAATTATCAAGTAAAGAAATTATAATTCTTCTTTGTGTGTTGGCTCCAAAGGGCAGGCAGTAGCTTGGTATGGGCCCTAATAAGCAGTCTCGAACCAGCTGGATCAGTGCTGTACAAGTAAGTAATAAGCCATGACAGAGTTTGCATTATAGGATTTTAATGCATACCCCAGGGGTGTAGTAAGGCATGAGACAGAATGCCGAGTGTCCTTATGCCCCTGGGAAGTGCATTAAAATCCTATGATGCACACCCTGGAGGGGCTTACTACGCTTATAAAATGGCTCTATGTAGGTTTTGGAGGGAGGAAAATGAGATTAGCCACCTGACTGTGTGTTTATAGAGGTTTCATGCACAGTCATGTGATGTCTCTCGGCCAATGGAATTTCTAGATTTATTTATTTTTTGGTAATTTTATAACAGAACTCAACACATACCTGTGAAAATCAGCACAATGAAACTGTGTGTGTCTAGATGCAAGATGCACAGCCATGGCTTTACTGGTATGAACTTTGAGACCCTGTGAAGCTGGAAGGCCCCAAGAAGTATAAGCCAGTCTAATGGCTACCTAGAGACATTTAGCAAGGGTATGTTTGGCTGGGGCTATCTCTTTCTTCCCTTGTCCCTTCTCCTCAAGTGAGTGTAACAAAAAACTAGACAATTACATTCATTGTTTCTGCCAGCAAGTCAGTGGTCAGATCCTTACTAGGCAAAAACAGGCCATTATAGCCTCTCTCCACTGGAACGGAGAGCTATACAGACACTGAAATCAAACCACAACATTGTCATCAAAAAAAACTGATAAAATATATTTCTTTATTTCTTTATTTGTACAATCGGATTTACAACCTTTGAGTCAGAGACTCGTTTACAAAGGCACCTCATCACAGTGAGGACAAAACAATAATACAAAGTTCTAAATACAGACAGTGAATACATAAAATACATAAGCCAAGGTAAAGGCTCTGCAGTGGTGATCTTGAACAGAGAGGATTACATTAATGAAGCTAACAGACAGTTAAGTGATCATACCTACTACAGAGAACTGGTGAGTGACCCCACTACAAGATATAAAAAAAAGAACTACATGACTTAATTGGAATTTTTTCAGACCATGTCCAAAAAAACTTAACTGACCTCATCCCTGTTGAACCCAAGCCAGGGACATTCTGCATGCTTCCTAAAATACATAAACCTGGCAATCCGGGAAGACCCATAGTCTCTGGTAATGGTATCCTGACTGAGAGTATCTCAGGGTTTGTTGAAACCATTTTGAAACCACTGGTTATGGAAAGAGACAGTTATATCCAGGACACTATGCACTTTCCGTGCATACTTTTTGGTTATAAGGACTTACCACCTGTTACCATTTTTGTGACAATGAGTGTAACATCCCTCTACACTAATATCCCACACACGGATGTCATTTCAGCTTGCCTTAAATACATACAGGAGAAAGGACTGGACCAAAACATCAACCCTGAAGTGATGGGGAAACTTATGGAATTCATTTTGACACATAACAACTTCAACTTTAATGGTAAACATTATGTTCAAACTATGGGAACAGCAATGGACACCAGGATGACTCCACAGTATGTTAACCTCTTTATGGCAGATTTGGAGGAGGACTTCTTAAGGCACTGTCCCACAAACTACTAACTTATTTCCGTTACATTTACGATTTATCATTTGGATGGAGGGCACAGATGCACTTAAAAGATTTTCATCAGGAACTTAATAACCTTCACCCTACCATAAAGCTTACCCTGGAGTATTCTACCACCAATGTTAATTTTCTGGACCGCACAGTCACCATTAAGGATGTAACCTTACATTAATGTATTTACAGGAAGCCAACAGACAGACTTACACAAGAAAAGTAATCACCCAAACCACACAAAAAAATCTGTTATGTACAGTCAAGCACACCGATGTCACCGTATTTGTTCAAATGAGGAGGACAGAGATACACATTTGGCTATGTTGAAAAACATGTTTATTGAGCAGGGATGCTTTCAGAGAAATTGACAGGACAACAGAACATGCAACACAAGTACCAAGACAACAACTACTTCAGTATAAAGAAAAGATAGCTACAGACAGAATACCCTTAGTAGTCACATATCTGATTATTAAAGACCTCCACCCAATATTTAGTGAGGATGAGACCCTTAACTGTATTTTTAAGGAAATACCACTGCTATCTTTTAAACAACCACCAAACTTAGCCAGACTGATTATTAAGAGCAAGCTTTCGCCAGAACGGAATATCATGACACTAAATGGTACACGACCTTGCAATCAACGCTCCTGTAAGACTTGTGAGCTCATTTCCACTTCAGACTGTGTAGTTACATCACAAAACAGACAATTCAAGGTACATGGGAGTTAAACATGTACATTACAACATGTTGTTTATTTCATTCAGTGCAAGAGATGTCCACAAACAGGTTCTGTTGGAGAGACAAGCCAACAGCTCCACACTAGGATGAACTCGCACAGACATACTATTAAAACAAAGAAGATGAAAAAACAGTGGAGCAACACTTCTCTCAGCCTGACCACTCAATTTCAGATATGTCAGTAATGGTCCTAAAAGGAAATCTCAAAAACGCACAAAGAGATGAGCTTTTGAGATTAAATTTATTTTACATCTCAATATGGTAGCAGATGGGATTAGCATAGATTTGGGTTTCATGGGACAGTACAGGATTTAACATCCACAGACCTCTTCTTCTTTGGACTGACATATTATAGGACTTCACCACTTGCTTCAAACTTAAAATATTACTTCTTAACGCTAGGAGCATAACAAATAAAATCAATGAGCTTCAACTCGAATTGGATAATGAGAATATTGATGTTTGTGGGGTGACGGACACCTGGTTCACTGATAATGAGTGGGGCCAGGATATCCCTGGTAATACTTTAACTAAGAAAAATCGTACCATCTCTACAGGTGGTGGGGTAGCATTATATGTTAAGGAGAGCTTAGACTGTTTGGAAATAGATAGTGATAAATTGTCACCAGACGGTATTGAGATAGTCTGGGTGAAACCTACCCTAGACCAAGGACCTATAACTATGGGGCTCTGTTATCACCCACCTTCTTTGGATGCTTCTAGTAATAACAAATTTCTGGAGTATTTACAAAATATCAATCATCTAGAGAATACTATTCTAATGGGTGACTTTAGTTTTCCACATATAAACAGCTTGGAAGGTAAAAGTCTGCAGGTTATTAAATTCCTCGAAACTACTGTACAGCTAGGACTGTATCAACTGGTACTAGAACCTACAAGACAAGAATAACATTTTGGATTTAATATTTACTAATATCAGTGATCATGGGGAATCTCCTATAATCCATGAACCTTTAGGTGATACTGACCACTGTATGATTTTCTGGACCCTTAATTATTATAACCCCTCTGAAAAGGGTGTGACAAAAATAAGGAATTTTGTCAAGGCTAATTATAGAGAAATAAAAGCCTATCTCAAAAGCTGGAATTGGGAGCAGGACTTGAGGGATCTCACAGTTAGTAAAACCTGGGTAGAAATCAAGGAGAAAATTGAATATCGTATAAATACATGGATTCCCGAGTGCATGAAATATAAAAACCATAAGAGGCTTCCTTTATGGTACTCAACAAAAATCCAAAGATTGGTTAGAAATAAAAAAAAGGCCTTTAATAAATATAAATAAAAAAAATAAGACTGATTTAGATCTAGGCCCAGATATTCAAAAGGGTTGCGCCATGCGCAACAGGGTTGCACCATGCGCAAGTCCAAAATGCGCCATTCTGCGATATTCAGCAGGAGGCAGTTACGCCACTGGCACCAGGTTGCACTAGAGAGCAATGCAAATGAATGCATGCTCAACAGGAGGGGGAGGATCCATGCATAACCTGTGCAACCCGATATTCAGTCGGGTTGCGCAGAGTTGACACTCTTAACTAACCTCGATACCGCACAAGCTTGAGCCAAAAAAAGGCTAAGTCGAGGGCCACCCACAGGTGAGCTGCTGCATTGCAGGGCGCAACACAGCAGCTGCCACCCTGGCTGGCCCCAACTCACTCCTGTGCCCCCCCACCAGCCCGATCGCGGGCAGTACAGGTACATGTCCCCACACACTCCCACAGCCCGATCGCGGCCCAGAGTGCCATAAACCCCCAGTGCCCGATCGCGGCGGAACCTGCATAAACCCCCAGTGCTTGATCGCAGCAGAACCTGCATAAACCCCCAGTGCCCGATCGCGGGCAGAATGCCTTCCTCCCCCCAACCCGAATAACTCCCTGGTGGTCCAGTGGACCGTAAAGCCCGATCGCGGGCAGAATGTCACAACAGAACCCCCAAACATCTCCCTGGTGTCTAGTGTCCCCCCCACCCCACGAAGCCTCACCCGCTCCCCCGCAGCATGGGCACAGCATCCACCCGCCTGCCGCCCCGCCGCCCGCCGACTGACTGTCCGGTGAGGCTGCCGCCCGATGGTGCAGAGCTACAGCCAATGGGCGTGCAGCCCATACCGTACATGACAGTCCAGATTTGTGAATGATCATTCACAAATCTGGACTGTCATGTCGGTATGACTACATGCCCGTGGCTGTGGCTCTGTTGTGGGAGTATGTTTCTTTTGTATTCTCAAATGATGGAGGGAGATTGTGAACAGATAAGTGGGTATTGGGATACTGTATAGAGGGGTATATTTGAGTAGAAGTTAGAAATTCCTTCAGATTACTCCTACGCTCCTGTATTCTTTCTGGGCATTTATTCTTTCTTGAAGGGAAGTAGGGTAGAGGTTATTCTATAAATGTGTTGTAGAATTGGTTTCTCATTAAGAGAGGGAAATAAAGGGGTTTTATTTTAGAAATTTCTTGTCTTCTAAAATTGGATAGGGGATTTATCTTTTGTTGGATTCTCTGGGATTTAATTTGCTATATTCTACATATAATATTATTTTGAATGATATTTTCATAAGCTTTGGATTTCTACCTGCAAACATTGGGATTGGATGGTTTCTTCTGGATGTAAGGATGTACTTCTTATATGAAAATTAGAAAATTGGCATAGGTACATTTGCTTTTGTGCTGAGGGGAATATTATTAGTTCTGAGTGTTGTGTCTTGGTTGTTTTCTGTATTATGGATTTTATTAAATGCTTGGTAGTAGTGGTAGTAGTTCTTTTTGTAAGGAAGGTTTGGATGTGTTTCTTTGATGTATTGCTTGGGCGTTGTGCTCTAGAGAAGTTTTTATTGTGGCATTTTGGTTTTGGATAAGGTAGTTTGGTCATGGGTTTTGGGTTGCAATTTGCTGAGCGATTTGGAAATTAGATTACTGTTGGTGTTGCTTTTGGTTAAAAGCATTGCCTTTTTGGGTTTGTTGTTACTGGGTGTAGGAAGATGTTTAGTTTAGTAGAATTTTGCTAGGTTGATTAGAGTATCAAATACTGTCTTTTCTGTGTTCTTTCTGTCACATTTCATTAGGCTAAAGATTTTAGGTTATTGCTTCTTGTGGTTAAATTTTATTATCTGATTTTAATGTTGAATTCAAAATTGCCTTTAAATTCAAATTTCTGTTTTCTCTTATTAATTATATGTTTTGTTCCTATTTTATGATTTGTTATTTATTGCCACTTGACTTTTTTTTTTTGGTTTTTATTATAGCACTTCTACATACCCTCAACATGTTTCTACTCCTTTCAGCCTACTGCCCACTTCTTACCTCTTCCACCCCCAAAATCTATCCCTATACCACCTTATTTAGCCACTATTCCTCTGCTATCTTCTCTACCTATGTCCTGACAATGGAAGCCACTGGTTTTGGCTTCTGGTACCTTCCCACTTGCTTCACTCTCTTGACCTGTGTGCTGTGTCTTGACCTAATTTCATTTTTATTACTCTATTATGGTTGTTTTCGCACTCTTTGTACCTTGCTCATGTAACTCACAATGTTAGCCTTTCTGGCTACATGTCAGAAGTTGTAATGACTCCTTTTTCCATATTATGTCTTTTTTGCTGACATGGAACCTATGTAAATGAGCTTTAGCTCATAGGTTGAAATACGAGAATTAAAATAAATAAAATAAATAAATAAAACAGTGAATGTGCCAACATCTGTAATGATTCCCTTCCAAAGACTGCAGTGCATGGGGCAGTCTTGGAGATACAAAAGGGTTCTGCTTTCCTGCCACAGGACAGAGCAGAGTACTTGATTGCCCAAGCATAGTTCATATACAGGAGTCCCCTATGTCTTTGCAAGAACGCCGCCTCCTGGGATTCATGGCTGTGGCCACTGTGATGGTGCCATTTGCCCGCCTACATATGAGAATTCCTCAGTGGACACTTGGGGTTCAGTAGGATCAGCTAATGGATGAGCTGGACCAAATGGTCCTCGACACTTCCCCGCTTTGCAGAGCATTGCTATGGTGGATGGATCATGAAAACCTGTTAAAGGGCATTCCATTTCTTGTACCATATCCTGTGCAGATCCTCACCACAGATGCTTCAGGCTCTGACTGGAGTGCTCAACTTGGACCTTATCAGGTGCAGGGGGTCATGGACCAAGGTGGAGGCCACATAAATGTCCTGGAGATGAGAGCTGTCCTATACAGCCTCCAGGCATTACAGGAGAATCTGTGCCCAGGTCCACTGTTAATTCAGCTGAACAATGCCTATGTGATGCATTACGTCAACAAGGGACACACATTCCCATCTCCTATGCAGGGAAGCAGTGTGAGAATGGTGTTGGCCTTTGTCTCATGGCATACAGTTGTGAGCCGTGCAGCTCCCAGGTCTCCAAAATGTCTCAGCAGACCGGCTAAGCAGGTCACAGTACAAGATACACAAATGGGAACTGTTAACCTCAATGGTAGACAACTCCATTGCAAAATGGGGTCACCTTCAGAGCTGGACCTCTTTGCTTCCCCACACAAGGCAAAACTGCTGTGTTTCTGCTTGCTTATTCCAGGACCTGAAGTTTTCTGGTGAGACACATTGTCCGTCTCTTGGAAAGGAAATTTCTGTATGCATTTCCCTCAGATCTGTTAATATAGAGGGTCCTGCTGAAACAACGGATGGAGGGTGCCAGTTTCATCCTTAATTGCTCTATTATGGCCTCGGCAGGTATAGTTTCCACTTCTGCAAATGATGGCAGTGGAGTCTCTGTGCTGAGGTCTGTTGTCACAGGATAATGGTTCCTGTTGCATCTGGGCCTGAAATTCTACATCTGCATGCATGGCTATAGAAGACAAAGCCATTGCATGTTGTGGGGTACCTAAGGTGCATGTTAACTACCTTGAGCATGCCAATCAGTGTGAGACAGTGCTCCATACTTTACATGCATGTAGAATACTCAGATACTATGTAAACTGCATCAAGAACTGCAGAAAGTCCTCTCAGCTTTATCTAGTTCACCCCTGGAAAAGAGGGAGCTCCTGTGTATAAACAATGTTGGTCCATATGGCTGGCACATTGTATTAAGTTCTGTTACAGGATGTATAGTAAGGAACTTCCTGATGTAGTTTGTAGTCATTCTCCCACGGGAATGGACACTTTTGTTACTTGTTTCAGAAATGTTTCTGCTGCTGACATTTGTGCTGCAGCAACACTGAGCAATGTCCATACCTTCACTAAACGTTACAGTCTGGACAAAGTCTCTCATACAGTAGACATGCCGACTTCTGGCTTGCTGTACTGCTGGAACTTGCCTGGGCTGGTCTTATCTCCTGGTTCCCTACAGTTGGAGGTCCTCAGAGTCTTATCTCGAAGGGGGAACTGAGGGGTGATGGGGCCACTCATGTTTATATAAATGCTGATGCATGATGTTGTGGGTGGTCCCAGGCTAGCAAAAGTTTCTGTGTGGCCTTTAGTGCCTGGTGGCTATAGTTCCAAAGATGTGGACTAGTGGAGGAAATTCTCTTGAAGATCTACTGTTACAGTAAGTACATAACTGTTCTTTTCCTCTACTTTCCACTACTGACTCCTGTAGTTGCAGCTGATTCTAGGCTAATCCCACTGCTCCTCTCTGCACACTACTCCCTCCCCACTGCCTTGTTTTATTGGTTCACTGTTCCCTTTGATTCGTCTCCCATTGTACTTGCAGTCTTCCTTACCTCCCTCATTTTGTTGCCAGTTGCACTTTACTGAACTGGTGCTGTTGATACGCATTGTGCTTAACATACTAACATACTAAGAAGCCAGCAGATTAGGTCCTGTGGTCTATCGAGTCTGCTCGATGATCAGTGCCTTCCCAGGGCACCGTTTTTAGCCTCCCCCCCACGGTCCCCCATTCCCCAGTGGGGCTCTGGGATGCACTCTTTCCCCCATACCTATCCCAGCCTTTCTAGAAGCCCTCCACAGTTGTAGCATCCACAAATTCTCCGGACAGCGCATTCCAGGGCTTCACCACCCTCTCAGTGAAGTAGCGTCCCCTTGTTCCCCTCTGCCTCCCCTTGTCCAGCTTCATTGAGTATCTCCAATGCATCTTAATTGTCTACTGCATACTTTTGATTGTTGTTATTATAATTGTTACATTACTGATGTAAATTATTACTGCACTCTCAACATCCCTTTCCCCTGACACATATGGAAAAGAGCTATTTAGCTCAGCATGTTTTTCCTGGTGTAACTCTTGCAATACATAAATTCCAACACTGCCCTGCTGGTGTTTAATACCCAGTGGACCCAGTGAACTGCACAATGCCCTCCCTGTTTCCCTTTTACCTTTGTATATGAAATAAGAATTATTGCCGATTCTGTGTTTGTTTTTTTTTAATCTGGTGGCAGCAGCCAGCTAACCAGAAAGATATGAGCACAAGCCTTACAATAGAAGCAATTGGTGGCTTCTGCTCAGGTCTTCCTTAGTTACAGAGCTGCAGCTGACAGATAAAAATTCTTAGTGCATTTTAACTGATAAACTACACCTGACTGGTACACAGCTAAAGGTGTAAAGCTATCTCCCGGCTTGAAGTGACAAATCTTAACCACTTGGCTTACGCCATTGTGGTTTATAAATGCCACCAGAACCCTCAATAACTTTACACCCTTATAATATTACCTCTATGTCATCAGAACCCTTTGATAAAAACAGCCTTGTGTATAGTTTCCATAAATGATCCTATATACTATGTACACATGGGTGTGGTTTATCCCTATATAAATACACACTGATACAAATCTGATAATCACACTTTTCAAAAACTGACTCTACCAGTATATGCACTTCTCTTCTCTCTCCTCTCTCTCCAGATGGTGTCATGTAACCAATAAGACACAATAGGATTTTGTCTCTCTGTCTCCCCAGAGGGGTGTTATGTAACTAATAAAACACAGTAGGATGTGTAATTATAGGCAAATAATTGCATGCACTGGTTTGTTGATAAACGCTTTGACAAGTGCAATTATTGTCCATTATTACACATCCCTGAAGTGTCTTATTGCACTTGTAATTTTGCTTTTAAAACTAAAAGTAGAAAATACATTTAAAATGGTACTTTTTGATTCTTAAATATAAGATTTGTTTTGTTAATTAGGTAAGGACTCAGCAGCTGTGTACTTATGGTGAGATAATTGCTTGGGTTGGAATGCATGCAGGGCACACTTATACATATTTGTTATGAAGCAGGGAATAGATATGATGGAACTAGAGTCCCTTCCATACTTACATTACATACATCACGTGCTATATAACTTTGTTTCTAACTACCTAGATTCAGTTCACTCCACACTTAGGCAGTCTTCCACTGAGAATGCTCAGTCACTGGAACAGTCTTCAAGCTGACTTCTCCTACCACCCAACCATGTTGTGCTATGGCTGTGCCCTTTGTATTCAGATCTTTACTTCTACTGTGAAGAAGGTCTCTTCTCAGTTTCTGACAGTGAATAGAATTCTGCTAGTTTTTTTTTTTTGGGGGTCTTTTAGTGATTTTAGGTTTTAAGTTTCTTTTGTTTTCAACTGATTACTGTACCCTCACCATTGACCTCCTGCTCCATCATTTGGCTTTGCTATGCATTTGAACTAGTTGGGGGTGGTGAGTGGACAGCTGGTAGGAGGAACCCTGGGAGGGACCGATGAGCTTACCCAAGATAACAAGGGAGAGTCAGGGTGGGGGCATGCGGGGATCCAGGGAAAGACAAAGTTGGAAACAGGGTGGAGGATGGTCATGTTGAATGCAAGGAGCCTAGGCAATAAGGCAGCTGAGCTGCAGGCTCTCTTGGCAGTGAGAGGGGTGGACATTGCGGCCATCACAGAAACATGGGCTACCCAGTACCAGGACTGGGATATGATGATCCTAGGGTATAGAATATTCAGAAAGGACAGGGCTAAAGGGAAAGGGGGCATGGCAATAGAAACATAGAAACATAGAATTTGACGGCGGATAAGGACCGCTTGACCCAGTCTGCCCATTTCCTTACTAATCCTGGCTAACTCAGCCTGAGACAAGCAACCTCCTCCCTCAGCCCAGAGAGGTGCCTGCAGATGGGACAACATTGCATCCTCCAGAATGTCTCCCAGAAGACTGCCGCTCCACAGCCACTGCACTGTGCCACTCCTATCATGTCTTATTTGTGGCCCCTCGACTGTTGCTTTGTATGCTTACTCTTTCCTCTCTCTGTTTTCTTTTTTGTTTTTTCTCCCTACTTTCCTACTGCCTCTGTGTCCTTACAGCTGCTGCCCTTCCTGTTATGGGACAGGAAGTTCCTGTATTCCTTGGTAGTCTACTTCTTACTTGTTCAGAGACAGACCTCCAGCAGCTAACCCTTTTTCCTTCTCCTTCTCTCCCTGTCTTTCTCTCCTTCTGTAGTAACTTACAGCTTCTCTCTCCTCCTCTTGTATGTGTTTTTGTGGACCTACTTGCTAGCTAAACCCTTTGTAATTCTTCATATATACCAGCTGGGCTATTGCTTGTGCTGTGCTGCCTAACTGTTCCTGTGTCTTTAAGTAGGTGTGGCCTGGCCTTCCACTATAAAGGTAGGGCACCCGGGGGGTGGTTATGGAATGGAGGTGGGTGGGGGGGTTGTTCCTTTGGTACTCGGTGTCTACAAAAAACAATCAACAATCTGGTAAAAAAAGACTTTCTTCTGTAACCTACAGGACAAAACACAGCTCTAGTTTAAGGTAGCTGGTAGCTGCTCTCCCTCTCTCTGCTTCTGCAACAAACAGAGTCCACAGTCAACTCCTGTTTGTAATACACAGTCCCTCATGCCTTCTTTAGCTCCTCCCCTTATCAGATACCTCTTTCACAGAGTTTCAGTAGCAGCTCTAGTCACAAATAACTGCAGATATTCTCCCAGCTAGATTACCTCCCTGGCAAATTAAAGTTACTCTAAGTAAGACAACCCCCAAAACAGAGAACCAAAACACTGACTTCTACTTACTATTACAGGCCCTGAATTAAGAATTAAATTCAGTGTACTCAGTAAATCACCTCCTTGCTGTCGGGGATGTACTGACTAGGCGACCTCCTGAGCTTGGGTGATAAGGCATTCCCTTTTTGGGTACAAAGGCCTTCCCCACTCAGAATCCAGAACCACCCATATATACTGTAGTCTTTGGGATGGTACTAGAACCAACTTGGGCAGGTTAACAATGACAATTTGGGAGTCAGTATAGCGCAGTGGTTTAAAGCTCTGAGCTGCAAATCTGGAGACCTGGGTTTGAATCAAACAGCCCCCACTTGCATACTGTGTGACTTTGAGCAAGTCACTTAACTTCCCTGTGCTCCCAGGTCACACCTGTAAACAAGCTTTCAGCTTAGTGTGTTACTCCTGGTAAAACAATTGGAAAAAAAAAATTGGAGTGGTAAAGCTGGAGAGTACACCCTAGAGTCAGCAAAAGCTGTTCCCTGGATGGGGCCTTGAAAAGCCAATTGTCCCGATAAGGGAAGATGTACAGTCCCTCTCTTTTGAAAGCTGCTGCGACTGCTGCTAAGCACTTGGTAAAAACTCGTGGTGCGGAGGATAATCCAAAGGGCAGCACTTTGAACTGATAATGCTCATCGAAAGGCAAAACAAAGAAACCTCCTGTGAGAAGGAAAGATTGAGATGTGCAGGTAAGCATCTTGCATGTCCATTGAACACAGCCAGTCCACGGTCTTAAGGAGGGGCATCAGGCCTGACAAAGTTATCATCCTGATCTTTTTGTACTGGACAAAGAGACTGAGTTCTTTCAGATCTAAGATGGAAGGCAGATCTCCAATCTTTTTGGTACCAGGAAAAACCTGGAATAAAACCCCTGGTTTCTCTGGCACCTGGGCACTAGTTTTATGGCCTGCTTTTGTAGAAGAGACTGTACTTCCTCCTGGAGAACAGATAGATGAGTTGGAGGGTCGGGGAGGAGTGTCTGAAGGTTGCTGAATAAGCTCCAGGGTGTGACCCAGGGTTTTAAATAATTGATTAGCAGTTTTTTTCTTGGGACAATGCTAACTGTACAGAATGTATTTCTATAGGCTTTCTAGAAGTGTTATATTTGTTAAACATAGTGAGGCAAGTGCTATGCATTTTTTACAATGTTTTAGCACTTTTATGAGCAAAACGCTAATCAATTTTTGGAGTTAAATAAATCCCTGTGACCATTTTCTATTATCTGCAGAATCCATGTGTCTCAAGTTATGGTTCTCCATTGATTCCGACAGAGGGAGAACTGACCTCTGACCACCACCTCCTGTGTTTGAACCAGAGGAGGGTGGGTCTCACAAGGAGTGAAGATGAGGAGGAGCCAGCTGCAGAGGCTAGTCCATCATTTCTGGGTCTTTTGGCCACCGTTCCAGTGTTGGCAGGGGCAAGCAAGGGAGCCTGGGCTCTACATCTTCCCTAAATATGGGGAACCAATACTGGTCTACTGGCCTGTCTATGAAAAGTGGACCGTGCTGTACCCCTCGGTTGCATGTGGTAGAGGGAAAGGACAGATTTAATAGCTGTGCTGAGGCCTGCAGATCATTTATGAGGTCCTGAACATCAGGGTTGAAGAGTCTGGTGCCATTAAAAGGGTCATTAAGCACTTTGTTTTGCACATCAGCTGCAAATCTAGAGACTCTGAGCCAGGAGTTCCTACAAAGGCATATGCCAGTGACAGCAGCTCTGGCCACCGTAGTGGCCATGTCATATAGGGCCCTGAGAAGGTGTTTGTCTGGAAACACTGAAGCAGTTCCTGCTTCTGGGAGCCATAAGGAAGGGCCTGGGTGGCAGCTTTGCCCTTTCTCCAGTTGGTATTTTGGTATTTAACCATGTGACACAGACAATTAGCAATCCTCAGACCCAAGGTGTAGGTGGCATAAACCCTTGTTCCCCAGAGGTCAGTCCTGTGGATTCCTTGTCTGGGGGAAGGAAGCTAAGGTGCTTAAGCACCTTGGATCTGTCATGAGCTGCCTTGATGACTACAGAATCAGTTTCAGCCTGGGCAACAAAATAAGGAAGACCCTGAGAGCACATCTTGGTCTTTCCTCCTCATAGGAGGTTTCTTCGTTTTGCCTTTCAGGGCAAGCATTATCAGCTCAAAGTGCTGCCTTTTGGATTATCCTCTGCACTGTGAGTCTTTACCAAGTGCTTAGCAGCAATTGCAGCAGCTTTCAGAAGGGATGGACTGTACATCTTCCCTTATCTGGACAATTGGCTTCTCAAGCCCCATCCAGGGAACAGCTTTTGCTGACTCTAGAGCGTACTCTCCAGCTTTACCACTCCGTGGGCATCATTGTTAACCTGCCCAAGTCAGTTCTAGTACCATCCCAAAGACTACAGTACACATGGGCGGTTCTGGAGTCTGAGTGGGGGAAGGCCTTCGTACCCGAAAAGGGGGAGGAATACCTTATCACCCAAGCTCAGGAGATCGCTCAGTCGGTACATCCCCAACAGCAAGGAAGTGATTTACTGAGTACACTGAATTGAATTCATAATTCAGGGGCCTGTAATTGTAAGTAGAAGTCAGTGTCTTGGTTCTCTGTTTTTTGGGGTTGTCTTTACTTAGTGTAACTTTAATTTGCCAGGGAAGTAATCTAGCTGGGAGAATATCTGCAGTTATTTGTGACTAGAGCTGCTACTAAAACTCTGTGAAAGAGGTGTCTGATAAGAGAAGGAGCTGAAGAAGGCTTGAGGAACTGTGGATTAAAAAACAGGGTTGACTGTGGACTCTGTTTGCTGCAGAAGCTGAGAGAGGGAGAGTAGCTACCAGTTACCTTAAACTAGAGCTGTGTTTTGCCCTGTAGGTTACAGAAGAAAGTCTTTTTTTACCAGAATGTTGATTGCTTTTTGTAGACACTGAGTACCAAAGGAACAGCCACCCACCCACCCCATTCCCCAATCACCCCTGAGGCTCTACCTTTATAGTGGAAGGCCAGGCCACATTACTTAAAGACACTGGCAAATCTGACTGCCAGTGTTTCTGTTAATCCATGGCTGCTGACAGCCATTTCTCACTCCGTCAAACACTACCCTCTCTCACTCCCACCCTCCTATTCCCACAACTGCCCACCTCCCCCTCCCCATCTCCCACTATCTACTACCTCCCCATGACAAAGTCTCACCTTGGCTGCTAAAACTGCATTTATGCAATCTGGGAGTGCCCCGTCTGGGCTGTAACTTGATTGTTAAACATTGTACCGCACTAATTAGTGCAGCATTAATATGTTTCTCCTTAAGTGTGGTCCTGTTTGTCCTCACTTGTTGTACCCAGCTTAACATTGTAACTGCACACTAATACTACTTGTCTGTCGATGTCTTTCTGTTCTGCAATGTATCATCACCTGTAAATGTCTTGTGTTCCCTATTGGCGTGGAGCCTTTGTAAATGAGCCCACGGCTCAAAGGTATCAATCCAAATTTGAAATAAATAAAATAAATCAATAAATCTGTAGAGGCAATCTTCCTTCCGCAGTTGAAAAGACGGAAAAGAGAAGATGAAGGATTAACTCTCAACAATAAAAAATATCTTAAAAAGAGATTTTGGTAAAAGTTAGAGGAAAAAAAGTCTGTAGGCTGAAAAATGTGCAAATGAAACTTCCGTAGAGACTGTACAAGCAAGTCAATGGTGGGAAAGAACTGAGGCAGGAGTGGGGCTGCCCATGCCTATATAGGGTTGGTGACATTGGCACACGTCAACAGCGTGGGTGGCCCCAGTTGTACTGCTGAAAATCTTCCGTGTGGATTCCCCTTCACCGATAGTGAAGGTTCCTACAGTATAACCTGATAACTGAGATACCACCGAAGAAGATCGGAGATATTATATATCAATGATAGTGTTAACAGATAGACGCTTAGTCTTGCGTCACTAGAAAGATCAGGAGGATATCTCTTGTGCTGAATGGCTGCAAGAGTTTCTTTTTAACCTGCAACTTGAGAAAATGATCACAATAAACTGTCTGAGTTCAGTCAGAGTTGCAGCAAGCTTCACACATTATATACCCTTCTGGGGGGTATTACTGGTGGGAACATGACCCTTGTAGTTAATTACTTCTATAATACATTTTTATTTTGTCATCTTTGGATTGTGGGCATGCAAATACTTATTTTCCTCTCTAATATTATAATATGGTACGTGGTATTGTATTTTTATTAGCTGTCCCCACTCTTTGTACATAGTTTGGATCATCTGTTGTCTGCTATGTATTGTGCTTTTGAAACTGAATAAAATAAACGTAATTAAAAAAAAAAAGAAAGAAACTACTGGCAAAAGAAGGTAATATGTTATAATACAGCACTTTATTTCCCTGTGTCTTAGAAAGAGAATGTGACTGTTCCCATATGACCTCAAAGTTGTTAAGGTAAGTAATTTGATGTCATGAACAAAGACACTGTGAAGCCATAAGCACTTTGATGTCATAAAGAACGACACCATGAAGCCAACTGGGGAAAGTCAAGTACGCGATAACCAACAACAGGGCACCTTTGAAGCACACAGCATGGACAAGTACTTTCAATTGCCAAGGAAGTGTGGTTAACCACTGTCTTACCACTAATGCTAGAGTGGGTTACTGCACTGTTAAAATGGCTCATTTAGACAAATATCTCAATGAGAGATTTTATAAATTTACAAAACAACTAATTTGATTCACAACAAATTGAATGTTAAGACATAGATACATAGACACTGTTGAAAGATAAGGGCCTACGGCCCACCCAGACTGCCCATTTGAGCTTATAAGTTCACTTTATGTTTTCCTAGAAGTCTGTTGCCTCTTACCCCTGACTTCTAGAACTCCTTTATGTCTATCCCATGACTTATAGCATGGTCATGTAATATGGGTCAGCCATGTTCTTCCTTTCTTCACTGCTTTTTTATGAATGTTTTTCATACACAGGTTTTATAAAGGCAGCTGAGATGTGCTATAAACCCTGGAAAGGTTTAGCTTAACACTGTTATTTAGTAAATTGCACTAGCTGAAACATTATGTGAATGAAAGTCCATAATAAAGTGAGAGTTGCTCTTTAAAGGAGAAATACTGGCTTCCCCATAACTGGTGCAGAGGGAGGACATAAGGGAAACTGCTGCCCTGCTGTTTGAATATACACATCAGTTCCAAAATGGAGTCCCCAAGACATAAGGTTGCAGCCAGCATGCAAACAGAAATGTCAAGTGCTGTCTTCCAGCTGCCAGAGGTCACCCTTAATGAGAGTGGTAAACTCGCGTGAGTGTGATGTAGTTATGCCCTTCATAAAGCAATGCTCTATGTAGAGGGATTTTAATCTGAAAATATATTATGCTTGCCACTATATTTGCCAAGTCTAATCTTGACTTTCATATTTATGCTGGGTTCGACTTAGCAAACACAGCAGAGGGCATGATATAGTTTAAGATAAAAATCTGCATACACAAAGTGCTGCTTTATGATGGGAAAGGGAACATTGTTTAACCAGGAGTAGCACATCGAAGCTTGTTTCCAGATGCAACCTGGGAGCACAAGGCAGTTAAGTGACTTGCTCAGAATCATACAGTATGCACCTAGATGGCTATGGGATTCAAACCCAGGTCTTTATGAGGGACATGCCAGTATCATACTCTCGTGGGTTTGCCACTCATTCAGTGCAATCCCTGGCAGCCGGAAGCATGCAATTGAAATTTCTGCCCTGCGTGCTGGTTGGAGCCTCACATGGGGGGGCGAGACTCACTTCTTAGTCACTATGTTTGTTCAAACAGCTCACACCTGCCCTCTACAGCATACATTTGGTGTGCTAACCATATTTCTCCTTTATAGTGACACTGTCAACCCCCATGGGCTACAAATTGTTCCTACCTGTGTTTTATCTGCTTCCCTTTTCTTAATAAAAGTGAAGAAATGGCCATCTACTATTTGATGTTATCACACAAAGACTTGCTAGCTTACAGTTCTTCTCTACACCCACTGCATCCATCCTGAACATTTTAAAGGACAAGTAAACAGGCAAAATTAGAAAACCTCATCTGGAAAATTTGGTGCTGTAGGTTACAAGCTGACTTTTTTAATGTTATGCTTCATGTTACTGAACTTACAGATTAACTGTTGTTTCATCATGTTTAAAAAAACAAAAACAAACCAGGTCTAATGTTTAAAAAACGTACTACAGCATCTACCTAAGATGACTGCGATGTCTATGCACAATGACATCACTGCAGAGAGAATGCTCTGGATCAAACATGCATATGGGGACCTATTAAATATAGTTCTTCTAGTATCTTTACATTGCATCTATCAGCATTATCCTCTTCACACCAGGTACAGTAAAGGATTTTGCTAATAGATTAACATAAAGCTACTAAAAGAACTATATATTTAATAGGTCCCCATATACAGTACATGTTTGCTCTGGAGCACTCTCATGCCGATGATGTCACTGCACAAAGTTGTTGCAGCCATCTTAGGTAGATGCTGATGTGTGGCTTTTAAACAATAGACCTGGTCTATTTATGGTTTTTATTTACTGTGCTTTTTTGCTCCCCTGGCCTGCCTCCATTGGCTCGACCCCAGCCCCATCATCCATCCCCCCAGGACTTATCTACCCCAGTGTTCCTCCCTGGCTTGCCCCCCCAGGGCAGAACCTTCAGGGGGGGACCCCATCCCCCCTGTCAGAACCTGAGGCTCGGTTTCCATGGTGTACCGTGGGGTAACAGTGTGAGACCTGTGGGGGGGAGGGTGAGCAACATACCGCACAGCCCATTTTTTCTGGTTTTCCTGGTCGGGAGGCCTGGCATGCAATGATGTCTAATGGCCAATGCACCGAAGTCTGCCCCCCTCCCCAGCGAGCTCCAGCAGTCAGTTTCCCCCAGCATCTGCTAGTGGTCCATCAAGCACCAGCAACTAACCCACCCTCCACCCCGGAGGAGATCAGTCCCTCGGATGCTCACTTCTCCTCCCCCCTGCCAGCCCTCTGACTCCCAGGCCCATTCCCGAACCCGGGACGTCGGCATTGCGAGCAGTAGCTTTACCGCTGTGCCGGCGGGCCAGCAGTTGTTTATGTTTTTTAAAAATGATGAAACAGCATTTAATCTGCAAATTCAGTAACATGAAGCACAGCTTGAAAAGGTGTGCTTGTAATCTGCAGTGCCATGTTTTCTAATTTTTCAGGTGCAGTTTTCTAATTATGCCTGTTTACTTGTCTTTCAACACTCTGACATAGCCTAGCCATTCAAGATACAGGGGAAGGGGACTACTAACTACTACTAACTGCAACATGTAGGGATGCAATGTTTGGGTGTATTCCTAGCATTCAGGAACTATACAGTTAGAGAGGACCTAGAACTATGAACAAAACAAGTTCTGAGAAGATACTTACAATAACCCAATTTTCACAAACAGATACAACAAGTTCTATAAAGGGTAAGTAATTGTAATATGTGTTAAAGTCGAACTTATATGATGCATAAGCTACTGACTGTCCTTTAATGATTTAATTATTTTTTTTGCTGTTGCATTAAATAAGAGGTAATAACTCAAAAATGTGTTGCTAAATCTGTTAAAGTCGTCATCAATATGGAAACTAGGTATGGTTTATAATTGAGAATAGATGCACATAACACTTATACTGGACCTATAGTCAGGGTAAACATTCTCTATGACACTGTGGCCCTTTGTGAGTAGGTTCACAAGCATTTATAAACCGGAACTCTGATCTAATCCCCCTTTCCAGCATATGTGCATGTGTGTGTGCCTGCATACATGCATACGTCTTCTGCTTCACATGCACTTGAATCAGGAGGCTTTTATGAATACCATGAAACAAAAGGTCTAAGAAAAATCACTGTAAAAACAGTTGAGTTCTATTAAGTCCACTAACTGAGAAACTTAGCAAAAGGAACAATATTTGGTTTTATTTAACACCTTTCATAAGACTGTATCATACAGGACTTAACAGTTTTAGGAGAGAGAAAAGAGAGAATGCTGCTGCTATTTAGGGGCACATGGAGAAGAGATTCAAAAATCACAGAGGTACTGTACAAGAGAGGCAGACAGGCGGGCAGGCAGACAGAGAGGATCTGTTAAATACATAGAAGTTAAGTCATTTGTTTAGGATCAAACAGTAGGTGATGGTGGTGGGATTCAAACAAACCTGAAAACATTTTGCTAGTTCGTAAATTACACACTTAACAAGAAACAGCAAAACACATTTATCTGTTTGTAACTTATGACCAGAAAGACACACTAAGCTATGATAGCTGCTTCCATGTGTGTCGTGGGGGGTGGGTTGCATGGACTCGTTCGACTGACGGGAATGTTGGTCGTGACACCAGGGAAACACCCTACTCTTTTTCAACAGAAGTCATGGAATTTTTTACTTTCACCTGTGCAGTGACTAGAGATGAGCAGAAGGGACCTTGATTTAACATCTCACCTGAAGGACGACACATCACCAGTGAAGCACACCCTTGTACTGCATTATAGTGTCAGTTATAGGTATTATCTACAGCATTTACAGAACAAGGAACTGAGTCAGATCAGAGGCTTCAGGTAGCTAATCTAGTAAAGCTGTTTTTCACTGACCTGTCCCCGTCTAGAGAAATTAAGGGTAATAAGTGGACGGAAATCAAATTATATAAGGGGTTCTGAAAATACTGTCTTCTGATTCATCCAAACAGGTCACCTGATCATTGATCAATCCCTAATATACCCACAGTTGCATATTCACAGGGTTTTATTTTACTATTTCTGAAGCTAAAGCTATAATATAATATTACCCATGTTATAAGAGGATTAACCCACTCCAGGGTATGGTTTTACTGAGCATTAATCCACTCCTGGGTGGTTGAAGTCACTCAGCTTCACCTCGTGACTCCAATCCCCTCCCAGATGTAGATTAATGCTCAGTAAACCTATACCCTGTTGTGAGGTCAATCTCTGCATAAACCACCAACACAAAATGACAACAATGAACACTCTCTTTGGATACACTGTGTTAATGAGGTTTGCAAACTATTAAGGATACTGATGTAGTCAAAGATCTGGCTTAGACAGATTGGTATCGGAAAGATAATAGTACCTGTGATATCCTTACCACTAACATATATAAAAACACACTGGCTGCAGCAGCAACCCCCCACCCAAAAAACACAACTACAAACCCATCTTTGTGCTCTGCTGGCAGGCGCCAACAAAAAATGGTAGCTTACTCACCTGGTAAAGGTGATTGTGTTAGTGTATATCTGCCTCATCCCGTCCCCATTAGGAAGTACTGTTTATTACGTGACCCTAAGGTAAGGACTTGGAGTGCCATGGATATACACATCACAATGGTAATTTACTCACCTGGTAAAGGTGACTGTGTTAGTGTATATCCGTGGCACTCCACTGTCCATTCAATGAGGCGGACCAGTCAGTGCCAGTACGACAGCATAACGCCTATGCTTACTGGCATGCTGTATGGGCTGGAGAATGTATGTAGCAGAGTAATTTTTAGTCCAGTTCAACATAAAGTGATACACCTCTAATAACTAAGTCTGGTGTCAGAGCCAGCATTTCTAAGTTAATTTAACAGGAAATATACAGCTTGGGAAGTGTCCGAACTGATGAGAATAGGAGCAGAAGGGGCTCAAGGAGGATCCTGAATTCAAGACAAGGTCATACGTGCATCTCACAGCCTGTCAGGTAAACATGACCCTAAGGTAAGGACTTGGAGTGCCATGGATATACATATAACACAATTGTGTTTAAAACTTTTTGCTCAAATTAATAGTAGAATTCTCTCTCTGATTATCAGTTTGGTTTCAGAATGGGGTTCGGTATGAGTCATGTGGCTGCCTTCATCAAACTTTATATTGTAATGACATATTATATGCAACTAAAAGTGTTCCAAATAGTAGAGGTCTACAAATATGGCTCTAACATACCTCTCAACTGTCCCACATTAGGGGACATTCACTCATTCATCCCTCTGAACCATTCTGCCCAGACCTCACAACAACTGTCCCACATTATGAAGAACTATTCAGAACCTCTCTGCAGAGGGTTCTGAATAGTCCCTCATAACGTGGGACAGTTTTAGAAATGTATGGACTGAAGGGTTCTGAATGGTAAAATAAGGACTGTCCCTCTAATGGGGACAGTTGAGATGTTTGCCATACGGTATTTGACTGAGTTGATCACTAGCTTTTAATGAGTACAAGCGTCAGTCACTTGGTTTAGACTAGTCAACTCCTGAATGGTTTAAAGGCTGAGGGACTGATTCTTATTTGCAAGGGACTGGTACAAAACTGCCTGCACAACAATTTTGCACCAGCGCTTCCCTTAAGACTCTTGAGCTATGCTCAAAGGGCACTGCACAAACCTACATATTCATAGGTCACTTTGCAAATGTGCGGGAGGTGTGGTCCCCATATGTAAATGACCCACAGGGCCTTTCATAAAGCAAGGCAACACTCATGTGTGCAGGCACAGAATTTTCCGCCACCCCTGCCCCCAGAACCGAGCAGGGCAGGTGATAGAGGTGTCAGAATGCTGTGCCCACAGCATCAGAGATTGGTGAGGCCCATGATGATGACTACCACATGCTGTGGAACAGTTCCAGGGATGGGGTTTCTACTAGATGCCAGGAACATGCCTCACAGGGAGCAGGACAGGGATCCCTGGACCACCACAGTCAGGGCAAGGCTAAGGACAGAGGAAACACTTGGCCCAGAAGCAGGGCTACATATGAGGATTTGGCAAGTGGGAGGACAAACACAGTGGTAGCACTGTGTCCCAGGAGCCTGTGTATGGCACACCTCTCTGCAACTAGTTGTGCTATATATAGACCTCTGTGGGTGTCAGTTTTCAGTCGTTTAAGTGCTTAAACCTTGTTTGAGCACACTAATATATGGCAAAAGTCATCTACATTCCAAGTTAGTTGCAGGGGGGTCTCCAGCCTCCTGGTGACTGAGAGTTTTCTGTACAGCCAGAGAGTGTGGTGGCCCAACACAATCTATATGGAGGCCGTTTGCATGCCGGTTTTGTAACTCCACACTGTGCGACTGAGAACTGGGCCCCAGGTATCAAACAAAACACAAAAAAGATGGGGGACTGCATCTCTCTTGTAATACATCAATGCCAACACAAAGTGTGTCTACTCTTCTCATCATGTAATAATGAATTACAAATTATACATAGTGATGTAAATGCACAAACATATCGTGATTTATTTTATAGATTTTGTTTATGTTTAATGGTGAGGTGCACTAAACAAATAAAATGCCTATTTTCAGGCTAGCCAGGACAATAGAGTCAAGAGTCATCTACACTATGCAAATGGCACCATAGTGTTGGAAGTTCAACT
This sequence comes from Neoceratodus forsteri, assembly GCA_016271365.2. Lineage (NCBI taxonomy): Eukaryota > Metazoa > Chordata > Ceratodontiformes > Ceratodontidae > Neoceratodus > Neoceratodus forsteri. Next base: position 647,348,231 of record CM057449.1, read on the forward strand.
AAACTTTAAGCGTTTCAAAGATGTTTTATTAAACTGCAGGAAATGGATACTTCAAAAATTGCTATTAAAGGAAAAAAAACAGTGTTCTTAGCTCTAGCCAGAAATTGAGAGACCCTACACAACAACAGAAAATATAGTACTAGATATCACCTGCCAATATAAATATCTAGGTATTTTATTTGACCTATTAGTGTAATTTGAGGACCAAGTAACTTTCAGTCAGCAACTAAAGATAAGCTTGATTCCCCAGAGGCTCAAACACTGCACATCCAAGGAAGAGAAAAGAAAAGTTACTTACCGTATCTCCAGGTGTTAATTTCCTCTCCATAGAGCTACACTCTGGTCTTAGTACCAGAGGCACTAAGACCCAGTGGGAACAATTGTTTTGTCAGGGCACCGATAACAGTGTCAACAAAGCACATAGGAAACAGCATGTGCTAGAGCCAGTAACCATTGTACACTCCTAACTGCTTCAGTTCTGTTATCAAGGACAGTAGAAGAAAACAAGCACTATACTTGTAGCAAGATAAAGAAATGAACATCGGTATAGACTTAGGAAAGAAAAAACTGAATATTAACGAATAACAACCAAACAGGATGGAAGGGAAAAACTTCTACCCCCAGGACACAACTTCTCAAGGACATGCAGGATCTACACAAACAACACATAGGAATGCCTGAGCCAGAACTATCACCCACAAGCACAAGATGGGGGAGAAAGAAATAAAGCAGTGCCGCTGTTCTACTGTCCTCTTAATGCTGGTAAGCAGGATATCCAGTGCTCAAAGTGCAGCGCAGCAGTCTAACAGTGCCCTGGGCAATCTGCTTGTGCCAAGCACCAAGGCAGTTAGTGCAACTTGATGTCTCCCCTTGAAAGAGCATGTTATCTAGGTGTTGGAGAGCAGATGTATACAATCCAATCTGCCCAAACCCATATCACAGAAAAATATATTGACAAAAGAGCACCAAATAACTTTACTAGAAAAAACATGTGCCAGGGTGACAGACAGGAAAAACGTTTGGCACCATGCCACTCCCGCTGATATCCAACAGAAAATAAAATACTAAAAGCAAACTACCAATAAATGGGGCAGCAAGGATGCAACCCTGAGCTCCCAAATAGAGAGAAGAAAATAAAAACAAACGGCCCAGTGAAAACCTTGCCTATAGTGAATTTCATAAAAATTAGACTGATTCGAAAAAAAACAGGGCTGGAGCACCCCCACAAAAAAAAAAGTGTACTGCTGGAGACAGCATTACAGATACCAGTATTTTCTTCTACACACTGAAGTATTACTAGATTATACTGACACCAGAAGAAACTCAGTTCTAGCCCTAAGTGAAAAAAAAGCAGATATGAAAAACAGCCTGCTATGAAATGTTTCTACAGTGTTAGTAAGAGAAAAAACATTTAAAGCCTGGCACTACGTGATCTACAGTGATATTTCTGTCAGATAGCCACAACAATGGTGTTAGGATTAACTACCATATGAGGAGCCCACTTTAGGTTGAGATTAGATACAGAAAAAAAGGAAAACTGTGAAAGGAAATAAAATGGGATGTACCCACCCCACTGGGATGGAAATCAAGGTATGTGCCATGTCTGTAAATGAAAAAGGATAAAAGGTAGGAGGAGGAGATATAACTCATCTCCATCCTAAATATTACTACCCCCCAACAGGTTGAACAAAGAAAAGTAGAGCCTCTGAGAGGTCTCAGCCTGAGGCCAAGAGGAAGAAAACATTCCCACAGAATGGTCGTACAGTACTTTCCAAGAGGGTGTACAGTAGGAACTAATAGTCCTGGCTCTGATTCTCCATCAAAGAGTGGGGAGGGGGGGGGGATGGTGGGTGAATAAGTGTGGCTGTATGGAGAAGGTAGTTTTGAAGATCTTGTGTTAGGTTGAGTAACTTTTTCATCCTCAAAGAATCAGCCTTCTCCACAGAGCCCCTACTCTTTGGTCAAGTAGCAAGGTTTCCATTTAAGAGGGAGAAGCAGGCTCAACTTTAGAGGCATGCATGCCTCCATCCTCAGTGAAGGAAAACTTGAGAAGGGCGGGCCGCCCAGGTCATTGTAACCCACGTCCAACATGGGTGAGTAAAGCTGGTCTGGGTAGACTGCAGGGGTTGCTGGCTATGGCAGCTGCTGCATCACCCAATAGGCAAACAGCAGCAGGCAACAGGATATAGCTGGGACGGGCATAATCATAACATCCATCTCAGGTAGACAGTAGATACTGTACAGCCCGAGGACCCCTCTGAGGCATTGTATGACACCCTAGTCTGGTGCTAGTAGTCTTCATACTCATTGCAACTAAGCCAAACCCAGCACTTATCACTTGCAGGCATCTCAGATAACAAAGCGAACATTTTCAATGATAGATGTCTTTGGAAAGTCACCATATGTGCATGGTGTGATGCTATGGCCAAGGAGACCTGTCTTAAGTGAACATTTCCACCCCAGGTATCCATCTGCCTGGAGTCGGACAATGGGGAAACAGCCTTGTCGGAGAGAGGCAATGCTATCCACTGGAGTCCTGAGGGAAGTCAACCCCACCATGGGGTACCAATTTCTCTGGGAAACCCAACTGTAGCTGAATACACAGTCTGGATACTGCCTAAGAACATGGAAACCCAAAGGCATCTCAGACTGCTACAGTAACCCCTCCTAGGCTGCATGTCAGGAGGAATCACAATGGTGTCCTACCTGGGAACATCAAAGAACCCAGCGGCACAGCATTTGGTTCTCCCCACCAGGAAGCATCAGTTCATAGCCTCCTGCATCTCCCTCATAAACAAGAATGTCTTCAGCAGTGGACAGGACATGGAAAGGGGGTTCTTTACCTCGAGGAGGATGTCCAAGGAGAGGAGGTCAAAACCCTGCCAGAAGATGGAGCTGGAGGAGGCACTGGGAATACAGTAGCTCTGGATTAATTTCCCTAAACCAGTCTTCTAACTTTCAATCCACTGGTGGAACTGCTGCTGAGATAGTTGGCCTGGAGGTCTGCAGGGTGGGTTTATACCACGTCAAACACAGACTGAGTCGCATGAGCTGGCAGCCTAAAGGGACATCAGCAGCAGAAATCCATCCTACCCATGTTCAGTTCTGGACCCTGTGGCTCCTCAGCATCCTTGTCCAAGTGGAGAAGCTATCAGAACCTTCAAACCCAGAAACACTAACCCCCAGTTTTGGTTTGGAGGTTGATGTCAGTGGAGAAGAGATGGAGTCCCAGCAGGATAATTGACTGAAACCTAGAGGCCCTGCTGCAGGGACTGCTCTGGCTCTGGAGTTAAATCAGGGCTCAGCCCCAGTGCTGTAAGTGGTGACAACATCAGAGCACCCCCATCACCAGGAAAAGCCCCACTTGACACCAGTCTCCATGCTGACACCACAAGCAGCATTTTCACAGAGATGCATGCTGATGCAGGGACAGTCCATTGATACTGGAACCAGAAGTGGTGCCGCGCAGATGCTGGCACAATGAAGATGGTGTCAACCCTGGCAATAGTGTGGTCCAGTTCCGAGGGTAACTGAACCAAGATGGGTACTCCTCCAACTAACCAAATGGTTGGATGTCTGCTAGACACCCAAGTTTGTGGAAGAGGAGCACTCAGAATCTTAACTAGTTCTGAGAAACAGCAAGGGAACGAGGGGAATGCCTAGCAACCTGCCTTGAGACAGCCTGCTCCATTGCCTGCCCTTAAATCCTGAGACCAGTCATCCCAGTTTTAGGGCTCACAGCTCCAGCGTTCAGTAGTCAAAGCGCACAGACATTGTAGGCCTCCATGTTACGATCAGGACCTGAGGCAGGAGAAACAAAGCGAGTGCTGGTTGGTGTGGTATTATTTTCCAGACCTGCAACTGCAACACCAAAAATTGGCTTGTAGGGCTTAGATTTACAAAACTGTAAGCCAGATATACTTTCAGAAATAAACTAAACAAATTGTAAAAGAGATAACAAACTAAGACATGGTTCAACTCACATGACACACACTTAATAATGGGAAAAACAGAAATGAGGCAGTTAGGACATGGACAACAGTTACTGGCTTTGTGTGTGTGTGTGTTGCCCATGTGCTGGTGCTTACACCATTGCTGGCGTTCAGACAAAAGGTTTGCTCCCATGGGATCCTAGCACCTCCAGCCCTGAAACCAAAGAGTGGGATCTATGGGGAAGATTGATTTTTGGAAGCTCCAGCCTTTATAACAAACAAACACACACACACAACACAAACACAAACACACACACACACAACACACACACACAACACACACACACACACACACCTTATTTCCAATTCTTTAACATGGGACTCTTATTTTACAGGAAGATCAAAGAAGGTAAAACAACCAAGAAAAAACAAACGGTATAAAATATACAGTATATAGATTTGTATTCTCAATGCCTGTACAGAGTCTCCACTGTCAGTTGTATTAAAATATGAATCTTTTATCCCCCTCCAGCAGGCAAATGTACACATGGTATAATCAGATTTTTAACATTTTATTCAAGAAAACCCCAGAGGTAACCAGAGACAAAAAGGCTATAACCAGGGAAAAGCGCTCAATATAAACTAACTATCAAATTACAACAGCAACAGTCTCTCTGGTCTCTGTGGAAGCATGTAGTGATGACATGCTATAGTTAGACCATTTGGCAGTATATCCGCCTTGGGGGTTACTTTCTTGATGCATGCTGTTGCACTTTGCACAGAATAAAAGCCTTTTTCACTGAACTTTGGCATCCAGCGTTTAGAAGCTAATGACAATAAATTAATGGGAGGGAGAATGTGCTCTTTTTTGTTTTTTTCTGAACGCAATGTACTCTATAATTAGTCATAAATGTAGTAGCAGCTACACCATGCATTCCTCAAATCTGAAACGTACAAAAGTGCCAAGAGTGAAAACAAAACCTGTGGAATGGACATTTTGACATCTTAACCAATGGTTATGAAACAAACTACCCCATAACATCAAGCAAGAAGACAGTTATCAACTATTTAAAGTCTTGGTAAAGAACTATCTATTGAGAACTGAATATTGATTGTGATTGCTTTGGCAACCAGTGTTAAACCCTGGCTGCCTATGGGAATCTCTTACATTTCTTGCACTTTTAAATTCATGGCCATTATTCTTAACAATGACTTCACCACACTGTATGATTATATATTTATACATCTGCTGCTATACCATCACATGACCAGGGTCATGACTAAAAAAAGAGGCTCAAGTCTTATTTTACCTTACCCGGTAACCGGTAAATAAACAAGAATAAATTAAAAAGCAGAGGCAGGATCCACATGCATAGTATGCAACACACCAGCAAGATGAAAACAGAACCCCATAGCTGAATTGGTCTTACATATGTTATAAAGAGGTGCTTGCTAGCCATTAGAACAGGAGAGGTTAAATTAAAGATCAAGCACAGGAAATGGTTTATGAAGGAAGTGAAGGAAGAAAACTTAGATAAACTCATTAAGAGGTAAAATAGGAATAAAGAGCGTAGACTTTATCCACTATACACAGAGTACATAAAGATCTCAGTGTTGCCCAGGCAGGTTCTGTTCTATCTTTATTTCTATTGCTGTACATGATCTTACCCAAAAGACTGAGAAGTTAACTTTTTACGTTTCTTAATTTCTTTTCTTCCACTGCCATCTGCAGTGTCTCCCTCAAGTCCTGCACATTCTCCTCATACATTATTAAATAGTGGTTGTTATATTGCCACCTTTTTGTAACCCCTACCCCCAAGGAATGTCTAAGCCTTGAGTGGGTTTCCCCTTTGGGAAGTAAGGGTAATGCCGCATCATCATCTCGCAGGACTATCAGCGAGATCCTGTTGTTTCCCAAGAGTGCTATGTTCAAAATGCCGGCTTCATCAGAGCTTTTTTACAATTTTACAAGTAGTGAGGTAACCAAATTATTGATTTTATCTGCCGTTTGTAGAGGGATTAGAGAGTGAAGCCCCCATCTGTGCAGTGGTCAGGGCTTCACCTCTCCACGTAGTTCTTCTTTAACTGAGACATCAACCAAGCTTTGGCCAGTTGCATCCACTACTCTGCAGTTTCCATTTGGTTCATCCTGTCTGTTGCCGTGCTAACTCCACATCTGATTTGGGACTGCCAGCCACAAAGCTCTTGCTTCAGGTTGCTGGAGCAGGTCAAACTAGTGTTTAACTCCGGATAGTAGCTACATTTCCAACTGTCCCATCTTCCTTACACTACAAGCAATGGCATTCAGGGAAAGTTGCTTGGACTGCCTCTTTCATCACTGTTACTGACACCCGTGTCCCTGGGACTCGACCACAGCACAAGCCCAGAGCCTGCAGCACTGTGGTCCTTGCTGTCTGATCATTCTCCTACTTGAAATATTTGTTAGCCAACAGGCCATTTGCCTGTAGCATTTTCATATGTCCCAAGGAATGTTTAATTGATACATCAACCACAGCTATGGCCAGATGCCATCTTAAAGAACAAAGTCTGGTGCATTTTCCTTAGCCTGATTTATCATTACTACCAAACTCTACATATAGCCTCCGAGTAAGACTTTAGCCCTTGTGTGAGTTGGTCAACCGCTTGTGTTTATATGCATCTTGTGGGAGTCCAATTAACTCAAGTATAACTTCATCACCAGAGCATTTACCTGTGCTCACCTGACTCAGTTTCTCTATTTAGATTGACTGTTGTCCTTCAAGACCTACCCACTAGGAGTTCATGTTGCTGCAACCAGAAACTAGCAATTGATTCATTAGAGGCCTTGCAAACCCAGTATAGCAAAGGTAGTGCTATGCACTCATCCCCTCCTCTCACTTTATCCTATGACATGTCAACTTATAGCATCTTCTGCCAGTCTTCATACTGAGCAACAGTTGATCATTCCCATACCTTTCAAAACATAACTGAAGGATTTATAATCTAGGAGCCATCCTAACAGTCGGCCAGAGGCTGTCTTATCATTAGGTAAATTTCCTACCATTTGGAAATCCGCCTCTATCACGCCTATATTTAAAGGGGTGACCGCCCTCTGTTGACAACTACCGCCTATCTCCATACTCCCACCCTCTCCAAGGCAATAGAGAGGATAGTTTCGGATCAGCTCAGCGACCACCTCAATAAATATGACCTACTCTGCAAACAACAGCATGGTTTCAGAAAAGGACACAGCACAACTATGGCCTTGCTTGAGCTAACATCACACATCCACTCTGCCTTGGATAAAGGATACATCACTGGCGCAGTCTTCATTGACCTCACGAAGGCCTTTGATACCATCCACCACTCTCTTCTCATAACCTCCTTGCTCAACCTGGGTCTCTCACAAGAAGCTGTGGGATGGTTTTCGGACTATCTTACCAACTGGACCCTCCAAGTTAAAATTGGCAATGCACTATCCCCCAAATCTCCAGTCATCTCAGGGGTCCCCACAAGGGTCCATTCTGGGTCCCTCCTTTTCAGCCTCTTCCTAACTCCTCCCGCATCCTGCACCTCCAACATACTACTTATGCAGATGATGCGGTCATCTTCTTCCAGCCCAGACCCCTCTCAACTCCACCACTCCCTTCAGTCCTCTTTCAATGCTTTGAAAGCTGGTTTGCCTCCAACGCCTTATTATTAACTATAAAAACTAAGGTATGCTATTAGCACATCCATAAAAACTCCAGGAAAGGGCTTTTTACCCAAATACTATCATCATCCTTGACCCCCCTTGAATTTGTGCACACCTTTAAATACCTGGGCATCACTTTGGACACTGACCTCACCTATCATGAGCATATACATCAACTATCCAAGGCCCTAAACATCAGGCTAGGGCTCTTGCACCGCTATAAACACTGCCTTACCCCGGATGCCCTTAAACTTGCTATCTCCTCCTCAGTTCTCTCCCTACTTGACCGTGGCCTTCTGACTTTTGGAGGTGCAAGTCCTTCAGCCCTTGATAGTCTTAGACTTGTGCTAAACAAGGCCTGTCATCTGATATTAGGATGTGACAGACTCACCCACACCTGTGTGCTATATAAGGACACAAACTGGCTTAACCTTGATAATAGAATCAATTCCATACTTGTGTCTTAGCTAAAAAGTTACCCTTGGCCTTTCCCTGCATCCTCACCTCCTTACTCACCTTGGACTGTAAAGTTAAACATACCTGGAGCTCTGACACCCTTTGTTTCTCCATCCCTCCCTGTCGCACCACTCAATTTCAAAGATCCTTTTGCTACAGGGCGCCCTTGTGGATGAATAACCTACCCTCCTCCTTGCGTCTTGATCAAAGAATTGGCCACTTCAAAACACACCTTAGGGCCCATCTTCACTCCTCAAGTGACTGTAACTGCATACTGAACTAGTGCCCTGTCCCTCTACTACCGACAATGGCCTCTGGCTTGCCTCTGCATACTCCTCTCTGCCCCACTTTTTCAGGGATGTTAAGTTTTCCAGTCTCCTTTAAACTGTCTCAAACTACGCTTAGATCCTTCATACTAGCCTATACTCTCCAGTTGTAACTTACCTGTCTTTGTCTTAATCACTGTATTTGTATTCTGTAACTGTACTAGCTGTACTTGTGTAATAGATTTGTTATATGTGACGTAGAACCTTTGTAAAGGAGTCTATGACTCAAAGGTATATCTGATTCTTCCGAAATAAATAAATAATGCTTTCCAGCACCTGAGGATCAACAATGAACCCTAGTAGCAACTGAAAAACAGTAGGTCAAGTGAAGTGATCCTCCCCCTGTACAAGGCATGGTTTAGACCTCTCCTGCTGTACAGTGTTCCGTTCTGATCACTGCAGTACAGAAAGGAAATTGAAAAATATTGTGAGGGTCCAGCACAGGGTCACAGAACTAATTAGTGGAATAGAAGGCAATGCAATGAGGAGAGTTTGAAATTATTTACTATGGAAAAGAGAAGGTAGGTTGGTCCAGTGGTGTAGGGGGCTGAGGCGCCGTATGCCTAACCTGCCATCATGCAAGTGATCTGGGTTCGGGAATGGATGCAGGCTACTTGGGGGCTGGCCGGGGAGGGAGGATTGAGCATTCACATAACAGCTCTCCTCCCTTGGAGAGGGGAGGTTAATGTGGCTCAGTGCTTGTTTGACACCTGGAGGTATCCAGGTGGCATTGCAGGTGAGATACACAAGAAACGGGGAGGATCATGCACAGGGCACCAGAGACATCTTTGCAAGGAGGAACGCGCACATCAAGTCCATTGCAAGTTTTGTAAGCCTGGGGCAAAAATCATGGAAAATCCACCCCCCGAACAGCAGGATGACAACTGACCCCTCACAGCCATGCATCAGCAATCAGGCACCCCAGACAGACTTGTGGCATAGGACAACAGAGGGAAGGTAAGTCCTGAAGAAGCCAGATGACTGGGCAGAGGGTCACTCAGAAGGGGATGGTGGTGGCAGATAAGGCAGATAAAATGTATATGGGAAAAAAAAGGAGAAGGCAGAGAGAGGACATAAACATAGTGCTCCAAATACCAAAGAGGATTTATAGAGTTGAGCATACACAGGTATTTGTGCTGCTTCTCTTTCCTAACCCTTCCCATAACTTCCTTATGCTTTTATTTTCTATGCCCCACCCATCTACTTCGCCAGCCTGAATCCCCCCCATGTGCCTGCATTCAGCTGATCAGCACCAAGTATGATTGTTAGCAGGCGGGCACTGTGAAGGGGGTGGGGCAGCTAGGAACTGGGACTACTGCCCCTTCGGCATGAATCAAAGGAAGATGGGGACACCACAACATATGTTTCTTCAGGCTGGGTGGGTTGCCTTAAGACATGTTGGGCTGCAGATGGGGGGGCAAGACTGAGTGCTAGAATTTTACTATACTTCCTGCACTTTCCCTAATATGGATTGGGGTTGGAGCACACTACTGGCCACTGTTAATATTGTGCCCATAGAGGGCACTGGATGGTTGGGCTAAGGAAATGGCTGGATTAGGAAAAACATTAGGGCGTGAGGCAGGGTTAGCAGGATACAGCTTTTTTTTTTATCTGTACTGGGAAGAATGGGGAGCAAAAGGTGTTAGATGCATGGGGGGTCACAGAAGATCATGAACTAACCCATGCCACCTGAGGAAGGACAGAGGTTGTTCCTTGAACTATTTTTTTTTTATTAATTCCCAAATACAAATGCCCTGATTTGTGGAAACTTCTCAAGTTTTGTTTTCATGGAGCCCATTATTTGAGGTATTTGAAAATGAATATTGGTCATGGGTGTATTACTGCTGATCGCCTTCAGTAGTGCAATAAAGACTCCAATAGCAATTAACAGAGTCTACAGCACCATGGAGTAAGCAGTGCTCATGTACTGGGCCATATGGCAAGGAGTCTTCCATATGGGTCTTTCCAGGCAGAAACAAGAGACAAATGCTCTCCTGTTATGAGTACTAGGGATGGGCGGATCTAAAAGTCCTGATCCTCATTATCAGGATCAGGATCCAGGTCAGAGTTCTGATTAGTTCTGATTGGTTCTGATTTAAATCAGAACCTTCATGAACTAATAATAATACCTGAAACCATCACAAATGGACAAGAAAATGATAGAAGGCATCCTTGGGATGGCAGAGAAGGGGAGATATTGCTGATGGGGGATCTGAATATGCCAGATGTTGACTGGACCACCTTTGCTGCAGCCACATCAAAGAGCAGGGCCATTCTCGATGCCCTACAGAGGGCATGCCTCAGACAGCTAGTTTTGGAACCCACTCAGGAGGTAGCAATCTTAGACCTGGTACTCACAAATGGGAACGGAGAGAGGATCTCTGATCTTGAAGTGGGTAGCCATCTGGGAACAAGCGACCACCAAACAGTGTGGTTCACGATAAACTTAGCTGTAGAGTCAAGCAACACAAAAGTGAAGGTACTGGACTTCAGGAGGGCTGATTTTGTCAAAATGGGAGCGTGCCTCAGAAAAGCACTAGCAAACAGGCAAGATGGTGGGGTGGAGCAACAATGGGAAAACATCAAAACCGCCATCACAGAGGCAACAAGCCTTTGTGTGAAGCAAATAAACAAATCAAAATGAAAGAAAAATACTCTATGGTTCTCAAAAGAAGTGGCGGGGAAGGTAAGGGAGAAAAAGATAGCATTCCGGAAGTATAAGGAAACACAGAAGGAGCAGGACAGAGAACTGTACCAGTTAAAACAGAAGGAAGCGGGTAAGGCAGTCAGAATAGCAAAGGTCCAAACTGAGGAAAAGATAGCCTACTCGGTTAAGAAGGGGGATAAAACCTTTTTATAGGTACATCAGGGAGCAAAGAAAGACTAAGGCAGGGATACTGAGGCTGAACAAAGAGGAAGGTGGTTGGGCAGAGAGCGACAGTGAAAAAGCAGGGATACTGAACGAATACTTCTGCTCAGTATTCACAATGGAAAAGCAGGGGGAAATACCTAATCCAGTCAATAGAAGCACTCTGGATGGGGGGGTTGATATTAGTCCTTTCACAGAAGTAAGGGTTCTGAAACAACTCTTAAAACTGAAGGTGGATAAAGCAATGGGGCCTGATGGGATTCACCCAGAATTCTAAAGAACTAAGGAAGAACTAGTAACACCACTTGACTACCCTTTAATAAATCATGGGAGGATGGTGTGGCACCGAGGACTGGAGGTGGGCAGATGTGACTCCCTTCACAAAAGTGGGAGCAAGACAGAGGCAGGAAACTACAGACCTGTCAGTTTGACCTCAGTGGTAGGGAGAATGATGGAATCACTTCTGAAGGAAAGAACTGTTGAGTACTTAGAGGCCAGTGGGGCACAGAACCCAAGGCAGCATGGATTCACAGTGGGAAGGTCATGTCAGACAAATCTAATTGATTTCTTTGACTGGGTGACCAAATCAGTAGACCAGGGAGGGGCTGTGGACATGGCCTACCTAGACTTTAGCAAGGCATTTGACACAGTCCTGCACAAAAGATTAAGAAACAAATTATCCAGCCTGGGAGTGGGTCCCAGGGTGGTAGCCTGGGTAAAACACTGGTTGGACAATAGGACACAGTGGGTAATAGTAAATGGAGTCCTCAGTGAAGAAAGGAGGGTTACTAGTGGGGTACCGCAGGGTTCAGTACTGGGGTCAGTCCTTTTTAATGTCTTTATAAGTGACATTGCAGAGGGACTGGAAGGAAAAGTATGTCTCTTTGCAGATGACACAAAGATCTGCAACAGGGTTGATACACTAGGTGGGGTGGAAAGGTTGAAAACGGACTTGGCAAGGTTGGAGGAATGGTCAAATGTATGGCAGCTTAGATTCAATGCAAAGAAGTGCAAAGTAATGCACCTGGGAAACAAAAACCCAGGGAAGAGTACACAATGGGGGTGAGATACTGACAACAACAAGAATGGAAAGGGACCTGGGGGTAGTCATATCAGACGACCTAAAGGTGGGCTATCAATGTGAGAAGGCAGTAAGGAGGGCTGAGGGGATACTGGGATGCATAGGGAGAGGCATCCCCAGTAGAAAACAGGAAGTTGTTGACCCTCTGTACAGACAGTTGGTAAGACCACATCTGGAGAACTGTGTACAGTTCTGAAGACCCCATCTCCGCAAAGGCATAGACAGGGTGGTGGCTGTCCAGAGAAGGGCAACCAAAATGATGCAGGGTCTGCATCAGAAGACATATGAAGAAAGTCTAAAGGAACTAAAAATGTATAGCCTCAAGGAAAGGAGGGGGACATGATAGAAACTTTCAAATACCTCAAGGGAATCAACAAAGTCCAAGAGGGTAGCATCTTTCAGAAAAAGAGATGTGCAAAAACAAGGGGGCACAATTTGAAGATAGAGGGGGGACACAGAGGTAATGTGAGGAAGTATTTCTTCACAGACAGGGTTGTGGATACATGGAACAGCCTTCCTGAGGAGGTCATAGAGTCAAAAACAGTGGGGAATTCAAGAATGCATGGGACAGACATAAGGCAATTCTAGTGGGGGGTAGGAGGAAGCAGGCTATTGGTTAACTAGGATCTGCAGCTTATCCGTTAGGTAGGGAAATGGGCAGACTAGGTGGGTCAAGCGGTCATTATCTGCTGTCAAATTCTATGTTTCTATGTAACTCCTTTAAAAATAAACCATAAACTGTTGTTCTAACCTGAGTGTGTCAGCCTGTATTTCTAGCTTGAATCTCTTCATTCTTCTGCTCTATCTCCAATTTATTTGATCAGAGAATCCAACTGTCTCGTTTCAAGTACAGGAACAGTATTACTGAGTATAGTCATTTCTAACCCCTTACCTTCTCCAGTGTGCATATCTCCAGCCCCTCCTATGTGCTGAAAATCTTCCTACCCAGTTATGTACATACTTTATCCTATCTGCTAACCCCACCATGCCTAAGTATGCACAGCCAGCTGTGCTCTTCCATCTGCTGATGCCCTTCACATAAGTGCTCGTGATTTCCACCTCTCCCATCTGCTGCCCCCCACCCCACCCCCTACCCTGGCCAAATGTGCACAACTCTTCTCCTTCAATCCTTTAATTTGCTGCCTCCTCCCTGCTTTAGTATGCTCATCCCTGCCTCTTCCATCTGCTGCCCACTTCCTATCCAAGTATGCACAGCTCTGCCTTCTCCTATCTGCTGAAAATTATTCTGCTGCAGTATGGACTCTCCTGTCACTTCAGTCTGCTACCTCTCATCCCACTATGCACACCTCTGCCACTTTAATATTCACCAATATGCACACACCAGTCTGCAGACCCTTTCATCTGCTGACATCTATCCCACCTTATGTGCCCAGCGTTTCCCAGTCAAGTCTGATGAACCCTTCCTCCTGCAGGATGCTGGACACTCTGCCCCCTCCCATCTGCTGAACCCCACTTTGATCCAGTCTGCATAAAGCGTGCATCCCCATTCCCTCTAATCTGCTGCCCCCACAATGCCCAAATCTGCTAATAGGCACAGCACACCCCTAGCTATTCTGCAGACCCTAACCATCCTCAGTCTGGATACCCTGCTCAGTCCCATCTGCAGGCCCCTACCCAGAAGCAGTACTACATGGCACATAACTCCTCCCTATCTATACCCAACCAGTCCTTCCAAAATGTACCCTATGCATCCTGAAATAACTAGATGGGTAGATGAAATAACTAAGCTTTATTGGAGCTTTCCACGCTGCTTGGAGCTCTTTACTGCATGCCTCTTGCACTTACAGTGATTTTAGAGAGATAAAACACATTTGAATATCCTACGTCTGCCACAACAGATTTTCATCACGCTCTCAGCAGATTCTTATTGGTCCATCACTCTCTCACAAATGTTTGGGGAGGATCCTGTATTCCAGGGTCATGAAATGCATTTTGTAGTTGTTTATGGAGGTTATTAAATACTCACGTTAGCTTTTTGTGGAACAATTGATGTCCAGTTTGTAGTTTATGAAATTACCCATAATGTATAATCCTGCCGCCATCGCTACATGCTACAGTTACCAAGCTGCAGCCACTACGATGCCATGCCCACCCCAATGAGTATGCTTCCAGTGTGTGTTGAACACTGACAACTGAAATGCATATAAATTCTTCTGAACTGAAACAGGGCTCTTGATCCCAGGTCACCTGCAAGATTAAATTACAAAAGTGGAAAAATACCCCTACCCACCTTAAAGCCAAAACAGTTTGGAAACCTTCAGATTTTGTTAGGTTTAGTGGCACAGCGACATTTTCTGTTTATTTCTTTCTGCTGAACTCTGCTGCATGTCAGCCCCTTTAGAGAAGTGACTTCAGGATATCAATACCAGATGGGCAAACCTCCAAAATAAGCCACGGCTGGCAGATCCCCAAGGACCACTGTACTTCAAATTGTGAGGCCTTTTGACCAGAAATCTTCACAGTCTTAATGGAGTGTGTCAGTATTCAAGTTATTTGTAACAAAATAAAAGAACATTCATATGGTCCGAGACCCCTTTCTAAACAAAACACAAATGCCTTCACTTCAAGCTATCCTTAGTAAAGGCAGCCAATCATGGCTCAGATTCTCCTTCTCTGACCAACTGATTACAGAAACCAGTGCACTGCCATTTCAGATAATCAAGAGCAGCTTTTTGCTATGACAAAAGCAGACAGCAAATACTGAATATACTGCAACACATATCAACTTTTTGTTCAGCACAATAAAACAGGGTACTTACTGTACATAAAACAGCTGGTGCCGAGAAGTGAGGCTCATGCTTGGCACACTGGAGACCTGGGTTCCTGCTCTTAGCTCAGGATGACTTGGCGGAGGCCAGTAGGGAGGGCAAAGGAACATCCTCGGTACACAAGGCTGCTGGATTGGCTCCCAGTGATGGCCTGTGGAGATGCACTTGGCAGCATAGGTACCCAAATAGCATCACACAACACCCCAAACACTGCAATGTGCATGCCCCATGACAGCTGAGTAGAAGGAGGGTGGGAAGAAAACAGGAAATGCTTGCCTAAGCACACTGGATGATGGCCGACTTTGACCTCTCATAACCCCAGACCCCTCAGTACATACCCTCCTTCAGCTGTCCATCCACACATCGTAAGTAGCTCTTTTCTCTGGTTGCAGTAGTGAGCCTCCCCTTCAAGGCAGAGTTAATCCAGAACAAATGGAGGGACAGAATGCCCGAAAGCCTAGAGGGGTAACTGCCAATAATGGTGAGTTTAGTAAGTAGTGGGGTTACACATGGGACACGAAGAAGGGGGCACCAGGGTGCAAAGAGGAGAAAAAAAGAATAGGAAAATAATTTAGTTTCCTACAGTGCCTTACTTACATACTGTATTCCAATGCACTTTGCAAGCAATGAGTAATTCCTTCAGCAATTAGGTGAGCACTGGAGGCTAAAACAGAAGAGGCCAAGAAAGGCTCAGGATGGTTTAGCCTAGAGAGAAGCACGTCAAGGTTAAAAAGCTAGTGCTGCAATTACAAAAGTTAGGCTGATAGGTACTAGCTATTTACCCATCAACCTAACTAAAGGAATCCTGGCACTTAGCCAAGGGTGTAATTATGGGGGGGCACAACCCCTCAACAATTCAGGTGATCACATCTGTCACCCCAATATTCAGACCCTTACCTTGCTTCTGCTGAGTGCAGTGGGCTAGGAGGGACTCAGGAGCCTGCTGTGCTGGTGAGTGTGTGTTTGCGTTTCACTGGTGAGAGCCACGAGTGAGTGACAGACAGAGCGGTGGGGTGGAGCATTGTTTCACAAACTGGCCTGACCAGAACTGGGAGGAGAAGGACTGAGTTGTGGCAGGAAGGAAGAAAGTGACAGACTGTATTCACCACACCCGGAAGTAGCGTAAACACGTGCCACCACCAATAGCAAGTGAGGAGTTAAGCCGAGTGGGTGGGAGACTGACTGCTGGCATCGAGACAATGGTGATGTGATGATTGGTGCATCCCTTCCCTCCTGTCTGCCTTTCTGCATGCTGCTGTATCTGCCCACCTCATCCATGAGCTGCCTGCTGCCACTTCTGTTGCCCAATGCCTCAAGTTGCCTGTTTCATGTGGGACTCGGGAGTTAGTCAGGCCTGGAGGGTGTCCTTGCCAGATTGAGTGGTGCAGTGGGGCAGGCTCCGCCTGCTGTGAGTGACTGAATTTGGGCCAGTGGGAGCATCAGATCACACTGAGTGAGCTTGTGGAACTGTCTGCCTGGACTCAGAGGCTTGAAAAGTTTGGAACAGAGAGGGGGACAGCAACTGATTACGAGGCAGTGGCTGCAAGCAACAACTAACTGGTAAGACTGAGTTTGCTTACTGGTGGTGCTGCAGTGGTGGGTCATGGGGGGGTGAGTAGTGACTGGGGGGCAGCAACAGCAATACTCATGCCACGGGGGACACCATGCACAAAACTGCTGCAACAAACAGAGGAGGTGGTGGAAGAGAATTCCAGTCTGCTCAGTCGGGGTGGTTCTGAGCTGGCAGGGGCCACACACTATTGACTATTTAATTTGGAGCCAGTCAGGGTCAGGGAGTGCCCGAGAAAAGAAGCCTGCTGCAATCTGCAAGGCATTCTCTCTTCCTGTAGTGTAGTGTGTCTGGACTGGAGTGGGCCAGTGGCTCTACGCCTCTACAAGTGACCACGAGGACAGCAAAACAGCACAATTAGCTTCTCAACTTGAGCTAATATAGCTCTAGTGTGCAAGAAGGTAAGGGTAGGTGGTGTCTAATTTTAATTATTATGTTTATTGCTGGTCTTCTCTATTGTGCTATGTTGGTCCTGTCTAATGTCTGTAGTCAGTCAATGCTGTGCATAGCAGCTCTCCTGTGTGCCACCTGACTCTGACTGAGCCTGATTATGCCTGCTTTGGTAGGGGCTGCTGTGCTGTGCTGGCTGAATGGATGTGGGGGAGGGGGCCGGGCAATTATAGGGTTAACCTAACATGCAACTCCAGTCTTTTCTTCTGTGTTATGTTACCAGAGTTAAAGTAATTTAAAAAAA
Organism: Neoceratodus forsteri; assembly: GCA_016271365.2. Taxonomy (NCBI): domain Eukaryota; kingdom Metazoa; phylum Chordata; order Ceratodontiformes; family Ceratodontidae; genus Neoceratodus; species Neoceratodus forsteri. Next base: position 647,365,621 of record CM057449.1, read on the forward strand.
TCAAACCCTGCAGGTGGGTGGACTGTGGATGAAGTGGTGTGGACACTGCTGGAGAACTTAAAAGGTGTGTGTGGGGGGTATTTTGTTTTTTGTTTTACAAACAAAAGAAAAACTGCCCAGCGTAAGTGTAGCTGTTTCTCCTTCCTGAATATGTCTAAAGCAGCAGTAACTGCTGCTTTAAACACAATAAGGAGGAGCAGCCAGCAGTGACAGCACTAGGGGGTTTAAAACATGGGTTAAATTGGAGACCAACCCATCCTTACCTGAAGGAGGCGGGTGTGGCGGGAGACCATATGGTGACCAGCTTGCCCACCTCTCACCACCTCAGTTGGTCACCAAATGGGAACACATGGAGCACACGTCCAATGTACATTACATAGCAGGCATGCATCTCAAGTATTATACTTGAAGTGCAGACCGAGTACTGTACAGAAAGTGCAGCCTGTGGTACTGTACAGGGACCATGCACCCTGCACAGTACATAGTCCACTCTCCCTGTACAATACAGAGGATGGACATGAAACCTGTACTGTACATTGGATGCATGCTTCATGTCTTCCCATTTGGTGACCGGCCGAGGAGGTGAGAGGTGGGCTGTGCCAGTCAGCGTATAGTCTCCCACAGTATCTTCAGTGCTTTCCCTGTATGTATTAACTTTCAAAGTTATGTTGATAAAAATAATGATATTTTTCCATAGATTATTTATTTTTTGGTGGGTTGCACAGCACTCACGATCCAAGGCTGGTGGAGAGTGAGGTTGTCGTTCCCCACCCCCACCCCAGCCTTGACACAAAATTCTTCCTCTGCACTTAGCCTAGAAACAAGCACTGAAAAATGAAATTTACTCTTCTCAAAACTCAACCTCTCTCATGGCTTGCCTTGATGCAACATGATGCAAAATGGAGGTGAAAATGACAGCTCTGCCCCCAGCCACAGCTCCATGCTATGTTGGGGGAAAGACACTTGCAGCATTCAAACTTGTGTCTCCAGGTTCGCTGCACAGAGCTGCAACACTAGATACCCTGCATATTTGAAGGTCCATCCTGTGCTACTAATCCACACAATTAGAAACATAACAGAATTTGATGGCAGGAGACCGAAGGTCCATCAAGTCTGTCCTTACTATACTACCTCACTCACCGACCTACTGCCCTGGTGGTCTGTATCCCTCTCCCCCATCCCCGCTACCCCACCCCTCAATCTCTTGCTGCTCACCTTGGGGACAATGAGGCCCCTTGCCCTGCCCCAACTGTGTTTAAATCCATTAAAGAGTAGTGTATATACTCGCGTATAAGCCAAGATTTGTTTACCAACGCTGGCATTTTTCGTATCTCGGCTTATACGTGGGTCATGCCAATTATCCAATTTGTGATCAAGTCCATGTTGGTTTCGGCAATGCCCAGTTCAGCACTATAAAGCTCATCCTTGGAACAATACTTACAGTTTGTCTTTATGTGCAGGTGAAATGAGCGTGAAAAGGAAGCGGAGCTCATATGATGCAGCATTCAAGCTGCATGTTGTTGAGTGTGCCGAGGCAACTAATAACTCTGTTGCTGCTCAGCAGTACACGGTCAACAAAAAACAAGTGAAGGAGTGGAGAAAACAGAAACAGGCATTGAGTGAAATGCCTAAGTCTAAACAAGCATGTCGTGGTGACCGTGCAGCCTTTACCTTGTTGGAGGCTGACCTGAACTGCTGGGTATTGCAGTGTCAAGAGAGCGGCTACATTTTAATATGGCTGACAATACGAATGAGGGTGCTACAAATGACAAAGGATCAAAAGTACCACTGTGCAGGTGTGGAGTCCTTCCTAGCATCTGTCGGGTGGTGTTCTAGGGCTAGGTTTATGGAGCCCCACGGGCTGACACTGGCAACGTACAAAGATATAGCAAAAGTTACCGCAAGATCTTGATGTAAAAGTAGATAACTTTCAGTGGTTTGTCTTAAAACTGAGAACCCAACACTCCTATGAGCTCAAACAAATCAGCAACATGGATGAAATACCCAGGATTTTGACTTGCCATCCAACCGAACTGTAAATCCACTTGGTAGCAAAACTGTTCTGGTTCGCACCACTAGCCACGAAAAGACACATTTTACCATTGTTCTGTCCTGTTTAGTAGATGGAACAAAGTTAAAACCCCTTGTGGTGTTTAAAAGAAAAACCCTACCCCAAAAATACTATTCTCGCTGGTATGCTAGTCTGTCCACATCCAAAGGGCTGGATAAATGAGTCCTTTGTGCAACTGTTGCTGCAGAAAGTCTGGCACACATGTCCAGGGGCTCTGTGCTCTAAGCACTCACTTTTGGTGTGGGATATGTTTAGAGTGCATCTCACTGACCCTGTAAAAAAAAGTGCTAAAAAAATAAAAACAGACCTTTGTGCGATACCTGGTCGTCTGACATCAATCCTGCAGCCACTGGACGTCTGTTTGAATAAACTGTTTAAGGATCAGGTGAGAAGGTGGTAGTGGATGTGCTCTGGTACTGAAGGCATGGCGAAAGCCAGTAACTTCAAGAGACCAGAGCTGGATGTTATCTGTGAATGGATTGTCGAGGCTTGGGAATCAATCCCAGAAGACATGGTGAAAAAGTCTTTTTTTGAAGTGTGGGATCAGCAACAGCATGGACGATACACAGGACGATGCACTGTATGAGGAGGATGACGAGGAGACTGAGAGAGCGGAGGGAGCAGCAGATGAGGACGAGGACGAGGAACTGGATATTATTTATTTACTTAGTTTTTGTTGACCGGGTAAGTACACTAGGCAGATGCTGCCTATTTTCAGGCACGACCCAGGGGAAGGGGGATACAAATGAAATGTCAACTGAACTTGAACCAGAGTTAAGTTTATGACCTCAGACATGGTAACTGTGGAATACCTGGTAGAGAATATGAATGCATTGGGGATTTTGGATATTGAATTAGAGGCACTTGAAGAAGAGGATGATGACTGAAATGCTGGCAGTTATGGAGACAGGATCGTGAGTGCAACTTTTTGATGGACTACTGTGTGTTTTCTGTGGCATTAATACTTACAGTACTGATATTCACTACCATATAACTGCACTATATATTCTGCTCTTATTGGCACTTTTTTGGCAAAAAAATAAATACAAAAATACCTTCAGCTTATACGCAGGTCATGTAATTAATTATTCCTGATTTGGACAGCACATTTAGGGAGGTTGGCTTATACGCGGATCGGCTTATCCATGAGTATATATGGTAGATGCCCCCATCACGTCCACTGGCAGTCTGTTCCATGGTTCCACCACCCTCTCAGTGAAGAAGAACTCCTAGGTTTTCTCCTGAATTTGCTCATCAACCTCCAGTTATGCTCCCTAGTGACTGCATCCTTGTTTCTCATAACCAGGTCTTCACTGTTTACCTTGTTTATACCCCAAGAAACTTACAGGTTTCAATCATGTCCACATTCTCCCACCTGGCCTCCTGCCTATACATTTTTAGAGCCGATACTCGTTCCTTGTAGGATCTGCCCTTCTTGTCCTGGATCATCTTGGTGACCCTTCCCTTACTAACTCTAGTCAATATCGTATCTCAGGGGAGGGCTACAGAACTAGACACAGTACTCCAAATGAGGCTTCACCAGGGATCTGCACAGTGGCCAGAATCACCTTGTTTCTCCTAGTATCAAAACCCCTCCCTACACAACCCAGCATCCTTGATGCCTTGCTGTATGCTTTGTTGCATCGACTTGCTGATGGAGTCTCATTATGACCTCCAGATCTCTCTCCTCTTTTGAAGTGGCCAGTCTAACTCCTCCCATCCAGTACTTTGTGCGTGGATTTTGGCTATCTAAGTGCACTTCTTTGCACTTCCCAGGTGAATCGATAAATCATCAATCATGTTTTTGAAAGTCAGCCATGACTAATCATTGTTAATCATCAAATGTTACCATCAGATCATCAAGGAACTCAGGATGCAAGATGAATCGGAGCGAGCCAGGAGGGAGGTGGGATGGATAGTAGGCCGTGGGGGGTGGAGCGTGGTGTACTTGAGTAATAGTGTGCTAGGTTTCTCTGGTTACGGGCTCGGGTGGGTGGACGAAAGCGTTAGGCCCTGTGTCTAGGAGAACGGACCTCGAGGAGTGCTGCTGTGACTGGAAGGGCATTCCAAGGAGCATGGGAGAGTGCAGTCATGACTGGAGAGAACTCAGAGGAGCAGATGGGACCAGAGAGGACTCAGAAGAGCAGACACATGTGGAGAGGGAAGTACTTTACAATTTTTTGTGTATTTAAAAAAGACAAATGAATAAACAAAGACTAACAGAGTAGAGGAAAGTGTCTGCGTATTCTATTGTTTGCACAATCTGGAGTTTGGGAGGGTAGAACCTACTCACGGAGGTGGACTGGTGGGGACTGCAGTGGAACAGGAGGCTTTAATTGTGTGGTCTGTTCTTCTACTTTCGTCTGACAGGAGAGGACTCTGCAGGGAGTAAGGGGAGACACGCTTCCAGGATACAACCAGTTAGAAGGCCTCTGTGTTGGGGATTGGGATGGTTCAGGAGTTAAGGAGGGACTGATTTACTCTCACGAGAGTCAGGGTGGGCCCAAAGCCACCTCTCCCATCCCCCAGCTACTCCACATTTACTAGGGAGGGCTCGTTGCCAGGTGGACAGTACATCCAGGTGCAGCTACTAGCTGGCCCTAGTCATCCCTGTAATTCATGGGTAGATAACAAAAGAAAATAAAACTACAAAAAAATGGAAATATAAACAGGTGATTGTAATTGTGCTAGGTTAGAGCCAAGGGACTCATCTTTACTGTATAAGGCACCGAGTGTAGGGGGATCCAGCACAGAAATTAGGAGTAACAGTACGGACTAGAAAACAATGTGGCACGCTAGCAAAGGTTACTACAGGGGGAGATTAGAGCTGCAGGAGAGAGGTTGGCAGCAGGGGAAGGGGGACTGATTCTGGGGGCAGGAGGAGCGAGGACAACCCAGGATGGGAAGAATAGTGGGTTGCAATGGATGTGGGGTGGCTATCTGGATGGACACATTATGGAAGCTGGGGGGTCCAATTTGGCTCAGGCTGAGGAGACTGGAAGCAAACGTACAGTGGCTAGGAAGGGAGTTAGCAAGGATTGGGGGAAGAAGTAAGGCGACTGGTACGGCATGACCACCCCCTCGGGAGAACAGGAGCTCAGAACCAGTGGAAAGGAAGAGGATAGGAACTGTAAGTAAATACAGAAGCAGCAAAGGGAATGTAGGGATAGCACAACGGGAGAAGCTTAACAGTAGAAGTCCTGGTCCGCATAGGTTCGCCTTTGCTGGCCTTAATGTTGGATGATGAGGGAGGGTCTCCAAGCAGGAGCAGGAGGAAGAGAGCAGTGTAAGCCCAGGGGCAACACTCAGACAGACAGACAATTGGGACAGGGTAGGGGAGCAGGGATAAAGGGAAGGGGTAAAAGGGAAGGCAAGGGGATAAGACAGAGGAAGGAGAAGGGAAATGGGCGACGAGGTAGGGAAGGAGGGTGATGATGAGGGAGAGCACTGGGGGTGTGGGGGCAAGTCAGATGAGGGAAGCAATAGGGAGGGTGCAGGACTAGGGTAGAGGCTGGGGCAAAGCAGAGGGACAAATCAGTCTGTAGGGGAGGGGGCATAGCAGAGGTGGCAGATCATGCCATGAATATGCAGGACAGGGTGGGTTCTGAAAGCAGGTGCAAGGAAGGTAGGATAGTGCGGGGGCACAAAGAAGAGGGGGGGGGGTCTTAGTGCTGGGTGACTCAACCCTGAAAGGAGTCAGATGAAGAAGCAAAGGGGAGCGGCATAGTTGAATATGGGTGGAATTAGTACCCGGACTGACAGCGGATGGGGGGGACAGTGCAAGATGAGGAAGGGAGAAACTGCATATAGTGGTGCACGTGAGTACAAATGACTTGGCAGGTAGCATGGTCGGGTTGGCAAGGGAGAGATTTGAGGACCTGGGGAAATTGTGTGAGGAGGCAGGGAGATCAGTGGCCTTCTCAACAGAGCAAGCACAGAGAGGAAAGGAAGGATAGAGGAGTTCAACACTTGGCTGGGAGAGTGGTGTTGAACCAAAGGGTATGGGCTAGTGGGAGGCTGGGGTAACATCTGGGACAACAGTGACCTGTTCGCAGAGGACAAGTTACATTTGAGTAAGGTGGGGCAGGGGGTATTAAAGCAGAGGCTGGGAGAATACATAGCAACTAAGGTGGATTAAAACTAGGTGTGAGGCAAGGCGAGTGTGAAGCAGGAATGCAGAGCCACCGGAGAGGGGAGCTGAACGAGCTTACCATCCCAAGCTAACAAGGATGGCACCAGGGATGGATCATGGTGGGGTTAAGAATGGACAGAAATGGGGTAAGGAAGAGAAGGGAACAAGTTGGAGGGTCATCTCTCTGAATGCAAGAAGCCTAGGAACAAAGCAGCTGAATTACAGGCTCTCTTGGCAGTGGGGTGGTGGACACTGTGGCCATCACAGAGACTTGGGCCACCCAATACCAGGATTGGACTCTGATGATCCCATGGTATAGGATGTACAGAAAGACAGGGAAAAGGGTGGTGTGTGATTATATAAGGGAGGGGATAAGGTGTGTAAGGGAAGGGGAGGGAGGGTTGATGGAGGCATTATGGATGCAGTTCCAGGATTAAAACAGTAGGACACTTAGGATGACAATAGTGTACAGGCCACCGGCTCAGGCTGAGGACTTGGACAGGGAATTAGCAGAGCAGATCAGGAGGGTCTGTGGGAAGGGAAACACAGTGATCGGGGGGAGGGATTTCAATCTACCAAGAGTAGACTGGAGCACCCAAGCCACCTCGAGTGCAAGGGAACATGTTCTACTGGATGCATTCCAGGACAACTCCTGGCACAAATGGTTAACGAGCCGCACTGCTGGGAAGAACTCTAGAACAAGTACTTTCTAACAGGAGGCTATAAGGGAGCTCGTGTGGAAGACTCACTGGCTGGGAGTGACCATAACCTGGTGTGGTTCATGCTCAACATGGGCAAGGAAGCTGTAGGTACAGGAACCAGGGTGGCTGACTTCAGAAAGGCTGACTTTGTTAAGATGGGGGAAATTTTGGAGAGGCACCTGGCAGGAATTCATCCACACTTGGATGCATGCTAAAAATGGGAAATCATCAAGCTGGGACTGGTGGAGGCTACTGGGTCATGTACCAAGACAAAGAGCAAGCAGGGAAGGGCCAAGATACAAGCTGGTTGAATCGAGAGGACTTGGAAGTGGTGAGGTCAAAAAAAGCAACACTTACGAGGTTCAGGAAATCCAGAAAGGGAGAGGACAGGGAAGTGTTATGTAAGGAAATCCAAAGAGGTAACCAGACTAGTCAGGGTGGCCATGGCTTCCAGAGGACTGAGGTTGGCAAAGGGCATCAAGGATGGGGAAAATGACTTCTTCAGGTACATAAGGGAGAGGAGAAGCTGCAAGGACCAGATAGAGAGGATTAGGAAGAACGGGGGGTGAGTGGAGAAAGGAGTGGAGCAGGAAGAAGCACTAAATGAGTACTTCTGTTCTCTATTCATGGAAGAGAAGGATGGGCAGCTACCTCAGGGGATGAGGAAGGTGGGAATGGGGGGAGGGGGTGACAGATGAGGTGATTACAAAGAGCAGGATGCTGGAGGGTCTGAAGGGTCTGAGGGCGGATAAGGCACCAGGACCAGATGGCATTCACCCTAGGATGCTGAAAGGACTGGCGGAGGTCTTGCGGGGCCACTGGCTGACCTGTTCAATATCTCCCTGGACACAGGATGTGTACTACAGGACTGGAGGATGGCTCATGTGGTGCCCCTTCGGAAAAGTGGCCCAAAGGATGAACCAGGCAATTACAGACCAGTAAGCCTCACATCAATTGTAGGGAAGCTAATGGAGACAATCCTGAAGAGAGGCTGGTGACCTTTTGGAAGACAATAGACTCCAGGACAGTCAGCAACTTGGGTCCATCTCAGGAGATCCTGCCAGACCAACCTAGTTGAGTATTATGACTGAGTGATGAGGTACTAGACAGGGGCCATGCAGTGGATGTCCTGTATTTGTACTTCAGCAAGGCCTTTGATTTAGTGCTTATGGGCAGTTTGGGGGAAAGTTGGAGTATGTGGGGGCGGGGACAAAGATGGTGAACTGGATCATGAACTGGCTGAAGGGGAGGCAGCAAAGAATGGCGGTGGGGGGAACTCTCATCCCCAAGGTCTGTGACTAGCAGGATTCCTCAGGGCTCGGTACTGGACCCAGTGCTGTTTGGGATTTACAAATCGGTTTTTCACATGGCATCAGGAGTAAGATCAGTCTGTTTGCTGATGATACCAAGATGGGGGCAGTGGTGGACAACATAGTAGGGTGGCAAGGGCTACAGTATGTCCTTACTAAACTGGAGGAGTGGACAGAAACATAGCAGTTGGGATTCACTGCTAAGAAGTGCAAGGTACTGCACAGAGCAAGGAACCCTGGGAGGAGCTACTAGCTGGGAGGGGTTCAGTTAGCTACCACCGAGGAGGAAAAGGATCTAGAGGTGGTTATAATGGGGAATATGAACAACTCAGCTCTGTGCAGGAAGGCAGCAGCTAAAGTCAACAGGATGCTGTGGTGCATTGCAAGAGGAATCTCCTCCAGAAGGAGGGAGGTGATCCTGCCTCTGTACAGGTCACTGGTCAGACTACACCTGGAGTACTGCGTACAGTACTGGCACCCATTTTTGAAGAAGGATGTCAGATTACTGGAAGGGGTACAGTGCAGGACAACAAAGATGATCCAGGGTTTGGAGGACAGACCCTACGAGGACACAGAAAGGGATCTTGGGGTTATCATCTCTGATGACCTCAAGGTAGGGAAACAGAGTGACAAGGCAGCAGGTAAATCAAATAGGATGCTGGGATGCATAGGTAGGGGCATCACCAGCAGGAAAAGGAGGTCATGATTCCACTATACAAGACATTAGTGAGGCCCCCACCTGGAGTACAGTGTACAGTTCTGGAGACCTTACCTACATAAGGACATAGACAGGGCAGAGAAGGTTCAGAGGAGGGCAACAAAGATGGTACATGGATTGCATTACAAGTCCTATGAGGACAGGTTGAAGGAATTGAATATGTACTCCCTGGAGGAGAGGAGGGAGAGAGGGGACATGATAGAGACATACAAGTATCTTACAGGGAGAAACAGGGTGCAAGAATACACTATTTTTAAGTGAAAAAGATGTTTCAGGACTAGAGGGCATGGTATGAAGTTGGAGGGAGGATGATTCAGAGGAAATGTGAGGAAGAATTTCTTCACAGAACAGGTGGTGGACAAGTGGAACACCCTGCCTGAGGAAGTGGTGGGGGTTGAAACAATCATGGGATTTAAGAATGCATGGGATAGACATAAAGGAATTCTGGAGGTCAGGGGTAAGGGGCAACAGAGTTCTAGGAAAACATAAACTGAAGTTACAAACTCAAATGGGCAGACTAGGTGGGCCATAGGCCCTTATCTGCAGACACTGTCTATGTATCTATGTATCTATGACAAGCTGAGAGAGTTGAATATGTACTCACTAGAGGAGAGAAGGGATTGGGGGGATATGACTGAGACCTTTAAATACATGATAGGGATAAACAAGACAGGTACAGAAGAGGTATTTAAGTTGAGGAGGGGGAGGGACACAAGAGGGCATGGTCTCAGATTGGAGGGAGGAAGATATAGAGAGAGATGAGGAGACATTCTTTCATAGAGAGGGTGGTGGCTAAATGGAACATTACCTGAGGTGGTATCCTGTGGACAGTGGGCAGTTTAAAAGGGGATGGGATAGGGTGGGGGGTAAGCGTGAGGCGGGATGGGGCAGCTGCAATGTTGGGGGGCTAGTTGCACATTTGAGCAGACTTGATAGACCATGAGGCCTGTTTCTGCTAGCAGATTCATATGTTCATATGATCATATGATCAGCTAGATCATGATGTAATCATAAAACATGCAACTTTCAAATCACCAACTGATGAGTATTATGTTTCTAAGCTTAAATCAACATGATGATTTTGATGATTTGTGGATGATCAAAGTGATAATTATTGATGCTCACTGATGATTATATTAGTTCTGTATTATAGGACTGCAGGTTACATGAGTATGTAATAAAGTTTCATATGTTACTAAAAAATAAAAATATGAATGTCAAACATCGGCAGGAGCAATTTAAGTGTAATGTAAATCATGTGATGTCAAGTTTTAATTTTATAGGAAGCTATCATGCAATCATAGGTTATAGTACACATATTTGCATGGCTAATTTAAAGCACAATTTATTGACCAAAACAATGGTAATTTCTATTTCTAAAATAATTTTGCATTGACAGTATTAGTTTGCAGACTGTTAGGAAAGGTTTTGAGCACAAACCAGGTACTTCCAGGAATTCACAACAACCATATAAGTTGCCACATAATGAACCTATACAAACCAATTTGACACGTAATAACACTAGTAAGAATGAGGTGTCAGGTGTATCGGTAATTAAAAGTAGTGTGTTTGTATAGAATATTTATCATAACTGATTATTCCAATTAAGACATCTAAACAGATGACCATATAAATTCCAAAACACAGAAAAACTTTTTGTTGTACTATTGACTATGATAATATGAGATTATGATTAATCACAATCACCATTTTTATAACATCATGGATTTTATTTGGCAGCCATTTAATGTTTATGTTTCATCATTGTTAATCATGATCACAATGATGGTTTCTGAAGCTTGAACATGATCTTTGCACATAATTGATAATGGTCATATATGATACATCATTACAAAATCAGGGTGCAATAGGCAGTGGACCTACTGGGGGACCTGTATGGTAGGTGATGTGTTTGTCCAGTGTCTGCATTGAGTTATATATGCAATAAATTTATTGCATTAATGTGACATTTTGATCTCAGTGATTTTGTTTTTGCTTTGGTTTGTACCGCTACCAGACATTTCTACTTGTTTAGGGGCAGCCACCCTCTGTGGTAAGACCTGCTATCCTGCACTGTTAGCACTAGCCCTCTCTTGGTTGTATGACCCCAATGGTACCCCAGTTGTGACCTCTCTAACCTCTGAATGTTCCCCATTTAATACCACCCTTTGGATCCTTCCTCCTGGCCAATTTTCTACTCACCTTGTTAACTTTGCCCCAACCCTGAGATCCCCCAATTTCTTGCTAAGCCTTCTTTGGGGTACAAAGTCAAAGACCTTACTGACTCTAGATACAGCACATTAATTGCCTGGCCCTCGTACACTTCCCTCATCACAAGTCAAAAACTCAATGAGGTTTGTCTGGCACTACTTACTCTTCATAGTGCCATGCTAATGTCTGTCTTAATGCCCACATTTTACCTAGAGGATGCACAGTAGACTATGACCAGGCTTGAGAGTGTTGTCAGGCTTTTGTGAATAGCCCTACAGGTCATTTGCATGGTGGCCCCACACCATTTCCCAACTACTTGAAAAGATGTGTGTGAGTGCTTAGGAAGGGGTTGCCACCCCTTGCTGAGCAAAGTTCCATGTGGCTGCAACATGGTCAGTGCTGTCAAATAGATGCCATGACCATGGCAACCAACTGCAACACAGAATAGGGCCCCATTATCTGAAAATAAAAAATGCAGCTAAACTGAGAACATCATTCAAATCTGTCAGAAGTAGGATAGACTAGGGAAGGACTCTGTATGATGGAAGGTGAAGGGACAGCAGACAAAAAGGTGAGGAGGTAAAGAACGACGTTATGTAGGACAAACTGTGAATGAACTGTAAAAAGGTTTGTAGTTTTGCTGCCTAGCATGGATTCAGATAAACTGACGGAACATTTGAAGACCAGTGTAGATGCAGGGGACAGAAGAGAGTCGTCCATCTCAGTTTGTTTTAATGAGACTGCACATACCCACCAGTTTCAGGTAGTTGAGAAGAGAGACCAACATCGTTCTTTTAGGCTGCATTACGCCCTTGAAGAGTGAGAGACTACAACTCATTACCATGCAATTTAAATTATCGGAGGCTTTCATTTAAGAATTTTAAAGTACTGTTGTGTGAGACACTAAGTAAGACCTAATACAAATGTGAACATTGGTGTAAAATAATATTTAAGACAAACAATGTGATGTTTAACTGAATTCTGACTGTTCCTGTTGTCATAACAGAACACTCTTGGAACAGAGCTTAATTTTTACCACAAGCGTTCTCTTCCTAGTTGAATAAAATACCTTATACTAAATAAATAAATACAATATCCCCTTAAAAAGTGATGCTAAAAGAAATACTAACCTTGTATGGTAACTAACCTACTTTGATGATCTCCATATGTCTAAGCCAATAAGATTCTTTTTTATTTCTTTAAGAAAAGTAGTATCCATGGTAACATAACAAAATCATTAAATCGATTTTTTTTCCAAGTCTGTTCGCTTGTTGTTGTTGTTGTCAAATGACTGTCTTTTTAACCTTCCTTGACACAGTTCTAATTAGCTTTCTGCCTGGCATCACTGCCTGTAGATAAGTCTCAGGGGAACCAGGCCTCCACCTCAGCACCATCTGAACCTCACATTCCAATTGGTCTGCCACCTTTAATTGGCTCTGCAGATGCTGTGCCTAACCTTAGCCTCCCAGGACACCAGCAGCACAGCTCAGCCAAGAGAATTCAATTGTTTAACGGAAGGCTTCAACACAATAATTTGATGTTATATCCATCCTTCATTTCAGTCCTTAAAATGAGGTCCATTTCATTCATCTATGGCATTTGCACAAGTAAAGTAAAAGTTACCAAGGTGCTTTTTAAGGAACTGCTCTGACATCACCTCTACCATACACCCAATACATAAAACATTATAATGACACTGATCATGTTCACATGTAAATGGAAAGCACCTAAATGACAGCTAAGTCCCAGCATTCTCAATATCTTATGCGCTGCTTGGTGAAGCACTCTGAGAAAAGTGTATATGAAAGACACTTTATCAGACCAAATTTCACTCATCCTTAACGCATGATTTCAAAATATACAATTTATTACATCATTATACAAAAAATCTTTATTATTTCCCAATTAAGTGCCTTCTTTACACTAAAAAAGTGAGCCTTCACTCAAATGAAGGATATGGTGAATAGGTAGACAAGGTATGTCTCCAATTGAGCTGTCTGACACACCTTGCCTGCATCTCTATGCACTGTGCATTCTGACTGAACTTCTCTGTACTGCATGGCTGACCTAACGAAAACAGTGTGTACTGGAGTCCTATTGTTACCAGTCGTAGATAGTCAAGTGGCATAAAAACTAAAATTCAGGCCGACTCCATTGTGCTGGGCAATGGGGGATCACTTGGCACACTGGTGACCTGGGTTCACACCCAAGCCCAGGATGACAGAAGCAGAAGCTGGCAGGGAGAGTTCAGAGAGTCCCTGGGACACTCACCTCCCTGGTGGTGGTGGTGGTGGGGGGTTCGAAACTGCACCACTCTTGAGTGGCTCCTGGTGGCCTATAGGCAGCGACAAGTGCGGGGCCAGCCAGGATGCCGCAAGGTGTGGCTATACTGGAAGGGAGGGCAGCAAATCAAAATATGGCAGCCTGGCTAACCAGATGATGGTGCCTCCCCATGAGTCTTGAAGCCTGTAGGTATCCGTGCTGTACCCACGCTATGCCCGGTGAGGAATGGAGTGCCCACTGGGCAAGTCTCCCTTCCTGGTTTGTTACCCCAGGAGGGGGGCCCCCCAATGAAGGGATATGTCAAGTCGACTGGGGCACCGGCAGCAATGGAGGCAGTGAGACGGCAATGGGGGAAGTTGGTGGCAGTGGGGCCTTGGCTACCAGAGGGAATGGCTGGCCAAGAGGGCTGCGGGGATAAAAAGATTAAGCTAAAAAAGAAACAAAACACTAAAATTCACACATCAGGTCCACAGTTTACCACTTCACAAACAGAGTTCCATATTCCCAGAAAACAGTATTCAGAAACCTGCTTCTGCTAGCACTTTCACTATGTTGCAGAACAAAATGCCAAGCTCTCTCTTCACAGGCAATACCATAACTTGTATTCAGAATTATTCTTCCTGGATTCATGACCACATGACTTGTACAGGGCCTAGTCATAACTGAAGCCTCAGGTACTCTCAGTATCCTCACCCAAAGACAGTGTTTAAGAATGTGCTCTAAAAATAACATTTCAGTTAAGACCACAGAGGCTTCATGCATGTCCCTCTGCACTGCGGAGGCTATGAGATTAAATCCCAGCTTTTCCAATTGGGCTCATCTGCCTCAAGACCCTTTAATAACTCATTAATTCTGTGAAGCAGGTGTGGAAAAAGCTCCTGACTTCTTTAAGAAGATCAAAAAATCAATAAAGCCAATACAGATGCAGCCCCCCCACACGCACACACACCCTTGAAAGTAATGGAAAAAGACCATCTGCACGTTTCTTTACAGTGCTCTGCATTTTCCCCTTTTTATTTCTGCTTCCATTTCTGCAGGGAGAAGTCCTCTGACCTTTGCTCTAGGGTCTTTGCTTAAGTTAAAAGAACATTTTTTGAGGCACTGGTATTGATCTTAAAATTAACAGAAGCTGGAAGTTTCCATGGAACTGTATTTTCTGTGGGTGAATTTACAGGGACATCAAAACACGGTAAGTTCAGATGATGGGAGAAGAGCACGCAGTCCTTTAAGGCCAACCCCATCATGTCCATTGCTTCACCTGAATAGGAGAATGGTTTTCTCCTGTACTGTACAATCCTCCTCTTCATTACAAATAATGTTTCCAGCTACTTTTTCTCGCAAAAAGAAAATAAATAAAATGCCTACAGTTGGCTTCTACTTGAGTCATGGGCTGAGACTGCGATATGTTTAATATCCTGGGTGAAGACAAGTCTTAGTTCTTTTTCTCAACTGGGGGTCTGTGGGTGGTGCAAACACTCACACCCTCCTTGAGGTTTCCTTTTTCTCCCAACCCCCCAGTCTCAATATCAGGGTCACAGCAACTGCATTTTTACCTGTGGCAGGGAGAGGCTGCTTTCAAGCAGGTGACAATGTTGCTGCATGGTAGGACTGAAAGGTATGACTGCTAGGCAGCCTCCCCTGCCTTCCTAGTACATCACCTCCATTACTCTTCTATCCCAGCAGAAGTGGGGGACCAGCGTCCACATGCCAACTCAGGTCTCTGAGGTGACAGAGCAAAAAGGTATGCCTCTCCAAGGTCTTTAAGATGCAAAATTGTTCCTGAGCTTTAGCATGTGCCGGCTTCTTTTTTTTTTTAATTTCTTTATGGATCTCTAGCCAATGTGGAGATGTATCCTATACCTGCCCCATAGCACACATAATCCTCCGGCATTGCCTAAGCTACCCAGTCTGGGAGGGCCATAACTTATCCTCACAGTGGGGCTCTCCTAAGGGAGACAGAATCACTCTGTGGCCCTGGATGAGACTTTCAACAGCATCTTTCAGGAGAGAGGATGTCGCATTCCCTGGGCTTCATTCTGCTCCTGCCGGGAAAGATTTTTCCTTGTAGTGTCCCCACGGAGGTGTGGTCAAGAAATGACGTCAAGCAAGCAGCTATACGTGCTGTCACACATGGTGTGCCAATATCCACCAGCACTCCCCCCCCCCACTCTTGTGTTATCTGACCATTGAGGCCCTAACCTCCACTAAAGGCACCCTGATGCCAGGTGCCACAGCCCCCTCTCCCCAGAGGAGGAGGAGGAATGCAGTTCAGTGGATGCTCATCCTACTTCCCTCCAGCCAGCCCGCTCCCGAACCTGGATCATAAGCATCACAAGCAGCAGTGCCACAGCTGCATCAGTGGGTTGGCTGCCTGCTTCTTTCTGACACTGCTAGACTTGAACAGATGGCTGGCATCTACTTTCCACTCTCACTCAAAATCTCATACTCTTATAAGGGACCCCACACATCTCCTATTTACCAAAGTATAAAGAACTAATACTAATACCCACTTTTTTTTTCCAAGGCTGGCCATCCCCACACACCCTCTTCCTCCAAGTCAATTATTTGTCCATCCCAATACCCTCCCCACCCCTCAAAAAAACGTGCTTGCTGAGCTTGTAAATCAGTAGTTTGCGTGGACTGTTATCAAAAAGCTGTCCAAACATCTCGATATCGTAAATGTGGTGAAGTGCCCTTGTTCAGTATTTGTAGAACTCTAGATTAGTCAGACACTGTCTTCTTTCTGCAGTTTCAGTGCAGCAAGGCACAACTACACCAGTCACCTCTTGACTTCATATGAGCTTACTGTTCCCCCACAGAGCTCATCCTACTCAAACGTTCCACACCAGTGACCTCAAGTTTGCCACCCAAACTATAAAAAAGGACCCTGCACTTTCAGAGTTTTGTGACATTGTTTTCAGCAGTATTCTGATTCAGATGTCTCCTTGTAACGATCACACTCTGCAATAATATCAGCAACTTTTAATGGTTCCAAATTTTAAATGTTATGAGTGCAATTTTAAAGAGAAGACATGAAATTATTTCTTACTGGCAGCTATACATGTTTCCATTCTTAGAAACTATACTAATTCCCCAAATGATCCATATTTAACTGTACATGACTATAAGGTCATGTGAAAAATCGCAGCCTAATTGTTTTGATTTTATAAGCAGCATTATAACATGGGCACTTACCTTTCTGTGAGTTGATTGGTGGAGATGCAGCAGGTGACCATTTATTAATCTCTGTTACCTGCACGGTATCTGTGTATGGTAAACAGTCCCCTGAAATAGAGATCAAGCAGCACACCAAACTACTTATTCCAGGCTCTGTATCATTGTGAAAGGCAGCCACTGTTTATGCACCCAAGTGAGTCTGCCCACCCACCTACCCACCCAGTGGACCTTGAAGGTCCTAGCAAGAGAAAATATCCCCACTGTAAGACACCGAGCGGAACGTTTGCTTTTCCACCTGGCCAGTCACTGTGTAGCCGACCACAAGGTCGGTGGACTTCCCTGCGGCCTCATGCCTCACAACACACCCAGGGTGTTGATTAATCCCCCAGTAACCGTACACCCTGTCATGGCTTATTGCTTATTTCTTATATAGTTTTCTTCATAGAACCAATGAGCTGGAGTTTTAACTATGCTACGGTTTGTGTACAGAACTGTAAGCAGGGCTGCAACAGGTCAACAGCTCATGCTTAGCATTTTGTTATGCGTAAATGTTGTCTTCAAGATGTCTCTTCACTAATCAAGAATGTCATCTTGAGTTACCTCTATGTTTGAGAACTGTGAAATGAAGCTGAGCAGTTTTGGAACGCAAAGATGCCTTGAGATGATACCCTTGATTTTCCAAGAGATATCTCGAAACTATCATTCACACTTTATCAAGCATTTCTTTTTTCCCCCCATAGCCTTTTCATACCCCATTTACTTCAAATCACACCTCCATCTCTCATTAATCAGCTCCAACCCCTTAAATTACTGTGAGGCACTTCATGTCCTCCCTCACCCTTGGCTCAAGAAATTGAATATTGTCTGCATTTAATCCCTACCCATGGCCTGAAAGGTCTGGAAGAGCTGTCACCATTTAGCTATTCACTCTGCAAATAATGAAGTTCTTATATTGGGAGACGTTAATATAAACTGGCTGGGAAAACTCAAATGACACCCCTGACTAAACTTCAGAATTTCAACCTACATCAGCTCATCTCTGTACCTGCTCATACCGTGCCTCATTCAAACACCAGCACCTTGTGGACAGGATCATGACCAACCACCCCAAAAACATTGTTGATGTTGGAGTCCTAGCTGATGCCATCTCTGACCACTCCCCCAGTTTCTGTGTCTGGAGTAAAGGCCGGCTGGATCCGATGAAGTCACGCTTCATTACTTTCCATAATCATGCAAACTTTGACCTGGAGACCTTCCTGTCTGACATTGCCTGCATTGACTGGGACTTTCTCTATAGCTCTTCGGATGTTCAGACTGCTCTAAATATTATCTTGTCCAAATTCTTAGCCTTACAAGAATTCCACCATCAACTTGTGATTAGGCAGGTTAGAAATAGACAGACCCGCTGGTTAAAGTCTGACCTATTATCTAAATTACAGCAGCGGGACAAGGCATAGAAACATAGACTTTGATGGCAGATAAGGACCACTTGGCCCACCCAGTCTGCCCATTTCCCTACCTATTGGATAAGCTGCAGATTCTAGTTAACCAACAGCCTACTTCCTGCAACCCCCCACTATAATTGCCTTATGTCTGTTCCATGCATGTTTGAATTCACCCACTGTTTTAGACCCCACAACCTCTCCAGAAAGGTGGTTCCATGCATCCACCACTCCCTCCATGAAAAAGAATTTCCTCACATTACCCCTGAGCCGTCCCCCCTCTAACTTTAAATTGTGCCCCCTTGTTCTTACACATCTCTTTTTCTGAAAGATGCTACCCTCCTGGACTTTGCTGATTCCCTTGAGGTACTTAAAAGTTTCTATCATGTCCCCCCTGTCCCTCCTTTCATCAAGGGTATACATATTAAGCTCTTTCAGTCTCTCTTCGTATGGTTTCTGATGTGGACCCTGCACCATTTTAGTTGCCCTCTTCTGGACTGCTTCCATCCTGTCTATGTCTTTGCGTAGATGAGGTCTCCAAAACTGCACGCAGTACTCCAGATGGGGTCTCACCAACTGTCTGTACAGAGAGGATAACCAATTCCCTTTTCTACTTGTGATGCCCTCCCTATGCATCCCAGTATCCCCTGGCTCTCCTTACTGACTTCTCACATTGCTTACCCACCTTAGGTCACCTGATATGACTACACCCAGATCCCTTTCCATTATTGTTGCTAGTACCTCCCTGCTACTGTGTACTCTTCTTCTGGATTTTATTTCCCAGGTGTATTACTTTGCACTTCTTTGCATTGAATCTAAGTTGCCATATGTCTGACCATTCCTCCAACCTTGCCAAGTCCCTTCTCATCCTTTCTACCCCCCCTTGTGTATCAACTCTGTTACAGATCTTTGTGTCATCTGCAAAGAGGCATGCCTTTCCTTCCAGACCCTCTGCAATGTCACCTATAAAGTCGTTAAAGAGGACTGGACCTAGTACTGAGCGCTGAGGTACTCCACTAGGCATGGCATCATTACAAGAAATCTTGTTCTCCTGCTGACTTTAATTCCTACAGAGCTTAGAGAAATGCCTGTCAGAAGGAAATCAAACAAGTTAAAAGTTCATACTGCAGAGACCTTCTAACTGACTCCCAGGAGGACCCAAAAAAATTTTGGTCCCCTATCAAATTCTTTCTTGGATCTAGCCAGCCCACTATCCTGAATAATATGTCTCTCAACGGCATCCACTGCAACAATCCCCTCCCAATTGCTAATTTCTTTAATGGGTAATTTGCTGACCTTAATTTTTACACCACCACCTTAACATAGAAATATAGAAACATAGAAACATAGAAACATAGAAATTGACGGCAGATAAGAACCGCTTGGACCACCCAGTCTGCCCATTTCCCTACATAATGGATAAGCTGCAGATCCTAGTTAACCAACAGCCTCCTTCTTTCTACCCCAACCCCCTAGAATTGCCTTATGACTGTCCCATGCATGCTTGAATTCAACCACTGTTTTTGACTCCACACCTCCTCCGGAAGGCTGTACCATGCATCCACAGCCCACTCTGTGAAAACATATTTCCTTACATTGCCTCTGAGCCACCCCCCCATCTTCAAATTGTGCCCCCTTGTTCTTGCACACCTCTTTTTTTGAAAGATGCTACCCTCTTGGACTTTGTTGATTCCTTGAGGTACATGGAAAGTTTCTAACATGTCCCCATCTCCCTCCTTTCTCGAGAGGCTACATATTAAGCTCCTTTAGTCTCTCTTCATATGTCTTCTGGTACAGACCCTGCACCATTTTGTTGCCCTCCTCTGGACAGCTTCCATCCTGTCTATGTCCTTGGGAGATTGGGTCTCCAGAACTGCGCAGTACTCAGATGGGGTCTCACCAGCTGTCTATACAGAGGCATAACAACTTCCTGTTTTCTACTGGTGATGCCTCCCTATGCATCCCAGTACCCCCAGCCCTCCTTACTGCCCTCTCACATTGCTTGCCCACCTTTAAGTCATCTGATATGACTACCCCAGGTCCCTTTCCATTTTTGTTGTTAGTATCTCACCCCCCATTGTGTACTCTTCCCCTGGGTTTTTGTTTCCCAGGTGTATTACCTTACACTTCTTAGCATTGAATCTAAGCTGCCAAACATTTGACCATTCCTCTAACCTTGCCAAGTCCCTTCTCATCCTTTCCACTCCACCTTGTGCATCAACTCTGTTGCAGATCTTTGTGCCATCTGCAAAGAGACATACTATTCCTTCCAGTCCCTCTGCAACGTCGCTTATAAAGACATTAAAGAGGACCGGTCCTAATACTGAACCCTACGGTACCTCACTAATAACCTCCCTTTCTTCAGAGTGGACTCCATTTACTATTACCCTCTGTGTCCTATTCTCCAGCCAATTCTTTACCCAGGCTATCATCTTGAGACCCACTCCCAGGCTGGCTAACTTGTATATTAATCTTTTGTGTGGGACTGTGTCAAATGCCTTGCTAAAGTCTAGGTAGGCCATGTCCATAGCCCCTCCCTGATCTACTACTTTGGTCACCCCGTCAAAGAAATCTATTAGATTCATCTGGCATGACCTTCCTACTGTTAATCCATGCTGCCTTGGGTCCTGTTCCCCTCTGGCCTCTAGGTACTCAACAATTCTTTCCTTCATAAGTGATTCCATCATTTTCCCTATCACTGAGGTTAAACTAACAGGTCTTCACTTCCCCATCAAACCCCATCTCTCCAGGAAATACCACAGGACCCACTCTCCATTTCAAGTCTATCTGAAAAAGTGAGTGACTCCTTAGCAACATCTCAGAACTCACAGCAGTTGGGTCTGATAACTTGGAACTTAAGCTCCTAAGATTGGCTGCCCCTTACATAGCTGCTCCCCTGGCTAAGATTTTTACCCTCTCTCTGTGTAACTGCACTGTCCCAGAGATCTGGAAAACAGCAAGAATTACCCCAGTATTTAAAAAAGGAGACCCGCTTGACCCATCTAATTACAGACCCATTGCCATACTTTCTGTCCTCAGTAAAATTCTTGAGAAACTTGTGGCCACCCAAACTATTGCATATCTCCTGAAACATGACCTCCTAACAGACGCTCAACATGGTTTCCGCAAGGGACATAATACCACAACTGCCCTACAAAAACTTTCGTCTGACACCCTAGTGGCTATGGACTCTGGTAAGCTCACTAGGGCAATTTTTATTGACATGACCAAAGCATTTGATCTAGTTGACCATTCCATCCTAGCTGCTACCCTAAACTCTCTAGGTTTCTCATCAAACGTTGTAAAATGGTTTGACAGCTATCTGACAGATAAGTCCCAATATGTGAAATTTAACTCCACTCTCTCTGACAAGGTCACCATAAACATTGGTGTACCCCAAGGGTCTATCTTAGGTCCTCTGCTTTTCTCCATTTTCATCAATAGTATTACCACTAATCTACTTTGTACTTCCTCCTTATTTTATGCGGATGACACTGTTCTATATTCAAGCTCAAACAGTATTGAGGACATAAACTCTAAACTCTCTCACGATTATCAAGTTATCCAGCTGTGATTTACAAATCACAAACTTGTACTAAACAAAACAAAGATCCAAGCTATGCTATTTGGCTCCAGTCTCAAACTAAAACACCCCCAAGCTCAACTTAATGTGTCCTCCCTTGATGGAACAGCTGTTGGGGTGGTAACTTCATTTAAATAGCTAGGGGTCACCCTTGACCCATCCCTGAGTTTTGACCTCCATATTCAATCTACCTGTAAGCAGGTAAACTCCAAGCTTGGGCTTGCCTACCGGACTAGTTATGCTCTCACTCCCTCAGCTAGACTTGCTATTGCCCGTGGTATATTACTTCCCTCTCTCACTTACGGGGTTGCTACATATGCGGCAGCCAGCAGCTCGTGTCTTCGAAAGTGGGATGTTACTTATAATAACATCTGTCGTTTTGCCTCCAGCTCCCACGGCTGAAACATCCCTGCCTTCTCTACTCAGATCTTGGATGGCTCTGCCTAAATAACTAAAGTTCTTGCACTCGGGTCCATCACTGATAACATTATCAGATCTCATACTCCCAAACCTCTGGCCTGTCTCCTTCCCTACCAGAAACCAATTATGCTTACGCCTGCAAAAATGTGCCTGTCCTTATCCCGAGACATCATACAAAAAAAGTAGTAGTGCCTTTGCCTATCATGCACCCCAATTCTGGAATTCACTCCCTCTAACACTTCGTCAATCTACTTCCCATATCTCCTTTAGGAGAGAACTTAGACACCATCTCTTCTCATCCCACATATGCTCCTGTTTTAAACCACCTTAGTCCTTACTCTCTAAACCCTCCCCCTTCGCTGTCATCACCGTGGGTGCTGGGGTCTACCCCACCTGGCACACTTCTCTTTGCTTCATTTCCTATTTCTTACTTTCTCATCTATTTTCCCCGTCCCTCTCCAGCATAAACATTGTTACTCCCGCTCTTCAAACTCTATATCCCTCATTGTCTACAGCACTGGCACTGCTGCCTCCCTAGTCCTCTCGCCTCTCTCTCTAGCTTCATCTCATTCTATTTCTGCCAAACTGGTATCACTCCTTAGCACTTTATACCACTTTTTAAATGAGCGTCTGTATGTTTTAATTTGCCTGATTTGTTGCCTTATGTAACCTAAATATTGTATTTTGTTGTTTGTTGGTTTTTGCTACCTAAAATTCTTTATCAAAATTACCAGTGTTATACTCTAATATCTACATGTAACTGGGTTTTGTATTCATGATTGTTTCTCTTTGAAGTTTGTCTCTGTACTCTCCAGGGTCATGCCTGAAAATATAGTCTTTCTGGCTAGTGTACCTTATCCGGTAAACAAAACTAAATAAATACCTGCATAGTTGCAAGTAGGTGACGTGGAGACAAAGATCAGCTGAGAGGGTGGGTAGAGTTAGTGGCAGAGCAGATCATGACAGTACTGCACAAGGGATCATCATGTTACCATAAAGTCAGGATTAGATCCATATATTATCTAAATATTGTGTTAACCTGGCGGATTAAGCTCTGAATTTAACACACATTTACCAAATACCTTAAATCTTCCTAAGGATAAAACAAATAACTGACCTATTCAGACTGCTGCTGTAATTTCATTTTGAACTGAATTATTTTTTTTCTATTTAAAAGTTGCATACAATACAGGCTAAGCTCTATGAAAAGCAAGTCTCTTTTACAGAACATCCCAAACAATAATGGTAACAAGACAACATAAAATAATATACACAGAATCAACTAACAATAATTACAAACGGATTGTTCCTGCAGCAACAATCTTTTCAAAATGTTTTAAAAATATCAAAGGTGGATGAATTTCTAAGCTGAGGAGACAAGTTATTCCAAGAAAATTGAGCTGCATGTGAGACACCTGCTTTCCCAAATTGTGTATGGAACTCTGGCAAAAAAAAAAAGAACTCACCGAGGCATATCTCTGAGGCTACATTTGTAGATAGGAATGACAGTAAAGCGATTAGCAAGAGAATGGCTGGTGGGTAACAGGGCAGCCAGCAGTGAAAACAGTAACAGAGCAGTATAACTGAGTAAAGTGGCAAAGAACTCAGGAAAAGACCATGAGTGGGTTAGAACATTTTATTTTGTATATGTGGTGATTTTACTATTGTAAGGCAAGGCAATTTTATTTAAAGACACCCAATCCCTGAGGCTCTGGGGCCTGCACAAAACAACCAGCAAAAGGAAACTCATCAATAAATAACAACAATAACTAAAAAATCAATAATAAATAAAACAAACTCAGTGAATGAATAAATAAAAGACTTCAGGGACATACAATATAAATAGTCAGAGCAGGCAATATTTATAAAGCAGGATCAGGAAAAGCCTGCTTAAAGAGGAAGGTCT
The DNA here is from genome assembly GCA_016271365.2 of Neoceratodus forsteri. Taxonomy (NCBI): domain Eukaryota; kingdom Metazoa; phylum Chordata; order Ceratodontiformes; family Ceratodontidae; genus Neoceratodus; species Neoceratodus forsteri. Next base: position 647,389,575 of record CM057449.1, read on the forward strand.
TAAGGCACGCCTTAAATGCCTCTACCAAGGGGGGCTCCCTTATAGATGGAGGGAATGAATTCCACAGGACAGGGCCAGCAACACTAAAGGCTCTGTTACCAGTCGTTTTATTATTAATACAGTGACTCAAAATGTTTTGACTAGTTTCCATTTTCAGGTCTGTTTTTAAAAAATGTTCCAGTTGAGAACGTGGCTGTGTTCTGAGGCATCAGTATGTGAAGAGTTCTTGGCTGTATAAGAGGTCTTCAGCTGCTGTAGTCACTTATATAGCTCACCATGGACAAAAAAGAAATGCTTTATAAACATAAACCATGAGACAATAAAATCTCCAAATTACTGGTTCAATAAAGAGAACTGTGCAGAAGGTTGTGCATAAAAGAAAACAATTAAAACCCAATTTTTCACATCAGTGTTTATTTAGGTTCCATCAAATATGGATAATTTGAAGCTAGAGTTTAATTTTGTAACTAAGAACATTACTACAGTAACTGCTGCCATTAACACTACAGTAATTTTGTGTCGCGATTAAAGGGGCACTGTCAACACTGCCCCTCGTTTTTATGTTAATTTCTATCAGTGGGTCTGTAGGCACATACTTGTAAGGTGTTTACTGTAGAATGTTGTAGCATAAAACAAGAAGTAAGCATTTTAACTATTTTTGGTAAATTACTCCTTATTTCATTAGTGGTGGTCCAAATTTAAATCCCCTTGCTATCGGAAGCTGATCCGCACCGAGAATGCACGTCTACTAGGAGCGCTGTCCCAACGTGCAAATTTTAACATCCTCATGGCAAAAATCATTTAATCCATTGCAGCGTGTTATTGTGAAGTGTTCCTGGTATCTACAAAGAAAAACCGAGGACTCGTTCAACCACAAAATACTTTTTAAGGCGGGTACCCAAATCCTGCGCGTACGCAACAGCGACACATTCTCACGCTGCACGGGATCTTTTCCCTGGCCACTGCTGCCCATGGGTGGGATTTTGGCACCCACTTTAAAAAGTATTTTGTGGCTGAACAAGTCCTCAGTTTTTCTTGGTAGATACCAGGAACGCTTCACAATAGCATGCTGTAATGGATTAAATGATTTTTGCCATGAGGATGTTAAAATTTGCATGTTGGGACAGCGTTCCCACTAGACGTGTGTTCTCAGTGTATTCTTGGCATGGAACATCTTCCGATAGCAAGAGGATTTAAATTCGGACTGCCACAAATGAAATAATGAGTAATTTACAAAAATATGTAAAATGTTTACTTTTTATTTTATGCTGCAGCTTTCAGCGGTGAACTCCTTACAAGTATGTGCCTTCAGACCCACTGATAGAAATTAACATAAAAGTGAGGGGCAAAGCTGACAGTGCTCCTTTAAGATTTAAAAATAACTCATTGATATACAATAATTCTGAATAAAGATGGATACTGCTGTATTTATAAACTGGAGGGAGAATGGTACTGTATGGGGGAGAGAGAAGTGTGGATGCAGGATAGATCATCCACAGAAAATGTAGGGAACAGCTCTGAGACACTGGCAGAGGTGTCTGGGGTAGTGGTGCAGCTAGGGGGGGCTGGGGGGTAGTCACCCCTCCTGGCTGTGCCAACACAAGTAGTGATGCCCTTCTGCCATCTTTATTCACTGTTGAGCGCCCACTGTGAAGCCCATGATTGACTCAATCCCCCCTCCCGATTCCCAAACTGAGCTCCTCCACTACTGGTCTTGGGATCAGGAAGCAGGATAGGTGGTGGAAGAGGAGGTGGTAGGTATAGGGATGGTGCAAGAGCCGAGGCAGCTAGTGGTTGTGGGAGACTGAATGGTCAGGTTTCTTGATGATATGGTGTGTAGGAGGGATAAGGTAAGCCAGATGGTCAGCTGTTTTCCCAGGGCTAGAGGAAGCACTTATTGAGAGGAGAATACTGAAGGATTGTTGTGGTAAATGTGGGCACAAATGACACAGACAGGAGGGCAGATAAGGTCATAAGGCAAAACTTCAGGGAGTTGAGGGAAGATCGTAAGGAAAGAGGATGTACGCTTGTGATCTCAGAGATGCTACCTCTGTCCTCAGCTTCCAAATAGAAATGTCAAACATTTGTAGAAGAAAGTAAATTAACAAAAATAAAATGTTTAGAAATATTGCTGGGGGAAAGTATAGATGACATTAAATGGAGAAAACATACAGTACTAAAGGAAATACATCATGAAAATAACAGGGCAAAAGCAGAAAGCACAATCTTTGTCTCTGAAACAAAGTATATAGACCAAAGGAAATACAGGGATGCCTTCTAGCAATGAGACTCAAAAAAACAAGAAACTCACAGAATAATAATTGGAGTCAAACAGCAAACTAAGCAATGATTGGAAACACACCCAGATAAACAGCAAGCAGATTTAAGGATTACTACAGATCATTTTTTAACCTGGGGGAAGGGAATGCCAGCATAGAGGATATGGAAAGTTTTTTTTAAAGGAGCTGAACTCCCATCTCTCACTCAGTATCAGTAGGTCTGGATACAAGGGACACTAACCTATCTGAAAAGAGGAGGCTATAAGAGTAATTCAGCTAGACAAAGTTCCAGGCCTAGAAGGCCTCACCTCAACTACAGTACATGGGGCTAAATAGAAGCAAAATGGAATGGAGGGGAGGGTATGTTAAATGGACAAGGAGGTATTTGGGCAGACTGGATGGGCCAAAGGGGTCCTTTTCTGCCGACAAATTTCAGTCGTTTCCATGTTTATATAAAGCCCTAAAAGCTGAAACAGTGAAGCCATTAAAATATATGTGTATGACGGCTTATGGTAATCAAACACTGACAGCACCAAACAACAGGCCATAACTGCAGTTCTACCCAGACCTGAAGGGATCCCACACCTGTTACAAACTAGAGACCTTCATCTATTTTTAACTTGGATCTAAAAATCTTTGCTAAAATTATTGCTAGCAGGCTGACAAAAGTGATGAGTTTGCTTATATGGTCAGCACAAATAAGGTTCACGTCACAGAGGGTTGCACCACTCATACCACCTTAGAAAGAGGTTTATCAAATACTCTGCATCCAGGGGTCCAACATCCCTGCAATGTTGGTCTCCTGGATGCAGAGAAAGTTTAGGTTATAAGAAGATGAGGCATCCACAGGAGTTTGTAAAGAGGGTAGAAGTCAAACAAGTGTGGTGTAATATTGTATTTTCAGCCCCTTTAACCTCAGCAATGGCACTAGGCAGGATACCCATTATCCCCTTTCTCTTTAATCAATATTTGGAACCACTCACGAGAACATTAGTACAAGATGTAGCAGTGAAAGGAGTAGAAATGAGAGGGAAAGCTGCAAAATATCAACATACTTTACGCTGACAGTATTTTGCTCCCTCTATCCAACCCCAAGACATCCCTGCCTACAACCCTGGAAATTACTGAAAGCTTTGGAAAGTTTGCTGAAAATAAATAATTATGTTAACCAAATCTTCAGGGTATCCCGCTGCCGTACTTCCCAGGGACAAAGATCCTTTGCCTACCGTGCACCCATCTGGCTAAACTCACTCCTTGGCGCCATCACCTCATTCTCCAAGCTAGGCCCATTTAAACATCAGCTATGGCAGTACCTCATCCAGCACAACACGTGTGACTGCTTCCACTGAGTTACTGTACTGCACGCTTCAAACACCCACCAACCACAATGCATCTAGCACTTATCATCTTTTACTCCTATCAGCACTTATGCCCCACTCACTTAGCCCCATCCAGCTCCCTCCTCTTACCCTTATTTCCTCCCTGCATCTCTTCCTACCCTATCCTCCCTTTTCAAATGTCTAGGTATCCATTTTTCCCTCCTCACCTTGCCTCCTGCCCATACCCTCACCCCCAACCCTATCAATCCTACTACATCCATCAACAAAGCTCTGGCTGCCCAGCCCTGCTTCCTCTCTTCCCTCTCCACCTTATCACTTAACAACCCCCCGCTGAAACGGACAAGCCTCTGCTGCATACACTTTCGACAAAATGATGGGCCACCGCCTGCTCTTTTCCCCCATCCTTTCTAACTTACCCCATCCCCACCTTCCTGTCTATCACTTGACAAGGCCACTTGGTTGATTCTCTGTCTCTTAAACTTGCTTAAATTCCCTCCTCCCCTTCTGTATTGACCTGGCATACATTGTACAATGACAGTAATAGCTACTGTCTGATTTCACTCTTTACAATTTACGTATATTCTTGCTGTATGTGTTATCTTGTGATGTGGAACCTATGTAAACCAGTCATGGCTCAAAGGTGTAAATCCAAGATCTTAATAAATAAATAAATATATTTATGCAACAGGCATCTGCATAAACAGAGTGTGATAAATCCATATTGTTTCCCTCCAGCTCCCTGGTCCATTATTCTGCCACACCATGGTCCCGAGGGCTCCTGCAGGGCTTTAGCCCCCTCACTTGCCCCAAGGAACATAACAGCTCCCAGCTCCACTCTTCCACCCCATCAGAGGGCGAGGGCTCCTGCAAGGCTTCATCCCCCCATCTACTTGCCCCGAGAAACATAACAGTTGCCAGCACCACTCTTCCACCACACAAGGGTCACGAGGGTTCCAACAGGGCTTTAGCCCCCCCCACTTGCTCCGAGGAACATAATAGCTCCCCCCTCCATTCTTCCACCACACTAGGGTCCGCAAGGGCTCCTGCAGTGCTTCCCCACTTGCCCTCAAGGAACAAAACAGCTCCTGCTCCACTCTTCCACCACACCAGGGTCACAAGGGCTTTAGCCCACCCCACTGCCCGAGGAACATTACAGCTCTCTGTTTCACTCTTCTACCACACCAGGGTCACGAGTGTTCCTGCAGGGCTTAGTCCCAAGACTTGCCCCGAGAAACATAACAGGTCCCTGCTTCACTTCTTCCACTGCACCAGTGTCACTAGGGGTTTCTGCAGGGCTTTTAGCCCCCCCCCCTTACCCAGGAACATAAAGGTACTGCCAGCAAGAACACCAGCCAAAGGCGCTTTTTCCAGCTGCATGCTTGCGCCTCCCAAGAAAGCAGCCTAACAGTTGGACTCCAGCATGCTGTAGTGTCTGCTTTAAAGTACTAATTCTCCATCGGCATAGCAGTACAGACTGACTTTTTATCTAGGTAGATTTAGTTGCTATACTGCAGTTTATGCCTTAGCCTGCAAGTGTATCTTTTATGAATTCATTTATGCCTTTACCTGCAAGTGTACTATATTTCTTCATTCATTCAGGCAGTTGCTTTGCACTGTTCCCTTAACTGTGTTTAACTAACTATATGCTTACTGTGTTCTTTTTATTTTAATTTTTATTTTAGTCTTTGATAATCAGGTGAGGCCCACTAGGCACAAGTGCCTGTTTTCAGGGGCGACCTGGGAGCACTGGGTGGTTAAGTGACTTGCTTAGTGTCACACAGTATGCAAGTGGAGGTTATGAGAATCAAACTCATAACTCAGTTCTTCCTCTGCTCCTGTTTAACCCTCGGCTCCTATTACCTGCCTCCTTCCTCCTACCTGTGTCCTCATAGGCTGCCTCTCGGGTCTTTTGTTCTGTCTGCAGCCCTCAACATTTATTATTCTTTCTCCTCCAGTTTTCTGCTCCACTCTTCCACTGCACCAGGGTTGCCAGGACTACTCCAGGGCTTTAGCCCTCCTCTACTTGCCTGAGGAACATAACAGATACGACCAGCAAGAACTCCAGCCGAGAGTGTGGCGCCATCTTTTTCCAGCTGCATGCTTGCCACACACATCCAAAAAAGCAGCCTAACTCTCGGACTCCAGCATGTTCCCACCAACCCTCTCTATGCTAGGTTGCTTTTTATACCCGTGTGAACCAATCAGCCCACTTTCTCCCCCCTCAACCTGTAGTCCTAGTGATCTGTTCCGTCTCTGCTCCCCCCTTAATTTCCATCCATTTGTGTCCTTCTGGCACCCTTCTACTTACCTCTAAGAGACTTTACACTGGAGACTAGATTGCTTTAAAGGACACTTCTTGCCATAATATTAACTATCTTCTCTTCCTCAACCTCGTACATCCAACCCTTTTACCCCACACGTATGGCTCTACTGCACTGCTCCTTTTTTCCCTTTTTCCCTCTGTCCTTTCAAGTCTCCCTATCCTCCATGCCTCTCCTAGACCCCCTCACTGATTTCACAATGTCTAACTTCCTCTTACAAGCTCGACAGCCTTTACACTCCTTTGGTTATGTAACCGAAACACCTGTTTTCTTTTATTTCGCTATATTAAAACTACAGTTTGGTACCTTTCACCAGTAATAAAACACCGTAAACCATACATAATCACACTCCTAACATACTTACTACTATTTCTTTCCGGGGATATTGAGCATAGCCCTACCTAACATGCTACCCCCTCTCTCTCCCCCTCCCCCTGGCTCAGGGTAAAAGGACTAAACATTGTCCACTTGAACATCAGAAGTTTATTGCAAAATCTGGATGAACTTACCGCCTGACCTTCCGTTACCAGCCAGGCATTCTGTGCCTATCTGAAACATTGCTTAAGCCTCTGTGTCCAACAATCTCTACAACATTCACGGTTATAATTTCCTTTGGAGCGACTGCCCCAAGTGTGGAGGTGGAACTATATCTAATACAAGTCGCCTTAACTTCTCTGCTTCTAGCTTACCACCACTTCCATCTGTCACCTCCCTTGAACTCTCCCAAGAAACTCTAAGGCAACTCTAAAAATCTCCATATCTTCTGTGCATACCTGCCCCCAGCCACTAACCTTCAAAGACTCCCCTCTCTCATAGACATGAGAAGCCCCCGGGAGAGCAATAAAGATTTTATAATCCTTGGTGACTTCCACATCAACTGGCTGGATGGCAACAAATCTACTGCTCAACTATCTGTCAGTAAAATACTCCTACTCGCAAGTAATCTCTACACCCACCAGGATTTCTAATAATGGACTTACTGTCACACTCATTGACAGGATCCTTGCCCCAAATGCTGACAAATTATTATGCTCTGGAACCCTCCCTGACTCCATAAGTGACCACTTGCCAGTGTTCTGTGTCTGGCGTGTCGAAGTTACCCATACCCTTCCCCGCATCATCCACTCCCGTGACTTCTCTCACCTCGATCCTTTACTATTTAAAGCCGAGATCTCTCATCATGACTGGTCATATCTCTGGGCTACCACAGATGTTGACCTTACTGTCTCTTACTTCAACAGAGTCTTCACCTCACTCCAGAACAAGCATGCATCTTTTATTGCTAGGAAAGTCTGTGATCCGCAAGCTAAATGGCTTACCCCTCCATCCCTCCTGAAACAAAGAGACAAAAGTTGAGCCATCTACAAATCTACAAATTTCAACTCAGACTGAATCACATATAGATGCCTAAGAAATAAATGTAAACAAGCCATCCGTCACAGTAAAAGTGCATACTTTCACACACACTTGGCCTCCCCCAACAACCCATGCAAATACTGGAACCAACTCAGATAGTCCCTTGGACTTGCCAACACTTCTGCCCCTCTTGACTTCGAGATCAATGGTCTCAACTGCAACAATCCACACACTATACTGAATGCCTTTAATACTCTTTCCTCTGACCTCTCTGCCTTTACCTCAGCCCTTGACAGCCCTGCAGGCGCATCCTCCTTCTTTCTACTCCCCAGGGTCCACCCCTACCCCTTTTCTCTTCAAGTTTGTCTGCACCAATGACATCCTAAGCTCCTTAAACATATCCCTGAGTCCAAATCCGCCAGCCCTGATGGCATCAAATCTCAAGCTGTTAAAACTAGCAGCTTTGGAGTTGGCAGCCCCAATGACCAGAATCTTTACCCTATCACTCTCCTCCATCGTGCCATCCTCCTGGAAACGGACTAACATTGTCCCAGTACATAAAAAAGGGAGCAGTAAACTTATATCCAACTGTAGGCCTATCGCCATACTCCCAATCCTGAGTAAAATCCTTGAAAAAACAGTTGCTGTCCAACTAAACTCATATCTTAATAAATATGACCTCCTCTGTCCAGCCCAGTATGGTTTCTGAAAAGGCCATTGTACTACCATTGCACTTCTCCCATTAACCAACAGCATATTTACATCATTAGATAGAGGTGAATACACCGGGGCAGTATTTATAGATCTCACAAGGCCTTTGACACTGTCAACCACCCCATCCTTCTCAACAAGCTCAGTACCCTTGGGATATCTGAAAACACCATACCCTGGTTCTCTAGCTATCTTTCCAATAGGCACAATTGAGTCAGGACCAGCTCCTCTTTCTCCAATTTCTCCTTTCTCTCCTAGACATCCCACAAGGATCCATACTAGGACTTTTGCTATTCTCATTGCATATTAACTCAATCCACCTCTGCTCTAAATATTGCACCTCTCTCTTATATGAAGATGACCTAGTGCTCTTCAGCAGTGCTCCTGGAGCAGTCAACGTTAACAGAACCCTAACCTCTGACCTAAGGGCCATCAAATCCTGGCTTAAAGACAATACAATTGTTATGAATCATGCCAAGTCCCATGCTATGCTCTTTGGAGACCCCCTACTGGCTTTAGGAGAACTGTACCCAATTTGTACAATGTGATGACTACCTCTGGAAACCATTACTTCCTTCAAGTATCTAGGAGTCGCACCTGATCCCTCTTTGGATTTCTCCCTTGCCTCTACCTTATATCAATTTGCAAGGCAGTTAACTCCAGCCTTGAGATAGCATACCGTGCTAGCCCTAACCTCTCTCCATCTGCACGCAAACTCATTGCAAGTACTTTACTCCTTCCCAAGCTCACTTATGGACTGCCAGTATTCTCTTGCATCTCCAGTACCTTGATATGCAAGTGTGAAGTGGGTTATAATAACATGCAGTATGTTATTTTGCCTTTGTGTGCAAGCACCTCACCCACCGCTACACATTTTATAACAGACTAGGTGGCTCTCCCTTGGCCTTGATGGACCTTTCCTGGGGAGAATTATCTGCAGAACTCTCCTTAGCCAGCTACTCTCTCACTAGCTTCTCTCCACACAATGTAATAGCCTCTACTCCCTCAGATCTTCTGACAATGACCAGCTGACCATCCCAAGGTCTATGTCCAAATATGGCACTTTGACCTTCACTAACACTGCCCCCAAACTTTGGAACAGCTTCCTCTACATGTGTGACAGTGCTAAGCCCCCATCCCTTCGAGAAACCACCTCTGCACCTTCCTGGTTTAGTGCTCCCAATGCTTGCTCAATTTAACATTGTCCCTTCACCACATAACTCCCCAATCATCTTCTAGCATGCTAACTAATCCTTGCATTTACGGGATGCTTGCCCTTGTATTCTCCCTGGTCATAGGACCCAGACGTGTGAATTTTACTGCTGAATATGCTTACTGTATGTAGTACTGTACGTTGTAACCAGCACCACTCGCTCTATTGTATTTGTTTTCTTGATGCATTTGTTACCCTGCACCCTATCCAAATTGTACCTGTTGGATATCATCTTACTGCAAGCACTCCTGAGCCCTAAGTAACCTGATTTGTCTTGCCTAGCTTGTACTGTACCAACCAAAGCACCATATCAATGTTTTCCATTGTTTTCATTGTTAAGAGTGTACCTCTGCCTTGTAACTTCCGAGGCTGTGCCTGAAAATAGGCAAATATCTGCCTAGTGCAACTTATCCAGTCAACGAAAACTAAATAAATAAATATATCTGAGTCACTGTGTACATAAATGTATTTATACACACAGTTGTGATGTAATCAGCCATTTATACACACTAACCATATTCAAATGAGAATAACTTTAAAATGAAAAATGATAGCATGGTACTGAGAGCATGAACACTGTTCAGCACAAAAATAACTACAAAATGAGTGGTGTTTCATTTATAGATATCTTTTAGATTTGCACAAAAATAACTACAAAATGATTGGTGTTTCATTTATAGATATCTTTTAGTTTTTTTATAATTAGCAAAAAAAAGCAGCAGAAAATTCAATATTTTTTGACAAATAAATGCAAATAACTTTAAAACAAAAAATGACAGCAAGGTACTGTGACCACAATGTTTGTCCACCACAAAAATCTACAAATGAGCAGTGTTTCATTTATAGATACCTATTAGTTTTTTTTTTGTAATCAGCAAAAAACAGAAGAAAATTCAAATTTTGTTTTGCACTTTTCCAATAAACACATGCAAATAACTTTAAAACAAAAAATGTTAGCATGGTACTTAGAGCACAAAAGTTGTTCCGCACAAAAATATCTCAAAAAACAAAAGGTGTTTCATTTATAGATGCCTTTTAGATTGTTTTTTATAATCAGCAAAAAATGGCAGAAAATTCCATGTTTTCACATATTTGATGAACAAATGCCCCACCCCCAACAAAAAAGGCAAAAGCAAAAGAATTGTGCATCAGACTTTTTCATTATATACTGGTCATAATGTAAAGTTGGAGCGCATATAGCAACTCTGCTTAGCAACCACTATGCTAAGTGGAGCTACACTCGGGAAAACTACAAAAAGTCCATGTAAGTTTACATTAAAAATTAAATAAACAATTTAACACAAAACTCCCTGCACTATCCTAAACAATCCCTATTGTATAAATGGGACACGTAACAGGGACCTTATGGAATACATGATTTATTTTTCACTCAAGCTGTTTGACCTTGGGCACATCACTCATGGCTTATACCACTCGTGAGGTTACCCAAGGTCAAACAGCCCTTGTAAAAATAAATTGTGTATTCCACCGGTCCCTGTATTGTATCCCTTCTATATAAGGGAATGTGTGATGCTGTATTTCTTTGAAACCTGGCATTGTTGCCAATGCCCTTTTTGGGTAACACTTTCCTCAGTGCTTATGTGCTGAGACTCTTGATCATTTTAAGTCAAGTATTACTAAAACATGTGTACTGCCTCTCAACAACAGAATACTGCATCAGGAAATAACTAACCTAAATGTTCAATTGTCAGCCTCCTCATTTACACACCTAGAAACAGAACTAACTGCTAGCATCACAGTTATGAAAGAGAAAACCTAGATAAATCTGGACTGGGATATGACAAGCCCTGGACAGATGGCCAGCACTGCCACTTTCCCTCTGGGGATGGATAAATACAATTAAATGAACATCCTATCCACACTGCTGGTACATGTTTGTCAATGCAGATAACAATCTCATGGTTTAAAAAAGTACATGCTGCAACATCCACCTGCATATGGGTGAACAAAAAGTCACACAAGTTCTGGTAAACAAAAACACACACGTGCACACACACACACACATGTCCTGCGGGAAAAAAAAGCCACACAAGTCCTACTACAACCTAACAGCCACCAAATAATTAAGGGGTTTAGCACTCCCAGACTTCTACCAATATTTCTTGCCCTGAGGAAGTAAGTGTCTGCAGTATAGTACAGTAGCCACAATGCAGATAGGAATAACAACACCTACAGTATACACACACAGTGGCTACTAACAGAGATACAGGTGTCTGAGAAATACCAAACAGCATTAGATATGTTGTTCTTTGTGGAATACAGAAATTGCCCAACCACATAAAGCAATCCCCAACTGGCGTCTCCATCAAACCATTTAAACAGCTCTGCCAGGACATCAAGCACGTTCCTAAACAGTACAAACACAGCCATTGTGGAAAACTGGAAAAACTTAAAGCCTAACCTGACATCTGGAAAAATCAGGGATTCCTCAAGACAGGTCAACTGTTAAGGGACAACAGATCTGCCACATTTAGGGATATCCAAAAAGCCCACAGAATAAATACTAGAGGGGCTTTTATGTGTCGGCAGATTATACATAAGGTGGGCAAAAATGAGCCCCCCCCCACACACACACACGCAAGGCAGGCAAAGTCACCAAACTTGACATTCTTTTCCAAACAGCCAATGAACAGCATGCAATCTCAGGCTTATATAAACAACTGGGTATTTTGGTAAAGGAGAAACTGAGTAAAGCCTACGGTTACTGGCTTAAGCTGGAGCAATATTAGGAGGTAGACTGGTTAAGAATATGGAAGAATGTATATTAGTTTATCAAATTGGACTACAACAGGCTGATGCAATTTAAAATAAATAATGACACCTACTGCACCACATAGAAATTAGCAAACTGAGGCAAATTAAAGTAACCTGTATGCCAGGCGCCAGCAAGAGCAAGGTACCCTACCCGATGTATTATGGAGCTGCAATAAAGACCAACCCTTGAGGCAAAGTATCAAAGAAAAGCTGGATTCTAAGCTAGGTTTACAGAAACATTTCATAACCCAGAACCCACACACACCCGCCATAGTGGAAAGGTCAACACTTAAGAATAAATGACTTACCACAAGTTCATGCAGACTTTTTTCTTTTATTAAATATCACTGCAGCCCCCCCCCCCCCAAAAAAAAGCAAGCACTGGAGAAGAGTCTCTTTCAAATGAGAAAGAGAACCAGGACCAGAGACCATGCAATGAAGCTGTGGGAAGGGGAGTTGAGGGATGTGAGAAAGTATTACTTCACTGAAAGGATGGTAAACACATGGAACATATTGCCAGCAGAAGTGGATGAGGCAAAAACAGTGAAGGGCTTCAAGTGTACATGGGACAGGCATAGTGAAATGTTAGTGAAGAGGCAGGGAGGAGGGAGGGTCGAAGAAGCCCAGTTAGTCTGCAGAGACAGAGTAGGCAGGGAACATTAGAGCAGACTGGGTGGCCCTTTTTTTGCCGACAAATTCTACGTTTCTCTAATATAACTGGTGACCCCCTTTATCAAACTGATTATCTGTGTGATCGAATGCCGTAAAAAGTAAATACAATGTCATACTCAGTCATTATAGCCTTTGAAGTGCTTGAGATTCACTTTCACTATTCAGTTTCACTTACAGTAAAACAGTGGAAAACGTACCACTCTTTCAGTTCCTGCACCAGCTATAGCAAAAATATATAAAACATAAGTGACATTATGCTTATAATTTTTTTTAACAAACCCTTAGTGTATGATGACCATATCAACCTCTCAAGCTTCGCTTTTGAGGTTTATTGCTCATCACTCACCTTAGGTGTGTAAAAAAAGCTTTATAATAACTGGGGAGCAATTTGTTCTATGGGCTCAGCCAGTTGATATTCACTGTAACAAGCCACAGGTAATTATGACAAACATGCACTCACTTTGACAGAACCTAGCACAAGTGCCCTAAGACTGTCAAACTCAGTTGTGGGTAAAACAATTCTACCAGATCACAACACACACTTATTCCCTCCATGACAGAAAACTGCCACCTCAGTAGCTAACTTGAAAAACAACCCAGTTGCCTCAACAAACTGCCAAATGGCATGTTGAAAATTTGGTGTCAAAATATGCAAAAATAGCAAAGTTACACATCAAAGTTGAAAACCCTATTGAAATACATTGAACTGCACTTACCTTATTTCTCATATAGCAGTCGCTGGTTCCAGCAGCAAGATGTGTCTTCAATTGGAGAGTGGATCTGCACCCTTGGACCTGTTCAGGTGAGTGGGGAGGTGTGGGGTCATGGGTGCTCAGTGGAAGGAGGGACCGTTTTCTCTTTTATAGGAAAAAAAAATGACATAGTGGGACCATTTTCTTTATTACAGTCGGTGAGGGACATGGAAGGGTGGGTGGTGCCACTAGACATCAGGGGAACATGAATTAAGAAGGGGGCAGCAATCACAGGGTGGGTGGTGCCACTAGATACCAGGGAAATGCCACTAGACACCAGGAAATAAGGGATAACAGGGACTGCAATCACATGAGGGTGCCATTAGACACCAGGGAATAATTATAATGGGACTGCAATCACAAGGTGGGGTGCCACTAGAAACCAGAGAAATATGGGATTATAAGGGAACTGCAACTGTAGGGTGGGGTGCAACTAGACACAGGAAATATAACGGGACTAAAATTGGAGGGTGGGGTACCACCAGACACCAGGGAAATGCTGAATTATAAAGAGGACTGCAATTGAGGGGTGGAGGTGCCACTAGACCCCAGGAAATACTTACCAAATCCTTTGTTTTGAATGAAAAAAGCTCAAATATAAAAAGCAAAAGTGAGTGATGAAAAAGGATTTAAAATATTAAAATAAAGACATTTTGAGGGCATTTCTCCAACACTAAAGTGCAGAATCTAGATAACGGAGTCCAAAACAGCAAGATACATGTTTTGGTCTCTCTGCAGGATGGCATTTTGGGTGGTTTCGAAATTTTTCATTTTTGTAAAAAAAAAAAATGGAAAACAAGATGGCAGCAAACAAAAAATGGATTTTTCCTTACAAAAAAGGATTAGACCCAAACAAAAAAAGGATCCTCTTCCATTAGGACAAAATTATTTTTTCATTCCAGACCTCTATCCAAAAGACTGTACTGAGCATGCTCATCACACAAAATTGCAAAACTGAATAACTTTGGAACTGATGAATAATTTTTCACCAAACTACTGAATGGCACTATTGTGGGCCAGTCACTTTCTACTTTGAAAACTGCAAACCACAATTCTAATCCATCTGTGCTCAAGTCGCGAACCAAAAAAAACCGGTAAAAAAACAGTGATTTATTTTACATTTTTTCACTATCCGGGTCTTGGAATTTGCATATCCAACCAGAATGCAACTTGCCAGGTCAAGAGATCTACCCCACAAGACCATGCATGCAAAATCTTGAGCAAATTTGTTTTATGGTTATGAAGATATTAAAGTGCAAAATTTGAGGTTTAACATAGAAACCCCTGCATATATATATATATATATATATATATATATATATATATAGGGGATATGACATAGCCTGACTGAAGATAAATATAATATCTTCAGTCAGGCCATCATGTTCCGAACTATACAACTTATGTGCTGGCCCCCAACAGCCCCCAGATATGTTTGCCCCACTCCCCGCAGAACTGACCACATCGGGACACTTACAACAGTACTGCAACAAATTATAAGGCAGGAATAGAGCCCTCCCCTGCACTGGTCCTGTTATAATAAGTAAAGATATGATTATTAAAAATCAGTTATTTGGTTGATTGTTATTCCTCCAGGTCTCACTGAGGAGTTGTAGTATTAATGTGTAGCTTGACCAAAAGGGTTTTCAGTGAGGAGTGCAGACATTTAAAAGAAAAACTCTCTCTGTAAATTATCAAAAGCTCTGTGGCTTTTAGAAATTTATTAAGGTGTTGAGCAGTTATCTGGTTGATCCTGTCATTTCTCCCTGTGTCTGAAAACAGTTTAATTCAGGCGTGCTTTATTTGTAGTGTGGACATTGATTGCTTCGTACTTTGTGAGTACTCACACTATCTAAACAAACCACTGCCTCTTTAAAATTATAGAAATGAGTCCTTTACTTTTGTGCTTTAGGTTAAAGAAGAGATGGTATAGTCACAGCCAGAGAAGTGAAAGTAAGCCGACTATAGCAACAGTCGCCGCTACTTTCACTTCTCTGAAGCTGCCGACATGCCGAGTTGCTCGCTTCTCTGTTCGCTTAACTGCACCCTATTTCTTACTTTGCAAGCACAAGAAAATTGATAAAAAGGACTTATTTCTATAATTTTAAAGAGGCAGTGGTTTGTTTTAGATGGGTGTGAGGTACTACAGTAAGGTACTGAAGCCGCCGGTCACACTACAAATAAAGCACGCCTGGAATTAAACTGTTTTGATGAGACTAGGGAGAAACGGCAGGATCAACCAGATAATGCTTTTTTTTATCAATCATGGTTTTAAACTAATGGCAGGGTCAACCAGATGTAAGAGTCACGTTGGTAGGGGCGGGGTCAGGTAATTAAGAGGCAGAGCGTTCTAACAGATGAGTTTCTTGAGGGCCAATAGGATGTCTTACAAATTACGTATAGGAATTTAAAAGATAACAGGATGACGTACAGGAGTGTGAAGATATCATGATGACGTATAGGAACATGAAGATAACAGTGTTATCTTCACTGGCTTCTACAGATACTACTTTTTATACTGGAATGTATCCCAGCACATAAGTTGTATAAATATATATATACACTGTATATAGTAGTACAGTAGCACCACTATAGTTGGGGTTGAGTAAGCAGTTTAATGTTAAACCTCACATTTTGTACTTTAATAGCTTTGCAACTGTCAAATGGATTTGCACGAAATTTAGTATGCACTGTCCTGTGGGGTAAATCGATTGACCTATTAAGTTCTGTTTCGATCGGATTTGCGGATTTTGTGCTACAAATAGTGAAAAAACAGTAAAATGCACCTTTTTTGGCTGTTTTTTCCTCACTGATCTGCAGCCGCACTGTTTGGTATTTTGGTCTGAAATTTGTGAGTAGAAAGAGCTTGTCCCAAAGAACAAGCCAGCATTGGTTTGGTGAACAAATAATAATCCATACTAAAGTTATTCAATTTTGAAATTTCTGGTCTGAGCATGCTCAGTTCAGTCTTTTGGAAAGCTGCACGGTGCAAAAAGGGATTTAGGGCTAACATAAAGGGATTTTGACAGCTCACAAAAAAGGATCTTTAGAATCCCTTTTCATGAGAAAACATTCCCTTTCCACGAGCCACCATCTTGTTTTCTTTTTTTCAGTCTAAACAAACTGTTACAGCTTTGCCCAGGGATGTCTTCTGGAGACATCCAAGTAGGTATTATGTTCATGTGGATGTCCTTTACAGTTCTATGCCTTTCCTTTCCTTTTTCTGTGGCCTCAGAATGCTTATTTTGAATTTTTAAAATCCTTTTTCGCGACTCACTTCTGATCCCTTTCTGCAATGCGAAAAGGGATTTTGACACCTCTCAAAAAGCGAACTGCATCTCACAAAAGGGATTGCTGGCAGGGCCATCTCTGGTCTGACAACTCCAATCCCTTTTCATGACATATTCCTTTTCATGAGGTGTCGAAATCCTCTTCGCGATTGGACTTGTGGGACCAGATGGCCCTGCCGGTATTCCTTTTGTCAAACTAGCACTGCGAGATGTCAAAATCCTTTTTCACATTGCGAGAGTTTTGACAACTCTAAAAGGGATGTCGGCAGGACCATCGATCCCTGAACTGAATCCTTCTTAAGCAATGCGAGCAGGGATTTTGACACCTACAAAGGAAGCGCTTTGAAAGGGATTTTTGACAGCCACAAAGGATTTAAAAATTAATCCCTTTCATGAGTTGTCAAAACCCTTTCTCGTGAGTCGCATCTCCTGTTCATTAAGGTATCAACCCCTTTTGCATCACAAAAAGGATTAGGGACTTTGGGACCAGATGTCCCTACCATTAATTCTTTTCATCAGATTAATTTTTCTTTTGCGGTGTCAAATCCGATTTTGACACCTCATGAGAAGGATATTTAAAGTTACAGTTTCTTTGTCACTTCACTGCAAAGAAGCGATTAGAATATTCAGGCTGAAATTTCTGGATAGCATGGGCTTGTCCACAGATGTGACTTTTGCTGGTTTGGTGATAAAATTTACATTGCTTCCATACTTATAACATTTTGAAGTTTAGAAATTTCTCATAGGATAACATTGTGGCAGATGCAATACCTTTAAGCACCTATATCTCCAAAAAGCGACTCGAGATACTGGATTTTTTTTGTTAAACATAGGTGTATTAAGCAATAATGCAGGTTGCCAGTCCATAATTACAACTGCGGTGGAATTTTTTCCAATGTTCCTACAGTTACTGAGATATTGCGCTATTTGCAGCACAAGAGTTACTTGGAATGTCTCTAGGCCTGCGCTGTGTCTCTACAATTATGGGTAGATTGGAGTGTAAGGATACTATTATGCAGTAATGGGAGTGCAGGGCACTCATTATGCAGTACCCACAGGGAGATGAGAGTTCATTACAATGTCTCTACATTTATGGCTAGATGGGGGCCCTGCACTC
Organism: Neoceratodus forsteri; assembly: GCA_016271365.2. Taxonomy (NCBI): domain Eukaryota; kingdom Metazoa; phylum Chordata; order Ceratodontiformes; family Ceratodontidae; genus Neoceratodus; species Neoceratodus forsteri. Next base: position 647,407,401 of record CM057449.1, read on the forward strand.
CCACAAATGGATATCATTATGGAGTGATGGGAGTGGGCCCTGCACTCCCACAGGGAGATGATGGTTAATTACAATGTGTATACAATACACATGCATTGGAGCACAGGGTCCAGGGGACCCTGTACATCCACAACACACTATCGACTGATGGGAGTCTGAGCCCTGCGCTCCCACAAACATATAAGGGTAAGATTACACTTTCTCAAAAAGTATGGAAATTCACTGCAAAAAACTTTAATGCATCAGCTAGGGTTAAAGCAACGAAAGTAGGGAAATGAGGCATTAGGGATCCAATCCTAACACCCCCAACTCTACCACCCCACCCCCACCCTCCACACACCAAAAGGTGCTGGGGTGTGCCTTGGGATTGTCGGGCCTAACTCTCACCCCATTCTCCTATAGTGTACCATCTCAGCTTCCTTACACATGGAATTGTTAATGATCTAGTTATGGCAGGAGGGGGGATGACTGATGGCACAGTGTTGAATACGTGGTGGCTGACAAATCTCAGAACCACTGTTTATTCAATACCAGTGAGAATAAATGAATTTATTCAAAGGCTTTGGAGCCCACTCCTATTGCATAAATATATGATATGCTATGGCACTAATGAAAATATCATTGATATTTTGCTTGAGTGCAATTTGACCTTAAGACATCACAAGTGGTGAAGTGACAAAAGGTCAGACTGGAGGGAAAATATCTTGTATTATACAATGACAAGAAAAAATCCTGCATCCTGCTAGTTTAGTGGCCACCATCAACAGTGACATTATCTCAGCACAACATTACTGTATGAAGATCATCAGACTAGAACATGAGTAGCATCACTTATAAAATGGTAAGGGAAAATCCTGAAATCTGATTGGCAGTTGTTCATGTAGCAATTATATTCCACAATAGAAAATAAAAAGTGCTGCCAAATGTGCACTGATCACCACTGGAATCATTATACTAATAGAATGTTAAGAATTCAACTGGCAGCCATTGTATTTTGCCCTGTAACTGTAAGCGTCACATTCACTTGCACAGGGCCCTAAAAATAAAACTACCTTAAATACAAAATAAAACAGACTAATTACATATTGTTTTCCTGATCATCACATTCTCCTTACACACATAAACAAACCAGAAACATTAAGTATTGTTTATAGTTTTCATTACAACTGTTTCTTTGCTGTTTCTTTGCTGACAATGAAAAATCACCCTTCTGTCTTTACCTGTTCATCAGGGGAAATCTCTTCTCCTTGCCCTGACAGTGAGATAGTTGAGTCTCTAACTGTAACAGAGGCCTTTGTTGTGTGTGTGTGTGTGTGTGTATAGTATGTTAGGAGAGTAACATTCTACCAGTGGAACTAAGCAGAAGTTTGAATCCATGTATTCCATGGTAAACATTCCATAACAAACATTCTATATCTTGAATGTGGGGAAAATCAGAGAGAAAAAAAAACATGAAGAAGAAAGTAGGCAACAATACAATGGCATCATCAACTACATCATTTGTAGTGGGTGGAAGGACTATTTTATCATAAATGCACACAAGTAAGTCTATTGTTTCTACATATAAACATGCTTTTCCCAACTGTAAAATGTTTTTAAAAAGAGCCCATTTTATAAGTGCAATAAGGCATTCTGGGATGCGTGGAACACATTTTACGACCACGACCAGCAGCTAAAGTCACTCGCCTTCTGCCTCATGCCTTATTACGCCCGCCATGCGATAAAATGTGTTCCACACACACCCCATCATGCCTTATTGCTTACCCAGTGTACATTGCCATTATGGCCTTAAAGTAAGAATACTGCACTTAGAGCGAGAGTATTATGAGCCTAGAGGGAGAATACCACGATATTCTCACTCTGAGTCCATGGTGGCAAAATAACTGATATATGCCACTTTTCAGCCTCAGAAGTATGGTGTTACATACTATATATTTATGCAAGAGGTGTAAACTCTGATGACTGCTGATGTTTATCAGACCAACTATATGAATAAATCAGTGACGACAAATGTATGGTTCTATGTGATAATAGCAACTGCAGAAAGGCGATCGCTATTATCGCAACCTGCATTATCACCGAAAACAATTTTAGCGATATGCAGAAAAAGGCTACCAGGAATTATGCACCCCCTAAATAAAGATTCTCAACCCCGGGGGGGTGCACGTCACGGAGGGGGGCACATCCTGGCTCAAAAAAAAACTAAGTCCCACAGCTGCTGGAATCGCAAAAGGAGACACCCGCCCCCAGTCCTGAACCCGGAACCTGCTCCGTCGGAGCCATGCACCCTACCCACCACACCACATGGCTGGCTCAGCAGAAGCAGGTTTCTGGGTCTCATCCTGTTCACCATCCCTCCCATCCTGTCGCCCACCCTCCTTCCTGTTGCCCATCCTAACATTGATGAAGCATTCCCCATCCGATGCGGTCTGCTGACTGACACCCAGTGGAATGAACCAGCTACCCTAAGATGGTCTATCTGGGTTATGTTGTAGTGAGCCCAATAAAAACAAAAAACAAGCTAAAAGACAAAGAACCTCAGTGCACAAACACCGAGGCAATGGTTACCCATGTTTTTATTGTCTCATCACAACATAACCCAGATAGACCATCTTAGGTAGCTGGTTCATTCCACTGGGGTGTCACACAGATGAAGCATACTGATGAGTCCTGGTAGGATGAAACATGTGTATGTGTCTTCTGTTAATACCTTTGCAAACTGTGTGAGAGGCCTTTCAGCACCATGCATTTCTGCTTAAAGTTGAACCAGCATAATAATCTGTGGTGATTTGCATATATGTGTGATTTTTTATTTCTTATATAAATGTATATACACACACACATATATATATATATATATATATATTATAGTGGTGAGGTCACGCATGCGACATTGGAAATGTAAGGCCTCTTAATATGCCAAGTTTCGACTCTGATCAGATGTGAGGATTCCGTGATTCAGACAGTCCATGTGTACCAATCGGAGGGCCTGTTTTTTTTTATGTCAGCCCCTACCACCCAAATGGTTTGGAAAATAGTAGTGGGTTTTGCTGGTTTGATGAAAAAAGCAATAATCCATTCCAGAGTTATAAGTTATAAAATTCTGGTTCTGAGCATGCTGAGTAGGTACCTCAGGATAGATGTTTGGAACGAAAACAGAATTTGGCTTTACAAAAAAGGATCCTTTTCCAAATGGGGCCAAACCTTTTTCATGAGGAAATATCCTTTTCCATATGGTCCCCATGTTGTTTCCGTTTAAAAAGAAAAACTTAACCCAAAAAAATGACATCCTGCAGAGACATCAACACATGCATCTTACTCATCGGGACCTCATTAGGTGGATTCTGCACTTAACTGTTGGAAAAATGATGATCCAATTTTTTTGGGGGGTTACATTTTTACATCCTTTTTTGTGACTACTTCAGTTTTTCAGATGGCCATTTTTTTGTTCATACGAAAAAGGATCCCTTCATACAGAGAAAAAGATTTTGGACTTAGTTTGCTGCCTGATTCTGTTTTCATTTGAAGGGATCCTTTTTTGTACACTTTTTTGTGTTTGTATGAAAAAGGATCTATATCTACGGAAAAAGATTTTGGACTTCATTTTTATTTTTATTTACACATTTGATCTTCAGCAAGCCATAAATCCCTCAATATCTGGACTTAAGGGACAATCTATATATCAAACCAAAGATCTTAATGAGTAATATGAGAATAACACATGCCCCCCAAAAATATCTAGGGACTATATAAAAAACACAAACATTAAAAATGCACATTCTTCTAGGAAAACATTGGAAGTTTAAGAAGCCATAACTCTCTCAATGTTTGGACTTAAGGGACAATCTGTATATCAAAACAAAGGTCTTAATAAGTATTGGAACAATAACACATAATCCTCCCCCAAAAAGTAGGGACCATATTTAAAAGCACAACAATTACAACATGCAAATTCCCACAGGATAACACTGCAACTTTCAGAAACCATAACTCCCTCAGTATTTGGACTTACAGGACAATCTATATATCAATACAAAGGTCTTAATGAGTACTACACAGACACACCCTCACCCCCAATGATTTTGGGACAATATAAAATGCAACTTCCCATAAGATAACATTGAAGTTTACAAGCCATACAATGAAGGAAATAAATGATTGTTTTGGTACAAATGTGAGTGCTGGGCCCAGAGAGCTCTGCACTCATAGCAAATACATGTACATATCTATGAAGGATGGGGCCCTGTGCTCCCACAGGCAAATGAGGATTAAATTATACAATCTCAAAAGTAAAATTAATTGCAAAATCATTGTTAATGCACCAAAAAGAGGTTAAACTGACAAAAGCAGGGAAGTAGGGTTTCCAACCCTAGCCTGCCCCCCCACCCTGCAGGCAGCAACAGGAGAACAGGAGAAACCATTTTGTTTAGACTGTCCTGCATCTCAAAATCAGGTGGGTATTTGCGTTGTCAACCCCAATGCTCACCCCATTATCATTGAAGAAGCTCAGATGTGTAGAGTATATGAGAATGGGGTGAATGTTAGGTTGATAACCCTACAAAATTCTCCACTCCTGATTTGTGAAGATGCAGGACAGGGCAATCCGTAATGTTTTTCCTGTTGCTGCCTGCAGGGTGGAGGTGGGTATGTTGGAAACTCTAATGCCACATTTCCTACTTTGTTGGTTTAACCTTAACTGGTGCATTAACAACATTTTTTCAATAAATAATATAATATTACACTGGCGTGCCCCCGCCAGTATAGTTAAGGTTGAGTAGGCAGTTTAATGTTAAACCCCAGCTTTTGCACCTTAATAACTTTGCAACAGTTCAATGGATTTGCATGAAATTTGGAATGTACAGTCTCATATGGTAGGTCTCTTGATTTGCCAAGTTCTTTTTTGCTGATTTGTGCCCATCGCACTGCAGTCACACTGTTTGGTATTTTGGCCTGAAAGTTTCAGGGTAGAAAGAGGTGTGGTCAAAGAATACACCAGTATTAATTTGGTGAAAAAATATTAATCCTTTCCAAAGTTATTTAATTTAGAATGTTCGGGTTCTGAGCATGCTCAGTTCAATCTAAGATTTATATGTATGTTTTGAAAAAGGGGATTGGGCTCGTGATCAAGGATTTTGTCACCTCACAAAAGGGGACTTATATAATCCCCATTCGTGAGGAAAATTTCCCCTATCGTGAGCCACCATATTTTCATTTTTTCCTCCAAGCAAAATGTTGTAGCTTGCCCCACGGCTGACTTCTTTTGCAAAGGAAGCATGGGTTTTGTTCAGGGTGACACCCTCTACAAACCCAAGCCTTTGGTTTCCTTTGTTTGGCAAAAAAAGCATCATTTTAAACTTTGAAGTTCTTCGTTTGTGACTGCTTTCGATCCTCTTTCGCAAGCTGACAAAATCCCCTTTCGTGAGCCGATCCCCTTTCGCGAGGTAACAAAATCCTTGATTGCGAATTAGGAACCAGATGGCCCTATCTCATGAACAAGGATCAGCTCATGAAAGGTGATTCTGTCAGCTCACGAAACGGGACTGGTTTTTTGAATCCCCTTTTGCAAGCTGACAAAATCACCTTTCATGAGCTGACAAAATCCCCTTTGAAGAGCTGATCCCCTTTCACGAGCTGACAAAATCCTTGATCGCCATTTCGACCAGATGGCCCTTCTTTGTAAAACAAGGATTGGTTCTAAAGGATTTTGACTATCTGCTAAAGGAGATTTTGACAGCCCATGAAAGGGGATTTTTTTTAATTCTCATTCGTGAGGTGATAAAATCCCCATTCTCAAGTTGTCAAATCCCTTTGCAAGCCAATCCACTTTGCGAGCTGACAAAATCCTTTGATTGTGACTTCCATACCAGATGGCCAAAATCTGACGATTGAGGATTTCTCGTGAATAGCAGTTTTGGATACAGTTCGCGAATGGGACTGACCTCGCGAACAGGAATTTTGCCACTCACGAACTAGGAATTGAAAAATTTGCCAGTGCACTGTAAATAAATGGCTACATCTTTGGCTTGAAATTTACAGGGTATAAAGGTGTCCCAGAGATGTTAATTATGCTGTTTAGGTGTAAAACAGTTAATCAGTTCCATAGTTATGCCATCATGAAGTTGAGATTTTCCCATAGGATAACATTGCGGCATCCACAGCAACTTTGATTGCCCAGATCTGGAAACAATGCGAGATAAAATTTTTGCTACCCGCAGCATAGCACGATGGAGATTTCAAGTCATGATTACAACTGCAATAGAATTTTTTCTATAGCTTGTACGGTTACTGAGAAATTGGCAAATCAGTGTTACAAGGGTTCCTTTTGGCCCTATAGGGCTACTGTATGACTCTGTTATGTGTAAGTGGGAGCGCAGGGCCCATAGGACCCACACTCCCACAGATGCATATCATTATGCACAAATGGGCAGCTTGGTGGAAGCATGGGGCCTAGAGGGCCTGCGCTCCCACCAACACATACCACTTACCAGTTATATAAATAAAAATAAATAAATAAAACATTACACTTTCTCAAAAAGTAAGGAAATTCATTGTAAAAAAAATTCATTAATGCATCAGTTAGGGCTGAAGAGACAAAAGCAGGGAATTGAGACATTAGGGTTGAGCCCCAACCCCCTGATCCTATAACCCCACCCCCATCCTTCACACACCAACAGGAATGGGGGTGTGCCATGGGGTCATTAGGCCTAACTTTCACCCAATTCTCCTATGCTGTACCATGTCAGCCTCTTTACATATGGAATGGGGTGAGACTTGGGCCTAATGACCCCATGGCACACCTCGATGCCTGTTGGCGTGTGGAGGATGGGGTTAGGGGCTCAACCCTAACATCTCATTTCCCTACTTTTGTCAGCTTTAACCCTAACTATATATATATACACATATATATATATATATATATATTATAGGGGCACAGTTGCACCAGATAGTTAGGGTTCAGTAGGCACTTCAATGTTAAACTCACAATTACGCACTTTAATAACTTTGCAACCATTACATGAAAGTTGGTATGTGCCTTCCTGTGGGACAGATCACTTGATCTGGCAAGTTTTGTTTTGGTCACATGTGTGGTCTCTGAGTTACAGAGAGGTGAAAAAACATATTTTTACCCACTGACTTTGCTGGGATATTTTTCTTCAAACTCGCCTACAGCCCAGAGAGTTTGCTTGTTTGGCAAGAAATTTGCAGGGTTGAAAGGGACTAAAACACAGATGTGCCTTTTGCTAGTTTGGTGTAAAAAGAATAAGTAGTTTTTAAGTTATTGCAATTTAAAATTTTGAAAAAAAAATTTCTGAGCATGCTCAGTATGCACTTCAATATAGCTGTATGAAATGAAGTAGGAATCCTGCTCCATATGGAGAAATTCCTACTTCGTATGGCTGCCATCTTGTTTTCAGTTTTGCCCCCCACAAAATTTTTGAAACCACCCAAAATGATATTCTCAGGAGGAACCAACACATGTAGCTTGCTTATTGGGACCCCTTTGGTACATTCTGCATTTTACGGGACGAAACATGCCCATAAAATGTGTTTATTTAATCATCTAAATCCTACTTCATATCCACGTAATATGACCTAGGATCCTAGTTCGTATGCACGAGATACGAACTAGGATCCTAGGTTATGAGCTGAAAATAGGAGAAAATGATTGAAAAAAACACTTTTGCTGACATGGGGTTCCCAATCCACAAGTCAGCACTAGAGCCCCCCCCCCCCAAGTATGAAACACTGGGGAGCCTAATAAATATATTTAATTTTAATGCTCTCACCCCAGGATGCTCACTCTCAGTGTCAGATGATGCCCCCACCAAAGCCAGTAGTATTCAGTTGCGACACAGGGTGCCCAATCTCCGTGTCAGCATGTATGCATCCCCCATCCCTATACACACACACACTAACATGGTTTTACTGGAAGCCAACTCAGTGTGCCCAAATATGTATTATTCAAAACAAATACCTGTAAATAAAGAAAACCATCCCCGTGTCTTTAATTGTTTTTTAAATCTGCAAAAAGAAAACAGTCCTTCGTCATCTCCGAGTCCCTCCCCATTCCCACCCTCCCACTGAACACCCACCTCCCCACACACACCCCTTACCCATACTTATCTCCAGAGGTCAGGAGCAGTGATCTTCTCTGGACTGGGACATGTCTGCACTCTTCAAAGCTGAACCGCAAACTGAAGAATTAAAGGTAAACCGTATAATGCCACTCAGTAGGGGGGGTTTTCAACTTATGTTGATATCTCAACCATTTTTGGAGATTTTACCACCAAATTTTCAGCGTGGGGTTTTTGGGGCCCCACCTCATGAACAATGTCACTGTTATCTTGTTACTCAGTCCCGAAAGGTGATTTCATGCTTACTGCACAGAATCACCTTTCAGGACCAAGTAATGAAATGACAGTACAAGTGTTCATAAGGGAGGTCCAAAACCCATGTTGAAAATCTGGTGCAAAATCCAAAAGCGGCCATGTCACAAGCGTACGCTAAGCAGTTTCTACACAAGCTTGTAACTTGCCAATTTTTATATTTTCACTCCAGATTTTTAACAGTGCCATTTTTCACACAATCTCATGAACAGTATAGCTGTCATTTCCCACATCCTGCCTGAAGTGTGTTTTCGCACCCATGGCGCAGAATGGCGCTGTCACTGTGCGAAATCAACTTCCGGGGTGGATTAACAATATCACAGTGCCAGTGTTCATGAGGGGATTTCCCAAAAAAGCCCATGTTGAACATTTGGTTAAAAAATTCCTATAAATGGTCACAAGCATGTGTTGTGCAGTTTCTACGTGCGCTTGTAAGTTTGCCAATTTTCCATATTTTCACTCCTGATTTTCAACATTACCCTTTTCCACACCTCCTCATGAACAGTATACAGCTGTCATTTTTCACATCCTGCCCAAAACATGATTTTTGCACCTGTGGCACAGAATGGTGCATTTGCTGTGTGAACTCACCTTTCGGGACACATTAATGAAATGACAGTGACATTGTTCAAAAGAGGTGGGGTCCCCAAATACCATGGTGAAAACTGGGTGAAAAAATCCTGAAAATGCCTGAGTTACATCGTCTGTTGAATTGTGGTGCCGCAGTATCTTTCAGTGCCCATATCTAAAAACTATTAGAGACAGATTTTCACTCTCAGCAGATTAGTCCACTAAGCACCTGTGGAGATTTCAAAGTCATGATTGCAACTGCAGTGGAATTTTTCCATAGTTGCTACAGTTACAGAGATATCACCAAATTAGTGTTATACAGATTACTTTTCATGACTATGGGCCTGCTGTATGTCTGTACTTATGTGTAAGTGGAAGTGCAGGGCCAGAGGGCTCACTCCCACTTATGCATATCATTATGCAACAATGGGTGGTGTGAGGGGGAGCACAGGGCCTGAGGGCCCATGCTTACACAACCACATACAAGTTACATTACACTTTCTCAAAAAGAAGGGAAATTCACTGCAAAAACTATGTTAATGCATCAGTTAGGGTTTATTAAAGCATAAAAAGCTGGAAATTAAACATTAGGGTTACCAACCCTACCACCCCACCCTCACCCCCCACCCTCCACCAACATATGCTTGTGGTGTGCCTGAGTCGCTGGACCTAACCTCACCCATCTCAATCGGCAAAATTAAATTTTGTAACATCTCTACACATGGAATGGGATGAGAGTTAGGGCTGACAACCCCAAGGCACACCCCAATGCCTGTTGGAGATGGAGGGTTTATAAAGTGTAAAAAGCTTGGAAATTTGAATTAGTTACTAACCCTACCGCTTCCCCACCTCACTCCCCCACCCTCCACACACCAACAGGTATTGGGGTGTGCCTTGGAGTTGTTGGGCCTAACCCTCACTCCATTCACCAGCTAAATTTAATTTTGTAACATCTCTACACATAGAATGGGATGAGAGTTAGGGCTGATGACCCCAAGGCACACCCCAATGCCTGTTGGTGTATGGAAGGTGGGGTTGGGGCGGTAGGGTTGGTAACCCTAACATTGAATTTCCTAGCTTTTTACACTTTAATAAAACCCTAACTGATGCATTAACATGTATATGTGTATATATATAATGGAGGCAAAAACTCCGTTTAATGCATTAGTTAGGGTTGTTCCTGGCGACAAAAATTGAGAAATTAAACTGTTGGGTTGAAAACCCCCTTTGGACCCCGCCCCACCCCCAACCGGCATTGGGGTGCACATTGGGATGCGTCAGCCTAACTCTCACCCATGACATGTGAAAGCAGCAGAGGTATGGGAGAATGGGGTGAAAGTTGGGACCCCACGAAATGGCAATGTGCAGAGGTGAGGGGTTTTCAACTGCACAACAGGCCCTACACTGGCTCACTGTCATTGTAACAACTCATTACATCATTTTACTCCTATTCTTTTGAGAATGATAGCGAAATAGTGAATTGTGAGGCGGGTGAGCGCGGGGCCCTTTGGGCCCCGCGCTCCCGCTGCATAATGCGCCCCGCTCCCGCCACATGATGTGTTGTGGCATACTAACAGGGACAGCAACGCAAACAGAAATGCTAACAGTGGCGCACATGGTAACACAAGCAAGAATGAGAACAGAAAGGGTAACGCACATGGTGGCGTAGATGGGAATGGTCTGCCACGTGATGTGTTGTCACATAGTAACATGGTGCCTGCAAACAGAAATGTCAATGGGCATGGTGATGTAAAGTGAAACAGTAAGATAAACAGTACTGTAGACAGAAATGGCAAAAAATAACAGAAACTAAGTGCAAATGAAACATAAAGGATAACGCACATGGTGGCGCAGACGTCAATGGTGAGTGAAACGGGTACAGATCCGCAAGTGGAAAGGGCAACAGTAACAGTAATGTAAGCGCACAGGCTGGTTTTCCCCAAAACCTGCATTGAGAAAGACAATGAGTACAAATAATGTATGCAAAATAATGAGTATCGGCGCAGAAAATGAGATCTTGGAATACTAAATACATTATATCTCAGGAACCGTACGACGTAGAAAAAAAATTTAAAAGTCATATTATTTACAACTGTCCTGGCTAATTTGAATCTTAGCCTGAATTTTTCTAGATGAAAAGTCTGTATCTTGCACCCCGTTTCGAGATCACGGCCCCTGAAAGGCGCGAACACACCGTAATGTTATCCCATGGGAAAAAGAAAAGTTCGGAGTGCCATAACTTTGTCTCCTGTAATGTTTTTCACCAAACTACTGAAAGGCACATCTGTGGGCTGTTGGCTGTCTTCCTCCAAATTTCAGGAAAAAAGACCAAACCGTTATTTTGCAGCAAGGTGCCAAAGGATTCCTGTAATGCTTCGGGCGCCGTAATGTTATCCTATGGGAAAAACTGTCAACTTTGGAATGCCATAACTTTGCCGCCATGTGATATTTTTTCACCAAACTACTGAAAGGCACATCTGTGAGATGTCAGCTGCGTTCCCTCCAAATTTCAGCCCAAAACTCCCAACGGTTATTTTGCAGTGCAGTTCCAAAGAATTGCTGTCATTTTCCCACAGACTAGAAAATTACTGTCGCACTTATAAAGCTGTACTTCATGGTATAATTTCTGAGCACGAAAGTAATTTACGAAAGTACTTTTTCCAGAAATTTGAAAAACATATTTCTGTGGTGTTTTACCACAAAATAAGGACATGGCAAGCATCCTCAGGGCCCGACTAGGTGAATACAAAAAAAATTAGGTTGCTACAGGGTCCCAAATTTAAATGCCAACCATTTTTCTGATCACCAACTGAAAACAAAATGGCCGATTTGCGAAATTAACAGGCCCATTTGCGAAAGTAAAAATGCATTTGCGAAAGTGTTGAACTTTTTGTTAACTTTTTCCATTGACTTATAATGGGAAACTGATTTTTGAATAACTTCTGAACCGTTTAATATTTTTTCACGAAATCTTTGAAAGGCATATCGGGGACCCTGGCTGCATGTTACCTGAAGATTTTGGGCCGGTCACGCAAACCGTACGACCTGTAGGCGTGACCACAGAATTCCAGAAAAGCGTAAACGCGTGCACAGATCACACTTAATAACTCCGCAGCCGTATATCCGACCAGTACAAAACTTGGCAGATCTCAAGGCCTATGGTTCTTGATCATAAATTCCAAATTTCAGGCAAATCCATCAAACAGTTGCAAAGTTATTAAGGTGCAAAGTTTTGGGGTTTAACATAGAAATGGCTCCTCAACCCTAACTATGGTAGCACTACCGTGCTACCATAATATATAATATATATGCACACAAATGCATATATATATATATATATATATATATATATATATATATATATATATAAACACTGTATATATATATTTACTGTGTATTCATTGCAAAAATGCCATTAATGCATCAGTTAGGGTTGATTTCTTTACCAACAAAGCGTGGAATTTCAACTTTAGGGTTTCCATCCCTACTACCCCGACCCACCACTCCACATCAACAGGTGTTGGGTGTGTGTTAGGTCATCAGGTCTAACTCTCACCCCATTGCATCTGTAAACAAGCTGAGTTGGTGCAGTATGTGAGAATGAGGCAAGAACTTGGTCCGATGATTTCAACACACCCCAACGCCTGTTGGTGTGTGTGGAGGTACAGGGAGTGGCTTGGGGCAGTATGGTTAGAAAGACTAATGTCAGATTTGCACACTTTATTGGTGTGAAATTAACCATGCCACTATAGTTAGGGTTGAGTACCCCATTTAAGGTTAAAGTGTGAAATTTTGCATCTTAATAACTTTGCCACTCTATGATGGATTTGCCAGCAAATTTGGCAGGCATGGAGCGGTATGATAGATCTCTGGATCTGCCAAATTTCATAATGGTCGGATATACAACTGCAGAGTTATAAAGCTACATTCCATAGCGCATTTATGCTTTTTTATGCATTCTTTGCTCACACCTACAAGTTACACGATTTGCGCAACTGGTCCAAAAACTTCAGGAAACATGCGTCCGGGATCCCCGATGTGCCTTTGAAAGATTTCATGAAAAAATATTACACAGTTTAAAAGTTATTCAAAAAACAAGTTTCCCATTATAGTCAATGGGAAAAGTTAACAGTTCAACAGTGTTGCAAATGCAGTTTTTAGTTTCGTAAATGACCCCTGTAGTGTTGTGAGTCAGCCATTTTTTTTTCAGTTAGTGGTCACAGAAATGCTTGCCATTTAAATTTGGGACCCTCTAGGGACACCATTCTTTCTGTGTTCACCTAGTCAGACACTGAGGATGCAGCCATGTCTTTTTTGGAGTTAAACACCCCAGAAATATGTTTTTGAAATGTTTGTAAAAGAAAGCAAAGTAGTGTTGCACTCCACAACACTTTTGAGATTTCATTTATAAAGTGTCGTGATTTATACACTATGCCTAAAAATAACAGGAATTATTTGCCACCCTGCTGCAAAACAACAGTTTGGTCTTTTGGGCTCAAATTTGGAGGGAAGAAAGCCAACATCCCACAGATGTGCCTTTTAGTGGTTTGGTGACAAAATATTGCATGGATGGAAAGTTATGTGATCCAAAATTTACACTTTTTCCCATAGACTAACAATGCGGCGTCCGCCACGCCTTTCGAGGGCCCGTATCTCAGAAACGCTTCGAGATACGGACTTTTTGTCAGAAAAATGCTTAGCCCCCCCACCAGGGGGCTAAGTATAAAACTAGCCAGGAAAGTCATAATTTATATGAAATGTTAATTTTTTTCTACGTTGTACAGTTCCTGAGATATAAGCAATTTAGTATTCCAAGTGCTTATTTTATGCTCTGAGGCCCATTATTATGCATACATTCTTTGTATTCAATGTGTTTCTCTATTCGGTTGTTGGTGAAAAAAAGGGTGTGCACTTTCGTTACTGTCACAGTTAGCATTCCCATTTGGTTTCCATAACCATTTGCGTTAGCGTTCCCATCTATGCCACCGTGTGCATTACCCTTTGCCTTTTTGTTTGCTACTGTTACCATTTGCATTTCCATTACTGTTTCTGTTAAGCTTCATTTTGCATCACCATGTGCATTACCATTTGCGTTTGCATACATGCTTCCATTTGCATTTCCTTTGGCATCATCATTGCTGTTACCATTAGCATTTGCATTTCCTATTGTGGTACAATTACCATGTGCGTTACCAGCTGCGTTTCTGTACTCGCTTGCGTTACTATTTGTGATACCATTCTCATCTATGCCACCGTGCGTTACCCTTTGCGTTTTCGTTTGCGCTTGCATTTGCGTAACTGTTAACATTTGCGTTTCCATTACTGTTTTTGTTTGCATTTCCTTTTGCATCACCGTGTGCATTTCCATTTGTGTTTGCGTACGTGCTTCCATTTGAGTTTGTGTTTCTGTTTATGTTTCCTTTGGTGTTACCGTTGCTGTTACCGTAACTGTCTGCGTTTCCAATTACGTTACCATGCCCGTGTGCATTGCAGTTTGCGTTTCTGTACATGCTTGCATTTGCGTTTCTGTTTTCATTAACATTTGCGCTTATATTTGAATTACCGTTTGCGTTATCATTTACATTTTTACTGTTTGCATTATCATTTATGTTTGCATCACTATGTGCATCAGCATTTGCGCTTGCGTTGCCATTACTTCACAATTTATAGTGCACAATCTCAAAAAGAAGGGACATTCATGGCAAAAAACTCTATTTAATGCATCAGTTAGGGTTGTTCCACAGTGACAAAAGTGAGGAAATTCGATGTTAGGGTTCCCACCCCCCTTGTACCCCACCTCCACCCTGCATCCACCAACAGGTATCGAGGTGTGCGTTGGGGTGGCAAACTGGTTGACGGGCAGAAAACAGAGAGTGATGGTAAATGGTATACAGTCAGAAGAGATGCAAGTCACAAGTGGGGTACCTCAGGGATCAGTCCTGGGGCCAGTCCTCTTCAATATCTTCATCAGTGACATTACAGATGGACTGGAGGATAAGGTTTGCCTGTTTGCAGATGACACCAAGATCTGCAACAGAGTAGATCATCCAGATGGGGTGGGCAGAATGAGAAGAGATCTGGATAAACTGGCAAAATGGTTGGAAGAGTCGCAACTGGGGTTTAGCAAAGAAGTGCAAGATCATGCATATAGGGAAGAGAAACCCTGATGCCACCTATAGGCTGGGAGGGGAGTTGCTGGCAGTCACAAGGGAAAAAAGAAACTTGGGCATCATCATCACAGATGACCTGAAATCATCAAAACAGACCACTAAAGCAGTAGGTAAGGCTAGGGGGATGTTGGGGTGTATTAGTAGGGGTATCACAAGTCGTAAGAGGGAGGTAATAATCCCTCTTTACAAGACACTGGTTAGGCCCCATCTGGAGTACTGTGTGCAGTACTGGAGGTCACACCTTCACAAGGACATTAACCAAATTGAGGCAGTCCAGAGAAGGGCAACCAAAATGGTGCAGGGGCTGCATCAGAAAACATATGAGGACAGATTAATGGAGCTCAATATGTATACCCTATAGCAAAGGAGGAAGAGGTGATATGATAGAAACATTGAACACCTTAAGGGCATTAACAAGGTGAAAGAGTCTAACATGTTTCAATATAAGAAAAATAGCAGGACAAGAGGACACAGCATGAGAATTAGAGGAGGCAGATTAAGGGGTAATGTGAGGAAGTTCTTTTTCACAGAAAGGGTGGTGGATGCATGGAACAGCCTACCTCAGGAAGTGGTGGATATGAATACAGTGTAGGGCTTCAAACAGGCATGGGATAGACATAAGGGAGCAATACAGATGAGTATGAATAGATAGGCCACTGACAGAGCAAAGGCCAATGGCACATTCATAAGGTAGAAAAAGAAATGGGCAGACTGGATGGGTCTTGCGGTCCTTATCTGCCATCAACTTCTATGTTTCTAAACTGTGCATGCTCAGAAATGGAATTTTTTTTATATTTTTATAAATATTTTAAAAACTACTTACACATGGAAGATGAAAACTACAAAAGCACACACCTTGAGCCAAACTAGATTAAAACTTAACGTTTTAGTGTTCAAATCCTCCTAGTTTTTTAGTTACAGGTCAGCAAAAAAAGTCTTAATTTGAGTAATTTTTGCATTTTTGGTCTCTCTGTAACTCCCCCCGCCCAAACCAAATGCCATAAAATTGTCAGGATCCAGGGATCCTGGCACCATCTCTGTGCTTTCCAAATTTCAATTAAATTGGTTGAACTGGGGCAAAATTATTAAGGTGTAAAAACTAGTTTTAACATTAAAGTGCTTACTCAACCTTAATATACAGTGCTACAATGCCAGTATAATATACAGATATGTTGATATTGAACATAACACGATAACAGATACATACTGAGAACACTGAGGAGGGGAGGAGAAGAAGATGGAATGGTAAAGTTGTAACAATGAATGCTGTGAGGTACTGTGAAACATGCACAGTCACTCATTCACTGCCCATTAATAGCGTGGTGATGGTCAGATAAATGTGTGTTAGTGACACACAAAATTGACCTGACTGGTGATGACAATGCCAGGCCTGACACTAGCACCACAGAAAGACTATCAAGGAGGAATATGACCAAGAGATATGCACATTCTTGCATTTAATAATGTTTATTAGAGGATTAAGCATTCTAAGCATGGCAATGCCACAGCATAAGAATAAACAGCACCATGGTGATGCTATTATAACCATCTTTTTTATTATTTTTTATTTATATGCCAAGAAAACATGATTTATGATGATGATGAATGCATTCTTTTCAGAACAAGTAGACTTCTGTGGTCTTAATTTTAGTATTGTTTTATATATTTATTTATTTATTTTATTTATTGAATTTTGATGACCGGGTAGGCCCACTGGGCCCTTTTTACATAGGTTAAGCAGATTAAAACCATATAGATACAAAAATAAAACAATGTACTATTAAGCCAGGCCAAAACTTAAAGTGAAAACATGTACCAGTCACACAGGAAAAATGGAGCACAAAGGCCTCCCAGGACTGTTGGCAAAGTGCACTGGCATAAGAGTTCACTATACACACATATTGTGGACGTGCCCGACTCCAGAAAATTTCTGTCAACAGGTCAATGAGTCGTTGAAAGACTTGTTCACTACTGATGTTCCATTTACTCTGTTGCACACCATTCTAGGTCTCCCTCCACTCAGACTCTCAGGCCCTGACACTCTATATTTATGGAACACGCTATTGGCTTCAGCAAATAAGGCCTTAAAATGAAAATGGTTAAAGGAAGAACCCCCAACACATTGAGAATGGCTAGAGATTATAAATTATATAAAACACATGGAGAAATTAACCCATAAGATAAATCAGAGGACCCCACCCCCATTTCACAAGAAGACAGGCACGTTGGATACTATATGGAGACTCTCTGCAAGAATTTAAGACATAGGGAAAGCAGGGGGGAGTCTCACTGACAGTTACCTGGGAGCCAGAGGGGAGTAAAAAGGCTGTCAACAAAATCACTCGCCTGGACCACAGGTCAACTTCTTGACAAACACTGGACTGTTTTGCCGTATTCAAATTTTATCTGAATTGTGAATCGATTAAATACTTCTGTAATGTAAAGTCAGCTGAACTAAATAAGGTTTATTAAGTGCTGTACAGTCTGTACCCAAGTTGTTAAATAAAAATGAATTAAACAAAGTAACATGAGTTTTTAAATATTTATTAAAAAGGGCCAGAGAAGGAGCACATCTTATCTCCTGGGGAAGGACGTTCCATAAAATTGGGGCCACCACAAACACCCTGTCACCTGAGGAATTTAAGCAGGATCTCGCTACTGTTAAGAAGTCTGACTCCACTGACCAGAGGATGTGACCAGGAGCATATGACACCAGGAGGTCTTTCAGGTAGCCATGTCCCAGACCATGCAGGGCCTTGTAAGTTAACAAACATTCCTTGAAACTGATACACCACTGTACTGGCAGCCAATGTTGAGCAAGGAGCACCAACATAATATGTTTGAAACAGGAGGTTCCAGCAACCAGATGTGCTGCTGCATTCTGGACCAGCTGAAGGCAGTGCATCAGTCTTGCAGATAACCCAAGGTAAAGAGTCTTGCAATAATCCAACCTCAACATGACTAAGGCGTGCACCAGTGTTGCCAGATCAGACAGTTCAAGATATGGCTTAATCCAGGTGATGTTATGGAAGATAAAAGCCACTGCAGACAACAGTCAACACTTGATGTTATGGTGTCTGCTAGAGTCCACAATGACCCTAAAATTTCTCACCCTATCTGCAGCTCAAGAGCCTCGCTATCTAACAGAGGAAGGATGGCACTACTGCTTGTTGACACTGAACCTGCCTGATCAGGCTCCACCAGTAATACATGGTGTAAATTCACATGGTTTACATGGCAACCACTGAACCTCAAGAGCTAAGCCTAGTTAGGAACTGCAGGAACACAGCTTGCCTTATATGCTTTATATTCTGCCTTAACTGCTACTTTTCTTTCCCTTAGGATTTCGCTCCCTGGCTTCCCAATAAATCCCTCTGATAATTCCTAGAAACAAAGCAAGACACTCACTGCAATGAGGTATCATGTCAAGTTTGTTTTCTGTAAAAAAAAAAGTATTTATTTTGTTGATCTAAAGTACAGGTAATGAAGACTCCTTGCAAAAGCACTATATAGTGAGAAAAGTTAGAGGGACATGGAAGCACCAGAGTGTCTTCATTACCTGGGCTTTGGATCACCTAAATACTTTTTTTTTTTTTTTTTTTTGCAGTAAACAAGTTTGCCTTAATATTTCATGGTGGTAGTGAGTACCCAGTTTGTTTCATGGAATTGTAATTGTGACTCAGCATGGAGCACTGGGACTCAGAGGCATGCTTCATTCTTTGCTTTTCAAAGCCCTTTGCTACTTGTCTGTGTTTCTGATCCATGAGCATATTATTTGAAGTGTTGATTTACGGTACTTTGGTTAAACTGATGTTGCACTGTGTGGGAACTTAGTGTGTTTCTCAGGGGATAAGACTAGTTTTTGACCTAGCCTACTTAACCTTCCCGGGGTGGAGGCACAGCACAACTTATTTTCAATGTAACTTCTTTGGGTATTAAGACCCAGACCCCTTAGAGGGGCACTGTCAGCTTTTTTGACATTTCTACAGCCTGTGCTTTCCGTTGTTCTGCTGGCATTATTAACAGACACAGAATATAGATATATATACTGCAGGATTTGTCTGAATGTTATATTTGATTACTTTATTTACCAAAATTAAATTGTGTTTGTCCCAACAAGGGCTGCTGCTGATGCTTCCATGCATGCACAATGCGGAGCAGGGCAGAGATGCAGGTAAACTAGTCCATGAGCGAGTTTTGAATTTTGTAATGAACTGGTACAAACATATTCTTCAACAGTACTCACTCTTCTGATGCTGGCAAAGTAACTCTGTTTTAAAAATGGGTGCTGTAGCTAGGTTAAATTTTTTGTTTAAAATTGAAGCCGTAACTCTGGCCATGTGCATTAGCATCGACACTGAGGGTTAACAAAGTGAGGTCCAATGGGCTGGTTGAGGGTAAACAGGCGCAGGCCCGATAGGTGCTGGCTAAGGCAAGACTGGTGTAGGCCCGATGGGTGCCAGCTGAGGCAAGGCCCACAAAGGTCCCACAGGTGCCATCTGAGGCAAGACGGGTGCCAGAATGGGAGAAACCCTGACCGTGAAAGTGGTGGAGGACTCGACCCTGGGGAGGCATCGGCATCCTGCAGCACCAGCTTCGAGACCAGAGGATGGGCAGTGGACCCCAAAGAGGAGACTGACGACGGAGTTCTGGGCAGTAGGCAGGAGTCAGAGGAGAGCCCGGCTTCCACCAAATCCACACCTGTTGAAGACAAGCTGGCCAAGCCACCATGCTGTGAATCTATTGAGAGTAAGGGCATGAGCAGCAGAGGCTGGGAGGCATGGAGTGAGCCCTGATCCTAAAGGCCTCTGCCCAAGATTGTAAGGGTGGCAGGAGGTGGTGCCATTGGTAGCCCCGTAGGAGAGAAGACATGTACAGCAGCTGGGGCAAACACCCCCCCCGAGGGAGGAGACCCTTTCACGGTCAAGGAATGGTGAGGAGACCGCGAACAGAAGGAGGAGGACCAGAGCCTATCCTGGTCTTCATCTCAGTGCATGTGTTTCTCACTGGACTTGTCATGGGGCTTTGAAGACTGAGAGCCCAAGGACTGGGCCCTATAAATGGAGGAGCTCCTGGTCTGCAGCTCCTGTTCCATGGCTTCAGGAGAAAAGCTTCTATGGTCTTCTGGCTGCAGTGCCAGGGGGCCTGGTTGAACCCTTGGCAGACTTTTCAGGCTTGGATGTTGTGGTATGAGCCTATGCCATCCCTCTCCGGGATTTGCCTTCTGCAGGCACACTTGATGGAGTGATCAGAGGTCAAAGTCGGTTTTGAAGACATGAGAAAAGGAAAAAACATCAGAAAGATGGTTTAAAATAAGTACAGTGAGAAAGAAAGAAAAACGCGGAAAAGCTTGCAAAAATGGCAGTCAACTGAAGTTGCAGCAGTTTCTAGAGTTCTGACATTCATCTGTTGACAGGGGGAAAGAACTGGGGAGGCTATGGGGGCTGCCCAATCTTATAGGCTAGGCTGACGTCAGAGGGTGAGGTCAGTGGCAGTCGGCCCCCTCTAGTAGACTGCTAGCTAGAAAGTTTCTGTGTGGCCCTAGTGCCTGATGGCGCATTCCTATCAGTGTGGCCTGCTGCAAGATATACCATCGAAGTAAAATCCTGTTGTGCTGTAGACAAGTGTGCACCCTTCTAAGCCACTGACATTGCTACACATTCCACCCCCCCCTTCACCTGGGTTGCACAGCGTGGTACAGACACTGAACGTAGTGAGCATGCTGCCCTGAGTTTCTGTCACATGCTCATGTTCCAAGGGAGTTTCTCCCTTGTGCTCAGTGCACAGGATATGGTCTGCTTCCAACCTACTTTTGGAAGCAATACTGTGGTGGTGGTGGAGGGGGAGAAGCTGCAGTGGGTAAAGGAAGACGTGGGGTCATTCAATGGACTAATCTGCTGGTATTCAGAGATCGAGAAGAGGGAACCACAAAGGAGGCAATGCAGAATATATGAGGGAAACATCCCAAAAAAAAGCACATGAAAGATATACAAATACAGTATAACATACCATCATCCACATTTTCTCTCATTCTCAAGTAGTTTTTTTTCCCTATTTCCACTGTATTCCATAGAGATACTAGTATTCCACATTTTCTCTTACTATTTCATGAGAGTCCCATGAATCGTTGTTTCTTCTATGGCATTTTATGGAATTCCAATGTATCCTATATATTCAGCTTTTCCCAAACTATTTCATGAAACTTATATTAGTTGCTGGCAGTCATCAATGGATTGTAACATGTTTTGTGATACAGAGTATACAAAAGGTGCAATGTAAAAGAACAGTCACGTAAGAATTTACCATAACAGTACATCTTCGAGAGAATTTCCTCCATTAGGCCACACCTTTGGAACTATATCCATCGGGCACAAAGACCACATGGAAACTTCTGTTAGCCAGGAGCTGCCCAAAACGATGTCCCACATCTGTATCAGCATAAGCATGGGTAGCTCCATCACTCCTCAGTTCCCTACCAGAGATTAGCCTCGGAGAACCTCCAGCCTTGGGGAACCAGGAGATAAGACCAGCACCGGGCATTGAGGGAGAGGCATGGGGCTGCATATAGATGAATGGAGTAGGTTTTAGGCACAATATCTGATGTATCCTCACTGAAGCAGAAGGGGTAGGAGGCAGGGAAGGATGGCATGGCCCAATGGAGGACACTGTCTTGAAGATTTACCATTACAGTAAGTCCTTATGTAACTGTTCTATCTTCTTCAAGGATATGTCCTCCATTAGACCACACCTTTGGAATGATTCCCAAGCAGTCCCAAATAAAAACTGGGAGGCTGCTACAGTATATTTATTCAGGACAGGAGGCCTTGCAGCACAATACAGGAAGCTCGGAGCCAGCATGTCTATGAGAGACAATGTCCAGACTGCAATGTTTAGTGGAAGTGTGGACAGTGCTCCATGTGGCTGGTAGCCATACCCCTTGTGGAGTGACCATAAAACACATCGTGAAGCTCCTTACCGTACTTCCTGTAACAAAATGTAATATAATGTGCTTGCAACTAAAAAAACAACATTTTCTGTGACAGGAAATGTAAGCCACAACTTGTGTCTGGCTCAAAAGGACCCTGGATGTGGCAGTTGGTAGGGGCACAGGGGTGATGGCAGGACTGGATGTTCTCCAAATGCAGCTAGAAAGTCATTGTTTAAAAGTCCTGCTGCTTCAGATTTGTTGCTGTTCGGTAGCTCCACCTTCCCCGGAGCTGACTGGTGGTCTTTCCTGTGTATTTTTAAAGTTTCTCTTGACAACTGTGATTGTTAGGTCTTTTACAGAATGTGCCATTTGAGGTATAGTAAATATATTTTACATCTGCACTGTTTTGATATGGACAAGTAACAATTATGCCCTTTTCTGCCTCCTACCCACATCTACTTCAGTGAGGGATACATCAGATGTTGTGCCTAAAACCTACTCCATTCATCCTATATGCAGCCCCATCTTCTCCTCCATGGCTGACTGGGGACCTGTTGAATGAATCGACTCTTGATGTGGCGATTGGTGGGGGAGGGGGAGTGCTAGGACTCTCAGCCACAGTTCCAGCATGAGATGAGGCTTTGTCCTACTGCTGGGACACCCTCCTCCCCATCACTGAAGCTGACAGCCAACCAAGGAGCCCCAACCCAGTCCCACAACACTTCAGCCAATAGACACATGAAGTGGCTAAGCGCCAGATTTTGAATCATTATTTGTGCTCCGTAGAACTGTTTTAAAAGTGGAGTGCTGAAGAGTCAACTGACACAAATTAAAACCTTGAGGTGCACTAACTAGCAGCTAATTGGGTGTATCTGTCTGAAATAGAAGGCCGGCATAGAATGCTATAACCAGCATTTTTACATTACACTCTATAGCAGAAATTGAAAATGTAATCTTCCACAAAAACAACTGCTCATGTAAACCACGGCCATTATAAGTGGTGAGAACTGTAAATGTCAATGGGCTAGCCAGTGTTATTTAATGCTGAGTAAGTAAAACTGCATACAGTTCACATTCTAAGAGGCACCACAGCAAACTGGACATCAGAGACACAAGTTTAGCATTTTTAATACTAAACAATGAGGCCTCAAGTACCACTTATCTTTGGTGCCAGCTGCGTAGCTATGAGCTTGGGGGAGACTATTGTTTTTCAGGATGGCTCTCTCGTGGAGGGGGGGGAAGGTGTTAATTGCTGCAAAAGCCTACACGTTAACATGCTGGGGTAGGGCTGCTAAGTTCCATTCAGGACTAAATAGATGCTGGCAGCTTCAAAGGCGCTTGAGGCAAAAGAGTGGTGGTGTGGTACCACCATGTCCATGTACCTTCCAACACCTTTGGCCTTGTTCCTTCTCCATCGCTTTTAAAATTTTGAGAACGATAACGTTTTTAAGTGCTTTCTTGCAGTGTTGCCTTGTAGTCTAGCTGAAGCTCTGGTAAATCTCGCAAGTTCTCATGTTGTGAGACAGGCCCAAACATCACAAGCAGATGGTGAGTGTGTCTTCTTTGTAAATTTTCTCTCTGCACTTACAATACCAAAATAAAGCCTCTTTCAATATCAGCAGCATGCAAAGACCATGAAAAACACTTGTAATAAACTAAAAATAATATAACAACAATGGCTAGGTTGACGGCATTTCCTTCAGCAGGTCCAACAAAGACAACTGATGGCAAGAAAAGAACTGAGGAGTAACGGGGCCACCCATGGTTATATAGATGCAGACGTGAGACATCGTCATCGGTGGACCCTAGCTAGCAGAAGTTTCCATGTGGTCCTAGTGCCTGATGTCTATAGTTCCAAAGGTGTAGGCTAATGGAAGAGATAACCTACAAGAAGATGCCAAATTACTTTCCTTCCATCCTGTTCCTTGAAAGAGGTCAAGGGTTTCAGCACAGAACTCCTGAATGTTCAAAGTTTTATCCGAACCTCTCAAACAGAATTGGTGTCTGTATGTTTGTTGAGTAAATATCATCATGTATAAAGGTCCTGCTGAGAGAGTCATGAAGCTGCACTGAATTTTAGACAAGGTACAAATGCCATACCTGATGACATAAAGTTTACATGTGTCCTAACAACTGCTGCTCCCTTCAGTTTAAAAGCTTTTAATTATGAAGACCAAAGCATTTTCCTTATACTAAATCAACAGTCAAGTGACTAGCTTAGGGTGGGGCAATCACACTTGGATCTCCTCCTGTTTCACAGCTCAGCACTCTAACACTAACTCTGATCTGATGGACCCTGTGTC
Organism: Neoceratodus forsteri; assembly: GCA_016271365.2. NCBI lineage: Eukaryota > Metazoa > Chordata > Ceratodontiformes > Ceratodontidae > Neoceratodus > Neoceratodus forsteri. The sequence continues at coordinate 647,431,759 of CM057449.1, forward strand.
CCTTCTGACCTTAAATTACTATTTAAATTACATTTTCTCCCACTCCACCTTCAAAGTGACTTGTTCTGGGTTACAGTCAGTACGTGGTAGTGAGGGAGTCACACCTGGGTCTCTTGATTCACAGCTCAGCAGTGTAACACCGCCTTTCTGCCTTCACAAACTAACTTGCTGTCGGTCACAGTGTAGTGGCAGGTACAGAGAAGCCAAACCAGACTGCCAGATTCACTACTCTGCTTTATAACACCCCCCTTCCACCCACTGTGACTTGTTCAGGATCACCCAGTGATAAAAGGGATGCGGAAATCAACCTGTTCCCAGGGTCACCACTCAGCACTTTTTACATACCCCTTCCAAATGACTTGCTCAGTATCACACAAGGTGAAATCAACCTGGGTCACCGGTTTGCATTCAAAACTGTCTGGACCCATACCTATTATCTGTTCTGTATTAGGAGGGACACCCTTCATTTTACCACCAGATACACCCTTGCCATACTGCTCAGCTCAACTACATTAGGAAAGACGTCCCTTACTTTACCCCTAGAACCCCTCTGTCAATACCTCTCAGATGTCCCATATTAACAGGATGCACCTCATAACTGCTCCATCCCACTGAAAGCTGCTGCCATATAGAAGTTGTTTTAAACTCAGACAGCAAAGCAGAAATTGCTAATCACACTGTGACGATTAATGAAAAATACAATTTGCACATGTAATGCAAGTGTTTCCACAGTGCTCTGAGCATGTATTTCTACATTTGATGTTGTGTCCCACATTTCCCCCAGTGTAAAGGTTGACAGATATAAATGGGCCCTCTTGGCTGATGGTGTGATGACTGGCACAGCCCTCCGCTCACCTCCTTGGCCAGCCAACATCTGAAGAAAACACTACTAATTTCCATTTAATGTGATAACAGTATTTATTTTAGTTTGTGGCTAGCCAAGAGGTCAGTGGAAGGTGGTCGCTAAGGTGTAGTGCTATTAGCAAATGGGGTTGTGGATCAACGTGCAGAAAGCGGGTGATAAAGGGACTGCAAAAGGATTGGGGTACGGAAATTTGGCATGGTGCCAGGAGGCAGGAAAGGAAGTTGATGGGACACACAAGTATGAGGTAAGGCTGGAAGAAGTCAATAAAATTCTAATCCTTATTACATAATAACTGGAATATGCTGGGGTTCTGATTAGTTCTGATTAGTTATACATATTGTAATAAATGTGTTAAAATACATAACAGGGTGCAAACTCTGTAGTTTAACACAGTGGGGCATTGGGAATACTTTAAACCATAATCTGTATGAAAACTCTTAATGTAAAAGGGAGACAAACAAGCCAAGGCACCCACCAGGAGGGGACAACTATGAGACATGCAGGCAGCAGGCAGGTAAAGGCAGCCAGCACTGCCTCACCTGATCTCTTTTTTTTCTCTCACTCACTCAATCTCTTCCTAATCTGCTGTATTTTTTTTCCCAACCTGCAGGCATGTACCAGTAGCAGCACAGTGCATGCACACTCACTGTTGTCTTCATCTCCCGCTCCCCTCTCTCTCATGCAGTATTTAATTTGCTACCAGTATTTTCTCGGGTACTGTACTTTTGTACTTTTAGGAGACAAAAGCAGAGACAGCCTGTGGCAGTGACAGTATCATGCTGCTCTCTCTTTTTCATTGCCAGTACATTTTCTTCTGTATTTCTTATTAACTGCCTGCCGGTAGACAGTCACTGACACAGTGAGCCATCATACACTTACTGCTTGATCACTCACTTTTTTCGCTCCTTCTAAAATCTATTTTATTTATTTAGTTCTTTTTATTTCAGTCTGTCTCTCTGCTGTTTCAGTGCTTATTCTGTGCTGCACTTGTTTTTTTCAGGCACAGTAAAGAGGGCAGATAGCACCCACGTCCAGCAAAGCCATTTACACCCCCAGTGCCATGATCGATTGTCTCTCTCTGATCTCTGTGCTGATGATTCTATCCCATCTCCTCTCCCTCTGAGTTTGCTAACCTAGTAACTGCATTAGTGTTTGTTTTGTGTAACTTTAGCTCCAGGGCAGGCTCAGCCCCCAACTCTATTCACTCCCGTCTCATTCTCTCATTCTCTCCCGCTTGTAGTGTCTCTCTCTTGCTCTCCTCTAATCCTGGACGCTGGCGTCTTCTTTTATAGTGCCACCAAAATGACATGATTTGATTTTTGTCAGTGGTGAGGACTGGCTGCTGCGGTCCTCACTACGCGGCAGTGCTGCCCAGTGTGTAGTCAAGCGCCACCAACACCTGAGTGGTGTATGTGCTCTTTTACCTCAATCATCATGGAGTCAATGCAGAATCTGGAAGAAACACTGACCACCTGAGTAACGCATTTGCTCTCTCACCCCCTGTCCCATCACGCAGCCAGTGCAAACCAGCAAGTGGTACTCACAGACTCGGAACTGGACTTCACTGTTCATGTCCATAATTATTTGAGTCCATGAGTGGTCATGAATATGGGAGGGGGGTTTGATTTTTGTTGGAACAGTCTGCCCAGCCCTAGTATGGGGAAGGGCTAATTTAAACATACATTAGTGGGTGGAAGTGGAGGTAATATGGACGCATAGGGAAAGTAATTATGAACTTGCACCAGCAGGCAGGAAAGAAAGGAAACTGATACAGAGGGAAGGGAAGAGGAGTGTTCAATATCTTGTCACTGCCACTGCTTATAGTCTCTTTATCTGCACAGGGGGCTAGGGAAACTCAGGGACCAGTCAAAAGCATGGCCATTGGAGTTTAATGCCACAAAGTTCAAAATCATGCACATAGGAATTGGAACCCAAGAGCTGAGCATAGGATTGGGGGTAGGGCTAATGGAATGCTGGGGTGACAGGGAAGGGTATCTCCAGCAGGAGGAGGGAAGTGGTGTTGCCACTGTGTCACTCGCTGGTGAGACCCCACCTGGAGTACTGTCTACAGTTTTGGAGACTATCATTAGGGCACAGGTTAGGAAGCATAGGAAAACCAGGTGCAGTTATAAACTTCACAAGTAGCATTTATTATTATCAATAACAACAAAATAAAAAAAATAAAATTGCACAGGATAGCTCTTATACAGGCAGTTTAAACAAAACAAAGTCCTTCATCTAAGTGTATAATTTTAAATTTCAATTTCTGTCTCCCTCTAACAAAAGATGGCTCTTTTTATATATAATGTCTGTTCATGGCAATTAACTTCTGCATCCTGAGCTTGTTAAGATGTATGTCCTGTTTTCACACAATGTCCCAAAACTTTGTCAGTTTCTTTCTATGTAGGTGCAACAAAATAGAACATTGTGTATCAGAACTGATCTCATGCTGACAACTCTGCAAATGAGCTTGTTGAGGTCAAACTGCATCTCAGTGTTAACCCCCCTGAGTTCCAGATAGCTTTTTGCACTCATTTCAACAATACAATATACATTTTCAAACCAGAGAACCCAGTTTCACATAAAGATCCACACATAGTTTTATAACCACAAATAAGCAAGGTGGAAGAAAAGACAGAAACAGCAAGTGAAGGCAGGGAGATAAGGAGGGGATGAGAATCGTGAGACTATTAGAGTGATCAATTCCTAGGTCTCACAAGAAAATTTTACTGTGTAATCAGTCAGACTAGAGGCAGAAAAAGGAGAGGAGATCATATCTCTGCCTTCAACTATTTCTGCACAACAAAGAGGGTCTTATTCATCCCTGTCACAGAGACCACACCTCAGAAAGGACACAGACAGGGTGGAGACAGTCAAGAGGAAGGCAACTAAAATGTTGTAGGGTTCGCATGAGGAGCCATATAAAGAAAGACTGTGTACTCTCATGTTTATGCACTTTATCAATAATAATGCCCAGATCCCTTTCCTCATTTCCGCTATTTAATTTATTGCTTCCCAGGAAGTAGTCCACTTTAAGATTAATGTGTCCCACATGAATAACTATGCATTTGGATACACCGAATTTCATGCACTTTGAGTTTGCCCATGTCTGTAGTTTATTCAGGCCATTTTGTAACAGTTTGTTTTGTGTTGGTGTTGCACAATTACCAAGTTTGGTTTCATCTGTGTATCTGATGAACCAGCTACCAATTCATGATTATGTCTGATGCATGTTGTTGGAATAAACTGTCCGAAGAGAGATCCTAGTACGCCACTTGTGACTCATAATCTATTGGATGTGCAACCATTTATCACTATTGTTTGTATTCTGTTCTCACCACTTAACCAGCAGTATGTCTACCCTGATTGTTCCTCCAACAAATTCTGTGTTGCTATGCCCATTCCTGTCTTTTCTCAGACTGCTCTCAGGACTGCTGTGCATCATGGCAGGACCATGAACAAGCTGACCACAATTCCTGCCCATAGGTCTGCATACTTTGACTTGCTTACAAACCCCTTTACCAATCAATCTATAGGACAGAATCCCTACACTTTCAAAGGCACATCACACAAATATCTGCTGTGCTTGTTATGGAGTGACAGGATGGTTTAAAATACATTTTCACTGAATGAATGAATTAATGAATTTATGTATTTATATTTTTACAGGATATAATACCTGGGTGTGAATCCGTTTTCAGGAACGTCCTTCACAGAAGCATCACACAATAAATATATGACATACAAAATATTAAACAGAACTAGCACAATAAAATCACAATCAAAAGAAATTCATTTCAGAATAGCTTCTTTAAAGCAGGCATATATGGGTAACTGGCGTAGCTGAGTGGATAATTGTTTTTTTTTAACCAGGAGAGACACACTAAGCTGAAAGCTTGTTTACAGGTGTGACCTGGGAGCACAAGGAAGTTAAATGACTTCCTCAGGGTCACACAGTATGCATGTGGGGGTGGGATTGGATTCAGACCCAGGTCTCCAGGTTTGCAGCTCAGAGCCTTAAAAACTGCACTATACTGCCTCAGTATAGCACAGTGGGTCATTTGTGATATGACAAAGATCGTTACACTGTTTGCAACTACATGAAGTGCATCAGGCAGGGACTATGTTAGCAGGGCAGCACTTTTACCCTTGGGAATCCTAAACTCCTAAAACGAAACACTGGAAGTCTCAAATCAAATTCTGGATGTAGCAGTTTTCCTATGGAGCCACTAAAGTACATCAGGTTACAAGTTCTGATGGGTGCCAGGCAGCAGTTTGTACATCTTGAGAAGCCAGCAATGTGCACCGGGGGTCCTCTACAGTCTACTGAAGAAAGCAGGTCTCAGTGGGCTGACAGCATGCCTAGACTGCAGGGCCTCATGTCCCTGGGAGCCCTAAATAGCGGATACTTATTAATATGTTTTACTTTCCCAGTTCCCCTACTGACTGCAATACAATATGTTTTTCTTGCCTACGGCAAGCAAACATAAAAAGTGGGAATCTTTCAGACATCCCCCTCTCCCTTCCTTTACAATTTTTCAGCTCTACAAGTGACAAATGCAGATTTCTTCTGGTTTGTTTTTAAGCCCTGCATTTTATCAGTTAAGAGGCATTTGTGAAGATGTTCCTTCATCACACAATAAGACAGGCCTTATCTCACTGCCATTCTCCAGTCTGAATTTATAGTGGTCAATTTTCTCCTATCAGGACCTGGGCACTCTAAACTTTGATTTATTCTCTTCAGCTTCATGTACAATGCAAAAGAGCAAGACATCGAGCAGGGAAAAAAAAAAAGCTCAAGTTAATTAGTCACCTTATCTCTCCATCTCTGAATGCAGAAGACTAAGTTTATTATTTCTGGAGGTACAGATAATGAGCAGTCCAAAGCTAGTCCATGAATCTTTCTCCGACAACTGTATTCTATTGTTTCACTTAGGTTTATGAAGCCAAATGGTGGTACCAGATTTATGGTAGCCAGAATAACAGACTACAAGGAGGTTGAGTTGACTGTGCAAATTTGTATTTCCCATGCCACCAAATAAAGATCCCGTCTATCACGGGTATCATATTAAGAAGCACCAGTTGTGCAAGTAAAAATTATGATGTGGGGGTGATCTCTCAGATTATATACTGACCTTACTGGCAGTGCAGACCCTTATGTTGACAGGGGTTTAAAAATGATCTAAAGGTAGGGTGATTGCATTTTTAACCCCCTAGCAGGGTGTGTGTGTAAGAGGAAGAGGGAGCATCTCCGAGCAATCCTTAGACAGTTCAGTAGCTCAGAAAGCTAGGCAATTAACATTTGAGCCTTCTGCAGTGTCACACCATCACAAAACACAAGAGCAAACACTGTGACTGCAGCGATAACAGCAAGCTTCAATGTTTGGTACACCCAGTTAAAGGTCATTCCTTGGTGAGGCCTTTGTGAAATATATATGCTGGTCCAATAAAAGCATCAGAACTATCCAACAGTTACAGTTTAAAAGCAGAGCAGCACAGCTACAAATTCACTTTCCTTAATGCGGTTGAAATGAAGGCATCAAGATGGGACCAGCTTCGTCAGCACAGCAGTAGGGCTACCGCTTGAACGCTAGCAACACATGTTCAGGAGTGAGTCTGAGTCATCGGGAGGGGGGCGAGGAGGACGAATGAGTGTCCCAGAAGATGCTCTCCCCCTTAGGGAAGGACTACTGTCCTCACTGCAATGCTGTCACCTGCATGACCACAGGTGGCAATGCAGCAAGAGCACTGAGTGGGAGGAGGAAGACCATGGCTGGGATCTGTGCCGTGCATGCAATGTGTATTCATGCACATTGGTCGCCCTCATGCACCAGCCTCTTCCAGGGGGACCAAAGGGGAAAACAGAACATTGCCCCCAGTGCTTCCCAGGGATCCCAGTTTATCAGGGCTGGCCCCTACCCTCGCCCACCTCCTGACATTCTACACTTTCAGGGTTACCTCCTCCACCCTGACTCCCGGTGGGTGAAACTGAGGCTCCATGGAGGATGGCAGGATGAAGGTAGGAGGGGCTAGAGGTGCAACAGGGTTCTGAGGGAGCTGGCACCAGGATAGAGCACAAAAAATATAAACAAAGAAATAAAACTGCAGGATGGGTTACAAAAGTGCTGCCCGGTCAGCCCTGAAAACAGGCACTTGGGGCTAATGGGCCTTACCCAGTTACCAAAGAATAAAAAAAAACTATTTTTTTGTTTTTCATAATCAGGTAAGTACACTGGGCGTACATTTGCCTATTTTCAGGCACAACCTAGAAGAGTTACAGTAGCAGTCAAAAACAAAGAATTTCAAACACACCATCAATGACAAAGTACAGTTGTAACAATAAGGGGTAGGCAGTAAGGAATTACATTTAAACAGAAATAACACTAACATGCAGGAATAAGTAATGCAGTGAGAGTTAGCAGCAGGAACATCAAATGGCAACAGAAAAATACAACACACAGTATGACAAAACATAATACAGTACCAGTATAATCTGTTTAAAATTTGCAGCAATAACACCTGCCAAATGGGAAAGAAAGTGCACAGTGCTGAGCCAGGCTGGCACTGTAAATTGATGGATTAGGGGCAAGAGCAAAGTAAGGACCAGTGAGGCATAAAGACCTTCAGAGCCTTTCAGAATAGTGACTGGCTGGGGAGGGGAGGGCAGCTTAGATTTGGAAGAAGGGTGTTCCAAAAACTGGGGACACAGACTGCAAAAGCCAGTTTGCCAAGGCCCATGAAACATCTCTGCTCAAGTAGAGCCTGAGGGTCAGCTGAATTCAATAAGTAAAAGGCGAAGGGCGCTGCAGATAGGTGGCAAAGGAAGATAGGGAGCCTGTCCTCAAGAGTTTTTCAATAATTAAAGCATAATAATGTTGGCCAGCCAAGGGAGGACCAGCCCAGACCAGTGTAAAGGAGGCAGTGGTATGTGAGTCTAAGGGTGACCAAGGTGAAACAACAAATGTAAGTTATATCTCATTTTGAAAGGATGGATTTACTTGCCCCTAGGAGAGCCAAGATGACAAAAATGAGCTCAGGAAGGAATACCCCCGAGCTACAGGAGGACGGTCCACAGGGGATAGGCAGTGTTTGATAGGGGCCTGAATGCCATGAATAATAGCCTATTTGCTATCCGGAAACAAAAGACGAATAGTAGGATCACTGCTCACGCTATTCGGCCAATGTTGTAGCGAAAGATATAACAACCTCTCCCCACCCACCTCCTTCTTTCCTTGGTGCCCCAGAAAGACTGCCAGCAAATAAAATATTAAATTATCAGCTCCTGGCAAAGTGCCAGGAGCTGACACGGTCTTTTGGAGCTCAACCCAACCCTACCCCCACTTCCCAATTCACTGTTAAATAACTGTATTTCACAGTTTTGCCTTGATCCCAGACTATGATTGTTGCTGGGGGCTAGAGTGGCAAGCTGGCAACCACTGTATTCCAGGTTAGTCCAGTCAGACCCTCCCACCATGCCCTCACCCAGCCCGCAGCAGCCATTATGATGAGTAAATGCAAAGTTCTCCTGTTCCATGACCATTCCACATGGTAAGTAATATAGTAAATCCAAGTTCTAAGGCCATTCCATACTATGATTATTTAACATAATTTAGAATCCATCCATCACTGATCCTATGAGACTGCCATCAGAAAGTGCACAATCGTGAGGGAGGGGCAGGGCAGGGGCATCACAATGGTGTTGTTGGCTGCATAGCATCACTATGATGCTCCTGCACTGCCCTGAAAATGCATGCGAAATGTTAAAATTCCACAACCACCTCAATTTTGCAGAATTTTCTGAAATTCTGCAGAATTCTATTCCTTTATAAACTGAACATTCCACACAGCCCTAGGTGATATGGAGCTACAAGAAAAAGTGTTTACATAAACTTTTTTCTGTTTGTTCCTCATCACAGCCAGTAGTAATGTGAATATTGCTGTACCCCAGAAGTGGTATGTCACTAAATAGACAAAAAGAAACTAATATCAGAGGCTATATAGGCAGGATAAGAACACAAACTTAGCAGGAAGCTGAACTGTCACAGTACCCCAGAAGAGGTACATCCTGCCTGTGAGCTGGTGCATGTTGTTGGAATCACGGTCACCAACACTGGTGGGGCTACCAAGGATCCTTCATGGTTTCACAGCCTGTCATTCTCTCCGGATATTTTTAGGCATAACCGGCAAGAAGCAATGATTAACAGTGAGGGTTTTGAAGCCTATATGGCCTACAAACTTTAGCCAAGCTCTATTACATTTCTATTTGACCAGCTTAAATTTCAGTAGTGGCCAGCCTACATATCTGGAAATCAAGCAGTGACATTTAAAAAAAAAAGTTCACAGTACTTTTTGGCTACATGGGATCTGGCTTTTGCTAGCTAGATTATTGTCTAGTGGTCAAAGGGGCAACCTGGAGAAAAAATGAAACAGTAGAGCACTGGTTCAAGGTCTCAATAGGTAAAGGTAAGACAAATAACATGCTGAGCTTATCCCGCTGATGGGACCAGGAGGGTAGTAGAGCAGGAAATATACTGTAGTGTGCCATGCATCTGCTGAAAACTGGCCATGTTGTCATCTATTTAAGAGTGCCAGATATTGGCAAGAGAAATTTGGAGGTACTGAAGGAAAGACGAGAGTAATTTTCCAGCACTGAAGAGTGTCACATCTGGGAACAGATCTGAGCAATAATGAACAAAAACATGAACAATACTCTGGGTGCGCGACTTCGGGGGGATGGGGGGCTATGGTTTGAGGAAAATAGAGTTTCTAGTTTCATGCTCTGGAACACACTGCACCATCCCTTTGAAGAGGTGACTGGCTAAATAACATTTTGCAAACAGAAACAAAATGGATCGCTACCCTGGAGGCCCTCACACCTGCTGGCCTCAATGAGCAAATCAACTATAAGCCTTTTCTTTAGCTAGCCGTAGTGTCACCCTACTCTTTACCCTTATCTGAAACTGTTTTTCTGTTTCTATTTGGCCTTAAATTTTAACTGCATATATACTATATTGCTCTACTATATATCTCGGTCTCTTCTCAGGATCCTTCCTTATGTCTAACTTCCCTATCTCAGAATAAATATAAATGACTTATGTTACTTCCCCTTTTCTTTCCTGCTTAATAATAATCTTATACCAATTTTCTATCTCCTTGCTTTAATCATCCCAACAGTTACATTTTGGGGGTCCTGTTGGTTAGCCAGCAATATAAATTGTCCTGTCCTGTACTGTTCATTGGAATCTGGTTTCCTGGTTAGCCTTCTGGGTACACAGGGCCCAATTCCAAAAGGCATTACACCTGACGCAAGGCGATGTACGCTATACCCGATAGCTCAAATCACACCTTGCACCAAGCATTACGTTATTCATGATTCCGAGTAATGGCTTGCGCCATGCTATATGTGGGTTGTGCCAAAGGTGGGCTACGCCACCCACTATGCCCACAACCCACAGTGGCATGGTGCAAGGGTGGGTTACAGCAGCAACTGTACCCTATTCCAAAAGGCGGCTGCCGTAACCCACCTATGCAATTCCAAAACCCGCAATGGTGCAGCGGAGTTAGACCAGCAGGGAGATGGTCTAAGGGGCATCCGTCCATGTCAATTAATGGATGCCCACACCGCAGCACTGTGGCACATACATAGCCAGACTCTATACCCCCCAATACAGACATGCCCCCACACCTGAATGTCGGGGACCCCGGGTCTGTTATAAAAAGCGGCCCCCTAGACGCTAGTGTTACCTGGCCAACTCACTCCCCAATGTCCCCTGGTGCCAAGTGCAGTGTCTCCAGGGTGGGGGTTCGGGGCAGCAGATTGCATGCCTCAACTTGCGCACCTAGCTCCGTAAATATTCCTATGGCGCTAGCCTGCGGCTGTCAGTAAGTCAAGGGCATAGGTGCTGGGGACCTGGCTTGTCCTGGAATACGCCACAAGGTCCCCGGCGTAGCGCCATGCACGTGAGTTGCACCATGCATTTCAGAATTGGGCCCACAGTATTTTACTAGCTTTGCTGATGCCAGAACCCCTTTGAAGCTCTTACTTTTTTACTACATATTCTTTATATCATTCCAAATTATAAGTGTGTTCAGCCTACAGTTGTTGCCTCCTTGGTCTAGTACATATCCTTCATGTGACAAGAAATCCTGTTGGGAGTGATTTTATTAGCTACTACTAGCTCTGTGGTGGTAATACATTTGTATTTTTATACAGGAAAGGTAGTACAATAACACCATTAGGATTATTAATCCCATGTTCAAGGTGCTCCTGTGAACTTTTTACATTTACTATATAAAAGCATATGAAACTTATAAAGAGACATACTGTACGTACACATGCACATACAGCTTAGACATTGCAATTACATCGTACTGCAAGTTCCTGTCAGAGCAGTGTTTAACATTTTTAAGTTTTTTGTAGCTTGGACAACACTTGAAATGACTCTGTTCCATACTTGAGCAGCTATAAAAGAAAATTTTTTTGCCACCTTCTTTTACTCTTCATGCTAGTGTTTCCTTAGTTTTGGCCTTTGCCTGCCTTATTGCCTTCTCTGCTTCCCTTAGGGAAGTTTGGTATGCCTCCCTATCTTCATCCTGCTGCGTTCCCTTTTATTTTCTGAAGGCCAGCCTTTTGGCTCTGATCTTTTCTGCTACTGTGTTTGAGAACTAAAGTGGTTTCCTTCTTCTTTGGCACTTCCTTTTCTCACTAACACAATGGGATGTTGCTTCAAGTATTGCATCTTTAATGCTTGCCCACTTTGCCTGTACCCCCTCACCTGTATTTCATTTTGCCAGGGCTAGCTTAACTCTGTTGGCCATCTTATCAAAGTCAGCTCCTCTGAAGTCCCATATTTTTGCCTTGGAATGGGATGATTTTGTTCTAGTGGCCAAACTGAACCATACCATGTGATGGTCACTGACCCCCAGGTGACCTTCTACCTGGAGATCTGTGATCCTTTCCCTGTTAGTCAGTACTAGATCTAGGATAGCCCTGTCTCTAGTGGGTTGTTGTACCAGTTATTTGAGGCCCTCCCCCTACAAGGAATCCACCATGTGTCTAGTTCTGGCAGATGTCCCTGCTTCAGACGAGGCACACCGTTCTGACAAAGTGTGGTTCCTCTGTGAAGGCATGCTGTGAGCCTCCACAAAGGAGACCCACAGGAATGTGGCATGGGACCCTACGGTGAAGGAAACAACCCTGGTGGGGGACTTCTTTGTTAGAGGGATAGAACTGGGTGAGGAAGGGAGAGGGAGGTAAGGTGCCTGGCTGGTGCCGTGGCTTGAGGGACAGGGAGCGAATCCTCAGGATCACTGGAGCAGCTGCACAGGGAGGGAGCTGGATGTCATTGTCCACCTAGGGTCAATGACCTGACTAAGAAAGGGATCAGAGCAGTGCGGAAAGAGTTTGTGGAGTTGGGGAGGGCCTTGGAACAAGTAGCACGCACAGTAACCTTCTCTAGAGGTGCTGCCCATCTATGGCAGTGGTGAGGCCAGGGTGCCCCACACCATGGGACTCAAATCAGTGGTTGGAACACTGGTGCAGAGCCTCAGGATTTGGCTTCATTGGGGATTGGAGGTCCACCTGGAGTGATACAGGCCTATACTGGCATGATGGTCTGCATCTGTCAGGAGAGGAACCAGGATCTTAGGTTATAGGTTTAAATGCTTCATTGGCAAGCATTTAAACTAGCCAAGGGGGAGGCACTGAAAAGAGCAGGAAACTTAGCCCCCCAAAAATCAGGGTAGTAAGTGAGGTAAACACCAAGTTAGAGATGTTGATAGACAGATGGGCAGAGGTAAATGGAGAAAGTGAAAAGGCAATAAGGACAGGGATGGGGCAAAAGGGTAAGGCCATCAGGAAATGGAGGTAATAAGTACCAATGCCTGTAGTCTGGGCAACAAGCTCCATGAACTGGTGGCCTTGATGGAAGTGGGATGCCTGGATATTGTAGCAGTCACACAAAATGGTAAACAGAGAACCATGACTGGGATGTTAACATACCAGGGTACACAACCTACAGGAGAGAGACAGGGAGGAGAAGAGGGAGGAATAGCTCTCTGTGTAAGGGAAGGGATAAAAGCAACTGAACAAAGGAGTAAACAGGGAGGAGAGGAAGCACTGTGGGTCACCTTAGAGACTGGAAATGGCACCACAATCACATTGGGGTTGAATACAGACCCCCATGTCAGGGAGGAATGGACAAGGATATGATAGAAGGCATTCTTAGGATGGCAGATAAAGGGGAGATGCTGTTGATGGGAGACCTGAATATGCCAGATGTTAACTGGAGCACATTTGCTGCAGCCACATCAAAGAGCAGGGCCATTCTCGATGTCCTACAGGTGGCATGCCTCAGACAGCTAGTTTTGGAACCCACTCAGGAGGGAGCAATCTTAGACCTCATACTATCAAATGGGGACAGTGAGAGGATCTCAGATCTAGAACTGGGTAGCCATCTGGGAACAAGTGACCACCAAACAGTGTGGTTCATGATAAATTCAGCTACAGAGTCAAGCCATACAAAAGTGAGGGTACTGGACTTCAGGAGGGCTGACTTTGGCAAGATGGGAGAGTGCCTTAGAAAAGCACTAGCAAACAGGCTAGAAGGAGGGGTGCAGCAACAATGGGGAAACATCAAAACTGCCATCACAGAGGCAACAAGCCTTTGTGTGAAGCAAATAAACAAATCAAAATGAAAGAAAAAGCCACTATGGTTCTCAAAAGAGGTGGCAGGGAAGGTCAGGGAGAAAAAGATAGCATTCAGGAAATAGAAAGAAACACAGAAGGAGCAGGACAGACAGCTGTACCAGTTAAGGCAGAAGGAAGCAGGGAGGAAGTCAGAATAGCAAAGACCCAAACTGAGGAAAAGATAAAGCAATGCTGTAATGCCCAGTCATAGGACATACTTGTGCATACTAAGTTCATCAATGCTTTTGCATCACTGAGATTTTTACAACACTATGAAGCAGAGTTATATGTCGAAGACTATGCTAAGGAACAGCTATCCCAAAGTTGATGACAGCTGCATACAGTGATATCAGATGTTGCAAATAAAGTAAAATTAGATCACCATGGATAAGATGTTAGTTTTAAGAAGTCAAAGAAAGAAATCTCCATCCATACCAAGTTTGATTACACTCAGATCAAAGGCTCTCAAGATATCCCCCAAAACACAATGGCCAAAACAAAGGAAATTGGAAAAAAAAACAAAAAAAACAAGTGTCCTGAAAAAAACATTTCAGAACAAAACAAGAAACAAGATTTGGCTGGTGCCGACAAGACTGGTCTTGCTTTTTTTTTATGCTGCTATCTTTATTTTTTATTTTGCATTACTGTCTCACCAGTCTCACTGTTATAATTGTAGTTATATGAAGACCAATGTCAGTTTGCAGATTTGTTTTTTGTATACAGTGCCCATGAGGAGGGTTTTAGTGCAGCAGCATTGCTTTTCAATAATGCGCCTTATGCTGTACACAGTGATTCAAGACCACCCAGCACTAGGCAATTGGTTTCATTCCCTAGCACCAATCTAACATATAGCCTCCTCCATATCACCACTGTTTTTTATTCTCTGATAGTTCAGGTTGAACACCGAACCTGCTAGTAGATAGGGAGAGAAGGCCAGATGTTTTCTATTCTCTGATAGTTCAGGTTGCACACTGGGCCTCGCCATCAGTAGTTAGGGAGAGAAGGCCAGATGTTTTTCATTCTCTGATAGTTCAGGTTGAACACCAGACTCATCAGTAGTTAGGGAGAGAAGGACAGATGTTTTGTATTCTCTGATAGTTCAGGTTCAACACTGGACTCGTCAGTAGTTAGGAGAGAAGGACAGATGTTTTGTATTCTCTGATAGTTCAGGTTCAACACTGGACTCGTCAGTAGTTAGGGAGAGAAGGACAGGTGTTTTATATTCCCTGATGAGTCAGGCTGAGCATCAGACCCATCAGGTAGTTCGGGGGAGTGAGACAGCTATATTTTCTATTCTCTGAACTGGCTGAGTTGGGCTTAGGATTTGTCAAGTTATTGAGGGCAGGGAATAGGTTTTTTTTAATGCCCTGACGGTCCTGGTTTGACCCTGGACTCTTTAGGTAGTTTGGTGGAGGAGGAGGAGGAAGAGGAAAGATACATTTTTTTTATTCTCTAACAGATCATATTGGGCACTGGACCTATTAGGCTGTTGGAGAAGGAGGCCAGATGTGTTATATTTCCTGCTAGGTTGGGTCCTGGACCCATCAGGTACTTTGCAGGATTTTGCTGGATCAGGTTGAGCACTGAACCCTTCTGATGTGCAGCAGGCTGGGTTGGAGAGTGTATAACAGTGTGATCTCAATGTGCATATTGGGAAGAATGCAGAGCTGAGACTAAAGTCCAAGAGAAGGAAAGAGCTAAAGATGGAGAATTGGGTGGTGGAGACAGGATCACTGGCACTTGGGGGTCACAGCCTCAGAATTGTGCAACATCAGTCAACTTCAGTCCAGTCTTCTATCTTAGTGTGTCGCAGGCTGGAGGTGGAGCTGCCTAAACAGGCTAGTAGTAGCAGTAGTAGTGCAGTAGCAGCCTCAAGCCTCCTGTACAGTGTTTAAGCTCCTTATTGTGCCTTGAGTGGATGTGCATGGGGAAGGCAGTGTTTTACTGCCGTGCCTATTCCACCTTCTGCTCACCACTTTGCTGTTGCTCCTCCTTATCTCCATTAGGCTTAATTCATGGGCCAGGTAGGGCATGGAACCCAACAGGTAGTTGAAGGGAGTAGGACAAATTTTATTTTATTTGTTTTCTTATTCCCTGATGGGCTAAGTTGGGCACTGAACTGGTAAGATGTTTGGTGTGCTGGCCCTGTCCCTATGATCAGCTGTGCTGTGATGTATGAGCAGAGGGACAGCAGGGGAGTGAGTGCTCCATTATATGTTAATATGTCCCCCGGAGTCGCTCGTTTCTGCCTAAACATAGAAACATAGACTTTGACGGCAGATAAGGACCGCTTGGCCCACCTAGTCTGCCCATTTCCCTACCTGCAGGATAAGCTGCAGATCTTAGTTAACCAACAGTCTATTTCTTTTCTACCCCCACAAGAATTGCCTTATGTCTGTCCCATGTATTCTTGAATTCTCCCACAGATTTAGACCTCACAACCTCACCGGAAGGCTGTTCCATGCATCCACCACCCTCTCTGTGAAAAAATACTTCCTCACATTGCCCCTGAACCATTTCTCCCCATCTTTAATTGTGTCCCTTTGTTCTTGCCCATTTCTTTTCTGAAAGATGCTACCCTCTTGGACTTTGTTGATTCCATTGAGGTACTTAAAAGTTTCTATCATGTCCCCCATCTCCCTCCTTTCCTCAAGGGTATACATATTAAGCTCCTTTAGTCTCTCCTCGTTTGGCTTCTCTTGCAGACCCTGCCCCATTTTACTTGCCCTCCTCTGGACTGCCTCTATCCTGACTATGTCCTTGCAGAGATGGGGTCTCCAGAACTGGATGCAGTACTCCAGATGGGGTCTCACCAACTGTCTGTACAGAGCGATAACAACTTCCTGTTTTCTGCTGGTGATGCCTCACCCTATACATCCCAGTATACCCCCAGCCCTCTTTACTGCCTTCTCATATTGCTTGCTAACCTTAAGGTCATCTGATATGATTACCCCCAGGTCCCTTTTCATTTTTGTTATTACTACCTCCCTCCCATTGTGTAATCTTCCCCAGGGTTTTTGTTTCCCAGGTGCATTATTTTGCACTTCTTTGCATTGAATCCAAGCTGCAATACTTCTGACCATTCCTCCAACATTGCCAAATCCTTCTCATCCTTTCTGCACCTCCTGTGTATCAACCCTGTTGCACATCTTGTGTCATCTGCAAAGAGACATACTTTTCCTTCCAGTCCCTCTGCAATGTCATTTATAAAGACATTAAGAGGACTGAACCCAGTACTGAACCCTGCGGTACCCCACTAGTAACTCCTCTTTCTTCAGAGTGGACTCCATTTACAATTACCTTCTGTGTCCTGTTGTCTAGCCAGTGTTTTACACAGGCTACCACCCTGGGACCCACTCCCAGGCTGGTTAATTTGACAATTAATCTTTTGTGTGGGACTGTGTCAAATGCCTTGCTAAAGTCTAGGTAGGCCATGTCCACAACCCCTTCCTGGTCTACTACATTGGCCACCCAGTCAAAGAAATCAATTAGATTTGTCTGACATGACCTTCCCGCTGTGAACCCATGCTGCCTTGGGTCCTGTACCCCACTGGTCTCTAGATACTCAACAGTTCTTTCCTTCAGAAGTGATTCCATCACTTTCCCTACCACAGAGGTCAAGCTGACAGGTCTGTAGTTTCCTGCCTCTGTCTTGTTCCCACTTTTGTGAAGGGGAATCACATCTGCCTTCCTTCAGTTCTCAGGTACCACACCATCCTCCCATGATTTGTTAAAAAGGGTAGTCAGTGGTTTCACTAATTCTCCCCTTAATTCTTTTACAGTTCTGGGGTGAATTCCATCAGGCCCCATTGCTTTGTCCACCTTCAGTTTTAGGAGTTCTTTCAGAACCCTTTCTTCTGTGAAAGGACTGGGATTGACCTCCCTATCAAGAGTGCTTCTGTTAATTGGATTAGACTCCTCACCCTCCTCCTCTTTTGTGAATACTGAGCAGAAATATTCATTCAGTATCTCTGTTTTTTTCACTGTCCCTCTCTGCCCACCCACCGTCCATTCTGTTCAGCCTCACCATCCTTCCCTTTGTCTTTCTACACTCCCTGATGTACCTATAAGAAGGTTTTATCCCCCTTCTTAATTGAATTGGCTATCTTTTCCTCAGTTTGGGCCTTTGCTATTCTGACTGCCTTTCCTGTTTCCTTCTGCCTTAACTGGTAGCTTTTTTTGGAGCAAACTGGTCAGTTCGACAAAAATCAACACGGTTTCATGGCAGGGAGGTCCTGCCAGACAAACCTGGTTGATTTTTTCAATTGGGTCACCAAAACAGTGGATCAGGGTGGGGCAGTGGATGTGGTTTACCTGGACTTCAGCAAAGCTTTTGACTCCGTTCAGTACTGGAGTCTAGTAAAAATATGGAGAACATGGGAACTGGGCCTGAGGTTACAAACTGGGTCAGAAACTGGTTACATGGGAGAACTCAGAGAGTATTAGTAAATGGCACTCTGTCTGTGGACGGTAGGGTGACTAGCGAGGTCCTGCAGGGCTCAGTTCTGGGGCCAATCCTCTTCAACATATTCATCAGCAACACTGCGGATGAACTGGAGGGAAAGGTGTGCCCGTTTGCAGATGATACCAAAATCAGCAACAAGGTAGACACAACAGAGGGACAGCAAAGCATAGAAGCTGATCTCCAAAAACTGGAGGAGTGGTCCAAGACCTGGCAACTGAAATTCAATGCTAAAAAATGCATGGTCATGCACTTGGGAAAGCGTAACCCAGGGAAACTGTACTCAATGGGAGGGGAGCAACTGGTGACTACCAGGCAGGAGTGAGACCTAAAGGTGATCATATCAGATAACCTCAAAGTCAGCAGACAACGTGAAAAGGCAGCACTAAAGTCTAGTGGCATCCTGGGATGCACAGGGAGGGGCATCATGAGCAGAAGGCATGAAGTAATCATGCCTCTGTATCGGTCCCTGGTCAGGTCTCACCTGGAGTACTGTGTCCAGTTCTGGAGACCACACCTCAGGAAGGACATAGATAGGCTGGAGATCGTACAGAGAAGAGCAACAAAGATCGTGCAGGGCTTGCATCAGAAACTGTATGAGGCAAGACTGGATGACCTCAAATTATACTCCCTAGAACAAAGCAGGAATCATGGGGACATGACAGAAACATTCAAATACCTTAAAGGCAACAACAGGGTGCATGTGCAGAACCTCTTTCAGGTAAAGGACTACAGCAGGACTAGAGGGCACAACCTTTGTCGTAAGGGAGGAAAGTTCAGAAGCAATACGAGGAAATTCTTCTTCACAGAGTGCGTTGTGGAACCATGGAATAGCCTGCCGGAGGGGGTGGTGGGAGTCAAGACAGTGGGGGAATTCAAGCGGACATGGAACAGACACTGTGGGATACACAAACAGGCAGCTACTGTAAGTAGGGGGGTAGGAATCCAAGGGCAGACTTGATGGATCATACAGTCCCCATCTGCCAACAACTTTTATGTCTCTATGTTTCTATGCATGGGATAGGCATGGGGAACCCTAGCAATAAGAAAGAGGAGGTAAAGCTGGAGATCAGGGTCTATGGCTTTTACAGTAGGCAGAGAAAATGGGCAGACTAGATGGACCTAGAGGTCTTTATCTGCTGTCAATTTCTATGTTTTGATGTTATCGGCAGTCCACACTCGCACAAAGTGCCTAGTTTTTTGTTCTTACATTCTGCAGAAATGGAGCCTCAGTTATACAGATCTCTACAGGACAGCCTCCCTGTTTTTATTATTCTTGTTGGTAGACTTCACTGTAAAAGGACCAAATTGTCCAGAAACTTGGCAGAGATGCAAAAATTGACTCCTGATATCATTAAATGTAATTACAATGTAACCCCCCTGCAAATGGGGGTTCCCAAAAGACTTCCAGGAGCTTGCTTGAATGCTCCAAGCCTGAATGGTGTTTGGCATTTAAGCCATTTATCAGTGAGTGTTTTTAGAACCTCTGGTACTGTTCTTTAAGAGCTGTCTGCTTGCAGACATAATTAGTTTGTATGGGGGACTGTGTGTTTCTTTGATTGAGTACCACCAAGCTGCGCCAATTCACTTCATTTTGCAGTCACTAGGAGTGCAAAGGGAACCTATCTGAAAGATGTAACTGTTTGCCAGAAATTATTTAGAGTAATAATGAAATTACAGTTTGTCTAACCTGCTTTTTGCAGTCAGAACTGTGTCTGCTAGTTCCCATTCTAGTTTTGAACTGCTGAACTGGACCAATCAGTGTGGGGTAAGCTAGCTCTAAAATGGTGCCTTGGGCCGAATCAGAACTTGGACTCATAATCTGAGCCAGCCACAAGAGGATTGTATGGGCAGTGACTCTGGGAGATGTAGTTTAGACTTCAGTGCCTTTTGGACCAACAGCAGCAGTCTATTGTGGTGACAGCCAATCCAGTCAAGAACTGGGAGGAACTCAAAGGAAGTGCCAGTTTTGTCGGTTGGAGTTTCAGTTGAGCTTTGGCAGTGAAGAAGGAAGGAGCCCTGTGCTTTTCGTGTGCAGTTTAGTCAAAAACGTGTAAGGCCCAGAGTTCCGGTCTGCAGCTTGTGTAACAGCTTGTTAGGACTGAATCCGTCCTGTGAAAAGAATCAAAGGATCTCTGAAGAGTAGAAACCAGGCTCACCCTGTAGAAGACTGGAGGAATTGCTGAAAATGGCACTCGGTCTGTCAGGAACTGAATCTGCTGTGTGTTCTCCCGGGTATTGTGCAGTAATTGCGATCGGGATACAGATGCAGCCTGCCAGGTATAGTGTTTTCTTTTATATGGATGTGTGAAGAGGTTTGTGTACCTCAAGTGAGCCCTGCTGACATTGAAGGACCCTATCTTATTTGGAGGTCGTGAGTACTAATTCAGGGTCGCTCCCTGTTGAATTGTCACATTAAATCCAAATGGAATTACTGTACTGCTGACTGTTTAATTCTCCTTTTCTGTGTGAAAGGCCCCTACCAGCTGCCACGGTTTGGACTAGCCACTAGGGCTTGGGTACCCAGGGACAGTAACTGATAGGGATAGGCCTGCACAGAGCCATAGGTAGATTATTAGAGTGATAAGCTAATTAACCTGATTTCCTGTCCTTGTTATATCCCCTCAATAAATCAGAGCTGCTTGTTTCAGCAAAGTTATACTGCCTGAGTGTATTTGTCTATGTTAAAGTACTGTACTGTGATTGTTGCACTGTATCTCATTTCACAGGAGGTCCCAGTGCCGGAACCAGACCTGGGGGTAAGTGTATACTGTGAAGGTAATTCTGATATATTGTGTGGGCCACTAGTGGGAAGAAAGGGGGGTTGCAGTGTCCCAGAGGGCTGTGACCAAGTTAGTTTAACTATTGCAAACCCTGACCTCTGGGTGGAGGCACCAGCCATTGGATCCAGGCATCTCAACCTGTTAGTGGCAAATCAGGCAGGGGTAGTAGCCCCTGGGATAGCGCCATCTAGGGAGGCTCACCGCTGGGATTGTGTGTCCTCTAGTGGCCATATTACGAACCACTGTTAAGAAAAAATGGGTACCCGACAGAAGTGGCTGTGCACCGGCTGGTGGAGTGGTGACTGGGAGAGATCACCCCAGAATGCTATGCTTATCCTGGACATCCCCTGGGTATCAATACGGACACTGTGCAGGAGTACTTTCCAAGGTGGAAGGTTTACAAACCCTGTGGTGGTGGGTTGGCATGCTAATCTGCTCACCCACACTTTCCTGGCCCTAGTAGAGTTTAAGGATCCCATAGATAGCTCCAAAGTGCCACAGACCATTACCCCAGAGGAGCCCTCACTGCTTGAGAGTGATAACTAAGGACAGTAAAGACCTGGGGGAATCAGCCCCCACCACTATCTGAAACTTTGAGGAGAAATTTTCTGAATGGTTGCTGGGAGAGGGAAAACTGTGGAGGACTTGAAGAAACTATTCTTGCCACCTGGGGTGTTCCTCCCCAACACCTCTCCTGCTCCAGTGCCCGTAATGGTGGCTGAACCAATGCAGACTCCTATTTCTGCACCTGCCATTAGTCACGACTCTACCGAAGGTTGAGGATCTTCTGACACCTCCCCACCCCAACGGGGAGGATGACTGGGAGACCTGGATGAGACTATGTTGCCCCCAAGTGCTAGAATGGCAATGCTCGGAAGGCAAAAGCAAAGAGGGTTAGTGAGAGCCTCGAGGTCCTGCCCTGGCTACCATCCGTGCTAAACGGGCCAGTAACCCTGAAGCGACTGCACAGGCCTATCTTGAGGCCTTGGAGAATGTATGGGAGCCCAGATTCTGATGAGGACCTATGGTGGAGAGTAAGAAATGCACAACAGTACCAAGGGGAGTTGTTGTCTGTGTATGTCTCTCGCTGGAAAAATTGTTGCAAGAATGCCTCAGAAAGGGTAGTTTGCCAGCGATTGAACTGGACCAACCAGACTGGACAGAACTTAAGTCTGCCCCTTCTCAGAACTGCTGTTGCTTCAGTTACGCCTGGCAAATCGACTGGAACCCCACCCTCCTATGATGAGTTAATGAGAGAAATTCGAGGAGTTGAGAAAAGGCGACTGGGGTACCTGCACCAATAGCTGTGGCTACGACCCGAGTGACTGAGGGTGACCCATCAAGTGAAGTTCTAGGGCAGAGGTTGACAGTCAATGAGTGCTCTGACAAGGAAAAGATATGCCACAATGGGGCGAACTGTTGAGAGAGATCCGGAATTCAAAACAGTCCCTTTATGAAGGCCACGCCTGCAAGTACGGGCCCTGACCTATGTCCGACTGCATCTGCTATGGGGTGGGGTACCCACCATGTATCTCCTGCTGATAACAGCTCCAAACTCAATTCCTTGACCATGGAAGTGGAGAAACTGACGAGATGTCTCCAAATGCTTATCACGCCGCAGACAGAGATGGCACCCAGGTTTCCAGTTAGTAATACCCCGCCCTGGCTCCCAGTGTGGCGCCCGGCCAGCTCAAACTCCAGAAAGTATGTTTTGCTATAATTGTGGGAAAGATGGGCACATGAAAAGGAATGCCAGTCCCCAAAAGACACTGACAAAGTTGCATATAGGCTACAAGGAGAGCTTCGGAGAAGAAATCAGTGGTTAAGAGGTGCACGACATGATCCCAGTGAGGGCACCAAAATGCTAATTCACGCCCTTGTGGCAAGGTCAGTTGCCCAGGCCCCCCACTACGCCTCCAGACTGGTCCAGAATAGTGGGTCCCTCCATGGAGACCACTGTAAAGTGAATGGAGTGTCTAAGAGCTGTATTAGACAGTGGCTCCTCAAGTGACAATTATGTTCCAGGATTGGTATCAGCAGCATTTGTCAGGCGTACCCTTACAACCATTAGAAGGACTGCATGTATGGGGTTAAGTGAGAAGGCCTACCCCTATTCCGGGTATATCCAACTTGGCTGTCTTTCCCCACCTCCGTGGCTGGAGTGGCCGAACAAGTAGAGACCCTAGCCTTAGTGTGTCCCCCACTGGACTGTATGATGGTGTCCCTTGTTGATTGGAACAAATGCTCATGTTCGGAAGGCTGGCACAGTTGTGTTATGAAAAACAGGGTCAAAGACTAGTAGAGCTTTAAGAGTTCGCTTTAATTAAGAAGGCCTATGAGGCACAGAGAGATGCTGAAAACAGAGACCAGAGGAACCGGTCGAATTGTATGGAAGAAGGATCCTGAGTCTCTGATCCTGGCGCCAAATGCCCAGTGTACCTACAGGAGAGGTCCGTATCAGAAAGGATGTTAGAATAAAATATTAATGTTGGATGCACCAGGCGATGGAAAATTGCCAGAGGGACTGCTGGTCAAGCCTAGTATTTTGCCCGCTAGAGCCCATGCTTATGCCAGAAGGGTAATGGTCCAAGTTCATAATGTGTCTGAAAGAGACATTCGGTAAACAGAGGTTGCATCCTGGCTAATGTGCATTGTGCAGACACTGCAGTGCTACCCAGCAGCAAGAGTTCAAGGAAGAATGACAGAGTAACGCCTGACTTGTTTGATTTCGGCGACTCCGCTGCCAGCTGAATGGAAAGTGAGGATCAGTGAGAAGCTTTCCCAGAGAGACCAGGTGTTTTCTTTAAAGGAATGGGATGTAGGATGCGTGCAAGGAGCTGAGCACAATATCCGGCTGCATGACGAAAGACCATTTCGTGAGAGGTCTCGACGCCTGGCACCTGCTGACATAGATGATGTGAGACGGCATCTGCAAGAGATGTTAGCTGCTGGTGTAATACAAGAATCCAGAAGCCCTTATGCTTCCCCCATTGTGGTAGTGAGGAAAAAGAATGGAACAGTAAGGATGTGTGTGGATTATCGCACCTTAAACCGGCGGACTATCCCTGATCAGTACACAATGCCCCGTATTCAGGATGCTTTGGACTGCCTAAACGGGAGCAAGTGGTTCTCTGTGCTGGATCTCCGCAGTGGGTACTACCAGATCCCGATGGCCCCAGAGGACCGTGAGAAGACGGCCTTTATCTGTCCGCTTGGCTTCTATGAATTCAATGAGGATGCCTCAAGGATTTCAGGTGCCCCAGCCACTTTTCAACGATTGATGGAGCGTGCAGTGGGGACATGAACTTACTAGAGTGCCTGGTATACCTAGATGATGTTATTGTGTTTGGCAGCTCACTGGAGGAACATGAGAGCAGATTATTTAAGGTATTGGACCGACTGGAGGACTTGGCCTTAAACTGTCCATTGATAAGTGTCAATTCTTTCAAACATCAGTAAAGTATGGGACACATAGTATCCACTGAGGGAATAGAGACCGACCCAAGTAAAGTTGAGGCCTTGACCACCTGGCCACAGCCCAAAATCTAAAAGAACTGCAAAGATTCCTGGATTCTGTGGTTATCGGCGCTCATCAAGACTATTCAAGAGTGATCCGCCTTACTTAACCTTACTCAAGGGTATCCCCAACCCACAAAAATACCAAAAGTCAGCATCCCTCAAGACTGAAAGAGTGTATTTTCATCCGAGTGAAGTATTTGGGCCCGCTGGACTCCTGATTGCAGACTACTTTTCATGAGATCATATATCAACTTACCCATGCTCCAGTGCTGGCCTATGCCGATCCAAGAAAACCTTACGCCCTGCACACTGATGCTAGCTTGCAAGGGTTGGGGCTGTGTTGTACCAAGAGCACGAGAATGGCCTGAGACCAGTGGCCTTGCCAGTAGAAGCCTGACCCCATCCGAAAAGAACTATCCTGTACATAAGTTAGAGTTTCTAGCTTTGAAGTGGGCTATTGTTGACCAATTCCATGAGTACTTGTATGGGGCTAAAATACTAGTAAAACTGACAATAATCCTTTGACCTATGTGCAGACCTCAGCTGTTGGATGCCACTGGCCATAGGTGGCTTTCTGCATTATCTACATATGACTATGCTCTCGAATACCGAGCAGGTCTGAACCACATAGATGCTGATGCTCTCTCCCGGAGGCCTGTTCCCAGAATGATTGGGTCCGATTGGCAGAACCTGACATTCGGGCACTTGCCGGAAGTTTGACAGGGAGGAACAAATGTCCACGGACGCAGTGGACTGCATGGTGGATTGCTTGGGAGCCTCTGAGAATTGCATACCTGCTGCTTATTGCCACTTTTCTGCAATAGACATTGGTGCACTGCCTCAGTTGGACAATGACAGTATTCATGGGCTCAATCCTCGCGATCCCATGATCAAAGCAGCTTTAGAAGCCCTATGCAGGAAAAGATGTGTCCAAATTACGCCCACTGATTTGAGAACTGCACTGTTATACAAAGAAGGTCCTAAGTTGAAACTGATCAATAAACTGTTATACAGAGAAACAGTAGACAGAGGGGGACAAGTAGACAAACAACAACTAGTGCTGCCCACTGCCTTTCGAGACTCAGTACTGAGGTCCTTGCACAACCACATGGGGCACCTTGGTATAGACAGAACACTTGACTTGGTGAGATCCAGATTCTATTGGCCTAAGATGGGGCTGATGTGGAGCAACACATTCGAATCTTGTAGTCGCTGCTTACAGAGGAAAGCTTTGCCCCAGAGGGCTGCCCCCTTGTTAACATCACCACCAGTGCACCCATGGAGCTGGTCTGTATTGATTTTCTGAGTTTGGAGTCAGATCAAAGAAATATCAGTAATGTGCTGGTGGTCACTGACCATTTCACGAGATATGCCCAAGCTTTCCCACCAAAGACCAGAAAGCATCCACTGTGGCCAAAGTACTTGTAGAAAACTTTTTTGTTCACTATGGGGCTCCACAAAGAATCCATTCTGATCAAGGGAGAGACTTTGAGAGTCGTCTGATCAAAGAGATGATTTCTCTGTGGGGAGTGCGAAAGTCCAGAACCACTCCTTACCACCCCCAGGGGGACCCACAGCCTGAACGTTTCAACCGCACTTTGCTAGATATGCTAGGCACCCTGCACCCAAAGGACAAGCCTAGATGGAGCCAACAAATTAGCACCCTGGTACATGCTTATAACTGCACCAAAAGTGATGCCACTGGATTCTCCCCTACCACCTGATGTTTGGAAGAGAAGCTCGACTACCAGTAGATGTGTGTTTTGGGGTCTCTCCTGATGGGGTTCAAGCTGACAACTATTTACAGTATGTGCAAAGTTAAAGGCCCAGCTAACTCATGCGTACTAACTGGCTCAAACCATGGCTGCCAAAAGAAATCTGGCCAACAAAGAAAGGTATGATAAAAGGTGAAAGCACAGGAACTCCAGGAGGGAGATCGGGTATTGCTAAGAAATCTGGGACTGCATGGCAAGCACAAGATTGCTGACAGATGGCACCATCTCCTCACATTGTAGTGGGCAAACTAGATGATCTGCCAGTGTACAAAGTAAGGCCTGAGAATAATTCAAAAGATGTAAAACAATGCATAGAAATCATTTACTGCCCATTGACAAATCTTAATTGAGTCTGAGCCCTAGAAGATGCCCCTCTGGACCAGTGACTAGAGCTGCTGCTAAGAAAAGATCAAGAAAGTCTGCACCTACAGAAGCAAAGTTAAAGTGTTCCCTCCACAAGTCCCAGTTGAGCATGACTGTGCAGTCCATATCGGAAGAAAGTGAGAGTGACTTTGAATACTATCCTTCTTACGAACTGAGTCAATTGTTTCGGGCAATCCCTAGTCAATACTGGAGATGAAGTTGGGCCTTCTGGACTGTCTAGCCCCCAGCTTCATCCCTGGAGCCAATGCTCCCAGAAAGTGAAGTGCAAAGCATCAGATCAGATGAAATGGAATCATTGTGCATGGTTGAACTGTTTGAGCTTTCAGGGAGGAAAATGATAGATTGGGGCAGACTGGTGATACACCGAACAAGAAGAGTATTTTGAGTGCCCTGACAGTCCACTGCCAGTGTCCGAAAGCTCTCCATGCAAGCCAAATGTTGTGGACTCAGAAACTGTAACTCCTGGAGCTGAAAGTGCCCCAAGTTCTAGCCTCTCTACCCCCATGGAGACTCCTGACAAGTGAGAACAATGCTGAAAATGAGGCTCAGAGTGCAGAGACTATAACAGTTCCCCTAGAAAGACTGGTCGAGCTGTAAAGCCTGTGGTGCACCTCAGTTATGATTCACTTGGGAGGCCTGTGGACTTGCCTCTCAATGTTGTCCATAAAGGAGTGTATGTGTCCCGAGCTCATTGCCCAAACTGAGCGTCAGTGCTAACTCCAAGTTACTTGTGTTGCCCTCTAAATATGGTGCCCTTGCCCCATCCAGCCCCAAGGTAACTGATAGGGAAGGGCCCCCTCTCTTCAGGTTTCATGTACAAGAGGTAATAACTTGAGTTATGGTACAATGTGTATGTAATACTGTGTAAAGAGTGATGTACTGCAATGTTTCAGAAATGTGTTCTTGGTAAAATGATATATTGACTGATGATTACATGTGCGAGCCTAATGCAAATGTATATGGTTGCAGTTGAAACTTATGGGGGTACTTGCTTGACGCAGACGTCAAGCTTTCCCAGGCCAGGAAGGGTGTAACCCCCCTGCAAATGGGGGTTCCCAAAAGACTTCCAGGAGCTTGCTTGAATGCTCCAAGCCTGAATGGTGTTTGGCATTTAAGCCATTTATCAGTGAGTGTTTTTAGAACCTCTGGTACTGTCTCTTTAAGAGCTGTCTGCTTGCAGACATAATTAGTTTGTATGGGGGACTGTGTGTTTCTTTGATTGAGTACCACTCAAGCTGCTGCCAATTCACTTCATTTTTGCAGTCACTAGGAGTGCAAAGGAACCTATCTGAAAGATGTAACTGTTTGCCAGAAATTATTTAGAGTAATAATGAAATTACAGTTTGTCTAACCTGCTTTCTTTGCAGTCAGAACTGTGTCTGCTAGTTCCCCATTCTAGTTTTGAACTGCTGAACTGGACCAATCAGTGTGGGGTAAGCTAGCTCTAAAATGGTGCCTTGGACGAATCAGAACTTGGACTCATAATCTGAGCCAGCCACAAGAGGATTGTATGGGCAGTGACTCTGGGAGATGTAGTTTAGACTTCAGTGCCTTTTTGGACCAACAGCAGCAGTCTATTGTGAGTGACAGCCAATCCAGTCAAGAACTGGGAGGAACTCAAAGGAAGTGCCCGGTTTTGTCGGGTTGGAGTTTCAGTTGAGCTTTGGCAGTGAAGAAGGAAGGAGCCCTGTGCTTTTCAGTGTGCAGTTTAGTCAAAAACGTGTGTAAGGCCCAGAGTTCCAGTCTGCAGCTTGTGTAACAGCTTGTTAGGACTGAATCCGTCCTGTGAAAAGAATCAAAGGATCTCTGAAGAGTAGAAACCAGGCTCACCCTGTAGAAGACTGGAGGAATTGCTGAAATGGCACTCGGTCTGTCAGGAACTGAATCTGCTGTGTGTTCTCCCGGTATTGTGCAGTAATTGTATCGGATACAGATGCAGCCTGCCTGGTATAGTGCTTTCTTTTATATGGATGTGTGAAGAGGTTTGTGTACTCAAGTGAGCCCTGCTGACATTGAAGGACCCTATCTTATTTGGAGGTCGTGAGTACTAATTCAGGGTCGCCTCCCTGTTGAATTGCCACATTAAATCCAAATGGAATTACTGTACTGCTGACTGTTTAATTCTCCTTTTCTCTGTGTGAAAGGGCCCCTACCAGCTGCCACGGTTTGGACTAGCCACTAGGGCTTGGGTACCCAGGGACAGTAACTGATAGGGATAGGCCGTGCACAGAGCCATAAATAGATTATTAGAGTGATAAGCTAATTAACCTGATTTCCCCTGTCCTTGTTATATCCCCCTAAATAAATCAGAGCTGCTTGTTTTCAGCAAAGTTATACTGCCTGAGGTATTTGTCTATGTTAAAGTACTGTACTGTGATTGTTGCACTGTATCTTATTTCACAGGAGGTCCCAGTGCCGGAACCAGACCTGGGGGTAAGTGTATACTGTGAAGGTAATTCTGATATATTGTGTGGGCCACTAGTGGGAAGAAAGGAGGTTGCAGTGTCCCAGAGGGCTGTGACCAAGTTAGTTTAACTATTGCAAACCCTGACCTCTGGGTGGAGGCACCCGCCATTGGATCCAGGCCCCTCAACCTGTTAGTGGCAAATCAGGCAGGGTAGTAGCCCCTGGGATAGCGCCATCTAGGGTTACAACAATAAATGTAGACTTCTTGTAAAACAACCTTGCTTGAATTAGATTGCATGAGTTCACAGGCAGTAAAATAATTAAAAAACAAAACAAACAAGAAATACTTCATAGGTTTTAAAACTAACATAATTTAAAAACTTCTACCTCTTTCTTTTCATTTTAATACTGGCCCCAAGAAAAAAAAAACTTAAAATGAACTCCTGATCATGAGAGGCTATACTGATCCTGTTGTCCCCTAGAGTGAGCCAGCAGCTCTGAACAAACTCTCCCAGCCTTTGCCAGAAAGCAGTCTGTTTTCTACCATAGGATTGACTGACAACCACAAGGTGATTGTTTTCACAGATGGTGTAATTTTATGGCAGGCTAGTTATGAAATTTAGTATAAAAACTGTGAAAGGTATTGAAGGGAAATCCATATGTATTTGTTGCAAAATAAGAACTCAGGTGGATGCTTTCTGATATAAATCAAGTAGAGTACAAAATGTTGGCACGCTGCTGACAGACAAAGTTCAGACCGACAGACACAGTTATGTTTTTCATATTGATTTTAGTCACTGTACTACTGAAGCTTCTCTCATTGCCCGCAAAGCACTTTAGGAATACAATCTGTATAGAAAGTACTGTATACTGTAAATGCAAATTCTCTTTCTAGAAACAAGACCCGTGAATGTTTATCACAAGCACTGTTGAGGGAGACATTAAAGTATGGTCAAAACATTAATAATAGCCTGTAGCAACCTGTATTTATTTTTTATTTATTGAAAATACTTGGCCAAGAAGGTGCAGCGTGGGAAAATCAGCTTGTTTCCATGTGTGTGCCGGGGGCGGGGGAAGAGATACATAAAAAGAATAAAGTACAGAGACGGGATACAGTATTGGGATAGCCTGCAGCAACAATAAAAACTCAGAAGAACTTCTCTCTATGGGTACAGGCTAAATAATTATTATAGTTCAGTGGTAGAAGGCCACACATTTGGATACAGGCTGAATAACTGTTACAGTTCAGTAGTGGAATGGCACACCATGGAGTATCGGCTGAATAACCCTTACAATTCAGTAGTGAAAGGCCTCACAGGTACAGGCTGAATAATAGCTACAGTTCAGAAGTGGAATGGCACACCACGGCGTATCGGCTGAATAACCCTTACAAGTCAGTATTGAAAGGCTTCACAGGTACAGGCTGAATAACAGTTACAGTTCAGTAGTGGAATGGCACACCACGGCGTATCGGCTGAATAACCCTTACAAGTCAGTACTGAAAGGCCTCACAGGTACAGGCTGAATAACTGTTACAGTGCAGTAGTGGAATGGCACACCATGGCGGATCGGCTGAATAACCCTTACAAGTCAGTATTGAAAGGCCTCACAGGTACAGGCTGAATAACAGTTACAGTTCGGTAGTGTAAGGCCACACATTTGAGTAAAGGATAAATAAATCTCACAATTCAGTAGTAAACGGTTTCACATAGGGTACAGGCTGAATAACCGCTACAGTTCAGTAGCTGAAGGCCACACATTTGAGTACACAGGATAATGAAACCTTACAATTCAGTCGTGAAATGCTTTGCATAGGTGTACAGGCTGAATAGCCATTACTGTTCAGTAGCTGAAGGCCACACATTCAAGTACAGGCTGAATAACCATTGCAATTCAGTAGCTGAAGGCTACACATTCATAAACAGTCTAAATAAATCTTACAATTCAGTACAGAAAGGTGTCATATAGGGGTACAGGTTGAATAACCGTTACAGTTCAGTAGCTGTGAGGCCACACATTTGACTGCAGGGTAAATAAACCTTACAATTCAGTAGTGAAAGGACTCACACGGGGTACAGGTTGCATAACTGTTACAATTTAGTAGCTGTAAGGCCACACATTTGACTGCAGGGTAAATAAACTTTGCAATTCAGCAGTGAAAGGACTAACATAGGGGTACAGGCTGAATAACCATTACAAATTTGGGCAACAGCGACCATATGATGGTAAGTTTTACAAATAAAAAGGGTCCAGTTAACAGCATTTCCACCACTAAGTGCTAGACTTCAGGAGGACAGATTTTTGGAGGATGAGAGCAGTGGTGCGGAAGGAGCTAGAAGGGAAGGAGAACTTGGATGACATAAAGGAGCTGTGGGGCCAATCAAAGAAGGAATATTGAAGGCGGCAGAAATATGCAGTAGGTTGGTCAGCAAACTCAAGAATGGGAAGAAACCACTTTGGTTCATAAAAGAAGTGCAGGAAGCAGTCAGGGAGAAAAAGAGGGCATTCAGGGCATATAAAGCCTGTCAGATGGAAACAGACAGGGAGGTATATATGAATAAACTGAGGAAGCAGGAAAATAATCAGAAGGGTGAAGGCAGATACTGAGGAGAACATAGCGAGGGAGGCAAAAAGGGGGATAAGAAGTTTTTCAGATATGAATAACAGAAGGAAGGGGAAGATGGGGATTATAAGGCATAAGGGGGAAAGAGGGGCACTAGTACAGGGGCCTATGGAAAAGGCTAATGTTCTGAATGACTACTTCACGTCAGTTTTCATGGTGGAGGAGGGGGAAGGGCCAGAGTTGAAAGGCAGGGGACGGGAGGGCAGGGAAATGGACTCAAGTCCATTCATGGAGGATAGGATATTGGAAGAACTGGGGAAACTGTGGGTCGATAAAGCGATGAGCCGGATGGGATTCACCGAGGTGCTCAAGGAGCTAAAGCAGGAGTTGTTAGCACCGCTCACTAGGTTATTTAATCTGTCACTAGCCAAGGGAAGGGTTCCTAGGGACTGGAAAAGGGCTGATGTGGTGCCACTGCATAAGGGGAGAGGAAAGGAGGAGCAAGTTAACTGCCACCCAGTTAGCCTTACCTCGGTGGTGGGTAAGTTGATGGAGTCACTTATCAAGGAAAGGCTGGTAGAATATCCAGAAGCAGAGGGCCTCCTGGATGTCAGCCAGCATGGATTCACAGGTGGTAGGTCCTGCCAGACCAACCTGACTGAATTCTTCAACAAGGTTACGGAGATATAGGACCAGGGCGGGGTGGTGGACGTAGCCTACCTGGACTTCAGGAAGGCCTTTGACACCGTCCCCCACAGGAGGATGGTAGGCAATTGGGCAGCTTGGGAGTGGGGAGCAGGCTCACAAAATGGGTAGAACATTGGCTAGAAGGGAGGATACAGATGGTGGTGGTAAATGGGGTGCACTCCAAACAGTAAAGGGTGATGAGTGGGGTTCCCCAGGGATCAGTGATGGGACCCATACTTTTCAACATTTATACTAGTGACATTATAGAGGGTCTACTTGGGAAGGTGTGTCTGTTTGCAGATGCCATGAAGATCTGTAATAAGGTGGGTTTGGTGGAGGCAGGGTGGAAAGTATGAGAGAAGATCTGGCAAGGTTGGAGGAGGTCAGAAAGGTGGCAGCTGAAATTCAATGCAAAAATGCAGAATTATGCATATAGGGCATAAAAACCCAGGGGGAAAATACTGGCTTGGGGGGAAGAAATGGAGGTAACAGATCAGGAAAGTGACCTGGGGATCACTATTTCAGACAGCCTGAAAGTTTGGAGTCAGTGCAACAGGGTAGTGAGGAAAAGCACTCAAGAATGTTGGCATGCATAGGGAGGGGATTTACCAGCAGAAGAAGGGAGGTGATCATGCCACTATATAAGACCATGGTCAGACCGCAGCTGGAGTATGGGGTACAGTTCTAGAGGCCATACTTACAAGGGGACAAGGACAGGCTGGAGAAGGTCCAGAGAAGGGCAGCCAAAATGGTGAAAGGGCTGCAGGGGAAGTCTTACAAGGAAAGACTGGGTTAGCTAGCCTGTACACTGAAGGAGAGGAGGGAGGGAGGATATGGTTGAAACTTTCAAGTACTTGAGAAGCATAAACAGGGTGAAGGATGACAGCATGTTCAGACTGAGTGAGAACAAATCCACTAGAGGGCATGCATTCAAACTGGAGGAGCAGATTTAGAGGTGACATCAAGAGGAAATTCTTTGCTGAGAGGGTGGTGGGGCCATGGAACCGATTGCCAGGATGGGTGGTGGGGGCTGATTTAGTGGACAAATTTAAAGAGCATGGGATACATACATGGGCCTAACCAACAGGGACTGACAGATAATGGAGGGCAGAGGTCTTTCCTAGAGGGAGGAATCGGGCAGACTAGATGTTCCATAGGGTCTTTTCTGATGACAAATTTCTATGTTTCTATAATTCAGTAGCTGAAGGCCACACATTTGAGTACAGACTAAAAAGCCCTTACAATTCAGTAGTGAAGACCTCGCATAAAGGTACAGGCTGAATATCTGTAAAAGTTTAGTAGTGGAAGACACACCTGGGAGTATATGGATTTAACTATTACTTTAGTACTGTTCTAAAGTAGACATTTTACAGATTGGATGGAAAATGTGAGGTGTCAAGACATTAAGGCTGATTTATTTGGTTTTCATTCTCTTTTTGAACTAGTGGTAAATCCTGTCAATGTATACTTCAAATGTTGGACACCTTGTTGGTATTAGTGGCTGTTAGCTGAATTGTATTACTTTTATAAAAATGTAAATAAACTATTCATTTAAAAAAACTATGGGTATATGGCTAAATAACCATTACAAGTCAGCAGTGCAAGGCCACACCTATGGGAAAAGGCTGAATAACCATTACAATTTAGTAGCAGAAGGCCACACATACAGATACAGGCTAAACAACTGTTTACCCTATCTATTCCCAGGTTGGGGCCTTTTAAAACTGAGCTACATGGCCACATTATATCCAGCTCTATATGTGATTGCAGTTAAACTACTCAAACAAGGGCAATGTTTCCATCTGTACCTGATCCTAATATAATACATGATTTGCGGTTTCACACCTTTGGTATTGCTCTATGTATGCATTAACCATTACTGTTTCTGTACTTAGTCACTGTAATATAGTCTACTCTGTATCTGTCTTCATTCTATGTATGACGTGGAGCCTTTGCAAATGAGTCCCTGACTCAAAGGGTTGTAATTCCAAGACTTGATATAAATAAATGAAAATAAATAACAAGTCAGTAGTGGAAGGCCACAGCTATGGGTACAGGCTGGACAACCATTACAGTTTAACAGCAGAAGGCCACATATATGGGTACAGGGTAAATAACCATTACAATTCAGTAATGAAAGGCCAAACCTACAGGTACAGGCTGAATAACCAATACTATTCAGTAGAGTAAGGCTACACCTATGAGTATAGGTAGAATATATGTTACTAAATTCAGTAGCAGAGGGCCACACCTATGGGAAAAGACTAAATATATGTTACAATTCAGTAGTGAAAAGACACAAATATGGATACAGGCTGAATAACCATTATAGAGTAACTCAGTAGTAGAAGGCCACAAGTACATGACCAGGCTGAACCATTATAGTTCAGTGGTGTAAGACCACCCATTTGGGTACAGGCTTAATAACCATTACAGTCCAGGGATGGAAGCCTACCCATTTGGCTACTGACTGAATAACCTTTATAATTTAGTAGTGTAAGGCCCCACATTTGGGTACAGGCTAAATAACCATTACAGTTCAGTAATGAAAGGCCAAACACACATGAGTACAGACTGAATAACATAATTCAGTGAGGGAAGACTACACCTACAGGTACAGGCTGAAAAACCATCACAATTCAGTAGGGGAAAGCAAAACCTAAGGATATAGGCTGAATAGCCATTCCATAGAGAATATTATAAAATGGCTGAAAAATTTAAACTATTCTGATTGGCTTATCATCAGTCTTACCCGTGTCCTTACACAGCCATATCATGCCAACCTGCACTACATACCAACTAATAGCCCTGCCAGACCTAGAAATCAGTGAGCCCGCGCTACCAAAACCACAGAAATTAGCAACTATCTCCTGTAATGAGCTGTTCACAGCTTCAGTAACGTTTTGCTCATTGCAGGAAATGGGGATACCATCTCACACTTCGTCGGACCTAGTAAAGGAAAGAAATGTTATGCTTTTGGCATAATACACTGTCCCCTCGGGACTTGGCTTTGTTTTTCGTAAAGTACTGAATCCCAGAGTGGAGAACTCACTGGCAGTTCTACGGAAAAGGCTGTTTTAACAGTCGGATAAATCTCGGGGTGCGGCTGAGTTGGGAAAGTTAAAGTTATCACTTTCTCTCACTCACGCCTCCCGCACTGTAAACACTCAGAAGGGAGGAACTCTCCCTTATTCAGAATATGATCCCCCACAGTATAAAGAGAAAACACAACTGAATAAATAATAGGAAGCCATCTGGTTCTAAAAATAAATGCTGCAGAATAAAATCTTTTCCAATGGTATGAAATTATTATCTTCGCAACCAAAAAAAACGAGAGGCTATGAAAGCCGTACAAGGACACGCTCGCTCCCAGTCATGCAGCCCATTATTATAATATAAAAAAAAAACCAAGTGAAACAGATAAAAACTTAAAAAACAAACGTAAGATTTACATGCCAAGTTCTTCATTGATGCGGTCCTATTTAGAGGAAACAACAGTCACCGGCCGGCACCGTGGGGGCAGCATGAAATGTGGAAATTGCAGAAGTGCTTGTACTGGGCAGACTTATGACTGGCACACAGAATTAATCTGACACAATAGCCAGTGAGTGAAACAAAATACCTTCACAAAAAATATAATTTAAAGCTCGTCTAGGAAGAGGGATTTGTGCTTTATCTCCTTGTAAAGAGCTCCATTACAGCACAATGATAGGGACTACTTTTTCTATCATTAAAATAATCATATTTTTAATTATTTTTATATACACTTCTTGTGTGTTTTTTTTGGTAATTAATTTCTTTACTGTAGGACCCATTTTATAAGCGCAATAAGACACTCCGAGGTGTGGGTTATGGCCTGATAAGAGCTCCCAGGTGCTAAAGGCACTCGGCGCTGGCGCCTCGTGCCTCATAATGCACCTGGGCGTGTTTCTTATCGGCCATAACCCACACCCCATTGTTGTGTCTTATTGTTGGTATATATGGGGTGGTGTGTGTGTAATAAGATTTTACACACCCGAGTTGTAGGATGCTACATAAACCCGAGGACAAAGCCTGAGGGTTTGTGAAATGCATCCCTAGCGAGATATAATGTAAATCGAGTTTACAAAGCCACCCCATTTTTATTATAATAATTGCTGGCGTGTGCTTTTATGCCTCAGCAATTATATACAAAATAAAATAAGGAGATAAGGAGAGCGAAAGCAAATTTAGGCAGCCATGGAGCAGTCCGGTTTCTGTGCGGTCCATAAGTTACAGTGCCCCACTTATTTGAGGAAAAAGAAATGGGCTTTGTTTAAAACATTGATTAAATGTGTATTTGTTTTTTTTAATTTGAAACTGACTGCCGAGTGGCGGTTGCGGTGAGCTGGCACATGCTTGCTGACAGGGAACTCCAGAGCATGCCACATTTCCCTTTTTTTTTTTTTTTTGTTTCAGGGTCAGAGGGAAAGTTTTGTTTTTTTGATAAAAAAAATCAACTTACTGCCAAGATCGAGGGGCAGTGAAGTCTGTGGCCAAGAGGAAAGGTACCATAGCACAGCGAAGGAAAACTGGCAACTGCCACATGCATAGTCCGAGAGAAACCCAGCGCATGTTTGCGTTATAACCAGCTGGTTATAATGGCAAGTTATAACAGTTCCCTATGGGAAAAGTGTCGTCAGTAATTATAGTACAGTTGTAGAAGGCCAAATTTATTTATTTATTTATTAAATTTTGGTGACTGGGTAGGCCCACTGAGCCCCGAAGGT
This sequence comes from Neoceratodus forsteri, assembly GCA_016271365.2. Taxonomy (NCBI): domain Eukaryota; kingdom Metazoa; phylum Chordata; order Ceratodontiformes; family Ceratodontidae; genus Neoceratodus; species Neoceratodus forsteri. Next base: position 647,468,639 of record CM057449.1, read on the forward strand.
CCCTTTTTCAGGGGCGACCCAGGATAACAATACAAGTTATAAGAATGAACAAGGACATAAGGAACATTTGAGGCATTGTGAGTTACATCATGAGGTGGTTACACTAAAGAAAAATAGTGGATGTTACAGGCATGGTAAAAGAAAAGCAGTGGATACAGGCATGGCTTACAGGTGTCCAGGTACAGGCTGAATAACTATTACAATTCAGAAGTGAAAAGCCAAACACATGAGTACAGTCTGACTAACTTATAATTCAGCAGTGGAAGACTACACCTACAGGTACAAGCTGAATAACAATCTCAATTTAGTTGTGGAAAGCAACACCTGAGGATACAGGCTGAATAACCATTACAGTTCAATAGAGGATGGCCACACATTTGGGTACAAGTTGAATAATACAGCTAAGGTGCGGCCTTTATGGGACTTTATCAGGTCCTCAGCTGACCCACTTTTGGGTATTGATTCTTACTTACTCCAGAGGTATGTCATGTTGGAGATTAAGACAGTATTTCTATTAAACATCATTCGTTTTTATGGCTATAACTTCTATGTCTGTTCAGAGAACTGTTCTTAGACATTGGTTAGATCAACAGGAAATTTCCTATGAAGAGTGGCTACAAGAAATTTGATATAATTTGCATCTTGAAAAAATGATAGTCTTCATAATGACCTTTCTTCACATTTTGAGAAGTGGGGCAGACTGTACTCGTCTTGATTGCAGTGATACCCAGGAGTGAACCCCTTCATTGTCTCTTCTTATTTTCTCTTTGTAAAATTTTAATAGTTTAACACCTCTGTTTATTTAGTTTCATTTGGCTTGCTATTTTATCACTCTAATATATAGTGTAGATATTTTTCTATATTATTAGACTTATAACTCAATATTTTTATGGCATCGGCTATTAGGTGTATAGTTTTTATTACAGTTGTTTATGGCTCCCAGTGGAGCACTGGAGAGGTAGGGGTATTAGGGAGTTATGGGAGAGGGGGGTTGTTTTTTCTCTTTCTTTTTTGGTAGTTGTAATTTAGTTCTGCTACTTTGTTAATATGTTGTTGTTTTATTAATGTTGTTTTTACAATTATAAATAAAATGAAAAAAAAAGCTGAATAATGCAGTTCAGTACTAGAAGGCCACTCATATGGGTACAAGCTGAATAACCATTGCAGTTGGGTAGTAGAAGGCCACATGTACGGGTACCGGCTACGTAACCATTACAATTCAGTAGTGGGGGGCCACACATATAAGCTGAACAACTGTGTACAGACTAAATAACAGGGTAAATAGCAGTAGTTTAATGTTGCAGATAATGGAGAAACTGTGTAGAAAGGAGGGAAGAGAGGGAGAGGAAGTGGTACAAAAGTGAAGGAAGGAAAAATAGGAGAGAAGAGGGAAAGGTAGAGGTAGTATTGAGGTGGGAGATACAGGACCAGGAGTAGCGGAGGAGGGAGATGAGCAATTAGTGAAGAGCTACATTTAGTGCAGGCACAAGCATGAAATGACAATTCATGGACATACAAACATATTACAAAATCAGCAGAATAAGGCCATTAGGTCTATCTAGTCTGCTTGTAGTGCAGAGTCCTCAGCATAAGCTACTGACCCTGCTCCCAATCTTCCCTTCCCTCCATCTGCCCTCCTTGACCATTATTTTCCCTTAACTCTACCCCAGCCTCTCTTGCAGTTGCCTGCCATTTTCAATGAAGCCACCTCTTCTGGAAGCACATTCCAACCCACCACCACTCTCTCCATGAAGAGTGCCTCCTATCCTGTCTCCTAAACCTCCCTTCTCCAACTTCAGACTGTGTCCCTCATGTTACAGTTCCCACTAAGCTTGAAGAGACCCTCCTTATACACCTTATTTATTCCTTTCAAATACTTGTGGTCTCAATCATGTCCCTCTCTCTTCTCCTCCAGGAGTACATGTTCAGGGCCTCCAACCTCTCCTCATGCATTCTACCTGATGGCCCTTGATCATCTTTGTTGCTCTCCTTTGGACCATCTCCAGCAGATTAATGTCCTTTTAAGGTATGGGAAACAATCATGTACCCAGATGCATTCTCATTAATGACCCTGTACTAAGGCAGCATTACCTCATCTACTGCTGCTGATCCCTATAGCAATGCAGCCCAACATTCTATTTGCCTTTGCTGCTGCTTTCTTACATTGCATGGTACGTTTTAGGTCACTAGTGATCATCACTTCCAGGTCCTTCTCCTCCTCCTCCTCTGATGCAGATATCTGGACCCCTCCCAGGTTGTACTTACAGTATTCCTTGGGTTCTTGGCTCCTATGTGCATAACTTCACATTTCTTGCATTGAAGCCAAGTTGCCAAATCCTGGACCACCTCTCTAGCATTTCCAGATACTCCTTAAGGTCTTGTATCCTTTCTGCTGTGTCCAGCTTCCCACATAGCTTGGTGCTGTCCACGAATAGGCAAATTTTTCCCTTAACACCATCCTTGATATCACTGATGAAGACACTGAACAGCACCAGTCCAGTACCAAGCCCTGTGGGACCCACTGGTGACCTTCCTGGTGCTGGATAGCTCACCCACCACCACCATCACCTATGGGTCCTGCCCATCAGCCAGTTTTCCACCCATCTGGTTAACATCTCCCCAACCCCAAGGTCTGCCAACTTTCTGATTAACCTCTTGTGTGATACAGAGTCAAAGGCCTTGCTGAAGTCCAGGTAAGGATGTCCTGCTTAGCCCCTGTCCACTGTTTCAGTGACCCAGACAAAGAAGTCAATCAGGTTTATCTGACACAACCTCTCTCCCATAAACCCATGTTGCCTCTCATCCTGGAGACCATGCTCATCCAGATACTCTACTAACCTTTTCTTAAGTGTGGTCTCCATGAGCTTATACACAATTAGGTCAGACCAGTGGTCTTTAATTCCTTGGATCATCCTTGAAACTGCTCTTATGGAGGTACTACTATATGTGGCATTATCCAGTCCTGCAGTACCATGCCCAACTCCAGTGATGTACTGAGCCAGCCAAGGGATCTGTAGCTCCTCCACCAGTTCCCTTAACCCCCTGAGTGTATGCAATCTGGGCCTGGGGATTTGTCTGCCTCAATGCTAGCAGCTATGTCCTCACCCTATCCACCTCTTCCAAAATGTTTGTGCCCCATCCCCCCTTCTACTCTGCTTCCCCTACTGGCACTGGTCCATCTCTCTCCCCAGTGAAGATGGAACAGAAGTACTCATTCAGTACCTCTTGCTCCCATTCTCCTCCACCCAACTGTCCCCTTTCCTGAGCCTAACAATCCCATCTTTCTTGTCCCTTTTCTCACTAACATAGCAAAGAAAGACATTTTCCCCTTCTTAATTCCCTCAGATAGTTGCAGTTCTTTCTAAACTTTAGCCTGCTGGACTACCTTAGCTGCTAGACTAGCCTTTTTCAGGTAATCCTTCCTGTCTTCCTCTTTTGGGTCCTCCCAAATTTATTGTAGGATGACCTCTTATCCCTCACTGCCTCTGCAGCCCTAACCCAGCTGGGTGCTTTGACCTTGAGCTCTTCCCTTTGAGACTAATGCCTTATTGAAACACCTTTGGTCCACCCACATCCATTCGAATGCTTGCCAGGTAACTCCTTAGAAGCTCACCCATCTGTCTGAAGTCCACCTAAATTCCAGGATTTTATCTTAGTGGGGCATTTCATAGGTTTCATAGGTTGGTCAGAGCTGAGAAGACTGTAGTCCATTTTGCTCGCCTAATATAATTTAATAATAACCCTTAATTGATTTCTGTCTTAGAAATGTATCCAAGCAGAGTTTTAAATATATTCATATTCTCACTAGTCACCACAGAAAGTGGTAACCCATTCAAATTTTGGATACTCTAACGGAGAACCAAGTACTTCTCTGATTTGTTCGGCATCGTTCTACCAATAATTGCAGTGGGTGGGCCCTAGTATCATAAACAACTTCTCTAAAAACCAGTCCTAAAGACTCCCATAAGGTATCATCATGTAATGCTCTAAACACCAGACACATATCGCCTCTCAGTCTGCAATACTCAGGACTATATAATCTAAGTTTTACTAGTCTATTTTCATAGTCCAAACCCTGAACTTCATTGATTCTTTTGGTTGCCCTTTTCTGTATGCGTTCAAGGGCATTTATGGATCCCCTGTCGCCAGGGGACCAAAACTGGGCACAGTACTCAACATGAGGTCTAACCAATGAGATATACAGTGGCAATAGGACCTTACTATTTGTACTTTTAATATGTTTATTAATACAATGGAGTATACCCCCAGCTTTGTTAATTACATGTTGGCAATGTAAGCCAAATTTTAAATCATTTTTGACCCTGATTCCCAGGTCACGCTCATTCTCAATGACCTTAAGACATTTGTTGCCCATATGATAATCAGCTAAAGGGTTATTTTTCCCAAAATGCATTACAACGCATTTCTCAATATTGAACTTGAGTTTTTTTTGTTAATGCCCAATTTTCAAATTCACTTAGTGCGGATTGTAAAGTAATTACATCCTCGGGTTTATTAATTGTATAGCCTATGCGAGTATCATCAGCAAACTTAGTCAACCAGGCGTTAGAGGATGTCAGGGAGGAGATATAGATATTAAATAAACAGGGTCCTAATACAGAACCCTGTGGAACCCCGCTAGTCACAGGTTTATGTTCTGAATAGTAACCCTTTATACAAACATGTTGTGTCCTTTCAAACAGCCAGGACTCAATCCATCTGGTAATGTTCCCATCAAGTCCCATATTTATCATAGTGTCAATAAGTTCTCCATGTGGCACCTTAGCAAAAGCCTTTGAAAAGTCCAGTAAGATTACATCCATGGCTACACCCCCATCCAAGGCCAAACTTACTCCACCATAAAAGTCAAGCAGGTTGGTCATACAGGAGCGGGATTTTACAAATCCATGCTGTGAAGGGTCTGGTTGTAAAGTGGTCTATATAAAGTTTTTTATTATACCCTCCATGATTTTACTCAGGACAGATGTTAGACTAATCGGTCTATAATTTTCAACATTTTGTTTTGATCCTTTATTTTTATATATGGGAATGATGGTAGCCTGTCTCCATTCATCCAAAACCACTCCCTCTACGAGAGATTTAGTAAAAAGGGCAGCCAGTGGACCAGATAAGGGGAGTGCCAGTTCTTTCAATATACGGGGGTGTATACCATCAGGTCCAGACGATTTGTTATGGTCAAGTCCCATAAGTAACTTCTCTATTTCCTCATCCTCAATCTTAAATTAGTATTTATAGGATAAAATTGTGATTCATAGTAGGGGAGGTTTTACTATTGAAGACTGACGTAAAATAGCTATTACAAACAGCAGCCATATCTGTTTTATCAGTTTCAAGATCTCAATTTTGGTTTTCTAATGGGCCTATAACAGGTGTGCCACCCCTTTTGCTGTTTATATAGGTATAAAAGGCTTTATAGTTGTCATTTACTTTCGCCGCTATTTTCCCTGCCAAGTCCAACCAAAACTACACTGTACAGTCGTAACTCTCACCTAGGCGCTGCTCAATCTTTATATCCTGGACATGGTCCCCATTTCTCAGCACCAGATCAAAGATTGTTCCATCCCTGGTGGGTTCTGTGATGCTCTGAGTCAGAAACCCGCTTTGCAGCACATCTATGATCACCTGACTCCTGGCGCAAATTTTGGACAGTATTCTCGAATCCACCTTGGGCAGGTTGAAGTCTCCCACTATTATCACCTGTCCCTTCCCTGTAGCAGTCAATATTTCTGAGTTTAGTTCCCTGTTTCTTTCCTCTTCTTAGTTGGGTGGTCAGTGAACCACCTCCAACCTCACCTTCCTCCCTCTATTAGACAGTAACCAAATCCTACATTGCTTCCGCTCTGCCCTCTTCTGACTCCTCCCTCATGAATGTTATACCCTCCCTGATGTAAACCACCATCCCTCCCCCGTCTCCTACCTCCAAGTCCCTCCTGTGTAATTTATACCCAGGGATTGAGAGGTCCCAGTCATGGCTGGGTGTGGTACATATCTCTGTGACTGCCGCAATGTCCACTCCTCTCTGCCAACAATGCCTGCAGGTCATACATTCTGTTTCCAATGTTAGTAAATTCAGGGACACCAATCTACAGTCTGAGCCACCTCCCTTCCTTTCCTCAGCCTTTCTTGTTTCTCCCTTTGCCTGTGCACCCACCCCACTGCTATCCACTCTGCTCCCCTCAAATCCACCCTCCAGTCCCTGCCTAGTGGTATGGTTGGGAGGTCTGCAGATCTTCTCTCCTAGAGTGTCATGGCCTGCAGGCCCCTCAACCCCATGAGTTTACATTAAGTTTTTGGTTTATGTACTCCCCCAGCTTGTTCCTGAGGACCCTTGACCCCATACTACTGAGGTGCAGTCAGTCTGGTGCAAAAACTGATCTATTTGTCCAGGTCTCCCCCAGTCCCTAGTACAGTTGTACCCATCCTCCTTGCACCATTCCGTCAGCCAGTTATTGAACCCCTCTATCCCTTTCTTCCTGTGCTGGCTCTCGATACTGGCAACATCTCTGAGAATGCCAGTGATCTTGCTACCTCCCTGCAGGTCCTCCCTACCACACCGAGTCTTTCCTGTACTACTCCCACCTCCTCCTCAGCTTGGCTTTCAGCATCTAGGTGTATAAAATACAGTTACGTAAGAACTTACCATAACAATAGATCTTTGAAAGAGGCCCTTGCAGTAGGCAATAACCATTAGGACCAAGCCATCAGGCACCAGGACCACAACGGAAAACTTAGCTAGCAGTGTCTGGTGGGGACTGCCCACCCGGTGTCATGTGACCAGTGTTGGCTCAGCACTATATAGTGGACAGTCCCCATGCCCGCCCTCCAGTTCTCCTGCCAGAGACCTAAAATGGAGCAGCAGGAGAAAGGAGTGGGCTCCTGGAGCCAAGAAAAAAGGACTGAAAAAAGTAGCAGCAGCAAGTGGAAGGAGGGAGGGAAAACCTTGCCTACTGCAAGAGCATCTCTTGAAGATTTACTGTTATGGCAAGGTCTTACATAACTGTACTGTCTTAGTTCAAGAGGGCCTTTGCAGTAGGCAATAACCATTAGGACTGAGTCCCAAGCAGTGTAACTCAGGCAAAAACTGAACACAAGAGGCAGGAAAAGGTCTGCAGCAGGCAGGGTCTAAGACAGAAGGCCTTGAAGGACAGCTAGTCCAAAGCCAGCCCTGAGCCTAGAGGCAATGTCCAAACTGTAATGCTTAATGAAGGTGTGGACAGAGCGCCAAGTGCCTGCCATACAGATGTCTGCGGCAGAGATATTTCTGAAACAAACAGTAGAAGCAGCCATGCCTCTGGTTGAATGCCCTTTAACTTGCCCTGGAAATGGTTTGTTATACTTCTGAAAACAAAACAGAATGCAGTTTGTCAACCATTTGGATAAACATTATTTTGAAACAGCTGCTCCTTCTCTTTTGGGCAGAAAGGAAGCGAAAAGCTGATCCATTTTGTGGAATGACTTCATCCAATTGTGTAATAACATAAAGTTCTGTGCACATCCAATGTGTGCAGAATAGCCTCCCTCAATTAGAATGCTCAGGGTAATACACCAGCAAGTGTATGGTCTGATTCAAGGTAGCTCAGAAACCAACTTTGGTAAAAACTTAGGATTTGTACACGGTCTCTGTGAAAAATCAAATGAGGCTCCTTACACATAAGGGCCTGAGACTCAGAAATCCTTCAGAGCAGAAGTAATAGCAACAAAAACAGCACTTTCCAGGACAGACAGCGCGGAGTGCTTAACATGGCCAGTTCAAAGGGAGGCAAAGTGAGTTTATCAATAATTAAATTCAGATCCCACAGAAGAGCGGGGTTCCTGACCAGGGGTTTCATGCGGAGGACCCCTTCAGGAAAGTGCGGGAAACTTCCAACTGAGCCAAGATCTTGCCATCTACTAGAGCATAGTAAGTGGAAATGGCAGACAAGTGGACCTTCAGTGAAGACTAGCTGAGTCCCAGGTCAGAGAGATGCAAGAGGTACTCTATGACCTGAGGGACAGGGCACAAAAAGGGGTCCCAACCCTTAGAGGCTGCCCAGATAGAGAATCTCTTCCGCTTCATAGCATACATGGTTCTCATGGATGGCTTTCTGGCCTCCACCAGAACCTGAGCAACTCTAGAAGAGACTCCAAAGCGCGAGGCTGCTATGTCAGAAGGCACCACGTGTGAAGGTGAAGGGAATCGGAGACCTGGGTGAACCAAAGTGCCCTGCTCCTGGGTCAGGAGGTCATGGCAGAGGGGTAGAGGAACCGGAGGCTCCACTGCCAACTGCGGGAGCAGAAGGAACAAAATCTGGCAAGGCCAATATGGGGCAATCAGAATCATGTGAGCCCCCTCCACCTGCAGTTTGAGCAGCACCCACTGCAGTAGTGGGAAGGAAGAAAAGGCATACAAGAACCTCCCTGTCCAGCAAAGAGCACATCTTGCCAGAAAACACCAGCTCCAGGAACAAGTGAGCAAAAACTGGGTAGTTTTGCATTGTATGGAGAGGCAAACAGATCTAGATCTTGGCGACCCCAAAAGGTCAGAGATGTCTTGACTACTGACTGCCTCAGTTCCCACTCATGTGCCCTTGCCTGAGTGTGGCTGAGAGTGTCCACTAGGACATTTTGGACACCTGGGATGTGCACTGCCATGAGCTGAAGGTGGTGCTGAACTGCCCAATACCAAACGCGCATCGCTTCCCTGCATAGGGGGTATGACCGCATGCCTCCTTGCCTGTTCAGGAACCAAACCACACGCATGTTGCCTGTCTGGACCAGCAGTGAGCCTGGAAGATGAAGCGTCTGAAAAGCCTGAAGGGCATACAACACCATGCACATCTCCAGCATGTTGATATGCAACTAGAGCTCCAGCTGAGACGAGGATCCCTGGGTTTTGCGATTCCCCAAGTGAGCATCCCAGCCCTGACCTGAACAACTTCTGTCAAGGTCTGGACCAGAGTAGGAAGCTGAAAGAGGACTCACCAGAGATTGTTTAGATCCTGCCACCAGGGAGATCCTGTTGCATAAGGTTGGAGACCAGGACCCTGTGGTCCGGGTCATCTGACCTCTGGTCCCACTGCACTCAAAGTGTCCACTGCATGACATGCACGTGGAGTCTGGCTAGAGGAATAGTGGGGATAGCTGATGCCATAATGCCTAGGAGGCATAAGACTGACCTGGCTATGGAGTAGCAGCTGGAAGCCACTTGCCTGGCCTGCTTTTGCAGCATTTCCGCCCTGTCCAAGGGGAGAAAAGCTTGACCATGGGCTGTGTCCAGCACCACTCCAATGAACTGGAGATGCTGAAAGGGTTATAGGTGAGACTTGGAGTAGTTCACCATAACTCCTGCTTGGTGGAACAGAGAGGCTCCCAGGCTGTCCTCGACAGAGCCGACAGGAGCCAGTCGTCGAGGTATGGGAACACATAATGACCCTGGCATCGCAAAGCCGCTACTATCACCTAGGCTCTTGGTAAAAACCCAGGGTGCAGATGAAAGGTCAAAGAGGAGGGCTTTGAACTGAAAATACTCCCCTGGAAGGAAAATCTGAGGTAGCGGTGGTGGGCCAGGAAGACTGGTACATGCAGCTACACATCCTGCATACGGCAGTAGACCTGGGAGAGTCAACATGTAAAATCTCGTGTACTGTACATACAGATTGGGTGCACTGAGGTCCAGTATTGGCCAAAGGTCTCCCATCTTTTTGGGCATCAGGAAAAAGTGGGAGCAATACCTCCTTCCGACTTGGCCCTGAGGAACAGGCTCTATGGCTGACTTTTCCAGTAGAGTCGCGATTTCCTTTCTGATGAGTGTGATCTGAGCTTTCGGGTAGTGAGAGTGACCTGGAGGATTTTCTGGAGGTCTCTACAAATTCTAATGTGTGTCCTTGAGCTATTAGCTGAAGGACCCACAAGTCTGCCATGATTGCCTCCCATCCAGTTAAGTGACTGGCAAATCTGCACCCTACCAGTCCCTCCGGCACTATTGATGGGGGGGGGGGCAATCCATGAGTCAAGAGGCAGAGGAAGGGTGGGGGAGTGCCCCCCCAGAAGCCCTCTGAGACTTGGCTGGGGGGGGCAGCTGAGGGAGCCCAATGTTTGCCCTGACACTTGGTGGGATGCTGTCTGGCTTGACGCCTTTGCTGGTGAGGAAAAGGCTGCTGGGGCTTGGTACTGGAACAATACAATGACTGCACAGTGTGGAGGGCTTTCCCACTCTCTTGCAATTCAGTTAGTATATCCTTGCTGTCCCCTCCAAAGAGAACCCAGCCTCAAAAGGGAACGTCCAGGAGGGAGGCTTGAACATCCTGGACAAAACCGGACACCCGCAACCATGGAGTGTCTGCATAAACAGACAGCCATCGCAGTGCTCTGAGTAGAAGCACTGACGGCTTTGTAAGTCACTCGTAAGGTATGATGGCAGGTAATCTCTGCCATCCTAACTGTCTGCTCAATCTTGGTCTTGGCCTCAGAATCTGGTAAGGTGTCAAACTCAGATCTGATCTGGCCCAGGATAGCCTTCTGGTAGCATACCATGTGGGCCACGTAACTCAGAGCCCTCACTGCCAAAGTGGAGGATGAATAGACTTTATATCCAAACTGGTCTAGTTGCCTAGACTCATCTGGAGGAGGTACTCATGTGCTTAGGCTTAGTAGGTGGTCGTGGTGGCAATAATGACCAGCGAATCAACTTTATGGTGGGTGCTGAGGTGGTCTTTCCCTTCCGGGGCATGGTATAATCAGTCTGCTGGCTTAGCGATGACTCCAACAGACAATGGTTGCTGCCAAATAGTACAGGCTAAATCATTGTGCAGCCCCATCCACGGGGGAATGAGGAGCGGACTTAGCTCTGGTAAATCAAGGTGCTCCGCCAATCTCCTACGGAAAGGATCTTGGTCCTCGGTTTTCCATCCGTTGAGCTCTTGGATTTTTCAGAGGATTTATATAAAGGAAGGGTCCTCTGGGGGAGACTTAGGAGTCTCCTTGAGTTTAGGGTCCCCCGACAGAGAAGATTTATAGCCCAAGGCAAAGGAAGAAGAATCAGACTCAGTGTCCGATGAAGGGTTCCTGTACAGAGACAGTGACCTACGGTGGGGTACCTCCTCCTGGGGTTCAGTTATCAGAATCCTCCTGTTCCCCACTGCCAAAACACCTAACATGTGGACAGAAGTGCAGGGATGGGTCTCAACAGGAGAGAGAGAGAGAGAGAGAGGGTGGGAGTTGAATGGGCGTTAGAGGCCACAACTGACTGATGTTGGTCCAACTCTGACACAAGCTGAACCTTGGTCCTGTTCCACCATGATTGAAAAAAGGCATCATAATCCACCTGCAGATGAGGAGAAGCAGGGGAGGAACTGGAGGCTGGTGGGTAACCCAGCATCAGGTAATCCGGCATCGGTACCTGGGCATTGGGAACCCTGGTGTGTGATAACCTGGTGTTGGGTATCCAGCGACAAATATCCTGGCATCGGGTACCCTGGGAGGTGGTAACCTGGCATAGGGGTAGCCCAGCATCAGGTAGCCTGGCGAAGGACCCGACAGTGGGGCTGAAGGACCTGGTGGAGGTCCTGAAGGGATACCAGGGGCCCAAGCTGTGGAGGAGTTGGCTATGATGGAGCTGGCTGCGGCCCTGCAGTGGGATGCAGTGACAGACCCATGGGGGGTTCCGGCATCAGTCCTCCCTGGCTGACAGGTGCATCTGGGTTCTGGGGCTTGGGAGGCAGCCCGGGTGGAGGCGGATCATTGGAATGTCCCTGGGGTATCAGATACAAGGTTGGCCGACACTGGCCGATCGATCGGGTCAGTGGGTGGCAGCTCCTCCAGCTCCAGGTGGGAGGTAGAGGTGGAAGAACCCCCTACCGAGACAATGAAGAGTGTCCCAAGAGGATTCCTCCCAGGATGGCTGCGGCAGAAGTGGCAGCAGGTGCTGGTCTGCAGGACTGATGCGGACCCCAAATTGAGTCCGACTTTTAGCGGGGCTATGCAGTTGTTGATAGAGCTGGTGTCTGACTTACCAGCTGAACCACTTGGCTTAGACCCAGAAGATTTGAAGGATCTAAGAGTGGTGGAAGCCTCCACATCTTCAGAGGTCCCTGCCTGCACTGTAACCAGCATAGGTGTGTTGGACCAAGGGCTTCCCCGAAGAGGGGGAACAGGCTTGGTCGGAGCAGCAGCATCCTTGCAGGAGGAACACCGTTCATTGGCTGCAGTCCCCCGAAAGAGTCTTGGCCTGGAGGGAGACCGATCCCAACGCTTCTCCTTGTCCTTCTTCTTTTTTTGCTTGTGGGAGCCAGAAGATCCTCCTGGAGATGAATAAGAGCTCCGCACCTGCTGCAGCTCCTTCTTCATGGAAGCCAGTTTTTGCTTGAGAAGATCTTCCAAGGCTTGCTGATGGCATTTCCATGTGGCCTGGTTGAGTCCTCAGTGTCATGGTCAGGCCCCAGGCACAGGAGACACGAGGTATGGCTGTCCTTCTCATGGATCTGCTTGCTGCAGATGCACTTGTTCCTATGTGTTTTGGAAGGAATTGGAGAGACATGCAATCCGACGACAAACTGCAAAGTTTTTTTGAATAAAATGAAATTCGAAAGTGTATACTTATTGAAAATGGCAGTCGACCAAAGCAGCATTCCACGATGTCCAACGGGCACAGGTTAACAGCGGGAAAGAACTGACGGGTGGGTTTGGTGACTGCCCACTATATAGCGCTGGGCTGTCATCGGTCACGTGATGCTGGGTGGGCGATCTCCCACCAGACACTGCTAGCTAAGTTTTCCATGTGGTCCTGGCACCTGATGTCTCGGTCCTAATGGTTATTGCCTACTGCAAGAGCCCTTTCAGTAAGATCTATGATTGGTTTCCCCAGCTCCCTTCACCAACTCCCCAGCTTTGGGGCACCCTCGTCTCTGTCATCCCTGGCATGCAAACCACCTTCCTGACTGTATTTGGGCCCCATTCTTTCCCCAGTGAATACCCTTAATTAGTGGGTCCCTAGGATTACCACCTTTGGCCCCCTCCATTCCTGCCACCATCCTTTCCTTCTTTGACTGCCATATGAGCTTCTCCCACCTAACTCTTCCCTCTCCATCCTGGTTACCACCCCAACCTTATTCTCCTCGAGCAATGCTTGCCTGACACTCTGACAGCCTCTGCTCACCCCTCTGACTGTTCCTCCCCTTGTCCTTGCCTTTCTGGCCATCCACTTACACTGTCTCTTTCCCCACTCCTCCTGTAACCCTCCCCCCCACTTCATTCTCCATGCTGCCTCTTTCTCCCACACCTTGACTACTTTGTACTGTCCTATCCCTCCTCTCCTGTCCTACTACCCCCAATCCTGTTGTCTTAACCTGACTTCTCTCCTTACTATCTCCCCATCTCCTGTTCCCCCCCAGTTCCAGAGAGGGGATGAAATCTATTCCTTAAAGGCACCCTTTTGAATGTTTGCACTCCTGCTGCATCTCTTACAGTCTCACCCCTTCCCCTACCACTTGCCATTCACCCTCCTGGACTCTTCCACCCTCCTTGGTAGGGGTAACCTGGAGCTTGGGTGAACCTTTCTACCCCCTTCCCCTGCCTGCTGACCTCACTCTCCTGGGCATCCTCCGTTTGTCTTTCTCTCCTCTGCCCTACTCCACTTATGCTCCACTCCATCCTCCCCAACACCCATCTGAGCTGCCTTACTTCTGCCCCATTAGCCATATCATCCCCAGGAATACTGCCACCTCACAACCATTGCAGCACACCAGCCTATTCCCACTGTCCTGATGCCTGTACATGTTCCTATTCCCCAACATCCTCCCTACCCTTGGTCCACTCACCCTCCAGATAAGCACCTCCCTATATCATCAAGATATGGATGTCTACAAAGCCCCAAATCCCTTGATTCTCATGCCCTCTACCTCTTCCTTGATCCTCCACACAAATGTAGCTGACCCTAGATAGGGACCAGCTGCATGCCCATACCTGTGTTAGTCTGGTGGGCTAGTCCTAGTTAGTACCTGGCAGCCTCTCTGGGACTCCCTAATCTGTTATATAGAAGCAGAAGTCACTGAATGCTCACATGCTTGCCCAACCAGCCGCCCGCACAAGAAGAAGCTAGAGACACCTGACTGGGTGCCCCATCCTTTGTGGTGGTCGCTCTTCTCACAGAAGCCACCGACTGCTCACCAGCCGCCCACACAAGGAGAATCTAGAGGCCCCTAACTGGGCAGTCATATGCTCTGCATGGTTCTCACAGAAGCTGCTGACCACTTGCCTGCTTGCCCGACCAGCCACCTACACAAGGAGAAGCCAGAGGCCCCTGACCAGGCGCTCCCATCCTCTGCGGCAGTGCAACTCTTCTCACAGAAGCCGCTGACCACTCGCCTGCTTGCCTGACCGGCCACCCACACAAGGAGAAGCTAGAGGCCCTGACTGGGCACTCCATCCTCTGCAGTGGCATGGCTCTTCTCACAGAAGCTGCCAACCGCATGTCTGCTTGCCCAACCAGCCGTCCACACAAGAAGAAACTAGAGGTCCCTAACCGGGTGTTCCCATCCTCTGCAGTGGCGCAGCTCTTCTCACAGAAGCCGCTGACTACTCGCCTGCTTGCCTGACCAGCCACCCACACAAGAAGAAGCTAGAGATCCCCGACCAGGCTCTCCCATCCTCTGCAGCAGCGTGGCTCTTCTCACAGAAGCCGCCACCCGCTTGCCTGGTTGCCTGACTGGCCGCCTGCACAAGGTGAAGGTATGGTCAACAGAAATACAGCCTTTCACTTTGAAATATTCTTTCTGGCTCCTTTTTCCAAGTCTGTTTCTGATTGGACCCTCAACTCCTAACAGCGCTGGCTATTGGCTGCATCCTAATCCTCTCTAAACTCCTGTCTCTTGTACACTCTGCAAGTACTGGCTACTAGTATTTGTGTCATTCTGTGCTTTTCCTCAGTGTGCCTGATCTGTAGCTCCAGATTTTAAATATGATTCTGAATGCACCGATTTTGTAAATTCAATGTTAGTGTTTTGAACTTGTACTAGCAATGTCTACATGACCTAGGTAATAGTTTGGATTGTGTTACAGCTACAGTTAGACCCAGAACTTTGCTAAGCTACAGTTTAAATTGTTTTAAATCCCTATTCTTCCTAAGCCATTTCTTGCTGCTCCCTCTATCTCAGACTTGCTTTTCTACTTCTCCCCTCAACCCTTCCCCCCATCACTGCACCCTGGAAGAAATACAAAAGAAATCTCACCCACCGATTTAGCCACGATTAACTAACCCACGTCTCTCCCGTTCCCTCTCTCTTCAGCTAGAGGCTCCTGACTGGGCACTCCCATCCTCAGCAGTGGCGCAGCTCTTTTCACAGAAGCCGCTGACCACTTGCCTGCTTGCCCAACCAGCTGCCCACACAAAACTCCCACCTGTGCTTCGCGCTGGCTCCCCAAACACCCTCTCTGGACTGCTAGTATTATAGGTATCCATAGTCACATGACTGTGAGTGGAAAATTATCTAAGTATTGCCTTTCCCATTGCCACCTTATATTAAATATCCACTAGGGGTGACGCAGCCAGAGCCTGATGAACTTCACAGCTATTTGCCTGCTCATTCTAAAATAAACATAAAAAAAGTAAATTATTTAATGTACCTTAAACATATCTTCTTATTCATATTCAAGTTACCATCTAACTTTTGAAATCAATTTCATTTAGCTATAGCAATTCTACTTTTATTCTTGCTTTTTACAAAACTTCAACTGTCTCTCTTAGCGCCTCACGTACATTGCAGCTACAGCTATTTCTGTCTTATCATACTAACTTCCACCCCCTTCTGCTCTTATTCCTCCTTATCCTCTCCTTTACTACCTCACCTAGTCATCACTACCATCTATCTCTTACCCCCAACACTTTGCCACTCCCTTGTATATCTGCTCTTCCAGACCCTGTGTACACTGACATGGTAACCCCATCACCCTACCACCATACGTAGACCCACTACACACTCTTACCTTGTGCTTCTCTGATATTGGTGCCCCCCAACTCATGGGCATTATTACAGCTTCTAAAATTTCAGTTTCCACCCTCTCACTACCCCCTTCGAACTGCTTGCTCTTGTACATCACAGCCTTGGTACAACAGTTCTGAACTGCACTATCTCATCATCACCTCCTACTCCTATCCTCTGCGATATTAATCCATCCTGGGGCCTTACACTTCCTCCAGTCACTGGCACCAATGCAATTAACCTTTGCCCATCCCCTCCACCCCCACAGGCCTCCCCGTGGCCTCAAAATTCTCCACCTTAACATACATAGCCTCCTACCAAAAATGTGTCTACTGCAACCACTCACTACATCGCTTGCCCCTGAAATTCTCATCCTCACAGAATCATGTCTCAGTAATAAAATATCTGATAATTCTATCACTATCCCTGGCTACACCATCTCCCATCAAGACCACGCTGGCAGGGGAGGAGGGGTTGTACTGTACATCTCCTCCTCAATCCAATTTACTGCTACACTATCGACATTTATTTATTTAGTTTTTGTTGACCGGGTAAGTGCCCTAGACAAATCCTGCCTATTTTCAGGCACGACCTGGGGGAATTGGATACAGATGAATGCCAACTGACCTTGAACCAGATGAAACTGTTGGTGGTATTTTTAGTGAATTTTTAGTGACATCCCTCCTCATTTTATCGAGGCACTCATCCTATGACTATCCTTCTCGGTTCTCAGTCCCCATTTTCATTGCCAGAGTATACTGTCATCCTGGCCTCCCTTTCTCCATCGCCACTGATCTTGTTACCAACATCACATCTTCACATTCTCTGGTGAGCTATATATTATGGGGGACTTCAACATAAACTGACTGGATTCCTCCCAAAGTAAGGTACACAATGAGATAACAGCATATAACCTATCCCAACTAATAAATGAACCAACCCGGATGAATCCAAAAACACAAAATCACACTCTGATTGACTGGGCCCTCACCTCCCATCCCCATAGGGTCATTCAATCTGGCCTTCCTCTGGATGGATTAAGTGATCACCATATGATCTACATAGTTCGCAAAATACACCAACTCAAGGTACCACACAAAATCTTATAAACTCATTCTTACAAATCCCTGGATCTGACCCCCTTCCTCCTTGACTTAGCTCAGACTGACTGGGCCCCATTCTCATCAGCCGCCACTGTAGATGAAGCTCTGGATTATTTTAAAGACAATTTTCTCAACTCTTGGAACCGCCATGCCCCTGTTAGACACTCCAAAGTTCGAGGTAATCACCTCCCCTGGATCATCCAGAATTTCTGGTCTGCCTACAGACACGTGCTCAAGTGTGGTAAACTCACAAATCTTCAAAGCTGCCAAGGGAATTTGAGGTTTAGCGATCCCTTCGGAATGCATGTACTAAAGCCATCAGGTTGGCTAAAGCTGATTACTTCCATTTTACTTTTCAAGTGAAGATAAGCCCCCCTTCAAAATTCTGGAAGATAATACATGCTCTATCCCCCCCCCTTCAAAACCACCCACCCCTCTCATCAAAATAAACAACTCACTAATTTCTGACCACCATACCATTGCCGCTGATTTCAACTCCTATTTTACCTCCTGCGCCTCTACCCTCCTGTCCACCCTCACCCTCTCATTCCATCACATACTTCCAATCCCCCACAAACTCCTCCCCCATGACATCTCCTTTTCTTTCTCCAAAATTTCCCCTGCTGACATACTAGAAGCTCTTCTTGCTCTCAACCCATCCAAAGGCAGTTCACCTGATGGTCTGACTCTGGATCCTAATCTACCGTACCTATCTCCTCCGGCTATCTCCTCTCCTCTCCTTTGTCCGTTATCCTAAACCTCTCTTTCTCCTCTACTACCGTCCCTGCAGCCTGGAAGGATGCCATCGTCTTACCCTTACCTAGGGTGGCGATCCTTCCTCACCTGGAAATACCACCTATATCTCTTCTCCCCATCCTTGCCAAGCTCCAGGAGCACCTGGTTCTCTCTCAACTCACAACCTATCTTTCTGACTCAAGCTTCTTCACTTCTTTCCAATCTAGCATTCGGAAACACTACTCTACCGCAATCTCCTTACTTAAACTCACAGATTACATCTTCTCAGGGATGGACAGTGGTTTAATCACCTCTGCTATTTTCGTCAGTCTTGCCAAGAAATTTGTCATGGTCTCCTATACCCTCCTTCTAGACAACCTCACCTCAGACGGTTTATCTGACTCTGCCACCAACTGGTGCAGCTCCTACATTGTAGAGCAGACTCAATCAGTCAGAATTGAAGACTCATAATCCCTTCCCCTCCCAATCAACACTGGGGTGCCATAGGGCTCAGTGTTAGGATCACTACTGTTCTCTATTTTTCTAAACAACCTCCCGTCAGTCTGCACCACTTCTTCTATCCATATGTATGCTGATGATACTGTCCTGTTCACCTCTGGCCAATCCCCTTCTGATGCAGCAGCCAGACTCCAGCATGACTTTGACAAAGTTCAGCACTGGCTTAACACACATCAACTCTTTCTCAACGCCAAGAAGACAGTCTCCATGACATTTGGCACTAGGCAGAGACTCTCAAGGCTCCCCCCCATGCTCCCTTGCCACATCCTTGATGGGACTACTCTCGAGGATACCACATCCTTCAAATACCTTTGGGTTTGGCTTGACCAATACCTCAACTTTTCTGGTCAGCTAGAAGCCATCCTGAAAACATTGTGCCCCAGTTGCTTACTTCTACTGGTAAGGCATGAACTAGTCCAGAAGATGATACTCCCTATTTTTGACTACTGTGACGTAGTCTACAGTGCCGCTCCCAAGTCTTCCCTAGCTAGATTGGACACCCTCTTCAGCTCTTCCTGCCGTTTCACCCTGGATTCCCCCCTCTCACTCATCACTGTGACTGCTACCACTCTCTCGCTATCCCATCACTTGCTAATAGACGTCTCTCAAACTGTGCCAAATTCAACTCATATTTTTGGTTTGGGTCTCTTCCCTCATACCTCTCGTCCTCCTTATCACCCTCCTCCCTCCTCTCACTCCCTAAGATCCAGCAACTCCCACACATTGGCAGTCCCTCGCTGATCCACCACAGTAGGACAGATGGCTTTCTCCATCACTTCTCTAAACTTTGGAACTCACTACCCCATCAAACAAGGCACTCCTCATCCCTCACTCCACTTCCTTAGCTCTGCACAACTTCTTTGCTCCACACTGATCATGCCCTTAACTTCCTCTCTAATGCAAAGCTCTCACGCCTATCTCCTATTGAATCATGAACACCTATGTCTCCCCCCTTCCTTATTTTAAGCTGTTGAAGCTAGCACTTATGTATTTCCAAATCATTGTTGCATGTTATCCATTATTATGCATTTCACCTGTGTTGGAATCACTTATTCTGACTCATACACTGTCATATATACTCTGCTTGTATTAAGAGTCTGTTTACCTTCATTGTAATTGTATTATTATCTTTGTAAATTTGCCTATTGTTTTGTTTGTTTTGCCAATTGTGTTGTATGTTTGTTACTCCCTTACCTTCTCCCCCAGTCGCACTGGGAGATGAGTAATTTTATTGTTCAGTGTGCCTTTCCTAGTGAAACTTTTCAATAAATAAATAAATATTTACCAGCTAACCCTAGAAGGGGATCAGCTGCAGTCCTCTACCAACACCCTACAGTGTACTTCCTTCTCTCCCTTTATACTTACCTACCCTCCATCAACCAGCGTGGCCTACAGTCCTCCCCACAGATGTTCTGGCGATGCCCCCCCAGATGTCACTGAGTCACACATCACACTCCCACTTCATGGCACTCACGCTTCTGGGTCACTCACGTGAGGGGTCGCATGGACCTCTGGGTATTATATAAACTACAGCCGTGACTGCTACTAGGGTGCTAAGCAAGATGGCAGCTTAATCATCAGCTCTACAGCCCAAAGGGACTTATCCGATTAAATCCATCATTTTGTCAGGACCAATCCACTCATAAACTGCAAAACTGGGACTCTAGGTACCAAGGACTCTAATTATAGTCTTATTTCTGGGGAAAAATGCAGAACTTGGGCTAAAATTGTCAACATACTTGTGTGGTTCCTGAAGCAGGTTGAGGGGTGTGACATGGAGGGCTTCCTACAGCTGGCCCTTGCAGAAATGCTGAAATTGGACTCATCTCGACCGCTCCAGGTGGAGCGTGCACATCATTCACTTGCCCCCATGTCTAAGGCCCAGGAAAGGCCCCGGCCAATCATTGACAGATTTATCGACTACAGGGAGAAGGAGAAGGAGAAGGTCCTGGCCATGGCCAGAGACCTACACCAGGTCCAGTGGCACTTGAACAAGATCAGCATTTTTCAGGACTTTTCAAAAGAGCTGTTCGACAGCCATTGGGCTTATACTGAGGCAAAGCACATCATGCACAAGATCAGGCTCCCATTTTCCCTACGCTACCCGCCCACAATAAGAGTAGTGCACAATGGTGTGCCAGTGACTTTCAAAACCCTAGAATCCCTGAGTGACTTTCTCTGGTGTAACTGGCCCAGGGAAGATAATTCCCGTACACAACAACCCCCTCCTGTTAAGGCTTCATCCAAAGAATTGGACGGGCTCCCAATCCCACGCTGACAGGGCGGGAACTGGCAGGATTCCACAGACACACAGTGGAAATCCCCGAAGGCCAACCACAAGTGGCATTCATCCAAAACACACAGGAGACGGGATCATCCTTTGAAGAGAAGACCTACCGAACCCACAGACAGTTCCTTGATGGAAGTTTTGGCAGCTGCTCCATGGCAGGCGTTCCCTACCTCCAACCGTTTTGAAGCGTTGAGGTCCAGCTCTCGGTGCAGCACCCGAACACCTCTGGCAGACCCTTGGATCATCAACACACCACACTGCTCAGACCCGAGTACTTGGCCAGCTCCGACTTCCCAGCTCAGAAGGTCAACAGCGTATCATACTTGCAGCCAGTCCAGCATCTGAAGACCCTCTGTTTGCCGACCTCTTGCTCAGTAATCCTGATCATTCTCAGGTCAGCAGGCCCAGATACCAACTCAGATGCTGAGCACAGATGCAGCTGAGTGGTAAGATACGTAACCCCCCTGTTCTTTTTGTTGCTTTTCTTGGGTAGTTCTGTTGGTTAGCCAGGTCAGGGGGTTAGATGGGGGCCTGTTTTAGCAGCTGTGGAGGGCAACTCTAACTATCTTTTCTCCACAAGGCCCAATCCATGCTGCTTGAGTTCTGGTGCTTCCCAAACCGCCCCCTACTCCCGGCTTGGCCCTGATTCCAGGGGGCTGCTGTCACAGTTGAAATGCCCCACTCCCATAATGGAAGGGATTCAGAGTGGCCCCTACTCATCAAACTGCTGGATTGTGAGAAGCGAGGAGGTCCACTGTACACCCGAGGCTGTTGTAGGGTTGTTGGTGTCCTCCCCTCCTCCCGGGACTTTTCACAGGGGTGCAGTATTTTTGGATCTGTTGCCCTTGGGAATGTGTTTAGGGGGGACTGACGTTTGATGATGGGTTTCAAGTGGGGGTTATCGGCAGAGGCAAGTGTTGGTTTGGGGCACTTGGTAAGCCTGCCCTGCTTGCATACAGAGACAGTTGTTAAGGCCTAGGTCCCCAGATCACTCTGCCGGGATTTAGGGCAGAAATGGTGGCTTGATGGGTGAGGGCACTGGATCCGAAGGGGAGACAGTAATACCAGAGCAGTGCTCATGGGCAGGATTTAAGGGCTCCTGTGGTTCTGCTCTGCCCCCTCCCTCCTCACCTCCCTCGTCCGCCACCAGTCATTACCACTAGTTATTACCCCAGGCCATATGAGTGGGTCGGCTGCCCCACCAATAGAGGTCGTGTCTCAGCCCATCCAGAGCCGCTTGCCTCCCCGATGTCCTTTCAAGCTAGTTCCCCCCCACCGTTTGTTTTCCTTTTGGCCACTGCTCTGTCAACCTGGTCCCCCCTCCTCTCCCCGTCCTTCTGGTAATCTCCCAGTTGGGTCAGAAATTATGTTTTGTTTACCCTCTAGGGCTCTCAGTGAGCTAGGATTCTCACAGCCAGTTTCATTGAGGTGATATTTACATCCCTATGGGAGGGCTACCCCAGCTACCCACAGTACAGGGTGGGCATACAGCTGCAAGATTGTGCCCTAGGAATGAGGTTGGCCTTCAGCAGTTTTTTGCGGCCAATGGGATGCCTCTATTTCCCCACTATGTAAGACTGTTGGTACCAGATGTATATAGTTTGTATTTGTGTCATTGTTATCTGTGTTTACTGAGAACACACACAGAGCTGTTGCTAGTGAAACTGTTTGGAACAGATGTTAACTCCTGGGTGGGGCCACCTCGTTCTCTTTTTTCATGCCATGCGTAAGACCACTTCAGCTGGCTCCCTGAGGGGGTGCCGCCCTGCTCCCAACTTCCCGGTGTATACTGAAGTATCTCCTTTGTCATTACCTGCCTCCCACTCAGCATGGGTGACAAACTATGTTTGACATATGGACTGTCAAGCGACAACACCCCAATAAAAGAAAGCAAGTATTACATCTTAGGAGGTCGGGAGCGGAGATTACTTTCCTTCAGGAGACCAAGCTTACCGGGGGGGGGGGGTCATGATAGATTAAAGAGGGATTGGGTGGGCCAGGTTATTCATGCCTCAGCCCCCACCAGGAAATGAGGGGTAGCCATATTACTTCACAAGGCCCTGCACTGGAAAATGATTCGTAAGGTAAGTACCCAGAGGGAGCTGGGTAATTTCACTTATGGACATGGTAGAGGGGCCCCTAGTATTGGGGAATGTTTATGCCCTCAATGAGGACTCCCCATCCTTTTTTCACAAGTTGGCTCAGGTGCTTGGCACTCTGGCTATAGATAATACCCCAGTGTTACTTGGGGGGGCGGATTTCAATCTTACTTTAAACCCGATTCTGGATAGGTCCCCCTCCAATATTGAGCCCCACTCCAGGGCAGTCTTGGCACTTGCCCAGCTGCAGCAGGACATGGCCCTCACGAATATCTGGAGGATTTTCCACCCATTCCAGTGAGACTATACTTTCCACTCCCTAAGCTCCTATAGCCATTTAGACTTTTGGCTCACTTCCCCTAGTATCACCAGGAATTCCACTGACTCCACCATTCTGCCCTTAGTTATATCAGACCATGCCACAATCCAACTCTTCTTCACCTGGGCCCTCCCCACCTTAACTCTCCAAGATCCCAATTTTCCCCCCTGGCTCCAGTGTGAGGCTATGGATTTCTTTCAAAACAATCCTGTTACAGATACCTCCGCTGGCACCACCTGGGAGGCATTCAAAGCCACCCTGAGGGGGGACGATTATGGGCCTCACCCATAGGTGATGTAAGGCGAGGGAACAGGAGCTTCAGTAGCTAGAACAACAGCTTCAGGCAGTGGAGGAGGCTTTCAAGCCCCTCCCGAACCCCTCGCTCCAGTCGCAGTCGGGGGGCCAGGTGGCCTCATTAAAGATGCAGGTGAATAAACACCTATCCAGGAAAGCTGTGATCTCTATCATTCGCCTTAATCATAAGTACTGGGAGGAAGGGGGAAAAACGGGGCAAGGTCCTAGCATACTGCTTGAAGAAACAGCAGGTAGAGTGGCATTTAGCAGCCCTGGTGGATAAGGGCGGTACAATCCATACCTCAACTGAGGGGATTAACCAAATAATGGCCGATTTTTACTCCTCACCTCTATGAATTCTCTAGACAGCTCAACCCAGAAGGAGTCCTCCCCTTCCTGAACTCCCTACATCTCCTCAAAATTTCCGAGCACCAGGCCATTGCCCTGGATGCCCGATTATGGTCGAGGAAATAGCCTCCACTCTACAGTCCCTTAAGAAGGGGAAGGCCCCCAGAGGTTCCCCGTGGAGGTGTGGCAGATTCTTCATTCTGCTGTAACACCTATTCTACAACAGGTGTTTACTGAGGCTCTGCAGCTCGGTGCTCTCCCCCCATCTTTCAGGGAGGTGATAATCACCATCCTACCCAAGAAAGGGAAAGATTCCTTGAAAGAGGCCAGTTACCGGCCTATCTTTCTACTGAATGCAGACAGCAAAGTGTTGGCCAAACTACTGGCCGCCAGACTCAGCCCTCTCCTACCCAATCTGATTCACCCATCTCAGGTCAGTTTTGTCAAGGGCCGTTTTAGTGCTGACCATATCAGGTCACCGGTAAACTTAATTCATAAGGCCAAGACACTCCCTACACTAGCAGCGGTGATAGCAATAGACTTCGAGAAAGCCTTTGACTCCCTGGAGTGGGATTTTGTCCAGCAGGTGTTGTGCACCATGGGGATGGGGGTGGGATTTAGGTCCTGGTGCTGCAAGGGTACTCACTAACTCCATGCTGTCCTCTCCTTTTCCTTTAGGCAGGGGTACGTGCCAAGGCTGCCCCCATCCCTGCTACTTTTCATTCTGGTGGCAGAATCCCTTGCTGCGGCTATCAGGCAGAATGCATACATCCAAGGGGTCTCGCTGGGGGAAGAGTCATACCCTACCCTCATGTATGCAGATGACCTTCTGCTACCTTTGACTGACATCACCACAGCTCTCCCTCCACCCTTTGAATACCCTTGCAGACTCTGCCACCTTTTCGGGGCTTCGCCTCAACCAGGCTAAAATAGAGGTCCTCCCCCTTAATCCTAACTGTTCTCCCGCTATGGCTGCTCAACATGGTCTACAATGGCCACCAGAAGGAATTATGTATCTTGATAGTAGTATCTTCTCCGACCTTACCAGACTCTGGGAAATGAATCTGAATCTGCTATACACAACCATTCAGACCAAGCTGGATAGATGGAGGGCTTTCCATCTCACTCTGGTTGGTAAAATCTCTGCAATCAAAATGGTTACTGCTGGCTGGCCCGTCGGCACAGCGGTTGGATTTCCATCTGTGATGCCAGTGACTCGGGTTCAGAAATGAGCTCGGGTCGCTGGAGGGCCGGCTGGGAGGAGAAGGCTGAAGTGTCCCATGACAGCTCACCTTCTCCGGGGGGAGGGTGGGGAAATAGCTCGGCAACTACTGACCTCTGGCAGAGGCTGGAGGAGCAGCAGGACACCAGCGCCTCTAGTGCTTGGCTGGCCCTGGAAAGAGGCCTGGGACTCAGTGGGCACCAGAGTCTTACGTTGGAGGGGTAGGATGTCGCAGACGTTGGCGTTCACGTCAAGATGTCAGGGGACTTGCGACACTAGAGAAACAAGAGAAAATGCCTGCCAGTCCTTGGGGAGATGGAGTTCCGGGAGCTAGCCCTCATCTGCATCCACCTGCCTGGCCACCTGGGACCAATGAAAGGTTGATTATCTTGGTGTAGGGGCCCCACCTCGTCCCTGCCCGGGGTGCAAACAGTGGCTCCATGGAGGACCAGCGTCAGATCAAGGTAAGGTGGCTTGTAGGGGTAGACTCCGAGGATCTCCCGAGGATGCGGGACTGACAGGGTGAAGGAGGGAATAAACAGAAATATCAAAAAAAAAAAAAATGGTTACTACCCCCAAAATGATGTACTTCCTATCACATATCCCCCTGAAACTCCCAAAATTCTGGCACACTCTGTTGGGGGCCTTCATCTGGGAGGGGAAAAGGCCCAGGTACAGTAGGAATAAGTTTAGGGCCCACTGGACCGAAGGATGGTGGGGTCTCCCGTGGTTTGAAGGGTATAAGTGGGCCTTCCAGGCTGCTCAGGTGCAAAAGTGGTTTACAGGACCTGGGCAGGGTACTCCCCAATAGCTGGGTATGGAGACAGGTGCATGTGGAAAGACTCCTTTGACTCTGTTGTTGTATAATCACCCTCCCAAGGGTATCCCTGCCCTCCTGACAATAGGTCCCTCCCTTGAATACTGGGGCAAAATACATAAGAAACTTGGCACCAACCCGGCCCCCCTGTGTCTCACCCCTCTATGGGATAACAGTGAGTTCACTGTCAATAAGAAACCCATCGACTGGACCAAATGGACCACTTCAGGTCTGCTTCTCCTGCAGGATGTATATATCCCAGTTTTGAACACTTTGGACTCCTTTAAGGGGCTGCGTGCCACCCATGGGATCCCTCCTAAGGACTTCTGGTGCTTCCTACATATCAGGAGTGCAGTCACAGAGTTTATCCGCAAGCACCCATTAGGGATGTCCATCTCCCAAGTGGAGTCTTGGCTACATTTGGACAGGAGTCAGAGCAGCTGCATATATTTAGCCTTTAGAGCCACTCCCCCCTCCCAGTCCTTGGCTTCCAAAATCAAGCAGGAACAGGCACTGCAGAACCAGATCACTCTCCAAGAATGGAAGTCCTGTTTGAGGTTGGCCCACACAGCTTACCACAATGCCAGAAGCCAGTTAATATGAAACAAGATCCTGCATTCATGGTACACCAGTGGCCCTTAAGAAGGCTAAGCTGATTCAGGATAACTGTTGCTGGAGGTGCCAGGAGCACCAAGGAGACCTGATTCATATACTCTGGCAATGCAGGTTAATCCAGTCCCTGTGGAAGGCGGTTTGCATGATGGGGTCTGAGATGTTACAGAAATCCATGCCCATGTCCCTGGAGGTGCTGATATTAGGAATTCATTTCTCAGCCCCACACAAGCGCCCCTCAGAGCTAAAACTTCTGGTAATCTTAAGTATGCAGGTAAAGAGGCTCCTATTGTGCGAGTGGAGAATGCAGGAGGTCCCGTCAGTCCCACAGCTGCTTAACTGCCTCGTGCAGTTTGCTAGCTGGTCCAGAATGTCACATTTAGTGGCTGACACCCTCCCTAAGTAAGTGAACTTGTGGCAACCCTTAATTATGTACTTGAAACCAAGAGAGGGAATAGGTTGAATCTGTCCTCTG
Organism: Neoceratodus forsteri; assembly: GCA_016271365.2. Taxonomy (NCBI): domain Eukaryota; kingdom Metazoa; phylum Chordata; order Ceratodontiformes; family Ceratodontidae; genus Neoceratodus; species Neoceratodus forsteri. Next base: position 647,495,446 of record CM057449.1, read on the forward strand.
TATTCTTGACCCTTTACCTATTGCATCTAGAGATTGTCCCAATATGATTCCCGCTAGTTTTTGAACTGTCCCAGGAGCCTTGTACTAAGGTATGATAAACATGTTGTCTTGTGTGTGTACCCTGTATCTGCGTATGTCTAGAATGCATGCTTTGTGTGTGTTCTTTTGCTCTGTTGAAGGTCTGGCCCTGAAGTTAGCTGCCTCCGGACACCCTATGAGTTCATAGGATTCATAATCTGAGCTGTTGCCAAGGGAGGCCCAATGTAAGTCCCGTCACATCAATTTCTGAGGGCAATAGATATAGCCAGTATGGTCTCTTTGCAGCACATCTCCAGTCTAATGTTTGTAAGCTTATACAGGGAGACCTCGGAGGGCTCAGGACCCTGCAGTTGCTCCTTAAGTACTAAGGCATTACTCGGTTGCCATAATGTCTACAGTTCATTGCACAGCTTTATAACTTTTCATGTACTGCACTAAAATGGTTCTTTCCATGTACTGTTGTAAAATTAAAATAATAAAAACTTTAAGTACAAAAAGAAACTACAGCCACAGTATTGGCTGGCTGTAGTAACATAGTCCCTTGGACCACCCTCGGCTGCAGAATCTGGACACTGACCTCCCTCATCCCCCCCAGTGCCCCCCACCAAATCCACCCCTAGTCCCCAACAGAAATCAGTACATTAAACCAAATTAAATGCCAATAACAATACAGGACTCACCACAAAAAAAAGCCACGTTCAGCTCATAGCTCAGGCCTCCATTCGCTCCTCACCACCCAATGCTGTCTTCCATTCTGAGGAAGCAGACTACAGGATAGCTTCTTTTAGCTAGCAGAACTACAGCTGTCTTATTGGAGTACCTAGTAATAGTAGTAATCATTTTATTGCTATAGTGTCCATTCCCACAGGAGGTACTTGCACCAAACAAAAAAAAATACACAAATTAAACAACCAACAGTTAGCAGATTCAGTGATCTAGACAATTATCGTCAGAGTTCCAGATAGGCCTGGAGAAAAAGATAAAATTTAAATCAAGTTTTAAACAAGGACAGTGAAGAGGCTTCTCTGAGGTCCCATAGGAAGGTATTCCTGAGGGTTGGAGCTGGTAACACAAATGCCCAATCCCCAGATTAAGTCTAGTTCTCAGGAACACAAGACACCCCCTACCAGCAGACCAGAGAGGACAAGTTGGCTGGTAAAGAACCAGGAGCTCTGACAGGTAACACAGGCTCATACCATGTAGGCATGCACTAGGGTCTTCAGGTCATCCAGTACCAAGTAGGGTTTAATCTGGGAGATTTTTTAAAGACTTAAAACGTCACTGCAAACTGCTGACACCGATACTGTATTCAAGCGTTAAGCTGTGTTCCCCAATGACTCCCTGACTTTTCACCTGCTCAGCAATTGTAATTTAAAAAACTCTCTTCTGCAATGAAAGTATCTGTTGAATATACATGCTAGATTCATAATATAGGTGTATTAGGATGGTGTTACCACACCTTTCTGATGGTAAACAGCACAGCACTGTACCAAGATATTTAATTTTATCAAGGATCCGGAGGGCTGGTAACTGGGGAGATGAACCACTCTGCTCAGTGCAGGAAGGCAGCATTGAAGGCAAACAGGATGCTAGGGTGCATAGCAAGGGGATTACTTCTAGGAGTGGGAGGTCATCTTGCCCCTGTACAGGTCCTTGGTGAGACTGCACCCATTGTACTCCGTGCAACTCTGGCGCCCCTACGTGAAAAGGGACATCAAACTACTGAGGGGGTACAGTGCATGGCAACAAAAATGATCCTGGGGTTAGGGGCCAGACCATATGAGGAGAGACTGAGAGAGCTCAGTATGTATAACCTGGAGGAAAGAAGGCGAGAGGGATATGATTGAGACCTTCAAGTACCTGAAAGGTTTGAACAGAGTAGACACCAGGTGTATGTTCAATGTGAAGGGTGGAAGGGAAACCAGGGGACACTCTATGATGTTGGAAGGGGGCAGGTTCAAGAGGGAATTGAGGAGGCACTATTTCACAGAAAGGGTGGTGGCAGAGTGGAATGCTCTGCCAGAGGAAGTTGTGTCGCTGCAGAGTGTCCGGGGCTTCAAGAGGGGGTGGGACAGTTTCAAGGGAGTGTACAAACCAGGAGGGGTGGGAGATGGGGAGGGCATATGAGGGAGGGGGTAGCTGCAGTCTAATGGACTGAAGTGCTGCAAACTCGAACAGACTAGACAGACCAGGCAGCCTGTATCTGCTGGCAATTTTGTATGTTCATATGGTGGCCATGGCACCAAAGTTGGAACGTTTATAAACTTTAAAATCCCATATCTTGGTTCAGGAATGAAAGTAAACAAAAAGAAAAATGATTATCTTGATACTTTGTTCTAGAAAAACATTATAGTTAAAAAACTAACATGGTGAGTAACTAATAACTGCTGCTTTAAAAACCACCAGAGCCAATGTAGTACTGCAAGTGGATGACTCGTGTTTGCTGAGTCCTTCATAAAGCCACAATAATGTCTGTTTTGGTCACTATATATTTTAACTTGCTAGTTGTTTGGCTATTAAGTATGATGCTGACTTTTTATTCCATGACTGCTGGCTAACCATTAACTGGTTATTAGCTCACAGCAGCCAATGATGCAAAGAACCATTCTGAGAGGTAGTTATCCTTTACCCAGAAAAATGAATGCTGTACAAGGTGGCCACTACTGTGTACAAGGCATCCATTTCCAGATGCTTTGACTCTACATACAACAATACGTGTGTGTGTGTGTGTGTGTGTGCGCGCGGCGTATCTGTGTGTGATTTTTCCGTTAATTAGCAAAACATTAACCTCGGCCTGGGTTTATTTTGTATTGAATTGTGCGTTCATTAATCCAGACACCAGCACAGGGCTCTAATTAATGCACTACACTTAATGGGCTCACTGCAGTATATAAGCATTTCTGGAACTTTTTAATTGTTCCAGGCTGAATGGGTTGAGGGGAGGAGTAGGTCACAGGTTAAAGCGTTTATTGAACCAGCTCAATTGCTGTATCTTCTTATTTATTCGCCTACAGCTGATAACACCCGAAGGCTGAATTTAAATTTGAGTACAGTCATCTTGTCTGATTTAACTCCCTCCTTATCTACAAGATGTAGCCAGCTTGCAGTCTCAAGTAAACACAATGCCTTTTTGCAGTTGGACGTGAAATTATTTTTTTTTTAATTAAACTAAGACTATTACAATGTCATTTATCCAGGACAGGCCCACAGGAATGAAACATATTGTTTTTAGTATAGTCCTGCTTACCCATTTCCCCAGCTTGAAGATGAACTGATTTGCCAGTTTCCCACAAAACTAAAAATACTACTGCATTAGCAGGCTTCACATCTAATAACATGTTCAAAAAAATGTACGTTTCAATGACATTCCAGTTAAGCAATTATGACCAAACAGCTGACCAAGTCCTGCAGATTTACATCCAGCAGGGGAGGCGGGGTGGCCTAAGACACAGCAGAGGAACAGCCACTCTTGGCCTGTTCAAACGCAATCTTCGTCAGGCCCTTGTGACTCAGGCCTCATGTGACTGCTTCCCATAAAATCCCATGTTGGCACCTGTTATCCTATCATCCCAATTTCTCTGTTTTCTATGTTGCTACCCCCCTCTAGCAATCCCTCTGTTTTCTTTTCCCATCATCTTCCCCATTTCACCTTCCTTGCTCTGTCCCTTCCCTTTCTCTTTTACCTGCTGCACATCCCCCTTCTCCCACTCCCCCCAGGTTCCTAAACATCTCCAGACCCAGTCTCCTCCCTGACACTTCTACCCTTTCATCATCTTCTCCTCCTCCTCCTCCTCCTCCTCCTCCTACCCCTACGCTCCCTCCTCTCCTACACTTCCCTTCCACCCATAAACTGTCCTCACCTGCCCATGTTCCTGTATGGGTGCCTCCTCACCACCCTCTGGTTGAACTACCTCCCTACACCCACACTCCTCCTCCTCCTCTCTCTTAGGCCTATCCCTGCCTTGGTACTTTCAACCTTTGCTTTTATGTAATTCTTCTATTCTGTTGACAAAGCTTAATCTGGCTGCATTATTATTTTATGTATAGTATAATTGTATTTGTGAACCCCATTATTTTGTAAATTTATTCCATTTTGCCAATGTATCCACCCTAGCTATTATGTCTTTCCATACTGATCTATTGTTAAGTAATCCTTTACCTTGTTAATGTAGTCCAGTTTTGTTATCTATCTCTGTAATCTCAACGTGGAACCTTTCTTTGTAAAAGAGCCTCAGGCTCAAAGGTGTTAATCTGAATTCTATATAAATAAATAATAAAGAACCCCACTCCAGCCGATTGCTAATCCCCAGAAAATGACTGACTTGAGGTCACTATTTCGATTATAAGTCTAATTACATAAGTAAGGGGGCAGACCACTCTTTTAAAAGTTTACAAACATACATGCCACTCTGGGATGCACCAGGCATTTCTAAGTGAATAACAGACAGTACAGCAGCCAATCAGATCAGCATGCATGTGCCTCATGGATAATTAATTTGACATAAAATCTCTTTTTGAAGACATTTGTCATGGGGTTTGAACCTATGAGCTCCAGATCACCAAGTAGGTGCTCTACTACTAGATCACACTGCTTAGTTATACAACATGACTCCTTGGGTATATTACTAACACAGTTTCACAAAGGCCCTAGAGTATTAGGTCTTTGTAGCAACATGTTGTTTTTTTCTTTTTTTTTTTATATATAGCTTCTTGTCCTTCATCACTGTCCACCCAGTCCACAAGCATGGGGATATACTCCAGTGGTGACCACCACAGCCCCATCTTCTGCTAGCCCCCACCAACCCAGACTGCAGTAGGAAATCCAGGATGCAGAGCCCAAGACTGTCTCCAGTCATCATCAAGATGCTGGCATGGTTTTAGGCTCCATTTGTGCATCCTCCCACCTCCCCAACATTTGACAGTGCCTCCAGTGGCCTTGCATGTCGCAGTGCACTTGTGCACTAGAGCTGTCCCCAGGGTGGGAGCAGGCTCCTTGGTCCACCACGAATGCCTGCTGTGTCAGCAGAACCCGAATGTCTACAATCCCAGACCAGCTTGCACTGTGCTCCGCAGCATTTCCTAGTGCTAGCTGCCACAATCCCAGTTTCACATATTCATTTCTGAATCCGGGCAGCTAGCATGGGAGTGATGGGCCATCAGGCAGCCCCAATCACATTGAAATGTAACATGCAGCAGCATCACGTTAGGTAAAAATAATTAGCACTCCGAACTTTAGGTACAGGATACACTGTGAGAGCAAGAAGCAAATTCTGATTTCATTACGTGAATAATAAATACTGTGCAATGAACAGTTACTGTAACACAGAGTTATAAGAAATGCCATGTGAGTTTGTTAAACAGTTCTGCTGCACTATGAATGGACTGGAGCTGAAAAGTTTCAAACAAAAAAAAAAGAAGAAAAAAGCTTTATAAGTAGGTATTTGGAGTCACAATAAAGTACGGCAGCAAGGACTGATTTTAAAATGTGGTAGCAAGGCATAAATTAGTTTTGGAAAATTCATTAGCAGGCAGCCAGGTTTGAGGAGCAATTTCACGACATGCTTTTTTATCTATAAAATACAGTCGAGATGAGCACACTCATGGGAGAAGTGTGTAAAACTGTGAAAATAAATTACTGAAATTCTGTACATTTTACTGAAATTGCGAGAAAAAAATACAGCAATTTGGAAACTGTTTAACTGCAAATCAGCAAATGAGTTGTAGGAGGAGGAAAACCCCAGCTCTTACAAGTAGAGGCACAGGAAAACTTATATATTCTCAGAGATGTGGTGAACCTTGCAAATTCAGGCGTACTCAGGGTTTTTACCTATCTTTGGATCAGTAAAAGGCCTTTGACAAGGCTCCTCACACTTTTTGTTTACTACTCTATCTTTGTATGGGATACTGTCCGAATGTATTTTCTCAGTGGATAAAGTAAGACAGGGCTGTTTATTAAGCCCTTTGCTTTTTGTTTTTACCCTAGACCCTTTCTGAAAGGTATTATTCAGTACCCTAAAATTGTTATCATTTTTTTTACCATTATCTACATTACAGGTTAATGTTACAGCATACGAGGATGATGTATATTTGGGTTAGGCAGATGTTTTCAGGATTTTTCGGCAGTGTCTGGGCAAAACTGAATGTCTCCAAATGTTCTGGGTTAAGTCTGGGAGCTGTCCCACAGGATATTGATATGTGACTGGGATTCAGTTATCAGAGGCTCCAATGAAGGTGTTATGAGTAAGATTTGGTATGGGTGCAAGCACCAGTTTAACTGGGAAGAAAATGTATACCCTTGCTTGGGTAAAGTTAATGCCTGGAAATCCTGGGGATTTTCTAAGCAGAAAAGGGTTCAGATGATTAAAAAATTCCTGCTTCCAGTTTCTATTTATCTGTGTTATGTTTACCCTACCCCTATGTATTCAGAGACAGACATTATGAGTGTTTTTTTTTCAGCTCTTGAGGGGCAGTCTGCCTAACCCTGAAGAATTATTCATGTTTGTCACTTAAACAAGAGGGCCTAAATATGGTACATCCATTAGTTTTCATTTATACTGTTTTTTAGAATGCATCAGTGAGATCTGGTTTACAAGAAAGATCTCAGTTTTGGCATGACTGCTTTTTATAATGTTTGGATAAATATTTTCAGTTTTGGCAGAATAACCCCCCAAGAAATGTTCAGAGTTTGCAAGTTTCTTCATAAGCTATTCCTGAGCTGAGGACGATATCTGCATGGAGTTTAGCTAAGCAACAATTACTTAGGCTTTCTAGAAAGCAATTACATCAACTGGTGATGGTCTCTGCTTTTTCTCAAACCCCTAATTTCCCATTATGGGTTATGCTGGTAAATCCCATTTAGTTCTTCCACAGTTTATGAATAAGATGGCCCTAAGAAAAAATGTGGGATGTACTCTGGTTGAGCTGTTATGAAAAGCTGGGAGTCAGAGGGAACTCTTAAGCCCAAAAGTACTGATGAAAGAATGTGTCTAAGGCCAGACTGTCACCTCCAGGTTTAAACTATGTAACACTTTCTACTGGACCGCTCTTTTGCTACTGATTTCTGGAAGTTCATAGCTCACAGATGAAGACCTCCTTGGATTGGGTGTAAGACGTACAATGCTTTAGTTCTGAGTGATTTTCCAATACAGTGAAAGAGATATCATACAAGCAGACTAACAGTAATCATTGCCTACCTGCCTGAAATTTTATATGGCAGGCAAGGTGCCAACTGACATCACAACAGACTCAGTCCTCTTATTTATCGACTGCAAGAATGACAGAAGCTGCCTTGACTGAGATTTTATCAACAGAAAAAAAATAATAGTATCAGTTTTATACCAAGATTTATGGAAATCAATAACTTGGTTTACAGGATTTTAATGTCAGTGACTTTTATGAATCTTACAGTCCGAATTATGGTTTATCATTTGTTTTTTATATTGTTTTTAGAAGTGTTTGAGGATAAAAGCAGGTTTGTATATCTTTTCTGGTTTTCTGTTATTGGAGGGGCTATGTTTGGTGATGAATTGCTGTAATAATGTTATTAAGGGGGTTCTGGTGTGTTTCCTGTCTTGATTTTGTTTCATTTATTGTATGTTTTTCATTTTAATAAAATACCCCATCTCTTATAAAAAGTGCCTTGGGTTCTTTTACTTCCACCTGGGCACCAACCAGGACAGCACCAGAGATGGGCAGAAGGGACTTCAGTTCAACATCTCTTCTGAAGGATGGTACAGCCCGGCACTACAGTACCCCTCCAAGTATTGCACTGGAGTGCCAGCATTTAAGGTATGTGCCCAAGTGCTGGTGTGAGGAACAAAAACCCATGACCTTCTCATTGAAAGGTCGAAGTGCTACAAACTGAAACATGATGATACTGGGCAGGCACCAGTGTCCTACAGAGCCCAGCTTTTTGAGTGATAACAATTTAACTTTGCTAGCCTTTCCCTGTAACTTAGATAAAGGAGGTTCTACTGTATGTGACAAAAAGAAGGTTGCCTCATTTGAGAAAACAAATGCACACGCATATAAATACCTCACACATAGCTGGCCTGGTGGCGTGAAGGATTGAGGTGCTGAACACACCACCTTCCACCACACTGATGACCCTGGTTCAGGAGCAGACCAGGGTTGCTGGGGGTTGTCTGGGGAGGGAAGAGGATTGAGCATCCAGAGGACAGCTCTCCTCTCCTGAGGAAGGGGGGAGCATAGCAACCAGTGCAAGCCTGGCCCCTAGCAATGACTGGGGGGCAAGGCAGCCAGAGACCATTACATTGGGAAAAAGGTAAGCAGCAGTCACTGGCATCTTGCACATGAAAGCATGCACAGGGCCTTTTTGAGCGGCATTGCACGCCTGCTCCCCTAAGGGAGAAAATTGCAAAAAAGGCCAGTTTGCAGTTCAGCTGGCCATCTTCAGCCACTCACTGGTCCCATATCTGCGAGAACCGGGACCACCCCGCAGCAAGTAAGACTGCCCGCGATTCATAAGCAGGGATGAAAAAAAAGTTTTCTGTGTAATCATACTAATTCTGAGGGATTCCTTAATCCCTCTACAAGCAGGGTACCTGCTGATTCCCTCGGTAAGAAAACATTTATTCAGACTTATACATAGACAGTCTCTGCTGTCTCCATATCCACTGCCTCTGCTGGAAGGCTGTTCCACAAAATCAGTGTAAAGGTTTTGCAAGCTGAACCCTGGCTAATACACAGATATTTTGCCACATTTCGTAAGCATCTAAATGTTTACAGGGTGTACCAGGCATGTGACCAAAATCAAAGTCAGATAGTTACAGCACCATTTCTCCCCAAACCTGCTTGAAAGCCTGCCATTCTTGAAGTTAATTCAATTTTCTTGATTTCAAGTTAAAAGATGAAGCCTGCCAGTGGTTTCCACACAAGAACGGGAGAGGGAAGTGGGACCTCAACTCATACTGGCATGTTAAAATGTAAAGTGACGTTTCCTGACTGATGAGTGGCTCAGCCTGCCACTGGTGCTCAGGCTGATCATGATTCAGCCAAATGATGAGACCAAGAACCCCTCTAAATGTTCAAATGATGGAATGAAAACCTAGTAAGAAACTGATTACTGACGTGATAAAATTATTTTATTTCGTTTTTCTTTTCCAGCTAAGCACACAGCCAATTAAATGCCTATTGTCAGGCGTGACATGGGAGGTAACAACCAAAAATACAGACTGTGGAAACACGTTGTATTGTTGCAGGATGTCATGCAGCTTTGGTGGGGGTGTACAGTACTGGTACTATAACTCTTTCATTTTCATTTTGGCCACACACCAGGTGCATCTCTGTATAAATAAAAATAAGCAAGATGCATAAGAAATGTAATAAAATCTCTGTTTTGAGCTTGCTAAACCTTTAACATGACACTGCTAACAGGAGTGGAGTTGTCTTCTCATTGGTGAGATCCCCAGTGGTCACCTGTGAGCCTCTTATGGGTCAGAGCACACTATATAGAAGATGAAGCCAGAGAGCGGTTTCCACACTAGAAAGAGAGTAAGCTGTGGAATTTCAGTCCATACTGGCATTTTAAAATTTAAAGTTAAAAGATGAAGCTAGAGAGTGGTTTCCACACAAGAAAGACAGGGCAGCTGAACCCCTGCTCATATGACAATGAATGATGAGTTCAAGACCCCTCTAAATGTTAAAATGATGGAATGAAAACCAAGTAAGAAAACTGAACTGACATGAATGAACTGCAGGCTTTCCAGCAGCTTTTTTTTTTGGGGGGTGCACTGGTACTATAACTATTTATTTCACAAGTTCAACAACCCAAGGAGGAAAAAGTACCTCTCAAGGCTACCCAGGACCCCCAGCAGAAACTTTATTTTAAACAACAGTTGGAGTGTTGCTTTCTTTTGTGCACAAATATTTGAAGTGCGATGGTATGTATTTTTTTGACCTTAAAATGTCTGCACTTTACATTTAATTAACTGTTTGTAAAGCATTTGTAGCCTTGTGTGAACGTTACTTTTTCTCCTCACCTTCAAAGGTTACAACTGAATTTACCTCACAGCTTTTGTCACCCATACCCCTGATCATTTCGGTAGCCATGTGTTGCACCCTATGGACTACTTCAATGTCCCTTTTGGTATTGATGAACACAACGTTTCATACAGTATGCCAGGTGGGTCCTGACTAAGAGCTTATAAAGCAGCAGGATTACTTCACCTGCTCTGCTGATCTCCCCAATTTTGATGCAACCCAGAATTCTGCTAACCCTCTAGACAGCAGCCACAAACTGCCTGCTATGCATCAGATCCTTACCTGATAAGACCCCTGGTCCTTTTCTTTCTCCACTGCTGCAAGAGGAGCCCCACACAGTGTGTAGGTCCTACCTCTGTTTCTCCTCCCTAGGTGCAACACCTTGCTTTTGGCCACACTGAGTCAGAGGCTCCAGGAGTCAATCCCTCAGCTTGGTCAGATCTTCCTGATGCTTGTCCCCATCCACAAGAGAGTCCACCACCCTGATCAGCATAGTGTTATCAGAAAACTTAAGCAGCCTGCTGGAGACCACAGCTTCCAGATGGTTAATGAAAACACTGAACAGAACAGGCCTCAGCACAAAGCCTGAGGGATGCCACTGAGTAAACTCCACCACATGGAGTACTGCCAGTCACCATCACCCTTGGCATCCTGCCCCCCCAGGCCAATAATCCACCTTGAGTATGTTTTGTCTATACTCCATTGGTGTAGTCTGGCCACAAGCTTGTCATATGCTACAGTATTATGAGCCTTGTTGAAGTCCAAATAAACTACATCCATGGCTCTGCCGCAACCACTTCATTGATCACCCCCTCAATGAAGATAATCAGGTTGGTTTAGCATGATCTGGCCCTCAAAAAAAACATGCTCAGAGGGGGCACAAATTTGTCCCTCAACCAAGTGTTTCATTATTCTATCCTTTATAATGGTTTATAATGGCTTCCAGGACACTGCCAGCATTGCTGTCAGACTCCCTGGCCTGTAGGTACTGGGGTGTGACCATGCCCCCTTCTTAAAGATGGGGATCACACTAGCCGCTTTTCAGTCTTCCGGCACTACACCTGTCCAGACTCCTAAAAGATTATGGGCAGTATTTTCAAAATGAAGTCAGACTAAGTCCCACCCTGCAACTGCAGTTGTAGTCCGAAATCTCTGCAGTAATGGTAGATTTGTAGTTTCAGCCTGACACTGTTGTGGGAGATGATACCCCTGGTCCCACTGGGCATAGCATTTTCCTGCAGCTGTGGGAAAAAAATAGCAGCAAACTGCCAGAAATTGTGGAGACGGTCATAAACCGACTCCACCTTTGAAAATTCCGCAGCTGTGGGAAAAACTGTGACTCTGCAACTGGCAACCCCCTTGTGCCGGGTTTTTCCACAGCTTCAGGATCTGTAACTCCAACCCTACAGCAAGTGGAGTTGCTGTTTCCTTAGCAGCACGTCTTGGTGTGTATACCAGCTCCCCCTTGGTACTTACTCAGCTTGATCTTGCCAGATAGTCAGCTACCATGGCAGGCATGATGTCCACTGGCTTTACTGTGGCAACCTCTGATGCTAGAGATCCTCACAATGAGCACCATCCCCCCATGGGGCCCTCTTGGTAATCACTGAAGCAAAGTATTAACATAGAAACATAGAATTTGACAGCAGATAAGGACCGCTTGGCTCACACAATCTGTCCATTTCCCTACCTGATGGATAAGCTGCAGATTCTAGTTAATCAACAGCTTACTTCCTCCAGCCCCCACTAGAATTGCCTTATGCCTGTCCCATGCATTCTTGAATTCTCCCACTGTTCCTGATTCCAATACTTCCTCAGGAAGGCTGTTTCATGCATCCACGACTCTCTCTGTGAAAAAATACTTTCTAACATTACCTCTGAGCCGTCCCCTCTCTATCTTCAAATTATGGCCCCTTGTTCTTGCACATCTCTTCTTCTGAATGATACTACCTTTTATACCTTGTTAATTCCCTTGAGATACTTGAAAGTTTCTATCATATCCCCACTCTCCCTCATTTCCTCAAGGGTATACATATTAAGCTCCTTTAGTCTTTTCTTCAGAGGTCTTCTGATGCAAAACTCCTGCACCATTTTGGTTGCCTCCTCTGAACAGCCTCCACTCTGTCTATGTCTTTGCAGAGATGGGGTCTCAGAATTGACGTAGTACTCCAGAAGGGTCTCACTAACTGTCTGCAGAGAGGGATAACAACTTCCTGTTTTCACTGTTGATGCCTCCCTATGCATCCCAGTATCCCCCAGCCCTCCTTACTGCCTTCTCACATTGCTTGCCCACCTTTAAGTCATCTGATATAATTACTCTAGTCTCTTTAGATTTTGTTGTTATTAACTCACCCCCCCATTGTGTTCTCTTTACCTGGGTTTTGTTTCCCAGATGCATTACCTTGCACTTCTTTGCATTGAATCTGAGCTGCCCGTATTTGCCCATTCCTCCAACCTTGCCAAGTCCCTTTTCATTCTTTCCACCACCTTGTATCAACCTGTTGCAGATCTTTTGTGTCATCGGCAAAGAGGCATACCTTCCTTCCAGGTGCTCTCAATGTCACTTCTAAAGATATTAAAGAGGACCGGTCCCAGTACCAAACCCTGTGGTACCCCGCTAGTTACCCTCCTTTCTTCACTGTGACTACATTACTATTACCCTTTGCGCTCTGTTGTCCAGCCAGTTTTTTATCCAGGCTACCACCTGGGACCCACTCCAAGGCTGTAACTAGTATATTAATCTTTTTGTGGCTGTGTTGAATGCCTTGCTGAAATCTAGGTAGGCCATATCCACAGCCTCTCCCTGGTCAACTACTTTGGTCACCCAATCAAAGAAATCTATTAGGTTCATCTGACATGATCTTCCTGCTGTGAAACCATGCTGCCTTGGGTCCTGTGCCCCACTGGCCTCTAGGTACTCAACAGTTCTTTCCTTCAGAAGTGATTCCATCATTTTCCCTACCACTGAAGTCAAACTAACTGGTCTGTAGTTTCCTGCCCTTGCCCTGCTCCCACTTTTGTGAAGTGGAATCACATTTGCCCTCCTCCAGTCCTCAGGTACCACTCCATCCTCCCATGATTTGTTAAAGAGAGTAGTCAGTGGTGTTAATAGTTCTACCCTTAGTTCTTTTAGTATTCTTGGGTGAATCCCATCAGGCCCCATTGCTTTGTCCACCCCAGTTTCAAGAGTTCTTTCAAAACCCTTTCTTCTGTGAATGGACTGGTATTGACCCCCCTATTCAGAGTTTTTCCCTTGTTTGGTTTAGGCACCCCCCCTTCCTCATCTGTTGTGAATACTGAGCAGAAATATTCATTCAGTATCCCTGCTTTTTCACTGTCACCCTCTGCCCACATTCCCTGCCCCTTTATTAAGTCTCTGTATCCCTCCCTTGGTCTTTCTTCACTCCCTAATATACCTATAAAAGGTTTTATCCCTCCTTAACAGAGTTGGCTGTCTTTTCCTCAGTTTGTGCCTTTGCTATTCTGACTGCCTTCCCTGCCTCCTTCTGCTTTAACCGATAAAGTTCTCTGTCCTGCTCCTTCTGTGTTTCCTTATATTTCCTGAATGCTATCCTTTTCTCCTTAACCATCCCTGACACCTCTTTTGAGAACCATAGTGTTTTTTTCCTTCATTTTGTTTTATTGATTTGCTTCACACAAAGGCTTGTTGCCTCTGTGATGGCTGTTTTGATTATTCCCCATTGTTCCTCCACCCCTCCTTCTTGCCCATTTGCTAGTGCTTTTCTAAAGCACTCTCTCATTTTCCCAAAGTCAGCATTCCTAAACTCTAATACTCTTGTTTTTGTCTGGCTTGGCTCTATGGCTGTGTTAATTGTGAACCACACTGTTTGGTGGTCACTTGTTCCCAGATGGCTACCCACTTCTAAATCTGAGATCCTTTCTCCTTTCCCATTTGAGAATACCGGGTCTAAGATTGCTCCCTCCCGAGTGGGTTCCAACACTAGCTGTCTGAGGCATGCCCCCTGTAGGGCATCAAGAATGACCCTGCTCTTGGATGTGCATGCAGCAAAAGTATTCCAATTAACATCTGGCATATTCAGGTCCCCCATCAACAATATCTACCCTTTTTCTGCCATTTTAAGGACGCCTTCTATCATTTCCTTGTCCATTTCTCCTCTGAAATGGGGGTCTGTCATGACCCCATGCAGATTGTGGTGCCATTTCCTGTCTCCAGGGTGACCCACAGTGACTCATCAACTTCCTCTTTACTCTTTAGTTCTGTTGCTTTAATCCCTTCCCTTATGTAGAGAGCTACTCTTCCTCCTCTTCTACTAACCCTGTCCCTCCTGTAGACTGTGCATCCTGGTATGTTGACTTCCCACTCATGGTTCTCTGTGTACTATGTTTCAGTGACTGCCACAATATCCAGGCATCCCTCTTCCGTCAATGCCACTAGTTCAGGGAGCTTGTTGCACAGACTGCAGGCACTGGTACTCATCACCTTCCATTTCTTTTTTATGGCCTTACCCCTTTTAGCCCCAACCCTGTCCTTAAACCCTTTTTCTGCATTTAACCCTGTCCTGCTGCCTACTGACTTCTCTGCCTTGGTGTTTACTTCTCTAACTACTGTGTTTTGTGGGGGGAGGCTGAGATTTCCCTGCTCCTTTTCAGTGCCTCCCCCCTTGGCTAGTTTAAATGCTTGTCAACGAAGCATTTAAATGTGTCACCTAGGATCCTGGATCCCCCCCCCGGGACAGATGCAGACCATCGTGCCAGTATAAGCCACATCCCTCCAGGTGGCTCCCCAATCCCCAGTGAAGCCAAATCCCCTGGCTCTTTTGCAGGTTGCCCATCTTCAGTTTTCAGGGGCCCAGTTCCCTCCATCTTTCTCCTTCCATTTATATACTGGAAGAAGGCTTTGGTGTCATAACTCTTAACCGCCAGCCTCACTAATCAGGGGCATGGCACAAACATTAGGGACACATCTCTGACAACCATTATATTAGCTCAAAACAAATTTTGGCTTGGAGAGAAAAGCTTTATCCAACTGAGAACTGAGAACTAGACTGCATCACTAATGTGAGACATTACTTGGCTGGCAGTATAGCCTAGAGGTTAGAGTAATGAGCTGTGAATGAGCTTGGTACATCCAGCAGACCAGACCTGGGTTTGACTCTCACAACCTCCATTTGTATACTGTGTGACTCTGAGCAAGTCACTTAATCACCCAGTGCTCCCAGGTCACCCCTGAAGACAGGCACTTGTGCCTAGTGGGCCTTACCCAGTTACCAAAGACTAAAATAAAAATAAATAAAAAGTAAAATAACTTTATGCTGCAAATCCCTACTCCTCCATGACAAAAATGCAAACTGGTCAAGGGACAAAGGACATATTTCAAGTAAAACCAGGGTCACTTGAGAGGTTATCCATAGCTCTTGCTGCTCTCCTGGCTGTGAGTCCCCTTCTTGGCTTTCTTAATTCCAATCCTGAGTCCCTCATGGATGATCTGTACTTCTCTGTGGTCTGGAGACAACCTGTATCTTTCCAATGGTCAAAGGCCTACTTTTTGTACTGGATTAGTTGCCTAAGGTCTCAAGCCAGGCTCATCGCAGAGATATTTGGAGGAACGACTGGATCTCCTGATGTCCTCCTTGTCCTCCACAGTGACTTCATCCCTTGCAAGAGAGCCACCCACTACCTTTCCTGCAGGTTTGGCCAATTGGAATAGTCTGTATCTGTCTGTCCTTGTGTCCCAGCCATTTTCTTTCCCCCACAAGATCTGAGAGAGTGTCCCTAAGTCCCGGCCTTTGAAGAGCATCAGGTCCTCAAGCTCACTAATTCTGCTGGGTGCGTTCCTCATATTGGCCTGCATACTAGATTAGTTACTTCTCTATGCTTCTTCACCCACCCTGTTGGTCTCCTCTCCATGTTCTTCCCTGCTCACTGTTCTTCCCTGCTCTGCTGCCCTATTTGTGGTGTTCCCCTGCATCTGTGCATCTGTCCTGTGCCATTGGTGATTGCCTGCAAAAACTTCCTCCCCTATCTTCTAGTTTAAATCTCACCTGACTGCCTGTCCATTATCCGGGCCAGTACATTCCCTCCAGGTACAGGCTCAGCCCAACCAGGTCAGGTGTGTCTTCCACCAGAAGGCCGTCCAGTTGGACAGAAAAAGAATTACCTCCCTGATGCACCAAGCACTAAGCCAAACACTGGCCTGCTTAACAGTCTGCTGCTGCTCTTCACTAATCCCTAGGACTAGAAGGCTCTTGGAAAAGATCCTCCTGGATGTTTTTCCCTCCAGGAACATTCTAGTCCAGAGAATGACCTCTTCATGTCCTCATGACTTGTACTCCTAATGTCCTTCATGCCAACATGGACGACAGCAGACTGCTCTTCCCCAACAACCAGCTGCATAACTAGTTCTTGGACAGCTCTCATCTGAATCATGCTCCAGGCAGACAAACCACTGAAGCAGAAATACAGATAATGAGTGTGCCACACACAACTTTTTAGGCACAAACCACCTTGCACGAGCACCCATCCTGGTCCACGAATACCCCTACACCTTAACCACTGCCCTACTGTGGAATCTCAAATGTTTACTACCTCTGCCCCCCCAACCCACCTTACTCTTCCTCCACCTTTGCAGGTAGGATGCCCTGGTGCCTGAACTGCTGCACCAGCTCCATCTCCTGTTGCCCCCTCCATCAATCTGTCAAGCCAGAGCTTAATTAATGGTGCTGGTGTACACGGGCACTAAAACTTCCTTAAGACCATGCCTACTACTTCCTTTTACCACCTGAATCCATCACTAGTCCCTGCCACTAGAGATCGCAGTCAGTAACACCCTCCTCACTACCCTACCTGTCCCAGGAAACTGTTTCCTCCCCAGTTTACCGCCCATGTTACTAGCCTCATCTACCCCATCTACAGATGTTGGCTTGCCTGCTCATCCTCTCTGTAACACCATGGTAAGTTCAACTGCACCTCTAGCCTGGCAAAGACATACTGAGATTACTGACCACCCTGCATTGGCTGCAAATATACCCCATCTGCCCTGCCCTTGACTGGCAGGATAGTGTACTCTGCACAGCCCTGGCAACCCACAACGTGCGCTGTTCTCCCAGTGTCCTAGACCCTAGCCCCCCAACACCCCCAGCTGCTCATTTACCTCCCCATGCCATGTCACAACCAGTTGTCATTCCAGACAGGCAACTTACCTCTCCAGAGCAGCAACCAGATTGCAGTTACTGCAGATGCACCCCGCCCCCCATCCTCTGTAGGCATAATGGCATACAACTTACATCCCTGGCAGTGCACCAACTGTGCATCCATCCTCCCTGATAACCTAACCCAACTTAATCCACATACCATATCTGTCCATGGACAACTCCAGAATGGTGAGGGTAGCCTCCCAGGTTACCTTGTCCTCCTGATTTGTACATCCCATGGACTTAGTCTCCTCACCTGACCTCCTGGCTCGCCTGAAGAACTGCCACCCACGCAAGCTGCCACTCTTGCAAGTTGTTGTTTGCAGGAATGAGATTAAAATGCAGAATCTAACTCAAGAGTGACAGCTCTGCCCCTCTCCCAATTACCATCTAGCCCCTGAGCTCAGGTAAATACATTTTCACCTGCCATCCCCCAACCTTGGCAATATATAACTCTATAATATCATAGCCCTTTAATTACAGGTTGCCCTTGGTGGCCTCAATTTAACTGGCTGATACTATATTTATAGAGAGCAAATCATGACAATTATTCATTGCTGGATTTGAGTGCAGCTGTGCATGTGAGGCATTCTCCCCTTCATATGGATGGAGGCAGCCCTAAATGTTTGAAAAATCCCCACAGGGAGAAAGCCTGGGAGCCTACATGAAGAAGGCAGCCAGGTCAGGGAACCATGTTGAAAGGCACTTTCCTGACCAGAGAGGTTTGGAACTGTGACCACAGCCACCATTATACCCTGTGGCGGGCCATGGAGCTATGGTGGACATGGCCACAGTGCGGTGCTGTGGAGCACAACAAAAGGGGCAAGGCAAAAAAATAACATAAAAGCCCCTGGAGCACATCCATGATGGTCCTCTGGTATTTTTTTTTAATGTAGCCATCTATTGGTGCTAGGAAAGGAGGTAACTTTAAAGTGTGGGTGGGGGTGGGACCTGATCTGCCTCTGAGCCAAGGTGGGAAGTTGCACAGGTGTGGGGTAAACAGCTCAATAAAATGCAAACTTCATAGTAACTAAGTTACTGTAGCAGCTTAAACCTAGAGCTGTAAACCCTGAGATCGAGGTCTGAATCCCACCACTGCCACTCACTCACAGTGTGACACTAAGCAAGTCACTTCACCTTCCTGCAACCTTTGTGCAATCTCTCTGTAATCTAATACTGCCTGTCTGAATTTCCCCTCAGAGCTTAATGGCAGCAACATTCTCTCCCCTCTCTGTCACTGATTATGAAGCCCATAGGATACAGCTTGCATGAAAGTCACTATATAACACTAGATTTCTGCCCTACTATAAACTACAGAGAGAGAGAGAGAGAGAGAGACCTTATTTTAGAATCCCATAGATACATAGATGTTTACGGACAGAAAAGACTCATAATCTGTCCATTGTGCCCGGTTCCTACAAAGGCCCTCACCAATTTAGATAGGCTTTTAGCAGATCAGTCATCCCAACCCCTCCTACCCCAACCCCCCAATCAACCTTACCCGTCTCATGCACCTATCCCACCCCCTCTTAAAGCTTGCCACCATGTTAATCCTGATCAGCTCCACTGGCAGACGGTTTCAGTTTTCCACCACCCTCTCCATAAAGAAATATTTAATGACATCCCTCCTGAATTTGACTCCTGCCCTCACAGCTGATAGTTATGGCTCCTTGTTACAGACTCCTTGACTGTTAAGCGAGTTGTTGACTGTCCACCCTGTTTATACTCTTCCAAATTTGAAGATATCATTCATCTCTCTCTCTCTCTCTCTCTCTCTCCCCCTCCCTCCCTCCCTCTCTCTCTCCTCTCCCAGTCTCCAAGTGATACATATTGACGTTGCTAGTTTTTGTGACTGTCACTAATTATAACCCCAGATCCTTCTCTACTGCAGTCTGCACCAGTCGCACCCTCCATTCAATATTCAGTTCTTGAATTCCCCCTCCCTAAGTGCATACACCTGCACTTACTGGCACTGAATTTCAATTGCCAAACCTTAGACCACCTTTCCAACTGTCTAAGGTCCATTTTCAATTCCCACCTACCTTTCTTACTATCCATCCTGCCACATATTTTTGTGTTATCTGCAAATTGAGACAGTCATCTTGTGCCACAGATGAGAATGACAGACAGCCTTATGAAGTTTGCTTCATGAGGCTTCCTCAGTGCTGGTGTCATTTTTTTTTTTATTTCAATACTGGTAAGCATATTTTAGTGTTCAAATTGATGGTACTGGAGACTGAAGTACTCTGTTAATCCACAATGACATATAAAGAAAAATCAACTGGACTGCAAGGCTGGTATCCTGCCAGTCTGCCTCAACCTGACCATGGGTGCTAATTAATGTCATTAGTGTTGCTGGTTTTGAGATGTGGGCAACTGTCCACTAGGAACTGAATGGAGACCATCACAATTAATTTCACAAATGTCACCAAACAGCCATCAGGTGGGAATAGTTTTCAGTCACTGCCTACCCTGGGCCACAGCCAAACTTGCTACCCAAAGGTGAAGGACTCCTTAATGATCTACCAACCACTGACCTATCCAGCTCTCCTGGAGGTATGATTCTTTAAGGCTACATAGTGATGTTAAAAGTAAACTTCTTGTTATGTCTGCTGGGCATGATGAAAAGAGGAAAAGGCAGACTTCGCCGATTTGACCACTCTGAGGGAAAAACACTGCAGGGAGCTGACCACAGCACAGCTACAATGTAAGGCTATAGACTGTGCAGGGATCTATAGCATCACATTAAGGAACTGCCTATATGCTTTCTCTCTCATACAAAATAACCCCAAACTCACAACTCTACTAACTACCATTCTTAATCTTCTGCTATTAAACAGTGACTTGTCTACCCACCACAATTGTGTTGTACTACATCTACATTGAGTGTAACCCTGGTGGTTGCTCTGGTGAGTCAGCCCCAAAAGGTTTTGTTTTGATATCCACCCGCTGTGGTGGGTCTCTGTATTGTGTGCCAGCCACCAACTACCACGCATTTCTCCTATACCATTTAACTGCACTTGAGTTGTTTCTGCCAGTGCTTCTGCTTGTGCCAAGATACCTGCCAGCAGTGCCTATCTGCAGAGGATACATCAACGAGGGCAGTGAACAGTGGTTCTCACTGCAACTCCATGATCACTACCACCTCCCCCTTTTCTGCCATTTTGTCAGTGTCTTCCACCAGTACCTTATCTAACTCATCCTCCTGTGCTAGAGGTCTGTAGATCACACCAATGAGAACAGTGGCTCCATTCTCCATCTCTAAAGTGACCCATAGTACCTCTGCTTACCCCACCTCCCCGTAGTCCCTGTATCTCTGTTCCTTTTATACTTTCCCTCATGTGGAGCACCACACACCCTCTTTTCCATCCCACTTTGTCTTTACTGACTACAGTATAGCCTGGTATGGCCAGGTCCCAGTCATGGTTTCAGTGCACCATGACTCTGTAATAGCCACAATATCCAGGTCGGCCTCTGCCATGACAGAAACATAGAATGTGACAGCAGATAAGGGCTGCTGGGCCCACACCGTCTGCTTATTTTAAAATTTTACTCTGGGAATCAAACCCAGATCCCCTAACTAGCCTGTAACTCTACCACTGTACTAAGCTTCCTACAGTATGATAGCCTCTTGGTCTGAACTCTCATCCCAGGGAATTCTAGCATTCACACACATGGTCATCAAGATTTTGTTAGCACTGTGCTTGTTATACCCCTTTTTTCCCTTTCCCCCATCCTTTCTCTCTTTTTAATGCCCCTGTTCCCATCCCCTTCATTTCTATCACCCTGCTTCCTTTATTAATTTGCACCCCTTCCCCTCGGGTTCTCAATGCTCTCGACTTCAGCCTGTGGGGGTGTGTAGTTTCACCTTCCCCAATTTCTTCTGCCTTCCCCCAGCTAGTTTTATTACTCGTTAAAGTACCATTTAAACCAACCATTGAGATCTGTGGTTCCCCTCTCAGACAGATACAAGCCATCATCACTGTATAGGCCCTTATCCAGATTTCCAGTTCCCAATGTAACTGAACCCCTCCACTCTGCACCATGCCTTCAACCACGAGTTGAAGTTCCTGGTGCGGAGATCTCTCCTCTCCCCCGTTTCACAGACAGATTGCACCTCAAGGAAAGCCAATGAGCACACTACCTGTCCAAGACCACTTCCCAGCTCTCTAAATACCTCCTGCACTATCCTTGCATAGTTCTTAGCTAGGTCATTGGTCCCCAGGTGGACAATGACATCAAGGTCTCTGTTCCTTCCTGCTGCTCTAGCAATCACCAGGATCTGCTTCCCATCTCTCTGGGCTACGGCGCCATGTAGGCACCTGACCTCTCTCTCCACCCCTTTCCTATTCCCAGAGCTATCCCCCGATATTCAAGTACCCCACCAGAAGTTATTTCCTCCTCTTCTGGGGTCCTCTCCCTCCCTCCTTGGGATCTTCACCACGGAGGACACACACATTCTCCCTGGACAATAACATGAGTGCCTCATCCTGGAAGTTCTGCCCTGCCAGAGCAGTGAAGGAGTTTTGTAGTAGTACTGGTTGAGGAATGCGCCTCTGACTCACCACCCACACCCTTCAATAGCCCACCAACCCCCACTCTTCCAGATCCCCCCATAGTCCAGCCATTCTTCCTTCTCCAAGCCATCCTCTGAGGTAACGGTGGCAGACTTGGTGGCCACTAGGTCAGGTAGAAGGTCCCTGAATCCCAACCAACTTGGCCTGGAGACTGGCAACTTCCTCCCTAAACCCAGAGAGGTCATGCAGATGGGGCAGCACCACAGACTCCAGAAGGTCTCTGAAAACTACTGTCCCACATCAACTGTACTGCACCACTCCCAGCATTTACAATTCCTACTTCCTGTGTTACCTGGAAATACCTATGTACCCATACCCTTGAAAGAGTGTTTCTAGTTTTTCCCCCTTTGTTGTCTGTTTTACCCCTTTGTGTACCTACCATTGACAGGGTATTCCTAGTTTTGGCCTGTTCACCCGTGCCAAAGTGACAAATGTTGCTGATGCTGATTACGGCACAGGCAAGATGCTGCCCAGCATTACAGCACCAGACATAATGTCTGCCGCAAGTTACTGCACCAAGACACCCTCCCAGGAAGCAATCAAGCCCCCCTGTAACCCCCCAAACTAAATATAACCTCCTCCAAGGTGGGCATGCCCTGGAGGAGGCAGAACTTGTATGGGAACACAGAGTGACACCAGTGAGGGGAGATCTAAAATCAAGATCTCCCCTTTCACTGTCACCGTGGCACAAAATTGTAGTTGCACCACTAACAGTATATAGTTTTGGCATACTCTTTTGCTTTCACCCATCCCTTGTGTACCATTTGCCCCAAATAGAGTGTTTTAGTTCTGTCACTTTTGTTGTTTGCTATACCCCTTTGTACACCAACCCTAGATAGAATGTTGCTCATACTCCCTGTTTTATCCTTTTATCCCCCCATCCCAGCAATGAATGCAACAATAATAGGAATAAACAGGTACCTTACTTTAGTCAACTGGCAGAGTCCTGTGCTTCCTTCTGCTGATGCCTAAGACACCAGTCTTACAACATTCCACTCCTTTGCTGTTCTACTCACTCACTGGGGCATGAATGTGCAGGACATGTCAGCAGACCTCCACCACCACCACTGCAGGCCCCTCCAGGCAACATCCAGATGTTGAAGAAGCACTCCTCCTCTGGGCCCAGAGCAGGCCCCTGACAGCTACAAGTTGCCCCAGCAGGGCATCAGGGATACTGGAGGTCAAATACAGTGGCGTGAAAAAGTATTTGCTCCCTTCCTGATTTTCTCTATTATTGCATATTTGTCACACTGGATGTTTTCAGGTCTGTAGACAAAATGTAATATTAGATAAAGGGAACCTAAGCGAACAAATAACACTTGTTGTTTTTTTACTTATTTCATTTATTTAATGAAAAAAGTTAACCAACACCAACTGGCACTGTGTGATAAAGTAATTGCCCCCTAGTTAAATCAACTCAATTAAAGGGATAATTAGAGTCAGCTGATTGAACACAGCCAGGCTTGATTACAGCCAGCCCTGCTCAATATAAACCTCACTTATTTTGACCCTTACCATCAGAGTCATGTTGCCAGCACAAAGATTCAGCAAGCACATTATGCCACGATCAAAGGAAGTTCCTGAAAAGATCAGAAAAAAGTTGTTGCTATCTATCAGTCTGGAAAGGGTTACAAAGCTATTTCTAAGGTTCTGGGACTCGATCGAACCACAGTGAGAGCCATAATCTCCAAATGGAGAACACTTGGAACAGTAGTGATTCTTCCCAGGAGTGGGAAGCCTGCCAAAATTACTCCAAGGGCGCAACGTAAAATCATCCAGGATGTCTCAAAGGATCCTAAAACAACATCCAAAGAACTGCAGGCTTCTCTTGCCTCAGCTAAGGTCAGTGTTCATGACTCCACAATCAGAAAGAGACTGGGCAAAAATGGGCTTCATGGGAGGGTAGCAAGGTGGAAACCACTGCTAACCAAGAAGAACATAAATGCTTGTCTCTCATTTGCCAAGAAGCACCTGGATGATCCACAAGCCTTTTGGGAAAATGTTCCATGGACAGACGAGTCCAAAGTGGAACTTTTTGGATGACATGGATCCCATTATGTCTGGCGTAAAGCAAACCCAGCATTCCATAGTAAGAACATCATACCAACAGTCAAACATGGTGGTGGTAGTGTGATGGTGTGGGGATGCTTTGCTGCCTCAGGACCTGGACGACTTGCCATAATTGAAGGAACCATGAATTCTGCTCTGTACCAGAAAATTCTTATGGAGAATGTCCGGTCATCTGTCCGTCAGCTGAAGCTGAAGCGTAGTTGGGTCATGCAGCAAGACAATGATCCAAAACACAAAAGCAAGTCCACATCAGAATGGCTGAAAAGAAGTAAAATTAAAGTTTTGGAGTGGCCTAGTCAAAGTCCAGACCTAAACCCAATAGAGATGCTGTGGCAGGACCTGAAACAGTAGTTCATGCTTGAAAACCTACCAATGTTACTGAATTAAAGCAGTTCTGCGAGGAAGAGTGGGCTAAAATTCCTCCACAGTGATGTGAAAGACTGATATTGAATTATAGGAAGCGTTTGGTTGCCGTCATTGCAGCTAAAGGTGGCGTAGCCAATTATTAAGTGTAAGGGGGCAATTACTTTTTCAAACAGTGCCAGTTGGTGTTGGTTAACTGTTTTCATTAAATAAATGAAAGAAATAAGTAAAAAAAAAACAAGTGTTATTTGTTCACTTAGGTTCCCTTTATCTTATATTACATTTTGTCTAAAGACCTGAAAACATCCAGTGTGACAAATATGTAATAATAGAGAAAATCAGGAAGGGGGCAAATACTTTTTCACGCCACTGTAGGTTATCCTGTGGCAGAGAGAGGTGAGCCTGGTGGGCAGCTGGGCTAGAAGGTGTGAGATACTAGTGAGCAGTGGAAGGAAATGAAATAGTAAAATAAAAATATTTAAAATCTATATTGGTACCCAAAGATAAGTCCCTGTAAGGTAAAAGATAGCTGCTTTGTGTTTTCTATCTTCAAATAATTCAAGCCACACAAAGTGAATGATTTCCTCTGGTTTATTTTCTTTGTGATTCCATCAACTTCAAATACATGTATTCTTGCTTCTGTTTGGTGCTAGTTATTCAATTTTTATACAGGGTTTATATAAAGAAGTGTTATCTTAAAAACTACCAACTCCCTATTATAGGTCAATCATATAACAAAATGACCTATTCATTTTAGGATGTGGTAAATAACATTATGAACCGGCGATCGTAAATGAAGGAAGATGATTGGCCGAGAGGTTTTCGAAGCCGTGATGATATCGGGCTACATCATCACGGCTTCAGAAAACCTCCGGTCACCAGCCTCCTCACTGACCGCGCAGTGTTCTTAATTTCCCGCAGTCCAGAGCAAGTCATACTTGTAGTCGGCCGCTATTTAAAAAAAAAAATAAAAAATAAGAAACGAACTCTCGTTACGCTAAACCAACGATACTGCCTGCTCTCTCCAGGACCAACAACATTAAAACGAACATGAAAGACATCATAAAACCAACCTGCTGCCGCTCACAGGCTACACTGACCAGACGACGGTTCCCAAGTATCGCGAGCACCGCAGAATTCAAAAGCGGCATCGCTAGACACAATTGTCCTCTCAAACCCACTGCTTCCTAATCCACTGATATTGCTCGTTGGCTTCATTTTCAATATAATTTCTCGTTACTACATCATCTATCATGGGGGAGACAGACAAAGACACTGTTGTAGAGTTCACAGGTCACACCATCACAATACTGTTACCTATTATGTCAGCTCCAACTACAACAGCGCCCACCTGCTGTCTTCTAGAACTATTTTTTTAAATGTATTCCTACACTACCAAAAAGCTTTTTAACAGGTTTAAAGGTTGTTTTTACTCTTTTATTTATAAAATCATTACTCCTGTTCATAATAGCAATAAAGGCACTCAGGGTGTGATATCAGGATGTTATGCCACTGGTCGTTGACGACCGCCCAAGGCCTCGCGTCAACCACCCGAGGCGGACGATATCCCATGATATATCACACCTGTCGTGCCTTATTGCTTAATTATAAAATGGCAGGGTAAAATCATGGAATCTGATTGGCTGTTATTTATGTGTAAAATATGGTTTACACATGGCTAAAAAAGGACTGTGAAGAGTCTGGAACCCAGATCAATGGGCATTTGGAACACAGGCATTTCAGTTAGCCCCTACAACCAGAACTGATCTTCCACCACAAACATGGCTGCTACCTTTACACTGTAAAAAAAAAACTTCATCTGGGCCCTAAAAATAAAACTACCTTAAATAAAATATAAAACAAATTAATTTACGGTAGTTTCCTTGATTATCACACTCTCCTTACACACATGAACAAATTATAAACAATAAGTATTGTTTATAGTTTTCACTACAACTGTTTCTTTGCTTACAGTGAAAAATCCCCCTTCTATCTTTACCTGCTCATCAGGTAACTCTCTTCTTCTTGTCCTGACAGAGAGATAACTGAGGCTCTGGCTGTAACAAAGGCCTTTGTTGTCTATGCATACAGAGTGTTAGCAGAAAACATTCTGCCAATGGAACTGAGCAGAATTTTGAATCCATGTATTCCATGGTAAACATTCTATGATAAACATTCCATATCTTGAATGTGGGGAAAAACAGAAAAAAACAGGAAGAAGAAGGTAGGCAACAATACAATGACATCATTAGTGACATCATTTGTTGTGAGTGGAAGAACTATTTGATCATAAATGCACACAAGTAAATCTATTGTCTCTACATATAAACATGCTTTTCCCAAATGTAAAAAGTTTTTAAAACAGGAGCCCATTTTATAAGTGCAATAAGAAACTCCAGGTGAGTGCATGGAACAGATTTTACTGCGCCAGAGCTAAAGGCACTTCGGCCAAGGCCTCATGCCTCATTCACCCCTAGCCGTGCAGTAAAATCTGTTCCATGCACACCTTGTCGTGTCTTATTGCTTACGTCAAAGCATAGGTATTACTGCATTTCTTGCTCAACATTATAACTGTTTACTACAGTTCTTGTGAAAGGTTCTCTGTGCATACCTTCCTCTAACAGGTGGATGCCATCCTAATAAAGGCACAACATCCTGTTAGGTTTACAATAGGACAGTCAATGTTGATCATAAGGTAAAATGCTGTGTAATATTATCACAAGACTAAGGTATCACAAGACAGCTAAGCAAGACATTTGGTTATATAGAATAAGAAATTACACTGAAGCATTTTGTAAAAAAGCTATACTTAAACACTCAGTTAACTATTATAGAAGGTTATATTGAAATAAATGTTACACTACAAAATGTAACACTACAGTCCCCCTATGTGACTCTCTATACCTGGAGATCACACAAGACGATGTTGCCATTGTAACATTTGTATCTGTCGAACCATGTGTCTCATTTTATGATACAATAACAATTGTACAATAATAATAACACATATCACTGCAATACCGCAACCCACCACTATAAGGGTTGGACTAGAACCCAAAACAGCCAATCTCCAATCCCACCAGGATATAGTAGGGATATATGATGACTGTTTCTTTACCTCTTTAGCAGAGGCCTTTTGTGTCAAAATAAGTCCTTTTGTTTGCTGACGATACAACAAGGCACCAAGTGTCATTTTATCAATTTTGAGTAATTCAAAATGAGGTGGAGTTGCAAATCAGTGAGTAAATCCAAGGACATACTGGAACCATCAATATGGGTAACATTTGCTCAGCTATAGGCAAGATGTTCCCGAAGGGTCCAATTTGCAACCTGCCAGGTCTTGTCACTGCACCTCCATACATTCCAAGGTTGACCTGCAATTACACACCATGATTGGGTTCCATCTCATAGCATGACGGTATTGATTAGCAGACGTTAGGGTAAAATTACATTGTTCAGGAAACCATGGGGCGGTTGATGTCTCTTCCCCACATATTAAGGTTTCATGTTCTTGTATACACTGTTGTTTAGGTAAGACAACATATTTATTGTGTACCGTGATAATGGCATCATCTGGTATTTGGAGTCTCATGATTTGGTCATGTATTAATACTCCCAAATTGCTGATTTGCCACAATATTTTCAGTGGTTTAAAACATACAGGTGTTATTACTAGTATGGGAATCACATGTCACATCACTTGTGCATACTGATTTGGTGAGTTCCATACTTTTATCATAGCTAAGGGTGGTAGGAATACAGTGGGATGATCCAATAATCTAGTTAAATTGGTCTCACCTATTCCTAAAGGTAACCTATTGGTCTCAATTCTATTTAACTCATTAACTAGATAAGCGTGTGCCTCAGCACCTAATTGAGAGCAAGCCAGTTTTATATAGCTTTCTTTAGACATATTAGAAAGTGAGCTGTAAAGACGGGCTGCTATCTGAGCAATGATTTTAAAATGTTGTAAGGTTTCTCTGAATGCAAATCAATCAATTTCTTCATTTTCAGCTGCTAATTTTACAGTAGTTGATAATGGTCTAGTAGCCATATCTTTTAAAGTCATTTCCAAAGAATGAATAGGACCCTTTAGAACCATCGCATCAATGCCGTTAGCAGTTCCCAATCCTGAGCCTAACCAGCCCCATACGTCTCTTTTACGACGGAATAAGCCTGGTGGTGCTTCTGCAGGAATTTGAAATGATCACAATTTGTGTCTATTATGGTATCGATTTAAAGTATTGTTATAATACTGTTGCCACACTATTACCGAAGCTCAATCCCTACATTGAAGTGGCAATCATGGAAAAGGCAAATGTAGCAACACATTATAATACTGTAATTTACAAGGATAATATAGAGGATATACATTTTGCGTCAAGATGATACCATCTGATGTGAGCAAGAAGTTTTGCCCTGATCTGCCTTGTTTTTGATACACTATATTCCATGCACCAAAGTTTTGCCATGCTGTATGACTGACATTACAAGCCATACCTGGCCACCGTATAATGCTAGTGTAAGTTAATAAAGGATATTCATTTGCCAATGGCAATACTGTGAAAAACTGCTTTAACCCTACTGTATATATAGTTTACTACAATAAATGTATTATATAAAAAATGCCACATATCACATCTATAACCTTTATAAGATACATTTAACAATACAATATTGGATGGATAATGTAACATGTCCTTTAATTTTATTCAAAATAAATCATTCTTCTATTGTCAGATTGGTTGTATCTCCCAAAGTAGAGTGGATATAGATTCCTTTCTGGGCTGTTGTGTTCACTACACATATCGCCATGCCAGGCCAGGCTTTTGGCGAGCATCCCCATGTCGCATTTTGACATTGTCCATAGCAAATAAAGTACCATTTGACAAGAAGATATCCAGTGTGTTCATGTTGTTCACCTAACAGCACTGGAATACCCCATGCAGAACAATTGGCATATGCTCTGGTATATAAACTGTTCCATATGTGCCCTGGGCACCTGTCATATCTGTCGAAAGTTACCAGGATCAGTAAGGTACTGCTCAGCATTAGTACAGGATACATCATTGTACTTCACCTATTGGGAGAAACAGAGCAGTATCAATTATCATCATTTAAAGGCTGATACAACTTACATTGGTCTACATGGACCCATTTGGTCTCTGTAGACCCTTGTCGAAGTCGATGGACCTGAATGACCCATGGCCCCAAAACATAAATGACGGTATAGGGCCCCATCCAATTAGCATCCCATGGTCCCTTCTGACCAAACTTTTTCACCATGATGTGATGACCCCTTTCAATGGGCGGTGTCACTTTTTTGTCATGTCTCTGTTTGTTTTTCCAGTAAGTCTGTGCCATATTCCTGGCAGCATGGGGTAAATAAATAGCTAACTGTTTTTGTAGCTGTTGCAAAACACATTAGTTTTGATGCAGTCCAACACTGGTGTTGTTAGATCTGGATCTGATGGATAATACAGTCACATATCCTGTCCAGTCATCAATTGGTATGGGTTATAGCCAGTACTCTTGTTTTCTGTACCTCTAATACCCATTAGGATTTCTGGTAAGTGCATCACCCACCCTTTACCAGTATCCAACATTGACTTTTTCAGTGCATTTTTCAGAGTGCTATTTAACCTTTCTACCATTCCGGATGATTGTGGATGGTAGGGTAAGATACCCAAAGTATCACACAAAGCTGTCATTACTTTCACTGTAAAGTGAGTTCCTCTATCACTTTCAAGTATTCTGGGAAAACCCCATCATAAGAACACCTGTTCCCATAGCACTTTTGCAGCAGCTGTAGCACTATCATTTCATATGGGCAACGCTTCTACCCATTGGGAAAATATGTCAATAATGACTAGTAAATATCGGAACCCCCCCTTTTGCAGCAGGTAAGGGCACCACATAATCAGTTTGTAAGCTGGACCAAGGACCATCCACTAAGGGCATATGCCCTAACGGAACCCTCTTACCAGGCAATGGAGGATTCATCTGTGCACAGATTAGACATGCCTCCAGGCATTGCTTGACATCTTTTCCCATTTTTGGCCACCAATATTTTTGTGCCAACATTCTACAAGTTTTGAGGAGTCAACACTGACCTCCAATTCAATGATTATCCATGATAATATCTTTTCTAAATGAAGTGGGTAGTATCCACTTCCTAAACCCAGGTTGTCCTTCCCATACCACCATATCTTCCCATACAGTAACATGCTTGGTTGCACACTGTCCAGTGTCTTTCCATTGATTCAGACAACTCATTATCCAAGCATTTGTATTTTGGATATGCCCCAAACTTGGGACATGTGAGATGGCAGCTATCCATTTAATATGGTGTTTGTCAAATTCATCCATCTCACACAATTGTGTTGAATCACCTCCTAGAGGGTCAATCAATCAATCAATCAATCAAAACCTTTATTTATCCAGGATAACATCATTGAGCAGAGCTCTTTTACAAGATGGACCTGGTTAGAACAGGATCAGGTAACATCCATCATAAAAACATATAAATACATGTCTACCCATAAGTTTATTTGTTTGGCTGCAACTTGAGCCAGGTTGTCCACTAAGTTATTATTTAACTCATGGATATCCTTTGGATTCTTTTGGTGAGCTCTTACTTTACAGATTGCTATTCTCAAAGGTGTTTGAGCTCCTATGTCCCATATATGTTGTAATATGGAAGCAAATGCAACAGGTTCCCCAGATGCTGTTCGCATTCCTCTTTTCATCCAAATAGGAAGAAAATCTAACAAGGAATTGACAACAAAAGCACAGTCCAAGAAGATATTAATAGCCTCCTGAGGGTAAGCCATAATAGCTAACTTCCTTCCTAACTGCCTCCAATTCCACTCTAGGGGTGAAAAACGATGATGGGCACTGTGCTAATATTTTCTGATTAGTGCTCGGTGTCCATGTGGCATATCCTGTGTGGAAATGACCATCCTCCCAAAAGCGAGAGCCATCTATATAAACATCTCTTGCTTCAGTATTTGGTTCTGCAGCAAATATGGGTTTAAAATTGATTCCCATTACAGTTCCACAATCATGTGCCTCTCCATCCCATGTCATTAATTCAACTAGAATAGGTGAAGTACATTTTTCTACAGTGATATTTTTCCCTTGTAGAGCTAATGCCCATGTAACCAATCACTGTGAAGACACACCTCTCACATCCCTTTCAAGTAGAAATTTCACTGGAGTGTGAGATGTTTGCAGGATAATTCTGTTAAACCCCACAATATGTTCTGTAGCCTGTATAGCCTAATATACAGCTAACAAATATTTTACACATTCTTCATATGTTTCTTCCACAGGTGTTAATACACAAGAAAAATATCCCACAGGATGTAAAGTCCCTGCTCTCTTTTGTAATAGTACCGCATTGATCACCTGATCTGTTGCGTGTACCTGTGTTACAAAATCAGAGGATTCAGAAGGACTATTGAGAGCTGGAGCTGTCATTAGTGCTTGCTTTAGAGCCAGAAAAGCTATCTGATGGGTAAATTTGGAGACCGGCAATGGCACCACAATCCGCACAGGGGTTGTATACAGACCCCCTTCTCAGGGGGAGGAAATAGACAAGGAAATGATAGAAAGTATACTTATAATGGCAGAAAAAGGGGAGATGTTGCTGATGGGTGATCTGAATATGCCAGATGTTAACTGGAGTGCAGTTGCAGCAGCCACTTCGAAGAGTGGGGTTATTCTAGATGCCCTACAGGGGCATGCCTTAGACAACTAGTATTGCAGCCCACTCAAGAGGAGCAATCTTAGACCTGGTTCTCTCAAATGGAGATGAAGAGGATCACAGATGTAGCTGTGGGTAACCATCTAGGAACTAGCGACCATCGAACAGTATGGTTCAATAAACACAGCAATAGAGTCAAGCCATACAAAGGCAAAAGTACTGAACTTTAGGAGGGCTGACTTTGCCAAAATGGGTGAGTGCCTAAGGAATGCACTAGCAAATGGGCAGGAAGGAGGGTGGAAGAACAATGGGGAATAATAAAACTGCCATCACAGAGGCAACAAGCCTTTGTGTGAAACAAATAAACAAAATGAAACGATGTAAGAAACCACTATGGTTCTCAAAGGAAGTGGCAGTGAAGGTTCAAGAAAAGAAAGCATTCAGAAAGTACAAGGAATCACAGAAGGAGCAGGACAGAGAACTGTATCAGTTAAAGCAAAAGGAAGCTGGAAAGCAGTCAGAACAGCAAAGGCCCAAACTGAGGAAAAGATAGCCAACTCAGTTAAGAAGGGGATAAAACCTTTTATAGGTACATCAGGGAGCAAAGGAAGACCAAGCGAGGGATAGTGAGGCTTAATAAAGGGAGGGAGGGAGGGTGGGCAGAGTGACTGTGAAAAGGCAGAGAGACTAAACAAATATTTTTGCTCAGTATTTATAAAGGAAGAGGAGGAGGTACCTAAAACAAACAGCAGAAACACTCTGGATACAGAAGTTGATACCAGCCCATTTACAGAAGAAAGGGTTCTGAAAGAACTCTTAAAACTGAAGGTGGACAAAGCAATGGGGCCTGATGGGATTCATCCCAGAATTCTAAAAGAACTAAGGGTAGAACTAGTGACACCACTGACTACCCTCTTTAACAAATCATGGAGGATGGGTGCCTGAGGACTGAGGAGGGCAGATGTGATTCCTTCACAAAAGTGGGAGCAAGGCAGAAGCAGGAAACTACAAACCTGTTAGTTTAACCTCAGTGGTAGTGAAAATGATGGAATCACTTCTGAAGGAAAGAACTGTCGAGTGTCTAGAGGCCAGAGGGGCACAGGACCCAAGGCAGCATGGATTCACAGTGGGAAGGTCATGACAGACAAATCTGATAGATTTCTTTGACTGGGTGACCAAAGTAGTAGATCAGGGAGGGGCTGTGGACATGGCCTACCTAGACTTTAGCAAGGCAGTTGACACACTTCCACACAAAAGATTAATATACAAGTTAGCCAGCCAGGAAGTGGGTCCCAAGATGATAGCCTGGGGAAAGAACTGGCTGGAGAATAGGACACAGAGAGTAATAGTAAATGGAGTCCACTCTGAAGAAAGGGGGGTTACTAGTAGGGTACCAAAGGGTTCAGTATTGGGACCAGTCCTCTTCAATGTCTTTATAAGCGACATTGCAGAGGGACTGGAAGGAAAAGTATGTCTCTTTGCAGATGACACAAAGATCTGCAACAGAGTTGATGCACAAGGTGGGGTGGAAAGGATGAGAAGGGACTTGGCAAGGTTAGAGGAATGGTCAAATGTATGGCAGCTTAGATTCAATGCTAAGAAGTGCAAGGTAATGCACATGGGAAACAAAAACCCAGGGGAAGAGTACACAATGGAGGGTGAGATACTAACAACAACAAAAATGGAAAGGGACTTGGGGGTAGTCATATCAGATGACCTAAAGGTGGGCAAGCAATGTGAGAGGGCAGCAAGGAGGGCTGGCAGGATACTGGGATGCATAGGGAGAGGCATCACCAGTAGAAAACAGGAAGTTATTACCCCTCTGTATAGACAGCTGGTGAGACACCATCTGGAGTCCAAGAGGGTAGCATCTTTCAAAAAAAGAGGTGTGGAAGAACAAGGGGGCACAATTTGAAGATGGGGGGGCGGCTCAGAGGTAATTTAAGGAAGTATTTTTTCACAGAGAGGGTTGTGGATGCATGGAACGGCCTTCCGGAGAAAGTGGTGGAGTCAAAAACAGTGGTGGACTTCAAGCATGCATGGGACAGTCATAAGGCAATTCTAGGGGGTGGGGGTAGGAAGAAGTAGGCTGCTGGTTAACTAGGACCTGCAGCTTATCCATTAGGTAGGAAAATGGGCAGACTGGGTGGGCCAAGCGGTCCTTATCTACCATCAGATTCTATGTTTCTATGGTTCCCAACTGAGGATATCAGTTTTCTTTCCTCCCTTCAGTAGATTATACAGAGGTTTTGCCATACTAGAGAAGGCTTTAATAAAATCTCTGCAAAATCCTACAATGCCCAAGAACTGCCGTAATGCAGTCTTCGTCTTGGGTCTTGGTAGTTGTTGTATCACCTGATTTTTATCAGGATCTACAGTTTGTCCTTCTTTGTGAATACATATTCCCAAAAAAGTACCTTGTGGCTTTCCCAATTTGTGCTTTACTAGTGTTCATTTTTTACCCTCCTTCACCTAAGACTGTTAGCAACTCATTCAATAAACTAACATGCTCTTGGTATGTATCAGTCTGCAATAAAATGTTATTAACATATTGTATTATTGCTTCTGGTACTGAAAAACCCAATAATATTTTCACTAAACATTGGTGAAATAAAGTGGGTGATGAGTGAAAGCCTTGTGGCAAACACTGAAAAGTGTACTGTTTATCCTGAAAAGTAAATGTAAATTTATACTGACTATTCAGATGGACAGGGATGGACCAAAAGCCATTTGGCACATCTAGTACAGTATAAACTGTAGCTGTAGGAGACAACCGAGATATTAAGTCAGGAAGCCTGGATACCACGGGGGTGACCAAGGGTGTGATCTTATTCAGCATCCTATAGTCCACTGTTAATCTCCAAGTACCGTTTGATTTATGTACCGGCCGAAGAGGGGAGTTCACTGTTGAATATATAGGTCTAATGACCCCTTGTGACCGTAACTGTTTTAGTATCACACATATTTCTTCATATGCTTCTTTAGGAAAAGCATATTGTTTTTGGGGAGTGGGGTCTGATCTTTCTATCTGGACTTCCATATTTGATACCCTGACACACTCTGTAGCATTTTTAGCCCAAACTGATTCATGCCCTTGTACAACAGATTTGATCCATTGTGGCACTCGTTTCCATAAATCAATCATGTGATAAGTCTTTAATGACTTTACTGTGTACACACTATGTGAGTCATCCACATTCGGTCCTGGGTTAGCAGTGCTTCCTTTCCATAAAATCATGTTACTAAGATCTACTACTAAACCAGTCTTTGATAGTACAACTTTTCCTAAATTTTTAACAGATGTGGCCAGTGAGTTTCAGCCACTAGATAAGGAAAAGGAAGAATGTAGGAATGCCAAGTTGGCGTATCATAGCAAAGACGTTTTATTTTGCTCCCAGCATGGTGGTGAGCCCTGGAGGTGTTTCAGTATATGAGTATCCCTCATTTAGGTAGACACTAACATAAGCCTCCCAGACCAGGTCCTCCTGATAATTGTTTTGCTGCCTGGTGTTTACGTTTTACGGAGGGAGATATTGACTTTTCCTTGCAGTTGTCTGATTTGTAGTTTTTTAACTTTGTAGAACTTAGGTTGCAGAATGCAGCGTGCAACCCGATGGTCCTGGCCCGTAGTTCCATTTGCATATGTTACTGTATGACACAGAAATGGGGGAGCTTAAGCGTATGTGCTGCTCCGTGACCTGCATAAATGGTAGGAAAGCTAAAATTCAGAATCCTTGTCTTCGAAAGCCCTCTTGGAATACTGTACTGCCCTGGTGCTACTGATAGTACTGTGTCGTGGAGAGAGAAGGAGGTAGAGGCGGAGCATAGTAGAGTGTCTAGTTGGCCAGAAGGGGCATGGGAAGAGGTGTTTCTTCAGTGCTGCGTGCTGGAAGAGGATGAAGTGTCAGAGTCAGACATAGGAGTAGAAGTTTCATATGTCAGCTGTCATTGTATGTAACACCATGCTGTCTGTATATAGAGGACTGTGAGTAGCCAGCCAATGGGCAGCCTCTATAACTGTTGGACGTACATTCTGGAAGTGTGTGTGAATGATATGCTAAGTTGTGCTTCAGTTTAACTGGAATAGTAACTGTGTCATGGGCCTGGCGTGGGAGGGAAGGTTGATTGTGGTGTTGACATCTGCAGGAACATTAACAATGGCACCCTGAATGCTAAAGTGATTACCTTTACAGGCAATTGTCAGTTGCATGAATGGAATAATATGAAGAAGACTAGCCATTCTTCTAGTTCATGGAGTTGAGAGTTAGGAGGTGGAATAGGGGAATGTCATGAGATTAGCAATAGTGGTGGAGTTTTTGTGCAATTTGAGGTAAGCGTAAACATGTGAAGCATATGTGTAGGCTTCTGTTGTTGTGCTGCTGGCACTGTTAGAAAGGTATCATTCTGAGTGATGGAGTGTGGAATGTTAGAGACAAGTGTCTGTAAAAGAGTTGATTACAAATGGTGCATGTGTAGGTGGGGCCATGTTCAATAGTGTGATGGAAAACCTGTATTAAGGCAAATATCTGTAGTGGGAGTTGTGCAGTGTGTTGTTCCTCTTGCATAGTTGTGTTGGTAGTCTGAATGTGCAAGGTCATCCAGCAAGTTGGCCGATAGGAGTGTGTGAAGGGAAGAATGTGATGCAACAGGTGGTGGTGAGTAAGTAGAAGTGCAGAAGAGATGGAGTGTTGTGGCAGTGGTGGTGGAAGTGATATGGCGTAATGGCTTGCTGCAGACTGGAGTTGACTGTGGTGGTTCTAAGCATTTCTGCGGAGTATAGTGGTTGGAGTAATTTTTAGTCTAATGAAGACAGTAAAAGTAAAGTGGGTGAAATTAGGTATGGCATGCTGAATGGTGTGAAGCAGACTGGAATCAATAGTAGAGAAAAGAGTGAATAGTAATGCAGTAAGGTTCTGGTTGCTGTGGACGATAGGATGGTAAGATAGACAGCAAAGCAGTGTTGTTCCATAGTAGGAGAGCGCATGTGGTAGAGTAAATGTAACAGTAAGGAGAAGTTGCCATGGAGCGTCATAAGGATAGTAGAGTCTTGTTTGGCCTTAGCTGGGGTGAAATGGAAAAGTTGTGATCAAGTGCATGTGACAGAGAGGCAGTGGTTGTAGTAGGAGATGCATGATGGAGTCGTGTGAATAGTGTGTGTGCAGGGGAGTGTCTTGGAGCACATGGTGCCAGTAAGAGGTGGTAGTGGCTGGACCCAATAGTGTTAACGATATACTGTCCCAAAGAGTTGAAAAGGTTATATGAATATGTACATGATGGTAACTAATGATGCAAGAAAGGGGTCAAAAGGATTGTTCATCTGTTGGAGTAGTTGAAGATGCATAGTTGTATGTAGTTGTATGTAGTGGCTGTGAAGGTATGTGGATGTGGAAATTGTGGTGGGAGAATGAAGGAAGAGTAAGTGGAGCATCAAGGGGAGCAGGGTATGGTGTATGTAAGTGTGTAGATGTCCGGTGTGGTGTGATGTGTGTGATGGGAAGGGTGATGTGTCATGCAAGGAAGTTGTAGTATGGTGGGTGTGAGTTGAGGGCTCAGTAGAGTGTGTGGAGGTGAAGTGGAAGTGGTAGGGCGAGGTAGCAGAGGTGGAAGCAGGAGGGACGATAGGTGGTGATAAGGGTTGGCATTGGATTGGTAAGGTGGGAGGAGTGCATGTGAGGGAGTAGTAGAGCTGTGTAGTAGCAGTAGTGGGTCGGTAGTGTAGGTAGATGTGTGGTGTGTGACTGTGGGTGTAGTGGAGGACAAAGTTGGAAATGTAAATGTCTGTGGAAGTCTGTTAGTGGAGTTGTGCAGAGCAGGATGTGAAGGAATGGTTTGCAGTTCAGGTGTGAATGTGAGAGGAGTGAGCTCAAAAGGAATGGTGAGTGTATGAGGGGGTTTAGTAGCAAGAGCTAGGTTGACAATGTGGGCATGGAGACCAGGGAGAAGTAAAAGTGAAAAGAGTGGATTTCCATTGGGGTGAGTAATCCAGCAGTGGAGGCGACTATAGAAGTCAAAGATGTAAAATATGTTAGATGATCTAAAGACTGCAATGCAGTATTGTTGAATGAATAAAGGAGGGGAGGAATGGGCAGATAGAGTAGAAGTAAGAGCTGCCTGGAATGCTGGGTAGTTGGAGGCAATAGGTTTCAGTATATCACCATACATAGGCATGTGTGTATGAAGAGTGAATGTGGTGGTGAACAGTTGAATGTGCAAGGGTAAGTCATCAGGGTGCAAATAGTCATGAGGGATGTATGTGCGAATGAAGTGACATAGATAGTCACCAATGTGCAGGATAGTGTTCATGGCATGTGTGTTCCATGTAGTAGTTTTTTTGCAGATGCTGAATAGTAAGGCAGTAGTACTCATTGCAACGCATTGTTTAGCACATGATGAGAAAGGGAAAACGGTATGTGATTGACTATAGTCTGCCTGCAAGTAAGTGGAGGTCATGATGATGTGCTATGTGGATGAATGGTAATTGAAAGTGAAGGTAGTGGTGTGGTATTATGAAGTGAGGGTAAGGTAGAGAGGGAAAGTATAGGGATTAATGAGGAGTGCGTGGTGGATTGATAGTACAGCTCAGGAATGTAAGCAAGGAAATGTAGTCTGAAAGAAGTGAACAGTATGAAGCAGTGATAGTAAAGAGGGTGAAGGGGAAAGTGGTATGTGTAAGAAATGCAAGAGGCAGGATAGGCGCAGTGGCTGGTTAAGAGTGTATACATACCTTGAATAGGAAGTTGAATAAGGAACTTGCTGCAGTAGTAAGCTGATCTGGGAAGGTGAGAGGTGAAGTGATGATGGGGTGGCTGGTAGGGTGTTGTAAATCTGTGGAGAATAAAATTAGTAATTATGAGCTGCAGTGGCAGTAGTGCAGAGACAAAAAGGATAAGGGCTAGCACTCAAGCCAATGGTAACCAAGCACTACTGCTGGTTATGTAATAATGTGTTGTATGTAGTGTCTCTCTGTTACCTGGAATGCAATGAGTGTTGTATGCAGGCAAACTCCCCTGTCTCTGTGGCTGCTGTGTGTATTGAGATTGTGCATGGAGTGTGTCAAGTGAGATACCCAGGGATTGCAAAGATATTTGCTGGCTGTGGGTGACATGCAGCCTGTGCTATGGTATTCCATGGGTCTGTGTGTTAGTGGGTGTTGAAGCAGTGGTCAGTGTTGACAGAATAATGCCTTGTAAGGTATAGTAGCTGCACTGTGGAGTAGTGTGCTTGTATAGTTAAGTGTAGTGTACTGCAGAGTGTGTATTGCTTGTTTGTTCCCATGGGTGTCCACTGCCAGATCTGAAGTTCTCTGTCTGCTGTTATGTGAAGCAGGATATGTGAGTGTGATTGGTGTGAAGTGGTTTCAGCAGGAACTGTGTGAATTATGATCCCTGTGGGGCAGCAGGAATAGCCCTGTTGGTAGATGTTGTTTCAGTAATGTTGCTCCACTAAAGATTGGGCATATTGAGGTCCAGCAGCAGTATGTGCCCTTTGTGTGTCATCCTAAGGATGTGTTGCATGAGTGGCATGTTGTTGTTGTGTCACTGAGATGGTGGTGTGTGTATAAGCCCTGTCTACATAGTGGTGCCTTTTGCAGCATGTAGGTTAAGCCACTGTAGCTTGAGTGCTCCCTATGTATGTGTTAGTTTTGTTGCTGGCATCCCTTTGGTTGCATAGAGAGGTAGTCCTCCTATTGTTCTTTACAACCTATGCAAAGCATAGGCCATGGTAGGTGACAAGGTAGCATTTCCACACCTGTGTAAGAAGTACTGGTGAATGAAGCAGAGAGAAGGACAATAATGACTGTTACCTTTGATGCTTGTGTGTCAGGATGTTTGTCAAATTGTTGAAGTCCTTTTGTATTGCTGCTACATGTCAGGAGAGACAAGGAAGACAAAGAAAAGGTTATTGTACAGTGTCAGTCAGGTCTCTGTATGTGTCATGCTGAGCAGACATAAGCAAATTGTTGTGTATGGCAAAGTGAGTGGGGTTTGCCAGTCTGGTTTGCATAGCACACCCATCACATTTTATTGTCTATAAGGCAGTGGAGGGTGTATATGGGACATCTGCAATGCATGATCGGGGGGAAACGCACTCAAACTGCATTCTTGTAGCAACACTGTACCCCTAGGCATGTGTTAGTAATGTGTAATGGACAACAGTAGTTGTATTACATTATGAACATGTTGATGCCCATGCATGGCCAGTGATTGTTATATGTAGCTAAGGTTAGTATGTAAAAAGCAAATGATCTGAGTGTACCTTGTTAATTGCTGTTGCCTTATGTCAGTAATTTTATTGCCTGTATCTTAGAAATTATCTGGAATGTTATTGCCTGTAGTGTTGTAATCTGTCTGGGTTGCACTTGAAAATAGGCACTGTACTGGTTAGTGTGGTTACCTGGTAATCCAAAGCTAAGTAATAGAAGTGCTACATTTGCAGCAACAGCACTTATCTGTTTGGCAAGAGAGGCAGACATGTCAGTGTTCCTCTTCCTGGCATCTCATTACTTACAAGTCAACCCTGTTGATTCCTCGCAGATGTATAAAAATATCTAGATAACATCCTTGTGCTGTTCCTACAGTACGGTTTCACCATCAATGTGTCCAAAATCTAAGTAGTCTGTGTCTTGGAGTAGCCGGGTAGCAGTAGAATAAGTCATCACAAAAAACAGTTTTCTATCTCTCATTCTCTCTTCGGCAAGGGCAACAGGGCTCCCCTTTTCATACTAGCCACTGTTTCCCTAGTCTTCTTTATGACATGCTCACTGTACACCCCTTCACACAGCTTCATCTATTTAATATTGCATTCTGTTCCTCACTGTGTTGCTGGCCATGGCTGTATGGCAGGATAGTGAGAAAACACAACTCCATTTTCCCGATGGGTATCATGCTGCATGGCAATAGGGAGTGCTTGTTTTTCATAGTCATGGAAGTAGCTGTGTTATCCATGCTCACTGCTGTGGATGGCAGAATATGACCGAGGTCAGGTGTGCAATCATGCTGACTGCATGACAGCAAGTGAACAGCTAATGGAATGGCCCTGTAGTGCACCCCAAGGAAGTGGTGTGTAAACCTCCGCATGCGCGGAGAGCTGGTGTACAGTCGCTCAATGCAATGTTCATGAGTTCCCCATTGGCTGACCTTCTGCAACCCAGAGACATTGCTGAACCCAGGACAATGGCATACTGCGAGGTGCAGCATGCAGTGCCTGTACCACATATGTCATCTCCTATATGCTTACTAGCACTATATTCATGCTGGTTGCCTTAGTTTTCTGTGGTTCTGCAGAAGTGTCCCTTTGGTTGGAGGAATCATGTGAATGCAGTGGGAGCAGATCAGAAGGGTTTTCACATACAGATGGTGGGGGCATCTCTGCACAGACATCCAGGAGACAAAATGCAGGACAAACCTCCAAAAGCAGCTGTGGGATGGCACAGTTCCTTGCAGTCTCAATAGTGGGAATGGGGCACATTTACATAGATCCTGTGACAGGACAGGTAGAGCATGGATAGACCCAGAGATGTGGAGTGATGGCACTGAAGGACAAAACCCTTGATGGGAGAAGTATTATTTGTATGTCAAGATTGTAATTGTAAGTATTATTTTATTGGCTTTTAATATATGACTAATTAGTGGTGTACATTATTGGTTGAAGTATTCCTAACAGAAAACAAGAAGTGTTACTTAATGAAAGCTTAAGACAAGGTATGTGTCTGTAATACTGGACAGTGAAATATTTCTGTTGTGTACTAAACAGTGTGCCATATGCTAGATGAGGGGAAAGGAAAGAGAAAAAAGCCCTTTTGTTTGTAAGTCATGATATAGATGGACTGGTGGCAAGGTAGACATGCAGTGCAATAGTTATTGTAAGGGGCCCTATGACATTCCACCACCATATCTGTAATGGCCAAGCATTGCAGGACAGATTTATGAAGTCTCTATGGAAAGCCTTGAGGTAGCGCTAGGTATCCATGGCTAAGTTCAGATAAGGAAGCAGTGAGTGGTACAGAGTAGTGTGAGAAGAGGAGGAAAAAATTGAGTAAAAGTTCCATTATTTTACATTACAAGAAGTTGTTTATTCATAGTGCAAAGATGCAATGTAGTGCGGTAGGAAAATTGGACAGGTATTGCAGAACTGTAAGATAAATAAGCTGTTCACGTGTTGTAATAGCAAAATGTAGGGTTCAAAAGTTATGAATATTAAGTATGTCATGTCATGTTCTTATTAAAGTAGAAAAATGTAGTATCCTGTGATAGGTCACATTTTAGGAGGTCTAACAAGATAAATATTAAATTTGTAGTTGAATGCTATAGAGAGAAATGCCGTGTAAAAGTGAATAGAGAATAACATTTTTTTCACAGTGATTGATGTCTTTAAGAGAAGAACAAAAGATCTTGTTTGTGTCTACAGAAAGTAATGGTTTTAGGAGTTTAGGAATTTTTTTTGTTACAAGGCTTATATCACTGTGTAGCATAAACTATGCAAAGTGCAAGTATTGTATTGGTTTGAAAAGTTCTACTAAATATATAAAGTTAGAACTATAATAGTGTAGTTTAAAAAATATCCATAGTGCAGATATCAAACTTTTTTAGAAATGGTTGGCTTGCTGTAAAGCACTTGAAAGAGCAAATGCTATGTTCAAATTATGTTAAATAAGACTGTATGTTGGAGAAATAATTTTTTACTGAAAAATAGCTTAAAGGAGAAGGGGCTGTCTTATGTCTATATATCATTTGTATCTTATAAAATGGCCAACCTTTCTAGTGACTGAAACCAATCAAAATTTGGTGATGACATCACCAGAGCACTTCTTATATTAGCAAACGCTACTGACCACGCCTCACGTCTGGGCCAGCTATCAATGTAGTAAGACTTATGTTCGGTTATGTAGGAATGTCTTGGCATTATAGTAATGGTAAGGCAAAGAAGTGTGAGCCACGCCTGTTGGAAATGCAGTGATCAGTGTTTGGAGAGGCACAGTTCAGAGGTGCTGAAGATACCAAGTGGCAAGCTGAAATGCAAGACTTTTCTTTGCTAAGCATTTAGACATGCGATGTTTGCTGCTGAGGACCAGACAGACTTACCTTGAACAGTCAGTCACAGTATACAGTGTGGTGAAAAAAGAGGGTTGTTGTGCTAAAGTTTAGAAGGTGAAGCAGCAGGAAAGGGTCAGAAGCTGCAGTTGTGAAACCAACTGGCTATTCACAAGAATGTGCTCGGCATCCAATACTGCTATGGACAGTACAGACTGAAACTGTGATGAACAATTGCAAGAAGAGATTGTTAGCAAAAGTTTAACTTGAACAGTGGTTTCATGGTACAATAAGTACCAGGGCAAAGTTAGCTGACAAAGAAATCTTTACAGAAAAGCCAGACAGACAGAGTTCTACGTGGAGAAGAGAAGAACCACTTCTACAACCAGAAGTATAAGTATCCCTTTTTAATAAATTGCATTAATTTTAAGTAATAGTCTTCTTATTTTACAGTGGCTTATCTGGAAAAGTAAGAGGGAATCTGCATGTAAGCGTAGAATGTGGGTATATAGCTGGAAAGCTGGGAATTAAAAATGAAATGGCATAATCTGAACAGTGGAAACTGACTTGTATACAAGAACAGTGCAAATCAGTAATGTAATGAGTTTTTACCAGGTCTCATAGGAGATACATTGTACATGCAGTGACAGTATAAAACAAGTTTTGTGCAACAGTAATGTGAATATGTACTCATAACCATATTTGTTATGCATAAAGGTTATGTACATAGTAAGTATGGTAACAGTAGTATAAGTGTTACCATGTATTATGCTAAGCATTGCTTATTTCTGTAGCTTATTCATTTGCTAGACTGTATTAGTTGTTGGATTGTGAAACAATTGTGCTGATGTTTTGAGATTAGGGCAATATGTATGATAATGGTGAATATTTAGAACCATTCTATAGGTGTTAAGAAAGTATGTGTTGTGCATATAAGTGTACGTGGCATTTGCAGTGTTAATTACCATAATACTTAATTCTGAGAGATAGTAATCACGTGAATATTATTGGCATTGGGAAATTTGTAAAATACTTTTTGCATAAGGGCCAAGGTGAATCCAAGTGGATCATTATAAAAGTGATATATAAGCCTTTGTTCCAACAGGACAAGGGAAGTGGTGTGAAGGA
Organism: Neoceratodus forsteri; assembly: GCA_016271365.2. NCBI lineage: Eukaryota > Metazoa > Chordata > Ceratodontiformes > Ceratodontidae > Neoceratodus > Neoceratodus forsteri. The sequence continues at coordinate 647,539,535 of CM057449.1, forward strand.
GGCTGGCTAGGTAATAAGGCTGTGCAAGGAGAGAGATTTCTGTGCTACTAAACATGCACACAAAGTAAGAAAACATTCTCTTGTTTTACTGGGAGTACCAAGAGATCCCCTTCCCCCACATGTTCTCATTACACTTGACCTTTTTTTCTATCATTGGGTGAGACCACAATATAGGACTGTGGCAGACATGAGCTGTTCTGGGTGTAGAGATGCAAGCAAACTGTAAGTGATACTTCCACATAACCTGAATCATTAAGACACCTGCCAGTCTGGGAGAGAGACCCACAGCAACAAAAACATGTGCTATTAGAGTGTCAGTCATGATGCATGAATACCTCCTGGAAGCTATAGCATCACACCTATCCCTGTATCCCCAGTGGTAGCCCACTGTTTGATCTTGTGTTATGAATACCCCTTAGTGTCTCTTCACATAAATGTGGGACCTCCTCAAATTATGGAAACAAGGGAAATTCAGGACACCATATGAAATATCAGAGATAGAAGCTCAGAACAGGTTGCAAATTATCTTTATCTTTCAGGTCCACAAAGTTTGATGGCTCATCAGGCAACACTATGGTTTTCATTACTCTGGAAGTTTTGCTTTAAAAGCTTAGTACATCATGTGGGACAGCAGCACCCTGTCAATGTGGGCAGGGACTTCTGTGAGGGCAAAATGAGGGACTGTCCCTCCTAAGGTGTGACATCCAGGAGGTAAGGTGCCATGTAGGGCACTTTTATGGGCTGCACAAGTTTCAGAGCATAAAAATTGTAACTGACAAGTGAACCATTAATCTTTACCCAACTTGGAGTCTGAGGACATTTCTTATTCTCTCTGCAAGGCTCAAAAATCTGTTTGTAGCCTCAAAATTCTGCCACCTTACATGGAATAAATTCTCAGTTACAATGTTATGGTCTTGCCCCATTACATCAACTTATACAATTGGCATACACAGAGCAAGTGTTATGCTGCAGGGGAGTCAACCCCTACTTATCAATTTCTGGCAGTGTACCAAATATTTTGTACCCAGTTCCTTTGCTATCTATAATGTTGTGGACACTCTGATCAGAAGGTGTGCTTCATATTTACCCACAATCCACTGTTCTGGCCATAGTCCTGCTGCACTGCTGATGAAACAGTGCAGTTTATCTGTCTCAATACTGCAACAGGTAACAGACAAGTGTGCAATATCCCCAAATCTGGCAATGGGTAAGGGTTCTGAGTGGGGGAGCAGGATGTGTCAGTTATGTGCCCATTTCTTACCTGCCAAGCTGGACAGGAATCCTTCACCAACATTTTGAAACTAGAATTTGTTCCACTTGCATTCAGTGCAGACAGATTGCACTGTGACTCTGCACTGAAGTGTAATTTGGAGCAGTGTAGTAGATTATGGGTAACAGTGGTGCAGGACACACTCTAATAAATCTTACAACATAAAAATATCAAGTGCATCAAGCAGAAGAAAATTCAAAACCACATCAAAAACTGCTAGTCATGGGTGTTGCCAGAGGGCACGGAATGCTGACTGCAAAAGTAGTCCTTTCCTTTATCTCCTGATTAGTTACTTTGGGGACACTCAATTCTAAAGCCACCAGTTCCCAACTGGAGTCTCACTGTTAGCACTCAGAAATGAGACTGTGCTCCCATTAACTCGTTGTAGTTTACCAACCATATAAATGGAGCCCTACACAACACAAGAGAGATCAATATTAAATTAATGATGTATTGCATATAGTAGTGGTCCACATGCCATATAATAGCAGTCCATGTGCCACATATTACTTTGCGCACTTGAACTGCAATGTGAATAGTGTTGGTAGCATTAAGCAAATATCCACCAATGCTTTGACATTTTAACAGGTTAAGTGAAAAAGTCTTGCAACACTCACTTTTATTGCAAAAAGAGCAGGGCAATGATGGAAGAAAGTTCACATTGGTGGCCTAAATAGAATAGCTTTTGCTGATGCTGCTAAACAAAAGTGCGGAGATGGCAGAATGATCGACCCAGCACTTCATGGTATGAAATCACTTTGTTGGGGTGATAAAATAAAAATGCAGGGATCTTTTATACTCACTAGTAACTGGTTTTAATTAATATGTATTTACACCTCATTCAAATTAGGCTCAATTCAAGTCAAAAAGTAAAGAGCTACTTACAAAGCCCAATTCAGTAGGAAAGCAAACTGGGCATATAGTTTCAAAATCCATCTCTTGTTGTGTGCAGTGCTCCATTATATGGTTGGTAAAGGTGTAAAGGTATCCTGTCAATATGGCACAGGAACCAGGGTGCCATAATGTGGGTGCTGGCAACAGTGCGACCCTATGTGGGCATCCAGGGCTTGGGGAGTGGTGTGTTGGGGGTCACTCTGCATCCTGCTCCATGATATGCCCAGGACAGAGGTGCTTATATTTGTTTGGGGTGTGTGCATGCATGTGTGTGGGCATAGCCTCCTGCATATATGCACACTAAATCAGTTGTGTGCTCTGTGCCTGTGGCGCGGTTGTCCAGCGCTGTCATTACTTGCGGTCGACTGTACCACCAAGGGTATGCATAATTCTTCATATTGACTTTAACTGTATTCAGTTTCTGGCAGTGTTGTACTACTTTTTAACAGCAATTCTTTGAATTTGGCAAAGCAGGATAAACAAGTTCACAGAATGAATAGTGAACACTTGAAGCAGACTGCCTGACCATGTGGCATCAGTTGATAACTGTATTGATCTTCAAGCTGAGATACACCAATTGTGAAGAAAAAAAAAATTTTAAAAAGCAAATCTCCATGAGTACTGTAGCCAGTCCATGGTGCTTAACAGGATGCCCCCTGATAATACAATGGAGTGGGCCTAGACTTGTTTCAAAGGTGTAGCAATTTCATCAAGGGGGTAGCACTTTCCCTAAAAAATGTTAAACATTACCTTGTAAAGCCCAGACTAAGTAACAACAGTTACTTTTTGATAGTATAAGGGGGTATCAGGTTTTACTTTGCTATATAGCTGGTTCAGCTATTGCGTTGGAAAATAGTGATTCCACTTGCAAAACTTTTTTGTTTCCTTCGATTTTGTCTAGGGATGGGCATTCATAGTTGAGACTTGTTTCCAGGTGTGATGGGGGCGGCATTACAGCAGTGGCAGTTGGTGCAGTAAATGAAGGTGAAAATGAATAACTGTAAAAAAGTGCCCACATAGATAAAATATCACAAATTCAGAATGGGCAAACAGCAGTGATAATATACTAGGTCAGTATATCACAATGCAAAGGCTAGACCCTCCCAACTGTACAGTATGCCATTAACAAATAGTGTTTCCCTGATGTTCTGGGTCACCCCTGTAAACAGACTTGTTCATTGTGGGTTTACCCGTTTATCAAAGCCACAAGTAAATAAATAATCCTGTCCTGTGTTGGATCCACTTATGTTGCTTTGCTCGCATTAATGAGTTATACCCAACACTGACAATCAGGAAGTGAAACAAGGCAGCTTGCAAACTGCTATAAAGGGAAACACCTCTATCAGAACAATGATGTCTCTGCAGGGATGTGCTCTCAATCTCCTAACACTGATACTTCTATGTCATAAACAGAAAAGAAAATTACACTTTAATGTAGAGAATTTAGTTGCATCTGACCGGCACATATTTAATCAGATAAGGAAAGTATACCTCATTCTATTTAGAGTGACAGAGAATTGGCTGTGTGTGGTTTTTCTAATTACTGTACTAACAGCGTAACACATATAAATTGATGTGCAACACCGTGTGTGTGTGTGTGTGTGTGTGTGTGTGTGTGTGTGTGTGTGTGTGTGTGCCCTTGTGTGTGTGTGTGTGTGGCTCATTGGGGAGATAACTTGGAAACTACAGACTGCATTGAGACAAAAATCAATGAGAAAGAACAGTACACATACATTATTTTCAAATGTGTACAATGAAGATAATGATAATGTGTCATGCTTTAATAGATAACTGTACAAACAGGTTGAAACGCACCCATAAACATCGGACTTACATCTCAGCAGTGCCATTTTATTTCTACTTTGACCATGTTTTTAACAGATAAGACTGTTTACCGTTGATATAGTAAATAGACAGCAGACAAAGCACGACTGAAGAAGTGTCAAAAAGGATCTGTGCAAGATAGACCAGATTATGTTGTCATAAGCACCAAGACTAGACCTGCTGAGATCTACTATGCAATTGCACCCATGTAACACCATAATTGTTCTGGATAGAAGAGCTGAACTGCCACATGTCATTCATTCTCAGTGAAGTAATGCATTTGGCCACTGGCACACTGTGACAACTTTTAGCTTTTCTGTCTGGGATGGTGGTGGTGTTTGTGTGCGTGTGTGGGGGGGGAGACCTGCCACTGTAAGTGTTGTATTCTGACGGTGGCCATACAGTAGCAGTAAAATGTTACAATGACAAAGCTGTAGTATCACTTCTCCACCCACAGTGAATGAAGACCCCCCAGTAAAGGTTTGAACAGTTTAATACTGTGGTACAGCAGGACCCTGCTGAGAGTGAGATGTTGTTTTTCTGATGTCCTTTCCAGGGTACACACAGTCTACAAATGGGCTAAATCAGATACTGCAGCTCAACACCTCTGTTCTGGGAGAATATGTAATACAAGTTTGTAGAAGCAGTACCCCTGCACCATAGACCCCCAGTGAAAGTATACATGTAAATATGTCTCTGCAGGCAAAGTGCACTGTTATAGCAGACACCACTGAAATTTCCATAGTGGTTGTTTGTGCTAATTGTCCCTAAGTACAGTGGGGGAAAAATGATAACACTAGGACCCCTGACTGAAAATGAAATGTGCAAGTCTCCTGTGCTCTCCTGAGTAACAGAATCAAAATGTGTAAAGTTAAACTGCACTGAAAATGAGTGCATTTAGTAAGCATTGTCTTGATATTTATACATCTGTACTACAACTGTGTAGGAAGCCCGATATATAAGAACTGTGCAGAATGATGTTGATCTATGCTGCGTTGTCCTGATCAAATAAAGTGCAAAATCTTGAACCCATTAAATATTAGATAGTGCCTGTCAAGTTTTGGGCTATGTTGTCAGAGGCTTCAAATTTTTGCGCGTCTTTTTTGGGCCTCGGAGAGAACTATCATAACTATGTAATTCTGAATTTGGTCAGACTGGGGGTCTTACACATCAGTACCACAAATGCATATATACCCAGGATGCAATACATGACATGCAGCCATTTGCAATGCAGTCCTACTTTTACACATGTTGCACTGCATTAACTTATGACATCACTGAACATATGCAAGATCTAAGTTTTCGTTCAGCTCCTACTTTTACATTTTTTCATACTGTATTTAGGCAAGATTAACTGTAAGATAATATGTTACTGTCATTGCTGTCCTGCTTTTACAGTGTACTGCTACCAGGGCACACTACTGTAAATGTATTCCTTCAGTGGGGAGTTTGCAGTATGGGGAACCAGAGTTTATAACATGTAACTACATATGTACCCATAACTACCCTTCGGAGATGCGCTGTGTAATTTAACCCATTGTGGATCATATTTACCATGGATAGCAGAGCTAAACTGCAATATGCCACTGTCAGTGGAGTCATGCATTTATCCAGTGGTACATGGGTCAAACTATTTGCTTTTCTTTCTCTAGTCCCCGGGGAGAGGGGGAGGGGGGAGAGAGAGAGAGAAAGAGAGCGGAGAGAGGAGGAGGGAGGAGAGGGAGAGAGGAGAGAGAGAGAGAGAGAGACCAATCTGTGGAGTGGAAGAAAATTGGCTGTGTGCAGTTTTTCTAAGTACTGTAGTAAAACTGTAACACAAAAAAAGTGATGTGCAACACTGTGTGTGTGTGGGTGTGCCCTTGGGGAGATAAACCTCAACCAACAGAATTTTGCCGTTGAAAAAAAAAAACAATGGGAAAGAACAATACATATACAGTAATGTAAAATGTGTGCAATGAAGGTTCAGATGGTGTAATGCTGTTATAGATTACTGTACAATGAGTTTTAAATGCGCCCATAAACATCAGAGTTACATCTCAACAGTAACAGTTTGTATCGACTATAACCCTGTTTCCAGAAGCTAGACTGTTAACGGTGTGACATGTGTGGAAAAAAAACAAAAACCACACAAGTGTGTGTTTGTGTGTGTTTCACATATTTTCTTAAGCTATCTTTCCCACCGTATTAGTAAGAGCGGTTGCTCAGACTTCATCTGCTTCTGTTATCTGTCTGCAAGTGTCATCACAATATTCTGTTTATGAGTCCATACACATGTTGCTGTAGAAATGATTATTGACTTAGTAGCAGGAGATTAATGAATAATCCACAGTTGGTGGTGCAGCAGTATTGTAATTCTCAGTGGGCCTACCCAGTTACCAAAATTAAATAAATAATATGGAATGATTCAGACGAAGCCTGATTATGCTGACAAAACTGAAAATGAAGCTTAGCAGTTGTTTGTGGAAATAGTTTCTTGAGCATCTTAAGAACAGGTAGCACACAGATGGGACAGTAATTAGTTGAGTCATATGGCGAGCCAGATTTGAGGTGGGAGTAATTAAGTCTGCTGTACCGCCAGGCTGCAGGAATCTGTCCAATGCTAAGGGAGAGGCTGAATTGATATGTTACAGGTGTTGCCAGTTGTATTGCAGCAACTTTTAAGAGGTGGGGTGTAGACCATCAAAGCCTACCGTTTTTAAAGTCTAGTTCCTTCAGTAATTTTAGGACCTCATCCTTGCTGATGTCAATTAAGTGAATGGAGCGGTGCGTTGATGGTTATAGAGGTCAGCGTTAGCTGTGATCTGCAGTATAGAGGCATGCATTAGATAGCATGTGCAATACAGAGCTGATGTTGAAAATAATCTGCTATAATGCCATCAGTATTGAACCCCATCCCAGAGAAACATAATCATTCTATTTGTCATTTCTGTGTGGAATTTCCATCATTTTGTTCTTCCTTGTATTTATGATCCTATAAAAGAAAGGATGCCTTTCTGAAGTTAAGAACTTGTTCACAATTGTTTTACTAAGGTACAGTAAACATGAATACATAGGCCTGGATATTCAGACTGTGCCGGGCAGGCGCAAGCCTAAGCGCATAGCACAGTTGGAGCTGTGCCAGAGCATAGACCATGCGATATTCAACAGTGCTGCGCCATGGCACAGCACCGTTGAATATGAGCTTCTGAATTGCAGCGCTGTGCCAGTGCAAGTGGCAGAATGGGAGCAGGGGGATGCCAGCGCGCGGTTGCGCCTAGGTGCATCAACTGCGATATTCAGTACTGGTATGCAAATGACGCCATTATGCATACAAGGTGCAAATGGTGCCATTTGCATGTCATTATGGCCCCATTTGCATGTGGTGTGCGATTCGGCGACTTGCGCTAGTGCGCTGCCAGGCTGCAGCTGTCGGGAACAGATGCCCCGAGTCCATGGCGGTCCCCACTCTATGCCCGATCGCGGGCATAAGTGATTATAAAGTCCCTGGTGGTCCAGTGGAAACCTCCATTTGCCCAGTCGCGGGCTTAAGTAATTATAAATTCCCTGGTGGTTTAATGAAAACCCCACATCGCCCGATCATGGGCATAAGTGATTATAAATTCCTGGTGGTCCAGTGGAAACCCCACATCGCCTCACGCAGGCATAAGTGATAATAAATTCCCTGGTGGTCCAGTGGAAATTGCCCGATTCGGGCATATGTAAAATTAAAGTCACTGGTGGTAAGTGGACCCCCAATTGCCCGATTGCGGGCATATATAAAATTAAAGTCCCTGGTGGTCAGTGGAAACCCCCATCGCTGCGATTGCAGGCGGAAATAGCACTAGATACCCTGGTGATCCAGTGGGTACCCCCCTCCCCACCTGCCCACTGAGATCTCCTGCCACCCCAGCACCCCCGTTATCGTCGGTGGCAACCCACCCGCATGCATGCCGCCCGCTGAATAACAGTGTACAGTACAGTCTGTATGCCTATTGGTTCACTGCGTGGACCAATGGGCATGCAAATACTATTACTACAGGCCCGATATGTGTTCATTCACCTATCGGGCCTGTGTAGCATAGTAGGTCTCACTGAGTGGACCAATATGCGTACAGACCATACTGTATGCTGTCATTCGTCGGTGGGTGGGGTGATGCGTGGCGGGGACCCCAGTGGGCGGGTGGGGAGGGGGCACACTGGATCACCAGGGTATCTAATGCTATTTCTGTCTGCGATTGGGCAATGGGGGAGGTTCCACTGACCACTGGGACTTTATAATTACTTATGCCCACGATGGGGTGGGGGGCACACTGCTCCCAGGGCAGGGGCTTGTGGACAGTGTTCTGGGTGGGCGGGTGGCTACCCACGGTTGGCGGCTGCTGTGTTGCGCCCTGCACACGGCAGCTCGCCTGTGGGTAGGTTGGTAGGATTTGTTCCTATTTTACTCAGGCACATCTTTGCCTCGAGCGGCACAAGGTGGAGTTGTGCCAACATATAGCACTGCACATCCTGGCTGAATATCGGGAGGTGCCGATATGCATGGGCACGTCCGCACTTTACCAAGATACGTCACCACGCGCTTCTGGCGCATCGGGAGTTGCGCATCACAGCTCGCCCTTTGAATATCGGTATATCCTGTTGCGCCATGCACATCCCTTTGAATAATCAGGCCATACTGTACATGTTTATAGACAGAAAAATTAGTCATGGTCTATTCAGTCTACTTGGTTTCTAAATTAAAAACAAAACTTTGCAGAACTTTTGAACTGGTTGCTAGAGATGGGCAATAATAGAAGTTTTAACCCTTGTGCCCATATTTTATGACATTGCTTTGGGGACTAAAGGTTTTGTATTGTGTAGGTAAAGTCAGTCATAAACTGATATTTCTTTACATTTCTATCAGCAGAAAAGAACTACAAGGCCCATCCATGCTGCCCTAACACTACCTTTACTATGTGGTGGTTAGGGGCTTTATGTGGCCCCAGCATCTCCCATCCTCTTCAGGTCATTCTTTAGTGACACCCATGTGCCTGTCTCACGCATGCTTGAATCTCATCACTGTCTCTGTCCCCACCGCCTTCCTAGGATACCTGTTCCATCTACCACCCTTCTGTGAGGAGATGCTTCCTCACCTCCCTCTTGAAATATTGCCTTACTAACTTCATTATGTTCCCTCCTGTAACCATGTTTGTCGGAACCTAAAAGCTCCCCACACTCCACCCTGTTTATCTCCTGGAGGTTAAAGGTCTCAGTCATGCCCCCCAGTTCTCCTGTTCTTCAGTGAATACATGTTAAGGACCTTCAGCCTTTCCTCTTAGGGCTTCCACTGTTGCCTTTGTATCATATTGGTTGTCCTTCTCTGCTCAACCGCCACCCTTTCAATTCCCTTTCTCGGGTGAGGGCTCCAGAACTGCCCACAGTACTCAAGGTGGAGGTGAATCAGTGACTTACATGGGAACAGTATAACCTCCGTCTTCTGCTTGCTATACCCCTCCATTGTATCCCATCATCCTGTTTGCTTCCCACCACTCCTGAACACTGGGCCGCTACTTTGAGGTTGTCCATAATGATAACCCCTAGGTCCTTTTGCCTCTGATGTACATGCCATGACATCATGTACTGGAAACTTTTTTTTTTTTTTTTTTTTTATCAAATGTCGATAGCGTTGTAGTTTTAACATTCCCAGCTGGCAAATTCTGGACCATCTCCTCTGGCAGCTTGTTCCATCTTCGCGCCTACCCTCTCCATGAAAGTACATCTTGAGGACATCTCTCCATTGATCCACACTTTTGGAACTGTAACCCGTCAAAATCAGGACCACTCTGAAAGTTTTGATAGCCAGGGGCCTCCCGTTGACATGCGTTGATGCAACCTACATAACATTACTGGCCCCTTCTCTCCTCAGTTCTTTTCCAGCTGTCAACCACTTGTGGAATCATGCTGAGAAACAACCATCCATTTTTCAACTTAAGTACTTTTCCTTTTTTTTTTTTACTTTATTTTACTGTTTTCTGCACCCCTCTGCTCCAGTGGTACTGTAGATACACTGCCTTTGAGCTGGATTTACCAGCCTTCACAGAGCTATAGGCAGGGAGGATTTCCGATTAGTTTCCCATTTCTTCTTTGTGACCCCTGACCCCACAGGGATACAGAGTTTGGGACACTGTTCCATACTAGTTTTAGTCGACACGCATACGATATGCAGTGCGGCATCCCTTCCTCCCTGTGTCCTGAGTGCTCTGCCACCTGCCCAGAGTGGCACTAGGTGGCCCCCCCCTGGGAGGAGGAGGTAGTCCACTGGGACGCCGATCCTCCTCATACCCCAGTCAGCCCTTGATGGCCAAGGCTTATTCCTGAACCCAGGTCACTGGTGTCGCAGCGGTATCGCTGCTGCTGAGCTGATGAGCCAGCTTGTGTACTTCGCTTCCAATGTTATATGCTGCCATTGAAGGAGATGTTGTTCTGGCAATGTTGCTGTGACTTGAAGAGTTCTAAAGACAATGCTTATTCTGCCTTTGTTTGTTGTTGGGCTAGCCACAACACAGGCCTTGGACATCTGCCAGAGTTCAACCAGGCCATGAGGAGATGCTGTTGGAAAGTGCTGGAGACTTTTCCCACTAACATGGAAATCGTTCCATAAAACTCCGCCTCTACTCCGGTTGCACCTTCCCAGTCCCGGGCACTTCCCTCGATGATCAGCAGCAGTGTGGCAGGGCAGTCATTGAAATTGAAGGACAAGACTTCAAGGTAAAAAATTAACCTGGGTTTGTCGCCTCTGGGCATCAGGAGCAGTTAATTTTAGCGCATATCAACAGCGAACTAGAGGCTCAAACAACCAGCCATTTAAGGCCCCTCTGCTGCACAACTCAAGGACAGAGATCTTTCGTGTACTGTGCCCTTCCTGGCTCAATACCCTGCCCAGCAACATCTAAATGAAACAAAGTTGGGACCTTTCAAAGTTAAGCTCCGACAGCACCTCACATCACTTGTTGTATGTGACTGTCAAATCTAAATGTGCATTTTTCCTTCTAATGTCTTAGAGGCACTTAGCATGTAATCTCTGCGCTAGTAATATGCCCTTTAGCCTCCCCCATACCCCTTCCTACCTCCTTTCCTCCTCACCTTACTTGGTACTTATCCCCCCGTCCACTACCTCTTCTCTCCACCTCTTCTTGCCATCTTCCACCCCTCTCCCTGTCCTATTGTCTTCCCTTCTTCCCCACCTCACCTTTACCCACCACCCTCACCTCCTCACCCTTCATGCACCACCCACCGCCTCCCTCCAACCCTAATCTCAACAATGCCTTCTTGGTTTGCTCCTTGCTCCTCTCTCCGCCATGCTTCAGTTTAAAGCAGTAAAAGTCGAGTTGCTGACTGCTTTGGCATTATTGTAATCCTAGTTTATTAGTACCTACGATGTTATTTGTTAAGACTTGTTTCTCTCCTTATGTGAGTATCCCATATTGTAGTGTCGATTGTATTTGTATGATATGTTGTTTAGTCAAAATTGTATTTGTATGATTTATTTTCTTTCCTTTGTACTGAACCGGACATGGAAGCTTTGTAAAGCAGGCTCTCGGCTCAAGGTAATTGTAATTCCAGGACTGCATAAATAAAATCATCATCTGGCTGGCATTATTCTAAACACAAGCATGAAGTGTGGCTCTCCTCCCGTTCCAGATCAGCGCATCATTGAGATCATCGGAGGTTAAAGATGAACTGCAGATATAGTATAACCATATTATAAACTTTACTCTTTTTCCCATAAGGACAACCAGGCCTTATTTATTACATATGAAATTAAGAAACTGCCATTTGTCATGTACAGACATTATTTTAATGGTCTCCTAATTCATGCTTTCACAGAAAATCCTTCAAACATTTTTAAACCGCTAGCAGAATCTTGGGTGAGTGCTGATGTTCATTCAGGCAACAATTACATAATTTTCCTCAAGGTCCGGCAGCTCAGTATACACACACACACACACACGCTACTGTACATCAGATTGTAAAATGGCAACAACTCATGTTTACTTTCAATTGTCTGAGAACCTCTGCCTATTGAATTTTATCAATACAGCTTTGCAGATAAATATTTTTTATTTTCAAAGATTAATCAGTAATTTTAGGGAACAGTACTTTTGAATAAGGAGGAAGCCATGGGAGCTTCATTCAGGGCTGGAAGAGAACAAAGAAAACAAAACATGTGCATGTTAAGAACCTTTCAGTTTATTGTTTTTATTTTTTTTATTTTGGGGCGGATACTGACTGAGCACAAAGTGTTGGTGATCAGCTTAGGAAATTGCCAGATATTTTACTCATGGGGTTTACTGCAGTCATTCAATTAATAAAGGCCACCATCAGAGAATTGTAAGCAAACACTGATTTTTTTTTTTTTTTTTTTTTGTGAATATCATAATCTGATGTACTCGTATGCACTAAGCTGCCAGGACATTGAGGAAAATTATATCATTGTTGCTTGAATGACATCAGCATTCACCCAAGATTCTGCCAGCTGGTCTGAAAATGTCAGAGAGATTTTCTGTGAAACCATCAAATAAGGCAGGCGGTAAAGCAGCGTGCAGGCGTGAGAAATGACAGTTCCTGCACTTTACTTGCAATATACAGTGTTTGGACTGGTTATTCTCGTGGGGAGCAAATAAAGTATGTTAAAAGCATTTTGAAATCATTGCAATTGATCTTTAAGTGAAGTCTTAATTCTAAGGCCATGCCTGCAGCCTCAACTTTTGTAGGCCTACTGAGCATCCAGGTGATGTCAAGTTCAGGCATTGGCCTTTCCACTGTTAGCCGTTCACAGCCCCCACCATCTGGCACTGTTCTCTGGATGATAGTGACAGAGAACCCTGTGCAGGGCATCATCGACTCACAAGTAGTGCTTGCTACAGTGTCTGAATTATTTTGGTGCCTATCTATCCTACTTTACTGGCGGCGATCATAGGACCATCGTCAGTGGCACCTAGCTCGTTGATGCCATCAATGCCTGCTGCTATTTTGATGAGAACTGCTGCTGTTCCTCCCATTCCACAGCCGTTGATGACAGCTCTGCCTGTGGAGGCCCTTCTCCTCCTCCAGATGATGAGGAAGAGAGTACAATCCCGACCTGCTGAATATGGAAGGACTGCATTTTGTACATTTAAATGTAAAGTATAAAATCCAAGAAACATGAAACTGAAGCCTTGTTGGAGCAACATCACCTGGATATAATATGTTTAACTGAGTCATGGTTGAAGCCTTCGATTGATGATAAATTTTGTTTGGTTGAGGGCTACAACATGATTCGGAAAGATCAGGTGGGGAAAAAAGGTGGGTATGATACTTGTTTATTACAAAGATGGATTAGAAATAATTGAATTAAAGAGGACAGGAAGTGATCAGCGATGTAATCATGTGTTTGTTGGTTAACTTATTTTGAATACTATCAAACTTTGTTTTTAAATAATAAAGCTAACCCAGCTCGCGGCGCAGCGATTGGATTTCCGCTTGCGACGCCAGCAACCGGGTTTGGGAATGGACCCGGGGCTGGAGCGGCACGAGGAAAAACGATTAGCGCCTCGGGCTGCTCTCCTTCTTCGGGGGAGGGTCAGGAGAATGTCTGGCCTTGAGGACTCCTAGCGGAGGCTGGAAACAAAAGATGTGTCATTTGTCTTTTTAATGGGGAAAAACAAAATGAATGTCCATGTGTCTTCTCCGATTCAGTTTCTTTTTTGAGACTGCTTTTCTGAGCGTGACTGTTAGTTTCATGATGTATGTGGCTGTGTGCTGGTCATACCAGCGCTTGCATTGCTGTGTTAATCCCTGTTTGTAAAATCCTGTCAGTCAGTGATGGTTGCCTTCATTCATAAGGTCTGTGTCTTATGTTAACTAAACAATCAAGTCTTTTTTTTAATATGTAGTTTATGCTGGGTAGATTTATTATTGTCTACTTTTGTTGGTCTAACTGCCGCTTTCCTCCCTTTCCCACAGTAACCCAGTTCCACACAGTCATGACTCGTGAAGATGCCAATATTAATGTAGGCAGCTGTGCTTTTGATTTGAGATGGAGCGATTTAAATGTGTAGCAGATGGCAGAAGTGATGGTGTTGTTCAGTTCACTCCTGTTTTGCCCTGCTCCTTCCTGGCCCTCATCCCACATTCTGAATTGGTTGTCTGGGGGAGAGAGTGTGTGTGTGTGTGTGGAAGAGGGTATAGAACCTGCAGAACAGATTTACATGTCGACAGCATGGCAGTGACAATAGCTGATGTACCGTTTTTATGTAAACTGCTTCTGAGATTGAGTGGAAAGGGTGTGAGGCAGACTGAGACATCATTAATCCTTTGTGTCAGAATCCATAAATGTGAGATTACAGAATATTGTGCCACATGGACATAAACAACATTGTCTGTGTCATACACCAGCATCCCACAGTCCCCTGATGGTGTGTGGTCTATCTGGACACAACGCCTTCTAACAGAGAGATATAATAGAAAGAGTGCTAGAGAGACAGACAGATAATGTCACAACATTGCAGGAAAATACCTGGTTTATAGACAACTCTTGAATCTTCGATCTCTGTCTCACACCATATCCATTTCTCTCTCTCTCTCTCTTCCTTCTCACTGGCAGTCTGTGTAGCGCTTTACGGTTTCTCTGATAGAATAGCACCATGGAGATGGAATTCACCATAAGTGGAATGCGGTCTGTATCACTTGCTTGGTTTTATAAAAATAAAGACAGATTTAAGATTGTCCCTCTCTGTGTCATACAGCTGTTTCCCTCTGTCCCTTAGCGCGGTGTGGGCGAGCAGGACACATCTTGCAGGAGATACATGGAAGCTCACACACTGCAAGGCAAGCGCCTGTTTCATTTCATAGAAAAGTATATCTACCCTGCATGCTCTACACAGCTATACATACATGTGTAATGTTAAAGAAACTTTTATGAATGTGAAGTAATGTGCTTGATATTATTTTGGATGGATTTGTACTCGTGACCAGTGGTGGTGTATTTGAAATCTGCAGTTACAGCAGATAGACACAAAGTTACTTGCACTACTAAAAGATAACACTGCTTTTACATTATTTAAACTATGGACTGAAACAACAGATTAGGTTTTATAAACTGGAAAAAAATTTGGAGCGTGGCTGAGAAAAAGAATGTCTCCACTACCAGGGATCAAACCCAGCACCCTTGGGTCCAGGGGTATGCAGCTTTCATCTTAAACCATCAGCTCTTGCTTATGAATTGCTTTCCTTTTCTCTCACTTTTATTTGCCTGCCATGAGGAAAGTAATAGAGCTCTCTTTTCACAAGGTTGCCTGCCAACTGAGATATGAATGAGCATAACTCATTCATACTTCATTACTCATTTACATGCAGCCGTGGAGGTGAGAGGTGGATTGTGATGCTCGCCAACTGGCAGTTCTCCTGTGGGCATTAGATGAGTGGGTTGGGGGCGGTGTTCTGTAGATCCAAACTAAATGTTTTTATTCTTACTGTAAGAGCAGTAGTCACAGACTTCCAGGCAAATATATGTAGAGGATTGATTGGCAGTTGTAACATATAAAGATTAATAATAGTAAAACCAAAATCCCGAAAATTACATTTGCACCCTTTGGGAACTTGAATTCTGCATTCTGCACTTCACAAGCTGGTGACTTACCCTCTGAGCCATCAGCTCTGGCTGATGAAATAGCCTTTTCACTTATTTTCAGCAACACAGATTTGTAATTGCCCAGTTATGCTTCAGCTGTGCATTCTGGCTCAGGGATTCATATTAATAGACATATATAGTGTATAGCGACACCTATTTACACACAGAAATCCATTCCAGTCAGATGTTGCTCTACCACAGTTGAATGTTCATGGGCGCAGTAATAAGGCGAGGAGTCTGGGTTTACCCCTACCTAGGCGACTGGCTGATATTAATTTTTGTATATATATTATGACTACAAGTCAATCCTCTCGTATATTTGCAAGGAAGTTTGTGACTACTGCTCATACAGTAAGAAAACAAAAACAAAACAAAAAATTTCATTTGGTAGTATACAGAACACTCCCCTACTCCAACCTCATCTGATCCCCCACAGGAGAACTCGCCAGTTAGCGAGCAGTACAATCCACTTCTCACCTCCACGGCTGCACACAAAATGAGCAATGAAGAATGAATGAATTATGGTCATTTATATCTCAGTTGGCAGGCAGCCATGAGAAGAAGAGCTCTATTACTTCCTTGAGGACAGGCAAAGAATGTAAGTGAGAGAAAAGAAAAAGGAAGCAATTTACAGACAAGCCGAATGACCTAGGCGATAAACACATGCCACTAGAGCAAAGGTTGCTGTGATTTCCTGGTAGTGGAGTGGAAATACAGGTTACTCACCTGTAACAGGAGTTCTAGGAGTGGTATATGTTGTTCATCCATACTGTCTGGCAAGTTCCGTGTCGCTTTAATTCTTGCCGGAAGGTCTTCAAGCTAGCTCCTCCCACCCACCAGGGTGGTAAAACCCTGGCTGCACCATGACGCCAGATCTGGCCCGCTGGAAGCCCAGGTTGCGTGTCGAGCTGGGGGAGGTCAGGTGGAGTCGTGTGGATGAACAACATATACCACTCCTAGAACTCCTGTTACAGGTGAGTAACCTGTATTTCTAGGGACATGGATATGTTGTTCAATCCACACTGTCTGGCAGACTCTAGCAGTTCTCCTGGGAGAGGAGGGAGGCAAGGCGCACCCCCTACTTAGAGAATAAGGACTGGAGAACAGAGGTCCCAAAACCAGCATTCTGGCATGACTCTAGGTCAATGTGGTAATGGAAAATAAAGGTGTGTGCTGACTTCCAGGTAGCAGCCTGCAGATTTCCTGGATAGGGACATCCTAGAAGCAGCCACGAAGCAGTGGTATGGCAGGTAGAATGAGCTGTTATCCCTCTGGGAGGCTCCATGCCCGCCAACCCATAGCAGAGATCTATGCAGGAGGTGACCCATCTGCTTATCATCCGCTTGGCTGCCGGGTCTGCCAGGTGCGGTTTCGGCGTAGGTGACAAACAGCTGGCAAACCTCTCCCGAACTTCAGCCATCCGCTCCTTATAATAGCCGCGCTCTTCTAGGGTCCAAAGTATGGAGCCTATATTCAACCTCCGGTATGATTGGGGTAGAACACCGGCAGAGTCAACACCTGATTCAGGTGAAACTCTGACACCACCTTCCGGAAGGAATTTGGGTGGGGTGAAGGACAACCTCATCCCTGTGGAAGACCAGATAAGGAGACTGGGTGGAAAGCACCTGGAGCTCTTCCATCCTTCTGGCTGACGTTATAGCCACCAAGAAGGCAGTCTTCCATGACAGGTGGAAGATATCGCACCTGTGCATCGGTTTGAATGGCGCCTTGAGCAACCAATACCAGCAGATAGATCCCATGGAGGTGGAGGTTCCCGCACGGAGGGGATGTGATCAAGGCTTTGAAAAAGTGCCCGCCCTCCTTCTCCTGCGCCCACCAACTGCTTGCCGGCCTGTGCCTGGTGTCGAGATGGTCGCCAGGTGCACCTTTGAGGGTTGTTGACTGAAGCCCTAGCTGAGAAAGGGACCACAGGTAGTACAAAATATTAGCCAAGGACGAGAAGAGGGTCCAACCCCTGTCCTGACACCGAATGAAGAATTTCTTCCATTTGAAGGCGTTGCTTTTCTGGTTAACTCCTTACGGGATGCCTCACGATGTTGAGGACCTCATGAAAATACCCAAGGTCTGGAACTCTAGCAGCTCAGGAACCAGGCCATCAGGTGCAGGGATTGACGGTCCGGATGGAGAATCTTCCCTTGTCTACTGGAGATCAGGTCCGGGCGGGCTGGGGCCGGAGGTGAAGCTGAGGAGATAAGGTACCAGAACTGGTGTGGATAATCTGGGACTACCAGAATCACCTACGCCTTGTCCTCTTCGCCTTGAGAAGCACCTTGTGGATCAAGGAAATGGAGAGAAGGTGTAGAAGAGCCCGGGTCCACGGCTTAGGAAGGCATCCCCTGCAGTGAGCCCTGCTGAGGGGTGGGCGTGGAACAGCCTCAGCTCCGCATTCCCTGGAGGTGAACAGGCCCACCTGAGGGGTGCCCCAAAGGAGAACAGTTCTTGCACTACCTTGGCCAGGAGTGACCACTCGTGAGATGCAGCGCCTATCCAGCTGAGGGCATCGGCCAGACTGTTGGAGGACCTGCCACATGGAAGGCTAGGAGATCTGCCTCCAGGCTGATCACGAGAGACCAGATCGGAGAGCCTCCTTGCACAGAGGCAAGGTCGTCCCACCTAGACGGTTGAGGTAGTACATGGTTGTGGTGTTGTCCGTCTGGACCTGAACCACTTGACCCCATACAAATGAGCGAAAGTGGTGAGGCTAGTTGAACCACTTGAAGCTCCAGCAGATTGATGTGGCATCGAGACTCGTGGGGGACCAGAGGCCATGGGCTCGGAGATCCCCAGGTGGGCACCCCAACCTATCAGAGGTGTCAGTCGTTAGTGTGAGCCCGGCTCAAGGAGGACAAACGGGATACCCTCCTGCAGATGAGCTGGGACGAGCTACCACTGCAGGCTGTCCCATATCTCCTGGGTCACTGTCACTGGCTGGTCAGGACCCGGCGCTGTGACCACTGGCTAGCCAGCCCCCATTGCAGGGGCATATGGCCTGACCCAATGGACCACGCTTGGTGCAGGCTGCCATAAGGCCCAGAGCGAGGGAAGTCCTGGGCAGGCGCAGTGCCCAACCAGAAATTATTGGGCAAAGGAGGAAAGGACCTCGGCCCTGTCTGCCGGAGCCGAGCTGTGGCTCGAAGAGAGTGGAGCTGTGCCCTGGCAGAACTGAATCACCTGCGATAGACGAGTTCCAATTGGCCCGTTGATGAGGAGGCCAATCTGGAAAGCAGACCTGGAGGGCCCGATCCTGGACCGCTCCACCTCCAACCTGGAGGGCTGCAATCAACCAATCATCCAGGTAATGGTACACCGGACCCCTCTGCTCACAGGAATGCTGTCACCACCGCCATGCATTTGGTGAAGACCCTGGGAGCTGGAGGGAGGCAGAAGGGCATGGCGGGGAACTTAAAGAGATCCTCTGCTCTGAGGCGGAGGAATCGCTGATGAGGGCAGACGGAATTGGGACGTGAAGAACGCGTCCTGGAGATCCAGAGAGCAGAACCACATGCCTAGTTCAAGGATGGAATGATCTGAGCCAGAGTAACCATGCTGAAGGTGTGCGGTCTTAGGAACTTGTTCAGGTCATGCAGGTCGAGAATGGGTGCCAGCCTCCCGTCCGTTTTGGGACTGGAAAGTACCTGGACACAAACCCTGGGTCTGGAGGAGGTCATACACATGGCTGATTACCTCCTTGTGGAGGAGCAGGGCAATGTTGGCTCGACGAGGCAGGCAGGAGGCTGCGGAACCCATTGCCCGTGGGGCAGCGGCTCAACAGGGAGGGGAACTGCTCGAACTCTAGAGGCAGTCCTGCCGACCACTTCTAGCACCCAGCGGTCCATAGTGATAGCGGACCAGGCGGAAGAAGTGGTGGGGCCGTCCCCATGGGGGGACCTGGGAGGGGTAGCGAGGCTGGGGGCGACACCCCTCAACCTGTCACTGGGCAGGCTTGGAGGAAGGGGCTGGCCAAGGGGCCTCCTGGACCCTTTCTCCAGGCTTCCTACTGGAGGAAATGGCAGACTTGGCCTAGGGCACCAAGTGTGAGCCTGCTGGCCCCTGTTGCTGGGCCGGACGTGCCACAGAGCAGAAGGGCGAAAGAACTTACGCTGCTGCTGGCGGCCTTTGTCCTTCTGGGCAGATGTGACTGAGTCCAAGGTGGCATTGGACTTCTTGATCCTCTGGAGATGGCCTTCCACCCCTGGCCCGAACAAGTCGGTGCCCAGGAGGGCGTCCTGCCAGCTTGTGCTGGGTGTCTGCTGTGAAGGTGGCGATCCGCAGCCAGGCTCTGTGGCGCATGGCTACTGTGGCCGCTATGACCAGGCACAAGAGTCACCAATGTCCAAAGAAGTTTGGAGCTGTTGTTTAGCCACCACCCTTCCCTGATCCGCACCTGCTTGACCGTCGTCTGAAGGTCAGCTGGGAGATGAGAATCCTCATCCAGGGAACCCATAAGGTGTGTGAGAAATGTGCCATCAGTACAGCCCGAGCTAGCCTGTCAGAAGGCCTAGGGAGGAAGCAACGTAAACCTTCCACCCCGAGTAATCCAGCTTTTTAGATTCTTTATTGGGTGGTTTGTCCACGTCCTAGCATTTCTGGAATGCCAGAAAACACTGTCTGTCACCAACCCCTCCAGAGAAGGTGCTCCGAAAACGGAGAGTGAACGGTGAGGACCGCATACTTGTGAGCCATCCTGACCAAAGACAGGACAAGATGCAGGCCACTGCCACAACTCCAGGCCGCCCAACAATGGCTTCAGTCACAGGAAGGCCTCTGCAGGAAATCTCCTCGGTCCAGTATCTCTGTGAGGATACCCGACCCGTTTCTGAGCAGGTTCGCGCTGCATCCAGTGGACTCTGAGATGAGTCAAAGTATACCGAAGGCGAGGACAGGCTCTCATCCACTGATTGACCCCTGCAGATTCCAGGTCAGTGGGCCTGGAATACAGGGTGAGTGAGTCATCAGACTCCGAGGTCTACAAACAGCTGCCAGTGCCTGAGCCACCTTCCACCTGCCAGGTCGATCGGGAGTGAGGTAACTGACAACCTGTGGGGCAAGCCCTGGCACTGAGAATCCTTGGTGGGGACCCAGGCTTAGGTTGAGGAGGGCAGAGCAGCTGGTTTTGGATGAACAACTGGCGCGGGTGGCTCCTCGATAACCACAGGTTGCTCGGTCACTCTGGTGACAGCCACTTAATTAACGAGAAGGTGACTGAGTCGGCTTGTTGCTGGTCAACTAAAGTTGCTGCCACATCATGTCCTCGTGGCGGCAGCGTAACCGTGAGCCTATCCTCCAAGAGAGGACGGCGGCCCGTTTTCCCTTAGTACCAAGACGCCCGATGTCAGCGGGACCTACTCGACCTGGAAGGGACCGAGACCTTAGAGGTCGCGAGGTAAGTCAAAGAAGGGGTTGGAAACCGCTCATGCCTTGGTTCAGAGTCCTTATCGGGACTTGGCACAGGAGGCAAGGCAAGTCCTCGGATACCACTGGAGGAACGGTGAAGAAGAGTTGTTGGCTTCTCCAGTCGACAAATCGTCCAATGGGCAGAAAAATCTCGGCCAGCGTCAACAGATGTCTCAGCCGCTGACCTGGCCAGGGGACACGTGAAAACCAGCAGCCTTAGACTCAACCTCGACGAAGTCGAAAGCCAGCAGTCCGATGAAGGGATCTCTCCGCTCCCACGAATGTCGATGGTGGGACTTACCTTTGGTTCTTTTTCTTAGACCTACTGGTATGTCCTGATTACCCTTCTCCTTTGGTGGAGAGGGACTGGCAAAAGCTCATAAAGGAAGCAGTGTAGGAGGAGCCAAGGAGGCGGGATGAATGCCACAGCCGAGGAGGAAGATGAAGCAGCCTGGACACGCCTCCTCGAGGCGATCAACTGCTCCAGCTGCTCCTTGGATCCCGCAGCCACAGACACGTAGCGTTCCTCCTTTGACTTCACGGCCGGTACCGTTCTCGGGGCCGGCCAAGTTGTGAATCTGGCAGTGCTTGGTCCTCTAAGATCGAGAGCCAGAAGGACTTACACAGATCGCAGGCCATGCGGATCGTGGGAAAGGCCCAGGCAGTAAACGCATGCGGGAGTGTGGATTGGTCCGGGACATCTTCTGCCCACAAGGGCACCGACCGGAAGCTGGGAGTGAATTTGTCCATCGCAGCTGGGAGGAAGATGAAGATCGTAGTCTAGAAAACTTAAAAATAATTTTCAGAAAACTCAGAGTTTGGTTCCAGGCCTCAAGCAGAGTGCTAAGGAGGAACCTGAGCTTCCAGTAAGGAGATCTAGTGTCATGGGTGGAGCCAAGGGTTTTACCACCAGGATATGTGGGAGGAACTAGCTTGAAGACCTTCCAGCAAGAATTAAAGCGGCAAGGAACCTGCCAGACAGTGTGGATTGAACAACATATCCACGTCCCTAGAATTTTTTTTTCTCAGCAGCGTTCCAAATTTTTTTTCTAGTTTATAAAACCAAATCTGCTGTCTTAGCCCATAATTTAAATAATATAAAAGCAGAGTTATCTTTTAGTAGTGCAAGTAACTGTGTTTCTAGGGACATGGATATGTTGTTCATCCACACTGTCTGGCAGGTTCCTTGCCGCTTTAAATCTTGCGGAAGGTCTTCAAGCTGGCTCCTCCACCCACCCACCCGGGTGGTAAAACTCGACTCTGCCCCATGACGCCAGATCTTCCTTACCGCTTGGAAGCTCAGGTTCCCTCATAACGCTCTGCGTGTAGACTGGATCCTAATTCTTGATTAGCCTGAAACTTATTCCAAAATTTTCAAGACTTGGTCAAGTTACTCCCTTGCGGCTCACGATGGACAAATCGACTCGGTTCGGCCGGTGCCCTTGTGGGCAGAAAATGTCAGGACAGATCCGCACTCCATGTGCACCTACTGCCTCGGCCTGAACCATGACCACGCGGGCCTGCAAGGTATGCCGTTCGTTTTCAATAGCGTCCTGGAAGACCGCGCTGCCCAGTTACAGCTTGGGCACCCGAGAAGCTACCCACTGGTGAAGTCGAAGGAGGCCCATGAGGGAGGTTACACGGAGGCTGGCTCGGCTGAGCAACTCGAGCAGATGATCGCCCTCGAGGAGGCGGCACAGGCCGCATCATCCTCTTCCTCAGTCGTAGTATTTATCCGCTCTCTGGGTACCTCATATTCAATTTCTTTCAGGGAGCTTTGCCAATCCTTTCCAGCGAAGGGAGAGGGCCATCGGGACATTCCTCTCGGTCCAAACAGAAGGACTCGAAGGTAAGTCCCACCGTCGGCGTTCGTGGGGCAGGAAGGTCCTTCCCGGACAGTCGACACTCAACCCCGATTCGGGGTTGCGGCTAAGGCAGCTGGCGGGAGTTACCCATCGACGTGGTTGAGATCTTTCTCGACCTGTCGGACGGGCTGTCGACTGGGGAAGCCGACAACCTTCCTCACGGTTCCTCGGTGGAGACGAGGACTTGCCTCGTCTCTGGTGCCGCAGTCCCGGTCAAGGCTTCGAGCCGAGGGAAGAGCGGTGTCCCCACCCTTTCCAGACCGCCTCGAAACACCGAGGGTCTCGGTCTCGGACATCTCTCTCAGTCCAGCTGATCCTGCCGACATCAGCGGTCTCTGTCTCGGCAGGTAAAGCGGGCGCCGCTGCACGTCCTCATCTTCCTCCTCTGAAGAGGAGGCTGCAAATTGCGTTGGCCTACGAAGACCTGATGTGGCAGCAGTTACTTCTGACTGGGAACAAGCCGAAACTGTCGCCTTCCTCGGCCATCATGGCTGTCACCAGTGGCGAAACAACCCCTCGCGCCAGCGAGGTGCCCAAGCCTGGGCCAGTTGTTGCATCTGAAACCAGCTGCCCACCGATTGCGGTGGAACCTCCACCTTCACAACCGAAATCAGGGGCACCGACCAAGGACTTTCGGTCAGGTCAGGGCCTGCCTCACAGGTTGTCGGTTAACCTCACTCCTGACCGTCCTCGGCAGGTGGAGGGTGGCTCAGGCCGCAGGCAGCTCTTTCCGGACTCCTGGTCCGGCGATGACTCCTCCTGTTCTCCAGGCTCAGTGACCTGGAGTCCTCCGAGGCCAGTCGATGGACGAAAGCCCATCGTCCTTCATGGGTCTGCTTCGGCTCATCTCGGAGTCCACAGGATGCAGCTGAGCCTGTATCCAAGCGGCCAAGTATCCCTAGCGGAGATACTGGACGAGGGTCCCAGGAGGCCTTCCGGTGGCTAGCCATTGTTGGCCCAGCCTTGGAGCTCTGGCAGCGCCTGCTTTCTGTCCTGAGCCTCGGCCAGGATGGCCAGGAAGTATCGGTCCCTACCGGCTCTTTGCCCGTTTTTGGAACACCCCTCCGCCGAGGGTTGGTCACCGACAGCATTTTCTAGGCGTTCTGGGAATGCTAGGGATGTGGACAAGCCCCGACAAAAGAGTCAAAAAGCTGGACTATGCGAGGCGCGAGGTGTGCAGCTGCGTCCTCCTTGGCCTCCGCCAGGCCAGCTTGGCCATGCTGATGGCAGCTTCTCCCACGCCCTCATGGGCTCCCTGGATGAGGTGATCCTCATTTTCCGGCCGACCTGCAGACCACGGTCCAGCAGGTGCAGGACCAGGAAAGGCGGTGGCAAAACAACAGCTCAAGCGGCTCTGGACATGGAGATCTTGTGCCAGATCGATTTGCGCCTGGTGGCCATGCGCGCGCCAGAACATGGCTGAGAGATATCCACCTTCACGGCGGATACCAGCATAAACTGGTGGATGTCCCTTCCAGGGACCGACTCTTGGCCCTGGTGGAATGTCACCTCCAGCGGATCGAAAAGTCCAATGCCACTCTGGACTCGGTCACCTCTGCCCAGAAGGACAAGGGCCATTGACAACAGCAAAATAAGTCCTTTCGTCCTTCTCGCCTGCAGACGTCCGACCTAACAGCACCAGCACCAGGGCCAGCAGGCTTGCGCATGGCATCCCAAACCAAGCCTGCGGCTTCCTCTAATAGGAAGCAGGGAGGTAAGGCCCAGGAGGTCCCTCGGCTGGTCCCTCCTCTAAGCCTGCCAGTGGCGGGTTGAGAGGTGTTGCCCCAGCCTCATCACTCCCCTTGGGTTTCCCCATGGGAGGCAGCTCCACCACTTCCTTTCCGCCTGGTCCGTTATCACCACGGACCGTTGGGTGCTAAGTGGTAGGAAGGAGCCTGCCCCTGGAGTTTGAGCAGGCCCGCCCTTCCGGTGATAGCCCCTCGAGGACTCACGGTCCCAGCCTCTTTGTCGGCTCCGAGCCGATATCACCCTGCTCCTCGAAAAAGGGTGATCAGGAAGGTGGCGGATCCTCCTCCAGACCGGGGTTTGTGTCCAGGTACTTCCTGGTCCCAAAAGGATGGGGTTGGCGCCCCATTCTCGACCTGCATGACCTGAATAGGTTCCTAAGGTCTCGGACCTTCAGGATGGTCACTCTGGCTCAGATAATCCCATCCTTTGAGCAGAGACATGTGGTTCTGTTCTCTGGACCTTCAGGATGCATTCTTTCACATCCCAATTCGTCCATCCCACCAGAGATTCCTCTGCTTCAGGGCAGAGGGATCCCTCTGACTCTGGACCATGCCCTTCGGCCTTTCCATAGCTCCCAGGGTCTTCACCAAATGCATGGCAGTGGTGACAGCATTCTCTGGGCGCCAACGGTCTGGGCACTCCCTACCTGGATGACTGGCTGATTTCAGCCCCTCCAGAAACGGAGGTGGAGCGGTCCAGAGATTTGGCCCTCAGGTTTGCTCTCAGGTTGGCCTCCTCATCAACGAGGCCAAGTCGGAACTCATGCCAAAGCAGGTGATCCAATTCATGGTAGGCAGAGCTCGACTCTCTGAGCCAGAGCAGCTCCTGGCGGACAGGGCCGAGGTTCTTTCCTCCCTTTGCCCAATCATTTCAGGTTGGGCAATTGCGCCTGCCGGGACTTTCTCGCCTCCTGGGCCTCATGGCGGCCTGCACCAGCGTGGTCCGTTGGGCCCGTTGGTACATCGTCCCCTTCAATGGGGGCTGGCCAGCCAATGGTCACAGCACTTCAATCCACTGGATCAGCTAGTGACAGTGACCCAGGGATTGGAATGCTCTCAGTGGTGGATCATTCAACACATCTGCAGGAGGGCATCTGGTTTGTCCGCCCCAAGCTGGCGGTCTCTCTATTGACCGATGCCTCTCTGATGGGTTGGGGTGCCCATCTGGGGAGCACAGAGCACACCACCTCTGGTCCCCTCAGGAGTCCCGATGCCACATCAACCTGCTGGAGCTTTGAGCAGTTCATCTAGCCCTCACGCCGCTCTGTTTCTACAGGGTCAAGTGGTTCAGGTCCAGACAGACAATACCACGACCATGTACTACCTAAACCGCCAGGGCGGGATCGCTCCATGCCTCTGTGCAGGGAAGCTCTCTGCATCTGGTCACTCATGCGCAGCCTGGAGGCGGATCTCCTGGCCATCCATGTGGCAGGAGCCTCCAACACCCTGGCCGATGCCCTAAGCCAGATGGGGGCTGCGTCCATGAGTGGTCTCTCCTGCTGGAGGTAGTACAAGATCTGTTCTCCCACTGGGGCACGCCTCAGGTGGACCTGTTTGCCTCCAGGGAGATCTGAGCTGAGACTGTTTCATGCCGCCCCCTCTCAGCAGGGCTCGCTGTGGGGGATGCCTTCTGGGCCGTGGACCCAGGCCTCTTCTCGTCTTTCCCCATTTCCCTTGATCCACAAGATGCTTCTCCAAGGCGAGGAGGGACAAGGCGTGGGTGATTCTGGTAGCCCCAGACTGGCCCGCTGAGTTCTGGTATCCAAATCTCCTCAGTCTCCGCTCCAGGCTCCGGCGGCTTCCAGCCCGTTCGGACCTGATATCAGTCAATCAGGGAAGGTATTCCATCCGGACCTTCAATCCTGCACCTGACGGCCCTGGTTCCTGGCGGCTAGAGTTCCAGGCCTTGGGTCTTTCCGGCGAGGTCCTCAGCGTCATTGAGGCATCCGTGAGGTCGACCAGAAAATGCTCGCCTTCAAATGGAAGAGATTCTCCATTTGGTGTCAGACAAGGCCTGGACCCTTCCTCCTGTTCTTTGGCAAGCATTCTGGACTACCTGTGGTTCCTTTCTCAGCAAGGGCTTGATCGGCGACCCTTGAGGTGCACCTGGCAGCCATCTCTCTGCTTACCGAGCGCGGGCCGGGAAGCAGTCGGTGGCACAGGAGGAGGAGGTTTGGGCAGTATTTTCAAGGCCTTGATCACATATCCCTCCGGTGCAGTACATCCACCTCCATGGGATCTACTGCTGGTATTGGCTAGGCTCATGGGCAAGCCATTAGAACCGATGCACAGGTGTGACATCTCTCACCTGTCATGGAAGACCACCTCGTGGTGGCTATACGTCAGCCAGAAGGATGGGAGAGCTCCAGGCTTTCCATAGAGTCTCTTAATCTGGTCTACCACAGGGACAAGGTTGTCCTGTGCCCCACCAGTTCCTTCCGAAGGTGGTGTCGAGTTTCACCTTAACCAGGTGTTGACTCTGCGGTGTTCTACCCCAGTCACACCTCGGAGGCCGAATATAGACTCCATACTTTGGACCCTAGAAGAGCACTCTCGCTTACTATAAGGAGCGGACGGCAAGTTCGGGAGAGGTTCGCCAGCTGTTTGTCACCAAGCTGAAGCCACACCTGGCAGACCTGCAGCCAAGCGGATAATAGGCAGGTGGGTCACCTCCTGCATAGATCTCTGCTATAGGTTGGCTGGCATGGAGCCTCCCAGAGGGTAAGAGCTCATTCTACCCACCATACCGCTGCATCAGTGGCTGCTTCCAGGGATGTCCCTATCCAGGAAATCTGCAGGCTGCTTCCTGAAGTCAGCACACACCTTCATCACCCACTACCACAGCGACCTTGAGTCACCCCGGGATGCTGGTTTTGGGGCCTCGGTTCTCCAGTCTCTATTTCCCAAGTGGGGTGTGCACCTTGCCTCCCTCCTCCCAGAGAACTGCTAGGAGTCTGCCAGACAGTGTGGATGAACAACATATCCATGTCCCTAGAAATACAGGTTACTCACCTGTAACAGGAGTTCTAGGAATGGTATGTTGTTCATCCACGACTCCACATGACCTCCCGGCTTCGACGCACAAACTGGCTTCCAGCGCCTAGATCTGGCGTCATGGGGCTAAGTTGAGAGTTTTACCACCCGGTGAGTGGGAGGAGCCAGCTTGAAGACCTTCCGGCAAGATTTAATGCGGCAAGGAACCTGCCAGATAGTGTGGATGAACAACATATACCATTCCTTGAACTCCTGTTAGAGGTGAGTAACCTGTATTTACCTACTGTAACTGCAGATTTCAAATACACCACCACAGGTCCATGAGTACAAATCCATCTGAAAATAATATCAAGCACATTATTTCACATTCATAAAAGTTTTTTAACATTACACATGTATGTATAGCTGTGTAGAGCACATGCAGAGTAGATACACTTTTCTATGAAACAAACGTTTGCCTTGCAGTGTGTGAGCTTTCTGCATCTCCCTGCAAGACACTGATGTGTCCCATTCACCACACAGCGCTCAGGGGACAGAGGGAAACAGGTATACGACACAGAGAGGGACAATCATAAATCTGTCTTCTTTATTTTTATAAACCTAAGCAAGTGGCGCAGACTGCATTCCACTTATGGTGAGTCCTATCTCCATGGTGCTATGCTATCAGAGAAACCTGTAAAGCGCTGCAAATCGCAGACTGCCAGTGAGAAGGAGAGAATGAGAGAGACATATGGATAGCAATGTGGAAACAGATTGAAAATTCAAGAGTCTTCTGAACGGGTATTTTCACTGCAATTTGACATTATCGTTCTCTATATAGATCTGTTACAAAGCATTGTGTCAAAAGCATCAGCAAACATGCTCCCTCTCTCTCTCTTTCTCACTGAAACATAGAAATATAGATTTTGACGGCAGATAAGGACCGCTTGGCCCCTCTAGTCTGCCCATTTCCTACCTACAGGATAGGCCGCAGATCCTAGTTAACCAACAGCCTATTTCTTCCTACCCCCACAAGAATTGCCTTATGTCTGTCCATGCATTCTTGAGTTCTCCCACAGTTTTAGACCCCAAAACATCCTCAGGAAGGCTGTTCCATGCATCCACTACCTCTCTTTGAAATAATACTTCCTCACATTGCCCTGAACCGCCCCAATCCTTAAATTGTGTCCCTTGTTCTTGCGTCTCTTTTTCTGAAAGATGCTACCCTCTTGGACTTTGTTGATTCCACTGAGGTACTTAAACATTTCTATCACGTCCCCCCTCTCCTTCTTTCCTCAAGGATATACATATTAAGCTCCTTTAGTCTCTCCTCATACGGCTTCTCTTGCAGACCCTGCACCATTTTAGTTGCCCTCCTCTGGACTGCCTCTATCCTGTCTATGTCCTTGTGGAGATGGGGTCTCCAGAACTGAGGCATAGTACTCAGATGGGGTCTCACCAACTGTCTGTACAGAGGGATAACAACTTCCTGTTTTCTGCTGCTGATGCCTCTCCCTATGCATCCCAGTATACCCCCAGCCCTCCCTACTGCCTTCTCACATTGCTTGCTAACCTTAAGGTCATCTGATATGATTACCCCAGGTCCCTTTCCTTTTTGTTGTATTTTACTACCTCCCCCATTGTGTATTCTTCCCTGGGTTCTTGTCTCCCAGATGCATTATTTTGCACTTCTTTGCATTGAATCTAGCTGCCATACTTCCTCCAACCTTGCCAAGTCCCTTCTCATCCTTTCCATGCCTCCTTGTGTATCAACCCTGTTGCAGATCTTTGTGTCATCTGCAAAGGGCATACTTTCCCTCCAGCCCCTCTGCAATGTCACTTATAAAGACATTAAAAGGACTGGACCCAATACTGAACCCTCGCGTACCCACTAGTACCTCCTCTTTCTTCAGAGTGGACTCCATTTACAATTACCTTCTGTGCCCTGTTGTCCAGCCCATGTTTTACCAGGCTACCACCCTGGGACCCACTCCCAGGCTTGTTAATTGACTATTAATCTTTTGTGTGGGACTGTGTCAAATGCCTTGCTAAAGTCTAGGTAGGCCATGTCCACAGCCCTCCCTGGTCTACTACTTTGGTCACCCAGTCAAATAAATCTATTAGATTCGTCTGACATGACCTTCCTGCTATGAATACATGCTGCCTTGGGTCCTGTGCCCACTGGCCTCTAAGTACTCAACTGTTCTTTCCTTCAAGTGATTCCATCATTTTCCCTACATGCAGAGGTCAGACTAACTGGTCTGTAGTTTCCTGCCTCTGTCTTGGTCCTACTTTTGTGAAGGAGAATCACATCCGCCTCCTCCAGTCCTCGGGTACCACACATCCTCCCATGATTTATTAAAAAGTAGCCAGTGGTTTCACTAGTTCCCCCTTAATTCTTAGAATTCTGGGGTGAATTCAAATCCAGGCCCCATTGCTTTGTCCACCTTCAGTTTTAGGAGTTTTGCAGAATCCTTTCTTCTGTGAAAGGACTGGGATCGACCCCCCATCAAGAGTGCTTCTGTTAATTGGATTAGGCACCTCCCCACTTCCTCTTTTGTCAATACTGAGCAGAAATATTCGTTTGTTATGTGTCACTATCTCACTCACGATCCCTGAAACAACAATACATGGCGGCTGTGGTGGGATGATCTCTCTCTCTCACTGCCTCTCAACACCTTGCTGTGATGACATAGATGTGTGGCAGCAATCGGACTGTGGGATGGTGCTGCAGGTTTGGGAGCTACTCCTTTGGCAACTATGACAAACATCTAACTATAAACAGTATTTTCTCTAATGCTAGTTATGATATTATCGGTGATGACTAATGAACTGGATCACACATCTGCCAATAGGTTCCAGCATAGGCTGTATGCACCGCTGACACATCAACTGAATTATCTGAATAATGATTATGAAGTACAGCTAGAGAAAGAAATATCAAATAAAAAAGCTGTTACACTAAGCATTATGTACCTGTTCATGTAAAATAGTGTGATGAAATGATACCATAGATAAATAGAATTTTAAAACTTTAAACTGAAAGCAGAAGCTTCAGATATTAATTTGTATCCATCTCTTTCTCTATCTCACTGTTTATGCCACCGTGCAGAAAGTACCACAAACTGCCACGTCACATAATGATGTCTGTGAAGCTTTAGTGACTCGTGAGTCTTTAGAACATTGGGTTAAGGCTGCTCAAATCAGACAGGCTAAAATTAGAAAAACTTAAAAGAGATGAAAAACAACTCTAAACAACAAATACGCATCTGATGAATGGCAAAATACATCACATAACAGCACTTAAAAGTCATTTACACACATTCCTGTCCTGCTTAAGCTCTGAGTTATAAATCTAATACGAATGTAGATGGTTACTTTTCAGTTGCTAATGGGGAGGGTGCTATAAGTTAAAATTATGCACGGTTTATAGCCCCCTAAAATGGGCATTAAGGAATTAAAATATTTTTGAATTTCTTAGTTTTGAACACAAGTCTGAGGATATACTGGTGGTGGGTGATTTTAATATTAATTGGGCTCTAAAACATGATCCTGAGATTGAATCTCTGCTTGCAAATGCTGGCTTGCATGCCAGTTTGTAACTTCCACACCAGAATGAATTTAGCTAGCAGAAAACATGTACTATATTGGACTGGGCTCTTACTAATAATCCCACAAGAGTTCTAACTAGTGAGTACGCTCCCAGATGTGGTGAGTGATCACCTTGCAATATTTTGCACTTGGTGGGAAAAAGGAAGCCCCATGATTTTTATTTTAGAAATGTACAACTAGTATATAGCAAAGCTTAAGGGACTTAGATGATCGATTAGTCTTTTCTTGATGCTATTCAAAAGTAGATCTGGCAGTTGATTATTTTACAATTCTTTGGTGAATTTGCAAGATACATTTTCCCTAAGAAAACAAGAAGGTCAGAGGGTTAATAAATGGATCACTCCTGATTTGTTTCAGTTGATGAAATCAAGTGATACTACTTCGGACCGATTTAGAAAATCATATAGTGAAAATTACTTTAACAATTATAATAGATAAAGGAATATTTGTAAAGCTAAGTTGAGGCAAAGTAAATCGGATTTTCATTTAAATAAACAACGGAATGAGTTAAATAATCCCTCAAAATTTTGGTCAGCTATTAAGACCCTTACAGCACCAAATACTAGTAATCTGTCTGATCTGTTTAACGTAAATGGTAATGTGAAAATTCATGTTTATGTACCATTGTAACCCTCCTGAGTCATGACTGAAAATAGGCACTTGGTTGTCTAGCGTTACCTGGTAAACAAAAGCAAATAAATAAACAACTGAAATAGCTGAGGCCTTCTTAAATAGATTTGCTGATCTGTCTCGCTACACTAAAGGCTTTTCTCCCATTGATTGTGTAAGCTGTGATAGTTTAAAATCAAGGGGTAGTCTAGTTCCCACTTTTTATTTTCAAGGTTAAACCAAAACAAGTTCTGAAACTACTTAAACAATTGTCACCCAATAAGAGCTCTGAGGAGATAATCTTGAACCTAGATTTTTAAAGTTAATTTCTGCCCATATTTATCTCCTTTTACTAAGGTGTTTAGTCTTTCTCTAACAACTGGGCAGTTTCCTAGTTAGTGAAATGGACTACCATAAAGCCAGTTTATAGGGATGCAGATATGATGTTCTATCCACAGTTTCTGGCAGTGTCCTTTCCCTTTAAGATGTTAAGGAAAGTCTTCAAGCTGGCTCCCCCACCTACTCAGTGGTAACTCCTCGACTCTGCCCCAACATGTCAGATCTTCCTTTCCGCTGGAAGAAACAGGTTCCGTCCTTACCGCTCTACGTTGAGTAGGCCCTAGCATAAATTCTTTGGAATTACTTCATACCAACTTTTATAAGTTTTGTCTTCAGCTCTACTGCAGTGGACGATAAGTCTGCTCCTGGGTTCCGTCAGTGGCCTTTTGGGCAGAAGATGTCCAGAACCATCCCACACACCATATCGTCTACTGCCTGGGGCACAACCGCAATCTCAGGCTTGTAACTTTTGCTGCTTGTTTCACCTGACCCTTCTGGAGGATCATCTCACCTGTCTGAAACTGGGCTGCCCAGCGCAATGGAACCCACTAGTCAAATCCAAGGATGCCTGTTGGGTGGTCTCTGTGGCTGTAGGGTCTGCCAAGAGGAGGCGCCCAGGCCACAGACCATTCCTCCTCGGCTTCTGCCTCGTGCCACTTCAGCTGGGCTTGACCTTTTGGGCTCCTTCAAAAATTATTCCAGTCTCTGCTGACCTTGGTCTGGGACCCACTAGCTTATCTAAATCTAAAAGAATCTAAGAAAGAAAAGACTCATTGCCAATCATAGGATCGACACGCTCTCAGTCGAGGGCTTCCGATTTCCGCGCTTATCCAGATTTGACCTTGGTGAATCCTCAGCCTATAGCTGCTGGCTCCATAGTAACCCCATCAGGCCTGCCGGCCGAGATGCTGGTCAGAGTCCCAGCTGAGATTTTTCTCAAGCCAACTGACCAGTTGTTGACCAAAAGGCTGATACTTCCTTGTCAAGGACCCTGTCCTGATGCAGACTATGGGAGGGACGGATCAGTCCACTGACCTGCCACCTCTGGGCCCTGACCATGACCAGGAGAGCCTCGGCAATCACTGACTCCTCCGGGCCCTGCCGCCAGTCCCTCCAGTGGCTGTGAGATCTTTGTCTTCTTCCCTAGGGTCGAGTTGGTCTTGCCGTCATCGGCGCTTCCATTCTGTGCACCACGGGAGAGCAGCGCGCCGCTATTCTTCATCCTCTTCCTCCACAGGTGAGGAGAGTCTTTGGTGCAAGTTGCCTGAACACTATGGGACTTGATGTGGCAACAGTTGATGTTCACGGTGCCAAACCGACTCGGTTTCTGTGCGGCCATCACCTGGCTGTCACCGAACAACCGACGTCAGCTCTGCCGATGGAACCGAAGAAAATGGTCCGACTTAGCTGATTTGGCTTCTTCACTGATCGTGGTGGAACAGACACCAAAACAGGCGATGGCCAGTGCTTCAACTAAGGATTCTCGGCTGATGAAGGGGCTTCCCCAGTGGCTGTCACAGTCACCCCTGACCGTCCGCTGTGGGTCAGTGAGGACTCCAGTTGTGGACCACTCTTTGATGACTCCTCTGAGTTTGTGGGTTCCTCCCTGCACTCCCATCCAGTTGATGTGAGTCCATGGAGGGATCTCTCAATGGACAAGGTCCATCCTCCTTCATGGGGCTTCTCCATCTGATCTCTGAGTCGTGGTGTGAAGATGGAGCCCATCTGGAAATGGGCTCGTTGCCTGTTGACGAGATCATGATTAGGGGCCTCTCCTACAGAGCTTTCCGGTGGCAGATGCCATTCTTGGCCATGCCCTGGAGCTCTGGCAGTGCCCCACTTCCTGCCCTGTGCCTTCAGCCGGGATTGCCACCAGTATCACGGTACCACGGATCCCTTTCAGGATTCACAGAGCACCGCCGGGGCCTTGGTGGACGACTTTGTGTTCCGCGCCTCCAGCAGCACTGAGGATATTGACAAATTACCTGATAAGGAGTCCAAGAAGTTTGACCATGTGGCTGAGAAGGTCTGTGCTGCCTCCTCGCTTGGCCTTCGCCAAGTGAGCTCGGCCCTCCTCATGGCTCATTTCTCCATGTCCTGCTGAGCACCTTAGATGGGTGCTTCCTCATCTGCCTGCAGACCTTCAGACCAGGGTCAAACAGGTCCAAGACCAAGACCAGGGCGGGTTGTGGCCAAGCAACAGCTCCAGACTGCCATGGACATTGGGGACTCCTGTGCCCACTCCGTGGTGGCCTCAGTGGCCATGTGCCACAGGGCTTGGCTGAGGATCTTTATCTTCATGGCAGACACTCAGCACAAGCTGGCAGATGTCCTTTCCTGGGCACCGACCTCTTCTGTCCTGGGGTTGAGGGTCACCTCACATGCATTGAGAAGTCCAATGCCACCTTGGACTCTATGACATCTGCTCAGAAGGACCACATGGGCTCCAAGCATTATCAGAAATGAAGCCCTTTCAGTCCACCTCCACTCCTGCGCCAAGCCAGCCCAGCAGCTGGCTGACCAGCAGGCTCAGGCTTGCAACCTGAGCCCAAGTTAGTGACCTCAGTTGTCCATAAGCCAGGAGGAGAGCTCCAGTGGCCCTCAGCTGGATCCACCTCTTCCTCAAGTCTGCTAATGGCCAGGGATGGGGCGCCTCCCTCATGCCTGTCACGCCTTCACTGGGTTCTCCCGTGGGGGCTGGCTCCACCACTTCCTTTCCGCCTGGTCCACTGTCACCATGGACAGGTGGGTCCTCGAGGTGGTGAGTCGGGTCTGCCTCTGGAATTCAAGCAGTACCCTCCTTGTCGGGCCACGCCCACAGGAGGACTTGGTATCCACAGACATTCTGTCAGTTCTCAGAGACTACCTAGCCCAGCTTCTCTGCAAGAAGGTCATGGTTCCTGTTGCGGAGCCTCTGAATACCCAGGGTTTGTCTCCAGGTACTTCCTGGTACCAAAATGGATGGGGGCTGGTGCCTATTCTAGATCTGCATGATCTGAACAAGTTTCTCAAGTCTCGCACCTTCAGGATGGTAACTCTGTCTCAGATCATACTCTCTAAAGCAAAACATGTGATTTTGCTCCCTGGAGCTTCAGGACGCGTTCTTTCATGTCGATCTGTTCATCTCACAAAGGTTCCTCTGCTTTCAGGCTGAGGGAACACTCTA
Organism: Neoceratodus forsteri; assembly: GCA_016271365.2. Taxonomy (NCBI): domain Eukaryota; kingdom Metazoa; phylum Chordata; order Ceratodontiformes; family Ceratodontidae; genus Neoceratodus; species Neoceratodus forsteri. Next base: position 647,574,879 of record CM057449.1, read on the forward strand.
CAAGTTCAGGCCATGTCCTTCTGCCTCTCCTTGGTCCCCAGCATCATCACTAAGTGCATCGCGGTGGTGGCAGCTTACCTGAGGCACTAAGGGGTCCGGGTTTACCCCTACCTGGATGACTGGCTGATTGCAGGTCCCTCAGGCAGGAGGTGGAGTGGTCCAGGGACCTTGCCCTCCAGACCTCGTCAAATTTGGCCTCTTGGTCAACAAGGCCAAGTTGGAATCACGAACCTTGCAGGTGATCAGTTTCATCAGGCGGAGCTTGACTCTTGCAGAACCAGAGCCCAGCTCCTGGCAGACAGAGCAGAGCTCTCTCCTCCTTTGCCTGATCATTTTGGGTTGGGCAATTGTGCCCTGCCGGGACTTCCTGTGCCTGCTGGGCTACATGGCAGCCTGTACCAGTGTGGTCCATTGGGTCCACTGGAGAATGTGCTCTCTACAGTGGGAGCTGGCCAGCCAGTGGTCTCAGCACAAGGGTCACTTTGACCAGCTTTTACTGTGACCCAGCGGATGTGGGATGCTATCCAGTGGTGGTTGGTCCCAGCACACCTACAGGAACGGATCCCATTTGTCAGCCCTGAGCTGACAGCCACCCTGACAACGATGCCTCTGTCATGGGCTGGGGTGCCCACCTGGTGGAACACAGTCCATGGGCTCTAGACCCCAAGGGTCCCAATGCCACATCAACCTGCTGGAGCTCGGGCAATTTGGCTGGCACTGACTGCATTCGCTCCACATTCAGGGTCAGGTGGTCCAAGTCTGGGCAGACAACATCATGACCATGTACTACCTCAACAGCAGGGAAGCTGTCCATGTTTGGACCTAGGTAGTGCAGCCTGGAGATGGATCTCCTAGCCATCCATGTGGCAGGAGCCTCCAATCAGCAGGCGGATGCCCTCAGCTGGGTGGGCGAAGTGTCTCACAGTGGTCTCTCCATCCAGAGGGGCACCCCTCAGGTGGACCTGTTTACCTCCAGGAGAGCATAAAACTGCAGCTATTTTGTGGCCCCCAGCAGGGAATGCTGCAGGGGGATGCCTTCTCAAGGCCTTGGACCCCAGACCTCTCCTATGCCTTCCTTCTGATTCCCTTGATCCACCAGGTGTTTCTCAAGGCCAGGAGGGACAAGGCATAGGTGATCCCAGGATCATGGATTGGCCATGCCAGTTATAGTACCCTGATCTCCTCAGCCTCAGCAGCAGGCTCCCGAGGCATCTTCCCAAACCCGGACCTGCTTTCCATCAGTCAGGGAAGGTACTCCACTCAGACCTTCAATCCCTGCACCTGACAGCTTGGTTCCTTAGTGGCTAGAGTTCCAGGCCAGTGTCTCTCTGAAGATGTCTTCACTGTTTTGCAGGCATCTCAGATGGAGTCGACCAGGAAGTTCTACACCTTCAAATGGAAAAGAGTCTACATTTGGTGTCAGGGCAAGGAGCTGGACCCTTTGTCCTGTCTAGTGGCAAGCATCCTTGATTACCTTTGGTCCCTCTCAGGTGGGCCTTGATCGGCGACTCTTATGGTGCACTGGCAGCCATCTCTGCTTACCAGGCATGGGTCAGTCAGCAGTTGGTGGTGCAGGAGAAGGTGGTCTGGTGCTTCTTCAGGGCCTTGACCATTTCCCCTCGGTGCATGAACCACCACGTTGGACTTGTTACTGGTTTTGGCAAAGCTCATGGGCAAGCCATTCAAAGCGGTGCACAGGTGTGATCTTTCTCACCTGTCATGGAAGACCGCCTTCTTGGTGGTTATCACATCAGCCAGAAGGATTAGTGAGCTTCCACGTGCTTTCGGTGGAGTCTCCTTACTATTCTTCCAAAGGGACAAGATTGTCCTGTGCCCCAACCCGAACTTCCTCCCGAGTTGTGTCAGAGTTTCACCTTAACCAGGTAATTAATCTCTAGTATACTTCACCAATCACACCTCAGAGGCTGAGCACAGGCTCCATACTCTGGACCTGGGCAGTGCTAGCTTATTGCAAAGCGCATGGCTGGAGTTGAGCGAGGTTCGCCATCTGTTTGCCAGGTGTGGCTTCAGTAGGTGACAGACCTGCAGCCAAGCAGATGATTGGCAGGTGAATCACATCCTGCATTGATCTCTGCTATAGGTTGGCAGGTAGGAGCCTCCCGGAGGCTAAGAGATCCTTCCACCTGCCATACTGCTGCTTCCAGGGATGTCCCTATCCAGGAAATCTACAGGGCTGCGACTTGGAAGTCAACATACAACTTCATGTCCCATTACCACAATGACCTCGAGTCACACGGGATGCTGGTGTTGGGGCTTCAGTTCTTCAATCTCTGTTCCCCAAGTAGGGGGTGTGTGCCTTACCTCCTCCCTCCTCCCAGAGAACTGCTAGAAGTCTGCCAGAAAGTGTGGTGAGAACATCATATTCACATCCCTAGAAACACAGGTTACTTACCTGTAACAGTTTTTGGAGTGGTATATGATCATCCACACAGACCCACCCAACCTCCCTAGCTTTGGTGCACACACTCTGCTTCCAGCGGCAAGATTTTGCGTTATGGGGCTGAGCAGGAGTTACCACCGGATGGGTGGGAGGAAGAACTAGCTGAAGACTTTCTGGCACATCTTAAAGGGAAGGGAAAGGACACTGCTAGAAAGTGTGGATGAACATCATATACCACTCCTAGAACTACTGCTGCAGGTGAGTAACCTGTGTATTTAAGGGTGGAGTAATGGCTGACTTAGATAGCTATCGACCGATATCCTTACTGCCATCTTTGGGTAAACTTTTGGAAAAAATTGTTAATGAACAACTTGTCAAGTTCCTTGATTCTATTGGAGTTCAGTCTCCTGAGCATCATGGCTTTTGTAAGCATCATACTACCAAGACATCCTTGACCAGGTTCATGGACACATCAGTTTATCAATGGAGGGAAGCTCACTGGTGCTGTGTTCGTGGACCTGTCAAGGCTTTTGACCTGGTGAATCATTGCCTGCTGATTGGGAGGCTGAGGAACCTCGGACTAATGGACTCTCCATGTAACTGGTTCAGTAGCTGTCTGTCAGGCCATCCTCTGAGGGTCTGTTATCAAGTATTGTCAGGATGTATAATGATGGAAATAGGGTTGCCCCAGGGATCTATCCTGGGGGCCCTTCTATTTTCCTTGTTTGTCGATGAATTGCTTTCTTTACTTGAGAGAACACATACTGTAATGTAGGTAAGTGATATAGTCCTCTATAGCAGTTTCTTCTTAGTGGATATTATAAATTCATACCTAAATGCTGATTTTCAGACCTTGGATTTGTGGCTTGAGGACATCATTTGCTTTTGAATAGCAAAATCTAAGCGCATGCTCTTTGGATCTAAGCAAAGATGGACAAGGAGTTCACCTGTGGTAATCCAGGATGCCCTTGGGATTGGAATGGAACAAGTTTTCCAGTTCAAATACCTGGGGATCCTATTGGATCCTTGTCTTACTTATTGCCTTCATATAAAATAGATTTGCAGGCAACTCAACCATATACCTGGGGTTCTGTTTAAGTTGCAGAGTCTATTGACTAAACAAACCAGGTTTGTTTGGCAAATAATGTGTTGTTGATTACAATTTTAATTCTTTCCTGTTTCTGGGATTAAATAAGACAGATATGTCATTGCTCTCTACAGTTTTCCATGCTACAGGTATTTGTAGATTTGCTTTGAAGTACCTTTTCGTACACCTCATTGTACTTTGTACCAACTGGCAGGCTAGTTACCCCCAACTTAAGTTGTTTATATAATCTAAACTGTCTGACTTATAATGTTTTAAGGTTAGGACTTGATTCCCCTCTGTTTTTGTTAGATTTTAGGATAGTTGGTAGGGCCTCACATTCCCATGGATCACTTAAACTCTGTTCCTAGTGTACAAAGTACAAAGATGGGAATGCGTGCCTATTCAGTTACTGCCCCAATTCATTGGAATAACCTCCACTGTGTATACACCAAAATTCTGGACAGGCCACTTTTAAAAGTTACTAAAGGAAACCTAGAAATGTAGAAGTTGACTGCAGATAAGGACCATAATGTCCATCCAGTCTGCTCATTTTTTCTACCTTATGAATATGCCATAGGCTTCACTCTCCAAATGGCCTATTTATTCATACTCATCTGTACTGCTTCCTTATGCCTATCCCATGTCTGTATGAAGCCCTGCACTGTATTCATATCCACCACTTCCTGAGGTAGGCTGTTCCATGCATCCACCACCTTCTGTGAAAAGAACTTCCTCACATTACCCTTAATCGACCTCTCTCTAATCACATGCTGTGTCCTCTTGTCCTGCTATTTTCTTATATTGAAACATGTTAGACTCTTTCAAAGATGTTTGAATGTTTCAGATCATATCACCCTCTCCCTCCTTTGCTCTAGGGTATACATATTGGGCTCCGTTAATCTGTCCTCGTTTGTTTTCTGATGCAGTCCCTGCACCATTTTGGCTGCCCTTCTCTGGACTGCCTCCATTTTATTAATGTCCTTGTGCAGGTGTGGCCTGCAGTACTGAACACAGTACTCCAGATGGGGCCTAACCAGTGTCTCGTAAAGAGGTATTATTACCTCTCTCTTATGACTTGTGATACCCCTACTGATACACCCCTACATCCCTCTAGCCTTACCTACTGCTTTAGTGGTCTGCTTGGATGATTTCAGGTCATCTGTGATGATGATGCCCAAGTCTCTTTCCTCCTTGTGACTGCCAGCAACTCCCTCCCAACCTATAGGTAGCTTCAGGGTTTCTCTTCCCTATGTGCATGATCTTGCACTTCTTTGTGATAATCCCCTGTTGCCACTCTTCAGACTATTTTGCCAATTTTCCAGATTTCTTCTCATTCTGCCCACCCCATCTGGATCATCTGCTCTGTTGCAGATCTTGGTGTCATCTGCAAACAGACAAACCTTACCCCCAGTCCATCTGCAATGTCACTGATGAAGATATTGAAGAGGTTTGGCCCCAGGACTGATCACTGAGGTACCCCTACTTGTGACTTGCATCTCTTCTGACTGTATATCGCTTTACAACCAGTCTCTGTTTTCTGCCGCCAACCAGTTTGCCACCCAGTTGCCCAACTTCTTGACCCACCCCAAGCCTACTCAGCTCATTAATCAATCTTCTGTGTTGAACAGTATCGAAAGCTGTGCTGAAGTCAAGGTAGGTGGCATCAACTGTGCATCTCCTTGGTCCACCACTCTGGTTACCCAGTCAAAGAAATCTATGAGATTAGTTTGACAGGATCTTCCTGTTGTAAACCCATGCTGTCTTGGATCCTGTGTTCCTATAGATTCCAGGTGTTGCACTGTCCTTTCCTTAAGGAGTGTCTCCAAAGTCTTGCCCACTAGTGAGGTAAGACTGACTGATCTGTAGTTCCTGCCTCCTCCCTGCTGCCACTCTTGTGAGTGGGATCACAAGCCCTTCTCCATTCTTCTGGGACCATTATTTTAGCTCTTTAAAATGTGAGTGTTTCTAAAGTGTTATTATTTGTAGTGTTTATGTATGATACTGTCTGTTGTCCTTGCTTTTTGCATTATGGAACAACATGACTGTGTTCTGATCCCAGGTCATGTTGAAGAAGGACCTTGGCTCATAACACTTACCTGGTTAACAAAGTTTCAATAAAATAAATACAATTTTGATGATGATGAGGGAGGCCTGGAACTGCCTGAAGGTAGGGTTCCAGCTCCACTTTTTCCTCTTGCAGAGAAACACTGTCCTGTATACTCCCAGGTCTGCTCTTTTAAAACAGATGCAGGAATCTCTAGGTTTTACTGCGGGGAGGATGGATTCCTCCATGCGTACTCTACATGAATTTCTGGAGACACTTACAATGCCCTTCATTGTTAATCCTCTTTTATTTGCAGCACTGACTGATGCTACCATGGCTGCCTGGCATAGGCCCAACACTTTGTCTGCTGTCCCAAGGAAGGCAGATAAACAGTATCCTGCCCCTACATCTGAGACCTACTGTATCATTCCTCACAACCTAAAACTGATTTACCTGTGATAATGACTGCATATAACAGAGCTGAAGCTCTTGACTCATGAGATCTTACTTTAGAGTCAAATCTTGCAGCAGGTAACACATGTAGGACTGAAGCCGACAGGCAGCAGGATCCCATGGAAACTTCTAGCTAGCAGTCTATGGCTGGGACCACCCTCACATCACGCATGGTATAAAGGGAGGGCGGTCCGCGTCCCTCAGTTCTTGTGTTCATCGGCTCCACAGACCACCTCTCACTAGTTTGACCGCCATTTTGCTAAGTCTTCTTAGCTGGATTCTTTATTTTTCTTGAAAAGTTCACTTTTCTGCCGTTATTGTTCCTGTATATCATCTTCTCTGCGTCCTCCATAGAGCAGCACCCCTCCAAGTGTGTCTGTGGCAAACAAATCCTGTCCAGGGCGGGCACTCTGCCTGCTTGCTGTCCCTATGCCCCAACCATGACACCTAGGCCTGCTAGCATTGCCAAAGTTCAATAGCAGGATGAGGGATCCGCTGTCAGAAGGCTCTTGAGGCTTTCCTCACAGAGCAACATCTAGGCGCCATGCAGAGAGATTCCTCTTTGGGGAGGGTTCTTCCACCATAAATAATCTGGGAAACATAAGGAGAAGCAGAAGGAGAGAAATGAGAGCTCTCCTCCAGATCCAGATCTTCAGGCTCCCACTCTGCCTCCAGGGGCAGTTCCGACTCTGCCTCCCAGGTGACCCAGTCTCCTTCCAAACTAACAGTTGTCTCCCCCCGCCCCTGGTTCAGGCATCGGGAGCCAAGGACTGCAGCTGTGGGTCCTTAGGACCCACCTTGCAGCTGCTTAATGGTCCAGTTACCTGATCAGGCCTCAGGTCAGCACTCTGACCTCAGTAAGGACTGATGTCAGCTCATTCCCGGTTGGCCTCTGTCTCTGGTGCTGACTCCGGGATAAGCGTAAGGCCTCTGAGCACTCCTCCAGGAGATCTGCCCAAGTTGCCCAGGCCAGCCAAGCCATCATGGGACAAGCATCCGGTGACGCAGCATTAGTTGGATGGTGATTCCCACCAACGTCAAGCAACACATGTCACAGCTTCAGTGGCCAGCTGTCTGCACCACAGGCCCAGTCCCCAGTGTCACCAGTCCCTTCCCCGCCTGATGATCAGTCAGGACACAGTCCTTCTGAGGACCGCCAAACAACAGCTTGGACCTGGCATTGGGCCTACTACTATAGCCCGATGCCACTTTCTGTTCACCCACCATCACCAGATCTCATCTCTGGGCGATGTCTGGTTCATCGACCGATTTGGTGCCTAAGCTCCATTTGTCTCAGGTCAAGGACCTTTTAGGTTACTGGTGGGAGACCATCAGGACTGACCTCCTGCCACCAGAAATTCCACGGACAGAGGGTCCACCCCCCATTGACACAGGGGGCCCCCTACCTCAGGACAAGGGCATGAAGTCTACCCTCCTTTGGGCACCACTCCTTGGGCAAAGACAAGGGCAAGGCTTCTAGAGGCGCCGCTTCAGGAGCCAGAGTTGCAATGCAACAGGTCTCGGTCCTCCTCCTTTTCCGTGGACTCTGACCATTCTTCAGACATTTCTCCTCGGTTCCTCATCCATTGAGGACCTGTCCTCTCTAGACCTTAGGGACACTTCCAGATCACTGCCAGATACCCTCTCCTTTATGGAGGTTATTCGGCATATTCAAGTCAGCATGGGCTGGAGACAGAGGACTTGGACCCAGAGAGACTCTGCTTGGCCAAGTATTTGCACAAAGGACCCCAAACCAGTGCTTATTCCGCCTCTTGGTGAGCACATTTGCAGACGCCGCAAGGCGGCCTGGAAATGTCCCTCACACCTCCTCTGCAGTACCCCAAAAGGCAGACCACCTTTACAGGGCTCCAAAGGAGGAACTTTTGAAGTAGCAGCCTTTTGTGGACTCGGTAGTAATTTCTGCTCCCATGATAGATCCCAGAGGCCGAGACATCTCAGTACGCCATCTCCAGACAAGGAATCTAAACATCTAGATTCCGTGGGTGTAAGGTTTGTTCTTCCACCACATGTACCATACAGAGTCTCAACTTCTTTACTCATATGGTACAATTACAGAATGCCCTTTGGGAACAAGGGTCAACATTGTTAAACAGATCCCACACTGTCCACAGAAGGCAGAGCTAGAGAAGCTGCTGTAAACTGGTTTGGCCATGGGTATGCATGTCCACCGATCGGCCTACAACATGGCAGCATGGGCTAACAGCTACTGGTGTGTGCATCCGTCGGCATTCATGGCTCCGGGTATCTGATTTTATCAGTGGGCTCCTCGTTTGACACCCCGATGGCGAAACAGGAAAAAGACCATTACGGCGGCGTTCGCGGTTATGGTCCTTTTCCGTGTTTACGCCTTCCCCAGTGTTCGCCCCTCCTGGACCAACTCTGACCTGGAGTTGGAATCCTAAAGTCCAGGGGGTGCAAGCAGAGCTCTACAGAGCAAGTGTGTGGGCACAGCCCCCACACAAAACGCTCAGAACAGGCGGCACAATACCCGCGCCGGTATTGTGCCGCCACTATGGGGAGGTCGGCATTGTCGCTGTCGACAAAACTTGGTGCTTCCGATTTTGCCCAGGATGTGCAGACAAACATCTTGGATTTACCATTTTATGGTTCCATCCTCTTTGGTGAGGACTCTGAAAAGAACATCACCAAACTGCAGGACTCTGGAAATTCGGTCTGTACATCCTGTATACAAGCTGAAACAAAGACCTTTTCGAAAGCCTCGCTTACGTGGGAAAGGGGTCAGCAATCTCGCTTTCAGCCTCAGCAGCAACAGTGAGGTGGTTATGGCTGTAAGGGACCCTCCAGATGCCCCACAGTATCTGCCTCTCGGGCTGCCAAACCAGCCCAAGCAGTTCTCTCCCTCCCACCATAGCCTGACTCCTTGTTGGACGACTCCTTACTGTAACCCTGATGGAGAGGCAGCCAGAGGCTGCTTTTCCCTCTGTGTCATGGGTTGGCAAGAGATCACCTCTGATTAGTGGGTCCTACAAATGGTCGACAACGGGCAATCAATAGAATTTGTCCAGATACCACTGGATAGGGCTCCCCTTCCCTCCCGCTGTTCCCTGGCTCATGCTGAGCTCATCAGGTCGAAATTCAGGCTCTCTTTCTCAAAAGGGCCATAGAGCTAGTTCCCCACCCGAGAGGCACAGACTTTTATTCACGTTCTTCGTGCCAAAAAGACGGGACCTGTGCCTCATCTTGGACCTCAGGGACCTGAACTAGTTTGTGGAATACAAATGGTTTTGGATGCTAACTCTGGAGAAATTAGTGCCCATGATCTATCAAGGGGATTGGGAGGCGTCGCTGGATATGCAGGGCGCTTATCTCCACATCCTGGTGGCCAGACCTCCAGGAGGTTTCTCAAATTCAATTTCAGGGATGGCACTACCAGTTCAGAGCACTGTACTTTGGCCTATCTTTAGCCCCAAGAGTTTTACCAAGTGCCTGGCGGTGGTCATGTGCGGCCCTCAAAGGAAAGGGCACTGTTTTCCTTACCCTGGATAATTGGCTTTGATGGCCCCATCCAGCTGAGCAGCTGCAGTGCACAATCTAGGACACCTGTTCTCTCTTTGGAGAACTGGTGTCACCATCAATGCACCAAATTCCTCCCTGCTCCCGATCCAGTCCCTCTAGTTTATCGGGCTCTGCCTGATACAGCTCAAGGAAGGCACTACTACTAGAGGACAAGGCACTTTGACTCAAGCTTAGCACACCATGTCTCATCTCTCCCAAGGGTTCCAGCCAGGATGCTTCTTCTCCTAGGCCATATGGCTACATCCATTGTCACAGCCCCCTAGCCAAACTGCATGTGAGGAGGGACAAGGCGAAGGTGATCCTGGTAGCACCAGATTGGCTGCACCAGTTTTGGTATCCAGATCTCCTCAGCCTCAGCTGCAGGAACCCAGGCGGCTTCCAGCATGCCCAGACCTGATATCACTCAACCAGGGAAGGTATTCCATCCGGACCTTCAATCCCTGCACTCACAACCTGGTACCTGATTGGCTAAAGTTCCAGGCTTTGGTCTCTCCGAAGATGCCCCATCATGCTGGGGCATCCAGAAAGGAATCTGCCAGGAAATGTTATGCTTTCAAATGGAAAAGGTTTTCCATTTGGTGTCAGGGCAAGGGCATGGACTCTCTGTCCTGTCCAGTGGCTAACATTGTCAGTTACCTTTGGTCCCTCTCCAAAGGGGGTCTGCGTCATTGACCCTTAGGGTACACCTGGCAGCCATCTCTGCTTACCGGCGCAGGCAGTCAGCCGGCCTATTAGGCACAGGAGACAGTGGTAGGGCGCTTTTCAAAGGCCTGGATCACATCCCTACAGTGCGGAACTCCACCTCCGTGAGATCTTCTGCTGGTACTGGCAAAGCTCATGGGCAAGCCATTCAAACCAATGCACAAGTGTGCCTTTTCACACTTGTGGAAGATGGCTTCCTGGTGGCTATCATGTCTGCCAGAAGGACAGAGGAGCTCCAGGTGCTTTTGGTAGACTCCCTTATCTGGTCTTCCACAGGGACAAGGTTGTCCTATGCCCCTACCGAAATTCCTTCCAAGGTGGTGTCAGAGTTTCACCTTAACCAGATGTTGACTGTGCCGGTATACTACCCTAATTACACCTCGAACAGAGTACAGGCGTCATACTTTGGACCCGAGATGTGCTCTCTCCCACTATAAGGAGAGAATGGCGGAAATTCGGGTGAGGTTCGCCAGCTGTTTGTCACCCACGCTGAAGTCGCTTCTGGCAGACCTGCAGCAAAGTGGACTATTACAAGATGGATCACATTATGCATAGGTCTGTGTTGTGAGTTGGCAGGCAAGGAGCCTCCCAGAGGGATAAGAACTAATTCTACCTGCCATACCGCTGCTTCCAGGGACATCCCTAGCTGAGAAATCTCCGGGCTGTTACCTGAAGTCAGCAAACACCTTCATTACCCATTACCACATTGACCTTGAGTCACGATGGGATGCTGGTTTTGGGGCCTCAGTTCTCTAATCTCTGTTCCCTAAGCAGGGGGTGTGTGCCGTGCCTCCCTCCTCCCGGAGAACTGCTAGGAGTCTTCAAATAGTGTGGATGAATAACATATCCCGATCTTAGAAAAACAGGTTACTCACCTGTAACAGTAGTTCTAAAGTGGTATATGTTGTTCATCCACATGGACCCCGACCTCCCGGCCGCGGATGCACACAACCTGGCTTCCAGTGGGCTAAGATCTGGTGTCATGGGTGGAGCGAGGTATATACCACCTGGTGGGTGGGAGGAGCCAGCTTGAAGACTTCCAGCTGATCTTAAAGGGAAAGGGACATGCCAAATAGTGTGGATGAACAACATATGCCACTCCTAGAGCTACTGTTACAGGTGAGTAACCTGTTTTTAGTTGCTGTTACTTCTGCTTGAAGAATTTCTAAGCTACAGGCTCTGATGTATAGAAGCCTTATTTGGTGTTGGCAAGGACTGTCTGGGTGGCCTTGAGGACCAATCCTAAGTTTTACAGAAGATGGTGTCTGAGTTGACCCTGAATCAGGGCATACACTACCCAGTGTATTATCCGAACACTCAAACCGGGCTGAGGCCTTCTCCACACACTGGATGTTCATCGCATTTTGCATTTCTTTCTCTCAGAGCGAGAGTTTAGAGCGTTCTGATCAGCTTTTTGTTTCCTTTGCCCCCAGGATCCAGGGGATCCTGTACAACGGACCCTCTCTAAATGGCTTGTTAACTGCATTTAATTTTGTTACTGGAAATATGACAAACCCTTGCTGGGGGTTCACTCCATGAGGGAGTAGCCAGGGTCGGACTGGGGTACAGAGAGCCCACCTGAAAAGAAGATACAAGGCCCACCTGGAAAATCAATAGAGGAGGGCCCAGGTTGACACACTGTATCAATATTCCACTTCAATCTGATACACTAGCTCTGTGTTGGCATCTTACATTTATCAACAGTATCCCAGAAACCCCATTTAATTAGAAAAAGATGATAAATGCAAAAGTTTTCAGAGTTCAGAAAGGTAACCACTTAGTCAACTGAGGGGGCCCACCTAGAAATTTCCAGGTATCCAGGTGGGCCAGTCCGACCCTGGGAGTAGCGGCGTCTTTAGCTACTCTTAGGACCGTGTCTGCAGCTGACATTTGTGCGGCTGCCACGTTGGAATTATGTTCATACCTTCATCACACATTACAGTTCGACATTGCCTCCAGCTGCAGAGCAGGCTTCGCTTGGACGATTCTACAGGGACTCCTCTTTGAGGGCATTCCCTCTTGGTTTTCTCTCTGTGTCCTCCATCTGAGATTAGCCTGGGTCTCCTTACTGCTTGGGACTCAGTCCCACATGTGTTGCCTGCTGCAAGAGCTGACTCTCAAAGTAAGATAGTACAGTTACATAAGATGTTACCTCTAACAGTAGATCTTTTGAGAGAAGCTCTTGCAGCAGGTATGGCTTCCTCCCACCTTCCCCTAGGGACTCTCCTCTGCACCCGGTTTGCATTGGAAACATTATGATTGCTCTCTGACCAATTCTCCTTGGTTCTCTGTTCCTGATCAGCTTCTATCATTGCTGCTGGAGTTTCCGGGAGAACCGGGGACACTGGAGACCACCCTCCCTTTATACCATGTGTGGACGTTGGGGGCAGGCCAACATCAGGGACAGTCCCGCCATAGACTGCTAGTAGAAGTTTTCCATAGGCACCTTCTGGCTTCAGTCCTACATGTGTTACCTGCTGCAAGAGCTTCTCAAAGATCTACTGTTACAGTAAGTTCTTATGTAACTGTACTTTCCTTGCCTCCTGACAAAGAATCCAGGAGATTAGATATTATGGGCAAAGGAATTATGCCTCTGCATCTCTAGGCCTTAGGGTTGCAAGCTACCAGGTTTACACGATTAAGTGTCAGAACAACACATGGAAGTCTATGCCAGCTGTGCCTGACATGCTGCTAGATTGATTAGTTAAAGAGCTAGTGGAACCAAAACAGGCAGACAGGAAAACAATACACATTTTAAGAGTAGTCAGTTGTATCTTTTATTTAAGTATTTTCTTTATGATCTTTAGGAGTCTTCTGTGTGATAATATTATGCTGGATGTGTGAACAGCTCTCAGCCTGACAGCTGAAATATCTATGTCTACCCCCCACCCCCACTACATCATCAGCATTGTGATCTCACTAACTGTGACAACAAACATGCCTAACCAGGCAGCTACTGAGTGGCTGCTGCTACAGCAGTGATGCTACAGTCACTGAGGTCACAATGCTGAAAATGCTTTATGTAAGGGACAGCATAAAGGTTACAGAAATACAAGGAGAACGGGGAGCAGAGGTACTGTGGGTCACTCTGGAAAAAGGGGTGGGGCCATTATTCATCTGGAGTGATATACAAACATTGAGCACAGACGGATGAAGTGGATGGGGAATTGCTGGAAGCAATCCAAAGGCTGGCTCAGTAAGTGATAGTTATTACTAGTGGGAGACTTCAACCTACCTGACATGGATAGGAGACTCCAGCAGCAGCAAGATCCAAGAAGAGGGACATCTTAGACTCCTTGCAGGGGGCATTCCTCAGGCAGCTGGTCACAGAACCCAGTCATGAGGGAGCAGTACTGGACCTAGTGCTGATGAATGGAGACAGTGTTGCTGGACGCCACAGTGGGGGATCAATGACCATTGTATGGTGTGGTTTAGCATAAAAAGTGGGTTTGCACCAATCACACAAGGATAAGTGAGGGTCATGGACTTCAGGAGGGCCAATTTCAAGACAATGGGAGAATACCTCAGAGACACCCTGGCAGGGAGAGGGTGCTAGGTGGAGTTGAGGACCAGTGGGCAAAATTAAAGAGGACATTGAAAGAGCTACAAATTTGTGTGCCAGGCAGGAGGAAAAGACCACTATGATTTTCTAGAGAGCTAACGAAACAGTGAGAGCAAAAGAACTAGCATTTAAAAAATACAAAAGAGACAGAAAGAGGAGGATAGGTTAATTTGCCAGAGAAACAAAGGGAGGCAGGAGGAGAGCAAAGACAGAGGAGAATATTGCCCAGTCAATAAAAAAAGGAATAAAACCTTCTTTAGATATATTAGTGAGAAGAGAAAGATCAACGGGCATAACAAGAATAAAGGGTGAAGGGGTGTCTGTAGGAAGGGACCAAAGGGAAGGTGGACATTTCATTTTCATTTTCATTTATTCTTGGTAACTGAAGGCACTGGACCAAAGGTCCCTTTCAGACCTGACCTGGACAAAAACTTACAAAACTTCACAAATACAATCAGCAACAATACAAAACCAAAAGTACAAATTGCAGTTACAAACAGATTTATGATAACTTTTAACTTTTGTTTAAAAGTTAAAACAGAGGGAGCAATCCTAACATCAAGTGGGAGTGAATTCCAGTACAATATTGAACAGATAATTTTGTTCAGTATTTACAGTAGAAGGGGTAGGTAAAGGACCATAGATAAAGAACAGGGTCAGAACTGGTAGGAGGTGGACACTAGTCCTTTCACAGAGGAGGAAGCCTTCAGAGTACTACCAAAATCAAAGTTGACAAGGCAATGGGACAGGATAGGATTCACTTAGGATACTGAAGGAGCTCAGAGAGGTGCTGCTGGCACCTCTGGCAGTTTTGCTTAACTGATCGTTGGATACAGGGGTGATTCCAAGGGAATGGAGAAGGGTGGATGTGGTCCCACTTCACAAAAGTGGGAATTGGGGAGGAGCAGGAAATTATAGACCTGTCAGTTTGACTTCGGTAGTGGGCAAGGTTATGGAATCACTATTGAAGGAAAGGATTGTGGAATACCTAGAAACAAGTGGATTGCAGAATCAAAGGTAACATGGTTTCACAGCAGGGAGATCTTGCCAGACAAGTCTGATAGAGTTCTTTGACTGGGTGACCAGGGAAGTGGATTAGGTGGAGTGGTAGATGTGGCATACCTGGATTTCAGGAAGGCCTTCAACACTGTTCCACACAGCAGACTGGTGAACAAGCTGGCCTGTCTAGGATTGGAACAGAAAGTAGTAAACTGATAAGGAGTTGGTTGAGTAACAGGAATCAGAGTGTGGTGGTAAATGGAGTCAACTTGGGGAAGGCAGTGTGACAAGTGGGGGTGCCTCAGGGTCAGTACAGGACAGGTTTTCTTCAGTGTCTTTATCAGCGACATTGCAGAAGGGTTAGAAGGAAAGGCTGCCTGTTCATGGATGGCACAAAAATCTGCAACAGTGGACAACGGGGAGTGGAAAAATAAGGAATGATTTATGAAGTTAGAAGAATGGTGAAGTGTTTGGAAGCTGGGTTTCAATGCTAAAACTGCAACATCATGCACTTGGGGCACAGAAACCCAGGAGCTACGTACTTTGTTTGCAGGGAGGTAATGACAACCACCAAACAGGAAAGGGACCTGGGGTAATCATTTCTGATGACCTGAAGGTAGCCAAGCAGAGTGAAAAGGCAGTTGGAAAGGCTAGCAGAATGCTGGGGTACACAGAGGGGGTATTGCCACTAGGAAGGAGGAGGTAGTGTTGCCCTGTACAGGTTACTGGTAAGACTACACTTTGAGTACTGTGTCTAGTACTGGAGGCCCCACCTCCAGATGGACAGGGATAGGGTGGAGGCGGTACAGATGCGGGCAACTAAATGGTACAAGGGCTGCATCAAAAGCCCTATGAGTAGAGATTAAGAGAAATTAATACACTCACTGGAGGAAAGACAGGAAAAGGGGGATATGATAGAAACATTCAAATACATAACAGGTACTGTATTAATAAGGTACAGCAAGGTAGCATTTTCCATAGAAAGACAGACTCGAGGACAACAGGTCATGCTATGAAGCTGAAGGGGAGATGTGAAATTTCTTTACAGAGAGGGGGTGGAAGCCTGAACGGCCTCCCAGCGGAGGTGGTAGGTGCCAAAACAGTTGCTGGATACAAGCATGCATGGGACAGATACAAGGGACCTTGGAAGGAACACAAGGGTGGGGATGCCTAGAGATTATACAGGGGCTGTGGTGGCACATTAGGCAGGAAAAATGAGCAGAGTCGATGGACAAAGGGGTCTTATGTGCTGACAACTTCTATGTTTCTATGTAGTGGGTGAGAATACAGCTAGATATGTCTGCTGCCAGGCAGTGTTGTCCCACACATCACACCTACTAACCTCAAGTAAATAATCTTCTAATTAACCAAAGGGAAAAGAAAAAGTACCTCTGATATAAAAGGTAATGGTTGACTGATTTTAAAACTAATATTAGTTTTAGGCGTACACTAGCTCTTTAAGTTTGAATTGCTCAGAACCATTACATTTCTGTTTAGACCAGATTCCATTTGGGTCACAGTTGTAAGCTTTGCCCTGCAAATAATTAAATTTCTTTCACTTTCTGTCCTTCTGTCTCCTTGCTGCTTGAATTTTGTCCTTATTCTCCTATGTAGACCTGGTTTCTTTGTGCTTCAGTCCTAAGCTAAGCCTTGCAACTAATACCTTTTCTGTCTGCCTTTCTATCAGCCATATTCCTCCAGTTAGAATTTCCTCCTGCTGTGAAGGTCTCTGGGCCTAGACATCTACACCCTTCGTAACTGTCCCCGCACTACTCTTTGTTCTTATTGACCAGCTACTGGTGCCATAGCTCCAATGTATTAATTTTCTGCTCTGAAGTGAATAACTCCCTCCCGACTGTAAACACTCCTCTCTTACAACTATAACCTCTGGCTGTTTCTGATTTCTCCCTTAGCTTCACCCTTGACACGGGTGCCCTGCTGCTTGCCTAAGCAGCAGGCGGGACCTTCTGTCCGCCCGGCTGCCTTCCTTAACTGTGCCATGATCACCAGACCAAAGGTACGCTGCAGAAACTGGACTGTCCAGAAACATCGACTCTGCCTGCTGACTGGCTGCTGCAGTTCTTTAATTCTTTGCTACTGCTGTTTCCTCTGGACCTTAAGCTAATGTTGTATTCTGATTGTGGTACTTGTTAAGTCTCTCCAAATTGTCTTGTAAATCCTAACTTAAACGCGAACCTAAGCCTGTTTACAGCAATTTTGCACTCAAGGGTAGTTTGAAGTGCAAGTTCATTTAGGCTGCAGGTTTGTAGATTGTAAAATGTTACAGCCTCTTCGCTTTAAGGTCCAGTGGTAAGCTACCCTGGATCAGAAACTAAGTTTAAAGTGATACAGTTTTTCTGTTTAGACCAGATTCCATTTGGGTCACAGTCGTAAGCTTTGCCCTGCAAATAATTCAATTCTCTTTCACTTTCTGTCCTTCTGTCTCCTTGCTGCTTGAATTTTACGCCCACCGTCCCACCCCCCACCTCTAGCCTTTATTAAATACTCTCCTTCCCCTCGGCACCACCCCTAGCAATGTTCATCCTCCTCTCACTAATATTGCAACTCCTCTTAAAGATACAGAGTGCAGCTATTAGGCTAACACTTGTCCTGTCTTCCCTTTAAAGACATCTTCCTATTTTCACCATCTGCTTGCCTATCAGCTTTGCTTGGTGCCTGCTCTGCTATCTACTGTGCAGTTCCATACCTGAGTTTCCTCTCTTGCTACCCCGATTAATTTTCATGTTGCCTTGGTACCCCTGCCCTAGCTAATAACATCCTATCTTAACCTACATTTTATATCTTAAAATAGATCCACTGTGCCTGATCGTGCTCCCAGTGAGCGGCGCGGCTAATCCTGCCAGCTGCCCGTACTCTCCATCCTCCTGACGAACAGGACATTAAATCCGTTAAGTGTTCCAAGCACTGTGCAGGTTTGATAGGCGCCACCTGCTGCCACCCTTCTCTAATTGAACTGCTGCTCTCTGCTCGGCCACTGTTTGGCCCTGCCTTTCTCTGTCGGATTATCAGTCTCTGGGCTTGCGCCTCTGCTTTGCATTGACTTTTGCCGAACACTACTGCTATCTGTCTAGTCTCCCATTGGTTCCTTATAAAATTCCGCCACTATGGGTGCCGTCTAACATATCTTGAATAGGTCTTCATTTCCTCACTGTAATCTTTACCACAAGTAGAGCCTCCGGCTGGTCTGCTTTCCTAATTAACCTTTGTGGGCTTTACTTTCTGCTTCTCTGATCCACTTCTTCTAAATAATTGCTACGCTTAGCAGGAAACACTTCGTTGTTTTGCTCTAGTTTCTAATTGCCAAGGGTTAAACGGTGGAACACAGTCACCTTGGCAGTCTTAATTTTGCACACATTATTTCTTTATCTCTAAGAACTAACCTTTGTCTCAGTATACTGCTAGCCTTCCTACCCAAGTCAAATAGTAACACTGTGGTGAAGTATAGTCTGCTATGGGCACTCTTGTCATTTGTCCTTTTACTCAGCCTGGACACTGCCACATGGGCTCTTCCCATGTAACCAAATGGCAAAAGACTCCTCAGAGGTTTACCGCAACTATATTTTCTCTAACTTGATTGCAGAGACAAAGCCTGATCTGCAACCTAACCCTATCCTCCTTGTTAGAGGCAGCATCTATTACCCTCTACATGCCAGGAGGAAGCTGCCATGGAGATGTGCTTTCACCCTAACCTGCCACTGTGCAAGGCTTTGATTCCTAGCCATGATCATTATTCTGCTATCTGGGGATGTCAAACTAAATCCAGGTCCACCTACCTGTTTCTTTTCCCCAAATGAGTTATCTGGCATGTCCAAGAAAGGATTATTAATGCCCATATCAATATCAGAAGTCTTACCTGTCACCATGCGAACTCGAGGCCTGGGTGAAACTCTACAATCTGATGTACTCTGTCTCACAGAAACTTGGCTAAAACCGGAATACCTGATGACGTATGCTCCTTGCCTAACTATTCCCTGTTCGGTGGATAGATCCTCATCCAAGCGTGGAGGTGGAGTTGCCCATTCTTAAAAACCACCTCAACATCTCTATTGTCCTGGCATCTGCCTCTCCGCAGTGTGCAATTCATACAGGCAACTATTGTATTGGGGAAAAGAAGCTTATATTATCTGTGCCTATAATCCCCTGCTGGGGAATAGTAAGTCTTCAAGAACTCCTTGACATCACCTCACAGACTGTAAATCATAATGAGGCTGTCATCCTAGGTGATCTTAACCTCAATTGGTTAGGGTCAGCTCAAATATCCTGCAATCACTCACGCTTAGTTATGATTTTCACCAGTTGATCTCTGAAGCAACTAGAGCCACGTCATCCCATCAAACGGGTACACTCCTAGACTGGGTGATGGTTAACCGTATGGAAAATGTGTCAAAAGCAGGAATCCTTGCAGATGCACTAACAGACCACTCACCCACTTTTGTATCCTATCTATGGTTGCGCTCCATCTCTTCCATCAAGACTAATCATGTTTACAAATGTAGCTCATATTGACCAGGATGCATTTCTCTATGATGTCTCCAATATTGACTGGGCAGGTATCTATCAAACAAAGGATGGAGGTTGCTCTACAGATATTCATAAATGAATTTCTTACCATTCAGTATATAACATACCCCCAAGACTACTAGGAGGGTCAGAGGAAAACAGACGAGATGGCTGCATAACGACCTCCTTGCTAATCTGTGCCAGAGGGACAAGCTTTGGATTCGCTACAAACAAACTGGCTTACAGTCAGATCTTATTGTCTATCGTGAACTAAGGAACAGATGTAAGAGACAAGTTAGAGCTCTAAAAGCAAATACTGCAAGGACCTTCTACAAAGCTCAGCCTCATACCCCGAGGGAAATTCTGGGCCCATGTCAAAACATTTCTCGGTACCTCAGTCGGTCACTCCTGATGAAATGATCATAAATGGGGACATTGTAATGACCCTAGGACCATCTCAAACAGTTTTAACAATCTTTCTCTGATCTGTCATACTATACCTTGGCTTTACAACCTAGTGGATCGACTCCAATCTACCTACCACACTACCATCAGACAACCATACTGCCCTATCGTATGATGCTCCTCCAGCCACCATTCTGTTTCAAGGCTATATGAAGAGCGGAAGTTCTGAAATTACTGAGATCCATATCTGCCAATACCAGCTCCGGTTCTGACTCACTGGAACCTCTGACATTCTTACCAACATGGACAAAGGGAAGCTAACAGGGCTGTTTTCATCGACCTCACTCAAAGCGTCTGACCTTGTTGACCATCCTTACTACTTGCCTCCCTCAGAAATCTGGGCTCTCCTACCCTGTCACTACCTGGTTCAGCAGCTCCTTGCCAACAGGACTCAAGCAGTGAAATTCAACTCATGATCTCTGACAGTGCTGTTATCAATACTGGCGCCCCTCAGGGCTCCATTCTCGGTCCTCTCCTCTTCTCACTATTTGTAAACAATCTCCTGATGTAGTAACCTCTGGCCACTCACTACTTTATGCTGATGACCTGGTCATCTATGCCCACTCTGACAATATCACCAACCTGAATGCTGCCCTCTACACAGACTTCCACTTGGTGCAGCGTTGGCTACACACTCAACGCCTTGTCCTTAACTCCAATAAAACTAAAGCCATGCTATTGGATCCCCACACAAATTAAGAACCTGTCTTCTTCTCTCTCTGTGCCTGACATTAATGGTAACCCTCTGGAGTCTGTTAGCTCTTTTTCGCTACTTGGGCATTCACCTTGACCAAAATCTTGACCTAAAGCTGCACATCCAGGAAACTTGTAAATCTGTCAATGTAGTTAGGGGCTGCTTACAGGACTAACTACCTGCTTACCCCTGCCGCTAAACTGGCAATTGCTAGAGGAATCCTGTTACTCAACCCTCACCCACGGTGCTCCCATCCTAACCATGGCCAGCAAAACTGCTCTGCCACCAATGGGACACCACCTTCAACAATGTTTGCAGGTATGCAGCTAAAGCACGCATGCCTGAAACACCATTGTCAGCTATACAAAGACCTGGGCTGGCTATCTCCTCCTCCACCAGGCAATATTACCTCTGCAACCTTCGGACACCATCATCAGAGCATCAAAGCCAGCTGAGCTCTCAAAACTACTCCAACCGGGTTATACCTTCATGGGACCTTGGATCCTCTGACAAGTCCTTATTGAATATTCCTCTGCCGCTGCAAAAAAGGGTCTGGGAGCCTTCAGTTATGCTGCCCTCACTTTGGAACTTGCTGCCCTGAGGGACTAAGAGAATGCTCCTTCACGATGCATTTAAGCACAATCTCAGAGCTTTCCTTACCTCATGGACAAATGTGTTTGTTTTTGATCCTCTTGAATCCCATGCTCCTAACCTGTTCTCCTCCTCCCCTATTATGTATTATAGGCACTTGCGCTTTTTTATTCTTGGTTGTTTTTGCTTTTATGTTTCATGTTTGTTGATACTGTATAACATTGTTGTTCTGATGCCAATTGTAAAGTGCTCTAATTACTGCCTAGTCACTTAGCTTCCCTCGCCTCCTGAGCTGTTTTCCCCACCTTCATTCCTTATCCTGCACCCTCTGTTCCTGTAACACTTACTTTCCCAGCCCCGCCTCTTCCCTTCCCACTTAGCCATTTCTCCAGTACCCCTGTCATTACCCCCTCCTTTTCCTGCCCCTCCCTCTCCTGCTCTTTGCCGCCTCACTCCCCTCTAACTCGCCTCCACTCCCTCCTGCCGCCTTCGTTCCACTGCCCGTAACAGGTTGCTACCTGTACCGCTAACGCCTGCAGAACTTCACAGCCACCTTCCTACCTTTCTTTTCACCTTTCTGCCCCTCTCCTGCCAGCTTTCCTCCTTCTTTATTCTTCCTCTTCTCCCTATGCTCAGTCCTCACCCCTCCCTCCTCTTTTATCCCGCCTCCCACCAGTTTGCGGACTCCTCTCTCTCCTGCCGCTCAGTAGTTCCACCGGCCCGGCCGCAGGTTACTACTCTCACCCCGCCAATGCCGCTTTCACCGCCTCGCCTCTGTCCTCCTCCTTCTTCTGCTCCGCCTCGCTCTTACTAGGTGCACTCTATCTCTCTACCCCACTCATTTCCCTATCTGTTCAGTGTCTCTTCATCCTTTTCCCCTATACCCCTGCCCTTCCCACCCTACCCTTCTCTCCCCATTCCTTAGTTCAAATCCCTCCTCACCCTTGCACCTAGTCCCCCCCCCCTCCCTCCCTGCACATCACCCCTCTCCTCTCTATTTTTGCACCCATAGCTTCACTGTCCTGTTCCCCGACCTCTCCGCCTCTCTTGCCGACTCCCGGTTCCACCGTCCCGGCCACAGGTGGTAACCTTCTCCCGCTTAATGCCGCACTTGGCGCCTTTAACCTCCCTCCTGTCCTCCTCTTTTGCTATTCGCCTCACCACCCCTGTCTCCGTCTCTCCTGCCCTACCCTTACACCTGTCCCCTACCACCTCTCCCTAGTTCTCAACAACTGAATACATGTAATTTTATCCTTATTGCTATGTTGACTACACTGTGTGACTTTGTCCTTTGCAAATGTATCCTGCTCTGTGTAATTTCTTATGTATCCTGCAAATGTATCCTGCTTTGTGTAATCTCTTATGTATCACTGTGTTCTGTAACTGCATTCAACTTTGATGCACACCACTAATTGGTGAAATCAGTGTTTAATTTAGGGCCCTTTTCTTAAATGTGGCTCATCTGATGGTCCCTGCATGGAAACTGCTTGAAATGGTGCAGTTTGCATGGTGGAAGCTTAAATGCAACTTGCTGAGCTGGGGAAGGACCGGGGACTTGCTCAGGAGCAGGGTTGAAAATTCTGTTACATATGACCCTTAAAATGCACCAAAATGTATCAAACTCCTGTGTAAAGTTAACATTTTCAAACCATGTATATATATTTTACTGACTAGTTACCACACTGCATTATCCCTTTACAAAATGGGCCTTATTAAAATAATAATGTACAGTAGTTCAGGTGAGGGTTGCAGTTCTCAGAAAATAATCAGCAGTCATTCAGCGTGTTTTGTGCAATGAAGTTACAGGATTTTCATAACTCATTTTATACAGTGGTAGCCATAACCACTAGTAATGCTGTTGTATGGAACAGTGCAGTGTGGCATGGTCATCCGATGTTGGAGCAACAAATGCATGCATTGATAAATCTGCTGTCTGCCATCTGGAGGCTTTTGCACCATTATTCAGTGCTGCACATGCTCAGCTGTGGTCAGTACCTAAACACACATTTTCAATGCAAGTTATTACAGTATTAATGGTTGAGTAGGGAGGTGCCTACCCAAGACATGACTCAAATCTGGGTGGGAAATGTCTTCAAATAATAAAGTTATGAGCCCAGAAAATGCTGTGACTAAGCAAAGTGCATACTCATCATCACCTTATTTGGCATTCAGTATCTGTTGTGCTCATCTCTGGTCTTTGTCTGGTCCGTGTCCTTCCTGATTGAGTGGCTCCCTGTAGCTTTCTGTCTGGGTGGCCTCCCTCCTGCTTCTGATCACTGTACTGCTTGGGAATCATTCTAAAGGTGTGGCTCAATGGAGGGATATATCCTTGAACAATATAGTGCAGTTACTTACCGTAACAGTAGATCTTCAAGAGAAACATAGAAACATAGAAGTTGACGGCAGATAATGACCGCAAGGCCCATCCAGTCTACCCATTTCTTTTTCTACCTTATGAATGTGCCATAGGCCTTTGCTCTGTCAATGGCCTATCTATTCATACTCATCTGTATTGCTCCCTTGTGCCTATCCCATGCCTGTTTGAAGCCCTGCACTGTATTCATATCCACCACTTTCTGAGGTAGGCCGTTCCATGCATCCACCACCCTTTCT
This sequence comes from Neoceratodus forsteri, assembly GCA_016271365.2. Taxonomy (NCBI): domain Eukaryota; kingdom Metazoa; phylum Chordata; order Ceratodontiformes; family Ceratodontidae; genus Neoceratodus; species Neoceratodus forsteri. Next base: position 647,598,569 of record CM057449.1, read on the forward strand.
GTGAAAAAGGACTTCCTCACACTACCCCTTAATCGGCCTCCCTCTAATCTCATGCTGTATCCTCTTGTCCTGCAAATTTTCTTATATTTAAACATGTTAGACTCTTTCACCTTGTTAATGTCCTTTAGGTGTTTGAATGTTTCAATCATATTACCGCTCTCCCTCCTTTGCTCTAGGGTATACACATTGAGTTCAGTTAATCTGTCCTCATATGTTTTCTGATGCAGTCCCTGCACCATTTTGGTTGCCCTTCTCTGGATTGCCTCTTCTGGTTAATGTCCTTGTGAAGTTGTGGCCTCCAGAACTGCACGCAGTACTCCAGATGGGGCCTAACCAGTGTCTTGTAAAGAGGGATTATTACCTCCCTCCCTCTTCCGACTTGTGATACCACTACTAATACACCCCAACATCCCTTTAGCCTTACTTACTGCTTTAGAGGTCTGCTTGGATGATTTCAGGTCATCCGTGATGATGACGCCCAAGTCTCTTTCTTCTCTTGTGACTGCCAGCAACTCCCCCCTCCCAGCCTATAGGTGACTTCAGGTTTTCTCTTCCCTATGTGCATGATCTTGCACTTCTTTGCATTAAACACCAGTTGCCACTCTTCTGACCATTCTGCTAGTTTATCCAGATCTCTTATCATTCTGCCCACTCCATCTGGATCATCTACTCTGTTGCAGATATTGGTGTCATCTGCAAACAGACAAACCTTACCCTCCAGTCCATCTGCAATGTTACTGATGAAGATATTGAAGAGGACTGGCCACAGGACTGATCCCTGAGGTACCCCACTTGTGATTTGCATCTCTTCTGACTGTATACCATTTACCACCAGTTTCTGTTTTTTTGCCCATCAACCAGTTTGCCACCCAGTTGACCAATGTCTGACCCACCCCAAGCCTACCCAGCTTATTAATCAATCTTCTATGTGGAACAGTATCAAAAGCTTTGCTGAAGTCAAGGTAAAGCAACATCTGCTCCCCCTTGGTCCACCACTCTGGTTACCCAGTCAAAGAAATCTATGAGATTAGTTTGACAGGACCTTCCTTTTGTAAACCCATGCTGTCTTGGATCCTGTGCCCCTATGGATTGTGATGCCACATCTCTCAAATGAATATCTATCTCTTTCAATAAAGCCTATCGATTCATTACAGGATCCCATCGACTCACTCACACTTGTGAACTCTAGCCCCGGACTGGGTGGCTATAACTTGACAGTCGAATTAAATACCAGACTTGCTTCACTGCCAAGAAAATAATTATGGGTCTTGCCCTTCCTGGAGTGCCCGCTCTTCTCTCATCCAGGTCCAGCCTCTCCTATACAAGGAGGTCAAGCCAAACTCCTACATATCACGGTTGTCATACTACCCAAGGACAAAGATCATTTGCATACAGGGCACCCTACTGGCTAAATTCCCTTAGTAGCGACACTCTCGCCTCCAGCCATGGTGTCTTCAAATCCAGACTTGACTCTCCCTGCTAGCCTCCAGCTCCTGTGACTGCTCGCCCCATTAGTCCCGCATTCTCCTGCGTAATCCCCTGTATCAAGCACTTCTTCGACAAAATTGCTGCTCCCTAAACTGGCACTCACAACTGTTTGTCCTCGACAAGGCCCTTGGGCTGCATACCACCACCCCCACACCACCCTCCTAACTCCTTCTTTCCTCTTTCTCCACCCTTACCTCTGAAACTCTGTGCTCTCCCTCTCCCCCTCACACCTTCTTACCTCTGTCCCTCATTTCCCCTCCTGTACTCTTTGTTGCTGCATTCACTTGTTCGTCGAAGATTAATGCTTGTGTACTGTTCTAATACTATACACTGTTCTATTTCTGACGTGGAACCTTTGTAAAAGAGCCTCCGCTCAAAGGTATTGTGTAATCTTAGACTTGAATAAATAAATAAATAAATGGATTCCAGGTAATGCACTATCCTTTCCTTAAGGAGTGTCTCCATAATCTTGCCCACTACTGAGGTAAGACTGACTGGTCTGTAGTTCTCTGCCTCCTTCCTGCTACCACTCTTGTGGGTGGGATCACATGAGCCCTTCTCCAGTCTTCTGGGACCTTTTCTGTGCTCAGAGATTCACTAAACAGTTCTGATAATGGCTCTGCTAGTTCCACCCTTAGCTCCTTTAGTACCCTGGGATGTATGCCATCAGGTCCCATTGCCTTGTCCACCCTAAGCTTATTGAGAATCTCCTCCACTGAGCCATAGTTAACCCTCCCACATTCCCACTTGTTTGGAGGTGGCATTGTTTAGGCGTGGGGCATCGCTTTTATACTGTACATGATTCATCCTGTTTGTCTTATACTCTTTACTGGTTTATTGCTGCCCCCTGTTGATGCTCCTGTTTACTGGGCATTAACAGGGCTTTTCCAGTCTTCCCATTGGTCTAGCATGACGTTGTATGAGCCTCCAGTGGGCGGAATGAACTACAGAACTTTGAGGCCACCCATGTTATATAGGCATTGATGATGCATGTCATTAATGGTGGCCTCAACTAGACAAACATTTTCAAGCAATCCTGGTGTTTACTGCATCTATGTTCTATGGGTGTGGATCAATGGAGATCCTCTGGAAGATCTACTGTTAACAGCAGGTATTTGCACTTTCAATGTGCATTACATATTTGCTTATTCAACAGATGGATCCCTATAGTCCAGTTTTACTCTAATGTAATCATGGGAATATGTTTTACCAATAAACTTACCAGTATGACATTAAACTGCTTTGTAGCCATTATTCAGATGCCCTATCTATCAGGGGTTATGCCCAACTCAGTTCTGATTCTATTAGACATAAATGAAAAAGGGTACCCTGTGATAATAGTGACTGAATATGGGTGACCGTTAAAAAGGCAACTCCATATTTGGCGCTATTATCGTGGGCGACCCTGCAAGGGTAGTGAGCCTACATGCAGGTGAGTGTAGGGAAAGGCTACCAGAAGGGGAGGGATAGGGAAGGGTTTCCAGGGGAGTGGTGGACCTGCTGCAGCCAAGCTAGCCATGTGGCATGGTTGTGTGGGCAGCTAGCTCTGGCTCAGCAGGTACTGGGTTCGGGGCTGGGGACTAGGAGGGTAGGAATTTTGCCGCTGCCTGCAGCTACGGGACTTAATTTTTTTTAAAAATGTGGACTGTGCTCCCTCACCGACATGCACCCCCCTAGAGTTAAGAATCTAAAATCAAAGGGTGCAAGGGGCAAGGGAGGGGCCATGGGGCAACCCCACAAAACAAATTTTTTTGCTGGATGTTGGGTCGCCGGCGAGTGTATATTGCCGATTTGCTTTTCGGTGATACACACTTGCCATAATAGCGATCGCCGTTTCACATTCGCTATTATGACATAGAACAGTGAAAAAGCACCACAGCTCTACTGACTGAGCTGGCAGTCCTCTCTTAAAAGTATTCAAAATGGACAACTTACAGTACTTAGAATACTACAACGCAATTTCAAACACTCTTGATAGCAAAGGATTGATGACTGTTTTAGATGGGTCTCAGGTGTATATGTTGAGCTATACTGTGTGTTATTTGATTCAGACAATAACTGGTTAAGGAAGAGATGACTGCTGTGACTTCTGGCGATGTGTCAGTCACTCACAGACAAACAAGTGTCCCAGACATATTTATGATAAAAATCTCTCCCTCATCCAACTGCAATGATCTCCCCAGAACAACACAGATCCTGATACATTTATAAATGTAACACTGTATCTCTCCCTCTTCCTACTACAAAATTCCTTCCCAGAACACCACAGACCCTCCCTGATAAATTTATGAATAAAACACTCTTCCCTTTTCTTTTCTTTGTATATACTGTAGATGTTTATCCTCCTACGTCTGGCGGGGCAGCTGCATCAGCCTGGTCCGCAGCCTCCCCAGGCCAGCTCTCCACCTCTCCCAGCAAGTGCTTGGTCTCAAGTCTCCCCATGAGTTCCCCTCTTGTGGCAGGGCTGAGGAGAGAGGGCCACCCCCCAGTACATCAAGTCCAAGGTGGACCAGGTCACTCAGAGTGGCGGCACAGGGGGCGGAGATGGCTGGGCTGGGCCTCATGAAGCCCCCAGACATCGATTTTACACTTATCTGTCCCAGCTCTTCAGTGGAGGATAGGACTCGTGCATGGAGAGGCGCACCCATCCTACATTCACCACAGTTCCCTCCCATACTTTGTCTCCCTGACCTGCTCTACCTGCAGGCCTCTACTTGGTTGCAGCTGAGTCTGGGACAGTAAGCCACCCCTCCTCATGAGAGGAGCACAGTTCCCTCGGATGTTCAGTCCTCTCCCTGCCCAGCTGACCCCCGACAACCTGAGTCTATTCCCAAATCTGGGTCACTGGTGTGGCAGGAGGTAAGGTACTTTACTGCGTGCCTCAGCCCTCCGACAAGTGGGCCAGCTTGAACTCTTCTGTTTTCTTATTACAGTAATTTCTTCAAAACACTATGACCCTAATATATTTATCAGTACTTTTACCTCAACTCACTGCACCAGTAGCACCACACACACCCAATATTTTACAATAAAAGTATCACCCTTATCCCACAGCAAGAATCCATCCCAGCAAAGACATGAGCCCAACTATCATTACAATAAAACAGCCTCCCTTATACCCTGCAGCAATCCCTCCCAAAGGAAAAAGACCAAGAACCCCAATATAATTATAATTAAACATCTCTACCTTATCTTACTACAGCATTTCCTCCCAACACCAGTATATCATTATTAGAAATGCTTTTCCCCATACAGTGGCAGCAACCCTTCCCAGCACAGCCATGACCCCTACATAATTACAAGAACAAAATCCCTCCTTTATCCTGCTTCAGCAATCTGTCCCAGCCCAGTTATGAACCCCATTGTAAGTATATGCTACAAATGGGGGTTCCTAAAAAGTCTTCTTGAGCTTGCCTAAATGCTCATTGCCAGGCTGGCGTTGTGCATTTTAGCAGTTTAAATGTATTGCCAGACAGTGCCTGTATAGCCTCTGTGTACTGTCTCTTTAAGAGCTGCCTGGGTTGCAGTCATATTTAATCTGAGAGGGAGCTCTGTTAGAAGATGTGCTTGTTTGCTGATGATTTGTTAGAGAAGTAATAATATTGCAGTTTGTTCTAACCTGCCTTCTTTGCAGCATGGACAGTTCTGTTTGTTTCCATCATCTTGGTCCTGGACTGCAGAATGGGCCAATCAGTACATTTGGGACTCTAAAATGGAGCCTGCCTACAGAAGCTTGGTGGGGTCAAAGTTGTAGGAATTGTAGTTTGGGGCTTTTGGTGCCTAAAATAACCGGAGGGGTCCTTGTTGTGGCTGACAGAGAGATCAGCCAACCAAACCTTTTGGATCTTGGGGAAAGTCCCACACTGCTCGCAGTTTCAGTTAGATCTGAGTTGGAAAGTGAAGAAGTAAAAGCTTGAGATAGTTCGAGCAGCAATCCATGGTGGATTCACATGGGAGAACTGTGGAAAGGCCTGAGTTTGGCCTGCATGCCTGCCTGCTGTTCCTGAGAGGGAACTTGTGCTTTTTTTGGACTGAATCCGAATGTGGAGAGCAAATTAAGCCACTGAATTGTGACCAGGCTTTAATCTGAAGAAGACTGAAGATTTGCTGAATTCGATCAGCCTGTCAGGACTTCGAGCTACCTCTGAACTCCCAGATTGTGCAGAGATTCTGTAATTGCGACCGGAGAGCCATTTGCCTGGTACAGTGTGAATGTGCTGTGTGCTGATAGTGGGTTGTGATTTGGTTCCCCACTGTGTGTCTGAACTGTGTTTTGCTTGCTGGAGGCTGTATCCAGCTCCACGGACTGAATCCGTATCCATTTCCATTTGCCTGGGCCCTGCTACACTGGCCCAGCCAGAATACCTGCTACTCAGAGAAAGTCATAGATGAGAGACCAGCCTGGGGATCAGCCCTCTGCTCAACGCCTTGAACAGGAACGACACCTCGGTGATTCATGTGGGCCCTGCTTCTCCGGGCACTCCAGCTCAACAGCCTGCAGTCTCAATTTCATCCTGCCTGTGTCTAGTATTGGGTATCGTGAGTAAACATCAGGGTAGCTCCCTGCAACAACAGGTACATCTAAAAGTGTTGTCATCTGATTGTCTTGTTGCCTTTTCTTTCACGAACTGAGCCCTCTGGCTCCGGATTCCAAATGGTGTGTGTTGTGCATGTTGCTTTCTTCCATCACAAGGCCCCAACCAGCTGCAACGTTCCTGGCTAGCCCACTATTTTCCTACCTGGGGACCCAGAGTGTGTGACTGTGTAGGGACTCTGAACTGCATGCATAACTGTCTGATTAATATAGCTTTTAAGCAAATCAAGCTGATTACACCCCTCCCTTGTTCAAGTCCCCTGAATAAATCAGATTTAACTTTGTTTGCATTTAACATGACTGTGGTTCCAGTTTGTGCCAAAAAGTATTGTACTGTTGCTATTTCCTGTGCTTGACCTTGTTTTACAGGGGGTCCCCAGGGTCAAGCTAGAGGAACCAGCCCTGGTGGTAAGTGCAAACAGTGTGGGTAATTGCCTGGTGAATAAGGGTTATTGTGAAAGTAATTATTGCATATTGTTCAGGCCACTAGAAGGGAAAGAGGGGGGTTACAATGTCCCGGAGGCTGTGCCCAGGTTAGCTTGACCACTAACAACCCTGACCTCTGGGTGGAGGCACCCGTTTCATACCCAGGCCCTTAACCTGCTACTAGCCAAGCAGGCAGGGGTAGTGGCCCTTGGGATAGTGCCACCTGGGGTTACATATGGGTTGGCCTTATGGTGTGTGGAATTCAGCCAGCTCAAAAGCCTTTCTGTGCACAGTCCAAAAACTGTTGAGCACATTCTAAACATTTTATTGTGCACCTTCAACAGTCGGTGACTTCAGCTGTGGCATCCCTCCTTCTGACTCTCACTTTCATTCTCTCACCACTGCTCTGCTCAAGTTATCCACATTTGAGTTTCCTAGAGACACTGTGGTGGCGAGAACAGACACGATCCAAGCAGAGCTAGCAGGAAAATTGACTCGCTCAAGTCCAGCAGGCCACCCACGGAGATAGCTATCTCACCAGCCAGAGGAAATGACCTGGACAGGACAGTGATGTTGAGTCATCTGATTGTTTTGAGACAAAAAAAGTGTTTGACAGCATAGCAAATGGTGCTTAAGACCACAGGGATTTAGCATGGTCCCATGCTAAAGACCTCTACAATCTAGATAAAAAACAACACATTTACTATAAAAAATTAAGTATAATGACAGTACACAACTTCGCTCTGTGTTTCTATCTTGGGGTTGATAACAGCTTTGCTCTTGAGGTCCAAATGCTGTTATCTCAACCCTCAATAGAAATACAGGCTTGTTGTGTACAGTCGCCTATGCATTATTCCTTATAGAATGCAAATACGTCCCATCCAACTGCTGCAGTAATAATTCAGATAATTAGAATAACATCCCTCACTCTTTTGGATAACTGTGCCTGAGGAAATAAGTACAGTGCAACATGGTTTATCCTGGGGACTGCTGCCTAAACTGCTCATGAGGAGATGCTGTTAGTAACAACAACAACAACAACAAACAAGCATTTGTCAATGCCGAATGTTTACTTGCTGGCATTGGCATTAGTAGAGTAGAGGTTACAGAACTGCATAATAGGAATGGCAGTGAAGTATTGAACTGAAGCCACCCACCACCACCCTGCAGAGGTGACAGGTATTGCGGTGTGCCTTTAGGTCGTCAGGCAACTGACCATGCCATTTCACCACACCCTGCCCTGCAGACACTTACAAAGTGTCACGGTGTGCCTTAGGGTCTTTGGCCCTTATAGCACCATTTCCATCAGGAAATACGGTGAGATGGGTGTGGTATAGGAGAATGGGGTGAACTTTGGGCCGAAGGTCAAGGCATACCTCGATGCCTCTCACTGGCTGCAGGGTGTGGAATGGTATGAGCATTACAGGCAAGAATCCCAAGTCACACCCATGATGCCTGTCATTCTCTACAGGGTGGGCGTTATGGTTGAAACCCTAACACCTCAGCCATTCGTTGGTATTTTCACTCCAAATTTTCAACATGGTTTTTGTGACCCCACCTCATGAACAGTGGCAATATCAGTTTGGTGGCGAAGCTGCTTATGCACGCGACTACGGCATTTAGCACCACAGGTGCAAAACACATTCGAACAGGATGTGAAAATGACAGCTGTACTGTTCATGGGAGGTAAAAATGGCAATGTTGCAAATCTGCAGTAAAAATATTAAAAACTGGTGGCGTCATGGCGTGCATAGAAACTGTGCAGCGCACACCCATAATGTAATTAGTTTGGGGATTTTTACAGCAGATTGTCAACATAGGCATTTTGGGACCTCCGATCATGAGCGGTGTCACTGTGATTTTCTTTATCTGTCCCGAACAATGATTTCCCACAGTGACCACGCATCTCTCGCTGAAAGTGTGAAAACATATTTCGCCATGTTGTGAAAATGACAGCTGTACTGTTCATAAGGAAGTGTGGAAAAATGCCACTGGTGAAAATCTGGACTGAAAATATTACAAAGTCATGAACTTCTGAGGATGCGTGGAAACTGCGCAATGCTCACTTGTAACACAAGTCATTTTATGGACTTTTGTCACCAAATTTTCAACATAGCCATTTAAGACCTTTGCTCATGAACAGTGTAACTGATTTTCTTAATCTGTCCCAAACATTGCTTTCTTACCGACTGCACCATTGTGCGCTACATTGAGGAAACATGTTTTGGGCAAGATGTGAAAAATGACAGCTGTATTGCTCATAAGAAAGTGTAATAAAGTGGCAATGTTGAAAATCTGGAGTGAAAATATTGAAAATTCATAGCAAACCTCTGTGATATTAGCAGGAACTGTAGCATAGCCTAAGTAAAACAGTCATTTTTGGAATTTTTCACCAAATTTTCAACATAACCATTTAAGACCTCTGCTCATTAACAGTGTCACTGTAATTTTCTTAATGTGTTCCATACATCGATTTAAGCACACCGACTACGCCATTTAAGCTACATGTGAAACACATTTTGGGCAAGATCTGAAAAATGACAGCTATACTGCTCATAAGGAGGTATGATAAAATGGCAATGTTGAAAATCTGGGTGAAAATATTGAAAATTAGCTAACTTATGGCGTCGCGTGGGAACTGTGCAATGCCGCGCTCGTAAAACAGTCATTTTAAGGAATTTTTCCACCAAATTTTCAACATAGGCTTTTTGAGAGCCCACCTTATGAACAGTGGTAGTGTCGTTTTATTACTCAGTCCCAAAAGGTGATTTCATGCAGTGACTGCGAAATCACCCTTCGGGCCCGATTAACGCCATGACAGTGACAGCATTCATGAGAAGGGGTCTCAAAAACCTCATGTTGAAAATTTGGTGCAAAATTCAAAAATGGCTGAGATATGCAGCAAAGTTGAAAAACCCTATCTATCCCATTATACAGCTTACGGCATTTCCTCAGTTCGAGGTCGGCTTTGAAGAGTGCAGACATGTTCCTGGGCCACGAAGGCGTCACGCGGAGATCAGAGGTAAGTATGGAAGTATGGGGTGAGGGGTGTGGAAGCAGGTGCGCGGTGGTGGAGTGCGGATAGGGCAAAGACAGCGAGGACCGTTTTGTGTTTCAGGTTTGTTTTTAAAAAAGAACTGACGGCAGCGGAGGCGTTTGCCACTCTGGGGTGGGCTCCCAGCATGGCACAAGGGCGGCTGTTTGGGGGTATGGAGCCGATGGGGATTGGGCACCCGTCGGGTGATAACATCTGTTGCTATGCTGGGGTGGGCTCCCAGTGGCACCCTGTACTCTCTGGGGGGACGAGAGTGGAGCTGATGGGATTGGGCACCCCGTCGGCTATATGATGTGTAGCCATGTTGGGGTGGGCACCCAGCGTGGCATGTGGAACTCTGTTTGGGGTGAGGGTGCAGCACAGCCGACAGGGTTGGGCACCCTGTCGGCTATATGGTGTGTGCGTGGAAGCGAGAACGCGGCATGTGTGTGTTGAGGCGGCGCATGAGCAGGTGATATCTTATCGCTGCTCACTGAAGCATAGCTTCTTCTTTCAACTGTGCTGCCACTGCATTTTTCGACTGCTGTCATAGACAGCTCCAGCTGCCATTGGAGAACTGCGGCCGCGCCTGCAAACACACTGACTGAATTGGAAGAGGGCTGCCATACCTCCGAAAACTCGGATGATGGCACTATGTTTCTTGCACATGTGTGCAAGCAAACATAAAAATGATTCTTGGTACATCCTTGTGAGCACTGCCTTAACTACTCCAGAGAAGATAAGAAAAATAAAGATGATTTCTAAGAGTTCATCCTCAGTAGCAGTGCCTAAACTGCTCTTGAGGAAATCAGAAAAATAAAAAATAGTCTTTACTGTTTTGTCTTTGGGAATGCTGCCTTAAGTGCTCCCAAGAAAATAAGAAAATGAAAATGATTGTTAATGATTTATCCTTGGAAGCGCTGCCTGGACTGCTTCTGAGGAAATAAAAGAAAAATGATTTTCATTATTTATCCTCAGGGCGTGGTCTCAAATGCTCCCAAGGAAATAATAAGAAAACTCATTTTAGCAGTTTATCCTTGCCCAATGCAATTGACTCTTAGCTTTGATCAGCACTTCAATATAAATAAAATACACAAAATGCCCTTTGTGGAGCAGAGAATGAGTTAGTAGAGTGGCCTTTTTAACTTAAATACTTGATATGTAAGCCAATCTGAGCCAACGGAGAGGTTGTGATTTATGTAATAAGATGCTCACAGAGGAGCCAGAGACAGCAGAAGCTACTACTAATAATAAAAGGCCACATATAGAGTTGTGCTCTTGCCAGCAGAGAGGTTGTTATTTATTTATGACCTGCTTCCAAAGCAAAACATGTAGTGTAGAGGGTATGCAATTACAGGTGTAACGACCAGCTGGTGTGCTGTTTGAATCTGACAGCAATACCAGGTGGGCTGGGTTCGGGGAGGAATAAGTCACTCGGCACAAAGGCTAGGTTTGACTACTCTGCACAGGGGCACCCAAGTAACTCCGAACACAGGAAGCAATAACTGTAATGTCCAATACCAGAAGTGGGATTCTAAAGTGTGGCTTTATTCACATCCAAACCAAATAAACAAAGCATAGATGGACCCCAACGGGGCTACACTCCTGGTAATGCAGATTAAAAGAACCAAGAACACTTCCTCAACATTTTTAGCCCTCAGGCTCTGAACCCACCGGGCACACAGCCCGGACTTGCCCGCTGCTTTGGGTACACAGCCTGAACTTGTACACTGTTCTGGGATTTCCCAGGCTCAGCTCCCTTGCCAGCCACTCGGACACCTTCCATATGTCATGGATACATTTTCTGGTGGCTCCCTAAACCACCTAGGAGCACCTCAGCTCTATCAGAGAATTCTCCTTTTAATCCCACGACTGGGTACTTTCCTCAGGCACTGGCCAAGTACCTGAGAGAAAGTAAAAGGTGCCTCAGAGCAAATCCGTAGAGGTGAATTTGGTTACTACTGATGGGGTCTCCCACCTCTTGCTCTCACAATTCATACCCAGCCATTTCTCTGGACAGTAAACACCTCATACTGTAAAGCTTGGCAATGTTGATTATTGCTAAATGTATGTCACATTCCCTCTACTTGTCTTGATTTCCCTTTGTGCTGGACTTGAACATACTTTTAAATGGCATAGCCCATTGCTCTAGGCCCCTCACTGATTAAGCAGTCCAATCCCCACTTTACAACTATACTTGGCTGTCTTTTCCTGATGCCACAGTAACAGTCACTTTAGTTCCTTCTGTTAAGGTGAAAAAACACTTGGCCTTCTTTCAGAGCGAACTCACCCTTTGGTTGCGGGTGCCCCACAGGCGATTCCTCCACAGGAATTTCTCTCTCAGAGCTTTTGGTGCCGCAGCACAACTTGAATAGAGCAGCTTCTTCCCTTAGCCAGAACCAGGACGGTTTGCCCCTAAAAACAGGCAAACCTTTCCCCCATCCCTCAGGGATGGGGCACTGAACCAGTAACAGCGGTCTCCACCACTTCAACTACCAGTTTCTGAGTTTCTCTTACGGTGGAAACACACACCTTCCTAATCAGTAGCTCTAAAACAGAGCTAAAAGCTCTGAGACCTGCACACAGACAGCTGCTACTGTCTCTCACCAAGACTGCACACAGACTGAATTCAAAATCCCCAACGTTCTATGCTAACCTCCAACTGCGACACTCCAGTGTGGCTATGCAGCAGCTGTGAAAGTTCTATGGTGATGTCATCCCTCAGTCTCAGCTGAGACTGAGAACAGAGTGAACAGTGTGAAATCCATTTAACTGGAGTCTCACAAGCTGCCTTCCCTGCCTACCACTAGGTCTTACTGGGATTCTACTAACCCGGGTAACAGGGGTTACAGGGGATATGAGACAAGCAAAAAGAAGTGACAGATGGGTTTCTGATGAACAAATATTGGGCTGTATTCATGAACACAACCACTTACGTTGGAATGGAATGGAATGGAATCGCAGACCCCATGACATTCATCAACAGCCCCATTAGTGGACACAGTGATGCACTAGGGTGCACATGGAGGTGTGGCTCAATGTATGGGAGGGACCGTGAGAAGCAGACATGCTTCTTGACCCTGCCATATAAGGTGAACCACACCACAATGAACACAAGGTTATCTGATGTGCATACACGAAGTGCATGCGGAGTTGCAGACATAGAAACATGGCGCGGAACACACAAAGTGGCAGCTAGGAAGGCAGCTTGAGTATGGTACCCTGGCCCCAGGGCAGGATGGCAGACATGCTCTAGCCACTAAGGACAATGGCTAAAGCCCCACATGCAGTGCCAGATGCAGAAGGGGAGGCATGCAGGGGCAGTCTCATGCCAGGTTCTCCAACTTTAGCTCCCAGCAGGTGACCATGCTGGCTACCAAGATCCAAAACCACTACAGCACCCTGTATGGCTCCAGTATACTGAGGGAGCCCACAGAGGATAAGACACAGACTTGATTTGACATGCAGGCCACTGTCAACACATGTGGACCTGAACTGCAGACCCTGACTGCCATCAAGCAAAAATGGAATGACCTATGGGTCACCACCAAATGGAAGATGGTGGTGGCATGTAGGTCCATCCACCAGAATGGGGGTGGGATACTGCCATCATGCCCTGCAATGGACCTTACACCCAGTAAGGCCTTCGTGGCAGAAACCCTGACACAGATGATACTTGATGGGGTGGATGACAGAATGGACACCTTAACAGGAGAGTTTCTTCTCTCTGGAGTGTCTACAGATTGAAACCCCACTACAGTCACCTTCCATGGACAGCACACAGCGTGGACCACAGGAAGTAAGTGCCAACCATGCAGACTGCAATGCAGCAATGATTATGCCCCCAAATGGTCATGCCAGACATGTAACCACACTCTCTTCTCCACTGGCTCACTACAGCATGTGGTACCACAGAAGTTGGAGCATGGCATGCCGGTGAGGAAGGCCAGGAGTGCCCAGCCAATGGACCAAGACACACCAGGACAGCACAGTGCCCCTACACCTGGACATACCCCAGCCCAAACATCAGGTGGTGTCAATGGACACAGTCATGTCACCCAGTACCCCACAGAAGCACAGACTGGGCAGAGCCAACCACAGTGTGACCTCACCAGCACCACACCACCACTACGGAACCTGAGAGCACTGCTAACCAGGCAGGGATAGGAGTACACATGTCCACTGCCACAACAATATGGAAATGACTAATACTGATGGCCACATGCCTGTGGTCACACACACAGACTCCATTGAGTGACAGCCCACAGTGGACCAGCTTACTATTACTACTCTGAACAACACCAGCTGGAGATAGAGACGTTTCTTACATAGAAACTGATGGCAGAAAAGGGCCACTTGGCCCATCTAGTCTGCCCATTTTGTGATTGCTTATGCTGCAGATCTTGCTTGATCTTCGGATGTGTCTTTTCCACCCCCTTCCTCTTGCCATGAGGAGAACATCTAGCAGGTGGGACACTCCACTGTGGAGATACAGGATGTCCAGAGTGAGGATAAGGGATATCTTTGAATGGCAGGCCACGTAGAAGGCCATGCCTGCATGGCTGCCCTGTGCAGAGCCCTGTACACATGCCTATGTGCACACACAGACCTTGCTATCAAAGGATGGGGTAGCACCAGTGAGGTAGGCCACAGGCCAGGGGCAGCGCAGGGCACAGCCTGCGCAGCCTGGCACATGGGGCAGTGGGGTATGGAGCTGGACAAGGCACCTCATCATCCTGCAGCGGCAGAGCACAGTAGTCCCCCTGGGACCGCACTGCACTGGACACATCTGCACATCACTGGGCACACCACAGAAAATAGACCACTCTGTTACAAGGTACACATCATTGTGGCACTCTCCCAGGGTAGTCTATCACCCAGCCAATCTCCACACAGAACTTCTACTCACCTCCCCCAATGGGCAAATCACCCACTAAAAGCATCCAACACCAACAGATGCCTTGTGTGTCTGCTGGACAGTCCATGATCCAGCTGCTGAGCCCCTGCTGCCTCTACATCTCAAGCTCTCCACCATCCCCATCCACTCGACCATCATCTAGTAAGTCCTCAGGTAAGGGTATGCAGCATTGTACAACCAGATTGTGTAGCATGGCACATGCAACAAACACCTGACACACCTTCTCAGATGCCAACATCATGGTGCCACCCATTCAATCCAGGCAGCAGAAATGCATCTTCAGGAGGCTGAATGTTTGCTTCACCACTGCGCAGTCTTACGGTACACATCATTGTATCTCTCTTCAGCCTCTGTGGATGGTGGCAGGAAGGGTGTCAGTAATATAATCTCAGTGGGCAGACACTGTCACCTGTGGGGTGAAGCAGAACACAGTCAGGTACTGTACACACAGGTGAAGGAGGGCACCTGTCAGTTGTCACATGCACTCACTAAGCAGCCAACCTGCCTGACCCCCATGGGCCTCCAGCAACCTGAGCTGTGACTGGTCGAATATGAAAGCATCATGGCAGGATCTTGAGTACCATAAGCTCATTGGTGATGACACCATCAGCATCACAGGTCACCTGCACGTTGATGCCATGGAAGCCTTTCCTATTATGATATGCCTCCTTATTCTTTGCTGGAAAGAGTAGTGCCACGTGTGTATAGTTGATTGTCCCGAGCACATTCAAGAACCCATACAGAGCATGGAACCCCACCTTAGTAGCTCACATGGCCGGCTTCATGGCTGAGAAGGATATGTAGGTGGGCACGTAGCAGACAAGGGCATTGGTCACCTGGTGCATTGCATGGACACCATGGCCCGACTGACAATTATCATGTCACCCGCCACCCTCTAGAAAGAATCAGTGGCATAGCATGTCAGGGAACACAGTAGCTTCTGCTCAGTGTTCATTGCACAAGACTGTTCTGTGGTGTGTGCACAATGTGCAGGCCAGTTCAGGCACACATGTCCTGAATGGCAGCATGGTTCAGGTGGAACCCCAGATGCACTACATATGGGCTGGAGTGACTGATTGCAGGCAAGGCAGTTACACCTATAGGCCTAAAGTGGTGGCCATGGTCCTGCTCCTGCTGAAGCGCATCCTCCAGCAGGAGTACACCTTTCAATCTGAAGGGCATATCCTGCACATTACCTTTGGCATCGCACAGGTAGTGGTTTGTGGGTTATCTGAAAATCATGCTTGCAGTATATCCCCCGTTTATGTATCCATGGGATGCATACAAGGGATATGGGTGTCCTGCCAACAGTGCCCATGACCAGGCATGTTTCCCTGGCAAGGAACAATTGCATGCACATCCTTAAGGACATTGCCATCTGTGTGGGCCATAAGCAGGGAGCTGTGATGGTAGAGGGAGCTTGGAGAGGCAATACGGGTGGAGTGGTGGGTGGTGACTCTGTACTCCACTGTCTGTCTAGGTCCTAAGTACCTGACCTGCCCTGGTAGACTATGGAGGGCCAAGATGATGTCCTACCAGGACAATATGGGATGACTGTGAACCATCACATGGCTGTCACAGGTGCACTGGGCTGGGGAGGGTTGGGTTTCAGCTATGTGCAGTACAGGGATGCTGATATGCCACTTTACTACCCCTATACAGGGCCATCCTGGCAAGCCAATGAGACTGACACTGCAGCTGGAGGAGAGGCATTGGGGCAGAGCAATTGTGGTGGCAGCCAGAAGGACCCGGTTGCAGATGTGGCTGCCAGAGGGCCTATGGAAGGAGGGTCATATGTACAGAGACAACTACCTGATCCTGTAGTGGATCGCAGAGCCATTCCAGTTAAGTGGGTCTGTGCTTGCTTCAGGATAGTATGGCCCCAGACAGGGCTGTCATGCCACAAATGGGGGGCATACTGTACCAGTGGAAAGACCTGTTGCTCCACAGATAGCCCATAGCACCATTTCTGGGTCATTGCATGGGTTGTTACATAGGGACTACCCGACAGTCCCCCAGCAACTATGGGCATGGTGGCCCATGCTCTGGTGCCAGCACTGTGTCCCACTGTTCTTATAGGGTGATATTGCATGATGGGTGTTGCATGCCAGGGTGTGGATATGACATGGTGTCCCCCTGCCTCTGTCATTTTAGGCTTTAAGACGACCCCTACGCATGCTCTACTTGAGGACAATTGACCTGTTTGGTCCAGACGTTGTGACACCACCATCCTCAGGCCCGTCCCAAGGAAGCAGTGAGGAGTTGGATGATGTCGAGCTCCACGGGGTTGATATGGTGTAACCCACTCTACCAGGCTGTGACTGAGTATGGAGCATGTTGACATTGTTGCTTTGTTGCAGGGGGCAGCTGCCTGTTGAACTGGTGCTCTGTGGACTACAAAGATGTGCTGGACCTAGTGGGTGTCATGTAGTAACACTCCATATAACATGTCCAACTGAGGGTTGGTGGGACATCCAGTGGTAGCAGGCTGCATGCCACTGGGAATGGTGCTGGGTGGGGGCCCTCCCTCAGCCATAGGGGTCCTCCCTCAGCCATAGGGGTCCTCCTAAGGGTGCCTGCATATAGCAGTACTAGTACCTTGTTGCTGTAGCAGGCATTGTAGGTTGTGTTGCCGATTGCACCTGTGTGTTCACACCTGTGTGGTGACTCATTGTGGGTTGTGCCATAAACAAATGGCTTGCACCACATTATGCTGCGTCTGTATGGTCTGTGGAGGTTCATTACATAGGTGCCTATGCCTCTGGAACATCACCACTATGCCCAGTGGGCAACCTTGGCAATAGTGTGCAGGAGGCATGGCCTCAGGTGGAAGGGGTACGGGGAGTGGGACCCTATGGCCTATGCCTTTGCTAGAGGTGGGAGGCCGGTCCTGTGTTGTGTTCTTGTGTTTACAGCACCGGTCTGGTCTGGTGTAAGTGTTCTGCTGGCTGTGCATGTCCCTTTTCATTGTAAGCTTCATTATACATGTGTGATTCACCATACATGCATGACGTATCCAGCTGGCCCACCCCCATGCACATCTGTGTGGCCTTGTGCTGTGGTCTGCATAAAGCATGCTTATGTCTGCTGCATACTGTAGCTGAGCATGTCATTCAAGTGGCACATATGCATGCTTCATGCATGAGGGTTCCCATAGGTAGATACTCTGTGCATAGCCAGCTACACCAGTTGCTGAACAGAGATCATTGTTTGCTTCGTGTTTGATATGTCGCCCCCACATATTGTTCCCAGTGGGAAACTGCCACCGTCAGCTCTGGGTTCAGGGTCAGCTCTGGGTTCAGTTTGGCTGTGTCTTTTCCTATGGCTAGAAATATATTTGTAGTTTATTTCACCTTTTAGATGGAATTTTATTATCTTTTTAAAATAAACTTTCCTTATGCAACAAGAGAAATTTATGCTAATCTTTATCAAAAAATAATGATGACATTTAACTTTATCTAGGTATGTCTACATTTCCATGTCTATGTTTCAATGTATTGTCTTGCTAAGGATCAAACAACAGAGTACATGCTAATGAAATAGATTTTTTACAGTAATCAATATGATGTGTTTCACTGAGTGTACGCAACTTAGCGAGGAGGTATGGCTGTACACCATTGGTGATAGTCTGAAGGTAGTTGAATGAATGTGTTGTTTGACTGTTAGACATAGATACCTTGGGTATTCACACTCTCCATCCCATGAGTGACTACCACCCTGTTAGGGTACCATGAAGACAAAGGAACCCTCTTGAGTAGGGTTCCATCCCTAGAGGTACCACATGAACATAATTCCTTTATAGTAAACACTTAGTGAGAGAGTTATGCTTGTGCAACACTGTTGCTTTTCTCATGGTAGTTAAATGAATATAATAACTGGTTATAGATTTTCCCATAGGAAACGGGTTGTAATTCAGCGTTATAACGGGTTGGTTATAATGACATTCATGTGCCAGTTTCCCTACTTCCTTGTCTTCATAAACCTCCCTTTTCTCGCCAGTCCATCATGAGGCCTCAGTGCTGCAGTACTACCAGACAGAAGCTGTCGGTGGTAAGTTTTTATTTTGAATAAAAAAGATTTCTCGTCACAGCAAACTGTCATCCAAGTTAAAACGAAAACAAAACTAAACATTGTTACCATTTACGGCAGCTATCTACTGCGGGTTTCTAACAGTCCATAGCTCAGCTCGATAAACAGATACATTTATTTTGTGTAATTGCTGTGGTGAAAAAGCGATCCCAACAATTATACAAAATAAAAGATGGGTAGTTAGTTAAAACTCAGATTTTATACACCCCTCAGGGTGGGATGCCTTCCATAAACCCCTCGAGCTTCGCTCTCGGGGTTTATGTGGCATCCCACCCGTCGGGGGTGTATAAAATCCTCACTATAACTAGCTACCCATCCATTATTCTCTATGTATTGCTTGACTATTATAAGTGGATACTTTGGCCTTTCACACTCTCTGTCCCATGAAGGACTACCACCTTGCTGGGGTACCATGAAGGCAAAGGAACCCTCTTGAGGGGGTTTCAATCTATAGAGATGCCATGGGAACATGATTCTTTTGGCTAAACATACCTTAGGAAGGAGTCCAAAAGTGCTGCTTAGCAGGTGGTGAACACAGAGGGCCTGATTCTAAGATGGGTTATGCATGTCGCAAGGCGACTTGCACCAAACCCTATGGTGCAAATTGCACCTTGCGACATGCATTATGCCCAACACAATTCCAAGAGGCGGCCTGTGACATGGCGCAGACCGTCTACACCAAATGGGGGTTACACCACCCACTACACCTGCAACCCTCTTCGACATGGTGTAAGGGGAATTCCATCATTCATTACACTGGTATTCCAAGAGGGCAGCTGGCGGAATCACAAATCGCGATTCCAAGTGGTACCCAGTAGACCAAGGCATAAGTTCAGTTAGACCAGCTGCTAGCTAGTCTAACCGTACCTGAGTCCACCAGGAATGCACCACCGAGCCTGCTGCCCCTCCGGCCAACCACCCCATGTCCCCCATGGGTACCCACCACACCCCCCGTGGCAGGGCATCCCACTGTGGGCCACTGGCACACCCTCACCCTCATCTCTGTGCAGTTCCCCCACAGGGCAGTTCCAGTCCCCCCACATGCCAGGTGCCCCAGGGTGGTCCTGTGGCCCCCCAGCCCCTCCCCAGCCCCATGTGGCAGTGCCATGGTGTTGGGGTACAGGGCTCTGGGGTGCCATGCCTTGCGCTGCTTGCACCCTGTGAAATGTAGCTTGCAGCACCCGTGTTGGGTGTGCCCTTCCTGTGGCTGCCGCGAAGTCACAGGTTGTAGAGTGCGGAGACCCTCGTGTTCTGGAATAGGCGTAGGGTCCCCAGCATAGTAGCGAATGTTGCAGCTGCGCACACCTGCAGCGACATTCATCTTAGAATCAGGCCCCAAGAGTGAGTGGAGTACTGACTGACAGCAACTAGTAATGACTGATAGACAGAGACAGACTTGACCTTCATAAGGAGAGAGAGGAATGGCAGGATTGAAGGATAAAGAGCCACCATCCAACCCCAACTCTCAGTGGAAACCACTACTACAGTAAATGCTACACTTAAATATGTATACTTTATTATGGCACTCAATATATGGAAAAATAACCTGTGGAGGAAATCTCTGCAGATCCATGGGCTCGGCTGCCATCTCTCTCCTGCAGTATAGGAACTTATTACTGTGACAGCTCAGAATGCTAATATGGAGATTGAAATTTAGGGGATGTTTGGAGGGATAACTTTTTCTCTATCTGTCTCTCTAATGGGATAATGCTGTGGGGTGCTGCAAGTCGATCTCTGCGGCTAAAGGAAGTACCCCATAATGAAGGCCCACCCTTCAAAGCGTAGAATGAGGAGAGCAGCAACTGCTGAAAGGCTATCACTCAGCCTCGAGACCATGAGAAGGCCTATCTTTGAATGGAAATTTAGGAAAGGGATATGGAATGACACTAGGTGGACTTCAGGCAGATGCAGGAAAAATAGCTTTCAGAGGTTCTGCTGACGTGGTCCGCACAGCTAAAGGAACTCCTGTGGGCACAGGACTCCACCCTGAAGTCTTAAATGCTACATCTTGAGGTGCCACTGACTGAAATACAAGCTTCTCTCAGTGTTGAACCTTACTATCCAATAAGACTACTGGGAGGTGCTGAGGAGACAAGCGGCCTACAGAGAAGGATCCCTGCTAGAGACAAGGGACTCACCATCAAGATGTGAGCTACAAGGGGAGCAAAAACTGTCCACCCACAGGGCAAAACCTGAGGGTATAATTCAAACTGGATAATAACTGCTGAATGGAATGACTGATTTTTTTTTTTTATTAATATTTTATAAGATTTTACAATTTACACAGCAATGCACAAGAATAAAATGAAAATACCATCAATGATAACCTAGACGGAGTGGGTACCACTCCTTAGAACATTATCAAATCTACCAATCAGCAATCACCCATAAGAAGGCAGAGTTCCTGTTCGGGGAGACTGCTGCCACTCAGAATCGACCGGCTCAGCTCTTTCGAACTGTGGACGGGTTGTGCAACCCAACCTGTCTGCAGGTTCGAAGAGCCTTTTCACAAATTGAGTGTGATGATCTTGCTCGCTTCTTTGCAGATAAGGTGGCCAGCATCAGGGCTGATATCCTGCCAGCTCACTGTATGGGAGTTGATGATGGTCAGTGCCCGGTCACTTCTTGGTTTGTCTGGAGTTCTTTCGACTGGCTGTAAATTGTGGATATCATGCGGAGTGCCGAGGGTATGCACCCAATGTGCTGTAGTTTGGATCCGGGCCCAACTCCCCTGATAATGGGGTGTTCTGACATCATTGGCCTTGTCCTTGCGAAGATAGTTTGGTGCTCCTTGGAGTCAGGTGAGTTTCCTAGCTCTGTGAAGGAGGTGGTGATGACACCACTCCTGAAGAAAACAACTCTGGATCCAAGCTGCTTTGCCACCTACAGAACAATTTCAAACCTTCCCTTTGTAGGGAAGGTAATTGAGAAAGCTGTGGTGCTACAACTGGAGAACCACCGTACCATCCATGATATCCATGAACTTCTCCAGTCTGGTTTTCGTAAGAGGCATAGTATTGAGACCACTCTGGTTCGGTGCTCAATGGTCTTCTGATGGCGAGGGATCAGCGCCACTCCATCTTGGTGCTTCTTGATCTCTCCTCAGCCTTTGACACGTGGACCATGGGGTGCTTCTTGGGCACCTGAGGTTCATCTGTGGCCTGTCTGGTAGAGTTCTCAGATGGTTTCAATCTTTCCTCACTGGCAGATCTCAGAGGGTGGTGTCAGGGAATTTTTCTTCTGGCCCATTCTCTGTGCCATGTGGAGTCCCTCAGCAGTTGGTGTTGTCCCTCATGTTGTTTGCGGTGTATATGCTGCCCCTCAGAGACATTGTAAGATGGTATGGGCTGAGGTTTCACTGCTATGCTGATGATACTCGGCTCTACCTGTCTTTTGCACCTGACCAGGATAATGCATGTTCGGTCTTTAATAACTGCCTTACAGAAATCCAGGACTGGATGAAATCGAGCTGGTTGAAATTGAACTCTGGAAAGATTGAGGTGATGGTGGTGGATCCGGATCACCGGACAGTGGGGTCAGTGGCTGGACAACCCTCTGGACTTTGTTTCGGAGGTGTCCAGTGGCCTTCCTCTGAACGGGTGCAAAACCTGGGAGTGGTCTTTGACGACGGGCTGACACTGTGTTCACAGGTGTTATATAGGCATTGATGATGCATGTCATTGAGGGTGGCCTCAGCTAGACAAATGTTTTCAAGCAATCCTGATGTTTACAGCATCTATGTTCCATGGGTGTGGATCAATGGAGGAGATTCTCTGGAAGATCTACTGTTAATGGCAGGTATCTGCACTTTCAACGTGCATTACATATTTGCTTCTTCAACAGATGGATCTCTACAGTCCAATTTTACTCTAATGTAATCATGGGGACTATGTTTTTACCAATCAACTTAACAGTATGACATGAAATTGCTTTATAGCCATTATTCAAATGCCCTATCTATCAGGGTTATGCCCAACTCAGTTCTGATTCTATTAGACAAAATGAAAAGGTATCCTATGATAATAGTGACTGAATATGGGCGACTGTTAAAAGGACTCCATATTTGGCGCTATTATCATGGGCGACCCTGCAAAGGGTAGTGACCCTACATGCAGGTGAGTGTAGGAAAGGCTACCAGAGGAGGGATAGGGAAGGGTTTCGGGAGTGATGTACCTGCTGCAGCCAAGCTAGCCATTTGGCATGGTTGTGTGGGCAGCTAGCTCTGGCTCAGCAGGTACTGGGTTCGGGGCTGGGACTAGGAGGGTAGGAATTTTTGCCGCTGCCTGCGGCTACGGGACTTAGTTTTTTTTTAAATGCGGACTGTGCTCCTTCCCGACATGCACCTCCCGGAGTTAAGAATCTAAAATCTAAGGGGTGCAGGGGCAAAGGGAGGGGCCATGGAGTGCAACCCCCACAAAACAAATTTTTGCTGGATGTTGGGTGGCAGCAAGTGTATATTGACGATTTGCTTTTCAGTGATACACACTTGCCATAATAGCGGTCGCCGTTTCACATTCGCTATTATGACATAGAACAGTGAAAAAGCACCACAGCTCTACTGACTGAGCTGGCAGTCCTCTCCTAAAAGTATTCAAAATGGACAACTTACAGTACTTAGAATACTACGACGCAATTTCAAACACTCTTGATGGCAAAGAGATTGATGACTGTATTAGATGGGTCTCAAGTGTATATGTTGAGCTATACTGTGTGTTATTTGATTCAGGCAATGACTGGTTAAGGAAGAAATGACTGCTGTGACTCCTGGCGATATGTCAGTCACTCACAGACAAACAAGTGTCCCAGATATATTTATGATAAAAATCTCTCCCTCATCCAACTGCAATGATCTCCCCAGAACAACACAGATCCTGATACATTTATAAATGTAACACTGTATCTCTCCCTCATCCTACTACAAAATTCCTTCCCAGAACACCACAGATCCTCCCTGATTTTTATGAATAAAACACTCTTTCCTTTTCTTGTCTTTGTATATACTGTAAATGTTTATCCACCTACGTCCTGGCGAGGCAGCTGCATCAGCCTGGTCCGCAGCCTCCCAGGCCAGCTCTCCACCTCTCCCAGCAAGTGCTTGGTTTCAAGTCTCCCACGAGTTCCCTCTGTGGCAGGGCTGAGGAGAGAGGCCGCCCCCAGTACATCAAGTCCAAGGTGGACCAGGTCACTCAGAGTGGCGCACAGGGGCGGAGATGGCTGGGCTGGGCCTCATGAAGCCCCCAGACATCGATTTTCCACTTATCTGTCCCAGCTCTTCAGTGGAGCATAGGACTCGTGCATGGAGGCGCACCCATCCTACATTCACCACAGTTCCCTCCCATACTTTGTCTCCCTGACCTGCTCTACCTGCAGGCCTCTACTTGGTTGCAACTGAGGCTGGGACAGTAAGCCACCCCTCCCCATGAGAGGAGAGCAGTTCCCTCGGATGTTCAGTCCTCTCCCTGCCCAGCTGAACCCCGACAACCTGAGTCTATTGCCAAATCTGGGTCACTGGTGTGGCAGGAGGTAAGGTACTTTACTGCGTGCCTCAGCCCTCCGTACAAGTGGGCCAGCTTGAACTCCTCTGTTTTCTTATTACAGTAATTTCTTCAAAACACTATGACCCTAATATATTTATCAATATTTTACCTCAACTCACTGCACCAGTAGCACCACACACACCAATATTTTACAATAAAAGCATCACCCACCACTGCAACAGTCCATCAGCAAAGACATGAGCCCAACTATAATTACAATAAAACAGCCTCCTTATACCCCTGCAGCAATCCATCCCAAAGGGAAAAGAAACCCAAGAACCCCAATATAATTATAATTAAACATCTCTGCCTTATCTTACTACAGCATTTCCTCCCAGCACCAGTATATCATTATTAGAAATGCTTTTCCTCATCCAGTGGCAGCAATCTTTACCAGCACAGTCACGACCCCTACATAATTACAAGAAAAAAATTCCCTCCCTTATCTTGCTGCAGCAATCTGTCCCAGCCCAGTTATGGACCCCATTGTGAGTATATGCTACAAATGGGGGTTCCTAAAAAGTCTTCCTTGAGCTTGCCTAAATGCTCACTGCCAGGCTGGTGTTCTGCATTTTAGCGTCAGTGGCTCAGTAGGTAGCACACTTGCCTCTGAGGCAGGGAGATCAGAGGACTGTGGGTTCAGTTCCCACATCTGGCACTTGGTTAATATCCAGTACTGACACTGTAGTGCAGCATGAGAGGGTGCTGCACTTCTGAGGTGTCGCTCTTTCAGATGAGACATTAAACTGAGGTCCCATCTGCCTGGATTGGTGGTAGTTCAGGTGGATGTTAAAGATCCCATGGCACTTATCGAAAAGAGTAGGGAAATTTCCCCGGTGTCCTGGCCAAATTTCCCTCATTCACTAATAATACCACCAACAGTTTAATCTGGTTCAAGGTTGGTTGGCATTCATCTGTATCCCCTTCCCCCGGGTCATGCTTGAAAATAGGCAGGATTTATCTAGTGCACTTACCCGGTCAACAATCAATAAATAAATAAATAAATAGCAGTTTAAATGTATTGCCAGAGAGTGCCTGTATAGCCTCTGTGTACTGTCTCTTTAAGACATGTGGAAAAATGCTAAGTGCACTATGTACCTATCTCAATACCTGTTTAGCCTGTGATACCTGCTGTTCTCCATGTCCAACGTTTGATACCTACTCCCCAAAATGTATCAGCTTATCTACTGTACCCTAATGTCTATGTATGTACTCACTGTAACTAAATATGTATTCATTACAAATTACTGTATTTTATACCTATGTATGTATTGATTGTAACTAATCCCGGGTCGCCCCTGAAAAAGGGATCTCTGGTCTCAGTGGGTTTACCCGGTTACCAAAATCTAAATAAATAAATAAATAATTAAGAGCTGCCTGGATTGCAGTCATAATTAATCTGAGAGGGAGCTCTGTTAGAAGATGTACTTGTTTGCTGATCATTTGTTAGAGTAGTAATAATATTACAGTTTGTTCTAACCTGCCTTCTTTGCAGCATGGACCGTTCTGTTTGTTTCCATCATCTTGGTCCTGGACTGCAGAATGGGCCAATCAGTACATTTGGGACTCTAAAATGGAGCCTGCCTACAGGGGCTTGGTGGGGCCAAAACTTGTAGGAATTGTAGTTTTGGGCTTTTGGTGCCTAAAATAACGGGGAGGGGGAATCCTTGTTGTGACTGACAGACAGATCAGCCAACCGAACCTTTTGGATCTTGGGGAAAGTCCCACACTGCTTGCAGTTTCAGTTAGATCTGAGTTGGGAAGTGAAGAAGTAAAAGCTTGAGATAGTTCGAGCAGCAATCCATGGTGGACTCGCACGGGAGAACTGTGGAAAGGCCTGAGTTTGGCCTGCATGCCTGCCTGTTGTTGCTGAGAGGGAACTTGTGCTTTTTCCGGACTGAATCCGAATGTGGAGAGCAAATTAAGCCAGTGAATTATGACCAGGCTTTAATCTGAAGAAGATTGAAGATTTGCTGAATTCAATCAGCCTGTCAGGACTTCCAGCTACCTCTGAACTCCCAGATTGTGCAGAGATTCTGTAATTGCGACCGGAGAGCCATTTGCCTGGTACAGTGTGAATGTGCTGTGTGCTGATAGTGGGTTGTGATTTGGTTCCCCACTGTGTGTCTGAACTGTGTTTTGCTTGCTGAAGGCTGTATCCAGCTCCACGGACTGAATCCATATCCATTTCCATTTGCCTGGGCCCTGCTACACTGTCCCAGCCAGAATACCTGCTACTCAGAGAAAGTCATAGATGAGAGACCAGCCTGGGGATCAGCCCCCTGCTCAACGCCTTGAAGAGGAATGACACCTCGGTGATTCATATGGGCCCTGCTTCTCCGGGCACTCCAGCTCAACAGCCTGCAGTCTCAATTTCATCCTGCCTGTGTCTAGTATTGGGTATCGTGAGTAAACATCAGGGTAGCTCCCTGCAATAACAGGTACATCTAAAAGTGTTGTCATCTGATTGTCTTGTTGCCTTTTCTTTCATGAACTGAGCCCTCCGGCTCTGGATTCCAAATAGTGTGCGTTGTGCATGTTGCTTTCTTCCATCACAAGGCCCCAACCAGCTGCAACGTTTCTGGCTAACCCAGTGTTTTCCTACCTGGGGACCCAGAGTGTGTGACTGTGTAGGGACTCTGAACTGCATCCATAACTGTCTGATTAATATAGCTTTTAAGCAAATCAAGCTGATTATGCCCTTCCCTTGTTCAAGTCCCCTGAATAAATCAGATTTAGCTTTGTTTGCATTTAACCTGACTGTGGTTCCAGTTTGTGCCAAAAAATATTGTACTGTTGTTATTTGCTGTGCTTAAAATTGTTTTACAGGGGGTCCCCAGGGTCAAGCTAGAAAAACCAGCCCTGGTGGTAAGTGCAAACAGTGTGGGTAATTGCCTGGTGAATAAGGGTTATTGTAAGTAATTGTTGTATATTGTTCAGGCCACTAGAAGGAAAGAGGGGGTTACAATGTCCTGGAGGGCTGTGCCCAGGTTAGCTTGACCACTAACAATCCTGACCTCTCGGGTGGAGGCACCCGTTTCATTACCAGGCCCTTAACCTGCTACTAGCCAAGCAGGCAGGGGTAGTGGCCCTTGGGATAGTGCCACCTAGGGGTTACATATGGGTTGGCCTTATGGTGTGTGGAATTCAGCCAGCTCAAAAGCCTTGCTGTGCACAGTCCAAAAACTGTTGTGCACATTCTAAACATTATTTTGTGCACCTTCAACAGTCGGTGCTTCAGCTGTGGCATCCCTCCTTCTGACTCCCACTTTCATTCTCTCACCACTGCTCTGCTCACGTTATCCACATTTGAGTTTCCTAGAAACACTGTGGTGGCGAGAACAGACATGATCCAAGCAGAGCTAGCAGGAATATTAACTCGCTCGGGTCCAGCAGGCCACCCACTGAGATAGCTATCTCACCAGCCAGAGGAAATGACCTGGACAGGACAGTGATGGTGAGTCATCTGATTGTTTTAAGACAAAAAAATTGTTTGACAGCATAGCAAATGGTGCTCAAGACCACAGGGATTTAGCATGGTCCCATGCTAAAGACCTCTACAATCTAGATAAAAAAACCAACACATTTACTATAAAAAATTAAGTATAGCTGACAGTACACAACTCACTCTGTGTTTCTATCTTGGGGTTGATAACAGCTTTGCTCTTGAGGTCCAAATGCTGTTATCTCAACCCTCAATAGAAATACAGGCTTGTTGTGTACAGTCGCCTATACATTATTCCTTATAGAATGCAAATTCCTCCCATCCAACTGCTGCAGTAATAATTCAGATAATTAGAATAACATCCCTCACTCTTTTGGATAACTGTGCTTGAGGAAATAAGTGCAATGCAACATGGTTTATCCTGGGGACTGCTGCCTAAACTGCTCATGAGGAGATACTGTTAGTAACAACAACAACAACAAGAAAAAAATGATTTATTGGTGCATCCTTGTGAGCACTGCCTTAACTATTCCAGAGAAGATAAGAAAAATAAAGATGATTTCTAAGAGTTCATCCTCAGTAGCAGTGCCTAAACTGCTCCTGAGGAAATCAGAAAAATAAAAATAGTCTTTACTGTTTTGTCTTTGGAAATGCTGCCTTAAGTGCTCCCAAGGAAATAAGAAAATGGAAATTATTGTTAATGGTTTATCCTTGGAAGCGCTGCCTGGACTGCTTCTGAGGAAATAAAAAAAAAAATGGTTTTCATGGTTTATCCTCAGGAGCGTGGTCTCAAATGCTCCCAAGGAAATAATAATAAGAAAACTCATTTTTAGTGGTTTATCCTTGCCCAATGCAATTGACTCTTAGTTTTGATCACCACTTCAATATAAATAAAATACACAAAATGCCCTTTTCGGAGCAGAGAATGAGTTAGTAGAGTGGCTTTTTTAACTTAAATACTAGATATGTAAGCCACTCTGAGCCAACAGAGAGCTTGTGATTTATGTAATAAGATGTTCACGGAGGAGCCAGAGACAACAAAAGCTACTACTACTTATAATAAAAGGCCACATATAGAGTTGTGCTCTTGCCAGCAGAGAGATTGTTATTTATTTATGACCTGCTTCCAAAGCAAAAAGTGTAGTGTAGAGGGTATGCAATTACAGGGATATGAGACAAGCAAAAAAGAAGTGACAGATGGGTTTCTGATGAAAAACTATTGGGCTGTATTCATGAACACAACCACTTACGTTGGAGTGGAATGGAGATGTGCAGACCACATGACATTCACCAACAACCCTATGCGTGGACACAGTGATGCACTAGGGTGCACATGGGGGTGTGGCTCAGGGTATGGGAGGGACCACGGGAGGCAGACATGCCTCTTGACCCTGCCCATATAAGGGGAACCACACCATAACAGACACAAGGTTATCTGATGTGCATACACAGAAGTGCATGCGGAGTTGCAGACATAGAAACATGGGCGCGGAACACACAGAGTGGCAGCTAGGGAAGGCAGCTTGAGTATGGTACCCTGGCCCCAGGGCAGGATGGCAGACATGCTCTAGCCACTAAGGACAATGGCTAAAGCCCCACATGCAGTGCCAGATGCAGAAGGGGAGGCATGCAGGGGGCAGTCTCATGCCAGGTTCTCCAACTTTAGCTCCCAGCAGGTGACCATGCTGGCTACCAAGATCCAAAGCCACTACAGCACCCTGTATGGCTCCGGTATACTGAGGGTACCCACAGAGGATAAGGCACAGACTTGACTTGACATGCAGGCCACTGTCAACACATGTGGACCTGAACTGCAGACCCTGACTGCCATCAAGCAAAAATGGAATGACCTATGGGTCACCACCAAATGGAAGATGGTGGTGGCATGTAGGTCCATCCACCAGAATGGGGGTGGGATACTGCCATCATGCCCTGCAATGGACCTTACACCCAGTAAGGCCTTCGTGGCAGAAACCTTGACACAGGAGATACTTGATGGGGTGGATGACAGAATGGACACCTTACCAGGAGAGTTTCTTCTCTTTGGAGTGTCTACAGATTGAAACCCCACTACAGTCACCTTCCATGGACAGCACACAGCGTGGACCACAGGAAGTAAGTGCCAACAATGCAGACTGCAGTGCAGCAATGATTATGCCCCCAAATGGTCATGCCAGACATGTAACCACACTCTCTTCTCCACTGGCTCACTACAGCATGTGATACCACAGAAGTTGGAGCATGGCATGCCGGTGAGGAAGGCCAGGTGCCCAGCCAATGGACCAAGATACAGCCCAGGACAGCACAGTGCCCCTACACCTGGACATACCCCAGCCCAAACATCAGGTGGTGTCAATGGACACAGTCATGTCACGCAGTACCCCACAGAAGCACAGACTGGGCAGATCCAACCACAGTGTGACCTCACCAGTACCACAACCACCACTACTGGGACCTGAGAGCACTGCTAACCTGGCAGGGATAGGGGTATACATGTCCACTGCCACAACAATGTGGAAATAACTAATACCGATGGCCACATGCCTGTGGTCACACACACAGACTCCATTGAGTGACAGCCCACAGTGGACCAGCATACTATTACTACTCTGAACAACACCAGCTGGAGATAGAGAGGTTTCTTACATAGAAACTGATGGCAGAAAAGGGCCACTTGGCCCATCTAGTCTGCCCATTTTGGGATTGCTTATGCTGCAGACCTTGCTTGATCTTCGGCTGTGTCTTTTCCACCCCCTTCCTCTTGCCATGAGGGAGAACATCTAGCAGGTGGGACACTCCACTGTGGAGATACAGGGTGTTCAGAGTGAGGATAGGGGATATCTTTGAATGGCAGGCCACATAGAAGGCCATGCCTGCATGGCTGCCCTGTGCAGAGCCCTGTACACATGCCCATGTGCACACACAGACCTTGCCACCAAAGGATGGGGTGGCACCAGTGAGGTAGGCCACAGGCCTGGGGCAGCGCAGGGCACAGCCTGCGCAGCCTGGCACATGGGGCAGTGGGGTATGGGGCTGGACAAGGCACCTCATCATCCTGCAGTGGCAGAGCACAGTAGTCCCCCTGGGACCACACTGCACCGGACACATCTGCACATCACTGGGCACACCACAGAAAATGGACCACTCTGTTACAAGGTACACATCACTGTGGCACCCTCCCAGGGTAGTCTATCACCCAGCCAATCACCACACAGCACTTCTACTCACCTCCCCCAATGGGCAAATCACCCACTAAAAGCATCCAACACCAACAGATGCCTTGTGTGTCTGCTGGACAGTCCATGATCCAACTGCTGAGCCCCTGCTGCCTCTACATCTCAAGCTCTCCACCATCTCCATCCACTCGACCATTATCTAGTAAGTCCTCAGGCAGGGGTATGCAGCATTGCACAACCAGATTGTGTAGCATGGCGCATGCAACAAACACCTGACACACCTTCCCAGATGCCAACATCATGGTGCCACCCATTCAATCCAGGCAGCAGAAATGCATCTTCAGGAGGCTGAATGTTTTCTCCACCACTGCACGAGTCTTACGGTGCACATCATTGTATCTCTCTTCAGCCTCTGTGGATGGTGACAGGTAGGGTGTCAGTAATATAATCTCAGTGGGCAGACACTGTCACCTGTGGGGGTGAAACAGAACACAGTCAGGTACTGTACACACAGGTGAAGGAGGGCACCTGTCAGTTGTCACACATGCACTCACTAAGCAGCCAACCTGCCTGACCCCCATGGGCCTCCAGCAGCAACCTGAGCTGTGACTGGTCGAATATGAAAGCACCATGGCAGGATCTTGAGTACTTCACAAGCACATTAGTGATGACACCATCAGCATCACAGGTCACCTGCACGTTGATGCCTTGGCAGGGTTTTATTTAACTCTAAAAGTTGATTAGTGTTTTGCTCATAAAAGTGCTAAAACATTGTGAAAATGCATAGCACCTGCCTCACTATGTTTAACAAACATAACACTTCTAGAAAACCTATATAAATACTTTCTGAACAGTTAGTATTGTCCCAAGAAAAAACTGCTAATCAACTATTTAAAACCCTGCTTGGAAGCCTTTCCTATTCACGATATGCCTCCTTATTCTGTGCTGGAGAGAGTAGTGCCACGTGTGTATAGTCGATTGCCCCGAGCACATTCAAGAACCCATACAGAGCATGGAACCCCACCTTTGTAGCTCACATGGCCGGCTTCATGGCTGAGAAGGATATGTAGGTGGGCACATAGCAGACAAGGGCATTGGTCACTTGGTGCATTGCATGGACACCGTGGTCCGGCTGACACATATCATGTCACCCGCCACCCTCTAGAAAGAATCAGTGGCATAGCATGTCAGGGAACACAGTAGCTTCTGCTCATCGTTCATTGCACAAGACTGTTCTGTGGTGGGCACAATGCAGGCCAGTTCCAGGCCACACATGTCCTGAATGGCAGCATGGTTCAGGTGGAACCCCCAGATGCACTGCATATGGGCTGGAGTGACTGTCTGCAGGCAAGGCAGTTACACTTATAGGCCTAAAGTGGTGGCCATGGTCCTGCTCCTGCTGAAGCGCATCCTCCAGCAGGAGTACACCCAGCAAATACGAAGGGCATATCCTGCACATTACCTTTGGCATCGCACAGGTAGTGGTTTGTGGGTTATCTGAAAATCATGCTTGCAGTATATCCCCGGTTTATGTATCCATGGGATGCATACAAGGGATATGGGTGTCCTGCCAACAGTGCCCATGACCAGGCATGTTTCCCTGGCAAGGAACAATTGCATGCACATCCTTAAGGACATTGCCATCTGTGTGGGCCATAAGCAGGGAGCTGTGATGGTAGAGGGAGCTTGGAGAGGCAATGTTGGCAGAGTGGTGGGTGATGACTTGTACTCCACTGTCTGTCTAGGTCCTAAGCACCTGACCTGCCCTGGTAGACTATGGAGGGCCAGGATGATGTCCTACCAGGACAATATGGGATGACTGTGGGCCATCACATGGCTGTCACAGGTGCACCGGGTTGGGGAAGGGTTGGGTTTCAGCTATGTGCAGTACAGGGATGCTGATATGTACCGCTTTACTACCCCTATACAGGGCCATCCTGGCAGGTCAATGAAGCTGACACTGCAGCTGGAGGAGAGGGATTGGGGCAGAGCAATTGTGGTGGCAGCCAGAAGGACCCGGCTGCAGATGTGGCTGCCAGAGGGCCTATCAAAGGAGGGCCATATGTACAGAGACAACTACCTGATCCTGTAGTGGATCACAGAGCCATTCCAGTTAAGTGGGTCTGTGCCTGCTTCAGGATAGTATGGCCCCAGACAGGGCTGTCATGCCACGAAAGGAGGGCACAGTGTACCAGTGTAAAGACTTGTTGCGCCACAGATAGCCCATAGCACCATTTCTGGGTCATTGCATGGGTTGTTACATAGGGACTACCTGACAGTCCCCCAGCAACTATGGGCATGGTGGCCCAGCCTCTGGTGCCAGCACTGTGTCCCACTGTTCTTTCAGGGTGATGTTGCATGATGGGTGTTGCATGCCAGGGTGTGGATATGGTATGGTGTCCCCCTGCCTCTGTCATTTTAGGCTTTAAGAGGACCCCTATGCATGCTCTACTTGAGGGCAATTGACCTGTTTGGTCCAGACGCTGTGACACCACCATCCTCAGGCCCGTCCCAAGGGAGCAGTGAGGAGTTGGATGATGTCGAGCTCCACGGGGTTGATATGGTGTAGTCCATCCTACCAGACTGTGACTGAGTATGGAGCGTGTTGATATTGTTGCTTTGCTGCAGGGGCCAGCTGCCTGGTGAACTGGTGCTCTGTGGACTACAAAGATGTGCTGGACCTAGTGGGTGTCATGTAGTAACACTTCATGTAGCATGTCCAACTGAGGGTTGGTGGGACATCCAGTGGTAGCAGGCTGCATGCCACTGGGAATGGTGCTGGGTGGGGGTCCTCACTCAGCCATAGGGGTCCTCCTAAGGGTTCCTGTGTATAGCAGTAATAGTACCTTGTTCTTGTAGCAGGCATTGTAGGTTGTGTTGTCCATTGCACCTGTGTGTTCACACCTGTGTGGTGACTCATTGTGGGTTGTGCCATAAACAAATGGCTTGCACCATATTATGCTGTGTCTGTATGGTCTGTGGAGGTTCATTACATAGGTGCCTATGCCTCTGGAACATCACCACTATGCCAAGTGGGCACCTTGGCAATAGTGTGCAGGAGGCATGGCCTCAGTTGGAAGGGATATGGGGAGTGGGACCCTATGGCCTATGCCTTTGCTACAGGTGGGAGGCTGGTCCTGTGTTGTGTTCTAGTGTTTACAGCACCGGTCTGGCGTGGTGTAAGTGTTCTGCTGGCTGTGCATGTCCCTTTTCATTGTAAGCTTCATTATACATGTGTGGTTCACCACACGTGCATGGCGTATCCAGCTGGCCCACCCCCACACACATCTGTGTGGCCTTGTGCTGTGGTCTGCATAAAGCATGCTTATGTCTGCTGCATACTGTAGCTGAGCATGTCATTCAAGTGGCACATATGCATGCTTCATGCATAGGGGTGTCCGCATGGTAGATACTCTGTGCATAGCCAGCTACACCAGTTGCTGAATAGAGACCATTGTTTGCCTTGTGTTTAGTATGCTGACCCCCCACACACACATATATTGTTCCCGGGGCTTGCCTCCGTCAGCTCTGGGTTCAGTTTAGCTGTATCTTTTCCTATGGCTAGAAATACATTTGTAGTTAATTTCACCTTTTAGTTGGAATTTTATTACCTTTTTAAAATAAACTTTACTTATGAAACAAGAGAAATTTATGCTAATCTTTATCAAGAAATAATCATGACATTTAACTTTATCTAGGTATGTCTACATTTCCATGTCTGTGATCCTTAGCGAGACAATACATTGAAACAAACAACAGAGTACATGCTAATGAAATAGATTTTTTACAATAATCAATATAATGTGTTTCACTGAGTGTACGCAACTTAGCGAGGAGGTATGGGGGGAAAGGGGAGAAAGGAGGAGGTGCTACTTCACTGAGAGGGCGGTGAGCCATGGAATGCACTGCCTAAGGGACTGGTGGAGGCAGAGACGGTGGAGGGGTTCAAGAGGGGGTGGGACAGGTACAGGGGAAGGGTTCTGGAAGCAAAATCCAATGCAGCGAGAATATCCGGAACTGGGAAGGGAGTAGCCAGAGAAGGCGAGGGGTGCAGCAATGTCAGTTCCCAGGGTGGGGGCTGACCAAACAAGCAGACGCAAAAGACCATTAGGCCTATTCTGCTGGCATTTTAGTATGTTGGTATGGCTGTACACCTTTGGTGATAGTCTGAAGGTAGCTGAATGAATGTGTTGTTTGACTGTTAGACATAGATACCTTTGCTATTCACACTCTCTATCCCATGAGGGACTACCATCCTGTTAGGGTACCATGAAGACAAAGGAACCCTCTTGAGTAGGGTTCCATCCCTAGAGGTACCACATGAACATAATTCCTTTATAGTAAACACTTAGTGAGAAAGTTATGCTTGTGCAACACTGTTGCTTTTCTCATGGTAGTTAAATGAATATAATAACTGGTTATAGATTTTTCCCATAGGGAAACCGGGTTGTAATTCCAGCGTTATAATCGGTTGGTTATAACGACATTCATGTGCCCGGTTTCCCTAACTTCCTTGTCACGCCTCTGCATAAACCTCCCTTTTCTGCTTCCGTCCGTCGCGAGGCCTCAGTGCTGCAGTACTACCAGACAGAAGCTGTCGGCGGTAAGTTTTTTATTTTGAATAAAAAAAGATTTCTCGTCACAGCAAACTGTCATCCAAGTTAAAACAAAAACAAAACTAAACATTGTTACCATTTACTGACAGCTATCTACTGCGGGTTTTCAACAGTCCGCAGCTCAGCTCGGTAAACAGATACATTTATTTTGTGTAATTGCTGTGGCGAAAAAACGATCCCAGCAATTATACAAAATAAAATATGCGTAGCTAGTTAAAACTCGGATTTTATACACCCCTTCAGGGTGGGATGCCTTCCATAAACCCCTCGAGCTTCGCTGTCGGGGTTTATGTGGCATCCCACCTGTCGGGGGTGTATAAAATCCTCACTATAACTAGCAACCCATCCATTATTTTCTATGTATTGCTTGACTGTTATAAGTGGATACTTTGGCCTTTTGCACTCTCTGTCCCATGAAGGACTACCACCTTGCTGGGGTACCATGAAGGCAAAGGAACCCTCTTGATGGAGTTTCAATCTATAGAGGTGACATGGGAACATAATTCTTTTTGCTAAACATACCTTAGGAAGGAGTCCAAAAGTGCTGGTTAGCAGGTGGTGAACACAGAGGGCCTGATTCTAAGATGGGTTATGCATGTCGCAAGGCGACTTGTGCTAAACCCTATGGTGCAAATTGCACCTTGCGACATGCATTAGGCCCAACACAATTCTAAGAGGCGGCCTGTGACATGGCGCAGACCGCCTACACCAAATGGGGGTTACACCACCCACTACACCAGCAACCCTCTGGACATGGCGCAGTGGGGATTCCATCATTGATTACATTGGTATTCCAAGAGGGCAGCTGGCAGAATCACAAATCGCGATTCCAAGTGGGACCCAGCAGACCACGGCATAAGTACAGTTAGACCAGCTACTAGCTGATCTAACCGTACCTACGTCCACCAGGAATGCACCACCAGGCCTATCGCCCCTCCGGCCGACCACCCCACGGTCCCACATGGGTGCCCACCACACCCCCTGTGGCAGGGCAGCCCACTGTGGGCCACTGGCACCCCGTCGCCCTCATCTCTGTGCAATTCTCCCACAGGGCAGTTCTCATACCCCACATGCCAGGTGCCCCAGGGTGGTCCTGTGGCTCCCAGCCCCTCCCCAGCCACATGGGGCAGTGCCATTGTGTTGGGGTACAGGGCTCTGGGGCACCATGCCTTGTGCTGCTTGCACCCTGTGGAATGCAGCTTGCAGCACCTGTGTTGGGTGTGCCCTTCCGGGCTGCGCTGCAAGTCACAGGTTGTAAGTGCCAGAGACCCTGCCTGTTCTGGAATAGGGCAC
This sequence comes from Neoceratodus forsteri, assembly GCA_016271365.2. NCBI lineage: Eukaryota > Metazoa > Chordata > Ceratodontiformes > Ceratodontidae > Neoceratodus > Neoceratodus forsteri. Next base: position 647,635,185 of record CM057449.1, read on the forward strand.
AGGGTCCCCAGGCGTAGTGGAGATGATGTTGCAACTCATACACCTGTGAGTTGTGACATCTGGCCTGAATCAGGCCCCAAGAGTGACTGGAATACTGACTGACAACTAGTAATGACTGATAGACAGAGACAGACTTGACCTTCATAAGAGAGAGAGAATGACAAGATTGAAGGATAAAAGAGCCACCATCCAACCCCAACTCTCAGTGGAAACCACTACTACAGTAAATGCTACACTTAAATATGTATACTTTATTATGGCACTCAATATATGGAAAAAATAACCTGTGGAGGAAATCTCTGCAGATCCATGGGCTCGCTGCCATCTCTCTCCTGGTATAGGAACTTATTACTGTGACAGCTCAGAATGCTAATATGGAGTTTAAAATTTAGGGATGTTTGGAGGGATAACTTTCTCTCATCTATCTGTCTAATGGGATAATGCTGGGGTGCTTAGTATCTCTGCGGCTAAAGGAAGTACCCATAATGAAGGCCCACCCTTCAAAGCGTAGAATGAGGAGAGTAGCAACTGCTGAAAGGCTATCACTCAGCCTCGAGACCATGAGAAGGCCTATCCTTGAATGGAAATTTAGGAAAGGGATATGGAATGACACTAGGTGGACTTCAGGCAGATGCAGGAAAAATAGCTTTCAGAGGTTCTGCTGACGTGGTCCACACAGCTAAAGGAACTCCTGTGGGCACAGTGCTCCACTCTGAAGTCTTAAATGCTACATCTTGAGATGCCACTGACTGAAATACAAGCTTCTCTCAGTGTTGAACCTTACTATCCAATAAGACTACTGGGAGGTGCTGCGGGAGACAAGCGGCCTACGGAGAAGGACCCCTGCTAGAGACAAGGGACTCATCAAGATGCGAACTTCAAGGGGAGCAAGAGCTGTCCACCCACAGGGCAAAAACTGAGGGTATAATTCAAACTGAATAATAACTGCTGAATGGAATGACTGATTTTTTTTTATTAATATTTTATAAGATTTTACAATTTACACAGCAGTGAACAAGAATAAAATGACAGTACCATCAATGATAACCTAGACGGAGTGGGTACCACTCCTTGGAACATTATCAAATCTACCAATCAGCAATCACCCATAAGAAGGCAGAGTTCCTGTCCGGGGAGTCTGCTACCACTCAGAATTGACCGGCTCAGATCTTTCGAACTGTGGACAGGTTGTGCAACCCAACCTGTCTGCAGGTTCGAAGAGCCTTTTCACAAATTGAGTGTGATGAGCTTGCTCACTTCTTTGCAGATAAGGTGGCCAGCATCAGGGCTGATATCCTGCCAGCTCACTCTGTGGGTGTTGATAATGGTCAGTGCCCAATCACTTCTTGGTTTGTCTGGAGTTCTTTTGACTGGCTGTAAATTGTAGATATCATGCGGATTGCCCAGGGTATGCGCCCAACGTGCTGTAGTTTAGATCCAGGCCCAACTCTCCTGATAATGGGGTGTTCTGACATCATTGGCCCTGTCCTTACGAAGATAGTTTGGTGCTCCTTGGAGTGAGGTGAGTTTCCTAGCTCCCTGAAGGAGGTGGTGATGACACCATTCCTGAAGAAATCAACTCTGGACCCAAGCTGCTTTGCAACTACAGACCAATTTCAAACCTTCCTTTGTAGGAAAGGTAATTGAGAAAGTTGTGGATACACCTGGAGAACCACTGTACCATCCATGATATCTATAAACTTCTCCAGTCTGGTTTTGTAAGAGGCATAGTACTGAGAAAGCTCTGGTTCAGGTGCTCAATGATCTCCTGGTGGCGGGGATCATCTCCATCTTGGTGCTTCTTGATCTCCTCAGCATTTGACACCATGGACCATGAGGTGCTTCTTGGGCTCCTGAGGTTCATCTGTGGCCTGTCTGGTAGAGTTCTCAGATGGTTTCAGTCTTTCCTCACTGACAGATCTCAGAGGGTGGTGTCGGGAATTTTTTCCTCTGACCCATTCTCCCTGCCATGTGGGGTCCCTCAGCAGTTGGTGTTGTCCCCCATGTTGTTTGCGGTGTATATGCTGCCCCTCAGAGACATTGTAAGATGGTATGGGCTGAGGTTTCACTGCTATGCTGATGATACTCGGCACTACCTGTCTTTTGCACCTGACCAGGATAATGCATGCTCGGTCTTTAATAACTGCCTTACAGAAATCCAGGACTGGATGAAATCCAGCTGGTTGAAATTGAACTCTGGAAAGACTGAGGTGATGGTGGTGGATATGGTTCACCGGACAGAGGGGTCGGTGGCTGGACAACCCTCTGGACTTTGTTTCAGAGGTGTCCAGTTGCCTTCCTCTGAATGGGTGTGAAACCTGGGAGTGGTCTTTGACGACGGGCTGACACTGTGTTCGCAGGTGCTGGCAGTCATCAAGTCCTCATTTTACCATCTCAGGAACATCACCAGGATTAAGCACCTTGTTCCATCCAGCGACCTTCCAATACTGATCCACACCTTTGTGACCTCATGCCTTGACTACTGCAACTCCTTGTACCTTGGGCTACCGGGGGTTGATATCCACTGCTTGCAGCTAGTGCAGAATGCTGCGGCACAGTTGTTGATGGGGACTCTCGCTCGAGTCACATCACCGGTGCTGCGTGAACTGCACTGGCTGCTGATTCAGTGGTGGCTCACCTTCAAGGTCGGGCTTCTGACCTTTAAGGCCTGCATGGACTGGGCCCAGACTATCTGCAGAGCTCCTATTGACTTACTGCCGGATGACACCCCTCAGTTGATGAGGGGTTGTTAGAAATTCTCAGGGTACGACTTAAAACATCAGGGGCCCATGCTTTTATATATGTTGCCCCGACCCTGTGGAATTATCTACCTCATCAGATACGTGAGTGCACAACTGTAGAGAGTTTTAAGAGGGCCTTGAAGACCCATATGTGGCACATCACCTACCCAGACTAATTATTTTTAGATATTTATTCATTTGGCTAACATGCTTTATGTAATTTTATGTTTTATTGGATTTTATCTGTTGCAAGTTGTATAGCGCCACCATTGCAGAAAGGCACTTTAAAAATAAAGTTTATTATTATTATTATTATTATTATCATCATCTAAGAGCGCCTATAAGCATACAGACTAAATTAACAACAATATTATAAAAGGAAGTATAACAACCAAAAAGGGTCTGTTTTATCCAGGCCCAGAACTGGCCAAATATCTTCACAATAACCATGCAAAAAATGTTACCCAGAAGAGATCCCATCACTGCTGAGGAAAGAAGCTATAAAATAGCTTCAGAAACATACCAGTGGGGTACCCAAGCTAGAAAGCGGAGGACGAGAGAGGTGGAGTGGGGAACCCAATGTTCCCTAATCCCCGCTAGCCATCCTGGGCAACATCAGAGACTCAGGAAGTGTACTCCAATAGCCTTAAATAGTTGAGACTGAACCTGGTCCTGCACAGGGATTGAGCCATAGCCACCCCATAGGCAGAGGGATTCCAAGACAGCCCAAAAAGGTTGCCAGATACGAGCAAATTTATCATGTTTACCAATGGCAATGTATGACATCCATTCAAACTCTACCACTTTGAGCATGCCTTCTATCCATTCCCCCTGCATAGGAATCACTGCTGAACACTAATGGTGTAACACAGGCAGCTTGGCCTCTGTGATCGTAGCCATAAACCAGGTGTGGTGATTTAAACACTAAAGTCTTGAAGTATTCCCCAATACCATAAGTGAGGCTTCTGCCTCGAGTTGTATTCCCTATACTTGCTCCATGGTTTGCATCACCCCTTGCCACCATGATGCCTGGAGAGGACACTCCCACAATATATGAAGCACGCACTTTATCCCTATTGCAGTGCCAGCATCTGGAGTGTTGAGCCAATTTCATAAAATATAAAGAGGTAGGAGTTTTATACCATGATAATAATGTTTTCAATTGCATCAATCAGCCTGTCGTATCTTTGCATATACTGCATGCATTAGCCCAGATCATTTGCCGTTCTACCTCGTTGAGTGAATAACCGAACACATGCTCCCATCTATGTTATAGTTTGCTTGTATCCAGGGCAGCAGCTTCTTGTAAGACTCTATACACAACTCCAAGCCTAGTGGGAGTAGGAGTACCCCGGGCACTATTTTCCTTCCCAAAGACTTTTTCCCACATTCCCGGTGGAAGTTTTGTAAAGGAACACCTCTTTATGGAACATATCAAATGCTGTAATTGAAGATACTCCAGTGATGTGTTGAAGAAAGGAAAATTGATTCTGGAGTTAACTAAGCAACTTAAAATATCCCTGGGAGAAAAGATCACCCAACCTCATAATGTCCTTGAGCCTCTATAAGCAACTAAGTGTTATGCCATATAGGCCAAGAGGCATGGGTACTTTCCATTCAGGCCCTAAGTATTTCTTGGCCAGTTTTCATATGTGCAATGCATACTCCTGAATAGATAACGAGAGTAATAGGTTAATAGGGGACCATACAGGGGGACTCTTAGCTCCCCAATTTCTCTCTAAAACCAACCAGCAGATTGTGGATTCCCTGTGGTCGGAATAAAACCAGAACCACATTTGGTGAAGGCCTGCTGCAATGTAGTATCCCTGAAGCCGTGGTGAAGCAAAGCCTCCCGTTTTGTATGGTGCCATCAACATAGCCATGGAAATTCGAGGCTTACTACCATTCCAATAAAAGGAGGAGAGGACCTGGTGAAATTGTTGCCACCAAATTTCCGTGACTTTAAGGGCGAAGTATCTGATAGTATATATAATCTTAGGTAAAGAAAAGCATCCAGACTGCTTGTACCTTGCCCCATAATGATAAATGAAGGTGCCGCCATCTGACTACATCATCCTTTAATCTACGCAGTATAGGGTGGAAGTTCAAAGATGGCCATTTCGATAAATGAGGGGATATTAATATTCATAAATATTTGATAGGGCTTGTGGCCCATCTTAAACCAGGCACAGGTAGGGGCACCAGAGGTTTTCTTGAACCCATGGGGAGTACCTCAGTTTTCCCCCAATTATTACACAACCCTGACAGAGAGGAGAAATGATCAAGCAGTTGGATTAAGTTGGGTAGGGAGGACTCGACATTCTTCAACATCAACAGTATGTCATCTGGAAACAACATGAACTTGTAAATTGCCGAGCCCACCTGAAACCCCTCAGTCTCTGGAGAATCCTAATTTTTTTTGTGCCAGGGGCTCAATGGTGAGTAGAAAAAGGGATGGGGAAAGAGGACACCCCAGACGCATTCCCCTTCTTAACAAAAAAGTCGGGGAGATCTTACCATTGGTCAACACAGGTGCATGAGGGGATGAGTAAATGACCTGGATCCAACAAATGAAATAGGGGCCAAAACCAAATTTCCTTAAGGTGGCTAATAGATGGGGCCATTCAACTAAATCAAATGCATTTTCTGTGTCCAAAGCAACCACTGCCAATGTTCCAGGGTACTCTTGAGAAACATGGAATGTGATCCGCCCCGTCTTGCCCCCCCAACAAATCCCACTTGATCAGGGTGTCTGATAGTAGACAGAACCATGGCCACTCTATTAACAAGAACTTTCACCAACAATTTGTAATCTACGTTGAGGAGAGAGACTGGGTGGTAATTCGCACAGTAATAAGGGTCCTTATCCTTTCTGGGCAAGACTGACATGACAGTGTCATTCATCATGGGGGGAAGTTCTCCCTTTACCCACACCACCTCTGTGACCTCAGCCAAAAACGAGCAAATCAGATCTCTCACCACTCTGTAAAATTCAACAGGAAAACAGTCAGGTCCCGGACTACCCCCACCCCCCACAACTGTCCTATAGCAGTCTTAATTTCCTCCGGTATAATCTATGCAGCTAGTGCCTCCTGTTGATTCTCAGAGAGACTGGGTAACAACAAGGAACTTAAAAAAGTATGTATGTCCATTTCATCCCCACCTGGTGTATTTCTAGAGGAATACAGCTGATGGTAATAATCCTATTGATCCCTTCTGGGTACAGAACCAGGCCCCCATTCCTCCTGATCCCTGGGATAATCCTAGAGTTCTCCATTTTCTTAAATCTGTACACCAACAACTCACCTGCTCTTTCACCCCTCCCAGTAGGCTTGTCTTGTTCTACATAATCCTAGTTTGGCTTGTTGAGTATTTAACAAATTAAGCTGAAACCTCAAGTCCTGAATATGTGTTAACAAAGTGGATCTGAGGAACACTCCTTATGTTGCTTCTCCAAAACTCCCAGCCGCACTTCCAATGCCTGAATTTTAGCCTGACGCCTTTTTCCGCGTGAGGAATATGCAGTTACCTTTCCCATATGAAGGCTTTAAGACCTTCCTAAACCTATTGGGGCTCTACATTACTTATGCTTGTTTGCCTTCAAATACTCCTGAACTTCCCTGTAGCCAGTCCTGAAAGCAACTATCTGAAAGGAAACTAGTGTTATACCTCCAGCATGTCATTCTGACACCCCAGTCACTCAAAAAGTCCAAATCACGGTGGTGATCAGAATGAGCACTGGCTCTATGGTTACCTGAACTGATTGTTTTAGTAAGGAATGGGGGCTAAAGAAGATCAATTCAACTATATGTCTGGTGCCCCACTGAATAAAACGTATAGTCCTTACCTCCAGGTTACAAGTGCACCAGATGTGCCAGAGCCCATGGTGTTCCCTTAAATGAGATAAAGCCCTAGACCCTGGTGTAACCAGCCTGGTCAGGTGCCACTCCAGTCACAGACAGGGTCCAGGACCTCGTTCATGTCCCCCAAGTATCAAAGTCCCCTCAGCCTTATCATGTAGCGCTTGAGAGAGTTTACAGAAAAAGGGTGCCCCATCCTCATTAGGGCCATACACCAATACTAATGTGTACAGCCAGCTATCTAGGGTTCCAGAAACCAAAAGCCATCGACCTTGAGAGGCCTTTGCTACCTGATTAGTGACCCAATTTAACCTCCTAGCAATAAGAATCATCACACCCCGCTTTTTAGAAGTAAAGGAGGCTGCATACAGCTGTCCTTTCCAAAAAGCCAGAATGTGTTCCACTTCTTTGAAAACCAGATGGGTCTCCTGTAAAAACACAAGTTGGCCCCCCAGTTTCCTGATCTGAGAGAGTATGCATTTACGTTAAACTGACCCATTCATACCCCCACATGTTCCAGGATAATACTTTATATGATGCCATGGACATAGTGGTGAATCGATGGGATACCACCTCCTCACCTCTTACATTCCCAGCAACTATAGGTCCCCAGCAAACATGCTTCTGTCCAGCAGACAAATCTAAAGAGGAAAGAACAGTAACAACCTGCCCCAAATACCCTGGAACTATATATACAGAAAACACAGTGGATATAGAAAGCACAAGCATGCTAACAAATTCTCCAGGTACTCCGTCAGGCTGTGCCCACTGTCCCACCATAATCATCCATCTGATCATCCCCAACTCCCCTTACACCAGAGGGAGCTCAACAGACTGGAGGAATATATGCCCTTCTGAAGCCACCATGTTCCTAAAAGCAACCCCGGCATTCATGTATTTATACGGTCATAAACCCAATAAGAGAGGCAAAATACACCCTCTCAAAACAAATTCTGTACCAAGATACAAACTCTCATGATACCTGTTGCCCACCACTCGATACCAGAAAAGCATACCCGGTTATACCCTACAGCATATTGAAAACAAGCAATTTAAACAATGATGAAAAAGGCACCAGTGTTCTGAACCCACCCCAAGTATGAGCAGCCCTCCAGTCATTTCATTTTATTATACAACACAAGCAGGCAAGAAACTAATGTAGTATAGAAAAAAAGGGAGGAGAAGACCCCCAAGCAAAGTCCCTCAGAAAAATTATGTCTTTGTAAATGCTCTCAGAGAAACAGTCCAACCAGCAGTTCCCCTAAATGTGGAGAGGAATGCTTTAGCTTTTAGATAAACTGACCCCCAACTTCCACCTCAGTTACCTAAAGGAGCTGTGCCATGGATTGGGAGAACCAAATACCCTTCACCACTGTCTTGCATCAGTCCATTGAGTCTTCATCTCTGGGGAGCTCTGAAGTGACTGAGTCCTGTGAAGGTGCTTCTCCATCTGCTGAGATAAAGCTGGCCTGTCTTTCACTTGCTGAGGCTGGGAAATAAGTCCGGTCTCTCCGGGGCACACATGATGCTCCATTCATTGCCAATCTGCTACGCTCCAAAAGGAACTGCACAGCCTCTGATGTTGAGTAAAACAGTTCAGCCCTGTTGTGGATCAAAATTTTCTAAGGGTAGTCAGTGGGAGCAAAAAACACTTCAGGCCCTGTTGACGTGCCAGATCTCTGGCCTTGTCGAAAGTCTTCCTCCAATCAATAATGCACTATGGGAGGTCCTGGCAAAAGTAAAGCTCCTGCTCTATTGTTGCAAATGTCCTTCTGAGTTCGGACATCTCTGAGGATCCGTTTTCAGTAAAGACAACTGGCTTGGGATGGGCGGTACTATCTGATGGAGGAGGCCCCATTGGGCCCGCTCAGTTTCTACTTTGACCTCTGGGCTCCAACCTAACCACTCCAGTAATTTGCTCTGTAGGAAAGAGGTCATGTCAGCTCCCTCTGACCTCTCTGGCAGCCCAAGAAGATGGATATTTCTGCACTGATGTTGGGACTCTAAATCATCGACTTTGTCCCAAAGCATCCTGACTTCCTTTTTAACCAGGCCCAGGCAGCGCTCCATAGGTTGGGCCCAGTCTTCCACTTGGCTGATCCAGGATTCGGTGTGCTCCATATGGTACCCCAAGGCTTCAGCCGATACCTGACAGCTGTTAACTGCACAGTAATGTGATTAAGATCATTTGCATACCACCCATGAAAGTTTTAATTTCCCTGAGCTCCCTAGCTGCTAGACTGGCATCTGACTCCAGCTCCACTTGTGTGTCCAGGCTAGGGCCCTGTCTGTTGTCTACAGCTGGAGGTGATGCCAAAAGTTTGTATTTTTTCTTGACTAAGGCACTGGGCTTGTTCGCATCCGATTTGGTAGCCATCACTGGTGCAAAAGAGCCAGAGTAGCAGTGAAAAAACTCTCGGGAGGCAAGGAGATATTAACTTTAAACACAAAGTAGGATGGAGCTGTGGAATCATGCTGCTTCTAGCACAGTGATATCACATGTCCCCTTGGAATGACTGATCTTGATGGAAAATATAGTAACTCAAAAGGTACTGAAATCTGAATGTCCATCAAAGGTCAAATGAGAGGTAAAACCAGCCTCAGCAGAAGGCTGGAAGCTGTATGCACACTAGGACTAGAGTAGTAAATGCTGATGCAGACAGGCTGAGCAAAACTAACTAAAATGACAGAGCAAGAATGGGAGGCGTGCCTGCCGGACCAGATGAAAGCAAATGAGGAGGAATGCAGTGGAACTGAGAGGAGGTTTGCAAGTGGCCTGGTACGAACAGCAAAATGGAAAAGCCTGAGATAGCACAAGCCAAAACAGCAGAATGACATAAGTAGGATATATTGTAGAAATTAATAAGCACACCAGAAACCAAAACAGAAAGAAGCACAGGAGTTACATGAGAGCAGAAGTGCAGCAGGTGTAGCTAATCAAGAGAAAGAAGAAAGCACAAGCTGCAGCCGGGAAAGGTAGAAAAAACAAAGTAGTGACCTAGAAAGCCATTGAAGGTACAAACTAAATAAAAAGCCCAAAAGCACAAAGGGAAAGCAGCAGACAAACACAGGGAGAAAAGGCAGGGAGCAGAGTCCCAGCAGAGCCTCCGGTTTCAGCAAAGAAACAGTGCTTCCAAATGAGTGTGGAGGAGGTTGGATTAAATAGCTCAGGAAGGGATGTGTGGTTTGTAGCTCCAACCCATTGAACTACACACATGATCTTTGTGTTATACAGTTCTTCCTCAGATACATCACCAGCTGATGACTGCCAGAAAAAAACAATATCCTTTACAGTTCCATCATTATTGACCCCCCAACCCCTAACCCCACTAGCTGTTGCCTTGCTCCAGGTGCATTTTCCTTGCATCAGGAAACTGTATGCCTCCTCCACTAGGAAAAGGTGCTGCATCCTATGACTGTACATGCACCCAGCTAATGCTTAAATTAACCCTTGAAGTTCTCTTATAGCTTTTGATGCACCCAGTTTTGTCACATTTGGCTGTCCCAAAGCCCAAACTGGTCAAGCCAGATTTACCCTCATTCAAGTCACACAGTCATCATTGTTGTCACTGTGAGCATTGTCTGACTTTCCTAAAGCCACTACAAATGCAGCCAGTATTGCCCCCTTCACGTTCCTCATCTGTCATTGTAAAAGTAAAACTGACCCACTGACCTGGCCAGCGCAGTCCATACACCCATACAATGAATTCATTAATCAGTTGATTGTAGACTTACTGGAACCACATGCAGGGAGAAAATGGGGCTGTAAAAATACCAAGGCATGGGGACCCAAACAATAGCTTAGCAAATCAGCAGAAAAGCCAAGGAAGCTGTCTCACAATCCAGAAACTGATTTATTTTGACTGGAGCTACAGGAATTGTGATATTGTGGAAACATTAGAAGCAAGGCCCTCAGAATGCTGATTGAGCAGAGCACCAATACAGCACTTGGTTGAGTCCATGGCCCCCGTGTTTTGTGCTATCTATAAATAATCACTGCATAAAATAGTAGTTTTATGAAATCCTTGACTATTTTGGTTGTTTTATTAAGGTGTGGGACACTGCATACAAAATGGGAAAGGAGCCGGCCCACTGGCGTAGTGGTTGGATTTCTGCTCGTGATACCAATAAGTTATAACCTGGGTTCAGGAATGGACCCAGGATTCGAGGGCCAGCTTGGGGGAGAAGGACTGAGCATCCTGATGACTGCTCTCCTTCTTCTAGGGGAGGGTGGGCTGAGTGTCCGGTGACATGCTGACCTCTAGCGGAGGCTAGGGAGTTACACAGTCACCAGTGCCTAACTTGCTGAGGGAGGAACAGATGCTGGCGCCATTGCACATTCCTCCGCCTCCAGGGATTGTACTTCTAAAAACCAAAAACTAATAATTTACCCTCCTCTGTGATGCTCCCCTCAGTCCTCGATTGTCCCCGACCCTGCCAATGACCGATCGACGTGCATTCTGTCAGTGTGTCCTAATCCTGTGGCCTCACCCTGGGGGTGCTCAGGGGTCCCTATGGTAGGGATGTCTGCCAGAGTCCTGACTTCAAGTCTGAGTGTCCCAGGGCTGAAACGACAGCCCCACCCACTGGAGGCAAGCTGCAGATCTGATTGCTGTGCAGGTAAATCTCAGCGGGGGTGATCGGAACACAGGATGGGGCTGATCTTTGGGATGGTGCAGCAAAAAGAATAGTAAATTGCAAAATGGGAAAAGTATGAATGCAATCAGTACTATATATTTATTCATCCTGCTGATGATGGAGGGGGTAATGGACGCAGAGTCCTTTTGACTAGAAATTACTATTTTATTACTATGCATCATGCCCCCAACTCTACAGCAACATACAGTATCTGTGTACTTTAATCGACCACCTTTCCTCCAAGACTTGAGAGGATGTCAATGTAGAGTGGAAACAAAATCTCAGTTGCAGATGTCAGGTCATGTTAAACAAAATAGCTGTGTATCCGATGAGGTGAGTAGTGGTAAAACTATTTTCAGCTGCACTTTGTCCTGACTAACACAGCACAGCATTTAAGTACGGTTACAATATGAGCTACAAGCAAACCACCCACAGCAATGAAAGCAAATGTGTGTATGTAATGGTCTTTGAGTTTGGATTGCTACTGACTTCCACATATACCTCAACCCCATTATTATGATCTTTGAGTTATGGTAAATATAGTACAAAACTAAAATTATAGTTATCAAAGGTTCTTACCATAATTGTGCATGGTATCAGTGTAATAAACTGTTTGGTTAAGAATTACATATTTTTTACACACATGGGGCACTATGCATGAACAGGTGGAAAGTGCCCACCAATGGTGCATACCCCACCTGCATAGCTCTGCACCCGTGGACAGGTGCACACTGGCTGATATTCACTATCGCTGGCCACCTGTCCACTGTCCCCCCTAGCATGAAGGTTCCTGGGTGTAAGATGGGTGTGGAACTGTGGACCTGGGCAGGATGCCTGACCTGGGTCCCAGAGTGGATTCCTCGATGCGGCAGAGGGGAGTGGGAAGGTGCGGATCCAGAAACCCAAAGAGTATGGGCACTCACCCAAATTGACACCCCCGCCTTCCCTAGCTGCCTGATGGGCTGGGACAAATGGAGAAGCCAATCCCAGTCTCGCCACAGCTGATGGGTGACATCTATGGGGGTGCACATCGGGTTACAGCAGGGACCCCCCTGCCGTAACTGCCACACCCCTGTACACAGCACTCCATGCCTTTGTGCATTGCCTGGAATGCGGGCACACCCCTGACATACCTTCAGCCCTCCCCAGGTGCGGAGCAGGAATGACTGGCCAGAGGATCCAATGCACGACTCACTGGTGCACCGTTTGTGCATGCTGCTGGACCCCTACTGCACAGCATGTACATGTACATCTCCCCATATTGGGAGAGGTACCCCAGGGTGTCACATCTGGATAAGGATAAAAAGGCCAGTAAGGTGGAGGGGACAGATGATGCCATCTCTGCCAAAAGGGTGTGGTTAGCCCTCAAGGCCCTAAAGAAAGACAAATCTCCTGGGCTGGATGGCATTCATCCAAGAGTACTATGGGAATTGGTGGACATACTGGCTGCACTCCTGGTGGAGCTCTTCAACAGGTCACTTGAGACAGGGAGGGTATCTAGGGATTGGCAAGAGGCACATGTGGTGCCAATCCATAAAGGAGGGTCGAGGGAAGTACCAGGTAACTATAGACCCATCAGTTTGACCTCGGTGGTGGGAAAATTATTGGACAGTATACTAAAGGAATGATTGGGGGTGTACTTGGAGGAGGTGGGAGGTCTGGATAGTTGGCAACATGGGTTTGTGCCAGGTAGATCATGTCAAACCAATCTTGTGGAGTTCTACGAATGGGTAACATCAGAACTGGACAGGGAAAACCTGTGGATGTATTATTCTTGGACTTCAGCAAATGCTTTGACTCTGTCCCCACAATGGTCTGGTGGAGAAACTGATGGGGTTAGGAGTAGGCCCTTTGATGGTCAGATGGATTGAAAACTGGCTAGCTGGTTGCACCCAGAGAGTAGTGGTCTGTGGGGAGCTCTCGAACCCTAGAGAGGTTGGTAGTGGGGTACCATGAGGCTCGGTCCTGGGTCCGATCCTGTTTAATGTATACATAGACATCAGGGAGGGTCTAGGTGGAAATGAGTTTCTCCGCTGATGACCTCCAAGATGGGAGCAGTAGTTGAGGGAGCAGAGGGGAGGTTGGCCCTGCAAGCGGACCTGGACACCCTGGAAAGCTGAGCTCACACATGGAAATTAAATTTCAATATCACCAAGTGCAAGGTGTTGCATCTTGGGCGGGAAACCCTAAACACAGATACACCCTGGGAGGGGAGGCGCTGGAGGCCTCAGTAGGGGAAAAAGACCTTGGAGTCATGGTGGATGCATGTATGAATAACTCTGAGCAGTGCAGGAGAGCGGCTAGGAAGGCAAACAGGATGTTGTGATGCATCATAAGGGGGATCACCTCTAGGAGCAAGGAAGTGATTCTGCCGCTGTACAATGGACTGGTTAGACCACACCTTGAGTACTGTGTACAGTACTGGAGACCACACTTGAAGAGGGACATACAGCTCCTGGAGAGGGTACAGAGGAGGGCAACTAAGATGATACGAGGGCTAGGGGATTTGACGTATGAGGACAGACTTGAAGAGCTCTGCCTGTTTTCATTGGAGGAGAGGAGAGACAGGGGGGACATGATTGAGGTCTTCAAGTACCTCAAGGGAATAAATAGGGTAAACATGGAGGGGATCTTTAGACTAAAGCAGGGAGGTATCACCAGAGGGCATGGTTTGAAGTTGGAAGGTGGAAGGGTGAGGGGGAAAAGAGGAGGAGATTTTTCACTGAGAGGGTGGTGGACCCTTGGAATGCACTGCCTGGTGAGCTGGTTCAGAGATCCACAGTGGAGGGCTTCAAGAGAGGGTGGGACAGACACAGAAAGTAGATGTATCAGATGATGGCCTGTCCCAGGGGGGTAGGGATGGATGATAGGGGTTTCTGGAACACAAGGGAGGGGAGGGCCTCAGCACCCAACTAGGGATCTGAGGTTCGAGCAGACTGATAGACTGTAAGGCCTAATCTGCTGGCAAATAGTATGTTAGTATAGGTTGCTACATGCCTCAGATACGTGGCATGTAGGCAAGCTGCTTTTTTGCATAGGACCCATGGCATTTTGGGCCTTTCTTGTCACAAGGCAAATGAAGATCCTCAAGAATTATATATTCTGTATTCCTAGCTCTGAGGGGAGAAGCTGTGCTAGGCTCATTGGGGTGGGCAGCATTAGCATTTGTTGCTATGGTAGGGGCAGTGTGCTACAATGTGTCCCTGTTTGTGCAGTGTTTACACAGTACTGGATGAAAAATAATAATAAAGCCTACAACTTTTACTGGACCTAATACATGGTGAGCTGAATAAGGGACACTTTTTCCTCTTTTTATAGCAGCTGAGTCAGGTTAATTTGCAGTACTTCATGCTGCAATTCTAGGTCCACTCAGAAATCTAATAAATAGTGTTCTATTTGTCCTCAGGCTACTTACTTTTCTAGAGGTAAATCTAGCAATCTCAGTTGTGTTTTAATTCATTATTTTTATGTTGCAACTGCTGAAGTGGTGGTACTGTTTTATTAGTACTCAGGACACAGTTAACATTCATACTATCGGAGATCATAATTGGGGGCAGTCCTGGACCTGTTATTTTTCTGTTAAATTTTAGATATCTGAGCTTCCTTTTTGAGTTATAATTTTTTTTATTGACAGTTTAAATGGTATTTTATTTCTGTCCCAGTAGTAGTTACCTTCATGTGTGCCTTAATAAAAGCTCATGTTAAAAAATATATATAAATGCTAACACAGTAAAAGACAGATACATACTAAGTAAGGAAATATTGCAGGCATTTTCTAGTATCTACAGTAGAAATAAAATATAATTCAGACACAAATTTATCAGCATTTCTACTTCTCCCCAACATTCAGAACATATCTAGGTAAATAACCAAGAATTTGCCAGCTATTGAAGCAAGCATGATTAAAGTTTTCCTGATATATGCTAGGATTCATAGGAGAGATAAGCAGTAGAAAGTGAGAGCCTGGAGGTGATCCTCCTCCCTGCTATCACACCTGGAAAGCTGCATAGGGTACTGGAGCTCATACCTGTGAAGAGACTGCAACAAGGTGGAGACGATGCAGAGCAAGGCAACTAAGAACGTGCAAGGCCTTGGGGATTTGACCCACTGCAGGACTTAAACGTGTAAGCAGTTGGGAAAAGGAGGAGCGGGTGACATAGATCAAGATGTACAAGTACTGCACTGTACGGGATAAATAGAGTAGACGCCAAGAAACTTTTCCTTTTTTTTTTCTCTCTTTTTACCAGTGACCCAACCCAGCACTGTCACCCGACTGCCTACTTGTAGCCACCTCTTCTTGATAAGGACTTCCCATGGAGCCCTGGGCTTATCCCTGAGGTGGGGGACATGTTGGGGAGGCAATTCTGAACCCCTCCCAAAGGGAAATCGAGTCAGCATCAGGGATCTCTGTCGGTACTGCGGTAGCTGCAGGTGAGGGACCACTATTTGGTCCTCACATCGGTGTGTGCACTGGGAGAGCCAATTTTTACATGTACGCCCTCCCTGAGCATGACTTGTCACAATGCCAAGTCTTGCACCGGCATCCTATCATGCTCTCCCTCCAGTACGGACATCAGGGTCGCGATACCTCTGGCTGTTGCCAGAAGTCAGGCCACCCCCGAGTCAGTGTGCCCCCTCCCCTTGGAGTAGTTGAGCGGTCCATCAGATGCTCAGACATCCTTCCCCTGGCTGGCCCTCTGGCTCACGGGTCTGCTCCTGAACCTGGGTCACCAGTGTCTCGAGCGGAAATCCAACTGCTGCGCCAATGGTTGAGAAGAAACCTTTCTTCTTGGAGTTCAAACACAGGGAAGAAAGGGAAGTCACTAAAGCTGGCAGGATGGAGATTCAAAAAGGACATCTGGAACCACTTCTTCATGAAAAAGGGTGGTAATAAGCACCTGTACAAGAAGAAGTGGTACAGGTCAAACCAATCAATAGCTTCAAGCAGGCGGACAAGCAGATAGGTCTAGTTAGAAAAGGGGATGCAGTTAAAAGGGAGAATTTCCACTAGGGCAAGGCAGAATAGTTAGGTAGCGTGGGAAGACTGGATGGGCCAAGAGTCTTTTTCTGCTGTCAACATCTATGTATCAATGTATTTATATTGGTTTATAGCCCCAAACCTTACCCTAGTCTCATGGGGCAAAAAGTTAACTCTGTTGTCATTATTGCCTTTGTAAAATAATCCATGCCTAGATGTAGGGAAAAGATAAAAATGGCATAATGTTGTGAGTTACATTGTTAAATAAAAAGAGTGTTGAATACATGAAATGATGCACATAAAAAGTCCACGTATTTGATTATTTCATCATATGAATATAATTACTTAGCAAAGTAGTTTTTTATATTATGTGCATATATTGTCTAGGTTATGCAGCAACCCTACGTTGTTATTCTGAGGGCATGATTTTCTCTCTTTCTCTCTCAGGAAGGGTAGAATACTGGATATGCTAGTCCTGCCCTTCTTTTCAGGCAAATTAAAAAACAAACTATTTTTTTTTCTTTCTCCTAACTCTTCTCTTTAAAAGTATTTCCTATGTATTTGTTGTCCCTATTATTCTTTCTAGGGTGGAATGTGGGAGAACTTGTTGGGTTTAAGGAGCACCCAGAAGAGACATAACTAGAACAGGAGTGCATCAGTTAAAGGCCTCATAAATATTAAAGCAGGCTATATTGGGACCTTATAAATTACAAATGAAAATATAATTAAAAAGCGCTTCATCAAATCCTTTACTGTGCAGGTATGACAACCTTTTCACACCTGCACAGTAAAATTATGGCAATCCACTATTATATTTCATATATATTATAAGGTCCCTATAGACCTGAAATTAACAATTGGAAGTGCTGTTGTTCCTATGACATCATCACAGCTACAGGAGTGGCAGGTTTAAATACGGAGCATGGGCTTTATGTACATTTTACCACGACCTTCACACCCTAGTGACTCAGGAATAAAAGCATTTATGAGAAAAAGGAGCACAGTGTTTTGTAGGTAAGACTCTTATCTACACTGCTGTGGTTGTGTTGCCTAGATTCGGACCCCCTGTTTATGTTTTCTTTAACGGTCCCCTTTAGCTAACTGTGAAAGTACTGAAAGGGCAAAATTGCTAACAAAGTCTGATATGGCTCTGAATATGCTGAGAATGATGCCAAAAGGAAGCCTGTGCATGGAGTATGGGCTTAGAAAGGTGATGCGCTGGGTCGAGGCCCTAGTGACATAGCTGGAGACATAAACATAAAAATAAGGAAAGATTCCACAAGCTGTTGCTTTTAATAAGCAGCAGTGGAAAAGCTGTTTTACCTAGCCTGGTACAATTCCAGAGTGTTGTCTGGCCCAGCAGCCAGCAGGTGAGTCCCAAGGTTATTTCCACCTTAATCTATTCCTCTTTCTCTCTTTCATTTCCTTCATGGCAGGGCTATGGGGGGAAACCCAGCAGTAATTCAGAGAGAGGCTAGCAAACCAGATGCACATCTCTAAAAACGTGAGCCCTGATAGCCTGCTAGTACTGCTCAAGTATCTGTTTGTATTTTGTCAGTAGTTGGTGGGAGGGAGTGTTTGGCCCGTTTTACAAACATTCCTCCACTGGCATTTTGCTTTTTGTGTTTGTAAGCAAGCTACCCTTTTGACCCTTTTCCCTCTTTGGGGATTGCATTCAGTTTTTCCTATGTTCTACAAGCTACCTGCTTGACTGAGTTGTCCCATTTCTCCCTGTATTGTTCAGTAATGTATTTAAAAGATCAAGTTTTTTTTAAGTGTTGTTTTCTCTGCAGGCCTAATTAGCACATTTTAAACACCACAGAGGGCATATTTTCCTGACTTCCTGACTCCCACAACAGAGCTGTCAAGTGCACTGTCTGAAAGCTAAATGTTAAGCAAATTAAATAACTTTACCTGACTTTCAGGATGTAGAGAGGGATTGGTGACTTCTGAGTACTGGGCTGCGGCCTGTCTGTGGTTCTTCTCTGTTTCAGTGTGGGGGCAGGCCGGCCTTTACTAGAGTGTAGTTGTACCTACTGGATCAGAGGGAGTGGGATTATCAGGAGTGGCAGTAAGGCAGAACTATCAATTAAAGAATTTTTATTTTCTTACGCTAGTAACAAAAAATAGTTACTAGACTGCAATAACTTGTGTCTTGCTATATGTTCTGTTTATTGTTTTATGTTTTGTGGCTATATCCACCAGTGTAAACATTGTAAATATAAAATTGGTGGGAAAATGTGAATGTGGAGTGACAGGCCCACAGACCTATCAGGTGTAAGTAAAGTGTATAAATGTAGAGCTGAGGCAGAGGTGAGAAGTGTCTAATGAGCCACTGACAGTGTAAGAGCTCTTTTGGTCTTTGCTGCTGTCCGCCTAGTGGTGGTTATTGTCACTCTAACCAAAGTTCCCTCTGAATGAAAGATAATGTGTATAGACTTATGTTGTTTTCATTGTTTGTTTTGAAAGTAAATAAAGTGGTATTTTGGCAATCACTGTTGTCTGCTGAGCCTCTGCCCTCACTTTCTGCACTTGCAACTCCTCACAGTAACAGGATTTTACATAATGAAAAAAATCTGATACAGTCTAAGCCACTTAATCGGGATGTGGTTTAGCAGGACGTTCAGCTAGTTGGGATGTTTCCCTTGCAGCCAATTATATCCCCATATTAATCAATGCACTGCTGTTTTGGATAGGTGGGACCACCGTGCTACTTTATAGGGATGATCTGGACATCACATTGAGTTGCTGGAGCTCTCAGACTGTCAGTGTGTTGACACTAGAGAAGTGGTCAATGGTATGGCAGCTGTGTTTCAATGTGAAAAAGTGTAAAATAATGCACTTACTGTAGGGCACAGAAACCTCGGGCATATCTCTCAACTGTTCCTGATTTTCAGGGACGTCCCTGATTTGGCCTCGAAATTTTCTTCTGTCCCTCGTAAAATTTGTGTTTTTGTGACAGAACAGTGGGGATTAATAACACAAAATAATGTCAAACATTAAAGTTACAGACTTGTTGTTCTTCAGAAAATTAATCTTAACACAAATTCCTTTATTCTATCAGCTTTCTGAGTGAATAGTACTAGTTTTTAGATATGTCCCTGATTTGGGGTCTTTGTCCCTGATTTTTTTAAGCCTTGTCCCTGATTCATGAGGCAAGAGGTTGAGAGGTATGACCCTGGATCAGAGTACAGAATGGGTGGAGTGGTATTGACAACCATCAAGCAGGAAAGAGACCTGGGGTAATCATATCGGATGACCTAAAGGTGGTCAGGCAGTGCAAAAAGGCAGCTGGGAGAGCTAGTGCGATGGGGGTGCTATGTGGGTTTCACCAGCAGAAAGAGGGAGGTGGTGTTACTTCTGTATAGATTTCTGGTAAGACCCCACCTAGAGTATTGTGGGCAACTCTGGAGACCACATCTCTGGAAGGACATAGACAGAGTGGAGGCTGTTCAGAGGAGGGCAACTAAAATGCATCAAAAGCCGTATGAGGAAAGACTAAATGACCTCAATATTTACACTCTGGGGGTGGGTATGATCGAAAACTTTAAATACTTCATGGGATGAATAAGATACAAGTGGGGTGTATTTTTCAGAAGAAAAGGTTCTCATGAACAAGGAGGCATGCTGTGAAGCTGGAGGGGGTAGATTCAGGAGAGATTTTAGGAAGTACTTCTTCACAGAAAGTGTGGTGAATTCTTGCAACAATCTTCTAGTGGGGGTGGTGGGGGTGAAGACAGTGATGGGGTTCAAGAATTCATGGGACAGACACAGGGGAATCATAGTGGAATGGAAGGGGGGGAGAAAGAGTAGTAGATCATGTACAGTCTTTGGTAACAATGTAGATAGGGAAAAAAGGGCAGACTGGGTGGACCAAGTGGTTCTTATCTGCCTCCAAATTCTATGTTTCTGTATTTCTATGTTTGTTGACCGAGTGTTGATATGGCAACCAAATGGAATGAGCTATCCTTTGCCCGGAGAGTACAGGTATTGTAAGCTTTGCAAACACTAAATGCTTCACCTTCAGTATTGCCAATGAGTTTGGAATTAACAAAAGCCAGGCAGGGCACATTTGCCAAAACCATGATTCCACCCTCTCATTGTGGCAAACAAATGCAAACCCTGACAGAAAAAGAAAGAGAGAGGGTAAAGATGTAGAGGTGGAAGATGCCCTGCTGTTATGTTCCTTTCTTTTTTTTTGTGCCTTCCTGCCACCTATGGCCCCTTATGCCACCAGATCTGTCCCCCCTCCTGCCATCTGCTGCCACCCGATTCCATGCCCCTGGTCAGTCCAGTCATATCCCTTCATAGGGGGGCCCCCCTCCTTCTTGGGGGGCACAGGGAGGAGAGACTGGGGATTCAGTTCTTTCCAGGGCATGGGGCTACAGGTGCAGCTCAAGAGTCATTTCACTGGGGCTTTGTGGCAGATGGGGACCTGGCGACCGTCATCCACTTGGTTGGGCAGCCAATTTTCTGTTTTTCTGGTTCTGCATTCCACCGCCCCCCCAACTGAAGTTGCACCCACGGCATCCTGCCCAATGCACGATGCGGTGCAAGGTCACCCACACCGCATCGTGCAATGCCACAGTGTGGCCACCAGGATCTGCCTGACATGATGTGGGCTTGGCATCCCCCCCAGGTGAAGAGCGTCCATGGGATGCTCCTAACCCTCTCTGCTGGTCTTTGCTTCTGTTGTGTTGTGCTCAGGTGTGAACCCAGGTTACCAGCATGCCAGACGATCCCATCGCCTGGCACCATGGAGCCAGACACTGTTATAATTTAGCAGCACCATCAGCAGATGCGCTCATCTTTCTAGCCCATTGATGGAAAAAAGCAAAATGAACTGGCTACACAGTTTGGGCATGACAGCTTTGAATCCACCGATGGATGGGTATTCAAGTGAAAAGCAGAAATGGCATAGCTTGCAAGAAATAGCAGGGTGTGTGCTCTGATGCTGACACAGAAACTGCCACTGACTTGGTTTCCACAGTTTTGCCAACAGTTTAAAAAGTACACACCAAGTGATGTGTACAATGCAGACGAAACTGGATTTTATTAGTGGGTTGCCCTGATCATGGGCATGTACTGTACACAATGAAACTGAACTGTTAGGGTAAAGGAAGAAAGGACTGACTGTCCATTCTGTGTTATGCAAATATGGATGGGAGTGATAAATGTACCCTGCACCTAATCCAAGAAAGCAAACACCCAGATGACTTCCTAATGATTTGTCAATGCTGCCAGTCTCCTAATATAGCTTCTGAAACACCTGGATGACTGGGTGGATTTTCATGAATTGGCTAGCCTATGGAGAAAGAACAGAAATGAAAACCTGTCATGTTATATTGCTGTTTGATAAACTGCTCTAACCCCTCCCCTCAAGAAATTGTTGGAAGGTAACCCCACATCAGAGTTGTGTTCCTGCCACTGAACATTAGTCCCATCAACTCCATGGACATGTGAGTGATCAGGAACCTCAAAGGTCATCACAGAGCCCTGATGTCTACAGGCATTGTTGGAGTGATTGAAGAGAGAGGTTTGGCACAGCATTCTGTAGTTGCCAAGACAGTTAACATACTGGGTGCAATTTACATGTTTGCTAAAGCCTGGCAGTCTGTTATACCAATGACCATCAGTAACTGTTACAAAAAAGCTGGTTTTACAGCTGACTGAAATACCAGAGATGACTCCTCTGAAAGCAACCAATTCCACCAGATATTCTGTGACATTGTTAAACCAGAGTTTATGACAGCAGTGGAATATGCTGAGTTTATTGACATGGACAGTGAGGTCCCCACAGAAGGAGAACTTACAACTTTGGACATCTGCAAAGCTGTGAAGTGTATGAGGACCAATGAGGAGGTTTACTCATCAATGCCAGAATGACCTCCTGCTGTGCCTGTCGCTAATAAGGAAGCACTGGACAAGCTGAGATTTGATGTACTAATCTGGCATTTAAACTAGGTGAGGTGGAGTCTGGAGCTAGGGAACCCATCAGTCAAATCATCAGTGATGGGAACCTAACCACCACTCCCCCACAAGTAAGGAGCTTGCTCCCACATTATGGGAGAAATCATAAAAAATGAAGGGGGACTCAGGAAGGACATAAGGGGGGGAGGGCATGAAATAGTTAACCTCAAGAAGAAACTAAAAGTAGTGATGAAGAGTGCTCCTGCGGGGCCTTGGAAGGGAGTGTGCTTCAATGCCAGAAGCCTGGGAAATAAAATGAGTGACCTACAGGTGATCATTGCAGATACCCAAGTGGACCTGGTGGCCATTATGGAAACAAGGGCCACGGAGACGGAGAACAATGACTGGGATCACTCCATCCCAGACTACACACCCTTTGACAGGATAGACGGAGCCGGGGGTAGTATTGTATATCAGGGACGGAATTAATGCCACTTCACTAGATGGTAACAATAAAGAAGGGTAAAACCCTATGGGTTCAGCTCACCTCGCCACCAGGCAAAAGGTTTATATTGGGGTGGTATACAGGCCCCCAGTCAGGCGGAGGACAAGGACAAGCAGATTTTGAAGGTCATCAGAGATGTCACACAGAAAGAGGATATAGTAGTGGTTGGAGATCTGAACGTGCAGATGTGGATTACAATATCCCTGTGGCAAGGATCTCAAAAAGTTAGAATGTAGTGGAAACCATTCAAGACAGCCCACTCACCCAGCTGGTTAACACTCTAACTAGGCAGTACCCCATCCTGGATGTGGTTCTCTCTAACTCAGAGACAGTCAGTGCTATAGTGGTTGGGGAACCACTGGCAAATAGGGACCACAACTCCGTCTGATTTGAACTATCCTTAGGGAATGTAAGATCTCAGTCCAGGGTGGAGGTCTTGAGCTTCAGAAAAGCCAACTTCGAGAAGTTGAGAAGATTGGTTAGGGATAGGCTGTCTAAGATCCAGTAAACAATGGAAATGGAAGACATCTGGGGGCAAATCAAACTAGCCATACTGGAGGCTACTAAATGTTGTTTTAGGACAGTGACAAAAGGAATAAGCATCAAAGATCCATATGGTTCATGGCTCAGGCCAAAAATACGATCAGGACCAAAAGGGTAGCCTTTCACAATTATAAGAAGAATAGGAGTGACAGTAATTTTGATGATTTCAATCAAAAGAGCAAAGACGCTAAGAGGCAGTGAGGTTGGCAAAGGTGACAGATGAACTAAGGATTGTGACCGGGATCAAAGAAGGGAACAAACAATTTTTCTCTTATATTCAGGAAGAGAGGAAGAAATGGGGAGGGATAGTTCATCTCTTAGATGGTGACACATTAGTTGAGAGGGTGAACAAAAGGCTGCCATTCTGAACAACCTCTTCTGTTCAGTGCTTATGAAGGAGCACAATGGACCAATGCCTGAAAGTGGCATTAAAGCAGCCAGTTTAGGATCCAACCAATGAAGTCACTGACTTTTACTGCCAACAGAGTCAGGAGGGTTAGTTCAACTAAGGGTGGATAACGCATCAGGCCAGATGGGCTGCATCCAAGAGTGCTGAGAGAGCTTGCAGAAGAACTGGCGAACTCCTTGTCTTACTTGTTTAATTGTACGCTACGGTTGGGGGTCATGCCTGGTGACTGGAGAAGAGCAGATGTGGTGCCTCTCAACAAGGGAGGGAGGAAGGAGGAGGCTGGCAACTACAGACCAGTTAGCCTCACTTTGATACTGGGGAAACTTATGGAAACCTTAATTAAGCAGGGCATAGTAGAGTACCTAGAGAAGTATGGCCTTCAGGATGGAAGACTGCATGGTTCATAGCAGGCAGGTCATGCCAAATGAACCTAATGATATTCTTTGACTGGGTGACTAAGAAATTGGACAAAGGCCACCCAGTGGACCTCTTATACTTCGACTTCAGCAAGGCCTTAGATTCTGTGCCGCACAGGCACCTGTTGAAAAAGTTGGAGGATCTAGGCATGACCAAGAATATAGTTAGTTGGGCAGGTAATTTGCAAAAGGGCAGGAAACAGAGAGTGATAGTTAATGGGATAATGTTGGGAGACGGAGAGGTCATTAGTGGTGTACCTCAGGGCTTGGTCTTAGGCCTGGTACTATTTAATATATTCATCTGCGACACTGGCAAAGGCATCCAGGGTAAGCTCGTCCTCTTCATGGATGACACTAAGCTTGGTGCTAGGTTGGACAGCACAGAGGTGGTTAGGGACCTTCAAAAGGACTTGCAGAGGCTCAAAAGATGGTCCAACATCTGGCAGCTGAAGATCAACGTGAAGCTGTGCAAGGTGATGCACCTATGTAAGGATAACCCTATGACACAATACTGGCTTAATGGAGTTCAGCTCTGTACCTCATATGAAGAAAGGGACCTAGGAGTCATCATCTCGGACACTCTTAAGCAGTCCAGCCCATGCAACAGAGCTTATAGCAAAGCCAGCAAAATGTTGGGTTGTATATAGAAGGGCTTTGACAGTAGGAACAGGGAGATGATCCTCCTACTCTACAGTTCCCTGGTGAGGCCCCACCTGGAATACTTTGTCCACTTTTAACAAAGGGTAGTGGAACCATGGAACAGGTTGCCTGCTGAGGTGGTAGGAGCTAGGTCCTTGGTGGCATTCAAATATTTGTGGGACAGAACAAGGGCTACCTTAGACTCTGCGAGAGCTGGAAAGAGTATAAAACTCAACGGGGGGGGGCTAGGACCTGTGACTGCTAGAGGTCTCTGAACCCATTGGGCAGACTTGATGGAGCCTTGGTCTCCTTCTGCTGTATTTTTCTATGTTTCTATGTTTCTTAGATGTTTAATGTCCTGAACACACAGTTCTAGAGCCCTTATATTAAAAAGGGTAAGGATCACATAGAGTGGGTTCGGCAGAGGGTAACCAAAATGATACACAGGCAACAGGGGAAAACTTATGATAAAAAATTAACAGGCCTCAACATGTACTCTCTGGAGATCAGAATGAGAGGGGGGACATGATAGAGACATTCAAATACTTGAAGAAGTACGCAGTAGATTTCCAGCAAATGTAAAAGCAATGTGAGGGGTCAGTGACGAGGGCATAATGGAAAGGCGGAAGCCTATAGTTATATGGGGGGAAGGTCTCCTCCCCAGCAACCTACTTAAACACTCGGATTACAACAGCTCTGCTTGGAGCGAGTCGCACTCACTGCCGTGCCGTTGCTGGTCCGTGGCTGCTCTCCCTGTTGCTTGTTCCCCCCTATTCGTTCCTCCATACTGCCTGCTTCATTTGTTTCTATTTGTCCTCCCCGCCTCCCTTCTCGCCTGTTCCTGTTTGTTCTGTTCCTGTGCTTTTTGGGGGGGAGGGTTTCGTCGCTTGTTCCTGAGTGCTGTACTTCCTGCTCTTATCGCTTGCTTTCTTTATGTTTGCTTTCTTACCGCTCCGTTTCATCTTTCGAGAAGCCCTGGCTCCATGCCCCAGTCCTCTGCCGCTTTCGGTCTCCTTCCTCTGGTTAGCTGCCTTGGACTTTCCCTTCCTGCCTCTCCTACCACCGCCTGTGGATTCCATACCTCCCGCCAATCTCTGCTTGTTGCTCATACTAATTAATTAATCTGATGGCTCATTCATTTGGAATACGCCTAACTGGAGCACGTATGCAACAGCCTTTCACATCATACCCCACCTCATGGCGACTGCCTGCCATTACTGCTACTCCGCTACACCCTCTGCATAGATGTCTTCACTTGGAACCCCTGTAAGCTCCCTTTGGGCAGTACTTCACACACTCGTTTTACCTAGCTGCGGGTTTACTGCTGTTCTAATGATGTTGCAGCTACTGTAAGTCTAGATTCATTTATTAAGTCGATAACCTCAGTTGTGAAAAAAACATTCCTTGTTATGAATTATATGGGGCATACTTCTGTAGATATATTACATATGAAAGCAGTATATTGCTCCACCTTCTGGCCCTTTGCTATGATAGAAGACCAGTGCTAAGACTTTATGCTGGGAGGTTGATAGTATGATTCGTCCACTATTTCATCTGATCAGCCTTCATCAGTTTAATTCATACATGGCTTGTTCACATGGCATTCAGGATTTGTCAGACCATTCTCTTAAGTGCGCTTCTGGCCGTGCTATTTGGTTCCTGTATGTACTTGTCTACAACACTACCACTAATTGATCACCTGACATCTGCTCTACAAAACTCCTTCAGCTGCCTTGCTGCATCTATCTGAACATTCCCTTCAGCATGATGTTCTTCATCATGGTCGAGCTATTCTGGGCACCCTTCATGCTAGCCTACGTGGGGTCTAGCTTACCTTGCTGTCTTTCGCCTACCTACGTGGGGATAGGTCATACTGCCGGCCACATGGGAGTCTCACCTGGCATGTTATCACGATTGACACTTTAGGATGTCTTTCTCTAGTCATGCCAATTGAGTCTGGATGCTCCAGCTTTATCATGCCTGTTTACACCTTTCCATCCATCTGCTCTATCATGGATTTTTCCGACAATGTCTAGGATTTCATCCATGTCCCTGGATGCTCCTGTGTTGCTTCACTTCATTTGGATTTACCACTACTACTCAGGCCTAGTTGCCTTCTTTGGATCGTTTCCTCCTTGGGCGTTTCATCAGACATCCTCTGCGCAGAAGCCTTCATCCATGTTTCTTACTTGTCTCCGACTTATCAAGATTGGATGAATTGCCAGTGATGTCTCTCTTCAGTCACGCTAATCCAGTGCTGGACGCTGCAGCCCTTGCTTACCCGCACTACTTCCACTTGTCGAGGATAAACCTTCTCCTTCCACTGGATTATTTCTGGATTACATCAAGATACTCGCCTCAGTCCTTGGATGCTTTCACCCATGCTACTTAAATTCTTTCCAAGTTACACCTACTGTCTCCACCAGAACTCCTGCTGAGCTCTATTCCATGCTGCCTTTCCTAGTTTAATGTAAGCTTAAGACATTGGTCCAATGCAGCTTCAGATGCTTATTATCTCTGGTCGAGCTGCCAACATCCACCCAGGCCTCTGCACTGCAATCTTTACTATCCTCGATCTTCAGGATATGACAGTCTACAGCACCTTTCACTGCTCTCAGAAGTCTGCCTTAGACTATATTACTACTACACAACACTGACTTAGGATATTTTACCATTTGCAGTACCTATGCAATCTATTCTTTACTCCTTCACTACTACTTCTGCATTATATGCTGGTTCGACACTTACTGCTATTCTTTACCACTGCTTTACAATCTGCCTTGCCCCATGGGGCCGGAGGTGTTACCACTTCGTACTTTGAATGACCTGCGCCCATGGGCCACAGGTCTTAAACCTTATTACTAACACATTCTTCGCTTTTACTTGACCTGCTTCGCCCATCTGGGCCTGGGGGTTCGCTTACTTTACTCTATACCTGCCTGCCCACCATCGGAGCCTGGAGGTTCGTGATATTCTACTCAGTGGCCAGCCTATCGCTGTGTCTGCAAGTCTTGAGTTCCTTTTACTATGGATGCACATCTGGATTAGTTTAGCTATTCGTCATATATTATTTGGATGCTTATTCCTTGCGCTTCAATCATATGAATTACTACTACCACTACACTACCAGGACACTTAGTTGAGCTTATCCAGAAGATATTCAAGCTCATTATTTGCTCTAAGGCTTCTGTGGCCTTGTGACAACGCTACTTCATCTCGACTTAGCCTTTCAGTTATCATCAGTTATGACTCATAAGCTCGACTATTTAGGACTCATCAGACTATTCTCACCTAGTCAATTCTAGCTACTGTATCTTTCTGGCTTCAAGCATGGATCTCTACATCGCTATGCAACTATTTAGATCACCAGACGAGGGTCTTTAATTCCTGCGCTATTACTAATTCATCATGCACCTCGCTGTATACCGTACGTAATCTATGCAATACTACTCCTCTGCTACTACGTCTGCATCATGCAGATTCAATTACTACTACTACTGACCCACATACAGGTTCACTTATTTACACTATTTACTCGTATTACCTGCTTCGCCCTTACAGGGCCTAGAGGTTCATTAAGACGGGCTCACTTATTCTACAACCTACTTCGCCTCGGGTCCTGGAAGTACAACTAACTCATGTCTACCTATACGCACTAAGATCTACACCTAATCCACTTCTCTGCTTCACTCCACTCCAGACCGGAAGTTCTCACTGCTCTGCCCTCCAGATCATGCAGCTTGCACCTAGCTCCATGCTTCTCACCAGTGCCTTCAGTTACAAAGCTTGCCAAGTGGAACGCGAACCAACTGTCCTCCTATTCTGGACTTGGATGTTTAGCCTTTGGTTACTGGTTCTTCTCGAGAAGACTTCTCGCCTGCTGGAGCGCTTCACCATTGCAACTTCATGCTTCAGATTATTGACCATGGATGCCAATCTACTATCATTCCACTCTGGACACGGATTCTTAGACCAGGAGTTTACTAGAAGGATGCTGCTTGTTCACTGACACTTCTTATTCATTACTTTCTTCAGTTTTCCGTTTCACTGGATCAGAATCTACATTCTTGGATTCGGATTACGATTAAATAAAGATGAGTTACTTAGGATTACTCTCCTTTAGTATGCCCAGAAGGATGGGCAGGTTAGTAGCCATGGGTCATCAGAGGTTTCCCTCAAGGGTTTTTTTCTTCTTCTGTGGGCTACTGGTCACACTCTCTGGAGTTGGAGAGATAATTGTACAATATTATTAATTCTTTTGGGGCTCTCATCCCACTCTACTAAGCCTTCTCCTGGGTGGGATACAGAGAAAGGCCAAAACATCAAGTCATAACTTACTCACCAGTTTAAGCATCTAAGCACTTTTAACATACCATCCAGTTCACATGTACTATAATCAATGACTTGCTCATATTCATGCTGAAGTTTGTAAGCACTAATCAATTCATAAGACTAATACCTCGTAAGCATTTCCCTACTTACTGGTCTGGTCTCTGTATCTAAGCAACCTACATCATTCAGTTACAGTATGTAGCATAAGTACTGAGCTATGAACCACATATAATGGAAAGGCGGAAGCCTGTAGTTATATGGGTAAGAGCTCCTCCCCCACAATCTACTTAAACACCCGGATTACAATAGCTCTGCTTGGAGCGAGTCACACCTGCCCACCATCCTCCCCTTACACCTCCTCCTTCTCTGGCACTCTTATTCCACCAGGAGGCTCTCATCCCACTCTACTAAGCCTTCTTCCTGAGGTGGGATACAGAGAAAGGCCAAAACATCAAGTCATAACAAGTTACTGACCAGTATAAGCATCTAAACACTTTGAACATACCATCCAGTTCACATGTACTATAATCAATGACTTGCTCATATTCATGATGAAGTTTGTAAGCACTAATCAATTTATAAGGCTAATACCTCATAAGCATTTCCTACTTACAGGTCTGGTCTCTGTATCTAAGCAACCTACATCATTCAGCTACAGCACGTAGCATAAGTACTGAGCTATGAACCACATATAATTAAAAGTTTGTGGGTGAAAGTTCAGAAGAGATGTGAGGAAGTATTTATTCATGGAGAAGGTGGTGGAAAATGAAATTGCTTTCCTGAGAAGTGGTTAACATGGATACAGTTACTAGTTTCAAGAGGGTATGATAGACATGAAGGTTTGTGAATATGTCTGTGGGGTGGTGGAGGGGTTCAGTCAAAGAATGAGTCTCTGCTGCCAGCAGACATCTTTGCCTAGTTCTGGCCAGTATTAGTCTGGCAAGGCTAAGATAAGAAATAGCCAGCTGTGTTTGACTGCAGGTCTTTTACTGTCTGTAACAGTCAAGGTTTCTACGTCTCTGCCTGGCATTCAAACCATGTATTGAACTCTTACCACTCATGAATTACAGTATGGTGTCACCCCTCATTTGAAGAAATTGCATATTCTCAGACAGAACATTATCTATCTATCTATCTATCTATCTATCTATCATTCTGTCTATCTATCTATCTTTATAAAATGGGTCAAAATCAAAGAAATGTAATTGGTAAACTCAGTCAGGTGACCATGCATTATTACAGCATAATGCACTGTCATCCTGGTCCTAAACCTGATCGGATTCGTTAGGCGCCACATTACACAATTAGTAAATCAGTCCCCCTACAACCAGAATAGGCCTTATTTTATAAACATGGCTGCTACCTTTACTTACTAAAAGCCTTCAACTAGGCCCCAAAAATAAAACTACCTTAAATAAAAAAAAAGTGAATTTTGTTTCTCTGATCACCACACTCTTTTTACACACGTAAATAAATTTGAAACATTAAGTATTGTTCATAGTTTTCATTATTAGTGTTTCTTTGCTGACAGTGAAAATCTTCCTCCTATCTTTACATTCTCATCACGAAATCTTCTGCCTACCGTGACAGAGATAAAATTGAAGCTCAGGCTCCACATGGGGCCTTTGTTGTTGTTGTTGTGTGTGTGTATATACAGTATGTTGGGAGAAGAACATTCTTCCACTGAATTGTGCACAATTTTGAATCCCTGTATTTCATGGAAAATATTCCATGGTACTGTAAACATGCTAGAATATATATATATTTTTTTTTTAATACTTTATTTTATGCCCCTTCTCACTGTGCTTCCTCACCTTGAGTCTCCTATGGCCTTGTCGTCCTCTCATCTGTCGGCATCGGGTAGCAGTCATCCCCATGCTGCCTTGGGTTTGACTCCCAGGTGGGTAATGAGGTGGGGTCCCCTCCACTGCCCGCAGCTACTGAGTTTCATCTGGGATCCATCATCCATGCTGGCAGGGCCCTGGGATCGGGGCCTGAAGCTCCGTCTGCAGGAGCACTGGAGGGTATTTTCCTTTTCCACCCATCCCCGTAGGACGCCTGCACACTAGAGAGCCTAGGAGCCGACGACCACAGCAAGCAACGCCTGGCCCCAGCAGATGTCCTCACTCCCTGCTACATGCAGTCCCTACTGCACCACCACACGTGGTCACCCAGGTGGCGGTATAGCGGGAGCTGCATCCCACTCCACCTGAGGAGAAGAGCAGCCTCTGGCGCCGATCCTCCTCCCCGCTGGCCCTCCAGTTCCCGAGTCCGCTCCTCAACCCGTCACTGGCGCTGAGCGTAACCCTATCCATTGCGCTGGCGGGCCGCTAACATGCTAGAATATTGACTATTTTAGTCTTCAAAGTTAAAATGGAAGCATATTTCAATGAAGGTCCTATATTTTATATATTTTAAAATAAATTATTCCTATGTTCATTAATTTTAAGACAAATATTTAAATGCTATTTAATAAGTGCAGTAAGACACTCCAGGGTGTATCATCATGCTAGCAATAGTACCCGACAGAGTGGGCAGTAGTGGCTATACTGGCTGTCCCAGGGGTGTAATGAGGCCCAATGCCACAGAAAGAGAGCCTTATAGCTTCTGGATGTCCAGAATAGCCTATACTGCCCACCCTGGAGGGTATTATTGCACTTAGAAAATAGGATCAATCAATCAAAATTTTATTTCTAAAGTGCTCCATCCTGGGGTTCTGAGTGCTGTACAATACAGTTCACACATATAATATATCACAAATTATTCATAAAACATTATTCAGCATATTTCAGAGCATTATCCCTCATAACAAACTCATCTACTAAAATTCACTATTCTTTTCAGTAGCAGCTATTAGTCCTAACATATAAAATTATATAAGGCTACATGCTGTGGATTTGGGCAATGTTTTAGGGAGGAAAATGTAAGACAAAAAAAAAAAAATAGTTAAATGTTTAAATTATTAAAACCATTTTTGGCAAAGTAATCCCTCTATTGGTGGCTTTTGCACCAGAGGGCACTATGAGTGTTCTCTGCTCTTAATCCCCACCCCCCACAGGACTGTGTCCCTATTCTGCTTCCGTGTGTCTTTCTTGCTTTCTTCTAGATAGTGTTGTGAGAGACTGACAGTGATGGCAGAACAGATATTCGAGAAGTGTTCAGAACATGTTGTGAGAGTACTGCTTAGCCATGAGACCAGAGGTACTTTTTATGTTTGCTTGCGTGCATGCACAAGAAACATTATGTGGCAGCTCAAGAGAGAAGCGGGTAGTAGAGGTGCGGCATTATGGCAGCCAATGCCGGCACTGCATTTGTGGGCTTGGCAGTGTTCAACCAATGCTGGCCCACTGTCCTGATGATACTGGTTCTGCAGAAGTGCCACCAACTTGAAACAATTTGGCTGCCCACAATCAGGGGCCACCTTGTCATAGCAGCGTCAACCATGCTGCTGCAATGAGGGAGCGACCCATCATTGCAGGGCAGTACCTTGCCTGGTGTAACAGTTTCATGAACATGGTGGCGGCTATCGCTGTCTGCCTCAGACTGCCATGAAAGCCAATGGGGGTGCCAATTCCCGCTGTCGGCATGCCCCCAACCCAGTTCATTTGCCGACAGGGAGCCCATTCCCCGTCGGCATAATTCTCCCCATTTGTATGTGCCGGGGGTGCCCAACTTGTGCATCATGCTCCCCCAACAGTCTTTCTTTGCCAAGGGAGTCCAACTCACGACTCCAGTCCCCTTCCCCAAAACGAGGTGGCACACTGGGAGCCCACCCCAGTGTGACCAAAGCAAGCTTAAAACAAAAATCTTCCCTACTTACATCTTTTTTTTTTTGTTCTCCCTGAAACCAAGAAAACAGTCCCTCGCGGTGTCTCGTGCCCCTCCCCAACCCACACTCACCCTTTGCGCACTCTGCCTCCCCACAACCCCCTCACCCATACTTACCTCTGGAGCCCAGCGCGATGATCTTCAGTGGACTGGGAACACATCTGCACTCTTCAAAGCCGACTGCGAACTGAAGAAATGCCGGTAAGCTGTATAATGGCATAAATAGGATTTTTTCAACTTATGTGGATATCTCAGCCATTTTTTTAACTTTTGGCACCAAATTTTCAACATGGGGTTATTGGGAACCTTCCTCATGAATTCAGTCACTGTCATGGCCTTATTCGGTCCCAAAAGGTGATTTTGTGGTCACTGTGTGGAATCACACAAGTCCCTTTACACGAGAAAGGGTCCTGAAGGAACTGGAAGTAATAAGAGTTGATAAAGCAATGGGGCTAGATGGGGTGCACCCCAGGGTCCTTAAAGAACTAAGAGAGGTGGTGGCTGAACCTCTGGCTATCCTGTTTAGCTGATCACTGGAAACAGGGGAGGTACCCAAAGACTGGAGGATAGCAGATGTAGTTCCCTTATACAAAAGTGGGAACAAAGAGGAAGCGGGGAACTACAGACCAGTCAGCCTCACCCGGTAGTGGGGAAGATCATAGAAGCACTACTGAAGGAGAGATTGGTGGAACATCTGGTTGTCAATGGACTACAGGACCCAAGGCAGCATGGTTTCACCAGGGGAGGTCATGTCAGACCAACCTCATTGAATTTTTTGACTGGGTGACTAGGGAGGTGGATCAGGGGAGGGCAGTGGACATGGCCTATCTGGACTTCAGTAAGGCTTTTGACACTGTGCCACATAGAAGACTATTGCACAAACTGGGGAATATGGGTGTGGGCAGGACAGTAATGTGGTGGGTAGGTAATTGGCTGGGCAGCAGGACACAGAGGGTGGTGGTAAATGGCTGTCACTCCACAGAGGGACGAGTGACCAGTGGGGTACCACAGGGATCAGTGCTGGGACTGGTCCTATTCAATATCTTCATCAGTGACATTGCACAGGACCTAGAAGGCAGAATTTCACTGTTCACTGATGACACAAAGCTCTGTAACAGAGTAGACACACCAGAGGGTGTAGACAGAATAAGAAGTGACCTGCAGAAACTTGAAGAATGGTCAGGGGGTTTGGCAGTTGAAATTCAATGCAAGGAAGTGCAAGATAATGCATATGGGGCACAAAAACCCTGGCACAATATATCAGTTGGGGGGTGAGGATATAGCATGCACCAAGCAGGAAAGGGATCTTGGGGTTATCATCTCTGATGACCTCAAGGCAGTGAAACAGTGTGACAAGGCAGCAGGTAAAGCAAATAGGATGCTGGGATGCATAGACAGGGGCATCACCAGCAGGAAAAGGGAGGTCATAATTCCACTATACAAGACACTAGTGAGGGCCCCACCTGGAGTACACTGTACAGTTCTGGAGACCTTACTTACGTAAGGACATAGACAGGGTAGAGAAGGTTCAGAGGAGGGCAACAAAGATGGTGCATGGATTGCATCACAGGTCCTATGAGGACAGGTTGAAGGAACTGAACATGTACTCCCTGGAGGAGAGGAGGGAGAGAGGGATATGATAGAGACATACAAGTATCTTACAGGGAGGAACAGGGTGCAGGAATACACTATTTTTAAGTGAAAAGATGTTCCAGGACTAGAGGGCATGGGATGAAGTTGAGGAGGACGATTCAGAGGAAACGTGAGGAAGAATTTCTTCACAGAACGGTGGTGGACAAGTGGAACACCCTGCCAGAGGAAGTGGTGGGGGCTGAAACAATCACGGGATTTAAGAATGCATGAGATAGACATAAAGGAATTCTGGAGGTCAGGGGTAAGGGGCAACAGACTTCTTGGAAAACATAAACTGAACTTACAAGCTCAAATGGGCAGACTGGGTGGGCCATAGGCCCTTATCTGCCGACACTGTCTATGTATCTATGTATCTATGTATGTATCACCTTTCATGAAACGACAGTGCCACTGTTCATGAGGAGGGCTGTCAAAAAGCCTATGTTGCAAATTTGGTGAAAAAAATCCAAAAAATGACTTGTTTTATTTAGCTTGTGTTGCACAGTTTCCATGCACACTGTGAATTTTGTGAATTTGTACATTTTCACCCAGATTTTCAACATCAGCATTTTTCCACACCTCCTTATGAAAAGTACAGCTGTATTTTCACATCCTGGCTCGAAATGTGTTTTGCACTTACGGCGCAGAATAGCGTGGTCGCTGTGGGAAATCAGTGTTCAGGACAGATTAAGAAAATCACAGTGACACTGTTCATGAGTAGAGGTCCTAAAATGCCTATGCTGAAAATTTGTTGATGAAAGACCATAAAATGACTCTGTTACGAGCATGCGTTGAGCAGTTTCCACGCACCCTCATAACTTCACAGATTTGTAGTATTTTCACTCCAGATTTTCAACATTGGCATTTTTTCAGACCTCCTTATGCACAATACAGCTGTAATTTTTCACATCCTGGCCGAAATCTGTTTTCCTACCTCCGGCACACAATAGCGCGTTCGCTGTGGGAAGTCAGGGTTTGGGACAGATTAAGAAAATCATAGTGACACTGTTCATGAGCAGAGGTGCTAAAATGCCTATGTTGAAAATTTAGTGACAAAAGTCCATAAAATGACTGTGTTAGGAGTATATGTTATGCGGTTTCCACACACCCTTGTAATTTCTCTCATTTGTAATATTTACACTCCAGATTTTCAACATTGGCTTTTTTTCACACCTCTTTAAGAACAGTACAGCTGTTATTTTTTATATCCTGCCCGAAAAATGCATTTACACATCTGGCACAGAATAGAGCGGTAGCTGTGGGAAATCAATGTTTGGGACAGATTAAGAAAATCATAGTGACACTGTTCATGAGCAGAGGTCACAGAATGCCTATGATGTGGTGAAATAATTCCACTAAATGACTGTGTTATGCGCATGCGTTGCACATTTTCCATGTACGCTCAGAAGTTCAAGCATTTTTAATATTTTCACTACAGATTTTCAACATTGCCATCTCTTCACACCTCCCTATGAATGGTACAGCTGTCATTCTTCACATCCTGCCCAATCTGTGTTTTCGTACATCTGGCGCACAACGGCACGGTCGCTGTGGGAACTCAAAGTTTGGGACATATTAACAAAATCACAGTACCACTGTTCATGAGAAGAGGTCCCAGATGCTTTCATGATGTGGGGGTCACAAAAAGGCCATGCTGAAAATCTGTAGTGCAAATACCAACAAACGCCTGGGGCGCTAGGGTTTCTAACCTTAACGTCCCACCCTGTACAGACTGACAGGCATCAGGGGTGTGCCTTTGGATTGCCGACTGTAATGCTCATGCTATTCCACCCCCAACCCCCAGCCTGCAGCCAGTGATAGACATTGAGGTGTGCCTTGGACTCTTCATCCCCAGAGTTCACCCCATTCTCCTATACTGCACCCATTTCAGTGTATGCCCTTATGGAATGGGTAGCTGCAAAGCTGAACACCCCAAGGCACAACTCAACACTTGTCAGTGTCTGCAAGATAGGGTGAGGTGAAATGGCATGAACGTTATGGGTGATGACCCAAGCGCATACCCCAATGCCTGTCCGTCTCTGCAGGGTGGAGGTGGGG
This sequence comes from Neoceratodus forsteri, assembly GCA_016271365.2. Lineage (NCBI taxonomy): Eukaryota > Metazoa > Chordata > Ceratodontiformes > Ceratodontidae > Neoceratodus > Neoceratodus forsteri. The sequence continues at coordinate 647,671,674 of CM057449.1, forward strand.
TTGGCGTGAAGTTCAATACTTCACTGCCATTCCTATTCTGCATCAGTCTAACTCTTGCATTTCCAATGCTAATACCAGCCATCAAACATTCAGCATTGACAAATACTTGTTTAGATTTCAGTGCCGCACATGGATTCGCCCTGCCAGCATGCAGTAATATTGAGAGCGGGTGGCTAGAGGTCCTGAGTGACAGCAGCACTGGAGTGGGGTCTAAAAAAAAAAAAATATGCAGCTTTACTTTTAGTTTTATGAAGCTGGACTTCTTGGGATGACTGCTTCTTGGGACAGACTAACTCTCAGTCAGGAACGAATCGGGGGGCCTCTTGCTCGCCAAGCGAGAAAAAATATGATGTGTTTTCATTTTGAAAAATGCCAACTGCACCTTGATTTAGAAACATAGAAATATAGACTTTGACAGCAGATAAGGACCGCTTGGCCCACCCAGTCTGCCCATTTTCCTACCTATTGGATAAGCTGCAGATCCTATTTAACCAACAGTCTACTTCCTCCTACCCCCCCACTAGAATTGCCTTTTGTCTGTCTCATGCATTCTAGAATTCCCCACTGTTTTTGACCCCACACCTCCTCAGGAAGGCTGCTCCATGCATCCACCACCACTCCGTGAAAAATACTTCCTCACATTGGCCCTGAGCCGCCTCTCTATGTTCAAATTGTGCCCGATTGTTTTCGCACATCTCTTTTTCTGAAAGATGCTACCCACTTGGACTTCATTGATTCCCTTGAGGTACTTGAACGTTTCTATCATGTCCCCTCCCCTTTCCTTGAGGCTATACATATTAAGTTCCTTTAGTCCCTCTTTGTATGGCTTCTGGTGCAGACCCTGCACCATTTTAGTTGCCCTCCTCTGGACTGTCGCCATCCTGTCTATGTCCTTGCGGAGATGGAGTCTCCAGAACTGCATGCAGTACACCAAAATGGGTCTCACCAACTGTCTGTATAGAGGGATAACAACTTCTTGTTTTTTTACTGGTGATGCCTCTCCCTCAGCATCCCAATATCCCCCCAGCCCTCCTTGCTGCCCTCTCACATTGCTTGCCTATCTTTAGGTCATCTGATATGACTACCCCCAGGTTCCTTTCCATTTTTGTTGTTGTTAGTACCCCCCATTGCGTACTCTTCCCCTGGGTTTTTGTTTCCCAGGTGTGTTACTTTGCACTTATTTGCATTGAATCTAAGCTGCCACATGTTTGACCATTCCTCCAACCTTGCCAAGTCCCTTCTCATCCTTTCTACACACCCCCCTTGTGTATCAATCTTGTTGAAGATCTTTGTGTCATCTGCAGAGGTGTACTTTTCCTTTGAGTCCCTCTTCAATGTCACATATAAAGACATTAAAGAGGACCGGTCCCAGTACTGAACCCTGTGGTACCCCACTAGTAGCCCCCCCTTTTTCAGAGTGGACTCCATTTAATATTACCCTCTACGTCCTGTTGTCCAGCCAATTTTTTTATCCAGGCTACCACCCTGGGACCCACTCCCAGGCCGTCTAACTTGTTTATTAATCTTTTGTGTGGGACTGTGTCAAATGCCTTGCTAAAGTCTAGGTAGGCCATGTCCATAGCCCCTTTCTGTTCTACTGCTTTGGTCACCCAGTCAAAGAAATCTATTAGATTGGTTTGACAGGCCATTGCGCTGTGAATCCATGCTGTCTTTGGTCCTGTGCCCTGCTGGCCTCTAGGTACGCAACAGTTCTTTCTTTCAGAAGTGATTCCATCATTTTCCCTACCCCTGAGGTCAAACTAACAGGCCTGTAGTTTCCTGGCTGTGCTTTGCTCCCACTTTTGTGAAGGGGAATCACATCCGCCCTCCTCCAGTCCTTAGGTACCACACCATCTTCCCAAGATTTGTTAAAAAGGATACTCAGTGGTGTCACTAGTTCTCCCCTTAGTTCTTTTAGAATTCTGGGGTGAATCCCATCAGGGCCCATTGATTTGTTCACCTTTAGTTTTGGAAGTTCTTTCTGGACCCTTTCTTCTGTAAATGGACTGGTGCCGACCCCCCCTATCCAGAGTGCTTCTATTGTTTGGTTTAGGTATCTCCCCCTGCTTTTCTTTTGTGAATACTGAGCAAAAGTATTCCTTCAGTATCCCTACTTTTTCACTGTCACCATCTGCCCACCCTCCCTTTATTAAGCCTCACTATCCCTCCCTTGATCTTTCTTTGCTCCATAATGTACCTATAAAAGGTTTTATCCCCCTTCTTAACTGAGTTGGCTATCTTTTCCTCGGTTTGGGCTTTGCTATTCTAACTACCTTCCCTGCTTCCTTCTAATTTAACTGGTACAGTTCTCTGTCCTGCTCCTTCTGTGTTTCCTTATATTTCCTGAATGCTATCTTTTTCTCCCTAACCTTCCCTGTCACCTCTTTTGAGAACTATAGTGTTTTTTTCCTTCATTTTGTTTTATTTGCTTCACACAAAAGCTTGTTGCCTCTGTGATGGCAGTTTTGAATTTCCCCATTGTTCCTCCACCCCTCCTTCATGCCCATTAGCTAGTGCTTTTCTGAGGCGCTCACCCATTTTGCCAAAGTCAGCCCTCCTAAAGTCCAATACCCTCACTTTAGCTTGACTCTACGGCTGTGTTTATCGTGAACCACACTGTTTGGTGGTCGCTTGTTCCCAGATGGCTACCCACATCTAAAGCTAAGATCCTCTGTCCATCCACATTTGAGAGTATCAGGTCTAAGACTGCTCCCACCTGAGTGGGTTCCAACACTAGCTGTCTGAGGCATGCCTCCTACAGGGCATCGAGAATGACCCTGCTCTCGGATGTGGCTGCATCAAAGGTGCTCTAGTTAACATCTGGCATAGTCAGGTCCCCATCAACAATATCTCCCTTTTCTACCATGCTAAGGATGCCTTCTATCATTTCCTTGTCCATTTCCTCCCTCTGAGATGGATGTCTGTATACAACCCTGTGCAGATTGTGGTGCCATTTCCTGTCTCCAGAGTGACCCACATTGCCTCCTCTCCTCCCTGTTTACCCTTTAGTTCTGTTGCTTAGATCCCTTCCCTTATGTAGAGAGCTATTCCTTCTCCTCCTCATTTACCTTCTCTGTCCTTCCTGTAGATTGTGTACCCTTGTATGTTGGCATCCCAGTCATGGTTCTCTGTTTATCATGTTTCTGTGACTCCACAATATCTAGGCATCCTTCTTCCATCAAGGCCACTAGTTCACGGAGCTTGTTACCCAGACTACAGGCATTGGTACTCATCACCCTCAATTTTTTGATGGCCTTACCCCTTTTTGCCCCATCCCTGTCCTTACTGCCTTTTCCTCCATTTACCCCTGTTCTGCTCCCTATCGCCTTCTCTACTTTGGTGTTTACCTCGCTAACTACCCTGTTTTCTGGGGGGGGGGCTGGGATTTCCTGCTTCTTTCAGTGCTTCCCCCCTTGGCTAGTTTAAATGCTCACCAATGAAGCATTTAAACCTATCACCTAGGATTCTGGTTCCCCTCCTGGACAGATGCAGACCATCGCACCAGTATAGGCCTGTATCCTTCCAGGTGGACCCCCAGTCCCCAATGAAGCCAAAACCCTGAGCTCTGCACCAGTTTTTCAACCATTCATTGAATCCCATGGTGTGAAGTATGCTAGCCTCAAACATGCCATAGATAGGCAGCACCACCGAAAAGGTTACTGGGTGTTCTACTTGTCGAAGGACCCTCCCCGACTTCACAAACTCCTCCTGCACTGCTCTGATCCTATTCCCAGCATGTCATTTGTCCCTAGGTGGACAATGATATTGAGTTCCTTCTCCCATGCTGCTGCCTCCACGATCCTGAGGATTCACTTCCTGTCTCTCCCAAGCCATAGCACTGAGCAGGAACCTTACCTCCCTCTCCCCTCCCTCCCCCAGTTCTATCCCCCCAATGACTGAGTCCCCCACCAGGAGTTGTTTCCTTCCCCTGTGGGATCCTGTGCCACCCTCCTGTGGGTCTCCTTTGTGGAGGTTCCCAGCATCATTCTTGGTCTCCACTGCAGGTGCCTCCATAGAGGAACCATGCTCTGCCAGAACAGTGCATGAATTGTGGAGAGGTTCAACTGGAGGGATGTGTCTTTGTTTCACCACCCTCACCCTCCCTGAGCCCACTGTGATCCAAACACTCCTCTTTTCTTGGCAACCTCTGAGGCAGCAGCAGCAGCCTTTGTGCTCTCTGGGTGAGAGAGGCAGTTTTCTGAATCCTTGCCAGGTCAGCCTGGAGATGGGCAACCTCCTCTCTCAGACCAGAGAGAGGTGCCTGCAAATAGGGCATCATTGCAGCCTCCAGAACATCTCCTGGAAGACTGCCGCCCCACAGCCAGTGCATTGCACCACTCCCCACATGTCTCTCTCCCTTCCTGTTTAAATTTTTTTTTGGTTAGTATGTGCTAGTGTGTGCATGCATGTTCCCCCTACGCAACATGCTGTACCGTTAAGGATATGACAAGTGTATGTCCTTTGCCCTTTTGGGGAAGTGATGTCAAAACTCTGGTATAAAGAAAATTATGCTCTTGGGGTGGGTGGGTGGGTGAGGATGGGGCAGGTTGGGTGAGGGGCAAGGTGGTTGGGACCAAACCCATGCCCTCCAGAAACAATCAGCCAGCTCTGCCCCTCCCTTTGAGTGCTTGCCTTCCTTTCAGCAAGACTACCTGCACAACAATTTAACAAAAATATACCCACAAAAAACTATTTCAATCAGAGAAAAATAAAGCAGTTGAGCCCAAACCCTGTGTTCTGCCCTCCGACGTTCCTGCGTCTTGCCGCGAGGGAGAATTGCCTTAGGCACCACCACGTTATTCTTTTTAAATTGTCGCTATTCCTTTTAAGTTATCACCTAGCAGAGGCCCCAAGTCAAACAATCAGGCCAAACAATTCTCACCTAGTCCCCAAACTACAGGGCAAAAACACTGCTCTAGTTTAAGGCCCTTAAAATGTGGGCTACTGTGCTTTCAATTTACTTTACAGAGAGAAAGAAAAACACAAGGTCAGCAAGTTTCTTCACAACTTACCATACTTATCTTGTTTCAAAAAACCTCCTGAAGTCCTGTCTGTGAGTAACACACACAGACTCTGTTTTTTTATGTACTAAGGTAAACAATCAGTTGGCAGTGGGGCTTGTTATTTCCTGGTCTCTATCAGCACGTAAATGTACCCCTTCGGCAAGGGGGTTAGCCAGTCAAAGGCCAGGAAATCTTCAACCCTTTGGGCTGGCAGTATAGCATAGAGGTTAGAGTAATGAGCTATAAATGAGCTTGGTACATCCAGTAAACTGGGTTTTGATTCCCACAACCGCCACTTGCATACTGTGTGACTCTGAGCAAATCACTTAACCTCCTTAGTGCTCCCAGGTTACCCCTGAAAACAGGCCCTTGTGCCTAGTGGGCCTTACCCAAATACCAAAGACTGAAATAAGAACCCATTTTCTTAGGTAATATAATCACACTTCTCAGGTGCATTTAACGGCACTCGACTGCGCATGGTCTCTAACAATGCACCTGTGGCATGCAATTATATCACCATAATGCACACCCTCTTATATCTGTCTGTCTGTTTATCTATCTATCTATCTAGCTATCTATCTATCTACAGTATACAGTACCTTTGCACTAATTTAAAAGACACAACCACACATACATTATTAAGGTTTTGAATCCCTTTTACTTTTGTTGATACAACTTGGTCTGAGCTCATAAGTACAGTAACTTGTCAAGTCAGAGAAATCACAACTGCCAAATACTGTAAACATCAATTTGTCAGTGACATTGACAGGTGACAAGAGTCCCAATCATACCACTCAAACTTCTTCATCAGTCCAATTTGGTTTGCTGCCTGGTAAAGGCTGGGCCTGTTAATCTCAGAACTCTGCTCACACGAGGCACGTTAGACCCGCTTGGAGGTTGCGAGGGTCCCTGGACAACCCTCCCCCCACCTCCCATTGCTGACTTCAGAACTCTGCTTACACGAGGCGCGTTGGACCCACTTGGAGGTCGGGAGGATCCCTGGACAACCCTCCCCCACCCCCTATTGCTGACTTCAGAACTCTGCTCACACGAGGCGCGTTGGACCCGCTTGGAGGTTGCGAGGGTCCCTGGACAACCCTCCCCAACCCCCCATTGATGACTTCAGAACTTTGCTCACATGAGGTGCGTTGGACCCACTTGGAGGTTACGAGGGTCCCTGGACAACCCTCCCCACCCCCATTGCTGACTTCAGGTACGGAGATCGATTAGTAGCATGCTGCGCTCTGTGCTCTTTGGACTCAGGAGAGTTGTGGAGGAGCCTGAAGGTGCCATTTAAATTTACTACCTGTCGGCGCAGATGTGAAGATCGTTTATTTTATATTTTATTGCTGATATCAGCCCTCAGTAACTACGATCTCGCTGCACCTTAATGCAAATTTACTGTAAACTGTTCATTTTATATTTTATTGTGCTGATATCAGCTCCCAGTAACAACTAATTCACTGCACCTTAATGCAAATTTAATGTAAATGCCCGGATCTTTTGCTTTAATTCTCAGCCTTAATAATGGATTCTTTGTTTTAAATCTCAGCCTTAATAATGGATTCTTTGCTTTAAATCACAGCCTTACTAATGTTTTCTGTCTGTCCTATCTGTATACTGCCGAGAATTCAGTCCTCTGTAGAATGCGAACTTTCTGCACCTTAAATTGAAAATTAGTGGAAGCACCCAGTCTCTTGCTTTAGTCTGCAGTCTGAATTACAATACCGGAATCCTGCAGGGAGCTGAAACTTGAATCTACAGCACTCTGTATACTGCCGAGAATTTGGCTCTCTGTAGAATGCGAATTTTCAGCACCTTAATTGAGAATTAGTAGAAACACCCGGTCTCTTGCTTTAAGCTGCAGCCTGAATTACAATACCGGAATCCTACAGGGAGCTGAATCTGCAGCACTCTCGGGAAAGCCGTGAACCTTAAAAGTGATAGTACTCGAATTTAAATGCATAGGGCTTGAGCTTCTAATCTTTAAACATTAAGGAGTGCTTGTACCTGATTTATAATTTGTTTAAAAACTTTGAACCTGATACTACTGAGCCATGCCACTCTCTCTCTGTACCTCCACTTCCAAACCCACAAAAGTACTTAATCAGTGTACCCTCTCCTTTCTCCTCAGAACTCTGCTCACACGAGGCGCGTTGGACCCACTTGGAGGTCGCGAGGGTCCCTGGACAACCCTCCTCCACCCCCCATTGCTGACTTCAGGTACGTGGGGACGATTAGTAGGCGTGCTGCGCTCTGTGCTCTTTGGACTCAGGAGAGTTTGTGAGGCCCCGCCGATGCAAGCATCGGCTCCCCACCGCCCCTGCCACCACCCTTGGTGAGCACTCCCTTTTATAGGGCTCTGTAACAAATCAGCCCATTTCTTCATCTGCAGCTTATATTGATCCGCCACTAGGGGCATACGCTGCTTTCACCTCATCAACAGCAGGTTTCAAATGGCAATGATTCTAGCTCTGCCTACCATGTTAACCCTACTCCTGATTAACGTCTGGATGCCTCATCAAGCAATTACACCTACCACATTCCAGGACCACACACCACTTATACTCCCTCTATGGCTGCCTGGCTGGCAGTCACCTCTCTACTCAACACTTTAGTCCTCCTCACCCCAGCCTCTACCTTCTGTCCCTCACCTTGTCCACTAATACTGGCCACACTCTTACTTGCCAGCCTCCTATCTCCACATTCCCCACTCCTAAAGGGCCCCCGGGTGGTAGCTTACATCCCCGCATGACATCTAAATGGCACCCCATATGCAGGATCTTCCTCCTCCTCCTCCTCCTCCTCCTGCTCACATCAGGTAATGTGCACCCAAACCCTGGCCCTGCCACAACCAACATACCAACCCTCCCCCCCAACCAGCGGATTATGTATTGCCACCCTTAATGTCTGCAGCCTATTAAAAAAGTAGGACTCCTTCCAGGGCTGGGTCTACCAACACCAGCCGGATATTATTGTGCTCACTGAAACCTGGCTCTCCCCATTGACCCCTGATTCATCTTTAAATCTCACAGGGTACAACCTATACCAGGCGGATCGTAAAGATAAACGTGGTGGGGGCTGCGCTGTATATACTAAAGAGATCCTACGTGGTCAGCTACTCCCCACCCCCCAACTGCATCCTGGCCCACAGGCCCTCACTATAAAAATCACTCTGGGAACAACTAAATCCCCCACCCCTCATCACCACGGTCTATATCCCTCCCAGGGAACAGAAAGTGGCCTTCCATTCCATTCTGTCCTACCTGGCTACACTTCCGCCACAAGTTGAGAAAATCGTACTAGGGGACTTTAATATTAACTGGCTGGACAAAGCTGCTGCACCATTCTTAGATGCCGCTACTGCCCAGGACCTTACGCAGGTTGTCACATCCCCCACCAGATTGAACCAGTGCACCAGGTCCTCCTCCCTGCTGGACTTGGTGTTCACCAACCGCCCTACAAAAATCACCAGTACAACAGTGCTCCCAAATGCCTTTAGTGACCACTCCCCGGTACTCTGCCGTTGGATGTGCAAATCCTCCAAATCTCCCCCCCAGACTAATCTATCAGCGCAAACTTGGCCCAGGAAAACTTGTGCAACTTAAAATCTATCTCAGGTCAATGGACTGGTCCATTGTCACGAATATCACTGACACTGACCTAGCCCTAAACCTCTTCATTCTCACCGCTTTAACACCGTCTGTGACAAAGTCACCCCGATCACTAAAAGAGTGGCCAAAGGAAACCCGTCGCTGTGGGTTAGTGAGCTCCTCCTGGATCTCAAGCAGACCAGAGACTCCCTATGGCACCTCTCTAACGAGACTGGCCTGACAGCTGACAGGCAGAACTATAGAGAAGCAAGGAACAAATGTACATGGGCCTTGTGCAAAGCAAAAGCTAAGTACCACCAGACCTCACTCACCAACTCCTGGGGATCTGGACGAAAGTTCTGGGACAATATCAAAGACCTGTGTAGAAAAGCTCCCAACACCACCCCTAGCCAGATCAGGGTTGAAGGGTGCCTTACCTCAGATCCAGCCCGTATGGTCAATGCCTTCAATGATGCCTTCTCCAATCTAAGCCTGGTTCTCCCCCCTAACTTCTTTGACCCTCCCCAAGACACCCCCCTCCCTCCCATCAACCCCACCCTTTCACCTGCATGTCATCTCTCCCAAGGGTGCCGAGCCTTATCTCAGGAGGGCACTAAGTCACTCCTGGTATAGCAGTGACACTTTAGGCTTGAAACTACTTTGACTCTCTCTCACCGAGGTGCTCGACCCCCTCACCCATATACTAAACAGCTCCTTATGCCAAGGGAAATTCCCCTCTCGCTGGAAATCTGCCCATATCACGCTTATTTTCAAAAGTGGAGACCATGCACTCACTAACAACTACCGACCCATCTCCATTCTCCTTCCCCTATCCAAGGCTCTTGAGAGGATTGTCTCTGACCAGCTAATGGACCACCTGAACAAATACAACCTGCTTAGTATGCAGAAACATGGCTTCCGGAAGGCCATAGTACCACCACTGCCTTCCTGGAACTCACCTCGACATCCACTCTGCTCTAGATAGAGGACAAATCACAGGGGCTGTATTCATAGATCTTACTAAGGCATTCGACACCGTCAACCACCTGCTCCTGCTATCCACTCTGACCTGCACGGGATTCTCGCTGGATGCCCTTGTTTGGTTCTCTCACTACCTGTCAAACTGCTCCCAGCAGGTAAAGATAGGAGATTCAGTCTCTAGTAGGCTACCTGTCTCTCGGGTGTCCTGCAAGGGTCCGTCCTCGGTCCGTTACTATTCAGCCTCTTTCTAAATTCCCTCCCCAAGACCTGTTCCCGGAACCTTCTCCTCTATGCGGATGATGCCGTACTCTATACATCCAACACTGACCCTTTACAGTTCCACCTCTCCCTCCAGTCCTCCTTCAGCTCCGCCGAAAAATGGCTAGCCTCCCATCATCTTGTCCTGAACTATTCCAAGACTAAGGTTATGTACTTTTCCCACCCATTTAATACTAGAAAGGTACTTTGTCCACAACTGAGGACTGCCAACCATACCCCCCTTGACCAGGTGGACTTCTTCAGATATCTTGGCTTAACACTCGACTCTGCACTCATGTTCCACCAGCATATCCACCTCCTATCTACTGCCCTCAATGTGCGGCTCGGGCTCCTGTATCGCCTCAAACACTGCTTTACCCCAAATGCATTAAGGCTAGCTGTTTCCTCCTCAGTCCTCTCCCTACTAGATTATGGCCTAGTCATCTATGGGGCAGCTAACTCATCGGCACTCAGCAGACTACGTGTCTCCCTAAATAAAGCTTGCCGCCTCACCTTGGGCTGTGACCGGCTAACTCATACATGCACACTGTACAATGCTACCAACTGGCTGAACCTTGACAATAGGATTAAGTTCCACACATGCCTCATGGCAAAAAATACCCTTGGTCTCTGCCCATCAGGTCTTGCTCCCACCCCTTATTCCAGCCCAGTCACTTAAGCACACTTTCGTAGCTATGAGTAAGCACCTCCTCTGTCCCCCATTGTCGTGACATCCTATACCAGAGGTCCTTTAGCTACAGAGCCCCATCCTGGATGAACAGTCTGCCCACTCCACTTGCAAATGAGAACAGACTAGGATCATAAAAATCCACCCTTAGAGCCCACCTACAGGCCTCGAACCATTGTGATTGCCTCTGACCAATCCTTCATCTAAACGACCGGCCTAGACTGCGGCCGGCACCCCCCCCATAACCCTGCCACTAACTGCGTCCCTCTTGTTTAGCTCTGCACTGATAAGCCATTTGTTTTGCATGTTTGCTCTATCTTGACCTAGGTCTCCTCTGCGAGACCCACAAATGCCTCTGTAACAACTGATAATGTAACTACCTGACTATGTACTGCTGTACTGCTATGTAATCTCTCTTCTCATATGTAATATTTGTGATGTGGAACCTTTGTAAAGGAGTCTTTGACTCAAAGGTACTTCAAATCTCAATAAATAAATAAATAAATAAAAATGTGCTTGTTTTCATTATCCAGTAGCTCAATACTCACTGAGTATACTCCAGTTTTCTCCATAGGGTATGTCAATGTTTGTTAAAGGAACACAACCACCCACCCATGGCCTAAATTGCCCCGAGTTTGAGAAACAGTTTTACAATTTTTCACGTCCTGTAGAATGTGCTGATGCTGCTGATTGTTTTCATCTACTTTTTTTTTCTTCATAAAAACAAAATACTGGTGGCACACTGTATTGGTGTTACCACACAAACACTTGTTTGTTTACAGTCCTTGATGTACTCCTGCTTCATCTTTTCCTGAAACTTGGGAATGTCCCCACACTGTCTAGCAACTCATGATGCAGTGGGGGGAGACTGATAAGGATACAGTGAAAAATTTGAAACAAGTCAAGTTTTAATACGATTATACCGACAGCCATTTGTTTTGCTTTTGCTGAGAAAAAGACAGCAGATGGTAAACTATTAAATAATGGGCTTATTCTAGAACAACCACTAGTATCTTCCGACCATTTCCAAAATAATCTAATATGAAATTTTACAATACTTGAAACTATATTTTGAAAGCTGCAGCATCCGAATAGTTAATACAGTTCTCCTGTATTGCTACATGCACATACATGTCGAAATAATGTGGTACAAATGACAGGCCTTTAAAATGTAGTGAACAATTTTTTTTTTACATCGATATGAAACATTTTATTTTTTAATGTCGGTATACAGTCGTAGTTATATAGTAAAAGTATAACTACTTAGCTGAGTGCAAGCTTTCATTTAAAAAAAATTAAGTCTGTAAACCTAATGGTTGCAAAATTACCACATTTTAAATTTATTATACTTTATTGAGTTTTTATAAAGAGATTACAATCACACATGTGGGTTATGTAGCAATACAAATAAGGAAAACAATTTATACCAGTTAGACCCCTTTTCCCACTCATAGTGCCTTTCTTCCACCAGAAATTAAATTAACACTAAACTTTATGGAAAGAAATACCATATCAGGGGTATTGGTAAGTTTGTAATCTGTTACAGTATAATGTATAATTGGAAAGGCTTTGCCTGAAGTTCAGTGGCCAAGCAGCCAGCCACTCCCACTTCCTGAGCTATATAAGTAGTTCCTCTCTGCCTCACTGAAGCATTTTTTCTTTGCAGCTGAAGGCTCTGTCAGTTTGTCCTCTGAGCTGGTTGGGCCTCCCTGGCTGGCTGGGGTCTGCCCCCCTGCTGCTCCTGCTTGTGTCTGCTGGGCTTCTGTGTTTATTTTCCTGCTTCTGGTTTGTATTTTCCTTTGGCTGTGTGTGCCTCCTTCCTTTTCTTGTGGGGGGGGAGCTTTTCTAAGCTCCTAGAATACTGCTACTTTGAAGCTCATACTGCTTGCTTTCAGTTACTCACAACTCTCAATTACTGCACTGCAATTGCAAACCTGATTTGTGTGTTTCAGCTTACATAGCTGTTCCATGGCATACTCTATTACTTTCACCTGACTCAGATTCACTGAACCTAGCTCTACAGTTCACTCATGCTTGTTCTAATTACCTCATTGCAGCAGTTTCATTGCACTGCCTGGTGACCGTGCTTTAAGAGCATTATGCCTCCTTTTATTTATTGCAGTTACAGCTTAGTGAACTCATTTGTTTTTTTACTGCTGCTGCACAGGCCTAATTGCTTCCTGCTACTGCTTCGTTTATTCCCATGCTATTGAACATTGTTTTACTCTGAGGTTAGCTAAAGCTCCTGCTGAGGCTATTAAATTGGCTTCATATCTGCATGTGGTTCTTGGCCCTTCCATCACTTCCTTGCTTGTCCTACAGTGGGGACTGGGAAGTGTTTGCGGGGTCGTGGCCTATGTGGTTAATTAATTCTGTTCTAAATCCTGTCACCACCGATAATCCTCAGAGTTTGTCACCTTGATTTGGCTTTGAACTGCTCTGGCTGGCTTGCCCCCAATTCAGTGCTGTTAATGCTATACAGTATGTTATGCAGACCTCCGTGTGTAGGTCCACCTATCACTACTTCTTACTGACCTATGTGCAGGTCCACACTTGCTTACGCAACCATTGATCCTTGCTTATGCAAACCATTGCTTCATGCCTACTGCCATCCCTCGGCTTCAGCCTCTGGGATTCTGCTGCACTCAATCTGTATTCGACCTTGCAAGGTCTTAGCACTCAATGCTCATTACAATCTCAGCATGCTGTGCTCATTCAGCTCACCAGCTTTTCAGCTCTCAATCAATTTCTGGGGCATGCCAGCCATTGTATTCTGGTGCAGAGTTCCTGCAGCCGACTGTCTCACTCTGCATTTAGTCCGCATCTTGGCGTGTCCAGCTTGGGGCGGGATCGCTCACCTGGCCCATGCTGGGAATGTTCCACCCCAAGCTTGGCTTTAGCTGCCTGCTACGTGACAGTAGCTCCTGGTGTAGAATTTAAGACTAGTGTTGAAGGGTGGAAAAAGTTACCTCCTTTGGCTCTAGTGTTCCACTATAATGGTTGGCCATTGACTTTAGTGGTTTTCCTAGTGAGGCATCTTCACCGCATTCTCCCTATGAGTTCATCTGGTTCACCTGGTTTGATTTAGGGTGGGTAGGCCAGGTCAGTGCCTCAGCAGTTGTTGCTCTCTTCCTGTGCCTTGGTTGCATGTATTGTTGCAGAGTTTTCTTGCAACCTTCCACGGCATTCCTGTTAGAGGGTTTGAGTGAGAGCCTTCCTACAAATTGGAATATTTTCCACCTCCCTTTAATTGGGTTTTCCAAATTACAGCTGCAGAGCCATCACTAAATAAACCATCCGAAGCTGGGAGGGAGACCGACCTAGGCCTTGGATCCCTGAGATTTCCTCCTCATAGGGTTTTTTTTTCTCTCCTCCATTGCCTCAGGTCATAACACTTAGTTAGCATAGTTGTTTCCCCTAGTTTCTTTAGATAGGTTCTGTTGTTGGATGGAGGTGGAGGATGCCCTGCCTTTCCCTCTCTCCTTAGGGTTTCCCCTCATCTCAAGGCAAACCATCAGTATCATGGTATGCAAACCTGGGCAGTCATTACGTTATCCAACTTAGCATCTCATTGTATTGTCAACTGCCTATGCTTTTCTGCTACTACATTACAGTTACTGCTCCTTTGTCACAGTTGCTGCTTGCTCATATGCTTCATGTTGCTTCCTTTTTGGGGATGATACTACATTTCTTTTGGGGATTCCTAAGGTACCTTTAACCACGGGAATTGTCCCATGGCACCTCTAGGGGTGGAACCCTCTCTGAGAGTTCCTTGTCTTCGTACCCCTACAGGGCGGTTATTCCTCTGGAATAGAGAGTGCAAACAACCAAAACCAAACTAACACAGTTCCACAAGCATACCACTATACTGGCTGCTTAGGTCAATGAAATGGAAAGGCTTTGTCTGAAGTTCAGTGGCCAAGCAGCCAGCCACTCCCACTTCCTGAGCTATATAAGCAGTTCCTCTCAGCCTCACTGAAGCATTTTTTCTTTGCCCTACCATCCTCCCCTCCTCCTCCAGCGGTGGCATTCTCTTCTGAGGGGGATTCCTAAGGTACCTTTAGCCACTGGAATCATCCCATGGCACCTCTAGGGGTGGAACCCTCTCCGAGAGTTCCTTGCCTTCGTACCCCTACAGGGTGGTAATTCCTCTGGAATAGAGAGTGCGAATGGCCAAAACCAAACTAACACAGTTGCACAAGCATAACACTATACTGGCTGCATAGGTCAGTGAATAGTAGTTATCAGAATATCAGGTTGGACACCTAAGAATCCAAAGAGCCCCATCGTCTAGAGTAGACCGAAAAAGAATTGTGAATAGACACTAACATGGACATCCAGGAACTATGGGCAACAAGCGTTTTCATTTTAGTTTGAGTTCCATTGTCACTAAAAATTTGTTTTACACCATTGGCTGAATCAGAGTACCCCATCTTTAGTTGAATGGTATTGAGAGATTTCCCAAATTTTTCTCATCTTACATATGTTAAAAGTTACCACATTTTAAAGAAAATGGGCAGGATTCACAAAGCAGATGGCTGGGCACAAATGAGATGCGCCACCCCCAAACAGTGGGATTCACAGAAGGATGGGCCGCAAGATGCACTGTGCACATCCCCTCTATGAATACCACTGAAGCACCATGGCACAACCTGAGATGCCCCAGCATAACCAGGATGTACAGAAGCACCCTGGAGAACACAACACTGAGTATGGAGCAAGTAAGCAAGGGACACAGGAGCAACAGGGGGAGACTGCAGTGGCACAAAGGATGCAGGGGAACAGTCCAGTAGGGACTGGCCAGAGTGCCAAAGGGCTGGAGAGTGGACAAAGCAGACAAGGTGCACAGACAGAGCACACATGGTGATACCTGGAAGCATCAGACACACACCCCACACAGGGGCCCAACAGACACAGATGCCATACACAGGGGTGCCTGGTAAAGTGGGCCACAGCAGCAGAGGTGCACTGTGCAGCATGGCAGAGGGTGCTGTATATGTGCCGGTGCACAGAAATACAGCATTGTGGACAAGGGAGATGCCAGACAGGTGCGCACAGGGGACAGGCACAATGGCAGACAGGCCAAGGCCATGTCCTGCACAGGTGGAACATGCCCATAGGCAAAGTGGAACATAAGAAGAGTGGCACAGCAACAGGGGGCCAGCATAACAGAAGCAACTGGCATTAGTCTCCTTTACAGACATAAAGACTGCCTTCCACCTGAGCACTTCACCTAGCCATTACCTCCTCACTCTTATCACTGGTGGACTATGGCCTCACAGTCTATGCTGCTGCCGACCCTATGGTGCTTCATCAAATACAAGTAGTCATCAATAAGGCCTGCTGGCTCCTCTCTGGTGCTGACAGAAATACACATACCTGCACCCTACACGCGCTCACCAATATCCTCTCCCTTGAGGAAAGACTATTATACCAGACCTGTCTATTCACCAAAAATCCACCAGGGTTTAACCCCAATAGGTGTTATGGCTTCTCTTCAGGCATCCACCATCTCAGCATCCACATGGGCAACACCAAAAACTATCTGGAAGGTGCCTAGGTTCAGGACCACCCTGGCCCAGTGATCCTTTCCCCTTAGAGCTCCATCCTGGTACAATGCCCTCCACTAGCCATTACATTAATCACCAATCTAGGTCCTTTTAAAGCTGCCTTAAGGGCCCATATCCTCTCCTCATGTCAATGTCAGTGTAACTGGTAACCTGTGGATCCTGCACCACGCCACTAGGCCACACACTCGCCCTTGGCCTGGCAGTGGAGAACCCTCACTATTTCTAGCCTCCAGGCTCCTCACCTCCCTCGGTTACCATATAGTTGCACTAGACTATGAATGCATTGTATTATGTATAAGACAAGGCCTCCTTGGGGTGGCTTACTACCAGCTCACATCATGCATTGCTTTAGCTACCAATTGTATAGGTTTTAACCACTCATTAGATAAATGTGTTGATAGCTCTGCCCTGTTTTAGCTACCAAATGTATAGGCATTAACCAGTGCTCATTGTACTTATACTCTGTATGATTGCTCACCGACATTTATTCTATGTATGTACTGCATGAATGTGTATGTTTTATTCTGACGTGGAGCCTTTTGAAATGAGTGTATGACTCAAAGGGTTGTAATTCCGATTTCCTAAATAAATAAATGCACCACTCACAGAATAGGGGCACTGTGAAAGGTAGCATGTTGCAGCACCCACCAATAGGTCAGAGGCAACAAGGAGGGGGCACACTGAAGCAGGCATGAAAGGGGGACAAGGTGCATGGGTGCGCAGTACCACAGCTGCACACGTGTGAAAGGGAACAAAGGTACAGTGGAAACCAACAAGCACAACAGAGCACATGAACAAGGTACAATGAATGACCACAGACACCATTAGCAATATAAAACACTTTAGTAAAACAAGAATGGTAACTGATGAAACTATGTACAATATCAAACATCAGTAGGAACAGGGAAAATGTGGTGTGGGAATCAGAATAGGAACATAAACAGTTCACAGAAAGGTGATAGTATGGTGGTGGGGGAACAAGGGACAGCAACAGACAATGGGGAGGGGCATGGAGGGTGGGGTTAAAACAACAAAGGGGCTATGTACAAGTGTCCCAGTGTCCTATCGTGCTGGATGGGTTGCAGCACAGTGGCCACCTCTCTGTCCCCTGGTACTCTGCACCTGGACAAGTAAAGTGATGGCCTGCAGGAGCTACCCCTGCCACCTGCAGAGTGGTTCAATAGTCTCCCTCAGTGCCCTCCAGAGCTGCAACCCTGCCAGCTGGCCAACGAGTCATCTCCTTCACCACCCTGGCACAACTGGCTGTACTCTCCATGGACCTACAGTGGGGACACAGACAACAGGTACTAAGTGCCATGTTCCACACCTGCCCCCCCTTGCCCACCACACAAGTGTGCAGGAGGCAGCCACCATGGCAATGCTGACAGCCTTCAGGCACACTGCACACCAGCAACAGGCTGGCACGCAGTGCCACATTGTGTCTGTGCAATGGTACTCAGACAGCACAAGGCCCATAGGTGCATGTAGAGGTAAGCACAGAGGGGCATGCAGCCATGTCCCACACAGCATGTGCAGATGCCAGCAGGCTGCACAGACATGCAGGCTCCATCCAAGCACCAATGGAGCACCACAGTGTGCCCATGGTCTTGGCAGACACTCACAAGGTGGAAACACACAGGAGTCATGTGCATCAGGCTCAAGCACATGCTGCCATGGCCACACCCCATGCGTGTGTGCAACATGTATCACATGGACATGCACATGTGTCTGGCAATGACCTGCAGTGGGCTTGCTCCCCATGAACACACAGATAATGCACAAGAAGACACTCACCTGCACTCACAACCTGGTCCCTGGCCTCCCACCACTGGCCCTAGCGAGCCTGGCCTCCACTGCTATCGTGGTCCTCCACCTGTCTGCTGGCCCCAAGAGAAACATAAGCAAAGAGTACCATGAGGTGATGGTAGGTGTGTAACACCCCATCCCACAGCAACAATACGGTGCCAGCATGCGGTTATGGATGCACCACCACAGTGCCCCAATGAACCGCCCTGGTCAGCATGCAGCAACACATCACCCCAGCCCATGCTCACGTGTGTGTGCTGATGGATGTGTGCCATCCCAATGGCTGTACCACAATGCGTACGCTCACAGTGTCCATGCACCCCCCAATCATGCACCATGCTGCACAAGGCTACGCACAGTGGCCATGCGTACTCCAAAATGCTGCAGGGGCACAGCATGCCACACACGTGTGTGTGTGTGTGTGGTGTGCCATTGTGGTAGTGCACAGCCCCGACACAAACCCCTGTTTGCTTGTGTAGCTGTAAGTTGATGTGACTTACCTGTGCATGGCACTGCATCCCTGCATGCCTGATCTCGGAGGCTCTAGAGCCTGTCTGGACCCTGGCACTGCAGATCTCCATAGTGGTGCCTGCATTGCTCCCCTGTATGCTCCACCCTGGTCCTGTGCACCAGGCACTCCACCACCCTCGCCCACACTGCTGAGCATGGCTCAGTGAGGTCATCTGTGCCAAACAGCTGTCCCTCCAGAGGCATTACCAGTGCCACAAGGTTGACCAACTCAACCTCTCCCCAGTTCATGGCCCTGGACCCTGCTGC
Organism: Neoceratodus forsteri; assembly: GCA_016271365.2. Lineage (NCBI taxonomy): Eukaryota > Metazoa > Chordata > Ceratodontiformes > Ceratodontidae > Neoceratodus > Neoceratodus forsteri. The sequence goes on from CM057449.1 coordinate 647,690,350, forward strand.
CTGAGCATGTAGCTTCTGTAAAGTTCCCGTGGTGAGCAGGCACATTGCTGTTGTCACCTTGGTCTCTACTGATATGGCATGACCCCTTCCAGTGGGTGCCCGCATATTTTCCTATTTCATGTAATTTGTTCCTTCAGTATACAGCTGAGACTTACCAACCAGTGGTGTGCCTACACCAATGTGCCATGTCACATTGGTGTAGGCACACCACTCATAAGCAAGCCTCAGCTGTACCATTAATAGGATGCAGGTTTTGAAACAGGGTAGCCATGTGTAGCATGCAGACCGTGCTGCCTATAGGTGGTGTGCAGTATGGTCTGGCTGTCAGTTCAGGGAGTGGCACTGTAGTCAGGAAATTTCCTGATGGTGCCAACAATGGATCGCCCACTTCATTGCACACAGCCCCTCAGCAAAATGAGTGGCACTGCAGCGCAGGTCACTGTGGACATTGAGATTGGAACTGGGCTGCCTACAAAAATTCATGATATAATGTGATGCCTATTCTATACAGAAAGAGTTCTGATGTCACTGCAAGGTTTGTGCACAGAACTGTGCCACCAGCCACTGAACGCTGTCAGCAACGCATGACATCATCATGCCCTGGGTGACAGGCATGGCTGTAATATGGCTCATGCATATGTACAAACCCACTAGCTGCCCAACACACACCACCTAGTGCTACACAATACTGTTAGGGCATGTCCTGGATACAGTGGTTGGTTCAACAATACTTTTGCACCTGATGTTGGTGCTGACTTGGGGATTACTGAATCCAGCCCAATAGGAGATGTAAACAGTTGACAATGACCCATTTAACACTTGTCAGCTGGATAGTAACTACTGTTGTTTAGTTTTTTTTCTCATGATGATCCATGATGTGGGCTGGCAGTATAGCCTAGAAGTTAGAGTAATGAGCTGTAAATGAGCTTGGTATACCCAGCAGACCTGGGTTTGCATCTGACATCCTCCACTTCAATACTGTATGACTCCGAGCAAGTCACTTAACCTCTCCAGTGCTCCTGGGTCACGCTTGAAAACAGGAACCTGTGCCTAGTGGGCCTTACCTGGTTAACAAAGAATTAAAAAAATGCTCCCCTCAATCCCTTGTTAGCCTCCCCAGTATATTGAAGGAACAAATTACATGAAATAGGAAAATATTTACTTTTCAGCTAGTTAAAGCTAGTACCCTATGTTTTATTATTTTATACCAATGCCTTATCAAAATACATAGCAACATTATAGAATATGCATGTGTAACCCCCCTGCAAATGGGGGTTCCCAAAAGACTTCCAGGAGCTTGCTTGAATGCTCCAAGCCTGAATGGTGTTTGGCGTTTAAGCCATTTATTAGTGAGTGTTTTTAGAGCCTCTGGTTCTGTCTCTTTAAGAGCTGTCTGCTTGCAGACATAATTAGTTTGTATGGGGGGACTGTGTGCTTCTCTGCTTGAGTACCACTCGAACTGCTGCCAATTCACTCCATTTTTGCAGTCACTAGGAGTGCAAAGGGAACCTATCTGAAATGTGTAACTGTTTGCCAGAAATCATTTAGAGTAATAATGAAAATACATTTTGTCTAACCTGCTTTCTTTGCAGTCAGAACTGTGTTTGCCTAGTTCCCCATTCTGGTTTTGAACTGCTGAACTGGACCAATCATTGTGGGGTAAGCTAGCTCTAAAATGGTGCCTTGGACGAATCAGAACTTGGACTCATAATCTGAGCCAGCCACAAGAAGATTGTATGGGCAGTGATTCTGGAGATGTAGTTTAGACTTGCGCCTTTTTGGACCAACAGGAGCAGTCTATTGTGAGTGACAGCCAATCCAGTCAAGAACTGGGAGGAACTCAAAGGAAGTGCCTGGTTTTGTCTGTTGGAGTTTCAGTTGAGCTCTGGCAGTGAAGAAGGAGGAGCCCTGTGCTTTTTCAGTGTGCAGTTTTAGTCGGAAGCGTGTGTAAGGCCCAGAGTTCCGGTCTGCAGCTTGTGTAACTGCTTGTTAGGACTGAACTGCCCTGTGAAGAGAATCAAAGGATATCTGAAGAGTAGAAACCAGGCTCACCCTCTAGAAGACTGGAGAAATTGCTGAATTGCACTCGTCTGTCAGGAACTGAATCTGCTGTGTGTTCTCCCGGGTATTGTGCAATTAAGTATCGGGATAGATAAGCAGCCTGCCTGGTATAGTACTTTCTGTTTTACCATATAAATGTGTGAAGAGGCTTGTGTACCTCAAGTGAATCCTGCTGCCATTAAAGGACTTTTTGCCTGTTGCAGTTTGCCATATAAATGTGTGAGGAGTCTCGTGGAGCTCAAGAGTAGCCCTGCTGACATTGAAGGACCCTATCTTGTTTGGAGGTCGTGAGTACTAATTCAGGGTCGCCCCTGTTGAATTGCCACATTGAATCCAAATGGAATCACTGTACTGCTGACTGTTTAAACTAATTTTTTTTCTCTCTGAGGAAGGGCCCCACCAGCTGCCACGGTTTGGACTAGCCACTAGGGCTTGGGTACCCAGGGACAGTAACTGGTAGGGATAGGCCTGTGCACAGAGCCATAGGTAGATGAGTAAAGTGATAAGCTAATTAACCTGATTTTCCCCAGTCCTTGTTATATTCCCCCTAAATAAATCCGAGCTGCTTGTTTCAGCAAAGTTATACTGCCTGAGGTATTTGTCTATGTTAAAGTATTGTACTGTGATTGTTGCACTGTATCTTATTTTACAGGAGGTCCCAGTGCCTGAACCAGCCCTGGGGGTAAGTGTATGCTGTGAAGGAAATTCTGATATATTGTGTGGGCCACTGGTGGGAAAAAAGGGGGGTTGCAGTGTCCCAGAGGGCTGTGACCAAGTAAGTTTAACTATTGCAAACCCTGACCTCTGGGTGGAGGCACCCGCCATTGGATCCAGGCCCCTCAACCTGTTAGTGGCAAATCAGGCAGGGGTAGTAGCCCCTGGGATAGCGCCATCTAGGGGTTACACATGAACCATCAGTTAGGAGGTCCCAATGAGCCATCATGTGAAATTTATTTATTTATTTGAATTTTGGTAATTGGGTAGGCCCTCTGGCATAATAAAGTCCCTTTTTCAAAGGCAACCCAGAATTAGTTACATACAGATGAAGAATGCATACGGTATACACCAGTTGCAAAGAAAATGACATTAATAGTGCACTTACAGACAGCATAAGTTTATGTACATGCAGGTGACAAAAGTTTTAATTACATACAGCAGATAATACATTCAAATAGGGAAGCCAAAAGGAGTGTTAGGTCAGTGAGTACAAAGTCAGGTCAGCGATAATGATAGCAAGGTGTTGAATCCCCCAGGAGAGGGCTTTGAGTCTCTTCCTATATTGTATTAGGGTAGAACTAATATGGAGCTTATGGGGTAGGGAGTTCCACAGAGTAGGGGCTATGAAGGAAAAGGATCTCCTTCCGGCAGGAGACCTAAAACTAGGGGTTTCCAGCAAGGGGCTAGTAGCAGATATCAGAGGCCTTGCATAATATTTGGGCTGCAGTAACCCAGCAAGACTGGGAGGAGTGGCAGGCCTCAGCAAATACATCATGCAGTGCAAGGAAAAGCTCATTCTTGCTTCAAAAGAAGGCCACCCCAGATAAATAAGCATGCCACAGTGGTGGTCCCTAGGTGGGGCACCAGCTGCAAATCATGTAATTTTGTTATAAAAAGACTTAAGTTTTGCCAGCACCAATTCAGGGGCAGGCTGCACAACTGAGGAACCATTAAATTGAATGGATAAAAGGGTACTGCTAGCTATAGTTAGGTGAGCAGCGGAGGAGAGGTAGGGAGATAGTCTGTGGAAACCAGGCTTCAGATGAAGAGTTTTGACAAGAGTATCTGCCTGGGGCTCGAAGAACAGATTTTGGTTCAGCACAACCCACAGGTACTTAAATGTCTGCACCACCTCAAGGTCAGGGCCCCTACTTTTCTGCGGCACAGTGGGACCAAGTTCTGCGGCAAGACTACCATTTGCCTCAGAACTTCTGCAGCAGTGGTTTGTAATTTCTGCGGAAGTTCTGCGGCACTAACAAACTACCACATCACAGTGTCAGCTTGTCATCCTGACTTCACTTTCATGGCAGTGGTTATAGCAATCAGGATGGTGGAAAGCACAGTAACACTAGTTCAAAAAATAACAGACATAAAAATAATGTTATGCCTAAAAAGGCAAAACAAATGTCTCTCCCTTAAGGTCCTAGCCTGTTGCATAAATGACATATGCAGAGGGGATCTTATGTGATAAATAAGGTATTTCTATATGCATGCTATCTATCTCACTGATGAGGTTTCCACTGTCTATCACTTATGTATTTGTATGTGCTTTCTACACCACTCATAAGGTTCCCACTGTGTATCACTTGTATATTTATATGCAATCTGTAACATACATACAAATATGCATATGTGTGTGTGTGTGTGTGTGGTGAGAGACAGAGATACTGTATGTATGTGTGTGTGTGTGTATATATATATATATATTTTTTTTAATTTCCATGAACTTGCATCCTTATTCATACAGGTCCCATTGGAAATGGAATAGAGGAGTTATTGCAAAACTCATTTTTCATGTCAACCTGCTTTCCCTGACACACTGCGTAGCACCATCAGGCCATGACATGCATATGAACCAATTGTGAGATACAGCTCTCCGGCCCATCACAATGTGTCCACCATGTGGCAGAACACTGCACCATATGTTCCCAGGCTCTGAGCAGTGATGTGTTCCACCAATCCTTGTGCTGCCCAGCCGTGCCCAGAGCTAATCTCTGAACCTGAGTTGCAGGAATGGAAACACAGCATGCTACCCTCTGGCCCAACAGCTGTCCCTGCATACAACATTTCTCAATAACTTTTAGGCGATTCTATCAACCAATGACAATAAGTAATCAATAACCCTGGCAAAAATACGTACAGTGCAATTACTTATTTAACAGGTCTATTCTTTCAACAGGTCTAGACATTATTGTATTTCACTTTTCTGGGCATAATTACTTTATTTTTCTTAAAAATTTAGACAGTTAAATTCATTTTACCAGTTATTCATTTCAGATAGTCTCTATACCTTAAAGGCACAAATAGGTTTGTACAAAGTGAGGTATGGATTTAACAGGTCTGTGCTATTGACAAGATTTTGCTTAAGTTAGCCATAGTGCAACAATGTAAGACTGAAAATTGTATTAGGCTGTAGTGCAGGTTGAACAAATATCACCATGCATGATGTGCTGTGCCACCGTCTCTGGCAGTGGGAGCTGTGGTAGATAAGTGATTGTTCATTTCTGTTGCAGAATGCAGCCATTTCATTAGCTAATGTATGATGTTATAGCAATGATAACATCACATTCTGAGCATATAGGAGGGGTCTGGACATAAAAAGAGGGGAAGGGAACCAGATTCTATGTATAAACAGAAATATTAATAAAAAATCACCAAGAAGAGTGAATTTTGCGGCACCGTAGAAGTTCTGCGGTAGATTGCAAGTTCTATGCAAAATTCTGCGGCCGCAGATTTCTAGGGGCCTTGCTCAAGGTTGACACACCCAATTGTAATTAGATTCAGGAGATGGTGCCTATCTGGTCCAAGAATTTTGTTACTGAATAGTATCAACTTAATTTTTTTTTAATTAAGTACAAGTGTGTTCCTTATAAGCCATTTTTCAAGAAGGTGGAAGTCATTACTCAGGTGGCTGTTGATCAAAGGGATATCTGTTGAGGAGCTATACAGTACGGCATCATCTGCATACAGTTGTACTGATGCCCCTCCATAGTTAAGGGACAAATCATTTATAAATAGGGAAAAAAGAAGGGGACCAAGGATAGAGCCTTGGGGTACACCATCTGTGTTCAAATCAGGTCCCAGAGTAAAATTCAGTTTCAACCCCATGACACATATGGAAACATCACACTGAGTGCAGGATTCACAAAACAGATGCACCAAATGCATCACAGATGCACCAACGCTAGTCAGAAATGCGCCATAAGCCGATTCAGGAACAGGGAGTAAGTACCAGCCCAAACGAGATGCCCTGCACCGAAAAACATGCACCAGAGGTGCAACGTTATGACATGCAGCACATATACAGGGGGCGTGCCCTTGCATACACAGCGCAACCCAAACCACAAAGCACAACCAGGGCGCATCTATGGGGCAAAGCCGGTGCAAAGCCAAGATGCACCATAGAAAGATAAGTACAAAAGAAGGAGATTTATGTCTAGCACTCCTGCAGGCCATGAATGGAATGACCACAGCAGCACAAAGCCACAGCCAGAGGGGAAGTGGAACCAGAGAGAGGGAGAGGCAAAGCCAGCCAGCCTGCCAGCAACAACACCAGGCAGCAAACCACACCAGAGGGTCTCAGTGACAGAGGGAATGAACCCGGCAGCGGTTGCCATAGCTGATGCCCTAATGAGGAGGAGGAGGAGGCAGGGTGCTGGAAGGCACCGTAGGCAGCCAGCCCTATGGCGGTACCATGCCCAGCTGTCCTTCGAGCAGCTCACAGAGGTGGAGACAGTTGAGCAATACCACCTCAACAGGGCCATGCTGAGGCAGTTATGTGAGCTGTGCCATGATGAGATGCAGGCACCCACTGCACGAGGTCATGCCATCTCGGTGGAGATCAAGGTGACAACAGTCATGTGCCTGCTTGCCACGGGAACCTTCCAGAGGCCTACTGGGGACATCACTGGCATATCACAGGCCTCAATGTCCCGCCTCCTCACACAGTTCCTCACTGCACTGCTACCGCATGCTTCAGAATACATCAAATTCCCCAGCACGCAGGCAGAGTGGACAGAAGCCATGCAGGGGTTCCACAGGGTGGCACACATGCCAGGTGTCATAGGGGCCATCGACTGCATCCATGTGGCATTCCGTGCACCACCTGGTGAGGAGAGCATCACATATGTGAACCAGAAAGGGTACCATTCAGTGAACTGCCAGGTGGTGTGCTATGCCACAGGGCGCTTCACCAATGTCTTCGCCACACAACCTGGGAGCGCACATGATGCATACATATGGCACCAGTCAGCACTTTGCATGAGGTTCAAGGCTGGGGACATCCAAAGTAGCCATCTGTTAGGTACATGTGACTGTGCACCAACAGCGCAGGGTGGCACCATGCCAGGGATACATGGGGTAGGCTGTGGGTGCCCAGAAGCAGGCGCAAGGGCACTGGGACAGCAGGGGTGCAACAGGGTGCATAGGCGGATGCAGGGTGGCACACAAGCGCTGTGCACCACACGATGTACGGGGGCAGGCAGGGGCAGCTGAGGTAGGGGAGCAGGTGTGTGGCTGCACAGGTGGGGGAGCAGGACAGGGGCACACATCACAGAGGGCGGGATGGGGACAGGGCACAGGCCACAGGTCACAGTGTATCACAATGTACTAGTGGAGATACATCTGCCCCCACAGGTGACACTGCATACCCATTGAGGCCCTGGCTCCTCACCCCCATCCGATGACCCAGAACAGTGGTGGAAGAACGCTGCAATGAGGCACACTTCGTGACACATGCCATCATTGAGCGTGTCTTCAGCATGCTGAAGATGCAGTTCTGGTGCCTGTGTCAGTCAGGCGGTGCCCTACAGTACAGCCCTGAGAAGGCCTGTGGCATATTCCTGGCATGTTGTATGCTACACAACTTGGCCCATGACCATGGGATACCTGTCAAGGCTTTTGAGGGCAACAGTTCTGGGGAGGAGGAAGAGGGGGTGGGGGAGGGTGCGGACATGGCACCCCCTGAGGACCACAGAGGCGAAGCCGGGCAGGGATGCAGGGATCCCAGGCTGGTGGCGAGGGCACGAGCATACCGCACATGAGTGGTGATGGAACACTTTGGGCCCCGCAGGTGAGTATGCAGGTTTGTATATGTGCAGGTGTGGGCACTGTGGTGTACAGACAGCATGTCATTGGAACAGCGGGCACTGTATGTCACACAGGGGTGCCTATGCAGGCGCATGCACACGGTGGGGGACATACACACACACACAGACACCATGCATGCAGCACCCCAGAACCACACAGGCCATGCCCAAGCTGTCACAGGTCAGTGCGCACTGCGGCCAGCACACGGGCACTGCAGGCACTGTAACGAGTCACCATTCCCATGACACATGACACATGGCACAACAGTGGAACACACATACACACCAGACAGCCTGCACAGGTAGCACAGGGTGGTGCCAGTGCAACCGTGGGCTGGTGACTGCAACACACACCACCACTGGCACCACCCACAGGGCAGCCGGTATGCACAGGCATGCCACCCGCCACCACAGGCCTGTAGAAATGGGCATCACAGGGCAGCCCCGTGACCGCCATGGACATGTGGGCAGCCTCTGTCATGGCTGCCGGTGATGGGGTACCACCATCTGCCACAAGGAGTGTCCCCAGAGACCCTGCAGGGGGGGCTGCACTGAGACAGTGATTGGGTGCCCAGTGGGGTGGCTGTCTGACACCCACCAGGCGAGCCATGGATGGTGGGTGTGGATGCCAGTGGCAATGGGGTCAGCAGCAGGGGTTCACCTGGCCCTGCCTCTGGGGTGTCCTGGACATGCTTCTGGGCATCTGACTGGATGCATGATGTCCACTGCATGCTGTGGATGCATGCCCTCCACAGCAGCTGCAGTCTGCTCCATGGCTGCGGTCATGCCCACCTACATGATGTGTGTCTCATCCAACATCTGAGTATGCCACGCCACCACAGACTCATGCTCCTGGACCATGACAGCTCTGTGACTCTGAAACTCCACCTGGAGGGCCTCCTGGCTCTCCACAGTTGCCCAAAGCAGGCCAAGGTAGGCCCGCATGCGTCGGCAGGTGATGCGGCACGATGGCATCACCGATGAACAGGGGATATATCAGCCTCATCAGAGTCATCCACGGGCAGTGGACGCATCCTGTCAGGCCTGCGATGTGAGCAGGGCATGGCTGGGCACTGTCACTGGCTGTCCATGTGTGGTGTCCCCAGGCTCACCGTGGTGGGTGCGTGCACTATGCCCTGCCGGATGGAACCAACATTGCCAGCACTGCACTGGGCAGTGGTGCAGGGAGCACAGCGCCCACAGCCTTGGGCAGCTGTGCCACCACTGCACCGGTGTCCAGCACAGTGGGAACATCAGTGGCACCCAGGGTTATGTGTACAGGCATCCCCGCGATGTGTGCACCGCGGTCAGCCATGGCAGTGGCGCTGGTGATGGTGGAACATGTGGCAGTTCCACTGCCCTCACCCTGCAGGCCACTGGTGAGCACAATGAGGGTGTCTGCTATGTCCACCGCCTCTTCTGGGTCAGTGTCAGACAACCCAGACAGGCTCCCCAACCATGTGATGTACCCACTGGCAGTCCTGCTATTGCTGGTGGAGGGGTCTGCAGGGCCCTCTGCCACAGGGACTGTGACCAGTGGTGCATGGGGCATGGACATTGCAGGTGCAGAATAGCCCACATCAGTGTCATCAGCCCTATGGGGTGGGCCCACATCATTGTCCATGAGGGCTACATGGTCAGCCATGGCCATGGCTGCGCCCTGGAGCCGTGATGGTGCTGTGGAAGAGGAAGAGCAAACATGGTTAATTCACAGGACACATATCACAGTGGCAAGGTCAACCACAACACGGCTGACCACACAATGCCAGATCCGCACGCCTGTCCATGGCAGGGCCCGGCCAGGGTGCACATCTACTCACCATGCTGTGATGGGCTGCCCCCCATCTGGAAGCCACCTGCTGGGACACCTGCACAGCCATCCTCAACACACTGGCAGCCAGGAGGGCCTCATTGGGGCTGAGCCATTCCACCGAGCTGGCCCCCCCCCTACAGGGATGCCTGGATGCAGGATACCTTCTCCTTGGCCCTCCCACAGCCGTCGTTCCAATGCTTGTGGCACTCCTGTACCATGCGGCTGTACGGTGCCACTGCATTCACCTGCCAGGCCACGTCCTCCCAGCTTTCCACATGCGCCATCCAGCTGCCTCCCCTGCCAGTGAGTACATCCAGGTGTAGGTGGCATGCCTCGATGAGTGCCCTCTCATCGTCCTTCGTGAAGTTGGGTGGCTGCCTGGTGGAGGCACTGATCCTCCAACATTATGACTACTGTGGGAGAAGCATCCAGGTGTCAGTCATGAGTGTGGGTACACATGGTCCAGCACCCATCACCCGCAGTCTGTTGCCTCACCATGATCCGTGTTGCTGTTGATCTGGGATGTGGTCCATGGGTGGGCAGCTGAGCACAGGTGGCCATGCACCATGGAATGTGGTCCATGTGGGACGCCGCACATGCCACACATGTCAACAAGTCCACGTTGGGGGGAACAGTGTATGTGCCCCAGGGGTGTCACACTGTACTGGCTGCCATGGACATGTCCCAGTACCCCTGCAGTGCGTGTGCCACCACCATGGTGAAAAATCCATTCTAGGTTCCCCCCATGCGATGGCTGCAAGTTAGAGGGGGCCTGACATGTGGCAACAGCCACAGTACGGCTGGCAGCAGTGTCCAGCCTGGCAGTGGTGCCATTGTGACTGCATGTGTGCCGCTCTGTGCATCGGACCTACCCATTGCACAGTTTTGTGCCCACCTAACATTGCAGGCGACACCCAGCCATATGTATCCTCCCTGTGTTCAGTGGGCAGCCTCCTGTACACGTCACATCCCCTCCCTGTCCCACATTGCAATGCCTCAGCACACTGTCATCTGCCACATCACTTGGCAACACTGTTCCGTACATGCAGGGTTGTGTGGGTCCCGGTGCCACAGTCATTTGATGTGGTCATGGCAGGGACCAGACCATTGTTGCCCTGTGCACCATCATTACCACCCTGATGCTGAGTTACACGGTTTACCTTGGGTGCCACTTAATGGTGTACTGGTCCCACATCCGGTGTACAGGAGTGTTGCCTGTTGTGCATGCCCAGAGGCTGGCACCTCAGTGTGTTCTGTAGCCCCATAAACATTGCTGTGTACTCACCCTCTAGGCACTGACTCCTCTCAGTGTTCTGGACTCAGCCTGCTGAAGTGGGAGCATTTATTGCTCAGGGCATGCAAATGAGGCCTGAGCCACTGTTAATGAGATGCTAATCGATTGAGTTGCCCATGCATGGTTGATGAGGCTGTTTAGAGTGCATTCTCTCTGAACTGCACAATTGCTCCCAGCTTATCTCAATTTGCACTGAGCATCTGTGGGATGCGCCAATGACCATACAGTGCATCTCCGGCATATGCGTGTACTGTACGGCACATAATCTTGAATTGGGGGCGTTATGGATGGTGCATCCGGCGCGCATGCACGGTCACCATGTCTGGTGGCACATCTCCCATGATGCTCCACACCACCGCTGTCCCGTTGCTCTGTTGCAGGCCTGCTGACCTTGATGCCGTGTGCTATATCACGCAGTGTGTCCCACAATGCACTGTCCATGCTGCACTGAGCCAGCCCTGCCCATCGATCACACACTGTGTGTGGTACAAGTTCAGGGTGCATGCCGTGCACAACATGGTGCCCGCACGCGTAGCACGCATGCGTGACTGTGTCCTGTCTGTGCAATGCTATTGCGTGGTGCAATGCTATTACGTGGTGCATTGCACATGCGTGGGCTCGTCGCCATTGACCATTTGCACTTCACGTTCAGTATGCGCAGCAGTGCTGCACATGCCTTACTGGTTCACATGGTGCAAAACGAACCCTCGACTGCACTTTTCCAGTTTGCACCTTGCCACTGTCTGTTCACTGTTTGGGATGCCTAGGGCTGGGCGACAGGTGCCTAGGGCGCCAGGCTGGTCGTTGGTGGGTTGCTACATCTCATGGCACTGGTTATGGCTGTGGAAGGGCACCTATTTGCAGGAAGACCTCAATGTGCCCAGGGCACAAGTGTGGACCTCCATTGCATCCAGGCTTGTGTGATGCACAGGGATGCCACGCCCAGGGGAGCAGTGCAAGCATTGTTATGGCGACCTCCAGAGGCGAGATCCGGGGTGGCTTACGTGGCTGCAGTGCTGTGCATGCACGGGTGCACTGCCAAGACCAGGTAGGTGTCATTCAGCTGTTTCTTTAGTGGCACGTGCTGGGTGTGTATGTGTCACTGCCCTCATGAGTCTCACAGCATCCTGCATACATGGCAGTCACTGCACCCCTCTCGTGCTGCATTGCCAAGGTGCCAGGGGGGGCTAGGCATGGCTGTGTCAGCCTGCTGTCCTTCAGGTGCTTTCTGGACAGTCATCACTGTCTGCTGCATGGCCACGGGCCGGCGGGGGGGGGGAGACCGTGGCACTGCATCCTGCACGGTGGCAGTGTTTGCTCATGGTGCTGTCTGTTGTGTTTTGCAAGACCAGAGGCCAGGCAGCAGGCCACAGATGCAGCTGAGGTGTGGCGTCAGAGGATAATGGCTGCCAGGCCTGGTGCCCTGCCAGGGGCAGGTGAGTGCTGCATTCCACAATGACTGTCTTTTAGGTTCTGCACGGTCACTGGTGGGTGGGGGTGTGTTCCATGTACTGGCCTTCAGTGTGTGTTCTTTCTGTTGTTTCCTGTAGGTGTCCCGGCCTACCACGCTGTTGTGGGAGTGGTGGTGGTGGTGTACCTGTTGATGTGGACCGGAGGATCCATGTGGCCATCCAGGCAGGCCTGCATCCTCTCTCACAGACTGTTCAGCGCCTGCCAGCTGCCCTGCGGGGCATCCTGCTGCATCTCCCGGTCCATGCCAGGGTGGTGTGTGGCAGGGCATGGTGCCGCTAGTGCCCCCTGCCTCATCCTGGGGACTTCCCAAATATATAGCTGCCATTCCCTGTCCCCTGTTTCTGTCCCTCTCCTGCCCTCCTTCCCATCCCTGCTCCCCATTCCCCATTTGCTGTTGTTGTTGTTGCGCCTTGTTTTACTTTTGAGTTGTACAAACCTTTATGCCTTCCCTTTTATAAACGTGTTTTACTCTACACTTGTGTCTGTGGGTGTGTTTGTTCCAGCTCTGTGTTTGCTCCTCATGCCCTGCTGTTTTGCCCCAGTTGTTCTGCCTGGCTTCCCTGTCTGGCTGCAAGGCATCCAGCTTGCCCTGGTGCATCGCTGGTTGCACAGGCACATCTGCGGTTGCGCCGTTGTGTCCTGCGGAGATTCAAAGTCGTGTTGTGCTCGGCACAGCCCACAGCGCATGCCTCTGTGAATGGCTATGCTTGGGCTTGATGCATCTGATTTGTGCCTGTGCATTTGTGTTGCGCCAGGCGCATCCTCTTTGTGAATCCTGCCCTGAATGTCCATCTACTTAAATCTTTGAAATAATACTGAGACCTTGGACCAAATTCAGCCTTGTTTTCCAAGTGATACCTGGTACTTGTGCTTCTAATCAAGGTAACACTATGCCAGGGACACATTAGCTTGGAACAATGACAAAGGACCATCCTTGACTGAACTGCTACATTACTGCAGTTTAAATAGCAGCTAACACTAAGTCAGACAAATGAGGATACTTTGAAATTAACTTTTGCATTTTTTGAGAAGTTCAGTCTAAATTCATCTGTTTCATACTCTCTTGTACTGAGTGCTTTATGTTACAGTATAAGGGAGCACCTTAAATAAGTCTGGTTATTATACAAAGAAATACGGATGACAATAATTTTTCAGGAATATAAATGATGCATAAATATAAAATTGACCATGCTCTTTGTTTGTCATAGCAGATATGAAGATACACTATTTATTAAGATGTCTCAGTACTGGAAGAAGTTATTTAGATTCTGAAGAATCTTACAAAACTTAAAGCTTTTTTTTTATCTTTAGAAAGGAGCATTCTTCTTGAGCACTGCCTCACTTCAGTTACTAAATATTGCTTGACAGCAGTGAAATCTTCTTTATGCATAGCTAATACGTTTCAGTCATTTGGATTAAGATAAGGAACAGCCAACAGAGTCCCAATAAGTTGGCTCGCTGTATCCCAACTTTAAAACATAAGAACATAAGAATTTGCCAGCAGAAGGAGGTAGTGTGGTCCATCTAGTTTGCCCAGGTTTTCTCCCCCCACTATCAATATGTCTTGCTAAGGTGACTATACTGTCTATCCTATGCCTGTTTGAACTTCACTGACCATCTTGGCTGCCACTACCTCCAGTGGCAGGCTGGCCTGGGTCTACCCTCTCTCTGTGAAAAAGTACTTCCTAACATTTGTTTTGAATTTACCTCCCACCAGGAGCACGTTATGTCCTCTAGTATGTGCAGCCCTGTTTTCCCGGAAGATGTTCCTGGTTTGTACTGTGTTGATCCCTTTAACAAATTTAAATGTCTCAATCATGTCTCCTCTGTTCCTCCTCTACTTGAAAAAAGAATAAATTTAGTGGGCTGAGCCTAGCTTCATATGTTTCGTGGTGCAGACCCTGCACCATTTTGGTGGCACGTCTCTGTATGGTTTCCAGATGGTCTTTGTCCTTTTTTAGGTGAGGTCTCCAGAACGGCACACAGTACTCCAAGTGAGATCTCACCAGGGACCTGTACAGCGGGAGGATTACATCACGCTTCCTACTGGTAATACCACTACCAATACATCCGAGGATGCTGCTTCACTTTAATGCTGCTTTTTCATATTGCTTCCCTACCTTTTAATCATTTGAGATCATGTCACCAAGATCCCGTTCCAGCTTTGTTTCTTCTAGTACCTGCCCCTCCAGGACATGTTTCATGCATGGGTTCCTTCTATCTAAGTGCATGACTTTACATTTTTTTTGGCATTGAATCTCAACTGCCAGTTCCTGGACCATTCCTCTAGCATCCTGAGATCTGCCTCCATTTCTGCGATCCCTTCCTGTGTGTCCACCTTGTTGCAGAGCTTCGTATTGTCTACAAAGAGGCAGACTTTCCCTTTCAGTTCTTCAGTGATGTCATTGATGAATATGTTGAAAAGTATGGGGCCTAGTACTGACCACTGTGACATGCCATTTGACACCTTCACCACTTGGGACAAGGTACCATTTACCATAACCCTGTGTCCTGCCTTGCCAGCTTATGATCCATTTAACTATTATGAGACCAATGCCAGTTTACCAGTTTGTTGGCTAACCTTCTGTGTGGGACTGTAGCAAAAGACTTTACTAAAGTCCAGATACACCACGTCCACTGCTGCACCCTGGTCACTTCTCTTCTAACCTAGTCAAAGAATTCTAGCAAATTTGTTTGGCATGAGCATTCTGATGTGAAGCCATCCAGCTTTGGGTCACGTTGCCCTCTTGCTTTCGTGTAGTTCATTACCCTTTCCTTAAGCAATGTCTCCATTATTTTACCCACCACTGAGGTCAGACTTACTGGGCGGTAGTTTCCTGCTACCTCACTGCTACTATTCTTGTGCAGTGGCACAACCATGGCCCTTTTCCAATCCTGTGATACTATTTCCTGTTCCAGTGAACTGTTAAACAGTTCAGCAAGTGGGGCGGCAAGTTCATCCCTAAGTTCTTTTAGAACTCTTGAGTGTATTCCATCAAGACCCATTGCCTTGTCCACCCTTATTTTAGACAACTCCTCAAGGACCATTTCTTTCATAAAGGGTATTATGTCAGCTCCTGGTATGGAAATGTCCGGGCTGAGTGCTAACCCATTACAAATGTCTTTCTGTGAAGATCAAACAAGAATTTGTTGAGAATTCACTTGAGAATGTCTGCCTTGTCTTCTTCATTTTCCACCAGGTGTCCTTCCTTGTTTGCCAGCCATGTTATTCCTCCTTTGCTCTTTATATTTTCTCGAATGTTTAGATAAAATGTTTTGTCCCCCTTAAAAACCACATGCATCTGGTAAAGATGAGCTGTCTTCAAATCTGCCTGACTTTAAGATGCAGTGAGGTGACAACCGTACAGTATTACTTAACTTGCATTAAGTGTTTTGTATCATATCAGATGTTAACTGGAGTGCATTTGTTGCAGCCACATCAAGAGTGGGGTCATTCTAGATGCCCTGCAGGAGAATGCCTTAGACAACTAGTACTGGAACCCCACTCGGGAGGAGCACTCTTAGACCTGGTACTCTCAAATGGAGATGGAGAGAAGATCACAGATGTAGAAGTGAGTAGCCATCTGGGAACTAGCAACCATCGAACAGTATGGTTCATGATAAACACAGCAGTAGAGTCAAGCCATACAAAGGGAAATGTCCTGGACTTTTGGAGGGCTGACTTTGACAAAATGGAGGAGTGCCTAAGGAATGCACTAGCAAATGGGCAGGAAGGCAGGGTGGAAGAACAATGGGGAATGATCAAAACTGCCATCACTAAGGCAACAAGCCTTTGTGTGAAGCAAATAAGCAAAACAAAACTATGTAAAAAACCACTATAGTTCTCAAAGGAGGTGGCAGGGAAGGTTAGGGAGAAAAAGATAGCATTCAGGAAGTACAAGGAATCACAGAAGAAGCTGGACAAAGAACTGTATCAGTTAAAGCAGAAGGAAGCAGGGAAGACAGTCAGAACAGCAAAGGCCCAAACCAAGGAAAAGATAGCCAACTCAGTTAAAAAGGGGGATAAAACCTTTTATAGGTACATCAGGGAGTGAAGGATGACCAAGGGAGGGATAGTGAGGGTTAATAAAGGGAAGGGGGGTGGGCAGAGGTGACTGTGAAAAGGCTGAGATAATAAACAAATGTTTTTGCTCAGTATTCACAAGTGAAGAAGGGGAGGTACCTAAGCCAAACAACAGAAACACTCTGGACAGCGGGGTTGATACCAGCCCATGCACAGAAGAAAGAGTTGTGAAAGAACTCTTAAAACTGAAGGTGGACAAAGCAATGGGGCCTGATGGGATTCATACCAGAATTCTAAAAGAACTAAGGGTAGAACTAGTGACACCACTAACTACCTTCTTTGCCAAATCATGGGAGGATGGGGTGGTAGCTGAGGACTGGAGGAGGACAGATGTGATTTTGCTTCACAAAAGTGAAAGCAGGGCAGAGGCAGGAAACTACAGACCTGTTAATTTGACCTCAGTGTTAGGGAAAATGATGGAATCACTTCTGAAGGAGAAAATTGTTGAGTACCTAGAGGCCAGAGGGGGCACAGGACCCAAGGCAGCATGAATTCACAGCGGGTAGGTCATGTCATATGAGTCTAATAGATTTCTTTGACTGGGTGACCAAAGTAGTAGATCAGGGAGGGGCTGTGAACATGGCCTACCTAGACTTTAGCAAGGCATTTGTCACAGTCCCGCACAAAGATTAATATACAAGTTAGCCCACCTGGGAGTGGGTCCAAAGATGGTAGCCTGGGTAAAAAATTGGCTGGAGAACAGAAGACAGAGGGTAATAGTAAACGGAGTCCACTCTGAAGAAAGGAGGGTTACTAGTGGGGGTACCGCAGGGTTCAGTTCTAGGTCCAGTCCTCTTCAACGTCCTTATAAGTGGCATTGCAGAGGGACTGGAAGGAAAAGTATGTCTCTTTGCAGACAACACAAAGATCTGCAACAAGGTTAATACACAAGGTGGGGTGGAAAGGATGAGAAGGGACCTGGCACGGCTGGAGAAATGGTCAAATGTATGGCAGCTTAAATTCAATGCTAAGAAGTGCAAAGTAATACACCTGGAAACAAAACCCAGGGAAGAGTACACAATAGGGGGGTGAGATACTAACAACAACAAAATGGAAAGGGACCTGGGGTAGTCATATCAGATGACCTAAGGTGGACAAGCAATGTGAGTGCAGCAAGGAGGGCTGGGGGATACTGGGATGCATAGGGAGGCATCATCAGTAGAAAACAGGAAGTTGTTATCCCTCTGTACAGACAGCTGGTGAGACCCCATCTGGAGTACTGCGTGCAGTTCTGGAGACCCAATCTCCGCAAGGACATAGACAGGATGGAGGCAGTCCTGAGGAGGAGACTAAAATGGTGCAGGGTCTGCACCAGAAGACATAGGAAGAGAGACTTGAGGAGCTTCATGTATGCATCCCGAGGAAAGGAGGGACATGATAGAAACTTTCAAGTACCTCAAGGGAATCAACAAAGTCCAAGAGGTAGCATCTTTCAGAAAAGAGCTGTGCAAAAACAAAGGCACAATTTGAAGATAGAAGGGACGGCTCAAGGTAATGTGCTGGAAGTATTTTTTCACAGAGAGGGCAGGGGATGCATGGAACGGCCTTCCTGAGGAAGTTGTGGAGTCAAAAACAGTGGGGGAATTCAAGAATGCATGGGACAGACATAAGGCAATTCAAGGGGTTGGGGGTAGGAGGAAGCAGGCTGTTGGTAACTAGGATCTGCAGGCTATCCATTAGCTAGGGAAATGGGCAGACTAGGGGGGCCAAGCGGTCCTTATCTGCTGTCAAATTCTGTTTCTACGTTTCTATGTATCATGCCATTTGCCCCATTTTCTGTTTACCACATTTCAAGACAGAGTAAGAAATATAGTACATGAATTAAAGCAAACATATGGTAATCAGGTAAGTGCACTGATCCAGGGGACCATTTTCAGGCATGACCTGGTCACACAGATGGCAGTTACAGAGGTAGTGACAAGTTATACAATGAATACAAGCCATATGGATATACAGACATCATCGGTGAACAAAGTGGATATACAGACATCATTGGTTAACAAAGAAAGTGACATAGGAAAGTAAAATTAATGAGAGGTTGAAAAAAACAATCAGTACATCATGATAAACAAAAATTATTATACAATTATTTACTAAGGATAAGTGGCCAGTGCAAATTAATACATGATAGAAAGCAAACAAATAAAAAAACACAAGACAATAGACAAATGGGAGAGTCCAAGAAGCAGGCAGGAGGGATGTAAGACAGGAGTCCAAAGAAATGAAAGAGGACAGGATGCCAAAGCAGCCCAAGAGGCAAAAGTCAGAAAGATAGGGGGGAGGGTTATCTAAGCCAGCAACGGCATGTAGCTTCATCAAGTAGCCAGGATTTGAGATGTGTCTTGAAAGTGGCACGGGAGTCCAGAGAGCAGATGGGCATGGTGATTTTGTTCCGCAGAGTGGGAGCAGCTACAGATAATGCTCTGCAACACATAGCCAAGGAGACTTTTGGGATATCCATGGGGGGACTGAGGATGCACGCAGACACCTCGAGGGAGTTCTGGTCTTGAGGAGAGACGTATAAGGGAGGCTTCACCATGCCTGATGGTGCTGTCCAGGAGGCCAAGCCCATAATCAAATCTGCAGTGTAGTGTAGCCAGCCAAGAGTCTGGTAGAGGTGGCAGTGGTGAGTGGAATATGGTGCCAGGAGAGTGAAACAACATATGTTATTGTACATGGAGCAGAGGTATGCATGCAAGGCTGAGGATGTGTGGAGTAAATAGGGGAGCAGTAGTCAATCAAGGGTAGCAAGTTGCCTTGGGCAATGGCTAAATGGGCTTCCCTGGTCAGGAATGACTTTATCTGATAGGCCACACCAAGTTTCTGGTTAATAATGTAGATAACAAAGGAGATATGATCGAAAAGGAGAGAGACTGGTCCAGGATAACTCCCAGATATTTGAAAGTTAGAACATTTTTAAGTATAGTGTCATCCGGTGAGGCTACTGAGAGGGTGGACTCAGCCTTGGCAACCTTAGATATGAAGGATTTAGATCCAAATAGCATGGATTTAGTTTTTTTAACATTAACAATTAGGCGGTATGAGTGAAACCAGGTGTGCACCGCAGTGTAGTTACTGGATAAAGCCCTGGATATATTCTCAAGAGCCTTGTCACTAGTGAAGCGGACAAGGTCATCTGCATAAAATAGGGCATCACAAGTGAGACAGTCAGAGGGGAGAGAGTTTATAAACAGGGAAAATAAGAGTGGGCCCAGGACGGAGCCTTGGGGTACACCGGTAGTGACTGGGAGAGCGGGGGAGGTGGAAGGTCCCACATACCGACTGAGATCTATCTGAAAGGTAACGTTGGAACCACCATGGTTTCAGTAGAGCAGCCAAGGGTATGGAGGGAGGAGTAGCAGTGTGGTGGACCAGGTGGAAAGCTTTAGACAGGTCAACAACGATGGTACCCGTTGCCCTTCCAAGGTCCATGTTCCTAAGAATATGATTGGTAAACAGGGCAAGGGCAGATGTGGTGGAGTGGTGTTTATGGAAGCTGTGTTGCTGTCTGAACAGTACGTTGTGTGTGTCAATACAGTCAGACAGTTGTCGGTGGGCAATCCTTTCCAGGAGTTTATTAAGGTGGGGGAGCAAGGATATAGGCCTATAGTCATCTGGGGATAGTGGGTCACCAGTCTTAAATATCAGGACCACCCTGGCATGCTTCCAAGTGCTGGGCACTAAGGAGGTAGTCAGTGCCAGGTTAAAGAGGTAAGTGAGTGGTTTAAAGATGGCAGGTGATATAAGTTTAAGCATAGCAGGGAAAAGACCATCGCTGCCTGGGCTGGCCCGGCTAGGCAGGCTCTTTAGCAGTTTAGCAGTGTCCCTGGGGGTGATGGTCTGGAAGTAGAAAGAGGGAGGGAGGAAGTAGTTTGAGGGGTATGGGTGGGGATGATCAGAGAGACCAGTGGTCACCAGGGTAGCAGCTTGCTAAGGAGGGCAGACAGGTCTGTGAATTTTTATTTACATGGACTATACTAAATAATTCCAGAGGACTGGAGGAGGGCAGATGTTGTCCCACTTCATAAAGTAGCAGCAGGGAGGAGGCTGGCAACTATAGGCCAGTCAGTCAGACATCAGTGGTGGGAGGTTAATGGAGATGCTTTGAATCCAGCTAGCTAAAAACCTGTGGTAGCATGGATTCACACAGGAGATCATGTCAGATGAACCTGAGTAATTTCTTGACTGGTGACACAGAAACATAGAAACTGATGGCAGAAGGGGACTGCAAGATCCATCTAGTTTGCTCAATATGGGTAACTACCCACCTTCCATCCTTTCTGTGAAATGATACCTTAGTGCCTGCCCCAGGCATTTTGAACCATTAAACATTTTGGCCTCCACCACTTCCCGGGCAGGCAATTCCATAGGTCGACCACCCTCTCAGTGAAGAACTTCCTAACATTGCTCCTGAATCGCCCACCCTTGAGACTCATATTGTGTCCTCTAGTTCTGACACTTTTCTTCTCCTGAAGAAGCTCCTATACCCCTACCTTATTTGTACCCTTGATATATTTGAATGTCTCAATCTTGTCCCCCCCCCATCCACTGTTCCAAGGAGTGCATGTTGAGCTCCCTCAACCTATCCTAATATGCCATTTGATACTGATCCTGAATCATTTTTGTGGCTCTCTTCTGCACCATCTCAATCCTATCGATGTCTTTCCTAAGGTGCAGCCTCCAGAACTAAATGCAGTACTCCAGGTGGGAGTGCACCAGCACCCTGTAAAGTGGTAGCACCACCTCCCTTCTGTGACTCATGATTCCCCTCCCTATGCAGCCCAGCATACCACTGGCCTTTAGCGCTGCTTTTTTGCACTGCTTCCCCACCTTTAAGTCATCTGATATATTGACTACTAGGTCTCGCTCCTGGTTGGTGCATGCCAGCTGCTCCCCTCCCAGGTAAAATCCCACCTTGGGGGATTCCCTTGCCTAAGTGCATGACCTTGCACTTTTTGGTGTTGAACTTCAACTGCCAGGCATCTGACCACTCGAGTTTCCACAGTTCTGATTCCATGCTCTTGACTCCTTCTGCGGTGTCCACTCTGTTGCAGATCTTAGTGTCATCTGCCAACAGACACACCTTCACTTCTAATTCTTTACTGATGTCAGCTATGAACACATTGAAGAGTAGGGGCCCCAGCACCAACCCCATAGGCACTCCACTAGTCACTTCCCTTTCCATCTATACCACTCCATTTACCTGCACCCATTGTGTTCTTCCCTTCAGCCTGTTGCTCACCCAACCCACCGCTTTCATTTATGACGATGTGGTCTATCTTCTTTACCAGCCTTCTGTGTGGAACCAAGTTGAAGGCCTTACTAAAGTCCAGATAGACCACAGTCAATAAAGTCAACCAGGTTTGTTTGGCACAACCTTCCAGCCATGAAACCATACTGTTTTGGTCCTGTTGCCCACTGGATTCCAGATGTGCTACTATTCTTTGCTTGAGCAGTGTCTCCATCAGTATTCCTACCACCATGTGAGGCTCACTGAGCAGTAATTTCCAGCCTCTCCCGCTCCCTGATTTGTGAATTGGGACCACTATCACCGCTCTTCCAGTCTTCCAGTCTTTAGGCACTGCCCTTCTTTCTGGTGATTTGGCGAAGAGCTCCCAAGGGGTGCTTGCCACATTCCCCAGTTCCTTGAGAACTCTTGGGTGAATCTCATCTGTCCCCATGGCCTTGTCCACCTCTAATTTATTTAGGGCTTCCAAGACTTGTCCCTCCATGAAGGGATTCAAGTCTACCCTAGTCCTGGGTGCAACTGATTTGGAGGTTTGGGCCATCCTCTGCATTCTCCTAGTGAACACAGAACAGAAATATTTATTTAGGACTTCTGCCTTCTCACTGTCCTTAAGTCCCCCTCCCAAAAATGCTAGCCTTACTATTCCTCCTTTAGTCTTTTTCTTTTCTATTATGTACCTATAAAGGTTTTGTCTCCCTCTCTAACATGCTGTGCTATAGCTTTTTATGTTTGCTTGCGCGCATGTTCAAGAAACATAGTACCACCATACAAAGTTTCATAGGTGTGCCACCTCGCTTCCAATGCCCTGCTCCTTGTCGCAGGTGCGGCCTCACCGCACGAATAAATGTGTGAGCTGTCTATGACAGCAGTTCAGATGCAGTGACGTACAGTTCCAAGCAAAACACCACTACAATCAGTGGTGGTAGCGTGTTTGACATTGCATACTGCCATCGGCAGTATGCAAAGTGCCCCGTCAACCTACACTGGAACAGCTGTCATAGACAGCTCCACCCCGTGAAACAGCTGGGGAGCCCACCCCAGTGTGCTCATGTGCTTCCCCACACACTGTATGGCTGATGGGGGTGCCCAATCCCCATTGACTCCACTGTGCCCCCAACAGACTTCCAGGTGCCATGCTGGGAGCCCACCCTAGCATGGCAAATGTCCATAAGGCTGAGGGGTGCCCAATCCGTCGGCTCCACTCCCCCCCAACAGATTTCCAGGTGCCACGCTGGGAGCCCACCTCAGCATGGCAACAGTCCATATGGCCGAGGAGGGTGCACAATACCCCATTGGCTCCACTGCCCACCCAAACAACCTTCCAGCTACCATGCTGGAGCCCATGCCAGTGTGGCAAAAGTCCCATGTCGTCTTTCAAAAAAAAAGAAAAATCACCTGTAAGAAAAAATGGTCCCTCGCTGACTGTCTTGTCCCAAACCCACGCCCACCCTCTGGGTGCCCCACCTCCCCACATCCCCACTTTATCCCATACTTACCTCCGGAGTCTGGCACAACGATCTTCGTTGGACCGGGAACACGTCTGCACTCTTCAAAGCTGACAGTGAACTGAAGAAATGCCGGTAAGCTGAATAATGGCATAAATAGGATATGAAGTGCACTCCTTTAGAGAGATTTGCAGTTTCTTTGTAGACCTAATACAGTATGCATTCCAGACTTAGGAGATAGCACAATTTTAAGCATAGCTGATTAAAATGCAGACATAAGTGCACAGCTGAGCAAGTGCATTCCCCAATCAGAAATTCTAGCATTCAAATATTTATGTAATGTAGTACTATTTGAGACTTACATCATTCTGTAACTTGTTAACCATGATTAACATTTAGTTTCCACGTATAGCCTCTTTGTTGCTAAGTTTAAAATAGCCCTGAACTACAGCATTTGATTGGACAGTGCTGCACAATTTGAAATGCATTCTATGTAGCAGTCGAAGGCTAGGATCCAGGAAGAAGTAATCTAAGGTTTGTACTGGTTCAGTCTTACCCAGGCCGACTTCCTCCAAGTCTGGCAATGCTGCATTATAATGGGGATTGATGGGCTGTTTTCAAAACGCTAATGAGTGAGGGACTTGGAGGCTTAACTCGCAAAGTGTTCTGCAAATTATATTTAGGATGGAGTCAGATTTCAGTGCTGTTCTCCTCTTGTTTGCTTTTGCCATCATAATTAGTGTGCTAGATTTCAAAAAGCAATTTACTGCCACTTCACATATTTCAAAGCAGTTGTAAGTACTGCTGAAAAAAACATGACTACATTTTTTTGTGGGTCAGCATAATTGCTTTTTTTCACATGCATTTCCCTCTTAACTGGCTCAGTTTTTGCATTTACATTGGAATGTGACATATTTAGATAATCTTTTAAATGGTATTATTATTCTTTTGTTCTCAGTATGGAAAACACAAAGTAATGGATGTAGTTAAATGATGCAGTATTATTTTAGCTACATAACTACTTTACAAGGAGTATCTTTAATAGTATAGTTGTCCTCGGTTTCCTCCTATTTCTTAGATGGGGTGGGAAGGTAATTTTAAAGCCTGCATAAGCCTTGTTTGCCCTTGCCTTTCCTTCTAGCTACAGCTTTTCCTGTTGGCACTGGATGACTTCTTTAAGAAAGAACAAATAACCTGGTCACATTTTGACATGTTTTGCAGGGCTCTTATGACCGTTCATTGATTTTTCTTC
Organism: Neoceratodus forsteri; assembly: GCA_016271365.2. NCBI lineage: Eukaryota > Metazoa > Chordata > Ceratodontiformes > Ceratodontidae > Neoceratodus > Neoceratodus forsteri. The sequence continues at coordinate 647,714,824 of CM057449.1, forward strand.
TGTATTTTCCTGTAAATTGCAGTACTTTATATGCAATAGAATCTGAATTGCTCTGTTTTTCTGTGCAAGCCATAAAAATTTCTGGTAAAAATTCCCATGTAACCTACTACATTTTATTGTAAAATACAGAATCCCTGCAGATTTATGATAAGAGCCCTGGGTTAGGCAAATTGGTATTAATGAATGAAGCTACATGGTTGGGGTCCAAAGACAGTTGTAGGGTTAAAGACACCTGAGGCCATTTACATAGTTTTCATATGCAAAGACACAAGGGTGCCTGGTTCAGTGGTTAGAGCAGTTACTTAGGGCTAAATAAATCACAAATTCAGACTTCATAAAAGCAAAATACTGACTGTATGGCCTTGAGCAAGCCATTTAACCTCATAGAGCTCTGGTCCACCCAACTGTGGACACTGGTAGAACAGACCCCACTGAAAATGAGCTGTTGCATTTTGGTTGGGCTACCCTGTAAATAGATTTTAAAATAAAATAAAAAAGGTGCTGCAGGTACAACATCAACAAAACAAGAACTGGCTATAGCTAACTGGCTTGCAAGGTTATGCAGTCTGAGTAAAGCTGTTCAACTGGACGATTTGTGTCAAACCTGCCCGACAGAGAGAGGAAGCCCCATATCACGCATGCCAGATAGTGACAATGGGGCCTAATCTAAACATGCGGACTGCCTATGTGCCACGTATGTGAGGTGCATAGGCAACACTAAGATGGAATGCCATGCAGTGGGCTCCAGCGGACCTCCAACAGCACTCACAGCTAGAGCATGAGCCAATTGCATACTCAATGCCCCAGCCACCTGCATAGCTAAATGCCGTGGGCTGTCTGGGGGCATGACAGGGGGTGTGCCTGCACTCCGCACCGTTCAGTAAGGTGCAGAGTTGGCACAGATTCCTGGGCGAGGGAGGCATAAGTTATGTCAGGGGGGACCCTACTGGAAATACTACACACCTCTCAGAAGAAACCCACTGGCAGCGGAGGACTGGCAACCCCTTCCACATTGCTGCTCTGGCCCACAGGGCTGATGGGGAGGACTGAGGCAGTCACTCAGGCACACGTCCATGGTGTCCAAACAGCAGAGTCCTGTATATTCCCAGGATCCCCAGCACATGTACAGCAGGGGATTGACTGTGGGACCTAGGACAGACATACCACTGGATGCCTTCCTGTGCCCTGCAATTCACCCTGTGTTGCTGCAATCCACTCCCATGCACGCTGCGCTGGAGTGGGGCTGCAGACAGGTGCCATGTTCATGGTAGTGAATACAGTGCACCATACAATTGTCCAGGGATGTGGAGATATGTGGACCATGTATGCCCGTATCATGCATGCGCTGCACCCCTTTGCGAACAGACCCCATTACTAGGGTACTATTGCATTCAGAAGCCTGGGAATGGAAAAAAGGGCTTGAAATTAATTTTCCATCTCATCTCTCTCCTATGGCACATAATATTTTCTTATACAAGAGTTGGCTGCAGCCAACTTTAGCTTCTTTTACATTTTCTTGTAAAGTATACAGAGTGAGCCAGAATGTTCATTTCTGCAGTGAAAAGTCAGGCACTACCACCAACAGTAATACAAGGGAATAGGCTATTTCAGGGGGATTTGCTGTAAACCAAGGACATGAACAACCAATTCACAGGATTCTGTGTCCACTGGACCAGCAGGACTGGCATGGAATGTTATGTATACAAATTGACACAGCCATCAAGGTACAGGGTGATGGGAATTAATTGGCAGTAGTGCCATGTACCCAGTGAATCGACCTAGGCTAACTCTTGTGGCTGTCACAGTCCTGTATGTTAGTGGCCACACTGCACAGCCTATGTGCAACCCCTAACATCTGGGTAAGTGAATTGCATTTGTGTATACTGCACTGCTGTTGCAGGGGAGACTCAACTACCTGCAAACAGTGACACCCATTTGTGTATGGCAGTGCTGGTGGGTGAAAGTACAGGAAACACAGTGCGCCTCCAGCATCTCCCCCAGACAACACCACCCACTATTCTTAAACTGTGAGCAATGGTATATCAGCACATATTGGAATGGCCAACTAGTGGGGGAAAGGAACAGGTCTGCCAGTAGCACCGTGTTCCTGGTGCCATGCCATGAGCTGACACCTATGCTGCCATAGTTCACAATGTTAATAGTCAGGCTGCCTATGTGCTACCCTTTGCATCTGAACAAGGAATCTACATAAAAGAAGCTATAACACTGTCACAGAACAAAATCGTATTTTACAGACAACACTCTTTTATGTAGGGCACTTTCAAATTCTGGTACTGAAAGAAAGCTGTATTCCCCAGAATACCACTGCTGCAACCATGTATGGGTTTACTGTTATCATATGACTAGCTGAAGCTGTATTTTATGTTTGCTTGCAAGCATGTGCAAGAAACATCTGCCACCATATGACATTTCATAGGTCTGCCACTTCGCTTCCAATGCCCTGCTCCTTGATGTGAATGTAAAGCCCAAACACCACAAGGCACACCTCACCACTTGTCAGTGTCTGAAGGGTAGGGTGAGGTGAAATGTCATGACCGTCATGGATAACAACCCAAAGGCACACCTCAATGCCTGTCCATCTCTGCAGGGTGAGGGTGGAGTTGGCATCACTTCAATACTTCAATGCCATTCCTATACTGCATCTGTCTAACTCCTGCACTTCCACTGCTAATACCAGCAAGCAAACATTCAGCATTGACAAATGCTTGTTTTATTACTTTTCCCACTTCCCTTTGACCAGGGAAATAGATCAAGGTGGGGCAATGCCCATGGCCTACTTAGACTTCAGCAATGCCTTCAACATCATACATAGGATGCTCATAAGTAAACCGTGCAGTTTGGGGTGGGTCCTAAGGTGGTACACTGGGCAGAAAACTGGTTGATGGAGAGGAGACAGAGGGTAGTGGTAAATGGAACTCGCTTGGGGGAAGGGGAGAGTGACCAGCAGGTACCTTGAGGCTCAGTACTGGGATCGGTCCTCTTCAATGTCTTTATAAGTGATATTGCAGAAGAGCTGGAAGGGAAGGTATGCTTTTTTGCAGACAACACAAAGATCTGCAATAGCATAGACACTCCAGAGAGAGTGGAGAGAATGAGCAGAGATCTGAAAAAGCATGATGAGTGGTCAACGGTATGGCAGCTGAGTTTCAATGCAAAAGTGCAAATTACGCACCTAGAGCACAGGAATCCAGAGGTGGAGTATAAAATGGGGTGTTGAGTTTAAGGCAGTAGGTAGGGCCAGCGAGATGCTGGGGTGCATAGGGAGGAGTATCACGGCAGAAAGTGTGAGGTGGTGTTACCATTATATAGATCACTGTTGAGACCCTACATGGAATACTGAGTCCAGTTCTGGAGACCACATCTCAGGAGGGACATAGGCAGGGTGGAGGCTGTCCAGAAGACAGCAACTAAAATGGTGCAGAGGCTGCATCAGAAGCCCTGTGAAGAAAGACTGAGGATTCTCTCATTCTCTCTCTCTCTCCAGATATATATATATACACATTATGGTAGCACGGTAGTGCTACCATAGTTAGGGTTGAGGAGCCATTTCTATGTTAAACCCCAAAACTTTGCACCTTAATAACTTTGCAACTGTTTGATGGATTTGCCTGAAATTTGGAATTTATGATCAAGAACCATAGGCCTTGGGATCTGCCAAGTTTCGTACTGGTCGGAATCTCTGACTGAGGAGTTATTAAGTGTGATCTGTGCTGCGTGTTTACGCTTTTCTGGAATTCTGTGTGCGCCTACAGGTTGTACGGTTTATGACTGGCCCAAAATCTTCAGAGAATGTGCAGCCAGCGTCCCTGATGTGCCTTTCAAGATTTCGTGAAAAAATATTAAGCGGTTCAAAAGTTATTCAAAAACAGTTTCCCATTATAAGTCAATGGAAAAGTTAACAAAAGTTCAACACTTGCAAATGCATTTTACTTTCTAAATGGGCCTGTTACTTTCGCCAAATCGGCCATTTTGTTTTCAGTTGGTGATCAGAAAAATGGTTGGCATTTAAATTTGGGACCCTCTAGCAACCTAATTTTTTGTATTCACCTAGTCGGGCCCTGAGGATGCTTGCCATGTCTTTATTTTGTGGTAAAACACCCAGAAATATGTTTTCAAATTTCTGGAAAAAGTATTTCATAAAATTACTTTAGTGCTCACGAAAGTGTATGAAGAACCTAGCAGCTTTAACAGAATGCGACAGTAATTTTCTAGTCTGTGGGAAAATGACAGCAATTCTTTGGCACTGCACTGCAAAATAACCATTGGGAGTTTTGGGCTGAAATTTGGAGGGAACGCAGCCGACATCTCACAGATGTGCCTTTCAGTGTTGTATTGAAAAAATATTACACGGCGGCAAAGTTATGGCACTCCAAAGTTGACAGTTTTTCCCATAGGATAACATTACGGCGCCCGAAGCATTACAGAAATCCTTTGGCACCCTGCTGCAAAATAACGGTTTGGTCTTTTTTCCTGAAATTTGGAGGGAAGACAGCCAACAGTACACAGATGTGCCTTTCAGTAGTTTGGTGAAAAAATATCGCATGGCAGCAAAGTTATGGCACTCCAAAATTGACGGTTTTTCCCATAGGATAACATTACGGCGCCCGACACTTAACAGAAATCATTTGGAGCCCTGCTGCAAAACAACGGTTTGGTCTTTTTTCCTGAAATTTGGAGGGAAGACAGCCAACAGCCCACAGATGTGCCTTTCAGTAGTTTGGTGAAAAAACATTACAGGGAGGCAAAGTTATGGCGCTCCGAACTTTTCTTTTTTTCCCATAGGATAACATTACGGCGTTCGCCGCGCCTTTCAGGGCCCGTATCTCGGAAACGGTGCGAGATACGGACTTTTCATCGGAAAATTTCTTAGCCCCCAAATGGGGCTAAGATTCAAATTTGCCAGGACAGTTGTAAATAATATGACTTTTAAATTTTTTTTCGTCATACGGTTCCTGAGATATAATGTATTTAGTATTCCAAGATCTCATTTTCTGCGCCGATACTCATTATTTTGCATACATTATTTGTACTCACTGTCTTTCTCAATGCAGGTTTTGGGAAAACCAGCCTGTGTCGCTTACATTACTGTTACTGTTGCCCTTTCCGCTTGAATCCGTACCGCTTCACTTACCATTGACGTCTGCGCCACCATGTGCTTTTATCCCTATGCTTTCATTTGCGCTTTGCGTTTCTGTTATTTTTGCCATTTCTGTCTACAGTACTGTTTATCTTACTGTTTCACTTTACATCACCATGCCCATTGACATTTCTGTTTGCAGGCACCATGTTACTATGTGACAACACATCACGTGGCAGACCATTCCGTCACGCCACCATGTGCGTTACCTTTCTGTTCTCATTCATGCTTGTGTTACCATATGCGCCACTGTTAGCATTTCTGTTGCTGTTGCTGTCCCTGGGCCGCTCCGCGCTGCATTACATTCACTATTTCTCGTTATCATTCTCAAAAGAAATTAGAGGCAAAAACTCTGTTTAATGCATTAGTTAGGGTTGTTCACAGCGACAAAAGTGAGAAGTCGCTGTTAGGGTTGAAAACCCCCTTGGACCCCCACCCCCAACGGCATTGGGGTGCGCATTGGGATCGTGGGTCCTAACTTCTCACCCATTCTCCTATACTTCTGCTGCTTTACACATGTCATGGGGTGAGAGTTGGGGCTGGCGATCCCAATCTTTAATGCCGGTGAGGTCAACAACCTGAGCAAGTTCAACTGGCACTCAGTAAATAACCGAGTTGCCTCGACTCTCTACACACACACATACATATATATACACCCTAGGAGAGAGAAGGGAGAGGGTACATGTTAGAGACCTATAAATCTCTCAAAGTAGTGAATAAGGCACAGGAGGGGAATATGTTTCAGAGGAGAAGGTGCATGAAAACTAGTGGGCATGCAATGAAGCTGGAAGGGGGGGAAATTTAGGAGGGTTGTATGGATGTACTTCTTCACTGAAAGGGTGGAGGATGTCTGGAATGGTCTTCCAGTGGAGGTAGTGGGGGTAAAACAGTGGTGGGATACAATCATGCATAGGCTAGGCATAAGGGACTTTTGATAGGAAAATGGGGGAGGGTAGCTAAAGATCAGGCAGGGTCTCACGGTGACAGTATAGGGAGGCAAAAATGAGTAGACTAGGTGGGCCAAGCAGTCCTCATCTTCTAAATAATTACACACAGATTACATGGAAATTTGACGTCAGAAAAGGGCCGCACGGCCCATCTTGTCAGCCTTTACATCCTCCCCTGCCCCCCTCACACTTTTTATACTTCCACCCCCTTTCCTAACCCCTTATCTGTCCCATGCTCTCTTGAAGCCCTCCACCATTTTGGCTCCCACCACCTCATCTGGCAGTCTATTCCAGACTTCCACCACTCTCTCCATGAAGAACTGCCCTCTGACATTACCTCTGTATCTCCCATCTTCTAATCTGAGACTATGTACTTATGTAATTGTTCCTTTCTTCATTTTGAACAAATTTCCTTCCTTCGCCCTATTTATTCCCTTCAAGTACTTAAAAGTCTCAATCATGTCCCTCTCTCCTCCTAGTCTCCAGTGGGTACAGATTCAGCTCCTCCATTTTGCTCATATGGTATATCCGCATCCTCATAACATCTTGGTCGCTGTTCTCTGCACCCTCTCCATCATCTCAATATCCCTGCATAAGTGAGGTCTCCAGAACTACACCCCATACTCCAGGTGTGGCCTTACCATAGTTCTGTACAATGGCATTAGTACTTCACTCCTACTACTAGTAAAGCCCCTTGTAATGCAGGCCAACATAACATTCGCCTTATCCACTGCCTTGCTACATTGGTTCCCCTCCTTAAGATTTCTTGATACCATGATCCCCAGGTCTCTTTCCTGTTCCTTTTCCTTGATTTCCTCCCCCAAGAGTAAGTTGCCTTCTTGTTTTTCCACCCCAGGTGCATCCTGCACACTTTTACATTCAGTTTTAGTTGCCAGGTTTCTGACCACTTCTCCAGCTTCTCAGGTCCTGCCTCATGGCCTCCACTCTCCCTTGTGAATCCACCCTATTGCAGACCTTAGTATTGTTCACAGACAGGCACACCCAACCCTCCAAACCCTCTGCTAGGGCACTAATATAGACGTTAAAGAGAAGTGGTCCCAGCACTGACCTCGGTGGCACCCCGCTGATCACTGCCTGTTCCCTGGAATGTGTCCCATTTACCACCACTGTTTGACTACTCCCCGTGAACCAGTTCTCCACCCACCTAGTGATTTGTGGCCCACACCCAGACTGTCCAGCTTATTCACCAACCTTTTATGTGGAACAGTGTCGAAGGCCTTACTGAAATCCAGATATACCACGTCCATCACTCCTCCCTGGTCCACTATCTGCGTCACCCAATTGAAAAACTCTGTCAGGTTAGTCTGGCAGGATCTACCCTTAGTGAAGCCATGCTGCCTTTCGTCCTGCAGACCACTAGCCTTCAGGAATTCCACCAGTCTTATCTTTAGTAATGTTTCCATTATCTTCCCCACCACCAAGGTGAGACTAACAGGGCGGTAGTTTTTGACCTCGTCCTTTCCTCCTCCCTTGTGTAGTGCAACCACCTCCACCCTCTTCCAGTCCCTGGCACCACACCTGTGTCCAAGGACAAGTTAAACAGTCTCATCAGATGTGATGCCAGCAACTCTCAGCTCCATGAGTAACCTTGGGTGTAGGTCATCAGTCTCCCATTGCCTTATTTACCCTAAGTCTACCCAGTTCTTCACTTACTCTATGAGCCGTGAACTCTATAGAATCCATTTGCCTGTGGTTTTCACCTTCCTTCCTGCACTGCCCTCTGCCCTTGCCCCCTGCATGAAAATTGAACAGAAGTAGCTGTTTAATTCCTCTGCTTTTCAAAATCTCCCTCCAGCATTGTTCTAGCTTTCCCTTAACCTCTCAATTCCTTGCTGTGCCTTTCTTCTTTCTCCAACATACTTGAAAAAATTTTATTCCCCCATCTGGCCTGTTTTGATATCCTCTCCTCAGTGACCTATTTAGCCCTCCTATATTTTGGCCTTTCTCCTCCTACTTTCCCTGTAGGCCTCCCTATCCTCAGTCTTTTCTGTTGTCCTGTACCTCCTGAAAGCCCTGGCTTCTCTCCTGACCCGCTCACCTCTCTAGTAAACCAAAGAGGTCTCCCTTCTGTTCTTCCCACCTCCCCTGATGCATGCGTCTGTGGCTTTCAGAACCTCTTCCTTAATGGCTGCCCATAATTCCTCCACATCCTTTATGTCCCCAACCTTGACATTTCCTCACCAAATACCCTCCTCATCCTGTCAAAGTCTGCTTTCCTGAAGTCCATTACCCTGGTTCTCGTCTTATTCCTTTCCCTGCCTGTTCTCACCTTGAACCTGGCTGCTCTGTGGTCACTTGTTCCTAATTCTTCTCCCACCTCCACCTCCTCCACACTGTCTCCATTTGTGAGGACTAGATCCAATAGGTTTCCACCCCTAGTGGGCTCCTTGCCCATTGTTGTAGAAATATGCCGTAGTGCCTCTAGAAGCCCCTTCTCCTAGTTGATACTGCTGTTGGGACCTCCCAATCGATGACAGGGAGGTTTAGATCCCCTACCAGCAGAATTTCCCCTTTCTGTGCCATTCTCGTTACTGATCTTACAAAGTGTTTATCCCCCTCTTTCCCCTGTGTAGGGGGGTCTGTAAACTACTCTGACTCTCAAATGCTCCCTATTTTTCCTCTCTAAGGTGACCCATATTATCTCCATTTCCCCTTCCATTTCCTGACCTTCCGTGGCCCCAATTTGTTTCCTGATGTATAATGTTACCCCTCCTCCCCTTTTCCCCACCCTGTCTTTCCTAAACAATCAATACCCAGGAATCACTGTCTCCTAGGCGTGATGCTCATTCCACCACGTCTCATACACTGCTACTATGTCAAGACTCTTGTCCATTATGGTGGCCTTTAGTTCTCCCAGTGTATTCCCCAGGATCCTGGCATTTGCCAACAAGCTCCTCCACTATGGAGCCCTATCTTCCCTATTCTTCTTTCCAACCCCTCCCTGCTGCTACCTGTTCTGTTTATGTCTGCCTTGTCCCACGGGGAGTTATTGATAGCCTCACAGTTCTTTAACCCATAAGGGTGGCCCTGTCTGTAACGTGCTCTGTTTGCATATCTCCCACTGCATGCACTTTGTCTGGAGCATCACCCGTCACCTTACTTCTGCTTACTCCCTGCTGTATGCACCCATTTTCATTGAGGACCTCTGAAGACCCCATCAATAGCACTTCTAGCTTCCCTGCCCTTGTCTCCTTTCTGCTTCTTGTCCCATGCCTCTGCTCCACTCGTGCTCCACTCTGGTGTGTTCCCAGACTGTCCGTCCCCTTTTCAACCATCATACCTATACCTGAGTGCTCGTTCCCAGTTTCTCCCAACTGCGTTGCCTAAGCTCCCTCCTCCGATGGCTCCTTGCAGTCACTCTCCACTCCAGTGTCCTCAACTAGTACATCTAGGGGAGCAAATCTGTTTTTCAGTTCTGCTCCCTTGCTATTTTTTTCAGTGCTGGTTTTGCCCTGAGTTTTAGGCATCTGCCTTCGTTTTCCTGGGCCTACCATCTTCCACACCTGCTGATCCCCAGCTGTCTCCTAACCTCCTGTCTCAAGCATCCCCACCCCACCTCTGGATTTACTGCTATCATCTCCCATTGCTCTAGTGCACTCTCTGGGCCTCCTCCGTCCTCCTTCTTCCAAACCTTTGTCCTCTCAAACCACGTATCTGGTTCTTTGGTGGATCCCCCTAATTCCTCTCTCTCCTTCCCCGGCTGGTAGTGTCTCAGCCTCTCAACTCCTCCTCCCCTTTATTGTCCCCCCCATTTAATACCCACCTCAGCCACCCCACTTCCTCCTTCAGCTGTTTAAGCTGCTTACACATCATGCATCCTCCCATCCTCCAAGCCCAATTTAGAACCATAGCTGCTCCACATCTGCTGCACCCCACCACTCTGCCAAAGAATCCCCTCCTATGGCTGCCGTGCCAGCTGCACTGCCCTTCCATTGTCATGGCAGCACTGTCACAGGTTTGGGATAGGATAATACCTAATCTCAGACAGCACAATACCTAAACAATACCTAAGCGATAGCAGTCCACTAACCAACCTCACAGTACAGTACCAGTCCCCACTGTATGGAATTCAGCCCCAAGACTGACGCACCATAGTACCAACCAATAGGTTAAATAATTACAGCAAAATAGCCCCAAGACTGTCACCCCACAGTAACCATCCCATAGGTTTAATAAGCACAGCTAAATACCTAACCTTAACAGACAAAATAAATGGCAGCACAGTATAGTACCAAGCCCCACTTTATGGACTTTAGGCACCAGACCTCCACCCCATAATAACAATCCCTCAGGACAATAAGTTTGGAATAAACCAATAGTCACCAATTTGAAGTATGTTCAGCCCAGCTCCCTATGCAACTTCCCTTGTGTATTGTCCAAAGAGATTCACAATTACTGCTCCCTTGTGCTGATTTCTAAAGGTCAGATAAGAGTACAGAGTGCTAACTCCACCCCCAGTTGTCTGGTTCCTCCTACTCTCACATTTAATAGAGACCAGGGTTGGGAAGGGTGGGCAGGAAGAAAATCCAAACCTTGCTGCACTTCACTAACACACCCATGGTCTGGCTGGCTGACTCCTTCAGCCACTGCTGCAACCAATCAGGGGTGCCCTCAGTCCTCCACAGGTCCCTGTGTCACTACCACTGCTGACTGTGGTAGATCCCTCCTTCGACCACCAATGTGGCTGCTGGACCTGCCTCATCTTGCCGCCAATGTGGCTGTTCCACTCTGCCCTGACGCCAACTGTGGCAAGACATCCTCTTCCCCTCTTCTGCTGTGCCACCGACTGCAGCCAGAAAATCCAAACCCAGCAGCTCTTCACTAACACTCCCATGGTCTGACTGGCTTTTAAATTCTATGTTTCTGTGTTTCTAATGCTTAACCAAATACAACAAGGCTGATGTTTCCATCTTAAGTTGAGATTGTCACAAACCCACTCAGCAGGTCAGGCCCTCTACTCCCACAGTGCCAACCTCACAGCGCAGTATTGCGAACAGTTAACAGAACAGGGTAACCCTCCTGTCTGTTTTGTGGGTCCAAATCACCTTTGGTCTCAAGTTCTGGATGGATTCAAAGTGTGAACCTTATGCTAGCATACCCAAATGTACAGGATCAGATAATTCTGCTCTTGGGGAATGCCAGATGTCTTTCACAGGACACCTAACCAGGTATACAAAATAAACCCTTAAAATCTCTGTGAAAGACCTTAGGAAAAGTCTTACCTTTTCCCATTTGGTATTACCATCAAGCTTTGAACAGTTTAGTCAGCCTTAACCATCTGTAATTCACATGCAAAAGAAAGAACTCAAGACACCAAGCAATCTCTTTAAATGTAAGAGGTTTACTTAGAAAATGGATAAAAATAGGTCAAATGTGAACACAGAACACTATATCACAAAGCACACCATCACTTAAAAGAAAACAAGGAAAAGTGCAAACTCCTACCAAAATACAATTAGACTGGTCTATCTAACGTATTCTTATCTTCTTACAGTGCTTATAATTAGATGTTGTTGCTTCAGAGTCCAACAGGAATGTGTCAGTTGAAAAACACAGAATGCAATTTAAAATGCTGTGTTTCAACCCCTTCCATGAGGTCATCTAGCTCCTCCTTCCAGAATATAAAAATTATACAAAACAGGATGTCCTATCAAGAGGTATATTAAATACTGTGAGTTCGGCAAAACTTATTTACCAAATTATGACACTCTTTAAATAACATCCTCTCATTGATCTTGAGTAGTTTCTTCCCAGGACACTTCAAAGGATTTTTATGACTTAGCACCATAGTGATACAACCTGGTTTCTTCCTCTAAAATGTCATAAAATGGATATTTTAGTTCTTAGCTTCAAAGCTCAGCTCATCAACAAAGCCATAAAATCGACTTCTTGGAAGTTAGTCACATTAGAGCTCTGCTGTTTAACATATATCCTGTCATTTTAACTGAAACCTGGGGGTGTCATCTCAGGGGCACAGGATGTGTCATGTGAGACAGGTCACATACCAAAGTCTATATTACAAATCACAGAACAATTATAACCAGCTGGCCAAGCATCACAGAGATTACATCATGGAGACCTCTCAAGCTTCACTTTCAAAGTCTATAATGCAATTTAACACAATGATGGAAACACAGCCTTGCTTTGTATGGTTGCCCATACATTATTCTACATGTTGTGTATGGAAATCCATGCACTCTCAAATGCTATTGTATCACAGTAGTGACATAAAAAGTTGTTGTTCCACAGTAGCTACCTATGTCACTACTGTGCTTGCAAATCACATTCCTTTGCTGATTGTGATCCTTGAAACTTCCAGATTTTTTTTACAATGTACATACTTCAAATCAGGAATGCACTGTAAAAAAATCTAGGAAGCACTGCAGATTGTGATCATCGATGGATACCATTTACAAGTAGAAAATAAATGGTTTTACTTTTTCCTGCATTCTAGGGTGGTGAATGGGTGAGCAATCTTGAGCTGGATGTGAGTGGTTCTTTTTCAAACAAAAGAAAACAGAACATTCATGTTACAAAACAATCATCAAATAGGAGTGCTAAATAAATAAAATATACTAGCAAGGCTGATCTTTTCTATCTCAGGGCTGACATGACATCAGAGACTTCTGTCGAGTCATCTCAGCCCTCGATAAAAACACAGTCTTGCTGTCTGAGGTTGACCATGCAATATTCCATAAAGCACGTATAAGTTTAAGAGAATATTTCAGATTGATTCAAACCTTTTCACAGAACTGTTCAATGAAAGGCCAGCAAGTGGCATGAATGGTATATGAGGACAACATTATCTACAATCTCACTTTTTGCAAGTAGCTACTTTTAAGTATTCAGTAACTGGCCAAAGAGAAACAAATGCTGCAGTTACACTATGCTTGGGTACTGTACTGGTACTGAAGATCTGGGTCTGATTTTCAGAAGGATGGCACTGATTTGGGACACACTTCTGACCTGACTGATGGACCACCTACGAAATTGTCTAACTATGGAGCAGATACCTTGATTTGGGACACCTACCACCTGCATCCTAAAATGGTACATGCATCATTTTTTGATGTGAGCTGCTACAACTCATAGAAATTTTAATTAACACTTGGGAGCCACTGAAAATAAGCATCTGAGTTTTTGTACATCTGGGAGAATGCAGATGGAGTGGAAAATAACCCAGTACATCAGCGTCCTCTCATCTGAAAATCCTGCCCTAGACCACTGAAACTGTTGCAGTTCACCTGCCAGTGGTTTGTTGTATTGGTGGGTACTGCACTATTAGAAGTGCTGTCCTATGAATTACACATAAAATTCTAGATTACACCTGCTTTGTGAGGGTTGGAAGTCCTGCAGTATTTGATGCAGAAGAGAAGTGGTATATAACGTGCTGCCCTGCACAAAGTCTTTAAAAAATTATCATTGCATCCTATCAGTTAGTGAGGGGAGAGGGCAGATTTGTAAGCAAGCAAGAAAATGTGCATGTACAAATGGGCCACCTTGTTTAACTTCAATACTGGGAAAAGCTACTGGCTCCTAGAGTTTTACTCCACACAAAAAAGAATGCCTCTGGAAATGACATTTTAAGCCTGCATATATTGCCTTTTTAGCTTTTCTAAATGAAAGAGTAAAAGGATTTGTCCTGCTGTTAAAACAGAGACTTTATAAATCTGTTTTGTCTCTCCAATCAGGCCATGGAGACCTTGTTCAGATTAAAAAATCTGTCAGAAACAATGCTGAACTCTATTGCCAAGCAAATATGTATTCCAAGGTGGCTTTTGTTCTTTAAAACAGGTATTTAATAATAAATCTGACTTCCATTCAGAGGACACCAAAGTAGGGTTATTAGGGAAGCAGTAAAAGGACAACTATCATTACAGCCTAATATTCATTAGAGGGGGGTGTTTTAAGGGGGGGATGCTGCTGTTTGTTTTCTTTGTACAAGGAAAAATACTTTTTGAATATGAAATACTTCTAAGAGTCTCACACAGTATGTACAATGTACATATTACGGAAACCAGTCAGAATGTGTAATGTTCTCATACCTTGGTGAGACTACCATTTCAGTGTTCTTAATCATCCAGTTCCTAATCCCACCAGCCCATCTATACTAGATACTTCCCATGTCTCCAGAACAGTTACATGATCTCCTGATATAGGGTTCTGCATGTACTGTTATTGCATAATTAATAACAACTGGCTAATAATATGTGTTCAGCAGTGTTATCTTTGGGAAGGAGTTGTATTTTGAAATCTAGATTATAACAAAAATTAGTATTTTAATGGGAAAGGGGTGATGAAGTTTGTGTAGTGAACTCATTTTTTTTATCTTGTTTTATGTATGGTAAATATTTATCATTAAATGAACAGATACAGAGTAGGTGATACATCAAAGTTATACCTACAACAACATATGTAGATTTGCCCTATCTGCACCCAGACTTACTCACCACTGTCTCTTGTATGCCAGCCTCCAATGGCTGTCCCCTTCTGCCCTGCACTCTTACACTCTGGGTTTCTTCATAGACTCTATGAAAAGACCTCCCCATCCCGAAAGCATTGGGGCAATGCTCACCCCGGTGCCTCACTCATGCCTTTTGAGATCATCAAACTCCATCCCACTCTCAGTCCCACACTACTCTACAAAAATGGGTGAACATGCCTTGGCCCACTTTGCCCCTAAACTCTGGAACTCTATCCCTCCATGTCTAAAGGGCCTCCAATTTCACTCCTCCTTCAAAACTGCACTTTTCTCCTACCTAAAAATACTTGATTCTTGTGAATGTAACTAGCCCTCTTGCCTCCTTTCTTTATATCTAGTTTTGATGATTCTCTGAAATGTTGAATGTCTGTAGTCTAATGTCATCACCTGTTCTTGTTATTGCCTGCAAAGATGGATAATACTATATGTAAGCTCTATTGTTTTTTCCTCCAGCCCATCCCTGCATGGATATCCATCGTCTGTACCATATACTGTATTGTACTGCATTTTATTTTTTAATTTCACTGTACCTAATTGTCAACTATGTACTGGACCCTTTCAGGTTGTGCTTGAAAATAGTCAGGGTTTTTGCCTAACACACCTACCCGATCAACAAAAGCTAAATAAATAAATAACCACTGAATAGCACCACTGTGGGAGGTACAAAATTGAGAGAGAGTTTATAACACCCCCTAAATCTAACTGCATTATTATCAGGAAAATACTGCACACATATGGTGTGTTAGTAGAAGTATAGCAAATAAAATTACCAGCCAGTGGGCCTTAGGAAGAAATGCAATTAGTAAAAAGGAACAAAATATGTAGCAGCGCAAAACAGATATATCTCCAATAAGATAAAAGTCTTAAAATTAAAACATAAAACAGTGTAATGTAAATATGTATCAGCAAACTAGAACAGCTCCAAAAATACTCTTCAAATTACTGTTATATAAAAAAGAGGCCAGATAAAAATTTCAACTTATCAATAGCTAAGGGAACCAAATTTAATGGTAGGAAAACCCAGAGAAGACATACAAAATTAAAATGTGTGAACTAGTGCTATCAACACTGCTGCTGAAAGGGAAAAGCATGTTCTTTGCCAAAAACCACAACTAATCTCAAGACCGCCATTGTACCATTTTTTTTCAGTAAATAAACAACAGATCAGTACACATACAGTAATGTGATTGTATTAGGAATAAATAGAGAAACACAAGTATGGAACCTACTACAGTGCCCCTAATTAAAAACTGAATTTATTTGTATTTTTGTGACCAGGAAAGGTATGATAAGCTTTAATAGCTCATTTCCAGTGTGTCCCTGGGAGGCGGCTACATAATCCAGTTTTGTTGATGGGTGAATGTTTGCCACAACACTGGGGAAACTCTCTTACACTTCTATGGCAAGTGCCATGGTATCGCTAACTTCCATTTAGTCAGTGTGATTAGATGGGTGAAAAGGACCTTGATTTAATGTCTCACCTGATGACTGATACCTCAACAGTACAGCATCCCCCCCCCTTGTAGTGCACCACAGTGTTCGTTATGGATATTACTCCAAATATTTGGTGTGTGGCTGGAATCCACAACTTTCTGATTTTCCAGCCCCCTGAGATGAGTGTGCGTCTAACTGAACCATTGACACTGAATGGAAAAAAGTCCTGATCATGAAACATCTTTATAACAAACACAATACACAGGGTCAACTAAAGTAATCCTAAAACTTAGAAAGTGACCAGCAGAATAGACACAGTCATATACTCAACTCTTCATCTAACTGTGGTCTGAATCTCTAGAACAGGGGTTCTCAAATGGTGAGGCCAGCCTCCCTGGGGAGGCCCCAACCTATTCCAGGGGAGGCTCAAGCAAGTCTGAGAAAGTACTGTCTTTAAATTTTGAGTTTTATGTATTTTGAGTGAAGAGATGGAGCAAACTGAAAGAGGATAATAGTAGGTGCATTTTATGCATTTATTTTCTAATAGGTGACATGGGAAGGTGAATGAGCCAAGGCTCATTCCAGGTGTATCCGGGGAAGGGTAGGGAGTGAATACATTTCAAAAGATAACTGCAAAACAATCAAGAAATATACAATGAGCAATAGTGCAAATAAATATGAACAATAAATTAATAATGAGAGGTGGTAATTGATCAATTTGTAAACTGATGGCAGAACAGCCCAAATATAGGGGTTGAACATAGAAGTGCCAAGAGCAGTAGCAGGAGGGAGCAAAGTAATCCCCAAGATGTTGCTTAGGAGCAGAGAAGGAGGGGGAGAGACAAAGTATGCAGGAAGGTTATTTCATATAGAGAGGAAATAGAGGAAGTAGTCTGACCCATGAAGGTACTGCAACAAGGGGTAACAATGGTTCAAGAATGAAAATAGCAGAGCAAGTAGGTTGGCCTGTGGTGGGGGTTTACAATAAGTTGAATTATATTTGGTTTTTTATATATTTGTTATTCAGATAACACCTTTGAGCACAGGAGCTCTTTTCAAAAGTTCAAAGTCAGTATAAGACAAAGAACTGAATGTGAACCAAGTACTCAAAAGGGTTTCAGTTTATTCATGGTGTACTGCACAAAGTTCAGTACGTTATTTTTCTTCGGGGAGGCCCAAGATTATTTCAGTTTTTGGGGGAGGCTCAAAATCTTTTCCATGGATTTGGGGAGGCTCACTGTGACAAAATCTGAGAACCATTGCTCTAGAATCATTGTCCCACTCCAAGTTGGTAACATGTTTCCCTGCTGCCACATGATCTGAAAACTGATACAGACAGTAATTCTTTGTGAAGTGAAACAGAGTATCTTGAGTTGAGATTACATCATAGAGACCTCTCAAGCTTAACTTTCAATGCAATTTCACACCAGTGGAAACACAGCCTTGCTTTGTATTGTTGCCCATACATTATTATGTTGCATATGAAATCCATACACTCTCAAATGCTATTGTATCAGAGTAGTGACATAAAAAGTTGTTCTACAGTAGCTACCGTATGTGTGACTGTACTTGCCAAATCACATTCCTTTGCTGATTGTGATCCTTGATACTTCAGTTTTTTTTCCGTGCACATACTTCAAATTGGAATGCATTTTAAAAATTGAGGAAGCACTACAGATTGTGATCATCGATGGATACCATTTACAAGTAGAAAATAAATGGTTTTACTTTTTTCCTGCATTCTAGGGTGGTGAATGGGTAGGCAATCTTGAGCTGGATGTGAGTGGTTCTTTTTTTCAAACAAAAAGAAAACAGAACATTCATGTGCTCAAAAACAATCAACAAAGGGGGAGTGCTAAATAAAAAAATATACTAGCAAGGCTGATCTTTTCTATCTCAGGGCTGACATGACATCATAGAGACTTCTGTTGAGTCATCTCGACCCTCAATAGAAACACAGTCTTGCTGTGTGAGGTTGACCATACAATATTCCATAAAGCACGTGCAAGTTTAAGAGAATATTTCAGATTGAGTCAAACCTTTTTACAGAACTGTTCAATGAAAGGCCAACAAGTGCCATGAATGGTATATGAGGACAATGTTATCTGCAATTTCACTTTTTGCAAGTAGCTACTTCTAAGTATTCAGTAACTGGCCAAAGAGAAACAAATGCTGCAGTTACACTATGCTTGGGCACTGTACGGTGCCAAAGATGTGGGTCTGGATTTTCAGAAGGATGGCACTGACTTGGGACACACTTCTGACATGACAGATGGACCACCTATGAAATTGTGTAACTATTGGGAGCAGATGCCTTGATTTGGGACACATATTGTGCCACTTGCATTCTAAAAAGGGTACATGCATCATTTTTTAATGTGAGCTGCTACAAATCATGGAAATTATCATTAACACTTGGGAGCCACTGAAAATAAGGATATTGAGAGTTTTTGTACGTCTGGGAGGATGCAGATGGAGTGGAAAATAACCCAGTACATCAGCGTCCTCTCATCGTAAAATCTTGCCCTAGATCTCTGAAACTGTTGTAGTTCACCTGCCAGTGGTTTGTTGTATTGGTGGGTACTGCACTATTAGAAGTGCTGTCCTGTGAATCACACATAAAATTCTAGGTTACACCTGCTTTTTGAGGTTTGGAAGTCCTGCAGTATTTGATGCAGAAGAGAAGTGGTATGTAACGTGCTGCCCTGCACAAAGTCTTTAAAAAATTATCATTGCATCCTATCAGTTAGTGAGGGGAGAGGGCAGATTTGTAAGCAAGCAAGAAAATGTGCATGTACAAATGGGCCACCTTGTTTAACTTCAATACTGGGAAAAGCTACTGGCTCCTAGAGTTTTACTCCACAAAAAAAGAATTCCTCTGGAAATGACATTTTAAGCCTGCATAGATTGCCTTTTTTAGCTTTTCTAAATGAAAGAGTAAAAGGATTTGTCCTGCTGTTAAAACAGAGACTTTTAAATCTGTTTTGTCTCTCCAGTCAGGCCACGGAAACCTTGTTTAGATTAAAAAACTGTCAGAAACAATGCTGAACTCTCCTGCCATGCAAATATGTATCCCCAGGCAGCCTTTGTTCTTTAAAACAGGCATTTAATAATAAATCTGACTTCCATTCAGAGTCCACCAAAATAGGGTTATTAGGGAAGCAGTAAAAGGACAACTATCATTACAGCCTAATATTCATTAGAGGGGGTGTTTTAAGGCGGGGGATGCTGCTGTTTGTTTTCTTTGTACAAGGAAAAATACTTTTTGAATATGAAATACTTCTAAGAGTCTCACACAGTATGTACAATGTACATATCATCACGGAAACCAGTCAGAATGTGTGATGTTCTAATAACTTGGTGAGACTACCATTTTGGTGTTCTTAATCATCCAGTTCCCAATCCCACCACCACACCTATACTAGGTACTTCCCATGTCTCCAGACCAGTTACAGGATCCTTATACAGTGTTCTGCATGTACTGTTATTACATAAAAACTGGCTAATAATATGGGTTCAGCAGTGTTATATTTAGTTATCTTTGGGAAGGAGTTGTATTTTAAATCTAGATTATAACAAAAATTAATATTTTAATGGGAAAGGGGTGATGAAGTTTGTGTAGTGAACTCATTCTTTTTTATCTTGTTTTATGCATGGTAAATATTTATCATTAAATGAACAGATACAGAGTAGGTGATATATCAAAGTTGTAACCACTGAATAGCACCACCATGGGAGGTACAAAATTAAGAGAGGGTTTATAACACCCCCTAAATCTAACTGCATTATTATGAGGAAAATACTGCACACATATGGTATGTTAGTAGAAGTATAGTAAATAAAATTATCTGCCAGTGGGCCTTAGGAAGAAATGCAATTAGTAAAAGGAACAAAATATGTAGCAGCACAAAACAGATATATCTCTAATAAGATAAGTCTTAAAATTAAAACATAAAACAGTGTAATGTAATTATGTATCAGCAAAGTAGAACAGCTCCAAAATACTCTTCAAATTACTGTTATATAGAAAAGAGACCAGATAAAAATTTCAACTTATCAATAGCTAAGGAACACAATTCAATGGTAGGAAAATCCAGAGAAGACTCAAAAAATTTAAATATGTGAACTAGTGCTATCAACACTGCTGCTGAAAGGGAAAAGCATGTTTTCTGCCAAATACCACAACTAATCCCAAGACCACCATTGTACCATTTTTTTTTCACTAAATAAACAACAGATCAGTACACATGCAGTAATGTGATTGTGTTATGAATCAAGAGAGGAACACAAGTATGGAACCTACTACAGTTCCTCTAAATAAAAAAAAAAAATTATTTGTAATTTCTGACCAGGAAAGGTATGATGAGCTTTAATAGCTCATTTCCAGGTGGGTCCTTGGGGGATGGCTGCATAATCCAGTTTTATTGACTGGGTGAATGTTTGCCACAATACTGGGGAAACTCTCTTACACTTCTATGGCAAGTGCCATGGTATCTCTAACTTCCATTTAGTCAGTGTGATCAGATGAGTGAAAAGGACCTTGGTTTAATGTCTCACCTGATGACTGATACCTCAACAGTACAGCATCCCCCCCCCTTGTAGTGCACCACAGTGTTCGTTATTGGTATTACTCCAAATATTTGGTGTGTGGCTGGAATCCACAACTTTCTGATATTCCAGCCCCCTGAGGTGAGTGTGCCTCTAACTGAACCATTGACACTGAATGGAAAAAGTCCTGATCATGAAACATCTTTATAATAAACACAATACACAGGGTCAACTAAAGTAATCCTAAAACTTAGAAAGTGACCAGCAGAATAGACACAGTCACATACTCAACTCTTCATCTAACTGTGGTCTGAATCTCTAGAATCATTGTCCCTCCAAGTTGGTAACATGTTTCCCTGCCTCCACATGATCTGAAAACTAATACAGACAGTAATTCTTTGTGAAGTGAAACAGAGTATCTTGAGTTGAGATTACATCATAGAGACCTCTCAAGTTTCACTTTCAATGCAATTTCACACCATGATGGAAACACAGCCTTGCTTTGTATTGTTGCCCATACATTATTATGTATGTTGCATATGGAAATCCATACACTCTCAAATGCTATTGTATCAGAGTAGTGACATAAAAAAGTTGTTCTACAGTAGCTACCATATGTCGTAACTGTACTTGCAAATCACATTCCTTTGCTGATTGTGATCCTTGATACTTCCAGTTTTTTTTTTCCGTGCACATACTTCAAATTGGGAATGCATTTTAAAAAATTGAGGAAGCACTACAGATTGTGATCATTGATGGATACCATTTACAAGTAGAAAATAAATGGTTTTACTTTTTTCCTGTATTCTGTGGTGGTGAATGGGCTGGCAATCTTGAGCTGGATGTGAATGGTTCTTTTTTTCAAACAAAAGAAAACAGAACATTCATGTACAAAAACAATCATCAAAGGGGAGTGCTAAATAAATAAAATATACTAGTAGGCTGATCTTTTCTATCTCAGGGCTGACATGACATCATAGAGACTTTTGTTGAATCATCTCAGCTCTCGATAGAAACATGGTCTTGCTGTGTGAGGTTGACCATACAATATTCCATAAAGCACGAGTAAGTTTAAGAGAATATTTCATATTGATTCAAACCTTTTTATAAAACTGCTCAATGAAAGGCCAGCAAGTGGCATGAATGGTATCTTGAGGACAATGTTATCTACAATCTCACTTTTTGCAAGTATCTACTTTTATGTATTCAGTAACTGGCCAAGAGAAACAAATGCTGCAGTTACACTATGCTTGGGTACTGTAAGTGCTGAAGATTTGGGTCTGGATTTTCAGAAGGATGGCACTGATTTGGGACACACTTCTGACCTGACTGATGGACCACCTACGAAATTGTCTAACTATTGAGCAGACACCTTGATTTGGGACACCATCGAAGCCACCTGCATCCTAAAATGGTACATGCATCATTTTTTGATGTGAGCTGCTACAACTCATAGAAATTTTAATTAACACTTGGGAGCCACTGAAAATAAGCATCTTGAGAGTTTTTGTATGTCTGGGAGGATGCAGATGGAGTGGAAAATAATCCAGTACATCAGCGTCCTCTCATCTGAAAATCCTGCCCTAGACCTCTGAAACTGTTGCAGTTCACCTGCCAGTGGTTTGTTGTATTGGTGGGTACTGCACTATTAGAAGTGCTGTCCTGTGAATCACACATAACATTCTAGGTTACACTTGCTTTGTGAGGTTTGGAAGTCCTGTAGTATTTGATGCAGAAGATAAGTGGTATGTAACGTGCTGCCCCTGTGCATAAAGTCTTTAAAGAATTATCATTGCATCCTATCAGTTAGTGTGGGGGAGAGGGCAGATTTGTAAGCAACAAGAAAATGTGCATGTACAAATGGGCCACCTTGTTGAACTTCAATACTGGGAAAAGCTACTGGTTCCTAGAGCTTTACTCCACAAAAAAAGAATGCCTTTGGAAATGACATTTTAAGCCTGCATATTTTGCCTTTTTTAGCTTTTCTAAATGAAAGAGTAAAAGGATTTGTCCTGCTGTGAAAACAGAGACTTTATAAATCTGTTTTGTCTCTCCAGTCAGGCGGTGGAGACCTTGTTTATATTAAAAAACTGTCAGAAAAAAATGCTGAAGTCTCCTGCCAAGCAAATATGTATCCCCAGGCAGCCTTTGTTCTTTAAAACTGGCATTTAGTAGTAAATCTGACTTCCTGTCAGAGACCACCAAAATAGGGCTATTAGGGAAGCAATAAAATGACAACTATCATTACAGCCTACTGTTCATTAGAGAGGGTGTTTTAAGGGGGGATTCTGCTGTTTGTTTTCTTTGTGCAAGGAAAAAGTACTTTTTGAATATGAAATACTCGTAAGTATCTCACACAGTATGTACAATGTACATATCATCATGGAAACCAGTCAGAATGTATGATGTTCTCATAACTTGGTGAGACTACAATTTCAGTATTCTTAATCATCCAGTTCCCCATCCCACCAGCCCACCTATACTAGATACTTCCCATGTTTCTAGACCAGTTACAGGATCCCCTTATACAGTGTTCTACCATGTACTGTTATTACATAACAACTGGCTAATAATATGGGTTCAGCAGTGTTATATTTGAGAAGGAATTGTATTTTTAGCTCTAGATAATAACACAAATTTGTATTTTAATGGGGAAAAGGTGATGAAGTTTGTGTAGTGAACTCCTTTTATCTTGTTTTAAGTACAATATATATTTATCATTAAATGAATAGATACCGAGTAGGTGATACATCAAAGTTATAACCACTAAATGGCACCAGGGTGGGAGGTACAACATTAATAGATGGTTTATACCCC
The DNA here is from genome assembly GCA_016271365.2 of Neoceratodus forsteri. Lineage (NCBI taxonomy): Eukaryota > Metazoa > Chordata > Ceratodontiformes > Ceratodontidae > Neoceratodus > Neoceratodus forsteri. The sequence goes on from CM057449.1 coordinate 647,738,231, forward strand.
CACACACAAATCTAACTGCATCATTATCAAGAAAACATTGCACACTTATGGTCTGTTAGTACTAGTTTAGTAAATACAATTACCAGTTAGTGGGTCTTATGAGAAATACAGTTAGTAAAATGAAACAAAACAGACAGCAGCACAAAACAGATGCATCTCAATAAGATAAAAGTCTCAACATTAAATCATAAAATGGTGCAATGTAATTATGTGTCAGCAAACTAGAACAGTTCAAAATTCTCTTCAAATTAGTGTTATATAGAAAAGAGGCCAGATAAAAATTTCAACTTACCAATAGCTAAGGAACAAAATTCAATAGTAGGAAAACCCAGAAGACACAAATAATTTAAATATGTGAACTAGTGCTATTAACACTGCTGCTGAAAGGGAAAAGCATGTTTTCTGCCAAATACACAACTAATCCCAAGACCACCATTGTAGCATTTTATTTTCACTGAATAAACTACAGATCAGTACACATGCAGTAATGTGATTGTGCTAGGAATAAACAGAGAAACACAAGTATGGAAACTATTACATTTCACCTAAATAAAGAAATGTATTTATTTGTAATTTTGACCAGGAAAGGTATGTTGAGCTTTAATAGCTCATTTCAGGTGTGTCCCTGGGGGTCGCTACATAATCCAGTTTTATTGATGGGGAATGTCTGCCACAACACTAGTGAAACTCCCTTACACTTCTATGGCAAGGGCCATGGTATCTCTAACTTCCATTTAGTCAGTGTGATCAGATGGGAAAAGGACCTTGATTTAATGTCTCACCTGATGACTGAAACCTCAGCAATACATCACCCCCGTAGTACACGCAGTGTTTGTTATGGGTATCACTCCAATATCTGGTGTGTGGCTGAAATCCACAACTTTCCAATATTCCAGCCCCTGAGGTGAGTGTGCATCTAACTGAATCATTGACACCGAATGGAAGAAAGTCCTGCTCATGAAACATCTTTATAGTAAACACAATACCCAGGATCAACTAAAGTAATCCTAAAACATAGAAAGTGACCAACAGAATAGACATAGTCGCATACTCAACTCTCAACTTCATCTTCACTGTGGTCTGAATCTCTAGAATCATTGTCCGACCCCAAGTTGGTAATATGTTTTCCTGCCTCCACAGGATCTAAAAACTGATACAGACAGTAATTCTTTGTGAAGTGAAGCAGAGTAGGAAACATTTATTATATTAAATGCCCATCTCCTGAAGACAGAGTCTCATTGGATCAAAGGGTTTTCTACACTGACTGGTCATGAAACTCACTTCAGAATATGAAGAAATTCATTGACCTTCCAACTCTAGACCTGACTTGTTCTTGCTAGCAGAGTAAAGAAAAACATTACTCACTGTAGTAATGTTTCTTCTCAGGGATGCTGCACATGATTTACACAAGCACCATACTCTGGTCATAGTGTGATGCCCGGAGATAGAACTTTATGCTAATGATGGAACTTAGAATGCAAGTTCAAACTCTGCAGTGTGGTAACACACTTCCTAGTTTCTCAACATCAGATTTGTTTCCAAAGCTGGGAGCTATGACCAATATATCTAACTTCATGGCTACCAAAAATTTCTAAAATTTGAAATAGAATTTTGCAAAACAACAAACAAATTTAAGACAGATGTCATGTGGAAAAATATTTAATTGACCACCATTTACAATTGTCAAGGAGCTGCAATAGCAATGTTCAAACAATCTTAATGAAAAGAAATGATTCTTGTATGTACCTTTTTTTCAGTTTCTGGAAGGGGAAGCAGGGTCAAGAAGTATAAATCACAGTGAGGGATCCCTGAAAGAAGCAACATTATTATGGTGAGTAATTTTCTATTCTAACCCCAGGAATCCATCACTGATGCTTTACATAAGCAGACTCTTTAGCAGTGCCTTGGGAGGTTGGGTCCAGAACCTACTTAGGAAAAAGCTGGCATCCCTTCTGGACTGTATGTCCAGATAATAGTGCTTTGTGAAGGTTTGCACTATTTCCAGGTAGCTGTTTTGCAAATGTCCAAAGAGTGATGCCCCATGTGGCTGCTATGGAGGCAGAGGTATCCTTTGTGGAATGTGCCCTTAGGCCTCTGAGGGGTATTTTCCCAGCTTTTTCATAAAATGCCATGCCATGCCATGCCATGACATGACATAACATAACTCTATGCAAGAGACTATCTAGTGAGAGATAGTTCTCTTAGTTGATTGTTTACCTTTGCTTGCCTCATCATAGGTAACAAAAAGCTGAATGCCCTGGGACTTGATATTCTTTGTTCGGACAAGTTGTGGCCAAGTGCTTGTTTCTGATCCAGGCAGTGCAATTTCTTCTCACCTGGGCTGGAATACTCACTGTATAGCACAGGAAGGGAAACAGACTGGTTCTGTTGGAATTCCAATACCATGTTCAGTAGGATCTTCCTATTGGTCCTAAGGACTACCTTATCCATGTGGAAAATTATGTAGTTTGACTCTATGCAGAGGGCTTGCAACTCATTAATAGTCTTAGCAGATATCATGGCAATCAGAAAAATGTTTTTCTGTGTGACCTATTTTAAATCAGCAGTAACCATAGGCTCAAAGGCAGTCTCCATCAGCTGAGCAAGGCACATATTCAAGTCCCATGGAGGGACTGGGTCCCTCACAGGTGGGTGTAAGTGGTTGAGGCATTTGAAGAATCTTTTAAGAATAGGTTGAGAGGTCAATGAGTTGCTTGTGCAAGCTGATGTGTTGACTGATACTGCTACTAGTTGTACTTTTACTGTTGATGGCTTCAGGCCTAAGGACTACAAGTGTCCTAGGTAGTCCAGGACTGTAGGCAACCCTGCCTGCCACTGGGATTATCTTCCTGGGGTACACCAGTATGAAAATCTCTTCCATTTAGGGAAGTATGCTTTCCTGGTTGCCGGTTTTCTGGAAAACTTGAGCACCCTTAGAACCTCCTCTGAGAGATACAACCCAGAAAACTATAGTTCTTCAGAAACCATGCCCTGAGGCATAATATTCTGGGGTATGAATATGTTATTTTGCCCTGAGATAGGTTCAACAGGTTGGATCACAGTGACAGGCTGATTGGCCTCGTGCTGGAGAGAGCCAGGAGCATTGAAAGCCTACCAAGCCCACCTGTCCCAGTCTGTGGCTATTAGGATCATTGTTGCAGGCTTTCTCCTTAGCTTTAGGAGCACTCTCTGTATGAGTGGGAATGATGGGAAGGCATACAGAAACCTCCCTGTCCACTCCAGGACAAAGGCATCCTCTGGGACTGTGCCTTTGCTGGTGACCTACAGCAAAGCTGTAGGGAGTTCATTATTCTCCCAAGAGGAAAACATCGATTTCTGAAGTGCACCATCTTCTGAAAACTGTGGCCAAAACCTGCTAGTTCAGGGTCCGTTTGTTGTTTCCTTGGCTGATTCTGCTTAGGGAGTCTACCAGGGCATTTTCCTTGCTTGCAGGTATACTGCTCAGATATATTTACTGCTAAGGAGAAAGCCAGATCCCAGATTCTCATTGCCTGTGTGCACAGTATTGAGGATTTTGTACCTCTCTACTTGTTTATGTAATACATTGCTGTAGTGTTGCCTGTTCGGATCTGGACAGACTGATTTTACAGCTGGGAGGAGGAAGATTGCATTGCTAGTAATACTGCCCTGAGTTCCAGGAGACTGATGTGCTCCTGGGTCTCCTGGTGGCTCCAGATGCCACTTACTGTGTGGTCCTCCAGGTGGGTGCCCAGCCCCAGGAATGAAACATTTGTTGTGAGGATACTTGTTGAGGATTGCTGGAGGAAAGGAATGTCCTCTCTGAGGTTGCCTTTATCCTACTTCCACTCTAGTGCCCTTACCAGTGCTTTTGTGATGGCACTAGTTTGAAGAGAGAATCTCATCTTTGAGACCAGTGATCTCTTAAGTGGTACTGAATGTCCCTCATCTGAAACCTGACCTATAGTACCACTGCTGTGAATTCAGTCATGTGGCTTAGTAGCTGTAGAAAATGTCTCACAGGCCTTGGCTGGCCCAGTGTGAATGATGTTGCTGTGGGCAATTAAATTTGCTGCTCTTTCCTGAAAGAGGAAGGCCTTCCCCTGCAAGGTATCCAGTTCTGTACCTATGAAGTCAAATACTTGAACAGGTTGTGTGAGGGTCTTCTGAAGGTTTATGAGGAATCCCAGAACTTCCAGGATGCATTTTACCTTTTGGATAGAGCACTTTGCCTTGTTTATTTTTGCTGCAACTACCAAGTCATCCATGTAAGGAGAAACCACCACATCTTTCCTTCTTAGATGTACTGCCACTACAGTCAAGCAGGGAGCACCACAAACTGGTGCTGGCAGTTTCCTAGTCAGAACCTGAGGTATTTTCTGTGGGTGGGTCTGACTGGAGGTGAAAATAGGCATCTTTCAGATCCAGTAAGTCCAGCCAGTTTCATATTTGTAAGGAAGGCATTACTTCCCCAGTGTCCAGTGTGACCATCTTAAACCTTTCTTTTTCGATATGCTTGTTCAGATATCTTTGGTTAAAATTGGGTCGACACTTCCAGTTTTTATTGTGGGTCAGGAAGTACATAGAAAACAGGAACTTGCCTCACTGTGAGGCAGGGACATTCCTACTGATTTTGCTTGTAGTAATTGTTTACTTCAGTTCCAACAGAATTCTTTCTGTGGGAGAATGAACTGGAAAATGTTTATAATTTCTGCAGTTTTGTGGGATTTTTGAACTGCATGGACAACCTCTGACCCACTACTTCCAGGACTCACTTGTCAGTGGTAGTGTCTACTGATTCCTGGAAGCAGTGGGCCAACCTTCCCCACTAGCAATGTTTGGGTGTGTTGGGCAAAGTGCTAGGGATTTTCTTTTGGCTGAGGTTGGAGGCTGGTGCTGCTGCAGCATGCTTGGACTCCTCCTGCCTCTACCCCTGTAGTAACCTCTTTGATGTTGATACTCATAGGGGGTATACGGTCTGGGATAGTAGCCCCTTCCCCTGCCTCCCCTACCATAAGGCCTGTAAGAAGTGGAGGCCTTTTCTTTATCAGTGCTGTTTTTGTAAGTGGTTTTGTACACATCCATTTTTTTTCATGCATACCTTTGTTTTGTCACCAAAAAGTGAATTCCCTTCACATTGGAAATCCATGCCTTGGTCAGAGTGTCCTGAGAAAGGATGGTTGCCCTTTGCCAGGAGAATCTCCTCGATGACACTGTATGGGCTAAGACCCTTGAGACAGTCATTAGTTTCCACAGCAATGTGGAATTGATATGTGGTGGCATCCATGGCTGACTTTGTGTGGCATCCAGATCCTCTGCCAGCTCACCTTCAGCCTTGTCAACCAGTGCTAGAACTGAACTCCACAGTACTTTCTAGTACTGGGCTGTAGCTGTCCAGTAAGCTGCCTATTTAATGAGCAGAGAAGTTGTTGTATAAACTGTTTTGGCCATAGTTTCCAATTTTCTGGAGTCTTTGTCAGGCGGTTGTGCAGAGAAGGGAACATAAGCCCTCTCACAGGCAGCCGCTTGGACTACACCATGGCGATCTGGGTGGGCATACAGATATTCCACTCCTCGCCTGTCCACCTGATACTTTTCTCAATCTTTTAACTTTGTCTGACACATGTGCAGATCTGATTTTTGAAGTGTTCTTTTTTAATATAGATTTGTGTATGGGGACCAGCAGCCTCCTTGTAGGAGCTAGCCCCATCATATCCCTCAATTCAGCTTCCTCTTCATCCTCCTATGTTTCCTGAGGGGGGATGTTGAGGATGCTTACCATTTGGCTTATGAAAGAGGAATAAGATGAGTAATCCTCTGTAGTCTTGGAGGGGAGCCAAACCTCTGCTCAGGTGAACCATCTGGTTTGGAAGGTTCACCATCCTCCTCCTCTTCATAGTACATTTCCTCTTCCTCCACAGGCAGGTAGGCTGGAGCCTGAGCTAGTGGGGGCATCATAAAATTTCCCATGATGTGGAAGGCCAAAAAAACTGCCACATTTGTGCCATGTCCTCTGTTGAGGGCATTTGTCTTAGGTCCAGGAGGAGTGACAGTAGCATTCTTTTCTGTTTGATTTTTCCTGGCAGACTCTGTTTCCAGTGCCTGTTCTGAGCCTTTTTTATTTGTATTTTTGTCATTGCTGGACTCAGGGTTCCCCTTTTCGGACACCCTGTTATCTTTACCATCTTTACCATGCTTGTCTGATGGCTGAGCAGCGGTCATTTTTCTCTGTCCCCTTTGATAGGGACGGCTGCTGTATGTGAGGAGATAAACCCTCTGATGTGTGCTTTCCACCATCATTAGGAACTCCCTCAGAGTATTTATTGTGTTTTGGAGACATGGGAACAGACTGAGAAGCCATAAAGTCTTCTCTTTCTTTAGCTCTTTTCTTTTGGGGCAAAACATTTTGCAGAGCTCTATCAGTCATGCCAAATGCTGAAGACCATGATTAGATTTATGTTGGTTCCCAAAAAGAAACAGTAAACACATCCACAGAACTTGTTGTAGTTAATATGTTTCTGAGGAAACAGATTTACATTTCAGTTCCCTGTCAGCAGGAACCATGTTTAATAATCAAAACTACCAAAGTAATAAATGTTAGTGTTTTTTTACTTCAAATATACCCAAAAGAGCAGCAGTACTATGCTAATGATCTGGATCTTGGAAAGGGATCTTGGGCTTGTCATCTCTGATGACCTCAAGGTAGGAAATAATAGTGACAAGGCAGCTGGTAAAGCAAATAGGAAGCTGGGATGCATAGGCAGGGTATCACCAGCAGGAAAAGGAGGTCATAATTCCACTATACAAGACACTAGTGAGGCCCCACCTGGAGTACAGTGTACAGTTCTGGAGACCTTACCTACGTAAGGACATAGACAGGGTAGAGAAGGTTCAGAGGAGGCAACAAAGATGGTGCATGGATTGCATCACAAGTCCTATGAGGACAGGTTGAAGGAATTGAATATGTACTCCCTGGAGGAGAGGAGGGAGAGAGGGGACATGATAGAGACATACAGGTATCTTACAGGGAGGAACAGGGTGCAGGAATACACTATTTTTAAGCAAAAAAGATGTTCCAGGACTAGAGGCATGGGATGAAGTTGGAAGGAGGATGATTCAGAGGAAATGTGAGGAAGAATTTCTTCACAGAACGGGTGGTGGACAAGTGGAACACCCTGCCAGAGGAAGTGGTGGGGGCTGAAACAATCACGGGATTTAAGAATGCATGGGATAGATATAAAGGAATTCTGGAGGTCAGGGGGTAAGGGGCAACAGACTTCTAGGAAAATATAAACTGAATTTACAAGCTCAAATGGGCAGACTAGGTGGGCCATAGGCCCTTATCTGCCGACACTGTCTATGTATCTATGTATGTATGTATCTGGGCCCCTGTAACTGGGACACTGCAAAAAGGAAAAATTAAAATCACTAATTTAAAGTAATAATGCAGTTTGAAAAGGGGGTATTTGAAAGGAAAAAATAGCCAGTATTACAAGGAAGCAATGTAGTTCCTTTAGGTGGGAGCTGCATTATGCAGTGGCCTTCTCAAGTAATTGAGAACTGATTGGGAACTACAGAGCCGCTAAAATGTAAAAATAAACAAATACAAACCCTAAACTGACACAGAGCTGTTGAGAATCTAACTGATTTTTAAAACAAACTGTTAATGTAAAATAATTAAGGGCTTAGAGACCAGAATACTGGAGCTGTACTTCGGGGTGACTTTCTTTAAAGGAGAAATAAATCTGACAGGAAGCTAGGGGGCGCATGACCTTACTGCAGAGTTTGAACTTGCATTCTAAGTTCCATCATTAGCATACAGTTCTGTCTCTGGGGCATCACACTCTGGTCAGAAGATGATGCTTATGCATCAGCGAGGCATTACTTCAGTTAGAATAAGATCCCAGTCCCAAACAGTTGCACAAAGCAACAATACTTCTGTTAGGATATCGATCACTGCATGACCCTTCTCATAGTCACTCTTTATAAGTTACAATTATTTACTGGCTTATCTATTTTGGAAATGTCCAGTGCTTTAGGTAACTATTCTTGCAGTAAACCCAGAAAGTCTAGGTCTCCATGCCTTTGGGAAGCGTAGTAAGTGCAAGATTTTCTGTCTAAACCTGATTTTCCAAATGTTGCACTAGCTCAATAGTAAATTGTTTTAATAGTTACATGATGTGTGGGAGTAATTAACCTAAGCTAATTCTTGCATAGTGTCCAATCAAGATGCAACTTTTGTCACTCTCTCATTTTAGATCATCAAACCTTTTTCTCTATAATGACCAAAGACTGAGACCAATGCTGAATGCATACATGCAGCATCTCTGAAGTTGTTGGTATTTCTCTGGTCTGTCCCTTTGATGCTCCACCCATTTTTATGTTTGCTTGCACGCATGTGCAAGAAACATAGTGCCATCATTCGAGTTTTCAGAGATGTGGCAGCCCTCTTCCAATTCAGGCAGTGTATTTGCAGGCGTGGCCGCAGTTCTCCAATGCCTGCTCGAGCTGTCTATGACAGCTCCAAAATGCAGTGGAGTACAGTTGAAAGGGGGAGCTATGCTTCAGTGAGCAGCGATGAATCGCCATGGCCTGCCATGCCGCGCTCCCCTACACACACACACACACACACACACACACCACATAGGCTGCGTGCCCCCACGCACACACTGTATAGCCGATGTGGTGCCCAATCTCTGTCGGCCAAAGGCGCCTCTCAAAAAGCCTTCCACATGCCACGCTGGGTACCCACCCCAGTGTGGCTACACATGTATAGCCTGACGGGGTGCCCAATCCCCATCGGCTCCACTGCCCCCCCCAGAGTATAGGGTGCACGCTGGGAGCCCACCCCAGCATGGCAACAGATGTGTCACTGATGGGGCACCCAATCCCTATCGGCTCACTGTCTCTCCCCAAGCATCCAGGTGCCACGCTGGGAGCCCACCCCAGCGTGGCAAAATCGATTATAACTGACAGGGTGCCCAATCCCCATCGGCTCCAGCCCCCAAACAGCCTTTCAGCTGCCATGCTGGGAGCCCACTCCAGCGTGGCAAACATCCCTCATCGTCTCAGTAAAAATAACCTGCAAATAAAAACTGTCCCTCGAGCTTCTCCCTGCCCCTCACAACCCACACCCACCCACTGCGCACCCTGCCTCCCCACACCCTCACCCCATACTTACCTCTGGACCTCGGCACGATGATCTTCGGTGGACCGGGAACACGTCTGCACTCTTCAAAGCCGACCGCGAACTGAGGAAATGCCGGTAAGCTGTATAATGGGATAGATAGGGTTTTTTCAACTTTGCTGCATATCTCAGGCATTTTTTGGAATTTTTGCACCAAATTTTCAACATGGGGTTTTTGGGACCCCTTCTCATGAATGCTCTCACTGTCATGGCCTTAATCGGGCCCAAAGGGTGATCTCGCAGTCACTGCGCAAAATCACCTTTTGTGACCAAGTAATGAAATGACACTGCCACTGTTCATAAGGTGGGCTCTCAAAAAGCCTATACTGAAAATTTGGTGGAAAAATTCCTAAAAATGACTGTTTTATGGGTGTGCGTTGCGCAGTTCCTACGCACGCTCGTAAGTTCACAGTAATTTTCAATATTTCACTCCAGATGTTCAACATTGCCATTTTACCACACCTCCTTATGAGCAGTACAGCTGTCATTTTTCACATCTTGCCCAAAATGTGTTTTCGCCCATGTAGCGCACAATGGCGCAGTCGGTGTGCGAAATCAATGTATGGGACACATTAAGAAAATCACAGTGACACTGTTCATGAGCAGAGGTCTTAAAATGGCTATGTTGAAAATTTGGTGAAAAATTCCTAAAATGACTGTTTTACAAGTGAGCATTAGCAGTTTCCGCACCTATCGTAAGTTCATGACTTTGTAATATTTTCGGTCCAGATTTTCACCAGTGGCATTTTCACACTTCCTTATGAACAGTACAGCTGTCATTTTCACAACATGGCGAAATGTGTTTCCACTTTCAGTGCAGAGATCGTGGTCGCTGTGGAAAATCATTGTTGGGACAGATAAAGAAAATCATAGTGACACTGTTCATGATTGGAGGTCCCAAAATGCCTGTGTTGACAATCTGCAGTAAACAATTCCCAAACTAATTACCTTCTACGGGTGTCGTTGCACAGTTTCTATACCTTCGTGACCACCAGTTTTTAATATTTTTACTGCAGATTTGCAACATTGCCATTTTACACCTCCCCATGAACAGTACAGCTGTCATTTTACATCCTGTTCGAATGTTTTGCACCTGTGGTGCTAAATGCCATGTCGCTGTGCATAAGCAGCTTTCAGCTAACAAACTGATATTGCCACTGTTCATGAGGTGGGGTCACAAAAACCATGTTGAAAATTTGGGTGAAAATACCAACGAATGCCTGAGGTATTAGGGTTTCCGACCATAACACCCAACCCTGTAGAGAATGACAGGCACCAGGGGTGTTGCTTGGATTCTTGCCTGTCATGCTCATACCATTCCACACCTGCAGCCATTAAGAGCATCAAGGTATGCCTTGGACTCTTCGGACCCAAAGTTCACCCCATTCTCCTATACTGCACCCATCTCACCATGATTTCCTGATGGAATGGGTGCGCATAGACCAAAGACCCCAGGCACACCGTGACACTTGTCAGTGTCTGCAGGGTGGGGTGTAGTGAAATAGTGTGGCCGTTATGCCTGACGACCAAAGGCACACCCAATGCCTGTCACTCTCTGCAGGGTGGTGGTGGGGTTGGCTTCAGTTCAATACTTCACTGCCATTCCTATTACACAGCTCTGTAACTTCTACACTACCACTGCAATGCCAGCAAGCAAACATTCAGCATTGACAAATGCTTGTTTTCACTATGTTTAGCATCCTTTAGCAGAGCAAAGTTTCCTTTTCAATTGACATCAAAATTAGATTAGGAAGTTGGTAAGAGAAAGCACATTTAACAATCAAATATAAGGCAGGCACTCTCTGTGCATGCTGCAATTTCCATCCTGCTTTCTTTTTTCTGTAAGTAAAATCTTTTACTGACCTTCAAGTCCTAGAATGCTTTGAGAAAAGTGGGAGTTCATTACGGAAAATTTACATAATAAAATTGGTACTGAAGAGGCACAGAACATTTTGTAGAGATGTAACTGCTATAAAAAAAACAATTTATTTTCCTTTCTGTGGTAGGCGAATTCACACATGGCTCTTGGACTTCAAATCGTGTCCCCTTCGTCCAGAAGGCAGCAGCTCTAACCGAGTAGTGAAAGGTCACATCCCATTAGCTGTGAGTAAGGCTGTCATTTTTTCATGGTGAAAAAGGATGACTTTCACGACGTGAATTTTTTTTTTCCCAATTGTTTAACCAGGAGTAGCACATTAAGCTGAAAGCTTGTTTACAGGTGTGACCTGGAAGCACAGGAAAGTTAAGTGACTTGTTTAGGGTCACACAGTATGCAAGTGGGGGCTGTGGAATTCAAACCCAGGTCTCCAGATTTGCAGCTGAGAGCCTAAACCACTGCACAATACTGCCTCCCTAAATTATTTTTTTTCATGCCACAGCCTGGCACAGCATGGTAGAAATAGCCTTGTGTCCCACTCCTACTTTGCTCTGGTAAAACATGCTGTAGACACAGGATTCTGCACAGCACAGCCTCTGTTGTGCCATGCATGTCCTTTAATGAGACACTGTCAACCCTCAAAGGCAAATTTTATTATCATATAACAATTTTATTAAATTGTTTTCTGTGGGCATTCCTTGGCCCAGATTAGAGCAGCAAGCCCTTAAAAATTTTAGTACTCTCCGAATTTTCCTAGGGACTACTGATTTCATGGTAATCATGAAAACCGTGACCACCATGAAATAATTGCAGCCTTAGCTGTGAGGACTAACTATGCTTTAAACTCTTTCAAAATTAGTTCAACCTCTCACATCTTTTGTAGAAGGTAAATTATTTCTCTACAGTACAGTGGAGTCGGCCAGGATGCAATGGCCGTATCAGTTCCTGCCTGTTACATGCTGCAGAATACTACAGGAACACAGTGTAAGCCCATGGCGATTACTCCAATTGTCATGCAGGAGAGTGTGATGTGCTTACCCTAGAGCATGGCAGCCTGGCTAATTCTGCGGTAGATGACTCTTCTTTGTAACATCGTACACCTTCTGTAGTAGTGCTGCTCACAGGCTCGCGATGTGCTGTCAGTTTGTTAATTATAGTCTCTAAAGATTCAACAATGGATCTCCATTCCTCCTTTCCCATTCATTTTAACATAGAAAAACTGATGGCAGAAGAAGGACTAGTAGTCTGTCCAGTCTGCCCAGTACTTTAATGTGGACAAATGTAACAATTCTCTGTAGAACCAATGTGAGCCCCCAAGTACATTACTGCACAGACCGCTTTATACAGCTGTATCTACATTTACTGCAGAGGCAAACTCTAGTATACCTAAATATATCTGTGTAACCCTCACCCCTGCCTTTTGCAAGCGACAGGTGGTATGCTGTTGAAGCTGACAGCAGTACCAGGTGGGGACTGGGTTCAGGAGGAATAGGTTACTCAGCACAAGGGCTAGGTTTGGCTACTCTGCACAGGTGCACCCAAGTAAATCCGAAAACAGGAAGCAAAAACTGTAATGTCCAATACCAGGAATGGGATTCTAAAGTGTGGCTTTATTCACATCCAAGCAGAACAAAACAAAGCATAGATGGACCCCCACAGGGCTACACTTCTGGTAATGCAGATTAAGAATCAGAACACTTCCTCAACACTTCAGCCCTTAGGCTCTGAGCCCACCAGGCACACAGCCCGGACTTGCACGCTGCTTTAGGTACACAGCCTGAACTTGTACACTATTCTGGGATTTCCCCTGGCTTGGCTCCCCTGCCGGCCACTAGAACACCTTCCATTTGTCATGGAAACATTTTCTGGTGGCTCCCTAAACCACCTTAGAGCCTTTGACTCCATAAGGGAAACATCCTTTTAATCCTACATCTGGGTACTTTCCTCAGCACTGGCCAAGTGCCTGAGGGAAAGTAAAAGTGCCACAGAGCAAATCCGTAGAGGTGAATTTGGTTACTACTGATGGGGGTCTCCCACCTCTTGCTTCCACAATTCATACCCGGCCATTTCTCTGGACATTAAACATCTTTTTCTGAAAAGCTTGGCAATGTAGATTAAAGGGTAAATGCATAACATTTCCTCTGCATGTCTTGGCTTTCCCTTGTACTAGGCTCAACATACTTAAACATCTCTTTCTGAAAAGCTTGGCAGTGTAGATTAAAGGGTAAATGCATAGCACATTTCCTCTACATGTTTTGGCTTTCCCATTGTGCTGGACTTGAACGTACTTTTACTTGGCTTAGCCCATTCCTCTAGGCCTCCCACTGATTAAGCAGTCCAATCCCCACTTTACAATAGTTCAGGTGAAACATAGGCCGAATGTCAGAGCAAACTCACCCTTTGGTTGCAGGTGCCCCAGGTGATTCTTCACGGGATCTCTTTCCTACAGATTCTAGTGCCACAGCACAACTGGAATATGGCAGCTTCTTCCTAGCTGGAACCAGGAGGGTTGCCCCTGGAATGACAGGCAAACCTTTTTACCCCCATCCTCAGGGATGGGGCACAGAACTCAATGGCAGCGGTCTCCACCACTTCACTATCACACCTTGTGTTCCTCTTTTGGTGGAAACACACACTCCCCTACAGTAGCTCTATAACAGAGCTTTAGGCTCAACGAGTCTGTGCACAGATTGCTGTGCTCTCTCTTCAAGACTGCTCACACATCTCTTCAAAAACTCCCAACATTCTAACCTAACTCCCAACTGCAGATTCCAGTGTGGCTCATGCAGCTGTGAAAGTTCTATGGAGATGTCATGCCTCAGTCTTAGCTGAGACTGAGAACAGAGTGAGACAGTGTGAAATCCATTTAAAGGGAGTTTCAAAGCTGCCTTCCTGCCTACCACTAGATCTTACTGGGATTCTAGAAACCCGGGAACGGGGTTACATCTAGTTATACAGTGGGTTTAAAAATCCTCTTTCTTTTGTTTTAAAATGATCACATGGCATGTGACGGTCTTCATTGCTGCATTGTCATGTGTTTCTTACAGGATGACATCACCTCTCACATTTTATGACATCATTGTATATCAATTTACCTCATTTTCAAAACTAAAAAGTTTTCACTATCTTGAAAATCTGCTTGCCAGAAGCACAGCTAAGTAGCTAGCAATGTCTTCCATATCTCAGCTCAACCTCAACCTTTCCTGAATGAAGATATGTCTACAGCACTCCCAAATGTTTTCTACTGAAGAACAAAGTGAAGAACCACCTAACAAAGGGGAAAAGAAAAGAAAACAATATTGAAACTGTGAATAGGCACTTGCAGGTAAATACTGAAGATATAGACACAACTGAGGACAATGTATATGCACTTAACACTAATAAAATCACCATATGGGCAATCAAAAGTCTTTTCAGACTGGACTGTTAAAAACAAAAACTACAGATGTATTTAAACAATATCAGACTCAAATCTGCCACAGGTGCTGTGGCAGTTCTATACTTCCATGAGAAGCGCTGTTGGAAATGAGTACACAGTTTACAATTTTACAAGCTGGCAATGACACTTAAATAGTGCCACTATTGGATATAACTTCAGCATAATTACAGGAACCAACTTTAAAAATGTCAACAGTGTTTTGAGATAAACAGGGGAATTAATACAGGTCTCTTACCTTTAATAAAAATACCGGGGGCTGGATATTCAGAAAATTGCACAAGCTCAGTGCAATGTTTGTACTGTGCTTGCACCTCCTGTTGCCCCAGTTGCTGTCATATTCAGTTGGATAGCGAGTGGCACTATCTGAATAAATATCAGGCTGTGTTGGCGCAGTGCTAAGTGCAACTGCACTACTCCAACGTGGAACTGGGCTGTATATGGCTCACAGGGAATAGTGCTGCCCAAAATGGGATTGCACAAAGACTCCTCTGGGCTATATTCAGCCCAAACATGCAAATGAGGCCATTGGCATGCAAGGGCTAAGGGCCATTTGCATGCCCCTTATAGACTCATTTGCATCAAATCTGTATAGTTTCCCTTTCACATCACAAAAGGAGACCCTGTTGGTTTAGTGTGCTCCCCAAGTCCCTGATCTCTCCTTCTAATGTATCATAACCATCCCAGGTGGTCTAATGGGTCCCCACCCCAATCACCCATTTTAATTTTAGAAATATGCCTTGGTGTCCAGTGGTTTTCTTCACCCCAATCACCCTGTATATGTAATTGTATCACATCCCTGGAGGTATAGAAGGATCCACTACCCCGATCTACCTGTACATGTTAGAGCTGCACTTCCGGGTTGTCTAGTGGTTCCTCCTCCTTTGAGCACCTTTCACAAAGTCAGTTGTAATGTGTATCCTCTTGGTCTTATATGTGCAGAACAATGCAGTCTTCAGTAGACATTTTGCTGTCATTCAATCATCTTTTATGAAGAAATGAGTCTCCTAATGATTATTCCTATACTGTTCTTTTAATAAGCAGTCCACTACTTAATATTTTGTCATTCATGCACTGGTAGAACTGTCTAGATCAGAGGCAAGGAATAATTACCCAGATTCATGGATCCCCACACACTGGTTAAATGCCCCTCACAGGTGTGGGCACAGGGAACGACAGCAGCTGGCAAAGCCCTCACATCTCCTTGGCCAGCCACCATCTGATAGGCAAGGTGCATAATCATCTATGTGCACAATGTTTGTCAGATGGCAGCTGGTCAAGGGGGTGTGATCAAGGATTTGCTGGCCGCTGCCATTCTCTGCGGCCATACCTATGAGGAGCATTTGACCAGTGTGTGTGGGGATCCATGGATCTATTAATTATGTTGTGCCTCTGATCTAGACAGTCCATGCCAGAACTAGAATGACAAAGCATTAAGTACTGGACTACTTACTAAAAGGATGGTATACGAACAATCATTAGGAGGCACATTTCTTCGAAAATGGTGATCGTGTGACAGCAAAATATCTGGTGAAGACTGCATTGCTCTTCATATATAAGATCAAAAGGATATGTATTACAATTGACTTTGCGATGGTTGCTCGTGGAAGGGAGGAACTGGTAGACCACCAGGAAGTGTCACTTTAACATGTACAGGGAGATTAGGGGTGGGGGACCCACTATACCACCAATGATGTGGTATAATTACCTCTATGGGGTGACTGGGGGTGGGGAACCACCAGACACCAGGGCATATTTCTACAAAAGAGAAATGGGCAGTCAAGGGAGAAGGGGAACCACTAGACCACTAGGGATAGTATGATAAACTCAGGGGAGCAGTTGGGGGTTGAGAGTAACCATTATTCCACCAATGATGTGGTACAATTACACCTACTGGGTGATCAGTGCTGTGGGGAACCACTAGACTACCTGGGAATCATCATATGCAGAAGGGAAGGGTGTTTGAGGGGATGACTGGCATAGAGGGATGGTGGGTACAAAACAGCCACCCTGTCTTCTGGGTGGGGCATGGGCTTAGTGCTCAGTTAAGAGGTGGTTTCAGCAGTGGTAAACAGCACCACTTGGGATGATGTTTACTGCCACTGCAAACCTTTGAATATACTGTTGTGCTGGTATGCATGGGGGACACTCCTCATTTGCATTGCATGAAGGTACTTTAGCACTCTGGCATTGCGGGTTTGTGGGGCACTCCCAGAGATTCTGAATATGGGCTGACTGGGGAGCACTTGTGCAAACCCAAGTTAGTGCACTTGGTTCCATGTTAGCACATGTGCTAACCTTTAAATATTGGGCCCTTGGAACCACAAATGTGCCTCTGATCCCAGCCCTGGCTGCAACAGTAACTGCATATTTTTGTGCCCCAGCAACCCCAACTGCCTGGTTGTCTCAGTGGCCTACACTGGTCTCCTAGGCCAGGGATTATGGGTTCAAGTCTATCTAGGAATATAAACAGTACTGGAGAATGTAAAGCCATGACTATGCAATTGGTAAATTACTGTGCAGTGTTTGAATGTGCAAGGAAATTAAATCTGCTAATAAGGCCAAGTAAAAGGCAATTTGGAAAAGTCTTTCTATCAATGCAGTTTTTGCATGGGATAGACATGGGGTGTATTTGAAAACAGGCAGGGAGTAGGAGAGTTGCTGGAGAACAGTTAGGGGTTGTGGAGACAGATAAGGTGGAATGTTTGGGCAGACAGGGTTAACTAGTTGAAAAATATTTTATACTGTATAACATTCAAGCTGTCATTATGCATTTCTGATTATATCCGTCTGCCTGATTTCTGATTGGTCTCAAACGTACTTTATTATCAAGAATCCAAGCCTTAATAAATTTGTGTTGCTGTTGTAAACTGAAGGGTTAGAGCTGCTGCCACTGAGACTAGGGAGGGTCAATCCCTGGGTCTGACACATGCTTGTAATTCAGTTTACAGAAGATAGCCCCCATAAGCTGGCTAGGCTGTTACAGATGCAAGTAGTTTAGGATATGGGACTCTTTGTCAACAGGTCCTTAAAAAATATGTTGCGTATTTTCAAGATAGATTGTGGTTTTGTCATATGTAGTAACATATGAACATGTGAAATGCCAGCAGAAGGCATCTTGTCACATGCTGCTCACCCTCCTCTCCTGTTATCCTAACCTTCCCCTTAACATTATCCCACTCCCTTTTACAGGCCCCAGCTGTTTTGTGATTGACAACCCTCTCTGGCAGTGCATTCCACCTTGTCACCATTCTGTTTGTGAAGAAGTGCTTCCTGGTCTTCTTCTTGTATCTACCTCCTGCCACCTTGTAGCTGTACCTTCTAGTGTTCCTAGTTCTGCTGATGCTAAAAAGATCCCCAGGGTTGGTCTTGCTTAAATACCTTTGAGGTATTTGAAGGTCTTGATCGTATCCTCCTCTCCTCTCCTCTCCTCTCCTCTCTCTCTCCTCTCCTCTCTCCTCTCCTCTCCTCAGTACATGTTCAGGTTTGCTAGTCTGTGTTCATACAGGATTCCCTGCTACTCTTGAACCATCTTTGCAGCCCTTCTCTGCATCCTCTCCAGCTGATTTATATCCTCCCTGTGGTAGGGATCCAGCACTGCACACAGTACTCCAGATGTGGCCACATCATGGATTTGTATAGGGGCAGAATGACCTCCTTCCTCCTGCTGGTAAATCCCCTCAAAATGCAACCTAGCATCCTGTTTGCCTTCACAGTTGCCTTTTTAATTGCATTGTAGGTTTCAGGTTGCTTGTGATCCTTATCCACAGATCCTTGTCTGATGAGACTGTGATCATCACACCCCCCAAGTCTGTACTCGGCTCTGAATTTTTTGCAGCTTATGTGCATTATATTTTACTTTTTTGCATTTAACAGCAGTTGGCGTATTCCAGACCATCTCTCCAACTTCACCAGATCCTTTCTCAGGTCTCTGATGCCTTCCTCTGTGTCCGCCCTCCCACAGAGCTTGATGTTGTCTGCAAAGAGGCATATTTTGCCTTTGATGCTGTCCCTAGTGTTGTTAATGAACACACTGAATAGGACCAGATCAAGCATTGACCCATGCAGAACTCCACTGGTAACTTCTTTCATGCCTGAGTGAGCCCTTCCTACCACCACCGAATGTCCCTCATAAGCCATGTTACCCACCTGATCACTTTCGCGCCAGCCCCCATGTACACTAGTTTCTGGATCAACCTCTTATGGGGAACTGACTCAAAAGTCCTTACTGAAATCAAGGTACAGTTTATGTACTGTCTGGCCTCTGTTCATATCCCCTAGTGACCCAGTCGAAGAAGCTGATCAAATTTGTTTGTCAAGACCTTCTGCCATAAACCTATGCTGCCTGTCATCCCGTAGCCTGTTTGCCTGAAGGAACTCAACCAACCTTTCCATTGGAATGGTTTCCATCAGCTGGCCAACAATTGATGTCAAGCTGATTGATCCATAGTTACCCAGTTCATTCGATTGCCAGTCTATACTTGGTATTGGTATAGCACCAGGACTGGTAATAGCAAACTGGAGCTGTTAATAGCTCCTTCTGTTAGTAAGTACTATACATGCTCCCATATGGCTGATCTCTGGCTCTAACATCAGCCACAGGACCTTCTGGGGTGCATCGCTAGGCGCATGTTACACAATGCTGGGGCAGCAGGGGCAGCAAGATCAACCAAATATAATAAAAGTACAGCAAAACCAGTAAGCTTAAAATTGCTTTCTTTGTAAAAACCTAATCGGGTACCTACACTAAGGTGTGTGTGCAATTGTATGTGGACATTTGCCTTTAATAAAGCTGCATTATTCTGTTAAATTGGGGCTGTTTATTGATTCCCAGTGTGGTAGAGAAAATAGTGGTTTCCTTACTGAACTCATCAAGAGCCAGGACCCTTGTGACTTGGTCATTAGGCATGTTTACTGAAGGTGGGGCAGCTCCACATGACTGATTCAGGCACGCCTTGCCACAGGGTCAATCACTGTATATAAGTAAAAAAAAAGTTTCTTTAAATAAATTATTCACTTTTGATAATCACAGTAAAGCAATCCAGGATCTGTCTTGTGTGGGATAATGGCACTTTTAATGCGGTGGCAGCATGCAGTCTTATGCTCTAACCCACTCAAGGCATGTCATTATCCCAACACAGTGCATTCCCATTCATGCCTCATTGTTTAATTTGCTATTTAAAAGACAAAGAACCTCTGTGCTCAAACACTGAGGCAAGGGTTACCCCAAAGGGCATTTGGCTGGGAAGCGAAGTTTCAAGAAAATACAAAATCACACATGCCCACACAATGCAAAGCAACATGGGCTGCATATGCAAATCACCACAGAATGTTATGCTGGTTCAGCTTTAAGCAGAATTGCATGGTGCCGAAAGGCCTCTCACACAGTTTGCAAAGGGTGCTAACAGATGACATAGACACATGTTTCGTCCTACCAGGACTCATCAGTATGCCTCATCTGTTTGACACCCCAGTGGAATGAACCAGCTACCCTAAAACGGTCTGTCTGGGTTATGTTGTGGTGAACCCATTAAAATAAAAAACTATTTAAAAGACAAAGATCCTCTGTGCGCAAACACTGAGGCAAGGGTTACCCCAAAGGGCATTTGGCTGGGAAGCCAAGTTTGGCTCATTGTTTAATTTGGTTACCTAACATACTGTCTTCTTGGCCAGTGCTACTTTTTGCTGAAATTGCTCATACATCCACTGAATATATTCTATCCTGTTCATAGACAAGGTGAAATGAGGAGAGACACATTGTGGGCTGGCCAGTACTGTTCTGCTGAAATATCAGAACAGTGACCTTGATGGGCCACCTCTGCTGCTTCCAAAAACCAGCAACTATAATGAATAATGCCAAGCTCTGAATAGCAGTTTTATGGTTGTGAGTTCTGCCTCAGTCCCTGGACCACCAGTTTTTTTTTTCACCTGTACTATTGAGATATAAATCTCAGTCTTCAATGGTGCACGGCTATTTTTGCTATCCTCTAAGTCACTGAGTCTTCCAGACTTTGTTCTCTTCATATTTACCCAGACAGTTCAGAGGGATATCCCTTAGAAAGGCATGAATCTATTTCAACTGTAGCCACATCTGTTATGGTTGGATACTAGGATTAGATAGAATGCTTTTTTGATTATGCTAAATTATTTTATGTCTAGGATTGGAATGGCAGGGGATTTAGATAAAGGTTAAGTTGAGTCATGAATCATAAATGCTGGCCTGCCCTTAATTTGATTCTGCTTCCTGAATTTAACTTTTTGCTTTTTATCAGTACCGATTCCTGTCTCCTAAATGCTTGTGCTTTACTGCTGCACTAAAGAGAGCTTAAGAAACACTGTATTGCCTCAAAGTCCACTGGGATACTAAACTAAAATAACCTACAGTAGCCCTATCACAGTTTCTAGTTTACAAAAACTAAAGAAACTTTGTAGCTCATGTTAAGTAGAAATAGTTGAAGAGGATAAGAAGCATAAGTCTGGGCACAGGGACTGCACAATGGCTGATGCAACAATACTTCCAATTGAAATGAAGAATACCCAGGTTCACATCCTGAGCCTGGACCTGGCACAAAAAACTGACAGTAGGTTGGAAAAGCATCCCAGAGGACACTTTCCTATTCTGGAGTTTGTGGTGGAGCGGGGTTTCTGGGTTATTGTCCCCAGATCCTAGAAGAGCAAATATAATTCACAATCCTACCATACATGGAAGGAGTCGACTTACAACTATGAATATTCAAACATATCACAATATATTACTGGAAATCCCTATTAATTTCAATTGAATTTCTGTAATATTTCCTAATATATACAGATGTATAGTGTGTCTTCTCACTGGCTACCACTGTGTATGTGTACTATATTATAGGGGCATGGTAGCACTCCTATTGTTAGGGTTGAGTTGGCTGTTCAATGCTAGACCCCAATTTTTGCACCTTTAATAACTTTAACATCGTTGGATGAAATAGCACAACATTTGGCATGTGCAGTCAGGCTATCAGAGTCTCAGGAAGTGAAAGCTTTGTGATGGCATCTTGTACGGCTTTTGAGATACAGAGGACCAAAAAAATAATAATAAAAAAAATACTTAACATTGCATATTTTTTGCTCTCACCTGCAGCCTAGATGGTGTGGAATTTTACCATGAAATGTTTAGGTTTGAAGGGGCCTGTGCCAACGGTGTGCCTTTTGAAGGTTTGGTGAAAAATATTATACCTTTTAGAGTTATATTGATTTTTGAGATAAAGTTCAAGTTCAACTGGTAAAAAGGTATTGTGAAAGGTAAAACATCTATCGCGAAAGGTAAAAACATATCACAGGCATCTATTTGCATGATTTACTTGTGGGTGAAAAACAGTCAAGATGGCTGCCATTTTCGTTGTACTTTTAAACTCACTAACATTTAAAATGCATAAAAATCATGTCTTTTAAAACAAACACTTAACAGCAACCAAGCAGGAACGAGACCTGGGGGTAATCATATCGGATGACCTGACGATGGCCAGACAATGCGACAAAGTGATCATGATAGTTAGTGGGATGCTGGGATGTATAGGTAGGGGTATTACCAGCAGGAAAAGGAAAGTGGTGTTACCACTATGTAGGTCTTTAGTAAGACCCCACCTGGAGTACTGTGCCCAGTTTTGGAGGCCACATCTCAGGAAGGACATAGACAGGATAGACGCTGTCCAAAGGAGGGCTACCAAGATGGTACAGGGTTCTACATCAAATGTCCTATAAGGAGAGGATAATGGAATTAAATATGTGTACCATGGAGGAGAGGAGGGAGAGGGGAGATATGATCAAGACCCTTAAATATCTCATGGGGGTGACTAAGGTACAAGTGAGAGGTATTTTTCAGAGGAAAGGGTGCTCCAGAACAAGGAGTCACGATATAAAGCTGGGGTGGGGGTGGGGTGAAGCTGGAGGGGAGGTCGGTTTAGGAGAAATGTGAGGAAATATGTCTTCACAGAAAGGGTGCTGGATGCCTGGAATAGTCTGCCAGTGGAGGTTGTGGGGCAAAACAGTGGTGGGATTAAAAAGTCTGAGATAAGCACAAAGGAGTCATAAGGGAAAGCTAATGGGGTGGCAGAGAAAGTGCCGTAAACCTGGAGGGGTCTACAGTGTAAGTAATGCAACAAAAAGGGCAGACTGGATGGGCCATGCAGCCCTTATCTCCTGTCAGCTTCTATGTTTCAATGTTTAACTAGATTCTGGTGTTTGTTTCTTTGAAATGTTGCCAAATACCTTTTCTGGAACACCCAAAATCGAGGGTGCCAACTTAATGAGAGGAGCTTTCACCTGAGTTCTCTGTATGAGAACAGTGGGCCTTTCTTGACATCTGCAGCCACAGCTGAAACTTGTGCTGAGGGAGTGAACTGCTGATCCCTTTCTGTTTGTCTCTGTCTTTGTCTCATCTGTCTGTCTGCCTATCTAAGCTGTCTATTTATCTGTAATCCCCCTTTGGGTTAGATCCTAAGGCTGGGTACAGTCCATGCTCATTGGCAATTATTGGGTGAAGTTCGTGCCCTGGGAGACAATTGGCTGGGAATATCAGCATGGTAAGGAATGGGTTAATTCTGTGCTGTCCTGGGGACCTTCTGCACGTGGGAGGTCACCACGAGGTTGGTGGCATATAAGGGACATGTGCAATAGAGAGACAGGGAGAAGCCAGGACGAGAGTTGGGACGATTTCCCACTTGAGTCATTCTCAGTCATTTTTTCAGGCTGAGGAGTGTGAGAGATTAGCTTGTGGGAGGATGTGCCGGAGGCTGTTGTCAGAGCCCTACTTGAGACCCCACCCATTGTACCACCTCAGTGGGACTGGAGCAAGATGCCCCATTGGGACTGTTGCTCCTGAGTGAGATACGTGGTCGAGCCAAACAGAAGAGCAGTTAGAAGGGTTCTATTGGAAGCATCCAGCATTGAAGCCCTGCACAGAAAGAGGTGATCGAGAAGAGATAAGGCATTGTTGGCCACCAGTTGGGGATGTGTTTCCCATAAGCTGAAGGGACAGTTGCCCATGGGAAGCCACTAGAAGCTGAAATGAGATGTACTGTACTGCGCTAGTGAACCGGGACCCACGATAGATTTGGCAGTCCCAAGGTGAGAGGCCAGTCAGTGCCATGGGGGAAAAGATGTCAGTGAGAACTAGGAGAAAATGAGCTGTAGGGCCATATTGGCCCCTAGGATCAGGGGATCTGAAGATGCCAGCAATTTGGGGACACCTGAATCATGCCCTGGGAAGTGTATTCGAATCATGTGAGCTGTTTGCTTATATGAACTGCTGCTAATGTGTGTCAAGGGATCATAGCGGTCCAAGATAATATGTGCTGCCTACCTCAACATTTTGATATTCTGCTCCATGAAGTGTTAATCAATTTGTTAAATGAGATCCCCAATGTTTATTTTATGATTTTTTTGGTCTCCAGTTATTCCATTGACTATTACTGGGACTAACTCTATTGCTTTCTCAGCCCAGCACCTGAAGAGCCTTGCAGTCCAGTACGACTGATACAACCTGCAAACGATAGTCACTTCTGAGACAGTACTTCTGATGGCTGCCCCCATCCATGGACAGTTACCATCAGCATATCCCTAGACATCAGGGAGGGGGTGGGGCTACATTTCTACTTTTTTATTTATTAAATGGACCAGGGTGCCCATAACTGCCCCTCACCCTTCCCAAACTTTTACACACACACAAACATACGCGCACACACACACACACACGTTAATGCATCGGTTAGGTTGAGAATAAAGCAACAAATGTAGGGAAATATGACCTCTGCCCAATTCCTGAGTTAATGAGGGTTGGATTGTTTCTTGGGTTGTCAGCACTAACACTCACCCCATTGTATGCACTCATGAAACATACACACCTGTCTCAATCACACCTTAACTTTTCTGTTACTGCAATGGGGTGAGTATTAGGGCTGATGACCCCAAGGCACCCCCCCCGACACCTGTTGATGTGTGCAGGGTGTAGATGGGGTGTTAGGGCTGGAAACCCTAACATCACATTTCCAAACTTTTGTCACTGAAACACTAACTGATGCATTTTTTTGCAAAGATATCTATCTATCTATCTATCTATCTATCTATCTATCTATCTATCTATCTATCTATCTATCTATCTATCTATCCACAATAGCAGCCCTATAATTAGGGTTGAGTAGGGTGTTAAATGTTAAACCCATAACTTTGTACCTTAATAACCTTGCTCCTATTCTCAGAATTGCATGAAACTTTGCATGTGCAGCCTTCGAGGTAAGGTTCATTAACATGACAAGTTTTGTGATGGTTGGATGTCCAAATTTCAAGATCCAGATAGTGCAAAAAATGCAAAAATTTATTTTTTTGACCAATTTTTGCTCTCACTAACAGCTCATATGGTTTGGAATTTTGTTTCCAAAATTTTCAGGTTAGAAGGGGCTTTCCTAAAGAGTCCCTTTTAGTTTGGTGAAAAGGTTCACTCATATCGGTGCAACAGTCATTTTGTTGACACTGATATGTGCAAAAGCAAATGCCACCTGGCATTAGGGCACCAGGCAGTGCTGCTCCTGGACGTGAGCACCAAAGCGCTGTCCAGGGAAACAGCACCGTTTTGAGGGGCTTCCCATGCAACCCCAAAATGAATATAGCAACCTCTGAAGCAGGCATGCCCCAGAACGGATAGAAAATATGTGGATGCAAAGGGTGGCATTAGTGCATGGTGATCTAAAACTAAAATAAAATCACCCCTGTCACTGTCGGCCTTGTTGTGGTTCCCTAGTTGCAGCAACCGATTTTAAGTCACTTTTCTAATGTTACACAGTGAAACATATTAATCATTCCTGAGTTATGAGGATTTAAAATTTCTGTTCTGAGCATGCTAAGTAGGGTCTTTCATTTATATGCCCAATGCAAAAGAAGAATTTCTGGCTCACAAAATAATCTTCTTTCATTAGCCAAAATTCTGTCGAGAAAAATTGTTCTTTTGAATGGCCAATCTTGCTTTTCATTTTTTTATTGAAAAGCCTTTGTAATAATGCCATAGAGAAAGACAAACTCATGACTAGCTAAACAGGACCCATTTAGCTTAATTCTCATGTTTATTTAAAAAAATGACTCCAAAATATGGTTTTGTGATCCCTAAAATCCGTGGTGGAAAGCTTGGTGACAGCTCCCAATTTTTCTTTTGTGAGCCAAAGTTCTTCTTTCATGAGTTTCATGAAAGAATTATCTCAGCTCATGAAAAAGAACTGAATCTCACAAGGAAGACATTTGTTTCATGACCTTCTTTTGTGATCTTCTTCGTGAGATTTTTGTTTCTTAATTTTTTTTTAGTTGTTTAACCAGGAGTAGCAACTAAGCTGAAAGCACAGGCAAGTTAAGTGACTTGCTCAGGGTACACAGTATGCAAGTGGAAGCTGTGGGATTCAAACCCAGGTCTGGTCTGCTGGATGTCACAAAATTTGCAACTCAGAGCCCTAAACCACTGCGCTATACTGCCTCATTGATCTTCTTTCATATCAAAAGAAATTCACAAAAATAATTTCTTCTTTTGTAAGTGAGATTCTTCTTTGTGGTCTTTCTTCATGAGATTTCTTCTTTGGGATCATCTTTGGTGAGACCATACAAAGAAGTAAATGTTTTCACACAAGAAGAACTTTGACTTTCTATAGAAAAAACACTTCTGTTTATAACAAGGCTGTTTAGCTGTTTTAAAGAATTTTACCCATTTTTTATGTGGCCCTTTTTTTGCCACACCTCATGAACCAAGGTAAAATTTTTCAAATGCGGCCTGGAAGGTGATTTGGAGTTCTGTGAAATCACCTCTTGGGCAGGATTAGAAACCCCCATGCCTGCAACAAGCTACCAGTTCCCCAGCTTCTGATCCACCACTACACTGCTGGAGCCACACACAGATCCATAGTGGGACTAGGAGCCCCTCTCATGCCTGCAACAAGCTATCAGTTCCCTAGCCCCTGATCCACTGCTGTGCTGCTGGAGCCATGCACAGTTCCATGAGGGCTAGTGGGACTAGGAATCCCTCCTCATGTTTTTAACAAGTTACCAGTTCCCCAGCCCCTGATCCGCCCAACAGTTCAGGTAATTTATTTTTAGTAGAAGTCTAAAATCTCCATGAGTCAAAATCTGGAAGTCATTCAAATTTTTTGGAAGACAAAATACTTCCAGAATCCCACTTGTGGAAGTCAGTATTCCAGGAATAATGAATTTACAGGTGTTACTATAACATATTAGTCATAAGATAAATTATTTCAGAAAAATCCATAATTTCTGACTTCCTTGCCTACAGTTTTGGAAGTCATCTACTTTCTTATTTTACATCTGGAAGTGAATGATGCCTCCACTTTGTTTTTTGGAAGTTTTTACCTTAGTTTTGGAAGTCTAATACTCCAAAAATGGAGTTAACTGAACCCCTGGATCCACCGCTACACTGCTAGAACCACACACAGGTCCATGACAACTAGTGGGACCAGGAAATCCTCCCACGACTGCAACAAGCTACCAGTTCCCCAGCCCCTGATCTACCACTGTGCTGCCTGATCCCACACACAGGTCTTTGAGAGTTAGCAGGATCAAGAACCCTCCACATGCCTGCAACAAGCTACCAGTTCCTCAGCCCCCTGATCCACCACTGCACTGCTGAAGCCACACACAGGTCCATGAGGACTAGTGGGACCAGGAACCCTCTCCATGCCTGCAACAAGCTACCAGGTATCAGAAATGCCTCTGCTAAGCAGCCTACCTGCTCCAGTACTCCAGGGAATGGCACCAAATTGACTGTGACTTTAAGTGCTGCACTATGCCATGTGGCTGCCGGGGGGTGTTGGTGGTGGGGGGTTTGGCATATAGAACCTGACGTTTTTATTACACTGTTTATGTCCATATTTTACTGATTTTAGCCTGTTTTAAACTGTATTGTGCTGATTCTAGGCAGTTTTAATCAGGTCTCTTAGGATTTGTACCTCAGCTTCACTAGGCTCGTTTTATGTCTGCTGTTACAGTGCTCGATTTCATAAAGCTGTTTCTCTCCTGTTAGCAGAGCTAGTGTTTAGATTATTTCTGCCACAATACTGGTGTTTAGGTAGTGTGTCTTGTATCAACTAGTTTTGTTAGACTGACGCTCCATTAAGCATTCTCAGTGTAGCATTAATGCATGCTTGCAAATCTTCACTAAACAAATTAATCTGTACTGTTACTCCAGAGTTTTTGATCTGCTTGTCTCTGCTCTGAAAGCTTGTTCTCCCACACCATCTACAGCCCCCTTGCTTTTCTCGACCCTCCCCTTGCCTGCTGCCTTCCTCAACTCTCAAGTTTCAGCTACCCCTACCTCTAGCCTCCTAACACTCTGCCATTTCTCCTCTCCCTGCAGTTCCCCAGCCCCTGATCCATCACTATGCTGCTGGCCACGCACAGGTCCATGAGGGCTAGTGGGACCAGGAGTCCGTCCCCACACCTGCAACAAGCTACCAGGTATCAAAAATGCCTCTGTTAGCAGCCTACCTGCTACAGTACTCTCCAGGGAATAGTGCCGCGCTTTACACGGCACAATATAGCGGATGCTGCCCTCCGTCTTCAGCCACCCTTCCACTCAAACGTAGTCCACTATTTATACTGGACCCTCCGGAAACAATCAACCTACTTTTCCACCCTCATAAGATTTGCCCAGTGTTTTTTTCCCTCACTATCATCAATTCACCACTCCTCCACTCCTATATTGGCCACCATGGTCTCTCCCTCACTGCCCACCTCCCTCACACCATAGTGTTGCCCTGCTATTTACAGCTTCCTAAAAAGCTCACTGTTGTTGTGAATTACAACTGTTCATTGATAGTTACCCTCCCCACCATCAGGAATACACAAAGCTGTAACTTACACTAGCGTGCACACAAAAATGTCTCCCACTAACAATGGACTTGTTATAATTCTACTTCTTGTGATGCCACATTAATAGGCACAAATAAACAAACACAAGTAGACATCATCTACCTTGCTGCATTAGCAATGCCCACTATACCTATGGGTCAGCAACAGATAGCAGAGTGCCTAGAAACAATTTCAAGTCCACTAACCCCCAGACTACCTAATCCCTATCACCCCACTACTACCAATATTCAGTCCACTTGCCTCATTCTAACACTGACACCCTAATGGACAGGAACAAAAACAGGCATACACACACTTTGAAGCTCAAATCAATAAAAAATTATCTGCTGCGCTGCACCCTAATGCTTCTATTACTCTCTGGAAACATACATCCCAATCCTGGCCTGACCAGGCTAACAGTAAGGGTGAACAACAATGGGGCCTTAAAACTGGCCTCCATAAATATCTGCAGTCTCCTTACAAAGGTAGAGCAGCTCCAAGTATGGGTGTGCCAGCATAATCCAGAAATGCTCTCTATAGTGGAAACATGGCTCACCCCCAAAATCCCAGACTCGGCCCTATCACTCAATGGGTACTCTCTCTTCAGGTTAGATAGAATTGGCAAAAAATTGGGGGCTGTCTCATCTACATCAGGGACACTCTCCGAGGCCATGCCCTCCCCCAAATTGACTCTGGATAGGAGATTCATATCCTAGCCATTAGGTTATTACTTGGCAACCACAACAAATCCATTACCATAGAATCAGTATACATACTCCCTAGAGAACGAACACTCAGTTTCAACAAATTAATCAACTTTATAAAAGACCTGTGCCATAACTGGGAACTTGTAATCCTAGGGACTTTAACATTAATTGGATGTCTAATGAGGCCGTCCCCTTCAAAGATGCCCAATCCGCTCAGGCGTTTTCCAAATGGTTGAAGCCCCAACTAGGATTGATAACCAGACTGGAACAAAGACCCTGCTTGACTGGATACCTCACTACCACCCTAAGAGAATCTCGGATGCCTCAGTCCTCACTGACTCTAAGTGACCACTCCCTAGTTACCTGCCTCTGGACCAACAAAACCACAAGCTCTCCCCTAACATAGCCACAAGTCGTGTCCTTAAAAGAGGGCAGCGCTGTTTATTTCAATCCCATCTTAGACATCTTGATTGGTCCCCATCTGTGCCCTTCAAGATGATGATCAGGCCCTAGATCACTTTATCACCACCTTTAACACAGTTTGTGACATCTATACACTGACAAGAAAATGTAAACTAAAGGTGTCAGCAACACCAGATCACAGAAACCCTACTTGATCTTATGGGGACAAGGGACCATCTCTGGCACAAACTTAAAACCACTGGCAAGGTAGATGACATCCAGCAGTATAGGGCAGCAAGAAATGATTGTACCCATGAGATCAGGCTAGCTAAAGCAAAGCACTTCAAAGACAGCCTAAGCAACACATAAGGGATGGCAAAAATTTTAGAGCAATGTAAAAGATCTCAGAGGAAAGGACAATGATTCTCCCCTGTGTGCTAGTAAAAGGGAAATCACCCAAGACCCCAAAACAATAGCAACACCTTCAATGTCACCTTCTCCAACCTCAGTCACATCCTTCCCTGGACATCCTAAATACAAAAGTGAGATCAGGCCCACATGTCAACTACATGCCTATTTCCATCTTACTCCCCAAAGCACTTAAACACATAGTCTCTGACAAACTGGTGGACTTCCTTAACAAATATAACATCCAGTGCCCCCAACAACACGGCTTCAAGAAGGCCCACAGTACCACCACAGCATTACTGAAATACTCTGACTTCATCTATGCAGCACTTGACAACACCCAGACAGTGGGGCTGATATACATAGACCTCACTAAAGCATTCGACACTGTCAATCACAGTACCCTACTCAACAAACGTCTTGCTTCTGGGCTATCATTAGACACTGTTGCATGGTTTAAAAGCTACCTTGGTAACAGAACGCAACAAGTAAAAATCAGTAGGACCCGCTCTTACAGTAGGAAGGTGGCAAATGTTGTCCTGCAAGGCTCCATCCTGGGCCCGCTCCTATTCAACCTGTTCCTTAACTCTCTCCCTCCCTAGGGCCTGTCCTGATAATATCCTGCTATATGCAGAAGATGTGGCCATCTTCTCCAGTAGTCCACATCCACTCCTGCTAGAATCCAAGCTCCAAAATACTGTATAGCAGAAAATATTGGCTCCCGATACATTTAGCGCAACCACCTATGTAGTACATATTAGTGCCTGATATATTTAGCGCTAGCTCCACTTGTAATTGGCAGCAGTTTACAGTGCTGTAATTTCTGATTGTCCTCAGCTTTAGAAAAATGTACATACAGGCTCCAGCAGCACTTGTATGGAAGTGCTGCTCATTTGCAGACGTGTTTGCAGTGCTGTCCGCAAGTTTGCTGTTATCACTTTCCTCCCAGCCGCAGAAGCAGAAGGAAATACCCCATTGACCAGCTTCTACCAGTGCCTGGCATCATTAAATGTTCTTGGGTGGATTTGAGCATTGCTGCTACAGTTGCTAAGGAGCTGGCAACTCCTTCACCCCTTCGAATGCAGCCGCACTCCTCCTATGCTCACTATACCCCAGAAACCCATTACGAGCTCGGCAAGTACGCCGTAGAAAATGGGGTTATGGCCACTGTCACCCCACTCACCTGGAAGAGGATCTGGAAGAGGAGCTCGAAAAGTCAGCTAAAATCATTCAGTTGCACTTTTAATGTATTTTAAATAATGATTTAACCACCACATCTGAGGCAGTTACCGCATATTGTTTTTAAGGAGCCGCAAATCACACATAGCAAGCTGCGAATGGGATCGTGGAGTTGCGAATGGGAGGTGATTACTTTGTGTAGCAAGGTACCGTGTAGCACATAATATTAGCGGTCCGATAACATTAGCGCATAAGAACATTCCGCTAATATCGCTAAATTAAACGGAGCGCTAATATTACCTTCTATACAGTAGTTTCTCCTTAGTAGAGGAATGGTTCACTCAAAACAAACTTCTGAACTACAAAAGAACAAAATAATGCAATTTGCTAACCCCCAAATCAAATACAAACTAGCCAGCTGATTATCCTAAACAACAATCAGGAGCCACTTGATCATGTCAGCACCCTTAAATATCTAGGCATCACACTTGAATGTTCCCACTCTTATGCCCATCACATAGATCACATTGTTAAGACAGCCAATATCAGAATCAGACTGCTTTACAGACACTGGCACAATATGACCTCAAGTCTTGTCTCTGACAGTCAGTAGTTCTATTATCTCTGTTATAGACCATGGACTAACTGTGTTGCATTGCCATGGACACAGCTCTAAAAGGGCCAGAACTGCCCTAAACAAATCATGTTGGCTGCTCTTGGTGCACCAGGCTCATGCACACTTGCAACCTATACGTCAAATCCATGTAGCTTAATCTCCAGGGAGGATTAAGTACCAGGCCTGCTCTGCAGGACAAAACCCTCCTGGTTTAACACCACCAGCCATTTAAAACCTCCTTCAACCACATCTAACTTGCACCAGACTAGAGGTAAAACAAGAAATGCCCTACAAATCCCTTCTGTCACACTGCCCTGGCACAACGATCCTTTGCCTACAAGGCACCCCTCTGGCTTACTGAACTCTCTTGGACATAATAAATATGCAAAGCTTGGAATCTTTAAGAAATTACAACTCCAACGCCTGACCACACTCTGCACCTGTGACTGCAGGTCCTAATTCTCCTCTCCCCCTCCCTCTCATGCATATCTACCCCAGTGCCCTTGCTACCCCTCTTTCTTTATGCCCCTTTCTCATCCTCTCCCGCCTCCTTCTCACACACTCACTCACCCCAACACATGCCTTCTGCTGTCCACTTACCCCCACTACTGCCCACTCCTTGCTACTATCCTAGTACTAACTCTCCTCTTCTGTTCCCTACTCTCCCTCACCCTTATTTCACTACCCCACACTCACTTCCTTCTCCCCATATAACTCCATGACAGAGACAACCTCTGTCTGCTCTATTCCTCCCTCTCTCCTCCTCTCCTCCCCCTAATTACCTTGTGTCTCTTGCATTCCCAGTTTATCAAAATTATGTTATTAATTTTCCTCTGTACATTATCACATGTATTTATTGCACTTTATCCATGATTTTGTACTCCCTGGGTGGGATATTCAGACTGTGCCAAAAAGATGCACAATAGCAGGAGCAGGTGCAAGTACAGTGCGCCACTGCACAATGTGTACGATATTCAAACCAAGCGCAGGCCAAGGTGCACCTGCGCAACACAGCTGAATATCACACCACATGTGCCATGGCACAAACTAGGGATGCACAATGGAGCAGGGCCGATGTGCAGTAGCACAACCAGTGATGCTCAGGGACAAGGACAGGAAGCAGGGGTGCACTAGCCATGGAAGCCATGGGCGGAGGAGCATGCAGCAGGCCAGACAGACCTACCCCCCCCAGGCACCCCATGAACTGCACAACCAGAGGTGAGCTGGATGGACCACCAGCCCATGAACCCCAGCACTGAATCAACAGCAAAGGCACGGCACCCCAGCACATTCCCCTGGCAAGCAGTGACCACAACACAAGGAGGGATGGACCCTCCAGTGCCACTACACCCCACCAATGCTGATCAGCCCCTGTACAGCAATCCCAAGACACCCGGCCCAGAAGTATCACCCAACACTGCATGGCACTGAATGCATGCCACCACCACCACCACTGTGACAATGCAACCCTGTGCCCCATGCTGCCATGCATGACAGCCCCACTGTGCTCTCCTTGCAGCAGGCGACTCCAGCCACTGACGCAATAACAGCATACACAATGTCCCCCTGCATGACCCCCACCGTGGCACAGCAGAGAGGTCGAACCTGCATCAGTACCCGAGGGACCCCACATGTGACAAGACCTGCCCTGGATGCCACCACCAGCAGGACAGCACCCTGCACACCCACGCATGCACACACCCTGTCCCAGCACTGGTCCCACCAGACAGCACAGCTGCCCATTGTGGTGCATGGAGGCATGCACCACACAGGATGCAACACAGGGCATGAACAAATTCCCCACCCTGTCCCAAGGGTACCCTAACACAGGGCCACACATAGCGGGGCAACAGATGCCACTGGTGTGTGTCCAATGATACCATGTACCCACGGCCTGTACCTCACCATGGCACTGGTGAGCTAGCCATCTGGTGCATGCAGCATGAATCTGTCCATCGCCAGCATGCAGCTGGAGCACATGTGACAGACAGCAGACCACAGACACCACTGCAGACACCAGTGACAGCATGGAGGGGGGACAAAAACAGCATAGCCCACAATGTCACCCGAGGCAGATGTGTAATAAACCTGGAGACAGGATGCCAGCTGCCATGGCACTGTGCCCAGAGGGTGGCTGGCATGGACAGCCACCAATGTCATGCCAGCAGAAAAGCATGCATGGGGGTTGGCATGACCGTGCATACCAAAGACATGCAAGGGGCTCAGCCGCACAGGCCAGGTACAGACTGACAGGGGCAGCAGGGACACAGTGCATGCACCTGGGACCACTGCACACAGGCATCCAGTGCACAGGGCACAACACACATACCACAGACAGGGACCATGGCCCCCACCCACATCAGCAGAGGGGCCCTGCCGGATACATACATGCCCAGGTCTGCACCACCCCGGACGCCATGCACACCACTGCAGCAAAGCACCATACGCCTGCTGCAAATCAGAG
Source organism: Neoceratodus forsteri (assembly GCA_016271365.2). Lineage (NCBI taxonomy): Eukaryota > Metazoa > Chordata > Ceratodontiformes > Ceratodontidae > Neoceratodus > Neoceratodus forsteri. The sequence goes on from CM057449.1 coordinate 647,772,357, forward strand.
ACCACCACAGTTGTCATATAAAACATGAATATAATTAAACAGAAACAGTATAAACATCAACAACAACAGAACTATGTACAAAGTGGGGGGAACAGGGCTACAACTCAGGTGGGGATGGGCATGGGGAAGGGGAACATCAAGGAGTGGGACAAAGGGGTGTGAGGGACAGTCTAGTGGGGAAATGCACAGTACATGTGCCGCAGGCCTTACTGGTGGCCCCTCACTTCTCTGCAGTCTCTGTGGTGCCACCTGTTCCTCCGCTGGTCACCACGCTCCATACCCTGGAGCAGCTCCAGAGTTGTCTAGGTCACCTGGAGGAGCTCCTGGATGTGTCCCTCCAGGGTTGTTCAGCATTGTCCACCTAGGACAAGGGAGCAGAGTCAGTACGTGTGACTGGCCAGACCCCCGCAGCCCACCCAATGTGCATGGCATACAGCTGTGGGCCTCGCCCCTGTGATGGCATGTGACCACCCACAGTAGCTGCGCCCACAAGACTTGCCTACCCAGGCACCATAGCCATGCGAAATGCTGCACACCTCCACCGCCCATGCACTGCACAGCACCAACGTGGCTGTACAGTGTCATGGCTATGCAGTGTAATGGCAGTGGCACAGCCATGAGCCCAGTGCACGACAGCCCACCTGTGACACCCACCCAACATGCAGTGCCACAGACAGTGCGGAGTGCACTGTGTGGTGTGAATGGCAGTGGGGCCATGTGCGAGGAGGACATACCCCGCTACCACCCCTGCAACCCACCCATGCACAGATGTAAGGGGAAACACGGCACTCACCTGCATCCTGGTCAGCAGGGTACTGCTGACCCATGGCACCACCACCATGCTCCGGATGCAAGGCCACGCCACCCACTCCAGTCTGCCATCCCTGTTCATGGGCCAAACAGGCCCCATGGTGATCCTCTGGGCCTAGGGTGCAAACATGGAGAAGGAAACATCAGTACAGATCAGTAACATAGCCCCCCTTGCAGTGTGCATGCTTGCTCAGCCCAGCCATGATGCGGTGTCACAGGGCAGCCCCACCACCGCAACACAGGTAGGTCCCCACGGCATGGCTTGATGGCCACCATGATACCTGAATGGACAGATACTACCAGTGATGAGATGGAGCACCTACCTGGCCTGGCACGGTGCCCTGCTGGCATGTGCCTGCAGTCGCCCAGGCAGTCAGGGTCCCACCGCTGGAGGTCACCATAATGGTGGTGACACTGCTCTGCCATTCTGCTGCACTCTGTTGCCTCCTCCAGGCCCTCTGCAACCTCCTGCCACACTGCAGTTCATGGCCTTAGGAGGGGTACCTGCCCAAAGAGGGCACCAGCATGTGGTTCCACCAGTGCCACCAGGTTCACAAGCTTGACAGCTGTCCAGATGGGCGCTCTGGTGTGTGGCATGGTGCAGTCTCAATTGGCATCAAAATGGTGCCCTGTAGTGCACTTGCCCCACGTGTGGAGGCAGCGCAGTACTGTGCTGCCAGTCACTATTGCGCTGTCACCGGACTGTGCAATGGGGGTGCAGCCATGCGTACACATGGCACCTAGGGGGCAAAGCTCAGCCTCAGGGTCAAGGGTCTGTCTGCACACGGAGCACCACAGCACTATTGGGATGCCCTGCATGTAGTGCGGTAGAGTGCATGTGTGTGATGCCCTGCAGTGGTCTACCATGCTGTGGCACCATGGCGACCACGGCACACCATGACATTAGTGCTTCCTGGGCATACAGCACACTTGCGCCACAGGCGCAGTGGTGGCTGTGCCCTGTACTGCCTCCCGTGCACAACACATCTGCAGCACCGCTAGCATCGGCATCAGCTCCCCGGGCATGCACGGTGTGGTGCTGATCGCGCACGTCACAGTGGTGCGCCATAGCCTGAGCATGCTCAACAACATTGCACAAGGCGCAACAGCGTGATATTCAGCCAGGATATGCAAATCAGCTCATGAGCCATTCCATGGCACATCCACTGCATTAGCATCCAAATACAGATGCACCTGCTCTCATTTGCATGCATTGCACTATAAATATGTGACCTGGGGCTACATAGGCCATGGATCGGTATTGCAGCCCTTTGAGATAGGTTGCATGCTGTTGGGATGTGGGGACAGTGGTCTGGGAGGGCTGTATGGGACTGCACAGTCCAAGGTAACACCTGTCTTTCCCCAGGCATGAGCATGACTGAGCGAGAGGAAGAGGAGGAGCAGGGAAGGGTGAGAAGGAGGAGGCCCAGCTTCACCAGGGCTGAATCTAATGCCCTGTTTGAGGCATACCTCAACAGAGAACCACTGCTTAGCAGACAGCGGGGAACACCACAGGCCCATGCTGCGGCATGGGGTGAGGTGGCATGTGCCGTAAACCAGCAGGGCAGCCACCAGCAGTCCATGCAGGAGTGCAAAAAGAAGGTTGGCACAGACAGGAGGTGGATTAAGGACAAGGTGGCTGCCATCAGGATGGCACGTGTTGCCACCGGTGGGGGCCAGCAGGACATACCCCACCTGACACCTTGGGAGGAGTGGGTGGCCAGTAGCATGCAGCATAGTGCCGTCAAGGGCATTCCTGGCTGTGGCTTCCAGATGGGTGGCAGCCCATCACTACATGGTAGGTCAGGCATTGTCAGTGTATGGGTGGTGGAGGGCATGCCACAGGGCCAGGCGGCACCACTAACGGTACTGTGTTCCTTTGCAGCTCCTGAGCTTCTACATAGAGCAGCGGTGGTGGATGTGTCCACCAAGGGGGTGGCCCTGGACACGGAGGAATACCCATCCACCTCCACAGGTGTCCGAGGGACCATCCAAGTGCATGCCTGCACGTCTGTCTGGGCTGATGCGGTTGGTATGGGTGCAGACATGGCCCTGCCTGGTTCCCAGCGTGACACCACCCCTGGTGTCCAGTGTGCTGGGACACAGATCAGGGCCGGATCCAGCACCGATGATGACGGGACACACATCCTGGACAGTGATACATGTGGGACACAGGATGGTCCCACAGCAGGCAACCGCCCAGGTGGGTCCGCTGGTGATGCTGTTGTGGCTGCCTGCGCAACAACCCATTCCCAGCCTGTGTCTGCATGTCCCAGTGGGGCAGCACTGGTGTGGGTCCAGGGTGGTGGGGCTGTTGCGGCTTGCGGCAGCGTCGGTGTCCCCTGGCAATCGGCAGCCAGATGGGCCATGCCGGCAGTTGGCCAATGACAACAATGGGACAGAGTCTTGGGGCGGTGGCAGTGTACCACCTGTGGACATACCCTGGAATGGCACTGGTGTGCAGTGCCCATCATCAAGGGGTGCTGGGCAGCAGGGCCAGGAACACCATGGGGGACAGCACGCTGGACAAGCAGATGACCCCTTGGATGACCACAGCCGTCTTCTCCAGGCCTCAGTTGATCAGCAGATGTGGCTTGTGACAGTGGTGGATGCACTCAGTGCAATTCTGTGCCAGGCAGAGGAGCAACACGCAGGGACCATGGCTTGCTCCTGGCAGAGTTGGCCCAGCAGTGGGCGGATGTGACCACTGCCATTGACAGGCAGACCACTGCAATGGCGACTGTCATGATTACACTGGCCATCCAGTTGGGTGCCCAGCCATCACAGACCCCGCACAGTGCTATATCCACCCCCCGTTCCCGACGTCATGTGACCCGTGCTATGTCAACACTGGGTTCGGCTGTGGGCATACTGAGCACACCTGGTGCGGGCATGTTCGGTGGCCTGCAGACCTCTGCACGGACATGGTCATGTCCATGCAGCATCACCCTTGGGGGCCTGTCAGTGCCACCCCATGAGGCCACTGGTCAGCCTGGCATGGCTGGCAGGTCTCGGCAGGGCTGTCCACACATCCGTGGCGGCCATGGTACTGTGCCACATGACTGATCTGTCTCCCACCATGGCCACTGTCTGCCGCTGCCCTGTGTGCACTGTGGTGTTCATTGTGTGACGCGTGGGTGAGGTTCCCAGCCCTGCACACACATGATGGTCCCTGTGCACACCCTCCCGGCTGCTGGCCACTGTGGCATGTGCATGATGATGCCTGTGAAGCACTCTCCACCACTGTGTGATGGTGCCTAGCGTCTGAGGCATGCACAGTGCCAGCCACTGGGCAAGGTCATGTGTGGCCTTGTGAGGGTGTGGGGGTGCCTGTTGGGGTGGGCGTGCTGGTTGCCCTTTGGGTATGTGTTGTGGTGTGTGTGCATGTGTGTGCATGTGACGTGTTCAGCCCTGCCCATCCCTGTCACTGTGTGCGGTCCCCCATTCATTCCCATTCCCTTTATGCTGTCCACCCCGGTATCCACCCCTGCCTGTCTGTGGGCTGTGCCCTTGCCCTTGGTGGTTGCACATGGCCCCGTTGCCTACCTGTGTTGTCCAAAGTGCTCCTCTGTGATGGTGTCCCGGTGCTGCTGTGCCATCTGGATCAACCGGGGGTCCCGTCACCCAGGGGGTGGCTGCCCTACACCAGCTGGACCAATGTCCTCATCGTCCCCACCGCTGTCCCCCTCTTTGCCTCAATGGCTATCTCACTATCAGTGGCCATGTTGTGCAGCATACAGCAGGCCAGGAATAGCCTGCAGGCCTTTGAGGGGCTGTACTGTAGGGCATCGCCTGTCGTGTGCAGGCACCGGAACTGTGCCTTCAGCTTCCTGAACACCCGCTTGATGACATTCCGTGTTGTGGCGTGTGCCTCATTGTACTGTTGCTGCGCTGGGGTCATGGGGTGCCAGTATGGTGTGAGCAGCCTGGGCCGTAGCGGGTAACCACTGTCACCTGTGTGTAGAGGGGAGACATTAGCATAGTGGTCTGCATCACTATGCAGTGGGCCATCATGGCCAATACCCATGGCACCCCTGACAATGCTCCCCTCATGTCTGCACATGTCATCCAGCATGCTATGCATACTCAGCTACTAGATGGGCAGTGGGGATGTCCCCACTCTCAAACCTATGGCACAGTGCAAACTGGTGCCAGATGAAGGCATCGTGTGCTCCCCCAGGGTGAGTGGCACAGACTTTGATTATGCACCCCGACATCGCACACCACCTGGCAGTTGATACTGGTAGCTCCTTGCGTTGATGTACGCTGCACCTTCCGGGCCAGGTGGCATGCGGATGCGGGTACAGTCAATGGCCCCGAGCACACCAGGCAACCGTGCTACCCTGTGGAACTCCTGTATGTGTGCTGTGCACTCCGCATGTGTGTTGGGGAAATGGATGCACTCTGCAGCATGTGACAGCAGTGCGCTGAAGAATTGTGTGAGTAGGCGTGATGCGGCTGACTGGGTTATGCCTGTTGTGTCTCCGGTTGGTCTAAGGTGCCTGCATGTGAGCAGGCACATGACGGCTGTGACCTTCATCTCCACTGGCAGTGCATGGCTTTGTCGTGGTGGGTGCCTGCATCTCTTCACTGCACAGCTCACAGAGCCGCCTCAGAATCACTGGTTCAGGTGGTACCGGCTCACAACCTCAATGTCAGTGTACTATTCGAAGGCTGGTGTGGGCTCGGTACTGCCTGTTCTGGGTGTACCACCAACAGGCCCTTCCACAGCCGTGCCTCCGTGCTGCCTACCTTCTCGCATCCCTCCTTACCGCCTCCATCTGGAAGGTGGCACTGGCCATGTCCCTGGCTGGTGTTCCCCCCCGGGTGGCTGTCTTCCTGTTCCCCCCTCTGTGTGTTGCTGGTGCTGCACCTACACCAGGTTCATCTCCAGCTGTTCACCTGTGGCTGTCCTGCCTCTTGCCACTGCCCTCCATCCACTGTGGCACTCTCAGACCCTATCGTGCACACTGGCACGGGCACACCCACTCCTACCCTCTCTCAGACACACCTCCAGTGGGCCCTGTCCAACACTTGGCCACACCTGCACCCTGCTTCCTGTCTTGCCTCCCTGCTACTCTGTCTCCATGCTCCCACCTATGACTCCCCTGTGGCATGTACTTCCTCCCCTCTCTTGCTCCCTTTTATTTTGGCTCATTTCTGCTGTCGCGCAACTTCCGCTTGCTCCGCTACTGCGCATGTCACATGCTGATGAATATTGCACTGTGCATGTTATTCCTGGATCCACCCCCTGCAGTTGGTATGCATTCATTACTGTTGCGCTATGGTGCATTGCTTGTTGTGCTGCCCACTCCCGCTAAATATCGCAACGTGGCACATTTCCACACTTGCACTGGCGCATCCCTGTTGCACAAGGCGCATCCGCTCTGAATATCCCGCCCTCTGTATTTACCAATGTATGTACCTAATATCCATATTTACTAATGTCTATACTTAAAGTCTGTACTCACTTCTAATTTTTGTACCTAACCATGATGTGGAATTTTGTAAATGAGCTCCTAGCTCAAAGGTGTAACTCAAGATGACAAATAAATAAATAAGTATATTTTACCTGACTGGTTCATGAGGAGGGGTCATAAAAGCTAAGTTGAAAATTTAGGGTCAAAATATTAAAAACAAAAAGTTATGAAGGAAGGCCCTGTTTGTCTGTACCTGTACCCAGATGGAAGTACAAGGTCCAGTGAGCTCCACACTCACAGCTAGATGGACTCCTCTCTTGGTGAAAATGCACAGCTCAATGGACTCTGCTCTTTCACACCCAGAGAAATGCTTCACTTGGCACAAGACCAAGAGGGCCCTGTGCATCTGCATCTGAAGCCACACAGAAGTGCAGGGCCCAGAAGGCCCTGTGCTTCTCCAGCCTCATAGACTCCACATTTTGTGCAGGGCCTTTTTGGGCTCTGCACATCTGCTTCTGTCACCGTATTGAAGTGCAGGACCCAAAGGGACCTGCTTGAACAAAGATGTGATTCCACTACCTCAAAAAGAAAGGAAATTCATTACAAAAAACTGCATTAATGTACTAGTTGGGGTTCTACCTAAAGCAGTAAAAGTAGGGAAATGTGGTGTTGGGGTTTCTAACATAACTGTGCACCCCTCCTGCAGCAAAAAAGAACACACAAGCAACCCCAGACAGCCTTAATCAGGTAAGACAAACAACATATAACTGTTTACAGATGACATAAATGCAGTACCACTTATTTGGTACCTTCAAACATATGCATACAAAATCTCTGCACATTAAACAACATACCATGTCAGTGTTGTTTAGAAACCTTACATTATGAATGCAGAAGTGGAATATATGTTTTGCAGTGAGCATGTATATTTACAGCTGAGAAGTGCAGGCCCACTGGGGTCTTATACTTTTCAGCCACAACTGGCTGTGTATGCTTACACTGTGCACATTGATATGCAGACAAAAGTAGTGTTGTAATTTGGACATCACTGACTGTGCATGTATTACACTGTGCATATTGATCTGTGGCTGCAGAAACACTTCTGCAGAAAAAGCAGTGTGTTAAAGTTTGGGTACCATAGATTTGTATTTGCAGCTGCAGAAGTGGCTACCTGGTGCAGAGCCCAGAGGCCCTGCTCATCTGCATTATAGCCACAGGGGCCCTGTACTTCTGCAGCCAGATGGACTCCTCACTCGCTGGATTTCTATCTGCAGCTAGAAGTGGGTGTGTATGTCTTATGGTGCCATGTGTACCCAAGGACTGCAAATCAGTGGATCATTATGATGGATGTCTTTTGTGCCATCTGGAAACAGTTGTATGTTGTTTTCCTTACCTGATGATGGCTCTCTGTGGTTGCTTGTGTGTTCATGTCCTTTTGCTGCTTTGGGGAGTGGGGAGTTAGGGTTGGAAACTCTAACATCACATTTCCTTCTTTTGTTGCTTTAAGTTGAACCCTAACCTCACTGAAGTTCAGCTTAAAGCAACAAAAGTAGGGAAATGTGGCATTAGGGTTTCCAACCCTAACTACCCCACCAGCAGCAAAAGGGCAAGACCACGTGAGCAACCACAGACAGTCAACATCAGGTAAGACAAACAACATACAACTGTTTCTATGTGACACAAATGCAGTAGCACTGATGTACTACCTTCATGGATTTGTATCTGTGACTGCAGAGGCACAGACCCCAAAGGCACCTGTGTTTCTGCAGCCAGAAGTGTGTGTATATGTTTTACAGATTGCTTGAGTACCTGTTGCTGCTGAAGTACTAGCCACACAGGGGCCTACACCTTTGCAGACTGGAAATGGCACCATAATCCACAGAGGGGTTATATACAGACCCTCATCTCCGGGGAATAGACAAGGAAATGATAGAAGGCATCTTTAGGATGTTAGAAAGGGGAGATATTGCTGATGGGGACCTGAGTATACCAGATGTTAACTGGAGCACCTTAGCTGCAGCCACATCCAAACAGGGCCATTCTTGATGCCCTGCAGAGGGCATTCCTCAGACAGCTAGTTTTGGGCAGCACTCAGGAGGAGCAATCTTGGACCTAGTACTCTCAAATGGGAATGGGAGAAGATCTCAGATCTAGAAATGGATAGCCATCTGGGAACAAGTGGCCACCAAACAGTGTGGTTCACGATAAACTTAACTGTAGAGTCCAGCTATACAAGAGTGAAGGTACTGGACTCGGGAGGCTGATTTTGTCAAAACAGGAGAGTGCCTCAGAAAAGCCCTAGCAAACAGGCAAGAAGGTGGGGCAGAACAACAATGTGGAAACATCAAAACGTATCACAGAGGCAACAAGCCTTGTGTGAAGCAAATAAACAAATCAAAATGAAAGAAAAAAACACTATGGTTCTCAAAAGAAGTGACAGGGAAGGCTTGGGAGAAAAAGAAAGCATTCAGGAAGTATAAGGAAACACAGAAGGAGCAGGACAGAAAACTGTACCAGTTAAAGCAGAAGGAAGCAGGGAAGGCAGGCAGAATAGCAAAGGCCCAAACCGAGGAAAAGATAGCCAACTCAGTTAAGAAGGGGGATAAGACCTTTTATAGGTACATTAGAGAGCAAAGAAAGACTAAGGCAGGGATACTGAGGCTGAATAAAGAGTAAGTGGTTGGGCAAAGAGGGACAGTGAAAAAACAGGGATACTGAACGAATACCTTTGCTCAGTATTCACAAAAGAAGAGGAGGGGGAGGTACCTAATCCAGTCAATAGAAGCACTCTGGATAGGGGGTTGATATCAGTTCCTTCACAGAAGAAAGGGTTCTGAAAGAAATCCTAAAACTTAGTCTGGATAAAGCAATAGGGCCTGATGGGATTCAACCCAGAATTCTAAAAGAACTAGTAACACCACTGACTACCATTTTTAACAAATCATGGGAGGATGGTGTGGCACCTGAGACTGGAGGAGGGTGAATTCCTCTTCACAAAAGTAGGAGAAAGACAGAGGCAGAAAACTCTAGACCTGTCAGTTTGACCTCAGTGGTGGGGAAATGATGGAATCACTTCTGAAGGAAAGAATTATTAAGTGTCTAGAGGCCAGTGGGGCACAGGATCCAAGGCAGCATGGATTCAAAGCAGGAAGGTCATGTCAGATGAATCTAATCGATTTCTTTGACTGGGTGACCAAAGTAGTAGGCCAGGGAGGGGCTGTGGACATGGCCTACCTAGACTTTGACTGTGTCAAATGCCTTGCTAAAGTCTAGGTAGGCCATATCCACAGCCCCTCCCTGGTCTATTACTTTGGTCACCCAGTCAAAGAAATCAATTAGATTTGTCTGACATGACCTTCCTGCTGTGAATCCATGGTGCTTTGGGTCCTGTACCGCTGGCCTCTAGGTACTGAACAATTCTTTCTTTCAGAAGTGATTACATCATTTTCCCACCACTGAGGCCAAACTAACAGGTCTGTAGTTTCAGCTTCCGCCTTTGCTCCCACTTTTGTGAAGAGGAATCACATCTGCCCTCCTCCAGTCCTTGGGTACCACCCCATCCTCTCTTGATTTGGTAAAAGTGTGGTCTGTGGTGTCACTAGGTCCTCCCTTAGTTCTTTTTAGGATTCTAGGTGAATCCCATCAGGCCCCATTGCTTTGTCCACCTTGAGTTTTAGGAGTTCTTTCAGGACTCTTTCTTCTGTAAATGGACTGGCCAACCCCACTACCCAGAGTGCTTCTATTGTTTGGTTTGGTAACTCCTCCTCTTCTTCTTTGTGAATACTGAGCAAAAATATTCATTCAGTATCTCTGCCTTTTCACTGTCTCCTCTGCCTCCTCCCTCCTCCTTTATTAATCTTCACTATCCCTCCCTTAACCTTTCTATGCTCCCTAATGTACCTATAAAAGGTTTTATCCCCTTCTTAATTGAGTTGGCTATCTTTTCCTTGGTTTGGGCCTTTGCTTTTCTGACTGCCTTCCCCACTTCTTTCTGCTTTAATTGATACAGTTCCCTGTCGTGCTTCTTCTATGATTCCTTATACTTTTTGAATGCAACCTTTTTCTCCTTAACCTTTCCTGACACCTCTTTGGAAAACCATAGTGGTGTTTTTATTCTGCTTTGTTTTCTTTATTTGTTTCACACAAAGGCTTGTTGCCTCCATGATGGCAGTTTTGATTTTTCTCCATTGTTCTTCCACCCCTCCTTTCTGGCCATTTGCTAATGCATTCCTCAGGTATTCACCCATTATGCCAAAGTCAGCCCTTCTAAAGTCCAGTATCCTTGTCTTTGTATGGCTCATCTCCATGGTTGTGTTTATTGTGAAGCACACTGTGCAGTGGTCACTTGTTCCCAGATGTCTACAGACTTCTAAATTTGCGATCCTCTCTCCATTTGAGAGTACCAGGTCTAATATTGCTCCCTCTCGAGTGGGTTCCATCACTAGCTGTCTAAGGCATGCCCCCTGTAGGGCATCGAGAATGGCCCTGCTCTTGGATGTGGCTGCAGTCCATGTCATCCAGTTAACATCTGGCATATTTAGGTCCCCCATCAACAGTATCTCCCCTTTTTCAGTCATTTTGAGAATGCCCTCTATCATTTTCTTGTCCATTTCTCCCTTGAGACGGGGGTCTGTATACAACCCCTGTGCGGATTGTGATGCCATTCCCTGTCTCCAAGGTGACCCAGAGTGCCTCTTGTCCTCCCCCTTTACTTTTTAGTTCTGTAGCTTTGATCCCTTTCCTTATGTAGAGAGCTACTACACCTCCTCTTTTACCCTCCCTGTCCCTTCTGTAGATTGTGTACCTTGGCATGTTGACATCCCAGTCATGGTTCTCCATGTACCATGTTTCTGTGACTGCCACAATATCCAAGTGTTCCTCTTCCATCAGGGCTACTAGCTCTGGAAGCTTGTTTCCAAGACTACGGGCATTGGTACTCATTGCCCTCCATTTAATGTTGGCTTTATCCTTTTTTACCCCATCCCTGCTCTTATTGCCCTTGTCTATTTTTCCATTTACCCCTGTCCTGCCCTCTGTCAAGCTCTGTACCTTAGTGTTTACACTACTACCTGCCATGTTTTGTGGGGGGAGGCCTGAACTTTCCTGTCTCCTATCAGCACCTCCCCCCTTGGCTAGTTTAAAAGCTTGCCAATGAAGCCTTTAAACCTGTCACCTAGGAGCTTGTTTCCCTTCCTGGACAGATGCAGACCATCATGCCAGTATAGACCTTCATCTCTCCAGGTGGACCCCAGGAGCCAATGAAGCAAAGCCTGTGCTCTGCACCAGTTTGCAACCATTCATTAAACTGCATGGTGTGCAGTACCTAGCCTCACCCCTGCCATGGACTGGCAGCACCTCTGAGAAGGTTTACCGTGCTTGCTACCTGTCTGAGGCCCCTCCCCAGCTCCACAAATTCATCCTGCACTGCACTGATCTCATGCCTAGCTAGGTCATTTGTCCCTGCATGCTGCAGAGTTACAAGGGAGAAACATCTTCACACTTACTATAATTCCCTTTTCTGTTAACTCTGTTGTCAATAGTGAGTTAATACATATGGGTAATGAACACCCCTACTGGGGTAGTGGCACAGCCTAATGCTGTCACTCTGCATAGAACCCTGGGCACATGAACATTCCAAAAGCAGAGAATCTTCAGATACCCGTGTCCATACAGTACCTATACACTCCTATGTACCCAATAATCTGCAAAATGTCCTGGTCAACAAACTCTCCCCTTAACCTAACACCAACAAAAGTATGTTTAAAGGATCTGACAATATAAAAGGAAGAACTTCATGCCCTACTTTATTCTGGCAAGCTGGCTGGTTGAGTCTTGCTGATCAAGAACTGCCATCCTTCCCTAAGGGTGTATGACCACAGGTCACTTGACAGAGTTGGTATGCTGTTGAAGACACTTGTAACACAAAAATGCATAAACAGTAATAACAGTAAGCATGACTGCAGAAAACATGATGAACACTAACCTGCAACAGGGAGGCACCACACAATGTTCAAAATCTTGACCTGTTTATCTGCATGCCTATAACCCAATAAACTGGAAATATTTTCATTGTTAGCAGATATGTCTGGATAAACCACTGAAATTACCACCCTTGCTGACATACACAATCTTTAGATATGTCAGACAATATTCTCCCATGGAAACATGGTCTCCTCAGAGATACCCCATTTACAATGTTGGAACTAACGAAAAGGAGATTATGGTAAGTATGAAGGAATTTCTCCTTTCTGTATCACTCCACAGTCTCAATGGGAGTTAATATATATGGGTTCTAAGAGACATACCCATTTACCAACTGGGTGGGGAGAATATTGTCCCATAACTCCCCATTGACAATGTGGAGTGATACAGAAATTGCCACAGTGGGAGAAGAGGAGAGCTAATGAGGCAGCCAATGGCCAGTCAGGGCTGGCGAGCAGGGAAGGCACCAACTTTTCAAAATGAATTCAGCTGCTTCGTGGCTTAAAAGCATATCTAGCACAACCGGGAGACCAGAGACTGAGAGGAAACCATTTCCCTCCCACCCACCAGCCCCCACCCACATGGCTTTTTAAATGCCCTAGGAGCCTTCTGGGGATTGGGCAGCATAGGAAAGGGGGTGGAGCATTGAGTAAGGTGTGCAGGAACAAAGGCAAAAACTTTTTCAGGAGACAAAAACTTTTGTTTACATGACCTTTGGGGGTTGATTGAAGGGCTTTGATCCATTTATGCATTTATCATTATCTGATTATACCAACTGAACCCGGATATTAGCCTAGCCAGAAAGAAAAGGGCAAATAGAAAGATTTAGTCCACAAGTGTTCTTAATGTGTTCTTATATAGGTTTAGACCTAAGGTAGCAGATGATTATGAGGAATGTGTTTTTATATGGGTTGGGAGGGTCATATTCAAACTGTCTAAGAAACATGGTCAAGTGCTAAGGGTTATTGTTTGGCAAAAGAAAGGACTATTAGAACTCTAAAGTTTGTACTATTAGAGGGGCCTATTCAAATAGTTGGCACAGACACACTGAAATAGAGTAAGTGTTTTCTTTAGAGTCTGGGTACTGTTCAAACTGTCTGACAAAGAAACACTGCCAATGTGAGTGACCAGGAGCTCTTTGAGAAGGAATCTATGTAGAGAAAGCAGGGCAAAGGGAGCTTTGGTGTTCAGGGATCAAAAAGAGTACTGAAGACTGCACTGGGAAAACAGTGGGAGGGTGATAGCAGGAAAAATTAATTATACAGGAAGATGGGGAGGGCAGGGTGGGGACTGTTAGGATGGGGATGGGAGCTCAGAGGGTACACGGGAGACCAAGCAGAATAGTGGGGTGTAATGGAAGTAGGGCAGTGGTGTTCATGGAAAAACTGTGGAGGATAGGGATTGTGCAGTATGTATCAGACTGAGGCAAATAGCAACAGAGTTAAATAGTCTAAGGGGGGCAGGTGGTAAGAATGTGGCAGGCCAGAGGGAGGTGGAGAGAAGCTACAACTGCATTGGCAGCAGGAGAGCTGGAGGGCTGTGGAAATGGAAGGGAGGGAAGAGAACAAATGAGGCATGGAGGAAGGGGCTCAGACCAGGTTGTGGGGAAGCAATGGATGGCAGGAGGTGAGGAGGAGGGGAAGGAGGTTCCAGGGACAGGAGCTCGGGAAATGCCAGTACCTCAACACCAAGGGTCAGAAGAGCGCCCACTGGGTGGGTATTAAGGTGTACAACAGGTTTATAGCATTTATCAGCTATGATGGACCAGGGGACTAGGAGGGCCTGGAGGGCACAACAATTATGGGCCATTGAATGGGGATGGGCAGAGGGAAGGGAAGGAGAGCAAGGTTAGGGAGATCAGGCAGGGCAAGGAGCAGCCAGTGAAAAGGGACAGAGAGGAGAGGACAAGGGAGAGGGACAGAAGAAGAGCAGAGGGGGACATTGTAGAGAGCAAAACTGAGGAAAAGGATAGTGGGCACAGGCGAAGAAAGGAAGTAGGAAAGGGGAGCATGGAGAAGGGGTAGGAGCAGCACAGGAGGAGCTAGGAGGGAAACAGGGGAAGCAGGCAGGCAGGGGAGGCAAAAAAGGTATGACTAGGGGAACAGAGGGGTAGGAAAAGGAATGGGAACATTGTTTAACCAGGAGTAGCATACTAAGCTGAAGCTTATTTCCAGATGTGACCTAGGAGCTCAAGGAAGTTAAGTGACTTTATTAGGATCACGCAGTATGCACTTAGGCAGCTGTGGGATTCAAACCCAGGTCTCCAGATCTGCAGCTCAGAGCCTTAACCCACTGCTCTATACTGCCTCCTTAGGAGTAGGAGAGGAGATGGGCAGGAAAAAGGCTGGAATCGTATGCCAGGGAGAGAACAAGTGAGGAAATGGGGGAAACGGGGGGGGGGCAAGCAGGCAATACAGGTCAGGGGGGTGCAAATAGTGGAACAGGGAGAGGGAGGGTGGGTTCACCAGGAACAAGCTCAGATTTATTAGCTGAGGAAGTGGAGATGGTCATAGTCTTTGGGGACTCCATTATCAAGGGGATACATTGGATCAGGAGGGGTCTGTGACAACCCACCTCTCCCTCTGGGCTGGAACAGCTTTTAGAGAGGTGTCTGTCCTCAGGTATTCACTGCCACCAGCTGGAATGTCATCCAGTGCCCACCTTCAGGTTTACAAACTTGAATAATTAAACATGCAATTGCACAAGTCAGAGTCTGGTAGTGTGTCTCTCTCAGATGGCAGGATGCTAAACAGAGTTTACCTCAGCCAATGGAAACCATATATTACCTTAGAAAAATGACATCACAGTCACAACTGTTGAGCAAATAAATAACTTTTTACTTAACAGAAAGTGCAAAGAGCATTACAGGATATATATTTCCAACACAAGAGAATAACACCGATACAGGAAAAGTAAACAAATGTTTTTAAATAACAGATGGCACAAAAAAAAAGGCTATTACTGCAATATGCTAGTATTAAACATACCCTTCCCTGTCCTTACAAGAGAACACTGGACTCTATGCTAACTGCCAGCTCCCACGGACATAGCTAAAAGGGTAGGCACCCAATCTTAGTTTCTCCCTCCAGCTTCAAAAGTAAGCAGAAAAACTTCACTGTCTTTCATCATCTTATCTACTCTTTTGAGAATAGGTCATTCCTATTACCCCTTTGAATGCACCAATCGTCTAACATGTATGTATTTAATTGTCCCAATCAGACTGAACACCTATCAGTGACCAATTACATTCCCTTTTAACCTTAAGTTTATATTTGAGTGACCCAATCCCTTCAAACTGTGAGTCTGAGTGTACATGTCCACTCGAGATTTATGACTCAGCTCTTATCTAGCAGCAAGGGAGGATGGTGAAAATTCCAGCTTGAGTGAGTGGTTTTTTTTTTCCAGACTGCTAAAAAAATGTGTTTGAAAATCCAAACATTAACTCCTTCCTTACCATTTCTGTCACAGGGGCTACCTACAAGAGGAGGTCAGTCTTTTATGAACCAGAGATGGAGGCTGGGCGGGCAATACAAAAAATCAGGGAGTGTGCAAGGGTGGTGGAGGGAGCCACACCTAGTCATTCATTTGGGAACAAATGATCTGTTGAGCAATGAAGTGGAGGAGGTCCAGAGAAAGAAAGTTTAGGGCGTTGCCAAGAGGGTGCAAGGAAGAGACAATATCCTTGGTGTTCTTGGACGTCTTGCCAGACCCCTGTGCCAGCATTGCTAGACAACAAAGAATTAGGGAGTTCAGTGAATGGCTCAGGGGATGGTGCAGGAAAGAAGGGTTTTCCTGTATAGGTGAACAGGGGGATACATGGGAGAATGAGGACTTATATTGAAAGGAATAGCTACATCTAAATGAGAGGGGGCAAGTATATGGTGGAAAGGATTATCCGCAAATGCCAGGAGTTTGGGGAACAAAATGGTGGACTTAGAGGCAATAATGGCAGCAGAGGGCCTTGAGATTGTAGCCATAAATGAAACCTAGTGGTCTGAGCATCAGACATGGGAAGTAGGTGTCACAAATGCACTCCACAGGTCAGGCCACTGCTCCCACAGTGCCAACTTCAGAGTGCAATAGTGTGAACAGGTAACAGACAGGGTAACCCTCCTGTCTGCTTTTGGGTTCGAATCACCTTTAGCCTCAAGTTCTGGGGGTTCAAACTGTGAGCCTTATGCTAGAGTACCCAAATGTACAGGCTCAGATAATATTCTCTTTGGGGAATGCAATATATCTTTCTCCTAAGGGCACCTAACCAGGTATCCAAAATTAACCCTTAAAACTCTAAAAATAGAGACCTTAGGTATATTCTTACCTTTTTCAAACCTAGTAACACCATCAAGCCTTTTAAACAGTTGTCAGACTTAAAATACAGGCACTTCACATGCAAAAAGAACTGGGAAGACACAGGCAGTATTTCAAGAAAATGTGATTTTACTAAAAATGTGAAAATAAGTAAGATAAAATACAGAACAAATATCAAGAGCTTACAATCTCAAACGAAAATGAGAAAAGTTACAAAACAAAACTCCTACCACAATACATTTAGATCTTTTCTATCTAATGTATTAGCTCTGCAAGCGTGTTTAAGGATGGTTCTGCTTTCAGAGCCCAAGATGATATCTCCATTTCAGATACACTGATACATTTTCAACTCTGTTTCCACACCCACTTGATGAGTCATCTAGCTCCTCCTTTTAGAATTTATTTTAACATACTTTCTACCAGGAGGTATCTTTAATTAATGGAACAACAGAAGAAGAAAAAAGCAAATTTCCTAAATATGACCTCCTTTAATTAAATATTTCTCTTTGATCTTAGCAATCCCAGCATTTGTCATTTAGGTGTTAAACTTGATAGGAACAGCCAAATTACCCTTTCTTTCCTGATGTCATAAATTTTAGATTTTGTTCCAACTTCAAAAGCCTGAGCATGTGATAAAAAGGTAATAAAATGCCATTCTGCAAGGAAATCAATTACAGGAATCTCCTGGTCAGTGTAATACATCCTGTGATTTTAGCTGCTGTCCTTGTAATTTAAAGGCCAAATCTCTCCCACTGAAATGGTCATACACAGAACACAGACCATATATTTATAATACCAATATCATACAATAATCATAACCAGCTGGCCAAGCATCACAGTAGGTATCCTGGGGTACTGACTTTTCAGGAAGGACAGGGCTGGTAGAAAGGAGGGGGTGCATTGTACATCAGGGATGACATTAAGGCGACAGAAGGGCAGGACGAACAAGGGTAGGCAGAGGTTTTGAGGGTCACGCTGGAAAAATGGTCTGGTACATCATTAAGGCTGGGTGTGATTTACAGACCTCCTATGCAGGGTGGAGTAAGTGGATAGGCAGCTGTTGCAGGCAGTTCAACGGATGGCACTCAAGGGAGAACTTCTGCTGGTGGGGGACCTTAACCTCCCAGATGTTGACTGGGATATCCCATCAGCTACAGTACATCAGCCAGGAGCAGAGAGATCCTCCAGTCTCTCAGGAAGCTTTTCTGCCACAGCTGGGTAGGAGCCCACTAAGGGTGGTAACATACTAGATGTGGTCCTCACTAATGGGAAAAGTGTGGAAGAAGTTGTAGGGGACAGCCTAGGTGCAAGTGACTACAATACAGTGAGTTTCAGGGTAAGGATGGGGAAGGAAACAAATCGGACTATCACAAGGGTTCTGGACTTCAGACAGGTGGACTTTGACAAAATGAGGGAGAAAATAGTGGATGCGGAGGAATTGTGGAATTCAATTAAGGGGTGGGGTTACTGAAAACCACTGAACTCTGGCTTTTTTACACTAAATTGTTAGCGCTTGATTTTTACCAGCTACAGTTAAATGTGTTTATAAAATATTAAAATGCATTACTACAGATATTACTTTTGAAATCTTGGTGAGCTAAATGTGGATTCTGTAGAAAAATGAAATATTTTTTGTTAATGGATTAAACTATGTATTTAATTAACATCAGTTTTGCTAATTCACATTCTTTTGGAGATATAAAAACACTTTATGTCACATGATTATTAGCTCATGAATATTAAGTATAGTCCTACCTATTACTAACCTGTTCTCCCTTACCTGGCCACACCCCTGAGGAAGACTCGTGAAGAGTCAGATCGCTGGGTGGTCAGGAAGGAACACTAATGTAGCCTATTCCTTCCTTCCATAAGCCATTGGACTAATAGAAACATATAAACATAGAAGTTGACGGCAGATAAGGACTGCAAGGCCCATCCAGTCTGCCCATTTCTTTTTCTACCTTATAAATGTGCCATCGGCCTTTGCTCTGTCAGTGGCCTATCTATTCATATTCATCTGTATTGCTCCCTTATGCCTATCCCATGCCTGTTTGAAGCCCTGCACTGTATTCATATCCACCACTTCCTGAGGTAGGCCATTCCATGCATCCACCACCTTTTCTGTGAAAAGAATTTCCTCACATTCCCCTTAATTGGCTCCTCTAATCTCATGCTGTGTCCTCTTGTCCTGCTATTTTCTTATATTTAAACATGTTAGACTCTTTCACCTTGTTAATGCCCTTAAGGTGTTTGAATGTCTCGATCATATCACCTCTCTCCGCCTTTGCTCAAGGGTATACATATTGAGCTCTGTTAATCTGTCCTCATATGTCTTCTGATGCAGTCCCACACCATTTTGGTTGCCCTTCTCTGGAATACCTCAATTTGGTTAATGTCCTTGTGAAGATGTGGCCTCCAGTACTACATGCAGTACTCCAGATGGAGCCTAACCAGTGTCTTGTAAAGAGGGATTATTACCTCCCTCTTACGACTTGATACCCTACTAATACACCCTAACATCCCCCTAGTCTTACCTGCTGCTTTAGAGGTCTGTTTCGATGATTTCAGGTCATCAGTGATGATGATGCCAAAGTCTCTTTCTTCCTTTGTGACTGCCAGCAACTCCCCTCCCAGCCTATAGGTGGCTTCAGGGTTTCTCTTCCCTATGTGCATGATCTTGCACTTCTTTGCATTAAATCCCAGTTGCCACTCTTCTGACCATTTGCTAGTTTATCCAGATCTCTTCTCATTCTGCCCACCCCATCTGGATCATCTACTGTGTTGCAGATCTTGGTGTCATCTGCAAACAGACAAATCCTTACCCTCTAGTCCATCTGCAAGGTCACTAATGAAGATATTGAAGAGGACTGGCCCCAGGACTGATCCTAGAGGTACCCCACTTGTGACTTGCATCTCTTCTGACTGTATACCATTTACTACCACTCTCTGTTTTCTGCCTGACAACCAGTTTGCCACCCAGTTGACCAACTTCTGACCCACCCCGAGCCTACCCAGCTTATTTATCAATCTTCTATGTGGAACAGTGTCAAAAGCTTTGCTGAAGTCAAGGTAGGCGACATCAACTGCTCCCCCTTGGTCCACCACTCTGGTTACCCAGTCAAAGAAATCTATGAGATTAGTTTGACAGGACCTTCCTTTTGTAAACCCATGCTGTCTTGGATCTTGTGCCCCTAAATCTCTTTATGCACCATTAATTTGCATGGAGTTTTGGAGTGTCTCGAGTGCCACTTTTTGTCTTTGGTGTATCTGAACTCAGCGTAAAGAAGGTGAGGAAGAACAGAAAAATAAAGAGGCCACTCTGGTTCACCAGGGAAGTGATGGGTGCAATTGGGGAAAGAAAAAGGGCATTTAGGTCATATAAGAGGACCTAGAAGAAAGAGGACAGGGAGATTTACAGGAAGAAACTGAGGGTGGGAGGGCAGAAGATTAGGAAGGCAAAAGCAGAAACAGAGGAGAGCATTGATAGGCAGGCCAAACGGGGAGATAAAACTTTTTTTAGGTATGTAGGAGAGAAGAGGAAGTCAAGGCAGGGGATAGTAAGAATGAAGGGGGAGGGGGGAGTACAAGTGGAGGGGGACTTCGAGAAGGCAGAGGTGCTGGATAGGTACGTCTGGTTGGTCTTCATGGTGGAGGAGGAAGGAAGGGGACTGGAGTTAAGGGAGAGGGGGAAGGGATGATGTCTGGGTAGATCCTGTCCTGTTCAGTGAGGACAGGGTAAGAGGAATTAGGCAGATTGAGGGTGGACAAGGCAATGAGTCCAGACACCCTGCATCCTAGGGTATTCCAGGAGCTAAGGGAGGAGCTGGCAATGCCTTTGGAGAGGCTGTTTAACTTGTCCCTGGATACAGGATGGGTACTTAAAGACTGGAAGAGGGTGGACGTGGTGTTACTTCACAAAAGTGGCAACAGGGAGGAGGTGGAAAATTATCATACGGTCAGCCTCACCTCAGGGGTGGGTAAGGTGATGGAGGTGCTATTAAAAGAAAGGGTGGTCAGCTACCATGTAAACAGTGGCCTACAGGATGACAGACAGCATGGCTTCACACAAGGAAGGTCATGCCAGATGAACCTAATTGAGTTTTTCGATTGAGTGACAAGGGTGGTCGATCAGGGAGGGGCAGTGGACATGGCCTATCTGGAATTCAGGATGGTCTTTGACACTGTCCCCCACAGAAGGCTGATAAATAAGTTGGAAAGTTTGGGGGTAGGACTGAAAATAACAAGGTGAGTGGAGAACTGGCTGAAGGACAGTAGCCAGAGGGTGGTGGTAAATGGGGTGCATTCCAGGGATGAAGGGGTGATGAGTGGGGTTCTCCAGGGGTCAGTGCTGGCACTCATCCTTTTTAATATCTATATCAGCAATATAGCGTAGGGACTGCAGGAGAAGGTCATAGATACATAGATACATAGATACATAGACAGTGTCGGCAGATAAGGGCCTATGGCCCACCCAGTCTGCCCATTTGAGCTTGTAAGTTCAGTTTGTTTTCCTAGAAGTCTGTTGCCCCTTACCCCTGACCTCCAGAATTCCTTTATGGCTATCCTATGCATTCTTAAATCCCGTGATTGTTTCTGTCCCCAACCACTTCCTCTGGCAGGGTGTTCCACTTGTCCACCACCCGTTCTGTGAAGAAATTCTTTCTCATGTTTCCTCTGAATCGTCCTCCCTCCAACTTCATCCCATGCCCTCTTGTCCTGGAACATCTTTTTCGCTTAAAAATAGTGTTTTCCTGCACCCTGTTCCTCCCTGTAAGATACTGGTATGTCTCTATCATATCCCTCTCCCTCCTCTCCTCCAGGGGAGTACATGTTCAGTTCCTTCAACCTGTCTTCATAGGACTTGTGATGCAATCCATGCACCATCTTTGTTACCCTCCTCTGAACCTTCTCTACCCTGTCTATGTCCTTACATAGGTATGGTCTCCAGAACTGTACACTGTACTCCAGGTGGGGCCTCACTAGTGTCTTGTATAGCGAGAATTATGACCTCCCTTTTCCTGCTGGTGATGCTCCTGCCTATATATCCCAGCATCCTATTTGCTTTTCCTGCTGCCTTGTCACACTGTTTCCCTACCTTGAGGTCATCGGAGATGACAACCCCAAGATCCCTTTCCTGCTTGGTGCATGCTATATCCTCGCCCTCAACTGATATATTGTGCCAGGGTTTTGTGCCCCATATGCATTATCTTGCACTTCTTTGCATTGAATTTCAACTGCCAAACCCCTGACCATTCTTCAAGTTTCTGCAGGTCCTTCTCATTCTGTCTACACCCTCTGGTGTATCTACTCTGTTGCAGAGCTTTGTGTCATCAGCAAACAGTGAAATTCTGCCTTCTAGGTCCTGCGCAATGTCACTGATGAAGATGTTGAATAGGACCGGTCCCAGCACTGATCCCTGTGGTACCCCACTGGTCACTCTTCCCTCTGTGGAGTGACAGCCATTTACCACCACCCTCTGTGTCCTGCCACCCAGCCAGTTACCTACCCACCACACTACTGTCCTGTCCACGCCCATATTCCCCAGTTTGTGTAATAGTCTTCTATGTGGCACAGTGTCAAAGGTCTGCCTATTTGCAGATGATACGAAGATCTGCAATACTGTGGACACCCGGGGGGGGGTGGGTAGAGGCAATGAAGGAAGATGTAAATAATCTGGAAGGGTGGTCAGAAACCTGGCAGCTGAAATTCAGTGCCAAAAAGTGTACAGTAATGCATATCAGGCAGAATAACCCACAAGCCATTTACACACTGGAAGGGGAAGGAAATTAAGGCAACTGAGCAGGAGTAGGATCTGCGGAATTACTGCCATATCGCCACTTGTTTCTAATGTATTAATTCGATGAAAACTGTAGTTCAGGTTAGGCCCTCATGGCATGCTAATATACACACCGTACATATATTTGTTTTGATGTATGCTCTGCTTTGATGTTACCTGTTGCTGTTCTACCTCTCCATTGCTATTATGTATCTTGTTGACACACTGCCAACTCTCTGAGATGATGTACCTGTTTATATTCTACCCCTCACTGCCATTATGTATCCCGCTGACATACTGCCTACTGTACCTATGTATAGCCACTGTACTGTTTGCTGTTCCTCCCACCTGACAGTGGGCCAGCATGTTACCCTGACTCTGTATTTTGTATTCTGTATTTTGTACTCTGTGTTTTATGTACTGTAACCTCCCGGGTCACTCCTGAAAATAGGCACTT
Source organism: Neoceratodus forsteri (assembly GCA_016271365.2). NCBI lineage: Eukaryota > Metazoa > Chordata > Ceratodontiformes > Ceratodontidae > Neoceratodus > Neoceratodus forsteri. Next base: position 647,795,110 of record CM057449.1, read on the forward strand.
GTTGTCTAGTGTGCTTATCTGGTTAACAAAAGCAAATAAATAAATAATTTCAGATTACCTTAAGGTGGGGAGGTGGGGAACCAGTGCAGCAAGGTGGTGGGCAAAGTGAATAGAATGCTGGCGTGCATAGGGAAGGGTATAACAGCAGAAGGAGGGAGGTGCTGATGCCCCTTTATAAATCCATGATGAGGCCTCACCTGGAGTATGGGGTCCAGTTCTGGAGACCTCACCTATGCAAGGACATAGATGGGATTAAAAGGGTTCAGAGAAGGGCAGCCAAGATGGTGCATGGTATGCATGAAGAGAGGTGGAGGGAGTTGGATCTGTATCCGCTGTAGACTAGAAGGGAGAGGGGTACATGATGGAAACATTTAAATACATGAAAGGGATTAATAAGGTAAGGGGGAGCTTATTTGCAAGAAAAGTAAGTGACAGAACTAGGGATCATAGTCTAAGATTGGAAGGAGGAAGGTTTAGGGGAAATGTGAGGGGTGTTATTTCACTGGGAGGGTGATGGAGTCCTAGAACAGTCTGCTGGAAGAGGTAGTGGGGGCAAAAACTGAGGAAGGATTCAAGAGGGCATGGGACAGACACAAGGGGTTGATCAGAGGGCGGTGTGAGAGATCTCTGGACATAAGTGACAAGTGGAGGAGTAAGGGTCAGACTTGATAGGCCAAAAGGGTCTTGTTCTGCTGCCAGATTTCTGTGATTCTATGATTCTATATAACCCAATAAAAATGATCTGCTAACCACCACCTGCCAAACTCTATGACTAAAGGACCCATCGGTGGAGCTTTGAACATCTATTCTTAGTGCTTAGTGAATATATGAACAGAGGACCACACTGCCACTTTGCACAATTTGCTATTCACATCTCAGAATCCTCACATTCAACCAGAACAAAACTTGGCATGTCATGAGATCTTCCCCATGAGACCGCTCTTGCAAACTTTCATGCAAATCCGTTGAATGGTTGCAAAGTTTTTGAAGTGAAAAATTGGGGGTTAACATTAAACTGCCTACTCATCCCTAACTACAGTGGTACGGTACACGTATACTGTAAAACAGGTAAGTGTTATGCAAGTAAACTTTCACACTATCCAACCATCAGAGTTAATAGTGCCAATCAAAGAGTGCGCTCTTGGATCACTTACTGACAGCTATAATTCAATAAGATTGTTCTGTTCTTTTTACCTGGTGATTAGATGAGTTGATTCTACTCTGCCTGCTAGTTACACCTTTATTTTCAAGTGACAGCAGTCAGCTGGGGGAAGTTCTGTTTGTCTGACAGGGCTAGGTGGCAGTGACCTTACCATACCTTACTGATTTTACTGACATCACATGTAATCTAATTTTGTTCTGACAACTGTCAGGTAATCTATTTCACTGTTGTAACCAGTTGATAGGTGGAGACAGCACTTCTCTAAGTGACAGACAATTAGGAAATGGTATAAGAGTGGATATAGGAGCAGTAGTTTCATTTAATCTTACAGCAAGGTGTTTTTTTTTTAATACTGACTGTCTCATGAAGTGGCTTCAGTGTAAAGCTGTTGAAAGAGAATTGTCTGTACTGGAGGAGATTGCTCGCAGCAACTGCAGCTGTGTTTTCCTACATAACTGCAGATAGTGTGGTTCAGGAGCTACAAAATTCACTGCCACCCAAAAGGAGACCCACCAAATATGACGTATACACCTCTGAACTGCATTTTGAGATTGGCAGGTATGCTACAATTCATGGGGTCTTGAATGCTATTCAGTATTACAGATCGAAATATGAGAAAAACATCCATGAGAACACAATCAGAAAATATAAAGCTGATTATTCTGAGATGCTCAAAACTGTTCCCAGCCCTTCCTAATTTTACCCTCATCTACTCACAGGGCCCCAAGGGTATCTGACTCTGCTTCAAGAGGCAAATAATTAAAAAATCTTCTCTCAGTGGGGGCTGTTGTTAATGCTCGCGTTATATATGCTGTCGCTGCTGGTGTGGTGAAGGGCACATAACCACAAGCTTTTGACTGAGCCCAAAAGACTTTCAGACCCTTAAAGAAAACATTGGGAGTGAATCAGCCATGCATCTATTCACGACCTCATGCCAGCAGAACTGATCATAAACATTGATGAAACTGGTTCATTAGTGTCTTGCTTTCAGTGGAAAATGGAGAAGGTGGGAGCAAGGTAAGTGGAAGTGACTGGCCTGCATGACAAATGGCAAGTGTCGCTTGTTATGGGGTGCACTCTATCGGGAACCTACCTTCAACCCCAAGTCGTATATCAGAGAAAAACATCAACAAGCCAGCCTCACTTCAAATTCCCCTAGACTAACACATTACAAACACTGACAATCACTTGACAAACCAAGACAGCATACTGGCATACATTGAAAACTTACTGCTCCCATACATAAGCTCTACATGCCAGAAACCTGACCTCCTAACTGAACAGTGTGCTTTATAGATACTTGACTTGTATCAAGTGCATACTACAACTCCAGTTCTTGAAAAGTTAGAAAAATCAGCCATTATACCAGTGTTTGTACCTGCGTCTTGTGCGGAGTTACTGCAGCCCCATGATGTATCCATCAATAAATTATCTAAAGACATATTAAAATCCTGCTTCATGACCTGGTACACTGAGAAAATAAAGAAGCAACTAAGTGCTGGTGTACTTTGACAAATGTTACAAGTTAACCTATTAAAACAAACACGATGAGCGGTTGCTTACTGCTTTCAAAAGACCGAGTGTCTGTTCTGATGACTGCCTATGGGTCCTTATGTCTAACTTCCACCCACTCTATCATATCGCCTACATTCATGACTCAAGGACAGTCTACAGGTAGAGGGCCTTGCATCAGTGATATGGTCAGGATCAACAAGCCCTTACACACAGCTATACTCTGTGGAGTAGGGCCCAAATGCAGAACAGACAAAAACAAAAAATAGGGAGACCTCCACTCAAAAGTCAGTGTGAAAATCAATATTTATTTAAGGTCAAAACTGCAGCCCTCCATACCAAAAGTCCCATGTGCATTCACAGCCATTGCTCCTTCATCAGGGGGGTTCAGAGGTATGGTACCTCATACAAGGGCAACATATAAAAAATCGGTAGAGGATATGGCTAGGTTTTATTGTGTATGGAATTCAGTGGCTCTCAAAAAGTTGTGCATGGTTGAAAGTTGTTGCACACATTATAAAGATGATGTTGTGCACGTTCTATGATCAAGTGCACATGTGTCCCTGCTCTTCTGACTCCCGGCTGGCAGCCCACTTTCATTTTCACTGAATGCTCACTTTCTCTCTTCTCTGTATCAGCACTTGGTGCTGCTCGCATATCCCACTCATTATTTCCCTCCACGAAAAACATATACTATAAAAATAAAATATGGGTGACTATACACCACTCACCTTTGTGTTTCCATCTTTGCTCTCGAGGTCCATATGCTATCATCTCTACCCTTGATGGAAACATAGGCTAGTTGTGTATGGTCACCCATACATTATTCCCTATACAGTATATAGCAACCCTAATCCCCCTCCCCCCATCCTCATGACTGATAGGTAAGGTACATGTCTGGAGTCATACCATGCAGGACTGGTGTTTCATACATATGATGTGCATTGTAGATCTGTAATTAGAACAGTTTGTGGTGCACACTTGCAGAGGTTTATATCCATTTATAATCTGTGCCTTACTTTTTATAGGATTGTTATGAGCAAAGTACATCACTAGAGCCCTTTATATGCTTGTGGTTACTTAGTGGAGATATCCCATTATGCCACTTGCTTTTGGGTGCAAAGCCAAATGATGTTTGAAGGTGTCAATTGTTTGACATGATACAACACATTTTGGAAGTGAGTTACACATGGCAATCACCCTCTGGTTAAAAAAAGCTGCCTGCTTAGATGTTTTACAGTTATGCCCTTTGCACATAGAATTGTAGACCCTCAGCAAAGCAGTGGAATTGTTACAAATCTGAAACTACTATAAACATGGCATAGTTGTAAGCTGCTTTCTTTAAAACACATACAGTACATATATGTAGTCAAAGCAAGTTACATATGTAACTCCCCTACAAATTGGGGTTTACTATTATGTCTTCCTGGGCTCATTAATGCCCATTGTCAGGCTGGCATCCTGTCTTAAGTAGTTCTATCTATTTGTGTGAGAGTGCCCTAGTGAGCCTCCACGCCTGTCTCTTTGAGAGCATAGCTAATCTGTGTTTAGAAATTAGTCTGGGCTGGGTCCAAGTGATTTAATGCTTGTGACCAGCCAGACAGTGTGTTATTTTGCTCCATTCTGCAGTTGCTATTTGCACAGAGGGAGCTCTCTTTGGAACTGTGATTATTTACCGTTTACCTGTTGTTATAGTAAAGATAGAGAAGTTTGTCTAACCTGATTTTATTGCAGCTCGAACATTTGGATGGGAGCCACCATATTAGGTACTGGACTTCAAGTAATTGAACCAATCGAACCATTGGGGACCTAAAATGAAGCTTGCCCCCAGGGGTGTTTTGGTAAGAAAATTCTGTAGTTTTTGTAGTTTCAAGTGTTGGCGCCTAAATGGACTTAGAGGGGGAGCCCTTACTGTGACTGACAGTTGCCTCAGCCAACTGAACCTTTTGGATTACAAGGGAAATGCCCAGAACTGCCTGAAAGAGTGGATCAGTTAGATTTGGAAGTGGAAGAGTGAACAGCTCGAGCTTTCGAGCAGCTGCTCCCTGAAGGAGTGTAGGGGAATCAGCAGGAAGAGGCTTAGCTGGCCTTCCTGCCACGTTCTCCAGGAATTGAACTGCCTATTGCAGAAGTTGGACCTGTCCGATTTCCAGCCTTGGAACTGTGGCAGAAGAACGAAGAAGTTTGTTAGCGCGACTGGTGATTCGAACTCAAGACTTGCTACTGAGGCGATCGGCCCAGCAGTTTGAAGAGTTAGACTCGGACTGAAAGGTTTGTGCAGTGCATCTGTCAATTTGCAACCGGACTGAATCCAAACTGTTATTTAAAGAAATTAGTGATTTAGATGTGCTGAATGTGTTTCGTGGGTTGCGATTTGGTTCCCCATGGTAGAATCTGTTACATCAGTTAGAGGTTTCACCAGTAGAAGATCACAAACTTTTTCAGGACTGTTCGTCCTGCCTGGGCCCTGTCCTCTCGGCCTAGGCCACTACTCATGCATCAGAAACATTCTCGGTGAAAGACCGGCCTGGGGATTCGGCCCTCTTTCCAACACCATCGAGCAAGTAGTGACCACCTGGAGGTGAGTCATGTCAGCCCTGATCCCCCGGGCCTCCCTGATCATCACCACAAGGTCTACATCTCATTGCACTGCATCCAGGTCCTGGTAGCATGAGAACAAACCAGGGTAGCTCCCTGCAACGAAAGTAAAAAATAATTGTAGTACTATCTAATTGTTTCTTTAAACTGGGTTCTTGCAACGGACTGAGACATCCAGCTTGGATTACAAATTATTGGGTTGTGTGCATGCTTAACTGTCTTTCTTTCATTAAGGGTCCCAACATCAGCTGAAATAGCAACTACAGCAAAAAATGGACTCTCAGAACAACCAAGAATCCCAATTACAAGTCATAAACTTAAGTAAACACGAATGAACAAAGCCTCAGATTGCTTTGTTACAAAAAGGGCTGAATTTCGTTCCAACACCAACTGTAAACCAGTTTTCCATTTTCGCTGATATTTTTAAACTGTTCAGTAAAATTAAATTAAAGTATTTCTTTTATGGGCCGGCCCGGTGACTCTGAGGGTTGAGGCGCTGGATGCCACACCTCATGCCACACATGCGACCTGGGTTCAGGAACGAACTCAGGCCACCGGGGGCTGGCAGGGGGAGGGAGGGAGGAATGAGCGTCCGATGACTGCTCTCCTCTCTCTGGGGTGGGTAGTGAGGCTTGCATCATCCTGTAGCAGTGACTTGCGGAGGCCAGCCACACTACAGTGGCATGCAAAACAGTGGGGGGAGAGCACAGTGGGCATCAGTACTACATGCTCAGACGCCATTGTATGTCTGACTCTCCATAAGGGAGAAACCGTGGAAAATGAGGAGGCCGACCTTCGCAGCTGATGGCCACGCCTTGCGCCCCTGGAGAGACCTGAGAGGGGTGTGTACCCAGTGGGTGCAAGAGCGATGAAAGGCCGGCCCACTGGGGGAGCGGGTTCGTGTATCCCGCAAGCACAACCAGGTCAGGGAGTGCAGGGCTGGCAGTTGGAGATCATGGGGGCTGCTCTGCCGAGGAGGTAGAAACAAATAAAAAAAATAGTATTTCTTTTACAAGAAACGGAGCATAAGCAATTTAGGAAACTTGCCAGAAATGGGTACTGGTGAACAATTAAATACTAAAGGTGCTGTGACAAGGCGCAACCTCGCCACGGGATTTAGGATCAGCTTTACGGTGGTTAAGGAGTCTCAGGAAGACCAGTTTGTTAACATCAAACCAACCAGGTATATTTTTATTTTCTTAATATGGTTACTAACACAGAACTTTAGGCTTCTTCCCTTTTCCTTTTTAAGCCCCCTGCCACTCTCTGCATATATGTAAGCTCTCTATATTGTATTCTGATCATCCTCTGCCTCATTTATTTATCCCTTCACATTCCAGTGATTATTCCCTTTCTTTAACACTGACAATATGAGTGACGTACTTTTATATACATGGAATGTGAAGGGACTTAATTCTCCTTGCAGGCGAAAGCAAATTCTTTCACATCTCAAAAAACATAAAGCACAAATTGCTTTCCTTCAAGAAACAAAATTATTAGCAGAGGATGTTCATAGACTTAAGAAAGATTGGGTCGGTCAGATCTACGAATCATCCTATACTTCAAAAAAAAGAGGAGTTGCTATTCTTATTCATAAGAGTCTCAAATGGTCACTTGTAAACTCCCTTTCTGACACTGATGGCAGATGGGTGATGGTTGAATTGAATACCAACTCTGGCCTTCTTCTGCTTGTTAATGTCTATACACTCAACTCCGATTCCTTGGAGTTTTTTCACAATTTAGCTCAACGGATTCTATCCTTTAACACTGATAATACACTGGTTATTCTCGGAGAGGATCTTAACTTAGCTTTAGAAGCCAGCATTGATAGAAGTAGCCCCACTACAGATGTCCACCCTAGGAGTATTAAAGCCCTCTCATTACTAATGCAAGATGTTGGATTAGCTGATGTATGGTGCCTCCTTCACCCCCACAATTGAGAATTTACTTTTTACTCCTCTCCACATAAGACATACATTAGAATCGACTACTGGTTAGCCTCTCCTGTTATAATGGAAAAAACTATTGATTCACCCCTCTTTCCCATCATAATCTTGGACCAGTCCCCTGTCAAATTGCAACTTCTGTGGGGCCCATTAGCACCTACATTTTCTTACTGGCGGCTGGACCCTCTCTTTCTCAAGGATCCTGATTTCTTACCCATGATCAAAGTACAAATTCAGGACTTCCTCTTTCACAATACCCCAACCGAATCTTCTATGTCCTCTGTATGGGAAGCTCTTAAAGATATGATTTGAGAGACAATTATCAGTTATGCTGCACATAGGAAAAGAGTAAGGGAACAACAACTGGTTGATTTGGAAACATCTCTTAAGGCTAAAGACAATTTATACTTTTCTTCTAATAAGCACTGTCCTGATTCTCAACTTCATCTTGAAATTCTTCAACTTAGAGTCAAAATAAACAAATTAATTTCTTGTAAAATCGAACTGGCCTTGTTTAATCTTCAATATAAGTTTTGGGAACACGGCGATAAAAATGGGAAACTCATCTCTTACCAGCTCAAAGCACAACAAATGGAACGACATATCCTAAGCCTAAAAGATGAACAGGGTACAATTCACTCTGGTAACCCCTCTATAAACTGTGTTATGAAAACCTTTTATCAAAACCTATAACACAAACCCTTCATCAACCTTACAAATTTAACAATTCCTTAAATCATTACATCTTCCTCATCTTGAAACACATTCTTTAGATGAACCCTTCTCGCTTCAGGGAATCCAGAAAGCTTTGTCTTCCTTGAAATCTGGAAAATCCCCTGGAGATGATGGATTCTCTGTCGATTTCTATAAAATGTTTTCCGACACCTTATGTTCCCCTTCTTCTTAATGTTTATCAAGAAGCTTCCAATACTGGCAAACTTCCCTCATCTTGCACAGAAGCAATTGTAACCCTAATCCCTAAGAAAGAAAAATACCCCATTCACCCTGCAAGTTACAGGCCCATCTCTTTACTAAACACAGATGGGAAGATATTTGCTAAACTACAAACTTCTCGACTTGAATCCTTGATTCCCAAGCTAACTCATTGTTTGCAAGCTGGTTTTATTAAACATAGATCTGGTTCTGATCATCTACATGCCTTATTTAATCTAATTTACAAAGCCAAATCCTTCAAGACACCAGCTGCAGCCATAGCTACTGATTTCAAGAAGGCCTTTGATTCCTTAAACTGGGACTACCTTCATCAAGTTTTATCTCATTTCAGTCTTTCTCATACCTTTTGCTCCTGGATCAAGCTATTATATAATTCCTCTGTTGCTAAAGTAGTTATTAATTCCACCCTTTCTTCTTACTTTCATCCAGCAAGGGGAACTAGACAAGGCTGTCACCAATCACCTTCTCTGTTTATTTTAGCCATGGAGCCCCTGACTGCTTGTTTACGTCAATCTTTTAGAATTATGGGCATACCTGTGGGCAATTCAAGATATGTGTCTCTCTCTCCTACATGGATGACCTCTTAATCTTACTTGAAAATCTGAATGAGGCTGGGCCCCTGTTGGTTGATTTGCTTCATAATTTTACTAACATGTCTGGCCTTGCTTTGAATTATGGTAAATCACAAACTCTGCTCCTTAACGACCACTGTAAAGCCTTTATGAACATACCTCTTGGATTCTGTTGTTACCACATGGTATAACATATATAGGAATTAAAATTACTAGTAACTTAGGTAAGATATGGGACATTAACTTTAACCCCTTACTAGATAACATCAAAACAATTCTGGACAGATGGAAGCTTCTTAATCTCTCCTTCGTGGGAAAAATTGCAGCCATCAAGATGTCCATATCTCCCAAGATTCTTTACCTCTTTGCCAATATTCCTTTAGTCTTGCCATCCTCCTTTTTTGCTAAAATTGATAAATTAATAAGCAACTTTATCTGGGATGGGAAACCACCAAGATTTAACCACAGCAAACATCGATCACATTGGAAAAAAGGGGGACTCGGACTCCCCTGGTTCAAAGGCTATCTCTGGGCTTTTTGAATGGCCCAAACCATTAAATGGTTTCAGAAACCCTCTCCTAACTCACCGCTATGGGTTGCAATGGAATCCACATTGTGCCTGGAAGGAGTTCCTACTTCCTTCATTTTTAATCCCATTTCCTCTAAACTAAAATCTCACCTGACTATATCATCCTCTGTTCTTTATTGGAAACTAACCCACAAATTCCTGAAATCCAGTCCAACACCTTGGTTTTATGTGCCCTTATGGGGCAATCCACTGCTCACTCTAGAAGATCACCCAATTTTCTGTTGTACGTGGCAGAACAAAGACATTTTATTTCTTGGAGACACTGTATCTTGGACCAGAATTCACTCACTCTTAGATCTTTCTCAGACTTGCAGACCACATAGAAACTTCCTAAACATTACTTCTGGAAGTTTTTACAAATTTGGGCAGCTTATAACTGTCTCTCTAGTTTAGTGTATAAGCATATTCTTCTAAACCCATACATCTCGCACTGGACTAATTTATCAGTAAAATTGAATAACTCCATTTACAAAGACATTATTGATAATCTACATGATCAGTCTATACAGGCCAAAAATAAATGGAGTACTCTTCTTAACTACAATATTTCAGACGCATAATGGAGTAATTGTTGGTGTCTTGCACATAATACCTTACAGATGCCCGTAGTTCTTTAATACAAACTAAAATCCTGCATCTTTGGTATAGAACCCCCTCTGTGCTTCAACAAATAGGTCTATTCAATAATAATAACTGCTGGTGCTGTAATTTGGCCAATGTAGATTTACTTCATATCTTGTAGTCCTGTGCTCCCATTAATAAGCTCTGGTGTAAAATCTATTTACTTGCCTCCAGAGTAGCAGGACAAAAACTACCTTTTGACCCCAAGCTATTCCTTCTAGGCATGCTTATCCCCAATAGCTCTCTCCTCTCACATGCACATTTTAGATGGCTAAACATACTTTCTCTTCTGGTCAAACATCTGATTCTTATGAAATGGAAATCAACTCTGGTGCCTTCTCTTTCAGATGTACTTCAAAGCCTCTCTCAGTATGCTTCCCTAGACCAGTTATCTCATGTTAATCATAACCAACTCACTGTATATGACAGATGTTGGCAGGATTACTTCAAGTACATCGAACCTAGTTCTTCTAGACCCTAATTCTTAGGGATATTTAGCCCTCTTTCTTATTTGCTCTCAGATTAGGTTTTCTCAAAGCCTTTGTGCACAGATATCTCGTTTTTTCCCTCCTTCTCCATTTTCTTACTCTTTCCTTCTCTTCTTTCTTTCCTTGCACACTTTTCTCTTATCTTCACCTCTCCATTACTGAACATTGTTCATATTATCACATGTATCACTTTTTGCAATTTACTGAATGCCTTACCATGGCCTGTCCTAGCATTTATTTTGAACATAGCTGTCGTTTCTGATTCTGTAATACCCTACAGATTGTAACCCTTTTGCTTTCCACTTATAACCTGTCTAGGTTAGTGTTTTATTATCAATATGTGTATATAAGGCTTCTCCAATATGTTTACCCTAAATATTGTGTTTGTTAAGTAATATTTTATACCTTATATGGAGGATATTCTTCTATTGTATAAGATGTGTGCTTTCTTACATACTCAAATTTCAATAAAAAGATAAAGTGAAAAAAAAAAGAAATCTATGAGATTAGTTTGACAGGACCTCCCTGTTGTAAACCCGTGCTGTCTTGGAGCCTGTGATCCTGTGGATTCCAGGTGTTGCACTATCCTTTCTTTAAGGAGTGCCTCCATAATCTTGCCCACTACTGAGGTAAGACCGACTGGTCTGTAGTTCCCTGCCTTCTCCCTGCTTCCACTCTTGTGGAGCAGGATCACATGAGCCCTTCTCCAGTCTTCTGGGACCTATCCTGTGTTCAGAGACTCACTAAATAGTTCTGATAATGGCACTGCTAGTTCCACCCTCAGTTCCTTTAGTACCCTGGGATGTATGCCATCAGGTCCCATTGCCTTGTCCACCCTGAGCTTAGCGAGCTCTTGTAGGACCCTTTCTTTTGTGAAGGGACTTGTGCACACCTCCCTCCCCCCTGTGTCCATGGTGCTGAGCTGTGGGCCTTGCTCTACCGTCTCCATAGTAAATACTGAACAGAAGTAACTTTTTAGGATAGATGCTTTTCCTTGGTCCTTCTCCACACACTCCTCCTTATCCCCTTTGATCTTAGCAATACCCCCTCTGCACATTCTCCTTTCACTAATGTATCTAAAGAAAGTCTTGTCCCCTTCCTTTACTGTTCACGCTAGTGTTTCCTCAGTTTGGGCCTTTGCCTGCTTTACTGCCTTCCCTGCTTCCCTTAGGAAAATTTGGTATGCCTCCCTATCTTCATCCTGCTGCATTCCCTTACATTTCCTGATGGCCAGCCTTTTGGCTCTGATCTTTTCTGCTACTGTTTTTGAGGACCAAAGTGGTTTCCTCCTTCCTTTGCTCTTGCTTTTCTCCCTAAAACAATTGGATGTTGCTTCAAGTATTGCATCCTTAATGCTTGCCCACTTTGCCTGCATCCCCTCACCTGTATTTTGTCTTGCTAGGGCTAGCTTAACTCTGTTGGTCATCTTATCAAAGTCAGCTCCTCTGAAGTCCCTTATTTTTGTCTTGGAATGGGATGATTTAGTTCTAGTGACAAAATTGAACCATACCAAGTGATCGTCTCTGGCCCCCAGGTGACCTTCTACCTGGAGATCTATGATTCTTTCCCCATTAGTCAGTACTAGATCCAGGATAGCCCAGTATCTTGTGGGTTGTTGTATCAATTGTTTGAGGTACCCCCTCAGGAAATCCATTATGTGTCTAGGTCTGGTGGATGTTCTTGCTGGTATTGATCAATCTGTATTTGGCATGTCGAAGTCTCCCATTAGCAGAACCTCCCCTTTAGCTGCCGAAAAAGAAGAACCACAGATGAAAGAAACAAGGCAGTAAGAGAAGAATTAATCAACCAACAACAAATGCAGTCGCTATCCCTCAGTCTATATCTACTATGTGCTCCTGCAATTAGCCCTGAAAGCTTAGCCTAATGATAGATAAAACTGTAAAACCTGTAAGCACCACCTGAAACAATTTCACAGAAAATATACCTTGCAAAAAACACTTTTCTACAGAGGAAAATAAAGCAGTAATAAAGTCACAACACCTGTAAGCACAACCTGCAGAACACTTTAACAGAAAATATACCTTGAAAAAAACAAGTTGAATCAGAGAAGATTACAGCAGTAATCTGTAAGCACAAAACAATAACAAACCTGTAGGCACACCCTGTAATAATGCAGCAGACAGTATACCCTGCAACAGCAATTTGAATCAGAGAACAATAAAGCAGTAAAATGTAAGCAAAAAGCAGTAACAAAACTGTGAGCACAAAAGAAAATAATAACACACAGTAAATCTGCCTAGCCAAAAGAAGCCTTGGGGCTGGATATTCAGAATGCACTAGGCAGGGGCGCATGCCTAGTTGCAGCGCAACCGGGCTGTGCCAGGGCATGGACCAGGCAATATTCAATGGTGATGCGCCATGGCTTAGCACTGTTGAATATGGCACTGAGGGCGCATGCACTGTGCCCGGAGCAGTGGCACTGCACCAGCGCAAGTGGCAGAACAGGAGCAGGGGATTGCACCAGTGCAAGTACAGTTGCGCTAGGTGCATCAACTGCGATATTCAGCACTGGGCATGCAAATGAGGCCATTTTGCATGTGAGGCACAAATGGGGCCATTTCCATGTAATTATGGCCCCATTTGCATGCGATGCACCAATCCAGGGTGATTTGAGCCTAGCTGCAGCCATCGGGGATTGACACCCTGTGGTCTCAGTGCAGTCTCCTGCTCCCATACACCCAATCACAGGCATAGGAAATAGAGACTCCCTGGTGGTCGAGTGGAGATCCCCCCATCGCCCAATCACTGGCATGTGTATAAATAAATACCCTGGTGGTCGAGTGGAAACACCCCTATCGCCCGATCATGGGCATATGTATAAACAAATACCCTGGTGGTCGAGTGGAACCCCCCATCACCTGATCACAGGTGGATATAGTGTTAGAAACCCTGATGGTCCAGTGGTACCCCCCTCCCCACCTGCCCACTGAGGTCCCCACCACCCAGCACCCCGCCCACATGCCGCCTGCTGAATGACAACGTACAGTACGGTCTGTACACCCTTTGGTCCACTCGTGGACCAATGGAGCAAACAGACCATCACTGTACTACACAGGCCGAGATGAGAAGAGCATGTTCATTCACATCTTGGAGCCTATATATAGTATGGTCTGCCCACCGATAGTCCACACAGTGGACCAATGGAATACAGACCATACTAGCACGCTGTCATTGGCAGAGTTGGGTGGCATGTGGGTGGGGTGCTGCCACCACCGATGACAAGGGGTGCTGGGTAGTGGGGACCTCAGTGGGTGGGTGGGGAGGGGTACCACTGGACCACCAGGGTAATTATTTATACACATGCCCACGATCGGGTGATGGGGGTTTTCCACTAGACCACCAGGGTATTTATTTATATATATGCCCATGACTGGGCGATGGGGAGGTTTCCACTCGACCACCAGGGAACTTAAGTATACTTATGCCCGCGATCGGGCGATGGGGGAGCACATCGCTCCAAGGGCAGGGGGCTTGTGGACAGTGTTCTGGGTGGGCAGGTGGCCACCCACAGCTGGTGGCTGCTGTGTTATGCCCTCCAATATGGCAACTCACCTGTGGGTGGCCAGGACTTGTTCCTGGCTTTACCAGGCACATCTTTGCACCCCCCTGGGCGGCGCAAGGCAGAGTTGTGCTTGCATATGCGACACATGTCCCAAGCTGAATATCCGGATGTGCTGCATATGCATGGGCATGCCCCCCGCACTTGCACCGCATACATTACTGATGCACCCTGGCGCATTGGGAGGTGCGCATCGCAACTTGCCCCTTTGAATATCGCTCCGGGGTGCATTGGTGGGTTGCACATGGCGCATCCCTGTTGCGCCATGCGCAACCCTTTTGAACATCCAGGCCTTAATCTTTTTCCTTGCTCTGATAAAGTTGTTCCTTGCTCTGTCCTTAAAAGCAAACCTAGAAGAAAAGAGCTCAGGTGAAGCTAGGTGCCTTTGCCAGCAAACCTAGTCTTCCAATATTTACTCCACTGGTTACAAGAAATATATTACAAGAACCACCTGTCATTTCCCCAATTTAACTGCAGTTACTGCGGGACACTTTTCCCAAATACAAATGCCACAGTACTACCTCACACTCTGTTTATCTAGGGCTTTGTTCTTTTGTTTCTCCTCATTTCTTGATTTCCTTGCATCTCTTAGGCATCTCCTGTCTATTCTACCCTTATAGCCAGCCTCTGATTTCAGATCCTATCTGCATGCTTTTGTCTTCCCTTTAGCTTCCTTTCATCTCCTACTGACCTGTTCCTACTTAGCCCCCTCCCCATTTCTTCTCATGTGTTTATTTTGCATCTTAGACTTTCATCTCTAGATCCCTTTATCACTTTCCTACTTCACTTCCTGATTTTTAATTGCTCCACAGTGGATATAAATACTGCTTATGTTGCTCAGTTTTGCTATTCACCTGAAGAAGGGACCTGTGTGGCCCTGAAAGCTTGTGTATAATTCCATATTTGTACAAGACACTTGTTGGTCCAATAAAAGGTATCAAACCTTCCATCTTCTCCTGTTCTACTCCTTTGGTGAAATTTTCAATAAGGTAATTAGGGAACCCTTTTGAGTTTACCCCGTCTATTAAATATCTCAGTGAAACCTTCCTGATAAGTAACTTTGGAGTCTACATTTCTGGCTCTCACCCCCCTTTTGCAGTTGAAATTCAATACCAAAAAGTGCAAGGTGAAGCACCTAGGGAGCAAGAACCACAGGACAGAATACCAGATGGGAGGCGTAAAGCTAAGCATTACAACAGTGGAATGGGACCTAGGAGTTATCATTAGTGACTACATTAAATAGTCAAGACAGTGCAACAAGGTCTTTAGTGAAGCAAATAGAATGCTGGGATGTACAGTATCAGAAGGGGTATTGACAGTGGAAGAAGACGGATATTACTATCTCTTTATAGATTGATAGTGAGGCCACACCTGGAGTATTGTGTGCAATTCTGGACTCCTCACCTCAGGAAGAATAAGGTCAAGCTTGAGACAGTAAAACAAGGGGTGACCAGGATGATTCAAGGCCAGCAGGAATGCTCTTATGAGGATCGGCTCAAGGCACTGAATATATACTGGCTGGAGACCAAACGAAAAGAATAAACAAGGTGAACTGCGAGGAACTGTTTAGCATGAATATCTGCTCAAGGACATGGGGGCATGAGAGGAAACTGATGGGAGGGAGGTTCAAGAGGGATATGAGAAAGTTTTATTTTACAGAAAGGGTGGTGGAAATGTGAAACAGTTTGTCAGTCGAGATGGTGGGCACTAAAACCATAAATGGCTTCAAGCATAGCTGGGATAGAGAGGAGGGATGTAACAATAGAGAAGGGAAGAGTGGGGTGGATGGTGAGGGCTAGTATCCTGTAGGGGCTATAGGTCCTGGGGTTTAACACAGAACTATGGGCTGACTAGATGGACCACTGGTCTTTTTCTGATGTCATTGTCTATGTTTCAATATTTCTAATACCAAACTTCCAAATTAAAAATAAAGGCTTGAAATCTAGTTCCATTCAACACATTCCAAGCAACCCTAATTTCCATCCATCTAGTCTGCCTGTGCTAAATTTCTACCTAGTAATCAAAACGTTCTCTGACTGAATTTCAACACTCTACACGTTTCCCAGTTGTTGTTTTTTTAAACTTGACATGGAGTCTGCATTTATAACATCTTCTGGTAGCTTGTTCCATCCATATACCACCCTATAAGTAAATAGTTACTTCCTAACTCCATTTTGAACTCCCCCACCACACCAATTTGTGATCCCTAGTATTTGCCTAACCCTGTAATTTGAAAGACTTACTTGGATACATCATGTTGAATTGTTCTAAGTATTTGCATGTGTCAGTCATGTCCCTACTCTTTCTTCTGTCCTCTTATGAGTACAGTATACAGTATTTTGGGGATCTGTAATCTTTTCTGGTGGCTACTCACCAGCTGTCCCTGTATCATCTTTCTGTCCTGTGCTGTATCCTCTCTAACTTATCTCTGTCCTTATTCGGAAAGAGGTTCAGAACCTGACGCAGTAATCACAGCATGGTCTGACCAGTTATTGGTACAGTGGCAAGGTAAATGTTTCACTATGACTTGAGAACACTAGCTTCATACTTCCCGGTATCCTATTTGCCTTCTCGCAAGATTTTGTGACTAGCTTGATCTTGGTGCTGCATACTATGACTCTTAAGTCACTGTCTTTTTCTTTTATTCTTTGGCAACAAAGTAAAGCCCACTAGAAACAGTACCTGTGTTCAGGGGTGACCCAGGAGCACTGGAAAGGTTACGTGACTTGCTCAGGGTCACACAGTATGCAAGTGGAGGTTGTGGAAATCAACCCCAGGTCTGCTGGATGTATCAAGTTCAGTCACAGCTCATTATTAACATCTAGGCTGTACTGCCTCTTTAATGGCTTCCACCTTTATACCATTAATGGTGTAGCCCATCTCAGGCTACTGCAGTTCCTCAGGAAGGATAAACCAGAAATCACTTTTCTTCAGGAGACACATCTCTCCTTGGAGGAACATAATAAGTTAAAGGGCTTGGTTTTCCAATAGTGATAGCCTCCTCCCATAGCTCGGGTAAATGTTGAGGGACAACCATTTTAATTCCTCAAGGAGTCCCTTTTGAACAATAGGACCAAGTAATTGACCCAGGGGGTGGGTACGTTATAGCAATGGGCAAACTTTATGCCCGCCCTGTTACCCTGGTGTCCGCCTGTTTACTACCTAATTCCCCTAAGGCTCTGACTCAGAAATTATTTTCTCAGTTATTAGAGGTACTTCAGGGGAAATTACTTATGGGGGGATCTTAATCTTACAATTAATCCCTCCTTAGATGTATATATCTCTCTTCCCCATACAGCCAGTCCTCTCCAGAAGTACCTGAGTCAGACTCTCCCCTCTTTGGGTATAGTGGACATGTGGTGTCACTGCTTTCTGACTGCTAAGGGATATACTCATGTGGTACCCCAAACTGGAGTCACATCTAGATTAGATTATTTCTTTGCCACAGCTGAACATCTTGAAACCCTTCAAGATGTTTGGTATGGTATGATTTTTTTATCTGATCATGCCCCCATCTATGCGAAATTTGTGTTTGGGTCATCCTGAGGGGTTCAACAATGGTGTTTGAATTTAGCTCACCTTAGGGACCTGCAATTCTGTCGAATGATATATGAAGCAGTACCCCGAGTTCTACAAGAGAACTCACATAATGATGTTTCCCACATGGTCCTTTGGGACACTCTTAAAATGGTTATCTGAGGGAGATCATTGCCTACTCTTCTAAAAAGTGAAAGGAGAGAGATGCCCATTTTCAGGAGCCCCAAGAAGAGTTAAGGAATTTGCAATCTTTTGATGCCCACGGAGACCATTCAGTGAGGTCTCAGATACTAATTTTGTGGCAACAAATTCAACAATTAGTGGATCAAAAGATAGAGCAGCAATTATTTTTCCTAAAACACACCTTTCAAGAAGGAGGGCCAAGAGAAGCCTGGAACTTGGCTCACAGATTGAGAACACATAAAGCTAAAGTATGTGTGATCACTTTGTTTGACCCTGTAACTGGGAAGTTACTTACCCACCCTTCCGCTGTTAGGCAAACCTTTGCCGCATACTTTCAAAAAATTATATACAATAGAGCCCTCTCCATCTGCCTCTCAATGTGAATCCTATTTACAGGAGCTATCTTTACCTAAATTATCTTCAGGGCAGGCCGAGATGCTATTGACCCCTATCACTATTGAAGACCTGGTCAGGGTTCTTAAAACTGCTAACATTTTGAAGGCACCTGGACATGATGGGTACCCTTTTGAATTCTATAAGACCTTTAAAACACTTCTTTTTCCTACTCTCTTGGTGGCATTTCATGAAATCCAGGAGGGTAATCCACCTCCTCCCTCCTGAAGATGTGCCGTTGTAGCTCCTATCCCTAAACCCCATAAAGATCATATAAAACCCACCTCGCATAACCCAATATCCATGCTAAATTTTTATTATAAGATATATACTGTATGTCTATTCTTGCTTGCAGAATTGAGTCTCTACTTCCCTTTCTGGTGGATGCTCATCATGTGGGATTTATTAAGACTAGACAAGCACATGATGCGTCCATTTGTTAACTAATTTTAACATTCAAAGAAAACTTCCTTTCATTCTCTGGGGAGTTGATGATGAAAAAGTTTTTGACAGGATTGCCTGGACATTTCTGTGGGTGACCCTGTGATACTTTGGTATTCTGAAGGCAATTCTGACTCAGCTTCAGGCCATATATAATGCTTCCCAGGCTTATGTTAGACTAGATGGTTACTTATCTGACCCTTTTACCCTTATGCGTGGCACTTGTCAGGGATGTCCCTTGTCTCCTCTGCTCTTTGCCCTGTACTTTGAACTCTTAGCTTGTGCCATATGATTCCACCCTGATATAGAAGGTATTCCAATGGGAGGTAAATCCTATAAAATTTCCCTTTTTGCCGATGATATTTTGTTGACTTTGATCAATCTGGAAACATCTATCCCACTACTTTGGGAACAACTTGATATATTTGGGCTTTTGGTGTGGTACAGGGTGAACAAGCAGAAGACAAAGGTTCTCTCATACAATTATGTTCCTCCAGTGTCCCTGAAATCAACCTGTCCTTTCAAATGGCGTAAATCAGCCATGCATTACCTAGGGGTAACAGTAACTAAAAACCCAATTGATATAGACTTCTTAATTTTGACTTCCTGACCCAGCAGGTGGCTACTGAACTTGGTAAATGGTCACAAATGTCATTAAATTTTTTTGCTAGAGTGGTAGCAGTCCAGCAAAACATATTTCTGTGAATATTATTTTTTCTCCAAACCTCACGCTTGGTCCCTGCTAATTTTTATTTCCAAGAGTGGGACAGATTGATTTCACATTTCGTTTGAAGGGGGCAATCTCCTCACAAGCGGTATTCTCTACTCCAGCTCCCTCGGGAGAAGGGAGGTTTAAATCTACCCAATCTAAGGTGATATGTGTTAGCGGTGCAACTGCACATTATCTTATGTTGGTTGAACCCTACTTATGATGCACACTGAAAATGGCTAGTACTTCATTGGAGCAACCTCTTTGACCTTTCAGGATATCTTTTTGGTCAACCTCTGCAATGTCTTCCCCTCTCAAAATTTCCCCAATATACTGTGGATCCCTTTCGTCACTGTTAACATTCACTAAAACATACCTTAATCCATTTGAAGTTTTATTTTTCAGAGCTCTGGCATATGATGCCTATTTCCCTCCTAATAAAATAAATAAGGTCCTCCATCTTTGGTGAAACCGCAGTCTAAATTATATGTTTCAGTTGTTAAGTCCTACAGCTTTGCTCCCATTTGTATTTCTCCAATTCACTTTTTGGATCCTGCAGGCATATTGTTATACTTATTTACAACTTAAATCATACCTGAGCTCATCAAGGGAGGCTCTTTCTACTATTGCGGAGAAACCCTTGTTATTGGTTTCTCTGCTTCATTCTCATATTATTGGTGCTCCCACTGAACATTTGATAAGTTCTATTTATAAAGCCCTTAATGAAAAACCGACAGATTCAGATGAGAGGATTAGGACGGCCTAGTCTGAAGACCTGCAGATAGATATCCCTGTATTAGAGTGGAGAACCTTTTCCCCTCTGATCCTTTAAGGTTTCTAGTTCTTCGTATTGCCTGGAAATTGTGAGTTAGATTTTTCTGTACCTCCGTTGTAGTTGCTAAATTCTCTGCTCTCCCAGTGGGTAGCTGCTGGAGAGATTGTGGGTGTGATCATGCAGATCAGGCCCACATTCTCTGGGAATGTCCACTTTTGACCCCTTTTTGGAGTGAAGTACTCCATGAACTTGTCCTTAGATACAATTGTGCAGAACTTCTTGTTGCACTCTATATTCTAACTGCTATCCCCCCCAGAGGGGGGAGAGTAGATAAAATAACTTATAGGCAAATTACTCTTCTGGTTCTAGTGGCCAAAAAAAAACATTACCAGACTGTAGTAAACTAGGTGTGTACCCACTAGGGAGACCTGGCTTACCTTGGCTTGGGAATTATATGCTTTAGAGTGTCTCCCAGCCAGACTGACAAATCGTATAAACATTTTTGAGCAAAGGTGGTGTAAATAGATCATGCATCAGAAAGCTTCCTACCCTGAGTTTGTTCCTTGAGGATCGATGAGATTATTCCTTCCCATGGTTAGTTAACCATATGGGAATCCCTTTGCTTTCCCCCTTTGCAAACTGTGGTTGGCATTGGTACTGGTTTTCTTTTTATAGGAAATTTGACTTTCTTCATCAGTTCTTAAAATGACCTCTTACTACCCAGTAATGTCTTATTATTTATCATCACTTGTTCAAAACCTAGTGGACTGTTCTACTCATGTTAATCCCTTTGGTTACTAAAATATTATTGGAAAATGACATTTTCATATAGATTTGCTTTGGTTTTACTTGCTCAGATAGTTAACTGTCAGATTTTCTATTTCACTGCTACATACTAAATTGAAATAGCAGATGTACACTGTTTACTTATAGCTCACTTTTAATGATTTTTACACAGATACGCTTGATGTTTTTTAGTAATCTGTGCTTTATGATACCTATGGGTCAGAGATT
This sequence comes from Neoceratodus forsteri, assembly GCA_016271365.2. Taxonomy (NCBI): domain Eukaryota; kingdom Metazoa; phylum Chordata; order Ceratodontiformes; family Ceratodontidae; genus Neoceratodus; species Neoceratodus forsteri. Next base: position 647,816,184 of record CM057449.1, read on the forward strand.
TGGTACTCTATATATGTTTCTCTATATGCATTACTATGTTCCTCTCACCTGCTACTGTTGTATATGAATGTATATTTTTTATTCTTTTTGAAATTTAATAAACATGAAAATATAAAACAAATGGTGTAGTCCATCTGATTTCTTGCCTACATGCATTACCTTGCCCTTCTTGGCATTGACTTTTAGTGGCAGGTATCTGACAACCATTTGAGCTGTTCTACATCCCTTCTTATACTTTCCACTCCCTCTGATGAGTCCACCTTACCACACAGTTTTGTGTTGTCAATAAATATGCTAACCTTGCTGTTTAGGACCCTTCTCTATAACACTGTTAAGCAAGTTAAACAAAACTGGATCTAGCACTGACCCCTGTGGGACTAGGCGTGCTGACGGAACAGCAACATTTCGACATCGAAGGACATTACAGCAGCAAGTTAATGTTGCTACAGTAATGTACCCACGGGACCTGGTACTGCTGTCTTTGGGTCTTGCACCCCTCCCCAAATCAACTCCAACTCAGAGCTGATAATCATTAAGTACAGGAGGTGCGGGGGGGGCAGAGCCCCCTGCATGGGGGGTTCAGGGGTGACCCCCTCCCAAATAACAGACAGTTTATCTGATGGATTTATGTTAACTGCAAGTTGTGATCAACGAAAATCCATCACTGCACTGTCGGGTCGAAAAGTTGTTGTCGATGCAGCGTCATAGACCCGTGGGACTCTACTACTGTTTCTCTTTGCATGGTCAGGTAGAAAAGCTTTTTATGTCAGCATCTTGGTAAAGGTCTCACTAGTGGTAATAAAATAGCATGCTAATGACTTTCTAGTGAGCATGACTGTCACACTTATAAATTGCAAAGCATGATGGGTCTAATTGTTTTAATAAGAGGATACAGCTGAAACTCCCAATTTTGAATTGCCACTGTATCTTCCGAAAAGCACCAAATTATAACTATCCCATTTTTATACATTTTGGCACATTTGTGACAGTTTACCTGTTTTACAGCCACTTGCATCACAAAAGTGACACATGCAACATTTGTTTTGATGCACGTAGCACCAGAAGTGATGCAAATCATGGCAAATGTGCTTAATTACTGACATGCAGCACAAATGGTCTGCATCTCAGGAAGTTAGATTTAAAAATCTTGCCGAGGGTCTTTTGCAAATGAACCATGAACAACAGTGGAGGCGTATGGTATTTTCCCATGTATCGCAAGATGGCACACGATATTTCAGAGAAACTCCATGACAGCTCAGAGGTAACTGTGATTAAGAATAATAGAGCTGCAGTGAAGTTGCCATGAGATATCAGAAAGAGATCCAGGTGGCAACTCATGCTGAAAGGGAACACAATGTATGCTATCACTGCAGCAAGCCTCTTCAGGCTTCAACTCACAACAACAGTGACCTTTGAAAATGCTTCCAAAAAATAGTAGTACTACAGTACAGACAACATTAAACTGTAAAAGAAGTGAACTGAAAACTCATTATGAATGAGTTGCTTTTTGGTTGTTTTGCATTTTAAGTTTGAGATTTTAAAGATTGAATATGCATATAAATGTAATGGATAAATGTTACAATATTTAAAGTGTAGCAGAAAATAATTTAATACAAAATGACAGACAATTAATTGCCTACATGGCTGGAAAAATACAGCAGCTGAGTGTCATGCTCATGCTTCAAACTAATTTCTATTGAGTTCAGACAATTATATAACTCATTAGTACTGAAGCTGCTTTACAGTTTAATGGTGACTGTACTGTATATAATAATAACATTTATAGAGGGCCATAGACAGAACAATGCAAAATCTAACGTGGGGAATGTTTGGATTTGTTTTATTTTATTTTGAAGAGATAGTGTACTGTGTTTAATCATTAAGCGGATGGGTACCTGCTATGTACCTATCAGCCTAACTAACTGACCCATAGCAGCTCTTTTTTTCAGAAATGAAGGTCTGAAAACCCTAAATGTAGTAACTGAAAACCTGATAACCCAATGTTCACCTAAAGGCACCACAAACTGGCAGTGGAGAGGCTAGCTTGCTGAAGTGTGATTTGTTCCCATAGCGCAGTTCTTGGGGCAGTGCTGCCCCCCCAGGACAGCACCCTTTAACTCCTCCTCCAGCTTACTCCTATTGGTGGATTTCACCCACAGGCAGCACTGCCCCCATAGCAGCACCCTCACGCTCCACCTCCCACCTATCCCTATTGGCGGATTTTGTCCCCTGCTCCCGGGGCAGCAACTTGTAGCTGTTACGTCCCACAAATCTGACTGTTTGCAAGTATGAGGAATTGAGGGTTTTAAGTGTAGATGAGAATGCTATGGAAATGCTCCCCACAGCAATGTGCACTGCTTGTCTTTGAATTTTGGTGGCTCAAGGTGTATGTGTGTCTCCATCCAAATGAACCAGACTTCAAGGGTTCAAATCTTAACCAGGGACATTTTTTTGTGCTTTGTGTCAAACCCAGTTGTGAGCACTTAATCATATAAGTGTCACAAATCATTATCTTTTTTTAATATCGCTAAATTAAGCCAGACGTAAGCGAGGGAATATATTTTATTTATAAATTGTAATAAATGGGGCAGTGCCATGATGATTGGTTACTGGTGCTGCCCTGGTGCAGTGCCAAGATGTTTGGTTTCTGTTGGCTGCCCTTGGGGCAGTGCTTTTGCTGCCCCTGGAGCAGTGCCTGTGTAATTGGTTCCCATAGGCTGCCCAGGGGCAGTGTCTTCACTGCACCTGGGGCAGTGTCTGTGTAATTAGTTCCATGGGCTGCCCCTGGAGCAGTGTCCTCACTGATTATTCCATATGCCATACTTTAATTTCACATGAGCTGGCAAAATATCCCACAATTAAGGACCCCAGTAAGAAAGAAGATGTTAATATATCAAATTCGACATCAATGGCCATATAGCCCTGGGCTGTTCTGGGTGTTGTGGATTGAGGTTCTGTAAATGAATCCAATAGAAAAAACATACTTATTGTAACCCTGCTTCAAACCAAAATAATGGCCCCATAGAGGGTTCTAGCAGGCAGCACATGGGAACATTCAGTTTTGTACTGCTTGATAAAGACCACTTGGACTGGGACCCCCATAATAAAGACTGGGGAGAGGAGGGAGACCAAGGGCAGCCCCTCAAATGATCAGTTACTGTATATGAAGGTGCTCAGACAGAAGGGGGGGTGCAGCTAGAAGAAGGATTAGCACTTGGTTAACCAAATGTTTCAGCATCCAGTGGCATACATGGAGGGGATGAGACTTCGATAGCCACTGGGGCAGGGTCTATCCCCTTGGTGGATATCTTTTGAAGGAATCTCACCACCACCACCACTCCAGTTGAACCAAGGGATAGGCTATGTTAGGTGACTAGTTTTCAAAGAGAGGGAGGTTATTTTGTTTGCCTATTTTCAAGATGAATAGTGACACAAATCAGATTAGCTACAGTATGTATCATATGATCCATACAAAATAGTCATGGATCAGATACAGAATTATCCACATATCCTTTCTTGCAGATAATGGTACTTTCATAATAATCCATCATTTGACTGTTGAAGCCTTAATGTAAAGTAATATACAGGGGAATCTACTTCTCCACCGTACATCGTTTGATTATTCCACATTGCCCAGAACATTAAAATTGCAGGCTCTGTTGTGTTGGCCCTTACTCATCCCTTTACCAGTATGTAAAAAACAAAAACAAGGTGCTGTGTCAGCATGTGGTCTAAATGTAAAACAAAATGGTTATATTAAATGCACGCTGAAAATAGAAAATAGAGTTAAAAATCTATGTTTCGACCTTAGGTCTTCTTCAGGAAATATCTAAAAGAGAAAAAAAAACAAAGTTAGTGTCAGTATGGCACACTTCCTAGTTCCACAACATGGCATAGAACTGACAAAGCTAGCCGCTTGAGTGTTTTGTGGAATATTTTGCCAGCTCATGTGAAATTAAAGTAATTAATAACTAAGATAGTGGTAAAAGGTGTCTTGGAACATGTTTGTATATGTCAAGTCATTTGATTGTATTTATTGTTCACTATAATGCATGTCAAAACATTTTACTGATCCCTTGAAGGCCGGTGACAATAACCAGTATGTATGATATCAGTATGATATAAGGGACGAATGTGAACTATACTGCAGCTTACTCCTGATGCTGTAATTTGGCTTGACTAGAGCAAATTGGAAAATGAGCTGTTCTCAGCTCTGTGTATACCGTATTTTACTGGTAGAATCCTTTTTAATAAATAAATATACATAAGTCTACATATGCTGGAAACCCTTGCATGTTACAGTGGCTATGGATGAATGCTGTGTTGCAGTGGGGGTAGTATATGTATCCCAATGTTCCCGAATGATGAACAGTATTGCCACAGTGTACTTTTTGTTTAAATCTGTGGGCAACTAAGGGTCTGTATATTCTGTGCAGTGCACTGACACTTTTCCAGGATTGCTTCCGGTGTGTGTGTGTGTGTGTGTGTGTGTGTGTGTGTGTGTGTGTGTTGGGGTGATATTTGCAGAACTTATTCTGTTTGTGTTCATGTATGTGTGTCTTCTCTATTATGTTACAATATGTTATATGTAGCTTTCTTGGGAGGCTCATTTGAGTTCTAAGATGTTCCTGTTTATATTGCTTGATGGTCTGCAGATATTGTGGGTTCATGATTTATGTACAGTAATTAGCATCTTATTCAAGGATGTTTTCTGTTACCTGTTAAGTGACGTAGCCTACCAACAACCAACAGTGCACTACAGGAAATGACATTTTTCTACAGCTTATGCTAATAGTAGCTTGGAGCTACCCCTGGTGCACTAAACAAAAACATAGAAACAGAATGTGGCAGCAGAAGGGGACCTCAAGGTCCATCTAGTCTGCCCATGGTCTTTGATTACTACCCCCTTCCCTGCTACCCCCACTTTTGTATTATTCCTTTATGCTTATCCCATTCATTTTTTGCGCCCACAACCAATGAGGGTAGGCTGTTCCAGGCATCCACTACCCTCTCTGTGAAAAATAATTTTCTAATGTTGGTCCTGAACTTTCCCCCTTTTAGTCTAAGATCATGATCTCATGTTCTGCTTCCCTCTTTGGCCTTGAAAAGTTCCTTATCCTGAACCTTATTTGTCCCCTTAATGTACCTGAAGGTCTCGATCATGTCCCCCCCCCCCGTTCCAGAGAGTACATGTTTAATTCCTTCAACTTATCCTCATATGAAAATGTGTGTACTTCCTGAATTATTTTTGTTGCCTTTCTTTGCACTGTCTCTATTCTATCAATGTCCTTTCTAAGGTGTGGTCTCCAGAACTGGACACAGTACTCCAGATGGGGGCGGACAAGTGCCCTATACAGTGGCAGTGCAACCTCCCTCCCTCCTCCAACTTGTGATTCCTCTCCCAATGCATCCCAGCATGCCACTGACCTTGATTGCTGCCTTCTTGCATTGTCTACTCACTTTTAAGTCATCTAATATTAGGACTCCCAGGTCACGCACTTGGCTGGTTGTTGCTAGGTTTACTCTCCCCTAGAAGTACTCCCTTTTTGGGTTTCCTCTCCCTATGTGCATGAATTTGCATTTTTTGGCATTAAAATTCAGCTGCCATGCTGCAGACCACTCTTCCAGTTTCTTAAGGTCTGCCTCCATTTTCATTTGTCATGCTGGGGAGTCTACCCTGTTGCTTATTTTGGTGTCATCTGCAAATAGACACACCTTCCTCTCAAGACCCCCACTATGTCTGCTATGAACATATTGAAAAGCAGAGGCTGTAATACAGAGCTCTGGGGTACCCCACTGGTTACCCTCTGTTCTGCTGATAAAGTGCCATTTACCTGTACCCTCTGTGTTCTACCATGTAACCAATTTTTCACCCATGCCACCACTTTTTGTCCCACCCCTATGTTGTTTAACTTTGTTATCAGCCTTCTGTGTAGGACAGAATCAAAGGCTTTGCTAAAGGCCAGGTAGACTACATCCACTGCACCCCCCCCCATCCACTGTCTTGGTAATCTGGTCAACAAATTTGATTAGATTAGTCTGGCAGATCCTCTCTGTCATGAACCCATGCTGTTTATGATCCTGTTGTCTGCTGGCTTCAAGGAATGCTATGATCCTCTGTTTGAATAATGATTCCATTAATTTTCCCACCACGGAAGTGAGGTTCACTGGGCAGTAATTTCTTTCCTCTTCCCTGCTATCAGATTTATGTAGTGGGACCAATGTTGCCCTCTTCCAATCTATGGGCACCTTCCCAGTCTCCAGTGATTTGGTGAAGAGTTTTGCTAGCAGTGCAGCATGTTTCTTCCCTAGTTCTTTTAGGATTATGGGGTGCATGTCATCATGCCCCATGGCCTTGTCTACTTTCAGGCTATTTAGCACCTTCAGGACTTGGTCTGCTGCGAAGGGTTTTATCAACCCCTAGTCCTGGGGTGCTGATCCTTTTTAGAGCTGGACCATTTCTCTCCTTCTCCTCTGTAAATACAGAAGCACTTGTTTAGGACTTCTGCCTTTTCCCTATCCCCTTCTTCTAGGTCCCCCTCTCTGCCTTTTGTCTTACTATTCCTCCCTTTGTCTTATTTTTTTCCATTCTGTACTTAAAAAAGATCTTGTCCCCTGTTTTTCTACCTTCTGCTATCCTCTTCTCAGTTTGTGCTTTCGCCATCCTTATTACTTTACCAGCCTCCTTTAGTTTCTCCCTGTATGATTTCTAGTCTTCCTCTTTCTTTGTTTCTTTGAATTTTTTATAGGCTGCCTTTTTTCCTTTACTATGGTTGCTACCTCCTTGGAGTACCATAGTGAATTTCTTTCCTTTTTTTGCTTTGCTTATTTTCCTGGTGTATTGATCTGTCACCTTTCTGATAGCACCCTGTAAGTTTTCCCAGATTTCCTCGACCCCTTCCCCCTGTCCTTCTTTTAAGATTTCAGCTAGGCTGTGCCTCATTTTCTGAAACTCAGCTCTTCTAAAATTTAGGACCCTAATGCTGGGGTGACTAGTGTCCTCTGTAATGATAATGTTGAATCTGACCATACAATGGTCACTACTTCCTAGGTGGCACCCTACTTCTGCCTCCTTTATCCTCTCCCCGTTTGTTAGAACTAGGTCTAGTATGGATTGGCTTCTTGTTAGAGAGTCCACCAGCTGTCTCCTACCTGCACCATGCAAGGCTGTTAAAAAGTCCCTACTCCATGTTGATGCTGCCGATTTTGTTTTCTACTGTATATTAGGTAGGTTAAGATCCCCCACCAGTATCACCTTACCTTTGTCTGTCATTTTGTATATTGTCCTGAGTAGATCCTTGTCCCCATTTTCCCCCTGTGTTGGGGGCCTATATACTACACCTATTCTGATGGTCGCCCCATTTCCAGTGTCAGCTGCCAGCCACAGTGCCTCAGTTTCTCTGGGAGACCCCTATATCTCTGTAGTTTTTATGTCTTCTCGTATATATTGCCAATACTCCCCCCTTTTTACCCTTCCTATCCTTTCTGTACAGATTGTTCCCTAGGATCAACTGTGTACCAGCTGTAGTTCTCTGTATATCAGGTTTCAGGTTCTCCACCGCCATAGTTGCCATGAGTTCTGGAAGTTTGTTTGCCAGACTTCTAGCATTTGCAAGCAATGCCCTCCATATTCATGCTCCCCCCCTTGGTGTAACGCTGTTTCCTTTTTTTTTTTTTACTTTCTTTATTCACCTCCATGGTCAGGGCATCTCTTGGAAGTGGTCTCTCGGCCCAGTGCCTCTACTCCCCTGCCTGAAGCCTCCTCCCCTCCAGCACCCCCAACTGGACTTTCCATCCCCTTGGATCACCCCTGTGGGATGGCCCACCTCTCCTATCTGGTGGCCTTTCTGAGATTAGAGGGTCCATCTGGTGAGGTGCTCGGCCAGCCATTGGAGAGTTGGCCTGGTGCTGGGGATATGGGCGCAGTCCACTGGACCCCTCATCACCTCCCTAGACCAAGGGAGGGTTTTTCTCTTGCTGGTTGCTCCCAGAGCTCAGATGTGCAAAGATATCAAAGGCACGTGCATGCTGATGTCTGCCACAGCTCTGCCCCTGCATCTGCATGCACCACAAGTTCCTTGTGCTGCCCTGACTACCGTCAGTGGCCACCCAGGAGCGGTGCATACCCTGGAACCCTCCCCAGGAAGGGAGAGCAGTCCTCTGGATGCTCAATCCCCCCCCCGCTGATTACTGGTGGTCCAAGTTCATTCCTGAACCCATGTTGCCGGTGTGGCACGAGGCGTGGCGTCCATCACCTCAACCCTCAGCACTACTGGGCCGGCTTGTTTCCTGTTTATTTGTTGTTTTGGATTAGTGTTGCAATTTGGAACTGATTTTATGCTTGATATAGATGTTTGGGGAGTGGTGTCCTGCACACCAGTCGCCATGGTGTGTACAGTCACCATCTCTCCATTTCTTAGTTTAAACAACTCACATAAATGTCGAATTTCTGTCCAAGTGCCCTCACCCCTTCTTTATTAAGGTGTAGTCCATCCTTCCTAAAAATATTTCTTTCCCAAAAGCTCTTCCAGTTCCCTATCAAGCTGTACCCCTTTTCCTGGCATAAGTCATGCAGCCAGGTGTTGAGGCCATGTATTTCTTCTGCCCTGTCATGCTTTTTGCTTCTGCTTTCTTTCCAAGACTGGCAGGACTTCTGAGAAGGCAAGAGTGGATGAAAACAAGGACACTTTGTTCGCTAGCTCTGCTAAGTGTTTTTTGGCCTTATCCAGTGTTTGATTTGCCAAGTCATTTGTTCCGAGGTGGATTAGTACATGTTTGTTTTCTCCTCTACACACAAGCTTTTCTATGCTGTCCATGTTTCTTTCTGCAGAAGCTCCTGGGAGACACTTAACCAGAGTCTCCACTTTGGTGTTTCTGTGTAGTGGTTGTAGCCATTTGTTTGCTACTTTTGTTTGCTGCAGTGTGACGCTTGTCTGTAATATCGCTGGGTTCTGAATGAGGTACCACTTCCAGCAGTGAATACCTGTTTTTTGTGGGGAAGATGTCTCCACCTTGCTGGTTTTGTTTGTTTACTTTGTCCACCTTTCCTGGTTTCCCCCTCCAACCTACTGACTCTGTGCTTTTTTTGGGGTGGTAGTTGGCATCTGGGTTCTGGTGGTCAGGAGATGGAGGTTGCGATTGCCTGATGTGTTGTATTGTACTCTGCAGTTCAAATATTTGGTTCCAGGCTGCCTGAAGCTGGGCCCTAAGGTTGGTGATGGTCCAGCAGGTGGGACAGTGAGTAGGCTGCCTGGTATGAGACTTGGTGAAGAGAACCCCACAATGTCCACAACTTACAATGTCCATTTTGTTTTTATCTGCTAGCCTCCCCACTAGTATGTTGCCAGAGAATGGGTAAGGAGAGTGCATGAGTCCTGGATGAAATATAAGGTTAAGATTCCTTGTCTGGAGAAGAGTCTGATGACTTCCTCTTTTGGACGAAAAATAATGGAATTTCCCTATGTTAGATGAACCACAGTTTTTTTTCTTTTTTTAAGTGTACAGTTAGGAATACAAAATAGAAATTAGAACCTGCCTCTTCCTGTAACCATGCAGGAAATAGGTGTAGGAGTCAGTGTCTATATAAATAGATGACAACGGCAGCAGGTGGGCGTCCCCGTTTCTCCCTGCAGTAACAGAGAGAAAAAATCACTGTGGGAAGGAGAGAAAGCAGAAAAAAAACTATCAGCTGCACAATGGCTCCCTTAATGCAAAAAGTTAAGGTACATACCTTCTCACAATACCGCGTGTTTTACTTTGCCAAATACACTGCAACTGCCAACTCCTGCTTACAAAAAGGAACTAATATTGCTCACCCAGCTGTGGAGAGAAAACAACAAGTTCAAGGTGTACCTTAGCGCTACTATGTATCGGGGGAAAAAATAAAAAAACACAATGCCGACCTATTTAATTACCTTTGGTTTACTGCAGTTCCCGTGTTGTAGAAAGTATCACCGGTATGCTCAGGTATGCAGTCGCTCAAAGTTAGCAGTATGCAGGGTGTGGAACAATATGGAATCTCCCTTAGTTCAGTCCCAACATCAGATCTGGCGTAGTGCCTGTATTGTGGTGAGTCAGCATTCAGGTGTCCCTTCTGTCAGACTCAGCAGACAGCTGTAGTCAAGCAGCGCGGTGGTGGACAGCGGAGAGTCTTGAATAAGACTGCTGCTCAGTGAACAGAATGACAAGGAGGAAGGGAGATATGTGTAGATCCCAGCACAGGACCCTCTTTGCTCCTAATAGTCTGCTGCTCCACACACACGCAGATCTCGGAGTTTGATGCTTAAAGCCAGTTGTCCTTTGTTTAAATCATTGTTCAATCATCCAGAAAAATTAGGATGGGGAGCACTTATCGTGAAATAAACTTACTCAAATTTTTTATATTTCTTAATCTTTTATTGCTTAGTTACAGTAATATTGTTTATGACAAACACAAACTTTTATTTTGATATTTTTTCCATAACCGAACATTGTCTCAGTGCCTCTCTCTTAACTGTTTTGTTGCTCTTTATAGTTTTTAATTTCTTTTACTCTTTGCCAGAAAAGTAATACTTTTTTAACAGTTTTGTATTACTTCATATAAATTCTCCTTTCAAAATCCCACCACCATCACCAAGTGCACTAGTGACATGGCACACTGCCTTGCCTTTACTTCCCCATAATCTGGGACATGCAGAGTTAAGCTGAACAGAAAGCCAGAGCAAAAGACAGGAAAAGAAAAAGAAGCACTCTGAACTCCAGCATGTGGTCCTGAATTGTACTGTCTGGTAAAGCAGAGTGTGTGTGATAAAAGGTTAAAAAATACAAGATCTGATTGAATTTATTTCATGACACGTGCCCCAACCCCCACAATTTTTCTAACTGTCATCATAGCCTGCCTACTAGGCAATACGTGTGTACTGTATATTTTAATGGATATAGTTTAAGTTTATTTTATCATCACAGTTTGTGTGGTGTCTTGGGTAGCGGCTCTTTGACTTGATTATTGTTTACTAAATCTGCATCTTCCCTCTATGATGAAGTGAGGGAATGGAATTACAGCTACTACTGTTGCAGTGTATGTCACTGTCCTAGAAAGACTTCTTCCTGGATATTGTCTGTATCACTTTTCTTTGAAAATTGATGAAGAGAACATTATACAGTGAGACTTATCTGCTCTTTCAGAATGCTATGTTATTTTCACTTACAAAAATGGGTAGGTTAAGTGATGCAGTACAATTTGCTGTCTGTGCCTGAAAACCATACGTTTATCACAGCACAACTCATAGTCTGGCACTTTTTTAGGCAGCCCAGCCAAATTATGCAGTTAAATCTCTACAGCTTTGAGTACTACCAATGAGGCACACAAACACACACTCGTACTGATTTACATTTCACTTGTGAACACAGTACACTGCTGATCATATAAAATTTGAAAATAAGTATTTTTATTTTCTTTGGCTAACAAGAAAACTTAACAAACACTACTGTTTTCTTTGCTCTCACTGTATGCAGCCAGAGTAAAAAAAAGAGTTTTATTTTCATGTTTCAAACAATGTTGTCTCTTTTTCCCCAATTTTCTTACTTTTCTTACATTTTGGCAATACCCATTTCATAAGTGCAACAGCACACTCCAGGGTATGTGAGGTATGGGTATGCAGATACATAGATGGCAAAGGAAGGAAAACTACTACTAGTCCATTAGTTCTGCCCTGTAGTTCCTACAGCTTTGCCTCACAACTCTAACACCCATCTCACGGTTTGTTGGAGCACAACCCTTGGTGCATCAGCACAACAGTAGAGCTACTTCTTGTGTCACTGATGACCCCAGTTCAGGAAGAAGCCCAGGTGACCAGCGGCTAGCGGTGATGGTGGTGGTGGTGGGATCAAACATCTCAGGGCTGTCCTCCTCTGCCGAGGGAGGGCAGTTGATCCTGGTGCAACACTGTGGCTATAGGTGGCAGTGAACACAGGATGGTAATGTGGAGGGAAAGGGATGCAAGACAGGGACATGCCCCCACCCACTCTTGCATGCATGGGCTTGCATCATCATACAGTCTGCATCCGTCAAGGGGGGACAAGCAACAGAAAAAGAGAAAGACTGGGCAGGGCAATATGAGAGGTCTGACCCTCACAGGTCCTGCACTGATGGCAGGGCCCTCTCTCAACAAAACAAGTTCCAATTTATTGGTGGGAGGGGGTGTCCTGCTGAACAAGCTAGTCATAGAGGAAGATGATTGGAGTTGGGCTAAGTCACTGAGGAGCTGGACAATGGGTCTGGGGAGGATCAGATCTGGAGGTAAGCCTGTACTGGAGGGGGAAAAAGTACCTAATAAAAGAGCACAAACCATACTCTGTCATGTGTGATTGCAGTATTGCTTACTGAACCCTCTCTTTAAAGGAAAATGGCATTTTACCTGTAAGCTTGTATTGTAATAAAAAGAGTTTTTTTTTTTCCAAATACTAGTTTAATTGTGTGGTATTGTTCCATCTTTATAGGCCTCTTAAAATTTTGTGGGCTTTCTCATTAAACAGTGATGGGTAGAACCATTTTAGAACTGCGCTGCAATAACGCTGTTTATGTCACTGTTTTAGCTTTTCCATTGTTGCTATAAAGCATCTGAGCGCTACTATTTTTAATTGAAAGGGACATAAAATACTTCATGCAGTTCTAAAATTGTACTTAACACCAGACGAACCTAATAGATTTCTTTGACTGGGTGACCAAAGTAGTAGACCAGGGAGGGGCTGTGGATATGGCCTACTTAAATTTTAGCAAGGCGTTTGACACAGTCTCACACAAAAGATTAATATACAGGTTAGCCAGCCTTGGAGTGGGTCCCAAGGTGGTAGCCTGGATAAAAAACTGGCTGGACTACAGGATGCAAAGGGTAATAGTAAACAGAGTCCACAGTGGAGAAAGGAGGGTAACTAGCAGGGTACCGCAGGGTTCGGTACTGGGACCGGTCCTGTTTAATGTCTTTTTAAGTGACCTAGAGAGCACCTAGAAGGAAAGTTATGTCTATTTGCAGATGACACAAAGATCTGCAACAGGATTGATACACAAGTTGGGGTGGAAAGGATGAAAAGGGTCTTGGCAAGGGTGGAGGAATGGTCAAATATGTGGCAGCTCAGATTCAATGCAAAGAAGTTCAGGGTAATGCATCTGGGAAACAAAAACCCAGGGGAAGAGTACACAATGGGGGGTGAGTTAATAACAACAACAAAAATCAAAAGAGACCTAGGAGTAATTATATCAGATGACCTAAAGGTGGGCAAGCAATGTGAGAAGGCAGTAAGGAGGGCTGGGGGGATATTGGGATGCAGAGGAGAGGCATCAACAGTAGAAAACAAGAGTTGTTATTCCTCTGTACAGACAGCTAGTGAGACTCCATCTGGAGTACTGTGTGCAATTCTGGAGATCCCATCTCTGCAAAGACATAGACAGAGTGGAGGCTGTTCAGAGGAGGGCAACCAAAATGGTGCAGGGTCTGCACCAGAAGACATACGAGGAGAGACTAAAGCAGCTTAATATGTGTACCCTTGAGGAAAGGAGGGAGAGGGGGAACATGATAGAAACTTTCAAGTATCTCAAGGGAATTAACAAAGTACAAGAGGGTAGCATCTGTCAGAAGAAGAGATGTGCAAGAACAAGGGGGCACAATTTGAAGATAGAGGGGGGATGGCTCAGAGGTAATGTTAGAAAGTATTTTTTCACAGAGAGGGTTGTGGATGCATGGAACAGCCTTCCTGAGGAGGTTGTGGAGTCAGTAACAGTGGGAGAATTCAAGAATGCATGGGACAGGCATAAGGCAATTCTAGTGGGGGATAGGAGGAAGTAAGCTGTTGATTAACTAGAATCTGCAGCTTATCCATCAGGTAGGGAAATGGGCATACTAGGTGGGCCAAGAAGTCCTTATCTGCCATCAAATTCTATGTTTCTGTTTCTATGTATGATGATCAAAAACAATGACTTGTTTCTATATGTGGTCAGGAGTGGAAATTAACAGGAGGGAGGTTCAGAAGGGGCGTGAGGAAGTACTTCTGTACAGAAAGGGTGGTGGAACCTTGGATCTGCCTGTTGGGTAAGGTGGTTGGTGTAGATACAGTTAGGGGATTCAAGCAGGCCTGGGAAAGAATGAAGGGAACAGTTGTTGCCCGGGATGACAAGACCAGGGAGGTAAATGGTGGTAGGATGTGGAGGGTTATTACCCTAGAGGAACAATTGGTTCCAGGGATTAAAGGGAATGTGGGCACACTGGATGGACATCTGGTCTTTTTCTGCCATCATGGTCTATGTTTCTGTGTTTCTATGACTTAGTTTTCTACACGTTCAGTAAAGACTGAACAAAACAGAATGGGAATCTATTTTTAAAGCAGTTTCTATTGCAAAAATGACTTACAGATTCTACACAGTTTTCCTTTAGGGCTCTCTGTTACAAAGCTCTTGAGCCTTCTGATAAAAGGTTACAGGAAGGAATCACTGCTTTTCTAATGGTACATGCACTTGCTAGAGGCTGAAAGTAAGGCAATAATGGTTTCTACAGTCCTGACATGCAATATTTTCTGTCTTGCCATTTTGTGGCACAGTGGTGTCTGTCACTGCTGCAGCAGTAGCCTATTAGTGAAACAATGGTAAAACAGTTGCTTCTATTGTTTGGCTAATGTTTTGCAAATGGCACACTGCTGAAATTTCTGCAATCTGCCATTTTTTGGGGCACAAAATGGAACAGGCTGCATGTCGTAACTGTGCCAGTAACTTGTGTTGCCCTCCTTTTGGAATGATGGAATTGATATGTGGTTTCAGATTCATGTATAGTTTATTGCAATCCAGCAGAAAAAAGGATGAGAAACAAGTCAGAGGAGTTTTTCACATCAGTGCTTGTGTACCTTCATCATGGGTACTCAAATCACCAGTCAACTGTTTTGACTTGATTCTCTTGACTGCTGGCTAACAGCAGACTGCACATGCAGTAGATGTGAAAGCTTACATTGCTCATGCCTTTTAAAAAATAAAAGCTGGTGTAAGTACAGGTAATATATTTGTGGTGAAAGAGAGAGGGACAGAGTGAGACAGAATGGGAGAGAGAGAGAGATGCAGAATTAGAAGTGAGCAGAAGAACAATGCATGTAGCCAAATGTAATTAGCCAATTAACGGTGGTGGAAATAGGGGTGGGACCAGGGTACTCAGTTCCAAGAGTGAAGTTAAGAGTCTGAGTGGCCCCTAAATGCTTACAACCAAGTAAGTAAAATACCAACCAAGAGCACATAGCTTTCTTTGCTCCCTCTTCCAGTTGCCCTACACCCTGCTCTGGCATAAGACAGTCTGAAGAGAGAAGATTATTTTTCTAATAATACATTTCATTGTATGTATCAGTCCCTTTTGGCTATTATTCTGGCACCAGAAGTGGAGCACAATCCCTGCAGTGTTTCACCTGCCTGCTGATTTATGTCGGGCAGCATGGACTGCTTAGGACCACGAGGTTAAGGTCCATTCCCATTCTTGCGCCTTAATGACTATCTAGACTTGGAGCGCACCAAGCTGGTAGATCAATGGGACAAGCTTTGTTTTAAAATTTAAAAGCAAGTCTTTGAGTCATGTTGTATATGTCATCTTCTGACTCTCTCTCGACTCACTCTTGCCACTAGCAGTGCAGATGGGGAGTAGGAGAGAGCACAGTACCATATTTTTGTTTTATTCTCCCAGTAAGGAGACCATATTTAAATAATCCAGTTACTCCTGCCAGGCTATTTCAGTGGCCACCCAGGGCATGGGCTGCCCAGACCACTTGTCTGTTTCCTTAGGTGGGGGCGGATTCAGAAGGAAAGTAGCTGAAGATAAAGATAACAGGAGAGACAGGAAAGTGACAGAAGATCAGTAAGTACAGATACAGGACAGAAGTGAATATTTTTAACTTTTAATAGACATCATAGGAGTAAGTCCCTTTAATGGCAGTCACATTTATTACCAATCATTCCCAATTCATAACCTGTGATAGGTGCACCCTCACCCTATTAGTCACCTGACAGTCTGGTTCCTGGTGGCTCAGGTTCCAGGCTTTGGGTTTCTCCGATGATGTCCTCACAGTTGTGGAGGTATCTTGGAAGGAGTCGACCAAGAAATGCCGTGCCTTCAAGTAGAAGAGGTTCTCCATTTGGTGCCAAGGCAAGGGGCTGCACCCCTTGTCCTGTCCAGTGCTAGCATCCTTGACTACCTGTGGTCCCTCTCTAGGTCAGGTCTTTGGTCGACGACCCTTAAGGTGCACCTGGCAGCCATCTCTGCTTACTGGGCATGGGCCAGTCAGCAGTCAGTGGCGCTGGAGAAGGTGGTCTAGTGCTTTTTCAAAGGCTTTGACCACATTTCCCCTCTGGTACCTGAACCACCACCATCTTGAGATCTGTTGCTGGTTTTGGCAAAGCTCTTGTGGGCAAGCCATTCGAACCGATGCACAGGTGTGACATGTCTCACCTGTCATGGAAAACTGCCTTCCTGGTGGCTATCACGTCAGCCAGAAGGGTCAGTGATCTCCAAGTGCTTTTGGTGTAGTCTTCTTACCTGGAATTCCATAGAGACATGGTTGTCCTGCACCCCAACCCGAAGTTCCTCCCGAAGGTTATGTCAGAGTTTCACCTTAGTCAGGTGATTAATCTCCTGGTGTACTTCACTACTCAGAAGCAAAGCACAGTCTCTATACTCTGGACCTGAGGTGAGCATTCGCTTAAAAAGCCCATGGCTGGAGTTCAGGGAGAGGTTCGCCAGCTATTTGTCACCTATGCTGAAGAAGCCGTCTCTGGCAGACCGGCAGCTAAGTGGATGATTGGCAGGTGGATTATTTCCTGCATCGACCTCTGCAATAGGTTGGAGGGTAGGGAGCCTCCTGTATGGCTAAGGACTCATTCCACCCAACATACCTCTGCCTCAGTGACTGCTTCCAGGGACGTCCCTATCCAGGAAATCTTCAGGGCTGCTACCTGGTGATCAGCATACACCTCCTTTACCACATTGACCTTGGGTCACACCAGGATGCTAGGTTTGGGGCCTCAGTTCTCCAATCTCTGTTCCCTAAGCATCTCTGTTCCTGGAGAACTGCTAGGAGTCTGCCAGAAGTGCGGATAGAACATCATATCCACGTCCCTAGAAAAACAGGTTACTCACCTGTAACAGTAGATCTTCCACGGAGTGATCTCGTGCAGTAGGTAATACTTTTGTTTATCCAGCAGAGGTCGCTGTGGTGCATGGCAGCTCTTCTAGCAGTTTTTCACCAGGGACCGCCACACATGACATCAGCATCCTGTTTCTATGTAAGTGTGGGCAGTCCCTGGTATCCTCAGTTAATTTTCCTGCTGTCTTCAGCTCGGGCAGCAGCTGGTGCAACTTCTTTGTAGCAGTCATAGATGAGAAGCTTGGAACTAGACAAATGTCTACTGATTTTTAAACTAAACAAGCTTTATTTCATTCCTTTTATTGCGGTAGGAAGGTATACTGCTTTGACAATCACACACTTTGTGTAAGGTGTCTGGGACCCACACATGACACCAATTCCTGCAGCTTATGTCAGGACTTTAATCAGGCAACTCTTCAACAATGGTTGCTTGGAATTCAACGACTTTTGATGGAGAAGAAACTGTCTCTCTTGGAGAACCAGGGGGCTCATACCAAGGGCTCCCCCTCTACTGGTTCCCATTCCAGAAAGGAGAAGGAGAAACCCTCCTCACACTCCCTGCCTTGACATCCATCGACAGCCACCATTTCTGGTGTCCCTGCGTTGACGGGACGTACTTTAAGCGATTCCGTTGACGGGCCCATACCCTCTCAACGGTGCTTTCCAGCTTTGAATGCAGTCCAACTAGTGACTGCTCTGTCGACAGAGGCTTATACCCTCTCGTCGATGACGCTTTCCAGCACTTTACATGCAGCAAAATACACTGCTGCTCTGTCAACAGTGGCTCCTCTCCTGTCGACGGCATCTGACAATTTAAGTGGAAATAACTCCTTTTGCCCTACAAGCTCATCTACAAGACCCGCCATTCTCAGGGGAAGCCCACAGCTTATGCTTTATTGACTGCCCCTCCGCTTACTCAGGTGGCTTCTTATAGGAGTCAGGTGGACAGAGATCGGGACCCTGGTCTTTGCTACCCAGGGGCAAGACCTGCTCAGGCTACCCATCCCATTCCCTCTATCACCCCTCTGGTTTTCCAACATGCCTCCCTTCTTACCCCCCTCCTTCCCAGGAAAGGGATCTCATCAATGTAGTCAGATGTGTCTTGCATGCCGTGTGGCATTCTCAGTCCTCTGAAGGGCTGGATGATCTTACCCGATTTCCTCCTCCACCTAAAAGATTCCACGGTGACCAGGATATCATACCACCCTGGTCTTCTCCATTTATAGAGGACTGTTTGTCATGTGACCACAAATTATCACCTGAGTTCACTGGTGATCTTGAGGTTGAAGAGTTTCAAGATTTGGATTTCCTAATCCAGAATCCCCTATTCAGAAATCTCTTCCCTGGATGAGGATCTGCCTTTACCTGCAGCTGCCTCTCCCCCAGATGACCCTTCCTTTAGTGAAATGATGGTTCAAATTCAAACGCGTCACAGGATTCTCCACTAAGAACATGACAAACAACATAAGGATATGGCAGAATACCTTGAGTTACCTGAGGAGCCTGTTTTAGTGGTTCCCCAATAATACCAACCTACCAGAATGCCATGCTGTCTGCTTGGCATCAATCTTCAGCTGTTACTCGCAAAGCAGATTGTCTATATCAGGCTCCTTTGGATCACCCCTTTCTGTATAATATTCCAGAGGCAGATTTTGTGGTCATTACTGCTGCTCATAACCGTACCAAAAAACCCAAACACATAAGCTCCTTACTTCCTGATAAGGAATCCCGAAGAATTAACTATCTGGGGAAAATGGTATTTTCCTCGGGTGCTATGAATATCAAATTTTGAACTATATGCGTCATATGATTACAGATCAGCATACCATGGGGTCCTCTGCAATTGAGCTTATCAATAAACTCCCTCCCCCACAGGAAAGGGATAAATTATTGGCAACAGTGGCAACTAGTGATTCAGTTTTCCATCACCTTCTCAGGTCAGGATATGATGCCGTTGATACCTCAGCCCGACTATCGGCCACTGGTATCACCCTGTGTCGCCATGCTTGGCTTCGCGTTTCAGGCTTTGCACCTAATATACAACATAAAGTAGCTAATGCCCACTTTAACGGGTCCAAGTTGTTCGGGCCAGGTACTCCAACTTTACTGGATGACTTACAGGCATTAGGCAGAACCCTTCGTATGGTTCATGGCCTATATATACTCTAGCTACAATCTACCATACTCAACACACCTCTTAATCCAAAAGAGGTGGCTGATACAGAGGTAATAACAAAGGCAGCTTTAGAGGTCATGCTCAATCCAACAGAGGCAACACCTCTACCACCCGGGGTGCCCACTCCTGCCCTTCAGGTGAGGCTGTGCTGCCAGCCTCCCAGTGACCCACTAGGGCTTTCCCCTCACCTCCTCAACCAGGCCTCTGAGGCTGTGGCGGGTAATTTTGGCCTCCATCTGGAGGCCTGGCAAATGATCATTCCTGACAATTGGGTACTTCAGATTATACAGAAGGGTCATACATCAGAGTTTCTCTCCACCTCACGCCCTTTCCCTCTATGCAAGATTCATTATCCTCCAGAGCATATACCCATCTTACAGGAGGAATTTCCGCCCCTTTTATCCAGATAGGCCGTTGTACTGGTGCCCCTTCTGGAATATCAAACAGGATTTTTCTCCCATTTCTTTCTGGTACCCAAACATACGGGAGACCTCAGACCAATATTGGGTCTCAGACAGCTGAATCTTTACATTTAGTACAAACGTTTCTGCATGAACTCTACCGCATCATGCCAATTCTGAAAAAGGGCAATTGGCTTTGCGCCTGGACATGAAAGATGCCTACCTTCATATTCCCATCCACCCAGCCCACCACAAATTTTATGCTTCCACTTACTGGGTCAAATTGCCAGTTTCAATACCCTTTCAGCCTTCATCAGCCCCCAGAGTGTTCACCAAGTTCCTAGCCGTGGTGGCAGCAGCCTTGTGAAGAGAAGGGCACTTCATTTTTCCATATCTAGATGATTGGCTAATAAAAGCAGACTCCAGAGTAGCTCTGATTACCTCCCTAGATGCTACCTTGAAAATGTTTGCAGATCTGGGAATCACAGTAAATTGGCCAAAGTCCAGTCCAAACCCAACGCAGTCTCTCCAATGCATTGGAGCTGTTCTAGATACAGTTACAGCCTGGGCTTACCTCCTACCTACCCATCAGGATTTGCTCATAGCTCTGGCATTACATATACAGACTCAGAAGACAGTTACAGCCAGACAAATGCTACGCCTTCTGGGTCACATGTCCGCTGCCATCCCTGTGGTAGCCTGTGCCCGTCTCCACATGAGACCTGTCCAGTGGACCCTTCAGAATCAATGGCTCCAAAGAACAGGACAGTTTGAAGACAAAATCACGGTCACTCCCACTCTGAGGTCCTCCTTGACATGGTGGACAATCAGAATCAATCTGAATCAGGAATGCCTTTCATCCCCCAATGCAAAGGTTGACCACGGATGCTTCTCTGCTAGGCTGGGGTGCACTTAGGTCCTTATCAGACCCAAGGCCAGTGCCTGATTCTCCCCATCTGTCTCATATCAGTCTCCTAGTGATGAGAGAAATCTGCTAGCCCTCCAGGCATTCTGGCCGCACCTCAAACCAGGATCGTTACTGATACAATCAGACAACACTGCAGTAGTGTTCTACCTCAGCAAGCAAGAAGTACAGTCTCGTGCCCTATGCAGAGAGAGAGACCCTTGCTGTTTGTCAGGAAGCCATATTGCAACACCTAACGCTAACAGCTGTCCAACTACCGGACATTGCAACCAGTTAGCCGACCGCTGAGTCCCAAGTCCACAGCTCACGAATGGACACTTCACGGGCAAGTGCTCCAAGAAATCTTCAACTTATGGGGCACTCCACAGGTGGATCTGTTTGCCTCCACAGAAAATTACCGTCTGCCCAGGTATTTTCCATTATCCCTAACAGAAAGGGACATCTATAGATGCCCTGTCCCAACCCTGGACAGGTCTCTCCTTATATGCTTCCTCTTCATCCCTCTCCTGCCATGGACTCTACCAAACTACAGTTAGAACCGCCACAATGATTCTCATAGCCCCACTGTGGTCTCGCCAGTCGTGGTTTCCCCTACTCCTGCAACTGTCAGTACGGGATCCCATCCCATTGCTGTTCAGACCAGACCTCTTGACTCAGTGTCTCAGGTCTCTACTGCATCCCAACCTGAAGGCTCTTCACCTTCATGTTTGGCTCCTGAGGACACTTTCATAACTCATTTACAAATGTCCTTTCCTGTTGCCAACATCTTCTTGGCTTCCCGTAAGCCAACAAAAGCAACATTCAATTCCAAATGGAAAGCTTTTCCATATAGTCAGACTCTCGATCTTTGGACCCTTACTCCTGTCCACTGACGAAGATTCTGGATTATCTGGCATCACTATCTGAGATCAGTCTAAGTATTCTTCCATTAAAGTCCATTTGGCTGCCATCTCCACTTTCCATGAGCCTCTAAATGGCAGGTTGCTTTACCAACACCATCTAGCTAAGGTTTTTTTGAAAGGAATGTTACATATTAAATCTCCTGGTAGAAGACCCTCCTCCGTGGGATCTCAATTTTATGATAGAAGAACTGACCCTTGAGCCTTTTGAGCCAGCTGCCACTTGTGATCTCCATTTTCTTTCATTTGGAAAACCCTATTCCTAGTGGCTATCACTTCCGCTCAACATATTTACAAGCTCTGTGCCCCTCGCGGTAGGAACCTTACTTGATTTTCCACAAGGAATGGGTGGTACTTCATACCAACCCTTCCTTCCTTCCTAAAGTAGTCTCTGAACATACTTTAATTCAGTCCTTGGAGTTTCTGGTCTATTATCCAGACTGCTCCAATCAGGGTGAACATCTCTACATACTTTAGATGTCCACTGTGTATTATGCTACTATACTAATTGGACACAGTCAATTAGAAAGATGTCTCAACTGTTCGTCTCCTTTGCCCAGGGACACGATGGCCTCCGTTATGACACAAACTCTTTCCTCCCGTTGACGATTTTATTACATTTGTTTTTGTTTTTTTTTACAAAAAATACAACAAGCCTTTATCTGGACCTGTCCAAGCCCACTCCACTAGAGCTATGGCCACCACTGCAGCTTGCTTTAAGGGAGCCTCCATTTCAGATATCTGCAATGCAGCTACCTGGTCCATGATCCATACATTCACAAGGCACTACAATCTGGATATTGCCTCATGATGTAGGATGGCCTTCAGACGTGTAGTCCTACAAGGTCTCCTATCATAACTGTCTTCCCACATGGGCATTACTGCTTGGGATTCATCCCAAAAGTATTACCTACTGCAAGAGATCACTCTGTGGAAGATAGTACACTTACCTGAAAACTTACCGTAACAATAGATCTTTGAGGAGTGGCTCTTGCAGTAGGTCGGTTCCACCCTCCATCCCCCTCCTTCTCTAAGAGAGCAAGTTCTGGTCCAGTGACTAGGTTTGGGACTTCTTTGGTACCTCGGCTTCCCTTTAGTCCTCGCTGTGCGAGCTGAATCCAGCGGGGGAACTGAACATACAAGGGCCCGCCCACACTTATATAGGAAACAGGATGCTGATGTCATGTGTGGGCAGTCCCTGGTGAAAAACTGCTAGAAGAGCTGCCATGCACCACAGCGACCTCTGCTGGATACCCAAAAGTATTACCTACTGCAAGAGACACTCCTCAAAAATCTACTGTTACGGTAAGTTTTTACGTAACTGTACTTTCTAGGAGTGGTATATGATGTTCATCCACACAGACCCACTTGCCCTCCCCTGGCTTTGGTGCAGAACCCTGCTTCCAGCGGGCAAGATCTGGCATCATGGGGCAGAGCTGAGGAGTTACCACCCGGTGGGTGGAAGGTGCCAGCTTGAAAACATTTCTGGCAAGTCTTAAAGGGGAAAGGCAACCGCCAGAAGTCTGGATGAATATCATATACCACTCATAGAGCTACTGCTACAGGTGAGTAACCTGTTTATTTCTGTCAGAGCATTCAACTTCGTAATAATTACGAACTATCAGAGATGATTGATTACAGTATTTTCCTTGCTTGTGTAACCCCCCTGCAAATGGGGGTTCCCAAAAGTCTTCCAGGAGCTTGCCTGAATGCTCCAAGCCTGGATGGTGTTCGGCGTCTGAGCTGCTTGACTGTGGTTGCAAGTGAGTGCTGTTTGAGCCTCCATGTACTGTCTCTTTAAGAGCTGACTGCTTGCAGACTTAATTAGTTTGTATGGGGAACTGTGTATTTAATGCTTGAATCCTGCCCGAGCTGCAGAGTAATCGCTCCATTTTACGGTCGCTGAAGGTGAAAAGGGAGCCCATCTGAAAGCTGTAACTGTTTGCCTGTAATCATTTAAAGCATTAGTAAAATTGTAGTTTGTCTAACCTGTTTTTATTGCGGCTGGGACTCTGTATGTGTTACCTCTCCATTTTGGACTTAAACTGGTGTGCTGGGCCAATTAGGTTAAGGGAGCCCTAAAATGGAGCCTGTGGACGAATCAGAACTTGGACTCTTAATTTGAGCCAGCCACAAGGGGATTGTATGGGCAGTGACTCTGAGAAATCTGGACCCACTCCCAGGCTGGCTAACTTGTATATTAATCTTTTGTGACACAGTCCCACACAAAAGATTAATATACAAGTTAGCCAGCCTGGGAGTGGGTCCCAAGATGACAGCCTCGGTAAAGAATTGTCTGGAGAATAGTACACAGAGATTAATAGTAAATGAAGTCCACTCTGAAGAAAGGGGAGTTACTAGTGGGGTACCGCAGGGTTCAGTATTAGGACCGGTCCTCTTCAATGTCTTTACAAGCGACATTGCAGAGGGACTGGAAGGAAAAGTATGTCTCTTTGCCGATGACACAAAGATCTGCAACAGAGTTGATGCACAAGGTGGGGTGGAAAGGATGAGAAGGGACTTGGCAAGGTTAGAGGAATGGTCAAATGTATGGCAGCTTAGATTCAATGCTAAGAAGTGCAAGGTAATGCACCTGGGAAACAAAAACCAAGGGGAAGAGTACACAATGGGGGTGAGATACTAACAACAACAAAAATGGAACAGGACCTAGGGGTAGTCATATCAGATGACCTAAAGGTGGGCAAGCAATGTGAGAGGGCATCAAGGAGGGCTGTGGGGATACTGGGATGCATAGGGAGAGGCATCACCAGTAGAAAACAGGAAGTTGTTATCCCTCTGTACAGACAGCTGGTGAGACCCCATCTGGAGTACTGCGTGCAGTTCTGGAGACCCAATCTCCGAAAGACATAGACAGGATGGAAGCTGTCCAGAGGAGGCAACTAAATGGTGTAGGGTCTGCACCGGAAGACACATGAAGTGAGACTTAAGGAGCTTAATATGTATAGCCTCGAGGAAAGGAGGAAGGGTGGGGGACATGATAGAAATTTTCAAGTCACCTCAAGGGAATCAACAAAGTCCAAGAGGGTAGCATCTTTCAAAAAAAGAGTGCAAGAACAAGGGCACAATTTGAAGATAGAGGGGGGCAGCTCAGAGGTAATTTAAGAAAGTATTTTTTCACAGAGAGGGTTGTGGATGCATGGAACGGCCTTCCAGAGGAGGTTGTGGAGTCAAAAGCAGTGATGGAATTCAAGCATGCATGGGACAGTCATAAGGCAATTCTAGGGGGTGGGGGTAGGAAGAAGTAGGCTGCTGGTTAACTAGGATCTGCAGCTTATCCAGTAGGTAGGGAAATGGGCAGACTGGGTGGGCCAAGCGGTCCCTTATCTGCCGTCAAATTCTATGTTTCTATGAAATGTAGTTTTGACCTTGGCGCCTTTTCTACCAACAGAGAGTCTTATTGTGGTGACAGCTGAATCAGCCAACATAATAGTGTGGAGCTAAAGGAAATGTCCTGCTCTGTGACTGGAAAGATTAGATCAGTTATGGAAGTGTAGAGAGAAGGAACTGTGTGCTTCTGCGGTGCATAGTTTCACGAGGGAAGCGCATGTGAGGCCCTGAGTTTTGGTCTGCAGCCTTTGTGAGTGCCAGTTTGGACTGAATCAGAGTTGTGAGTAGAAAGAAGCACTAGAAGAGTGGAAACCAGGCTCACCTTGTAGAAGACTGAGAAATTGCTGGATCATGCTCGGTCTGTCAGGAACTGAAGCTGCTGTGTGTGCTCCCGGGTATTTTGCAGTAATTGTGATCGGGATCGAGGAGCAGCCTGCCTGGTATAGTACTTTCCTTTTACATATGAATGTGCGTAGTGCTTGTGGAGAATCGCTATTTCCAATCCCCTGTGCTGTGTGTTGAGGCTGGAAGCAAACCCCAGCTTGTCTTGGACTAAATCAGTTTGCTATAAACTGCAGTGGGGTCCAGTCACAGGGACCTTGTCTCCATGCCCTGTTGCTTCTGACAATCCAGAAAACATCCACCAACCAGTTCTCAGCTTGGGTATTGTGAGTACAAATCAGGGTATTCCCCTACAGCCTGTTTTCAATCACAAGTGTGTCATCTAATTCTTGTTGTTTCACTGCTTCATGGACTGAGCCATCCGGCTCCGGATTACAATTGGGTGTTGTGCATATATTTTCTTCTACAGGGCCCTATCCATCTGTACCTGCTGGCCAACTTGGGCAATGAACCTGGCTAGCCCCCCCCAACCTGGGTACCCAGAGTGTGACTTTTCAGACCCTGTATGTGTGCACAGTACTGTGATTTAATGCCACCAATTAACCTGATTTCCTCCTCCCATGTTACTGTCCCCTAAATAAATCAGATTTGTTGTTGTTATACTATATACTGTCTGTGGTGTTGGTACTTATGGAAACAGTATTGTATTTCGCTGTGTATGTTGTTTAACCTTATTTTACAGGGGGTCCTCAGAGGCGTGCTGCAGAATCAGTCTCGGAGTGCGTTGTGCTTTATAGTGAACAGTGTGTATATGTGGGTATTGGGGCTGTAACTCCTGTGTACTGTGTGAGCCACTAGAGGGATAAAAGGGGTCTCAGTGTCCCAAAGGGCTGTGCCAAGTTAGTCTAACCACTACAAACCCTGACCTCTGGGTGGAGGCACCTGCCATAGGACCTAGGCCCCTCAACCTGTCCGTAGTCAAACAGGCAGGGGTAGTGGCCCTTGGGATAGCGACACCTGGGGGTTACACTTGTAAGTGTTATTACACACATACCATAAATGAACATCTGGAATATGGACTGAAAGTATTGCATGCCTTAAAATATTTAACATCACTGTATGTAAAATGATCATTGTTTTTCATGGATTGGAAATGCTGATATATTGCTTGTTTTTAATCGCAGCACTTGCACTTTGATATGGTTCAGTGTAAACAGTCAGTGAGCAGACATACTGTTGATTATATTTGTGTCAGATGACCTCAGTATTTTGTATTTAAACACTGCTCTGTGATTGGCTCACTAACTTGTGGTGATGCTCTAATGTATGGGAGCGACATGTTAGGTCGGTCGATGCTCCAGCATCCTTTTGCTTTTGACCTGCACCATTATTTCACTGTCTTCTGCACTTTTGTGAAAATAAAGGAGGCAAAGTATCTTTAAACTTAGTACTTTGTGTCTGTACAAGACAGTGGATAAGTGCTGATCCTTTCTAACTACTGTATTTATAACATAAAATACTGTTTTGGAGTCAGTGCCCAGCTGACAGTCAGCATCTCATTTTCATTGGGGTCCTGCTTCTACGCATTTTTGTAGCTGGGTGGGCTGAATCAGTGGAAGGTTAAGTGACTTGCTGAAGGGTGCACAGTGAATATTTTGGTTCTGGTGAGGTTTAAGCCTGTGATCTCCTGGTTACCAAGCTTGTTCTCTAACAGTGGACCATACTGCTTATGCAGTCCTTGCCCAGACCTTCACCCACACACTTCACGGCAGGATTTTACAGTTTGTAGTGTTTTGTCTAATTGTCATACAGCACTGTAGTCAGGTAAGACTTCAGGTGCCAAGCTCATATTTCTTGGCAGTAACTGGTGGAGCGCTACTACCAGTGGATGCCTACCATTCATTTTTTTGACAAGTGGTGGTACCACTATTCTCCTAATGAACAAAACACTCTGTTTTGCCAAAAACAGTACTGAGATCTCACACACATATACACATACACTGCAGGAAGGCACTCCTGGCTGCGGGTCTCTAGTTTTGCAATGGCGTCCAACAAAAGGTGTTAAATGCCCCTTTCAGGGGTCACAAACTTTTGGACCAGTGCAGGACAGTATTAATGAGCTGCAGGCTTCTGGTATGGCCATTCAGCCTCTCTACTGCTTGTATCATACTGAGGTCCTCCTTCGGAAGTCTCTCAAGTTGGGTCCTGCAGGCAGGCTCCAGAGTAAATGTAGAGCCAGCTCAGCCTTGCCTGCTCCCTTTTCCTCTCTTGGGACCTTCTGCCAAGCAATGCAGAGGCGGGGATGTGGTACCAGCCTGTGCTTTGCTCCTTGCCAGACACCCATCCTCCTTCCCCAAGCCAGGAGGTGGTGGTCAGAGGCCAGTTCTCCCTCCATTAGTCCCAGTGGAGAACTCTCACAACTGATGCTTGGATCCTGCAGATAATCGAACAGGGCCATGCTCCTGAGCTTCTAG
Organism: Neoceratodus forsteri; assembly: GCA_016271365.2. Classification (NCBI taxonomy): domain Eukaryota; kingdom Metazoa; phylum Chordata; order Ceratodontiformes; family Ceratodontidae; genus Neoceratodus; species Neoceratodus forsteri. The sequence continues at coordinate 647,843,891 of CM057449.1, forward strand.
AGCAGCCTTCAGCTGTTCCCCAGTCCCCCTGTTTTACCCTCCAGATCAGAGGTACTCGGAGGAGGCCCTCGCCTTGCTGCACAAACAGGCCATAGAACTGGTGACCAGGCGGCAAAGGAACAAGGTTCTTCCTGATTCTCTCCCGGGGACTGGGGCCCATTCTAGACATCAGGGAGCTGAATCTGTTTATTTAGTACAAAAGTTCTGAATGGTTACTTTGCATGGTCTTCTCACACTGCTGAAGCAGGAGGCGACTGGCTTTTATACCCGTGACATGCAGGTTGACTACCTGCACATCACGGTTCCCCCACAGGAGGTATCTGCAGTTCCCCTTCTAGGGGGAGCATTACCAGCTCAGGGTATTGCCTTTTGACTTATCCTCTGTGCCATGGGTCTTTACCAAGTGCTTCGCAGCTGTAGCAGCAACTCTTCAGCATGAAGGCCTCTATGTGTTCCCATACCTGGACGACTGGTTACTGAAAGCCCAGTCCAGGGAACTCCTGTTGTTGACTCTAGAACTCAGTTTTTCCACTCCTTGGGCATCCCTGTCAATTGGCCCAAGTCTGTGCTGACCCTTCTCAGAGATTATAATACATAGGAAAGTCCTGGACTCTATTCAGGGCAAGGCCTTCCTTCCTCTATACAGGGCAGACTGCCTTATTGCCCACGCCCATGAGGTGGCTCAGAGCCAGCGTGTTACAGCCAGAACATTCCTCAGGCTGCTAGGCCTCATGGACGCAGCCATTGTGATGTTCCCTCTGGCCAGGTTGCACATGAGGATTCCGCAGTGGACCCTCATGGTTCAGTGGGATCAGTGCTCAAGCGATCTAGATCAGCAGGTCCTTGTCTCCTCACCAGTATGCGAAGTGTTTCACTGGTGGATGAACCCAGCCAATCTTAAAGAAGGTCCGCTTTCTTATCCCCACCCCCTCAACAAATCCTCACCTCGGATGCTTCGGGTCAGGGTTGGGGAGCCCATCTAGGCCTCAGTCAGACCCAGGCTCTCTGGTCCCATTTGGAGACCCACCTCCATACAAACATTTTAAAAATGAGGGCAGTTCTGTATGCCTTACAGGCCTTCCAGAAGCACCTCTCCCTGGGTCCTCTGTTGGCACAGTCTGACAATCTGTGTGGTCTGTTACATCAACAAACAAGGGGGGGATCCATCCCTACCCTCTGTGCTGGGAAGCAATGAGGGTCTGATATTGGGCTCTAGATCACGGTGTAGAATTGTCAGCCGTCCATGTGCCAGATGCCCAAAACACCTTGGTGGACAGCCTCAGCAGGTCACAGTCCAAAGTGCATGAATGGGAGCTGCTGACCTTGGTCACAGGAGATATGTTTGACAGGTGGGGTCATCCAGAGCTGGACCTTTTTGCATCCTCACTCAGTGCAAAACTGCCATGTTTCTGCTTGCTAGATCCAGGACCTGGAGTTTTCTAGCGAAACGTGTTGTCCCTCTCCTAAACAGATAGGTTTCTTTATGCATTCCCTCCCTTCCCTCTGATTCAGAGGGTTCTCATCAGGCTACAGATGGAGGAAGTCACCTTAGATCTTACTTGAGAGGGCTCTTGCAGGAGGTAATTACATATAGGACTGACGTCGCAGGCAGCAGGACCCGACGGAAACATTTCTAGCTAGCAGTCCCTGGCGAGGACCGCCCCCATGTCAGGTGACCGGGGTCAGACATCAGTATAAAGGGGCGGTCCCGGACGCCCGCCTTCCAGTTCTTTCCTGCCGTCAGCCCGTGCAGCGCCTCACTGTAAAGTTCGTGCTCAGCCCTGTTACTTCGTCGTTTTTTTACCGAAAGTTATCAGTATTTTAGTACTTTTTCATCAGGTGAACGTCGGTTTATGTCGTCCCCTTCAAAAAATAAGTGCGACTCGTTCGGCGCCCAACTGCCTCACAAGGACGGTCACTCCCTCTGCCTTTTTTGCTTAGGCCCTGGCCACGCGGTTGAAAAGTGTCCGCATTGCTTGCATTTCAACGCGGCCACCTGCAGACGACGCCAGCAGTCCTTGGAAGCCCATCTCCTTAAAAAGAAGATGTCTGCAATGGAGAAGGAGTTGAAGAAGCTTAGGCAGGCGTCGACCTCCCCAGAAGGACACAAGAAGCGGGATAAAGAAAGGCACCGGGAGAAGGCTCCTCCTCCGCGATCCCGGCCGAGCCGCTGCTCAGGTAACGTCCCTCCGGGGATCGCCTCACGGCAGCCTCCAAGGCTTTGGAGGGAGGCGGCCCACCCGCCGGCTCGCGCTCAGGCCCTTCGGCGCTTTTGCAAAAAAGGGAGGCTTTGCCTCAGTATTGCCACAGGCTTGCGCCTACTGGCTGGCGCCCCATAAGCCGGACGTCGGCTCCTCCGACGCACGCCGGGAGAAAGCCGCTAAGACGCCCGACACTTCGGGGCGGCGCATGGCAGTGTCCCCCTCAGACCGGGCCACTTCCCTCCCTCGGCCCGCCTCCGAGGGACCCCTTTAGTCGGATGCTGGCTCCTCTGGCGTCCGCCGGGATTCAGCCCCTAAGTCGCACGTCGGCTCCTCCGATGTGCGCTGGGCATCGGAGCCTACGACAGACCCTTCATTGTCTGTCATCCCTGGTTCCCCGCAGCCTTCACTGGCATCCGGGGAGCCCGAGTCGCCCCTGCCTGACCCGGGGACTTTTCTCCTCCATCCCCGGGCGATGCTCGGGATGCTTTTCTGCCGTCAGACCCTCCTCCCACTGAACCGGATCTGACGCCAGCTCCCCGGACGCCGGCTCCGCCGACGCCAGTTCCAACGCCGGCCCCTCAGGCACCAGTGGGGGATATTCCTCTTCCATCGGGCCTTCCCCCCCACGGGCCTATCACTGTTCATCCGCCCATGGGGCTCCCTACTGGGCCGTCTGCTCTGGCAGCTCCTCCGGTACCGGGGTATCCGCCGTCGTATCCGACGCCGGCTTACCCGGGTCCGCAGTATCCTGCGCTGCAGTACCCGACGCCGGCTCCACCGACGCCGCAATACCCAGCTCCGGTATTCCCGCAGCCGGGTTATGGATACTCACCTTACGGATATAATCCGTATAACTATCCCCCTCCTCCTCCTCCACCTAGGCCGCCGGTGGATCTTCAGGAGACTTTGGCCTCCTGGTGGGCTGAGGCCAAGGCTCAGCTCACCAAGGAAGTCGAGAGCCGCCTTACGGTGACAGTGCCACCTCCGGCCCCCGTACGCCCGAGACGGCACACTCCCTCTCCGCCTCCGGATTCCCGAGCTCTTCCCTCTGGATCCAGAGGGGCAGGACACACGTCCAGGGATTCCCCCTAAGGAACCTGTTCCTCCCCCTAGACGAGTCAGGGAGTCTTACTCTGCTTCCTACTCTTCTTCTTCTCTCTCGGACTCCTCGGATTCCTCTGACGGATGCTCCGAGAAAGACGACGAGCCTCGCTCTCCGTCCAAGCCCCTGCCGAGGACTCGTCCGAAGTCTCCTCCGGAGGATCCTTCCTTCATGGAGTTGCTCAGGAAGATCCAGGTAGTACATCAGTGGCATTCTTTAGAACCAGATCCTCAGCGGGTTAAACTCGCCGAACATCTGGACTTGCCCCTTACGGCCCCTACTCTAGTGCCACCCTAGATCGGGCCTCCACCACCTTGTTTCCACTATTTGGAAACAACTGTTGGCTTTAGCCCCACTTCCTTGGAAGTCCAACAGGCTATACCAGGCTCCGGAGAGTGTAGACTTTTTAGATTCTCACCCCCGTGCAGACTCGGTTGTGATTAGCGCCGCTCACGGCCGGTCTGCACACCCTAAACATCTGAGCTCATCTCCCCCGGATAAGGAATCTCGCCTTCTGGATCAGTATGGAAGAAAGATCTACGCTTCTTCCACACTGGGGATCAGGGCCATGAATTATGTAGCTCATATGGGGGATTACCAGAAGGCTGTCCTTACCCAGGCGGAATCTAAGATTGACTCCTTGCCTGACTCCCAAGTCAAGCAGGAGTTAGCTGACCTTGTCCGTTCTGCTCGTTCGGCCAGTCATCACATTCTGAGGATGACTTACGATGCAGTGGACACTGCAGGGCAGAGCTCCACGTTCGCCGTAAGTCTTCGGCGTCACGCCTGACTCTGAGTGTCAGGTTTGGTCCTGGAGGTGCAGTCAGCAATTCAGGAAGCACCTTTCAGGGGTTCAGTGCTTTTCGGCGGTGATGTCAAGGACATCATCACCGACTTGCAGAAGAAGGGGACAGCCCTGAAATCTGTGGATTCCATGTACCGTCCCCATCCCCCACAGCACCGTCCTTTTCGCAGACGCAGCCGGCCTCAAACGAAACCCCAAGGAAGGCGGGCGACCAAGCGGCGGGCCCCACGAGCTGCCAGGCCCCGCGCGCCAAAAGCAGCGGGTGCCCAGCTGCGGCGCTGCCCCACACCACCTGGCTCCTTCTCTCCCACCGCCTCCGGACTCCCGGGGAACGGTATGAGGAGATTCTCCCTCCACTTTCTGGGTTGGGAGAGGATAACATCGGATTCATGGGTGCTTCAGATTATCGCAGAGGGGCACTCCATAGAGTTTCTACAGAAACCTCCACGCCACCCCCCTCTGAAGTCCTCTTACTCAATGGACCATCTGCCTTAGGTCAGGGAAGAAATATCTGCCCTCCTCGTGAAGCAGGCCATAGAACCCGTCCCTTCTCACCTTCACGGGACAGGTTACTATTCCCATTTCTTCCTTGTACCAAAGAAGACGGGAGATCTCAGACCCATTCTCTATCTCAGCTCCCTGAACTTCTATGTAGAGTACAAGAAGTTCAGGATGCTCTCCCTTCAAACACTTCTGCCTCTTCTTCGGCCAGGCCAATGGCTTTGTGCGCTGGATATGCAGGATGCATACCTGCACATCCCCATTCGTCCCTCGCACTGAAAGTACCTCTGGTTTGCTTTCCGGGGGACCATTACCAATTCCGGGCACTCCCATTTGGTCTTTCCTCGGCTCCCCGAGTTTTTACCAAATGTCTGGTGGTGGTAGCAGCCCACCTGCGTACTTTGGGAGTCCAGGTGTTTCCCTACCTGGACGACTGGCTCCTGGTGGCCTCGTCCAGGGAGGAACTCCTGCATTTTCTCTCCCTCACCCAGCAGGTTTTCACTTGTCTGGGTATCACCATCAACCATTCCAAGTCTCATCTGGATCCCTCCCAGAGACTTCAGTTCATTGGGGCAATCCTCGACCGACATTGTGCAAGGCCTTCCTTCCTTCGGACAGGGCGGCCTCCTTCAGTCATGATTCCCTGCTTCGAATGCAGGAAGGTTCAGCAGTCGGTGTTCCGTCTCTTGGGGCTTATGGCAGCCACCATCCCGGCGGTGCCCAGGCATGCTCCACATGAGAGAATCTCAGTGGACTGTCCGCCTCAGTGGGATCAACTCGTAGATGACCTAGATCATCTGGTGCTGATCTCCTTGCCAATGATACGAGACTTGCAATGGTGGATGGTTCCAGAGAACCTGTCTCGGGGGTCCTTCTTCATCCTCCCCTCCCAGACTCTGACCACGGACGCATCAGGCGAAGGAGCCCATCTGGGTCCTCACCGAACCCAGAGTTTATGGTCTAGAATGGAGTTAGCTCTCCACATCGATGTGCTCGAACTACAAGCAGTTTTCTATGCTCTCCAGGCCCTTTACCAGTACATCCTTCCTGGTCACCTAGCTGTCCAAACGGACAACATGTGCGTGGTGTGGTACATCAACAAGCAGGGAGGGACACGTTCCTACCCGCTGTGCAGGGAAGCAATGAGGGTTTGGGACTGGGCAACTCTTCACAACCTTCACCTCACGGCGATCCATGTTCCAGGAGTCGACAATACCCTGGCAGACAAGCTAAGTCGCTCCTCGGCTCTACCACACAAGTGGAAACTGGTCCAAAAAGTTCTAAACGGCATCTTCCAGCTTTGGGGGACTCCACAGGTAGACCTGTTCGCCTCTTCCCAAAATGCAAAACTTCCCACCTTTTGCTCGCTCACTCCAGAGCGAGGCGCTTTCTGGAGCGACGCTGTCTCTAAGCTGGAAGGGCAGATTCGTCTATGCTTTTCCCCCAATTCCACTGGTCCCTCGTGTGCTGCAGAAGCTTGCAATGGAAGGAGCGAGAATGATTCTGATCGCTCCTTTCTGGCCCAGGCAAATCTGGTTCTCTCTTCTACAACAATACTCAGGCGTTCTTTCTCTTCCTCTTCCTTTATCTCGAGGATTGCTGACCCAGGATCAGGGAACCCTGATCCATCCGGGACTCAAGTCCCTTCAACTTCATGCATGGCTCCTGCAGACCTAGCCCAATCTCTTGTTTTGCTCCTCTTAAGGTGGCCGAGATTCTGCAATTGGAGGCTGAAAACCCTCCACTAGTCCACCTACGCACGAAATGGAAGAGATTTTCCATTGGGCTGCCTCCAGGAACTTGGAGCCTTTCTCCTGTCCTGTGGCCGTTCTGCTCGATTATTTTCGTCACCTCTTTGACCTGGGTCTCAGTCATTCCTCTTCGAAAGTTCACATGGCCACTATTTCAGCCTACCATGTTCCCTTTGCTGATAAAGCCTTTGCCCAATTAGAGGTATCCAAGACTTTTCTCAGAGGGGTCCTTCATCTCAGGCCACCCGTACGGACTCCTGCTCCCCCTTGGGATTTGAACTTTGTTCTCGAAAAACTTATCCTTCCTCCCTTCAAGCCTGCGGCTTCCGCGAACTTGAAGGTTCTTTAATGGAAGGCAGCTCTTCTTGGTGGCCATTTCTTCTGCTCGAAGAATTTCGAGTTCAGGCCCTTATGTGTAAAGTCCCCTATCTGATTTTTCACAAAGAACGAGCTGCTCTTCTCACGAACCCTAAGTTTCTTCTGAAAGTGGTAGCAGAGTCTACATTAAATCAGTCTATTGAGTTACCTGAGAACATTAGCTCCATACCATGGATGTTCACAGGATTCTGAGATACTATACTGATAGGACAAAGGATCTCAGAAAGACTGATCAGTTATTCATCTCTTTTGCTCCCAAAAGGGAAGGCAATGCTGTTTCCAAGCAATGCCTGTCAAAGTGGTTGCTCATTGCATTACTTTCTGTTATGACAAGTACAACAAGACCCTTCGGGTCAAGTCAGAGGTCACTCCACTCGTGGAGTAGCAGCCTCTCGTGACTTGTTTCAAGAATGTGTCTGCGCGACATCGTGTTGCTGCCACTTGGACTTCCGCCTACTCTCACGAAACATTACAGTTTGGACATTGCCTCTCACGTAGAGCAGGCTTTGGCTTAGCGGTCTTGCAAGGCCTTCTGTCTTGAGATCCATAAGGTTTTGCTACTTCTTGGAGTAGTTCCTCCTCCTGGTGCCTTTCATTTGCTCCAGACTGCTTGGGATTCTGTCCTATATGTAATTACCTACTGCAAGAGCCCTCTCGAAGTAAGGTAGTACAGTTATGTAAGAACTTACCGTAACAGTAGATCTTCGAGAGAGGCTCTTGCAGTAGGTAATACCTTCCCGCCCTCCATCCCCCTAAGCTTTTTCAGTTCCTTTTCCATTGAGGGAAATATCGTGCTTCTCTCTCATCCGGGCCTTCCGGGTCTGTGGCGGGAAAGAGTTGGAAGGCGGGCGTCCGGGACTGCCCCTTTATACTGACGTCTGACGCCGGTCACCTGACGTGGGGGCAGTCCCTCGCCAGGGACTGCTAGCTAGAAATTTTTCTGTGGGGTCCTGCCACCTGCCAATGTCAGTCCTATATGTAATTACCTACTGCAAGAGCCTCTCTCGACGATCTACTGTTACGGTAAGTTCTTACGTAACTGTACTTTATGATGGCCCAGTTTTGGCCACAACAGATATGGTTCCCATTACTGCAACAATGGTTTCCATTACTGCAACAGATGGCTGTGGAACCTCCATTTCCCGTGCCCCTCTGCCAAGACCTGCTAACTCAGGCCCAGTGGACCCTAGTCCATCCAGACCTCAAGTCCCTCCACCTGCATGCATGACTCCTGAGGACATAGCTATTGCAAGGTTTGGGGTATCTCAGAAGGTGGCGGACGTCCTGGTGGCTGCCAGAAAAAATTCCACTAGGGCCACTTACTCTGTGAAGTAGAAGAGGCTTGCTGTCTGGGCTGCTTCTCATAGCCTGGACCCCTTCACCTGTCCAGTGAACCAGGTTTTGGAGTATCTCCTGACCTTGTCTGATGCCAGTCTCAAATACTGTTCCCTTAAAGTGCATCTGTCTGCCATGGGCCCTTTCATGTGTCCATTGATGGCTATATGGTAGCACAGCTAGATGTGGCCTGTACTTTTGTGAGTGGCACTCTCATGAAACCACACATCCGTGACCGGTTCAGCTTGGGACTTCAATTTTGTTTTCAAGAAGCTGACCCTGCCTCCTTTTGAGCCAGCCACGTCTTGTGAGTTATGTTTTCTGGTGTGGAAAGCGTTACTCTAGGGGCGTGGCTATGTTGTTCATCCACACTTCTTGGCATGTCCCTTTCCCTTTAATTCTCGCTGGAAGGTCTTCAAGCTGGCTTCTCCCACCCACCCAGGTAGTATAACCCTCAGCACCACCCCATGATGCCAGATCTTCCTTTCTGCTGGAAGATACAGGTTGCCTCCTCTCCACTACTGCATTTTGTAGGCCCTGGCTTCAAATTCTTCGGATCCTCTGAAGATTCGGCTCATTCGAGCTAGCAATTGCAATTTGCGCTGTTCGATTATGGAAGATAAATCTTCCTCCAGTTTTCGCCAGTGCCCATGTGGCCAGAAAATGTCACGCATTGATCCTCATACCGCGTGCGTGTACTGCTGGGGTGTTAGCCATGCAAGATGTGTCTCGCTTTCCATCCGAACATCCTCGACGATTGTCTCACACACCTCAAGTTGAACAGGCCCGAGAAACATAATCCTCTGGTGAAATCCAAAGAAGAGCAGTGGGCAGTCTCCGCAGCTGCGGGGACAACCAAGTAGTTAGAACAAATGCAGGCCTTCGAGGAAGAAGTGGCGCAGGCTGTGGAACTCTCCTCTTGGCCAATTTTCATTCCTCTCAACCTGGGTTCAACGTTCTCGGGTTCCTTTCAGGAGTTGTGCCAATCTTTTCCCACTAAGGGTGAGGGACCTTCGGGCTTGTATATCTCCCGGTCCCATAAAATGGACATGGAACTGAGACATTCTTCGTCTCGACGGAGACATTCTTGGGATCGTGGTGATCTCTGTCCCAGGAAACTGCAGTCTCGACTTAGGTCAAATTGCTTCCTCAGCTGCTTGGCTTTGGTGTCTGGTCAGTTGGCCAAGGCTTGATCGGCGATGAGACTGCGATCCTCTCGATCCTGTCGATCTATTGTCTCCCAAGCAGGCCGACAACTCTTTGACTAGGACCCTGGTCCTGCCTCTTCCAGATGAGGAGACCCAGCCAGCTGGGAATCCCATCAAGGAACTGGTCCCTGATCCGGGAAAATCACCTGTTCTCCCAGTGTCTCCTGAGCGACCTACTCGGCCAGTCCAATTGAGGTCAAAATCTCGGACCCCTTGACCGACAGGTCAAAAGAAAGCGCATAAACACGCTAAAAAGAGGCGATGCCACCGTTCATCCTTGTCCTCCTCAGATGAGGAGAGGCTTCGTCGGAAACTCCGTCGACACTACGAGGATTTAATGTGGCAATAGCTGATTCTGTCTGGGCAGAAGCCTGCTTTGGTTTCCACCCTAGCCATTACTTGGCTTTCGCCTCCTAGGCCGAGGCTGACTCCACTAGAACTGGTGAAATCAGTTCCCCCACCCGCAGAGCCAGCTAAACCTGCCCCGGTTCGGTCAAAATCAGTCTCTCCACCAACTATGGTGGAGCCACCACCTAAACAGCCTTCGGGAGGGGCTCCTACGAAAGATGCTCGGACAGTTCTGGGTTTTCCACGTAAGTTATCGGTCCGCCTTTACGCCTGACTGCCCCAGGCATGTAGAGGGGGACCCTGGTGGCGACCAATTTTATCTGGATTCGGACAACACCGACCTCCGCTCTCATCTGCTGGATGATGAGTCCGTTAGTAGTCTGTCGATGGAGGATGGCCCTTTGTCATTTTGGGATTCTCTGCCTTATCTCTGAATCTACAGGGATGCCCTGGAACCTGTCCAGAAAGGAAGAGTACCCTCTTACAGATATTCTTAAAGAGGGGATACCCCCACGGAAGCCTTATTGGCCTAGCTTTGGAGCTATGGCAGCACCCTGCCTCCTGCCCAGTGCTGTCTGCCCGGATGGTCTGCAAGTATGCGATGCCCATTGGGTCCCTCTCGGGGTTCACGGAACATTCCTCGGTGGAGGGATTAGTGACTGCTTCTGTGTTCAGATGCACAGGCAGCTTTGCTGACACTGATAGACCTCCGGACAAGGAGTCCAAAAAACTGGATCACACTGCCAGGAAGGTCTATGCAGCCTCCGCTCTAGGCCTCTGTCAGTCAAGCTCGGCCGTCGTCATGGCACACTTCTCCCACGCTCTCCTGGGCTCCTTGGACGAAGTTCTCCCGCACTTCCCTGTGGATCTTCAGACTACGGTCAAGCAGGTCCAGGACCAGGGCCGAGCCATTGCCAAGCAGCAACTGAGACGGCCTTGGATCTTGGGGACTATTGCGCCCGTTCAGTGGCAGCCGTGGTTGCCATGCACTGCAGAGCTTGGCTGAGGCTTCCCACCTTTACAGTGGTTACCCAGCATAAACTCACTGATGTTCCTTTCCTGGGTACCGATCTCTTCAGCCCAGGTGTGGATGGTCACCTTCAGCGAATCGAGCAGTCCAGTGCCAACTTGGATTCAGCTACTTCTGCCCAAAAAGACACCCCTGGCTCTAAAAAGCAGCCGAAGAAGAAGCCTTTTTGGCACCCTGCTCCTGCAGCCAAGCAGCCCTTCTTTCAGGGTGGGCTGCAATAGCAGGCACAGACTTGGCGCCCTTGGCTCAAATCCAGGCCTCCACCAGCTCGCAGACAACGAGGTTGGGGTTCAGATGGTTTACAATCTGGACCCTATTCCTCCAAGCTTGCCCAGTGATGGGATTGGGGCTGCCACCCCAGCCCTATCACGCCAGCTCTGGGCCCTCCCGTGGGGGGTCAGCTCCATCACTTCCTTTCCGCCTGGTCCGCTGTTACCACAGACAGGTGGGTCTTAGAAGTGGTCAGCCAGGGTCTGCCTCTAGAGTTCGAGCAGTACCCTCCCAGCTGAGCCCGCGCCCCACGGGAGGAGAGAGCATCAGCGCACACTCGGTCAGCTCTGAGAAACGACACAGCACAGCTCCTCCTCAAGGAGGCAGTGGTTTGAGTGGTAGATCCTCCAGTCAACCCAGGGTTCATTTCCAGGTACTTCCTGGTCCCGAAGTGGACGGGGGGCTGGTGCCCCATTCTAGATCTGCATGACCTGAATCAGTATCTCAGGTCATGCACCTTCAAGATAGTAACTCTGTCCCAGATCTTACCACCCTGGAGCAAAACATGTGTTTCTGCTCACTGGATCTACAGGATGCATTCTTTCACGTCCCAATCCGTCTGTCCCACCAGCGGTTCCTCCACTTCAGAACAGAAGGAACCCTATACGAGGTCCGAGCAATGCCATTTGGCCTGTCAGCAGCCCCACGGGTCTTCACCAAATGCATTGCAGTGGTGGCAGTCTATCTCAGGCACCGAGTGATCAGAGTGTACCCGTACCTCGATGATTGGCTCTTAGCAGGTTCCACCCAGCAGGAGGTGGTGATGTCCAGGGACCTAATCCTCCAGACCTGCTCTCAGCTTGGCCTCCTGATCAATGAGGCCAAGTTGGAGCTCGTGCCATCTCAGGTGATTTGCTTCATCGAGGCAGAGCTGGACTCTTGCCGAGCCAGAGCACTGCTCCTGGCGGATAGGGCGGAGGTTCTCTCCTCCTTTGCCCAGTCTTTTCTGGCTGGGCACTTGTGCTCTTCCCGGGACTTTCTGCACCTTCTGGGTTACATGGCAGCCTGCACCACTGTGGTCCATTGGGCCCAGTGGCATATGCGCCCCCTTCAATGGGAGCTGGCCACCCAGTGGACTCAGTGCCTAGGTCATTTCAGCCAGCTGATCACTGTGACCCAGAAGATGTGGGATGCTCTCCAGTGGTGGACCATCCTAGACCATCTGCAGGAAGGATCTATTTGTGCGCCCGAGCCACTGTTCTTCCTGACGACGATGCTTCTCTCACGGGCTGAGGAGCCTACATGGGGAATAATGGGGTCCATGGGTTCTGGACCCCCGAGGAATCCCGATACCATATCAACTTATTGGAGCTCAGAGTGGTCAGACTGGCGTTGTCAGCATTCACTCAGCAGCTTCGGGGTCAAGTGGTTCAAGTCCAGACAGACAATACTATGACCATGTACTACCTCAACAAGCAGGGCAGCACGCACTCCCGGCTGCTGTGCAGGGAAATGCTCCAGTTCTGAACACTCGTGAGTTGACTGGAGGCGGATCTCCTAGCCATCCATGTGGCAGGAGCCTCGAATCAACTGGTGGATGCTCTCAGCCGCATAGGCGAGACATCCCATGAGTGGTCTGTCCATCCAGAGGTAGCTCACAGCCTGTTCTCCCACTGGGGCAAACCGATGGTGAACCTGTTTGCCTCCAGGAAAACACCAAGCTGAGGATGTTTCAAGCCCACACCCCCGCGGGAATCACTGCAGGATGCCTTCTCGAGGCTGTGGACCCTAGGCCTGTTCTACACCTTCCCTCCATTTCCTTGATCCACAACGTGCTCCTCAATCTGAGGAGGGACAAGGCGCAGGTGATTCTAGTAGCCCCAGATTGGCCACGTCAGTTCTGGTATCCAGATCTCCTCAGCCTCAGCAACAGGCATCCAAGGCATCTTTCAGCACCCTCAGACCTGATACTGTCAATCAGGGAAAGGTACTCCATCGGACCTTCAATCCCTGCACCTGATGGCCTGGTACCAGTGGCTAGAGTTCCAGGCTGTGGGTCTCTCTGAGGATATACTCACAGTAGTGGAAGCATCCAGGAAGGAGATGACCAGAAAGTGCTATGCCTTCAAATGGAAAAGATTTTCCATTTGGTGTCAGAACAAGGGCCTGGACCCTCTGTTCTGTGGCTGGCAATTTAGACCATCTTTGGTCTCTGTCCAAAGGGGTCTTTGGTCTTTGACCATTAAGATGCACCTAGCAGCTATCTCTGCTTACAGGCGCAGGCCAGTCAGAAGACAGTGGCACAGGAGAGGTAGTCTGGCGCTTTTTCAAGGGCCTAGATCACATATTCCCTCCAGTGCATGAACCTCCTCCTCCGTGGGATTTACAGCTGGTCTTGCCTAAACTCATGGCCAAGCAATTTGAACCAATGCACAAGTGTGAGCTATCATACTTGTCATGGAAAACGGCCTTCCTGGTGGCTATCACATCAGCCAGAAGGACTGGGGAGCTCCAGGTGCTTTCAATGAAGTCTCCTTATCTGGTCTTCCACAGGGACAAAATTGTCCTGCAACCCCCAAACAAATTCCTCCCGAAGGTGGTGTCAGAGTTTCACCTTAATCAGGTATTGACTCTGCCTGTGTTCTGCCCGAACTACACCTCGGATGCCAAGTAAAAGCTCCATACTCTGGACCTGAGATGAGCTCTCTCTTATTACAAGGAGAGAATGGTGGAAATCTGGGGAGAGGTTCGCCAGCTGTTTGTCACCTGCGCTGAAGCCGCTTCTGGCAGACCTGCAGCAAAGCAGACAGTTGGCAGATGGATTGCATTTTGCATTGATCTCTGCTATAGGTTGACAGGTAGGAAGCCTCCCATACAGCTAAGGGCTCATTCCGCCTGCCATACCACTGCGTCGGTGTCTGCTTCCAGGAACATTCCTATCCAGGAAATCTGCCAGGCTGCTACCTGGAAGACAGCAAACACCTTCGTCACCCATTACCACATCAACCTTGAGTCACATCGGGATGCAGGTTTTGGGGCCACAGTTAGTAATCGCTGTTTCCCAAATAGGGGTGTGCACCTTACCTCCCTCCTCCTGGAGAACTGCTAGGAGTCTGCCAATAAGTGTGAATGAACAACATATCCACATCCCTAGAAAAACAGGTTACTCACCTGCAATTCTGGGAGTGGTATATGTTATTCATCCACAGTGACCCATCCAGCCTTCCCAGCTGCGGGCGCCAGTCTGCCTCAGCCCCACGGAGACCTTCAAGGGCACAGCTTCTCCACCCTGGGTCGTCCACTGCCCACTGCTCATCCTACACATACTGATGCTTGCGCCCCCCATTCACCGGCTGACCCTCCCTCAGATGATAGTGGGGTGGAGGATTCCGCCTTGGATGATGAAGCCAGTTCTGAGTCCTCCTCACTCATAGGGGTCTCTTCGGGGGAAGACGGCGAGTCCACTAATGTCCTCAAATCTCCATTGGATGACCCCACCTTTATGGATATAATGCACCATATCCAGTCTACGATGGGCTGGGAGACTGAGGAGCAGGCCCCGGAGCTTTATTGGCTGGCCATTTATCTTCGACAGCGTGATGCCCCCCCCAGTGGTTCCCCTGATGATTGAGTCATATGATGGTTTTACCAGGCCCACATGGCTTCACCCTCACACAATCCCTGCAGTCACCAAAAAGGCACACAGACTGTACCACCCTCCTACTGGCGAGCCCTTTTCGGGGAGCATCCCAAAGAGACTTGGTTGTCATCAATGCAGCACATGACTATACAAGCACCTGAAGCACCTCAGTGCCCTCTCTCCAGATAGGGAATCAAGGCAGTTGAAAAAGTCGGCAAGCGTGCCTTTGCCTCAGCTACCCTTGCCATCAGGGCCCTTAACTACCTGGCCCACATGGTGCAACATCAAATTTGTTGTGGGACCAAGATAAGGAGGAGGTAGCAGCGATGCCTGATGATCCCTCAAACAGCAGACTTTGCAGGCCCTGAACACCTAAGTCCAATGTAGAGTACCATGTTCTTCAGACAGCATATGACACAGTGGACACCTCTGGATGAGTGGCAGCAGCAGGCATTGACCTATGGTGCCGCATGGCTTCGGGTCTCAGGCTTCGCTCCCGATGTTCATTTCCGTATTCTGGTTGCCCCTTTTGTGGGTCTTAGCTGTTCAGGGTGACCTCCTGGACATTATCGCCGAGCTCCAAAACTTGACAGGCATTGAAGTCAGTCCACTCGATGTACCATACCCATCTGAAAGCGGGTCTTAGGGCACCTTTTTGTCGCTCCTCTAAGAGGCAGCCCAGAGCCCCTCTCAAAGCCCTGGGCAAGCACGAATAAGATGCAGCCCTGCCTGTGCCCTTCCCTGCTCCTCCTTGGGCAGCCCGAAGTGCATCCGCAGCCCAGTTGGGGGCTGTCCCCACCTCCTGACTCCTTGCTGCCCCTTCCCCCTCCAGTAGAGTTTCAGGAGGTGGCGGTAGGGGATCACTTCTCCCTTCACCTAGATTGGTGGAGGGCCATCATGACTGACGACTGGGTGCTTCAGCTCATGAGCATGGCCATGGGCACACCCTCGAGTTTCTGGGTGGCCCCTGAAAATCTGCCGGGCATCCTCATATCTACCCAGCCACATCCATTTCATAAGAGCAGAGACTCACCCTGTTACAAAAAGGCCATCAAGCCCATCCTCCCTCCCAACAAGGTCAAGCATACTACTCCCATTTCGTTCTGGTCCCCAAGAAACAGGAGACCTTCACCCCATCCTGCACCTGAGCAATCTCAACTTGTACACAGAGTACAAATGTTTCAAGATGGTCACTCTACAGGGCTACTGCCTCTGCTCCACCGGGAAACTGGCTATGCTCTTTGGATAATCAGGTGCTTTTGCACATCAAAGTTTTCTGGCCCACACGCTGCCTCTGTTTCTGTTTCATGCGGGAACACTACCAGTTTTGGGCCCTGCCCTGTGGCTTTTCCTCAGCCTCCAGGGTGTTTACCAAGTGCCTGGCAGTAGTGACAGCAGCCCTGAGGAGGCAAGGTTTTTATGTTTTGCCCTACCTGAATGACTGGCTCCTGTCAGCCCCATCCAGAGACCGTCTCTTATAGATGCGTGAATGTACTTGCAGCCTGTTCCAGTCCCTGAGCATTACTATCAGGCTGCCCAAGTCCTTTCTTACCCGCTGCCAGCACCTCCTTTAAGGGCTGTCTTGGACACGGCTCAGGGCAAGGCCTTTTTGCCTCTGCACGGGGTGAAGTGCCTCATCCCTCAATGGATCCTATGGGTACTATGGGACCAGCGCATGGATTCCCTGGACCAGCTATTGCTAGTTTCAGGCCCCGTCAAGAAGGTACTTCTGTGGCGGCTGGGACCTGGCGATCTGTTTCGGGGGTGACTTTTACTTCCCTTCCCCCTCAGCAGATTTATACTGGGTTTTGAACGGAAGAAGGCATATCTGCCCATTAATACCATTCTTCTGCAGAGCGTTCATTTGCATTCCTTAAGCAGCAACAACTGATCTATTCCAGTTTTGAAACAGTTTGGAAAGGACTCTGGACTATATGATTTGGAAGGTCATTCCAGCTTTGAGCTGTCCTGTTCAAAAATGAATAGTACCTAGCATTGGTTTTGCCGTCCCTATCTTTATTTGTAATCTGTGTGCTCATAGTCTTTCCAGTTTATCCTGCATTACTGTACCCATCTACGTGAATTAGTTCTGGGTCCTTCATTATTTTAAACAGTTGTAGCAGGTCTCTCCTTTTTCTCCTATGCTCTAGACTATGTAAGCCTAGTTGTTTTAGTCATTCAGCATAACTGTATTTCTTCATGGAGCCTATCACTTTTGTATAGTTCTCCGTATTTTTAATAGCTTATTTATTTCTCCCTTAGCATAACGGTTCTTATACTGGGTACTGGAACTGTAGAAGGCTAACTGCCCATATTCATCGTTCCCCACATCAGTGGGGCACAAATCCCTGATTCTGCATGATCCATTGATCAATATCTTCCTTAAACTTCTCTAATGATGTTCTTTCTACTGTACTGGACTGTAATGCATTCCATAGTCTACCAGTTATATTAATGAATGAAAAGTAACGTATATTGTTATTAATTTTGTTTTTTATGCATCCATAGTGGAGATCCATGGTCTATATGTGGTCTAACAAATGTTGTATATAATGGCAATAGACAGCATTTGGATTTATTATGAAACTTCTTTTAATATTTTTGGTCGTATAGTTTGCTTTCTTAATTACCTGTGTCCTGTGAGCTTTGAAATTTTGATCATCTATCATAATACCACGACTTTCTCATTGCTAGGCAGCCCTAATTGATTGCCATTTAGTAGGTATGTCTGTTGGTATTTTTTCCCCAGATGCATAACAGTACATGTTTCGATGCTGAATGGCATTTAGTTTTCCTACCACCACTTTCTACAGCTTGAAAATCCTTTGCTAGACCCTGATTTTTTTCTGGGGTATTGACTGGTCCTCTAGCTTAATGCTGTCTGCAAATTTAACCATTATATTGGTTATGTTATGGTGGATGTCCTCAATATATAAAGAAAACAGCGCTGGACCCAATACGGACCCTTGTGGCACACTGCTTGTCACATCAGCACAGTCGGAGTATGTCCCTCATTTGTTATTTTTTGTTTCCATCTTTTAACCAGTTTTGTACACAGATAATTGGTCTACTGTCAATGCCTATTTTAGTCATTTTTCCAATAATTTATGTGGCACTTTCCGAAGGTCTCTGAAGTCTAGAAAGAACACATCTACCAGTTTATTTTCATATAGATACTTGTCTACATGTTCATAAAAACAGACTTAATTTGTTAGACATGATCTATTTTGCTTGAACCCATGTTGTTTTTCGTCTTTATATTTCAATAATTCTAAATTTTCTTCCAACTTTTCTTTGAGTGCTTTTGGCAACTTTACACAGGACTGCAGTTAGGTTAACTGGTCTATAATTTGACCGTATTGTTCTGTCGCCCTTCTTTTTGAATAGTGGTACCACCATGGCCCTCCTCCAATCCTCTGGTACCACTCTTGTTGCAAAAGATTCTCACAACCAATGCTTCGAGCCACATAGGGTCTCATCAGACCCAGGAACTTATTCAAGTTCAAGCAGGATCTCCATATCAATATTCTGGAAATTGCGGGCAGTCTTATATGCCCTTCAGGCCTTCCAGACTTGGCTCTCCCCAGGTCCAAGGTCACTCTTAGTGCAGATGGACAATATGTGCATTGTTTATTATGTAAAACAAGCTGGGGGATCTCATTCCTACCTCGGTGTGCAAGGAAGCAGTGAGAGTCTGGTATTGGCCATCGAGCATGGCCTACAACTCTCAGCTGTTCATGTTCCCGGCATCCAAAATGTCCTGGCAGACACTCTAAGCCACTTGCAGTCCAGGGCTCATGAGTGGGAACTTCTGGCCTCTGTGGCAGAAGACCTCTTTGACAGATGGGGTTGGCCTGAGTTGGACCTTTTGCATCCCCACCCAATGCAAAACTGCCACTTTTCTGCTTGCTAGATCCCAGGCTTGGTGTTTTCTGATACATAGATACATAGACAGTGTCGGCATATAGGGGCCTATGGCCCACCTAGTCTGCCCATTTGGGTTTGTAACTCGTTTATGTTTTCCTAGAACTCTGTTGCCCATTGCCCCTGACCTCCAGAATTGCTTTATGTCTATTCCATGCATTCTTAAATCCTGTAATTGTTTCAGCCCCCACCACTTCCTCTGGCAGGGTGTTCCATTGTCCACCACCCGTTCTGTGAAGAAATTCTTTCTCACATTTCCTCTGAATCGTCCTCCCTCCAACTTCATCCCATGCCCTCTAGTCCTGGAACATCTTTTCGCTTAAAAATAGTGTATTCCTGCCCCTGTTCCTCCCTGTAAGATACTTGTAGTCTCTATCATGTCCCTTCTCTCCCTCCTCTCCTCCATGGAGTACATATTCAGTTCCTTCAACCTGTCCTCATAGGACTTGTGATGCAATCCATGTACCATCTTTGGTGCTCTCCTCTGAACCTTCTCTACCCTGTCTATGTCCTTACATAGGTAAGGTCTCCAGAACTGTACACTGTACTCCAGGTGGGGCCTAACTAGTGTCTTGTATAGTGGAATTATGACCTTCCTTTTCCTGCTGGTGATGCCCCTGCCTATGCATCCCAGCATCCTATTTGCTTTACCTCCTGCCTTGTCACACTGTTTCCCTACCAGAGATGATAACTCGAAGATCCCATGATGAGACTCTTTGTGCCTGTCCCACACAGGGAGGTTTGTGTATCCCTTTCTGCTCCTCCGGTGGATTCTAATCAAACTCCAGATGGAAGTGGCACTGTTGATTCTCATCATCCCCTTCTGGCCTCACCAGATCTGGTTTCCCCTCCCTCAGCAACTGGTGGTTAAAGCTCCGCTTCCCCTGCCCCTGTGCACCGGCTTGCTCTCCCAGCACCAGGGCACCCTGGTCCATCAGACCTCAAGTCACTTCATCTCCACGCTTGGTTCCTGTAGATGTAGCCATAGCCAGATTTGGAGTTCCCCCAGGGTGGCCAATGTGTTGGTGGCAGCCAGCAAGTCCTCCACCCGAGCCACCTACTCCATGAAATGGACGCGGTTTGCTCTTTTGGCCACTTCACACCAGTTGGATCCATTCACCTGCATGGAGTACCTCCTGTCTCTCTGGGACCTGGGTTTAAGATACTGTTCTATTAAGGTACATCTTTCACCATCTCTGCGTACTGTGTACCATGTACCTGTGGATGGGTGCACAGTGGCCTAGCCTGATCTGTCCCGTACTTTTCTGAGGGGAATACTGCATTTGAAACCCCCAATTTGGAATCCTGTCCTTCCTTGGGGGCCTTAATTTTATGTTAGAAAAGCTTATGTTGCCTCCCTTTGAACCAGCTGTGTCTTGTGAGCTACGCTTTCTGTCGTGGCTAGCATTGTTTTGGTTGCCATTACTTCAGTTCAAAGTATTTTGGAGCTTCAGGCCCTCATTTGTAAGGAGCCTTATTTATTTTTCCACAAAGCTGGGGTGTCTTTGCATACAAATCCTAAGTTTCTGCCTAAGGTGGTGTCAGAATTTACTTTGTATCAGTCCATCCACCTGCCTGTTTATTTCTCAGAGCATTACAATCAGGGGGAGGCATTGCTCCATACCTTGGATATACATAGAATTCTGAGCTACTATATACACCAGACTAGGGACTCTCGTAAGTCCACTCAGTTGTTTTTCATTTGCCCCTGGGAGAGAGGGCTCACCAGTTTCCAAATAGTGTTTGTCTAAGAGATTGACAAATTGTATTGTCTACTGTTACCAGAAGTATGGTAAGGAACTTCCTGGGACTGTCAGGGCCATTCCACAAGGGGCATGGCCACCTCAGTAGCTTGTTTTTGCAATGGGTCTGCTGCTAACATTTGTGCTGCAGCCACCTGGAGTACTGTCCACACCTTTACCAAGCACTACAGTCTGGACAGTGCCTCTAGGAGGCATACCAGTTTTGGCCTGGCAGTCCTCCAAGGCCTTCCTCATAGGCTGTCATTGTTGCCTGCCAACCTCCTAGTCTGACTGCCTGACTGTGCAACGAGAACTGCTTGGGACTCAGCTCTACCGGTGCTGGCCTGCTGCAAAAGATACCCTCGAAGTAAGATAGTACAGTTTCGTAAGAACTTACTGTAACAGTAGATCTTCAAGAGGATCTCTTGAAGCAGGCCCTGCTTTTCCCTCCCTCCTTCCCCCTTTCTTTTCCTGTGTTTCACTCCATGTCCATCTGGGCAGGCCATCTGCTTTTTCTTCTACTACAGGGTTACCTCCGCATTCTCCATGGTTCTTCTCTTCCGGCATCTTGCTTTTGGTCTCCGGCAGGAGAACTGAGGAGTGCATGGGGGCCACCTGCTTTTCATAGGATAGGCTGACGTCCAACGCTGACATCATAGGTGGGCGACCCCATCTGGTATGCTGATAACTAGAAAGGTTTCTGTGTGGTCCTAGTGCCTGACGGCTGAGTCCTACTGGTGATGGCCTGCTGTAAGAGATTCTCTTGAAGATCTACTGTTATGGTACATTCTTATGTAACTGTACTATTCTAGTAGCAGGGAAACCACCCACTGGAGAAGCCAATGGCAGTAAGTGGAAATGTTTATTTATCTTGTGCTGAAAGTCATCCCTTGTTCCCCACACCTCTCCTTTCGATCGGGTGTTAGAATATCTTTTGTACATTTCTGAATCTGGCCTGCAGTACTCATTGCTCTTAGTCTGTCAGCTATTTCAGCATATCATGAGTTAGTGAGTAAGCTTTCAAATGGCACTGTTGCCTCTCTTCAAGAGGTTAAGCAGAAGGAAACGAGGTAAAAATACCTGTATTGTCCATATAAATGTAACCCCTGGGTGGCGCTATCCCAAGGGTTACCCCTGCCTGTTTGACTACGGACAAGTTTTGGGGCCTAGGTCCTATGGCGGGTGCCTCCACACAGAGGTCAGGGTTTGTAGTGGTTAGACTAGCTTGGTCACAGCCCTCTGGGACACTGAGACCCCCTTTTATTCCCTCTAGTGGCTCACACAGTACACCAGAGTTACAGCCCCAATACCCCACGTATACACACTGTTCACTCATATAGATACCACTTACCCTTGAGACTGATTCTGCAGCACGTCTCTGAGGACCCCCCTGTAAAATAAGGTTAAACAACATACACAGCAAAACACAATACTGTTTCCAGGTACCAACACCACAGACAGTATATAGTATAACAATAACAAATCTGATTTATTTAGGTGGCAGTAACATGGGAGGGGGAAATCGGGTGACTTGGTGGCATTAAATCACAGTACTGTGCACACATACAGGGGCTGAAAAGTGACTCTGGGTATCCAGGTTGGGGAGGTGGGGGCTAGCCAGGTCCGTTGCTCAAGGTTGGCGGCAGGTGCAGATGGATAGGGCCTTGTAGAAGAAAATATATGCACAACACCCAATTGTAATCCGGAGCGGATGGCTCAGTCCATGAAGCAGTGAAACAACAAGAATTAGATGACTCAATTGTGATTGAAAACAGGCTGCAGGGAAATACCTGATTTGTACTCACCAAGCTGAGGACTGGATGGTGTATGTTCTTCTGTATTGCCAGAACAACAGGGCAAGGAGACAAGGTCCTTGTGACTGGACCCCACTGCAGTTGATAGCAACCGGATTTAGTCCGAGACAAGCTGGGGTTTGCTTCCAACTTCAACACACAGCACACAGCACTGGAGATTGGAAATAGCGATTCCCCACAAGCACTACGCACGTTCATATGTAAAGGGAAGTACTATACCAGGCAGGCTGCTCCTCAATCCCGATCGCAATTACTGCAAAATACCCGGGAGCACACACAGCAGCTTCAGTTCCTGACAGACCGAGTGCGATTCAGCAATTTCTCCAGTCTTCTACAGGGTGAGCCTGGTTTCCACACTTCTAGTGCTTCTTTCTCCTCACAACTCGAATTCAGTCCAAATTGGCACTCACAAAGGCTGCAGACCGAAACCCAGGGCCTCACGCGCGCTTCCCGTGCAAAACTATACACCATAGAAGCACAGAGCTCCTTCTCTCTTCACAGTCACAACTGATCTACTCTTTCCAGTCACAGAGCAGGGCATTTCCTTTAACTCCACACCATTCTGTTGACTGGTTCTGCTGTCACTCACAATAAGACACCCTCTGTTGGTGGAAAAAGGCGCCAAGGTTAAAACTACATTTCCTAGAGTCACTGCCCATACACTCCCTTGTGCTGGCTCAAAATTGAGAGTCCAAGTTCTGATTCATCCACAGGCTCCATTTTAGGTTCTCCCTATCATCCTGATTGGTCCAAGTCAACTATTCAGGACAAAAATGAAAGCGTTAGACTGAAACAGTTCGTGCCGAAATGAAGACAGGTTAGACAAACTACATTTTCTCAGTCACTCTGAATGATTTCTGGCAAACAGTTATATCTTTCAACAAGGCTCCCTCTACACATGTAGCAACAGCAGAAACGGAGCAAATGGACAGCAGCCCAGGCAGGATTCAAGCATTAAATACACAGTCCCCCCCAGTACAAGCTAATTAAGTCTGCAAGCAGACAGCTCTTAAAGAGACAGTATGTGAAGGCTCAAATAGGCCTCACTTGGAACCGCATTTTGGCAAGCTCCTGGAAGACTTTTGGGAACCCTCATTTGCACGGGGGTTACACCCTTTCTGGCCTGGAAAAACTTGGCACCTGCGTCAAGTAACTACCCCCATAAATTTCAATACAACCATATACATTTACAACAATATCACATTATGCTTATACATGCAATCATCAGTCAACATATCACCTTACCAGAAACACATTTCTGAAACTTTTCAGTACATCACTTTTTACACAGTATTATACACACATTATACCGTAACTCAGGTTATTACCTCCTGTACTTGAAACCTGAAGAGAGGGGGCCCTTCCCTATCAGCTACCTTGAGGCTGGATGGGGCAGGGGCACCATACCTAGAGGGCAACATAATTAACTTGGAGGTAGCACTTATGCTTAGTTTGGGCAATGAGCTCGGGGACACATACACTCCTTTATGAACAACATTGAGAGGCAAGTCCACAGGCCTCCCAGGGGAATCATAGCTTAAGCACATTACAGGCTTTACAGCTTGACCAGTCTTTCTAGGGGGAACTGTTACAGTTTCTGCACTTTTAAACTCACTTTCAGCACTGTCTTTACTTACCAGGGGAGATTCCCTGGGGGTAGAGAGGCTAGAACCTGGGCACTTTCAGCTCCGTGATTTGCAGTCTGAGTCCACAACACTTGGCTCACATGGAGAGTTTTCTGACACTGGCAGTGAACTATCAGGGCACTCAACACACTCTTCTTGTTCTGGTATATCACCAGTTTGTCCCAGTCCATCATTTTCCTCCTCTGAAAACTCAAACAGTTCAACCATGCACAATGATTCCATATCATCTGACTTGATGCTTTGCACTTCACTTTCTGGGAGCATTTGCTCCAGGGACAAAGCTGGGGGCTTAGACAGTCCAGAAGGCCCAGCTTCATCTCCAGGATTGACTAGGGGATTGCCCCGAAACAAATGACTCCGTTCATAAGAAGGGTAGTATTCAAAGCCACACTCACTTTCCTCTGATACACACTGACAGTCATGTTCAACTGGGACTTGTGTAGGGGAACACTTTAACTCAGCTTCTGTAGGTGAAGGCTTTCTTGACTTTGGCTTAGCAACAGCTCTAGTCACTGGTCCAGAGGGGGCATGTTCTGGGGGCTCAGACTCAATCAAGATTTGTCCAATGGGCAGTAAATGATTTCTATGCATTGTTTTCACATCTTTTGAATTATTCTCAGACCTTACTTTGTACACAGGCAGATCATCTAGTTTGCCCGCTACGATGTGAGGGAGATGGTGCCATCTGTCAGCAATCTTATGCTTGCCATGCAGTCCCAGATTTCTTAGCAATACCCGATCTCCCTCCTGGAGTTCCTGTGCTTTCACCTTTTTATCATACCTTTCTTTGTTGGCCAGATTTCTTTTGGCAGCCATGGTTTGAGCCAGTTGGTATGCATGATTTAGCTGGGCCTTTAACTTTTGCACATACTGTAAATAGTTGTCAGCTCGAACCCCATCAGGAGAAACTCCAAAACATACATCTACCGGCAGTCGAGCTTCTCTTCCAAACATCAGGCGGTAGGGGGAGAACCCAGTGGCATCAGTTTTGGTGCAGTTGTAGGCATGTACCAGGGTGCTAATTTGTTGGCTCCATCTAGGCTTGTCCTTTGGGTGGAGGGTGCCTAGCATATCTAGCAAAGTGCGGTTGAAACGTTCAGGCTGTGGGTCTCCTGGGTGGTAAGGGTGGTTCTGGACTTTTGCACTCCCACAGAGAAAGCATCTCTTTGATCAGACAACTCTCAAAGTCCCTCCCTTGATCAGAATGGATTCTTTGTGGCGCCCCATAATGAACAAAAAAGTTTTCTATAAGTACTTTGGCCACAGTGGATGCCTTCTGGTCCTTGGTGGGGAAAGCTTGGGCATATCTCATACAATGGTCAGTGGCTACCAGCACATTATTGATCTTTCTTTGATCTGGCTCCAGACTCAGAAAGTCAATACAGACCAGCTCCATGGGGGCACTGGTGGTGATGTTAACAATGGGGGCAGCCCTCTGGGGCAGGGCTTTCCTCTGTAAACAGCGACTACAAGTTTGAATGTGTTGCTCAACATCAGCCCCCATCTTAGGCCAATAGAATCTGGATCTCACCAAGTCAAGTGTTCTGTCTATACCACGGTGCCCCATGTGGTTGTGTAAGGACCTCAGTACTGAGTCTCGAAAGGCAGTGGGCAGCACTAGTTGTTGTTTGTCTATTTGTCCCCCTCTGTCTACTGTTTCTCTGTATAACAGTCTATTGATCAGTTTCAACTTATGACCTTCCCTGTATAACAATGCAGTTCTCAAATCAGTGGAGCGTAGTTTGGACACATCTTTCCCTGCGTAGAGGGCTTCTAAAGCTGATTTGATCATGGGATCTCGGGATTGAGCCCACTGAATACTGTCATTGTCCGGATGAGGCAGTGCACCAATGTCTATTGCAGAAAAGTGGCAATAAGCAGCAGGTATGCAATTCTCAGAGGGTCCCAAACAATCCACCATACAGTCCACTGCGTCTGTGGACATTTGTTCCTCCCTGTCAAACTTCTGGCAGAGTGCTGGAATATCAGGTTCTGACAGTCTGACCCAGTCATTCCAGGGAACAGGCCTCCGGGAGAGAGCATCAGCATCTATGTGGTTCAGGCCTGCTCTGTATTCAACACCATAGTCGTATGTAGATAATGCAGAAAGCCACCTATGGCAAGTGGCATCCAACTTTGCTGAAGTCTGCGCATAGGTCAAAGGATTATTGTCAGTTTTTACTAGTATCTTAGCCCCATACAAGTACTCGTGGAACTGGTCAACAATAGCCCACTTCAAAGCTAGCAACTCTAACTTACGTACGGATAGTTCTTCTTGGTTGGGGTCAGGCTTCTACTGGCAAAGGCCACTAGTCTCAGGCCATTCTCATGCTCTTAATACAATACAGCCCCCAAGCCTTGTAGGCTAGCATCAGTGTGCAAGACATAGGGCTTCGCTGGATCTGCATAGGCAAGGATAGGAGCGTGGGTAAATTGATATATAATCTCATGAAAAGCAGCTTCACAATCAGGTGTCCATCTGGCTCCAAATACTTCATTGGGAAGGAAATACACTCTCTCAGGCTCAGAGAACCGACCTCTTGTATTTTTTGTGGGTAGGAGGGTAACCTTGAGTAAGATTAAGTAAAGGACGGATCACTCTTGAATAGTCCTTGATGAAACGGCGATAGTGGCTACAGAATCCCAGGAATCTTTGCAGTTATTTTAGATTGTGGGGCTGTGGCCAGGTGGTCAAGGCCTCAACTTTACTTGGGTCGGTCTCTATTCTCTCGGTGGAGACTACGTGTCCCACATACTTTATGGATGTTTGGAAGAATTGACATTTATTGATGGACAGTTTTAGGCCAAAGTCTTCCAGTCGGTCCAAAACTTTGAATAATCTGCTCTCATGTTCCTCCAGTGAGCTGCCAAACACAGTAACATCATCTAGGTACACCAGGCTCTCAAAGTTCATGTCCCCCACTGCACGCTCCATCAGTCGTTGAAAAGTGGCTGGAGCACCTGAAATCCCTTGAGGCATCCTCATGAATTCATAGAAACCAAGTGGGCAGATAAAGGCTGTCTTCTCATGGTCTTCCGGGGCCATTGGGATCTGGTAGTACCCATTATAAGATCCAGCACGAGAACCACTTGCTACTGTTCAGGCAGTCTAAAGCATCCTGAATGCGGGGCATTGTATACTGATCAGAGATAGTCCGCCGATTCAAGGTGCGATAATCCATGCACATTCTTACTGTCCCATTCTTTTTTCTCACTACCACAATAGGTGAAGCATGTGGGCTTCTGGATTCTTGTATTACACCAGCAGCAAGCATCTCTTGCAGATGCTGTCTCGCATCATCTATGTCAGCAGGGGCCAGGCGTCGAGACCTCTCACAAAATGGCCTTTCATCATGCAGCCGGATGTGGTCCTCAGCTCCTTGCACACATCCTACATCCCATTCCTTTAAAGAAAACACCTGGTCTCTCTGGGCAAGTTTTCTACTAATTCTCATCTTC
The DNA here is from genome assembly GCA_016271365.2 of Neoceratodus forsteri. Classification (NCBI taxonomy): domain Eukaryota; kingdom Metazoa; phylum Chordata; order Ceratodontiformes; family Ceratodontidae; genus Neoceratodus; species Neoceratodus forsteri. The sequence goes on from CM057449.1 coordinate 647,870,988, forward strand.
CATTCGGCTGGCAACAGGGAGTCCCCAAAATCAAACAAGTCAGCCATCACTCTGTCATTCTCCCCCGAACACTTGTTACTGGGCAGCACTGCAGCATATGCACAATGTACATTAGCCAGGGTGCAACCTCTATTTACTTGAATCTGTCTATCAGACACATTATGAACTTGAACCATTACCCTTCTGGCATAAGCATGGGCTCTGGCAGGCAAAATACTTGGCTTGACCAGCAGTCCTTCCGGCAATTTCTCATCGCCTGGTGCATCCAGCATGAGGATTTTATTCTTGACATCCTTTCTGATACCGACTTCCCCCTGTAAAGTACACTGGGCATTTGGTGCCAGAATCGGAGACTCCGGATCCTTCTTCCAGACAATTCCAGCTGGTTCCTCTGGGTCCACTTTTTCATCATGTCTCTGTGCCTCATAGACCTTCTTGATCAAGGCCGGGATTCTCAAAGCTCTACCAATCCTTGACCCTTGTTTCTCATAACACAACTGCGTCAACCGTCCAGACATATGCGCATTCATCCCAATTAGTAGAGGAATCCCATCATACAGTCCGGTAGGGGGACACACTAATGCCAGGGTCTCTACTTGCTCGGCCACTCCAGCCATGGAGGTGGAAAAGACAACCAAATTCAGATATACCTGAATAGCTATAGGTCTTCTCACTTAACCCCAAACATGCAGTCCATCCAGCGGTTGCAAGGGTACATCAGACAGGTGTGTCTGATACCAGTCCTGAAACAAAATTGTCATGGGAGCCACTATCCAATACATCTCTTATAGACACTCATTCACCTTAAATGGTCTCCATGGAAGGACCCACTATTCTGGACCAGTCTGGAGGTGGTAGCAAGGGCCTGGGCAGATGATCTAGCCACAAAGGGACGTGAGTTAGCATTTCTGGGACCTTCACTGCGGTCATTTCATGCACCTCTTAACCACTGTTTAGTGCTCCAAAGCTCTCCTTGTAGCCGTCTCACCACTGTCTGTAAGTCTTTCCGAGATCGGCATTCCCTCTTCATGTGCCCATCCTTCCCACAATTATGGCAAAATACGTCTGCTGAAGTTTTGGGGGGACTGAGGCATCACATTGGAGGCTGCGGCATTGGTACTATCAATAGAAAACCTTGGTGCCACTTCAGCCAGCGGTGGGTTGGACATTTGGAGATATCTCTTCAGTTCCCTCACCTGCATAGCCAAGACATCAAGTTTTGAGCTGTTGTCAGCAGGAGGTGCCTGGATGGGCACCCCCATAGCAGAAGCAGTCGGGCAAGTGTCAGGGCCCGTACTCACAGGAGCGTCCTTCATGATGAGACTGTCTGTTGCTTTCCTAATCTCCCTCAGCAGTTCATCCCTTGGCAGAACATCGGTAGCCATCCCTCTCTGGCTGGGCTCCCCCTTGGCTGACATTTAGGTCTCCGGTCCTGTCATGTGATTTTGGTGATTCCAGACCATCAGCGTCTGACCCCGCACCTGGGACAGGGGATGTAGCAGCTACGACTGCACAGGGCTCTGAAAAACCTTCCTCCTCCTCAACTTCCCGTACCTCCTTCATCAACGCATGGGAAGGCAAGGGAACAGATTTCCTTTGATGCAGTTGCAATTTGAGCAACACCCAGCTAGAGTGCCGGGCAGAGCAGAGTATATGATCCAGTCTTACCTGGTCCACTTCACTACGGGTCCAACCCCCCCTTTCTAAAAATGGTTTGCAAGATTCCTCTAATCGATCCATAGGCAGATAACAATTCCCGGCTGTTGTCTAACATCTTTAAGCTTCTATTTCAAGGCCTCAACACTAGTGGTGCCCCAAACACATTTTCAAGGGCAATTATGTACTGTTGGGCTTTGGCGTCAAGTCAGAGACCCTCAGGGAGCAAATCGTTGGGCAGGTCCCTGGAGGCTCTCCCCAGGCGAGCCTTTTTCTGCCTTGGAGCATTGCCAGTCTTGTACCGCTAAGGGTAGTAGAGTTCATCCAGGTTTCCAGACTGCCCTCCCCATTTGGAGTGCGGGGATGCCAGAGAATACTTGAGCTTGCAGTAAGAGTCATGACTAATGGCAGGTACAAACATAGGGGCTAGCACTGGCACAGAAGGAGGGCAATAATGGGTGTGGGAGGGGGAGAGGGTGTTAGGGAAGGAACGCCCCCAGGTGGCAATAATAGCTTCTTTAAATTCTCCACAGTTTTCCCTTCCTCCAGCAACAATTTAACAAATTTCTCCTCAGAAGTTTCAGATAGTTTGGGGGTCATTGCCCCCCCAGGTCTTTACTGTCCTTAGTTATCACTCTCCAGGCAGTGAGGGCTCCCTCTGGGGTAATAATCTATGGCACTTTGGAGCTATGTATGGGGTCCTTTTACTCTACTAGGGCCATGAAAGTGTGGGTGAGCAGATTAGCATGTCGACCCTCCACCACAGGGTTTTGTAAACCTTCCACCTTGGAAAGTACTCCCTCTACAGTGTCTGTATTGGTACAGTGGGATATCCAAGATAAGTATAGCATTTTGGGGTCGATCTCCTGCCCAGTACACCACCCCACCAACTGGTGTACAGCCACTTCTGTTGGGGTATCCATTTATTTTTAACAGTAATTCGTAAATGTGGCCACTAGAGGAGGCTAATCCCAGCGGTGCCTCCAAGATGTAACCCCTAGGTGGCGCTATCCCAAGGGCTACTACCCCTGCCTGTTTGACTACGGACATGTTGAGGGGCCTAGGTCCTATGGCGGGTGCCTGCACCCAAAGGTCAGGGTTTGTAGTGGTTAGACTAGCTTGGTCACAGCCCTCTGGGACACTGAGACCCCCTTTTATTCCCTCTAGTGGCTCATACAGTATGCCGGAGTTACAGCCCCAATACCCCACATACACACATTGTTCACTCATATAGATCCCACTTACCCTCGAGACTGATTCTGCAGCATGTCTCTGAGGACCCCCGTTAAATTAGGTTAAACAACATAGAGAGCAAAACACAGTACTGTTTCCATAAGTACCAACACCACAGACAGTATATAGTATAAAAACAACAAATCTGATTTATTTAGGTGGCAGTAACACGGGAGGGAGAAATCAGGTTAATTGGTAGCATTAAATCACAGTACTATACACACATACAGGGGCTGAAAAGTCGCACTCTGGGTACCCAGGTTGGGGGGGGGGCTAGCCAGGTCCGTTGCCCGGGGTTGGCCAGCAGGTGCAGATGGATAGGGCCCTGTAGAAGAAAATATATGTACAATACCCAATTGTAATCCGGAGCCGGATGGCTCAGTCCATGAAGCAGTGAAACAACAAGAATTAGATGAAACACTTGTGATTGAAAACAGGCTGCAGGGAAATACCCTGATTTGTACTCACAATAACCAAGCTGAGGACCACATGGTGGATGTTCTTCTGGATTGCCAGAACAACAGGGCATGGAGACAAGGTCCTTGTGACTGGACCCCACTGCAGTTGACAGCAACAGGATTTAGTCCGAGACAAGCTGGGGTGTGCTTCCAGCTTCAACACACAGCACTGGGGATTGGAAATAGCGATTCCCCACAGGTACAATGCACATTCATATGTAAAAGGAAAGTACTATACCAGGCAAACTGCTCCTCGATCTCGATCGCAATTACTGCAGAATACCCGGGAGCACACACAGCAGCTTCAGTCCTGACAGACCGAGCACGATTCAACAATTTCTCCAGTCTTCTACAGGGTGAGCCTGGTTTCACACTTCTAGTGCTTTTTCTCCTCACATCTCGGATTCAGTCCAAACTGGCACTCACAAAGGCTGCAGACCGAAACCCAGGGCATGCTTCCTGCGTGAAACTATACACTGCAGAAGCACAGAGCTCCTTGTCTTTTCACAGTCACAACTGATCTACTCTTTCCAGTCACAGAGCAGGACATTTCCTTTAGCTCTACACCATTCTGTTGGCTGGTTCTGCTATCACTCACAATAAGACTTCCTCTGTTGGTGGAAAAAGGCACCAAGGTTAAAACTACATTTCCCAGAGTCACTGCCCATCCAATCCCCTTGTGGCTGGCTCAAAATTGAGAGTCCAAGTTCTGATTTGTCCACAGGCTCCATTTTAGGTTCTCCCTATCATCCTGATTGGTCCAAGTCAGCTATTCAGGACCAAAATGAAAGAGTTACACTGAAACAGTTCGTGCTGAAATGAAGACAGGTTAGACAAACTACATTTTCTCAGTCACTCTAAATGATTTCTGGCAGTTATATCTTTCAACAAGGCTCCCTCTGCACATGTAGCAACGGCAGAAACGGAGCGAATTGACAGCAGCCCAGGCGGGATTCGAGCATTAAATACACAGTCCCACCATACAAACTAATTAAGTCTGCAAGCAGACAGCTCTTAAAGAGACAGTACATGGAGGCTCAAATAGCACTCACTTGGAACCACAGTTAAACAGCTCAAACACCAAACACCACCCAGACTTGTAGCATTCAGGCAAGCTCCTGGAAGACTTTTGGGAACTCCCATTTGCTGGGGGCTTACATAAATGTATCTGTCTACTTGCTTCTTCTATTTTATTGTATTTATTACAATGTACTGTGTATTTATGCAGCATACTGTATGATTTTTTTTGTTAGGTGCCCTGAGTCTCCGGGGAAGGGTGCCATACTAAACACTATTATTATTATTACTACTACTACTACAACACCTGAGATCCCCAGTAAAGAAGGCAGTGACTAACTGGAATCTCAGTTTGGTACAAGCAAGGCTAACTTGTTGTCCTTTTAAGCCAGGTGTTACTTGACAGATAAATAGATAAAAATATTTTTAAACATGAGATAACTTTAGAACTAGAAGAGCCCTATATGACAAAGTTGACTTGTGATAAAAAAAACACAGTAAATTGCAGTAGTTTCCATTGCCTACATTCTATTTTTACTTGTTACATTTGAGTTTCATTAGATATTGGATACTGTGGTTGCCTAGTACTCAGCCAACAGAAAGCAACCGCACTTTTGGTCATAAGTGAAACAAATTCTAGCCAGAGCCAATGCGGCTGTGGCAAGCTGCAAAATTACCAAAGTTACACGTGTGCGTAGAAAATTTTGAATGCCTGGGTGTAACTCAGCCATTTTTTGGAGCTGTTTTACCAAATTTTCAACTTGGTCTTTTTGGGACCCCACTTCATGAAGAGTGCCACTGTCATTTCATTCACTTGCCCCAAAAGGTGATTTCTCAGATCGACCGTGTCATTCTGTGCCACAGGTGCGAAAACACATTTTGGGAAGGATGTGAAAATGGCAGTGTTGAAAATCTCGAGTGAAAATATTAAAAATTGGTGAAGTTAAGAGCATGCGAAGAAACTGCACAACACACACTAGTAATGCAGTCATTTTCTGGAATATTTTCACCAGATTTGCAACATGGGCTTTTTGGGACTTTACCTCATGAATAGTTGTACTGTTGTTTCGTTAATCGGTCCCGAAAGGTGATTCCACGCAGTGATCGCTAAATCACCTTTTGGGACCGAGTAATGAAATGACTGTGACAGTGTTCACGAGGTGGGGTCCCAAGAACCCCATGTTGAAAATCTGGGGCCGAAATTCTTAAAAATGACAAATATATAACAACATAAGTTGAAACCCTATTGACTGCCATTATACCACGCTTACCTTTGATTCTTCAGTTTGCAGTTCGGCTTTGAAGAGTGTAGACATGCCCTGGTCCAGAGAAGATGACAGCGCCGACCTCTGGAGGTAAGTATGGGGTAAAGGGAGGGGTGGGGAGGTGGGTGCTCAGTGCGAGGAGGGAAGGGGGACTGGGGCAATGATGAGGGACCATTTTCTTTTTTTACATGTAACAAAAAAAATGTCAGGGGACGGTTTTCTTTATTTACAAGGGAAAAAAAGCATACATTTGGGCACACTGGGGTGGGCTTGCAGTGTGCCACATGAATTGGGGGGAATACATGATGCTGACACAGGGATTGGGCACCCTAATGTTAGTGTGGGCCAAAAAAAAGAAAAAAAAATATTTGGGCATACTGGGGTGGGCTCCCAGTGTGCCACATGAGATGGGGGGTACATGATGCCGACATGGGGATTGGGCATTCCAATATCGGCATGGAGACGGGGAACAGAGGGAGCGGGGAGGATAGCAGCAGTGGGAGGGAGTGGGAGGGTTTTATTTTCTGCCGGTGCTGGGAGGGAACAGAGGGAGCGGGGAGGCAGGAGCAGTGGGAGGGTGTGGGAGGAATGCCATCCATAAGATGGCAGTGGCGGCACAACTGCACATGCGTAGTTGTGGTGAGTGGCATTCTGCCATTCACAATATGGTGGCACCAGCAAAACTGTGCATGCATGTGAGGCGCACATGCGCAGTTCTTGTCGGAATAATGCGGCTGTTACTCCGTAGTGGGCCAATCGTGGTGGAGTGTTACAAGCTCCATTGGACTTTTGGAAGGATACTTCCAAAAGTCCAATGGAAGGTGCCACGATTCGCTTTAAGGCACCAGATCAAGCCCAAACAGCTGTGGCTGTGCCCACAGCCATAAAAACAGTGGCTAACTGGGACCTTAGTTTAGTGTTAGAAAAGCTGATCTGTCACCCTTTCCAGCCAGCTGTTACACATGAGTTGAAATTCCTCACATGAAAAACATTTTCCTTGGTAGTTGTCATTTTGGCTCACAGTCTCAAAACTACATGCCCTAGTGACTGATTCAACAGTATTCCATAAGGATAAAGTTGTTCTCTGTGCACACTTAAATGTTTTTTTGCCAAAGGAGATGCCAGAGCTCCATATTAACCAAAACTTGATGCTACCAGCATCCTTCCCCAAACTGAAGAATCCTGGGTAAATGTTGCTCCAATCTCACAGTTTTAGACAAATTTATTTATTTATTTCAAAAGTTCCACCAGAAGAGACATCCTGAGCTGTGAACAGCTAGTTTCCATATGTATCCTGGGGGATAGGGTAGAAGGGAGAATCGATGTGTGCAATTAAGTACAGAATTTTTACATGTGCATTTAGAGAACATAAATTATACAGGGTAGCAAAACCACAAGCACAGTACATTATGCCATAAATAAACATCAAGGTGAGCACAGAGCACTTACAAGGTATAATTTACAGGTTGATGCATCATCAGACAATTACAGCAGCCTCCAAGAATGGGGGAAGGTGCAGGGGAGGGCATAGTAACCAGAAGGGTTACCCCAGCAAAGGAGTAGAGGGGAGGAGAAGGGGGAAGGAAGAGCAGAGGGGAGAGGGCAGGAAGCATGGGAAAGATAATCAGGAGGAGGCAGAGGGCTGGTGGGGGGGGGGAAGGGGGGAAGGGAGATCAGAAAGTGAGAGAGAGGAGGGAGGGGAAGAGGAGAAGAGAAAAGGAAGAGAGAAGGGGCAGGAGCAGGAGGGGGTGGTGTAAGCATGAAGAATCCGAAGAAAGAGGTAATGGAGGTGGCAGAGTGGATAGGAAGTGGAGAGAATTCCAGGGTTTGGGAAGTCAGAAGGAGAAAGCCGCTGACCAGCTGAGGACCTTCTAGATGGGAGAGTTAGAGTGCATTGACTTGAGCTGTGGAGGGAATGGCGTGATAGAAGCAGAGAAGAGAAGAGAGGTAAGATGGGAGGGAACTCAGCCAGTATTTAATAATAAGGAGGAGCCATGGCCAGCCATTTGGCCTCAAGAGAAGGGAGAGAAAGAGTGGTGTAGAGGTTGCAGTGGTGGTGGTGGGGGCGCAATCCAGGGCAAACTGCAGAAGGAGGGGAGAGGCTGTCCAGTCTGGCCAGGGTAGACTTAGGAGCACTGCCACAGATAGTGTCACCACAGTCGAAGAGGGAAGGATCATTCGCTGAACAATGGCTCTCGGGCCATCAAAGGATACACCTATATAAAACAATTAGTTTAGGGTGGATCTTTTGTGCAAGGAGTCCACATGTACAGAGAAGTCTTGGTGATGGTCTAGCCATAACCCAAGGTACTTGAAGGAAGTGGCATCTTAAAGGGAAGAACCATCCAGAGTATAGAAGGCAGGGAGGGCTGAAAGGCCAGGTAGTTTTTGCCTGGTACCAAAAGTCATAGAGACTGTCTTCTTTGCATTTAAAGAAAGGTGACTGGAATGGAACCAGTGCTGGATGTTGTTAAAATCAAGCTGGAGTTGGTTCATCAGTTCAGCAAGGGAGGAGCCGGAGGCAAAAACTGCAGTATCATCAGCATACATGTGTATGGAAGCAGATGAACATGCAGAGGGGAAGGCTATTTAGAAAGATGGAAGAAGAGGATAGGTCCAAGCACCGAGCCTTGGGGGACACCATGTGCATATAGGCAAAGGGAGGGGAAATGGAATCACAATTTTACTGTTTGAGTTCTGTCCTGGAGGTAAGAACAAACAAATCGTAGCATGGAGAGAGACCAGCCACAGAAAGATGATCTAGGAGGAAGGATGAGAATCTGTGTCGAAGTCTTTAGCCAGGTCGACAAAGATATGTCAGAGGTGAACTGGTCCATACCTGTCAGAATGGCATCAGTCAGCCTGAGGAGGGAGGTTGAAGTGGAGTGGGATTTGCAGAAACCAGACTGGAAGGGGGTGAGGAAGGAAGAAAGAGAGTTGTGAGAGAACAACATATTCTTGGAGCTTAGCAAGCATAGGTAGTAGGGAAATGGGGTTGTAGTTCCCCGGGGTAGTGGGGTCACCATCTTTGGGGAGGGGAATGACAGTGGCTTGTTTCCAAAAAGTGTGAACAGAGCCAAGGGAGAAAGAAAGGTTGAGTAGAATCACAAGAGGGGCACAGATTGCAGAAGCAGAGAGGTAAAGGAGCTTGAGGTCGAGCCCGTCTGGACTTATATCCTTAATAGGGTTTAGGGCAAGGAGGGCTTTAAGAGCAGTAGCTGGTGTGACAGAGGAGAATGAGAAAGGAGAGTGAGGAATGTTGAATGGGGGTGAGAGGGAAAGTAGGAGGGAATGGAGCGAGGAGGAGGAGGCACAGGATGTAAAAGTTAAAATTCAGCAGCAACTGCAGAGGGTTCAGAGATGGTGGTCCCTCTCATCTTGAGGACATGGGTGGCAGACTGGGAAGGAGGAGAGAATAGGGAGTGAATTACCTTCCAAAAGTTGGAGGGTGGCTAATATTGTTTTGGAAGGTAGAGGAGAAGTACTCTGCCTTGGCGAGTTTAGTAGCCCTGGTGCAGGCATTACAGTACATAGAGCTTGATACCTATGATAATCAGCAGGGGACCCAGAGGATTTATGAACCTTCCGATCCCGTGCATGCAGGCAGACAAGTAGCTCGGCAGAGATCCAGGGGAGGAGAGTACCTGGAACCCTAGTCTTCCTAAGGGGAGGGGGCATGGCTATCCCAGACTGACATGAAGTGTGTTGAGAAGAAATTTAGTACCAAGTCCATGGAGCTGGCAGTGGCGATAGGTGACCAGTCTGTGGTTGCTAAGGTCCACTTTAAGGGTGGATATGTCTAAGGACCGAAATGATCTAATCTGGATGAGCCTGGGTGGAGCTTTGATCCTGTGGACTTTTCAGACACAGTAGACCATATGGTGGTCACTAAGAGCATCAGGGAGGGTGCCAGATGCAAATAATGACTCTATGGGGGTGAGATGTGAGGGCCCTGTCCAGTAGGGTATGATTTAGAGTTTTAAGGTTCAAGCGGTTGGATCTCTGATTAGCTGGGAGAGATTTAGAGTTTGATGCTGTTGCAGAATTTGGAAATAGAAGGAGATCCAGTTTTATTAAAGTCCCCAAGTATGAAAAGTTCACCAGAAGAAGCATGAGAGGAGATAGTGGAAAGGAGTTCAGTAATAGTAGTGTGAGGCAGGCCAGGGCAGCAGTAGACACTGGCAGTAAAGACAGAGAGAGAAAATGGTAGGGCGATTCTGATGATTTGAGCTGGCAGTATAGCCTAGAGGTTAGAGGAACTAGGTGTGAACGAGCTTGGTACATCCAGCAGACCAGACCTGAATTTGATTCTCACAACCTCCACTTGCATACTGTGCGACTCTGAGCAAGTAACTTAACCACCCAGTGCTCCCAGGTCGCCCCTGAAAACAGGCATTTGTGCCTAGTGGGCCTTACCCAGTTACCAAAGACTAAAATAAAATAAATAAATAAATGATGAAGAGAAGTTTGTAAGCTGAAGGGGAGGTAATGGAGAATAGGAGATATACTGTATAGCAGTGGAAGCGTGCATGACCACTCCGCTACATCAGTAGCTTGGTCCTGGTGAGTAGCGAGCAACCAGGATGGTTACCACAGAGTCAGGAATCTTATGGGAGAGCCAGGATTCAGAAATAATTAGTATGTCTTGGCTGAGGTTAATCATAAGTGGTTGCAGAAGGTCTGTTTTAGGGAGGAGACTGTGGGTATTAAGATGCACTAGACTCGATCCTTTACGGAAGTTTGGAGGGGCTGAAGGGCCAGGATTAGTCTCAACATCACCAGCTAGAAGGAGGTGGAAAATGAGGAGTTTAGTGAGAAAGGAGGGGTGTTTGCATAGCAACTGAGAGAGGGAACGAGGGTGAGGGTGCGTGCAGGGTGGGAAAGGAGAGCAGAATGCGTAGGGTAAAAAGATGGAGATTAGGAGGTGTTAGCACAGAACAGTGGGGAAACCAGGGGGAGTGGGAGAGAATGGGACTGAAAACATCAGAGAGTGTGGGGGGAGGGATAACGTTGAGAATGGGATGGGAGAGAGTGAAAGAGGGGGTTAGGGACGTAAGCGTAACTAGGAGGGGGAGGAGGGATAGTGAGAGGGTTGTCATGATCAGGCAGCTGGGGAAGCAGGGGAGCAGCGGAGAACAAAGATAACAGCAGAGCTTGGGAGAAGCACAGGCTAGAGACTGGAGTGGAAAGCACTGAAGGGTTGAGCAGGAAAGGAGAAAGGAATCAACCAGGGTCAGGATCTATAAGTAAGGCTTGCTATAGTACTATATCGGCTTGTAAAACAAACAGGCAAGGCTAGTACAGCTTGTATCAGTACCAGTAAGGCTAGTACAACTTATAACAGTGCAGAGTAGGGTTGAACAAACTGGCTGTGTAGATATAGCAGCAGTTCAAACTACGGTAAGGAGTGGGGCGCACAATACAATTAGCAATGATAAATGCTAAAACCCTTGCTGTGTAGGTATAGCAGGAATTCAAGCTACAGTAAGGAAAGGGGCGCACACAACAATTAGCAGTGATAAGTGGAAGAAGAGCAAGCTAGAATCATTAACTGAATGACTCTGGTCATAGAGGCTCAGGGGTGTAGTACCACAACCGCTACTGGGCAGCGAGGAATAAGAGAGCAGGAAGAGAGGTATTTAGGGCAGCAGGCTATGTGGCACAGTGGATTAAGGCAGCAGAGAAGCACATATATAAGAGACCAAGGGTTCAGAGCCTTTGCTGGGAATGGAGAGAGGGGAAGAAGAGTGGTGAAGGTGGGATTACAGCAGGGCAGATAGGGTGAGAGTGCATTAGAAGGGTGATGATCAATTTATTATATTAGTAGGACTAGTAGTGTAGTTTCATTACCAGCTGCAGGGCAGTGAGGGAAACATGGTAGAAGAGTACACTCTTGAAGGCTGTGTGACCCAGTGGATCGAGCTGTAGTCTAATGAGTAGCCAGAAGTGGGAGTCATAGGTTTGAATTGGAACTGGGAGTGAGGAGGGAGACAGAGTGATTGGGAGAGGGGGGTTGAGTGGGAGGTGAGAGTATTGCAGAGCATGTAATCTAATGGCTTGTGAGGGGTAGGATAGGTAAAATGTTGCACCTGATAGAGTGTAGAGCCTCTAAGCATGAGATGTTCTAACAGATACACCCTCCCAAGACACAGTTAAAGCTCCTGCTCACAGTAGAGTAAATCCGCCCCGCCGTGCAGGGCTGCAGCTATGAATTTTGGGGCCCCGGACAAGTCACTTGAAATGGGCCCCTGTTTCCCAAACCAGCTAATGCCAGGGGTAATGCTAGCTCCTCAGCTGGGCCCCTCTTGAGCTCGGGGCCCCGGACAACATCCCCACTTTCCCCCCATTACTGCAGCCCTGCTGCCGTGACTAGTGCTGTTAAAGTACCCACACAACCCTTCGCAAACTCCAGTGCAGCACAACAAATTAATGCAGGATAAAAACTGACAGTTGTGGTCCTCTGACTGTAGACTGTTTCACACACAAGTTTTTCTTTTTTGCTTAGCAGCTCCAAGCACCACAGTACCTGATAAGCAGGTTAGCGGCTGCAGGAACGGGAGCTCTGCAGTCCTCGGTGGATGACTGAAGCAGCCTGGTAAGCAGGTTAGTAGCTGCAGGAATGGGAGCTTCATGCTCCTCAATGGACAGCTGAAGCAATCTGATAAACGGGTTAGCGGCTGCAGGAATGGGAGCTCCATGCTCCTCAGTGGATGACTGAAGCAGCCTGGTAAGCGGGTTAGCGACTGCAGGAATGGGAGCTCCATGCTCCTCAGTGGATGACTGAAGCAGCCTGGTAAGCGGGTTAGCGACTGCAGGAATGGGAGCTCCGTGCTTCTCGGCGGATGACTGAAGCAGCCTGGTAAGTGGGTTAGCGGCTGCAGGAATGGGAGGTCCGTGCTCCTCAGCAGACGACTGAAGCAGCCTGTGAATAGAGAATTTCCAGCTTCTGCCTCAGTAGAGCCAAGGAGCACAGACAATCATTTCAGACGTTTGTTTCCTTGTTCTGAATTCTAGAGGACTACTACTTTCTAAGCAGTGGCTAACTGGGTTGTCACTTTTATCCCAAACTGCTGTTTGTAGCCAGGGAAACAATTGGAAGACTCTGTTAGAGCTCATTGCTGTGGCAGTATCACTAGCTTCAATGAGATTGGTCCCAAGTGCAGAAATATGCAGGACCACAACCTTAGTGTGCACCTTCACTAAACACTATGCCCTAGAGTCTAGAAAACTTGCAGGTTTTGGGTGTGCTGTGCTACATCTTTTGCACTCATCTAGTGCCTGTTTTTCACGTTTTATAATGTTTACTACAAAATGTTTTTACTCAGTAGCTTTCTCACTCTCCTGTAAAGGTACTGAGGACCTCGGTGCCAGTGCCACTTTATATGACACGTGCAAGAAAGGTACTGTCTGTCACATTCAAGTGTTGGCCCACTGCTCCCAAAAAATTCTGGTTCCCTGGGGTCCCAGTGCCTCCCAGCACTAAGACCAAAGAGTGTGCTTCTATGGAGCAGATACTAAAAAAATCAAGAGTTTTACAGTAAGTAACTTTGCTTTTCTGTTAATCCCCCATGATCTTGTCCATTTCATATTTTCTTGTTTGTAGCCACATAAGAACCTTACTTCTGTAGAACACACACTGGCCTGGCTGCACACATCCCTGAGATGCTTTGTCAGTGCTTTAGGACACGTAGCCTCCTGTCAGGCACCCACCCACACTGTAGTGGGACACACCAAAGCAGCACGAATGAAGTCTGCCAGACTTCCAGAATGTGATTTGGGGCCCCATTTTTTACATGGGGAGTCTTGGACTTCTGGGGCAAAAGCTACCTAGAGCCCTGTTACGTTAGAGCTTCAGCGGGCCTGCACCAAACTGTGCTATGCAGGGAGTGTCCCCACAAGGGTTAATCGCTAAGGGAGAGGAGGTTAATATGGAAGTTATTTTTGAACAAATATTTGCACTTGTTCAAAAGAACTGTTATTTTTCCCTCCGTTTACAGGTATAATAGCCCCCAGATGCCCACACACACAGATAGTAATGGAATGATTGCATTCCTTTATACGTGGCCTTTGAGGCTCATTAAATCAAAAATAGATGGACTCTCTGTGGCATGCTATTAGTCTAGAGAAAGATTAATTAGGCACTGCACTGCAGACAGAGAATACACTTTTCTGTAAATATTGAGCATATACCCTTTATCACTGTTTGCAGAAAAAATAAATAAAGCAATTACGGGCTTTTGGCACTGACAGCAGTGCTGCCGATGGCAATAAAGATGTAGAGGAGATAAAGGAAAGGAAGGTGACATTTATGTTACTGAATTTAACTATGAAAAATGAACTTTTATGTCTTGGAAATTGGATATTTTGTATTGTCATAATGATTGAATGCCTGGGAAAGTGGTTTAAAGAAATAGTTGATTAGTTTAAGAGCTGCAAAGACTCGGGGAGAGAGAGAGAGAGAGAGAGATTTGTCTCTCACTGGATGGCAGTGTGGTTCTGTGGTTAGAGCACAGTGCTGTGAATCATGAGGTCCCAGGTTTGAATCCCACCAGCATGCCCCTGGGTGAGACACTTGATCTCCTTATGAGTCACTCTAGTTGGCTGTAAAACTAGCTGGAAGCAGGGCTTGAAGCTGGCAGGGTGTAGGTTCAGAAAGGATATTAGAAAGTTCTTCTTTACAGAAAGGGTAGTGGATAAGTGGAATTAACTACCAAAGGAACTTGTTAATGGTCAGACAGTTAATGCATTTAAACACAGGTGGGACAGATTTGGGGGGCTGGGTGGGGAGACTCAGAATGGGGTGAATAGGAGGGGTAGCATAGTAGGTATGTCAGCAAAGTATGGTCTCAACAGTACTAGACTGGTATCAGGACCAATATAGCGACCAGATAGACCAATGTTTTTTTTCTGCCCATAAAATTCGATATTTCTAAGATACCTTCCAGTGAAAAAAAGGTTCTAGGGACATGGATATGTTGTTCATCCACACTGTCTGGCAGGTTCCTTGCCGCTTAAATCTTGCCGGAAGGTCTTCAAGTTGGCTCCTCCCACCCACCCGGGTGGTAAAACTCTTGGCTCTGCCCCATGATGCCAGATCTTCCTTACCGCTTGGAAGCTCAGGTTCCCTCCTTAACGCTCTGCGTATTAGACTGGATCCTAACTCTTCGGTTCGTCCGAAACTCATTTTAAAATTCTCAAGACTTCAGTCTTCCTTTTCCCTCGTGGCTGCGATAGACAAATCGACTCCCGGTTTTCAGCGGTGCCCTTGTGGGCAGAAGATGTCCAGGACGGATCTGCACTCCACGTGCATCTACTGCCTCGGCCTAGAACATGACCCGCAGGCCTGCGAGTCTTGCTGTTCATTCTCGGCCAACGTCTTGGAGGACCGCGCTGCCCTGTTGAAGCTTGGGCGCCCCGAGAAGCGCTACCTGCTGGTAAAGTCGAAAGAGGCCCATTGGGCGGTTACCACGGTGGCTGGCTCAGCTGAGCAGCTCGAGCAGATGATCGCCCTCGAGGAAGAGGTGGCCCAGGCCGCATCTTCCTCCTCCTCGGTCGTGGCATTTATCCCGCTCTCTTTGGGTACCTCGTGTTCTGCTTCATTCAAGGAGCTTTGCCATTCCCTTTCCACGAAGGGAGAGGGGGCCATCGGGACATTCCTCTCAGTCCAAAAAGAAGGATCCCAAGGGTAAGTCCCATCGTCGGCGTTCGTGGGAGCGGGAGAGGTCCCCTTCCCCGGGCAGCAGACCGTTGACTTCGGTCGAGGTTGCGGCTAAGGCTGCTGGCCTCATGGCGTCCCCATCAGATCAGCTGGCCGAGACAGCCATCGACACAGTCGAGATTTTTCTTGACCCGTCGGACGGTTTGTCGACTGGTGAAGCCGACAACCCTTCTTCACCGGTTCCCCCAGTGGAAACCGAGGATTTGCCTGCGCCATCGGTGCAGCAATCCCCAGATATGCCCGAGCCGAGGGAGGAGTGGTGTCCCTGCCTCCTCCCAGGTCCGCCTCGACACACTGAGGATCTTGGTCTCGGTCTCTGACCTCTTCTCGTCCAGCCGATCCCGCCCGACATCTGCGGTCTCAGTCTCGCACCGGTAAGCGGCAACCTGCTCGCCCCTCGTCCTCCTTATGAGGAGGTCAAGAAATTGCGGCCGACACTACGAGGAGCTGATGGCAGCAGTTACTTTGTCTGGGGCTAAGTCGACCGATGCCTTCCCCCGCCATCAAGTGGCTGTCACCGAACTGCCGAAACAGCCTTCTCGCTGCAGTCGAGATCCACAAGCCTGGTCTGGTTGTTCGGCTGAAACCTGCTGCCCACCAGTTGTGGTGGAACGCCCGCCTACAACTGAAATCGGGGCACCGACCAAGGACCTCGGCGTGCCTGGCCTGCCTCCCACAGGTGTTGTCGGTCACCCTCACTCCTGACCGGCCCCTCGCAGGTGGAGTGGGTGGCTCAGGCCCCAGGCAGCTCTTTGCAGACTCTTTCGGAGTCCGACAACGACTCCTCCCTGTTCTCCAGGGCAGGTTGACCTGGAGTCCTCCTGGGGCAGTCACTGGGCCGAAAGCCCATCGTCCTTTATGGGTCTGCTTTGGCTCATCTCGAGTCCACCGGAATGCAGCTCGAGTCCTGCTTCCAAGCGGGCCAAGTATCCCGTGACGGAGATACTGGACCAAGGGGATTCACCCACGGAGGCCTTTCCTGTGGCTGAGGCTATTGTCAGCCCAGCCTTGGAGCTTTGGCAGCGGCCTGCTTCCTGTCCTGCGCCCTCTGCCAGGATGGCCAGGAAGTATGCGGTCCCTACTGGCTCTTTGCCCGGGTTTTCAGAGCACCCCTCTGCCGAGGGGTTGGTTACCGATAGCGTTTTATGGCGTTCCAGGGAACGCTAGGAACGTCGATAAGCCCCAACAAGGAGTCCAAAAAGCTGGACTACGCCGGGTGCAAGGTGTACGCTGTATCCTCCCTTGGCCTCCGCCAGGTCAGCTCGGCCGTGCTGATGGCACACTTCTCCCATGCCCTCATGGGCTCCCTGGATGAGGTGATCCCTCATCTCCCGGCCCGACCTCCAGACCACAGTCTGGCAGGTCCGGGACCAGGGTAGGGTGGTAGGCGAGCAGCTCCAAACAGCTCTGGACATAGGGATTCTTGTGCCAGATCGGTTGTGGCTGCAGTAGCCATGTGTTGCAGAGCATGGTTGAGGGATATCCACCTTTACGGTGGATACCCAGCAGCATGTTGGCAGATGTCCCCTTCTTGGGACTGACCTCCTCGCCCTGGAGTGGAAGGTCACCTCCAGCGGATCGAAAAGTCCAGTGCCACCCTGGACTCTGTCACCTCCGCCCAGAAGGACAAAGGATACCGTCAGCAGCAGCTGGCGACCCTTTCGTCCTTTTCGCCTCTTGCCTTGCGATCCATTATGGCTCCAGCATCACGGCCAGCAGGCTGGCGGCTTGGCATCCCAGAAACCCAGCCCGGCTTCCTCCAACAGGAAGCAGGGAGGTAAAGGCCCGGGAGGGTCCCTCGGCCGGTCCCTCCTCCAAGCCTGCCCAGTGGCGGGTTGAGGGGTGTCGCCCCCAGTTCTTCTACTCCCCGGGTTCCCCATGGAGACGTCCCCACTTCCTTTCCGCCTGGCCCGCTATCACCACGGACTGCTGGGTGTTGGAGGTGGTAGGAAAGGGGCTGCCTCTGGAGTTCGAGCAGACCCCACCCTTTGAGGCGTTGTCCCTCTGGGGGAATGTAGGTCGCATGACCTGCGCTGATCAGCCCCGTGAGCCGATGTTGCCCTGCTCACTGAAAAAGAGGTGAATCAGGAAGGTGGCGGATCCTCCTCCAGACCCGGGATTTGTGTCCAGGTATTTCTGGTCCCAAAACCAGCGGGGGGCTGGCGCCCATTCTCGACCTGCACAACCTGGAACAGGTTCCCAAGGTCTGGGACCTTCAGGATGGTCACTCTGGCTCAGGTAATACTATCCTTGGAATGAGGCATGTGGTTCTGTTCCTGGATCTCCAGGAGCGTTCTTTCACGTCCCAGTCCGTCCGTCTCATCAGGATTCCCTCCACGCTTCAGGCCGGAGGGATCCCTTCTGCGAGTTCAGACCATGCCCTTGACCTTTTCCCTAGCTCCCAGGGTCTTCACCAAATGTACATGTCAGTGGTGACAGCATTCCTGGTGGCACCAAGGGTCAGGTGTACTTTCTACCTAGATGACTGTTCTGATTGCAGCCCCTCCAGAGTGGAGGTGGAGGCGGTCCAGAGATCTGGCCTCAGGTTTTGCTTAGGATTGGCCTCCTCATCTAGCGAGGCCAAGTCAGAACTTCGTGCCAAAGCAGGTGATTCATTTCATCGGGCAGAGCTCGACTTGTCTTCGAGCCAGAGCACGGCTCCGGCAGGCGGCCGAGGTTCTTTCCTCCTTGCCCAACTGGCTTTCCTGGCTGGGCAATCTGCCCCTGCCCGGGACTTCCCTGCACCTCCTGGGCTCCTCCTCATGGTGGCCTGCACCAGTGTGGTCTGTTGGGCCTGCTGGTACATGCGTCCCCTTCAATGGGGACTGGCCAGCCAGTGGTCACAGTGCTTCGATCCGTTGGATCAGTTAGTGACAGTGACCCGGGGATGTGGAACGCTCTCCAGTGGTGGACTGTTCCGGCACATCTGCAGGAGGGCATCCCATTTGTCCGCCCCGAGCCGACAGTCTCCTTATCGACCAATGCCTCTCTGATGGGTTGGGGTGCCCATCTAGGGGAGCACAGAGCGCACGGCCTCTGGTCCCCTCGGGAGTCCCGATGACATATCAACCTGCTGGAGCTTCGAGCAGTTCATCTAGCCCCCACCTTCGCTCCGTTTCTATGGGGTCAAGTGGTTCAGGTCCAGACGGACAATACCACGACCATGTACTGTCTCAACCACCAGGGCAGGACGCGCTCCTTGCCTCTGTGCAGGGAAGCTCTCCACATTTGGTCACTCGTGCGCAGCCTGGAGGCGGATCTCCTTGCCATTCACGTGGCAGGAGCCTCCAACTCCCTGGCCGATGTCCTAAGCCAGATGGGGGCTGTGTCTCACGAGTGGTCTCTCCTGCCGGAGGTAGTACAAGATCTCTTCTTCTACTGGGGCACGCCTCAGGCAGACCTGTTTGCCTCCAGGGAGAATGCGAAGCTGAGACTGTTTCATGCACGCCTCAGCAGGCTTGCTGCAGGGGGGATGTGCCTTCGAGGCTGGGGGACCCTCGGGTTTTCCTCTACGCCTTTTCCCATTTCCCTTGATCCACAAGGTGCTTCAAGCAAGTGAGGACAAGGCGCAGTTGATTCTGTAGCCCCAGACTGGCCCCGTCTGTTCTGGTATCCAGATCTCCTCAGCCTCAGCTCCAGGCTTCCATCCTGCCTGGACCTGATCAGTCAATCAGGGAAGGTATTCCATCTGGACCTTCAATCCTTGCACCTGACGGCCTGGTTCTTGAGCGTTAGAGTTCCAGGCCTTGGTTCTTCCGACAAGGTCTTCAACTTCTCGCTGAGGCGTCCCATATGAGTCGACCAGAAAGTGTTATACCTTCAAATGGGAAGAGATTTTCCATTTGGTGTCAGGCAAGGGCCTGGACCCTTCCTCCTGTTCCTTGGCAAGCATTCTGGACTACCTGTGGTCCCTTTCTCAGCAGGGTCTAGTCGGCGACTCTTAAGATGCACCTGGCAGCCATCTCTGCTTACCGCGCGTGGGCCAGGAAGCAGTCAGTGGCACAGGGGAAGTTGGTTGGGCTTTTTCAAAGGCCTTGATCATATCCTCCGTGTGAGAACCTCCACCTCCGTGGGATCTACTGCTGGTATTGGCTAAGCTCATGGGCAGGCTTTCGAACCAGTGCACAGGTGTGATATCTCCACCTGTCGTGGAAGACTGCTCTCTTGGTGGCTATCACGTCAGCCAGAAGAATGGGAGAGCTCCAGGCTCTTTCCATCGAGTCTCCTTATCTGGTCTTCCACAGGGACAAGGTTGTCCTGTGCCCCCACTCGAAATTCCTTCCGAAGGTGGTGTCGGAGTTTCACCTTAACCAGGTGTTGACTCTGCCAGTGTTCTACCCCAATCACACCTCGGAGACCGAATATAGTCTCCATACTTTGGACCCTAGAAGAGCGCTCTCTTATTATAAGGAGGGGACAGCTGAAGTTCGGGGAGAGGTTCGCCAGCTGTTTGTCACCTACGCTGAAGCCGCATCTGGCAGACCTGCAGCCAAGCGGACGATAGGCAGGTGGATCCACTCCTGCATAGATCTCTGTTGTAGGTTGGCGGGCATGGAGCCTCTCAGAGGATAAGAGCCCGCCCTACCCGCCATACTGCTGCATCGGTAGCTGCTTCCAGGGACGTCCCTATCCAGGAACCAGGAAATCTGCAGGGCTGCTACCTGGAAGTCAGCACATACCTTCATCACCCACTACCACATCGACCTTGAGTCATGCTGGGATGCTGGTTTTGGGGCCTCGGTTCTCCAGTCTTTATTCCCTAAGTAGGGGGTGTGCCCCTTGCCCCCCTGCTCCCGGAGAACTGCTAGGAGTCTGCCAGACAGTGTGGATGAACAACATATCCATGTCCCTAGAAATACAGGTTACTCACCTGTAACAGGAGTTCTAGGAATGGTATATGTTGTTCATCCACATGACCCACCCGACCTCCCTGGCTTCGACGCACAACCTGGCTTCCAGCGGGCTAGATCTGGCGTCATGGGGCGGAGCCGAGAGTTTTACCACCCGGGTGGGTGGGAGGAGCCAGCTTGAAGACCTTCCGGCAAGATTTAAAGCGGCAAGGAACCTGCCAGACAGTGTGGATGAACAACATATACCATTCCTAGAACTCCTGTTACAGGTGAGTAGCATGTATTTTCGCAGCTCTGTTTGGTGATCCTGGGTGAATTCATTTTTTTTCTCGGGGGGGGGGTAGCTACTGGAGTCCAGTCAGGTGTTAAGCTCTGGATTATGATCTTTTATGTGGTAAAATAACTTACTGAGGATTGTTTTGTTTCAGTTTTTGGGGTAGAATTTATTTAGGATGGTCTAGCTGAGACGTACTGTAATATCCTATAAAGAGGAAGAAAAGGAATATATAACCATTTCTTTCACAGGAGTACACCATGGTAGTGTAAAAAAACAGTGTACGTTTAAGTGAGGAAACCCAGATGAGATGTAAACACTGACAAGTATCCTGACAGACGTGGCAGAAGTGTTTCCCTACCAGTGGAACACTTTCATCAGGGCATAATAAACGTTTTCAGATTCTGAAACTGGTCTCCCATATTTGTTGATTTTAATTAAATATTTATTTTTTGCTTAGTCGGGTTGTACTTCCTCTTGCTGCCCTGGTGACCCAGGTTTAGGAAGGGATTCGGGTTGCTGGGGACCAGCTAGGGGAAGGCAAGATGAGCATCTCAATGACCGCTCTCCTCCTTCAGGGAGGGGAAGATTACGTCCTCTACTCTTCTACTGCCGTGAGGCGAAAACTGTGTGGTAGTGCAGGGGAAGCACACTTCGGGGAAGGGGGAGCTGCCAGACACCAGTAGCATGCCTACACTTGTATGTATTGCAGGCTGGTAGCACTAAAGGGGAGAAAATGGCAGAAAGCGGCCATCTGGCAGGATGACGTCTTGCACCAGCAGACCTCGTGACTGCCAACCAGGCATCTGTCAGACACAGCAGATCCCAACCCATCGAGAAGTCATGCTCAACAGGCACACCATGGGAAGTATGCTGTTGGGGCAGGAGGCTGGGTAAATACCTAGGGAGAGGCTGAGGATGGCTGAGAGTTTGGCTACATGGGGGCAAACTCAGTAGTCAGTGGATAAACATTAGTTTTAAAAAAAAAATGCTTCTATGGGATGACTTCAGTAATGGTAATTGATTTTGTTGCACATAGAAACAGAGAATTTGTTATTAGATGAGGACTGTGTGGTCCACCTAGTCTGCCCCTCTTTTCCCTGCCTATTCTGTCACCACAGACCCTACTTGGTCTCTGGTCAACTCCCCCCCTTGATACCAGTTTTCCTTTATACCTAGATCATGTATGCTTGAAGCCCACCATGGTTTTTGCCCCCAAAATCCCCCAATGGAAGACTGTTCCAGGCATCCACCACCCACTCAGTGAAGAAATATTTCTAGGACGGGATATGTTGTTCAATCCATTACATTTACTGGCAGGTTCCTTGCCACTTTAAATCTTGCCTGAAGGTCTTCAAGTTGGCTCCTCCCACCCACCCGGTGGTAAACTTTGGTTCGCCTCTGTGACTCCAGATCTTCCTTACTGCTTGGAAGCTTCAGGTTCCCTCCTTAGCGCCTTCGCTTTAGGTCTGGATCCACAGTCTCGGTTAAACCGAAACTTATTCTAAAATTTAAAAGACTTCGTTTCTTTTTCCCTCATGGCTGCAATGGACAAATCGGCTCCTGGATTTCGTTAGTGCCCCTCTGGGCAGAAGATGTCCCAGACCGACCTGCATTCCATGTGCGTTTGCTGCCTAGGATTCTAACATGACTCGCAGGCTTGCGAATTATGCAAATCCTTTTCGGCTTCATTCTTGGAGGACCGCGCTGCCTGACTGCTTTTGGGGTGCCCCGAAAAACGTTATCCTCCGGTTAAGTCAAAGGAGGCCCATTGGGCTGTTCCACGGCGGCAGGCTCGGCAAACCAGCTGGAGCAGATGATCACCCTTGAGGAGGCGGCCCAGGCCGCATCTTCATCTTCCTCGGTCACGGCATTTATCCCGCTCTCCTTGGGCTGTTCTTATACAGCTTCTTTTAAAGGAGCTTTGCCAATCCCTCTCCACCAAGGGAGAAGGACCATTGGGACATTCCAGTCGGTCCAAAAGAAGGACTCCAAAGGTAAGTCCCACCATCGACATTGTGGAGCTGAGATCCCTTCCCGGATAGTCTACTTCAGTCGAGGTTGTGGCTAAGGCCGCTGGCTTCACGGTGTCCCCGTCAGGTCAGCCGGCCGAGAGACCCCTCGACGCAGTCGAGATTTTTCTCGACCCATCGGACGGTTTTACGACTGGAGAAGCCGACAACCCTTCTTCACCGGTTCCCCCGGTGGAAACCGAGGACTTAACTGCGCCTCCTGTGCTGGAGTCCCTGGTTAAGGTCCCTGAACCAGGGGAGGAGTGGGTTTCTGCCCCTCTCTGACCCACTTCTCTGAACCCCACGGTTGTCCTCGGGTCTCTCGGACCTCTTCCAGGTCCAGCCGGGTCCTGCCATCGGGCAGTCTCTGATCTCAGCACCATGGAAAGTGGTAGGAGGCACCGGCCATCCTCGTCGGTTCTTTCGAGAATAGCTCCACATCGCGTTTTGCATCGATGCTACGAGGATTTAATGTGGCAGCAGCTCTTATTGTCCGGGAATATGCGACTCCATCACCCTCCTCCAGCCATTAAGTGGCTAGTGGTCGAGGAGCTGAAACCGGCACCAGTTGTTCGGCCGAAACTGACTGCACCACCCATTGTGGTGGATCCTCCACCTCCACAACCGCAGACTGGGGTCCTGACCAAGGATTCTCTGTCTGGTCAGGGTTTGCCCCATAGGTTGTCGGTCACCCTCACTCCCGATCGACCTTGGCATGTGGAGGGTGGCTTAGGCACTTGGCAGCTGTTCGCAGACTCCTTGGAGTCTGACGAGGATGACTCCTTGTTCTCCAGGCCGCTTGACCTGGAGTCCACTGGGGGTCAGTCAGTGGACGAGAGCCCATCCTCCTTCTTAGGAATGCTTCGACTCATCTCAGAATCCACTGGGATGAAGCTCAAACCCGTTTCAAGATGGGCCAAGTATCCCCTCACGGAGATACTGACCGAGGGATTCCCTCTATGGAGGCCTTTCCAGTGGCTGAAGCCATTGCTGGCCCGGCCGTTGGAGCTGTGGCAGCGGCCGGCTTCTTATCCAGCACCTTGGCCAGGGTTGGCTCGTCGGTTTCGGTCCCTACAGGTGTTCCTCTCGGTTTCTCGAGCACCTCTCTCTCGCGGATGCTTAGTGATCATTAGTGTTTTCTCCGCTGCCCAGGGAACCCAGGATGTGGAGCAAGCCACTGATGAGTCAAGAAATTGACTACTCAGGGTGGAAAGTATATGTTGCTTCCTCCTAGGCCTTGTCAGGTGGTCCTGATCATCCTGATGGGCACACCTCCTTTCACACGCCTCTTTGGCCCCTGGATGAGGTGTTCTATCTCGGCTGACTCCTAAGCGGCGGTCAAGCGGGTGGGGACCAGGAAGAGTGTTGGCAAACAGCAGCTCAAACTTCGTTGGACATTGCTGACTCGTGTGCCGGTCAGTAGCGACCGCGGTGTGCATGCGCCACAGAAGGAATCACTCCACGCCTTGTCCTCCTCGCCTCTTGAGAAGCATCTGTGGATCAAGGGAATGGGGAAAGACGAGAAGAGTGCCTGGGGTCCACGCCCTAGAAGGCATCCCCCACAGCGAGCCCTGCTGAGAGGGGGCGGCATGAAACAGTCTCAGCTTGTGATTCTCCCTGAGGCAAACAGGTCCACCTGAGGCGTGCCCCAGTGGAGAACAGATCTTGTACTACCCAGCAGGAGAGACCATCAGGACGAGCCCCTATCTGGCTTAGGGCATCGGCTTGGGTGCTGAGGCTCCTGCCACATGGATGGCCAGAGATCCGCCCAGGGTCTTGCATGAGTGACCAGATGCAGAGAGCCTCTGCACAGAGGTGGAGCCTCCCGCCCTGGCGGGTTTAGGTAGTACATGGTCGTGGGTATTGTCTGTCTGGACCTGAACCACTTGACCCTGTAGAAACAGAGCTAAGGCGTGTGAGGGCTTGGGTGAACTGCTCAAGCTCCAGCAGGCTGATGTGGCATCGGGACTCCTGAGGGACCAGAGGTGGTGTGCTTGTGCTCCCCAGATGGGCACCCCAACCCATCAGAGAGGCATCGGTCAATAGAGAGACCACAGCTTGGGCGGACAAACGAGATGCCCTCCTGCAGATGTGCTGAATGATCCACCACTGGAGAGCATTCCACATCCCCTGGGTCACTGTCACTAGCTGATCCAGTGGATTGGTGTTGTGACCATTGGATGGCCAGCCCCCATTGAAGGGGACGATGAAAACAACGGGCCCAACGGACCACGCTGGTGCAGGCCGCCATGAGGCCCAGGAGGCGCAGAGAGTCCCGGCAGGGCGCACTGCCCAACCTGAAATGATTGGGCAAAGGAGGAAAGAACCCTCGCCCTGATCCGCCAGGAGCTATGTTCTGGCTCGAGAGTCGGAGCTCTGCCTATGCATGAATTGGATCACCTTGCTTTTGGCATGAGTTCGACTTGGCCTCGCTTGATGAGGAGGCCAACCTGAGAGCATCTGAGGGCCAGATCCTGACCGCCCACCTCCGTTTCTGGAGGGGGCTGAAATCAGCCAGTCATCCAGGGGGGTACGCCAGACCCTTTGGTCAAGAGGGAATGCTGCTGTCATCCACTGCCGCATTTGCTGAGAAGACCCTGGGAGCATGGAAAGGCCGGGCTGGCATGGTCCAGAGTCAGAGGGATCCCTGCCTGGACGCAGAGGAATTTCTGGTGATGGACTAACTGGATGAAAGAATGCATCCTGAGTCCAGAGAACAGAACCACATGTCTTGCTCAAAGGATGGGATTATCTGAGCCAGAGTGACCATCCTGAAGGTCCGAGACCTAGGAACCTATTCAGGTCATGCAGGTCAGAATGGGCGCCAACCCCATCCTTTTGGGACCAGGAAGTACCTGACACAAACCCCGGTCTGGAGGGAGGATCCTGCTTCCCGATCACCTTTTCGAGATAGGGTGATATCGCTCGCAAGCCTATTGTGAGGCTGTGGACTCTGTGAGTCCCCAGGGCACGGGCTCGGAAGGGCGGGCCTGCTCAAACCCAGGGGCAGGTCTTCCACCACCTCCAGTACCCAACGGTCCGTGGTGATAACGGACCAGGCGGAAAGGAAGTGGTGGAGCCGCCTCCATGGGGAAACCTGTTGGGGAGTGATGAGGCTGGGGCAACACCTCTCAACCCGCCACTGGCAGGCTTAGGTGAGGGGACTAGCCGAGGGACCTCCTGGCCTTACCTCCCTGCTTCCTATTGGAGGAAGCTTCAGGCTTGGGTTTGGGATGCCAAGCGAAGCCTGCTGGCCCTGGTGCTGGTGCTGTTAGTCGGACGTTGCAGGCGCAGAGAGGACGAAAGGACTTATTTTGCTGTTGTCAATGGCCTTGTCCTTCTGGGCAGAGGTGACCGAGTCCAGAGGGTATTGACTTTTCATCCGCTGGAGGTGACATTCCACCCAGGGCTTGAAGAGGTCGGTCCCCAGGAAGGGACATCCACGAAAGGTATCCGCCGTGAAGGTGGATATCTCAAAATATGCTCTGGCGCGCTTATTATCATACGCAACCGGGATCTGGCACAAGAGTCTCAATGTCCAGAGCCGCTTGGAGCTGTTGTTTTGCCACCGCCTTTTCTGGTCCTGCATCTGCTGGACCGTGGTCTGCTAGGTCGGCCGAATGAGGGATCACCATCCAGGGAGCCCATGAGGG
Source organism: Neoceratodus forsteri (assembly GCA_016271365.2). NCBI lineage: Eukaryota > Metazoa > Chordata > Ceratodontiformes > Ceratodontidae > Neoceratodus > Neoceratodus forsteri. The sequence continues at coordinate 647,897,124 of CM057449.1, forward strand.
TGTGGAGAAGCATCAGCATGGCCGAGCCTGTCCTGGCGGAGGCCAAGGAGGACGCAGCATTAATCTTTGCGCTCGGCATAGTCCAGCTTTTTGACCTTTGTCGGGGCTTGTCCACATCCCTAGCATTCCCAGAACGCCTACAGAAATGCTGTCGGTGACCAACCCTCGTGGAGGGGTGTTCAAAAACGGGCAAAGAGCCGGTAGGGACCGTGATACTTTCTGGCCATCCTGGCCAAGGCTCAGGACAGAAAGCAGGTTGCCAGAGCTCCAAGGCTGGGCCAATAATGGCTTAGCCACCGGAAGGGCTCCTCCTGGGTGATCCTCTGTCCAGTATCTCCGCTAGATACTTGGCCCGCTGGATATAGGCTTGAGCTGCATCCCGTGACTCCAGATGAGCCGAGCAGATCTCCATGAAGGACTATGGGCTTTCGTCCATCGACTGGTCTCTCGGAGGGACTCCAGGTCACTGAGCCTGTGAGAACAGGGAGGAGTCATCGTCGGATTCCGAGTCCGCGAAAGAGCTGCTCATGGCCTGAGCCACCTCCACCTGCCGAGGGGACGGTCAGGGAGTAGGTTAACCGACAACCTGTGAAGGCAGGCCCTGACCTGACCGAAAGTCCTTGGTCGGTGCCCCTGATTGCTGTGAAGGTGGAGGTTCCACCGCAACGGTGGGGCAGCTGGTTTCAGACGAACAACTGGCCCAGGCTTGGGCACCTGCCACATCGAGGGGTTGTTTCGCCACTCGGTGACAGCCACTTGATGGCCGAGGAAGGCGTTTCCGCTTGTTCCCAGTCAGAAGTAACTGCTGCCACATCAGGTCTTCGTAGGCCAACGCATTGCGCAAGCCTCCTCTTCAGAGGAGGAAGATGAGGACGGCAGCGGCGCCGGCTATTCCGTGCCGAGACAGAGACCGCTGATGTCGGCAGGATCAGCTGGACTGAGAGGATGTCCGAGACCGAGACCCTCGGTGTTTCGAGGGACGGGTCTGGAAAGAGGTGGGGACACCGCTCTCTTCCCTCGGCTCGGGAAGCCTTCGACCGAGGACTGCGGCAGAGGCGAGGCAAGTCCTCGGTCTCCACCGGAGGAACCGGTGAGGAAGGGTTGTCGGCTTCCCAGTCGACAGCCGTCCGACAGGTCGAGAAAGATCTCAACCTCCGTCGATGGGCGTCCTGGGCAGCTGCCTTAGCCGCAACCCCGACCGGGTTGAGGTCGACTGTCCGGGAAGGACCTTTCCTGCCCCACGATCGCCGACGGTGGGACTTACCTTCGAGTCCTTCTGTTTGACCGAGAGGAATGTCCCGATGGCCCCTCTCCCTTCGCGGAGAGGGATTGGCAAAGCCCCTGAAAGAAATTGAATATGAGGTTACCCAGAGAGGCGGGATACGTACATGACTGAGGAAGAAGGATGATGCGGCCTGTGCGCCCTCCTCTCGAGGCGATCATCTGCTCGAGTTGTCAGCCGAGGCCAGCCTCCCGTGTTAACCGCCCTATGGGCCTCTTCCGACTTCACCAGTGGGTGGCGCTTCTCGGGTGCCCAGCTGTAACTGGGCAGCGCGGTCTTCCAGGACGCTGGCTGAAAACGAGCCGCATACCTTGCAGGGCCCGCGTGGTCATGGTTCAGGCCGAGGCAGTAGGTGCACATGGAGTGCGGATCTGTCCTGACATTTTCTGCCCACAAGGGCACCGGCCGAACCGAGCGATTTGTCCATCGCAGCCGCAAGGGAGTAATTTGACCGCAAGTCTTGAAAATTTTGGAATAAGTTTCAGGCTAACCAAGAATTAGGATCCAGTCTACACGTAGCGCTTATGAGGGAACCTGAGCTTCCAAGCGGTAAGGAAGATCTTTGGCGTCATGGCAGAGTCGAGTTTTACCACCCGGTGGGTGGGGGAGGAGCCAGCTTGAAGACCTTCGGCAAGATTTAAAGCGGCAAGGAACCTGCCAGACAGTGTGGATGAACAACATATCCATGTCCCTAGAAACACAGTTACTTGTACTTACTAAAAGATAACTCTGCTTTTATATTATTTAAATTATAGGCTAAGACAGTAGATTTGGTTTTATAAACTAGAAAAAAATTTGGAACGCTGCTTGAGAAAAAAAATTCTAGGGACGTGGATATGTTGTTCAATCCACACTGTCTGGCAGGTTCCTTGCCGCTTTATTTTGCTGGAAGGTCTTCAAGCTAGTTCCTCCCACATATCCTGGTGGTAAAACCTTGGCTCCACCCTATGACACTAGATCTTCCTTACCGCTTGGAAGCTCAGGTTCCTCCTTAGCACTCTGCGTTTGAGGTCGAACCAAACTCTGAGTTTTCTGAAAATTATTTTAAGTTTTCTAGACTACCGATCTTCATCTTCCTCCCAGCTGCGATGGACAAATTCACTCCCAGCTTCCGCCGGTGCCCTTTGTGGGCAGAAGATGTCCCTGGACCAATCCACACTCCACGCATGCTTACTGCCTGGGCCTTTCCCACGATCCGCAGGCCTGCGATCTGTGTAAGTCCTTCTGGCTCTCGATCTTAGAGGACCAAGACTGCCAGATTCACAACTTGGCCGGCCCCGAGAACGGTACCCGCCGTGAAGTCAAAGGAGGAACGCTATGTGTCTGTGGCTGCGATCCAAGGAGCAGCTGGAGCAGCGATCGCCTCGAGGAGGCGTGTCCAGGCTGCTTCATCTTCCTCCTCGCTGTGGCATTCATCCCGCCTCCTTGGGCTCCTCCTACACTGCTTCCTTTATGAGCTTTTGCCAGTCCCTCTCCACCAAAGGAGAAGGGTAATCAGGACATACCAGTAGGTCTAAGAAAAAGAACCAAAAGGTAAGTCCCACCATCGACATTCGTGGGAGCGGAGAGATCCCTTCACCGACTGCTGGCTTTCGACTTCGTCGAGGTTGAGTCTAAGGCTGCTGGCTTCACGTGTCCCCTGGCCAGGTCACGGCTGAGACATCTGTTGACGCTGGCCGAGATTTTTCTCGCCCATTGACGATTTGTCGACTGGAGAAGCCAACAACTCTTCTTCACCGTTCCTCCAGTGGTATCCGAGACTTGCCTTGCCTCCTGTGCCAAGTCCCGATAAAGGACTCTGAACCAAGGCATGAGCGGTTTCTAACCCTTCTTTGACTCCACCGGCGACACTCTAAGGTCTCGGTCCCTTCCAGGTCGAGTAGGTCCCGCTGACATCGGCGGTCTTGGTACTATGGAAAACGGCGTCGCCGCTCGTCCTCTTTGGAGGATAGGCTCCGATTTAAGTTACGCTGCCGCTACGAGGACATGATGTGGCAGCAACTTTAGTTGACCAGTAACAAGCCGACTCAGTCACCTTCTCCGATAATTAAGTGGCTGTCACCAGAGTGACCGAAGCAACCCCTCGTGGTTATCGAGGAGCCGACCCCGGCGCCAGTTGTTCATCCAAAACCAGCTGCTCTGCCCCTCCTCAACCTAAGCCTGGGTCCCCGACCAAGGATTCTCGCGCCAGGGCTTGCCCCACAGGTTGTCAGTTACCTCACTCCCGATCGACCTTGGCAGGTGGAAGGTGGCTCAGGCACTGCAGCTGTTTGCAGACCTCGGAGTCTGATGACGACTCACCCTGTATTCCAGGCCCACTGACCTGGAATCTGCAGGGGTCAATCAGTGGATGAGAGCCTGTCCTCGCTCTCTGGTATACTTCACTCATCTCAGAGTCCACTGATGCAGCGCGAACCTGCTCAGAAAGGGTCGGGTATCCCTCACAGAGATATTGGACCGAGGAGATTCTCTGCAGAGGCCTTCCTGTGACTGAAGCCATTGTTGGGCGGCCCTGAGTTGTGGCAGTGGCCTGCATCTTGTCCTGTGCTTTGGTCAGGATGGCTCACAAGTATGGTCCTCACCGTTCACTCTCCGTTTTCGGAGCACCTCTCATGGAGGGGCTGGTGACAGACAGTGTTTTCTGGCATTCCAGGAAATGCTAGGGACGTGGACAAACCACCCAATAAAGAATCTAAAAAGCTGGATTACTCGGGGTGGAAGGTTTACGCTGCTTCCTCCCTAGGCCTTCGACAGGCTAGCTCGGCTGTACTGATGGCACATTTCTCACACACCCTTATGGGTTCCCTGGATGAGGTGATTCCTCATCTCCCGGCTGACCTTCAGACGACGGTCAAGCAGGTGCGGGATCAGGGAAGGGTGGTGGCTAAACAACAGCTCCAAACTTCTTTGGACATTGGTGACTCTTGTGCCTGGTCAAGCGGCCACAGTAGCCATGCGCCACAGAGCCTGGCTGCGGATCGCCACCTTCACAGCAGACACCCAGCACAAGCTGGCAGACGTTCCCTTCCTGGGCACTGACTTGTTCGGGCCAGGGGTTGAAGGCCATCTCCAGAGGATCAAGAAGTCCAATGCCACCTTGGACTCAGTCACATCTGCCCAGAAGGACAAAGGCCGCCAGCAGCAGCGTAAGTTCTTTCGCCCTTCTGCTCCTGTGGCACGTCCGGCCCAGCAACAGGGCCAGCAGGCTCACACTTGGTGCCCTAAGGCCAAGTCTGCCATTTCCTCCAGTAGGAAGCCTGGAGGAAAGGGTCCAGGAGGCCCCTTGGCCAGCCCTTCCTCCAAGCCTGCCCAGTGACAGGTTGAGGGGTGTCGCCCCAGCCTCGCCACCTCCCAGGTCCCCCATGGGGGCGGCCCCACCACTTCTCCGCCTGGTCCGCTATCACTATGGACCGCTGGGTGCTAGAAGTGGTCGGCAGGACTGCCTCTAGAGTTCGAGCAGTTCTCCCCTATTGAGCCGTTGCCCACGGGGGCAATGGGTTCCAGCTCTCTGTCGGCTCGTCGAGCCAACATTGCCCTGCTCCTCCACAAGGAGGTAATCAGCCAGGTGGCGGACCTCCTCCAGACCCAGGGTTTGTGTCCAGGTACTTTCCAGTCCCAAACGGACGGGAGGCTGGCACCCATTCTCGACCTGCATGACCTGAACAAGTTCCTAAGACCGCACACCTTCAGCATGGTTACTCTGGCTCAGATCATTCCATCCTTGAACTAGGCATGTGGTTCTGCTCTCTGGATCTCCAGGACGCGTTCTTTCACGTCCCAATGCGTCCGCTCTCATCAGCGATTCCTCCGCCTTCAGAGCAGAGGATCTCTTTACAGTTCCCGGCCATGCCCTTCTGCCTCTCTCCAGCTCCCAGGGTCTTCACCAAATGCATGGCGGTGGTGACAGCATTCCTGTGGCGCAGAGGGTCCGGTGTACCATTACCTGGATGATTGGCTGATTGCAGCCCCTCCAGGTTGGAGGTGGAGCGGTCCAGGATCGGGCCTCCAGTGTTTCCTCAGATTGGCCTCCTCATCAACGGGCCAATTGGAACTCTGCTATCGCAGGTGATTCAGTCTGCCAGGGCACAGCTCCACTCTTCGAGCCACAGCTCGGCTCCCGGCAGACAGGGCCGAGGTCCTTTCCTCCTTTGCCCAATAATTTCTGGTTGGGCAATTGCGCCCTGCCCAGGACTTCCTGCGCCTTCTGGGCCTTATGGCAGCCTGCACCAGCGTGGTCCATTGGGCCCGCTGGCATATGCGCCCCCTGCAATGGGGGCTGGCCAGCCAGTGGTCACAGCGCTTCGGTCCTCTGGACCAGCCAGTGACAGTGACCCAGGAGATGTGGGACAGCCTGCAGTGGTAGCTCGTCCCAGCTCATCTGCAGGAGGGTATCCTGCTTGTCCTCCCGAGCCGGGGGTCACACTAACGACTGACACCTCTGATAGGTTGGGTGCCCACCTGGGGATCTCCGAGCCCATGGCCTCTGGTCCCCTCACGAGTCTCGATGCCATCAATCCTGCTGGAGCTCAAGTGGTTCAACTAGCCCTCACCACTTTCGCTTCATTTGTATGGGGTCAAGTGGTTCAGGTCCAGACGGACAACACCACAACCATGTACTACCTCAACCGTCAGGGTGGGACGCACTCCTTGCCTCTGTGCAAGGAGGCTCTCCGCATCTGGTCTCTCGTGATCAGCCTGGAGGCAGATCTCCTAGCCTTCCATGTGGCAGGTCCCTCCAACAGTCTGGCCGATGCCCTCAGCTGGATAGGCGCTGCATCTCACGAGTGGTCACTCCTGCCAAGGTAGTGCAAGAACTGTTCTCCCTTTGGGGCACCCCTCAGGTGGGCCTGTTCACCTCCAGGGAGAATGCGGAGCTGAGGCTGTTTCACGCCCACCCAGCAGGGCTCACTGCAGGGGATGCCTCTCAAAGCCGTGGACCCGGCCTCTTCTACACCTTTCTCCATTTCCTTGATCCACAAGGTGCTTCTCAAGGCAAGAGGACAAGGCGTAGGTGATTCTGGTAGTCCCAGATTATCCACACCAGTTCTGGTACCTTTATCTCCTCAGCTTCACCTCCCGCTCCCAGCCCGCCGGACCTGATCTCAGTAGACAAGGGAAGATTCTCCATCCGGACCGTCAATCCCTGCACCTGATGGCCTGGTTCCTGAGCTGCCAGAGTTCCAGACCTTGGGTATTTCGACGAGGTCCTCAACATCGTTGAGGCATCCCAAGGAGTTAACCAGAAAAGTAACGCCTTCAAATGGAAGAAATTCTTCATTCGGTGTCAGGACAAGGGTTGGACCCTCTTCTGTCCTCATTAATATTTTGTACTACCTGTGGTCCCTTTCTCAGCTAGGGCTTCAGTCAACAACCCTCAGGTGCACCTGGCGACCTATCTCGGCTTACCAGGCACAGGCCGGCAAGCAGTTGGTGGGCGCAGGAGAAGGAGGGCTGGGCACTTTTTCAAAGCCTTGATCACATATCCCTCCGTGCAGAACCTCCACCTCCATGTGGGATCTATCTGCTGGTATTGGTTGGTCATGGGCAAGCTATTCAAACCGATGCACAGGTGCGATATCTTCCACCTGTCATGGAAGACTGCCTTCTTGGTGGCTATAACGTCAGCCAGAAGGATGGAAGAGCTCCAGGTGCTTCCATCGAGTCTCCTTATCTGGTCTTCCACAGGGATGAGGTTGTCCTTCACCCCCACCCGAAATTCCTTCCGAAGGTGGTGTCAGAGTTTCACCTGAATCAGGTGTTGACTCTGCCAGTGTTCTACCCCAATCATACCGGAGGCTTAATCATAGGCTCCATACTTTGGACCCTAGAAGAGCGCCGCTATTATAAGGAGCGGATGGTTGAAGTTCGGGGAGAGGTTTGCCAGCTGTTTGTCACTCTACGCCAAACCGCACCTGGCAGACCGGCAGCCAAGCGGATGATAAGCAGATGGGTCACCTCCTGCATAGATCTCTGCTATAGGTTGAAGGGGCATGGAGCCTCCCAGAGGATAACAGCTCATTCTACCTGCCATACCACTGCTTCGGTGGCTGCTTCTAGGGATGTCCCTATCCAGGAAATCTGCAGGGCTGCTACCTGGAAGTCAGCACACACCTTTATTTTCCATTACCACATTGACCTAGAGTCATGCCAGAATGCTGGTTTTGGGACCTCTGTTCTCCAGTCCTTATTCTCTAAGTAGGGGGTGCGCGCCTTGCCTCCCTCCTCCCAGAGAACTGCTAGGAGTCTGCCAGACAGTGTGGATTGAACAACATATCCATGTCCCTAGAAATACAGGTTACTCACCTGTAACAGGAGTTCTAGGAGTGGTATATGTTGTTCATCCACACGACCCACCTGACCTCCCCCAGCTCGACACGCAACCTGGGCTTCCAGCGGGCCAGATCTGGCGTCATGGTGCAGCCAGGGTTTTACCACCCTGGTGGGTGGGAGGAGCTATGAAGACCTTCCGCAAGAATTAAAGCGGCACGGAACTTGCCAGACAGTATGGATGAACAACATATACCACTCCTAGAACTCCTGTTACAGGTGAGTAACCTGTATTTCCACTCCACTACCAGGAAATCACAGCAACCTTTGCTCTAGTGGCATGTGTTTATCGCCTTGAGTCATTCGCGCTTGTCTGTAAATTGCTTCCTTTTTCTTTTTCTCTCACTTACATTCTTTGCCTGTCCTCAAGGAAGTAATAGAGCTCTCTTCTCACATGGCTGCCTGCCAACTGAGATATAAATGACCATAATTCATTCATTCTTCATTGCTCATTTTGTGTGCAGCCGTGGAGGTGAGAAGTGGATTGTACTGCTCGCAACTGGCAGTTCTCCTGTGGGGATCAGATGAGTGGGTTGGGGTAGGGAGTGTTCTGTATACTACCAAATGAAATTTTTTGTTTTTGTTTTTGTTTTCTTACTGTATGAGCAGTAGTCACAAACTTCCTTGCAAATATACGTAGAGAGGATTGACTTGTAGTCATAATATATATACAAAAAAATTAATATCAGCCAGTCGTCTAGGTAGGGGTAAACCCAGACTCCCCGGCCTTATTACTGCGCTCCATGAACATTCAACTGTGGTAGAGCAACATCTGACTGGAATGGATTTCTGTGTGTAAATAGGTGTCGCTATACACTATATATGTCTATTAATATGAATCCCTGAGCCAGAATGCACAGCTGAAGCATAACTGGGCAATTACAAATCTGTGTTGCTGAAAATAAGTGAAAAAAGGCTATTTCATCAGCCAGAGCTGATGGCTCAGAGGGTAAGTCACCAGCTTGTGAAGTGCAGAATGCAGAATTCAAGTTCCCAAAGGGTGCAAATGTAATTTTCTGGATTTTGGTTTACTATTATTAATCTTATATGTTACAACTGCCAATCAATCCTCTCATATATTTGCCTGGAAGTCTGTGACTACTGCTCTTACAGTAAGAATAAAAACATTTAGTTTGGATCTACAGAACACCGCCCCCAACCCACTCATCTAATGCCCACAGGAGAACTGCCAGTTGGCAGCATCACAATCCACCTCTCACCTCCACGGCTGCATGTAAATGAGTAATGAAGTATGAATGAGTTATGCTCATTCATATCTCAGTTGGCAGGCAACCTTGTGAAAAGAGAGCTCTATTACTTTCTCATGGCAGGCAAAGAATAAAAGTGAGAAAAGGAAAGCAATTCATAAGCAAGAGCTGATGGTTTAAGATGAAAGCTGCATACCCTGGACCCAAGGGTGCTGGGTTTGATCCTGGTAGTGGAGACATTCTTTTTCTCAGCCACGTTCCAAATTTTTTTTCCAGTTTATAAAACCTAATCTGTTGTTTCAGTCCATAGTTTAAATAATGTAAAAGCAGTGTTATCTTTAGTAGTGCAAGTAACTTTGTGTCTATCTGCTGTAACTGCAGATTTCAAATACACCACCACTGGTCACGAGTACAAATCCATCCAAAATAATATCAAGCACATTACTTCACATTCATAAAAGTTTCTTTAACATTACACATGTATGTATAGCTGTGTAGAGCACATGCAGGGTAGATATACTTTTCTATGAAATGAAACAAGGCGCTTGCCTTGCAGTGTGTGAGCTTTCCATGTATCTCCTGCAAGATGTGTCCTGCTCACCCACACTGCGCCAAGGGACAGAGGGAACAGCTGTATGACACAGAAGGGACAATCTTAAATCTGTCTTTATTTTTATAAAACCAAGCAAGTGATACAGACCGCATTCCACTTATGGTGAATTCCATCTCCATGGTGCTATTCTATCAGAGAAACCGTAAAGCGCCACACAGACTGCCAGTGAGAAGGAAGGAGAGAGAGAGAGAGAAATGGATATGGTGTGAGACAGAGATCAAGATTCAAGAGTTGTCTATAAACCAGGTATTTTCCTGCAATGTTGTGACATTATCTGTCTGTCTCTAGCACTCTTTCTATTATATCTCTCTGTTAGAAGGCGTTGTGTCCAGATAGACCACACACCATCAGGGGACTGTGGGATGCTGGTATGACACAGACAATGTTGTTTATGTCCATGTGGCACAATATTCTGTAATCTCACATTTATGGATTCTGACACAAGGATTAATGATGTCTCAGTCTGCCTCACACCCTTTCCACTCAATCTCAGAAGCAGTTTGGCGATAAAAACGGTACATCAGCTATTGTCACTGCCATGCTGTCGACATGTAAATCTGTTCTGCAGGTTCTATACCCTCTTCCACACACACACACACTCTCTCTCTCCCCCCAGACAACCAATTCAGAATGTGGGGATGAGGGCCAGGGAAGGAGCAGGGCAAAACAGGAGTGAACTGAACAACACCATCACTTCTGCCATCTGCTACACATTTAAATCGCTCCATCTCAAATCAAAAGCACAGCTGCCTACATTAATATTGGGCATCTTCACGAGTCATGACTGTGTGGAACTGGGTTACTGTGGGAAAGGGGAGGAAAGCGGCAGTTAGACCAACAAAAAGTAGACAATAATAAATCTACCCAGCATAAACTACATATTTAAAAAAAAAAAGACTTGATTGTTTAGTTAACATAAGACACAGACCTTATGAATGAAGGCAACCATCACTGACTGACAGGATTTTACAAACAGGGATTAACACAGCAATGCAAGCGCTGGTATGACCAGCACACAGCCACATACATCATGAAACTAACAGTCACGCTCAGAAAAGCAGTCTCAAAAAGAAACTGAATCGAGAAGACACATGGACATTCATTTTGTTTTTCCCCATTAAAAAGACAAATGACACATCTTTTGTTTCCAGCCTCCGCTAGGAGTCCTCAAGGCCAGACATTCTCCTGACCCTCCCCCGAAGAAGGAGAGCAGCCCGAGGCGCTAATCGTTTTTCCTCGTGCCGCTCCAGCCCCGGGTCCATTCCCAAACCCGGTTGCTGGCGTCGCAAGCGGAAATCCAATCGCTGCGCCGCGAGCTGGGTTAGCTTTATTATTTAAAAACAAAGTTTGATAGTATTCAAAATAAGTTAACCAACAAACACATGATTACATCGCTGATCACTTCCTGTCCTCTTTAATTCAATTATTTCTAATCCATCTTTGTAATAAACAAGTATCATACCCACCTTTTTTTCCCCACCCGATCTTTCCGAATCATGTTGTAGCCCTCAACCAAACAAAATTTATCATCAATCGAAGGCTTCAACCATGACTCAGTTAAACATATTATATCCAGGTGATGTTGCTCCAACAAGGCTTCAGTTTCATGTTTCTTGGATTTTATACTTCTTACATTTAAATGTACAAAATGCAGTCCCTTTCCATATTCAGCAGGTCGGGATTGTACTCCTCTTCCTCATCATCTGGAGGAGGGAGAAGGGCCTCCACAGGCAGAGCTGTCATCAACGGCTGTGGAATGGGAGGAACAGCAGCAGTTCTCATCAAAATAGCAGCAGGCATTGATGGCATCAACGAGCTAGGTGCCACTGACGATGGTCCTATGATCGTCGCCAGTAAAGTAGGATATAGATAGGCACCAAAATAATTCAGACACTGTAGCAAGCACTACTTGTGAGTCGATGATGCCCTGCACAGGGTTCTCTGTCACTATCATCCAGAGAACAGTGCCAGATGGTGGGGGCTGTGAACGGCTAACAGTGGAAAGGCCAATGCCTGAACTTGACATCACCTGGATGCTCAGTAGGCCTACAAAAGTTGAGGCTGCAGGCATGGCCTTAGAATTAAGACTTCGACTTAAAGATCAATTGCAATGATTTCAAAATGCTTTTAACATACTTTATTTGCTCCCCCACGAGAATAACCAGTCCAAACACTGTATATTGCAAGTAAAGTGCAGGAACTGTCATTTCTCACGCCTGCACGCTGCTTTACCGCCCGTCTTATTTGATGGTTTCACAGAAAATCTCTCTGACATTTTCAGACCAGCTGGCAGAATCTTGGGTGAATGCTGATGTCATTCAAGCAACAATGATATAATTTTCCTCAATGTCCTGGCAGCTTAGTGCATACGAGTACATCAGATTATGATATTCACAAAAAAAAAAAAAAAAAAAAATCAGTGTTTGCTTACAATTCTCTGATGGTGGCCTTTATTAATTGAATGACTGCAGTAAAACCCCATGAGTAAAATATCTGGCAATTTCCCTAAGCTGATCACCAACACTTTGTGCTCAGTCAGTATCCGCCCCCCCCCAAAAATAAAAAAAATAAAAACAATAAACTGAAAGGTTCTTAACATGCACATGTTTTGTTTCCTTTGTTCTCTTCCAGCCCTGAATGAAGCTCCCATGGCTTCCTCCTTATTCAAAAGTACTGTTCCCTAAAAATTACTGATTAATCTTTGAAAATAAAAAAATATTTATCTGCAAAGCTGTATTGATAAAATTCAATAGGCAGAGGTTCTCAGACAATTGAAAGTAAACATGAGTTGTTGCCATTTTACAATCTGATGTACAGTAGCGTGTGTGTGTGTGTGTGTATACTGAGCTGCCGGGACCTTGAGGAAAATTATGTAATTGTTGCCTGAATGAACATCAGCACTCACCCAAGATTCTGCTAGCGGTTTAAAAATGTTTGAAGGATTTTCTGTGAAAGCATGAATTAGGAGACCATTAAAATAATGTCTGTACATGACAAATGGCAGTTTCTTAATTTCATATGTAATAAATAAGGCCTGGTTGTCCTTATGGGAAAAAGAGTAAAGTTTATAATATGGTTATACTATATCTGCAGTTCATCTTTAACCTCCGATGATCTCAATGATGCGCTGATCTGGAACGGGAGGGAGAGCCACACTTCTCATGCTTGTGTTTAGAATAATGCCAGCCAGATGATGATTTTATTTATGCAGTCCTGGAATTACAATTACCTTTTGAGCCGAGAGCTCGTTTACAAAGCTTCCATGTCCGGTTCAGTACAAAGGGAAAGAAAATAAATCATACAAATACAATTTTGACTAAACAACATATCATACAAATACAATCGACACTACAATATGGGATACTCACATAAGGAGAGTAAAACAAGTCTTAACAAATAACATCGTAGGTACTAATAAACTAGGATTACAATAATGCCAAAGCAGTCAGCAACTCGACTTTTTACTGCTTTAAACTGAAGCATGGCGGAGAGAGGAGCAAGGGAGCAACCAAGAAGGCATTGTTGAGATTAGGGTTGGAGGGGGAAGGCGGTGGGTGGTGCACGTAAGGGGTGAGGAGGTAGAGGGTGGTGGGTAAAGGTGAGGTGGGGAAGAAGGGAAGACAATAGGACAGGGAGAGGGGTGGAAGATGGCAAGAAGAGGTGGAGAGAAGAGGTAGTGGACGGGGGGATAAGTACCAAGTAAGGTGAGGAGGAAAGGAGGTAGGAAGGGGTATGGGGGAGGCTAAAGGGCATATTACTAGCGCAGAGATTACATGCTAAGTGCCTCTAAGACATTAGAAGGAAAAATGCACATTTAGATTTGACAGTCACATACAACAAGTGATGTGAGGTGCTGTCGGAGCTTAACTTTGAAAGGTCCCAACTTTGTTTCATTTAGGATGTTGCTGGGCAGGGTATTGAGCCAGGGAAGGGGCACAGTACACGAAAGATCTCTGTCCTTGAGTTGTGCAGCAGAGGGGGGCCTTAAATGGCTGGTTGTTTGAGCCTCTAGTTCGCTGTTGATATGCGGCGAAAATTAACTGCTCCTGATGCCCAGAGGCGACAAACCCAGGTTAATTTTTTTTTACCTTTGAAGTCTTGTCCTTCAATTTCAATGACTGCTCCTGCCACACTGCTGCTGATCATCGAGGGAAGTGCCCGGGGACTGGGAAGGTGCAACCGGAGTAGAGGGCGGAGTTTTATGGAACGTAATCTCCATGTTAGTGGGAAAAGTCTCCAGCACTTTCCAACAGCATCTCCTCATGGCCTGGTTGAACTCTGGCAGATGTCCAAGGCCTGTGTTGTGGCTAGCCCAACAACAAACAAAGGCAGAATAAGCATTGTCTTTAGAACTCTTCAAGTCACAGCAACATTGCCAGAACAACATCTCCTTCAATGGCAGCATATAACATTGGAAGCGAAGTACACAAGCTGGCTCATCAGCTCAGCAGCAGCGATACCGCTGCGACACCAGTGACCTGGGTTCAGGAATAAGCCTTGGCCATCAAGGGCTGACTGGGGTATGAGGAGGATCGGCGTCCCAGTGGACTACCTCCTCCTCCCAGGGGGGGGCCACCTAGTGCCACTCTGGGCAGGTGGCAGAGCACTCAGGACACAGGGAGGAAGGGATGCCGCACTGCATATCGTATGCGTGTCGACTAAAACTAGTATGGAACAGTGTCCCAAACTCTGTATCCCTGTGGGGTCAGGGGTCACAAAGAAGAAATGGGAAACTAATCGGAAATCCTCCCTGCCTATAGCTCTGTGAAGGCTGGTAAATCCAGCTCAAAGGCAGTGTATCTACAGTACCACTGGAGCAGAGGGGTGCAGAAAACAGTAAAATAAAGTAAAAAAAAAAAAGGAAAAGTACTTAAGTTGAAAAATGGATGGTTGTTTCTCAGCATGATTCCACAAGTGGTTGACAGCTGGAAAAGAACTGAGGAGAGAAGGGGCCAGTAATGTTATGTAGGTTGCATCAACGCATGTCAACGGGAGGCCCCTGGCTATCAAAACTTTCAGAGTGGTCCTGATTTTGACGGGTTACAGTTCCAAAAGTGTGGATCAATGGAGAGATGTCCTCAAGATGTACTTTCATGGAGAGGGTAGGCGCGAAGATGGAACAAGCTGCCAGAGGAGATGGTCCAGAATTTGCCAGCTGGGAATGTTAAAACTACAACGCTATCGACATTTGATAAAAAAAAAAAAAAAAAAAAAGTTTCCAGTACATGATGTCATGGCATGTACATCAGAGGCAAAAGGACCTAGGGGTTATCATTATGGACAACCTCAAAGTAGCGGCCCAGTGTTCAGGAGTGGTGGGGGAAGCAAACAGGATGATGGGATACAATGGAGGGGTATAGCAAGCAGAAGACGGGAGGTTATACTGTTCCCATGTAAGTCACTGATTCACCTCCACCTTGAGTACTGTGGGCAGTTCTGGAGCCCTCACCCGAGAAAGGGAATTGAAAGGGTGGCGGTTGAGCAGAGAAGGACAACCAATATGATACAAAGGCAACAGTGGAAGCCCTAAGAGGAAAGGCTGAAGGTCCTTAACATGTATTCACTGAAGAACAGGAGAACTGGGGGGCATGACTGAGACCTTTAACCTCCAGGAGATAAACAGGGTGGAGTGTGGGGAGCTTTTTAGGTTCCGCACAAACATGGTTACAGGAGGGAACATAATGAAGTTAGTAAGGCAATATTTCAAGAGGGAGGTGAGGAAGCATCTCCCCACAGAAGGGTGGTAGATGGAACAGGTATCCTAGGAAGGCGGTGGGGACAGAGACAGTGATGAGATTCAAGCATGCGTGAGACAGGCACATGGGTGTCACTAAAAGAATGACCTGAAGAGGATGGGAGATGCTGGGGCCACATAAAGCCCCTAACCACCACATAGTAAAGGTAGTGTTAGGGCAGCATGGATGGGCCTTGTAGTTCTTTTCTGCTGATAGAAATGTAAAAGAAATATCAGTTTTATGACTGACTTTACCTACACAATACAAAACCTTTAGTCCCCAAAGCAACTGTCATAAAATATGGGCACAAGGGTTAAAACTTCTATTATTGCCCATCTCTAGCAACCAGTTCAAAAGTTCTGCAAAGTTTTGTTTTTAATTTAGAAACCAAGTAGACTGAATAGACCATGACTAATTTTTCTGTCTATAAACATGTACAGTATGGCCTGATTATTCAAAAGGGATGTGCATGACGCAACAGGATATGCACGATATTCAAAGGGGCGAGCTGTGATGCGCAACTCCCGATGCGCCAGGGCGCGTGGTGACGTATCTTGGTAAAGTGCGGACGTGCCCATGCATATCGGCACCTCCCGATATTCAGCCAGGATGTGCAGTGCTATATGTTGGCACAACTCCACCTTGTGCCGCTCGAGGCAAAGATGTGCCTGAGTAAAATAGGAACAAATCCTACCAACCTACCCACAGGCGAGCTGCCGTGTGCAGGGCGCAACACAGCAGCCGCCAACCGTGGGTAGCCACCCGCCCACCCAGAACACTGTCCACAAGCCCCTGCCCTGGGAGCAGTGTGCCCCCCACCCCATCGTGGGCATAAGTAATTATAAAGTCCCAGTGGTCAGTGGAACCTCCCCCATTGCCCAATCGCAGACAGAAATAGCATTAGATACCCTGGTGATCCAGTGTGCCCCCTCCCCACCCGCCCACTGGGGTCCCCGCCACGCATCACCCCACCCACCGACGAATGACAGCATACAGTATGGTCTGTACGCATATTGGTCCACTCAGTGAGACCTACTATGCTACACAGGCCCGATAGGTGAATGAACACATATCGGGCCTGTAGTAATAGTATTTGCATGCCCATTGGTCCACGCAGTGAACCAATAGGCATACAGACTGTACTGTACACTGTTATTCAGCGGGCGGCATGCATGCGGGTGGGTTGCCACCGACGATAACGGGGGTGCTGGGGTGGCAGGAGATCTCAGTGGGCAGGTGGGGAGGGGGGTACCCACTGGATCACCAGGGTATCTAGTGCTATTTCCGCCTGCAATCGCAGCGATGGGGGTTTCCACTGACCACCAGGGACTTTAATTTTATATATGCCCGCAATCGGGCAATTGGGGGTCCACTTACCACCAGTGACTTTAATTTTACATATGCCCGAATCGGGCAATTTCCACTGGACCACCAGGGAATTTATTATCACTTATGCCTGCGTGAGGCGATGTGGGGGTTTCCACTGGACCACCAGGGAATTTATAATCACTTATGCCCATGATCGGGCGATGTGGGGGTTTTCATTAAACCACCAGGGAATTTATAATTACTTAAGCCCGCGACTGGGCAAAATGGAGGTTTCCACTGGACCACCAGGGACTTTATAATCACTTATGCCCGCGATCGGGCATAGAGTGGGGGACCGCCATGGGACTGCGGGGCATCTGTTCCCGACAGCTGCAGCCTGGCAGCGCACCAGGCGCAAGTCGCCGGGAATCGGCACACCACATGCAAATGGGGCCATAATGACATGCAAATGGCACCATTTGCACCTTGTATGCATAATGGCGTCATTTGCATACCCAGTACTGAATATCGCAGTTGATGCACCTAGCGCAACCGCACTTGCGCTGGCACATCCCCCTGCTCCCATTCTGCCACTTGCACTGGCACAGCGCGTGCACACTCAGTGCCATATTCAACGGTGCTGTGCCATGGCGCAGCACTGTTGAATATCGCATGGTCTATGCTCTGGCACAGCTCCAACTGTGCTATGCGCTTAGGCTTGCGCCTGCCCGGCACAGTCTGAATATCCAGGCCTATGTATTCATGTTTACTGTACCTTAGTAAAACAATTGTGAACAAGTTCTTAACTTCAGAAAGGCATCCTTTCTTTTATAGGATCATAAATACAAGGAAGAACAAAATGATGGAAATTCCACACAGAAATGACAAATAGAATGATTATGTTTCTCTGGGATGGGGTTCAATACTGATGGCATTATAGCAGATTATTTTCAACATCAGCCTCTGTATTGCACATGCTATCTAATGCATGCCTCTATACTGCAGATCACAGCTAACGCTGACCTCTATAACCATCAACGCACCGTCTCCATTCACTTAATTGACATCAGCAAGGATGAGGTCCTAAAATTACTGAAGGAACTAGACTTTAAAAACGGTAGGCTTTGATGGTCTACACCCCACCTCTTAAAAGTTGCTGCAATACAACTGGCAACACCTGTAACATATCAATTCAGCCTCTCCCTTAGCATTGGACAGATTCCTGCAGCCTGGCGGTACAGCAGACTTAATTACTCCCACCTCAAATCTGGCTCGCCATATGACTCAACTAATTACTGTCCCATCTGTGTGCTACCTGTTCTTAAGATGCTCAAGAAACTATTTCCACAAACAACTGCTAAGCTTCATTTTCAGTTTTGTCAGCATAATCAGGCTTCTGTCTGAATCATTCCATATTATTTATTTAATTTTGGTAACTGGGTAGGCCCACTGAGAACGGATGATCCCTTTATCAGGGGCGACCCGGGGTTAATTACAGAGCGCCATAGAGCAGTTGGCATACACATTATACAAATATGAACAATGATAGGACATATTACAAGGAGTACAACAATATTAGTCAAATTTTCACAGCAACTCATTAGGCTTGATGGAATAATAGATTACAAATACTAGACACACAGTATGGCAAGACAACAGATTACAACATGTTATGGACAATACTGCAGTAAGACAGCCCCTGATCAGCTATAGCAGGAACAGTGGGTTGATTTCAGTAGGTAGGATTTAAGCTCTTTTTTTTAAAATTCTTTAAGGAGGTGGATGAGTGGACGCTACATGGAAGCACATTCCAGAGGGAGGATATGGAGTAGGAGAAAGACTGGGCTCCCCAGGAGTTACGGACCCTAGGTACTGTACTTGGAATAACTGGAATTCCGAAGATCTTAAGGTTTTTGTGCTCTGCTTAGCCTGTAGCAGATTTTTTAGACTAGGTGGTGAGGTGTCTTGCCTAAGTTGCTAGGCTAGACATAGGGAGAGGTAGGCCAGTCTGCCCTCAAGGGATGGCCAGTTTAGGGAATTTAGCACTGTGCAGTGGTGTGCAAGCAGTTTCACTGAGTTGGCTAATCTCCCTATCCTGTGGTAGAAAGCTCATCATTTGCAGCTCAGTGCCCCATAGCGGAGTGCAGTACTGGAGCCCACGGAGAAGGGTGGGAAGGAGGGTAGTTTGGGCAATTTTGCGACGGGATTCAGGGTGAGGAAGGGGCTTAACTCAATGGGTCCAGTAGACGCCATGTGGGGTCGGAACATCCATTACAGAACCTGACCCAAAATGGCCACCACGACTCAATGAGTTACATGGTATAGGAGATCTAACTTCCAATTTATGGATTTAGTTAGGTGGTGGAGGTGGGTTTTGTACGTGCCATCCTGGTCAAGGTAGACCTCCAGGTATTTAAAGGAACTGACCACCTCCAGTCTTGACTTGTCAGAGAGGCAGAGATCAAGCTTTCCAGCTCGGTCAGAACCAAGACTTTGTGAGCCGAATAGCATAGCCTTAGTTTTTTTCCCCATTCAGGACCAATCTGTTATCAAGAATCCAATTTTCCCGGCTGGCCCGGTGGCGCAGAGGGTTGAGGTGCTGCCGCCTTACCTCGGGCCATGCCGGCGACCCGAATTCGGGAACAGACTCAGGATGTCGGGGGGCTGGCAGGGGCAGGAGAGGATCGAACATCCGTAGGACTGCTCTCCTCTCCTGGGGTCGGTAGTGAGTTGTCGTTGTGCCGCAGCGGCCTCTGGTGGAGACCAGCAGTACTGCCGACGCATGCAGGAGGGATCATCTAGAAAAGCGGAAATACCACTAAATGGCACCCGGATGACGGCTGCCCGGCTCTCTGAGGCCATCCACGTCCTACCGAGCTCTCTGTCTCAGCAGCACCCCCGGGGCTAAGTGTTGCGCTGGTCTGACCCCCACTGGCTGATGCTTTCCCCCTCGGAGGAGAGGGACCGATTCTGTGAAGGGTTACACCGGGTCACCCTGGGGGCTGGCTGCAATTTGAGGCGGAGGCTCGGAGGACAGATGGATCAGAGGTCAGCCTTGGTAAGCCTGAAGGAGTGGCTGCCGAGGAGCATGTAGGGGCAAAAAGAAATAACACACAAAAAAAAAAAAAAAAAAAAAGAATCCAATTTTCCAGTGATAGTAGGTCTCTACCTAATTGCTAATTTATCTGTGTTGCATTTGGGGCAGCCCTGTACAGTACTGCATTGTCTGCATATAACGCAATTTTAGCTCCTCCAATGTACTGTAGGAGATCATCTATGAATAGCGAGAACAGCAGCGGCCCAGGGATTAATCCTTGTGGGACCCCATCCAGGATGGGCTGCTGGTCAGAGAGAGCACCTCACCACTTCACTAGCTGAGATCTTCCCTCCACATAACTGATGAACCACTGTAGTGAGTGATTATCTAGGCCCAGGGATACCAGTTTTTCAACTAGTAGGTGGTGGCAAACCAGATCAAATGTTTTTCTGAGATCTTTAAAAATCCCACCTACTAGAAGCCCTTTATCTACGGAGTTTAAAATGTCAGAGGTCAGGCTGACAAGAGCAGTGTCGGTTCCACGGTACTTTCTGAAACCATGCTGTTCAGACGTCAATATCTCATCTCGCTCTAAATAGTCTTGTACC
The DNA here is from genome assembly GCA_016271365.2 of Neoceratodus forsteri. Classification (NCBI taxonomy): domain Eukaryota; kingdom Metazoa; phylum Chordata; order Ceratodontiformes; family Ceratodontidae; genus Neoceratodus; species Neoceratodus forsteri. The sequence goes on from CM057449.1 coordinate 647,917,242, forward strand.
TGGTTATAGATAAGCCTTTCCAAGATCTTGTTTAGTGCAGGTAGACTTGATATCGGTCTATAGTTTTCTACCATTTCTTGGGACCCCCCCCCCCATGCACTGGAGTGACCAAGGCCACTTTCCATAAGGAGGACACTTTACCTTCCAGAAGCGGCCTACTGATTAGCCAAGTGACAGGGGATGTGATGACCGGGGCAGCCAACTTTAGTAGCTTGGGCTCAAGTTTATCATAGCCTGCAGATCCTGTATCATCAATCCTCTGCAGGAGCTTTAGGACATCAGAACGTGTGAGGAGTTTAAGGTGAAACTTTGGTCATTGGTAAAGGACCTCATTTTTTTCAAATGAGGGGTGTTAGTTGGAGGGGTTCTGTATCTGCCCAGATCAGCAAAGAAGGCATTTATTTCTCTGACAGATTCAGCTGGATCCGTGTGGTGTGACCCATTAGACACTAGGTCCACATTTATTTATTTATTTATTTAGACAGCAGTTTGGAAAACCTTTGAGCCATAGGCTCATTTACAAAGGTACCTTGTCACAGTAAGACAAACGAAAATACACAGTATAACAGTATAACAGTAACTTAAGACATAGATACAAACAAGCTGGTACAGGTAGGATTGATGCAAACAATACCAGAGTTATGTTGTCCTTAGCAGCTTAGTAGTAAGCTTTGTCATAAGTATTGAGTACGGCTTTGACTAGTGGCAATTACAGCTTCGGGTGTTAACAAGGTGGTTCCGTAAGGAAGTTTTGAAGCACGATATAATTGGAGCTTCGGAGATGGAGGGGGGCAGTGTGTTGAACCAGGAGGGGGCCCTAAAGCTGAAGGCTCTTTGGCCGTGAGAGGTCCTAGCTCTAGGGATAACAAGAGAAGTTTTCCCAGAGGTCCGAGTATGAACTAGTGGGACAGAGCGGCGGATGGTGGTGGTCAATCCTGGCAGGGACAGCCCAAGGAGGGTCTTTTTTGTAAGGGTACACGTCAGATATTTGAGGCGCTCGTCAAGATCAAGTACCAGCGCTTTAGCGTACAGTAGACAGGTGTGTGTTAGCCTAGGTGCCCCAGTAATTAACCTGCAGGCCTTATTCAGAGTAGTGCGAATTTTATGGAGTGCAATCTGATCAGCAGCACCATACACCGGCAGTCCATAGTCCACTAGGGACAGGATAGAGGAGGTGATCTGAGTGAAGAGCCTCCGTGGGGAGGCAGTGTTTATACCGATGTAAGATGCCCAATCGGATATTAGTGGCAGTGGCTAGGGCAGGTGATGTGTCCATGGAAGGAGAGGGAGGGGTCAAAATGGATCCCTAGGTATGTATAGGAGCAAACTTGTTCGAGTGGGAAAGAGGACCCAGAGTGAATGAGGAGTTTGAAGTTGCAGGACTTGTTTTGAGGATGAGTGAAGAACATGGTTTTTGTTTTTTTAATATTTATCACCAATCTATGTTCCTTAAACCAGCCCTCGGCTTCGGCGAAGGACTTCTGCAGTGAGTCCTGGAGGGCAATAGGGTTACGACTTGAGGCAAAGATGACTGCATCATCAGTGTACAACAGAATGTTCCCCGAGCAAGAGCGTGGAAGGGTGTTAAGGTAAAGGGAGAATAGTAAGGGGCCCAGAATGGAGCCCTGGGGAACCCCAGAAAAGATGGGACAGATGTCTGAGTAGGTCCCATTAATTTTTACACGCTGTGAGCGGTCAGACAGATAACTGGTGCACCAGGAGATAGGCCCAGCAGCAAAACCAGAGAGACTAAGGGCATCAAGAAGGAGGGGGTGGGAGACAGTGTCGAAAGCTTTAGAGAGGTCAATGAAGACCGCACCAGCCAGAGAACCAGTGTCTAAGGAGGAGGGAGAAAGTTGGAGGACTCTAGGAGGGATGTGTTGTTACTGTGGCCCACTCGGAAGCCATGCTGCTCAGGACATAGGACAGAGTAGGTGGAGAGGTAGTCAGAGATTTGAGAGGCCACCACTTTTTCCAAGGCCTTGGAGAGAGGAGAGAGAATGGAGATTGGCCGATAGTTTCCAGCCACAGTCCTATCACCACCTTTAAAGATAGGGGTGACAGTGGCGACTTTCCAGGCAGTTGGAACCTTCCCCAGGCAAAGAAAGTGGTTGATGAGGCACGTGATCGGGGTAAGGACTGTGTCTAAGACCAGCCGTAGGATACACGGATCCAGGGTGTCACTGCCCGTACTATTACTCTTGAGGGCAGAGACAAGGTGCGGCCTAAGTTCTTGGGCAGAAACACGGCAGAGGAGAAAATAAGGGCAAGAAAGATTTGCGGCAGGTGCTGGGGGAGGAGGGTCAAAAAAATTTGTAGGGAGGATAGGGCTAAGGTCAGTGAATGAGGTGTTGAGGTGGTTGGCTATGAGGGCTGGGTCTGAGGAGATCACGCCATTAATGTTGATCTGGTGGGTGGGGAGTGTCACTCCGCTTAACTGTTTAATGTTATCCAGAAGGTTCTGGGGTTCCCCATGAGGCAGTGAGTGAGGACCGATAGTGCTCAGACTTGGCCCTTTCTGATGGCCGGAGTGCACTTGTTTGGGGCGGCAGCATATAACTGCCCGTCACTGGGCTGGCCAGTCTCAATGGCACGTGCCATACGTTGTCCCTATGTTTGAGTTGGTGGATCAAAGCTGGGTTACCTAGGGGCATTCTGCCTTTAGAACGCTAGTCCACATTGGGGCAAAGATATCACAGGCATTATTAAAAGTTCGGCAAAGAAGGAGAGAGCTGTGTCGATGTCAGGAGTTGCCTGTATAGGAGACCAGTCAATTAGGGACAGAAGTTCCTTAAGTTTTATCAGTCCACCAGGTATTAGACGCCGCTGGCATGTGGACTGTGCTATGGGTTTGGGGACTGAGGATGACCAGTGGAATAGAATGGGGGAGTGATCGCTGAGAGAGTCTGGGAGGACTTGTACATTGGGGATCCAATTAGGGCGGTTGGTGAGTACCACATCAAGCAGGGTACTGGAGCCTCTCTTGGGTTAGTCCTGGTAGGGTGGGTAACTAGTTGCGTAGGGTCTATTGCAGAAAGGAGTCACGGGTAGAGGAGGAGGAAGGGCTGAGCCAGTTGACATTTAAGTCACCCACCAGAATTTGATCAGCGGAAGGAGGTAGTGAGGAAAGGTATTCTGTAAGAGAGGCAATGGCCTGTGTTTGGTCCCTGGGGGGCACGTACGCAGTAGTCAGATAAAGGGGTCCCTTTAAAGGGTCAGGGGTTAGTTTCAGCGTAAGCGCCTGGGCCCTGGAGTCAAGGATGGGAGCAGGCAGGGCTAGTATGGGGAGAGATTCCTTGACATAAATAGCGCAGCCGCCGCCCAGTCTTCCAACACGGTCGGACCGGAAGAGGGTGAAACCAGGAAGGGAGACTAGGGAGTCAGGGGAGGATTTTGACAGCCAAGTCTCAACCAGAGCGATGACATCAGGGTTAATTGATGTGACCAGGCATTGTAGTGAGTCAAACTTTTTTAGGAGGCTACAGATATTCATGGAGACCATGCATAGGCCTGTGGTGCTAGTCGGGGAGCTCCTGGGAACCGGGCCAGGGTTTGGATGAATGTTCCCTGACAGGAGTAGTAGCATGACTAACACCCTGGCTGGGAGATGGTGAGAGGTTTTCCTATGATTGACATGGGGGAGGGGAGGCTAAGGGAGCAGGGGGTGAGCAGGGTGGTACAGGAAGGGAAGGCAAGAATAAGAAGACACCCAGATGTGCCTGAGGCGAGGAGGAAGCTAAGGGGAGGGCAGGGAGGACCGAGACACACAGAGGTCCCAAGGGGCAAGAGAGCAGGTTCAGGAGCATGGGGAGGGAGGGGTGCCAGGGCACAGTGCGGAGTAGCAGATGGGTAAGTGGGCAAGTGCACTGCTAGTGGGGATAGGCACAGACAGAGCGTGAGGCAGGGCCAATACATTGTGGTGAGCAAGATCCAAGGGAAGTAGTACTGTACAGGTAGGAGTAGGAAGTAGCGAGGGAGCATAGGTCCCTCTAGTGGCCAGCAGGTATAACCTGCAAATGGGAAAGTGGGGAGATAGGTTCTGGGCAACAGGACGTGATGTCACGGGTGGATCTCAATTGACAGCCGCCCCTGGGTGGGTGGTGGTTGGGGTGGGCGGGGCTAGCACCCCCCTGCAGGCGTCCAGACGAAGAGAAGAGGCTCTCTTTACCTCAAAAGTTATCAGGCTGGAAATTCGGCTTCTTCAGCTCCTCAGGTGAGCTGCTTGTGTTGCTTGTTTGTCCAGAGTGCCTGCCGCGGTCGGCAGTGAGCTTTGAGGGGGCTGCCTATGTAGTGGAGAAAACAAAGCCTCTCATTACTATGCAGCGGGAGAAAATGTTGTGACTTACACAAAGGGGCTCCACTCTAAGCAAACAGGGCTATTCCAAAATGAGGTCACACTAGGACCCAGCTATCCTAATACCTTCAGTTACAAGCACAATTAGATCCAATACCACAATATTAAACAATTCTGCTCTATATTAGCTGCTTAGTATATCTGGCTTTAAGGTATAATCAGCAATTAGATCTAATACCACAATATTAAACAAGTCTGCTCTATATTAGCTGCTTAGTATATCTGGCTTTGGATATAATCAGCAATTAGATCCAATACCACAATATTAAACAAGTCTGCTCTATATTAGCTGCTTAGTATATCTGGCTTTAAGGTATAATCAGAAATTAGATCCAATACCACAATATTAAACAAGTCTGCTCTATATTAGCTGCTTAGTATATCTGGCTTTAAGGTATAATCAGCAAGGCAACTCTAGGGCACCCAGTGAATCCCTAACTTTACACTTCAGCATTAGTAGCACAAAGAGAAGCAAAAAACAAGCCCACCCAGCAGTGAACAGGGAACAAAGTTCATAAAATATAAATGTTCATCAGGTAGCACCCCCCTGCAGACGTCCAGACGAAGAGAAGGGGCTCTCTTTACCTCGAAAGTTATCAGGCTGAAATTGCGCTTCAGCTCCTCAGGTGAGCTGCTTGTGTTGCTTGTTTGTCCACAGTGCCTGCTGTGGTCGGCAGTGAGCTTGGGGGCTGCCTTGAAAGTTATCAGGCTGGAAATTCAGCTTCTTCAGCTCCTCAGGTGAGCTGCTTGTGTTGCTTGTTTGTCCAGAGTGCCTGCCGCGGTTGGCAGTGAGCTTGGGGGGCTGCCTCGAAAGTTATCAGGCTGGAAATTGGCTTCTTCAGCTCCTCAGGTGAGCTGCTTGTTTGTCCAGAGTGCCTGCCGTGGTCGGCAGTGAGCTTGGGGGGTGGCTGCCTCGAAAGTTATCAGGCTGGAAATTCGGCTTCTTCAGCTCCTCAGGTGAGCTGCTTGTGTTGCTTGTTTGTCCAGAGTGCCTGCCACGGTCGCGGTTTGCTGAAGAGACTTTTCCCTTTAGGGGGGGTATTGATATTGGCCCAGAATTTTCTAGGGTCAGACAGGCTTGCAGTTTGTAGGTCTCTCAGGTACCGTTTTTTTAGCTGATTTTAGTTCACTTTTGCATTTGTTCCTTAGGGTTCTAAATTTCACCCAATCCTCTGTTAGGTTTGTGGATTTATAGGTATGCCAGGCCTTTTCTCTTGGTCTCGTGAGGGATCTTAGATCTCTGGTTAGCTATCTGGCATTCTGTCCCTTCACCCTTAATTGCTTGTAAGGGGCATGTTTACTGGCAGCAGAGGAGAAGTAGTATATAAAGATATCTAGGGCATCATCTAACATGTGGGCATATTTTAAGTGGGTCCAGTTCGCTTCAGCCAGTGTCCATAGGAAGGAGATCTGGGCAAAATGGGATAAGTCCCTAGTCAAGAAGGTTCGGGGAGGGGAAGTCATTTATCCATATCACAAATGTTGGGACGTGGTCACCAAGTGAGTCACTAAACGTCCCAGCCAGCTTAACTCTATATGGCTGTGTTACAATGATCCAGTCCAACGTAGAGTGGTTGCCAGTTTTCATGTTAAGTCTCGTCAGAGCTTGTATTATCTGAGTCAGGTTGAGGTCCATTAGGGTGGGCTTGATGTCAGAGTTTGTTGGGGTACCCCAGTGGATGCTGGAGTCCCATAAGATAATATTTTCCAATTGAGGCAGGCCCTGTACAGCCACCATCAGTGCCTTAAAGGCAGCAGAGGCGTCTTTTGGGGGGTTGTAAGCACAACCAATAATCAGGGATTTGGCATCACCCAACGTTAATTGTACAAACAGAGCCTCACAGTAGGAGCTGTCAGAGGTCCCCGGTGTAACTGGTTTGATGTTAAGTGATGATTTTAGGTATAGGGCAACCCCCTCCTTTTTTATTGACTGTCAGCATGTAGCATTGTATAGCTGGGGAGTTCAACTTCATGCCCTAGTATACCAGGTTTCAGCCACGTCTCAAAAACTGCCAGCACATCAGGGGAGAATGTATCCACCCATGCCTCAACTTCATGCATTTTTATTCGCAGGCTGCATGTGTTCATATGCGCCAACTTCAGTCCCTTAGTGCTAGCCCACAGCACAATATTAGCAGTACCAATGTGCAGGTTTGAATTTGAGGGCCTGGGTTCAGTTCAACATCACTGGCCAGGATAAGTTTGAGAGATACTAACAGATATAGTAGAAACATCCAGTAGTCTGGGGCTTAGGGGTGGTGGTCGGATAGGTGGCTCTAGTATAGGATGTCAGGGCATAACAGATTCCCTTTATCTGGAGTCCATCCAGGTATAGCAGGGTATACAGCCGAATACCAGGGTGAATGACAACCAGGGAGACTTATTCCATTGGGTAGAGCGGCTGACCTGGAACTACATATAGGTTTCATGTGGCCAGGTCAGAACCTAAGACCACCATTATATAAACGACCCCTAGTAGTGCTCCCTTTAACATCCTGTCTTAATCTTTTGAGGTAGATGTAGGGAAGAGAGGAGAGTTCACACAATATCTTTAGCTAGCAACTCCAAAAATACAATTTCTGGCTAGAGGAGCCCTGGAATAACAGGGAAAGTCTATGGGTAACTGAGGCTGTGCATAGGTATTCAAATACAGTATTCCCTTAAGGCTATTAATTACCACATAGAGTTAATCTACCCCGACAGTAGCAGGCTGATCCAAGGTATATAATTTATGGTAAACCACTAAGACTAGTAATTTCTACAGCAAGGTTAATTTACCCCAGACTGTAGTAGGTAGGGTTCAAGGTAAATCACTTGGCTGACCAGTAAATCTTCTACTTTCAACTCTATGCTGCACAACTATTGAAGAAAAAGGTTGCGAGCAATCTGTAATTCTAGACACAAATCGACTCTTGAGGAGAGAAGGTCCAGGAGTCTGTCAATCAGTTCAAAAGAAGTGAGGGTTCAGGATACAGCCTTAATGGTGACAGTATATGAGAGACAGCTGCCTCCTAATCAGCTGCAGTCTCGAGGGGGAACGGCTCACTGACCATTTAAGAGTCGTGGGAGTGGGGAGGCGGGTTGGGATGAACCCCGACTCTGCTGGTCTCTCTCACAACAAGTACATCTCTGTTACGGGGTAGAGACAGCCAGGAATGATCTCTTGACCACTGATGAGCTCCTCTATTCTGGCGTCGGTCCAGGCAGGAATCACAAGTGGGCGACTGGCTCTCAGTGCAGGGGATGGGAACAGGTAGCAGGCGGTCTTCCCCTTGACCCTGATGCAGCTTCCTGGGTCTTGGCGGCATCTAGTTCCTATCAGGGACAGCACTGCTATTTAATGCTGGCTGAACCCCCGTAAAACAAAGGCAGTAGTTTAAATTTGGCGCCAGGTGGAGGCTACTCACTATTTGGATGCAGTTAGAGCCTACCGCAAAGTGTACAGTATTTTCCTTGAGCTTCCGTGTGGCGGCAGGCAGGTAGGCAGGAAGAAACACAGACATTTCTCAATGAAGAACCCCACTCCGCTGGTCTGTCTCACAAAAAGCACGTTCGTGTTGCGGAGGAGAGACAGCCACGAGTTGTCTCTCAACCCCTGATGAACTTCTCTATTCCAGCATTGGTCCAGGCAGGAATCACAAGCCGGTGATTGGCTCTCGGAGCAGGGAGGGACAGGTAGCAGGTGGTCTTTCCTAAACCTGATACAGCTTCCGATCTCGGGGTGTCTGCATGTACTGCCTTAATAAAGGAATACTCAAATGATCTAGCAACCACCACAGACTCGGGTCACCACTCCAGGGCAACAGTCCTTGATCTCACATAGGTTTCAGACTCCACACTACCCTGCTGCAGAAACTGCAACATCTTGGACTGTCATTATCTTATTTAATTCATTTCTTGTCTATGAGGTAAGTACACTGAGCAACAAAATGCCTATTTACTGGTATGACCTTGTATTGGCTCTAGACATACTTAACTACCAGATCTCAAGCAGACAGACAACAGTGAGACTTCTTGCCCAGGACCCCATGACCTTGGTGTACAGTACTTCTGGAGGTCTATCCTCAGACCATTCCTCTTTAGCCTATTTGTAAACCACCTGCCCTCTGTGTAGTGTGTAAATCAGAACACCAGTATCCAGTCGATAATCTACTGGAAAGCAACCGTAAGCTCACCTGACAAAACCCTGCAAATGGAAGATAAATTTTTAACAGAAGTTAGCAATTTCAAATCCATATGTAACTACTCGTTTGTAAATTGTACTCTCCCGGGTCATGCCTGAAAATAGGCAGGATTGTTGCCTAATGCACTTACTCTGTTACCAAAAGCTAATAAATAAATATTAGTAACGCTGATTACTGAATCCAAAGCTACAAGAGAAACATTAGTTTCAATGAATAAGAGACTTACCAATGTGGAGGTTAGAGTATCTTCCTTAGAAGACCTGGAGAAATAAATCTGAATATGAGTCTCCAGATCTTAGGTGTAAAATTAACAAATCAGTACAAAAATTGGAAGATCTGGAGGGCAGTTTGCACTGCAATAATGCTGTAGTCTGTGGCCTTCCAGAACTTTCAGAGGGGTCGGACTCCATCCATTTCGCAAAAGTTTTGTGTGAAAAGCTAGCTGCCAAATCTCCAAATGGGGCTTTATATATTATTGAAAGAGCTCATAGACATTTAAGACCCCCACCTTCAAAATCCGAACCTCCTAGACCTTTTATCATCATATTTTTGAATTATCTGGATAGAGCGCATTTACTACACAAAATTAAAGACTCTGACAGCCTATCCTGGGATGGAAAAAAGATGCGTATTACACAAGACTTACCTCAGAAAGTGAGGCAAAGAAGGCGAAGCTTAACCCTAATTGTTAGTAAACTGATTTCAGCTACCATTAAATTTAAGATATTCTATCCCGCTAGACTTTCCATCTACAAGGATGGCAGATCATGTACCTCTGACAGTCCGTAACAACCTCTAAAGCAGCTAGAAGCACTTTTCCAGATTTATTCAGAAAAACCTGAAAGTTTTATAATTCAACTGACGATATGTGGCTAAGAGATGGTGAAGAGAAGACCGTTATTGAAGACTTAGTTCAGTCTCAAACTATAAACTTAATAAGGAAAAAAGTACAGTTACGTAAGAACTTACTGTAACAATAGATCTTCGAGAGAGGCTCTTGCAGTAGGTATTTACATATAGGACTGGCTGGCGGTAGCGGGACTCCATGGAAAAATTTCTAGCTAGCAGTCTCTGGCGGGACCAATCCCCACGTCAGGTGATCGGCGTGTCATAAAGGGGCGGTCCCCGATGCCCGCCTTCCAGTTCTTTCCCGCCACAGGCCCGGAAGGCCCGGATGAGAGAGGCAGATATTTCCCTCAATGGAAAAGGAGCTGAAAAAGCCTAGGGGGATGGAGGACGGGAAGGTATTACCTACTGCAAGAGTCTCTCTCGAAGATCTACTGTTACAGTAAGTTCTTATGTAACTGTACTATCTTACTTCGAGAGGGCTCTTGCAGTAGGTAATTACATATAGGACAGAATCCCCGGCAGTGTGGAACAAATGAAAGGCACTGGGAGGAGGAACTACTCCAAGAAGTAGCAAGCGCCTTGCAAACCTCAAGACAGGAGGCCTTGCAAGACAGCTAACCAAGCCTGCTCTCTGGCGAGGCAATGTCCAAACTGTAATGTTTAAGTAAAGGTATGGACGGAAGTCCAGGTGGCGGCAACACAGATATCTGCACCGCCAGACACATTCTTGAAAACAAGCCGAGGCTGCTACTCCCGAGTGGAGTGACCTCTGACTTGACCCGGAAGGGTCTTGTTGTACTTGTCATAACAGAAAGTGATTCAATGAGCCAACCATTTCGATAGGCATTGCTTAGAAGCAGCATTGCCTTCCCTTTTGTGAGCAAAAGAGACGAACAGCTGGTCAGTTTTTCTGAGATCCTAAGTCCTATCGGTGTAGTATCTCAGAATGCGGTGAACATCCATGGTATGGAGTAAATATTCCCCTTGATTGGAGTACTGCATGAAAAAGGCAGGTAACTCTACAGACTGATTTAAGGTAGACTCCGCTACCACTTTAGGTAGAAACTTATGGTGCGTGCGAAGAGCTACTCGTTCTTTGTGAAAAATCAAATAAGGGATTTTACACGAGGGCCTGGAGCTCGGAAATACTTCGAGCGGAGGTAATGGCCACCAAGAATAGCGTCTTCCACGATAGAAACTTCAGGTCTGCAGAGGCCGCAGGCTTGAAGGAGGAAGGGTAGTTTCTCGAACAAAGTTCAGATCCCAAGGGGAGCGGGTCCGTACAGGGGCCTGAGATGAAGGACCCTCTAAGAAAAGTCTTGGATACCTCTAATTGGGCAAAGGCTTTATCAGCGAAAGGAACATGGTAAGCTGAAATAGCGGCCATGTGTACTTTCAAGGAGGAATGACTGAGACCCAGGTCGAAGAGGTGACGTAAATATTCAAGCAGAATGGCCACAGAACAGGAGAAAGGCTCCACATTCCTGGAGGCAGCCCAAATAGAAAATCTCTTCCATTTCATGGCATAAGTGGACCTAGTGGAGGGTTTTCTAGCCTCCACCAGAATCTTGGCCACCTTTGGAGAGACACCAAAGTGAGATTGGGCTAGGTCTGCAGGAGCCATGCATGAAGTTGCAAGGACATGAGTCCCGGATGGACCAGGGTCCCCTGATCCTGGGTCAGCAATCCTCAAGATAAAGGAAGAGGAAGAGGAGGAACCTCCAAATATTGCTGTAGAAGAGAGAACCAGATTTGCTTGGGCCAGAAAGGAGCGAGCAGAATCATTCTCGCTCCTTCTGTTGATAGTTTCTGCAGTACACGAGGGACCAGAGGAATTGGGGGAAAAGCATAGACGAATCTGCCCTTCCAGTTTAGAGACAGAGCGTCACTCCAGAAAGCGCCTCGCTCTGAAGCGAGCGAGCAAAAGGTGGGAAGTTTTGCGTTTTGGGAAGAGGCGAACAGGTCTACCTGTGGAGTCCCCCAAAGCTGGAAGATGTCGTCTAGAACCTTTTGGTCCAACTTCCACTTGTGTGGCAGAGCAGAGGAGTGACTTAGCTTGTCTGTCAGGGTATTGTCGACTCCTGGAACACGGATCGCCATGAGGTGAAGGTTGTGAAGTGTTGCCCAGTCCCAAATCCTGATTGCTTCCCTGCACAGCGGGTAGGATCGAGTCCCTCTCTGCTTGTTGATGTACCACACCACGCACGTGTTGTCCGTCTGGACAGCTAGGTGACCGGGAAGGATGTAGTGGTGAAGGGCTTGGAGAGCATATAGTATTGCTCGTAGGTCGAGCACATTGATGTGGAGAGCTAGCTCCAATCTGGACCATAAACCCTGGGTTCAGTGAGGACCCAGATGGGCTCCCCAACCTTCGCCTGATGCGTCCGTGGTCAGAGTCTGGGAGGGGGGAGGATGACAGAAGGGGAACCCCCAAAACAGGTTCTCCCGAACCATCCACCATTGCAAGTCTCTTGCCATCGGCGAGGAGATCAGCACCAGATGATCTAGGTCATCTACGAGTTGATCCCACTGAGAGCGGAGAGTCCACTGAGAAATCCTCACGTGGAGCCGCGCAGGAACCCGTCGGGATGGCGGCCGCCATGAGCCCTAAGAGACGGAGAACCGACCTCGCGGAACCTTCCCATGCTTCTGATAGCAGGAAATCTGGACTGGAGGGAGGCCGCCCTGTCCGGAGGAAGGAAGGCCTTGCTCACTGTCGTGTCGAGGATAGCCCCGATGAACTGAAGTCTCTGGGAGGGGTCCAGATGAGACTTGGCATGGTTGATGGTAATACCCAGGCAAGTGAAAACCTGCTGGGTGAGGGAGAGAAAATGCAGGAGCTCCTCCCTAGACGAGGCCGCCAGGAGCCAGTCGTCCAGGTAGGAAACACCTGAACTCCCATAGTACGCAGGTGGGCGCTACACCGCCAGACATTTGGTAAAACTCGGGAGCCGAGGAAAGACCAAACGTAAGTGCCCGGAATTGGTAATGGTCCCCTGAAAGCAAACTGAGGTACTTATGGCGCAAGGGACTATGGGGATGTGCAGATATCGCCCTGCATATCCAGCGCACAAAGCCACTGACCCAGCCAAGAAAGGGCAGAAGGGTTTGAAGGAGAGCATCCTGAACTTTTGTATTCCACGTGAAGTTCAGGGAGCTGAGATCGAGAATGGGTCTGAGATCTCCAGTCTTCTTTGGGACCAGGAAGAAATGGGAATAGTAACCCGTCCCTGAAGGTGAGGAGGAACGGGTTCTATGGCTCGCTTCAGAGAAGGGCAGATATTTCTTCCTGACCAAAGGAAGATGGTCCTTGCGTGAAGAGGGCTTCAGAGCGGAGTGGCGGGAGGTTTCTGTAGAAACTCTATGGAGTGCCCTCCGCGATAATCTGAAGCACCCATGAATCTGTTGTTATCCTCTCCCAACCCGGAAGGTGGAGGGAGAATCTCCTCCTACCGTTCCTCCGAGAGTCGGAGGCGGTGGGAGAGAGATCAGATGGTGGGGCAGCGCGCAGTTGGGGCACCCGCTGCTTTTTGACAGCGGGGCCCTGGCAGCTCAGGGCCCGGCGGTTAGTGGCCCACCTTCCTTGGGGTTTCGCTTGAAGCTGGCTGCGTCTGCGAAAAGGACGGCGCTGTGGGGGATGGGGACGGTACATGGAATCCACAGATTTCAGGGCCGGCCCCTTCTCCTGCAAATCAGTGATGATGTCCTTGACATCACCTCCGAAAAGCACTGAACCCCTGAAAGGTGCTTCCTGGATTGCTGACTGCACCTCCGGGACCAAACCTGACACGCGGAGCCAGGCGTGAAGCCGAAGACTTACGGAGAACGCGGAGCTCCGCCCGGCAGTGTCCACTGCATTGTAAGTCGTCCTCAGGATGTGACAACTGGCCAAATGAGCAGAATGGACTAGGTCAGCTAACTCCTGCTTGACTTGGGAGTCAGGTAAGGAGTCAATCTTAGATTCCGCCTGGGTAAGGATAGCCTTCTGGTAATCCCCCACATGTGCTACATAATTCAGGGCCCGAATTCCCAGTGTGGAAGAAGCGATATTTTTCTTCCGTACTGGTCCAGGAGGCGAGATTCCTTATCCGGAAGAGACGAGCTTAAATGTTTGGGGTGTGCTGACGCCGTAGTGCGCTAATCATTTAATGTAGTCTGCACGGGAGTGAGAATCCAAAAATCTACACCCTGGAGCCTGGTATAGCCTGTTGGACTTCCTAGGAAGCGGGGCTATAGCCAACGGTTGTTTCCAAATAATGGAAACAAGGTGGGCGTGAGGCTCGATCCAGGGTGGCACTAAAGTAGGAGCCGTAAGGGGCAGGTCCAGATGTTCTGCGAGTTTGACCCGCTGAGGATCTGGTTCCAGGGAATGCCACTGATGTACTTCCTGGATCTTCCCGAGCAACTCCGTGAAGGAAGGATCCTCCGGAGGAGACTTCGGAGGAGTCCTCGCCGGGCTTGACGGACAGCGAGGTTGTCGTCCTCTCTCTCGAGCATCCGTCTGAGGAATCAAGGATCCGAGAGCGAGAAGAAGAAGAAGAATTAAAAGCAGAGTAAGACTCCCTGACCCGTCTAGGGGGAAGAACAAGTTCCTTGGGGGGATCCCTGGACGCGTGTCCTGCCCCTCTCTGGATCCAGAGGGAAGAGCTCTGGAATCCGGAGGTGGAGAGGGAGTGTGCCATCTCGGGCGTAAGGGGGCCGGGGGTGGCACCGTCACTGTAAGGCGGCTCTCGACTTCCTTGGTGAGCTGAGCCTTGGCCTCAGCCCACCAGAAAGCCAGAGTCTCCTGTAGATCCACCGGCGGCCTGGGGGGTGGTGGAGGAAGAGGAAGGATAACTATACGGATTATATCCGTAAGGCGAGTATCCATAACCTGGTTGCGGGAAAACCGGTGTCGGATACTGCGGCGCTGGATACTGTGGACCCGGTAAGACAGTGTCAGATAGGACGGCAGATACCCGGTACCGGAGGAGCTGCTGGAGCAGACGGCCCAGTAGGAGGCCCCACGGGCGGTCAACATTGAGAGGCCCGTGGGGGTGGGGCCGACGAGGGGGAATATCCCCCGCCGCGCCGGTGGGGCCAAGGCTGGTACGCGTCTGGGGCCATGTCAGGATCCGTTCTGTAGGAGGAGGGTCTGACGGTGGAGGAATATTCCAGCACGCCTGGGGACGGAGGAGAAAAGTTCCCGGGTCAGGCTGGGGCAACTCTGGCTCCCGGACAGCAGCGAAGGCTGGGGAACCTGGGACGACAGAAGATAGAGGTTCTGTCGTCGAGTTCCGATGCCCGCGACGCCGGAGGAGCGCCGGTCGACTCATGGGAGGTTCCGCGCCAGTAGGCTTGAAGCCCGCGGGCGGGTATGCAGGCAGAGGCCCTTGGTCTGGAGGTGGCCTGCAGGCTCGAGCGCGAGCTCCGACGGGCGGCTGACACCTCCTCCAAACCTTGGAGGCTGCCGCCGGACGATCCTCGGAGGCGATGTTACCTGAACCGCGACTCCGGCCAGAGTCACGGACGAGGAGGCCTTCTCTCCGTGCCTTTCTTTGTCCCGCTTCTTGTGGTGTCCTTCAGGAGAGGTCGACGCCTGCCTGAGCTTCTTCAATTCCTTCTCCATTGAAGACATCTTCTTTTTGAGCAGATGGGCTTCCAGGGACTGTTGGTGTCGTCTGCGGGTAGCCGCGTCAAAGTGCAGGCAATGCGGGCACTTGTCGACCGGGTGGTTGGGGCCTAGACAAAAGGCAGAGAATGGTCAAATTTGTGTGGCAGTTGGCGCCACACGAATCGCACTTGTTTTTGGAAGTGGACGACATACACCAACATTAACCTGACGATGGGAAGAAAAATACTGAAAACTTTTCAGTAAAAAGCGACGAAAGAACAGGGCTTTGCTAAGCCCGAACTTTATCACGGGCTACCGCAACGAGCCAATGTTGGAAAGAATTAGAAGGCGGGCGTCCGGGACCGCCTTTATACCGACGCCATCCGACGCCGATCACCTGACGTGGGGACTGCTAGCTAGAAATTTTTCCGTGGGGTCCTGCCGCCGGCCGGCGTCAGTCCTATATGTAATTACCTACTGCAAGAGCCCTCTCGAAGTAAGATCAGAGGTTATATCCCTAACAAACTGTTTCTAAAGAGAAGATATCAGTAAAATCAGTAAATTAGGATTATCATGGAACCCTTCAAGTATTAAATATCTGGGAATTCATATATTTAAAGAGAAGTCTCAATTGATAAAGAAAAACCTAGATGAAACCTTACAAAAATTTCCCAGGATCTAAAAGGTGGTCATCCTTACCCATCTCTCTTAACAGCAGGATATGTATTATTAAAATGAATATTTGTCCTAGAATACTTTTCCCAATTAACATGTTAATTGTTTTTTTTTGTTTTTTTTTACCACTCAACTGGTTTAGAAGCTACATCCAGCTATAAATAATTTCTTATGGTTAAATGCTAATCCAAGAATAGCTTTCCATAAAATTACATTGTCTAAAAATTTAGGAGGTCAGAAGGTACCCAACTTACTATTTTTACTATTTTCATCGCATATTAATAAATATATAAAGTGGCTCTCTCAAGAAAGCCAACCATGGGTGGATATTCAAGCGGGTTGCGCCCAGCCTAATATTCAAAGGGGAAAGTGCATGGCAGAAAACCCGATCTTGAGGCGCATCAGTAATGTACTCGGCGCAAGTGGGGGAGGCATGCCCATGCATATTCTGCACATTCCGATATTCAGCCCGGGATATGCTGTGAATATGCAGGCGCAACCCCTACATTCGCTTCACACAGTTAAGCCAAAAAATAATGGAGGAACAACTGGCCACCCACAGGTGAGCTGCCATAATGCAGGGCGCAACACGGCAGCAGCCAGCTGTGGGTGGCCACCGAGCTGGCGGCACCGTCCGGTGGCGTGGCGCTCACCATGCCCGATCGCGGGCTGTATAAATGAAGAACTCTCTGGTGGTCCAGTGGACCTCTCTTGCCCAATCAGGGAGGAAAATCTTACTACAGCCCGCAATCGGGCAAGAAGAGCGTCCACTGGACTACCAGGGAGTTATTAACTATTTACGCCCGTGATCCGCATTGCAGGTGGGGCAGGGGCGCCAGTCCTCGATGGCTGTTGCCTCGGCAAGGGCGCCAGGCTTAGGTCACCGGTCGGCGCACCTGCATGCAAATGAAGAGATGACATGCAAATGGCCCCATTTGGCGCCTTGCATGCATTATGGCCCCATTTGCATGTCCACCGCTGAATATCGCGGTTGATGCACCTAGCGCAACGGCACTTGCACCAGCACATCCCCCTGCTCCTCTCTGGCCACTTGCGCTGGTGCAGTGCCACTGCGTCATGTGCTATGCGGGTGGCCACGGAGCGATCTTCAGTGGTGCTGAGCCATGGCGCAGCACCGTTGAATATCACCCTGTCAGCGCCCTGGCACATACCAGTTGCACTGCACCCAGGTCTGCCACAGCTTGGTGCAGTCTGAATATCCCACCCCATTTGTTTATGTTCTACCTGGGTGATGCTGGAAAAACAGAT
This sequence comes from Neoceratodus forsteri, assembly GCA_016271365.2. Classification (NCBI taxonomy): domain Eukaryota; kingdom Metazoa; phylum Chordata; order Ceratodontiformes; family Ceratodontidae; genus Neoceratodus; species Neoceratodus forsteri. Next base: position 647,934,166 of record CM057449.1, read on the forward strand.
GCTCAAAAGACATAATACAAGTCCAGAAGCTATTCTATACTCCTCTTTTAAGCACATCCCAAAAGATCTTAAAAACACTGTGGTTGGTACTTCATTAAATAGTCTTAATCAGCTCTGTAAAATCTTTAATTTTAACCCAGCTCTATGCCTAAATCAATCTATTTTATACAACCCAAATTTTCGTTTCCACGGAAAAAATCTCACTTCGAAGTTTTTACCATGTTCCCTAATCTAAAGGTCAAATCTATAGCTGATAATGGAGATTTTCATCCCTTCTCCGAACTTGCTAAGAACTTTAACTGGCCCAAGAAGTATCTGTTAAATTTTACTATTTTAAAACTGATTTTGGCAACGTAATTTGAGCATTCTTCTACACTGAATAAAGAATTAAATTTTATCTTGAACTTGGTTTCTGTTGGCAACAAACCCCATCCTATTTCGAATTTAGATATCTTCTGAAGCCTACATTTTTGGACAAACCCTTTTCTAATCCATCTTGGGATAATTATTTTCTAACTCATTCTTTGAACAGGGGGAATATGTGGAACAACATCTACAAGTTAATTCTTTTAGACAATCTTCGATTAATTTGTTATAGAATATTACATAATGCCTACCTAACTCTTTCTAGACTCTATAAAATGGGTCTGAAACTTTCTAATCTATGCCATAAATGCAATAAGGAAAAAGGAACTTTGGATCATATACTCTGGTCGTGTCCTATTATTTCTAATTTATGGCATGAAATCAAAACCAAAATTATAGATAAAATTGTACAATCTTATGATTTTAGCACAGATGTACTCATTTTAGGTAATTTGTCTACAGAGATGCCTGTTATAGACAAATCCATATTATCTTTAATAGGGGTGTCAACATCTCAAGTAATTCTTAGGCTTTGGGTGGATCAGTCCACACAGTCTTTTAAGGAATTGATTTCTCATGTTAGACAAAATTTAATATTGATTCACATTATTTCTTATTTCCATAATAAACAATCCTTTTATTTGAAATGCTGAAATAAAGTAGTGGACTTAATATCACCTATGACTTAAAGTAATCTCCCTGTAGTTAAATTTGGATCTCATCCCCTAAGAGTTTTAAAAGATTCAGTTTATTACAATTTCATTGACTGGTTATTCATTTAAAATGGTACTGTTTCTGTTTTTTTAGTTGATAGGATCCTCATTAATATAACGGTAGCTTTTTCTCTTTCTTCTCTTGATCAGATTGCTTTAAATGCTATATATGATGTCTTTTAATTAATAAGTTCAATCTAAGGTTGGGATGGTTAACCCGCTTCCCACGGGGTGGAGGTGACGGGTAGTTGCATTGTTAATATTTGGGTTAGGCATTTAAGGTTTTTTTACCTACCAGGAAGTGTTGCACCTTAAGTGCATTTACTATGATCTCCTTGTTTGGGTATTATTAAAAAAAAATTTTGATAAAGAAGTGAAAAAAAAAACAATGAGGTCCCAGTTTGCTTTACACAGAAAAACAATTAACAATAACAAGAAACTTGCATCATACCTAGAGGTCAATAGTTACATACAATACAAACAAAAGTACCTAACTACAGTACATTATGGTCTAAATTTCATGAATGGACTCAAAATTGCCCCCTCCCCCACCCCTTCTAATGCTCCAGGCATTACAAAAAACCCTGGTCAAGTCATCTTCAGTGCATGAAAGCATGGCTAAGGTTTGCTAGCTTTAAAGTATATCCATCCTTTTATTTATTTATCAAGCTAGATCCCGATATTGAGAAATCAGGGAAAGCGTAGCACAGCTGACTGCGATGCATCTGTGCTTCGTTTTTCCCAGCCCTGGCAATATTCAGATGGATAGCACTCACTGATGGAGCAGAGCTATCCAACTGAATAATGGTCGATGCCGACATAGTGCTAAGTCCACAAATCCCTGACTAATCCACCTGACAGATCTATCATTTCATCCACTGGCTCTCTGACTAAGCCTTTATCTCGTTTCATTGATTACTGTATCAGACCATTTTTACGAGGTCTCAGACCATATGTCAGGGATTTTGCAGATATTCTGGGGGTGGTGGAGGATCTCCACATTAAGGAGGACCATCTTTTGGTCACCCAGGAAATGTCGCAGTATTCCGCATGAGGGAAGTTTAGTAGCTATTGCACAAGAAGGTTATAAACCTTCTATCAAATGTCTGGTAGATTTAGCCAGGTTCGTCTTTGAAAGCAATGCTTTCACTTTTTGGAGGGAATTTTATATCCAAATCAGTGTGCAAGCTTCACACCAAGTTATGCTAACTTATACTTGGGCCATTGGGCAACAGAGATATTATATAACCCTATAGTGAATCAGTTCCTCAACAAGATTGAGTTATGGTGTTATTTGATTGACAACATATTTACAGTGCAGCGGGAGTCAATGGATGAGCTAAAAATGTTTGTGTCCTTTTGGAATCCAGAAACGAAAACGTAAGATTCTCTTTATGCAGAGATAAAAACAGTATGCCCTTTTTGGGCATCAGAATTACAAAAACAAATTTTGAAAATGGTATTGACACTGACCTATTTCGTAACCCCCCCCCCGACAGGAATACCTTGTTACTAGGTAGTTTTTGTCACCCCCGCCACACCATACAAAACATACTGATCAGCCATTTCTTACAAATCAGTAGGAACTGCAGTACAAAGGATACTTTCACACGTAATGTCAATAACTTAGAAACCAGATTTTTGAAACGTGGTTGCAACAGCAATGGTATTAGCAGATCCAGGGATAGGGCATCGAGTGCCCAGAGAATGGATTTACTTATAACTACAGCAGGGCAGCCTAGTACCCCCAGTCCAAAATAGGTGCTCAATTTTGTTACAACTTTTAATAGCCAAGCTAAAGAAGTGCAGCACATCCTTCTCAGATGCTGGGCCATCTTACAAATGGAACAAAAGCTACAACGATATGATAGCAGACCACCTAGAATGGTTTAGAGGAGGGCATTCTATGTCGGGGGCTGGGTTACTCATAACTTGCAACCTTGTGAAAGAAAACAAACGTGGTTCCCACCCCCTCCCCCTCTAATGGTAACCACAGATATGGACATTGCAAGCACTGCCCAGTCATGCTGGAGGATACCAGTTTTGTTAATCCAATGAATGGTGAGACATTGGAGATTAGGAGATTTATCAATTGTGATAGCACCCATGTTGAACACCGGGCAACATGTAGGTCCGAGGTTTTCTATGTGGGGAAAATGAAACAGAGGCTAAGAGACTGTATAGGGGGTCACATGAGGACAATAAATAGCAGAAACAGTGAATATGCTCTAGCTGAGCATGTGCTACATTGTAATGATCAAAGAACACATCAGATAACCTTCATGGGCACTGAGAAGGTATTCACTGGACCTAGGGAGGGGATCTGGATTGCATCGTAACATGTAGGGAGAATCTTTGATCTTTAGCTACAGGCTAATAAATTCCCCAGGCTGAATGACTGAGTAGAACTAGACCCATTGTTTGTAATCTATTAGGGATATGGAATGTCTGCTCTAAAAAATGTGTTTTGTGTGTTTCAGATGCCCAGATGTCTGGACAATCCATCTGCATCATGCACTCTGATTCTTTGAAAATTCAGAACAAGAGATGGCATATGATCTCCAAAATCAGATAATTTATTGTTAACTTATTGTGGTTTGTCACATTACTACAAGTTTGTGTTTATCATTTTGTTTTTTGCTGAGCGCTGTCAGTTTGTTGTTTGGGCTGTGCCTTAAGTGCAATACATTTAAGTGGCACTCTAGGTGGTGTCCACCAGTCTTGGCTAATATGGTGAAACACTGAGTAGCTTGTTTGTGTTACACTCACTACTCCAGTAAAGCAGCAGTGCTTTAGCCATTTGCTGTTCTTTGTTTTCTGTCCTTGTGTGCCCAGCTTTCATTTTCTCCAGTGTGTTTCAACCGGTGGCATCAGAGTCTCCTGCGGAGGTTCATGCTGCTTGCCTGGAATTTACGCTGCTCCAACATGGACCAGGGCTGCATATGTCCCACAGGGGACAGCACTGCCCAAAATGAGACACAGCCAGGTCCCCTGTGGGACACATTCAGCTCAAGCATGCAAATGAGCCCACAGGTCATGTAAGGCACCAAGGTGCTATCTGCATGCTCATTATGGGCTCATTCACATGCAGCACTGCAGCTGCTTAGCACCCACTCCTGCTTAAGTGTGTAAGTCCTGGTGGTCCAGCAGCTGATCCTAGATGGTGACCGGTCGAGGAGGTAAGAGAAGGGCTGTGTTGGCCAACAGTGGCATGGATGCCAGCACTGAGGTGTGAGGGATGCAGGATTGGGGGAGGGGTGGTATATTGTCAGAGGTGGAGTGAACCACTAGACCACCAGGGTTATGAATGACAAGAGTGGATCAGGGGTGGGGGGGCCCACTATGCCACCAGGCATAAAATCATGAGAGGGAACTGGAGATTGGATGGGGACCACCAAGCCACCATGGCTAAAGTTATGAACTGGAAAGAGAGATGAAGAGACCACTAAGCCGCCAGGGATAAAGTTATGAATGGGAACAGGAGACTGGAAATGAGAAGCTGCAGTACAGCCACCCTGCCTTCATTGGTGAGGGGGGGGTATCAGGGGTGTGAGCTCAGCATCCAGATAAGAGGTTGCTTTAAGTAGCAGTAAACAGCACTATTCAGAGGGCTGTTTACTGCTGATGCAAACCTTTAAAAATTGTCCTGTGCTAGTATGCATGACGGGAGCCCCTCATTTGTATAGCTGCAGCAGTATTTTAGTGCCTTGGTTCTACCTAGTTTGGGGGGTGCTCTGGGGGCCTCTGACTGTGGCCCCACCCAGAGCACTGGTGCTAACCAAGTTTGCGCCGGCACTAACCTTTAAATAATGGGGCCCTAGTGTTTCCACTAGCCGGTCTCACAGTGTACAGAACTGCACTCCTTATAACAGATCCTAAATGACAGAAAGAAGACTACTTTTTCTACCGGTTTAGAAGATCACATTTTTTTTTCTATTTTAAAAAAAGCTACATCAACTTGGTATGTTGTCACCTGTTTGTTGTTGCTAAGCAGCAGATGTTTTTGCATTGTGCTCTGGTTCTCTGATAGAATCTGTATTAGTAGAAGGTAGATTATTGTGATTGTAGTTACCTTTTGATGGTAAGGGTAAAGAGCTGAGATAGAAATGTATGTATTTTTGAATGTTATAGAAGCCAGAAGGGGAAGGAAGCATATTCAATTCAATGCTTTACAGTAACTGGTAATTGCTGTTTTTCTTTTAGACTTGGATTGTGGGCTTTTGGTGACACTGTACTTTCTTTGTTGTCTTTTTACTTAGAATTGTTTTTGGGCTGTTGAGGATTTAAAACGTAGTGGTGGTGTATTCTTTGCTGTCTTTGGTTGCTGCAAATTTTCGCCCCCTCTTCCCCCAACTCTTGATTATATGCCTTGTTAAATCTGATTGACAGGAGCTAAACACTGGGCTTAGTAGGGGTGTAGGAGGGCATACCAGGAAAGGAACAGCAGCAAGTGAAGAGGTGACTGCTCTCTCAGTGGAAGGAAGTAAATGAAATCTAGGAGCTTTCATTATTACTTCTTCGCATTGATATTGCATTGGGGAAAGGAGGAGTAGGAGTTTGAAGGATGCTGTGCAATGGCTACTTAAAGTCTGTTTTTAGTGTGGATAGGAATATAAAAAGCAGTTGCTCAATATATCTAAACGGTGCAACAAAGGAGGTAAGGGAAATAATGAAAATGTTTTGCACTGATAGAGGAGGGAGGGAGACTTGGGGAGTGTTTGGTATCCTGCATCTGGAAGGGTGGGGTCGCTGGTGGGCAACAACAGCAATGGGTAGGGTGGTAGGCTGCAACAACTGGTGCACCAATCTTTCTAAAAATTGCCTGAGTGTGGGAGGATCTTTAGTGTGTAACCACATAGAAAAACTTAGAAAGGAGATTGAAGGTCTGCAGAAGGAACTAAGACAGGCAAGGCAGATTGTGGGTGGGTTTAGCCCAATACTGGAGGGAGGAGGAAGAAGGGGAGATGAGGGAGGGCGATTTAAGCCAACAGTGGTGAGGAGAGGGTCAGAAGAAGGGAAGCAGAGACAAAGGGGCCCAGGCCAGGAAGGAACAATTGCCAGGGAAACCAGGTCAGGAGACAAAAGACAAATGGAAGGAGGAGACAGGGACTTGTGAGGGGAGGCGAAGAAGTGGCAAAAGTCATGGAGTGGAAAGGACAGAACAGGTTACTATGAAGAGAGAGGGAGCGGGCATTTGTGAAGGGCCTTCAGAAAATAGTTGTGCACTGCTAGAGAGGAAGAAGGTGGAGGAGGGAAATTATGAAATTAAAGGAGTAATTGATAAATGCCTGGACCAAACTGGAGCAGGGGGAAGTTCTGCTGGGAGAATTGCAACAGGGGTAAAAGGGGAAATAATGTGCAGGAGGAAGAAGAGGAGCTGGAAATGAGAGAGGGAGATGACTGGAAGCAAGCAGGGAGTAAGAGGGGTGGAATCTTAGTGCTGGGGGACTCAATACTAAGAGGAGTTAGGTGGGGTAGCAAGGGGGAGAGGCATAGTCGCATTTGGGTGGAGGCCATGCCAGGAATGACAGCGGAAAGGGTGGGACAGTCTGTTCAGAAATATGCTAGAAGGGGTAGGGACAAGCCTCATTTAATTATACATCTTGGGAAAAACGACCTGGCTGACAAGACAGTAGATACAGTCCAGAGGAGGTTTGAGGAACTAGCACAATTATGTGATGGGGCAGGAAGATCAGTAACTTTTTCAGAGATACTTCCGATTGCCAAAGGCAAGCACAACAAGAAAGCTGAGAATAGAGGAATTTAATGGATGGCTAAGAACCTGGTGTTGTGCTAAAGGGTATGGGCTGTTGGGGGACCTGGGAGGACAGTAGTCTCTATGCCAAGGACAGACTACACTTGAGTGAGGAGGGAAAGAAAGTGCTGAAAAGAGGATGGAGGAGTACATAGAGGAAGTTGGGAATTTAAACTAGGAGTGGGGGGGTGGCAGTTGGGGACGAGATATGCAGAGACCACAGGTTGGGAAACCATATGAGCTTACCCCCCATAACAGTGACAAAGGACAAATGGCAAGTACTGTTGGTGATGCTAGGAAAGGAGGGCAGGATGGGAGGGGGGGAAAAGGGTGGAAGGTGGTTACCCTTAGCGCTAGGAGCCTTGGGAGGAAAACTGCAGAGTTACAGGTTCTCATAGCAGAGGAGAGGTAGACATTGCAGCCATCACAGAAACATGGGCCACTCAATACAATGACTGGGACCTGTCTGTACCAGGTACAGGTTATTCGTAGGGACAGGGTGATTGGGAAAGGAGGGGTGGCACTATATGTGAAGGAAGGACTGAAGTGTGTAAGGGAGGAAGGGGAGGAGGTAGTACTGAGTCACTTTGGATGCAAATCCAGGATTCCAAGAATAGGATTCTTAGAATGGGAGTGGTGTACAGGCCACCATCTCAGATGGAGGAGTTAGACAGGGAACTAGCAGGACAGATCAGGAGGACCTGTGAGAAGGGTAGTGTGGTGATTGTGGGGGCTTCAACATGCCAGGAGTGGACTGGAGCACCCCAACAACCAGGAACAGAAGGGAGCAGGTACTGCTAGATGCCTTCAGGACAGCTTCCTGCTGCAAATGGTCAGTGAACCAACCAGGTTAGGGAATACCCTTGACCTTGTGCTGGCAAATGGGGACTTTGTGAGAGAACTTCAGTGGAGGAACCACTGTCAGGGAGTGACCACCACTCAGTATGGCTCACAATGGATATGGGCAAGGAAGGAGTGGAATCTGGCACAATAGTGCAGGACTTCAGGAGGACCGACTTTGGGAGGATGGGGGAAGTGGTAAAAGGGTACCTGGCCAGAATTCAATCTAGTATGGACACTAACCAGAGGTGGGAGCTCATAAAGCTGGGGATAGTGGAGGCAACCAAAACCTGCTACAAAGCCCAGAGCAAGAAGACTAGGGCTAAGAAACCGATCTGGTTGAGCAAGGAGGTCATGGAAAAGGTAAGGAGGAAAAGAGCTGCCTTTAGGAAGTACAAGAAAACAGGAGGGGGAGGACAGGGAGGAGTACTTGACAGAATCGAAGGAGGTGACAAGGGCAGTAAGGAGCCAAAGCATCTACGGAACTCAGGCTGGCAAAAAGGCATTAAGAGGGGAGAAGGACTTCTTTAAGTACATCAGGGAGAAAAGGAGCTGTGAGACCACATAGTAAGGATTAGGAAGGAGGGGGTTGGGTGGAGCAGGGTGCGATAAAGGGGAAGCACTAAATGAGTACTTCTGCTCAGTATTTACTAAAGAGAAGAGGGGTGACACCCAAGGTGGAGAAATGGCAGAAGCAGGGTGGGAAGTGGTGACAGATGGGGAAGTAATGGAGAGCAGAGTTCGAGAGGGTTTGAAGGCACTGAGGGTGGACAAGGTGCCAGGCCCAGATAGCATCCACCCCAGGGTACTGAAGGAGCTGGCAGAGGTCCTTGCAGGACCTTTGGCAGACCTATTTAATGCCTCACTACATTCGGGGTGTGTACCTCAGGACTGGAGGATGGCTCATGTGGTGCCCCTCCACAAGAGTGGCCCCAAGGATGAACCGGAAACTACAGACCAGTGAGCCTCACATCCATCGTGGGTAAGCTAATGGAGACTATCCTGAAGGAAAGGCTGGTGGCCCTCCTAGAGGCCAAAGGACTACAGGACAGCAGACAGCATGGCTTCATATGTGGCAGATCCTGCCAAACCAACCTGGTCGGAGTTCTATGACTGGGTAACTAGGCAACTGGACAGGAGCCATGCAGTAGATGTCCTGTATCTGGACTTCAGTAAGGCATTCGACTCAGTGTCACATGGAAGGCTGGGAAGGAAGTTAGTAGGCACAGGGGCGGGTGCAAAGCTGGTGAGATGGGTAGGAAACTGGCTGCAGGGAAGGCAACAGAGGGTGGTGGTGGGTGGGGAGCTCTCACACCCAAGGGCAGTGACGAGCGGTGTTCCACAGGGCTTGGTGTTGGGACCAGTGTTGCTTGGGATATTCATTGCAGACATATCATGGGACATCAAGAGCAAGATCAGTCTGTTTGCTGATGATACCAAGGTAGGCGCAGTGGTGGATGACCTAGGGGATGGCAGGGTTGCAGGATGATCTGGCAAAGCTTGAAACCTGGTCAGACACCTGGCAACTGGCTTTAATGCCAAAAGTGCAAGGTGCTGCATTTTGGGATGAAGAACCCAGGAGGAGGAGTTACCAGCTAGGGGGCGCAGCTAGCCCAGACAGAGGAGGAGAAGGATCTGGGTGTGCTCATTACAGGGTTAATGAACAACTCGGCACAATGTAGGAAGGCAGCTGCAAAGGCCAACAAAATGCTGGGTTGTATTGCAAGGGGTATATCCTCGAGGAGGGAGGAGGTGATTCTGCCACTGTATAGGTCATTAGTTAGACCACACCTGGAGTACTGCGTGCAGTACTGGCATCCGTATCTGAAGAGGGACATTAAGTTACTGGAGGGGGTGCAGCGCAGAGCGACAAAGATGATCAAGGGGCTGGGGGACTTATCATACGAGAGGAGGTTGAAGGAGTTGAACATGTACTCACTGGAGGAGAGGAGAGACAGGGGTGACATGATTGAAACCTTTAAATACATGAAAGGAATAAACAAGACAGGTACAGAGGGGCTGTTCAAAGTAAGGGAGGGGAGGGACATCAGGGGCCATGATATGAGATTGGAGCGAGGAAGGTTCAGGAGGGAGATGAGGAGACACTTTTTTACAGAGAGGGTGGTGGCTGGGTGGAATGCATTACCTGCTGAAGTGGTATGCAGTAGAACAGTGGACTGCTTCAAACGAAGATGGGACAGAACAAGGGGGAGGGTTAATGAAGGGGAAGGGTGGAAGGGAAGGGCAGCTGCAGAATAAGGGGTGCTAGCTGCACATTCGGCAGACTTGATAGACCTCTAGGCATTTATCTGCTGGCAAATTTCGTATGTTCGTAAGACCTACCTACTGTACTTCCAAACTACATGGCAGGAGTAGAAATTCCAGTCCCGATGCTGCTCTTAAGCATACATTCATTGGTCTTTTGCCAATACTCTCCAAAACATAATCTGGTAATGGACCACTGAAGTACTAATGCATAAAGGTCAAAATGTGGTCTTTCCTATGGTCACCTAACCATAACCACCTCAGGTCAGGACAAAGTTGACAGTTATGAGTCATACACTGGGCAATGACGATGAAGCGGTCGAGCCTATTGTAATACACATCAAGCCTTGCCAGCTCCTTCCCTGATGCCCCAGTATATACTGTCACGAACGCACTCTGTAGGTCAGGCCCTCTGCCCCCACAGTGCCAAACATTAAAGTGCAATATGTGAACAGGAGACAAACAGGGTAACCCTCCTGCCTGTTTTGGGTCCAAATCACCTACTAGCCTCGAGTCCTGATGTCAAATATGAACCCTTTTTCGCTAGCACACCCAGTTAACAGGATCAGATATCGCACCCTCTTCAGGGAAATGCAGTGCAATACTTCACCCAGTGGGCACCCACAGCCTGGTTCACAACATTCTCCTTTTTGACTCAGTTTGAGACCTAGGTAATTTCTTAATTTAGCAAGACAGTAACATGCTTAAGCCCATAACAGTTGTCAGAATTAACAGATACTGTTCCAGCAGCCACATGCAAAAGAAAACACTCAAGCAGGATTAAGGAAATCAAACTGTTTACTAAAATTAAAAAAAAATAGTAAATACATACAAACCATAGAACATATAACATAAATACTTACAGTCAAAAGAGATTAGAAATTACAAAAACCAAAACAAAACACCTGGTACGTGAATTTCTAGTTCTAACTCAGTTTTTAGTTGGTATTATCTATTTGTGACAGAAGTGCCTTTTTTCCAGAACACAGTCTGGGTGTTCTCTTAGAAGTCCAGAAATAGAAGTGCGTCCACTCCTTTCAACCAGAGTGATAAGCCAAAAATGCTCTTCCCATCCTGTGAGGTCACAGCTCATGAGGTCACTGTTAGTCCTGTAATTAATTCTGTAACTTGACCAAGTATAACCAAAAGGGTGTAATTTTACTGCAGGCTGGAAATCTGCAGAGATAGCAATATTAATTTAATAGTCTTTTCCTGCTCAGAGCATTCCCTTTTGTTCAGAAACTTCCTGGACTCCAAAGTAACTGAAGTTTTACAAGCTAAAACAAATTAGTTAAAATGGCCTTTTTCTCAGAGGTCATACAATGCACACTTTGTCCCTGTAGTTCAAAATAAAGGGATAGTTTACAATGTATGATAACCTGGCCTTTGAAGGAAGCTGTTAGAGTTTCCACTGGGTCAGTTTTAGAACAGCCAGCTGTTTCGAGCAAGCCAGGGCCTTTGGGGTCAAAAGGTCAGGCCCCTTTAAAAGCTACTTGCTGCCATTTCCCTAAGCAGACATTAAAATAAACATATTTATATCACAAATATGATACAATGTAATAATAAGCAGATGCTGTCCGTCACATACACAATGTCCCCAGCTGGCATTATTTACTCACAGAAAAGGGCGCATCCGTAATTTGTTTACAGTAAGCAGGTAAACTGTAGCAAATGTGTCAAAATGTTTGAAAATAGTAAGTAAACATTTTAACTATTTCTGCGTCGTGCCACTACCAGTTAGGGACTCCTTTGTCAATGCTCTAGCACCCAGTTCCCATCTGGCCATAACAACTTTTTATTTTGTTTTATTATTTGAAATTTGGTAACTGGGAAAGGCACGCTGAGCCAGGGCTCATTTCCAGGTTTGATCCAGGGAACAGGGAAAGGGGACACAATAAATCAAAAACAGCAGTAAAGAAGCATTCCAAAGATAAAGTGCAAACAGTGAACAATTCAACATGATGGAAGTGCAAGTAACAATAAACGGTGAAACAGAAGTTGGTTCTACAATCAGCACCAATTCCCAATTAAAATGACAAAAGCAGGTTGATACAAATAAGTGCACCAGTTGTAGTGACATGAAATAACCCCAAGGGGGTCCATGGTGGGGGTGAAAAGTGTAACAAACCTGCCCAGATCACTGGACTCGTGGTCCACCCATGACACACCTGTGGCCAGGCTCCCGCAGTTTGCCCTACTAGGCGGTGCTGCCTTCTGCATTTCAGCATATATGCCACATCATCCTGTTGGTACAGGCTGAAGTGAAGGCCAGGAGATGCCAGGCCCATGCAGGGAAAGTCCAGTGGAGGACATGTGAGGGGAAGCAGGGAGTAGTGTCACCCTACAAGCCAACAGTCCTTTTTCCTTCATTTTTTGTCCCCAGGAGGAATGGACATGCAATGACATCCTAATGCTGCACCTAGGCCCAGTATGCCAATGCCTGTGGTCTCCCCCCCCCACAACCGATCTCAGCTGTCCCAGGCACCCTTGTTGCCAGGCACCACAGCTTTGCCTCCCAATCCTCCCCCACCGCCCCTACCCTTCAATGATCCAGGCTCATTCCTGAACTTAGGTCGTTGTCACACGCTGTAGCAGTACCACTGTGCCGGTGGGCTGGCCTGCAATCAAACATTTTGGAGCATTTATTCTGACACAGGTGTAGCCCAAATTCTGGAACTGCACCTCCATAAAGGCTAAAAAATCCAGTTCATGGTGTTTGGCAGAAGATCATAAAATGTCAACAACCTATGCACTCTTGCTCTGACCCTGCTCCTGATAATCCATGCTTTTATGTACCTGGGGTTATGACTCATAATTAAACTTCACTGTGCACATTACCAAAGTAAAGAGGGGAACCAACCAAAAGCACAGTGCTTTCTACCCTGTTAAGAGCTGCTTGTCACTGAATCTCAGAAAGCTAATCCACAGACAGTCACTGGTTCCAGCCCAAAAGTACAGAATTTAGGTCTATCATAAGGCACCATCCACGATTCTACGCAAGATCCCAGTGGCATTTAACAGCATGTGCATACCTCTCAACCTGCTTGGGCCAAAATCAGGGACACCATATTTTACCTAGTGTGGTGCAGTGCCATCACATGACATGTACACCATGCGATGTAGTACTGTACATATGTAAAGTACCTTTAGTTTATGCTTTTTACATCTCTAATTCAGTTGCATACCATCAAATGGCATAATAACAGTCAAATGTTCTGCATGTTTATGCTGTAATTTCTCTTCATTTACATACTTGAAACTAAAGTGGAACATAGGCACTTCTAAAGAAATATTTTTGTTAGGATCCAGTGTTAACTTCCAGGCTTTTTAAGGATCAACTGTTACTACTTTCCAGGTAATTTTCCCCCCAGTAGAAGCTGTTTTTATGTCGTCTTGCGCACGCACAAGCAACATATCGTGGTAGCTTGGAATAGCACGTTTTGGAGGTGCGGTCATGTTGTGGGGCCACTGCTTTTTCAGGCTGGGCTCTACGGCACAAATGAAATAGCATGCTGTCTATGACAGCAGTGCAAAAGCGTGCCACCAACTTGAAACAATATCACCACTGCAATGAGGGAGCAACCCGTCACTGCAGGGTGTGCCTTGCCTGGTGTAACATTTAAAAACATACGGCAGCTGTTGTTGCCGTCTGCCCTCTCACAGTCTCCATGAAAGCCGACGTCGGGGGATGCCCAATCCCCCTGTTGGCATGCCCCCTCCCCAGTTCATTTGCCAACAGGGGAGCCCAATCCCTGTCGGCACAATGTCCCCTGTATAAGAATTTGTCTGCCGAGGGGGGTGCCCAATTCCCCTTGGCATCATGCCCCCCCCCCAAACGTAGACCCTTTTTTCTTTTGCTGACAGGGTGCCCAATCCTGTCGGCTCCAGTCCCCCCAAAAAAAAATATTCAGGTGGCATGCTGGGAGCCCACCAGCATGCCAAATATCCCTGTAAAAAAGAAAACCTTCCATGAAGTTTTTTTGTTAACCTGTAAACAAGAAAATGGTCTCTCTTTGACTGCGGTGCCCCCTTCCCCAACCCGCAACCACCCTCTGTGCACCTACCTCCGCACACCCCTCTCACCCCATACTTACCTCTGCAGCCCGGCGCGATGATCTTCGGTGGAGCGGGAAAATGTCTGCACTCTTCAAAGCCGACCTCGAACTGAAGAAATATCGTTAAGCTGTATAATGGCATAAATGGGGGGGTTCAACTTCCGTGGATACCTCGACCATTTTTGCGACTTTGAGCACCAAATTTTCAACATGGGGTTCTTGGGACCCCATCTCATGAACTTAGTCACTGTCATGTCGTTATTCAGTCCCAAAAGGTGATTTTGCGGTCACTGCACAGAATCACCTCCGGGACCGAGTAAGAAACAACAGTGTAACTGTTCATGAGGTAGGCCTCAAAACCTATGTTGCAAATTTGGTGAAAGAATTCCTATAAAAAAAAATTATTTATTTATTTATTTAAATCTAGGATTACAACATACCTTTGAGCCAAGGCTCTTTTACAAAGGTTCCAAGTCCGTAGAAAATGAATGTATTGCAAGCATGTGTTGTGCAGTGCCCATGCACGCTCGCAACTTCGAGAATTTTTAATATTTTCACTCCAGATTATCAACATTGCCATTTTCCCACACCTCCTTATGAACAGTACAGCTGTAGTTTTTCACATCCGGCCTGAAATGTGTTTTCGCACCTGTGGCGCCAAATGGCACAGTCACTGTGCCACCTTTTGGCTAACAAACTGATAGTGTCACTATTTATGCGGTGTGGTCACGAAAAGCCCACGTTGAAAACTTGGAGTGAAAATACCAAGAAACGCTCAGGGCATTAGGGTTTCCAACCATAACGCCCTACCCTATAGGGACTGACAGGCTTCAGGGGTATAACTTTGGATTGTTGACAGTAATGCTCACGCCATTCCACCCTCACCCTGCAGCCAGTGACAAGCATCGAGTTGTGCCTTGAACTCTTTGGCCCCAAAGTTCACCCCATTCTCCTATACTGCACCCATTTCAGCGTATTTCCTTATGGCATGGGGTAAGTGTAAAGCTCGAATACCCCAAGGCACACCTCGACATTGTCGGTGTCTGCAGGGTAGGGTGAGGTGAAATGGTGTAAGCGTTATGGCTGACAATCCAAAGGCACACCCCAATGCCTGTTAGTCTCTGCAGGGTCGGATGGGGTTGATGTCAGTTCCATACTTCACTGCCATTCGTAATATGCATCTCTCTAACTCCTGCACGACCAAGGCCAGCAAGACAACATTCAGCATTGACAAATGCTCATTTAAATACTGCTTCAAACTGTGTTATTGCTCTAGCTATCCAAGCTTTTCAGCTATCCTAGTGGGTATTTCTGATTTACATGCTGCTTGTAAAAACCTCTTTAGAATTGTATGATGTGGTTTATGTCCCTGTTCTACTCTTCTATTGTTGGCACAATGCATCTGTGATCTACTATAGAACTATGTGGCTGAGAGGGACATAAACTACATTATACAGTTCTAAACTGACACTTAACACCAGAATGTAAAGCAGAAACACCCACTGAGGTTCCTAAAAGGCCTGTATAGATGGAACAATGTCATGTCAATTAAAAGCAGCTCCAACACTTTTTTGAAGTGCAAGATAAATTTCAATAATAGTAATCCAAAGAAACCAGCACTGACAAATGATTCAAGACAAGATTTATTCTTGTGACAAGTCCTTGTAAATACAAGACCAGCACATCATGCCTGTTACAGCAGCCATGAGTTCAACCAGTAGTGGCCCCACTATAGACTGGATTATAGATGGAACAATAACAGAAATTTAACTAGTATTTAAAATCAGCTTAATAATTATTTTTAAGCGCCTTTCAAATACCAAGGTGCTTTACAGTACAAAACATGATTCCATAAAACTAATTATAATTAATATATATAACAACAATTACAGATGATAACAATTAACTTAAAAGCTTCTACTGGGAAAAGTGACTTACAGGCTCACTGTAGGAATGCAGAGTGTGTGTGTGTGTCTGTCTGTCTCAGTTTCATTCAAGAAACTAAGCCTGTGGAATGTAGGGGGAGGGGGAAGGCTGTCTCCTCCATACTATTGTTATCTGCTTGCTGTGATGCTGGCTGATATATCAGTCCAGAATTCCTAGACTTGCTAATTCTGTTGGTAGCTTAAGGGTTAAACACCACATTGGCATTCAAAAAATCTGTGAGAGAAGAAATTAATTCATGACTGCGGGACAAGCAGTCTAAATCCGTAAAGTTCCCGAAAATCTGGGACATTTGAGAGGTATGAGCATGCGTAGGTCTGTATGGGGATTTAGCAAAACATCCAATGTCTGTTGTACAGTGGCCCCAGCCTCTACTCACCGGAAAAGAGATGAGACTTTGCAACCCTGATATATAAATGTACACAAGGGGTGGGAAATTCAAAGGGGTTGCGCATGACACAACTAGTGTTGCGCCATCGCAACCCACTGATAATGCTTGACCCCGATATTCAAGAGTGAAAGTTGCGCTGTGCAAATCCCGATCGCTGGGGCGCACCAGTAATGTGCGGTGCAAGTTGGGAAGTGTGTATACACGTCGGCACATCCCAATATTCAGCCCAGGATGTGTGGGCGTATGCAGGGCACACACCCGCCTTGGCCGCACAGGGGGGGTGCAAAGATCCGCCCGTAAAAAGAAGGAGCAAGGCCTGGCCACCCACAGGTGAGCTGCCACACTGCAGGGCGCAACACGGCAGCCGCCAGCTGTGGGTGGCCACCCGACCTCCAGAGACAAAGTCCGGGCGTCGTTGCCCCCCCTCGCCTGAATGTAGGTATTATGAATACATAAATTCCCGGTGGTCCAGTGGACCTGCTCCCAGCCCGATTGCGGGCTTAAGTAAAATAAATCATCCCTGGTGGTCAGTGGACCCGCTCCCAACCCGATCGTGGGCTTTAGCAAATGTAATATCCTGGTGGTCAGCGGTACCCCCTCCCCACCCGCCACTCAGACTCGCCACACGCTCCCCCGGTCAGCGGCGGGCAGCAGCTCCCCACCCGCAAGCCGCCCATCGATAGAGTACAGTACTGGCGCGTCCCAGTTGCGCTGCACACAGGCTTGCGCCCCTGCCTGGTGCATTCTGAATATCTCACCCAAAGTGTTTACCCTACGCACCTTAGCATCCTGCTATTTAAGTCAACTCCTCCTTACTCATTACACTTGTAATGGTTTCATTCACATTTTGGGACTGTGTAATATAGTATGGTCTGCATGCCCAGTGGCCCATGCAGTGGGCCAATGGGCATACAGCCATACTATGCGCTATCAGTCGGTGGGCGGCTTGCGGGTGGGAGCTGCCGTCCACGCTGACCGGGGTGGGGCAGCGAGTCCGTGGGTGGGTGGGGAGAGGTACCGCTGGACCACCAGGGATGTTATGTTTGCTAAAGCCCATGATCGGGCTGGGGAGGCGGGTCCACTGGACCACCAGGGAATAATATATTTTATTTAAGCCCACAATTGGGCTGGGGGGCAGGTCCACTGGACCACCAGGGAAGTTTCATTTATCTAAAGCCTGCGATCGGGCAGTGAGGTAGGGTCCACTGGACCACCTGGGATATTACACTCACTACAGCCCACAATCGGGCATTGGGGCACGTTGCCCGCTGAGGGGCAGGGGGTTTCTGTCCCTGACGGCTGCAGCCTGGCAGGGTACCAGGAGCAAGTCGCCGGAGATCAGCGCACCTGCATGCAAATTTTATTTATTTATTAAATGTTGATGACCGGGTAGGCCCACTGAGCCCTGGAGGTCCCTTTTTCTGGGGCGACCCGGAGAGACATTATTCGGAGCATTACAATGTAAAGACAAGATTACATGGTGTTACAGAGTGTATACAGGTAGTTGTGCATTACATTCATACTAGTCATTTAATACAGATGCATACGTAGTATCAGGTGACAGTTGTTTTGAGGCATAATGACATGTAAATGGCCCCATTTGCACCTTGCATGCATAATGGCCTCATTTGCATGTCCAGTGCTGAGTATCACAAGTCATGCGCCTAGCGCACCTGCACTTGCGCTGGCGCATCCCCCTGCTCCTCACTCGCCACTTATGGCTGGCACAGTGCCACTGCCATCATCTTGCGCAGGCGACCCTAGTGCCATATTCAACGGTGCTGAGCCATGGCGCAGCACCGTTGAATATCGCCCAGACCATGCCCTGGCACATCCTAGTTGCGCTGCACCCAGGCTTGCGCCCCTGCCAGGCGCATTCTGAATATCCCACCCAAGGTGTTTACCCTACACACCTTAGCATCCTGCTATTTAAGTCAACTCCTCCTTACTCATTACACTCGCAATGCAACTGCCTGTTGCTGTACGTGTACCCAGAGCTTTAAAATTCACAGACGTTGAAAACTGTCAAAGCCCTCGCTGTGGTTGCACTCCCTAGCAATATCAAGGATTCATCAACTGTTTATCCCTTCAGCGGACAATGTTCACTCACTTACAAACTCCCTGCACTTGCCTGCAACCCCTTAATACTACAGTTGTTGGTTGCTAATGTCCCTACCCAATGCATTCACCACTCTAGACTTAATCTACCTACTTGCACTATATTTTTACCAAGTAGATCTTAGCTTGTGTGGAATATTGTAAATCCAGTATATCTGTACACATATATTATATTAAATTCATGTTGTACTTACATAGTTTATACATACACACAGTATTACATCCCCTACAGCTTAGTCACTAATTGCTAGTCATTTCATCTGCTGCTGTTGCTGCAACTGTCCCCCAGGGACCCACGTAAAACCGGTGCACTTGCCAATGGACTTCCTGGGGCACAAAACTCTAACAACAACAAAAAAAATAAAGTAGTTTTGCTCTCAGTATATATTACAGATGAAATAGCATTGTGCAGGACTGCTCTGCCACCTCATGGACAGCAGCAAAAACTGCAGGCTGCAAGAGGTAATTTACAGTCTTGTCACCCATGAAAATCTTTTCCACAAAATGTTAACTTATCCAGCATTATAAAGGAACCTGTGGGGGCTGGCCTGTTGCATATGTGTGGGAGATCTGTTCATCGAGCTGGCATTAAAGCAGCCACCAAGAAGCGTCTCGGAGATGAGGCAGCCAATATAAACTAGTGAAAGGGTCATGAAAGGCCTGGCAGCCCTAAAGATACACAAGGCCCGGACCAGATGGGTTGCATCCAAGAATATGCAGAGAATTAGCAGAGGAACTGGCGGAGTCCCTGGCAGGTTTATTCAACAGCTCACTTACAGTAGGTCTGGGGAAGTTTCAAAGGACTGGAAGGCAACAGATGTTGTTCTGCTTCAAAACGGGGGTGGGGGACCAATGAGCAGCCAGGGAAATGCAGACCTGTCATTCTTACCTCTACTGTAGTGAAACTGATGGGGTCACTGGTCAAAGAGGACCTCGTGGACTACCTGGAGAGCAACAGGCTCCTGGATACTAAGCAACACAGATTCATGGCAAGGAGGTCTTGTCAGACTAACCTGACTATGACTGAGTGATGAAGGAATTAGATAGGGGCCATGCTGTGGACTTGCTGTACTTCAACTTCAGTAATGCTTTTGACTCGGTTCATCACACAGGACTGCTGAAGAAGTTGGAGGCCCTGTTTGTGGCTAAAGTCATAGTAAACTGGGTGGATACCTGGCTTAAAGGGAGGCAGCAGAGGGTTGTAGTTAATAGGATTAAATCACAAGAGAAAGATGTTACAAGTGGGGTTCCACAGGGATCATACGAACATATGAAATTTGCCAAGAGATAAAGGCCTAGAGATCTATCAAAGTCTGCTTGAATGTGCAGCTAGCACCCCTTATTCTGCAGCTGCAGGATCGGTCCTCGGTCCAGTCCTCTTCAACATGTTCATCAGTGACACTGGAGAAGAAATCCGGCGTACCTTGTGTCTCTTTGCAGATGAGATGCAGCTCTGTTGGAGGGTGGATAGTGAGGATATAAGGGAAATGCAGGAAGACTTATAAAAGCTAGAAGGGTAGTCAAGGGTTTGGCAGTTGAAATTCAATGCCAGAAAGTGCAAGGTAAGGCACCTAGGGAACAAGAACCCCAAGACGGAGTACTGGATGGGAGGGGTGAGGCTTAGCACTGTGGCTGAGGAACAGTGCAACAAGGCTTATAGTAAGGCTAACAGGATGCTGCGATGTATTGGGAGGGGTATGGATAGCAGAATGAAAGAGGTAATACTTCCCCTGTATAGACCCCAGGTGAGACCTCACCTGGAGTACTGTGCTCGGTTCTCGAGTCCTCACCTCAGGTAGGACAAGGATAGGCTGGAGACCATGCAGCACAGAGTGTGATTCAGGGTCAGCAGGGCAGATTCTATGAGCAGTGCCTCAAGGCACTGAACATGTACTCACTGGAAACCAGAAGGGAGACGGGAGATATGACAGTGACCTTCAAGTTCCTTTAAGAAATTCACAAAGTGACCTGCAGGGATCTATTCAGCTTGAACACTAGCTTACTGTCTTGTGGACATGAATGGAAAATAACAGGATGGAGGTTCAGGAGGGATGCGAAGAAGTACTACTTTATGGAAAGGGTGGCGGACCCATGGAACTGTCAGTCGAGGTGGTGGATGTGGGTTTCAAGCAGAATTGGGACAGCATGAATGGTATAGTGGTTGCTCTAGGAGATAGAACCAAGGAAAAGAGTCAGAGGGAGGACAGAGAGGGTTAGTACCCTGGAGGAATGGGAGGCTCCAGAGCTTATAAGGAACTTGGGCAGACTGGATGGAACACTGGTCTTTTTCTGCAGTCTGTTTCTACGTTAGCCTGGGTTCACAGGGGGCAAAGACACCAGCTCCAGATGGGCTCTTGAAGGAAAGAGTAATACTGGTCAGGAACCAAGACAAAAAGCAGGGGGCAACATGACAGAGTAGTTAACAAGGTGGGCACTAGGTATATGACAGATACAGAGAAGGCAGCACTGGCCCTGATCTAACAAAGAATATAGTGCGATAAATTGAATTGAGAGAAGAGGTAGGACCTTGTTTTTGATGTATAGCAGAATAACACTGTGGCAGGCCGAAAGGTTACCTAAAAATCTTAGGACAGGCCAGATGAATCTGGAAGGAGAGACAGGAAACTTAATCAGTGACCAAGATGCAAGAGGTTAGGCCAGCCCGGTGGCGCTGAGGGTTGAAGCGCTGGATGCCACACCTCGCACCACGCCAGCGACCCGGGTTCGGGAGCGAGCTCAGGTCGTCAGAGGTTGGCAGGGTTGGGAAAGGATCGGCGTCCGCTGGACTGCTCTCCTTTCCGGGGGCCTCGGCTGGTGGCTCTCGGGAGCTTGGAGAACTACACCAGAACAGGCCTGCAGCATTGCAGGTTGGAGCCTTGGCAGGACATCCTATGGGGGTGCGAGATAGCAAACACGATGCGTGCAGGAGTTCATTGCACGCCCAAGGCCCCAGGGGGAAACCGGAACAAGGAAGATGGACCAGACTCTGGTAGACAACAATGGGGTCCAGGAGCTACCCCCCATGCCCAACAGTCAAGTGCGCCGGCTGACCTCGCAGCAGCTCCCCCGGGTCCAAGGATGTCCACACAAGGTGGCTCAGGGTGGGGTGCAGATGCCTGGACAATGGAGGAGCTGGGCCAGCCGAGAGTCAGGACTGAGTCTACGATGGGGCGAGATGGAGGTAAGCTGAGTGCCCCATCTGAGAGTCTCCAGGGTTGTGTGTGTGGCAGATAAAGTTAAAAAAAAAAAGTTGCAAGAGGTTTATTTACTAGGGACAATAAAGCAAGACAACTTTTTTCTACAATGCTACAGGATAATAAATATAAACAACACCACAATATGATCAGGACCAGCAATTGGTCGAACCCAGAACAGGGGGTTAAAGCCCTTTTTAGTCCAAGTCCTACGCGCCCTTGGCGAGGTGATGAAACAACTAATGAACCAAGCTTGGGCTCTCCTCTGCATCGGCTGATCAGCAGGTGGGCATTGACCCCACAAAGCATTTTTGTAAACAGGTCATAAAGGGGCGTTCCCCCGACGGAACAGACCACAATGAGGAACACTGATGGCTGGCCAATGAAGAGCTTGGCAATGCTCTGTGGCTCTGGGCAAGAAGCTGAAGACTTCTGGTTGGCAGGTGGTTCTCTAGACGATCCGCTGCAATGACCACTGGCAGGTCCCCAGCCCCAGATGACCTCTCAACAAGATGACTGCTGACAGAACGATCCTCAGGCTGACTCTGTGGAGCGACATGGGTACATGCTCACTTACGGGCAGCTGGCAAAATAATAAAAGAGCATGTACGACGTTAACTGTGGTCCCTCAAGCTTGAACTGTGTCGGCTCCTAAGCTGACTCACTACTGGATACCTCACTAGCAGCTCTCTACCACTTACTGTCGCAGGGCTGGTGCTAGAACACTTGTGGCAGGACTTTAGCACAGGCTGACATCACTGGAGGTGATCTTGTCGCAGATGGTAGGTGGGCCGGGGACCTTCCTGGGTCAGTGTCAGGCTCTGGTGAAGCTACTCCAGGTAACAAAGGCAAAGCTGGACATCCAGTACACCAAAGCGCAATTCGATGACACCATTCAGTAGCAAGCAAACAATTCAGTTTTTGGCAGACAGTCCAGTTCTTGTAGGAAGTACAGTCTCTGGGGGGGCACTAGGCAGGCAACAGTGCAGTTTGGTTTAGGTGTTGTGCCACTTAGACCATATTACCATTCCCCTTCCCCAAGCTGGCGCTGCACCTTTAAGGATGTTCTTGCTCTGGCTGTTCTGCAGCCACACCCCTGTATCATTAATATTACTAACCACGCCTATGCCTGGGTCTCTGGAACTCCTGGGCCTGGTTGCTGGACTCTCACAGCTAGCCCCTCCCTTCCTGGCAGCCAACCAAGGGCCTCTGTTTCCGTTCCTGCCCCTTGGTGCAGAATGGCACCCACACAGACCCCACGGCCTTAACCCCACTGTGCCCCTGGTCTGCTCCTTTTCGCAACCTCTTGGGGGCATTTAAGTCACGGTGCCCCTGTTCCCTTTTCTTGGGGCGAGCTGCTACTCAGCTCAAATTGTCTTTATCTGGGCACCCCCAAACAAAGCAGGAAAGAAAAAAATGATCTTGGAAAAAAACTATCTTGGTGGGCCATGGCCCATCCTGGGGCCTCTTCCTTTTTCCCTCTGGGCCTTTGGCCCACTGCTCAGGTCCCCCTGTTTTCCTCAGGGCTGGCCGCCCTCCCTGGGAGATCACTATGCCTCCATTACAACTCTCCTGGGCTATGGCCTTTCAATCCCCCCCCTCTTTCTGCCTAGCACCTATGGAAAGTAGAATACAAAATCGGGCTCACAGCCCACTCAACACCACAGCCCAGGTCTGTTCTGCTGCTGGAAGGGTTGGAGGGGGTGGCCAAGGAGCCATGCTGCCACTGGGCTTTTCTTATGCACTGCTGCGGCTGCTAAAGCGGAACTAAAGGTCCGGGGCATGTTTTCTGCCCCGACCTATTTTACCACCACGCTCTGCGGTCCGTCCCACCAAACCTGTCCCCAATGTCACGGCCAAATGGACCCATGCACGGGACTGTGTCAGGGAGCCACTGCTCCACCCGACTGACCATGCAGCTGTTGCCTTTCCTTGGAGGGGAGAGACGCTGGAGAAGCCACTGGACCACCAGAGGTAGGTCTTCTCTCTGTCCTCCACCCTCCTCGCTCGGTCACCCAACTACTCCTCTTAAGCTACTCCCTGGCCCTTTTGTAGGGCAGGGGAGGTCCCGGCATTTGGCCAGGAGATTGGGCATCACAAGCCCTGCAGGGAGGGTCTCTTGCTTGCGACCCCCCTTGTCAGCGTCGAACAGCATGACACAGAACAAGGGAACTTTGGGGGGGGTCTGAGGCTGCAGGCAAGGGGGGGGACAGAGGGGAACTGGAAGAGGAAAAGAAGAAAAAAAAAAGATGTTTACATCGGGGACAGGGCCCCCGTTTCTTCGCTGCCCCCCCCCCAACTTTGGGGTACTACAACACAGTTGACCATGATGGCATCTTAAAAGCCTGGTACATTTGAGGAAATGACAAATAATCAGTGTAGCAACTAAAAAGTAAGTGCCAAGGAACTAGTTAGACAACATGGTCCAGTTAGGTCCACCTAGGATGAGGCTGGGGTCTCAGGAAATAACTGAGAAAACAAAACTGACACACAGCTTAGGGCCTAGCATAAAAGGAGGCAACTGCTGGACTGAAGGCTCACTGACCAACTGTAAATGTCCCATCCCCCTTTGTTTTAAATAACAGAACACTGTCATTTTTTTTTAAACTTCTAGTTTTTTTTGCCTTCTGTTGACAACAGTGACCCAAAAGGTATTTATGTGTATACTGTATATATTTTAAAAACTATTTATAGGAATAGTAAGTGCCCATGCGCCACTTAAGAAGCTTCAAAGGAAATCAATGGCTGTGTCAGATATAAACAACATTTAGACAGGGCCAGAAGGTTTCTTCATTACAATTCATACCATCACCACCAACATCCATGTGCTGAACAGGAACACAAGAGACACTGGCAGATACGGAATTAAACTTTCTTGTCTTTTTTCTTCTATAAATATCAAAACAACTTGATGTGGTCAGTTTCTATGTGAAAAAAAATGGTTCGAGGCCCTATAGGAATGTACGCCACAAACTCGTAATAAATTGGGGAACTGTGCCACCTGCTGGCCAGAAGAAATAATGCACCTGCATTTCCCCTACTAAGCCAGGTAAACATCCACAACACATTGTTTTATTATGTGTGTGCCTACATGTCACATATGTTCGGCAATATTTTCCTGACAATAATTTCTCCAACAGTCTGAAAAAGTACACATCTCAAATATAAGCCATGATGAGGAAAAAGGGGGGAAAACACTATTTCTTTGCCAGTTTCCAGCTATTATTTTGATAACTGGGTAGATGTGCGGGTGCCAGGTGCCTTTTCAGGCACCCAGGTACAGCAGAGTACAAGTCAAGAGAGTGATACAGGATACAAATATATTAAATACTTAATTACGGGATATGTAATAAAGTGACATTGTTCAAGTCTAAACATTCAGCTGTATAGTAGATCTATAAGATTGATAAATTTTGCAAAGCATGAATAGACATTGGACTGCTAAGAATGTTCCTTTAATTTAGCAGCAAAATCTTTAGGGGTGGGAACAGCTCTGACTGAGGACGGGATGGTATTGCAGAAAGACGCTGCTCTATAGCTGTATATTAGGGAAGCGGGGGCAGAATTGTTTAACCATGAAAGGCACACTAAGCCTCAGCTTGTTTCCAAGTGTGACCTGGGAGCACAAGGAAGTTAAGTGACTTGCCTCAGGGTCATGCAGTATGCATGTGGGGCTGTGGGATTCAAACCCAGGTCTCCAGCTCAGTGCCCTAAACCACAGCGCTATACTGCTTCCTGCCCATATTAATACCTCAGGGATCTGGTTAGACGCAAGTAGGGACAGGGTGATTGGGAAAGGAGGGGGGGGTGGCACTATATGTGAAGGAAGGACTGAAGTGTGCAAGGGAGGACGGGGAGGAGGGTAGTACGGAGTCACTTTGGATGCAAATCCAGGATTCCAAGAATAGGAGTCTTAGAATGGGAGTGGTGTACAGGCCACCATCTCAGACGGAGGAGTTAGACAGGGAACTAGCGGGACAGATCAGCAGGACCTGCGAGAAGGGTAGTGTGGTGATTGTGGGGGACTTCAACATGCCAGGAGTGGACTGGAGTACCCCAACAACCAGGAACAGAAGGGAGCAGGTACTGCTGGATGCCTTCCAGGACAGCTTCCTGCTGCAAATGGTCAGTGAACCAACCAGGTTAGGGAATACCCTTGACCTTGTGCTGACAAATGGGGACTTTGTGAGAGAACTTACAGTGGAGGAACCGCTGTCAGGGAGTGACCACCACTCAGCATGGCTCACATTGGATACGGGCAAGGAAGGAGTGGAATCTGGCACAACAGTGCTGGACTTCAGGAGGGCCGACTTTGGGAGGATGGGGAAGTGGTAAAAGGGTACCTGGCCAGAATTCAATCTAGTATGGACACTAACCAGAGGTGGGAGCTCAAAGCTGGGGATAGTGGAGGCAACCAAACCTGCTGCAAAGCCCAGAGCAAGAAGGCTAGGGATCAGAAACTGAGCTGGTTGAGCAAGGAGGTCATGGAAAAGGTAAGGAAGAAAAGAGCTGCCTTTAGGAAGTACAAGAAAACAGGAGGGGGAGGACAGGGAGGAGTACTTGACAGAGTCGAAGGAGGTGACAAGGGCAGTAAGGGGAGCCAAAGCTTCTATGGAACTCAGGCTGGCACAAGGCATTAAGAAGGGGGAGAAGGACTTCTTTAAGTACATCAGGGAGAAAAGGAGCTGTAAGGACCACATAGTAAGGATTAGAAAGGAGGGGGGTTGGGTGGAAGCAGGGTGCGATAAGGCAGAAGCACTAAATGAGTACTTCTGCTCAGTATTTACTAAAGAGAAGATGGGGTGACACCCAAGGTGGGAGAAATGGCAGAAACGGGGAAGGGTGACAGATGAGGAAATCATGGAGGGCAGAGTTCGAGAGGGTTTGAAGGCACTGAGGGTGGACAAGGTGCCAGGCCCAGATGGCATCCACCCCAGGGTACTGAAGGAGCTGGCAGAGGTCCTTGCAGGACCTTTGGCAGACCTATTTAATGCCTCACTACATACGGGGTGTGTACATCAGGACTGGAGGATGGCTCATGTGGTGCCCCTCCACAAGAGTGGCCCCAAGGATGAACCGGAAACTACAGACCAGTGAGCCTCGATCCATCGTGGGTAAGCTAATGGAGACTATCCTGAAGGAGAGCTGGTGGCCCTCTAGAGGCCAAAGGACTACAGGACAGCAGACAGCATGGCTTTCATATGTGGCAGATCCTGCCAAACCAACCTGGTGGAGTTCTATAACTGGGTAACTAGGCAACTGGACAGGGGCCATGCAGTGGATGTCCTGTATCTGGACTTCAGTAAGGCATTCGACTCTGTGCCGCATGGAAGGCTGGGAAGGAAGTTCATAGGCACAGGGGCGGGTGCAAAGCTGGTGAGATGGGTAGGAAACTGGCTTCAGGGAAGGCAACAGAGGGTGGTGATGGGTGGGGAGCTCTCACACCCAAGGGCAGTGACGAGCGGTGTTCCACAGGGCTCGGTGTTGGGACCAGTGTTGTTTGGGATATTCATTGCAGACATATCATGGGACATCAAGAGCAAGATCAGTCTGTTTGCTGATGATACCAAGGTACACTACCGGTCAAAAGATTTAGAACACCCCCATTTTTCCAGTTTTTATTGAAATTTAAGCAATTCAAGTCCAGTGAATAACCTGAAATGGTACAAAGGTAAGCGGTAAACTGCTAGAGGTTAAAAAAAAGTTTAGGTTAGCAAAAACTGCTGTAGAGAAATTGCAAAGAAAGCCAAGGTGTCAGTGAGTACAGTTTCCTACACCATCAAAAGGCACTTGGAAACTGGAGGAAACTCTGACAGGAAGAGGTCTGGCAGACCCAAAGCCACAACAGAATCAGAAGACAAGTTTCTGAGAGTCAACAGCTTGCATGATAGGCGGCTCACAGGACAACAGCACAGAGCGACTGGCACCCTGAACCAAAAGGCTACCACAGCATTTTGCAGCGCCATGCAATACCCTCTGACTACGCCTAGTTGGTCAGGGGTTCATCCTACAAAAGATAATGACCCAAAACATACCTCCAGGCTATGTCAGAACTACCTTCAAGGAAAAGAACAAGACGGTAGGCTTCAAATCATGGAATGGCCAGCACAGTCTCCAGACTTAAACCCCATTGAGCTGGTTTGGGATGAACTGGACAGAAGGGTGAAAGTAAAGCAACCTACAAGTGCAACACATTTGTGGGAACTTCTGCAACAGTGTTAAAGAACTTCCTAACAATATTTGATGTCCATTGTAGGAAGAATGCCACAAGTGTGTTCATGGTTACAGTATATCTGCAAAAGGTGGCTACTTTGATGAGTCAAAAATTTAGATTAAATTTTGTTAAACAAAATGATTCTATGATTTCTTTTTTATCTCCAATTGTTTATTTGTTATATGCTTTAATTTCAGAGTACACTGAGACATTAACCTGCATAAATTTCAATAAAAAATGGGGGTGTTCTAAAACTTTTGACCGGTAATGTAGGCGCGGTGGTGGATGACCTAGGGGGATGGCAGGGGTTGCAGGATGATCTGGTAAAGCTTGAAACCTGGTCAGACACCTGGCAACAGGGGTTTAATGCCAAAAAGTGCAAGGTGCTGCATTTTGGGATGAAGAACCCAAGGAGGAGTTACCAGCTGGGGGAGTGCAGCTAGCCCAGACAGAGGAGGAGAAGGATCTGGGTGTGCTTCATTACAGGGTCAATGAACAACTCGGCACAATGTAGGAAGGCAGCTGCAAAGGCCAACAAAATGCTGGGTTGTATTGCAAGGGGTATATCCTCGAAGAGGGAGGAGGTGATTCTGCCACTGTATAGGTCATTAGTTAGACCACACCTGGAGTACTGCATGCAGTACTGGCGCCCGTATCTGAAGAGGGACATTAAGTTACTGGAGGGGGTGCAGCGCAGACCAACAAAGATGATCAAGGGGCTGGGGGACTTATCATACGAGAGGAGGTTGAAGGAGTTGAACATGTACTCACTGGAGGAGAGGAGGGACAGGGGTGACATGACTGAAACCTTTAAATACATGAAAGGAATAAACAAGACGGGTACAGCGGGGCTGTTCAAAGTAAGGGAAGGGAGGGCCACCAGGGGCCATGATATGAGACTGGAGGGAGGAAGGTTCAGGAGGAGATGAGGAAACACTTTTTACAGAGAGGGTGGTGGCTGGGTGGAATGCGTTACCTGCAGAAGTGGTATCCAGTAGAACAGTGGACTGCTTCAAAAGGGGATGGGACAGGACAAGGGGGAGGGTTAATGAAGGGGAAGGGTGGAAGGGAGGGGCAGCTGCAGAATAAGGGGTGCTAGCTGCATATTTGAGCAGGCTTGATAGACCTCTAGGCCTTTATCTGCTGGCAAATTTCGTATGTTCGTAAGTCTGCAAATGTTAGGAGCATATAAAGTAGGCAGACAAATTAATAGGATACAGCCTATAACATGATGCATGCACAGATATAAACAAAGCCTATCTATGTTAGCAAAGCCAACAGCTTGGGTTAATGCTGGCAGTATAGCCTAGAGGTTAGAGTGATGAGCTGTGAGTGAGCTTAGTACATCCTGCAGAGCAGACATGGGTTTGATTCTCACAACCTCCACTTGCATACTGTGCGACTAGGAGCAAGTCATTTAACCACCCAGTGCTCCCAGGTTGCCCCTGAAAACAGGCACTTGTGCCTAGTGGGCCTTACCTGGTTACCAAAGACTAAAATAAATAAATAAACAAACAAATGCCACCATCATCCTAATGTTTTGTCTTTGGTTTGTAATTTAAAAAATATTAGAACTGGCATGTAATCAGCTTTATGACTTCCTGGAGAATCGGCCTCTTTCAAGATACTGGTGTCTTGGTCTATATTTTGTTTGCTGTTTGTCATTTTATTTATTTATATCGGATAGCACCTTTGAGCCAAGGCTCATTTACAAAGGTTCCATGCCAATGAAGAACAGTTGAGATTTACAAGTAAAATAAGTTTCAGAGTAAAATTAGGAAGTACAATACAGGACAGTCAGAGGCATTGTCAAACACAGTTTTTAGGCAGGTGATTCAGGACATTAGAGAACTCAATTAAAAATGGAAACAAATGCAAGAGCAAAACATAGAACAGAAGGAAAATTTTAGCAAAGTGAGAGTGGCTAGACAGACAGAGTCAGGAACAGTAGGTAGACAGGAGTGGATTTAGGATGTAAAAGTTGGAGGGGTGGGATAGGTCAGAAAAAGCTGGAATAGAAGGGCAAGAGGAGGAAGTATAGGACCAGGGCAAGATAGGATGAGGGAGTGGGAAACATGAGGGAGGTGGTGTCATAGGACAGCAGGGGAGGGACTTAGAGTAGGTTATAGGAAGCAGTCACAAGAGGCACTGGCAGCGAGGTGTTGGTGAAGCAGGCGCTGAAGGAGCCCAATGTAGTGCAGTTGGTAACTTCGGTGGCAGTGTTGAACGAGTAGGAGCTCTGGACCTGAAAGAGCATTGCCCTTGGGAGGTATGCCAGCAAGGAATGGAAAAGGTGAGACTTTCCAAGCTTCTGGTTAGGCGGGTGATACCACAGGGAGTCAGGACAGATTTGACACTTGGGGGCAGGAGATCCATTATGATCTTTTTGGAGAGCAGGCAGGACTGGTACTTGATTCTGCCAGATAGCTTGAGCCAGTGTGCCTGTTTGTAGATATCACAAGTGTGGGAGAGGCGGGGGGCAGAGGTTGAAAGATGACAATGCCTTGTTTAGGGCTACTGCAAAGCGTCTTAGCGCCGTGTCCGTGGCTGATCCGCAAATCACAAGACCATAGTCAATAACAGAGATTATGGACCTCTGAATGGCATTGTTTAGGGTTCAGATGTTAGACAGCTCCGGTGCTTATGTAATAGCCCTATGCACGTATTCACAGTTTTGGTGATGCTGTCAATATGTTCAGAGTATTCCAGCGTACAGTCAAGGGTAATCCCCAGATACTTAAACCTGTAAACCTGCTCGAGCTGTTCCCCAGCACAGTTTCTGATATGTAATTCTTGATCTTTAGGTTTGTTGTGGGCTCCACAGAACATCATAGTTTTCGTTTTCTTGTAGTTTACGACCATACGAATGTGCCAGCAGAAACAGACCACCCGATCTAAGTCTGCTCGAGTGTGCAGCTAACACCCCTAGTTTGCAGCTGCCCCAACCTCTTCCTTTGTCATCCCACTACCACCCCCACCTCCCCCACCCTCACTCTCCCATGTTCCCTGTCCCATGCCCTTTTAAGGCAGTTCACAGATTTACATGATACCACCCAATCTGGTAGCATGTTTCATTTTGCTACCACCCTCTCTGTGAAATAGTGTCTCCTTATTTCCCTCCTAAATCTTCCCCTCTTTATTTTTAGCCTGTGCCCCCTGTTGTCCCTCCCCTTCTTAGCTTAAAGACCCCATCTGCCCCATCTTTACTGATCCCACTCAGATACTTGAATGTTTCTATCATGTCCCCCCGTCCCTTCTATCCTCCAGGGTGTACATATTCAGCTCTTTCAGCCTGCTCTCAAAGTCTATCCCCTCCATTCCACATATCATTTTTGTTGCCCTCCTCTGCACCCCCTCCAGTAGCCTGATATCATGCTTTAGGTATGACCTCCAAAACTGCACACAATATTCTAAGTGCGGCCTTACCAGCAACCTGCAAAGGGGCAAGATCACCTCTCTTTGCCTGGACGAAAACCTCCCTCGCTATGCACCCCAGCATTTTGTTTGCTTTTGCAGCTGCTCTCCTGCACTGGGCTGTGTTGTTCATGGTCCCTGTTATTACCACTAGGTCCTGCTTCTTCTCAGTGATCCCCAGCTTAACCCCCACCCCCCAGCCAGTATTCTCTCCTTGGGCTCTTCGCTCTGAAGCGCATAACCTTACACTTCTTTGCAATGAACCCCAGCTGCCACCTCTCTGACCACTCTTCTAATTTTCTTAGGTCCCCCTAAAGCTGCTTCCACCCCTCCCCTCCATCCACTACTGCTCCGATTTTGGTGTTGTCAGAGAACAGACTTACCTTGCTCACTACCCAGTGTGCAATGTCTGATGTGATGAGTCCAAATAATACTGGCTCCAGCACAGAGCCCTGTGGTACCCCACTCATCACCAGCCTTGGAGTTGAGAGCTCCTGTCTCACCACCACCCGTTGCAGCCTCCCACTCAGCCAGCTTGCAATCCAGTTTGTCATTTTTGGCCCCTACCCCTAAACCAGTTAGCTTCCACCCATGCCGCCCATGAGGCACCGAATCGAAGGCCTTGCTGAAGTCCAAGTAAAGAACATCCACCACATGACCCTTATCCAGCTCACCTGTCACCCAGTCATAATACTATATCAGGTTGGTTTGACAATATTTCCCTGGAATGAACCCATGCTGCCTCACATCCTGGAGGCCGCTGTCCTCCAAGTATGACACCAGTCTTTCCTTTAGTATCATTTCCATGAGTTTGCTCACTATGAAGGTGAGACTTACCGGATGATAATTATCTGGTTCATCCCTTGGCCCGCTCTTGTGTAATGGTACTACATGTGCCATCCTCCAGTCCAGTGGCACACATCCCAACTTCACTGAGGTGCTGTACAGATCTGACAGTGGCTCCGCCAACACCTTCGCCATCTCCCTCAGCACCCTGGGGTGGGTACCATCCGGCCCTGGTGCCTTGTCTACCTTCAGTGTCCTCAGTCCCTCTAGGACTCTACTTGCTTCAATTCTTTCATCTGATGCCTCCTCTTCCCCTGTCCCCACCCTCCCAGCCCATGGTGGTAGCAGTACCCTTTTCTTCCATGAACTCAGAGAAAGTATTCGCTCAGTGCTTCTGCCTGCTCCTCCCCTTTCTGTCCCTCTCCCACCCCTTCCTATCCTCACTGTTGTCCCTTGCACTTCCTTTTCTCCTTGATGCATCTGAAAAGTCTCCCATTAATTCCCTGTGCTAATCTCAGCTCCCTCTGGGCCTTGGCTTCTCTCACTTTTCTGGTCACCTCCCTGGACCATCTTGCATACTCCTCCCTGTCCACTTCCTTCCCCATCCTCCTATACCTCTGGTGCGCCTCTCATTTTGCCCTCACCACCTCCACTACCTCGCTGTTCAACCAGCATGGTTTTCTTGCTCTGCCCCTCTTTCTCTGTGTGTTAGTGCAGCTTCTGTTGCCTCTGTAATCCCCAGTTTAATAACATCCCATTTCTGCTCCATGTCCATCTCCTGCCTTAAGCCCTCCAGTTTCCCTTTCAGTACTTCCTGCATCCTCCCAAAGTCTTCCCCCCGAAGTTTACCACCCAAGTAACTGATTTCTCTGGCAACCCACACATTGTGATATTAAACCACACTGCTTGGTGATCGCTGTCAGCTAGTGGGTCCTCCACCTTTATTTCCTTTACTGCCTCGCCATTCGACAATACCAGATCTAAAGTGTTCTTTAGCCTAGTAGGTACACTAACCAACTGTGTCAGGAGACCCTCCTGGATCGTGTCCAGGAGCACTTGCTCCCGAGCACTGGAGGTGACCAGAATGCTCCAGTCAACCCCTGGCAAGTTAAAATCCCCCACAATGACCACCTTCCCTTTTCTACATACCTTATTTTATTTATTTATTAGAGTCTAGGATTACACTTACCTTTGAGCCAAGGCTCTTTTACAAAGGTTCCATATTGGATGATGTACAATAAAAAAACAGGACAAGTAAATAACAAAGGCAGGTTAAACAATCAGTTACATGAACATGTTTGCATACAATTGAGTTATACTGAAGCCAATGGGCAGTTGAAGTGAACTCAGTGATTACAAGACATCAAGGACACAAATAGGTAGGAGCAGCCAGAGGCATTGTCAGATCATACAAAGAAGTGCTGTGCGGTGAAGGGGTTCAGAGGGGAGAAGGAGAAAGGGAATAGGGTAGAAGAGTAGAAGTGCTACATTGGGAGAGCCGAGAACAGGGAATGGGTAAGAGTAGGAAGGCTGACTTAGAGGAGACAGTCACAGGTGCTAGAGGCAGAGAGGAATAGTCGGAGATTGGTTTGAAAGTACTAAGCTTGGGTAGGAGGAGATGTCACAGCTGAGCCGTTCAACCAGCTAGGTGCCCTATGTGCAAATGATCTTTGACCCTGAGTGGTACAGCAGAGAGGGATCTGCAGGAGTTGTGATTCGGAGCCCCTATGTGGCGAGGATTACGAGAAGGCAGAGGAGAGCTTGGACCCAGGGAGCCTGGCCCAGAGTTATTTTGCCATTATGCAAGTTTGGCACTTGATGCAATTAGAGAGTTGTAACCAGCCAGTTTGAGCATAAAGGTCACATGTGGAGTGAGATGGTGTGAACCAGTAATGAGCCGACAAGCTTTGTTAAGAGCCGTGGATATGCACCTGAGGGCAGTTCTGACACCAGGGAGATGTTTGGGGGGTTCTACAGACATTCTGCCCGCGATCGGGCTTTACGTCCACTGGACCACCAGGGAGTTATTCGGGTTGAGGGGAGGGTTACATTCTGCCCGCGATCGGGCACTGGGGGTTATGCAGGTTCTGCCACGATCGGGCACTGGGGGTTTATGTAGGTTCTGCCCATGATCGGGCACTGGGGTGACATGTATCGATTCCCGCCCGCATCGGCCATGGGTGATGTGTGTGGGGGCGATATGTACGGATTCTGCCCGCGATCGGGCTATGGGTGATGTGTGGGGGCATGTACGGATTCTGCCCGCGATCGGGCTATGGGTGATGTGTGGGGGTCATGTAACTGTGATGCCCGCGATCGGCTATGGGTGATGTGGGGGGTCAGTAACTGTGATGCCAGCGATCGGCTGCATTGTGCGTCGGTCCCCGACGGCTGCTGCCTGGCAGGGTAGCCAGGAGCAAGTCCTCGGGGATCAGCGCACCTACATGCAAATGACATGCAAATGGGGCCATAAAGAGATGCAAATGGCCCCCCCTGCGCCTTGCATAAATTATGGCCCCATTTGCATGTCACCTTTTGAATATTGAAATTTGCGCATGGCGCAATGGTACTTGCGCCACCGCAAGTTGAATGCTCAACTCTGGCAACTTGCGGTAGCGCAAGTTCCACTGCGCCATGCGCAAGTGTTGTGGCTGGGGCGGTATTCAAAGGGTTGCTCAACAGCGCAACTCCTTTGAATATCACCCCGGCCACACCCCTGCGCAACTATTTTGAGCAGCGCAGGGGCTTGCGCCTCAGACTGGCGCAGTTTGAATATCTGGGCCCTAGAGTACAACCTTGCTACAGTTACAACGGACAATAAGAAACCGTTTTTTAACTATGTTGGATCCTTAAAGAGTAACATACCGAACGTAGGCCCTATCAAATTTAAGGATAATGTTATTTATGATGAGCAAGCTATGGCTCAAGAGTTCAATTCAAACTGGCCTGGTGGCGCTGAGGGTTGAGGTGCTGGACACCACACCTCGCGCCACGCCGGTGACCCGAGTTTGGGAGTGAGCTTGTGCTCTAGGGGTCTGCAAGGGAGGGATCTGATCAAGCACCCAGCGGGCTGCTCTTCTGTCCTGGGAGGAGGGCATTGGGATGTCTGGAGCTCCAGCGACCCCTTGTGGAGACCAGGGGTGCTGCAGAAGCACGGGCAGCATGTTTCAGCATGCCCAACGCTGGCAGGGTTGCTGTGCACCAAGCGTCAGGGGTGTGCATGCAAGGGAGAGTGGGGAAGGACAGAAAAATGGAAAAATCTGGCTTGTGGGGATAGGTGATGGCACCTTTCCTCCATGCCCAGTGCTGGATCTGACTGGGCCGAGCCTCATCACTCCTCTACCCGGGCTCCGCTCGCTTGCCAGAGTCTGTCTCTTAAGAAGCCCAAGTAAATGGTTGGGCTACCCTCCCCGGGTGGGTTAAACCTGGGGTGCTGGCAGCGGGGGGAGAGAAGGGGGCACAAGACCACAGCGGATCTCAGGCAGGCAGGCACAGGGATGGGATGCCTGAGAGAGTTCCCCCGAGCCGTGACAGGAGGAAATAGAGTAAAAAAAAAGAGTTCAATTCATACTTCACTAGTACATATAAACCTAAAGAAATATCTGAACATACAGAGTTTAATAATCTGGACTCCCTCTTGGAGTTCACCATCTCTGAAACTTCTGCAGCTATTACCTCTTTCAAAACTAGTTCATCAGTTGGACCAGATTATATTCTTTCTATTTTTTTAAAGGAGATTTCTTATGAGCTTGCGGGCATACTGACTTTATTGTATAATAAATCTGTTTCAGAAGGTGTGGCTCTAAAGGAGTGGAAAGAGGCTACAGTGATTCCTATCCATAAAGGAGGAACTAAACTAGATGTGACACAATACAGACCAATTAGTTTGACTTCATGCACATGTAAAATTATGGAGAGACTAATATTACAAAATATTACCCATCATATTTCTACTCACAATTTA
This sequence comes from Neoceratodus forsteri, assembly GCA_016271365.2. Classification (NCBI taxonomy): domain Eukaryota; kingdom Metazoa; phylum Chordata; order Ceratodontiformes; family Ceratodontidae; genus Neoceratodus; species Neoceratodus forsteri. The sequence continues at coordinate 647,970,185 of CM057449.1, forward strand.
TGTGATATTATTCAATATGGTTTTACTTCTGGAAGATCCTGCCAAAACAATCTGATAAATTTTTTGAACCTATCAGTGAAGCATTAGACAATGGGCTACCGGTAGATGTCATTTTTTTAGACTATGAGAAAGCCTTTGATTCAGTATCTCACAAAGTTTTAATTGAACAATTAGTTAATATAAATCTGCATCCCAATATCATTCTGTGGATTGCTTCTTGGTTAGCAGACAGGAAGCATCAGGTTAGCATCGGGGGTATAAATCTACCTGGAGTTCTGTGACCAGTGGGGTGCCTCAAGGCTTGGTACTAGGTCCCATATTATTTAAAATAGTTATTGCCAGTATGCAAGCCAGAAATGGAGTGTGGTTAAATAAGTATGCTGATGATAGTAAGTTGGGATGTATTGTGAATGACTTCACATCTGCTCACTCACTACAGGTTAACCTGGATAATTTAACAAACTGGGCACTACAGAATAAATTAATTTTTAATGTTGCCAAATGCAAGGTATTGCACCTTGGAGAAAACAACAGATTAACTGATTATTATATGAATAGCACTGTCTTACAGGTAGTTAGCTCTGAGAAGGATTTCGGTGTGTGTGTGTGTGTGTATATATATATATATATATATATATATATATATATATATATATATAAATATATAACGATCTGAAGTTTATTGAGCATATTAACAAAACAGCAAAAAATGACATTGATTGATTAGCTGTATTTTGAAAAATATTAAAAGTAGAGAACCTGAGATACTTATGCCTATTTATTCAAGTATAGTAAGATCACATTTAGTTTTCTGCTCCTCCTTCTGTGCACCAACATCAGCACTAGAACGAATAACTGTTGAGAGAATACAAAGAAGGCTTACTAAGAATATCACAGATTTGAAAACAGTCCCATGTGGTAGTAGATTGGAGGGCACTGAGTCTTTACTCCTTAGAATATCGCTCCATAGGAGGAGATCTGTGTTTGATATACAGAGCCTCTAGAGACCCCACACTGTTTGAGACCATCTGCTTGGACTGGCATCCTTCCAAAAGTAATACTAGGTCACATAAGTTAAGACTGAGAACTAATATGAATAAAACTGCAAAAATGAATCTTGTTTTACTCAAAGAGCAGCTCCTATTTGGAATGTCCTTCCTACAGGAGTACTGTTAAGCAGTAGTTTACAGCAATTAAAGGTAAATCTCGATACATACATGGGAGACCACAAATATCATTTCCACCTTGGCTAGGGGTGGCGAGTTCATTATGGACTAGTCCCTCAAACTTGTATTCACCTATGAACTTATGTGGGTGTGTAGGTGTGTGTGGGTGTGTGTTTTGGAAGGTATGTGAATATAGCAGGTGTGGGGCTTGCTGTCACATTGAGGTAGGCTTCTATTTAGATACGTGGAGTCACAGTGTGTTATTACTCTTACTTAACATGCATAATGAATATTAATTCCTTCTTACTATTTACCTTCACCTAGAAGTGGGCTTGATTCCATTGCACCATATTCAGATTCCTTAGCCTGTTACTGTACATACAGAAGTGTTATTATAGATTATGAAATGGCTGGTAGCAATCAGTCATTCTGATTGGATCCTAACAATGTGCTAATATGTTTAACACCACACAAAAAAGATCAGTCTATGCCAGCTGGGCACTGATCCCAGTGAAGTGCCCACATAAAACATTCACAAAATAAACTCAGCCATCTTCTTTTCTGCCATCACTGAACACGAGTCAGAATAGAGAAATACTTGTCTGACACCAGCTTTGACATAAGTTTCACTACAAAAAAAGAAATACCAGCTTACCTTCAACTGAAAAGGAGTTACGAGACTATTAAAAAAATCAGTTACTGTTACGATTTCTTCGATTGCTTCCCGTTGTGCTCAGCCGTCCACTTGCTCGCTCCCACCCACCGAGATGTCTTCCCTTTCTTACCACCCATTTGCTCTCTCGATCACAGTCCTCCTCAAGCATAGCTGACACCTGTTTGGTACCTCCTTATTGTACCTGTTACTGTTTTTATGAGGAAAAAAAATGGAACTGGAGAGGGAGGGGGCAATACCATGACAACTCAAAACACTACAAGTACAGCAGCCTGCCTAGGTCAAAAATCCTCAAGTCAAAAAAAAAAGCACACAGTAAACTGGCAGAGGAACTATTTTATTTAAATTAAAGAAAAAGATTTAAGTTTTTAATTACTTAATGCTTCTTTTTTACCTTTCACATGCATCTATAATGTAGATGCCGATTTCATAAGTGCAATAAGCCACTCCAGGGTTTGTGTGTTAGACACTTTAACACACGGCTAGGAGGCTGGATGCACTCGGCCGGTGGCCTCGTGCCTCACTACGCCTCCTAGCCATGTGTTAAAGTGTCTAACACACACCCTGTCATGTCTTATTGCTTACCTGTCACTTTTTTTTACTGCTGAACATATTGGGGTGCGAGATCTTATTTGCATGGGGGTCCTGGACAGATCTATTTACATTAGGCTAATATTGTACTGATTTGTGGAAATGCAGGTATGTTAGGACTCTTGTCTTACACACATGCTTTATACAGTATTTATTTCTAGTTACCTTACCCCAGGGAGGGTGGAAGTTTTATTTCATTGTGGGTCTATCCAGAATCCTTGGAGATGTTACTGCACAGATAGGAGTAAGGTTAAATAGTGTCACATTTTTATTCTGTAGATATTAGGAAATATGATCCCTTTTACTTGGTATTTCATGACAAGATGCATTCCTTTGGGTAACAATTGCAATGATTGATGTGAATGATGTTGCATTAGGAATATGTGTGTGTACGTGTATATCTCCTTAAAACTAGTTACACCCCGCCCCATTATGGGGGTATGGGGTGGGGGGTGGGATGTTGTTTGCATGGAGGGAGGAGAGAATTTAATTTTTATTTCTTATTCAGTTCCTTAGACATTTTCGGTACATCAAGTTGTTATATTATACACTGAGAATTTATTGACATCAGTACATATCAGGCTACATGGTCTTAATTCCTTGGTGGTTCTTGAAAAGCAGTATTTTGTTTGACACTTATAAAGGCAGTTTATATTTATATTATCATTTATAAAGTCCTGTTACTACACTATAGGCTTTTGAAGTTTATGGGGCATAATATCTAGCTGGAGAGTATAGCTGGGTAATGGATCCAGCTAAGTTTTACACATCATACAGTGTGTAATTACTGATCTTTTTAAGAAAGCTTTACTAGCTATTCTTTGTCTGTTATATATACATAGATGCTTCCTGTAGTCCTAAAACAATTTTTGTATGTCTTTAATCCAGGTGGTGGTTGTTTTTCAGTACTTGCATTCTTACACATATTGTGACACTTATAATTTGATTTAACAGCCATCTGCTTAAGTAGTTGTTATCTTATATGTCAGTTTAATTTATATGCAGTAGAGTTCTTTGTATGTCTTCTGCACTAAGCACCTTTGACCCTGAGACTCTCCCAGCTGAAGGTGGCATGGTACTGTTAAGCTACTCTGACATCATCTTCTGTTTTTTCATTTAAATGAGTATTTTAAACCAATGGGGATTTTTTCTGGGGTTTTTTCTGCATGATCTGGGTGTTAAAAATATTGTTTTTTCTAAATAACTCATTACACTTCTGACGAAGGACTTGTTGGTCCAAAAGCTAGAGCACTTTTTTCTTGTTGTTACATCTATGTTGGTCCATTAAAAGGTATCATATCATTTGCTTCTGGATCTTCCCTTGCCCCAGAAGGATGAACAGTCTGTGTTGTGGAAGGGTTTGGTGCATTTCAATTAAATTCTGAGAGCCCTCTTTACATCAAGAGAATGCAAGCACTTATTTGCATTCTTGGGGTATGGGCAAAGGGAAGGTAATGCAGTCTCTTGTTGCCTATGAAAGGTGGAGGCCACTTTGGGAATAAAAGAGGGAATGTGTCCAGAAAACAACCTTTTCCTTATGGAACACCATTTTTCATTCCTCATGCGACAGAGCATGGATCTCCCCTATCTGTCTCACTGAGCAAATGGCCACTAGAAAGAGCACCTTTAGCGTAAGGAGCCAGAACGAATCTTGGGTCAGTGGTTCAAGGGGTGGCATCCATCTTGGCTTTCAATATCCAATTCAGCTTCCAGGGAGAAGCAACCTGTAGAATAGATGGGAGAAGATTGTGGAATGCTTTAATCAAGAAGATAACGTCTAGATGAGAACCTTGGGGTAGGAGTCTTCATATTCTCATACTCCAGAGTGCCCTCACCTGTACCCTGAGGGAAATAACTGATAACCACTTATCTAGGCCATGCTAGGGAAATGCCAAGACACAGGACTGAGTGATGGCTGATATTTGATCTCCATGGGGGAAGATCAGGAGCAGAACATGTCCCAGACTCCACTTGGGTTTCCCAGACTCTACTTGCATTTCTTATTTGTTGAAGTCTTCCTGAAGTGTACCAGTGTGTGAATCATGCCTTGGGAATATCCAGCTTTTGTGTATCTTCTGTGTTCAGGAGTCAGGCTCATAACTAAAACTTCTGAGGCTCAGAATGCAGGATTGGACTATGATGAAGAAGTTCCAGTTTACGTGTGAGCTGAATTGAATTGCACAAGGCACGGTGGATCAGTTCTGAGTACTACATACTTCAGGGTCACTTTGGCATGATGAGAATCATGTTTGCTGATCCCCATTGTAACTTCTTTGGAACCTTTAAGGTCATTGGCCATAGGGGAATGACTTACGCAGTGCATCTGGACACGGCAAGGACAGGCAGTCTACTGCCAGAGACTGGCTCTCTCTGAAATGGCTGAAGTATCTTGGGGACTTGATGTTTGCCCTGCTGAACATGAGGTCAAGGAGTTGGGTGCACCATCATCAACAGATCATGCTGAAGACCTCCTGACTGAGGTCCCACTCTTCTGAGGGAAGGATCTGATGGCTGAGCTAGTATGCCTCCCTATTCTGAGTCCCTGCAAGGTAAATTGCTTATAGGGATAGGAGGTTCACTTCTGCTCAGTGAAAAATCTTACACGCTTTGGTCACCATTATCTTGCTTCATGTACTGCCTTGATTCCTGATGTAGGTTACTATCACAGTGTTGTCTGATCATACTAGTACATATTTGTTCCAGATCTTGTGTCTGAAGGAAAGCAGTACTCTGAATACCACCCTTATCTTGTGGAAGTTGAGTGTCAGTTTTCTATTAGAGTCCAGGAGCCTTGCACTGAGGCTGAGCCAAGCACAGGGCCCAACCCTCTGAGGATTGCATCCATCGCTAGAATGATACATTGCTCATCCTTTAGGGATACTCCCTTGGATAGGTTGTAATGTTGAGTCCACCAGGTGAGTGAGGCCTTTAATTCTGGAATTAAAGGAATCTAGTGCATGAGCACTCCCATTTGAAGGTTCCATGATTTGAATAGAAGGAACTGTAGCAGATGTGAGTGTAGTCTGACCCACTGAATCAGGTTGATGTTTGCTGCTGTAAGGTCATGCACATGAAGAATGCCTTTTGCCATCTCTGCTGTTTTTTGTCAGAGTCTCAGGCATGCCTTTACCATTGATTGGACTCTGTCTGGGGCCAGATCTGTAGTGGCTGCTGTTGTGTAGAAGAGTACCCTTATATGCTGCAGGCATGGAGATGGCCATTGTGAGCTCTCCTTGTGGTTTATTATCCAACTGTGTAGTTGTAGCATGTCAGTTACTCTTGTCACCACTGTTTGTGCCTCCTGGAGGGGGCCTACCTAGGTCAATCAGTCATCCAGAGATGGGTGAAAATGGAATCCTTTTTACCATAGCTGCACTGTTAGCATAGAAATCACATTCATGAATACTTGTGGTACCATCAATAGTCCAAACTGCAGTAAAGTGTACTGGTGGTGCATGCCCTTGACATAGAATCTCCTGGTGATGTGATGGATGAATGAGGATACTGCAGATATGTATTTTTCCGATCCAGAGATGCCAGAAAGTCCCATGGATGAACTGTAGTCATCATGGAGCAAAAGGTTTCCATCTTGAAGTGCACCACATTGATCCATTTGTTGATGTGATTCAGATCCAGTACAGACCAAATTCCTTCCCCCCCTCGGGATGATGTCAAATATGGCATATGTGTCTGACCCGTGTTGTGCTGCCAGGACTGGCAGTATGGCTCAGAACTGTCACCTATTGGCATTCAGTACAGATACATGTAATAGAGAGGCTGAATGACACAATAATTCAACAATAACATCTTCCTTCAAGAAGACTAAGAAATATGAAGACCGTGAGATGGAATGTAAAGACTGCAAAGAAAAAGTGATCATAATCATATCAAAACTGGAGGCAGTTTTTTTGGCGGTTAAAAACATACTAAAACTTGTAACCAAAACATTGGTGTCAGTTTGGTTTCTTTCATAAAACAGGTTTTACATGACAATACTGAAAAATACAGGAGCTGCTTGCTCTAAGTACCAACAGTAATCATATAATCTCCTCTACCATGCAGGTAGCCTGTAATTCTAGTCAGTTTGGGGGGGGGGGGTGTCACCAGGATGTCTTGCCTTTATCACAGACATTGACATAGATATTCAGGGCAAAATGTATTTATGTATTTCTTTATTCAAGAGTTTCACCAGGAAGGGCACACTGAACAACAAGTTGCTCGTCTCATGGTGCATCCTGGGGGAAGGGGAATTGGAATAAGACATACAAGCAATTACAGAACGAGTGATAACATATCAATTAGTACAAGCATTTCGGCATACAGCACAAGAGAAACTTTGCAATTAGTACATAGTAGTTTGTAAATACACATGGCAAGAGAAACATTACAATTAGTACATAGTATGTTGTAAACACATATGGCAGGTGAGTAGCAATCTGATACAGAACTTAAAGTAATAAAAATGATAATATTTGGTGTCAGAGGGATGGTGGACAAGGACCACAAGTGCGAATGATGGGGTAACAAATAGAGACATGTGGTGTAGCAAGTGGAGATCACCTAGAGTTGCAGTTTACGGAGAGGAAATTATGCAGGGCCGAGGAAATGGATGAGGTGGAGGAAGAGTGGCGAATCTGGGTGGGGGGATGAATTCCACAGTTTAGGGAAACGGTGTGTGAAGGCAGCCTGACTGACAGAAGACAAACAGCGAGGGACACTTAGGGTATGGGAGTCATAGGACCTAAGTGAATTGGCGGGGGGGGACTGTTAGGGAAGAGCTGAGCTAGGTAGGGAGTGAGCTAACCCAAAATTCAGAGACAATACCAAGCTAGGAGGAAGAATTGACAGCAAGGAGGCAGTTAGGAACCTATAAAAAAGACCTACAGAGGTTGGAAAGATGGTCCAACCTCTGGCAGCTGAGGTTCAATGCAAAAAATTGTAGGACAGAGTACCACCTCAACACAGTCCAGCTGTGGCCATGCAGAAAGAATGGGACATAGGTGTCATCATACGCAGCACCCTTAAACAGTCAAGCCAATGCAACAAAGCTTATAGCAAGGCCAACAAAATGCTGAGGTGCATAGGGAAGGGATTCAATAGCAGAAGAAAGAAACATAGAAACATTGAAGTTGACGGCAGATAAGGGCTGAAAGGCCCATCCAGTCTGCCCATTTCTTTTTCTACCTTATAAATGTGCCATCGGCCTTTGCTCTGTCAGTGGTCTATCTATTCATAGTCATTTGTATTGCTCCCTTATGCCTAACCCATGCCTGTTTGAAGCCCTGCACTGTATTCATAACCACCACTTCTTGTGGTAAGCCATTCCATGCATCCACCACCCTTTCTGTGAAAAATAATTTCCTCACATTCCCCCTTAATCGATCCCCCTAATCTCATGCTGTGTCCTCTTGTCATGCTATTTTTCTTATATTTAAACATGTTAGACTCTTTCACCTTGTTAATGCCCTTAAGGTGTTTGAATGCCTCGATCATATCACCTCCCTCCCTCCTTTGCTCAAGGGTATACATATTGAGCTCTGTTAATCTGTCCTCATACGTCTTCTGATGCAGTCCTTGCACCATTTTGGTTGCCCTTCACTGGACTGCCTCAATTTGGTTAATGTCCTTGTGAAGGTGTGGCCTCCAATACTGCCATGAGTACTCCAGGTGGGGCCTAACCAGTGTCTTGTAAAGAGGGATTATTACCTCCCTCTTATGACTTGTGATACCCCTACTAATACACCCTAACACCCCAGCCTTACCTACTGCTTGGATGATTTCAGGTCATCAGTGATGATGATGCCCAAGTCTCTTTCTTCCTTTGTGACTGCTAGCAACTCCCCTCCCAGCCTATAGGTGGCTTCAGGGTTTCTCTTCCCTATGTGCATGATTTTGCACTTCTTTGCATTAAATCCCAGTTGCCACTCTTCTGACCATTTTGCTAGTTCATCCAGATCTCTTCTCATTCTGCCCACCCCATCTGGATCATCTACTCTGTTGCAGATCTTGGTGTCATCTGCAAACAGACAAGCCTTACCCTCTAGTCCATCTGCAAGGTCACTAATGAAGATGTTGAAGAGGACTGGCCCCAGGACTGATCCCTGAGGTACCCCACTTGTGACTTGCATCTCTTCTGACTGTATACCATTTACCACCACTCTCTGTTTTCTGCCCATCAACCAGTTTGCCACCCAGTTGACCAACTTCTGGCCCACCCGAGAGCCTACCCAGCTTATTTATCAATCTTCTATGTGGAACAGTGTCAAAGCTTTGCTGAAGTCAAGGTAGGCAACATCAACTGCTCCCCTTGGTCCACCACTCTGGTTCCCAGTCAAAGAAATCTATGAGATTAGTTTGACAGGACCTTCCTTTGTAAACCCATGCTGTCTTGGATCCTATGCCCCTATGGATTCCAGGAGTTGCACTATCCTTTTCTTAAGGAGTGCCTCCATAATCTTGCCCACTACAGAGGTAAGACTGACCGGTCTGTAGTTCCCCGCCTCCTCCCTGCTACCACTCTTGTGGAGCGGGATCACATGAGCCCTTCTCCAGTCTTCTGGGACCTCTCCTGCACTCAGAGACTCACTAAACAGTTCTGCTAATGGCTCTGCTAGTTCCACCTTTAGCTCCTTAAGTACCCTGGGATGTATGCCATCAGGTCCCATTGCCTTATCCACCCTGAGCATAGCAAGCTCTTGTAGGACCCTTTCTTTTGTGAAGGGAGTAGTGCTCACCTCCCTCCCCCTGTGTCCATGATGCTGAGCTGTGGGCCCTGCCCTACCTTCTCTTCAGTAAATACTGAGCAAAAGTATCTATTTAGGATAGATGCCTTTACAGGGTCCTCCTCCTCACATGCTCCCTTTTCTCCATTAAGCTTAGCAATACCCCCTCTGGACTTTCTCCTTTCACTAATGTATCTATAGAAAGTCTTGTCACCTTCTTTTACTGTTCGTGCTAGTGTTTCCTCAGTTTGGGACTTTGCCTGCCTTACTGTCTTCTCTGCTTCCCTTAGGGCAGTTTGGTATGCCTCCCTATCTTCATCCCACTGTGTTCCCTTATATTTCCTGAAGGCCAGCCTTTTGGCTCTGACCTTTTCTGCTACTGTATTTGAGAACCAAAGTGGTTTCCTTCTTCTTTTGCACTTCCTTTTCTGTCTAACACAATGAGATGTTGCTTCAAGTATTGCATCCTTAATGCTTGCCCTTTGCCTGTACCCCTCACTTGTGTTTCATTTGCCAGGGCTAGCTTAACTCTGTTGGCCATCTTATCAAAGTCAGCTCCTCTGAAGTCCCATATTTTTGCCTTAGGTGGGATGATTTAGATGTAGTAGCCAAATTGAACCATACCATGTGATGAGTCACGGCCCAGGTGACCTTCTACCTGGAGATCTGTGATCCTTCCTTGTTAGTCAGTACTAGATCTAGGATAGCCCTGTCTCTTGTGGGTTGCTGTACCAGTTGTTTGAGGCCCTCCCCCTGCAGGGAATCCACTATGTGTCCAGTTCTGGCAGATGTTCCTGCTGGTATTGACCAATCTGTATCCGGCATGTTGAAGTCTCCCATTATCAGCACCTCCCCTTTAGCTGTCATGTTTTGTATATCTTCTAACAGTAATGTGTCTATGTCCTCCCCCTGGTCTGGGGGCCTGTAGACAACCCCAGTTCTTATGGCTGTCCCATTTCCTGTTTCCAGGGTGACCCAGAGTTCTTCTGGCTCCTTATGTGTATTCTGAATTTCTGTAGCTTTGATATTTTAATTGACATACAGGGCCACTCCTCCCCCTTTTGCACCTCGGTCTCTTCTGAACAATACATAGCCAGGTACTGAAGTCTCCCAAGTGTGGTTACTGGTAAACCACATCTCACTAATTGCTTCTATGTCCAGTTTAGCCTCTGACATTATTGCCTGCAGGTCTGGGATCTTATTTCCCAGGCTGTGAGCATTTTTGTACATGATTTTCCATTGGCCAGATTTTGGTGTGTTAGTTGTTGGGTGAGGTTTGGCATTCCCCTGTGTGTCGTATAGGAGACAAACCTTTTTTTACCTGGTGATGCAAATGAACTGCAAACATGCTGAATCCCTGTTTGACCACTAGCTGAGGGGAGGGGTGTTCTTCCCATTCGACGATGGGGAGCTGCACCCTCTCCCATTTGCTAGTTTAAATATTCTGCAAAGGCGTCAAACTTCTGCCCCAATGCACTGACTCCTCCTTAGTCAGATGCAGTCCTTCAAATTTAAGAACTTTCCTCCCAGAACTGTTGCTAGTTCCTACAAATCTGTGTCCTTTTCCTGGCACCAGCCCTTGACCCATGTTTAGCTCCCCTATCTCCCCTTTTCTGACCTTCCATCCATCTGCTCCCCTCTCCCAGACTGGCAGGATCTCAGAGAAGGAGATGCTGGACAAAATAGATGATAGTTTGTCACCCAGCCTGGTCAGGTGTTCCTTGGTCTCCACAACTGACCGGCTGGTGAGATCATTATTCCCTATGTGTACTAGGACATCAATGTTTTCTCCTGCTTTGTGAACAATTTTAGCAATGCAGTCAGTGTCTCTCCATGCTGATGTACCTGGGAGACATCTGACCATTACCCCTGGCTGGAGATGGGTATCAACTCCCCGAATCATGGGTCTCCTATGATCAGAAGTTTTTTGGATTTTCTTTTTGCTTTTTGTTTTGGTTCCTGATTTGGGTGAGTTTTGTTGTGCTAGCTCCTGTGCTGCAGTGTCCTGCTCTGCAGTGTCTTCTGCCTCTTTGTTTGATTTCAGAGATAGAGGCAGATACCTGTTTGTAGTGTTTATATGGTTTTTGGAGGTAATATGTTAGAGAGCAGAGAGTGATGGGGCACCCGATTTGCCCCTCCTAACCACCTGCCAACCTCCTGGACCAACTACCCTCTGCGGTTGAGGTTTTTCTGTTAGATGCTGGGGAAATTGCGGGTGGTTCTTATAATGTATTTCCTCTTGAATATGAAATTTGAGGCGTGCAGTCTCTGCCCATGCTGCCTGGAGCTGAGCCCTAAGATCTCCAAAGGCCCAGCATGTTGGACAGTGTCCTAAATCCTGTAAGACTGTCCTTCTGAACATTTCTGAAAGGAGGTAATACTGCCACTCTATGGGTCCCTGGTAAGGCCCTATCTGAAGTACTGTGTCCAGTTTTGGAGTCCACATCTGAAAAAGAATATAAACAGATTGGAGACTATCCAGAGAAGAGCAACCAAAATTATTCAGTGCCTTCAAGATAACTCGTACAAGGAGCATCTAGAAGTACTGAATATGTTCTCACTGGAGACAAGTAGGGAAACGGGAGACATGATTGAAGCATACAAGTTCCTGAGAGGAATAAATAAGGTGCCGTCCTTGGACCTGTTCGATAGAGTCTCTGACTCTAACACTAGAGGTAATGAGTGGAAATTGAGGGGGTGCTTCAAGAGGGAGCTTAAGAAACACTATTTTACAGAAAGAGTCACGAAGCCATGGAATAAACTGCCAGCTGAGGTAGTGGAAACAAAATCTGTGATGTCTTTCAAGCTGGGATGGGACAAGACTAAAACATGAATAAAAGCAATGGGCACAGTATGAGGCATAAGGCAGAAAGGGGAGTTAAGTCCTGGGATCTAAGATGGTACAAGGAAAAGATGGTCAGACTAGATGGACCCTTGGACTCCTTCTGCCGTCTTTTTTTCTCTGTTTGTAAAATATATAGCTAGAGCCCCTTCTGGTTTGAATTCAGTGGAGGTGGGCCATGTTTTTCAACATGGATCAATGTTTTGACAGTGTCATCTGCCAGAGATGCTCCAAGTTAGTTTTAACCTTGTTCATATTTGAAAAATACCTTTTCACTATTGCATTTAACACAGGAAATGCTCTCATCACATTCACAGTCTTCAAAAGTTTAGGATATAAATGTTGAAAGTCACATGCCAGCTTTATCCAGACAGTGGAAGAAGGCATATTCTTAAAGTTAATTTGAACAAAAATCAAGCTCTTGCCATTCTGCAAGCACCAGAGTGCCATCAGTCAGGCTGCAGAAGTTGTGAAAAGTGATTAGCTAGTAAAGTCATTGTTACCATGCAGTTCCAATTCCTTTGGTTCAGATGACCAAAGTCTGGTATCTAGGAATTCTGCATGGTTATAGATAGTGTCATCAGTCAAAGAGAACTTTTCTTCAATGAGCACTCAATGTTTGTAATGCATTTCTTATACTGCTGTTTAAAATTTTTAACAGCTTGGCCACTGAACTGTGTTAGTTTCACACCCTTGTAAGTAACTTCAGGATAATCTCCTGAATGAAAATCAGCCCAATTTTTCAAGAAATATTCAAGTTCACTGCCACCTAATGAACCACTCTCCTTTGCTGATTCAAGAGTGTTTCTCAAAGTTTCAACACGGCTAAGTAGTTCTGGCATTTCAACTACAGTGCTTCTTTTTGAAGTGCTATTGAGAATCTGGCAAGTGGCTGAAGCAACTATTGAAAATACAAAAGTTGTGGCACCATTTGGAATTTAGTTATCATTTGCAACACGCCTTTGACTTTTTCCTGGTCATGAGTTGGATCTGCAGCTATAGATTCTAAATGGGTACAAATCACAGGGAACGATTTGGTAACAGTCCAGATGGCAAGAAGTTTATGCTGCATCCATGTTCCATGACCTGCTTGGGCTTCTCAACTGACATCTCAAGAACCTGGGCAAAGGACCAAAATTCTCTTAGTGTGACAAGTGTGGAATAGGACCCTGTCCCATTTGTTATAGAGAAAGTGTTTAAATGCAAGGATCTGTTCTGTCCTTTCCTGTCTACTTCTCTGTCTGGTTGTACAACCCAATTTTCCTGTGAGACGTAGGACTTGATCACCCCAACAATCTCATAATCTTTTGCCTCACTGTCTCTCAGTTTTCCCTTGCTGTCTGTTTTTTCCTCCCTTGCATATCTATATCTGCTAATATAAAAGTATGTGCAAATCACTGTATGGAAATGTAATTGATAACAGAATCACTTTTGTTTAGAAAATATATAATGTTACTGTTGAAATATATATAATTCTATTTTGAGATGATTGCAGAAAGCTATTGTAAACTCTAGAGGTTACCTGAGTGCAAATCTTCCAGCCTTTTGCAAAAGCTGTGGGGGCCTCAGCAAGCACACTGTGTTCTAGCAGCTCCTGAAACTTACAAGAACAGAACACTTACAAAAACAGGATGCTTGCTAAGAATGGGAGTTCAAAAGGCTTATAAGAGCTAAGCTGCAACTGCAAGAGAGATTAGGAGAACAAGGGACATAGAGACTGAAATAAAATGTTATTTTATTTTGTTTTTGTAAATAGTTATACTAAACAAGTTTACTTTTTGATGTTACTGTTACTGTAAAAAAATATTATTGGTGAATTCTACAACTGCTCCTGGGTTTCCTATGCTTCCTGACCTGTGCTTTCAACAACAGATGGTGTCAGCCAAACTGGGATTTATGCCATGCATACCCTAAGACAGGAGTTTTGTGCATGGGTACTGGACCTAGTACCAGGGAAGCACAGATGAAGGTATGGATTCTGCAGCAGCAAGTCCAGGAGTGGTTACCAGGAGAATGGCAGCCACACTAGCAGAGACAGAAGTCCAGTCTGAGATTGTACAGCCAGCACAAGTTATGGAAAAAGAACAGGCAGGGATTGAACCTGAAAGCCTGATGGACTTTTTTCCAAAGGTGGGCTATACAACAAAAAGAGACTGAGAAGCAGAGAGAAAAAGAGATGCAGCAACAGGAGCAGGAGCTGAGATAAGAGATGCAGTGACAGGAGCAGTAATGGCTGGATGCCTTGCAAGCTATCAAAGGCAGAGGATCCGGCACAGATTCAGATGAGCAACAAAATGCAAGCAACTTAAAAGCCATTAAACTTACAAAGTTGTGTCCCTCAGATGAAACTGAGGCATACCTGACAACTTTTGAAAGAGTTGCTACAGCCTGCAAATGGCCAAAGCAGCAATGGATAATCAGACTGGTACCCTACCTGACAGGGAAAGTCCAACTTGCCTACAGCAGTATGGACACTGCACAGTCAGAAAACTATGTGTAACCCCTATGTGGCGCTATCCCAAGGGCTACTACCCCTGCCTGCTTGGTTAGTAGCAGGTTAATGGGCCTGAGTTCTGAAACAGGTGCCTCCACATGGAGGTCAGGGTTGGTAGTGGTCAAGCTAACCTGGGCACAGGCCTCCGGGACACTGAAACCCCCCTCTTTCCTTACTAGTGGCTGGAACAATACACAATAATCACTTTCACAATACCCCTGATACACCACACAAATACCCACACTATTTGCACTTACCACCAGGGCTTTCCTCTGGCCCAGTCCTGGGGACCTCCTGTAAAACAAGGTTATACACAGCACATAACAGCAGTACAGCACTCTTGCACAAACTGGAACCACAGTCAGGGTAAATGCAAAAAAGAGTTAGATCTGATTTATTTAAGGGGCTTGAACAAGGGAGGGGCATAATCAGGTTAATTTGCTTAAAGGCTCTATCAATCAAACAGTTATGCATGCACTTCAGGGTCCATAAACAGTCACACACTCTGGGTACCCAGATGGAGAATGGTGGGCTAGCCAGGAACATTGCAGCTGATTGGGGCCCTGTGATGGAAGAAAACAACATGCACAACACACACTATTTGTAATCCGGAGGCGGAGGGCTCAGTTCTTGAAAAGAAAACAACAAGACAATCAGATGACATACTTTTAGATTAGCCTGTTGTTGCAGGGAGCTACCCTGATGATTACTCATGATACCCAATACTGGACACAGGCTGGACGAAAATCAAGACAGCAGGTGGTTAATCTGGAGTGCCAGGAGAAGCAGGGACCACACGATTCACCAAGGCATCATTCCTGTTCAAGCATGGAGCAGGGGGCTGATCCCCAGGCAGGTCTTTCATTGGTGACTTTCTCTGTGCAGTGGGGTAGTCTGGCAGAGTTAGCATGGCATGGCCCAGGCCGAATGGAGATGAACGCAGATTCAGTCCGATTAGGCTGGATAAAGCTTCCAGCAAGCAGAACACAGTTCACACAGTGGGGAACCAAATCACGACCCACTTTCAATACACAGCACATTTACATGTAAGAAAATTCTACTGTACCAAGCAAACCGCACTCCGGTCATGAGCACAAAGTCTCTGCACAAACCAGATATTCAAAAGCAGCTGGAAATCCTGACAGGCTGATCGCATTCAGCAAAATCTTTGGTCTTCTTCTTCAGGTATGAGCCTGGTAAAAAAATCAGTAGCTTACTTCATTCTCACAAACTAGGATTTAGGCTGAAATAATTATTTTCTCTCCCTCTCAGGGGCAGCAGGCAGACATGCAGGCCACAACTCAGGCCTTTCCACAGTTCTCCCGTGCAAAACTACTTAGACGGCTGCTTGACTGTCTCAAGCATGTTGCTTCTTCAGCTCCCAACTTAGATCTGACTCAACTGCCAGCAAGCCAGGGACTTTCCCCAGAATCCAAAAGGTTTGGTTGGCTGATCAGTCTGTCAGTCACAACAAAGGCTCCCCCTTCAAGTGCAAAAAGGCACCAAAAACCCAAAACTACAAATCCTACAGATTTTGACTCCAGACAGCTCCTGTAGTCCAGCTCCATTTTAGGTCCCACCAGAACTGATTGGTCCAATTTGTAGTCCAAGACCAAGATAGTGGAGATAAACAAAACAGTCCTTGCTGCAAAGAAGGCAGGTTAGACAAACTACATTATCATTATCACTCTAAATGATTTTCAGAAAATAGTTACATCTTTCAACAGCGCTCCCTCTCAGATTACTTATGACTGCAATCCAGGCAGCTCTTAAAGAGACAGTACATAGAGGCTATACAGGCACTCTCTGGCAATCACATTTAAACTGCTAAAACGCAGGACACCAGCCTGGCAGTGAGCATTTAGGCAAGCTCGAGGAAGACTTTTCGGGAACCCCCATTTGTAGGGGGGTTACATATGATCTGGTGAAATGTGAAATCCTGAAAAGGTATGACATTTCTGGAGAGACATACACACAGCGATTTTGATCTCTGAGGTACAACTCAGTCGACAATCCTCGAGAAACCTTCACCTGACTTGGAGAACTCCTGAAAAAATGGCTCCAACCAGACAGCAAAACAGTCCCACAGATCATCAACACATTTGCCATGGAGCAATTCATCAATATCTTGCCTACAGATGTGCAGTTCTGGGTAAAGGAACACTAACCAGAGAGTGGGGAATAAGACTGTGAAGGGACTCATTGATTCAGAAAGAAGACAGACCCAAGTGTATGTTAAAGTGCTGGGAAAACACTGGGCAAAGGGACCAGGTACTGGTGTCATCTGCATCCATGGGGACACTCAAAACTATCCCACCATCCAAGTGACTCTGACCATTAAGGGTGTGTCACACAAATGAAAGTGGGGTTAGTACCTATGTTACCTGTATTTGTGATTATTGGAAATGACTTTCCAGGATTTACTGAGTTGATCAAAGAGGGAGTAAATCCTGATGTTTCAGCAGCAGTGGTGACAAGAGCTCAGGCAAAGAAAATTTCATACGGTGGGGACACTTTTTCTTTCAGTGATTTTGATTCAGACTTGTTTGAGCACAGCTCCAAGATCCAGAAATCCAAGAAAGAAAGATCATACCTGAAGAAACTATGGCAACAAATGACTGATGGACATGAAGGATCAAAATATGAAAATGCTGAAACTAAATTGTTAACTAATTGTAATTTTCTTTCAAAGCAAGCTAATGATGTTTCTCTTCAGGGTTATTTCAAGCAGCTGGGGGTGAAACCAAAACAGAGTGGACCAATGTTTAAAAAAATGTAATGAGTTACTGTACAGAGTTTGGGTTAAACCTCAGACACAGGAACAGACAGAACAACTGGTTGTACCACAGAAGTATAGAAGAGTTGTTACAGACAGCACATGATAATCCTATGGCTGGTCACTCAGAGAGGGATCGTACCCTTGCCAGATTGCTGTGTAGATTTTACTGGCCTGGAATTTATGAAGATGTTGCTACCTACTGTAATTCCTGTGCTGAATGTCAGAAAGTAGCCCCAGTCACTAGAAAAGACAAGGTGCCCCAGGTGCCCCTACCCTTGATAGATGCACCTTTTGAGAGAGAATTTCAATGGATGTGGTTTGTCCTTTAGGCAAAAGTAGAAAGGGTAATAGATTTATTCTAGTAGTATGTGACTATGCTACTCTATACCCAGAAGCAGTTCCAATGTGTACTGTTACAGCCCCAAAAGTTGCAGCAGAGCTTGCCAAAATTTTCTGCAGAGTGGGCATACCTAAATAAATGATTACTGATCAGGGTAGTAATTTTGGTGCTGCATTACTTAAGGAGCTGTATGGACTGCTAGGTATCACTGCCATAAGAACTTCCCCCTATCACCCTCAGACAGACGGTCTTGGTGAGCATTTTAACCAAACCCTAAAATGCATGTTAAAAAGGTTTGTAAAAGGGGAAAAGAAAGATTGCGACCAATACGCCTTACCTACTTTTTGCTTACAGAGACGTGCCACAGGCATCAACAGGGTTTGCACCATTTGAAATGCTGTATGGTAAGCAACCAAGAGGCCCACTGGATGTGATAAAAGAACCTTGGGAAGATAACCCCACTCAGAAACAATCTATAACTTCTTGTATGTGTGCCCTAAGAAAGAAGCTGGAAAAATATGTTGAAATTGCCCATCATAATCAGGAAGAGGCCCAAAACCAGCAGAAGATATATTATGACCATGGAGTAAAAGAAAAAGCTTTAGAGCCAGGTGAAAAGGTTTTACTACTGTTGGCCACAACAGAAAATAAACTGTTAATGAAGTGGCAAGGGTCATATCAGGTTCTTAGACATACTGGCACTGTTAACTATGAGATTGAGACCCCTGACAGGAAAAATCCTACTAAGATATACCATGCTAACCTCCTCAAGAAATAGGTTGAAAAAATGCCAAAAACTGCCTTGCTAGTTTTACCAGAAACCGATAAGGAAGATATTGATGTAGCTTATGATAGACTAGAACAAACTGTAAACGCTGATGCTGTAAAGGTGAATGTTTCCTTAACCTCAGAACAAACTGCAGACATTCGTAATGTGCTAAAGACATTTAACAGTACTTTTACCATGGTACCAGGCCGAGCAAAAGAGATTGAGCATGTAATAGTGACAAGGAATGCTCGTCCTATCAGACCAAGACTTATAGGTTGCCAGAGTGGTTAAGAGCTGATGTTGTTAAGGAAATACAAAAAAATGAAAGAACTGGGTACCATAGAGGAGTCGAGGAGTGCTTGGTCATGTCCCATGGTAACTGTAAACAAAAAACAAGGGGGTGTTAGAATCTGCTTTGATTTCAGGAAACTTTAATCAGGTTCAGAGGTCCATAGATATGGTTCAAGTTCAGTGAGCCAGGGCCCTTTAGAGAACTTGCCACCCTCTCATGGGTGGAATGCAAACTTTTTTCTCCCATGTAGAAATCCAATTGCATTTGAATATAGCTAAGCTGTTACTTCCAATTATCTCTTTTGACAGTGTATTCCATTTTGTAACAACTCATTGCACATAGAATTTATTCCTTTTAACTGTTAATGAGTGCTCTCCTGTTAATTTTTGTGTGTGGAACCTAGTAGAGTACCTGCCCAAGTGTCTTGTAAGTCCTATTGTTCCTAAGGCATAAGAATAATTAATAAACTTATAGATGAGGCAAAGTTCTCCCCTGGTGCATCTATATTGTGTAGAGTACAAATTCAGTCTTTGAAGTCTATTATTATAACTCATATGATTCATTGAGCTGATTTTTTTTGTTATCATTCTTTGGACCTTCTTCACTAATGTCTTGAGTTTTTTTATTCTGAGGTGCGCAAAATTGAGTGCAGTATTCCAAGTGGAGTCGGACCAAACTAGTATAAAGTGGTATTATAACCTCACTATCTCAGCTCTTGATATTACTCAGGATGCATCCAGTTAACTTCTGGCATTTTTTAACTATTTCTTGATTATGCCTACTGAATGACAAATCATCTATAATTAATACTCCCAAGTCTCTTTCTTCTTTTATTTCTAATGGTACGATGTTGTTTATGTTGTATTTATACATAGGGTTATTTTTCCCCATGTGCATCACCTTACACTTTACTATATTAAACTGCAATTTATTAGTTTCTGCCCATAATACTAAGTTGTCAATGCTATTTGAAACAGTTTAGCTTCCAAATCAGATTGTACATGGCCCACTACTTTACAATCATCTACATATTTGCAGATCCATGTATTTCCAGATGATTGAAGAGATAATATCATAATGTTAAATAAGGTGGATCCCAAGACAAAACCCTGTGGGACTCCACTAGTCACTTGTCCATGTCTGGACAAATATCCCTTAATTGATACTCTCTGAGTTCTGTTCTTCAACCAAGATCCAATCCACTCAATGATATTGCAGTGTAATTTTATTTTGCATAGATGTTCTGGTAATAATGAGTGGGAGGCCTTATCAAATGCCTTAGCACAGTCTAAAAACACCACATTCACAGGGACACCTTTATCTAATGCTGCACTCACAGGTTCAAAGAAATGAAGTAAGTTTGTTAGACAAGGACTACCAGAAATGAACCCAGGTTGTGTAATGTCAGCAATACCTGAATCCTACAAGAGTTTTAAAATCTTTTTTATTAGTAATCTTTCCATCAGTTTTCCTATTACTGATGTAAGGCTGATGGGCCTATAATTTTTTACGTCAGCCCTACTACTAGTTGTATATTGGGGTGACTATGGCTTCCCTCCATTCTTTTAATGTGTTACCTTCTTGTATAGATGTATTAACCATTAATGTGAGTGGACCTAACAGTTCTGTAGCTACCTTTTTTTATAAAAATGGTAGTGATTCCATCTGGTCCTGGAGCACTTGTTGATTTTAACTTATCGACAAGTTCTCTGGTTTCCTCTGTGGTGAAGGTTGGGCAGTCTTTTGATGTTAAAGGGGCCTGAAGTGATGTGGTATCCCTAGTGTTACATACACTCAGGAAGTAATCATTAAACTTATTCACTATATCTGTCTCGTTGTCCACAAAGCCAGAGGTGGTTTGTAATGGACCAGTTGTTAGCTGTTTCCCTTTCAGTGACCCAGATAACTGTAAAACAGTTTTTTATTATTCTTTAGTCTTTTAACTAATTTTAATGCAGTGTTTGATTTTGCAGTTTTAATGCTATGTTTGATTTTCTTGGCTAGCTGCTTAAATATCTGACAATTATTACCTGATGGAGTCCTTTTATATTTATTATAGTATTTTTTTTCTTTTTGATTAGTCTAGATATTTTTGTTGTCCACCATAGGGGAATCCTTTTAGATCTGCAATATTTTGTTGTTATTGGGACCCAGCGGTCTACATAGTAATGGATCCATTTCTGAAATATTTTCCATATCATCTCTAAATCTTTCCCTTTTTGTTCCTCGGATGATTTCCAGTTGTTTAAGTAATTTTTGATACTATAATAATCAGCTTTTCTATAATCCTTTATTACTGTTTCCCTTTGGTAACTGTATATTTAATGATGTATTCAAAGTACACCATATTATGGTCACTGTCCCTAAGAGGTGGTAGTATTTTAATGTTGTCTGCATTTTCCGGAGAGTTGGTAAGTACTAGGTCCATTACGTTATCTCTCCTAATAGGTTTAATAATTATCTGAGCTAGAGTCTGAAGGGTCATTATATATAAAAATGTGTTTTCTACTTGACTCAGCCCCTTGTATGTTTTCCAGTTTATTTTTAGAAAATTAAAGTCACCCATCAGGATACAATCTCCTGTCATATCTTTGACCTCTAGGGTTGACAGCAACATGTAATTTTATAATGTAGTGAGTTGAGGAGGATGGTAAACTAGTCCTCTATTTAATAGTTTTGGTGGGATTTTAAGTTGAACCCATATGGCTTCAATTTCTGATTCCATGTTTTATTTACTTCTAATACCTTAATGGTATTTTTAATATATAGTACAATTCCTCCACCTGTTTTCTTTCTATTTTTGTTTATTTTACAATGCCCTGGAACATCAGTATTCCAATTCCCTTCTCTAAACCATGTCTCGGTCACACCACAGATGTCAATGTTGTACTCTTGTAATGCGTGTTCTAGTTCCTCTATTTTTGTTTTCAGGCTTCTAGCATTATGGGGCAGTATACTGAGACCATTTTTATTTGTTATATTAGATGCTTCATGAGGCAGGTTAGATGTTTTATTCTCTGGTTTTTCTGAATCATTGCTGACATTTGTACCAGTGTCATTTATTGTCTTCTGAGCTGATTTAGTGTTAGATTCTTCCCCCTGGTTCAGCAGTTTAAACTATGTTCTATATATATAATAATATGATCTCCTAGGAGCATGTTTCCTCTTCTGCTGAGATGTAGTCCATCCCAGCAGAAGAGCTCTGTCTTGTTTGCTTTATGCAGTGGATATCCTGTTTCAAGCACCATGTCCTTAGCCAGTTATTTATTTCCTTCAGTTTCCTTTGTTTCTCACTTGTGGCTTTGGGTATAGGGAGGACATCTGATATTATTGGGATACAGCCCTGATGAATTATTTTATTGGTTAGTGCAACATAGTCCTGTTTAATTTTTTGTACTGGTTCCCTAAAAATGTTATTAGCACCTACATGTGCTATAACCAAGGAATTGTGTGTGGTGTTCTTTAATATGTTGTTCAACATGTGAGTGATGTCTTCAATCCTGGCACCTCCAAAGCTTGACAAAGTCCTAGTAGCTTTATTGGGTTCATAAATTGTTTGATCCAGACATTTTATTATTGAATCTCCTAGTACCAAAATGTCTTTACTTCTAACCAAGTCAGTTTCTATGTTATTCTCCATAATTTCTAAATCAAATTGTATCAGGGGTTGGCTGGCATCTACATTATGTGTAGCCTCACGCATTCCTCAAGCAATGTTGGTGGAATTGGCAACTCTTGTTTCAGTACAGTCCTTTACTCCATGATTTAGGTCCATAGAAGAGGGCTGAGATGAGTTTTCAGTTAGAGTTATTAGGGGGTCAAAATGATTTATTAATGGACTCTGGTAACGTGTTGCCTTTCGTCCTCTTTTGGATGGTTTAGTAGTCTGAACTGTATACCAATTATCTTCTATAGTATCATCAGTTTCCATTTCTCTGTTTCTCTTCCTGTTTATGGATCTCAACTCCCCTGTGTCACTCTCTTTGTTGCTGCTAGATGTAGGCACCTCTGCCCTTGTTTGTGGGTCATTAACTACTATATTCATACCATCATTTATTGTAGTGACCTGATTATTATGCAGCATTTGTAACCTTAGGATCATTTGTTTTTGGCTGGTTTCATGTGCAGAAAGTCTATTGTTGAACTCACTAATCTCTCTGGACATTTCCGTATTTTGTATACACTTATCACGTGTGAAGATAGTCCCAGATTCTTCTAGTTCAGTAATGTTATACATCTGGCATAGTGTACACTGTACCATTAGAATCCCCTCCCTAGTTGTTATTACTGCAGCCATTATAGAAACCTTGTATTAACTGCCATTACCATGTAGATTTAGCAGTACTATATGCTTGACTGTTATTGTTAAGTGCTTGCTATGTATCAATGTGTTGATTATCTTGACAGGTAAAGCTGGTCTTCTGCACTAGACCTTTGACTGATCAAATCCCCACACAGTAGGCCTTATTGGCAGCTGGTTGGGTACGTGGAATCCTTCTCCTCTCTCAACTCACTAGACATGTGCCAAGATGTGCGTGTCTTTGCGAGTGTCTTTGTGCGTGATGCCGTGATCACCCTGCTCACAGCAGAACAAACTATGTTGCCAGAGTTCACCCAGGAAGTACTCCTAGGGCTCAATCACTGTGCTTACATTCTCTGTGAAGAAAAAGAACCCAAGATTAATTAACGCTGCTGCAATATTTTGTGAAAAGTCAACTCATGCGTAAACCGGATGCACCAAAGTCCCTTAACAGTTATTAAAACTACATAGTTCACACACTAAAAACTATTTAAAACACAGATGACAAATCCTAAAGTAGGATCTGAACCCCACTTCCTGTTTCCAGATGGCAAATATCTGAAACAGGGCTTAATATCACAAGTTCAGTTAAGGTCTGTGGTACAAGTAGCAAGTAACAAAATGCAAGACACTTATACTTTTCACACAGCAAAACACTATGCTTCAGTTATGCATCAGAGCTGCCGTATTCTAGGTGTCAGAATTTGAGTTATCCTGTGCCCAGAATAGATGATTTGGTGAACATACTGGGGAGTGCAAACTATATCAGTACCCTTGATCTCACCAAGGGTTACTGGCAAATATCTTTAGCTAAAGAATCCAGAGACAAAACTGCATTTGCCATCCCAATAAGATTCTATCAGTTCACCACCATGCCATTTGGTTTACATGGTGCACCAGCTACATTCCAATGGTACATGGATGTTATTTTATCCACTTACACTGGTTATTGTGCTGCATACATGGATGCTGTGGTATACAGTCCAGACTGGAAAAGCCACCTGGAACACCTACAAGCAGTTATCCAAATTATCAAAAATGCAGATCTGACTATTAATCCTACCAAATGTGCATTAGGCATGCAGGAAACCAGATATTTGGGCTATGTGTTGGGAAATGGAGAAGTTAAGCCAGAAGTTTCTAAAACAGAAGCTGTAGCTAACAGCATTGTACCTAAAACAAAGAAACATGTTAGGTCATTTTTAGGGCTGGCTGATTATTATCGAGATTTGTTCCCAGCTTTGCAGAGTTATCTACTCCTCTCACTGAACTCACAAAGAAACGGTACCCAAATAATGTGAAATGGACCCCAGAGTGTGATGAAGCTTTTCAAGCCATTAAGGCTGCATTATGTTCAGGCCCTGTTTTAAGAAGCCCAGACTTTGAGAAACCATTTTTGTTACAAACTGGTGCATCAGAGGTAGGCCTAGGTGTGGTACTGAGACAAAATATAGATGGGAAGGAACATCCTATTCTGTACACAAGTAGGAAGTTGCATGACCGAGAGAAAAGGTACTTCATTATCGAAAAGGAGTGTTTAGCAGCAAAGTGGGCCATGGAGTCCCTGACGTTTTATTTGCTAGGAACTGATTTTGTTCTTGTAACAGATCACCATCCTCTCTGTTGGCTTAACCAGATGAAAGATAAAAAATCTAGAATCACAAGCTGGTACCTAGAAACATAGAATCATAGAAACATAGACTTTGATGGCAGATAAGGACCACTTGGCCCACCCAATCTGCCCATTTCCCTACCTACTGGATAAGCTGCAGATTCTAGTTAACCAACAGCCTACTTCCTGCAACCCCCAACTATAATTGCCTTGTGTCTGTCCCATGCATGTTTGAATTCCCCCACTGTTTTAGACCCAACGACCTCCTCAGGAAGGCTGTTCCTTGTATCCACCACTCTCTCTGTGAAAAAAAATTTACTCACATTACCCCTGAGTCGTCCCCCCTCTATCTTTAAATTGTGCCCCCTTGTTCTTACACATCTCTTTTTCTGAAAGATGCTACCCTCCTGGACTTTGTTGATTCCCTTGAGGTACTTAAATGTTTCTATCATGTCCCCCGTCCCTCCTTTCATCAAGAGTATACATATTAAGCTCTCTCAGTCTCTCTTCATATGGCTTGTGCTGCAGACCCTGCACCATTTTAGTTGCCCTCCTCTGGACTGCTTCCATCCTGTCTATGTCCTTGCGTAGATGAGGTCTCCAAAACTGCACGCAGTACTCAGATGGGTCTCACCAACTGTCTGTACAGAGGATAACCACTTCCTTTTCTACTTGTGATGCCCTTCCTATGCATCCCAGTATCCCCCTGACTCTCCTTACCGACTTTTCACATTGCTTACCCACCTTTAGGTCATCTGATATGACAACCCCCAGGTCCTTTTCATTTTTGTCGTTGTTAGTACCTCCCCTGCTATTGTGTACTCTTCTCCTGGGTTTTTGTTTCCCAGGTGCATTACTTTGCACTTCTTTGTATTGAATCTAAGTTGCCACATGTCTGACCATTCCTCCAACCTTGCCAGTCCCTTCTCATCTTTTCTATCCCCCTTGTGTATCAACTCTGTTACAGATCTTTGTGTCATCTGCAAAGGGCATACTTTTCCTCAGACCCTCTGCAATGTCACCTATAAAGATATTAAAGAGGACTGGACCCAGTACTGAACCCTGAGGTACCACACTAGTAACCCCCTTTCTTTGGAATGTGTTCCATTCACTATTACCTTCTGTGTCCTATTCTCCAGCCAATTCTTTACCCAGGCTGTCATCTTGGGACCCACTCCCAGGCTAGCTAACTTGATATTAATCTTTTGTGTGGGACTGTGTCAAATGCCTTGCTAAAGTCTAGGTAGGCCATATCCACAGCCCCTCCCTGGTCTATTACTTTGGTCACCCAGTCAAAGAAATCAATTAGATTCATCTGACATGACCTTCCTGCTGTAAATCCATGCTGCTTTGGGTCCTGTGCCCTCTGACCTCTAAGTACTCAACAATTCTTTCTTTCAGAGTGATTTCATCATTTTCCCTACCACTGAGGTCAAACTTACAGGTCTGTAGTTTCCGCTTCTGCCTTGCTCCCACTTTTGTGAAGAGATCACATCTGCCCTCCTCCAGTCCTCAGGTCACCCCATCCTGCCATGATCTGTTAAAAGCATGGTCAGTGGTGTCACTAGGTCCTCCCTTAGTTCTTTTAGGATTCTGGGTGTGAATCCATCAGGCCCATTGCTTTGTCCACCTTGAGTTTTAGGAGTTCTTTCAGGACTCTTTCTTCTGTGAATGGACTGGTGTCAACCCCTCCCAGAGTGCTTCTATTGTCTGGTTTAGGTAACTCCTCCTCATCTTCTTTTGTGAATACTGAGCAAAGTATTCATTCAATATCTCTGCCTTTTCCTGTCTCCCTCTGCCCACCACCCCTCTCTTTATTAATCTTCACTATCCCTCCTTAACCTTTCTATGCTCCTAATGTACCTATAAAGGTTTTATCCCCCTTCTTAACTGAGCTGGCTATTTTTTCTTCGGTTTGGGCCTTTGCTAATCTGACTGCCTTCCCCACTTCTTTCTGCTTTAATTGATACAGTTCCCTGTCATGCTCCTTCTGTGATTCCTTATACTTTTTGAATGCAGCCTTTTTCTCCTTAACCTTCCCTGCCACCTCGTTTGAAAACCATAGTGTTTTTTTACTCCGCTTTGTTTTTTTTATTTGCTTCACACAAAGGCTTGTTGCCTCTATGATGGCAGTTTTGATTTTTCTCCATTGTTCTTTCACCCCTCCTTTTTGATCATTTGCTAGTACATTTTTCAGGTATTCACCCATTTTGCCAAAGTCGGCTCTTCTAAAGTCCAGTATCCTTGTTTTTGTATGGCTTATCTCCATGGTTGTGCTCATTGTGAAGCACACTGTGCAGTGGTCGCTTGTTCCCAGATGTCTACTGACTTCTAAATTTGTGATCCTCTCTCCATTTGAGAGTACCAGGTCTAATATTGCCTCCCGTGGGTGGGTTCCAACACAGCTGTCTAAGGCTCGTCACTTGCAGGGCATCGAGAATGACCTGCTCTTGGATGTGGCTGCATTACCTGTTATCCAGTTAACATCTGGCATATTCAGGTCCCCATCAACAGTATCTCCCCTTTTCAGCCATTTTGAGAATGTCCTCTATCATTTTGTTGTCCATTTCCTCCCCTTGAGACGGGGGTCTATATACAACCCCTGTGCAGATTGTGATGCCATTCCCTGTCTCCAAGGTGACCCAGCATGCCTCTTGTCCTCCCCCTTTACTTTTTAGTTCTGTAGCTTTGATCTCTTCCCTTATGTATAGAGCTACTCCACCTCCTCTTTTACCTTCCCTGTCCCTTCTGTAGATTGTGTACCCTGGTATGTTGACATCCCAGTCATGGTTCTCGGTGTACCATGTTTCTGTGACTGCCACAATATCCAACTATTCATCTTCCATCAGGGCTACTAGCTCAGGAAGCTTGTTTCCCAGACTATGGGCATTGGTACTCATTGCCCTCCATTTAATGTTGGCTTTATCCTTTTTTCCCCATCCCTGCTCTTACTGTCCTTGTCTATTTTTCCATTTACCACTGTCTTGCCCTGTGTTGAGCTCTGTACCTCAGTGTTTACCTTCCTACCTGCCATGTTTTGTGGGGGGAGGCTTGAAATTTCCTGCCTTTTATTAGCGCCTCCCCCCTTGGCTAGTTTTAAAGCTTGCCAAGGAAGCATTTAAACCTATCACCTAGGAGCTTGGTTCCCATCATGGACAGATGCAGACCATCATGCCAGAATAGATCTTTATCTCTCCAGGTGGCCCCCCAGTCCCCAATGAAGCCAAAGCCCTGTGCTCTGCACCAGTTTTGCAACCATTCATTAAACTGCATGGTGTGCAGTACCCCTAGCCTCACTCCTGCCATGGACTGGTAGCACCTCTGAGAAGGTTACCATGCTTGCTACCCATCTGAGGCCCCTTCCCAACTCCACAAATTCATTCTGCACTGCACTGATCCCATGCCTAGCTAGGTCATTTGTCCCAAGGTGGGCTATGATATTGAGTTCCCTCTCCTGTGATGCTGTTTCTGCAATCTTGAGGATTCGCTTCCTGTCCCTCCAAGCCATGGCACCAGGCAGACACCCTACTTCCTTCTCCTCTCCATTTCCCAGGTTTACCCCTAACAATAGAGTCCCCTATCAGAAGCTGTTTCCTTCCCCTGTGGTGTCCCTTGCCACCCTTTTGTGGGTCTCTCTTGTGGATGTCCTCAGCTTTCTTCTGGGTCTCAACTGAGGGTGCCATCAAAGAGGAACCTTGCTCTGCCAGAATGGCATATGAGTTGTCTAGAGGTACAACTAGAGGGCTTCACCTCTGGACCACCACCCACACCCTCCCAGAACCCACTGTGGTCCAACTGCTCTTCATACTTGGCAACCTCTGAGGCAGTGGTTGTGGCAGTGGTGCTCTTTGGAAGGGGAAGGCCTCCTTATTCCTTGCTAGTTCAGCCTGGAGGTGGGCAACCTCCTCCCTCAGAGCTGAAAGTTGCCTGCAAATAGGATAGCAACGCAGTTTCCAGAATGTCTCCCGGAAAACTGCTGCCCCACAGCCAGTGCATTGCACCACTCCCCACATGTCCCTCTCCCTTATAATATAATATATGTCTTTTTTATTATTATCTGTGGTGTGTACCTACCCTTTTTGCACTGTGCAGGGTTATTAAGGATATGACAGTTCTGCCACAAGACCTGTTGAGGAAGTGATGTCAGAACTGTGGCTATAAAGGAAATGCCACGCCTGGGGGGGCGGGAGTGGGGTAGGGTGGGTGGGTAGTCCACAGCCACTGGTGACTGTTAGAAACAATCAAATACACAACTGCTCCACCACCCTGGTGAGTATTGCCCTTTATAGTACTTCGACTAACACCACACTTTACTAGACCACGTCTCCTGCACAAATCACTCTACTGAGTCCAGGGATAAAAATTAACTCACTCCTCAGTCAGCAGGGCACTTTTAAAATGTTGCAAAAATATCCTTCCAAATCCTAGGTCTCAACCCAAACAATCAAGCAAATTCAGTTGTATCTCACTCTCTCTGGTTATAAAATTACTACACTTTTAATAGAATCCTGCAATTCTCTGCTTAATGCCAATAAGGAAAAAAAATGAAACTTTTTATAGAAAGCGTAGCTCCCTTACTTTACAAGAAATATGCCTCACCAGGTTTCCAGGTCCTAAATGTAGTTATAGTTTGTTCTTTGCAGTGTAGCAAGGTTCTCCACTTCCACAGACAAGTCAAAGTCAGACTGACTGACTTCTAACTGTGAAGGATGCCTAAGACAGCAGTGATGAAACCCCACCCAGAGCCAATTGATTGACTAGTGACACCTGTGATGTAAGCAGGCCTTTCAATGCAGGCAGACTGCTATGTCTGATTTCAATACACAAAATCTTTCAGTGAAACCAGGTATGAAAACTTAACTTCTCAGCCAACAGGACACTTTTAAAATGTTGCAAAAATATCCTTCCAAATCCTAGGTCTCAACCCCAACAATCAAGCAAATTCAGTTGTATCTCACTCCCTCTGGTTATAAAATTACTACACTTTTAATGGAATCCTGCAATTCTCTGCTTAATGCCAATAAGGAAAAAAAATGAAACTTTTTATAGAAAGCGTAGCTCCCTTACTTTACAAGAAATATGCCTCACCATGTTTCCAGGTTCTAAATGTAGTTATAGTTTGTTTTTTGTAGTGTAGCAAGGTTCTCCCCTTCCACAGACAAGTCAAAGTCAGACTGACTCAAAGACAAGGCTGACAGTTTTTTTTTTTTTTTGGCACTACAGCCATTTAAATTCACGGTGATTCACAAATCTGGTAAAGAGAATAGCAATGCTGATTTTCTGTCAATATATGGATCAGGAATTGAGGGTTCTGAAGGTTGAAAAACAATGTACAAGTTTAAACTTTACTGCTTGCTGTACTGTTGGAAAAAAATAGATCATGTAAATGTGCTTAATTGCTGAAAGCAGCAAATGGTGTTAGAGAATAAAAAGTTTTGGAAACCTGTCTGATAAAACAGGTTCCCTCTTAAGGAAGGGGTCTATGTGACATGATGGAATAGGACCCTGTCCCATTTGTTATAGAGAAAGTATTTAAATACAAGGATCTGTTCTGTCCTTTTCTGTCTACTTCTCTGTCTGGTTGCACAACCCAATTTTCCTGTGAGACGTCAGACTTGATCACCCCGACAATCTCACAATCTTTTGCCTCACTGTCTCTCAGTTTTCCCTTGCTGTCTGTTTTTTCCTCCCTTGTATATCTATATCTGCTAATGTGCAAATCATTGTATGGAAATATAATTGAAAATGGGATCACTTTTGTTTAGAAAATATATAATGTTACTGTTGAAATATACATATAATTATATTTTGAGATTATTGCAGAAAGCTTTTGTAAATGCTAGAGGTTACATGAGTGGAAATCTTCCAGCCTTTTGCAAAAGCTGTAGGGGCCTCAGCAAGCACACTGTGTTCTAGCAGCTCCTGAAACTTACAAGAACAGAACACTAATAAAAATAGGATGCTTGCTAAGAATGGGGATTGAAAAGACTTATAAGAGCTAAGCTAATATTTTTCCTAGTCAAATTCTCTCTTGTTGGGAGCTGCAATACTGAACATAGGATTTGCAAGAAAGCAAGTTGTGCTCACAACAGAGGGAGGGGAACCTTTCAATTGTCCTTGGTTTGTAGCAGATATACTGCAGGTGGAGGCTGCTTCTAACTGAAAGGTGAAATAAGGAATTTACAATTATCAGGAAAAGACAGTCTTGTTACAATTCTTAACATTTTCAGTGCAGGAAGAGTTCAAAGCACAGCTGACTTATTTTGACTGCTTTCAGAGCACAAACCACCAGGCTGTTTTGGGGCTGGGGAGGTTTACCTGTGTCTGACTTGGATGTCTGGATTTTTCTTTGTTTGATTAGCAGGGGATTTTCTCTGTCAAATTGTTGTGTATAGTATCTTGCAGACAGGAAGGCACTCATCGCAGTGGTGGGTCAGAGCTCTTAGCTGATTGCTTTGTGAGGGCACAGTTTAGGCCCAACCCTTCCCACCCTCACCCCACCCACCCTGGAAATAGTTCCTTTATACCTGGGGTTCTGACATCATTTCCTCAAGAGTGCAAGGTGCATATCAATGTCATATCCTCTCTAGCACACAGCACTGAAAATATACGCATACACATTGTATAATATATATATATCTATATAACAAACCAATCACACACACAAGCACACACACACACAAAAAAAAACATAGCCATGTGGGGAGTAGTGCAATGTAATGGCTGTGGGGCAGCAGTCTTCCGGGAGTCTTTCTGGAGGCTGAGATGCTGCCCTTTTTGCAGACAACTCTCTGCCCTGAGGGAGGAAGTTGCCCATCTTCAGGCCACACTGGACAGCAGTAAGAGAACCTTCCCCCAGGACAGACTGGATGGTAGGAAGGGAACCCCCCCATCCAGGGAGCACCAGAGCCACCACCACTACCTCAGAGGTTGCAAAAAGCACAGCAGTTGGACCACAGTGGGCTCAGAGAGGGTGAGGAGGGTGGAACAGAGGCACACTCAGTCAGTTGTTCCACTCCACAATCCATACACCATTCTGGGGGAGCACAGCTCCCCTATGGATGCACCCACGGAGAAGATTAAGGAGGCTGAGGACACCTGTCACTAGGGAGGCCCACAGGAAGGAGGCAGAGGATGCCACAAGGAAAGGAAGCAGCTCCTGTTGGGGGACTCAATTATTAGGGGGATAGAACTGGGGGGAGCAGGGAAAACTGAAGTAAAGTGCCTGCCTGGTGCCATGGCTTGTAGGGACAGGAAGCGCATCCTCAGGATCACGAGAACAGCTGCAGGAGTCTGAGCTGGATGTCATTGTCCACCTAGGGACAAATGACTTGGCTCAACATGAGATTAGAGCAGTGCAGAAGGACTTTGTAGAACTGGGAGGGCCTAAGACAAGTAGCACACACATTATCCTTCTCAGAGGTGCTGCCTGTAAATGGCATGAGTGAGGCAAGGGTACTTTGCACCATGCAGTTTAATGAGTGGTTGAAAATGGTGGGATACAGGGGTTTGGCTTCATTAGGACTGGAGTTCCACCTGAGAGACACCAGCCTATACTGGCAGGATGGTCTGCATCTGTCCAGGAAGGGAACAAGTCTTTTGAGCAATCAGTTTAAATGCTTCATTGGCAAGCTTTTAAACTAGTCAAGGGGGGAGGCACTGATAAGCAGCAGGAAAATCCCAGCCTCTCCCTACAAAACAGGGTACTAAATGGGAAAAAGACCGAGGTAGAAAGGTCAGTGGGGAATGCTGCAACAGAAAGTAAAGCCATCAAAAAATGGAAAGCAATGAGTACCAATGCACGTAGTCTGAGTAACAAGCTTCCTGAATTAGTGGCGCTGATGGAGGAGGAACATCTGGATATCGTGGCAGTCACAGAAACATGGTTCACACAAAACCATGACTGGGACGTAAACATACCAGGATACACTATCTACAGGAGAGACAGAGAGGGTAAAAGAGGAAGAGGAGTAGCTCTTTACATAAGAGAAGGAATCAAAGTAACAGAACAAAAGAGAAAACAGGGAGGAGAAGAAGCACTGTGGGTAAATTTGGAGACTGGCAATGGCACCACAATCCGCACAGGGGTTGTATACAGACCCCCTTCTCAGGGGGAGGAAATGGGCAAGGAAATGATAGAAAGTATACTTAGTTTGGCAAAAAAAGGGGAGATATTGCTGATGGGTGATCTGAATATGCCAGATGCTAACTGGAGTGCAGTTGCTGCAGCCACTTCGAAGAGTGGGGTTATTCTAGATGCCCTAATGGGGGGCATGCCTTAGACAACTAGTATTGGAGCCCACTCAAGAGGGAGCAATCTTAGACCTGGTTCTCTCAAATGGAGATGAAGAGAGGATCACAGATGTAGAAGTGGGTAGCCATCTGGGAACTAGCGACCATCGAACAGTATGGTTCACAATAAACACAGCAATAGAGTCAAGCCATACAAAGGCAAAGGTACTGGACTTTAGGAGGGCTGACTTTGCCAAAATGGGTAAGTGCCTAAGGAATGCACTAGCAAATGGGCAGGAAGGAGGGGTGGAAGAACAATGGGAATAATAAAAACTGCCATCACAGAGGCAACAAGCCTTTGTGTGAAGCAAATAAACAAAACTAAACGTGTAAGAAACCACTATGGTTCTCAAAGGAAGTGGCAGTGAAGGTTCAAGAGAAAAAGAAGCTTCAGGAAGTACAAGGAATCACAGAAGAAGCAGGACAGAGAACTGTATCAGTTAAAGCAAAAGGAAGCTGGGAAGGCAGTCAGAACAGCAAAGGCCCAAACCGAGGAAAAGATAGCCAACTCAGTTAAAAAGGGGATAAAACCTTTATAGGTACATCAGGAGCGAAGGAAGACCAAGGGAGGGATAGTGAGGCTTAATAAAGGGGGGAGAGGGTGGGCAGAGGGAGACTGTCAAAAGGCAGAGATACTAAACAAATATTTTTGCTCAGTATTTACAAAGGAAGAGGGGGAGTACCTAGGACAAACAGTAGAAACACACTGGATACAGAAGTTGATACCAGCCCATTTACAGAAGAAAGGGTTCTGAAAGAACTCTTAAAACTGAAGGTGGACAAAGCAGTGGGGCCTGATGGGATTCATCCCAGAATTCTAAAAGAACTAAGGGTAGAATTAGTGACACCACTGACTACCCTGTTTAACAAATCATGGGAGGATGGGGTGGTACCCGAGGACTGGAGGAGGGCAGATGTGATTCCCTTCACAAAAGTGGGAGCAAGGCAGAAGCAGGAAACTACAGACCTGTTAGTTTAACCTCAGTGGTAGGGAAAATTATGGAATCACTTCTGAAGGAAAGAATTGTTGAGTATCTAGAGGCCAGAGGGGCACAGGACCCAAGGCAGCATGGATTCACAGCGGGAAGGTCATGCCAGATGAATCTAATAGATTTCTTTGACTGGGTGACCAAAGTAGTAGATCAGGGAGGGGCTGTGGACATGGCCTACCTAGACTTTAGCAAGGCATTTGACTCAGTCCCACACAAGAGATTAATATACAAGCTAGCCAGCCTGGGAGTGGGTCCCAAGATGATAGCCTAAGTAAAGAATTGGCTGGAGAATAGGACACAGAGGGTAATAGTAAATGGAGTCCAATCTGAAGAAAAGGGGGTTACTAGTGGGGTACCACAGGGTTCAGTATTAGGACCGGTCCTCTTCAATGTCTTTATAAGCGACATTGCAGAGGGACTGGAAGGAAAAGTATGTCTCTTTGCAGATGACACAAAGATCTGCAACAGAGTTGATGCACAAGGTGGGGTGGAAAGGATAAGAAGGGATTTGGTAAGGTTAGAGGAATGGTCAAATGTATGGCAGTTTAGATTCAATGCTAAGAAGTGCAAGGTAATGCACCTGGGAAACAAAAACCCAGGGGAAGAGTACACAATGGGGGGTGAGATACTAACGACAACAAAAATGGAAAGGGACCTGGGGGTAGTCATATCAGATGACCTAAAGGTGGGCAAGCAATGTGAGAGGGCAGCAATGAGAGCTGGGGGGATATTGGGATGCATAGGGAGAGGCATCACCGGTAGAAAACAGGAAGTTATTATCCCTCTGTACAGACAGCTGGTCAGACCCCATCTGGAGTACTGCGTGCAGTTCTGGAGACCCAGTCTTTGCAAAGACATAGACAGGATGGAAGCTGTCCAGAGGAGGGCAACTAAAATGGTGCAGGGTCTGCACCGGAAGACATATGAAGAGAGACTAAAGGAGCTTAATATGTATAGCCTCGAGGAAAGGAGGGAGAGGGGGACATGATAGAAACTTTCAAGTACCTCAGGGAATCAACAAAGTCCAAGAGGTAGCATCTTTCAAAAAAGAGTGCAAGAACAAGGGGCACAATTTGAAGATAGAGGGCGGCTCAGAGGTAATTTAAAGAGTATTTTTCACAGAGAGGGTTGTGCATGAATAGAACGGCCTTCCGGAGGAGGTCGTGGAGTCAAAAACAGTGGTGGAATTCAAGCATGCATGGGACAGTCATAAGGCAATTCTAGGGGATGGGGGTAGGAAGAAGTAGGCTGCTGGTTAGCTAGGATCTGCAGCTTATCCAGTAGGCAGGGAAATGGGCAGACTGGGTGGGCCAAGCGGTCCTTATCTGCCGTCAAATTCTATGTTTCTATGTAAGCTGCAACTGCAAGAGACATTAGAAGAACAAGGGACACAGAGACTGAAAGAAAACTTTATTTTATTTTGCCTTTGTAAATAGTTATACTGAACGAGTTTATTTTTTTTTTATGTTACTGCTACTGTAAATAAATATTTTTGGTGAATTCTACAACTGCTCCTGGTTTTCCTATGCTTCCTGATCTGTGCCTTTGATAAATTTAGTCACTTGGGACCTTTCTGATATAGATAAAAAAGCTGGGTCAGAAAGTTTGAAACATTAAAACAGGTTTTATCCAAAGTATCTTTACATGGCCAATTCAAATTTGTGTGAGAAACAGTGAACAGAAATTAACCACTCAACTTTTTCTGCCAACTGAAGTGCAGTAAGTCCTTGTCTTACACCTATATTGACAGATGCCCCATCAGCCCCAAACCCCACAATTTTTTTATACCAACTCCTCAGTCTATAAGAATATTTAAGAGAAGATTTTTCAATCCTTCACTTGTGCCATCTTATACAGTCAGCATTCATAGAAATCTTGTTTCAACTTGGCCATTTTGGGGATTAACATAAGTGATATATATGAGTTCCTCGTCAGTTGCATCACTGTCAGTAGTACCATCCATAAGAACTGAAAAATAATTTCCACTTTTGACAGTTGCCAGAAGGTTTTCTTCAAGGTTCTCGCCAATACACATTGCGAGTTTTTTCCCCCCACGAACAGCGTTAATGTATTTATTGTACAAAATGCACTTCATGACACTTCTCTTGTTCTGTTACTGCTTCAGACTTCTTAATTGGGATGTCCACTTTGGCCATCATACAGGATCTTCATCAGCCTGCCTACAATTGTTATATGCTGTTCCTCTGCATTACCTAAAGCTTTTCCTGCAAATGAATTCAAATTGTTTTAATGTCTAAGCTCACTGAAGGTTCCAACCCCTTACACCTTCCCCTTGACTCGACTTATACCAACTGCGTTGCTATATATCTAGTGGTCACCTTGTTTTACCAAATGTCTTAATATTAATAGCTTTGTGCAGCTTTGTGTCTAGATGTTTCTGGATTGTGTCAACTTTCAGTTGGGGGCCTCTTATCCCTGCAACTAATGCCTCATTGAAATTCCTCAAGCTAAGTAGCTCATCTTTGTATACACAGCACAATCTGCAGCTTGCATGCACAACAAGATCTCCCTCATTGATTATTTGTAGCCAGTTTTTTCCTGGATCATATTTTTTGCACCAATCTTTGGTAGTTGATGGCTTTCCTCCACTAGCCATGTCAGACTAAAAGTAAAAAGTTTGAAGTCAGAGGGCAGAACCAGACAGGGGTCATATATGTGCATTTGTCTAGGGTGAATTTGAGAAGTAACATATTTCACTGTTGATAGATCCAATTTTATTTTTGGAAATGACAAGGTGGAGCAGAGTGAATGTCCCCTGCTAGCACTGCAAGCTGATTATTTGTGAAGCTGCAACAGTCTATGCTGGGTCAGAATTCAATAACTGTGATTGTCCCTACCCCAACCTCTCTGCAGCCTTTGGGAAACAGTCTTCTTCCCATGAAGTAATGGCCACCTCCTAGCACAATAACTTCATGTGAAGAGAAAGTGTAGACACTAAAGATGATTGAAAAGAGAGGTGAACTGCCAGGGTTATTTAAATGTTCCCAACATAGATTGTAGCAGCATCAGCCGCCCCCCCCCCCCCAAACAAGCTGGAAGACAGGATGAACTCTGTAAAATGAATAAAAGCATAGCAGAAGCTGAAGAAGTGTATGTTGGGTAAAGAATTCAAAAGCTGTGACTGTCCCCACCCTGGCCTCTCTACAGCCTTTGGGTAATGCAGGCTTCTTCCCATGAAACAAAGGCTGCCTCCCAGTGCAATAACTTCTTGCAAAGAGCAGGTGTAGACCCTTAGACTGCAGAAAAGAGGAGGTGAACTTTATTTATTTAAATTTTGGTAACCGGGTAGGCCCACTGAGACCATGACAGTCCCTTTTTCAGGGGCGACCCGGATTTAGTTATATGTACCTAGAGGGAAGCGAAAAAGTACAAATAGTTCAAATTACAAACATTCCACAATTGATAAATACAGTTCAAACGAGTGTTAGAAAAACAGATTTACAATACATAAAACATATTCAAGTGCATAGGAAAAATTTCTTTACTCTGGTTTTTACGTACTAGAGCAGAGTTTCAACATGAAAGGCCTTTAACAATCCTGAGATTACACTGGCATCACCCTCTAGAAATTTCAGGTGGGGGATTAGCAATAGCAGGAGCAACTAGTCAGTCCACTCAGGTAAGTATTTTGCTAGAGTTATTTACATGTTCGTAACATATACTGCAGCAGCAGCTAAGGATCACCCCAAATAGGCAGACCAAATGTACTCTGTAAATCTGAATATTACGGTGGTTAAAAATCATCCCCCTCCTAGCAGCATTTAGAATCGAACCCAATGCAAAACCCTCCCTCCATGCAGCACTGACCTCCTCCCCCAACCTTACAGACAAAAAAAAACACGAATGCGGGCACGACGTCATTTCTTTGTACTTTTACAGAATGATTTCACTGCATATCGCAGGACACAGAATTTAATTTTTTTCACACAGAAGTGTCTATCAGAATAAAAATTATAGTTACATTATTTTTTTTAATCACTGCAAATGTAGGGCACAACACTTTTGAGCAACTGAGTAATATTCCTTTTCAGTCTTTCCCCAGCACTGTGAAGAGGCAGGGCACAAACTTAGTTTTGTCTTCAAAATTCACTGCTTAGCACTTGGCTAAACTGAGCACAGTACGTTGTCTAATCTGGCACTTGCCACTCATGGCAAATTTTTGCTGCTGATGCAGGGCACAGAACTTCAAGTATTTCCCCCTGCCCCTTTCTGTCCCTATCAATGCAACTGCAAGGCACATACTTAATTTACTCTGATTTCACATGGTTGCACTCAGGCTGATGTCCTGTACAGACCTTTGTATTTTGCAGGGCACTAAACTTTAAAATCCCCTTTTGTACATACAGGGCTGGGCACTGGCACTGGCTCTGTCACAGAAGAGTTGCCCCCCCCCCCAGTGACTGAATCAATTTCTTTACAGTTTTGTCCACAAAGTCACTCTTGCAGGCTATTCAGTGTCCCCTTTGGGATTTTCTCCAGCCCCTTAGATACAGTTTTGTCCATAGAGTAGTCCCTTGCTTGTTGTAGTGTTCCCGTTTGGGTTTGCTTGCCATCATGTGTCTTTTTTTCAGTTTGTTCAGCAATTAGCCCCCCCCCCTCAATTATGAGTGCCAAGTCTGCCTGCCCTGCTGACCATCCAGTCTCTTCCCTTGCCTCCCTACCCACAAGGATAAAATGTTTTTATGCAGGGGTACAAGTCGATTCTACCTCAGTTGGAACAAACCAAGTGGGAAATTGATAGGATCTTACTTGAAAAAACAGAACTGGCAGAACCAGCACTAACATTTTAAAGACAGAAATACTACAAGGTGGGGCCTGGAGCCACCAGAGTATTAGCCTACCAAGTGTGAAGACAAAAAAATAGAGCCACGGTAGCACAACTGAGACACCCTGCTACTTCAGACCTCCTTCGTAGGATGGGGGAAATAGCAGAGGCATTTTGCTTTTATTGTGCTGCTCTCCATACTCCAGAACATCCTCCAGACATGGAGGCTATAGATGCTTTCCTCCACCCCCTGAAGTTACTATAACTGATTCAGGAGCAGGCAGCCAGTCTGATCAGACCAGCACAAAGCCAAAAACTGGAGCAGGTACTGTGTAAAATGTACAATCAAAAAGTCCCTCAGCCTGATGGGTGCATCATAGAATTTTATACATCTCAATGTGCTCTGCTACAACCCCAGCATGCTAGGGTCTGTTGTGAGGTGATTGGGGGACATCCCATGCACATGGCAATATGCCATGATTTCAGTTATTGTCAAACCAGGGAAGAATCCCTCACAATGCCCTTTGTGCAGACTGATACATGTCGGAGCTAAAACAACTTATGACTTCCTGCGATAAAGGCTGGAGGACCTTTAAACACAGTGGCCTACCCACTGACTGGCAACTGTACAGACAACTAATGAATAGCTGCAAAACTTTCATACAAAAAGCAAAACATTGCCACTTTAAGAAACTCCAAACGGAGCACCTAAGCAAAGAATTCTGGAAGCAGGTCAACTCACTCATAAAGGGTAACACCTCCGAAGTACCTAGCTCCATTGATGCTCAGGGAACATCTCATTCAAACCCCCTATCCATTGCATCCAGCTTTAATGAATTCTTCACGGACCTATAACAATATACCTCCCAATTCCCTAGCTCCACTGCCCCGCTCCCACAGGATCCCACATGTGCTGACTTATACTTGGGCCGCCCCTCCTTCCACTTAAAACTGGCTACACTCAAAGAAGTCCGCCATCTACTAAAGAATCTGAAGGCCAACAGCTCACCAGGGCATGACAGCCTTGAACCCAGATTCCTCAAACGTGGAGCAGATGCACTAGCTGGTCCTATCTGTGACCTCCTTAATAGATCCCTCCTAACCTGCATCATCCCTGATAAATGGAAGGTAGCAGTGGTTGTCCCTGTGCGTAAAGGCGGCTCCATGGGGGTTGTGGAAAACTTCCACCCCATATCAATACTTTGTCCTCTAGCTAAGATACAAGAATGGATTTTATACAACCACCTCCAAAACTACTTTGAGCATTACCAACTCCTGACTCTCTCCCAGCACTGTTTCAGGAAAAACTACAGCACCACCACTGCTCTGATCAAGGTCACCTCAGACATGTGTCATGCAATGGATGCTGGTCTAGTCACTGGTGCAATATTTGTGGACTTGACCAAGGCTTTTGGCTTGGTCAACCATGACCTACTCCTTCGTCAACTACCTGAACTCAGTCTCGATCCAAATGTGCTTTCCTAGACCCAAAGCTACCTCCTTGGCCATTCTCAACATGTCAAATGGGCAGGTTCCTTGTTGGAGGCATGACCCATCACCCACAGGGTTCCTCAGGGCTCTATTCTGGGTCCCTTGCTGTTTTCCTTATTTACCTATGAGCTCCCCAACTGTGGTGGTGCTTCAGTTCATCTCTATGCGGATGATGCCATCATCTACCCGGTCCTCTCCTGACTCTGAGTGGCTAAACAACTCACTAGCAACTAACTTCCTTACCCTTGAAGATTGGTTTACTCGAAGGCATCTCATCCTTAATGCTAAAAAAACAAATGCATGCTCTTTTCCCACTCTTCATCCCATGCTAGCCCCCCCTCCCAACAATCCAAACACGTGATGGCTTTACCCTAGAATCAGTTCAGTCTTTCAGATATCTGGATATCACCCTGGACCCCACCCTCTCACTGGACATACATGTAGCTTCTCTTAGCAATACTCTCAACCCAGAAGCTAGGCGTACTCTACAGAATCTGCCTGTACCGCTCTTCTACCTCATGGCACTCCTGCTCTCATCATGTATGGTGCGCCGCTACTTCTCTCTGCATCCTCTTCTACTCTATCCCACCTCAAGCAGACATATCATCATGTGGGTAGGTTTGCCTTGGGAACTGATGCAAGGCTCCATCACTGCAATGTACTGTCTACTCTGGGTTGGCTACTCTTTGAGTCTAAGCTCCGCTATGCTACACTTAGCTTGCTACACAAGTGTGTCCATTGCTTCTCCCCTTGC
This sequence comes from Neoceratodus forsteri, assembly GCA_016271365.2. Classification (NCBI taxonomy): domain Eukaryota; kingdom Metazoa; phylum Chordata; order Ceratodontiformes; family Ceratodontidae; genus Neoceratodus; species Neoceratodus forsteri. The sequence goes on from CM057449.1 coordinate 648,011,080, forward strand.
TTATCTGGCATAGTCCAACGTAAACACCCCTAGCATGCACTAAGATCAGCCTCCCTGCCCCTGCTATTCATATCTTATCTGAGACTCTCTTTGCCCTGGAAATCATTTGCCTATGGGGCAGCTTCCTACTGGAACTCTGTCTCCACCAATCCTGGCCTGCTTCTCCATGTCTCAATTTCAACACGGTCTGCTCAGTCACCTTGCTGTACCTGCTTGTACATGCTTTAAGTAACCCTTAAGCTTCCATCTCCTCTTCCATACCCTTCACTCTACTTCCATGTCCTGACCCAGCACCTCTGTCTCCCTCAAGCCACTTAGTGTGACTTATGGAAAAAAAGGAATGGTTTTTTTTTTGGTGGGGGGTTCAGTGACTGTACATAGTATTGATCTCACTGTGTTGTATTTGTTACCTTCTGTTATAAACTGATATCTCTGCTTATAGATTTTTACTTGTCTGCTGTTACAGCCATATCTAGCTCAACTATGTATCTACTTCTGTGCTCACTCTCTGTATGAATTTATACTGTACTACTGATGTACAAAGTCAGCACTATCAATGTTATTGCACTTTCCGCGTTGCCCATGAAAAAGGGACTGTCTTGTCTCAGTGGGCTTACCCAGTTAACAAAATTCAATAAATAAATAAAATAAATAAATATGGACTACAAAATGTTCATGGCAGTCTTAGCCCAAGGTTTGGACCCCCCCTGTTCCCCACGCTTAATCCACCTGGACCAGACCACTTTTGTGAGTGCCTGATAAACAGGTGACAACACCCAATGCACCTTACACCTTCTCCATCATGTTCTCACTCACAACACTCCCTCCCTTCCTGTTGGCTAGTCTCCATGCTGAAAAGGCATTCAGTAGGGTATTATGGCCCTATTTGTCACCCTTGAGAAATTTGGACTCCCTGGAGAGTTTATCACTCTCCTCCAGCATATTTACTCCACCCCCAGGCATTCATGAAAGTTAATGGACTTATCTCCCATTTCGGAAGGAGAACCCGATAGGGTTGTCCTCTACCCCACTACTGTTCATCACTTACATCGAGTTGTTGGTGCAAGCAATCAAGGAGAAGGTGAATATTAGTGGTATTAATATGTGAGGCCTGACCCACTGCACTGCATTGTATGCTGATGACGTACTGTTATACATGGTAGACCTGGATACCACTTTACCAGAGGTGTTTCGGATCCTAGACACCTTCAGTAACGTTTTGGCCTATAAATTAAATACCATCAAGATGGAGTTCCTGCCCCTATATTTGTCCCCATTCAGGGCCCAGAAACTGCAATTTCCCTATAAATGGGATCTATAGGAACTTAATGACATTGGTATCAAGTTGCAATTACAACTGGACCACCTATATGAGGTCAACATTGGCCTTTTATCAGGCCAGCTCACAAAAGATCTCCAAGGCTGGCAGGGACTCCCACTTAATTTGATATGCAGAACAGACACTGTGAGGATGATAGTGTTACCACGCTTTCTATATGTATTTCAAAATGTGCCAGTTCCTATTAGAGAGCATGACTGAAGGACTGAGCAGGTGGCCATATCCAGAGTTATCTGGGCAGGAAAGAGACCAAGAGTCTATTGCTATACCATATTTCTAACTAAGGTGTGAGGAGGGGTTATGGCCCTTCCGGACCTACAGGTGTAGTATGCAGCCATGCAACTAAGGACTTTATTTCCGTAGCAGATGGTGGGTGCAGGACTACAATGGTTAGAAATGGAGCACTCCTTGCTCTCATTTTGGGAGATGATGCAGTTCTTGTTTGGGCACCACCAGTAGCCCATGCCTATACTACCTAAAATCCATGGATTGACCAGAGGGAAAAAGTGGCAAGAGCTGGTGACTTTGCTAAATTTGAAACCAGTCCTGAGCTGGGTCTATCCAGCAGTCCACTTGCTGGGCTTTATACCAGCTAATACCGACTCCACATTCTGACAATGGCGGAGACTTAACCTGCTTTATCTGGCACAGCTCTGCTCAGGCCCTACAATCTGGTCCTTGGAACAGCTCCAGACCCAGGTTGGCTTGGAAAATAGAGAAGTTTTTAGATATCTCCAGGTACACAATTTCATCGAGATCCAGCTCATGACAGTTTAGGACAGCACCAAGACCACCTCGGAGGTGTCCATCTCAGCCACCTATATCAACATGAAATCCCCGAGACATATCTCTAACATATACAAGGCCATCCAGGCAACACAACCCCACAATACTCTGCGTATAGTGGCCAAGTGGGGGGAGGAGATAGGACAGGAGTCAGCCCCAGCAATTTTGGAGCAGGGATGTTCAGAAAGCGCACAGGTTACCTCATCTCATATCTGTTGTGACTTTGTGTGGAAGCTGCTCATACAGTACATTTGGACCCCTGTTATCACAGCCAGATATGAGATGGGGGGAAGTGCTGCCTGTTGGAGTGGGTAAGGAAACCAGAGACACACACACATACATACACATACACACACTGTGGGTTGGCCCATTATTAGCCACTCTCCTGGCACAGCTAGAGAAAGAGGTTGCTACAGTTCTTCACATGGAGGTTCAGTTGGGCCCTGCCATTTATCTTCTGTTAAAGTGTCCCAGAAATGTTAAAAGTAGATGTACAAAATATCTGTTATGGATCATGGTGGCAGCCCATAAAGTAATCACCAGAAAGTGACTCACTAGCCTGGTATCAGGCATTGGTGCATGGAGAGACACTGTCAACAAAATACATAAATACATAGTTGTTGTTGGCAGATAAGGGCCTTCACCCCACCTAGTCTTCCCATGAATGCTAGTAACTGTGCTTCTTCAAGCTTCCTTGGAACTAGGTTGCCTCCTTCCCCTGACTACCAGGATCCCCCTATATCTATCCTATGCATTCTTAAATCCTGTAATTGTGTCTGTCCCCACCACCTCTTCTGGTAGGCTGTTCCATTTGTACACCACCATCTCTGTGAAGAAGTACTTCCTCACGTTCCCTTTGAACCTCCCTCCCTTCAGTTTCATCCTCTGTCCCCTTGTCTTGGAGCATCTTTTTCTTTGAAAAATTGTATTTTCCTGCACTGTGGTGGAGTTAGGCTACACCCTCGGCTGTGACTGATGGGCCACTTTTCTATCTTCTTATTTCCTAGCAACAGTCAACGCTCTTCTCTTTGCTTTTGTTTTTTCCACCTACCCTAGGTTGACCACCTAGCGTAGCTCTTTACTATTCCTACTAAACTTCCTACTAGTTCTCTCTTTTCATTCTTTTTCCATTTCCATCCATCCAGTCCATGGAATGATGCCAAACACCCAGAGAGGTGTTGTATAAAGTGCTTTTCATTTATGTTTCTAACTTTTGAAAAATAAATATCACACCAAGGTGTGTTTTAAACCTGTTAATTTGCCTCGTCTGATGTTTATTCCCACACTCTGTGACAAACTTAGTGTTAAAACTGGGGATAGTACTGGTTGTCCAGAGAAACAAGGGGGAGACCAGTTCAGAGATACCAGCCCTGGTATCCAGACATAGGAGGCAAAGAGCAGGATGGCGTACCTCCGGGATCTTGTGGAGGAGGGGCTTTCTGGTGTGCATACCAGAGCCCAGATGAGGAGGACTGGAGGGAAATTACTAACTGGATTGGAGTTCAATGGAATCCGGAGGTGGACCAGTGTCGGAGAGAGGTGGAGCACTGCAGCCAGGTGCTAGTGGAGGGTTCCCAACCAGAGGATTTCATGGTGGAGGCAGAGGACCAGGATCTGTGGGTTCTAGAGGAGGACCCCCGATGGAACCTTTGTTGCCAGTCACTTTTGAAATCCCGTTGTTGCCCATTTTTCTGGGCTGCTGCTACTTGGAGGATGATGAGGTGCCAGGTAAGACTGTTTCAGGACATTTGCATACTGGTGTGAAGACTACAAGCAACAGGGAAGACAGCATGGTGGTTGAATGGACTTTCCCATGTTTTGAACCCCCTGTGATATGATATGAAATGTATGAAACATGTAATGTTTAAAATGAATATAGCATTAAGGCTGGTGCTGAGTACAGTCAGTTGAGGGTACCAGAATGGTGAAAGGGTCAAAAGGAAACCCCTGGTATGTTACAAATAAGGGTTGAAAGGAAACCCCAAAGGTTTTGGGAGTTAGGAACTGGCTAGTTGATGTTCAGCATAAGAAGGTTCCTTGTCTACCAGAAAATATATGAAAGGGAAATGGATAAATTAAGTGTATGAATTGATTACAAGAAATGTATAACATAAAATAAATGTCTATACTGTATGATATAAAATGAGGAACCCAGGGTCATGGAAGATCTAGGTATGGGGTGGAACCTATGATTGAGCCACTGAGTGGAAACGATGCCAAGTGATGGGTATGGAGGAAGCTCAAAGTCAGCATAAAACTGCTGTGTATTACTTCCCCTTTTTTAATGTGTTAATGAAGGTATGATAGTGGGTGCACAGGGCTAAAACGATGCCAAGTGATGGGTGTGGAAGAAGCAAGAAGCATAAAACTGCTGTGTATTGCTTCCTCTTTTTTAATGTACTGATGAAGGTATGATAGTTGGTGCACAGGGTTTTGAAACTATGCCAAGTGATGGGTTCTGAAACAATGCTTATTGATGGGTGCCTGATATTACATATGAAATATCTGAGTTGTGGTAACCAGTGTGAAATAGTTAGGGGGTAGACAGTCACTACAGACTGAAGTCCACTGAGAGCATAGGTGGATACTGTGCTGAACTGTATGACAGCCCCAGGGTAATGTTGTGAAAATATTGGCATATTGCAGTAAGTTGGTATGGTGGACAATGATAAAAATAGCTGAATTAAGGGACCCTGGGGTGAAGCTCTCATAGTGGATGAGAGAAAGTTTCAACCAACCCCCAGTCTACTGTTTTAGTAGAATATTTATGACTGAGAAGTGGTTTTTGGAAAAACAGTATAGTTTTGAGAACTGTTTTTTTTAAGGAGGGATGTGTGTTGCGGAGTTAGGCTACACCCTCAGCTGCGACTGATGGACCCCTTTTCTATCTCCTTATTTCCTAGCAACAGTCAATGCTTTTCTCTTTGCTTTTCTTCTTTTCTCCCCCCTACCCTAGGTTGGCCATCTAGCATAGCTCTTTACTATTCCTACTAAACTTCCTACTAATTCTCTCTTTTCATTCTTTTTCCATTTCCATCCATCCAGTCCATAGAATGATGCCAAACATCCGGAGAGGTGTTGTGTAATGTGCATACGTGCATTTTGTGTACAAAAAGCATGAAGGCTATTTTAAATAGGAATAAATACAGTTAATAAAGCCTTTTTAAATGAAAAGGATTCAGAAGCCATATGAAACAATAATAATTTTATGATTAGTACAGTTATAAGAAATCCTTAAGGTATTTTCATAAATTCATACTATAAACCTGTTACTGTATAAGGTTCTATGTATGAGAATGTGGTATACTTTATAAAAGTGCTTAGTCACTGTGGATCAGAGATATAGAGAGTCAGTATCAGTTGAGTTATACACTGTACCTTTAACTGAACCAGGAAATCCCCTGAACCCCCCCCTCCCAGTTTTGAAACAACATGTTCAGACATGTAAATAGAAAAGGGCTCAGTTTGGTGACCCCACCAAAAAGATATAAAAACCTCATCACTGAGTTCACTTCAAGTTCAGTCCAGTGGGGCTCAGCCCTAAGAGAGGAGGAGAGGTTCTGCTGTTTGTGCAGACAAGCTGTTGAATGCAGATAAGAAGGGTTTTAGGAGCACTAAGATCCAGGATTGTATTTAGGAACTGAACATGTACTCCCTGGAGGAGAGGAGGGAGAGAGGGGATATGATAGAGACATACAAGTATCTTACAGGGAGGAACAGGGTGCAGGAATACACTATTTTTAAGTGAAAAAGATGTTCCAGGACTAGAGGGCATGGGATGAAGTTGGAGGGAGGACGATTCAGAGGAAACATGAGGAAGAATTTCTTCACAGAACGGGTGGTGGACAAGTGGAACACCCTGCCAGAGGAAGTGGTGGGGCTGAAACAATCACGGATTTAAGAATGCATGGGATAGACATAAAGGAATTCTGGAGGTCAGGGGTAAGGGGCAACAGACTTCTAGGAAAACATAAACTGAACTTACAAGCTCAAATGGGCAGACTGGGTGGGCCATAGGCCCTTATCTGTCGACACTGTCTATGTATCTATGTATTATGGGAGAAACTACTGATGTTAAGTAGTGATTTTCTTTGCAATTTTTTTGTTTTCATTTATTATTTTTCTAACTTTTGAAAAATAAATATCACACTAAGGTGTTTTAAACCTGTAAATTTGCCTTGTCTGATGTTTAATCCCACACACTGTGCCATGCACCTTGTTCTTCCCTGTGAGGTACTTAAATGTCTCAATCATATCCCCCCACTCTCACTCCTCTCCTCCAGGGAGTACATATTTAAGTCCTTCAGCCTATATATGTAGGGTTTGTTATGTAATCCCTGCACCATCTTGGTTGCCCTCCTCTGAACCGCCTCCACCCTATCTACGTCCTTACATAGGTAAGGCCTCCAGAACTGGACACTGTACTAGAGGTGTGGCCTCACTAATTTCCTGTATTGTGGAATTATGACCTCATTTTTCCTACTGGTGATACCCCTGCCTATGCATCCCAGCATCCTGTTTGCTTTTCCTGCTGCCTTGTTGCACTGACTTCCTACCTTGAGGTCAACAGAGATGATAACCCCTAGGTCCCTTTCCTGCTTGGAGCATTCTATATCCCTCCCCCCAGCTGATATGTTGTCCCTGGGTTTTTGTGCCCCACGTGCATTATCTTACACTTTTTTGTATTAAATCTTAACTGCCAATCCCATGACCATTCCTCAAGCTTCTGCAGATCCCTCCTCATTCTATCCACACCCTCTGGCATGTCCACCCTGTTGCAGAGCTTTGTGTCATCAGCAAACAGGCAAGGTTTCTCTTTAGGTCCTCTGTAATATTTCTGATAAAGATATGGAAGAAGACTGGAACAAGCACTTATCCCTGTGGTACCCCACTGGTCACTTTTCCTTCCGCGGAGTGACTGCCATTTACCATCACCCTTTGTGTCCTGTTATCCAGCCAATTTTTCACCCACTTTACCATAGTCTTACCCACTCCCATGTTCCCCAGCTTGTTTAAGAGCCTTCTATGCAACACAATGTCAAAGTCCTTGCTGAAGTTCAGGTAGACCACATCCACTGTCCCCCCAAATCCACCTTCCTTGTCACCCAGTCAAAGAACTCGATGAGGTTAGTCTAGCATGATGTCTGTCCAGTAAAACCATGTTGCTTCAGGTCCTGTAGACCATTGGCAACCAGGTGTTCCACTATTCTTTCTTTCAGTAGTGTTTCCATGATCTTTCCCACTACTGAGGTCAGTCTGACTAGTCTGCAGTTTCCCGCTTCATCTCTGTTTCCACTTTTGTGCAGAGGGACTGCATCAGCTCTCCTCCAGTCATTGGGTTTCTCCCCTGTTTCCAATGACAGGCCAGACAGGATTTCCAGAGGTTCTGCCACTACCTTTCTTAGCTTCCTCAGTACCCATCTGGCCCCATAGCCTTATCGACTCTTATTTCTTCCAGTTCCCTTGGGACCCTTTCCCTTGGAAAAGGACTGGTGTCAATTTATGTGTCCTTCCTGCTCTTTCTATTCATTTCTAGCCCATATCCTGCCCCTCCTCTGTAAAGACTGAGCAGAAGTATCTGTTCAGTATGTCTGCTTTGCAGTTGTCATCCTCTACACTATACCCGTCCTCCCCTTTCAATCTCACTATCCCTTCCTTTGCCTTCCTTTTTCCCTAATGTACCTGTAAACGGTTTTGTCCCCATTCACCACTGATTTCGCAGTATGTTCCTCTGTTTGTTCCTTTGCTTTCCTTACTGCCCTCCCTGCCTCCCTTTGTTTTTTTCTGGTACCTCTCCCTGTCCCTTTCCACCTGTGTATTTTGGTACTGTCTGAATGACATTTTTTATTTTTGCTTTAACTTTATCAGCTACCTCCTTTGAAAACCATAATGGTATCCTCTTCCTCTTCTCCTTGCTAAGCAGTCTAACACATAGTTGTGTCGCTATTATTGTCCTAGATTTGAGCACTGCCCACTGTTCTTCCACTCCTATTTTTTCCCCTATACCAGCCAATGCCCCTTCCAAGAATTTCTCCATTTTTCCAAAATCTGCCCTCCTAAAGTTAAGAATTCTTGTTTTTTTGTGGCTGTATTCTGCCCCTTCAGTTATCTCAAACTCCACTGACTGGTGATTACTGTTTCCCAGGTGCTGCCCTACTGCGACCCCTGTCACACTGTCCCCATTTGTAAGCACCAAGTCCAGTATTGCCGTCTCCTGTGTGGGTTCTACGACCAGTTGCTTAAAGAAAACTCTCTGTATGGAGTCCAAGATAAAGCTGCTCCTGGTTGTTGCTGCTGTAGGGAGGCTCCAGTCTATTTTGGTATATTGAAGTCACCAACCAGCAATGCCTCCCCCCGTATGCCATCCTTTGGGCAGCAAGCATCATCTCCCTATCTATCTCTCACCTCCCCTTGGGCTGGTGGTCTGTATATTACCCCTGTGCTGATGGCTGACCCCGTTCTTCATTCCAGCTTAACCCACAGTATCTCCCCCCCAATCCCCTTGAATCTCTGTGGCCTTTATATTATCCTTAACATAAAGTGCCACTCCTCCCTCCTTCCTGTCCCGTCCCTCCTGAATAGATTGTAACTTGATACGGCCATTTCCCAGCTGTGGTTATCATTACACCAGGTCTCTGATGGCCACAATGTCCAGGTCTGATTCTGCCATGGCCGCATCAGGGTCCCCCATCTTGTTACTCAGACTTTGAGCATTAGCTCACATGACTCTCAAGGATGTGCCTTCCCTCTGCTGCTTTGTTGATGTGTGCCTCTCCCTTTCCTGGGCACACTAATTCCCCGGTCCTCCTTTTCCCTTGTCTTTATGTTGAATTGTGCCCTCTACTGGTTTCTCTTCTCCTTGAGTACCTGTGTAGAGCATGTGCTCATGGGGGAAGGGTACTAAGCCTCCTAATCTTCCTATCCCCCCCCCAGCCAGTTTAAATGCTTGTAACTGAAGCATTCAAACTTTTCACTTAGTATTTTTCACTTAGGACTAAGGTCCCCTTCCCGGATGGATGCAGGCTGTCATCCTTATACAGGCTGCGCCTCGTGACCGAACCACACCAGCTGTGGTAAATCCACCAGTATACCCACACCCTGGAGGGGTATATTGCTTAAATAAACAACAACAGGGTGTGGGTAAATCCTAGCATAACCCACACCCTGGAGTGATTTACTGCGATTATAAAATGTTCCCCCCTTTTTTTTAAATAAAAAATTAAAGAAAAGTACATTTTTTGTTACTTTAAATTATTTTTAGTGAGTTTATTGTTGTGCCACAGAAAATAGTTCCCTGTTGGTAGGTAGAATAATGTCACCCCCCTCAATAACTTAGGGTCTTTGTTCTTTTAATACTGGGGAGGGTGGATTAATATTTAATTGCCAAAAAGATGTAGTTCTATCCTCCCCTATCCCTCCCTCCACAATTTGTTTTGATGCAGAGGAAAAGCAGACAGGAGTCAGAAACATACACTGAGGATTAGAAAATAGTTCAAAGTATTTCAGCCTTCTGATTGGCTGAAGCACTTCTCTAGCTGGGCATCTATCAGACAACAGATGCCCAATTATTAAAAGTACCAGCCCAGCCAACCCGATCACCAAAATCCTGCTGCCCACACTCCTCCCTAATTGGTTAAAGCCTCCTCATTTTATTTTCAAATCTCCACCATTTTCATCTCTCGCATAGCGAGACACTGTCCCCCAAAACCCCCTTTACTTACTCAATCACCCGGTATTTACTAAGTAGCCCAGACACCACCACTGAAAAAAAGCAAACATGTTTGGCTATGTTTCAAACGTTTTCAGCAAGCTGCAGTTTTTTTTTCAATCATGTCTAGCCAATAAAATATTTTCCATTTCAACTCATCTCGCTCCACTTCTAGCAATCTCTCCACCCACCCCACGTCACAAAAGCAGAAAACTACCACCAAACAAACAAAAAAACACATAATTTCTGTAAAATCTTTCCACCCCTCAACAAAGTACTGTTCTCAAAAACAATACCAGAGCCCCTCACTCTCACAAACACTTGCTAATCTGTAAGCTGGCAAGCCTGGCAGCACGTCTACTTCTCCAGAGAATCCATGTTGCTCGAGTGCTGCCACTGTGTCTACCCGGACAATTACCCCGCTCGAAAGATCACAGCAAAGGCACTAATCAGTGTAATAATCTACCTTCTTTACTTGTTGCCATTTTTTTCCTTCCTCCAAGCTCACTCAAAATCCGATGCACAGAAGCCCTGTGCCATTTCTGATTCACTGCTAAGATGGCCGCTCACATTATGCACCAAAACCCACTTTGAAATTAATAAAATAAAATGGCTCCACAGTAATCCTATTACTAAACTTGTTTGGGGCAAAATATAAAGAAAACCAAGAGAGTCACAGTAGACTGATATAAAAGGCATGTCATATGCAGCAGCTCCCTCTAGTGGAACAGGGACTATTTTGCAGAAGCTGCACTTTCTGATCATTCTTATAATTCTTTTTCTTTTTTTTTTTTTTTTAATAAAATCATTACACAAAAATACAATTAAGCTAATACCCATTTTCTAAGCGCAATAATGCCCTTCAGGATGGGCGGTATGGGCTATACCCGCCCTTCCATGGGCTATAAGGCCCTCTGCCTGCGGCATCGGGGCTCATTACGCCCCTGGGTGGGTGAGTATAGCCCAATACTGCCCACCCTGTCAGGTATTATTGCTTGCTTAGCTACCACCCAAAACTCATGCACGCCCAACTCAAAGTTTTGTTTCATCTCTGATGGGGTTGTGGGTGTCCTGAAGCAAGACAGACAGTCTTGGACACTGTTTACATTTCTTTTTTATGTGAGACACTGTGGTGCATTACGTTGACATTGGTGTGACAGGCTGCTGTCTTAGGTGGTGCTTTGTACCAAGAACAGCATGTGTGCTACAGCTGTACAACCTGCTCAACAAAGGTTCCACAATGCAATGGTAGATCATGAAAGACAAGGGACTGTCCTGTTGCCATTTTTTTCTTTGGTATTTTTTGTGTGTTTTGATTCGTTTGATTATAAGTGAAGACCCGGGACTCTGGGAGAATGGGGAGACAGATGGAGACAGCAGGCTGCAGGAGTACACCCAAAAAGAGGGACTGGAGCAGAGAGAGAGAGAGCAGGAGTGAACCGAAGACAGAGAAAGTGGGTACAAACAGGGAGGGAGCGGTTATGTGAAAACTAAAAAAAAGGTTAGGTCACAATGGGTTCTTCAGGGCTTCTTCTTGTAAGTGACTGTACTTTTGCAGCTCATTTTCTTTTTTATTTAAGGTGTGTTCAGTTTGTCACTCTTAAGTGGTCGCTAAATGAATGTTACTGTAAAAAGGCAGAATAACCTCGTGGGCTGAGTAACGGCTCGACTTCTCAACCGAGATTTGTACAGGTACCGGTAATAGATATCGGTTTTCATTTTTTGACACTTAACCCTCTTCAGAATTACTGTTCTTAAAAGATTTGTTTATCTGAACAAGATCATAGGAGTTGCACACCAGCTGCTACTGTGATTTTACCGGTGGTTTAGCGGGGAAACTAACATGGCAGCTTGGAGGTTTTTTTACGGGGTCAGAATGGGAGTTCTCTTTTAGATGCAGCCGACTGTCACCTTTGCCATGAGTAATGCCAGGATTTACCATGACTGAAAGGTGCCAGTCAGCCAATTAGAATCCTAAAGTCTCGGACCTCATTGTATAATAAAAAAATATACACCATGGAGCGAAATACATTTAAGCTTTAATGACAGGTCAGAGGCATTCACAATTTATTGATTTATTTTTATTTAGCTTTTGTTGACTGGGTAGGATACACTAGGCAAACATATGCCATCCCAATGGAACACCTGTATATTGTATATCATGCAACATGATCCAACCTTTGTGGTGTAACTGTGAGAAGCTCCGGGGGGGGGGGTCGTAGCCCACAGTTGGGTAGAGAAATGGATGGGGGGGCAGAGTCCCCATCTGACCAGCATACCCTAGGAATCTTCCCAATGCAACAACTGTTTACAGTGTAAGGGTTGTGATAAAGTCCCCGATCTCCTCAGTGCTGAGATGAGGAGTGACAGGAACTTGGGTATACAACAAGAAATGAACTGTTGTGTGTAAGTAAATATCTGCTTCTGTACTGACACTACTGACTGCTATGTATGTTTTGTGTGTATATTTTTTTAATAACAATACATTTACAAAAAAGAATAAAAAGTTTTTCACTTGTTTTGGTACAGGCCCTGAGCCTTGTGCTACTCTGCTCTGCTACTGCATTGTCATTGCCCTGCTCTGCATCTCGGTAAGCCACTCTCTGTGCTGGTCTCCTGCTCTGGCCTCCTCCTCCTTGGCTCTTGGCTCCTCACAGCACTCTGCCTTGGCTCTTCTGGCTCCTCATGACACTCTGCCTCGGCTCCCTTGGCTCCTCGTGGCACACAGGCTTCTTGGCCTCCTTGGCTCCTGGACACTCCTGACAGGCTGGTGACTTGACTACTTGGCTCCCAGACAGCCCTGTAAAATTAAAGAAAATGGGGATTTAATTTTTAGCTCTTGTTCTAACCCAAAGCTACAGCAAAATGAATTTAAGTAAACCCTACCAAAAAAAAAAATTACCATTTCCTTCAGTAACTTCTCCAGTCCAGTCACCAGCTCCTTCCACAGCAGAAGTGCAGCAGCAAAGGAATGAGTCATGTTTCTCCTGTGCTGAGAGCGGGTGGGATGGTGCTCAGATGACAGTGCACCAATCAGCCAGCCAGGTGGGGGGGTCTTCAGATGCCTGTGCACCAATCAGCCAGCCAGGTGGGGGGGGGTCTTCAGATGTCTGTGCACCTATCATCAGCCAGCTGGAAAGACAGAAATGGAGGGGGGGTAGGACCTTGGCTTGGGGACTAGAGGGTGGGTGGTTTAAAAAAAATATTTTTAAAAGACAGTGCCATAAATGGCACCAGCATCTGCCAGTAGTATGACTAGCAAGCATTGCTAATAATGATGGCAATTGAATTGCATTTGCCGATTCATGGGTCACAAATTGTAATGCAAACCTACTTATTTTATGCCTTGCACATCCCAGACTACACGTGAAGCATCCCAATATGTTGCTGTTGCAAGCGCACAGTCATAGGCAGAGCCCACCATCCTGGTGCACTGAGCTCCGTCCAGTGACTGGACACCAGGGGTTCTCCCTCTCCACCCCCCTGACACTACTGACTGCTATGTATGTTTTGTGTATATATTTTTTTAATAATATATTTGTAAAAAAGAAAAAAAAGCTTTTCACTTGTTTTGGTGCAGGCCCTGAGCCTTGTGCCACTCTGCTCTGCTGCTGCATTGTCATTGCCCTGCTCTGCATCTCGGTAAGCCACTCTCTGTGCTGGTCTCCTGCTCTTGCCTCCTCCTCCTCGGCTGTTGGCTTCTCACAGCACTCTGCCTTATCTCTTCTGGCTCCTCATGACACTCTGCCTCGGCTCCCTTGGCTCCTCGTGGCACTCAGGCTTCTTGGCCTCCTTGGCTCCTGGACACTCCTGACAGGCTGGTGGCTTGACTACTTGGCTCCCAGACAGCCCTGTAAAATTAAAGAAAATGAGGATTTAATTTTTAGCTCTTGTTCTAACCCAAAGCTACAGCAAAATTAATTTAACTAAACCTTACCAAAAAAAAAAAATCACCATTTCCTTCAGTAACTTCTCCAGTCCAGTCACCAGCTCCTTCCACAGCAGAAGTGCAGCAGCAAAGAAATGAGTCATGTTTCTCCTGTGCTGAGAGCAGGAGGGATGGTGCTCAGATGCCTGTGCACCAATCAGCCAGCCAGGTTGGGGGGGGGGTCTTCAGATGTCTGTGCACCTATCATCAGCCAGCTGGAAAGACAGAAATGGAGGGGGGGAAGGTAGGACCTTGGCTTGGGGACTAGAGGGTGGGTGGTTTAAAAAAAAATATTTTGAAAAGACAGTGCCGTAAATGGCACCAGCATCTGCCAGTAGTATGACTAGCAAGCATTGCTAATAATGATGGCAATTGAATTGCATTTGCCGATTCATGGGTCACAAATTGTAATGCAAACCTACTTATTTTATGCCTTGCACATCCCGGACTACATGCAAGGCATCCCAATATGTTGCTGTTGCAAGCGCACAGTCATAGGCAGAGCCCACCCTCCTAGTTGCACTGAGCTCCGTCCAGTGACTGGACACCAAGGGTTCTCCATCTCCACCCTCCCCCCCCAAAAAGGCAAAATTAAGCCCACCTCCTACCTGGGCTCTTGAGGGGACTGCATGCCTCCTGGCACCAAGGGAGTGGGGCTCTAGCAGCTATAGGCTTCAAATCAGTGGTCCCCACCAGCAGAAGCACACAGACAGGGAAGATCTTCAGTTGTTGGGGACTCCATCAAAGTAAAAGAAATGCTGAAAAAAAACTTGAATAAAAAAGAAAGTTTCCCTGAAAGGCAGGGAGCTGTCTCCAAATACTAGGATAGCTTGAAAGACTGAAGGTGATGGGACTGGGGGCATGTCTATCACTCTCAGAACTTACCATCAGTCCCAACTGAGTGGGAAGTCAGTCCATACTAAGCTAACACCTGCCCATTTGGACTGATAGATAACGTAGTTTTAAAAGCTGAGATAAAGTACAGAATGAACCAAAGGTCAAGCCATCATTGCCCCAGTGACAGAATAGAAAAACATAAGTGAACTGTAAATGCATAGACTCTAATCTTGTATAATTCAAATAAGCACTGGTGTTAGTTCCCTTAAAATCACCAGCTTGACAGACACAGATTTTCTGCTGTAATTAGGAGCTCCTTCTAATGGCACTAAGAAAAACTGAGACACTAAGCAGAAAAATCAGCACTACTGAGGATGGTTTACATGATGACATCGTGCTAAAATAGCACAGGTAAATCTGTACATGGAGAGGTAATCAAGTTAGCAAAGGTATACATGCAGAAAGAAGGAGCTATGTGGGAGAAAGTGCAGTCCCCTAAAACACAAACACAGAATCTTACCAAAAGATAGGCTCACTCAAAAAACACATTTTGAAATTTAAGAAGTGATGCCAAAAGAGAAACAGGTAAAAAAAAAAAACACTGGCAGCATGAAGTGCTTGAAACAGATAACAGAATCAAAAGTTAATTTGTTTTAAGCAAACACAAGAAGAAATGAGGGACAACCAGAAACGCAAACAAGAAGAGGAGTTAGCACTTTTGAAACAGTATCTACTGTTAGGATGCAATGTGAAAATACAGGTACTAATTACAATGTATCCAACTTACCACAGATAAAATACATACAGTATATCAAATCTGTATTTATTTATTTATTTCTTTTACTTTCTGTTTTTTCCCCCGCCCCAACCCAGCACTGTCACCCGACTGCTTTACCTTCAGCTGCCACTTCCCGTCCTGGAATCCCCCACAGAGTTACTGGCTTACCCCCCCAGGTGGGGAGACAGTGGAGGGGGGGTTCCCCCAGACCTTCTCCAGAGGCATCAAGTTGGGATTCCGCCGGTACTCCAGCCGAAGGCAGGTGAGCATCGGTGTCAAGACAAGAGAGGCAATTTTCTTGAAGTACGCCCTCCCAGAGTGTGACGTGCCCCAGTGACATGGCTTATACCACTGCCCATCACGCTCTCCCTTTGTGGTGTGGGCATTGGGGCTCTGGTACCTCTAGTTGTCACCAGAGGTCGGGCCACCCCTGAGTCAATGTACCCCCTCCCCCCAGAGAAGCTGAGCAGTCCATCGGATGCTCAGGCATCCTCTCCCCAGCCGGTACTCTGGCTTCCGGAATTGCTCCTGAACCTGGGTTGCCAGCATCACAAGCAGAAATCCAACTGCGTGTCGGTGGGCTGGTCCAAATCTGTATGTTTTTTTTCTGGAATCTAGTCTGAATGGTGCAAGCACACTTGGAATGTTGCACAAGGTACTGGAGTTCACACCTGAGGAGAGACTGCAACATGACAGAAGCAGTACAATGCAGGACAACCAAGATGGTCCATGAACTAGGGAGCAAGACATGTGAGGAGAGGTTGCAGGGTATGAATATGTACATCCCAGAGAAAAGTAGGGAAAGGGGTGACATGACTGAGACATACAAGTACCTGCACAGGATAAATAGGGTGGATACCAAGGAACTTTTTCACTTGAGTTTAAATACAGGTATGAGAGGGAACTCATTTAAACTCGCAGGGCATGAGATTCAAAAGGAACATCTATAAACACTTTTCCACAGAAAAACTGGTAGACAAGTGGAACAATCTGCCTAAGGAAGTGGTACAAGCCAAATCAGTGAACAACTTCATGCAGGGTTGGAACAAGCATATGGGTTTAGCTGGGGGGGGGGCAGCAACATATGGATGAGATGGCCATTAAGACCAGTGCAGAGTAGTTAGGCAGGGTGAGCAGACTGGATGGTCTGACAGGCCTTTTTCTGACATCATTGTCCATGTATCTATGGATTTATGGTGCCCTTGACATACCGAAGAAATGGGATGAGGAAATAGGCTGGCGAGGCAATACTAAAGAGTAGGAGGAATTTTGGATGGCAGTCCATAAAACTGCACATTCCACTCAATGGAGTGTATTTAAATGGTAAATCATTGCTAGATATTTTTGAGTCCCTATCAGAGTTGGACTGGTCCACAGGGCTACAGGGAAAATTCAGTGGGGGCCCCACCCCTTAGGGGGCCCTATGGCTGGGCAGCACTTTCTTTTCAGGGTAAACCCTAAGTTTCAAGTTTTCCTTGGCCTGTGGGTGAGTGGTAGGAAATTAAAAAAAAAATTAAAAAAATAATTTTACACTTTGTCTTTGTATTTTTTATCCCCCCAGCAATGCCCATGCCACAGTAGTGTGCCCAGCCTAGTCCCTTACTTGCTTGAGAGCTGTCATCATGCACTGTGCATGTGTGTCACAACACTTTCTTCCAACTTCCCTGACTGTTAACAGAACCACACATGTGTGCACACCCAGCAGCAGTCCTTCTGGCTGAGTTAGTTTTGGCACCTGTTGCCACCATTTCCATTTGCTGCTGCCACTGGAGCTTCAGAGGAATACACAGTGGGCTATGGGCTGGCTTCTCTTAATTTTTGAGCTGCAGTAGCTGCTAGCAGACAGTGTCATGACTTGAGTAGTCGATGCCAGATTCAGTCAGAAGGAGTCAGAAGATGAACGGGCTGGGACCAGGGACTTGGGGAGTCGAGTAGGGAGAAGGACTGTGAGACAGTCAGTCAACTGAGGTGAGAAAATGAGGGGATATTTTTCAGTGTACCCCAGCAGGCCAGGCTCCCAGCAGTAATGCTGATGACAGCGGGAGGCTCCACTCAAGGAGGCGGGCCAGGCCAGCCATTAGTGGTGCTGTCTGCCACACTGCCAAAGTTCCAAACGACTGCTCGTTGGCTCTGATCTGGGCTCTTCTTTGAATTACACCCTGGCTGGTGGCCTTGTGGCCTACCCTGTTTGCGGACAGCTGGAGGACTGATGGGGAGTGTCTTGTAGGAGTGGGACACTACAGCCAGCCCAGGGGGGTCTGGGGACTTGGAGTGGGTCAGGGTCATTCAGAGACTCTCTCTTGGTGATGGATGGAACCACTACTACAGCATGCTGCACACCCCAGAGGAGTTTGAGGAGAAAAATAAGTAGACTGATGTTTAAAGCTAACCCCCGGAAAGAAAGACTTTTATGGCAATGGACAAATTCTGACAAAAAAAAAATCTCTATTGAATCTCTATTGGTAGTGGAAAAGAATTGGAAACCAATTAGCCAGCATGGATGCTAGAGGACAGATTAGGTTAGTGAGAGTGTGATGCTGCTGGTATGGGAACCGAAAACAAGTTAAAAAATTCCCACAATTAAAAAGCATGCTATCTAATGCCACACATTTAGGGTCTCATCCCTGGCATAAGGAGGAAAAGGAAGGCCTTTAGGAGATACAAGAAAACAGGGAGAGGGGAGGACAGGGAGGAGTATCTGAAAGTAGTAAGGGAAGTGACAAGGGCAGTAAAAGCAGCAAAGGTGTCAAGGCATTAAGAAGGGGGAGAAAGACTTCTTCAAGTACATCAGAGAGAAAAGGAGCTGCAAGGGACAGATAGTGAGGATTAGGATGGAAGGGGAATGGGTGGAAAAGGGGAGAAAAGGCAGAAGCACTTAATGACTACTTCTGCTCGGTATTTACTAAAGAGAAGGGGGAATACCCAAGGGGGGAGAGCGGGAACAGAGGGGGAAGATGTGACAGATGGGGTAATCACAGAGAGTAAGGTTCTGGAGGGATTGAGGGCACTGAGGGTGGACAAGGCATCAGGGCCAGATGGCATCCACCCTAGGGTATTGAAAGAACTGGTGGAGGTCCTTGTTGGGCCCTTGGCAGACATGTTTAGTGCCTCACTGGATGTGGGGTGTGTACCTCAGGACTGGAGGATGGCTCATGTGGTACCCCTCCATAAGAGTGGCCCCAAGGATGAACCGGGGAACTATAGGCCTGTGAGCCTCACATCCATTGTAGGAAAGCTGATGGAGACAATCCTGAAGGAGAGGCTGGTGGCTCTACTGGTGGCCAATGGGATGCAGGACAGAAGACAGCATGGCTTTGTCACTGGCAGATCCTGTCAGACCAATCTGATAAAATACTTTGACTGGGTAACTAGACAGTTAGATAGGGGCCATGCAGTAGATGTTCTGTATCTGGACTTCAGCAAGGCATTCTGCTCTGTGCCACAGGAGAGGCTAGGAAGTAAGCTGGAAGGCACAGGGGTGGGTGGGTGCCAAGATGGTGGGATGGGTAAGAAACTGGCTAAGTAGAAGGCAACAGAGAGTGGTGGTGGGTGGGGAGCTCTCATCTCCAAGGGAGGTGACAAGTGGAGTTTCACAGGGCTCAGTGTTGGGACCAGTGCTATTTGGGATATTCATTGCTGACATTTCAGTGGGTATCAAGAGCAAGATCAGTCTGTTTGCTGATGATACTAAGATGAGGCAGTGGTGGATGACCAAGAGGGATGTCAGAGGTTGCAGGAGGATCTGACAAAGCTGGAGACCTGGTCGGACACCTGGCAACTGGGGTTCAATGCCAAAACATGCAAGGTGATGCATTTTGGGGCAAAGAATCCAAAACAGAGCTACCAGCTGGGTGAGGTACAGCTTGCCATGACAGAGGAAGAAAAGGATCTGGGGGTAATCATAATGGGGTCAATGAACAACTCAGCACAATGTAGGAGAGTGGCCACAAAGGCCAATAAGATGCTGGGTTGTATTGCCAGGGGTATATCCTCAGGGAGGGGGGAGGTTATTCTGCCATTGTAGAGATCGCTGGTAAGACTGCACCTGGAATATTGTAGGCAGCACTGGCGACCATACCTGAAGAAATACATTAAGTTGCTTGAGGGGGTGCAATGCAGGGCAACAAAAGTGATCCAGGGTCTGGGGGATTTACCATATGAGAGCAGACTGAGGGAACTGAACATATACTTGCTGGAGGAGAGGAGGGACAGGATAGATATGATTGAAACCTTCAAGTACATGACAGGCATAAACAGGATGGGGAAGGAGGGGCTTTTTAAAGAGAGGGAAGGGAGGAATATGCAAGGCCATGCTATGAGATTGGAGGGGGGTAGGTTCAGCAGGGAGATGAGAACACACTTTTTTATGGAGAGGGTGGTGATCAAGTGAAATGCGTTGCTGGTGGAAGTGGTATCCAGTAGAACAGTGAGCTGCCTCAAAAGGGTCTGGGACAGGTAAGGGTTAGGAAGGAGGGGGAAGGAGGGAGGGCTAGCGCAAAAATCGAGCAGACTTGATAAACCTTTGGGCCTTTATCTGCTGGCAAATTTTGTATGTTCGTGTGTTCGTATAATGCACAACTTGGGTAATTAAATTACCCTCAGGGCATTTGCAAATGGCCCTAATGCCAATATGCCAAGTCATTTCCAAGTTGTACTCAGACAGCAATCTCTGCCTCAGCCCTAACATGAATGTGTGGGAGGGAGCAGGCCACTACTGGGTGAATGTGTCCCAATGGCACTTATAACTGGTTATGGAAAACGATCTGGGAAGGGAAAATGGGCAACTTATGACTTACACAGTACAGGTCCAGGATTTTAAATAACTTCTACTTTACAGCCCAAAGGTTCTACAAAATGGGGCATTTTGACACCCCTACATGTATAAGATGTGGAAAGCATGAAGGATCCCTCCCGCGTATGTTATGGGAGTACTCAAAGGTGTAGTCAGTAATTCAAGCAAATTTAGCTCCCTTGCTGGGACTGTGAGATGTGTTAACCCTTGAAATGTGTTTACTGGGGAACTATAGAGACCTTCTGGTTCTTGGCATGCAAACATACCATGTGGCTATGGTGGCTACTGTAGGCAAGCAGAATTCACAAGCCATGGCTGAATGATACCCCCCGCCCGCTGGTAGTGGCACAATGAAATGCTGAATACTCTGAAAACAGAAACAAATATTGCCAGTATCAATAATAGGTACAAGATATATTTTAAAAGATGGGGGAGGTTGCATATGTTAATTTCAGTGGAATAATATGGTAGGGGACTGCCAATATTAGAGGGGGGATAAACTTCCACTTACTGTACTAAAATTACATGTAGAATAGTGCTTGGTCTCACCTTTTGGGCTTGGATGTTTTACCTGATGACTGCTTCCTATGTATCTGAAGCTAGAAGTAGCATTGTTGTTTTTCATGTATTATGCATGAATTAACTGCCTGTAAATCTGCTATCACTGACCTATAATGCAAAATTTCACTCTTAGATTGTATGTGCTGTGCTGCTGGTTTGTTTATATATTTAATGTTGCCCTATTCTCTCCAAGCAGGAGGTACTGATTATGTGTGTGGGGGAGGGGGCGCTACACTATGCTCACTATGTTAGTATCTTATTTCAAGAGAGGCTGCAGGTAGCCTAGGTAAGCATAGGCTGGTGCTAGCTAGTAGCCTGCTGTGTATTGTTGTTTGTTTTTTTCCTCCTAGCCTATGTCACTGTGTGGAGACTGGAGACAGCTGACTGTTTTTTTTGGGGTGGGGGACCTTGCGAGCTTGTTATTGAGTTGTTGCAATTTTAAATAAATGTTTATCTTTATAGTTCCTGTTGTTCCTTAGTCCTACTCCCAGGCCAGCACTGACTTTAGTCTTTAATTTAAAAATGGCGCAGAGTGGCTTACCCAGTGGCATGGAGGGCTGAGGCATTACTGCCTTACCTCACGCCACACCAGCAACCCATATTCATTGTGCAAACAATTCACTGGGGGTTGGCCAGGGAGAGAGAGAGAGAGAGAGAGAGGATCGAGCATCTGAAGGAGAGCTCTCCTCTCCCAGGGAGGGTGGGTTGGTTGGCAATCCTACTGAATGACTGCCCCCAGGTGGAGGCCTGTGGGCAGAATGAGTCGGGGATACCAATAGAAGAGAGGGTGCTGCGGAAGTCCATGACTCTGCAACGTGCCTCTAATGCATATGTAGAATGTTTGCGTGAGGAGGCGCCTTGTGTACACCTTCCCTCAGGGCCCCTACATGTCTAGTCTGACCCTGGTCCCAATGATAACCAAGCACTATACTACCACCAACTCTGATCCCTATGATAACCAAGCACTATACTACCACCAACTCTGATGTGTGTTGGTGACTATAAAGTCAGAAGGCAAATTTTCAACACACATTTTGGGACTGCCCCAAAATAAATTACTTCCAGACAGATGTTAATCAGAATTACAGATAACAGAGACAGACGGACTAAAAACATTTAAAGCACATATCCTGGGACTATACCCACAAGGGTTAAGTAAAGGTGACAAGGCATACCTATTCAAGATTTTGAGAGTGGCAGCAACTCTCTACTACAATAAAAAAGCTTAAAAATACTAGATATACACAAAGTAAAGGTTTAACATTATTATTTTCTAGTTATTTGTTATTAATTTTTACTTTTCCCTGTTGTTGGTCTATTAAATATATAGGTAGGTAGGTAACATTTATTTATTTATATGGCGCCCAATCCAAGGCTCTGGGAGCCTTACATAAAAACAGGCAGGGTAATGCAAACAAAATAAATTACAGAAATAAATACATTAAAATACATCATGCACATATAATACAGATTTAAAATCAATAAATATAGTCTTAAGGACATAAAACAGCGCTGGTTAGTCTGAGTAAGCCAACTTGAAGAGATGAGTCTTTAGACCCCTTTTAAAAGCCTCCACCGTCGGGGCCTCCCTAACAAAGATGGGAATCAAGTTCCAAAGGGCCGGTGTGGTACTTATTTCACTGGGTATTTCTAAATGTGTCTGACTCTGCCCTGCTAACCACACAATTGCTATTTCTGTAATTGCAAGTGAACACTATGACATCATAAGCAACGGCACTGTAGAAACAGAGTGCGTTGCTAGGAAAAGGACCACTTGGCCCACCCAGTCTGTTCAGAAGGTCCCTGCCTAGTCTGTCTCTGCAGACTCTAACTGGTCACTGGCAACTCTCCCTCCTCCATGCCTATTTCCCTATATTTTCCTATGTCTGTCTGAGGGACTTATGGTCCAGGCTGGCCCAATTCTAAACCTGATTTGTTAATTTTTCATACAAGTCAACTAAGGCTTGATTTAAATGGCTAAGTGAATGAATTGCATGCTATTTTTTCTCTGCCCTTGTATTGTCCCAATTCTATCTATGCTGAAGGGATAAAAGTATTTTTGTTTATACACAAGTTATGCTACTGTCTAAAAACCTATTAACTTATGATTATGGGTAATGTATAAATATGAATGTACATTTAAGAATATATATAAATGCAGATATAAATATAGATGTATATATATGAAGCTGGATATAAAGAAACCAGAGTTAACACAGATTAATGACAGCATCCAACAAGTTTCCCCATATAAGGACAAAGCTCTGCAGATTGTACTCCTTACTTGCATTGAAGCGTTCTGCCCTTAAATTAAATGATATTTCTTGTCTCCATTCCAACAAAGACGGAATTTGATTATCTTTCCAGTGTATCAGAATAACCTTCTTTGCTGTTAAAGCAATCATAGAAATATGATATTTATGAGCTGTGTTGGATATGCTTGCTAGATCTCCCACCAGACAAATCTGTAAGGCAAAATGTTTAGTCAAGCCAAGCTTGGTTCCTATAGTCCTCTTAAGAGCAGTCCAGAAGGAAGTGATTAGGTGGCATTCCCAAAATATATGAGATAGGGTGTCTGTCATCAAGTCACATCTGAAGCAAGCTGAGGTTGATAGTATTCATGAGTTTTGCATACTGAATTATATATGTCCAATACCATGGTATTTATGTCTGTTAATTTGTTCCAGTACTCATCTACCTTTTGGATTTGCTTGCTCCACTATCTAAATGTTTTATTTGAATCAGTAATAGATGGTAATATGATGTATCGGTAAGTATTTTTACTTGATAAGTCCAGTTCTTTTATTATTAGGGGTGGAGGGAGAGTAAAGGGTGGGGGAGAATAAAGGGTGGGGGAGATTTTTGAGGATGGCTTTCTTCAACTCCAATGTATCCCTTTTATATATTATCTGTATTAATGTTGTTGGTTATCTCTTCAAAAATTTCAATAAAGAGTTAAGAATGAAAAAGAAAAGTTATGCTAGTGTCTACAATGCTACCTAATCTGGTCCTTACTCAATGTTTAGGATTAAACCAATATGCAAGGCTGAACTGTACATAAGCAAGTGCATCACTAATGCACTACGTGAGTACCCTCTAGTGGTCATATTACAAAGTCAATGTGTGAAAATGTTAAAACATTTATTTTACATTAATGTATAATCCACCCCTTGTCAAATAACTGAGATAGTTTTTGTAACAGCTGTGTGACTTCATAGTTATTTTAATATTATATTGGCATGATGCCATTGTTATATTTATATGATTAATTGCCTAATTGAAAGTGTTGAAAGTGAAAGTGTTGAAAGCTCTAAGAAACAAGGGCAAGGTTCAGACTCCATTGTGCTGACTTCGGCAAAAGCATCTTTATCAAATGTTTCTTCGTGGAATGTCAACAAAGTACAAGTGATCGCCCCTAGGTCTGGTGATGTAGGAGGAGAGATGGTGTTCCATGGATATGTTAGTCTATAAAGATATGAACATTTTTTGAATAAGGGAGACCAGAAAAGTGTGTGTGTGTGTTATTTCTGAACATCTTGCTGCCATTCTCAAGTGGTATTTTCAACATCTAACAATAGCATAACATCCTAACATCAAACAATTTACTGTGATAATCCTGCCGATGGAATAGCATGGCACAAGACTGGGCAAAGACAATAACGCCAACAGTATGTCCAAGAATAAGTAATTCTCCCCCACCCCCACACACACACACTAGACTATAATGAACTCCAAAGGGCAATGCAGGGACTGGAAAGAAAAATATGCCCCTTTGCAGATGACACAAAGATCTGCAACAGAGTTGATACACAAAGGTGGGGTGGAAAGGATGAGAAGAGACTTGGCAAGTTCGGAAGAATGGCCAAAAGTGTGGCAGCTTAGATTCAATGCAAAGAAGTGCAAAGTAATGCACCTTATTTATTATATTTATTTATTTAGGTCTAGGATTACAAGTACCTTTGAGCCAAGGCTCTTTTACAAAGGTTCCACGCCAGTTGCAGTACAATACAGGGGATGCAACAGAAATAACAACATTGTAGGTAAACAGTACAGTAGTCAGGTAATAAGTAATTGAGTGAGAAACACATAAGAGAAACCCAGAACAGCATCGTCAGAGAGGAGAGGAGAGAAAGGGGAACAATGGAAGGGCCAGAGGAAGGTAGGAGCAGCCAGCGGCATTGTCAAACATCACAGGGAGAAGTGCTGGTGGGGGAGGGGGGAGCAGGTAAGGGAGGGAGGGGTAGGACAAGGGTAAAATAAGAGAGAAGTGCTATAAAGGAAGGGCATGGAATGGCTAGGGTAGTGGTAAGTGAGCCTGATTAGATGATACAGTCACAAGAGCTGGAGGCAGTAAGATGGAGGCGGAGCCTGGATTTGAACATGCCAAGCTTGGGAATGGAGGAGATGGCAGTGCTGAGTCCATTAAGCCAGGGAGGAGCCCAATAAGCAAAAGATCATTGACCCTGAGTGGTGCAAAAACGGGGAACCTGCAAAAGCTGTGATTCAGATCACCTAGTGTTTCTTGGATTTATGCTCAGGCGCAGGAGAGCTTGGACACTAGGAGGGGCCAGGCCCATGGTTACTTTTTTCACCATAGTGCAGGTTAGATACTTAATACGGTTGGAGAGTTGAAGCCATCCAGACTGAGCATAAAGTTCACACGTATGTGAGATGGTGGGCTCCAATGACAAGCTGACAGGCCTTGT
The DNA here is from genome assembly GCA_016271365.2 of Neoceratodus forsteri. Classification (NCBI taxonomy): domain Eukaryota; kingdom Metazoa; phylum Chordata; order Ceratodontiformes; family Ceratodontidae; genus Neoceratodus; species Neoceratodus forsteri. Next base: position 648,036,515 of record CM057449.1, read on the forward strand.
TAAGGGATGTCAATATGCATCTGAGAGTAGTAGCAGAGGCTGAGCCGTATATGTTGAGGCCATAGTCTATGATGGAGACCACTGAGCTCTGAACAGCCATCTTCAAAGCTTCTGGGGTGAGATGTCTGTGCCTGAACAGTAAGCCTAGTCGAGTATTAGCAGCTTTGGCTACACTATCAATGTGAGCCCCATAGGATAAATTATGGTCAAGCAGGATCCCAATGTATTTAAATTATTGTACCTGTTCTAGGGTATTCCCAAGGCTGGTTGTAATGGTAAGGGGGTGTAACCTGTGCTTGTTGTGGGAGCTGGTAAAAAGCATTGACTTAGTTTTTCTGTGATTTAGGATCAGCTTATGTTTAGTAAACCAGTTTTCAACAGAGGTGAAACCTAGCTGCAGATTGTGTTGAAAGGGTTTTTGGTCCTTGTGGAAAGAGAGAATTACAGTGTAGTCAGCATAGAGGATGATTTGCTCAGAGCAGGATTGTGGAAGGTTGTTCAGGAAAAGGCTGAAAAGAAGTGGTCCCAGTATGGATCCCTGGGGGACATCTGAGTGGACAGGTCTAGTATCAGAGAGCACATCCGCAATTTTTTGTGATCGATTTTCCAAGTAAGTTTTAAACCATGCTGTAGAGTCAAGAGAGAGAGAGACAAGCATTCAGTAGCTGATCAGTTAGCAGATGATGGTGGACAGTGTCAAACACCTTGGGAAACTAAAACCCAGTGGAAGAGTACACAATGGGAGGGAGGTACTAATAACAACAAAAATGGAAAGGGATCTGGGTGTAGTCATATCAGATGACCTAAAGGTAAGCAAGCAATGTGAGAAGGCAATAAGGAGGGCTGGGGGATACTGGGATGTATAGGAAGAGGCATCACCAATAGAAATCAGGAAGTTGTTATCCCTGTGTATAGACAGTTAGTGAGACCCCATCTGGAGTACTGCATGCAGTTCTAGAGATCCCATCTCCACAAGGACATAGATAAGATGCACCAGAGGCCATATGAAGAGAAACTAAAGGAGCTTAATATGTATACTCTCGAGGAAAGGAGGGAGGAGGGGACATGATAGAAACTTTCAAGTACCTCAAGGGAATCAACAAAGTCCAGGAGGGTAGCATCTTTCAGAAAAAGAGATATGCAAGAACAAGGGGACACAATTTGAAGATAGAGGGAGATGGCTCAGGGGCAACGTGAGGAATTATTTTTTCATGAAGAGGGTGGTGGACACATGAAACGTCCTTTCTGAGGAAGTTGTGGGGTCAAAAACAGTGGGGGAGTTCAAGAATGCATGGGACAGACATAAGGCAATTCTGGTGGGGGGGTAGGAAGAAGTAGGCTGTTGGTTAACTGTGATCTGCAGCTTATCCAATACGTAGGGAAATGGACAGACTGGGTGGGCCAAGTGGTCCTTATCTGCCATCAAAGTCTATGTTTCTCTGTTGGGAAATTGACAAAATTCAGGTGGGTGGGCAGAGTGACTTGGGAAACTCCCTGGCAGATGCAACTTGCATGGGGAAGGGGCAAGAGGATAGGGGGGTAAGTTGAGAGGGACAGAACAGCTTGAGGCCAGGAGGGATTTAATACAATACGCAGAGGAGGGAATGCAAGTAGGTGTGGGCAAATGGCAACTGAGGGGGACTCCCCCCCACAAAAGATATACGGAGAGGTGAGAGCCGAACCCAGGACAGCTGTAGGGACTGCCGCCATCCACAGGTTGTTGCTGTATCCGCTGATCCACGGCAATGGCATGCTGGAAAACAGACATTTGGAAGGTGAAAACAGCCACAGTGATAGCACTGTTATGTCCACATTATGCTTTCCCTCCCACTGTTTTCACTTATGCTTCATTGTCCACGTGGTTTTGTACCACGCTATAATACCCCCAATATATTCACCAGCTACCACACCAAACCACAGCTGACAAAAGGAAGAAAAAAAAAATCCAGTCTTCTTCTATCTTCCCATACACCTAGAAGCAGGAGCCTGTCTACAGTGAAGTACCACCGGGAGGAGTTCACCTCATGTTTGCCTGAAAATACCCAAGTCCAGAGCTGAAACCAGGTAACACAACTTTTTTACAACTGTGAGCCCTTGTCAAACAATATTCCCTAAAAGCTAATAGCCTATGTAATATCTTGATCTTTGGCAAGTGAATGGGATTGGAAAGAACAGTTACATATAACATACTTACCATGACAGTAGATCTTTGAGAGAATTTCTTTCATCAGGCCACATCTTTGGAACATATAGCCACCAGGCACTAGGATCACATGGAAACTTTATCAAGCAGTCAGCCAGGGGCTACTCACTGCTATGTCAGACATCAGCGTATGTGTAAATGTGGGTGGCCCCTCCTCTCCTTACATTCCCCACCGGAGATCATGCTTGGAGGACCTCCCTCTAGGGAATCAGGAGAGAACCCAGCACTCCACATATAAGGTGAGACAAAAGGCAGGGCAATGTAGTAATGGAGAAAGCACCACCAGAATCTGTTGCTGCAGACTCAAAAAAGGGGGAAGGCGGGGTGGGACAGCATGGCCTAATGAAATAAATTCTCTCAAAGATCTACTCTTCTGTTAAGTACATAACTGTTCTATCATCTTTGAGGATATCTCTTTCATCAGGCTACACCTTTGGAATGAGTCCTATGCAGTACCAAAAGCTAGCAGTCTGGGCGGCTGGAGCCTATAGTCTTATGAAAGGAGGCCTTGTAGTGCAGCTAGGCCAAAGCCAGCTCATCTACATGAGACAATGTCCAAACTGTAGTGTTTAGTAAAGGTGTGGAACGTACTCCAGGTAGTGGCTGTGCAGATCTCTGCAGCAGAAACATTCTGGAAAAATGCAACAGAGGTGGCCATGCCTCTGGTGGAATGACCACGAACCACAACAAGAAGTTCCTTACCATACTTTATGTAACAAAACTAATACAATTTACTAGCCATTTGGATAAGCATGGTTTAGAAACTAAAGCACCCTCTTTGCCAGGAGCAAATGAAACAAAAAGCAGCAAGGACCTTCTGCAGTCCTGTGTAGGATGTGTGTAGTATTCTACGCACATCTAAGTTATGAAGCAATACTTCCCCTAGATTGGCATGCTCCAGATAATAAACTGGCAGGTGGATGGCTCCATTTAAACTAAACTCAGACACCACCTTTGGGAGAAACTTAGGATTTGTATGCAAAGACACCCTGTCTTTGTGGAAAATCAAATAAAGAGGCTCACACATTAGAGCCTGTATCTTTGAAATCCTTCATGCAGAAGCGATTGCAACTAAAAGTACCACTTTCCAAGAAAGAAAGCGTAAGCCACAAGTTGCAGCTGGCTCAAAAGGAGCCAAAGTCAACTCCTCCAAAACAGAATTCAAGTCCCAAGCCAGCACTGGATTGCAGGTGGTAGGCTTTAAGTGTAAAATGCCTCTCTAGAATGTACGGGCTGCCTCCAGCTGAGCAACTGTGTGGCCATCAGTAGGCACATGGAAAGCTGATATGGCAGCAAGATGCACTTTGATTGAGGAATACTGCAGGCCTGAATCTGATAAGGACAGCAGGTACTCTAGAACCTGACTGACTGGGCAGGTAAATGGATCCAGGTTACCTGAAGCGGCCCATAAAGCAAACTGCTTCCACTTCATGGAGTAAGTAGTTCTGGTGGACAGTTTTCTAGCAGCCACCAGAACATATGCCACTTTTTGGGAAACCCCAAAGCAAGCTACGGCCATGTTTTCAGGAGCCATGTGTGCAGATGAAGAGACTTCAGGTCTTTATGGACTAGGGTTTCCTGTTCCTGTGATGGTAGACCCTTGCACAGGGGCAGAGGTATTGTAGGTTCCACTGCCAGTTGTTGCAGCAGGGGAAACCAGATCTGTCAAGGCCACAGGTAAAATGTAACTCTGCAGTGTCAGACTCTGCACGTGTCAATGTTGATGTTCCTCAAGGCTCCATCTTGGGGCCTCTTCTCTTCTCCATTTTTATAAATGACATATCTTCTAACACCCCTTGGTGCTCAACAATCTTGTATGCAGATGATCTGGTGCTCTACACCTCCTCTGTAAACATAGAAGACATAAATAGTCGACTAACATCTGCATTTCTCATAATGCAAGAATGGATCCACAACAAAAGGCTCATCCTAAACATAAGTAAAACTCAGGGCATGCTCTTCAGATCTGCAACCAAACTTAGAACGAACCACAACCTTTTCAACATCTCCTGTGCAAATGGCTCCCACCTTACGAAAGTAACCTCGTTCAAGTATTTAGTGTCCTGCTTGATGAAACTCTCAACTTTGAGCAACACACCATCGACACCTGCAAGTCAGTAAACTCCAAACTCGGAACAGCTCACAGGACTAGTCGGATTCTTACCCCCCTCAGCTAGACTGGCTATTTCTAGGGGTATTCTACTTCCATCCCTTGTGTATGGTGCTGTCACCTACATAAATGCTTTGAAAACCACCCTAAGTAAGTGGGATACAAGATACAACAGTATCTGTTCTTATGCCTCGGCTTCCCCACTTTTGAAGCACCATTGCTTGCTATCTGCAGACCTTAAATGGCCTTCTCCATCTGTCAATCAACTCCTTGCCCTTCATACTCTGCTGGACAACATCATTAGAACTAATCTACCTACCTCTCTTGCAGGCATGCTTGTGCCTCTGTCCCCCACCTATGTCCTCCGCTGTACTGGACTCTCTCTCTACTATACACCCCTAGGTGCAGAACCCTAAAAGGAACCTCAGCTTTCTCCTGCCTGGCCCCAAAATATTGGAATTCCCTACCTCTTGATGTTTGTTCTGCACCTAGTCATATTACTTTTAAAAAGATGCATCACACTCTTCTCATCAAACATGCCCTATGTTCCTGTTTTAACCCCATAAGGTGTTTGACATCCCCTTCCTCAGCTCTCAAAATGTTTCAATTTTGCTCTGACCCCTTGTTACTGCTATATGTAGCACTTACCATGGATTATGTGTTAAAACTCTACTACACTATGATTGTATGCTTATTATGTTTTGTACTATTGTGTATTTTTCTGCCGTTGTCTCTGTCATATTAGCAATACTGTTTACATCACAGAACATCATGTAGATTTTTCCTTGTATGGTTGATTACCTCTGAACTATACCTGTTATTTGTTTTGTCTGTCAATTTTGTATTGTAACCTCCCGGGTTGAAACTGAAAATAATCATATTCTGTGGCCACGACACCTTACCCGGTAAACAAAAACTAAGTTAATAAATAAAAAAATAGGGGAGCAATGAGTATCAGAGTTCCCTCTCCATTTGCAATTTGAGCAGTACTCTCTGAATTCCCAGGAAGGTGTATAGAAATCTACTGTACCTTTCCAAGAGAGGGGCAACACATCTTGCCAGAAAACTCCAGGCCCTGGAGTTAGCAAGCAGAAATGCGACAGTTTTGTGTTGTACGGGGATGCAAAAATGTCTGACTCTGGATGATCCTGTCTTTTGAATAAGTCATCTACCAGCAAAGTCAGCTGTTCCCATTCATGCAACCTGGACTGTGATCTGCTTAGCTTGTCTGCCAAGATGTTTTGGATGCCTGTAACATGTATTGCTGATAGTTCTAGATCATGTTCCAAAGCCCAATACCAAACCCTCATTGCGTCCCTGCACAGTGGATGGGAAACAGTCCCCCTTGTTTGTTGATATAATGCATCACACTGACATTGCCCACAGAGGACTTGGGGACAAGTGGTTCTGGAAGGCCTGGAGTCCATACAGTACTGCCCACATTTCCAGAACACTGATGTGTAAAGTGCGCTCCACTGGGGTCCACATGTCATGTGTCTGGTGAAGGTCCATGTGGGATCCCCATCCCAACCCCGAAGCATCTGTAGTGAGGATATGAAGAGGTCAGGGGATTGGAACGGAACCCACTTGAGCAGGTTGCCACATTCCATCCACCACTGGAGCACTTTGCACACAGAGACATGACTAGAATCATCTATTCTAGGCCATCCGTGAGCTGGTCCCACTGGACTCTTAGGGCACACTGGGGAATCTGCATGTGCAGCCTGGCCAGTGGTACTGTGACAATAGCTACAACCATGAGTCCCAGAAGGCATAAAATGTCCTTGCCGAGACATAATGACTATTGTGCACTAACTGTGCTTGAGAAATCATGCCGTCAGCTCTGTCCAGAGGGAGGAAAGCTGAGCCCTGGGCTGTGCTGAGGACTGCCCCTATATATTACAGTCACTGGCAGGGTGCCAACACTGATTTTGGTATGTTGACTGTCACCCCCAGAGCATTGAACAGCTGTCTGGTTTGAGCTAAAGTAATCAACATTGATCCCTGTAGTGGGTTTTCAACAGCCAATTGTCCAGATAAGGGAAAACATACAGGCCTTCCCTGTGAAGGGCCGCTGCCACCACTGCTAAGAATTTGGTAAAGATGTGTAGCAGAGAACACAAGCCAAAGAGCAACACTCTGAACTGTTAATGCTTCCCTTGAAACAGGAACCTCAGGTATTTTCTATGAGGTTTCTGAATCCTGATATAGAGATATGAATCCTTCATATCCAGGGAGCACATCCAATCCACTGTTTGTAGTAACAGAAGGAGACCCTGCAAAGTGACCCTTCTGAACTTTTTGTGCTCTATGAAGAAGTTTAGATCTTGTGGATCTAGGATAGGCCTCAGATCTTCAGTCCACTTTGGGACAAGGGAGTACTGGCAGTAAAAACCTGTGTTCCTCTGTTTTAAAGGGACTGGTTCTAATGTCCATTTATGCAGCAGAGTCGTTACTTCCTCTCACAACAGGGGCGGGTGCCCTGGAGGGTATATCGACATAAGTGGGGGATGATCTGGAGGGTTGTTCAGAAGTTCCAGAGCATGACCCTTTTCTATGATATCCAGAACTCCTGTGTCTGCTGTCACCTCCCACCATTGGGCTAAGTGGAAGGAGAGACGACCACCTACAACCACCCCTGGAGGTAAAGGCAGTTGGGGTGTAGAAGGACTTAGGCTGAGCTAGTGGGGGCAGTTCTCCTGGTTCCACCACCTTTGGGTGCTTTTGGATGGGCACCTGGGGTAGTTCTGGGAACTGGCAAGGCCCCTGCTGCTTTGCCCCAGTCCTGCTGTCTGGGGACTGGGTGCTGTCCCCTAACATCAGCTGGGCAGAAAGCACCTGTGCTTCTATCCCTGGGTTGTAAGTAGTAGTAATAGTTGTAAACATTTTTATTAATTCTCTTGAAATGGGTATGATAGAAGGAGTGCACAGAATTCAAAGTCTTGCCCAAGGCTTGGAGATCTTTGAGAATCTCTTGCACCTCATGACTAAACTTTTGCCCTCTGTATGGGACATTAAGAATTGCTTGTTGCACATCTGTAGCAAAGTCTGTTACTGTGAGCCAAGAATATCTTGTGAGATGGATGCTATAGGCCATAACCTCGGCAAAGGCATCAGAAACATCATAGACTATGTTTAGCAAATGCTTACCCACATCTGCTCCACAGAGTTTTCAGTAACTCCTATTTTGAGGAGCCCTCAGACAATACCTGTGCAGCATCTTTAGCCTTTCTCCAGAGGGTGTTCCGATACTTCATCATGTGGGCCTGGTAGCTAGCAATATGAAGGCCAATGATGTAGAGGCATATGTCTGCTTGCCAAGGACATCCAACCTCCTAGATTCTTTATCAGGAGAAAGGGAACTCAGGTGTTTAGGTGCCCTAGACCTGTCATGGGCAACATTGATCACCACCAAGTCAGTCTCAGGTTGTGTGGTATAAAAAAGCTTCCCAGAAGGGGAAGAATACATTTTGCCTGCCTTTCTGGAGACAGCTGGTATATTCTTTGGTCTGTACCAAGCTGCATAGGTGGCATCCTCTAAGGCTGGAAGCATAGGAGGCACTACAATAGAGGGAGACTCTGGCAGCTCTAGAAGCTCCAGCAGGTTTTTCTTAATAGCATCCTACTCTTCTAGAGAAAAATCAATGGCAGCTTGCATCTGCTGCATCATGGTGAAAAATGTGGGCTCCTCTGGGGGGACTTTGTTGTGTTCACCACAGAGTTATCACTGTAAGTAGAGACTGTAGAGCTGGTGCCATGTTCATATTGGCTTTTGGCACAGTCTTCTGCTTCTTCCTCCTCTTCCTGCATCATTACATCAGGATTATACTCGTATTCATTGTTGACTGAGTTGACGGGAATGAGACTGTGCTGGTGACATCAGCATAGGAGGATTCTGTGATAAGGGAGTACCTAGCATCATCAAGGGGTTCTGTACAGAAGATACCATCGACAGGCTCCCAGGAACAGAGAGATCAGGCAGCAGACATCTTATCATGTCCGAAAAGGAGACAAGGACTGCCTGAGCATCAGTGCCACTTTGGTTAGTGTGCATGACTGGAGCAGTCGATGGGGGAGGCTGAGTCTCCATCACTGACAGCAACATACTAGCCAGTAGTGCCCATGCCAAGCCTCAACCTTGGTGTCAGGTCAACAGTTGAGAGGTGATCGGCATCGCTGTCAGAGCGAATGACATCAAAGCATAGGTCGTACTGCAGATCAGTGGAGTAGCCTGGAGCACACTAGGGTAGACTTCTCTTTGCCACAGTGCTTGTGCCTGTGACTTCATGAAGTTTTCTCCTGGGATTTGGATGACCGCAATTCAGTCGGCGGAGCCAGCAATGCAGATTCCTCTTAGAGTTGCTCCTCCATTCTCTCTATGGTCTTTTGGAGTAAAAACTTCTCCAAATACCTCTTTCTGCATCATCTGATTGTGGAATTAAACCCCCCAGCAGATTTTTCAGGCTTTCATGTTGTGATCTAGGCCTAAGCGATAGACACAAACTTGTGGGAGTCTGTGGTGTAGATCTTTTCTCCGCACTCACTGTACCAGAAATGTTTGGATGATTCCTTCGACAACATGCAGGTCATCAAAAATCACTATAAAAAGGACTACTTTGAGAAAGTGAAAAAAATTAAATGGCAGCAATAGCAGTGATGTTTCCTACAGTGGTCCTATGAATCTGATCGATGGTAGGAATAGAACTGAGGAGGGAAGGGGCTGCCCATGTTTATGTATACACTGACATCGTCATGGGTGGCCCCTGGCTGACTGCTTGCAAAAGTTTCCATGTGGTCCTAGTGCCTGGTGGCTATATGTTCCAATGAAGTGGCCTGATAAAAGAGATATCCTCAGAGAAGATACAGTATAAGTGTAGACTAGGGACAGAAGGCTAAGAGCAGCAGAGAGAAGAGCACATAGCTGTTGCCAATAACTGTTAAACTGTTACTATCTGAACTCTGCCTGTTGCTAAATTTCATCCACTACAGAGCCCAGCTTACCAACAATATACTCCCTTATACCAACTTTTATTGATTTTGTGATTCTTATGAATAGCTTTACTAACTGTCTATGCACTGTTGCAAGCTGCAAAGAGACAAATCCAGCAGATCCTCCTCCAAAGACTGTTACTATCAAGGCTATATAGACGGGGGTTGCTCTACTTGCATATTTACCTACTAAATGCTTACATAGTAATCTTTTTTTTTTTCTTTCAAGCCTAGGTTGCTTATATAAAATGCCAAATGAATAACGGAACATTCTTTTATATTGAATGATATACCACAGATAATTGCAAATCTTTTTTGTCTAATGAAACTCACAACATTGTGGGATTCATGTGAGGTCCTCTAACTGGTATCACGGTTTACTCTTCAGCTAGTATAAAATAAATCAGGTTGCCTCCCACACATTTGGTTACAACGTTTGGGTTGGGGTAACTAAAAGTGGGTCATTCCACTCATATAACCCTTGCATGATTGAAGCCCCCTACTGTTTTCACCTCCATGTTTCTGCTGGTAGTTTGTTCCAAGTATATACCATGCTTTCAGTGAAGTAGTAAAGTAATACTTCCTCTCATCCTTCTTAAAGTCCCCCACCCTGGCTTTATTGTATGCCCTCTGGTCCTGATGTTCTACCTCATTTATAAGAGACTCCTCTCTTGCACCCTGTTCACCCCCATGAGGTACCTGCAGGTCTCTATCATGTCCCCTCTTGCTCTCCTCTCTTCCAGTATGTACGTGTTGAGATTCCTGAGTCTCTCCTTGTAGAGCTTTTGATGCTACCCCTGCATTATTTTAGCTGCCCTCCTCTGGACTGCCTCTGCCCTGTCTAGCTCTTTCTGATGTGCAGTCTTCAGAACAGGATACAAAACTCCAGGTGGAATTTCACCATCTCCCTCTCTGCTGGAGATGCCTCTCGCAGTGTATCCCAGTTTCCCACTGACTCTACTCAGTGCTTTGTCACACTGCCACTTTGAGGTCATCCGATATGATAATCCCAAGGTCCCTTTTCTGCTTAGTGACTGTCAGCACCTCCCCCCTCCCCATCCTATACTCAGCTCCTGGGTTTCTGTGCCCTAGGTGCATGATTTTGCTCTTTTTCACATTGAACCCCAACTGCCACGTTCTTGACCTCCCCTTGAGTTTACCCAAGTCCCTACATATTCTCTATACCTTCTCCTGAGTGTGCACCATATTACAGATGTTAGTGTCATCTGCAAAAACATACCTTCCCTCCCAGCTCTTCTACAATGTCACTTATGAAGACATTGAAGAGGACCAGTCTCAATACTGAGCCCTGCGCATCCCACAGATCACTCACAGATCCCCCCAAGTGACCTGCATTTTGTGGGTCACACCCACAAAAATATGAACAAACCCTCTCACCCACACACTCACAGGCAAACCTGCTAAATTGCTCTCTTGCCCTCCTCACTAAAATTATTCAATCAGTGAACATGCACTCACAATGCTTATTCCTGGTCACCTAACCCTTGAGTGAAAGTGCACAGTTGCAGATGTCTTCCTGTGCATGCAGACATATTCTATTTGAGTGGGCAGATTCAAAGACCAGAGTGGAACTGGTGAGAGAACAGTCAGCTGTAATTAAATTATTTAGTAAAATGCTGGGTATTTTTATTCTGCAGTTGCCAGTGATGTCTGATGTTGAGATGATGACTCATGATGAGAAGAACCCACTTGTGAGCTACACTGTTTGACAGAAGATTGCAGCACACTAGGGGTTCCAAGGATCATCGAGGTGGGGCAAGTAAGCTGGCTGGCTCCCCATCTGTGTACAACATCAGTCTTACAGCAGCGCAGAGCTTTGGGGAGACAGTGCTGAGGTAGGGGGAAAGTACCCTAGTTTGAGAAAATGAAAAAAAAAACATACATTTAATTTATTTACTAGTAGCTAGCACTCCTGTGAAATGGAATTTTATGTGAGACAGGTGGTGGCTACATGCACATTTACCTTAGCAACAAGTCAAGGGAGAGCTTCTGGGAGAAGAATTATTGCTTGCTGCTGTAAGCAGTCGAAACTGAAGAGGTCAGGACAATGGTGTCCTTGTCTAACTGTACACTTCATTCATGGGACTTCAAGTTGCAAATTAAATTTGAAATTAACCAATGTTGTTGTTTCTTTTTCTTTTATTGATTGTAACTGTAATTTAAAAGCTTTAGGTCACATTAAGCATTTTCCATGCCCCCCCCCCAGTTAACCCTCTGACCCCCCAACCCCAGCTCAGTCGTAGTGACCAGTATTCCAGTAGATGAAATGGGACCTATGCACTCTTCCCTCAATATAGTGAGTGCCATTAACCACCACCCTGTATTGCCTATCCATTAATCAGTTCTTCACCCAATTCATCACTTTGGATCCCACCCCAGGCTACACAATTTATTTTTCATGCCCTTGTGCAGCTTAGTGTCAACATGGGGGAGATAAGGTGTCATCCAGAGTTAGTCCAAGGTATTTGTAGGTCTCCACCTGTTCAAAGTTTTGTCCTTGAACATTCTGGATGAGAAAGACTAGAACCTTTCTCTTCAGTAAATTCATAAAACAAGACTGCACTAAAGAAGCCCCAGGATACAGAGCTCCCAACATGCCACAGGGCATCAAATGCTGCAGTAAGAGTGATGTCAGTCTATGGAGAGAACAGCACTCTACTCCATACAATTAATTATAGATATGTCAAATTTTAATTTTTGTAGCAGTCAATGTGACTCAAGTCAAATTGGACCAACAATTACAGTAAGGCTTAGAGAGCCAGTTCAAGGGTTACTGTATACTCTTGAATTGGTAGTGCTCCTTAGCTCTTTTTATAAAGCATAATTTTTATTGATTTTAAATATATAGAAACCAGTGGTCCATATACATTCACTATATAAATAATGCAATATAGCACTCATTGCATCATGCCATATCCTACTTTAAAGAAGATCAAAGTACAAACAAAACTAAAAATCAGGGCCCCCTGTTCTCCACGCCACTGTAGACTTAACTTCTGCAGCAGGGATTCTGAACTTTGTGGAACTGTTAGGTCAAGTTCTGCAGCAAGGTTTAAATTTCTGCGGCACATTTATAACTAAAAAATACAGAGCCGGCATTACTGTTTTGAGGGACCAAGCAAGGATGGCCTGTGAGGAGGACCGCTAACTCCCACCACTTAAATTTAAGTAACATAATTTTCATTAAACCTCCAGTTTTGTGCTTTTCAGCAGCTGTTCTGACTCTGTATTTACCTAAATATCTTTAGGACTTAATGTAATTTCATGCAACATTAATGGCAACTAGCAGACCCCCTCAACCTGCTGGAAGTAAAGTAAACCACTGAAGAATTGTTCCCCAAGGGGGAGACTGCAGTAGCCTAACCATCAAACACACAGGACTCCCCTCCTCTGAACACCTATCAGGGGTCCCGTAGACAGTTGCAGTTGGGGGTGGCAGGCTTTGGGGGCACACAGAGACTCTCCATATTGCCATCCTTGGCTTTTCTCTTTTCTTACCTTGGCATCATCTTTTTAATTTCTTCAGTTTATTCAGTACAGTATATGCTGCTTATACCAGACACATTTGGCTGATAGTATTTTGTCCATTATAAGAGGCATCCACTGTATCAAAATTAGCAAAAATACTAACTTGTATTCTCTGGTAGCTTCTGTCAAAGGTAGAATGGGTGATGCAGGTAAAGACAAAGATGGACACAGCAACATACAACATTAAATTAGGTGATTACAGCTCTTTTATGAAGATGTGCTGCTGTAGATTCTGGGAACAAAAATTGACAGCACTCAGAGCAGCAGCAGGAGTGGAACACAAACGTTCAGCATTCATTGTGGAGGGACACCCATTGTTTTCTCTCCCTGCTACACATGATTTATCTCTTTCTGCCTGCCCAGAGCCATTCAGAAGAACTGTAACAACTGCAGTAAGCAGATCAAGTTGTAAGGCTAATGTACAGTACAATAATTCAGTGATTATCTGGTGCTTCAGCAATTAACAGGCCCTTATCACAGCTATCATCATTGCTGAACTGCTGGGTGCTGGGAGCTGTAGTGCCCATTATAACAGCCATAATTAACATGGGCAGTAATAGCAAAAGGCTTTTGGTTTTGCAGTTTTGCCCATAATAAGCGGCTGTCCGCAATAAGCATGGACGTTATAAGTGGCACGTACTATATTCTATCATTCTTTTCCTGAAACAACAATTTTGTTTACTTAGCTGTCCCTTTGCTTCCTTTTCAATAATTCACATTTTTCTCCCCCAGGCACCAGAGCTGACCCAGCAGGTTGGCAACCTCCCAACCCCATTCACAGCCACATCTTGTGCATAATCCCATAAGGATTACAAATTACCCTCTGCCCTAGCAAACAAGTTGCCCTCTCATGGCTTTGAAACAAAGAAAACCCACCCCCATCCATGCCCCACCACCTTCCTAACCAGCCTTAAGAATGCCATTGAGTGGCCTCATATAGTTTTAAATTGGTGTCGTTATCCAGTTCAGCACGATGCAATGACTGCCTCTTCTTCCCTCAAAGTTATTGTAGATCTCTTCTTAGATATTACTCTACCCCATCATAAAACAAGAAAAAAAACACTCTACATATCTTAGCCACAAAACTTGCTCCACTCAGAGCCTCACTGATTCACTTTTTTTTTTTTAATATTGGACTCTTTGTTGGTCCAGCACTGTAGGAAAATCCTCTATTGCTGCTTACTACTACTTAGCCTGAAGGCTGGATCCATGCCCCAGTATGGCTTTGTGTGGGCCCCAAAAAAGGCTGCTGGAGGTCTGGCCCAGTGACACTGAGAGCTGAGGCACTGGATACCTTACCTCGTGCTACGCTGGTGACCCAGGTTCGTGAATTACCTCAGGTCACTGGGGTGCTGGTACTGGGAGGAGTGGAGGAGTAGGATTGAGCACTGACTGTCCTCTCCCGGGAGGGGGTTGCCTGTCCATAGTCCCACCATCACTGGATTGAGGTCCAGTGGCAGGCATAGGTGGTAATGAAGTGACTGGTAGGGTGGAGCATCCTGTGGGGCTTGACGTGCATGTGCCTCCACATGCATATACCAGGTTTGGGATGCGTGGGCTGGTGCTGGGAGAAAAAATGTAAATATGACAAAAAGTACCTATGGAAAAAAAAAAAGACTGTTGGGATGTGGAACACACATTCTGGCTCACTAACAGTGATAGAAAAAGGCAGTGGATCATCATGCAGCCTTTGGTCAAAAAAGGGTGCTAATATAAAAAACAGCGTGACTCAAGGGGACTCATAAAGCTAGGTGAGAAGGGTCTGAAGGGGCTGAGGGTGAATTTTAGTTCTTATAAAGCAACAAGCAGGCAGACTAATGGGTGAAAAGGAGTGGGGGCAGTTTTTGTGCAATTTCTGCAGCCAGCCCCAACTTCTGCTGCTGGCCTCGATTTCCATAGCAATTGCTACATGCTGCAAAACAATAGAAAACAGGAGGACTTGATCAAAATGCAATAGGTTAATATTGTGTATATTGCATGTAGTATAATTTATTCTGCAATTCCTGCCTAATTATAGAATGTCAACCGGAACACAAGTTGTATAATATCAATTATGAACCATGACCTCATAGAAATGTTTCTATGTTTCTATGACATCATTCTTAGCCAGCCAGGATCATTCCTAAATATTCCAGATACTCTTTTAAGAGGGTGTCTCATGCACATAGGTCTAAAATTCTAAGATCAGTTGGCATAGTCCATTTTCTACAATGGGGATTCTCAAATACTCTGCAAAGTAAAACATTTTCATTTTAAATTCAAATTACTACTATTTTTTTTAAGTAAAGGTCTTTAACATGATCTACAATGTTTAAAGAGATGCCGATGCCTCGGGAAAACATTAGAAAGCCTATTATTTAGACCAAACTCAGCCTGTAGTTTGTATATCTTTCATAGATTTCTCCTTCCCCTTTTTATGGCTGCATTGCATCATGACACAGTGCTGACATATTGCTATCTGAAGAATGGGTATGTGACCAGAATTCCTAATGCAGCACAGCTTTTATTGTTATGAGGGAGTAGAACTGAAGCACGACTTCCTTAACATCTGCTCTTTGTCCCCCCCATTCACTTCAATGGGTTTCCTTCTTCTCCCCTCCCCCACTGCACTATTTTATTGCTCCAAGCAGAACCGGAGATGTGGCTCGGCTCAGCAGCAGTGTAAAATCTCCAGCAGACTGCAAGCCAAGGCCCAGTATGCCAAAAAAAAGTTTCAGCCAGACTGAATCCTGCAGTATCCCATTCTGTCCTGCTTCTGGACTTCACTCACAAACACATGCTCCTCCGATTCAAAATAAAATGTTGCCCTGCTTAAAACTTTTCAGCCAGACCAACCTTAGCCCACTCCATCCTAACATATCTGTTCTGTCCTCTTTCTGGCAGAAGAGGTCGAAAGAAGAGAGAAGATCAGTTGTTTTGTGCTTCCCATTCCATGGCAACTCCTGGGACCACGCTATTTTTTTATGTTACTGTACAGTTTTACAGTGAAACTTACCATCTCCACTTAAGCCAAAGTCTGCCTTTGCTTTGTATTTAAAATAAATGCAGCATGTAGTTCCCCATAGTTCCATTATTGTATCCCATGATTTTCCTTCTCAAAAGCTCTTTATCCCCCAAGTCCCCATCTGCTACAACAATGTTGTTCTATTTTTACCCTGGTGGATGCAGCAACTGTCTTAAAGAGCTAGTGGACAATGTTCATTCTACTATATGGTATTTAGGATATGTAAACATTAATAAATGACAATTTTCAATGTTGTAATGCGTTTTGGCTTGTGATGAATGTATTTGAATTTTTTTTCATTTGTCAAAAATGAAGTTGCCTCGAGAAATATGCAGTGTCCTCCCTTTCCATCTAGACCGGGAGATGGAGGAAAATCAATCTGTTCCAAACTCGCCTCATATGGTAGCTGTCCGTGTCAAATCTGGCAGGATTTTTTTGAATGTTCTTGTAAACAATGAAGGAATCATTCTGATATCTGTTTTTCTACTAGAGATCCAGCAGTTTGACTCATGTGGATGAGAGAAATAAACACTGAACCTATTCTGTGCAGCTCAGCTTTCATTTGCAAATGCTGTATAACTTGAATTAAAGATATGTACTCATTACCCCCATAAGGCAAAAAAAATCGCATTCACAATTCTGTGTCGGAATGGATGAGGAAGTTGAGGTGGGTGGTAGCACATACTTTTTGAACTGAATTGCCTTTTTTCTTCACATTTTTGCATTGTACAATTTTGAAGTTGAATAAAGTGCTCATAATCATGCCAGTAAGTTCAGAGTAAATCTATAAATTTCACTGCTGAATGTTTGAGTACTCTCCTTGTATGCTTTCTAGCCCTCATTGGATACTACTGAATGGCAAAAACAGTAAAATGTTTCCATAAACCATTCCAATAGCTGTCAATTATGTGCTAGACTATCCTAATAACAATCCTCCAATCCCCAGACCCCACCATGGTGGTCAGTACTCATATGGGATTTTTTTACTACGCCTTCAATACATAGTAAAATAATAAATGTATATAACAGCTATCAAAAGTGTTGTATTTCATCATGGCCGTAACATTCAGTCCACTTATGAAAACTGGTCATAGTAGCTATTGGATTGATTGTGCAAAAAATTAAAAGGCTGCCATCACAAAGGGTACATTATGAAAGAAGACTGACGGCACAAAGTGAAATTACATTGACAAACAAATGACAGGTAATTTAAAAGTAAAGATCAAGAGTATATTTATCACTCACTCCACAAGACGATTTAGATTTAAAAAAAAGGCAGTTTCCTTGTGGACTGCTGCTGATCGAATCATCTTCAGAATCCATCCCTGCATGTACCCTTCACAGATATTCCAGTGACAACTTTGATTAATTACTATATAAAAATTAACGATTTGACAAAATAGATGGTTATCTATACAATATATAATGAAAAATATGAAACAAGTTTTGACACACATCCTTGTATGAGTGAAAAGGTGGTGTTTCCCATGCTCTGTCTCAGTGAAAGCAGCTCATTCCCTACAGGACAGGAACAATATTCAGTAGCAAAATAATCAGTTTAGAAGAGCATTTACTACATCAGGGAGCCCCCTTCTAATTATGATGAAAGACAGGAAAGAAAAAAAAAAAGCACACACATAGAAATTTCTACCTTCATTTAGTTACAATTGTGGTCCTGCCACAAAAACAGTGCATCCCTCCTCCCCCCGCCCCCCGCAAAAAAAATTTGCAGTTATGCTTTTGCTGCAGAAATGTAGGTATGAAAACATACTGAACAGGCCCACAACTGAACAAGAAAAAAAAGATTGCAAATGTATTACATTCAGAATTAAAATATCACTACACATCACCAACATAGAAGAAATGCATACTAAATTTTGAATACATGATGTACTGCAACGAGTGACTAATCCATACACAGTCAATGGAACTACATGGAAGTGAGAGAGAGAGAGAGAGAGAGAGAGAGAGAGAGAGATTAGGTAATGGATGGCAGATGACTGAAGAAGTGAAAAAGATATACTGTATATATACAGAGAGGTTAGTCGGCAAGCAAAATCAAAACGAAATCCTGTAGAAATGCTTGGCTTATGAGAACATAATAGCACCTAACATCAAATAAAAACAAATTCTAAACCAGGTTATGCAGACTAAACATGCAGCTATAATTGGCATCTAGAAAGGATACTGGGTAACTACATTTTGCATGTATTAAATATGGGTAAAAAACTACTACTGAAGTAGAGAAAAAAACATTATCATTACCAGACTATTATTCCTTATTGTGCATCAAGCTGTAAACAGCATTTCCCGTCCCCTCCCAAACATGTACACACACAATGTGTTTATTGAATCAGCAAATCAGTTACACATTTTAACTGTGTATTCTATCTGCAGACAAAACACACACACAAAAAAATTAGGTTTACGATCACCTTGATTATTTAATGCTTTCTACTGTTTATATGAATGTAACAGTGAGAGACACTTAGCATTTTCTCTGAAATATCTTGCTGTGAGAGTATCAGTCAGAAAAACTGTCATTTAATATGGGCTTTTCTCCCACTGTGTCACATCCTGTCAAAATTCAGACTTGCACTTGCTCCCCATCTAAGGACAGAGTCGGGTGAACAAACTATCACAGAGCAAAGTAAAAAGTATAAACTTCAGAAAAAATATTTTTTTATCAACTATAAATATAAACAACATTGCACAGACACATTGCTCCAGCTCTAAGGGAAAAACAAACACTCAATACACTAGGGGTGGGATATTCGAAAGAGTTGCACATGGCACAACAGGGTTGCACCATGCACAACCCACCAATGCATCCCAGCACGATATTCAAAGGGACAAGTTGCACTGTGCAACTCCCGATGTGCAGGGGCAGATCGGTAATGCATGCAGCGCAAGTGTGGGGGGCATGCCCATGCGTATGTGGCACATCCCGATATTCAGCCTGGGATGTACGGTGCATATGCTAGCACAACTCCACCTTGTGCCACTAAGGGGGGTGCAGAGTTGTGCCTGGTGAATCCAGTCCTGGCCACCCACAGGCGAGCTGCCATATTGCAAGGTGCAACATGGCAGCCACCTGCTGTGGGTGGCCACCCGACCACCCAGGACACAGTCCACATGCCCCCTGCCCAGGTAGCATTGTGCCCTCCCCTCGCCCATTCACGGGCATAAGTGCAGTAAATCCCTGACCGCATCGCAATGACCGATCGTGGGCATATGGAATTTAACTCCCTGGTGGTCCAGTGGACCGCTATCCAACGCCTGATCATAGGCATATGTGATCACACACCCTGGTGGTCCAGTGGACCATTGTACAATGCCCGATCACGGGCATGTGGTAATTAAATACCTCATGGTCCAGTGGACCACTTTCCAATGCCTGATCGCGGGCTTTGGCAAAGTATTCCCCTGGTGGTCCAGTGGAACCCTCCCTGAGCGCCTGATCACGGGCATTCGTATAGAGTAACCTTGGTGGTCCAGTGGTACCCCCTCCCCACCCACCCACTGAGGCCCCTGCCACCAGGCACCCCTCCAGTCAGTGGCGGGAGGCAGCACCCCCCCATATGCTGCCCAGTCACCTGCTGACTGACAGCGTACAGTAGGGTCTGTATGCCTATTGGTCCACTGTGTGGACCAATGGGCATGCAGACCATACTGTACTACACAGGCCCGGAATGTGAATGAATGCATTCATTCACAATTCGGGCCTGTGTAGTACAGTATGATTTGCATGCTCATTGACCCACGCAGTGGACCAATAGGCACAGATCTCTATTGTACGGTGTCAGTCGGCAGGTGACCAGGTGGAATGCTGCCACCCGCCACTGGCTGGGTGGGTGCTGGGGGCCTCTGTGGTGGGTGGGAGAGGGGTACCACTGACCACCAGGGGTTATTTATAAGGAATGCCCGCGATCGGCACTGGGGTTTCCTCTGACCACCAAGGAAATATTTCATCAAGCCCACGATTCGGCATTGGAAAGTGGTCTACTGGACCACCAGGGATTCAATTACCATATGCCCGCAATCGGGCATTGTACAGCAGTCCACTGGACCACCAGGGTGTGTGATCACATATGCCCATGATCGGGCATTGGATAGCGGTCCACTGGACCACCAGGGATTTAATTAACATAAGCCTGTGATGGGCGATGGGGAGAAGTCCACTGGAACACCAGGGAGTTAAATAACTTATGCCCACGATCAGACGTTGGGATGCGGTCCACTGGACCACCAGGGATGTATTATATGTATGTCCACGATTGGGTGACCGGGAGCAGAGACCACTGAGGGGCAGCAGGGTGTCAGTCCTGATGGCTGCAGCCTGGCAAGGTGCCAGGCGCAAGTCATTGGGGATCGGTGCACCGCATGCAAATGAGGCCATAATTACATGCAAATGGACCCATTTGTGCCTTGCATGCATTATGGCCTCATTTGCATGCCCACAGCTGAATATTGCAGTTGCTGCACCTAGCGCAACCGCACTTACACTGGCACAGCCCCCTGCTCCCCTTCTGCCACTTACACTGGTGCAGTGCCACTACACCATGCGCAGTGCATGTGCCCTCAGTGCCATATTCAATGGTGCTGAGCCAGAGCATAGCACCATTGAATATCGCCTGGACCATGCCCTGGCTCAGCCCAGTTGCACTGCACCCAGGCTTGCACCCCTGCCTGGCGCAGTCTGAATATCCCACCCTAGGTCTTAAACATTTAAACAGTTTCAGGTATAAAATTTTAAGATCAGATTTCTAAATCACGCATGCACGGCAGTTTGAGGTGCAATGGTCTCCATGTAATCACATAACTTATTTTTGTATGAACAACAATAACAAGGTACATTTTAAATGCTACTGAATGATTACTGCCTGTGCAATGAACTGCCTGTGTGACTGAATGTCAACTTGTTGTATTTTGTATTAGTGTAACTATATGTACATTGGTTGGCTCTTACAGTTAATTAATTTAATGCCTAAAAGCAGACAGTGACAAACTCTGCGAATCAGTGCCGATTCCAAGTCAGTGAAGCTATTTAGCATTGTCAGCGTTACAGTTAGGAAAGAGGTGTCTGCAAGAATTGATATATCATTACATAGCTCTTTGTTGTCATTGGTATGCTTTAGTTTGCTTTGTAATTTATTTAACTTTTCTCATAACTTAATTTATGATTTTCTGGTTCATCATTCAGGCCACCACCACCACCCCAAACAGACACCTACACATTACGATTGCATTCATGTGTTAGGGCACTGAAATTCAATATTTTGTAACATGTAGCTGTTACTCAACCCACACACCCCACCATTACTCTACCATCACCACCGCAAATACATCCACACATCCCTATATAGGATTACCTAAGTAGCTTCTAGCTGAGACATAGAATATTATCTGAAACAGACCGTAAGCATGAGCTGTTTGCTTGGTAAATGTCAAGGTTGTTCATTTTAAGTAACCCCCTCCCCGATTCACACACACATGCAACCTCTCTTCTATAGCAGTCAGTGCCTCCTTATGTTTTTAATACCACCGTTTCCAACCTAACCCCATTTTTCATCTATCAATGTGTAGATATATTCACAAGGTGTCAGAGACATTAACAGCAGCAGTCTGTGAGATGCACAGTGCAATGTACTGTTAGTGTCCGAATCAGAATTAGAGCAGCTCATAGTAGCTGTACTGATATGCTCAAATCTGTTTTTTTTTTCTAAAAGTTATGTTAATGCCCCACACACATAAACTGGCTACTACCAGGTCTGACATTTATTTATTTTTATTTATTTATTGAAGTCTAGGAATTACAACCCTTTGAGCCAAGGACTCTTTTTCAAAGGCTCCATGTCAGTACAAAGTGTGGCAGACAAGTGTTACAGACATCATGAACAATGACAGTATGTATATACAGAGAGAAAATGTACAATAGGGAGTTGTCTAATAACGATGCGATGCAATACAATAAGCATTATCAATTGACATGGGAGTAACCAAAATTATTGAAATAAGTCAGAGGAATAAAAATAAATACTGGAGACAGGAGCAATGGGGCAATGGAGGAGAAAGTGAGAAACAGGCCCAGGAAGTGGACCAAAGGGGAGCTGGAAATATAGTAGAGACCAGAAAGCTGCCCAATGGGTGTTGTCGTGGGGCTAAGGTGCAGGAGAGGAAATAGTTGGAGGGTTACCACAGTATTACGGGCATTCACAGTTTGATGAAACCAGGATGTGGTCACGCAGTTCTTTTTTGAAAGGGCCCAACCTGGGTATGGATAGGAGGGAACCAGGGATGGAGTTCATCCATAAAGTGGCCCATATTTGAAGAACCTTTGACTGGCGGTGGTTCTATAGAAGGGGACTTGGAAAGCAGCTTTGTTGGTGTGTCTAGTCACCCACCTGTGCTGCCCAGGAGAGAGAAGGTTACAACCATGGGGTGAGTGGCCCATAGAGATTTTTTTTTTTTTGCTAGTAGGCAAGTCTGATAGTAGAGATGCCCTTGAAAATTAAGCCAGGCCAAGTGTTGATAGAGGTTGCAGGTATGCGTCAACTTGTCACAGCCAGTGGCCAGGTGGCAGGCTTTGTTTAAGGCAAGTTTAATTTTTCTCAGGGCAGAGTTTGAGGCAGGCCCATAGATGACTATACTATAGTCTACCAGGGATAGAATAGAACTGGAGATAGCCAGCCTAAGAGCAGCAGGGGGGAGGCAGGACCTAATTCTGTGGATGAGGCCAGTTCTGGCATTAACTGTGGAGCAGGTAGCGGTAATGTGCTCATGGAAGGAGAAGGCAGGATCGAGGGTGATACCAAGGTATTTAAAATGGGGAACAGATTCCAGGGGGTGTCATGAGAATTGAGGAAGGAGAGGGTGGAGGACTTGTACTTATTTTGGTGATCGGAGAATAGCATTACCTTTGTCTTTTTATAATTGAGAATAAGTTTATTGCCGGCCTGGTGGCATGGAGGGCTGAGGTGCTAGACGCCTTACCTCGTGCTTTGCTGGTGACCAGTGTTCAGGAATGAGCACAGGCCGCCGGGGGTTGGCAGGGTTGGAGAAGGATTGAGTGTCCGGAGGACTGCTCTCATTTTCCAGAAAGGGGGGACATCAGTGGTTGGCGCTTGGCTGGCCCCTTGTGGAGACTGGGGGGCATTGCACTGACACTGCAAAAAGGGGCGGGAAGGGGAAAACGCCAGGAAGAGTGCATGCGGACACGTATGTGCTTATTCCACTGGTGTCATTGCATGCCTCTCCCTGCAGGGGAGAACCACAAGAAATCTTTTGGCAGCATGAAGGCTGCCCTGATGGTGCCGCCATGGTCACACACAAGTTAGCTCCCTCCTGGGTCCACCCTCTAGGTCTCCGCAGTGGTGGGGTAAGTACCCGCTGTGATGCGGCCAGAGGGGATGTGAATGGAAGCTTTGAGCTCTGCCCGTGACTGGGGCAGCAGCCATGAAGGTTGGCTGGATGGGGGGGAACCAAAGGCACAACCCCCCAGTCGAGGACATAACAATAAATAAACTAAAAAGGAAAGAAGAGAATAAGTTCATGGGTTGAAAACCAGGATTCAACCTCCTTGAAGGAGATCTGCAGGTCCAGCTGAAGCAGAGTGGGGTCAGGGTGGTGACTTTTGGGGGGCAGAATAGAGATAGGCCTGTAGTTATTATGGGAGATTCAGTCGCTGCTCTTGTGGATGGGGGTGACCACCGCCCATTTCCACTGGGAAGCAAACTAACCCCAGGCATAGCAACATATTTAAGATTTTGGTCAGGGGGGTTACGACTGCATCTAGAGTCAGGTTTAGCAGCTTAAGGTCTAGTGTATCGCCACTCTGTCTGGATTTACCAAGGATCTTAGAGAGGTAGGAGCAGGCAGTACTCGGGGAGATGATCTTGAAATGGAATGGTGGGATGGAGGTGGGGGAATAGCCCAGAGGAGGCTGAGAAGAAGTTGGGAGAGGGAATACTGAGCTAAGGTCAGTAAAAGCTGCATTAAAGGTGTTGGCAATCTGGTCATTTTGGGTAGGGACCCCATTTATGATCAGTAGTGGGGGGGTAGGATTTACCACTGAGTTCCTTAATATTCTCTCAGAAATTACATCCCTGCCCCCAGGAGATGATGAGTCTAGCTTGGTAGTAAGCATCCTTGGCTTGGTGAATGGCCCAGGTATAGGAGATTCAGGCAGCATGGTATAGCTGACAGTCAGCAGGACAGCCAGCTTCCAGGGCTTGGCACCATAGGTTGTCACGAGCAGTCATTTGGTCAATTATAAACTGGCTGACCCAGGGAGAGAAGTGATCTTTTACCACCCACTTAACAAAGGGGTCAAAGATATCACAGGTGGAGTTAAAGGAACTAATAAAGGACAGCGCATCATCGACAGATGCAATATAGTAGAGCAGGGTCCAGGCAAAGTTGAGAAGAGAATTGCGGAAATGCTCTAGAGCACCTTTCCTAAGCAGTTGGTGTCTAGTGATGGGGGGGGGGGCAGTTTCCAATTGTTTGACCAGCGGCAGGTGGCTGGGGAGTGATTGCTAAATGAGTCAGATAAGACCTGGGCATCGGAGATACGTTCAGGGTGAGTGGAGAAAATGAGGTCAATGAGGGTTCTGTTGCTCGTGTTTTGGTTTAGCTTGGTTGGAGAGGGGACGAGTTGAGTTAGGTTTTGGGCAGCAGTGGCATCTCTGAAATAGGTTGATTAGGGGGCAAGTCAATTTGTGTTAAAGTCACCAAGTGCAATGATCTCAGAGTTTTTGGGGAGTTGGACTGCAATGTCTAGAATGGAGGTAAAAGCCTCTTTCTGGTTATGGTAATGATCTATTTCATATTAGACCTTTTGGTTTCTTGTGTTTTTAACCAACCTTCACCCTCCTCCCCATTAGCCACAAACTCCCACTAGCCCCATCGTGTCATACTGTTGTAGTTGCTGCTGGTGACAAAAGCATTGTTCATTAGCGACTGAAAGCTGTCACAAACGCACCTCTCAAGGCAGGCCCTCTGCTCCCACAGTGCCAAACCTCAAAGTGCAATATGTGAATAGGTGATAAACAAGGTAACCCTCCTGTCTGTTTTGGGTCTGAATCACCTACTAGCCTCGAGTCCTGGGGACAAATATGAACCTTTTTCCACTAGCACACTGGTTAACAGGCTCAGATATGCACTCTCTTCGGGGGAAGCAGTGCAAAACTTCATCCAGTGGGCACCAGCCTGGCACACAATTTTACCCTTTTGACTCAATTTGAGACCTAGGCAAATTCTTAACTTGGCAAGACAGTAACACGTTTAAGCACTTAACAGTTTTTGTCAGAATTATCCAATACTGTTTCAGCCTCAACATGCAAAAGAAAAGACTCAAGCAGGATTAAGGAAACCAAAAGGTTTACTGGAAATACATACAAAACATAGAACATATAACAAATTACAGTCAGAAATAAAAGGGAATTTACAGAAACAAAATGCCTGTTGCTTAAATTTCTACCTAACTCAGTTACAGTTGAATGTTACCTATTTTTAACAGAAGTGCCTTTCTAGTTCAGACACACTCTGTGTGTCTTCCTTTAGGAGTCCAGAGATGAAGTGTTCCCACTCCTTTTAGCCAGAGTGATAATAATCCAGCATGTCCCTCCTATCCTGTGAGGTCACAGCTCGTGAGGTCACTGTTAGCCTGTAATTAATTTGTAACCTGACCAAGTATATCCAAAAGGATGTCACTTTACTGCTGGCTGGAAATCTGCAAGATAGCAATATTAAAATATTACAGTCCCTTTGATCAGCAATCACCTTTGATGTTGTCAGGAGTTTCCTGAGAAGCTGTAATCACCTAGCTGTGAAACCTAACAGAACTCAATTAACAATTTCCTTTTCCTTGGTCAATAAAACGCATATTTTGTCCCTGCGCTTCAAAGTAGAAGGGTTTTAAAAGGTGTCATAACCTGGCCTTTGGAAGGAAGTTTTTTAATTAGAGTTTCCACTGGGCCAGTTTTACGACAGTCTGCTGTTTCAGCACTCTGGGCCTTTGGGGTCAACAGGTCAGGCCTCTTTAAAACCTGGTGGCTACTACTCCTTTAAGCAGACATTCACATAAACATACATTTATATCATAAATATACAATATAATGGTAAGTAGATGGGCAGAGTGTCACAAAAGCCTCTAAATCCTTATGTTCTGTTAACAATGTGATAGAGCTACTATTGAGCATGTTTTATCATAAGCAGAACATTTGTTTTCGACCTTTGCTAAACATCGAGAGATGGAAAATGGGGTTAGGTTAATGTAAATGGGGGTGAGCTGGGTTAAAATAACCAACCTGTTAGCTCTACATAATATGTCATGTAATGTAAAAAATAAATAAATAAATAATGAACAGACTGCAGCATATCATTACAGAATTAAATACGAGCTGACTATGACAAGTCTGTCATAGCACTAACACTACCACTTGTTTACCAGGCATACATGCATACAATCAGTTTCAGACAATATTGTATGCCTCATCTGGAGCTACATATGTAATCCTACATGGGGATTTGTGGATATATTGGTGGTGCTGATGGTGGAGTAGTGGTGGGGTGTGGGGGTTGATTAAACAACTACATGTTATAAAATATTGGATTTCAGTGCCTTAATACGTGAATGCGATTGTAGCGTGTGTGTCTGTGGTGGGGGGGCGCTGAATGATGAATCAAACAACAATAAATTAAATTATGAGTAAAGAAATAAATAAGTAAGCATATCAGTGACAATAGTAAAAGAGTTATGTAGTGATTCAGTGCATCAATTCTTGCAGGCCCCACTTTCTTAACTGTTAGCGCTGACCGTGTCACATAGCTTCACTGACTTGGAATCGGCACAGTTTTGCAGAGTTTGTCACCGGTTGCTTTTAGGCATTAAATTAATTAACTATAAAAGACAACAAAAACACATACAGTAACACTACTACAAAATGTCACAAGTTAACATCCAATCGCACAGACAGTTCATTGCATGGGCAGTAATTATTCGCTAGCATTTAAAATGTGCTTCATAATTGTTGATCATACAAAGATAAGTTACATGATTGCTGATTCTTTTTTTTTAATTTATTCATAACCAGGTGGCATTATCATGAACCAGCTGGTGACACCAAATTATTTTCCAGGGAAAAGTTGGAGATATTAGCATTGATCAGCTGTTCGAGATCCAGACTCGTGCATCTGTCATTGACATCAATCCTTGTATGGCATCAAAGGCAGTCTGCTCAGAGCTGAGACGAGACAGTCTGCTCAGAGCTGAGACTGAAAAAAAATAAAGGCAGCGAGGTTCAGTGTAAAAACACATGTCAAACAAAAGGAAAATGAGAAAAATTAGACAAAAACATTACAGATGTTTTAAAATACTTTTTTATTATCATCTCAAACAAATGCATTTCACTAGATAAAAAGTAGCTTTGCCATTGATTTTTACTGAGAAAGTAACATCTTTTGTAACACAGTATGTATGCATACAGTTAACATGTATCATGATTGCACAGTATTGCAAGGTTCTGCACTTTCATTAATTTGTACAGTGCTGCTTCCCGATTTGATTTATTGTTAATATTTAGAAAGAAATTAGTAATTGACATTGATAGAGCTTGAGGTCAAATTGTCATGTCAAAAAAAAAACAGTTCAAGTAGATTTATGCACAGAAATTCACAAATTACTTTTATGGCTGCATAGTGGAGCCATGCATGACGTCCTGTTATTACAAGTGGCTCTGGAAGCTCGTCACTGGATTCTGAACAAAGCACATTCTGGAGTTGAAGCACAGTCACTCCAATATTGGAAGCACTCTGCTACCTCCTTTCAGTACTGGATTCCTCTCCACCGCCGCACTATTTTCTTGCTGCAGACCCCCCTGCTATCCCTCCAGCACATCACACATTTGTTTGTGAACATCAAAACAGCATAGCAGCCTGTTAGCTCTGACCTCTGCAGAGTTGTTCTTGCCTTTGGAGTCACTGGGTCCAATGTTTGAAAGTCTGCAGCACAGTTCTGCGTTTATGGGAACACTTTACAACATGCTCAGACTTATGTTTTTCTCTGTAGATAACTGTAATCTAATTTTGGTGGTTAGTGAAAGAGCCGGTGGTGGGGCTACAGCTGCAACAGTGGGAGTTGTGCTTGCATTTTATAATTTGCCACTTGGATGCAAGGAGAGGCCAACAGCAGCTAACCATGACAGGACCATCACACTGGCCATTGGGTTGTTTAGCGCCCCATCAGCCATAGTGATGGGATTGTGGGTAGGGGTTGCTGGCATTCATGCATGGATGCAGGGACCTTGGGATTTTTCTTAGCAGTATTAACAGGACATTAAAAATGCAGGTGATTCACAAGTCCCGAGAGAGACTGAGCAGCTGGCTGACTGGTGGAGCTTCTATGTGAATGCTGGTGGGTGCCAGTAGGGCAGAGGCACTCGCCACTCATCTCCACCAGATTAATAGTAAACAGACTGTTGCAAAATTGGTCTATCACTTTAAAATATATTGAACTGGACTTCCGGTGTAGCTCCCGAGACATATGGCTGCCTGATCATCTCGCTCTGCTTCACCCTCCTCGAATTTAGAGAAAAAAAGCTGCCTATCACTTCTCTTTTCTACACAAAACTCATTGTAACGATATCTATGATAGCTTCCAACAAAACTAGAGGAGTGGGAGCTAACAGGTACCAGCCGACTGCACCGCTGACTACCAATTCTGATTTCGAGCACACAGACTCAGAGGCTTCGGAAATCTCACAGGCCACTTCCTTATCCTCGAGTTAAAAAGAATAAATAACAAAGGTAAACCAGCCAAACCTGCTAAGACTGAACAAAAACTGGATTGCATATTCCAGGAACTTCAGGAGTTTAAATCTGATTTTGCTGCTTTTAAACAGACTCAAGAGGAACTGCAAACAGGACTTGCTAACACCAATACCAGGGTCACGTTTTTGGAGCAGACATCACAGGACACCTCGGAGGCAATACAGAAAACACAGGCCATGGTCTCTCAACTCACAGACCTGTGCCACATGACGGCCAAGAGACAAGAAGATGCTGAGAACCATTATAGACGGAAAAATATCCGTATCTATGGAATCCCAGAAAACGCAGAGGGGAATAATATTAGAGAATTTATCACTACAACATTGTTCACTACTCTCTCAATAGTGGACATGGTCCCCATTGAGATTGAAAGAGTCCACTGAGCCCTGGGCCCCAAACCATCCCATCCGAATGCCAGACACAGTTCGATAATAATTCACTTCTTGAGCTACCAAACCAAAGAGCATATTTTGAAACAAGCTTTGCCACTGGGTAAGGTGTTCAATAGGCAAGAACATATTTTTGTAGACAATGACTATGCTCCATCAACAATGCAGCATCACAGGGCCTATATTCCCCTCTTCCCGATCTTGTGACAGCACCAGCTGAATTTAGAACCCCTTACCCCCATGGGCTGGTAGTCCAATATGCAGATGGACAACATTCATATGAGACTGCGGGGGATAATCTACAAGACCTGAAAACAAGAGGTTTCTCCCTTCCTCTCCGCTCTGCTTTAGCTAGAACCTCTGGACACTACTTCTGTAGCAGCACAAGGCAGATAGAATCAACAAGCAGCACTGGACAGTATAAAGGCCTTACTTAAGCAGTTTGCTTGATCCTGAATGACTTCAGGGACTTACAACCTAATTTTCAGCCGCAAGGAATACTTTTGCACACTATTGATACTCTACTTGGTATCACAGTGGGCACCTACCAATGTCTGTTCCACCTGAAAGAACTGAAACAGGACTGCTGAGTTGTTGGGCTGTGACCCCCCCGACCAGAACATCATGGGAGTTAGATTCAGGGAGATGTAATGCATATAATGGACCAATACATTGCAGATGGACTGGACCCCTATTACATAGGGGTGGGCCCTGTTATTTTACCCATCTGAGAAAGGGTGAGTGACTGGCCATGTTTGGCCATGGGGCTCTCATTTCTGGTGGGGGACTGGCTCTGCGGGGGGGGGGGACTGGCCAGACATCAGGTGGGTGAGGGACCTAAGCTTGGAGGGTTGGCTTCCTACTTCCCGGGGCAGCGGTGGGGATGTCCTCTTAATCTGCACCAATAGACCCATGACACAGTTACAAACTCAAAGTCTGGAGGCGACAGGAAACTGATGGGAACCTAAAGATTGCTCCTCTCTCTCCTCTCCTATAAAATAAAATTGGCTTGATTGCAGGACTTTGTACCTCCACGGAGGGGGGCGCTGACCCAAAGATGTCCAGGCGCTCAGCTAAGCTGGATGCTGTGATAGAGGCTTAGTGGCCTAACTCCTGACAATATTGTAGAGGGACTGGAGAGAGAATCTGATGGGCTGCCTAACTGCAAGCAGCGTGCAGCGTGGAGCAAAGGTCCCATATTTGGTACACTGTTTATTGCCCAGACCTACTCGAGATGTAAGTGACCGGGGTCTGAAGGAGCGGAGGGGGAAGATGCCCTCCTGGAGGTGGGGGTACTGACCCCTGGCCTGTACAGCACCCGTCGTGAGGTCTGGAGGTTTTGCCCTGGGGGACCAGCCTCACCTCCTTTCCTTGTAGGGGTGGGGCAGGGATCTGACGGACTGGCTGCCTACCCCAGAGGATAATAGTTCCCACTAGGACCTCTCGACTACCCATGGGACATTAGCCCTATTTAGCCTGAGATAACACCTGCTTATTTAGCCGAGGCTCACTTCCAATCATTATAATTGGATTATATACCAAGTAACAGAGACAGGATATGTTTCTTATATAGTTTTTGAGATTGCTTTGCTGTGAGCTTACTGTTTAACTGAATATTACAGTACACAGATTACATTAAGTGACCTATCCAATGGTTTATTTTCTTCCTGTGGAGGCAGATATTTGAATCTCCTGTTGGCTCTCCACTCTATATACTATGAATCCAGGGGTGGGGGGTGTTTGAGTGATGGAGCCACTGCCATGTGATGGAAGTTTACACTTTTGCATCTCCCACCTCCCTCCTCTTTTCCTATTGGCATCCCTTATGGATGCTACCCTGGCTTTTTAATTTTTACTTTTTTTATCCCTTCCTATTCCGAATTCTATAGTTAGGGGCAAAAGAATCCCCAGGAGGTAATTTTCCCTTAATTGGCGGGATGTTACCTCCACCCGGCAGATCCTTCATCTGCCCACAGCGGATCCACAGGATGGACTCCCAATGTTGGAAGTCAATTTGTTCTACAATATGTACATAGGTCAAGTAATACTACCTCGGCCCAGTTGGCCTATTAAGTTAGGAAGACCCACACATTCTTGTTTTTCTCTTAGAGAGAAACATTCAGTTATGTGGATATTGAGGCCCAGTTGGCCTATTAAGTTAGGAAGCCCTCCATATTCTTTTTTTCCCCCCTTAGAGAGAAAAATTCAGCCGTGTGGATACAGATTCTACGAGGGATGTTGGTTGCATTATATGTTGTCTTGGTGCGGAGGGGAAGGGGGAGCTGATAAATGCATATACAACGTCAACAAACTTTGTAATGACATCTTTATTTAAGGTTGTATCACACAATGTAAATGGCCTGGCCAGCCCTATAAAAAGATATCGTACACTTCAATCCCTGAAAAAATTAAAACCAGACATATTGCTCCTTCAGGAGACCCACCTTTTTACTAAGAAGCATCAAAAATTGCCTCGATTTGGCTTTTCAATGATGGTGGGGTCATCTTACCAAAATGGCAGACGGTGGTGGTTTTGTTCCCCAAGAATTCTCAGTTTAAACTTGAAGAAAAATATTCTGACAAGGAAGGCAGACTTGCCTTGGCAGTGGGTACCTTTCAGAATCAAACGATGATAGGTAGTGTGTACATCCCTCCCAATGCAGATGCTTCCTCCATACAGAAATTAATAGACATTATCCTGACAAATCAGAAAGGGATTCTTATTTTGAGAGGTGATTTGAACTGTCAGTTCGACCCCTCCCTAGACTCCTCAGCGACCCTTCCCTTCCCCTAGACCTCGGGTCAAAAACATCTCAAACAATTATTTAAAGACATAGGACTAATAGACATCTGGAGACAACTCCCACCCCAACAGCGTAAATTCACTTTTTATTCCCATGCTCATAAGCACTACTCAAGATTTGATTATATCTGCATTGGTAGAGAATGTGTTGAGATTCTTCATCATGCAGATATTCTGAACGTAATACTTTCTGACCATGCCCCCACTACATTGACTATAAGGTTAGGAGAGAAAGGGAGGAGGGCCTCTTTATGGAGGTTCAAACCTTCCCTATTTCGTGATAGGGAACTTCAGGATTTAATAAAGGCAAAAATTCCAGAGATTATCAAAGATAATCAATCTCCACACATTTCTCCTCAGTTGCTTTGGGACACAATTAAGATAGTCCTTAGGGGCGACATTATCTCGCACGCAGCACAGAGGAAAAAAAGGCAAGATTCCTAACGGAATATACTGTATTTCAAGAAAAATTAAAATTCCTCCAAGAGGCCCACATGCAAGATGATAATGAGGTATACCCCCTACTCTTACAGACACAAGAATCAATCCAACAACTGCTAACCAATAGGACAGAGCAGGCCCTGATGTGGCTGAGGCAAAGATATTATGGGGGGGGTGAGATCCGCAAGATTGCTGGCCTACCCCCTCCGTAGGCAAACACAAATTACTACCATTTCTAAGATAAAGGATCCCAATTTGGGACAAACACACTACTCTACAGATAAGATATTGTCAGCATTTTGTACCTTCTATCAACACCTGTACTTATCCCCAACTTATGATGACCCTCGCATTATAACAGACTTTTTATCCAGGGCTCAGCTACCAACACTTTTGACCTCCCAACAAAACAAAATCCTCTCACCTATTACAGAACCAGAACTACAACAAACAACAAAATCTTTAAAAAACGGCAAAAGCCCTGGCCTTGATGGGTTTGGCCAAGAATTTTACGAAAAAACAGGGCAACTAATTCATCAGCCCTTACTAATAGCCTTACAAGCAACACATAAAACGGCTACTTGCCCAATCTCATGGAGACAGGCCACAATGTCAGCAATACTGAAACCCCAACCCCCCCAATTCTGAAACTCTTACTGACCCATCTCAGTTCTAAACCAAGATTATAAAATATATATGAGCATCTTAGCGCGCATAGATTGGACGATATTCTCCCTACCTTAATCCATACAGACCAATCTGACTTCATTAAATCTAGAAGAACCACAGACATTATAAAACGTACCCTATTCCTAATAAATCATGCAAATGTCACTACAACCCCACTAATATTACTGAGTCTAGATGCCCAGAAAGCCTTCGACATGGTAAACTGTAAATTCTTATTAGCTACTTTATCAAAATTTGCCTTTCTCTCCTCCTTTTTAGAAATTATTCAGGGCATCTATACAGCCCCAGAAGCTACAGTTAAAGTAAACATCTCACACTCCACATGATTTCAATTATCCAGAGGCATGAGACAGGGTTGCCACTTATCCCCGTACCTTTTTGCACTGTTTGTTGAACCCATAGCACAACTCCTCCGACAAACAGAACAACTACGAGGCTACCAAGTAGGAGGAATAGAACATAAAGTAGCATACTATGCTGATGACTTATTACTCTAGTTAACCCACCCAGAAGAATCCCTTCAAACACTATCTACACTCCTACCAGAAATAGAAATAGCCACCGGATATATCATTAACCAAGGAAAATCAGAAGCAATTCTAATACAAGGAACCCTCCCCCTGCAATAATATCTGAATATAATTATAAATGGAATAAACCTACCATTACATATTTAGGAATTCAGATTCCCTCCTGCCTTAAAGATCTATAAAGAGTCAATTATCAGACCTTAACTAAACAAATCTGTTCTGACTTAGATAGATGGCTCCCCCTACCCCTTCTCCTTCTCACACGAGTACAATCCATACAGATGACCATATTACCTAAAATCCTTTATCTCATGCAAAATATCCCACTCTCTCCCACTCAGAAGGACTTACAGGGCTGTAATAAAGCTATTAGTAAACATATCTGGGTGGACAAAAGCCCGAGGACAGCCCTCACCAAACTTCAACTTCCTAAAGAAAGAGGAGGCTTGGCACTCCCCAACATATATTTATACTGGATAGCTACATTAATATCACCTTTTGTGGCGTGGCTTCTCCCTGGATTGGAAGCCCAATTTGGGCCACTTTGGAGAAATCTATGGCCTCCTTCTATTTGGATTTGTCTGTAATTTCTCAACCTTCCTTAATGACCAAAACTAAAGACAGTTCAATCTTTACCAGAGCTAAAATGGGTAGCTGGCATAGATTTTTAACACTACCAGAAAATGCCTTCTTAGCAAGCTGGATTGGGATCCCAGCACAGAATCCAGCTTTCACATCAGCTATGATGGATAACACCTTCCGCAAATGGAATGCCTGTGGGCTCATACATGTTCATCAGTTTTACAATGCAGGAGTTTTTCAAACATTTGCACAACTTCAAGAAATATACCATCTCCCACACCAAGATTTTTTTTAGATACAGTATCTACAGATCAGACACTATTTGCAACAAAAGCTTGGTCTGGCTGTCTCCCAGACAGACATTCCTCCCTTAAATCATATAGTAAATAACCTCTCATATTTCAACTCCCAGGGCCACCTGATATCTAGAGCATACTCTGCCCTCCAGAATTCAGCTCCACACCAGTTAGAGCTGGTACAGTTCCAGTAGGAGGCAGAGCTCTCGGCAGAACTCACTCCTCAAGATTGGTTAAATATATGGAGGAGGCAACACAAAATTACTAATTCCTACACCTGGAGAGAATTCTCCTGGAATGTGGTCATCAGATTCTTTCGTACGCCTCAAATCACGGCTAAGTATTCATCCTCAGGGGACTCCTCCTGTTGGAGACTATGTGGCTGTGAAGTTTCCATATGCTCACATCTGTTCTGGTCTTGCCCAGTGTTAGCACTGTTTTGGGCTGGGATTGGGAACACAATACGAGAATTGTTTCTCAACCTTGGACCCCTTAACCCAGAAATAGCCATACTTCCACACTACCCTAGGCAAATTAAACACAAACAACATAAATATCTTTTGGATATTTGTCTGAATGCAGCCAAGAAATGTATCACTAGATGCTGGCTTACCCCAGTACCTCCTGATGTTGCCACATGGGAAAACACCATTTATGAGATCTATAAAATGGAGAGTCTAACAGCTCAATTACAAGACAGGACACAAGAGTTAATGACCTGTTGGAACAGTTGGTTTTTGTATATTGCACAGTCCAGGGATGCTATCATTCCATGAGACAGAGATTAGAATCTTCCACCATCTATTGCTACCTCCAAATTGTCCCGAAATGAGTGGTAACACCACATGGCTGGAGAGGTCAGACAGACAATAGTTAAAAATAGTAAGGCTTTCCCCTCCTCCCTCCAGTACCTTTTTTACTTTATATATTCCATCTCCAAATATTAAATCCATAAGATAACATAACCTAACTTTAGCGCTACGAGTGGAAACTGGATACTATATTACATGGACCCTATTTTCACTGTATTGTATTTATTGATTTTAAGCCTACTGCCATGCTTAGTATATGTAATTTAAACTGATACCAGCTATTTATGTGAGTCTGTACCTACTATGTGCTGATTGAAACATGTAAAAATAAAAAGTTTAAAAAAAAAAACATTAAACTGATATAAATGAACTGTACCATTTCATAGAATGTAGTCATGAAGCCTGGTGGTGCTGAGGGGTGAGGTGCTGGACACCTTACCTTGTACTATGTCAGCGACCTGGGCTCGGGAATGACTTCAGGTTGTCAGGATGCCGGCCTGGGGTTGAGGGAGGAGTGGGATTGAATGAGCCTTCAGGCTACTCTCCTCTCCAGGGGTGGTGGGTAGTCACCCCTTCCATAGTTCCATCTCCACTGGGTGGAGGTCCAGTGGGGTAATGTAGGCAGCAGTATGAGTGGGCGGAAGGGGCTGAGCTGGCTTCCAGTGTAAGTGCATGCCTCCACGAGCACACACGGCTGTGTGCCTGGGCCCTGGAGGGGGGGGGAGAAACCTACAAAAAGCCTGTAACAAGCTATATGAAAAGAAAAAAAAAGAATGCAGTTGTGAAACACACCAGGGCATGCAGACTGGACATAAAGGCTAATACTCAGACTAGATGCAAAGGTATAAACACAGACTGGACAAAAAAGGTCAGCACACAACTGGACTCAAACCTCAAAATGTAGGCTGGGACGTGAGCCTGACAAGAGAAGTCATCGAAGGTGCATATGAATTAAGTGGAGTTGGGGAAGAAGACAATGTTATGATCTCTGTTGCCCCATTTGGAAGCTTCTACCTGCTGTTTTAGTTCTGCCCTGGTGTGTTTCATGATTACACTCTATTAAATGGTACACCTGACATATCAATTCGATTTGTTCTAAAGTGATTGATCAGTTTACAACAGTGTATTTAAAATAGAAGAGAGATTATTTTGTTAATATTTTATTGAAAAATTTAAATTGCATATAAAGACTCTTTCACATAACACGAACAGTATATTAGATGTTAATTTATTTGTATTTTTTATGCATTGGAGTTTTATGAAGATATGCAGATTTTTGTTTCATTAAAATTTGGAACTTCACATACATTTCCTCATGCAATTAATGTTAACACTTGCTAGCTGTAGATGACTGTTAAACACATCAAAGTAAATATCATGTAGAGTTCAGTGTTGAAACTTGCAAATGGAAACTTTGTTGTTTATGACAGTGGCTGTGCACCTTGAAGGAATTATGATCTTATTATTACTACATTTAAATACTAATATCAGTGGCAGTGTCACCTCTGGGATTTCTCTTTGCTGGTGGTGTGTGGGGGTTAGCCAGGCAAGCTTGGTGGTGCATTTTGTGCTCATTGTTTGTGCGACCACTCGGTGCAATAAACTGACAGGAACAGTTGCTTGAGATGCAGTACACAAACTGACAGCCCTGTTTCCTCTGCTTTTAACCTTTCAAGCACATTAGGAGGACAAGGGGAAGACAGTGGCAACTTGACAGCTCTATAGTAAGCAGTGTGAGTAACATAGAAATTTAAGGTCAGAAAGGACTCTATGTCCTTCATTTCCACCCCAGAGAGCCAATGTTACATACTATTTTAAGGTCAGAAAAGACTCTAGGTCCTTCATGTCCACCCCTTCTTAATATGCAAGGATGAATAAATAAAACTTATGCTGTTTAAACATCCTAATTTATCATGATTCCTTATCCCCTCTAGTAGCCAAACTAGCCTGTGATTCCTTTCATAATCCCACTGTTCAGGACCTGAATAAGCTGGGCAAATTGTTGGGCTCCATTTGTTTGTAAATGCTATTAGGCTCCCCTCTGGTGTGCTTAAAGCAGCATAGCAGCCATGTTAGCTCTAACCAGAGTTTGTTTAATTACTGAGAACTTCGCACAAAAACAGGATCTTCATTCCTTTGAGTTTATTTGTCCCTGCTGCTTTTCCCAACTTGAAGTCATAATCTTCTGTTGCCATGGAAATAACTGTGATGGCACAAGCAGATTATAGTGACATACGATGTAGAATAATCAATAGGAGCTGATGAACTGTCAATAAACAAAGATCCTGTTTTTATGCATGTAACTTAAGTAATAAATAACGGGGAGGAGAAATAAAAGATAATATGAAATATAAGCTGATCTGTGTCCAACGATCTTGGTTTTCAAAGTTTCCCTGAAGGCATCAGCAGTTCTTTAAAGGTTCAATTCCTGTCTCTCTTATGGTTTTAAGAGTTTTTCTCAATTTCTTTGTGTGCCAAAATTGCTCAGCTTCACTTCACAGTTCTCTCACCCAAACTAATCATCAGAGACAAAATAACTGTACATATAAACCTATAAAATAAGGCATAAATCTTTGTGACACAACAGTATGCACCTAAAGAGGGGGAATCGTTATTACAAATGCTAAAGGGGGTAGGAGATGACATCATCGTAACTCATATTTTATCACTGGTGGTAGTAAACTTAGAATTGCTTTCCATTTACTATCAAAAATGTCTTCATAGTTCTCTGGTTAACCTCTTGTGAAGTAGGGTCTCCCTGATAATTGCCAACCTTGAGCTCCTTGGTCAGGTGACTTGGGCCTGGGAGCCAGGGGACATGGCCTACTGCCTTAAGCTGGAAAGTTCTTGGCAGCCGGCAAGTGGACAATGTGCAGCCTGGAGTTCCTTCAAAGCCCTTACAGATTCCACTTTTCTGTAGATAGGGAGACCTCATCCAGTCTTGAACATGGTGGCTGCCATTTTATAGCATCCCTTCTGGGGCATAGTCCGACCAAGTAACTGAGCTTGTGATCATAAAGTGAGATTGTAACCAAGAGAGACTTAGATTGTGTTACTTGAGAACTGTGTATGTAAAGCAGGTGCCCCACCTACCTTGCCTCTGTAGTAGTAGGGCAGTTGCTGAGGCTGTCTTAATGGCTACCCAGGGGGCCCTTAGGGTTCACATCTCCCTTCAACTCTGAGAGGGCTGACCTGGGTTCTTTTGACAGCAGGACACAAACAGGATGATAAAGTAGTGGTTCATTGCCTCCATCTGAAGGAGCAGAGTAAAGGTACCAGCTTGAATGCTAAAACATACCCCTAGAAAATTCAGCGTAAACCTCCAGCACACTGGTAGATAACCCCCAAACAATGACACTGTATTAAATAGCAATACCCAGCACACCAAAAGTAAAATGCATAAATAAAAAATGTATTTTATAGGGAGGTTTAAAGAAAGAACAAAGGGACATGAGGAAAAAATGGAAGCAATGGGGCAATTAATTATAATCTTTAGTATTAGTAAAGCAAGCCCACAACCCTTTGGCAGTCCCAGTCCCCCAACTGCGGGTGTACCCAGTTTATGCCCCACAAAGGCCTTAATGATGGCTCTTTTATGGCAGTGGGTACCTTATCAGGGTGCTTGTAGCTATTAGGGAGATGTTGAGTTGGTATGCTTGCAGAAACATTGAAGTTGCCGGCACATAAAGACCACGTGGCCCACCCAGTCTGCCCAACATTCCCTACCTATAGTGCCACCCAAGACCCTACTTGGACTCTGGCTTACACCCTCTCTCACTTCTAAGATTCCTTGTGTCTATCCCATGCATTCTTAAATCTTGTGACAGTTTTAGCCCCCACCACTTCCTCTGGGAAGCTCTTACAAGTATTCACCACCCTCTCTACGAAGTACTTCCTCACATCTCACCTGAGCCTCCCCGACTTCATTTTGTGTTCCTTTGTCCTCAAGCATCTTTTCCTTTGGAAATGCTCCCTTCCTGTACCTTGTTTATCCCTGTTAGTTACGTGAATGTCTGTATCATATCCCCCATTCCCTACTGTCTTCCAGGGAGTACACATTTAAATCCTTGATCCTCTCTTCATAGGGCTTCTGATGAAGGCTGTGCACCATTTTGGTTGCCCTCATTTGTACCGCCTCCACCCTATGTCCTTTCAGAGATGGGGCCTCCAGAACTGAACACAGAACTCAAGGTAGGGTCTCGCCAGTGATCTATACATTACCTCCTCCCTCCCTCCTTCTGCTGTTGATACCTCTCCCTATGCATTCAAGCACTCCACTAGCTTTTCTCACTGCCTTGTCACGCTGTTTAGCTACCTTTAGGGCACCAGAAAAGATCACTCCAAGGTCCCTTTCCTGCTTTATGACTGTTAATACCTCGCCTCCCATTTGGTATGTTGCCCCCAGGTGTCTGTGCCCCATATGCATGATTTTGCACTTTTTTTGTGTTAAAACCCAGCTGCCAAACCTGTGACCATACTTTCATTTTATTTAAATCAACCCTCATTCTATCTACCCTCCAGTGTGTCTACTCTGTTGCAGTTTTGTGTCATCTGCAAACAGGCATACTTTCCCTTCCAGTCCTTCTGTAATATCACTAATAAAGACAATGAAGGGGACCGGCCCCAGTATTGATTCTTGTGGTGCTCCACTAGTCACTTTGCCTACTCCAGAGTGCCATTTACCACCACCCTCTGACTCGTATTGCTCAGTCAGCTTTCTTCCATTTTACTACTTTAGGCCCTACTCCTAGGCTCCTCAGCTTGCTTATCTGCCTTCTATGCAGAACAGTGTTGAAGGCCTTGCTGAAATCCAGGTAGGCTACATCCACCACCCCTCCTTAATCCACCTCCTTGGTCACCCAATCAAATAACTCAG
Source organism: Neoceratodus forsteri (assembly GCA_016271365.2). Lineage (NCBI taxonomy): Eukaryota > Metazoa > Chordata > Ceratodontiformes > Ceratodontidae > Neoceratodus > Neoceratodus forsteri. Next base: position 648,076,620 of record CM057449.1, read on the forward strand.
TCAAGTTTGTCTGGTAAGAGCTCTCCAATGAAACCATGTTGCCTCAGATCCTGTAGACCATTGGCAACAAGGTATTCCTCAATCCTTTCCTTCAATAGTGATTCCATTACCTTGCCCACCACCGACATCAGGCTAACAGGCTTGCAATTCCCTGCCTCCTCCCTACTCCCACTTTCGTGTAGTGGGACTATATCCACCCTACTCCAGTTCCCCGACACCTCCCGTTTCCAATAACAGATTGAAAAGAGTCATCAGAGGTGCAGCCAGCACCTCTTTCAGTTCCCTCGGGTGCACTCCATCCAGCCCCATTGCTTTGCTTACCTTTAATGTTGATAATTCCTTAAGTATTCTTTCTTCTGTAGAAGGACTCGTGTCCACCTCCCACCCCATTATACCCTTGTATTCAATCCTTGGCCCACTTCCTTCCTCCTCCTCCTCGAATACTGAGCAGAAGTATTTGTTCAATATATCTGCTTTTTGGTGGTCCCCTTCCATGCAACCCCCTCCTTCCTCTTTCAGCCTTACTATTCCTCCCTTTGTCTACCTCGTTTCACTTATGTATCTAAAAAATGTTTTAGCCCCCTTTGACACTGACTTGGCAGTCATTTCCTCTGTTTGTGGTTTAGCGCTCCAAACTGTCTTCCCTGCCTCCCTTTGTTTCTCTTGGTAAGTCTCCTTGTCACCCTCCTTCTGTGTTCCTTTGTACCTTGTGAATGGCATTATTTTTGCTCTCATGTTTTCCGCTACCTCCTTAGAGAACCGTAGTAGTCTCCTTTTTCACTTACCCTTGCTAACCTGCCAGATGCAGAGGTTGGTCACTTGTTCAATGCCCTCTTTTATTTTTGCCTACTGTCTCATCGGCTGTTCAGATGATGCTGTCGTGTAACTGGCTGTAAATCCCCAGCCAATCACAGGTCTCCTATACCCTTCCCACAATGCATGACAGCTGGCTTGCAGTCATGGAGGCTGCTATGTTTGTTTGCATTCTTTAGTGTCTAGTAGTTCTGTCATGCATCCTTATGCTGCCTTCTAATTAGCCCCTCAGGGCAGGTGCAGGCACATCCCAACCCTGAGTCAAGTCCTGCAGCTGGGAAAGTGGTGTCAGGGGCAGTTGCGGTCCCTGTTTTCATTCTGGAGCTCTGTCTCCATTTCTGTGAGCTTCTGTGCATGCGCAAGGCCTAAATGATGCTATAAAGCTTATTTGTTTTCTACATAGCCCAGCTGCCTGCCCTGGGAAGTATGTTATATGAAAAAAACACCACTGGCATGGTTTACTTCGAGTCCTGGCTCCGCTTTCTTTCCTGGAGCTGGGGACTGTTGTACTGGCATGGTTTACAGCCCAATTTGAAAAGAGATGCTCCTGCTCCTTTTTGTGCATGCATGTATTGTGCTTATGGCACTCCGATGCCACTGCTTTTCTGCTCCTGATGCTGCTGCTATACATGGGGTCAGGCAGCAATCGTCGCACTTGTGGCATCCTTTCCTGATCCTGGTCTTGCTTCCAGTCCTGGGGCTGGGATCATGGGACACAAGTGTGGCTGAAGCTGCTAGGCTCTGGTGAAGAATTGCAACTTGACTCCCACCAGAACCACTGGAGGAATTCATGAAGTGCCCTGCCAATCCACGTGCTGAAGTTGTGGGTAACTGGACGACAAAGACAGCCTGGCAGGAGCAGCTCAGGGCCCGACAGCCTGGCAGGTCAGCTCCCAGAAATGGGAAGAGCTCACATACTACCCCATCAAACTCTTGGCATCCTTTTCAAAACATTTTCTTACTGTCCATATAGTACACATCAATAGGCAGTTGAAAAAGCATTAAATAAACTAAACATTTCTAATTAACACTCGATTCCTATATAAAAGGCATTTAAAACATAAATACAAGGCATAAAGTCTAAGTTGACAAATGAATCCTATTTAGTACAGTAAGAAGTTGGAATGTAAATACATTTATCCACTAAAACTAGGAACAGCATAATGGGGGATACAGCACAGGAGCAATGTATTTGTGGACCACATGGATGGGTATAGGGTTGAGGCAACTGGGAGGTCACAGGTTAACTTCATAGGTAGCTTGTGTTCATGGCCAAACCTGCTAGGTAATGCCACTTCTTCCTTAGGAACAGAACAAGCTCTTCTATCTTCCAGCACAGTGTCCAACACTGGGACTTTGTCAGGAATAATGGCATCATTTCAGTCTCTGGTGCAAATTCCTCCAACAAAGCTTCCACATCCACAAATGGTACTTCCACTTCCTCACTTGGTGGTGCAGTAGGCATGAAAGGAGCTGCTTCCAAATTTAGAAAGGAAAGGGGAAATTGTTTAACCAGGAAAGGCACACTAAGCTGAAACTTGTTTCCAGGTGCGACCTGGGAGCACAAGGAAGTTAAGTGATTTGCTCAGGGTCACACAGTATGCAAGTGGAGGTTGTGGGATTCAAACCCAGGTCTCCAGGTTTGCAGCTCAGAGCCCTAACCCACTGCACTATACTGCCTCCTTAATTTAAGGGAGTGCTTGACCGTCCAAAGTTTTAAAACAGAAATGAAAACTTACCTCTTTGGCCTAGCATTTCCAGAGGAAGACTAAAGCTGGTTGGACTGTCATCTTGTTGCAATCTGTTGGCTGTGTACATTTTAACATGCTGATGGTTTTATTTATCGTATTCAATTGTTTGATGTATTTTGTTGATTTTCTGTATAGATGCCTTGATCGTTGGAAAGGTGCCTTTTTACAAATAAAGCTTGATTTGATTTGATTGCTATGGGGTCTGGTTCTGTGCATCCTGCTCTGGGCCATTCCAGGAGTGGCAGTGGGGCATCAGGTACTTCAGCAGGTGGTTGACACCAGTACATCACGTCATCCTTCTCCTCACTGTGAGCACTTTCTTCTGGTGCAGGTAGTGGAGCAGAAGCATTTTCAGATGCAGGTTCAGGGGATGCATTTTCTGCAGTTTCCTGGTGCTGACTGTAGCTTTGGGTTCTGAAGGTCTCAGCCCTGGTTCAGGTACCATCTTATTGGTGGGCTTGAATTGACCAATAGGCAGGAGGTAGTTATGGTGTATAGTCTTTACAATCTTCCAGCCTCATTTTTGACAGATGCAGTGCACTGCATCCAGTATACTATCCAGTAGTTTCTCCATGAACTCATATGGTTTGGAAGACCAATGGTCAACAATTTTGTCCTCTTCAGGAATCTGCTTGCCGCAGGCACACTTTGTGGAGCGGTCGGAAGACAAGGCTGGTGGAGAAGATAACCTTGTTGAACAAATACAGAAAATTCGATGTTTTACACCAAGAAAAATTAGAAAATAAAAAACTGCAGGAACTGTGGGAAATGGCAGTTGACTGAAGCTGCAGTGTCTGCTAAGGTCCGATGTGCGTGGGTCAACAGCGGGAAAAGAACTGAGGTGGTGTGGTGGACTGCCCTCCTACATAGGCTGTGCTGACGTCAGTGGGGGACGGTCCCCCATGGTAGACTGCCACTTAGAAGTTTTCTACGAACATATGATGAAGCCAGCAGATAAAGGCCTAATGGCCTATCAAGTCTGCTCGAGTGTGCTGCTCTCAGTACTGTGCATTGATACTGCCCTCCTCCCCAACTGATCCTCCTGTTTTACCCTTTCCTCCTTCCTCATTTTGATTCTGCTGTTACGTTTATCCCCCCCCCCCCATACCCCATGGATGCCCTTGAAACCAGTCCTCTGGCAAAGCATTCCATGCTGTCACCACCCTCTCAGTGAGAAAGTGCCTCATCTCACTTCTGAACCTCCCCCTCCAACTTTAGACTATACGCTCTTGTAATTCCTTCCTAATTTTAAACAGACCCCCATGACTTACCCTATTCATGCCCTTCAAGTATTTATGTATTTTGTATCACATATTTAATTCTCTGTATTATGGCTTCTAGCCATTGCTGTGTAACTCACACTGTACTATGCTCTTAGCTGACCTCCCAGGTCGCCCCTGAGAAAGGGACTGTAATTTCTCAGTGGACTCACCCGGTTACCAAAATTCAATAAATAAATTTAAATGTTACAATCATATCCCCCTGTCCCGTCTGTCCCTTCTGTCCTCAACAGAGTACATATTGAACATCTGTAGTCGCTCCTCATAGTGCTTTTCCCTCATTCCACTCAACATCTTGGTTGTTCTCCTCTGTACCCCCTCCAATAGTCTGATGTCCTTTTAAAGTATGGACTGCATGCAGTACTCCAAGTGAGGCCGCACCAATGCCCTGTACAGTGGCAGGATCACATCCTCACTCCTTGAGGTAATTCCCCTTGATCTACACCCCAGCATCCTACTGGCCTTTGCTGCTGTTTTCCTACACTGTGCAGAATGATTCATATAGCCTGTGACTAGCACACCCAGATCTTTCTTCTCATCGGATACCAATAACTGCACACCTCTCAGCTTATAGCTAAATCCAGGATTCCCATTTCCAAAGTACATAATACTGCATTTCTTAGCACTGAGGCCCAACTGCCAGGTACTTGACCACCTCTCCAAGGTTTCTAGGTCCCTCTGCAGCACTCCTTCCCCCCCACCATCCACCACTGTACCCAATTTAGTATCATCAGCAAACATACTCATCGACTCTGAACCCCAACTGACATATCAGCTACATAGATGTTGAAAAACACTGGTCCTAGCACCGAGCCCTGTGGGACCCCACTGATGACCTCTCATGGTGCTGATAATTCCCCCCTTACCACCACCCTCTGCTGACTTTCTTTCCAGTCAGTTACCAATCCAGCTGACCACCCTATCGCAAACACCCAGATCTCTCAGCTTGCCTATCAGTCCCCTGTGTGGCACAGAGTCAAAGGCCTTGCTGAAATCCAAGTAAAGAACATCCATTGCTTTACCCTCATCCAGTGCCTTAGTCACCCAGCCATAATAATCCACAAGGTTGGTCTGACAAGACCTTCCCTGTGTGAACCTATGTTGCCTTTCGTATAGACAATTTTCCTTCAGAAATAGCATTATTGTTTCCCTCAGGATAGTCTCCCAATAATTTACCCACATTTGACATAAGACTAATCGGCCTGTAGTTTCCTGGATTATCCCAAGATACTCCTTTGTGGATGGGCACCACATGTACCATCCTCCAATCTAAGAGCACACAACCTGATTGAACAGACCTGTTGAAAATGTCTGTCAGCGGCTCCACCAGCACCTCTGCAAGTTTTCGCAGAACCCTCGGGTGTATCCCATCTGGTCCCGGTGCTTTATCCATTCTCAGTGCCTTAGACCCTCCAATACCCTCTGCCTATCGATCTCCTCATCAACTATCCTTGCTCCCTTAACATTCTGTTCATTTCTCTGCCCATGATGACTAGGTAATCCCCTCTTCCTTGTAAAAACTGAACAGAAATATTCATTAAAGTACAGTTATGTAAGAACTTACCGTAACAGTAAATCTTCGAGAATAGCTCTTGCAGCAGGTTACATCATTAGGACTGAAGCTGGCAGGCGCCAGGACCCCACGGAAATTTTCTAGCTAGCAGTCTTCAGCAGGGACCGCCCCCGACATCGGTCCCACCCTCGACGTCGGACGTAGTACTGTACACAAGGAGGCGGTTCCCCCATAATCCTCAGTTCTCCCGCCAGAGACTCCCAGCCGCTAGATGACATCAGAAGAGGAGATCGAGGCTCCACCACCAGCTGGTGAAACAAGTAAATAGGAATGTCCCATCTAATAAGATGGGTGCTCGACTCCGACCTACCTCTAGCGGGGATGATGGGAGGGAAGGTACATGCTGCAAGAGCTGTTCTCGATCTACTGTTACGGTAAGTTCTTACGTAACTGTACTATCTTACTTCAAGATACAGCTCTTGCAGCAGGTTACACCATTAGGACTGATTTCCAAGCAGCAGTGGCAATCATGCACCATCAGGAGGAGGAAAGGTAGAGACCTTGAGGTAATTCGAGCCTAGGACAGAAGTCCCTGAAGGACAGCTAGACCGAACCCCGCTCTTCGCCTCGATGCAATGTCCAGACTGTAATGCCTGATAAAGGTATGCAGAGAGCTCGAAGTAGCTGCAGCGTAAATAGCTGAGGTGGAGATGTTCTTTAACGCCGCAAAGGAAGTAGCCACCCCTCTTGTGGAATGACCCTTGACCGCGCCCGGTAAGGGTTTATTACGCTTCTCATAACAGAAGGTAATGCACTGGATGAGCCACCTAGAAAGTGACTGTTTGGAGACAGGAGCTCCTTTCATCCTGTGAGCAAAGGAGACGAAAAGTTGGTCCGACTTTCGGAGCTGTTTGGTTCTGGTCAGGTGGTATCTGAGGCACCTGTGTACATCTAGGGTGTGCAGAAGGGCTTCTCCGCGATTACAGTACCTTGGAAAATACACCGGTAGATCGATATCCTGATTAAGGGTGAGAGCTGAGACCACCTTAGGCAAAAACTTTGGGTTTGTCCTTAGGGATACCCTGTCCTGGTGGAAAACCAAATAAGGCTCTTTACACTTAAAAGCACGCAATTCCGAAATCCTTCTGGCAGAAGTAACTGCAACAAAAAATAACATTTTCCGAGAGAGAAAACGTAGCTCGCAATCCGCGGCTGGTTCAAAGGGTGGCAGCGTAAGCTGCTCCAGGACAAAAGGTAAGTCCCAAGGAGAGTCGGATCTTTAATGGGAGGCCTAGGTGGAGGCAGCTAACAAAAGGCAGAGTAGTTCCAGCTGGGCCACCGTCCGATGGCCTCACGGGCATGGTAGCAGAAATGGCACAAACGCGTACTGAATCGAGGAGTAAGCCAGTCCGGAGTGGAAGAGGAAGCAAAGTAGTCAGAACCAGCTTTCTGGACAGTCCTAGCCAGCCGGAAGCCGTGTGAACCCACAAACAGAATCGCCCATTTCATGGCGTGCGGTGCGTAATGGCTGGTTTCTGGTGGCAGAGAGTACATCTGCCACTTCTTGCGAGACCCCGTATCGCATCATGGCTATGTCTCTAGGAGCCAAGCGTGCAGGTTCAATGAGCGTAGGTCTGGATGGACCAATGAACCCGCCTCCTGAGACAATAGATGGGAGCTGATTGGCAAAGGAACTGGAGGTTCCCGGGATAGCTGGTGTAAAAGAGGGAACCAAATCTGTCTGGGCCAGAAGGGTGCGATCAGAATGAGCGTTGCTTGCTCCCTGAGAAGTTTTAAGAGAACTCTCTGGATCAATGGGAAAGGAGGAAAGGCATAGAGGAATCTGCCCGCCCAGGAGATGGACAACGCGTCTCGCCAGAAAACACCAGGCCCTGGATATAGCGAGCAAATATTGGGCAGTTTTGCGTTGGATGGGGACGTGAAAAGGTCTAATTCTGGAGTACCCCATCTGTGAAACAGATCCTCTGCCACCCCCTGCAGAAGTTCCCATTCGTGGACTCTGGCCTGAGAGCAGCTCAGGCTGTCTGCGATGGTGTTTTCCACTCCTGGGACATGTACTGCAATTAGGTTTGTGCCGTGTTGCAATACCCACTCCCACACTCTCATGGCCTCCCTGAAAAGTGGGTAGGAGTGAGTACCTCCTTGTTTGTTGAGGTAATAACATCACCGAAAAATTGTCTGTTTGTAACAAAATTGTACCCGGTGGAATCTCCGACTGGAAGGCCTGCAGAGCGTAAAGGACTGCCCTCATTTCTAGGATGTTGATATGGAGACGAGACTCCTGGGGCTGTCCAAAGGCCCTGAGACCGAACACCGTCTAGGTGTGCTCCCCACCCGAGCCCTGAGGCATCTGTGGAGAGAGTCACAGTCGTGGATGGCGCTGTGAAGGGAACCCCCGCAGAGAGGTTCTCTGGATGTAGCCACCATTGCCAATCTCGAATTACAGTTTTCGTGATCCGGACTGGATGCTGCAGATGGTCTTGCCTTTGATCTCATTGCACTCGTAACATCCACTGGGTTACCCGCATGTGGAGACAGGCTAGCGGGACTGTTGCAATTGCCGCAGCCATGTGTCTGAGCAGGCAAAGGACCAGTCTGGCTGGGACGGTCTTCTTTGCCGACAACTCCCCGATGAGGGATCTGATGTGTTCCGCTCTGTCCGTGGGAAGGAAAACTTTCCCTCTGACGGTGTCCAGAACTGCTCCGATAAACTGCAGCTTCTGAGACAGAACCAGGTGTGACTTCTCGTAGTTGATGAGAATACCCAGTGATTGAAAAAGAGGCTGGGTGCAGTAAATAGCAGTCATCAAGGCCTCCCTGAAGAGCGCCATGAGAAGCCAGTCGTCCAGGTATGGGAACACGTAGTGGCCCTGTCTCCTCAGAGATGCAGCTACGACCGCCATGCACTTCGTGAATACGTGAGGTGCCGATGACAGCCCGAAGGGAAGAGCTCAGAACTGATAATGGCGGCTCTGAAACTCAAAGCGCAGGAACCTCCGGTGCACTTGCGCAATAGGAATGTGCAGGTAGGTGTCCTGCATGTCCAAAGATGCCAGAAAGGTGTCCTGCTTCAGCATGGGAATTAGGCCGAGAAGGGTCACTATGTGGAAGCGCTTGTAAGCGACCGAAAGGTTGAGGTCGCTGAGGTCCAGTATTGGATGGAGGTCCCCTGTTTTCTTTGGAACCAGGAAGAAGTAAGAATAGTACCCTAGTCCTCTCTGGTTCTCTGGGATGTGCTCTAAGGCTTCCTTTTGCAGAAGCACGAGCACTTCCTGCTGTATGAGCAGGGCATGCTGACCTGAATAACGGGAGAGCAGGGGAGGTCTTGTATGTGGGCTGCCTACAGATTCTATATAATGGCCTTTTTTGACCAGCTGCAGAACCCACCTGTTGGTGGTGATCGAGTGCCACCCTGGGAAGCGGCGTGCGATTCGACCCCCGACTTTCTTTTCCCGTTGATCCTGGGGAGGGCCCGGGGCTGGGAAGGAGTCATGCTGTGGCAGCGTTTGATCCGGCAGGCTGGGCCAACTTTGAAAATCATTGGCCTCTGCCTGGGGATGACTTGGCCTGGGCCTTACGTGTGAAAGTGTCCCTCTGCTGCTGACCGGAACATTGCTGTTGCCTTTGTAGCCGGCTATGAAAATGGCTCTGGTTCCTACGAAAGGAACTAGGCCGAGACCTGTACATAGCTTGTACCGATCGGACTGCCTTCCCTGCGTCCTGGAGTTTGGTGATCACTCTCTTGGAGGCTTCACCAAATAGGACCTCTCCATGATAAGGGACATCTAGGATGTTTTTCTGGACGTCCGGGGTAAATCTGGAGACACGGAGCTAAGAGTGTCTCTGGAGACACACGCCAGAGGCTGCAGCTCTTGCTGAAGAGTCCGCAGAATCATATGCGGCTCTCAGCACTTGGGTCCCCACATCTGAACCCGTGCGGAGGAGGTTCAAGAGCTCCTCCTTGTGATCGCCATCGGGCATCTTCTCGACCAGGTCCTGACCCTGTTCCCATAGTGCATTCTGGAACTGAACCATGTGGGTCAGATAGTTCAGTGACGTGATGGCGTAAGTCACAGCCACGTACGTGTGCCTTCCCAGGACGTCCAATTGCTTGGATTCCTGGTCCGGTGGCTGGGTGCTCAAATACTGAGGTCTCTGAGACCAGTCATGTGAAGCAGTGGTGACCAGGGAATCAGCAAGAGGATGGTTCACCGGATACTGGTCCTCCCTAGGGGCCTTGTATAAGTGGTCAGCCTTCTTCGGCACCGCGGGAATGGAATGCGGACAATTCCAGGCAGCCTTGGTGACATCCGTGAAGGTATCCACCAAAGGCGGCACTACCACAGGCTTTGGGTCTTTTTGGCGAAGGTAGCGGGCAAGGTGTTGTCTCTCAGGGTCAAGCTCCTCAGCATCCCACTCTATGTTCTCCTGGATGTGCCTCATGATCTCTGCGAAGGAGGGATCATCCGGAGGAGACTTGGGTAGGTCGTGTGGGTCAGGAGAGGGAATGCTGAGAGGAGAAGGTGATCTGGAACACTTCGTAGTGTCAGACCTGGAATCCTCCCCCGACACAGTGTACCAGTGTCGTCTGGGTCTCTTAGGGCTGGGTGACCCTGAGGGGGATTTGGAGGTAGGCCTTCTCCTTTCCAAAGATCTACCCCAGGAGGTGGCGTCTGCTCCTTGGGGATGGAGGTCGTCCTACGGGCCCCCCAGGTGGAGGAAGGGACATAGGCGGTGAAGGAGTGGGTGTAGGCGGAGTAGGTGTAGGAGGAGGGCGTGTGGTGACCACATCTTTTTTGATGGTGTCCCACCAGAAGGTAAAAAGCTCCTTTACCTCTGCCAGATTCATACCCGATGACGGGCCTGGCACCAGTGGCCTGTCGCCGGGGTCGGGCGTCGGGCGTCGGGTCCCCGGTGGTCTCCCACTCCGGGGAAGGTTCCCGTGGGAGCCCAGCGTCTACGGTGTTGCCCACCTGGTCCTCGGGCTGTGTGGCGTCCTCCTCGGTGGAGTCCTTCTGACCGGCGTCCGCAGTCGACAGGGGTGCGGTCCTCTTCTCTGGGGTAGCCGACGTCGGTCCCCTGGCCGACGTCTTCAGAGGCGAATGCCTGGCCGGCGACAGGTGTCTGGGTGTCGTCGGCTCCTGGGAGCGCTGGTGAGATTTGGCCGATGTCGGGTGGGCCAACGTCGGGTCCGACGTCCGTTTAAGGGACGTCAGGTCCTTGGTCTTACAGGGCGCCAGATCCGAACCTCAGGGTGGCTGGGAAACTGACCTGGCGTTGGTGTCCCGGCAACGGGAGGAAGATTTATGGCACTCCCCGGACTTCGACGAGGCCTTGAAAGGAGTAGAGGAGGCCGACGGCCTAGAAGTCTTCAGAGGCTGAAGAGAGGAGCCGCTGGATGACCTGACCTGGATCGGGGGAGGTTGTGACCGAGCCCTGGAGGGAGAGCGGTCCGATTTTCAGCCGGAGCTTCGGGAGTCCGAGGCCCTCACAGGAGACCAGGACCTTTCCTTTTCCCGGTGCTTGTCCCGGTGCTTGTGGGTTTTGCTCGAAGGCGCTCCCCGGGAGGAAGGTTCCTTGTCCATGGTTTTGAGTTTCTCTTCCAGGAGAAACGCTTGAAGTGCCTTCTGGCGGCGGATCCTGGTGCGACTGTTGAAGCCCTGGCAGAAAGAGCAGGCCTTGGTGTCGTGGTCCGGGCCTAGGCAGCACACACAGGCCGAATGAGGATCCTTGAAGGGGATCTATTTGCCGCAGGCGCACTCCGTATGGTGACCCTCTAAAGAAGTGGTTGGAAAGGACATCAGTTGTTCACAATTCGAAAGTGAGCGAAAATTATTGATTCCTATGGTCGTCACGCGCTAGAAAAAGAGACCGAGAGGCCGATACTGGCGAGTCGACGCGGGAAAATAACTGAGGATTATGGGGGACCGCCTCATATACGCCCGGTCAGCCGGAGGTGGGACCGACGTCGGAGGCTGTCCCCGCTGAAGACTGCTAGCTAGAAAATTTCCGTGGGGTCCTGGCGCCTGCCGGCTTCAGTCCTAATGGTGTAACCTGCTGCAAGAGCTGTATCTCGAAGTAAGATATACCTCTGCCTGTTCATCCCTCTTAGCTACCCATCCCTCATCTGTCTTAATTCTAAAGATCAGCTCCCTGCACTTCCTTCTCACCCTGATGTATTTGAAGAATCCATTTTCACCTTACCTAATCCCTTTAGCAAGCCTTATTTCTCTCTCTGCCTTGGCAGCCCTTACCATCCTTGTCGCCTCCCTGGAACTACTAATATAAACCTCATCTGCTTCCTTATCAGTCCTCTTATAGATTTTAAAAGCCTCCCATTTTTCCCCACACTCTCACCTGTACTTCCTTGGTTCACCAATGTGGTTCATTAGACCTTGCCTTCTTACTTCTCCACACAGTATAAGTTAGTGGCCTCTGCCATTCCCAATCTTATGATGTCCCATTTTTGGGTGGTATGCATGTCAGGTTTTATATTAGCCACATGCTTCCCTAGTACTTCTGCCATCCTACCATAATCAGCCCTCTTAAAATCAATAACCTTTGTGTCTGCATTTGTCTCCTGACTGTCTAACTCAAGTGCAAACCTTACAGCGCAATGATCACTACCCGCTATGGGAGCATCCATCATCACTTCCCTTACTTGATCGGCATTTGACAATACAAGGTCCAATATATTGCCCTCTCTCATAGATCTCTTACCAGTTGAGACAGGAACACATCCTGAAATGCATCCAGAATAACCTGTTTCCTGCTGCTATTAAATGACATGGTGGCCCAATTTGCCCCTGGTAGGTTGAAGTCTCCAACCACCACTGTGCTGCCCCTTCTACAATTCCACTGTATAACATTAACTAACTCCTTGTCCTTCTCCTTCATCTTGGATGGTGGTCTATACACCACCCCTAGCTTAACCCTCTTGGTCTTTGACTTACATAAAGTAATCCACAAGGATTCCGTATTCCCTTCCCCTCCTTCCTCCCTGTAACGATCTATTCCTTCCCTTATGTAGACAGCCATCCCTACTCCCCTACCAGTTTTCCTATCCCTCCTAAACAACCTAAAGCCTGGTATTATTAAGTCCCATTCTATATCCTGATTTCCCCACATTTCAGTGATGGCAACAATATCTACCCCCCTTCAGCCAGAAGTGCTTGGACCTCTGGCATCCTGTTACCTAGGCTCCCTTGCATTCATGGAGATAACCACCCATCCTTTTTCATGTCTCTCGTCTAATTCTTTCCTCATACCCCCCACCAATACCATCCTTATGCCCTACATCCACCCCCCCAGTGGGGTAGGCAATGGCCCACCACTGGCCCTAGCCTCCAAATGCTTGACATGTATTCCCCCACTAGTTTAAACCAACATAAGATGTCAGAAACTCCTCAAGTTTATTTTTAAGAACTGTTGTCCCCTCTTAACTGAGATGCAACCTGTCTGGGGCATACAGACTACTATTTACCCATGCCCTCCACCCAATTCCCAATCAACCCAAATCCCATAGAGTTCCACCATCCCCATAACCATTCATCAAAATCACTGATTTTTCTGCTCATCATATAAACTAGCTCTAGGCACAGGCAGTACCTCTGAGAAGGCAATGGACCTTGTTTTATTACCATACACCCTTGCCAATTCCTTAAACCTCGCTATGACCCCCATAAGACTTATTCACCAAGTTATTTGTGTCTAGATGTACTACGAAATGAGGTTTCTACCCCTGTCTCCTATCCCCTGTAGGGCTGATATGCCTCGCTCTATGTGCCGTCATCCCTGGAAAGCAATGCACCTATACTGAATTCTTCCTTCCATCTGATACCCTTAATAATAGAATCACCAGAAACTATGACCGCATAATCCCATTTTTGTTGTCTGCACTTTACTACCCCATCAGTTTTCTTGTTCATTTCTCCTTGCCCCACTGATTTTACCTCTTTGATTGTTCCCTCGACACTCACTGCATGTATTGTCTCCCCCTTAGAACATTACCCCCCTCTCCCATAGCTACTGTCGTTCCCATGTCATCCTCTGAAATCCCCCCCAATAGCTACCAATTCTAGAAGATTATCTACCTCCAAGCTGCCATCCCCTTCCACCTTCCTATCCTTGTTACTCTCAACTGACTTCTCCCCCCTGAAACCTCCCTGCATCACCATATCATTCATTCCGGCATTTTGAATTCCAGTAAAAACACCCTCCAATACTGAACACCTAACCCCTTCCTTGCTATCCCATTCCTGTCTTGATACCTCCGAGTTACGAACAACTCTTCTTCGCGACCCTTACCCCCCACTATCCTATCCCTTGCTTCATTATTCCCCCACCTCACATTCCCTACTCGCCCCCTTTCTCTATTTCTACCCACCACTGATCCACACCAATCCTGTTTGACTATGCCTTGCAGATTACATAATGGAGCATACTAATTGTACACCCCGACCAAATTCCCACTGTTATTCCAATTTCCTGTTTCCACATGTTTAGACCTCTCTTTTCCCTCATTACCTGCTACCTGACAATCCCCATTCCTCCAATCACCACTATCACGTCCAAACCATGATCTCCCCTGCCATAACCCTTCCTTCCCCCAAATCCTTGCATAACATTACTCACACCCCCCTCCTTCCCACTACTTGCTAACCCCCATACCCTCAACTCACTCTTTCATTGCCACTCATTTTAACCATCATACCTGCTTCCTCATTCCTGCCCTCATGTCTTGACCACTCTCCCTTCTTAACCAGTCCTTCTAGCATTCTGGAATAACTAAATCCCTGGGAGTGACTCCAGCGGTTTCTGTGTGATCCTTGCACCTAGCAGCTTAGTCCTACCGGTGTGGCCTGCTGCAAGAACTTCTTGAAGTAAGAACCTTCCTTTCCACGCGTGAGAAAATGCGTAGCCAGAAAACTCCAAGTCCTGGAGCAAGCGAGCAGAAATGTAGAAGTTCTATGTTGTATACACAAACAGGTCTATATTCAGACAGCCTCATTTTTCAAAGAGGTCGTCCATCATGGAGTCTGAGAGTTCTCATTCATAGCAGAGGGCTTGGAATCAGGACTGTGGTGATCCACCAGTGCATTCAAGGTACTGGGGAGGAGCACTGCAGACAGGAATATGTTGTGTTCTGCTGCCCCATGCCAAAAACTCATCGCCTCTCAGCAGACAGTGTACAAATTAACCTCCCAGTCGACTGAAGAAGCAGATCACCAAAATATTGTCTGTGAGAATCAACAGCTGGTTCCCTGGATGGAGGGCAGCGAAGGCTTGTAGACCATGCAGAACAGTACTCATCTCCAGTGTTGCTGTGAAGCACTGTATCCAGAGGGCCCACTGACCCTGGGTTTTGAAGGGGCCCAAATGAGCCTCCCAGCCTGAGGAGTCTGTGGTCATCACCAGCAAGGGGAACAGCCTTAGGAACAGGGACCCTTTCTTTAGATTGGAGTGATCCAATCACCAAAGGAAGAAACAATGGAGAGGAGTGATCTGTATAAGATGCTCATGCTCATCAGAATGCTGAGCCCATTGCACACTGAGGAACCACTGCGAGACCCTCATATGTAGGCGGACCTGCGGGCCAGTCAGGATGGCAGCCACTATCAGGCTGATTAGTCTTAGCAGACATTGGACCAGTACAAAATCATTGAAGGTAAATAGCTGTGCCTGTACCACCAGTGCTGTGGCACTGTCTTAGGGCAGGAACACCCAATCGAGATCTGTGTTGCTCAACTGGTCTAACAATTGCCATGTCCAAAACTGTGTGTGTATATGCCTTCCTGAGATGGGGCCTTCAAACAGCCAATCATCTATGTAAGGGAAGACATACTAACCCTCCCTGCAATGGGCCATAGCTACCGCAGCAAATACTTTGGTAAAGACATGCAGCGTGGAACACATAGCAAAGGGAATACAACAAAAACTGGTAGTGTAAGCACTGAAGCATGAAATGCAGATATTTTCAGTGTGAGTTACGGATCCTGATATTTAGGTATGCATCCTTCATGTCCACAGAAACCAGCCAATCCCCCTGTAGAAGGAGGGGCAGGAGGACTGCAGGGAGACCATTCTGAACTTCTTGTCTTCTATAAAAAGGTTCAGGCCCTGAAGGTCCAGTACTGGCCTTAAACCCCTGATCCATTTTGGAACCAGAAGTACTGGAAGTAATAGCCTTGATTTGTTTCTAAAACTGGGACTAATGCCTCAACCCTTTTTTTTTTGAAGGGCCTGAACTTCCTCCAGTAAAATGGCAAGATGTCCCAGAGGGTATCGGTTTGAAAATGGGGTAACTAGATGAACAGTAAAGAGCTGTAAAGCATGTCTATGCTGAACCACCTCCAGTACCCAAGCAGCCATAGTAATCTCCCTCCACTTTGGCAAAAAAAGGAATATGTGGCTTCCCACCAGAACTTTCTGACGTAGTTGCGCCACAGGAAGAGGAGGGGAGTCAGAAGGTACTGGGGCGGAGGGGGTGCAGGTAATGGTTTGACCTTATAAGTCTAGCATGGTCACCAGAGGGCAAGTTTGTAGGTTGAGAAGAGGAAGGCTGAGGTCTCTGGAAACCACAGCCAGGGCCTCTGGCATAACCACGGCCTGGACGAGCACAGGCCTGAGAAAAGAACCATGACCTCTTCCCCAGGGTTCACAGTATGCTGGAATCTGAGAGTCTTTCTAGTAGAATGCAATTCCCTTATTTTCAATGTCATTGCCAAACAATTGCTTTCTTCTGAAGGGAGCATTCATTACTGATTGTTGCACATTAGAGGAAAAAACAGCCACCCTTAGCCAAGAGTGGCAATGAATGCAAACCCCTAAGGCAGCTGCCCTGGCTTCAGCATCAGAGGCATCATTGGCTGATTTTAGCAGGTGCTTCCTAGCCTCCTGGCTATTAGTTATAGTTTTCTTTGCTAGTATTTTATCCTGGTTAGGGTAGCCATAGTCTTCCAAAGGCAATTATAATATTTAATCATGTATGCATGATAGTTGGCAATTCTTAGGCCAAGGGAAACAGAAAAACAGATTACTCACCTGTAACAGTAGTTCTAGGAGTAATATGTGGTGATCATCCACACTTCTGGCAGTGTCCTTGCCCCTTTAAGGCTTGATGGACCATCTTCAAGCTGGCTTCTCCCACCCACACAGGTGGTAACTCCTTTGGCACCGCCCTGTGATGTCACATCTTGCCGGCTGGGAGCCAGCCCAGTGTGTGTCACTTGCCAGGGGAGGGCGGGTGGATCAGTGTGGATGAACACCATATAACACTCCTAGAACTACTGTTACAAGCGAGTTTTTCTAGGGACGTGGATATAGTGTTCTATCTATACTTCTGGCAGACTCCTAGCAGTTCTCTGGGAGGATGGGAAAAGGCACACACCCCCTCCTTGGGGAATAAAGATTGGAGAACTGAGGGCCACAAAACCAGGTTCCCGGCATGACTCAAGGTCGATGTGGTAGTGGGAAATGAAGGTGTATGCTGACCTCCAGGTAGCAGCCCTGCAGATTTCCTGGATAGGGATATCCCTGGAAGCAGCCATCGAGGCAGTGGTATGACAGGTGGAATGAGCCCTTAGCCCTATGGGAGGCTCCCTACCTGCAAACTTATAGCAGAGGTCGATGCAGGATACAATACACCTGCCAATCATCCACTTAGCTGCCGGTCTGATATGTGTGGCTTCAGCATAGATGACAAATAGGTGGTGAACCTCTCCCAAACTCCAGCCATGCGCTCCATGTAATAGCCAGCATTCACCGCAGGTCCAAGGTATGGAGCCTGTGCTCGGCCTGCAAGGTGTGATTGGTGAAATACACCAGGAGACTGATCTCCTAGTTAAGGTGAAAATCCAACACAACCTTCGGGAGGAACTTCAGGTTGGGGCGAAGGACAACCTTGTCCCTGTGGAAGACCAGGTACTGAGACTCCACCGAGAGCACCTGGTGCTCACTGATCCTTCTGGCTGATGTGATAGCCACTAGGAAGGTGGTCTTCCATGACAGGTGAGACGACATTTCTCACCTGTGCATTGGTTTGAATGGCTTGCCCATGAGCTTTGCCAACACCAGCAACAAGTCCCAAGGTGGTGGTGGTTCACGCAACGGAGGGGAAATGTGGTCAAGGCATTTAAAAAAGCACCAGTAACCTTTTCCTGCACCACCGACTGCTGACCAGCCCATACCCGGTAGGCAGAGGTGGCTGCCAGGTGCACCTTAAGGGTCGACGACCGAAGGCCTGACTGGAAGAGAGACCAAAGGTAGTTGAGAATGCTAGCCACTGGAAATGATAAGGGGTCAAGCCCCTTACCCTGGCACCAAATGGAGAACCTCTTCCATTTGAAGGCATAACATTTTTGGTCAATTCCTTCAGAGATGCCGCGACCAGAGAAAGGACATCTTCGGAGAGACCCAAAGCCTGGAACTCTAGCCACTCAGGAACCAGGCTGTCAGGTGCAGGGATTGAAGGTCCAGATGGGAGTACCTTCCTCTGACTGATGGAGAGCAGATGCAGGTGGAGAGGAAGATGCCTTGGGGGCCTGCTGCTGAGGCTGTGGAGATCAGGGTACCAGAATGGACATGGCCAGTCCAGAGCCACCAGGATCACCTGTGGCTTGGCCTTCCTCGCCTTGAGCAACACCTTGTGGATCAAGGGAAACTGAGGGAAGGCACAGAGGAGGCCCAGGGTCCAGGGCCTCGTTTGGACCTGAACCACCTGACCCCAAATGTGTGGAGCAAAAGCAGTCGGCGCCAGCCAAACTGCCCTGTGCTCCAGCAGGTTGATGTGGCACCGGGACTCCTCGGGGGGTCCAGAGCGTGTGGACTCTGATTTCCCCCAGGTGGGCAACCCAGCCCATGAGAGACACATTGATCATCAGAATAACTGTCGGCTGTGGGCAGACACACAGGATACCTTTCTGCAGATGTTCCGGGACTAACCACCACTGGAGGGTGTCCCACATCGGCTGGGTCACAGTGACCAGCTGGTCGAAGTGGCTCTTGCACCAAGACCATTGGCGGGCTATCTCTTATTGCAGAGAGCGCATCTTCCAGCGGACCCAATGGACCATGCTAGTGCAGGCCACCATGCATCTCAGGAAGAATAGGAAGTCCCGAGCAAGGTGCAACTGCCCAACCAGAAATGATCGGGCAAAGGAGGAGAGAGCCTCCACCCAGTCCACAGGAGACGAGCCCTGGCTCTGCAAGAGTCGAGCTCTGCCCCAATGGAACTGATCACCTATGAGGGCACTAGTTCCGACTTTGCCTCATTGATCAGGAGGCCAAGGGAGATGCAGGTCTGTACGGCCAGGTCACTGGAATGCTCCACCTCCTGACTGGAGGGACCCACAATCAGCCAGTCACCCAGGTAGGGGTAAACCCAGACTCTTTGGCACCTCAGGTAAGCCATTACAACTGCGATGCAGTTGGTGAAAACCCTGGGGTATGAGGACAGGTGAATGGCCTGGCCTGGAACTCGTACAGGATCCCCTCCACCCAGAACCAGCTGTGGGATGGACGGATTGGGACATGAAAAAACACATCCTGAAGATCCAGGGAGCAAAACCACATGTTCTGCTCGAGAGATGGTATGATCTGAAACAGACGGACTATCCTGAAGGTGCGCAGCCTGATGAACTTGTTCAGTTCGTGCAGATCTAAGATGGGGTGCCAGCCCCCTGTCCATTTTTGGCACCAGGAAGTACCTGGAGACAAACCCTAGGTGTTCTGGAGGGACCAAGACAGGAGCCACGACCTCCTTGTGGATGAGCTGGGCTATGTTGCCCTGAAGGGCTGACAGGATGTCGATGGACACAATGCCCTTCCGTGGGGCGCAGGGTCGGCAGGGCGGGTATGCCTCGAACTCCAGAGGCAGATCCTGACCGACCCCCTCGAGGATCCGCCTGTCTGTGATAACAGCAGACCAGGTGGAAAGGAAGTGGGGGATCTGGCCCCCCACAGGAGGACCTAGGAGAGGCGTGACGGGCACGAGGGAGGCACCCCTCATCCCATCACTGGGCAGCCCTGGGGACGGAGGAGGGCACGGTTGAAAAGCCACCAGTGCCTCATCCTCCAGGCTTGTGGACAATCATGGCCACAGACTTCGGTCAAGGTCACCAGGCCTGAGCCTGCTGTTCAGCTTGGGGCTGGGTTGGTTTGGCCAAAGGAGTAGAAAGGGGCCAAAAGGGCTTCTTCTTTGGTTGCTTAGAGCCCTTGGGATCCCTCTGGGCAGATGTCACAGAGTCCCAGGTGGCATTATACTTCTCGATGCGGGTGAGGTGCCCCTCGACCCTGGACCTGAATAAGTCAGTACCC
This sequence comes from Neoceratodus forsteri, assembly GCA_016271365.2. NCBI lineage: Eukaryota > Metazoa > Chordata > Ceratodontiformes > Ceratodontidae > Neoceratodus > Neoceratodus forsteri. The sequence goes on from CM057449.1 coordinate 648,096,314, forward strand.
AGGAAGGGGGGCCACCCACAGCTTGTGCTGGGTATCTGTCTTGAAGGTCGAGATCCACAGCCAAGCCTTGCAGTGTATGGCCACCACAGACTGGGAGTGCAAGTCACCGATGTCCATGGCCATCTGGAGCTGTTTGGCTACAGTTCAGCCCTGGTGCCCGACCTGCTTGACCGTGGTCTGGAGGTCCCAAGCATGCCCAGAAGGGCATGTGAAAAGTGGGCCATCAAAAGGGCCGAACTCGCCTGGTGAAAGCTGAGAGGAGGCAGCATAGACCTTCTTGGCCATATGGTCCAGCTTCTGGGACACCTTATTGGGCGGTTTGTCAATGTTGCCCACGTTGCCCGAGTGCCTGAATACGGAATCCATTACAAGGCCCTCAGCCGAGGGGTGCTCCTTGAACCCCGAAGAGGACCTGATAGGGACCACATACTTGTGGGCCATCTGGGCTGACGGTGCAAGGCAGTAGGCCGAATGCTGCCACAGCTCCAACGCAGGGCCCAGAATGGCCTCTGCCACCAGGAATGCATCCTCAGGGGAATCACCCTGGTCCAGGATCTCAGTGAGCGGGTAAAGTGCCCACTTCTGAACAAACTCTATCTAGAGACACGTGGACTCTAAAATAAGATGGAGCAGGCCCATAAAGGAGGTAGAGCCTTCCTCCATCGAGAGATCCCCAGTCGACTCCATGTCAACTGGATGAGAGTGCAAGGAGAAGCCCTCCGACTCTGAGGATTCATCAAAGAGGAATCTGCTACCAGAGTCCTCACTGATACTCTGAGGATGGTCAGGGGTGATGGTGACAGACAGCTGATGGGGAAGACACCAGCTCGGGTGGGACTCCTTGGTCGGCGCACCAGTCTTTGGCTGTTTCGGTGGTGGCTCCACATGAATCAGTGGAGAAGGCAGTGGAGGCCAAGCAGAGAGGTCAGGTCAGCTCCTGCCAAGGCAGAGAATGTATTAGCCTCTGTGGCAAGAGCCAGGTGATGGCCAGGGTCAAAGCCAGAACCGGCTTAATCCCGGTAACAACAAGCTGCTGCCACATCAAGTCCTTGTAGCAGATACAACTTGTGCCGAAGCCTTTCCTCATCCGAGGAGGACGAGGACTTACAATTTACAATGTGATCCAATGGGAATCATATACCGCACTTCCCAGGTGGTTGAAGACATTCGGCTGCACCTCATGCCTCACAACCCATCTTGGGTGTGTGGTAATTTAGCAGTGCCATACACCCTGTCATGTTATTCCTTGCTTACAATTTACTGTGTGATCCTAAGGGAATCGACCCGGACTACCTGAAAGAGCTTCTGGCTCCTTACTGCCCGGAACGATCGCTGCAATCAGCTGACAAGGAGTTGCTAGAGATTCCAAGGGTATCCTTAGAAATCACCAGGGCCTGTGCATTTATGTATGTGGCCCCAACCTTTGGAATTTCACCCCATTAGCTACAGGAGGCGACCGTGGGGGGATTCAAATAGGCCTTAAAAACCTATCTATGGCACCACGCCTATACTTTCTGATTTTGTTGAAGCCATGGAATTTTATTGCTATCGGTATTTAATTTTTTTTTTTTTATCATATTCTGTTTTATCTTCTTACTGTTAAAGCGCCTTGATATTTTGAATGGCGCTGTACAAATAAAGTTATTATTATTATTAGTCAATGTCAGTGGCTCAGCAGGTAGCACACTCGCCTCTGTGGCCGGGAAGATCAGAAGGCTGTGGGTTCTATCCCAACACCAGGCACTTGGGATAAATTCCAGTACTGACACTAAAAGGTATCTATAAATGAAACACCACTCATTTGGTAGATATTTTTGTACTGAACAACTTCTGTGCTCAAAGTACCATGCTATCATATTTCGTTTTAAAGCCATTTGCATTTGTTTCTTGCAAAACGTGAAAAACAAATTTAATTATCTGCAGTTTTCCAATTATAAAAAAACTGAAAGTATAAATGAAACACCACTCATTTTGTAGATAGTTTTGTGCTGGACAAATGTCATGCTCACAGTACCTTGCTATCATTTTTTTGTTTTAAAGTTATTTGTATTTGTTTGTTGAAAAAGTGACAAGAAAATGAATTTTCTGTGGCCTTTTTTTTGCTAATTTAAAACAAAGAAAAGGTATCTATAAATGAAACATCACTCATTCTGTAGATATTTTTGAGCTAAACAACTTTTGTGCTCACAATACCATGCTATCATTTTTCATTTTAAAGTTATTCGCATTTGCATACTATTAGTAGAGCCAGGATACATCTGCACAGCTGGCATCTTTCTCATGATTTACATCATCATGGAAGCCATTTTAGGATTCTGAGAGCAGGATGTTTGAATTAGGAGAGGTTGTGTTTACAATTTTCGAATGCTATGAAACTGCATTGATCCTACTTTAATAAATGCAGTTTCAGTATAAATGTAAACAGACTCCTTTACAAGCTAATGGAGTAATAAAAACGTGTAAAAAAGATGGTTGAGGTGTCCTTTAAGGATGCTACATTAGTAGCTTGACAAAGGCCTTCACAACTGCCTGTTGTTCCCGGAAAGGCTGATAAATAATATCTGTCCCTTTCTGCAAAGCAGAGTGGGAGTGGAAGAGGGAGGTGAGGTGCCTACCAGGCACCGCAGTATGGAGGGATGAAGAGCGAATCCTTAGGATCACCAGGGTGGCAGGGTAGGAGAGGGCATTGGATGTCATTGTCCATGTTGGGACAAATAACCTGGAAAGAGACACAGCAGGGATGGTACAGGAAAGGTTTAGGGGCTGGGGAAGGGCCTGAAGCAGGTAGCTTACATGGTGGCTGTCACTGAGGTGAAAACTTTATAAGGCCGGGGGGGGGGTGCTATGAAAGACTCCACCAGGGCCTTCAGTGACTAGTTGAAGGCATGGTGCAGGGAGGAGGGTTTTGGCTACATCGGGGACTGGGGTCCTGCCTAGGGGGATAGAGCCCTGTGCAAGGGAGATACCATCCGTTCATCCAGATGGGAACAGCAGTCCTGGGTGGAAGGTTTAAATGCTGCTTTGACATGTATTTAAAGTAGCTAAGTGAGAGACAGAAAAAACAAGGGAGGCAGTGAATGCCCCCCCAAAAAAATGGAGCAGCAGAGAGGAGAAGCCAAGGTAAAACAAATTCCCCAAGGGTAGGGGGGCATAGGGACAAGGAGAGGAAAGGATGGGAGGTCAGGAGGCTCAAAGAACGAAGAAGGGTGGGCAGAAGGAGTACAAAAAAAAAGGGGGGGAACAATACAAAGGACAAGGGAAAGGGAAAGGCAAAGGATGGCATGGGAAGGAATGGCAGTGTGGGGGGCAAAAGAAATGAGCCATGTGTACCAACAGGAGCCTCAGAAATAAAATTCCTGACCTTGAGGCAACCATCACGGAGGCAAACCTGGATCTGGTGGGGGTAAATGGAAGTCACTCGGGGGGGGCAGGGAATGACCAATGGAGTGCCACAGGGATCAGTACTGGTCCTGACCTTTTCAGTGTCTTAAGTGACATTGCTGAGGAACTGGAGGGGAAGGTGCATCTTTGCAGATGACACAAAAATCTGCAACCGGCTGGACAGCTAGATAGGAGTGGACAGAATGCAAAGGTATCTGGGGAAACTACAGGAGTGGTCTAGGAGGTGGTAGTTGGGTTTCAGTGCCAAAAAAGGCAAAGGCATACACCCTGGGCAGGGAAATGTGGGGGCTGTGCATAAGATGGGGGTACTTACAGTCACCTAGCAAGACAGGGACTTTGAGGTAATCGTATCTGATGATCTCCAGGTGGCAGGGCAATATAACAAGGCAGTTAAGCAAGGCTAGTGAGATGTTGGGGTACATAGGTAGAGGGATTTCTAGCAGGAGAAGGGAGATGTTGTTGCCACGGTATCACTCATCGGTGAGATGCCACCTGGAATACTGCGTATAGTTCTGGAGACCACACCTCCGCAAGGACACTGACAGGGTGGAAGCGATCCAGAGCAGGGCTAACAAAATGGTGAGGAGGATGCACGAGAAGCCGTACAAGGAGAGGCAGTGGGAACTCAACATGTACTCCCGAGAGGAGAGTGAGAGTGGCCATGATTAAGTACCTCACAGAGGTCAACAAGGTGCATGAGGGGAGTCTCTTTCAGAGGAGGAGGAGCACCAGAACACTAGGGCAAGCAGTGAAGCCTGGGGGGGGGTTAAGATGCTTCTTCACGGAAAGGGTGATGAACGCCTGTAACAGCCTGCCAAAGGAGGTGGTGGGGGAGAAGACTGTGGGGGGCCTCAAGCATGCATGGGATAGGCACATAGGCAAAAGTAGAGGAAAAGGAGGAGGGAGGGACACCTGAGACTGAATAGGATACAGGGCATTGTAAGTAAGCAATAACACATGGCAGGGTGTGCAACAATACATTTGTGAGGCATGAAGCACAGCTCAGTGCCTTCAGCCACCTGGGAAATGCAATATAAAATTTCCATAGGATCACACCGTAAATTGTAAGTAAGCAATAACACATGGCAGGTTGTGTGGCAATGCTAAATTACTGCATGCCCCAGGTAGATTGTAAGGCACGAGGTGCAGCCGGGTGCCTTTAACATAGAAACATAGACTTTGACGGCAGATAAGGACTGCTTGGCCCACCTAGTCTGCCCATTTCCCTACCTACAGGATAAACTGCAGATCCTAGTTAACCAACAGCCTATTTCTTCCTACCCACCACAAAAATTGCCATGCATTCTTGAATTCTCCCAGTTTTAGACCCCACAACCTCCTCAGGAAGGCTGTTCCATGCATCCACCACCCTCTCTGTGAAAAAATACTTCCTCACATTGCCCCTGAACCGCCACCCACTCTATCTTCAAATTTGTGTCCCCTTGTTCTTGTACATCTCTTTTTCTGAAAGATGCTACCCTCTTGGACTTTGTTGATTCCACTGAGGTACTTAAAAGTTTCTATCATATCCCCCCTCTCCCTCCTTTCCTCGAAGGTATATTTAACTACCAGGGAAGTGCGGTATATATTTCGAATAAGATTACATTATACATTTTAAGTGTCCCTTTGGTGCAGAGGCAATAAGAAACCATTCCAATTCCCTGGGATATTAAGCCATGTCCATACAGAGTCACCGTTCGATTCAGAATGTTCCACAATGTTTCCTGGACATGGGACAGTGATTAAAACAACAGACTCCCCACCAGACAGAAGCTACCAATATTGATGCCAGAGAGATCTCCTTGTTTTAACACAAGGCAGGCCAGGATTGCCGCCCCAGTACTTTCAATCGCTCACAACCACCAAGCGAGAATGCTGATTTAGAGAAAAATAAAAAGCCAGAGCCTGGTCCCATTAAATACCTCATCTCTTGGGAGATCTGGAGGAGGGAGATACCATGCTCCTAGCTGGATTCCGGTGGTCGGATTTTTTCAGCAGCCTCGCAATGTCTTTAGTGGCAGCCCTTGGTAATGCCCCTGGAAAGAGTCGCTTCTGACCCTGTCCCCGAGAGACCACACTCCATGCATTCTCTGTGAGCTTCCATTCTAGCTGTTCCCCCTCCAGATTGGGTAAAGGAATCTCCAGCTCTCGCAGTATTGGGATGGCGTACACCAATGAAGAGAAAGCTTTCGAACCAGAGTCGAGGTGCAGTTTGAGTCTAGCCAGAAAGAGCAGCTGTGCCCCAATATTTTTCCTGTTTTTCAATTCCCTTACCACCGCTCTCACTCTTTGCTGCTATGCCTGTAGTGCATTAGAGAAATCCTGATCAAAGAAAATAGGTATGTCTTGATACTTTATATCCTTAAGTCTCCAAGCCTCTTGTAGGATTTGGTTCTTGCTCTGGAAATAGACCATCCTGACGATCCATGAGTGGGGGCGAGCAGCTGGGTATATTGGTCTGGGTCCCAAAGAGCGGTGTGCTTTGTCGATGTCCAAATTAAGATCCGAGGGTAGAGACAGCGTTGTTTGGATTAAATGCTGGATAAAATCGATAGCTGTAGCAAATCCTTCCTCAGCTCCCTCTGGGACCCCATGGATTCTGAAATTATTGCGTCTGGCTCAATTTTCAATATCTTCGACCCGGTTGTGTATTTCTCAGTCTCTCCTGATCAGGTAAAGAAAGAGTCAGTCAGTAGAATCTTGCACCTCGGCCACTTCTGCAACCTTCGCTGTATTCTCAGATACTTTTTTGTCGATGTTCTGCACATGCTGCCGCAGGTCCACCAGTGAAGAGCCTATTTTATTTACAGTATTTAGGATCTGCTGCAATGTGCGGGTAGCGTTTGCAGGAAGCACTAAATTTTCTGTCTCAAGTTCCAGTGAGGACTCCAAGGGGGATCGACCATGTTGTTTCAAGGCCACAAAACCTTCTGTATCAGCGGCTAGCTTAAGTTGCTTCATTTTATTGAATGAAGATTTGGTTTTCGAGTTTTTCACTTGTGGCGCCTTTGCAGAGACTGGGTGGAGTGCTAAAATATCTCAGATCAGGTCGTTCTGGGTGCAGATTAAGGCAGACTGAATGGGGGCATCCACGGAGCTCAGAGAATCAGCCTCCTACCATAGTGGTGATGTCACTGGAAGTTTCAGATCCTCTGCTACTTTTACCCTTGAATCTGGAAAAGGATCTCCTATTCCTCTGGCTTCTGAAATTCCAAAAGGGCCACAAATAGCCTCTTTGTCTGCCGATGCCAGGCAAATCCACACCCTCTCGAAGTTGGGTTTGCCTTCTGTTGGTGTCTGGATACTGGTAGTTGTCCCTTCTTGTCCTGGACATCTCTTAGGATAATGTCCAGTTCAGGGCTGCATAGCAATACTCCAGCAAAAGACAAGTTAAACAGTTTCAACATGGCCACCTGGTCTGCAACCCTGTGTTGAAGCCAGACACCCAGCATAGTTTCCACAATATGATAAGTGGAGCAGGCTGACACAAACTGTCCACTGGTGCATCCCCCAGGAAGGCAGAGGCCAGAGACACTAGCAGCAAAATGTCTTCCCCTTCTGACCGGTGGGATGTAGATGCCCAAAGCAGTAATCCACAAGTTTAAAGCTCTGGAAACAATAAAAGATGCATGTCAGGCCACCCTGAACCGTGCTGATGATCTGGGTTCAGAAGCGAACCCAGGAAGTCTCATTGGGAGGCAGGCCATGACGAAGATGGCTGCAGCTCAGCAGTCCATCTCGGTTGGGGAGGGTTGGCAGCGGACTTCGCCACTACAGTGACCCTTGTGACTATGCATGCCCATTACAGGCACTCGTTCCCACCAGGGGTGGAGGGAGGAAATTAAAAGGGGGGGGGGAACTAGTAGCCATCTGAAAGACAACTGGGTTCAGCCTGACCAGGGTATATCTCAGAGACCAGAGCATATCGCTGCACCGATGAGCTACCAGCCGGGAAGAAAAAAATCTCTACAGGAAAAAAAAAAGATGCATATGTCATTCGAAGGTTCACCCTATTAGCGGCAAATGCCCTTTTGCAGGAAGTATTAACTCTTTTGTCATTAGTGTCCGATAAGGTTCAGGCCTTCGATAGGCATGGTAGTGTATATGACTGAATTGTGCATAACCTTGTCTGCCATTGGAGCGATGTCCCACTTCCTGAAGCTTTCCCCCAGGAACAGCTAATATCTCACCCTCAGTCTAGGAAGTTGCTTGTGCTTATCTGCCCCAGTCCATTCCTGTTCAATAATCTGGTTGCAGTGTAAAAAGTCTGGAAAACACTTTGGTACAGAGGCCGAAGCAGACAGAATAGGATTCACATCCAAGGACTTCATGTCCTGCACCTCCTTCAGTTGGAATATCTGACATGCTTGTTCTATAAGATGGGACACTAACTTTGTATCAAACAAGGGAGGAATCAGAATCTTTTTCTTAGGTGCCATCCACTCCCCCTCTAAGGGATATTCTTCCTCATCTGACCGCTCCTGCACTGTCAGGTCAAGATTTTCCCTCTGCCCCCTGCATCCTCGTCTTGACCCTCAATGCTGTCAAGGTTGAGGGCTGCCTGCAAATCCGTGGGAGCATGACTGCTCTGCTCTGATGCACTTGGACGCACCTGTATAGGTCCCCCATAGTTTAAGGTACCCGTTATTGTTTTGCGGTGTTGATAGGAATGTCCTGCAGGACATCGAAACTCAGCAACTCAGTTAAGAGTAGCAAAAAAGGATTTGTACAATTCAGCCTTGTCACTACCAGTCAGTATGCCAGGTGCACCCTCCCAGCACGGGGTTCGGCTAGTGGGGACTGAAATAGACATGCTATATTGGGTTACACAATTAGGGCAGTAAGATCTCAAAGGCAAGGGTCTCATCATCCTCCTTCAGGTCTTACATCTTTTAAACACTACTGGTCTCCGATAAGCCATGGTGCCACATCCTATAGCCAGTAAAAAAAAAAAAAGGAAACTTCTAATTGTGATGCTACAGGGGACACTACGGTTCTTATGCTGCAGCCAACAGTAACAAAGTTGAAGCCCAGTGCAAATATTTCCTCCATGACTGACTGTATTCTAAAAACTAAGTGCTGTTAACTCACCTATAAGTGAGCCCACTGAGCTATGACCTGTACCATCAGAGAAACCAAAACTCACCCCCTGTGCCGTGCAACCAACCACTTACTGGCTTCTCTGGCAGCTCCGGCCCCGCCAAAGATTAACGAATGAACTGCCAGCCACGCTGCCCTCCACCTCAGCTACTGTTCTAGGCAAATTTACCATGCTGGACCAGAAATGCGCATGCATGGTGACATCATGCCTATGCAGGTGACATCATGCTGTGCGGTGGAGAAGCCACACCAGGTGTGAGTGGTGACAGAGAAGTATATTTGCTTCTTCACTGACAACAGCGCGAAAACAGTCCTGCTAGCAAGCCACCTGCAATGATGCGGGCGAACCATGCAGAATGCCTAACTGTAAATGGCACGTAACTGTTACACTAATAAGCACTTGACTAAGACTTGACGAAGCACTCACTAAAGCTCTGCAGGTCACTCCACTTTCTTAGAATAACAATACTACCATTCAAAATAAATAAGGCTGCCACTCTCAAATAAATGTTGCCACTCAAATGAGGGAATCTGGGGCACTGCTGAGTTTTAAAAAGGAATCCACTCAGTCACTGTTCCATTCAAATGAATCCATTCTACCCAAAAGGCTATGCTGCAACAATGGAATAAGGAAGAAGGCTGTCCACTGCCTGTAGAATGCCAGGGAGAAAACAGCTAAAAATAGAAATTATTAGTTCCAGTCTAGCTAATTATACCCCCCCCCCCCCAAAATAAGTAAGGCACTTACCTAAGGCACCAGGCTGTGGAATCTGAGACTCTTTTGCATACCCTAGGCAGAAGAAAATGGCATGTGTTCCGCCCTTCATGCATAGAAGGCACTGAACGGAGAATTATCTCACTCAGCCCCATAGTGCTTATGTGCGTCATCAAGAAAATTCCTCTAGTCCCCATAGCGCATATGTGCGTCAGGCTTTCACTTCATCTCAGCCCCAGAGTACATATGTGCGTCCTGCACTTCTTATGCACTTTCTGGATCAACCAATCAGGGATAAGGTTATTGGAAAGTGCAGATCAGCAGGAAACATTCCTACCTACCAGAATACCGACTTTATACTGGACACATTTGTTACCTTTCAGATTTTTTTTAGGTTTTAATTTGGGTTAAAAATGAAGAAAATGCTATTTTTCTCCATTGCAGGTACTGTTAAAAAAAATTAGTAAATGCTAGAAACATGTGATCCCTGATTTGAAAGCTCTTTTCATTGTGAAAAAATTAGTATGCTGGTGTCAGGGGGCTAGGAGGGCTATTTTTTTTTTTTTTTTTAGTTTTTTGGGGATAAAAAAAGTGCAAAAATGTGATTTTCCTCCATTTCAGGTACTGAAAAAAAAAAAAACTGTAAATGCTAGAAATGTGTGTGACCAATCATTTGAAAGGTCTCCTTAATGCGGACAATTAACATGCTGGTGTCTGGGGTCTAGGAGGTGTACTTTTTATGGCATAGGTTTTTGTTTGGGAACCAAACGCAAAAAAAAAATGCTCTTTTTTATAATTTCATGAACTGTAAAAAAATATCCGGAAATGCCACTAACATGAGTGACCCATCATTTTAAAGCTCTTGTTTTTGTGAACATTTTCCGTGCAAGTGTCTAGGTGCTAAGAGCCATACTTTTTTAGTTATTGTGGTTTGTAAGTCATGTGGACAGCTGTGCAGAGCATTTTTCCTAATTCAGTCAGTTTACTGGCGTTATGTGTTGGCACATGCCTTAGTTTATGGTCTGTTTTATTATGTAAAACAGCTCAGAAATACTCTAAACTGTGGCAGTGTAATGCACAGATGTTGGTGTGATGGAAAACCATCATACAACAGACATTTGACACTTCTAAGGTTTTTTTTTTTTTAAGAAACAAAAGTGTAAATTTTCATTGTTACATGCTCTGTAAAAATAAAAAGATTAATGCTACTGACATGTATGACCCCTCATTTTAAAGATTTTTTTATCGTGAGCAAACTTTGTGCTGTAAGTTTTTTGATAGGCGTTATACTTTTTTAGTTATTTATACTCAAAGTTGGAGTGTTACCATTTTAGTTCCGAACACTCTAACTGCTCAGGAAAACAGCCATTTTATACAGGAATACATCACTCACTCAAGATTCCATTCTAGGGCTGAGTGAGTTAAATGGCAGGTTAGTCAATTTGAAAGCCGCAGCTTAACAGTACAGTTTCTAAATTTGAGGGTGCTCCCTGTCACCAGCTAGTCCCAACCTGCCTTTCAGTTGCACAGTCCTTGCTAAGAAATAAATCAATTGTAGAACAGATACTCTCTGAGAGAGCACTACCTGTGCTGCCTACCCCTTCAGTGGTACAACACTGAATAACTGCTGATCTCAGAATCCTCATGTGCCCATGGTCCTATGCTAATCGACAACTTTGGGCTATACCACTCTACCGGGGGGCATTACCTACATGTATTAACTTCCCATTGACCACGTGCAGCAATACAGAAAATACAGTTTTAGAATATATTTCAAGAATGGTCAGAGGAGGAGAAAGGCTCAACATGCTCCTCTGGTGGGAATCCTGGTGGATTTTTCACCTTGGGTGTCTGGTATCAGTGGGGGTTAAATGATATTTTGGATTGCACACTATACCTGTGATTGTCAAACTGCTTGTTCTCTCTGCCCCATTTGAGGTGTTTCTGCATCTCTGTACCACTTGATGCCAACAGCCTATTTAGGACACTGATGAACTACTACAAAGCTGGGGGACTCATCGTACATTATCGAAAGGATATGTCTTCTACTGATATGAACTTCCTGCACTTTGCTGGGTTGTGTTAACTCAAATAATCTGGCTAAATATTTGTATAACTGTTGGTTCTGCACTGTCTTATTCATACTGTTTTTAAACTCACTGTATTGCTCTTTATATGGGTTTTGGGACCATTTGATTGTTAGCCTGCTCTTTTACGAATAGCTGACATCTGGCTTTAAATGGTTATGCCTTGCAGTTTAATGGTGCTATTTGGCAGTCTGATGAATATTATAATCTATACTAACTGGGCTCCCCATTTGAGTGGCCACCACAAACTGTGACTCTGCTCACCGAGGAAGAAGGTAAGGAAGGAATCAGTCACTCCGAATGCGACAGGATGTAGTGAATGTCAGAGTTTTGCAGGTCTGTAGTGCACACACTATTAAATGCACTTCATCAAATCCATGCATGGTATGGATGGTTTCTGCTATTTTGTAGCGTATCAAATAAGTAATAGTGCTGTATTACTCCAGAGTGCTTGCCTTTCCTGTTTACTTAGCTTGTTGGCTTCTTCCTGGTTTCAGTGTCAAATTCAAGTGGTCCGTGGGGAGATAATCATCACCATGATCCCGGTCATGAGGGAGAAGCCATGGGTTGGTGTGGAGACAGAATCCCATGAGTTTAGCAAAGGCTAGTGGTGGTGGGCAGGATCTCTGGGCTTCTCAAGTAGGTTAAATAGCTCTGAGTACATGGAAGGGCGACCTTGGGGATGGCCAGAAAAATGGAGGAGAGAAAAAGTATAAAAACAACTTAACTTAACTTAGTTGTTTAACCAGGAGTAGCACACTAAGCTGAAAGCTTTTTTACAGGAGCGACCTGGGAGCACAGGGAAGTTAAGTGACTTGCTCAGGGTCACACAGTATGTAAGTGGAAGCTGGGGGATTCAAACCCAGGTCTGGTCTGCTGGATGTCACCAGATTTGCAGCTCAGAGCCTTAAACCACTGTGCTATACTGCCTCCCTACAACTGATTAGTGGCCATCATGCATCATGAAACAGTGATCACTGAATTATGTTTCTGAATGGCTGACATGAAGAGTGACATGGGCAAAGTATTATAACCAGAGGACCAGCATGACTTACCTTGAAATATTTATCACCATCTATATAAGATCCAGCTGGTAGTAAAAGTCACAAGGGGATGGGTGACAGTGAATTAAGTCCATTTTACCAGGCAAAGACCTTTGAAGGCAACTATCTAATTTCACAAAAGTAGTTCCTACTGTACCAAATTAGTCACACTTCCATAGCAAAGCGTTTGATGAGCATACTGTATACAGAATGTGGGACCCTCCCTATTAAACCAACTGGGGCTCTACCCCCACCTTCTACATCTCGAGGGTTAACAAAACATTTTATACCTCCAAAGACTTGGTTAAAATTTACAGGGCTAGAATCTGATGAATGCAAAAATATGTATTTTTTAGATTCCCCAGCTATCTGGGGCCTGGTCTAGGTTTTGTATAACAGTGCAAGAAAAAAAAGACCACGGAAGAATCCTTGGGGAATAATTTGCTTTTTAATAACATATTTAGCTAATATTTTTAAAGACCTTTCAATAATTTAGTAATCCTGATAAAAAACATGATTTAATTCCAAAACATTCATAGACATCCTGAGAGTTTCAAGATCATTTTAATTTTGCTTTTACTGAAAGTGAATGCATTAGCAGAGATATTTTAATATGCTGTTAGTTGAGAGGGTCATGCGACAGATTTGCTAGCCTTTTTATCCCAGCAGGCAAAGTTAAGAGCAATGCTGAACATTCTGTATTACAGATGTAGCATGAGCACCAGAAATGTAATGGTTATAGTATAAGGCCCGTTAGGAGGATAACACAATTATCTGAATGTTATGTTGTAATATAGAGGACAGCAGAATTAAGAAAAAAACACTAAATATGAACATGACTATAAAAGGACACAACCCAATATACAGTTTTTTTTACAGTTTAAAAAAACACTTAAATGGAACAGCAATCATGTATCTACCGAAAAATAAAAAGGTCCATTCACCCCCTCCGCTCAAGAAAAAAAACGAAAGAAGTTACTGGAATCCTGTGTAAGTGCTCACCAACTGTGTTTATTCATATCACATTAACAATTAGAAGCCAAAACACACTGAGCCACTAAGCAGAACTACGCTGCCTGTGGCTTAGAGTGCCTCGGCTTCTAACTGTTAATGCTGTAATGCGGCCCCGGGTCGTATGTGAAAATGGGCCTTGGCTCACTGCATTTACCTGGTGAACAAAAGTCTAAATACAATAAATAAATGTTGCTGTGATGTGAATAAACACAATTGGTGAGCACTACACAGGATTGCAGCAACTTCTTTATGTTTCTGAAATGTATCAGGCACGTGACTCCCCCAAGTACCCAGTTCTTGGTTGGCTGCACATTGTGCTGCACTGCTCCATATTTCATGTGCGCTTCTGTCTCATCAGATTTACGTATTCTACTGAATCATACTATTTTTTCATCATGACAACAAACTGGGGTGGGGGGCAAACAAAGCAAAACAGCTTGGTTATGGGCATAGCAGAACCATACTATATTTTCTGTCATTACAACAAATAGGAGGGGGGGGGGGCAATAAAAACGAGCAAAAAAAAGAAAGCAGTTTGGTTCTTGGCGTTTGACATCTGAATGTGTTGTCCTTGGCAGATTTAGCCAACACTTAATTTGAACACCTGCGATAGGTACCCTTTACTCTAGGGAAATGTAGAACTACATATGGCCTAGAAAGGAGGCAGACTAGCCAGTAAACATTACATTCCTGTTTGTTTTGTGATTGAAATCCGACATGCAGTACACTCGGAGGTAGAATGAATAACAGGCAGTTTACAGGAAGAGCAGTGTGTGGGATCCACAAATGGATGCTAGCAGGAGAAATTCAATGCGCTTGGTTTCTGTGCAGCTCTCCAAATTACACATATATAGTCCAATTTTTAAGGCCTCAAACCCAAGGCATCATGAGTATGTAAATACTTGCGTGGGACAGGCTAACGAGGCTTCGCCAGATGATAAATCTACTTCAGGCAGGCTTTCATATCTGAACCAGTACATGCTGTAAATGACAAACTACAGACATGCATTCCATTTTACATGCATTTCATCCTGTTGAGACTGCTCAGAGCAGTACAGTCACTGTGTCAGCCAACTATCAGCTCATCAGGCATGCATTTTTGTGTAAGAAAAGTTAAGCGATGCATTTGTGGGAAGCAAATGTGACTCAATATTACTTAAAGGGTACAGTCAGCACAAAGGCCCCCCTACTCAAGTGCGGGGCTGGTTATGTTGTGCACTTTGTATACAAAAACATTTTGGTTTACTTATTGTTTACAGTAGTACAGTAGATTGTATAAGACTAACTTTGCTGAGTTCTAGGCTGACATCTTCTGTTACTATAAATCCTAGAATGCCCTGCAGCTGACATTAGAGCAGTAGGCAGCAGTGAGATATTCAACAGCCTACAGTTTTCTGGGTCTGCTTTTTTCCAGGGGCTAAGTAAGTTCAGTCCTCTGTGATGTACTTAGCCTAGCAAGGATAGCGAGACCAGCAAACAAAAAATTAGAGCATATATAAACTCTAACATGCACTGCAGGCTACTGAATCTCCCACTGCTGCCTAATGCTCTGATGTAAGCTGCAGGAGATTCTGGGATTTGTAGTAACAGAAGATGTCAGCCTAGAACTAAGCAAACTTAGTCTTATACAAGCTACTATACTACAGTGAACAGCAAATAAACCAACATTTTTTTTTTTTTTACACACAAAGTGCGCATTGGGACCAGTCCCTCAGCTGAGTGTGGGGCCCTTGGTGCTGACTGTTCCCCTTAAAGGGAAACAATGGAAAAAAACAAAGCTTTCCTCAGACACTGCAGAAACTCTCAATTAGTGCTGTCAGACAGTAACAACTTTATTTAATGATTTGGAACAGCTACCCACAACTTCCACTTCCTGTTGCTGGCAGCAGCCATCTCATGAGCAGCAGTGAGCTTCCTGAGCTCAATATATGCTAATATGCCTGTTTCACCTCAGCTATTGGTTGGTAGGACATATTAGCATAAACTGAGCTCAGGAAGCTCTCTGCTACTCATGAAATGGTGGCTGCCGGCAACAGAAAGTGAAAGTTGAAGGCCACTGTTTAAATCACTTAAAAATCAGTTAGAATAATTTGTTAAAAAAATGTTACTGTCTGAAAGCACTAATCAGGCATTTCTGTATTGCCTGGGTAAAGCTGTGCCTTTTCCACTGTTTCCCTTTAAAATGCTGACACAGTTTTCCTATGGTGGTTCACGGGACAAACATGTTGGTTTTCTGTGAAAAAAATACACCTCACTGGCACATACTGTATAGAATTTATGAAAACACATACTCATAAGGACTCCAAAACAAAATAAACGTTATCAGATATAGTGAGAAAATGGCACAGAAAAGTATCAGAAGGATCTCATGTTGTTTAGAACCAAAACGTGTGTAGTTTTGCTTCATTCACTTGGGTGCCATATAAACATCTGCAAGAAATGCAATGGCTAATATGCAATTAACAAACAATAATGCAAAAAGTACAGAATTATACTCTACAGAAGTTTTAAACATGATGTACAGACTTTATTTCTGAAGCGTTGGTTTACTTTGTAAAAAATGGTGCAGATAAAGGGCTGGTGTGACTGAGCTGTGACAATCTGAAGTAAAATAAGCACAGAAAAACATTATGTGGTCCGCTAGGGATTTGAAACCTCAGTTTTTGTTTAAAAACGTATTTCTAGGCCTGCTGAACTTGACTTTTGGTATCATCTGTGCAGTAGTTATTGGCAGACTCAGGAACATTCCTAAACTAAGGCCCCATGCGTCTGGCTAATATGGAGGGTGGGGAGAGGGGAAGTGTTACATATAGACCACACACAGCACATAGTATTCTAAATATAACTGCATTTTCAGTATCCACTAACACACTTTCTGGTTTGTGTTAAATGACTCACCCTTTGATGAAAAAAAAAAAAAAAATCACTTCTCTCCCGCTACGACTTCTCACAGTAAAGTGCTGAAAACCTTATACCTGTCTAAAATGAAGTGTGTGCAGAAGACCATTCCTCTGTATCCACCCTGCCAGACTTCTATCACCTACAAAGTGAGAAGACTCTGCAAATAGTGTTTACCACCCCAACCCCCAGTAAACATTAAACGTTTTTCTTCTTTTTGTTAAAAAGACTGTTGTCCATCCCCTCTGAACCTCTGAGCACATGGACTACATTCAAAGATATAAATTTCTGTTTAACCCAGAATAGGGTTACCACCTGTCCTGATTATCGCAGGACAATCCTGATTTGAGCAGCTGTGTCCTGCAAAAAAACATGAAAAATACTAAATGTTCTGACTTTGTAGCAGAAAAAATGTTTCCTAACTTTTCACTAAATGCCGCAGAAAGCTATAATACCACAACTAAAATACCTTAAAATGATAAGAAATAATAGAAACAATTAAGAAACTAGAATACTTAGCCTTAATTCTGATTATATAGAGAAAACAAGTCTGTTGCATTGGTCGAGGTTATGTACTGTCCTGCGAAAAATCATGTTTCAGTAAGAAATGTCCCACTTTGGGCTTCTTAAAAGGTGGTAACCCTATCCCAGAATGGTGTGCTGTGTTTGATTTTTTAACAACTGGTAACCAAAAAGGGCGTGGGTGGGTGAGGAAGAAAAAAGGAAAATGGCTTTTTTTATCTTTTTAAAACTGACCAAAGTAATCTGGTGCTGGGTGCTGCAATTATGTTTTGTTACAGCATAGCAGAATACCCCCATCCCCCTATTTAAAGTTTTTTAAATCCCTCTTTAATTTTTCTGAGTCTCTCTGCACTCATCTTAATGGCCAAAACCTTAATCCTACCATACCATGTTTGTCAAGAAGGAAACCAAACCTGCAACCCCCTGATCCATTCCTTGCTCTGGAACAGCTAACCCTTAAAATGTTGTCACATCTCACCTTGTCAACAGCACAGAATTCTGAAGTCAACTGCAGCGTATCAAACTATGGGTGGAGGAGGAAGGTAGGGGCTGCACTCTAGCACTAACTCTAGTGTGCTATGTCAGTGTGCCAATAGGTGAGGAGTCAGTTTCCAATTATCCCCTCCCCCAATACAAATCTTTTAGGAGACTGATATTATTTTACAATAGTGACCAGAATTCTGTGCTACATAGACTATATAAGGTCCAAGGGGGTTGAATACATATCTCCTGTCAATTCAATAAACCAGTGGGCACCATGTCCTCACATATACAGTGCAATTCGACATTCAGTTAAAAGAATCCGATCTCTGCGAGGTAGGTATTTGTTTCCAGCAGCAATGCTTTCGTGTAAACATGGATGGTGTAGAATAGGGTCAAATAGTCCTGTGTGCTGAAGATAGTGTCAGCCAATGCAAATCCCAAAGTGGACGGAATGAAGCCCCGCCCATACTCAACCATCCAGGTACCGGCGCTCCACTGGACAGAGGTGACCTCTCCTGCTTCATGTACAATAAAATCACCTGAAGGAAGAAACAAATTGATAAAACATGTAAAGGTGCTCTCATTTTTGGATTAGATAGCTGCTTTGAACATAGCTCAGCATAGCTACGGCATCATCAGCCAAAAGCAGATGTTCACCTGGCTAATCTTTAAATTCTGGACCAATACACTCTCTCTTTGACTTTCCATCCATCGTCAGCCTATTCCCTCTGTCACTCTCATCCTTGCTATTACTTAAACTCAGAAATCTAACTGGGGAGGCTATATTTTCCAGGAGACTCCTCTCCCTCCAGAACTCCCTTCCTACAGAGCTCCAGAACTCCCCCCAAAAATGGCTGACCCTCAAGAGGCAGGTGCAGGAACTGACTATGCCCACCCGTGTCTGCTTTTCAGGCTAGCTGGCAGGGACCCCTCACTGGGCTACTATCTAAAAAGCTCCTAGTCTCTGCAGCTGATACACTCCCCCCTGCTTAGTTCTCTAAACACATGTAGTCTTTGCAATATCGGTCAACAGTCCACTTTTACTTTGATTTGCTGCTCATCCCAGACTTTATTTAATGCACACCAGTTTGTAATGCCTAAACACTTGGATCACAAATTGTTTTGTTAATATATTCTCTGTATTTTCTCCCGTTTTCTTGCTTGTACACTTCACCAGGACACACCTGGAAACAAGCTCTCCTATCAAGAATTTTGAAACACATTTTTATAGTCTTGGATTACAATACTTTTGAGCACAAACAGCTCTTTTACAAGCTGTAATTGTAATATTTTACAATTTATTTTCCCAAACAAGTATGATCAAGATGCAACACTTAACTTTAGTGCAGCCCTGCTTCTCTCCAATTATAAAGTTGAGAGCACTGAAGCAGAGGGATATTAGGTGACTTTTGAGGCAACACAGTGGCTGTACTGGGATTTGAACCAGGGACCTCATAGTTCACCGCACAGTGCTCTAAACCACTAGGTCACACTACCTTCTAGCAAATGCCATTTTCAATGTATTTCTCAAACATCAAACATAAATTCAAACAAAAAATGTTCTGCATACTGTGAGGATTTATTTTTGTGGCTGTGGATTAGACATGATATCCGCCCTTTCCAGTACAGTCAGGAAGCAGTGTCATTTGCATGCAAATTCAGCTTAGTCAAAAGAAAAGTGATGTAACAATGTGTGAGTTCAAATGCAGCTGAGATAATGGACTAAAACCTTGTGGCAGCCATATTTAATGATGCTCCCCATTAATTATTTCAAAGCTAAAACCCAATGCTAAAGCAGATAAAACGAGGAACAAATATTGTTTTACAAGATAAGAGAATAAGGGTGATCTAAAATGGAATAAAAAGGCAAAGGAACAAAATCTGCACTGTTATATCAAAAGCTACTTAACACAGTGACACTGCTGAGGGCTTTCTAAAGAAGAAATTAACTTCATACTTACTGATTTAGTTTAGTTGCCGTATTTGTCCTTCTAAGAACAGATCCAGAAGCAAATGGTTTGATACCTTTTATTGGACCAACATTGATGTTACAAAAATCTATGCTGGTCCAATAAAAGGTATCAAACCATTTGCTTCTGGATCACTTCATACGTACCGTAATTTCCTTTCCTGTTAGCGCCAACATTATCAGTGGATAATTATAACATCTGGGTATAGTGCACGCCTACCAGGGGAACCAGTAAAGGACGTTATCAAGTTTGAGCAGGCGTGCGACACCAGTAACTGCTAGCTACAATGCAACAGTATTGTTGCAATATATTGATGCTATAGTAGTATGCAGTAAGGCAAAGCGTTAATGCAACAGTATTGCACAAACGCAATAGTGTGATGCAACAGTACTGCACAAACACAAGCAACAGTACTGCGCAAACGCAGGCATGTGCTTTACACAGAGGCGGAAAATCGGACTGAAGGAGGAGCGTGCGCTCCCAGCCTAATGGCGGCTATGCAAATGGAGGTGTGCGGAGAAAAAAACACCAAAAAACCTCTGAGGTACCCGAATTTCACACAACAGCTGTACAAACACAAAAAAAAAAAGAACCTGACGCGGGGGTAAGGAACAAATGCCAGAGTCGAAAGACCCCCACAGTCACCCTACACTCCCGAAAAAAAATTATGTTGTACCTACCAGTGGCACCTTGTTTTTTTTTTACTGAAATGGAGACCATTAAAACACCCTAACAAGGCAGAAGTGGCTCCCAATCCACAAAGGGAATGAGAAAAACGTAGGTTATTGCAATTTGAAAGCTACAGCTTAACAGGCACGATTTTAATTTAGGGGCGCTCCCTGAAACAGGCAGCCCTAACCTGTATGGCAGAATTGCAGCCCCAAAGAAGTCTTGAAGTCTTGAGAGAAGATTAAAGTAGCTCTGTCTCCTTTGAATGGCACAGCTAAACTGGGGAATTGCTGCTGATGGAATCCCCACGCAGCCAATATTCTAAAGCTTGGGCTGTGCCATTCCTCTGGTAGGGGTGCACTATACCCAACTGTTATAATTACCCACCGACAATGTGGAGCGCTAGAGAAATAAAGGATGTTCGAGTTCCTTTAGGCAAACGGTCTCCAGGACGTGAGACAACATGGGTTCATAGCAGTTAGGCCGTGTCAGAAAAACCTGATTGACTTATTTGTCAGGATGAATAAGTCGGTGGACAAAGGGCAGACAGGATACTGTATTTTAATTTCAGCAAGGACTTTGAGTCAGTTCCCCACAGGAGGCTGATCAAAAAGTTGAAGGACCTAGGGGTGGGAAACCATTTGGCTCAGTGTGTGGCAAACTGGCTCAGTGGTAGGTCCCAAAGGGTGATAGTTTGTGTGGGGGTAAGTTAAGATCTGCCCCTTTGCGGACAACACCAAGCTGTGTGGGAGGTGGACTCAGATGAAGGAGTACAGGACCTGCAAAAAGACCTTGTGAAGCTAAAGAGGTCATCTGTCACCTGGCAAATGGCGTTCAATGCTAAAAATGCCAGGTCAGTGGCAAAATGAGTTGAGGCATCAATGCCTCTCTGCTGCCACATTGGTGACCCAGGTTCGGGAGCAGACTCGAGTCACTTGGGGGCTCGGCCGGGGAGGGAAGATTGAGCATCTGTAGGACAGCTCTCTTCCCTTGGGAGGGTTCCTGCGACACACTGCTCGACTGCCACCTGGATCAGTCTCATATCATGGGGACAGGGCCGGCGTGGGAATTTCGGGAAAAGACACCGATGCCCGGCTCTGCATGTCCAGGAGGGAGGAAAATGGAGGCTAGGCACAATGACGCCCACCCAGCACTGGCAGACCACCCTGTCTCGGGAGGACTGATAGAGATACAGGACAGCCGATTAACTGGGGACTGGGCTGATACAGCTGCCCAGACTGCCACAAAGGAATAAAACTGTTATAGGAAAAAAAAAGTGCAAGGTCAAGCACACTGGTGGCAAGAACTCAAAGGCCAAATACAGACTTGGGGGGGGGGGGGGGTCAAGCTCACAGTATCTGACGAGAAGAAGGATTTGTTGATAGTCATTCCAACAACCTAAAGAAGTCTACACAATGCAAGAAGGCAGCAGCCAAGGCTAACAAGATGCTGGGGTGTATAGCTAAAGCGTCCATAAGCAGGAGGGAGGAGGTTATCCTGCTGCTGAACAGATCCATGGAGTGGTGACACTTGGAATACTGTGTGCAGTACTGGAGTTCCTACCCGAGGAACATTGTCAACCAACTTGAGGCACTACAGAGGAAGGCGACAAAGATGATTCAGGGCTGGCAGGAGAGCATGTACAGTATGAAGACAGACTGAGAAATCTCAATATGTACTCACTCGAGGAGAGAAGGGAGAGGGGTGACATGATTGAAACCTTCATGTACCTTAAAGATACGTATAAGAAAGATGGATATTGGGAAAATGCCTTGCCTGAATAAAACAAGAACACAAGGGTGCACTGTTACAAACAAGTGAAGGGGGGGGGGGTGGACTCAAGAAAGAGGTCAGGAGACACTTCTTTATGGAGTGAGTGGTGTCAGGGTGGAACTAACTCCCAACTGAGGTTGTTAGCCAGAAGACAGTTGGGTTCAAGAGGGGGTGGGACAGAGTGAAAGGGAGAGTTGGGGTTGTTGGGGGGTCAGGGACACCTGTAAATCACTTGAACAGGGGGCTCCTCATAGGGCAGACTCAACAGACCTCATGGCTTTCTTATGCTGGCTAATTTGTATGTTTCTATGTGATGGTCAAACGAGACCCACTGTTGTAAAAAATTGGGGTCAAGATGAGAAGTGCCTTGGTCACAAACTAATAGAAAGTACACATTTCACCAGTCCAGTAGCTAAAACTGTCAGAAAAAAAATTTATTTTTTAATTATTAACTTTTCCTTTTTTCCAGCTTTTGTTATAAATTACGTGCATTGCTCTGGACCCAATGGCTAGTGGAAGGTGGGTAATTTCTGGACAGGTGGCAACATTCGTTTCTCTCTGGTATGTGCTAGCACTGCCCTTGCTTTAACCATTCGAATAAATGTGAATCCATAGGACTTAAACGGGAAAAGTCAGCACTAAGGTCCCCACATCCAACAGTGGGGCTGGTCCTAATTTGCACTTTGTGTGCATTTTTTTTTTGTTTAACTTGATGTTCACAGTAGTACAGTAGGTTGTATCAGGCCAATTCTACTGACTCCCGAGCTGACATCTGTTGTAACCAAAAATTCCAGAATACCCTGCAGTGCGTGTTAGAGCTTTTAAATGCCCCAATCTGATGTCTGTCTGTCCGTCCTGTTGTCCTCCCAGGATTAAGTACAGTCCTCAGCAACTGTACTTTGCTTCTGGAGGGCATTGGGACAAGTAAACATCAGCTGCAGAGGACTCTAGAATTTCTAGTTACAGCAAATGTCAGCTTGGGAGTTAGCAGAAACAGCTTGATACACTACTTACAGCAGTATACATGTAACCCCCAGGTGGCGCTATCCCAAGGGCTACTACTCCTGCTTGCTGGACCACCAACAGGTTGAGGGGCCTAGGTTCTATGGCGGGTGCCTTCACCTAGAGGTCAGGGTTGGTAATGGTTGGTCGAGTTTGGTCACAGCCCTCTGGGACACAGACCCCCTTTTGTTCCCTCTAATGGTCAACACAATACACAAGAATTGCAATGCCAATACCCCACATGTACACTGGATCCAATCATAAGGTACCACTTACCCTAGAGACCAATTCTGCAGTTCGTCTTGGAGGACCCCCTGTGAAATAAGGTTGGTCAATTTACACAAAATAATGCAATGCCTGCTATATAGGTACTGACACTCTAAACGGGTTAAAGTCAATAACATCCAATCTGGTTTATTTAGGGGAGTGAAACACAGGGAGGGGGAGATAAAGCTGATTAGTAGAAATAAATCACTGTACTGTGCACTCATACAAGGTCATAAAAGTCACACTCTGGGTACCCGGGTTGAGGGGCTAGCCAGGTCCGTTGCCTGGGGTTGGCTGGCAGGTGCAGATGGAAAGGGTCCTGTAAGAGAGATATGCACAATACCCAATTGTAATCCGGAGCCAGATGGCTCAGTCTTTGAGGAAATGAAAGAAAGAAAATCAGATGAAACACTGGTGATGGTTAACAGGTCACAGGGGATGCCCTGATTGGTACTCACACTACCCCACGCTGAAAACCTGGTGCAGATGGTGGTTCTGGATTGCCAGACACACAAAGCAGGGAGATGAGATTCTACAGGCCAGGCCACACGGCTTTGATCAGCAGTCGGATTCAGTCCGAATACATTCAGCTCGACGTTCAGTTTACACCGCACAGTGACAAGAGAACCAGACTAGCTATTCCTCACAGTCAGTCCACACATTTATATGTAAAGGAAATTACTATACCAGGCAGCTGCTTTCTGGTCCCGATCGCACTTACTGCAAACACCCGGGAGTTCACACTGCAGCTTCATTTCCTGACAGACAGAGCGCAATTCAGCAGTTTCTCCAGTCTTCTAAAGGGTGAGCCTGGTTTCCACTCTTCCTCTCCGTAGTCTCGGATTCAGTCCGAGTCGAGTTGGCAACGGCAACAGCCCGACTTTAGGCCTTTCATGCGCTTCCCGCACGAAACTATACAATGCAGAAGCACAGTGCTCCTCCTTTCCTCATGGTCACAACTGATCTGATCTCTCAGTCGCAGGGCAGAGCATTCTCTTCGGGCGCCACCCAGTCCAGTTGGTGGACTCAGTTGTCAATCACACAGAGACTCTCTCTCCGTTGGTGCAAAATAGGCGCCAAGGTCCAGAACTTCACTTCCCAGAATTACTAGCTACACGTCCCATTGTAAACCGGCTCCCAAGAGAGTCCAAATTCTGGTTGGTCCAAGCAGTCTCCATTTTACAGCTCCTTTAATCCCATTGGCCCTCAGAACAGCAGTTTGGGTCCAAAATGGAGGGGTACCGCACACAGAGTCCCAGTTGTAACAAAAGCAAGTTAGACAAACTACAATATTACGAATGCTCTGTTTATAGGAAAACAAGCACATCATTCAGATGGACTCCCTTTGCGCCTCTAGCGACGGCAAAATGAGCGACTGCCCCGCAGTTCAGGTGGGTTTCGAGCAGGGAAACACCAGCCCCCTCAGAAAAGCAGTAACTGTGTCTGCAAGCAGACGGCTCTTAAAGAGACAGTATGTAGAGGCTCTATCAGCACTCAAAGTGCCAATCTAATGGCTTAAACGCCGAACGCCAGCAGGCAGGGAAACACTTAGGCAAGCTCTATAGAGGCTTTTTCGTAACCCCCATTTGTAAGGGGGTTACATACAGTAACAAAAAAAAAGTTTACACACAAACTGCAACTTGGGACCCGCCCCACATTTGGGTATGGGTTTCTTAGTTCTGACTTTACCCCTTTAAGACTACTGAAATGACTGATTTTCTTGTGTGGGTAAGCATAACACAGTATTTAATTTCTCTTACCTGGATAATAAACTTCACTTTTCGTAGTTCCTTCTTTCCACTGTCTGAAAGTGCCAGAGATGATTGTGTCAGAGATCTCAGCCCAGTAGCGCCCTGCAAAATCACATTTAATATAAGATCTTTATTAACTGCAGGAAAAGCATTCCCAAATGAAAACTTGGCTGAGCACCAAAAGTTAATTCACAGAGACTAACTGCATACCAGTCAAATTCTGCCCAAGGTCACCGTTAATTTTAGCTGATCTATTCCCATAACCCAGCTTGAAAAGTCTGTGCGTGCATATGTGTGTGTGTGTGTGTGTGTGTGTGTTTTTGTGTATATGTGTTTGTTTTTATTTTAATTATTTATTCAGGATAGTTCAGTTAAGCAGGGATGTGGAAATCTTGTTGTCCCCTGTCTGGGACAAGTAAACGTCTTTGAAGCACAAGTAGAGAGAGCCGAGTTCACTGTAAAGAATGAGGGGCAACTGCAAATCCAGATGCAGTCATGGTTAGGCAAATCCTAAAAGGTTTGAGTTGAACAGCCCTGCAGCTGACAAACAAGCTCTCTTTTTAAGTGACTGGGGTCTTGCTTTTTCACCTATGTTTACAGAGGGGTGGGCTGAAGCTCTGATGTTAAGTGACTGGCTTAGGGTCCCCACAGCATGTAAGTGGCTCTTGTGGGATTAGAACCTGGGTCTCCTGCGTCTCCTAGTTTCCCAGCCTATGCTCTAGCCACTACACAACACTGCCTCCTAAGGCTGACCACCCTCTGTGAGCCTTCCCCTGTAAGGTGTACTACTTCTACAGTGAAGAGGTGTGTGAACAGGATAACCAAGATAACTCAGGGACAACACGAAAGGACATATGGGGAGAGGCTGAGGGATCTAAACAGGTACATGCTGGAGGAGAGGAAGGGGGGAACATGATTGAGATATTCATTCACATATATCCACAACAAAACAAGATGGTAAACAAGATGGAGTGCGGGAAACTACTCAAGCTGAGTGGGAATATAAACACCAAGGGTAACTCCACAAAGCTGGCAGGGGGCTAGTTTAGGAAGGATGTCAGGAAGTTCTTTTTCCACCAAAAGGGTAGTGAAGGGGTAGAATAAGGTATCAAAAAAGGTGGTCTGTGCAAAAATAGTGGAAAGATTTAAAGATGGGTGGGATAGATACAGGGGTCTGATAGACACTGCACTAGGGCTCGCACATTCCCTTTTAATAGGCAGGACTGGGCAGGCAACTTCTATGTTTTTTTAAGAAACAAAAACCAGCCCTGAAGTCTGATACTCACAGATGTCCAACAGGTGGCTCAACAAGCTGAACCTGCTATAGGAACATTGGTTCAACTCTTTCCTCTCATGGTTCAGCTCTTTCCCCCTTCCTTCATATTCCCATTCCCTACCTACTGTTTTTTATACTTAATTTTTATTTTTATTTAAAAAAATACAAGATGCTAACAGGAGCCAGTCAACCAACAAAAACAGATGGACAAGCATTGACAATGCCTTGCACAGGGAATAAAATGAATCACACAGTTACAGCTAGAAGACAAGTCATGTGAGTATATAACAGAAAAGATGATGGAAAAAAGTGAAGATCATGGTCGGCCACAACAACTCAGCTCATCAGTGCCATCGGAGTTCAAAAAGAGCAGCCACATTCTGCAAGATGCATGTGATATTCTTCATGGAATGGAATCAGGAAATGGGAGTCCTTATAAAGCCAATAGCAATGGAACTGTGAGCTGTTGTTCAAAGAAAAAAAACTAGAGGAAATGTGGGACATTTTAAATTGCAAACGTTCAGATTTGGTTTCCAAGTACGTATCTGAAAAAAGATAAGTATAATAAAACAGGAGAAATATCTGGCTGGTTTTCCTGGGAAAATCAAAAAAGGTTAAGAAAAAGCATACAGGGCAGCAAAGAAAGGCAATACTCACGAGTTATGGAAATCATATAGGATGGCAGCTAAGGAATGTAAGAGAGAAATAAGAAAGGCTAAGAGACAGCAGGAGATTAACTTGGCAACAAAGGACAAGGATAACTACAAATCCTTTTATAGTCACATAAACAGCTTCAGAAATATACATTTCCAGATGGGACCTTTACTAAACGAGGGAGGACACAGTTACTTCTGAAAAGGATATAGTAGATACTCTTCACCAGTGTCTTTAAAGAGAAAACACATGGAAACAGGATTATGAATAACAGCCCATATAACCCAAAAATAATTCTAAGCATGGAGAACATCAAGGAAAGGTTACAGGATATAAATCCAAATAAGGCATTACATCCAGGTGGGATATATCCAAGTGATATGAAAGAACTAGCAGAAGAACTGGCTGGCTCAGTTACTGGCTGGACCAATTACAGCCACATTTCAGATGTCTTTGGATAAGGGGGGTAAGTGGTTAACTGTTGAAGAGCGGTAATGGTGATCCCCTTACTTAAACTCGGACCAGAGCAGACACAGCTGCAGCCGCGCTTGCTGAGCTCATAGCAGGGGACAGTCTGCACCATGTCCAAAATAGCCCCGATGCTACTCGTTACACGCACTGAGCATCGGCTGCCATCTTGAGTATGGCGGGCAACAGCACAAAAGTAAATGCCGCGGGGGGTGGGGAGTGTTTTAGAATTGTGGAATGATCATACTGCAACTCTAAAATTGTTCTTCAGTGTCAAACCGGTGGCTTGTTTTTAGTATTCTCAAAAGATGGCTGCAGGCACCGCCCACTGCAGCCATAAAAAGGTGGCTATGTCAGAGATCAGAGAAATTACAGACATGCAAGTTTGACTTTGCTGGTGGGTAAAATTTTGCGTGGAGTAAACAAGGAGGAAATAGAAAACTATATCTCTACTAGCAACAAATGAGATCAGAAACAGCATGGCTTTAGAAAAGGAAGATTATGTCACTCGAATAGGATACATTTTTTTGACAAGGTTGTCAAGGTATTGGTTAGCGGTCTCCCAGTTAATATAATCTTCCTAGATTACGGCATGGCCTTTGACACAGTACCTCAAGTACAGACATTCCTAAAGCACAGTCAATTGTATAGTGAAGGTTCCAGGATACAGGAACAAACAAGCAAACAACCCCTCCTCGCAAAAAAAAGGAACCTGCACTCAGGAGTCAGGCAAAAACAGATTATTCGCCCGAGTCACCTGCAACAGTAGTTCTAGGAGTGGTATATTGTGTATATCCACACTTCTGGCAGAATTCCTTTCCCTTTAAATCATGCTGGAAGGTCATCACGCTGGCTTCTCCCACTCACCCGGGTGGTAACTCCCTCTGCACCCTCATGACATCAGATCTTATCCACTGGAAGCAAGAATCCGTGTGCCACTTGCCAGGGGAGGCTGGGTGGGTCAGTGTGGATGTACACCGTATACCACTCCTAGAACTACGTTATAGGTGAGTAAAAACAGGTTACTCACCTGTAACAGTAGTTCTAGGAGTGGTATATGATGTTCATCCAAACTTCTGGCAGTTGTCTTTCCCCTTTAAATCTTGCCGAAAGGTCTTCAAGCTGGCTCCTCCCACCCTCCCAGGTGGTAACTCCCTTGGCTCTGCCCTATGACACCAAATCTTGCCCTCTGGAAGCAGTGTTGTGTGCCAAAGCCAGGGGAGGTTGGGTGGGTCCGTGTGGATGAAAATCATATACCACTCCTAGAACTACTGTTACAGGTGAGTAACCTGTTTTTCTAGGGATGTGGATATGATGGTCTATCCACACTTCTAGCAGACCCCTAGAAGTTCTCTGGGAAGAGGGAGGCAAGGCGCACACCCCCTACTTAGGGAACAGAGACTGGAGAACTGAGGCCCCGAAACCAGCATTCCGGCGTAACTCGACGTCAATGTGGTAATGGGAAACAAAGGTGTGTGCTGACCTCCAGATAGCAGCCCTGCAGATTTCCTGGATAGGGACATCCCTGGAAGCAGCCAGTGATGCAGTGGTATGGTGGGTGGAATGAGCCCTTAGCCCGACGGGTTGCTCCCTATCCACCAACCTACAGCAGAGATTGATGCAGGATACAATCCACCTGTCAATCGTCTGCTTGGCTGCAGGTCTGTCAGATGCAGCTTCAGCGTAGGTGACAAACATGTGGTGAACCTCTCCCTGAACCCCAGCCGTGCGCTCCTTATAATAAGCTAGCGCTCCCCACAGGTACAAAGCATGGAGCCAGTGCTCAGTTTCCAAGGTGTGATTGGTGAAGTACACCAGGAGATTTATCACCTGGTTAAGGTGAAATTCTGATACAACCTTTAGGAGGAACTCCGGGATGGGGCGCAGGACAATCCTGTCCCTGTGAAAGACCAGGTAGGGAGACTCCACTGAAAGCACTTGGAGCTTACTGATCCTTCTGGCTGACGTGATAGCCACTAGGAAGGCGGTCTTCCACGACAGGCGAGACATGTCACATCTGTGCATCGATTCGAATGGCTTGCACATGAGCTTTGCCAAAACCAGCAGCAAGTACCAATGAAAAAGACTTGGGCATCATTATCTCAAATAATTTTGATAATTCCAAACAAATTAATGAAGCCATTAGAAAATCCAACAGAGTTATCTGCTCAATTCATCGAAACATCAAATCAAAGAATGAAAAAGTATTAATGCCACTGTTTAGATCTTATGTTAGACCTCATTTAGAGTACGCCTCTCAGCTCTGGTGTCCTTATAGAAAATCAAATTGTATTCAACCTGAAAGGGTTCAGTATAAATTTACACAAAGTATTCATCGTCTCCATGATCTGCCTTATGATGACAGACTTAGTTCTTTCAAATTAATGTCCCTTGAAACACGTACACAGAGGTGATTTATTGTTTCTATTTGATGTCATTAATGACACATATTTAATGACTGAACTATGACTTTTACTTAAGAATACATCCTATAATACTATAGGGCATCCTTTACAACTCGTTGCTCAACAATTTAATCATAAAAATAGGAAATATTTCTTCACCCTAAGAGTGGTTAATACATGGAATAATCTTCCACTCAATATAATAATTAGTAAATCGAAAACCGAATTCGAAAAGCATCTTGATCATCATTTAACAACAAGGGGTTCACTGTAATATTATCTTTACTAAATTTTGATAGGAGCACCTATGGGCATAGTTTGCCTCCTTGCTCTTCAGTTGTCCTTAGTATGGTGATGGTTCACGCATTGGAAGGGAAATGTGATCAAGGCCTTTGAAAAAAATGCAACACCACCTTCTCCTGTGCCATCGACTGCAGACCGGCCCACACCCAGTAAGCAGAGATGGCCACCAGGTGCACCTTAAGGGTCGTCGACTGAAGGCCCGATTTAGAGAGGGACCACAGGTAGTCAAGGATACTAGCCACTGAACAGGACAAGGGGTCCAGCTCCTTGCCCTGGTACCAAATGGAGAACCTCTTCCACTTGAAGGCATAGCATTTCCTGGTTGACTCCTTCCGAGATGACTCCACAACAGTGAGGACATTTTCGGAGAGACCAAAAGCCTGGAACTCTAGCCGCTCAGGAGCCAGGCTGTCAGGTGCAGGGATTGAGGGTCCAGATGGAGCACCTTCCCCTGACTGATGGAAAGTAGATCTGGGTGTAGAGGAAGACACCTTGGGAGCCTGCTGCTAAGGCTGAGGAGATCAGGGTACCAGAACTGGCAGGGCCAGTCCAGAGCCACCAGGATCACCTGTGCCTTGTCCCTCCTAGCCTTGAGCAACACTTTGTGAATCAAGGGAAGTGGAGGGAAGGCATAGAAGAGGCCTGTGGACCAGGACCTCAAGAAGGCATCCTCCCTGCAGTGTTCCCTGCTAAGGGGTGTGGGCACAAAACAGCCTCAGCTTGCATTCTCCCTGGAGGTGTCCAGGTCCACCAGAGGGGTGCCCCACTGGGAGAACAGACTGTATACTACATCTGGGTAGACAGACCACTTGTAAGACGCCTCGCCCACATGGCTGAGAGCATCTGCCAGCTAGTTGGAGGCTCCTGCCACATAGGAGGCAGTATAGCGCAGTGGTTTAAGGCTCTGAGCTGCAAATCTGGTGACCTGGGTTTGAATCCCACAGCCCCCACTTGCATACTGTGTGACCCTGAGCAAGTCACTTAATTTCCCTGTACTCCCAGGTTGCACCTGTAAACAAGCTTTCAGCTTAGTGTGTCTCACCTGGTTAAACAATTGGAGATCGTCCTCCAGGCTGTGCATGAGAGTCCACACGCGTAGCGCTTCCCTGCACAGTGGCAGGGAGTGCGTCCCGCCATGTTTATTGAGGTAGCACATAGTCGTGGTGTTGTCCGTCTGGACCTGGACCACCTCACCCTGGATGTGCACAGAGAATGCAGTCAGTGCCAGACGAACTGCTCGGAGCTCCAGCAGGTTGATGTGGCATCAGGACTCCTCGGGGGTCCAGAGCCCGTGGACTCTATGTTCTCCCAGGTGGGCACCTCAGCCCATGAAAGAAGCATCAGTCGTCAGGATGACCATTGGCTCTGGACGGATAAATGGGATCCCTTCCTGCAGATGCTCTAGGACTAACCACCACTGGAAGGCGTCCTACATTTTCTGGGTCAGTGACCAGCTGGTTGAAGTGACCACTGTATTGAGACCACTGGCTGGCCAGCTCCCACTGCAGCAAGTGTATTCTCCAGTGGGCCCATCGGACCATGCTGGTGCAGGCCACCATGTCACCCAGCAGGCGCAGGAAGTTCTGGGCAGGGTGCAATTGCCCAAACCAAAATGATCGGGCAAAGGAGGAGACAGCCTCCACCCAGTCTTCGGGAAGCCGGGCTCTGGCTCTGCAAGAGTCGAGCTCCGTCCCAGTGAAGTGGATCACCTGAAAAGGTACAAGTTCTAACTTGGCCTCATTGACCAGGAGGCCAAGGGAGACGCAGGTCTGGAGGGGCAGGTAACTGGACCACTCCACCTCCTGCAAGGAGGGACCTGCAATCAGCCAGTCCAGGTAGGGGTAAACCCAGTCCCCTCGGCACCTCAGGTAAGCTGCCACCACTGCAATGCATTTGGTGAACACCCTGGGGGCCGAGGAGAGGCTGAATGGCATGGCCTGGAACTCGTAGAGGGTTCTCTCTGCTGGAAGCGGAGAAACCTTCGATGAGACAGATGGATCGGAACATGAAAGAACACACCCTGAAGATCCAGGGAGCAAAACCACATTTTGCTCTAGAGCTAGTATGATCTGAGACAGAGTTACCATCCTGAAGGTGTGCGTCCTCAGAAACATGTTTAGGTCGAGCAGATCTAGAATGGGGCACCAGCCCCCCATCGGTTTTAGCACCAGGAAGTACCTGGAGACAAATCCTGGGTGTTCCGGAGGATCTGCGAAAGGGACCACAACCTCCTTGAGGAGGAGCTGGGCTATGTCATCTCTGAGAGCTGATAGTATGTCTATGGGTACCAAGTCCTCCCGTGGGGTGCGGGCTTGGCAAGGAGAGTACTGCTCGAATTCCAGAGGCAGATCCTGACCCACCACCTCGAGAACCCACCTGTCCGTGGTAGCAGCTTACCAGGCGGAAAGGAAGTGGCAGAGCTGACCCTCCATGGGAGGACCCTGGGGAAGTGTGAAAGGCATGAGGGAGGCACCCCCCCATCCCATCACTGCGCAGGCTTGGAGGAGGAAGAGGGGGGCCCGACTGAGGCACCATTGGAACCTCTTCATCCAGGCTTGCGGACGACCTAGGCCACCGACTTGGGCCGAGGTCACCAGGCCTGAGCCTGCTCATCAGCCTGGGGCTGGCCTGATTGGCCGGAGTAGAGGTGGACAGAAAGGGCTTCCTTTTCTGCTGCTGCTTGGAGCCCTTAGGGTCCTTCTGGGCAGATATCATGGAGTCCAAGGTGGCACTGGACTTCTCAATGTGAGTGAGGTGGCCCTCGACTCCAAACCCGAACAAGTTGGTGCCCAGGAAAGAAATATCTGCCTGATTGTGCCGAGTGTCTGCCATGAAGGTCGAGATCCTCAGCCAAGCCCTACGGCACATTGCCACTGAGGCCACCATGGAGCGGGCACAGGAGTCCCCAATGTCCATGGCAGTCTGGAGCTATTTGGCTACAGCCCGGACCCGTTTGACCATGGTCTGAAGGTCCGCCGGCAGATGAGGAAGCACCTCATCCAGGGTGCCCAGCAGGGCATGGGAAAAGTGGGCCATGAGGAGGGCCGAGCTTGTCTGGCAGAGACCAAGTGAGGAGGCAGCGTAGACTTTCTCAGCCACATGGCCCGACTTCTTGGACTCTTTATTGGGCAGCTTGTCAACATCCCCAGTGTTGCTGTAGTGCCTAAACACAGAATATTCCACCAACATCTTGGCCGAGGGGTGTTCTGTGAATCCCAAGAGGGAACCGGTAGGTACCGCATACTTGTTGGTCATCCCAGCAGAGGGCACAGTGTAGGAAACAGGGTGCTGCCAAAGCTCCAGGGCAGGGCCAAGAATGGCCTCTTTGACTGGGAAAACCTCTGTAGGAGTATCTACCCAGTCGAGGATCTCGGTCAAATGGTAACTAGCCCGCTTCCGAATGGGATCCATTTTCATGCCCATCAACTCAGAGACCAGATGGAGAAGGCCCATAAAGGAAGTAGTGCCTTCGTCCATCGAGAGATCCCCCACTGACTCCACATCAACCGGACGGGAGTGCAGGGAGGATCCCTCAGACTCTGAGGAGTCATTAAAGAGTTACTGACTGCCCGAGTCCCTACTGACCCTCCGTGGATCGTCAAGGGTGACGGTGATCGACAACCGATGAAGAAGCCCCTTGGACGGCCGAGACTCCTTAGTCAGAGCATCGGCTGGCAGCTGTTTAGCTGACATTCCACCAGGATCAGTGGGGACTCCGGTGTCGGCTGAGCCGGGACCATTTTGGTTGGCTCCTTAGGCGGAAAAGGCATTGGCCTGTCAGGCGAAAGCCAGGTGATGGCCGGCGTAGGAGCCTGGGCCAGCTTAAGGCCAACTGGCACCATCTGTTGCCACATAAGATCCTCGCAGCATCGACGCAATTTGCGCCGAAGCCTCTCCTCACTCGAGGAGGACGAGGGTAAAGAGTAGCGGCAGCGCTTCCCATGGTGCTGAGAGCGGCAGCACCAATGTTGTCGGGAACCGCTCCATCCATGGGAGTGGATGGAGACCTTGACCACCGAGGTGACCGGCCGCAGGGCCTGGAGGGAGTCGGCAGGCACCAAGGCTCCTCCAGGTCCTGGTCTTGGACCAGAGGTGGCGGGTCAGTGGACTGATCTGTCCCTCCAACGGTCTGAGTCAGGAACGGAGTCCTGGATAAGGAAGTTTCGACATCTTCAGTTGACAACTGGTCAGTTGGTTCGAGAAAAATCTCGTCTGGAACTTCAACCAACATCTCAGCCAACTGGCCCGACTGGGGTTACCGTGTAGCCAGCAGCCAGGGATAGGATTCGACCAAAATCGGATCTGGAGAAGCACGGGAATCTGAAGCTCTTGACAGAGAGTGCTCCCGATCTCATGAACAATGGCGAGTCCTTTCTTTTTCCTTTTGGACTCTTTCTTGGATTTTGATTTGTGCCCAGAGGGTCCCTGATCGAGGTCAGCAGAGACCGTCACATTTCCTTGAAGGATCCCGCAAAAGTCGTGCCACACTGGAGCAGCACGAAGGCAGAAGCCGAAGAGGAGAGGAGAGGGATGTGGCCTGGGTCACCTCCTCTTCAAATGCCACAAGCTGTTCGGCGGACCCCGAAGCCGTGGAGACCACCCAACAGGCATCCTTGGATTTGACCAGTGGGTTCCGTTGGTCTGGGCGGCCCAGCTTGAGGTGGGCGAGACTGTCCTCGAGAACAGTTGGGTGGGACGAGTGACAAAAATCGTAAGCCTGGGGATCACGCTCATGCCCCAGGCAGCAGACACACATGGAGAGTGGGTCGGTTTGGGACATCTTCTGCCCACAAGGGCATCGGCGGAACTCGGGAGCAGACTTGTCATCCATCACAGTCACGATTAAAGATTGAGCTGAAGACAAAACCTTTTTTTGTTTTGAAATCTGGAAGTAAATCAGGAGATTTAAGTGCGAGGGCCTACTCAGCGCGGCAGCAGTAAGGAGGGAACCTGCTTCTTCCAGCGGAAAGGAAGATCTGGCATTATGGGGCACAGCCAAGGGAGTTACCACCTGGGTTGGTGGGAGGACCCAGCCTAAAGACGTTTCCTGCAAGATTTAAAGGGGAAAGGCAACTGCTGAAAGTGTAGATACAACATCATATCCATATCCCTAGAACCTATTTTTCTAGGGATGTGGATATGGTGTACAGATCCACACCTCTGGCAGTCTCCTAGCAATTCTCCAGGAGGAGGGGGGCAAGGCGCACACCCTCTATTTAGGGAAGGGAGATTGGATAACCGAGGACCCAGGGCCTCAAGAAGGCATCCAACTGCAGCGTACCCTGCCGGGGGGGGGGTGGGCATAATACAGCCTCAGCTTTGTGTTCTCCCTGGAGGCGAAAAGATCCAACAGAGAGGTGCCCCACCAGGAGAACAGATTGTGCACTACCTCCAGATGGAAAGATCACTCATGAGATGCCTCGTACACATGGCCATGGGTGTCCGCCAGTGCTGAGGCTGAGCACAAGGATCCAAATACGGAGAACTTCCCTGCACAGAGGAAGGGAGTGCGACCCACACTGTTTGTTGAGGTAGTACATGGTTGTGGTGGTGTCAGTCTGGAGCTGAATGACCTGACCCCGAATGTGTGGAGCAAAGGCTGTCAATGCCAGCAAATCTGCCCGTTGCTCCAGCAGGTTGATATTGCACTGGGACTCCCCAGGGGTCCAGAGTGCGTGGAGACTGCTAAGCTCATCAGGAAGACATCAGTTGTGATGCCGACCGTCGGCTCAGGGGGTAGAAAAATGGAGTTCCTTCCTGCAGATGTTCCGGGACTAACCATCACTGGAGTGCGTCCCACATCAACTGGGTCACAGTGACTGGCTAGTGAAAGTAGCCCTGGCACTGAGACCACTGATGAGTAAGCTCCCACTGCAGAGAGCACATTCTCCACTGGGCCCAATGGACCACGTTGGTACATGTCACCATGAATCCCAGGAGGCACAGGAAATCCCGAGCAGGGCGCAACTGCCCAACCCGAAATGATCGGGCAAAGGAAGAGAGAACCTCTACAGTGTCCGCCGGAAGACAAGCCCTGGCTCTGCGACAGTTGAGCTCCACCCCAATTAAATGTATCACCTACGAAGCTCCGACTTGGCCTCGTTGACCAGGAGGCCAAGGGGCAAGCAGGTCTGGAGGGCCAGGTCCCTGGACCACTCCACCTCTGCCCTGGAGGGACCTGATATCAGCCAGTCATCCAGATAGGGATGTACCCGGACCCCTTGACATCTCAGTTAGGCTGCCAGCACTGCAATGCACTTGGTGAAGACCCTGGGAGCTGAGGCGAAGTCGAGGGCACGGCCTGGAACTCGTAGAGATTCCCCTCCGCATGGAACTGCAAGAACTGGCGGTAGAACAGATGGGAACATGTAGGAATGCGTCCCAAAGATCCAGAGAGCAGAAATACAGGTTACCCACCTGTAACAGGAGTTCTAGGAATGGTATATGTTGTTCATCCACACTGTCTGGCAGGTTCCTTGCCGTTTTAAATCTTGCCGGAAGGTCTTCAAGCTGGCTCCTCCCACCCACCCGGGTGGTAAAACTCTCGGCCTCCCCTATGATGCCAGATCTAGCCCGCTGGAAGCCAGGTTGTGTCACAGCTAGGAGAAGTGGTGGATGAACAACATATACCATTCATAGAACTCCTGTTACAGGTGAGTAACCTGTATTTCTAGGGACATGGATATGTTGTTCATCCACACTGTCTGGCAGACTCCTAGCAGTTCTCCGGGAGGAGGGAGGCAAGGCGCACACCCCCTACTTGGGAAATAAAGACTGGAGAACCGAGGCCCCAAAACCAGCATCCCGGCGTGACTCAAGGTCGATGTGGTAGTGGGTGATGAAGGTGTGTGATGACTTCCAGGTAGCAGCCCTGCAGATTTCCTGGATAGGGACATCCCTGGAAGCAGCCACCGATGCAGCGGTATGGCGGGTAGAATGAGCTCTTATCCCTCTGGGAGGCTCCATGCCCGCCAACCTACAGCAGAGATCTATGCAGGAGGTGACCCACCTGCCTATAGTCCGCTTGGCTGCAGGTCTGCCAGGTGCGGCTTCAGCGTAGGTGACAAACAGCTGGCGAACCTCTCCCCGAACTTCAGCCGTCCGCTCTTTGTAATAAGTGAGCGCTCTTCTAGGGTCCAAAGTATGGAGCCTATATTCGGCCTCCGAGGTGTGACTGGGGTAGAACACCGGCAGAGTCAACACCTGGTTAAGGTGAAACTCCGACACCACCTTCGGAAGGAATTTCGGGTGGGCGCACAGG
Organism: Neoceratodus forsteri; assembly: GCA_016271365.2. NCBI lineage: Eukaryota > Metazoa > Chordata > Ceratodontiformes > Ceratodontidae > Neoceratodus > Neoceratodus forsteri. The sequence continues at coordinate 648,133,377 of CM057449.1, forward strand.
ACAACCTTGTCCCTGTGGAAGACCAGATAAGGAGACTCATGGAAAGTGCCTGGAGCTCTCCCATCCTTCTGGCTGACGTGATAGCCACGTCTTCCACAACAGGTGAGAGATGTCACACCTGTGCATCGGTTCGAATGGCTTGCCCATGAGCTTAGCCAATACCAGCAGTAGATCCCACGGAGGTGGAGGTTCTCGCACCAGAGGGATATGTGATCAAGACCTTGAAAAAGCGCCTGACCACCTTCTTCTCACACTGACTGCTTCTCGCCCGCCAGCCTGCAAGCAGAGATGGCTGCCAGGTGCACCTTAGGGTCGCCGATCAAGCCCTTGCTGAGAAAGGGACCAGGTAGTCCAGAATGCTTGCCAAGGAACAGGAGGAAGGGTCCAGGCCTACCCTGACACCAAATGGAGAATCTCTTCCATTTGAAGGCGAGCATTTTCTGGTCGACTCCTTACGGGACGCCTGAACGACGTTGAGGACCTCGTCGGAAAGACCCAAGGCCTGGAACTCTAGCAGCTCAGGAACCAGGCCATCAGGTGCAGGGATTGAAGGTCCGGATGGAATACCTTCCCCTGATTGACTGAGATCAGGTCTGGGTGGGCTGGAAGCCGCCTCGGGAGCCTGGAGCTGAGACTGAGGAGATCTGGATACCAGAACTGGCGGGGCCAGACTGGGGCTACCAGAATCACCTACGCCTTGTCCCTCCTCGCCTTGAGAAGCACCTTGTGGACTAAGAGAAATGGGGGAAGGGCGTAGAAGAGGCCCAGGGTCCATGGCCTCGAGAAGGCATCCCCCTGCAGCGAGCCCTGCTGAGGGGGGCGGGCATGAAACAGTCTCAGCTTCGCATTCTCCCTGGAGGCAAACAGATCCGCCTGAGGCGTGCCCCAGTGGGAGAAGAGATCTTATACTACCTCCGGCAGGAGAGACCACTCGTGAGACGCAGCCCCTATCCGGCTTAGGACATCGGCCAGGGTGTCGGAGGCTCCTGCCACATGAATGGCAAGGAGATCTGCCTCCAGACTGCGCACTAGTGACCAAATGCGGAGAGCTTCCCTGCACAGAGGCATGGAGCATATCCCGCCCTGCTGGTTTAGGTAGTACATGGTCGTGGTATTGTCCGTCTGGACCTGTACCATTTGACCCCGTAGAAATGAAGCAAAGGCGGTGAGGGCTAGACAAACCGCTCCAAGCTCCAGCAGGTTGATATGGCATCAGGACTCCCGAGGGGACCAGAGGCCATGCACCCTGTGCTCCCCCAGATGGGCACCCCAACCCATCAGAGAGGCATCGGTCGATAGCGAGACTGTCGGCTTGGGGTGGACAAATGGGATGCCCTCCTGCAGATGTGCTGGAACGGTCCACCACTGGAGAGCATTTTACATCCCCTGGGTCACTGTCACTAGCTGATCCAGTGGATCGAAGTGCTGTGACCATTGGCTGGCCAGCCCCCATTGAAGGGGACGCATGTACCAGCGGGCCCAATGGATCACGCTGGTGCAGGCCGCCATGAGGCCCAGGAGGCGCAGGAAGTCCCGGGCAGGGCGCGATTGCCCAACCTGAAATGACTGGGCAAAGGAGGAAAGAACCTCGGCCCTGTCCGCCGGGAGCCGTGCTTTGGCTCATAGAGAGCCGCGCTCTGCCCCGATGAATTGTATCACCTGCTTTGGCACGACTTCCAACTTGGCCTTGTTGCTAAGGAGGCCAACCTGAGAGCATACCTGGAGGGCCAGATCTCTGGACCGCTCCACCTCCGCTCTGGAGGGGGCTGCAATCAGCCAATCGTCCAGGTAGGGGTACACCCAGAACCTCGGGCGCCAAGAGGAATGCTGTCACCACTGCCATGCATTTGGTGAAGACCCTGGGAGCTAGGAAAGGCCGGGCATGGCCCGAACTCAGAAGGATCCCTCCGCCTGAAGCGGAGGAATCTCTGGTGGGACGGACGGATTGGGACGTGAAAGAACACATCCTGAAGGTCCAGAGAACAGAACCACATGCCTCATTCCAAGGATGGGATTATCTGAACCAGAGTGACCATCCTGAAGGTCCGAGACCTTAGGAACCTGCTCAGGTCGTGCAGGTTGAGAATGGGGCGCCAGCCCCCCGTCCGTTTTGGGACCAGGAAGTACCTGGACACAAACCCCGGGTCTGGAGGAGGATCCGCCACCTTTCTGATCACCTGTTTTTCGAGGAGCAGGGCAATATCGGCTCGGCAAGCCGACAGAGAGGCTGCGGACCCCGGAGCCCCCCGAGGGGTGACGGCTCGGAAGGGCGGGCCTGCTCAAACTCCAGGGGCAGGCCCTTTCCTACCACCTCCAACACCCAACGGTCCGTGGTGATAGCGGACCAGGCAGAAAGGAAGTGGCGGAGCTGCCTCCACGGGGAACCTGGGGAGTGACGAGGCTGGGGCGCCACCGCCAACCCGCCACTGGGCAGGCTTAGAGTAGGACCGCCAAGGGACGCCCTGGGTTTTACCTCCCGCTCCTGTTGGAGGAAGCCAGGACTTGGGTTTGGGATGCCAAGTGCGAGCCTGCTGGCCCTGGTGCAGATGCTGTTCGATCGACGCGCAGGGCGCAGAAGGACGAAAGGACTTGTGTTGCTGCTGTTGGCGGCCTTTGTCCTTCTGGGCGGAGGTGACCGAGTCCAGAGTGGCACTGGACTTTTTGATCCGCTGGAGGTGACCTTCCACTCCAGGGCCGAAGAGGTCGGTCCCCAAGAAGGGGACATCAGCCAGTTTGTGCTGGGTATCCGCCGTGAAGGTGGATATCCTCAGCCATGCTCTGCGGCGCATGGCCACCACAGCCGCAACTGATCTGGCACAGGAGTCTCCGATGTCCAGAGCCATTTGGAGCTGCTGCTTAGCCACTGCCCTACCCTGGTCCCGCACCTGCCAGACCATGGTCTGCAGGTCGCCTGGGAGATGAGGGATCACCTCATCCAGGGAGCCCATGAGGGCGTGGGAGAAGTGTGCCATCAGCACAGCCGAGCTGGCCTGGCGGAGGCCAAGGGAGGACGCAGCGTACACCTTGCGCCTGGCGTAGTCCAGCTTTTTGGACCCTTGTCGGGGCTTGTCCACATCCCTAGCGCTCCCGAACGCCGAAAACACTGTCGGTGACCAACCCTCGCAGAGGGTGTTCTGAAAACCGGCAAAGAGCCGTAGGGACCGTGATACTTCCTGGCCATCCTGGCCAAGGCGAGGACAGGAAGCAGGCGCTGCCAGAGCTCCAAGGTTGGGCCAACAATGGCTTCAGCCACCGGAAAGGCCTGCGGGTGAATTCCCTCGGTCCAGTATCTCCGTCAGGGGATACTTGGCCCACTTGGATACGGGCTCGATCTGCATCCCGGTGGACTCCGAGATGAGCCGAAGCAAACCCATGAAGGACGATGGGCTTTTGTCCATCGACTGGCCCCCGGAGGACTCCAGGTCAATGGGCCTGGAGAACAGGGAGTCGTCGTCGTCTGACTCCGAGGAGTCTGAGAAGAGCTGCCTGGGGCCTGAGCCACCCTCCACCTGCTGAGGACGGTCGGGAGTGAGGGTGACCGACAACCTGTGGGGCAGGCCCTGACCCGACCGAGAGTCCTTGGTCGCGCCCCTGATTTCGGTTGTGGAGGCGGAGGTTCCACCACAATCGGTGGGGCAGCTGGTTTCAGCCGAACAACCGGCCCAGGCTTGGGCACCTCGGCTACAGCGAGGGGTTGTTTCGGGTGCTCGGGTGACAGCCACTTGATTGCCGGGGAAGGCGACGGCATCGGCTTGTTCCCGGACAGAAGTAACTGCTGCCACAACAGGTCCTCGTAGCGTCGACGCAATTTGCGCTGAAGCCTCTCCTCTTCCGAGAAGGAAGACGAGGACGAGCGGCGGCGCCACTTACCTCGGTGCCGAGACCGCCGATGTCGGCGGGATCGGCTGGACCGAGATGATGTCCGAGACAGAGATCCTCAGCGTTTCTGAGGATGGGTCTGGGAAGGGGCAGGGGACGCCCACTCTTCCCTCGGCTTGGAAGCCTTAACCGGGGACTGCGGCACCGGGGGTGCAGGCAGGTCCTCGGTCTCCACCGGGGGAACCAGTGAAGAAGGGTTGTCAGCCTCACCAGTCGAAAGCCCGTCCGACGGGTCGAGAAAAATCTCGACCGCGTCGACGGGTGTCTCGGCCGGCTGGCCTGACAGGGACGCCGTGAAGCCAGCGGCCTTAGCCGCAACCTCGACCGAAGTCGGCAGTCGACTGTCTGGGGAAGGGGACCTCTCCCGCTCCCACGAATGCCGACGATGGGACTTACCTTGAGTCCTTCTTTTTGGACTGAGAGGAATGTCCCGATGGCCCCTCTCCCTTCGTGGAAAGGGATTGGCAAAGCTCCTTGAAAGAAGCTGAATACGAGGTACCCAGTGAGAGCGGGTTAAATGCTGCGACCGAGGAAGAGGATGATGCGGCCTGAGCCGCCTCCTCCTCAAGGGCGATCATCTGCTCGAGTTGCTCAGCCGAGCCAGCTGCCGCGGTAACCGCCCAACAGTCCTCCTTCGACTTAACCGGCGGGCAGCGCTTCTCAGGGCGCCCAAGCTGTAACCGGGCAGCGCAGTCCTCCAGGACGTTGGCCGAAAACGAACGGCACGACTCGCAGGCCTGCGGGTCGTGTTCTAGGCTGAGGCAGTAGACGCACATGGAGTGCGGGTCCATCCTGGACATCTTCTGCCCACAAGGGCACCACTAAAATCCGGGAGTCGATTTGTCCATCGCAGCCGCGAGGGAGAAAGATGACCGAAATCTTGAAAATTTTAAAATAAGTTTCGGGCGAACCGAAGAATTAGGATCCAGTCTACACGCAGAGCGTTAAGTAGGGAACCTGAGCTTCCAAACAGTAAGAAAGATATGGCGTCATGGGGCGGAGCCGAGAGTTTTACCACCCGGGTTGGTGGGAGGAGCCAGCTTGAAGACCTTCCAGCAAGATTTAAAGCGGCAAGGAACCTGCCAGACAGTGTGGATGAACAACATATTCATGTCCCTAGAACTACATGTTCCACTTCAGGTATGGAATGATCTGAGACAGAGTGGCCATCCTGAAGGTGCGCGACCGAAGGAATTTGTTCAGGTTGTGCAGATCTAAGATGGGGCGCCAGCTCTCCATCCATTTTAGGACCAGGAAGTACATGGAGACAAACCCTGGGCTTACTAGTGGGTCCTTCTGGAGGAGCTGGGCAGTACCTTCCTGAAGGGTTGACAGCATGTCTGCAGACACCAAGTCCTCCAGTGGGGCATGGGCTTGGTAAGGCAGATAACCCTTGAACTCTAGAGGCAGACCCTGGCCCACCACCTCAAGGACCTACCTGTCCATGGTGACAGCAGACCAGGTGGAAAGGAAGTGGCAGAGTCGGCCCCACACCAGAGGACCCAGGTGATACAGAACGGGTATGAGGGAGGCGCCCCCATCCTGTCATTGGGCAGGCTTGGAGGAGGAAGACAGACCGACTGAGGAAGCAGCAGGACCTAGACCACCCGGTCTGTGGAAGACCGAAGCAACTGACGTCAGTCAAGGATGCCAAGCCTGTGCCTGCTGCCCAGCTGGAGGCTGGGATGGCTTGGCTGCAGGGGCAGAAAGAGCTTCTTCCTCAAGCTTGTAGTCCTTGGGATCCCTCTGGGCAGATGAGATAGAGGTCAAGGTGGCACTGGACTTCTCAGTTCGACTGAGGTGTCCTTCCACCCCCAGCCCAAACAGGTCAGTGCCCAAGAAGAGGACATATCAGCCCAAACAGGTCATTGCCCAAGAAGGGGACATACTAAGGATCATACTAATGATGAATTAGGGACAAAAGGCAAAATACCCCATAGAAGCTCCTTAAACTATATATAGTAGGTAAACTTTTTATGTGACAGCAGGAATCTGTCTAGTCTGTTTTTAAACACATTTTTGTTTTGCCTGATAATAACTGATGTTGGCAGACTGTTCCATGGGTTTATAATTCTCTGAGAGAAAAAGAATGCCCCCCCCCCTTTTTTTTTTACCTGAATTTATTTCTCTTCAGTTGAAGTTGATGACCTCTGGTGGTAATAGCAAACTTGTGTAAAATCAAACCATCCGCCAACTTGTGCTGGGTAACCACCGTAAAGGTAGAAATCTGCAGCCAAGCACTGCCGTGCATGGCCACTGTAGTAGCCACGTACCGGGCACAGGAATTGCTGATGTCCATGGCCATCTGGAGCTGCTGTTTTGCCACTGCTTGGCCCTGGTCCTGGACTTGCTTGACCGTGGTCTGTAAGTCAACTGGGAGCTGAGGAAGCACCTCACTGAGAATGCCAAGGGCATGAGCGAAATGGGCCATAAAAAGGGCTGAACACGCCTACCGAAGTCACAGCGAAGAGACGCATTGACCTTTTTGGCCATGTGATCCAATTTCCTGGATTCCTTGTTGGGAGGCTTGTCCACATCCCCGACATTGGGGGTACGCCTAAAGAGCGAGTCAGCCACCAGACCCTCAACCAAGGGGTACTCGGAGAAACCCGACAGGGAACCCAGAGGGATTGTGTACTTTCAGGTCATATGGGCTGACAGTGCAGGGAAAGAGGCAGGGTGCTACCAAAGCTCCAGAATGGGACCAAGAATGGCCTCGGCACCCAGAAAGGCAACCTCAGGGGAGTCCCCTCTGTCGAGAATTTCAGTCAAGGGATACTTGGCCTATTTCTCGACAGGCTCCATCTGGATCACAGTTGATTCCAAAATCAAATGGAACAAGCCCCCAAAAGAAGTGGGACCGTGCTCTGTAGACAAATCCTCCCCTAATTCAGTGTTCAATGGATGGGAATGCAGGGAGGAGTCCTAGACTCAGAGGATTTGCCAAAAAGCGGTTGACTGTATGAGCCCCACTAACCCTGCAGGGTCTGTCGGGAGTCATGGTGACCAAACAGCCAACGAGGAAGCCTGAGAGCGGGACGGGCATCCTTAGGATGGTTGCTTAGGAGGTGGTTCCACCTAGATGGACGGAGAGGATGGAATATGCAGAGTTGGAACCAGCCAAGCTGGAGTACGCTGGGACCTTGGTGGCAGGAGCCACGGAAGACCTGGGGTGGGGGTTGGAATCTGCTTAACCCCGGAAAACATGAGCTGCTGCCACATTAGCTCTTTGTAGTGTCGATGCATCTTGCGTTGGAGCCTCTCTTCGTCCGAGGAGGAAGTAGAGAAAGAATAGTGGCGGCGCCACATGACTGAGTGCCAAAAGTGGGGACATTGATGTCAGTGCGGGCTGCTCGATTCCAGACTACGGGATTGCAACCTTGATCGTCGGGGATCCCAACGGCGAGAAATTGAGGGAACTGGAGAAAGCGGAGGATTCTCTGAGGTAATGAGATCCTGAGGGTTAGTGACTGATCAGCACATTGGTTCAACCCACACTGAACGGTAACAGGTAGAACCAGAGTACTAGAATGTGACGTATCCACCTCGTCCTGCGACAGCACGCCGACTGGCTCAAGAAAAGTCTTGAAAGATTAACTAAACTTTTTCTTAGTCTCCTTTTCTGAAGATTTTGTGCTCTTAGCGGAGCCCTGCCCAAGGGTGGGAAGGGACTAGAACAAATCTCTAAACGCGCCCGTGAAGGTGGCACAAAGACCAAAGACAAAGAGGCATGCTCTGCAGCCTGAGCTGCTGCCTCTTCAAAAGCTACTAGCTGTTCTGTGGACCCCGCAGCCGTGGAGACTGCCTGACAGGCATCTTTTGATCAAACAAGAGGGTCCCATTCATCTGGCTGCCCTAAAAGAAGTTGAGCGTAAGGGTCCTCCAGAGTACTGGGATGCAAGGTGTGACATAGGCCACATGCCTGGGGATCATGATAGTGGCCTAGGCAGTAGACGCACGAGGTGTGCGGTTCCGTCTGGGACAGCTTCTGCCCACAATCGTATTTTTTAAAACCGAGTGCCGACTTCAGAGTCATCCATGAACATAGTTTCGAACGGATTCTAAATTCACTTGAAGACTTGAGTCAAATCTGAAGTTTTGAAAGCAAACGGCCTACTCAGCACTACAGCAGTAAGGAGGAAGCCTTCTAGCAGAAAGGAAGATACGACATCACAGGGCAGTGCCGAGGGAGTTACCACCTGTGTGGGTATGAGGAGCCAGCTTGAAGACCATCTGTCAAGATTTGAAAGGAATACTGCCAGAAGTGTGGGTCCATACACCATATCCACGTTCCTAGAAAATAAATTTAGTCCATCAAAATCCTGAAGGACAAAAGTGCAAATTCAGCTAACACTCTGTGCAAACCCCATACCTATTCACAGCCACTGCTTCTTCATCAGGGGGTTGGAGTCCACGTGCAAAACCTGCATATTTTATAGGGCAAACTATTAAATGTATACAATAAATCCATTACATGATTCATTACTTAGCTGCACGCTTAATATGCATGATTGGATTTCACCTAGTGGGAACAATGCCACTTAATATAGTAAAAATTCAATAACCATAGTAGCTCTCAAAACACATGCTTCAACATTAAAAGTGTATGAAGTGCAAGTTAAAAACAATTCCCCGATGGAATACACTTAGAGATATAAGGGCACACACACAAAACACCTTCCATTTTAAACATCTATGTATAACAGAACCTGGTTAAATAAAAAAAGTACACTTTAAAAGTATTTTAACAAATAAAGAAAAAACAAAAATTCTAAATTCCCAAATTGATGTCCAAAGTCCAAAAATAAATGCAGAATGGAGCAGGGGCCTCTTCTGAGAGAGTCGATGATACATCCTAGCCTTGTACAAACTTGCACAGTCTATATACTAAATCCAGTGGTAGCAATAACTGGTATCCAGGAAAAGACCACAATGATCTAGAGGGCATCAACAGTGCAACAAGAAACTCTCCTAAGCAATCTATAAAAAAGAGAGGGGCTGTGAAATGACACTGTTAGACATATGCAATCACTCCAGAGAGAGTTTTAAATCCAAAATATCATTACACCAGTTCAGTAATAAGCTAATAAGGTGAAAAATTCATCATGACTCTCTTTTCAATAATTTCTGGAGTCTGTTACCTCTTCGCAGCAGTTTAGGCACATATTCTATCGCCAGAAATGTTAAATCTGTTGGATTTTTACTGTAGTAAATGCTGAAAGAGTGCCTAAAGCACTTCTGCTGCCTGGTGGTCCAGCCCACGTACATTTTGTTGCAGGAGCACCAGGCAGCACACAACACATGATTAGTGTAAAAACTAGTAAACTGTTAAACTTCCACCAATTTTTGCCTCTCACCCAACCTGCTCCATCTACAAGTTACTGCAAATTTGCATGTACTGCATCTTTTGGAGGCGCAAAAAAACAAGCAAACAAAAAAAAAAACCAATAGGCGTATTCTGTAATTGATTTTCCATCTTGGGTTCACTATTGTGAGTTTGTGTTAAGAGGTCCCCCAAATTGGAGCCCCCGGAAAAAGAAATTCTTCGTCTTGGTACCACTGTTTTACTCAGAGCTGGATCGCAGAACATTGCAGGGCAATGTTTTAGAACAATTTCCCTCATCTTTCCTGATAGGGTATTATAATAATTGGTGACCCCCATAATGACTGGCTATCCAGTCCTGATAAAACACCATAATAATCCACTGAATTCTGTAATAACTCAATAGTGGATTATTATGGCTGCTTTCCTGAGCCTCACTATACGCCAAAGAAAGCACACTGTATTTGGCGTGATCGAGCAGCTGCTCAGAGACATGCTCTGTCACACAAACAGCTTACAGTTTTTGTCTCTGTCCAAATCTTGCAACAGTTGTTATAAAAATAATACCCGTGCAAGATATGTCTTATGAGTATTTTTCACACACCCCTGGTGTGTGATAATCTCATAAAACTCTTGAGTTTCGCTTTTGGAGTTTAAGGATTATCACACACCTCGGGTATGTGAAAACTCCTCATAACACACACCTACACAGGCATTATTCTGGTAACCAGGGTTAGTGGTGGTTCATTTTCTCTCCTACATACTTTATGAATCAAGAGATTCCCTGGATGTTGCTTTTGCCCTTTTATAAGTCTGATTAAAGAAGTTACGTAAGAACTTACTGTAACAGTAGCTCTTCAAGAGAATCTCTTGCAGCAGGTCACACCTTGGGAGCTAGAGCCATCAGGCGCTAGGACCACACAGAAACATTTTTGCTAGCAGTCTATCTGGGGCCACCCATGACGATGTCACTAAGTCAGCATCCCTCTATATAGCCGTGGGTGGCCCCATGCCCTCCTTAGTTCTCCGCTGGAGTCCATCCAAGGGAACAGAGGAAGAGCCCAAGACAACTTCCAGAAGGAGCATAGGAAACAAAAGGTTGACCATCCAGGGGAAGGGAGAGCAAGAAAAAGGAGACTCTGAATCAAGGGGGAAGGTGGGAGGGATGGCATGACCTTCTGCAAGAGTTTCTCAAAGATCTATTGTTATGGTAAGTTCTTATGTGACTGTTCCATCTTCTTCGAGGATATCTCTTGCAGAAGGTCACACCTTAGGAACGAGTCCCAAGCAGTGCCGCACAGGAGACCAGATTGGGTGGCTGGGAGAAAAGGACCTATGACAGGAGGCCCTGTAAAACAGCTAGGCTGAATACTGCCCACCTCCTAGAGGCTATATCCAGGCTGCAGTGCTTAATGAAAGTGTGGGCAGTACTCCAGGTAAAAGGCACAGATCTCAGCTGTCGACCCCCACCCCCTCAAACATGCAACTGAAGTGGCCATGCCTCTGGTAAACTGGCCTTTAACCTCTCCAGGAAGTTCTTTACCGTACTCCCTATAACAGAAAATAATACACTTGGCCAACCATTTGGACAGACACGGTTTAGAAACTGGTGCGTCCTCTTTCCCAGAGGTGAATGAAACAAATAACTATGAAGACTTCCTACAGTCCCACGTGTGGTGAATAGAACACCTAAGAATTCTATGTACCTCCAAAGTATGGCGCAATGCTTCCCCTGGATTGGCATGCTCCGGGTAATAGACAGGCAGGTGGATGGTTTTATTCAGGGTAAACTCAGACATCACCTTCAGTAAGAACATAGGGATAGTATGCAAAGACACTCTGTCTTTGTGGAAAATCAAATAAGGTTGCTCCCATGAGTGCCTGTAGCTTGGAAATCCTCTGAGCAGAAGTAATAGCAACTAATAATGCTTTCCAGGAAAGAAAGTGTAGCTTGCAAGTCGCAGCAGGCTCAAAAGGAGCCAAAGTAAGTTTTTCTAAAACAAAGTTCAAGTTCCACATCGGGACAGGGTTACAGATGGGAGGCTTCAAGCACAGGGTTCCTGTCAAAAATGAACGGGCCACATCCAACTGGGCCACCATACAGTCCTCAACTGGCACATGGAAGACGGATACGGTGGACAAGTGCACCTTTAGGGAAGAGTATTTCAGGCCAGCATCAGACAAGGACAGTAAATACTATCAAATCTGAGACACCGGACAGGTGAAATGGTCCAGGTGATGGGAAGCTGCCCACAAGGCAAAATGTTTCCACTGTGTGGAATAAGTTGCCCTGGTAGAGGGTTTCTTTGTTGTTATAAGTGTTATCAGAACGCAAGCCTCTTTAGGGGAAAACACCAAATCTGGCAATGACTATGTCTTCAGAAGCCAGGCATGCAGGTGGAGGAGGGTTTCCTGTTCCTGTGACAGCAATCCCTGGCACAGAGGAAGAGGCACCAGAGGCTCCACTGCTAACTGTTGCAAAAGTGGAAACCAAATCTGATGAGACCAAATGGGAGCCACCAAAATAAAAGTGGCACGCTCCATCTGGAGCGTGATGAACACTTCCTGAATCAGAGGAAAGGGAGGGAAGGTGTAGAGGAACCTCCCTTTCCAAGAGAGGGACAATGCATCTCGCTATAAAAATGCAGGCCCCGGATCGAGCGAGCAGAAAAGCGGAAGTTTTGCATAGTATGAGGATGTAAAAAGGTCCAACTTTGGATGCCCCAAGCTGCCGAACAGGTCCTATAAGACTGAGGTCAGCAGTTCCTACTCGTGCATCCAGGACTGTGACCTACTGAGCCTGTCTGCCTAGGTGTTTTAGACACCTGGAATATGGACGGCCAACAGCTCTAGGTCATGGTACAGAGACCAGTACCAAACCCTTACTGCTTCCCTGCACAGGGGGTAAGAGTGGGTGCTCATCCTGCCTGCTGAAGCAATGCACCACACTGATGTTGTCCATCTGCACTAGCTGATGGCCCAGGGACATATAACACTGGAAGGCCTGCAGGCCATAGAGGACAGCTCTCATCTCGAGGAGGTTGGTGTGAAGGGAAGTCTTGAATGGAGCCCATGTCCCTTGGGTCACGCAAGGACTCAGATGCACGCCCCAACCTGTCCCAGAGGCATCCGTCGTGAGGATCTTCTGAGGGGAAGGAATGAGGAAAAGAACCCCCTTGAGTAAATGGCTGTGTTCCATCCACCACTGGAGAACCCTCCTGACTGATGATGAGACAAAAACCTTTTGCTCTAAATAATCAGTTTGCTGATCCCATTGCACCCTCAGAGTCACTTGAGGGATGCAGATGTGCAACCGCACAAAGGGAACCGTGGCAATGGCCACTGCTATCAGGCCCAGCATTCAGCGATATGTCCTGGCTGTGACATTGCGGCTGATGCAGAGCTTTTGGACCTGCACTATCAGGTGCTCCGCCCTGTCTGGGGGCAGAAAGGCAAAGCCTTGAGCCTTGTCAAAGATTGTTCCTATGTACTGAAGGCACTGGCTAGGAGACAACACAGACTTGGAGAGGCTGACAGTTATCCCCAAATTGTTGAACAATTGCAGGGTACCTGCCAGAGTCAAGTTGGACAGTTCCTCTTGAGACTGAGCTTTGAGTAATCAATCGTTCAGGTTGGGGAAGACAAAGACCTTCTTTCCTGAGAGCTGCTGCCACCACTGCTAGACATTTGGTAAAGACCCGTGGCGCTGAATACAAGTCAAAGGATAGGACCTTGAACTGGTAATGCTCTCCCTGAAAAAGGAAAGCACAGTTACGCAAGAACTTACTATAACAGTAGATCTTCGAGAGAAGTTCTTGCAACAGGTAGCACCTTTAGGACTGAAGCCAGCAGGCACCAGGACCCACGGAAACTTTCTAGCTAGCAATACCCAGTGGGGGACCACCCCCATGTCAGCTCACCCCCCAACGTCACATATGGTATAAAGAGGCAGTCCCCTAGCCCATCCCTAGTTCTACCACTGGAGACCGACTAGTGAGAAAAACAGAAAAGGAGAACTAGGGAACAAAAGTATATGAGATGGAGAAGAAATCACCAGGGGGAGAGAGGGTGGGAAAAACAGTACCTGCTGCAAGAGCTCCTCTCGAAGTTCTACTGTTACGGTAAGTTCTTACGTAACTGTACTATCTTACTTCAAGATTTGCTCTTGCAGCAGGTAACACCTTTAGGACAGAGTCCCAAGCAGTTGAGCAGAAATCCCAGGCAGATGGGTGGAGGTTGAAGTCTCCTCAGAAGAAATTAGGACAGGAGGCCCTAAAGGACAGTGAGTACAAAGCTAGCCCTGCAGCGAGAAGCAATGTCCAGACTGTAATGCTTCACAAAGGTGTGGACAGAACTCTAGTGGCGGCCGCACTCGTCAGTGGCAGACACATTTTTCAGTGAGGCGAAAGAAGCCGCCATACCCCTGGCAGAATGACCCTATATTGAGCCCGGTAAGAGCTTGTCATATTTACTGTAACAAAACACAATGCAGTTAACCAACCATTGGATAAACATTGTATAGTAACTGAAGTCCTTGCCATTCGAGGGGCAAAAGACACAAACAACTGATCAGACTGACGAGCAGGACAGGTGCGTTCCAAATAGTATCTGAGCACCCTGTGGACATCCAGAATATGCAGCAGAGCCTCCCCTCAGTTCGAGTACTCTGAACAGTACACCGGCAGGTAGATATCTTGATTTAAGGTAATCTCTGAGACGATCTTTGGCAGGAACTTAGGATTAGTTTTCAAGGACACCTTGTCCTTATGAAAAACTAAATAAGACTCCTTACACATCAGGACCTGAAACTTGGAAATTCTTCCAAGCATAAGTAATGGCAACTAAAAATAACGCTTTCCATGACAAACAGCACAGCTCGCGGCAGGCCCAAAGGGAGGCAGAGTGAGTTTCTCTAAAACAAACAAAAGGTCCCAAGCCGGGACAGGGTCCCGGATTGGAGGCTTCAAAGGAAGCATGCCCTGCAGAAAAGTGCGGGAAAGGGCCAGCTGGGCAATACACTTGCCCTCAACAGGCACACAGTATGCGGAAATGGCAGACAAGTGTGCTTTTAATGAAGAGTAACAGAGTCCCTGCATTTGAAAGAGTTAGGAGGTATTCCAGTACAGAGTTCTCTGGGCAAGTGAAAGGATCCAAGCTCCCAGCGGTGCCCCAAATGCAGAACCGTTTCCACTTCATAGTGTAGGTCACCCTAGTGGAGGGTTTCCTGGCTGCCACTAGGACGTCTGCTACCCTTGGGGAGAACCCAAATGTGGAGACAGCTAGGTCTGCAGGAGGAATGCATGTAGATGCAGAGATCTGAGATTCGGATGGACCAGGGATTCCTGCTCCTGGGAGAGCAAGTCTGACTGGAGGGTCAGGGGCACCAGATGTTCCACCACCAGTTGTTGTAAGAGTGGGAACCAGATCTTATGAGGTCAGAATGGAGCTACCAGGATTAATTCTGCCCCCTCCAACTGCAACTTGATGAGTACCCATTGCAGAAGGGGATACAGGGGGAACGCATAAATAAAACTCGAGGGACAACGCATCTTGCCAGAAAGCACCAGGACTTATATCCAGCATGCAAAAATTGGGGATGCTGCGTTGGATAGGGAGGCAAATAAATTGACTTCTGTGAGACCTCATCTGGCGAAAAGATCTACCGCCACTACAGGAAGCAGCTTCCACTCGTGGGTCCTGGACAGAGTCTGACTGAGGCTGTTGGCCAGAGAGTTGAGAATGCCTGGAACGTGGACTGCCGAGAGTTCCAGTTGGTTATCTACTGCTCAAGACCACACTCACATGGCTCCTTTGCAAAGTGGCTAAGAGTGTGTCTGCCTCCCTGGTTGTTGATAAAAAATACCACAGAGATGTAGCTTTGTATCAACAGGGGAGCAGTCAAGAGGACTACCTGGAAGGCGTGGAGGGATTAAAGAACTTCCCTCATTTCTACAGCACTGATGTGGAGATGAAGCTCTTGCTGAGTCCAGGATCCTTGAGTCTGGCAAGTACCCAGGTGAGCTCCCCAACCCTGGCCTGATGCATTGGTTGTCAGGATCTGGGTGGGAGATTCCTTCCAGAAGAAAACCCCTCTGGAAAGGTTGGGAGTATCTAGCCACCATGCCAGGAACTGCTTGACTGGGATGGATACCAGGACCGGCTGGTCCAGGTCGTCTGACCTCTGACCCCACTGAACTCGGAAGTTCCACTGGATCACCCTCATGTGGAGTCAGGCCATGGAGACCATGGTAACGGCTGCTGCCATATGTCCTAATAGCCTGAGTACTGTCCTGGCCGGAACTTGGCAAGCCAAAAGCAGCTGCCGAGCATGGGACTGAAGGTGTTCTGCCCTGTCCTGGGGGAAGAAGGCCTTGCCTTCTGCTATGTCTAGGACTGCCTCCATGTATTGAAGCCGCTGACTTGGCCAGAGGCAAGACTTGGGGAGGTTTAGAGTAACCCCCAGGTCCTGAAAGAGGAAGAATGTGTCTTAAAGGCTTTCTACAGGCCGGTCCTGAGAGGGAGTGGTTAGAAGCCGATCATCGAGGTAGGAGAAGACATAATGCCCGTGCCTCCTGAGACATGCGGCTACCATGGCAAGGCACTTGGTAAACACCCTCGGTGCTGAGGACAGGCCGAAGGGCAAGGTCCTGAACTGGTAATGGCGACCCTGAAAGCAGAAGCACAGGAGCCTCTTGTGTGGTTGGAAAATCAGAATGTGGAGGTATGGGTTCTGCATATCCAGGGAGCATAGCCAGTCCCCCTGGTGTAACAGGGGAAGGAGACCCATCAGGGTGACCATCCTGAACTTTTTGTACTCTATGTACTGGTTCAAGTGGCTTAAATCCAAGCTAGGACAAAGATCCCCTGTCTTCTTTGGCACGAGGAAAAAGTGCAAGTAAAGCCATGTTCCACGTTCCCGGGGCACTGGCTCGATGTCCTTCTTTTGAAGGAGAGCCTGGATTTCCTCTACTATGAGAGTACTGTTGGCCTGAAAGCACTGAAACAGTACTGGAAGGTTGTCTAGAGGAACCTTCATGAATTTGAGAATGTGTTCTCTCTCAACTGTAGCCCTGGAGGAGGCGGAGGGCATTCAGCAGGGATGGGTGTGTCTGCGAGGGTAAAGGAGGAAACCCCAGTGACAAAGGGCCAGCATCAGCAGAGTCAACAGGCCACACTGCCAAAGCCCCCTCTGTAGCAGATAGGGTGAGGGAGGCAGTGGGAATCATTGGTGGGAGATTGGAAGAGCCCACCAATGTTGAGCTACCGCCGGACTGATAAGCTGCAGCACAGAGCTGACAAGCCCAACCTTATAGCCAAAAAGGTGTGATCGGCAGTGTAGGTATTCGCCAGTGTGGCCAAATGACCCCGAAATGGTAGACGCTGGAAGCGGCGACCAAGAATGCTCCCGAGAAGACTGGTCCTTTTCCTGACGGTGGTGCTTTCCCGATGACGTCCTGGGCCTTGGCAGAACGGGAGTCCAAGGACAGGGCTGGGGAAGCGGAGGAGCCCCTGGCCTGGAGCTCCTTCTCCAAGATGGTGACCTTCTGTTTCATGAGGAAGGCCTTTACCTCTCTGAAGAGACATTGCCGGTGGCTTAATTGAAGCTGCTGCAGATCTCGCAGGCCTGGGCGTCGAGGTTGGTGCCAAAGCAACGGACACAGGATTCGTGTAAATCTCTGTCACAGATCTTCTGCCCCCAGATGCAGTGACGGAAGAGAGTATCCGAACTGGGCATAGAGGAAAGGGAAAGGGGAAGGGGAATATCACTTTAGGGGATAAAGTGATTAAGGGACATGGGTGAGAAATAAAACAGAAAGGAGGAGAAGAAATGGCGGTCGACTGAAGTGATGGTGCTCTGTGAAGTCCAAGGTGTGATGGTCGATGGTGAGAAAAGAACAGAAGGGGACACCGACTTAGTGATGTCACTGTGGGTGGTCCCAGATAGACTTCTAACAAAATGTTTCTGTGTGGTCATGATCGCTGTAGTTTCTAAAGTGTGATCTGCTGCAAGAGATATCCTTGAAGATGACCGATTTTTCCTGAATATCCCCGTATTTTAAAGCACTCTCTTTATTCTTGGTATTGCAATGCAATTTTCTTCTTTGGGGCAGGTTCTTCCAATTCTAAGGAACAGCCCCACAGTGACTTTTAATCAGTGAAAGTGGATGGTCACTTTCAGTACACAACAAAGGACTGCCTGCTGTATCCTTGCGAAAGGTGTCACTCTATAACACCAAGTTTATCTCTAGAAACTCTGTTAGCCAAAAAGTCAATAAAAGTGGCATTCACTGTAAAAGTCAATAGTAGTGGCATTCACTGTATGTGTAAAATAAAGGTTAAAGTTGTTAATACTCAGTCATGAAATAAAACTCTCAACCTCCAGAACCGAACCAGACCAGACAAGAATTATATCATCAATAAAGCGGTGCCATCTGACAATCCCCCAGGTGTGGATTACCAACTGCATTAAACACAACTTGTTGACTGACGCTAATGAGCAACCACGCATGAGGACGTTTCTTTTCCTCGCTTCGTCTCGCACTATATTAAAATTAAAATTCAACACCCGAAATTGGTAGAAAATATAGCCGAAGGACACGTTAAAATATTCCGGAGAAGATGGATGAATTTATAATCCAGAACCTGGAGAAAAATCCTTGCTCAGCTTCCAAAAATCGAAGGAAACAGCCACCAGCCTCCCAGGTCGAAAGCGCGGGCCCTATCTCCTTGTCTGCAGCTGAAGTGGGTGTGCTAGGCCGTGAAGTGACTCAACAGGTATTAGCGGCACTGGAGCTGCGCATAACCCACATAGAAGCCAACTTAGACTGCAAGCGTCAAGAATTGGTGGATCTGCATGCCTCTCATGCGACCCGCTTAGCTGAAGTGGAACAGAGAGTCTCTGATAATGAGGACAACATAGCATCGCTCCCGGAGCAAATAACGGCCCTACAAAAGGAACTGGAGGACTTTAAAGATCAATCTGATTACCAGGAGAATTACCACAGGAGGATGAACCTCCAACTGTGAGGGCTCCCGGAAGGCATGGAGGTGCCAAATATAATGGAATTTTACATAAAAACCCTACCAGAGCTCCTGGGTTTGTCCGTTAAAAATGGGAAGCTGAAACTAGAAAGAGCCCATAGGGCAGTGATGCTCAAACCAACACCAGACCAACCACCAAGGCAGATTATCATGAGGTTCTTCAATTATCAAGACAGAGAAGCAATTTTGGGAGCTTATAAGGTGACACCGAACTTTCAGGACAGAGAACTGTACCAGTTAAAGCAGAAGGAAGTGGGGAAGGCAGTCAGAACAGCAAGGCCCAAACCGAGGAAAAGATAGCCAACTCGATTAAGAAGGGGGATAAAACCTTTTATAGGTACATTAGGGAGCAAAGAAAGACTAAGGCAGGGATACTGAGGCTGAATAAAGAGGAAGGTGGTTGGACAGAGAGCAACAGTGAAAAGCAGGATACTGAACGATACTTCTGCTCAGTATTCACAATGGAAAAGCAGGGGAGATACCTAATCCAGTCAATAGAAGCACTCTGGATGGGGTGATATTGGTCCTTCACAGAAGAAAGGGTTCTGAAAGAACTCAAAACTGAAGGTGGATAAAGCAATGGGGCCTGATGGGATTTACCCAAGAATTCTAAAAGAACTAAGGAAGACCTAGTAACACCACTGACTACCATTTTTAATAAATCATGGGAGGATGGTGTGGTACCTGAGGACTAGAGGAGGTGGATGTGATTCCCTTTACAAAAGTGGGAGCAAGACAGAGGCAGGAAACTGCAGACCTGTCAGTTTAACCTCAGTGGTAGGGAAAATTATGGAATCACTTCTGAAGGAAAGAATTGTTGAGTACCTAGAGGACAGTGGGGCACAGGACCCAAGGCAGCATGGATTCACAGCAGGAAGGTCATGTCAGACAAATCTAATTGATTTCTTTGACTGGGTGACCAATGTAGTAGACCAGGGAAGGGCTGTGGACATGGCCTACCTAGACTTTAGCAAGTCATTTGACACAGTCCCGCACAAAAGATTAATAAACAAATTAACCAGCCTGGGAGTGGGTCCCAGGGTGGTAGCCTGGGTAAAACACTGGCTGGACAACAGGACACAGCGGATAATAGTAAATGAAGTCCACAGTGAAGAAAGGGGGGTTACTAGTGGGGTACCGCAAGGTTCAGTACTGGGACCGGTCCTTTTTAATGTCTTTATAAGTGACACTGCAGAGGAACTGGAAGGGAAAGTATGTCTCTTTGCAGATGACACAAAGATCTGCAACAGGATTGAAACACAACGTGGGGTGGAAAGGATGAAAAGGGACTTGGCAAGGTTGTAGGAATGGTCAAATGTATGGCAGCTTAGATTCAATGCAAAGAAGTGCAAAGTAATGCACCTGGGAAACAAAAACCCAGGGGAAGAGTACACAATGGGAGGTGAGATACTGACAACAAAAATGGAAAGGGACCTGGGGGTAGTCATATTAGATGACCTAAAGGTGGTCCAGCAATGTGAGAAGGCAGTAAGGAGGGCTGGGGGGACACTGGGATGCATAGCGAGAGGCATCACCAATAGAAAACAGTAAGTTGTTGGCCCTCTATACAGACAGTTGGTAAGACCACATCTGAAGTACTGTGTACAGTTCTGGAGACCCCATCTCCGCAAAGACAGACAGGGTGCAGGATGTCCAGAGGAGGGCAATCAAAATGGTGTAGGATCTGCACCAGAAGACATATGAAGAAAGACTAAAGGAGCTTAAGATGTATAGCCTCGAGGAAAGGAGGGAGAGGAAGGATATGATTGAAATTTTCAAATACCTCAAGGGAATCAACAAAGTCCAAGAAGGTAGCATCTTTCCGAAACAGAGATGTGCAAGAACAAAGGGGCACAATTTGAAGATGGGAGGGACGGCTTAGAGGTAATGTGAGGAATCATTTCTTCACAGAGAGTGTTGTAGATGCATGGAATGGCCTTTCTGAGGAGGTCGTAGAGTCAAAAACAGTGGGGGAATTCAAGAATGCATGGGACAGACATAAGGCAATTCTAGTGGGGGGTTGGAGGAAGTAGGCTTTGGTTAACTAGGATCTGCAGCTTATCCGTTAGGTAGGGAAATGGGCAGACTAGGTGGGCCAAGCGTTCCTTATCTGCCATCAAATTCTATGTTTCAATATGAAGGGAAAAAGTTGTATTTATCACAGGACTACTCAGCTCGGCTCCTCAAACGAAGACCCGCGTTTAACCTGGTAATGGCGCAGTTGAGAGAATCCAATGTCGAATGCTATATGATCTACCCAGCCACACTTAAAATAAGGCACAAAGGCGCCACTTATTCTGGGAGGTACAGAAGGCAGAGAGTTTCGTCCATGAGCTCAGAAAGAATTTGGGCTGAGAAGAAGACCCGAGATAAGACATTCAGATACTTAACTTCTACTTTAAATCCTGATTTATGAGGAGGGGGACCCTGAATGTGAGCTACCTGATAACATGTGTGCTTGGAGACTTTTTGATGCAAGGGAAGACCAGATGGTTGGGATGCTGGTACATAGTGAGGAACTTGTTGGAACTTTCCTGAATATGGAACATTGCTAACAGAAAGACGTTCTCTACCTGGGGATCCCCTATTGCAGGACTTACAAGCTCTTGACCATGAACGGAAAAAGAGGGGAGATGAGATGGGGAACGGCACAGGGAAAGCTGTGAGGATTCGGGAAACACCTTGAGAAGAGAAAACCTACGAGCAATATATAAGGTAGGCCAGCCTGGGGGGAAGGGAGTGCCTCGTGTGAGATATAGTCATGCGGCCTGCTCTACGTCTGGGCTGAGGCTAACCTGTAAGTTGTCTGGTGCTACATGTGTTGCTCCGTGATGGGTCTATTCTTTTCCTACTTAATTTAAAGCTGTATGACTCACTCCGGGAATTTTTTAAGCAAGAGGGAATGTTGGAAGAGATAATGATTGGGGGCATGCGATACTATGGAAAATATCAGAACGGCTATCTTATAATACTTCCTATAGAGGAAAAATAAAAGAGATGATTTGGTAATGTGATGCGGTGGGGGAATGAAGCATGCTTCCGAAGGGGATACAATGGGTAAAATACTTGCTGAGCGCAATTCTTGTTACCATCATGGGGGGCACTGGGGAATTCAACTTGGTGAGGGGAATAGAGGTTTTGAAATAATTCTTGTGCTTCAGAATAGGGGGGACTGGGGGTGTATATAGTTTTTGCTCGTTTAATGTTCTATAGATTTAATGTTCAAAGGTCCATAATCGTAAAATGTTTCTACTGAATTAAGGCTGGGAGAGAGAGGTAAAGGGTGGGGGGGACTGAATCTGAGCGAACAGATCTTAATTTAAGACCATGGCTGCCTTACAGGAACTTGTAGTTGTTTCATGGAATGTCAGGAGAATACATTTTCCAGTTAAACGCATAGCCCTCCCTACTGCTCTCAAGAGCCAAGGAGGCCCAAATAGCTCTTATCCAGGAGACTCATTTGACAGATAAGGAGCATGCCAAACTAACAAGAGGTTGGGTGGGTGAATGTCATGCGGCATGTTTTAATTCACATAAATGGGGGGTTACCATCCATGTACACAGAAAGTTACCACTTAAAGTGGCTCGAGTAGTGGTGGATCTGGAAGCTGGCCGGGATGTGTTCGTAGAGGAGGATCTTTATGGAGAGCGGCTGACCTTTGCAAGCATGTACGCCCTTGCAGTGCATGACCCGGACTTTTATCAACAGATCTTGGATATTATTCTTAGGGTGCAGTTTCGGGGACTGATACTTGGGGAGGGGGGGCCTGAATTGTCTTGTGAACCCTGCACTAGACCACTCTGATAACAAGGGGAAAACGCATAGAGCAATTTATTTATTTATTGTATAATCGGATTTACAACCTTTGAGCCAGAGGCTTGTTTACAAAGGTACCTAGTCACAGAGAGGACATACAGAGTCAACATACTTACAGAATACAATCATACAGAATAACATAGTTTACATAGTTGCTTGAATACAGGAATAATTAAAAAACATTTCAGAATTGACAGATCTAGTACCAGCAGGTACTGGCAGTGGAAAGGGAGACCACGGGGAGTGGGGGTTCGGCCCAGAGGGCTATGTCAATAGTACCTTGAGAGCAGCAGAGCATCTGTTAGCGACAGGTGCAGCAGCGGGTGTTGAACAATAGGTTCCATAGGGCAGTTTTGAAGGGGGCAATTTTGGTGGTGTTGGAAATGGCTGCAGGGAGCGAGTTGAACCAGGAGGAGGCTCTGTAGCTGAACGACCTCTGAGCTCTGGTGGTCCTAGCTTTGGGTACTAGTATGGTGACCTTGTCAGCGGTTGGGGTAGTGACTCTGGAAGGTGTAAGTTGGATGGAGGCAGAAACCCCGGGGCGGGGGGAGAGAGCCCGAGTAGAATCTTCTTAGTTAGTAGGCAAGTTTGGTAGTGGAGGCGTTCATCGAGGCTAAGGATTTTGGCCATGTCATAAAGCTGACAAGTGTGGGTGAGCCTAGGGGCACTGATCACTAGTCTGCAGGCCTTCTTTAGGGTGAGTCAAATATTTTTGAGGGCTGTGGAGTCAGCAGCACCATAGAACGGAAGGCCATAATCCACAAAGAACATCACTGAGGACGTAATGGCAAGCCTGAGGGAATCAACTGGGAGGCAGTCCTTGTGACAGTAAAGGATGCCAAACGAGAGTTAGCGGTGGATGCGAGGGCTGTAATGTGGGCATGAAAGGTAAGGGCCAAGTCAAAGGTGATCCCAAGGTATTTGTAAGAGTAAACTTGTTCAAGTGGTTGATGAGTGCTGAGGAGAATTTGGAGGGGGTTGTTGCTAGCTTTGTTCTGGTGGTGGGCAAAGAGCATTGCCTTGTTTTTTTTGAGGTTAATGACTAGTCTGCTTTCCTTAAACCAGTTCTCTGCATCATTGAAAGAGCATTGGAGGGAGTCTTGGAGGGAGGTGGGATTTCCGTGGGTGGCATAACGGCGTCATCAGCGTACAGGAGAATATTGCCAGAACAGGCACTGGGCAGGGTGTTTAGGTAGAGACTAAAGAGTAGTGGGCCCAAGATAGAGCCCTGGGGAACCCCTGAGCGGATGGGATGGGTTTCCGAGAGTGTCCCATTGTTTTTGACACGCTGGGAGCAGGCTGATAGGTAACTCGTGCACCAGGCAAGGGGGCCAGCCGAGAAACCTGTATGGTAGAGGGCATTTAATAGGAGGGGTGGGAGACAGTGTCAAAGGCCTTAGAGAGGTCAATGAACACTGCTCCAGCTAGGGAACCGGAGTCCAGGGAGGAGTGCAGGAAGTTGGAGAACTCCATTAATGCTGTACCTGTACTGTGACCAGTGCGGAAGCCATGCAGTTCCAGGAATAGAATGTTGTATTTTGCTAGATATTCGGTGAGTTGAGTGGCCACCACTTTTTCTAAGGCTTTGGGGGGGGGGATGGAGACTGGACAATAGTTGCTGGGGTGGACCTGTCACCCCCTTTTGTGAAAAGGTGTGGCTATAGCTGTTTTCCAGGCTGTGGGGAATTGCCCCAGACAGAGGGACCAGTTTAGTAGGCCAGTGAGTGGGACCAGGACATCATCCAGGACCAGCCGGAGTAATTTTGGATCCAGGGAGTCGCTGCTAGGACTGTTACTCTTTAGCGCTTTTAGCAGGAGCGGTCTGGCTTCCTGGACCGATACTTTGCGGAGACAGAACCAGGGGCGCTGAGTATCTGAGGGCAATGGGTCAGGGGTTGAGTCGAAAAAGTTACTAGGGAGGACAGGGCTAGGATTTGTAAAAGAGGAGTTAAAGCAGTTGGCAATGTCAGTAGGGTCAGTAAAGGTGAAGCCATCGACTGTAAGCTAGGCTGGGCGGGGAGCATGATATCCCATTTATTTATTTTATATTGTCCCAGAAGTTCCAGGCCCACCCCCACGAGGAGGTGAGGGTGGCCTGGTAGTCTCTGTGGCTTTTGAATGGCCCACGCACCTGTTACATGCAGCGTTATATACCTTTCTGTCAGCTGTCCGGCCGGTCTCAGTGGCTAGGTGCCAGAGGTTATCCCCAACCCTGAGCATTTGGAGTAGGGCAGAGGTGACCCAGGGTGCATTATGCCTTTTGGAGCGGATCATGGTGAAGGGTGCAAAAAGAACACAGGCCTTGTTAAAGGCTTGTGAGAAGAGGTCGAGGGCAGCATCAATGTTGGTTGCATGGTGGATGGAAGACCAATCAATCTGAGCGAGGAACTGTTTGAGTTTTTTCAGTCCGCCTGGGCAGAGATGCCTGCAGCGTGTGGCCTGGGCTACATGTTTAGGGGTGGGGGCAGACCAGAGGAATAGGAGAGGGGAGTGGCCGGTTAAGGAGTCCGGGAGGACTTGAATATCCTGAATCTTTTGGGGGCAGTTGGAGACAATGACGTCTAGGAAGGTGCAGGTCCCTGTAGTTTGGTTATGTCTAGTGGGTTGGGAGACGAGTTGGGTCGGGTCTAATGCAGCGAAGGTGTCTCTTATTGGTGAGGCAGAGGGACTGAGCCAGTTCACGTGGAGGTCTCCGACTAGGACTTGTGCTTTATGGAGAGGGAGGAGAGATATTCTGTGAGAGATGATATTGCTGGGGTCTGATTCCTTGGGGTTACGTAGGAGACTGTGAGATAGAGCGGGCTCTTGGAGGGGTCTGAGGTAAGTCAGATGGCACTACTGCTTAGTTCCCTGCTGTCTCCTGAAGAAATGATGAATGACCTCTATCCCAAGAAGGTGAGAAATGCTCATGCAGAACAACATTACATCAACTGTAACAAAGACATAAGTCTCTTGCCAGTCCAGACCTTGAAATGTATTTAAAATATCCATTGTGTACTGGAGATAGGATGGCATACGAAAAACTACCTCTTTTAAGACAAAGTCTACATACTTAGACAAGTTCTCAGATACAGAACCTATTCCCAAGACAGTAGGTCTACCTGGTGGACTGGCGAGACTTATGAATCTTTGACAACAAATAGAAAGCCAGGCAGACATTGTTTTTAACCCTCATAATATTGGCCTCATCATAAGTGAGCTGACTGTTCCAAAGAGCTTCATTCACAATAATCTCAAGTTCAGTTTAAAGACAAGGGTAGGATCCCCCCTTAAGACATTATAATTATCCCTGCTGTTCAACTGCTTTAAAGATTCCTCTTTTATAATTTTGTCTTGACATGATCACAACATTACCACCCTTGTCTGCTGATTTGGTTAAGATGGCTGTCCTATTCCTCAGTTTTTTGAAAGCTTTGTGTTCAAGGGTGGCAAGGTTGTGATACAGCTGTGAATCATCTGTGTGGGGCTTCCTGCTGTTGAACTCAACCCCCCCGACCCTCTGCTCCAATCAGGAGCACCTGCAGCTTGGTGACAGGGCTCACTGTAGAACGCTCGGCTTTAGAACTCAGCTAAAATATTTTAGATTTTAAAAGAAAACATTTCAAGCTTGCTGTGACTGGAGGTGGCATCGGTGCCAATCGGGCTCCCAAACAAACAGTCTGGGAGATAGACTGAGCTGTCACAGATATCAGCAGCTGTGAACCATCTGGGAGAGGCTTCCTGGTGCTAAACTCTGCTCCTCTGACCTTCTGCTCCAATCAAGAATGACATCTGCTTGGGGAAGGGTCTCCTGGGAGCACACCTAGCATGTCCCACACATTCATGTTCCAGTGAAGGAGTGGAACAGTTAAAAGATTGGTGTCTTAGGCACTGGTAGGCATCAGTAGAAGAAGCAGAGAAGTGTGGAACTCTGCCGATGACCAAGGTAAGGTACTTGTTTTGCTCCGTCCTATTCTTCCTTTCATTATGGGAAAGGTGTAAGGTTAAGGGTAGGCCAAACCAGAGAAATGGTGTTCCACTTATTTAGGGTATATTGTGAAATGAAGTGACAAGTAACTAAAAAATATATAGTGAAATGAAATGAAAAGAAGTGGCAAATAAAAAAAAAAAGAAAATAAAAAAGAGGAAATAAATATGCTATTGGGGGAAAGCATACAAGGATAAGATATATAGTAAAGGGTAAGGCCTAGACAGCCTATAGGGGGTCAACATGATCTTGGGTAGGTG
Source organism: Neoceratodus forsteri (assembly GCA_016271365.2). NCBI lineage: Eukaryota > Metazoa > Chordata > Ceratodontiformes > Ceratodontidae > Neoceratodus > Neoceratodus forsteri. Next base: position 648,159,665 of record CM057449.1, read on the forward strand.
TACAAAGAGATAACAAAAGAAGAAAACCCCTAACACCTTGTGAAAAAACAGGTCGATAAATTTTGCTTAAGAAATACAAGGAAGGGTAGGAATTAAAAATGACAGGAGTGGTGCAATGCTTTGGTTGCGGGGCAGTAGTATTCACAGAGACTTTCTGGAGACTGTGGCGTTGCCCGATCTGCGTGCACCTCTCTGGGTTGAGGAAAGAGGTTGCTAGACTTTGGTCCCAGCTGACTGAGATGCGGTTAACTTCTTTTCCCACCCAGGGGCCACCAAGTCTGACACCGCTCCCTCAGAGGGAGCCTAGGAGGAGAACAAGCTGGACTGTGGTGGGCTCGGGAAGCGTGGGAAAGATGGGCCATAGGCACATACCACAACCAGTACCACAATTTAGTTCCTGTGCTGCTTTGACTAGACTGGATAGCTAGGCCAAGGCAATCATGAGTGGATCTGGTGAGAAGTGGGGATCCTCTGTACAGGAGATCCTAGGGAGAGAAGTAGAGAACCTCAAAGAAAGAGGAAACAACTTCTGGTGGGGAACTCGATTAAGATGGGGATAGATTTGGGAACAGCAAAGTGGGGGGTGAGAGAGGTAAAATGTATACTAGGCGCCACAGCCAGGAGGGGTGGGAGAGAATAATTAAGACTGCTATGGCAGCAGGAAGGATAAAGGTCTGTATAAGAGTGATGGCTTACATCCATCCAGGAGGAGGACCTCAGTTGCCAGTGAAAGGTTTAAATGTTACTTATATTAATATGTAAATTAACTGAGATGGGGAAGGCAGAAACAGCCACCTCCCAAAGGCTATTTATTTAGTTAATTTTGGTAACCGGGTAGGACCCACTGAGACCAAAGGTACCTTTTTCAGGGATGACCCTGAACTGATTATAGATAGAACAAGTACAAAGGGAAAACACATTAAAACAACATTTACAAAGTGAGGAAGTGCATAACAAGCACAGGTTTGCTTAGTATACAGTAAGCAAGACAACATTAAAGTAGAGGGTTAAGGCACAAAGTAAGACAAGGCTAGAGTTATATTTTTTTTGAACAATAATCGAAAGATATTTACAGTGAGAGCAAGTACCTTATAATAAAGGGCAAATCATTCAGCATCGGCATCAGGTGTACTGGAGTAATCTGAGAAAGGGGCAATCAATAGTAGCAGGAGCAGAGGCAACCCTCAATTAAGTACATCTTTAGCCCATTTCTAAAGCAGGTGGGAGCACTGGCATGCTGTAGGACGTCCAGGAGCACATTCCCGACAGAAGGAGCCAGGAAGAGAAAGGACCACTTCCTCATGGTAGTACGGTTCCTAGATACATCAAGAAATTTTCTACTAGAGGTGTGAAGAAGCCTTTTTAAGGGTTTAGGGGCTAGTAGGCCAGCTAAACTACAGTAGGTGGGGTACGTACAGAGATTAGTTTATACACCATTCATAATAGGGGTACTGCAGTCTACCATCAAATGCAGGCCAGCATAATGAGGTAAGCACATTACAATGATACTTTAATGGGGGATGCCAGAGCAAAGCAACCCATTTTATGGTATAGGACCTCAAGCCAATTTGACTCATATTTCCTGAGAGATTGCATGATAGGGGCACCATATAAAAGTTTAAAGAGTAGTACACTATTTGATGTTGCTTGCCTGGAGTCCGAAGTAAGGTAGCCATTCAGTCTATATAGAAGCCCAAGCTTCTGGTGAATGGTACAGGAAACATGATCCACCCGAGATTCAAGGGTTAAGATCATGGTCAATATAGAGCCAAGGTACCCAACTGCATCCACCACCACAATCTAAGTTCTTGGGAGATTGCTATGGAGAGCAATACCTGTCTATCGGGACCAAGGTGTTTCGGTCCAAATTGGACCATCTTGGTTTTTTTTTTGCATTAAGAACCAACCCGTTAGAGGTGATCCGTTTTTCTAAGGACACAAAGTCACTTGATAATTGGGCATTAAGAGCCACTGTATCAAGACAGCGCTCCAATAAAGGACTGCATCATCTGCATAAAGTATGAGGTGGCTATTTCCACAGTATCAAAGCCTATGGTACCCCATCTGTTATGAGCATGCTTCTGGACAAAGCACCTCTCCATTTGCCCTTTTGTGACCTATGGGTGAGATAGTGAGCAAACCAAGGATTGCGAGTGAGAACTGAGATCAAGACCAAGGTGTTTTAGCTTACTGAAGAGTAGGGAATGATTAACCAGGTCAAGGCCTTGGTAAAATCAATAAAGATGGCTCCAGTTAGAAACCCATTATCCAGGGCCTGGAGGACATCGGTGGTGAACTTCAGCAAAGCAGCTTCCGTGCTGTGGTTTCGTCTAACGTCATGCTACTTTTCAGATATGAGGTGATGCAAATCAAGGTAATCCCGCAGCTGGTTATACACCAGATTCTCCTGTATCTTGGAAGGTGTGCAAAGCATGGAGATAGGCTGGTAGTTCTCCACCAATTCCTCAAGTCCCCCTTTGTGGACAGGGACTACCATGGCCTCCTTCCACTTACTAGGGAAAACTCCTTTGAGAAATGACCTATTAAAAAGCAGAACAACTGGGGTAGCTAGGGGTATGCAAAACAAAAATTCTACCAGCGGAATTTCTGCGAAAGTGCAACTTTTGCTTCTGTGAAAGTTCAGAAATCATTTTCGCAACTTTTATGGAAATTCCACCTTAAAACATTAGAATAAATACACAGGTTGTGGGTTAATGTATTAACTACGGCAAAAAAAATCTGCAGAACTGATCACTACCAGTGGGCAGTTCTGATTTTTTTTTTTTTTTTTTACACAGTTTAATTCATCAAACCACCCCTGCCGATTGCGGTCCCAGTAAATAAATAATAATAATAAAAACTCTGATCCCTCCTTGATGTCTAGTGCCCCCACCCCCACCCGCTGATCGCAGGTTCCAAATAAAAGAAACCCTGATCCCTGGTGTCTAGTGGTCTCCCCACCTGCCGCTTGAGGGTCCTAGTAAAGAAGAAAACAAAACTTTGATCCCTCCCTATCCTGGATCCCATTAATCCAAGAAAAAAACAAAACAACAAGCAGTCCACCAACTCATCCCCTTAATTTCCAGTATTACCTGGTGTCTAGTAGACTCCCATCCCTATCCACACTTCTATTCCCCAGAGTTTTCTGGTGTTCAGTAGACCCCCCATCCCCAATCCTCATAAAAGCAAACAAAATAGTAATCCAATTCCCTGGTGTCTAGTGGGACTCTCCACCCCAACAATCATCCACCACCACCTCAGCCTGCTCCACCTCACGCTGAGTGGGGTTATTAGTGCAGTCCTTCCTTTCTTCCTTCCGTCAAGCGGCCCAATGAATGAGTCATGAATGAGCGCTTACTTACACAAGCATGCGCCATTCACTGACAGTTTAGTGGCCACCAGCCGTGGAGGGAGACAGAAGGGCTGTGCCGTGGCCCTTTGGGGCAGGGGTGGTGGCGGATGAACTTTCGGGAGGGGAAACCACTAGACACCAGGGAATTGGGATTATTTTTTGTTTGTTTGTTTACAAGGGATCAGGGATGGGGTGGTGGCTCCTAGACACCAGGGAATACTGGGAATAGAGGGGAAATGAGTTGGTGGACTGCCAGCTGTTTTTTCTGGATTAAGGGGATCCAGGATAGCAAAGTGGGTCCGCTAGACACCAGGGAATTAAAACATTTTGGGGGGGGGGCCACGATCGATGGGCAGTGGGTGCCATTATACACCAGATAGAGGGATCTGAGGTTTTTTTCCCCTTACCAGGACCCACGATCGAGGGGGTTTGGATCAGTTTTTTTTTTTTTTTTTTATTTATTTCTTTACTGGGACCTGCGATCATCAGGGTGGGGGACCACTAGACAAGGGACAGGTAAGAGGTTTTCTTTTCTTTACTGGAACCAACAATTGGCAGGTGTGAAGGGGCCACTAGACAGGGGGTGGGTGGGAGGCTGTGTTACGAGTTAGGATATGAATGTGAAATAATACATTAAACTGGGGATGGAATACATTCTGCAGTTTATATGTATTATTCTGCAGTTCACAGAGAGGTCTGCGGAACCGGGCCAAAATCTGTGGAAAATCCCAATTTCGACAACGGAGGAAGTTCTGAAATTTCAGTGATAATTCTGAAATTTCACAGAAGTTCTGCAAAAGCGGAATTCGCAACTTTCGGCCCACCCCTAGGGGTAGCTATGACTGAGGGAGCAATCTTCAGTGGCCTGGGTTCTAACATTAGGGTCAGCTGAGATACTAATTTTTATTCCCTTCAGTAAAGCTAGTACCTCTTTTCTAGTAATTAAGCGGAGGTTAAATTTAGAAGGTAGGGGAGCATTACCCTTGGGGTTGTAGAAGAGTGGAGGGGGCAAGTTTTGAAATTGGTAACATTGGTAAATGACTGACTGAAGATATTAGCAGCAGCCTGGGGGTCACAGATAACCCATCAATTAACTGTAATTGGACCACCTGAGGCCCTAGTATTATCCTTTAGTAAGGAGTTAACCTGGAATCAAAATTTCTTAGGGTCAGAGAGATTCTTATTTTGAAGGCCTTTGACAGTCTCTTTTGTTCCTCTTTACCCTCATTTTGCATCAGTTTCTAAGCTCCCTATATTTAACCAAGTCGGCCATAAACCCTGATTTTTTTTTTTTTAATTTACCCAGGTCCTATCCCGGTGTATCATCAATTTTTTGAGGTTGGGTGTCAGCTATTTGTAGCATTCTCCCTTTACCCTAAGTTTCCTGAAAGGGCATGTTATTGGGAGCTGAAAGAACGTGTTTTACAAAGTACTCTAAGGCATCACTGACTTGGTAGTTCATAGACAGGGCACCAGTTGATCCCGGAGAGGATGTGAAATATTCTAGGTGGAACTTTTGGGGAGCTATTTTCCATATGCAAAATACTGGGGAGTGGTTGTAGGAGTCAGAAAAGATTCCTACAGCACGATATTGTTGGGTTTAGATACTAGTGCCTTGTCTAGGAGTGTATGGTTACCCGATTTGGTGTTTAGCTGGGTTGGTTCAGAGATCATCTGAGTTAGCGGTGCATCTAGTACTTGCATCTTTAGACAATTTCTGCTTTGGAGCACTAGTGAAGAATGAAATCTCCCAGGATTATTACTTCACTGAGAGTTTGGGCAGCTATGTACTCTGAGTTCACCCATGGCAGGGAAAGCTACTCGAGAGGGGTTATAAACACAGCCTACAATGAGAGACTTGGTGTTTCCAAGGGTTATAGTGATAAACGGCTTCACTTTCTGCATGGTCAAGAGGGTGAGAATAGCCACAGAGGCCCTGAGGGTATCTTTCACATAAATTAAGCCACCAGCCACTTTTTTTGCCTACCCTATCATTCCTAAAGGTAGTAAAGCCAGGGAGGTCTATTTCACGTGCCAGGACATGGGGATTTAGCCAGGTCTCAGACACTGCTAAAAGATCTGGCTTTTAAAGGTCAACCCAGCTTTGCAACTCATGTATTTTAGGTCCCAGGCTATTGGCATTCATATGGACCATCTTCAGGCCCCTTGTGCAAGTCCAGATAGGTATTTTCCCGTGGCCGGGAATCAGGCAAACGTAGTACCCATTTTTAAAGTAGCTGGTGACCCTGATTCAGGAGTGAACTCGGGATGCCGACTGGGTGGTTGGGGCTTGGAAGGAAATGCCGCCGAGCAGTACTTATAGCAGGGGAGGGATGGCATCGGGTTCTGCCATACTACAGACCCCTGTGGTGGGCCTTGAAGCTTGTCTGTTCTGCAGGGGAATGCTGGTGAGTGTGAGGTCTGATGGGGCATGGTACAACATCAGGTAAGAAAATGTGTGGAAAAACACCCCACTGGTAGGATGAAGTGACAGCCTGCTGCAGGCACTGCACTACTGCCTGGATCCTGGCTCCACTCAGGATATGGACAGGGGGGTTGGGGGCTGACTTTCCTCCCATGGGGGCGTAATCCGTGGGGGATCACTAGAACCAGGTAAGTCCCAGGGATGGTGGGGTATAAAGAAAGGGAGAAAAAAAAATCTTACTTGAAAGGAAGAACTGGGGGTAGTGGATAGCACATCTTCTGTGTCATGCCAATTGACAAGAGGAGTCTAACAAAGGTCCATATTAGGCCCACCCCTGGTCTTCACATATTTAACTCTGCACATAAAAATTTCAGATTATACGCTGCTGACACGGTGCCTAGAGCCTCAGAAAATTCAATGAAATAAGTAGAAGATAAACTTCAGGAAGGCTTAGTAAATATTTAGGAATGGGCTGAATAATATATGCTTGCTATACCGTAGAACATGCTATTTTTTTAAAAAATAAGTGGTAAAAAGACACAATTTACACCATTCTACTTCACAGATACAAGAGAGTACAAGAATAGCCAGGCCTCAATGGCCATTTTGAACGGTTTCCCTTTTTGATATAAGTTGTAACATGTGTCTTTCTCAAATTTTCAGGTAATTTTTTAAATCCAAGAAGTCCAGATGCTGAATTAAGTTTAAAAACAAGGGATGCTGGAGATTCAAAAACAACTGGACTGGATGACGCCAGTGTACTTACAGGAGGGGAACTGCTGGCACCAAGAGCCCCACGTCCAAGTATGGTGCTGGTCCTAATTTGCACTCTGAGCAAAAACATTTTGTTTACTTACTGTTTACTGCAGTATAGTAGATTGTAATATATGGATTTGCCAAATAATACCATCGAAAATGATTTAAAAAAATCCTCGTAAACCATCTCGGAGAACTCTGCAGACTCAATAATACCACACTTCACTGGCAATAATACTATCGTTGCAAGAAACGATAGTATTATCACCAAAATGCCACAGCGCATATGCAACTCTGCCCAGCAAGAAATCAGGTTGCCATGGAGCCACGCCCTTCCTGCCCATCCAAAGTCACACCGCATTCTAATTGGCCATTGTTCTTCTGTGGGCGGGCACTCATTTTGAAAACATGGCGGTTCGTTACTTCCTCTGCTGAGCCAAATGCGCCTGCTTGCTTTCTTGCTTTTTTTTTCTATAAATGGATTATTCAGTTGATCCTGCATACCAAGGATCATAAACGAAAAGGTAGGACTTCACGAAATTCAAACAGACACTGACAGACTGGCGGTTACGAGTGGGGATGTGGGCAAGTGACTCTGTCTCCAGTGCGACGGTCAGCTGACTGCAAGCATGTCTTCAGTACTGCGACTGGCTAAAGAAAGGCAAATCCATATATTACAAAAAATAACAAATAGGCGAGTGTCTATGACTTGGGAATTATACCATCTCGAGGTTCTGAGGTCAAGGGAACCTCTCGAGCTTCGCTCTCGAGGTTCTCTTGACCCCAGAACCTCTTGATGGTATAATTCCCTTGTAATAGACACTCGCCTATCTATTATTCTATTTGTATCTCTAATTCTGTTGATCTATAAGCTGACATTTTTTGTAACTACAAATCCCAGAATCCCCTGCAGCTGACATCAGAGGATGGATGCAGTAGTCAGAAATTCAATAGCCTGCAGTGTATTTTAGAGCTTTTATAAGCTTCGATCATATGTTTGCTGGTTCAGCTATTCTCCCAGAGCAAAGCTCAGCCATCTGTGACTGTACTTAGCCAGGGAGGACAGCAGGAACAGCAAATAAAATAAGCATTTGTCAATGCCGAATGTTTGCTTGCTGGCATTGGCATTGGTAGTGTAGAAGTTACAGAGCTGCATAATAGAAATGGCAGTGAAGTATTGAACTGAAGCCAACCCCACCACCACCCTGCAGAGAGTGACAGGCATTGGGGTGTGCCTTTGGGTCATCAGGCATAACGGCCATGCCATTTCACCACACCCTACCCTGCAGACACTGACAAGTGTCACGGTGTGCCTTGGGGTCTTTGGCCCTTATGCGCACCCCATTCCATCAGGAAATACTGTGAGATGGGTGTGGTATAGAGAATGGGGTGAACTTTGGGGCCGAAGAGTCCAAGGCATACCTCGATGCCTCTCACTGGCTGCAGGATGTGGAATGGTATGAGCATTACAGGCAAGAATCCCAAGTCACACCCCTGATGCTTTGGTCATTCTCTCATAGGGTGGGGCGTTATGGTTGGAAACCCTAACACCTCAGGCATTCATTGGTATTTCACCCAAATTTTCAACATGGTATTTTTGTGACCACCCCATGAACAGTAGCAATATCAGTTTGTTAGCCGAAAGCTGCTTATGCACAGCGACTACGGCATTTAGCACCACAGGTGCAAAAAACACATTCCGAACAGGATGTGAAAAATGACAGCTGTACTGTTCATGGGGAGGTGTAAAAAATGGCAATATTGCAAATTTGCAGTCAAAACATTAAAAAAACTGGTGAAGTCAGGAGCGTGCATAGAAACTGTGCAATACACACCCGTAATGTAATTAGATTGGGGATTTTTTACAGCAGATTGTCAACACAGGCATTTTGGGACCTCAGATCATGAACAGTGTCACTGTGATTTTCTTTATCTGTCCCAAACACTGCTTTCGCACACCGACTGCACCATTGTGCGCTACATGTGCGGAAACACATTTGGGGCGACATGTGAAAAATGGCAGCTGTACTGTTCAAAAGGAAGTGTAATAAAATGGCAATGTGAAAATCTGGAGTGAAAATATAGAAAATTTGCAAACTTACAGCGTATGAGGAATCGCGAACGCATCTGAATAAACAGTCATTTTAAGATTTCTTTCATTAAATTTTCAACATAGCCATTTTAAGACCTCTGCTCAAGAACAGTGTCACTGTGATTTTCTAATGTGTCCCATACATTGATTTCAAGACAACCGATCATGCCATTGTGCGCCACATGGGCAGAAACACGCTTTGGGCAAGATGTGAAAAATGACAGCTATACTGCTCATAAGGAGGTGGTAAAATGGCAATGTTGAAAATCTGAGTGAAAATATTGAAAACTGAACTTATTTAGCACGCGCATAGAACTGCACAACGACGTTTAGAAACAGTTATTTTATGAATTTTTCCACCAAATTTTCAAGATAGGGCTTTTGAGAGCCCACCTTATGAACAACAGTGGCAGTATCGTTAGTACTCAGTTCCAAAAGGTGATTTCGCAGTGACTGCTGAATCACCTCGGGCCCGGTGAAAACCATGACAGCGAGATCATTCATGAGAAGGAGTCCCAAAAACCCCATGTTGAAAATTTGGTGCAAAAATTCCAAAAAATGACTGAGATATGCAGCAAAGTTGAAAAAACCCTATTCATTACATTATTCAGCTTACTGGCATTTCCTCAGTTCGCGGTCGGCTTTGAAGAGTGCAGACGTGTTTCCCGCACGGAAGATCGTCGCCCGAGTCCGGAGGTAAGTCATGGGTGAGGGGGTGTGGGGAGGCAGGTGCGAGTGGGTGGGTGCAGGTTGTGGGAGGGGGCAGGGAGAAGCGCCGAGGACAGTTTTTATTTGCAGGTTTTTCTTTACATGGCTGACGCCCGGACGTTTGCTGCGCTGGGGTGGGCTCCCAGCGTGTACTGAGATGGCTGGTGGGGCGGGAGTGGAGCCGGACAGGGGATTGGGCACCCCTCGGCGACAGCATCTGTTGCCACGCTGGGGTGGGCTCCCAGCATGGCACCTATCTGAGGGGGGACAGTGGAGCCGATGGGGATTGGGCACCCCGTCGGCTATACAATGTCTTGTCACACTGGGGTGGGCACCCAGCGTGGCATATAACTCTGTTGGGAAGGCCAGCCGACGATTGGGCACCCCGCCGACTACACAGTGCGCGTGGGGGGAACATGCGCGAGCCTGCGGCGTAGGTGGTGTGGGGACAATACACGAGCAGGCGATATCTGATCACTGCTCACTCAAGCGTAGCTCCCCCTTTCAACTGTACTCCACTGCATTTTGGAGCTGTCATAGACAGCTCCAGCAGGCATTGGAGAACTGCGGCCGTGCCTGCAAACACACTGACTGAATTGGAAGAGGGCTGCCACACCTCCGAAAACTCGGATGATGGCACTATGTTTCTTGCACATGCATGCAAGCAAACATAAAAATCAGGGCCAGGATCCGCAAAGCTTTGCACTGGCACAAGCCACGTTTTACACAGAGTTCCTATTCACATAAACCCAGTTTGCGTGCGCAAATTGGGTTTGTGCTCAGGCAAAGTGTGGAGGTGGGTGTAATGCAAATGAGGGGGACAAGATCTGCATATCGGCAATGTCTGATGCACAGAGCATTTGCTCCATGCAAGGGCCTTTTGAGTGGTCCCTTTGCGTGGAGCTGATCGAGACCTTGCCTCAATCTCGCACAATCCAACTGGCTGGCGGAGGAACTATGGTGACCACCCCCACCCTACCCTAGGCACAACAGACCCAGGTGTCCAGTGGTCCCTTCCCCCATCCAATCCCATGCCCGATATAAAACAAAAGTTTCCCTGGTGCTACTGGACAACACCCCCCCCCACAGGACTGATATTAACATACATCTTTCCCTGGTGACCAGAAGTCCCTCCCCCCATCCGATCCCTCGCCAGATATAAAAATAAAATAAAAATATTCCCTGGTGTCCAGCAGTTTCTCCCCATCCGATCACCCACCCAATATCTTGGCGCTGTTTCCTGGTGTCCAGTGTATTCTCCCCAATCTAGATCCCTGTACATGATAGTTCAGTCATTACCTGATGTCCATCAGACCCCCTCCCTATCCCCAATCCCCTGTATATTATATTTAAACCATTCCCTGGTGTCTAGTAGCCCCCTGTCCCTGCACCCCAGCAGTTAGTACCCACTTCCCCCCTTCCCAACTCGACCCGGCACAGCCCTCCACTCTCCATGACAGCCCACCGCAAATGGAGCAGTCAATGAGCAGAGATACGTGTTGGGGGGCACTAGCGAGAAAAATATATCTACATATTGGGCTGGCTGATCAGCGGGGAGGGGGCACACACACTACGGCTGCTCTGGGACAGGGGCTGGGGTGTGTGCTAAACTCTGGCTCTGCCTGTGTAAATGGGTCAATAATGGTCATGCAAATAGCCACATAGCACCTTGCATGCCCAATGGGCTCATTTATATGGCTGCTTTTGTGAACTGGAAATAGCACATCTGCACTATTCACTGCAGAGTCATACTCCTGACTGCATGTCGGGGCAGGGTTAGTGGTAACAGGGTTACCGCTGACTAGCCTTAGTCGGATAGCGCAGGTGCGCTGTCCGAAAACAGTACCCTTACACACCTGGGAAAAAAGCAAAGCACAATGCAAACTTTTGCTCTGTGCTTTGCGACTTTTTTGTGAATCTAGCTTCAGAGCCTACAAAACTCAAACATGTACTAAACCTAATTTATTTATACACGCGGGAAAAAATGACCTAGCTGAAGAGGAGGTCGATGTAGTGCAAAGTAGGTTCAGGGAGTTAGGGAAGATCTGCAGGGAGGAAGCAAGTTTGTTGGCCTGCTCAGAGGTGATACCAATATCAAGGGCCAGCACAGCCAGGAAAAGAAGAATAGAGGATTTTAATGACTGGCTGAGGAAGTGGTGCAGGGAGGGGATGTTCATCTGTATCGGGGACTAGGAGGAGACCTGGTCAAACAAAGAACTCTTTTCACCAGACAGGCTACACCTCAGTGGGGAGGGTCCTAGGGTACTCAGGGACAAACTGAGGGAATACATAACCACTTAATTTAATTTAAACTACTAAGGGTGGGGGGCAGTGGATGGCAGGCCTAAAGACTCAGAGGAGGAGGTCGATGAACATCCCCCCACCACAGTGATGGAAGAGATCTAGAGGGAGGAGATGGAAGGGGTGAGAAAACAGTTAGCAAAGAATGGGATGGGTGAGGAACACATAAGGGTAGGAGGGTGGGGATGCACACAGAGGGGGGAAATGTGAAGAGAAGAATAGAAGGAAGGTCATATTCTAGGTGGAGGGTGGTGTCTCTGAACGCGCGGAGAAACAAGACGGATGACCTGCAGGCGCTATTAACAGACAGGAGGGTGGACACAGCAGCTGTACCCAAGACTTGGGCAACACCACATTATGACTGGGACCTTGTGGTCCCTGGATACAAACTATACTGAAAGGACATGGTAGTCAGGAGGGGTGGCAGTTTACTCAGGGATGGAATAACTTGAACGAGGGAGGAATCAGAGGAAGGGAAGGTGGAGGCATTATGAGTTCAGTTACAGTCCACTAGAGGGAGAAAGGTGAGGCTGGGGGTGGTTTACAGACCACCAACTGGGATAAGGAGAGGGACAGGGAACTAAGCTTGCAAATATTGGAAGCTGCAGGGAAAGGAGAGGTGGAAATTGTGGGGGGACTTCAACCTGCCCATGGTGGTCTGGAGCGTACCATCCACAACATGGAGTGCAAGGAGTGAGGTGGTCCTGGAAAGATTGTAAAATGGGTTCTTGACTCAGGGCATCACAGAACCAACAAGAACAGAGGCAATTTTTGATCTGGTGCTCACAAATGGGGAGCATGTACAGGAAATAACGGATAGGGAGCCCCTGGGTGGGTGTGACCATTGCACAGTGTGGTTGTAGTAGGATATGAAACATAGAATTTGACGGCAGATAAGGACCGCTTGGCCCACCCAGTCTGCCCATTTCCCTATCTAATGGATAAGCTGCAGATCCTAGTCAACCAGCAGCCTACTTCTTCCTACCCCCACCCCCTAGAATTGCCTTATGACTGTCCCATGCATGCTTGAATTCCACCACTGTTTTTGACTCCACAACCTCCTCCGGAAGGCCATTCCATGCATCCACAACCCTCTCTGTGAAAAATACTTTCTTAAATTACCTCTGAGCCACCCCCATCTTCAAATTGTGCCCCTTGTTGTTTGCACCTCTTTTTTGAAAGATGCTACCCTCTTGGACTTTGTTGATTCCTTGAGGTGCCTGAAAGTTTCTATCATGTCCCCTCTCCCTCCTTTCCTCGAGGCTATACATATTAAGCTCCTTAAGTCTCTCTCTTCATATGTCTTCTGCTGCAGACCCTGCACCATTTTAGTTGCCCTCCTCTGGACAGCTTCCATCCTGTCTATGTCTTTCTTGGAGATTGGGTCTCCAGAACTGCACTCAGTACTCCAGATGGAGTCTCACCAGCTGTCTGTACAGAGGGATAATAACTTTCTGTTTTCTACTGGTGATGCTCTCCCTATGCATCCCAGTATCCCCAGCCCTCCTTGCTGCCTCTCACATTGCTTGCCCACCTTTAGATCATCTGATATGACTACCCCAGGTCCTTTCCATTTTGTTGTTGTTAGTATCTCACACCATTGTGTACTCTTCCCTGGTTTTTGTTTCCCAGGTGCATTACCTTGCACTTCTTAGCATTGAATCTAAGCTGCCATACATTTGACCATTCCTCTAACCTTGCCAAGTCCCTTCTCATCCTTTCCACCCACCCTGTGCATCAACTCTGTTGCAGATCTTTGTGTCATCTGCAAAGAGACATACTTTTCCTTCCAGTCCCTCTGCAATGTAAGCTTATAAAGACATTGAAGAGGACCCGATCTAATACTGAACCCTGCGTGTGCCCCACTAGTAACCCCCTTTCTTCAGAGTGGACTCCATTTACTATTACTCTCTGTGTCCTATTCTCCAGCCAATTCTTTACCCAGGCTGTCATCTTGGGACCCACTCCCAGGCTGGCTAACTTGTATATTAATCTTTTGTGTGGGACTGTGTCCAATGCCTTGCTAAAGTCTAGGTAGGCCATGTCCACAGCCCCTCCCTGATCTACTACTTTGGTCACCCAGTCAAAGAAATCTATCAGATTTGTCTGGCATGACCTTCCCGCTGTGAATCCATGCTGCCTTCGGTCCTGTGCCCCTCTGGCCTCTAGATACCCGACAGTTCTTTCCTTCAGAAGTGATTCCATCATTTTCCCTACCACTGAGGTTAAACTAACAGGTCTGTAGTTTCCTGCTTCTGCCTTGCTCCCACTTTTGTGAAGGGGAATCACATCTGCCCTCCTCCAGTTCTCGGGTACCACCCCATCCTCCCAATATCTGTTAAAGAGGGTAGTCAGGGGTGTCACTAGTTCTACCCTTAGTTCTTTTAGAATTCTGGGATGAATCCCATCAGGACCCATTGCTTTGTCCACCTTCAGTTTTAGAGGTTCTTTCAGAACCCTTTCTTCTGTAAATGGGCTGGTATCAACTTCTGTATCCAGAATGTTTCTACTGTTTGTTTTAAGTACCTCCCTCTTCATTTGTAAATACTGAGCAAAATATTTGTTTAGTATCTCTGCCTTTTCACAGCTACCCTCTGCCCACCCTCCCTCCCCTTTATTAAGCCTCACTATCCCTCCTTTGGTCTTCCTTCGCTCCCTGATGTACCTATAAAAGGTTTTATCCCCTTCTTAACCGAGTTGGCTATCTTTTCCTCAGTTTGGGCCTTTGCTGTTCAACTGCCTTCCCAGCTTCCTTTGCTTTAACTGATACAGTTCTCTGTCCTGCTCCTTCTGTGATTCCTTGTACTTCCTCAAAGCTTTCTTTTTCTCTTGAACCTTCACTGCCACTTCCTTTGAGAACCATAGTGGTTTCTTACATCGTTTCGTTTTATTTGCTTCACACAAAGGCTTGTTACCTCTGTGATGGCAGTTTTTATTATTCCCCATTGTTCTTCCACCCCTCCTTCCTGCCCATTTGCTAGTGCATTCCTTAGGCACTCACCCATTTTGGCAAAGTCAGCCCTCCTAAAGTCCAGTACTTTTGCCTTTGTATGGCTTGACTCTATTGCTGTGTTTATTGTGAACCATACTGTTCGATGGTCGCTAGTTCCCAGATGGCTACCCACTTACATCTGTGATCCTCTTCATCTCCATTTAAGAGAACCAGGTCTAAGATTGCTCCCTCTTGAGTGGGCTCCAATACTAGTTGTCTAAGGCATGCCCCTGTAGGGCATCTAGAATAACCCATTCTTCGGAGTGGCTGCTGCAACTGCACTCCAGTTGACATCTGGCATATTCAGATCACCCATCAGTAATATCTCCCCTTTTTCTGCCATTCTAAGTATACTTTCTATCATTTCCTTGTCCATTTCCTCCCCCTGAGAAGGGG
This sequence comes from Neoceratodus forsteri, assembly GCA_016271365.2. NCBI lineage: Eukaryota > Metazoa > Chordata > Ceratodontiformes > Ceratodontidae > Neoceratodus > Neoceratodus forsteri. Next base: position 648,174,687 of record CM057449.1, read on the forward strand.
GTCTGTATACAACCCCGGCAAGGAAAGCATCCTAAGACCAAAATCTTGGATTTTAGGACTTCAGGAAGATAGGCAAAGTGCTAAGGAGCCACATGGCAGGCATTAAAGCAGATATGGAGGTGGATCATAGGTGGTTCATCATTAAGGAAGGAATACTGGTCACCACAGAGGAGTGCGTTATGCTCAGAGGGAAGAACACAAGGGCCAAAGCACCCAGATGGTTCAGTTCTGGGGTCACCCAGGCAGTAAGGGAAACAACGTTAGCCTATAGAAAATTCAGGAAGACCAAGAGAGAGGTGGATAGGGAAAATTACCCAAGGTTGGCTAGTGAGGCAAGTAAGTAAGTCCGGCGAACTAAGGCACAGAAGGAGCTGCAGATTGCCGAAGGAATTAAGAAAGTGGAGAAGGTCTTCTTTTGTTATATAAGTGAGAAAAGAGACACGAAGGAAACGGGATTGTTAAACTTAAGAAAGGGGAGGAGTGGGTGGAGGGTAACGGGGAAAAAGCAAAACTACTAAATGAATACTTCTATTAGTCTTCACCAGGAAGGAGAACGGACCAGTGCCTTCGGGGGGTGGGGTGGGGGGACAGATATAGTGATAGAGGAGGACAGAGTGAGGGAGAAGCTGCTAGCCTTGAAGATGGATAAATCACAAGACCCAGACAGAATATATCCGAGGGTACTAAGGAAACTGGCTGGGCCACTGACAGGCCTATTTAATAGTTCACTAAAGTCAGCCATGGTACCGCAGCACATGTGGTGCCCCTCCATAAAAGCAGTCCCAAGGATGACCCAGGGAATTACAGACCAGTTAGTCTGACCTCAATCACGTGCAAGCTCATGGAGACCATACTTTTCTTTTATGTTAATTTCTTTATCCGCCTTACCTCACTGGTCGGCCCACATTCTTGCCGACCCTCCAGCCCTGTCCCCCGACCACAGCGTGCACTACTCCCTTCTTTCCTCCATGGTGTGTACCTTCCGTGGCAGGCTGGTGGGAACCTCAATATGCCCACCGAGTAGGGATCCAGATTTTCGGAAGGGCTGCTCTTGCTGAGGGCGGGGCCTGTGGGGGGGTCGGCAGTCATCCGACTCACCCGACTGTTTTTCCTCCAGTTTTCTTCATTCCCCACAAGTGGAATGTGCAATGATGGCAATGGCCATGTTGTGCCCGCATCCGCCCACAGCACGCCGGCCATCTGTTTCGCCTCCCCTGCTTGCTGGAGGGACCTTGCGTGCCGGCACCCAGCCACCGCTAAGTGTCAGGCTTATGCCAGTCCCTGCATCCCTCCCTCCAAGGGAGAGGAAAGCTGTCCTCCGGACGCTCAATCCTTTCCCACCCCGGCCAACTTCCGGCGGCCTGCTCGCACAGCAAACATGGGTTGCGGCATGGCAGGAGGCAAGGCATGATGCCTCAGCCCTCCACACCACTGAGCCGACTCATGGAAACCATACTTAAGGAACAGCTGGTAGAATATCTAGAGGAGCATGGTCTCCAGGATGCGAGGCAGCATGGGTTCATGGATGGGGGGACTGTGTCAAACTAATCTGACTGACTTCTTTGACTGGGTCACTAAGACAGTAGACAGGGGCCAAGTGGTAGACATCATCTATCTGGATTTCAGCAAGGCCTTTGACTCTGTACCCCACAAAAGGTTGATTAGGAAATTGGTGGATCTTGAGGTTGGGGATAAGATGTCCAGATGGGAGGAAAACTGGCTGAAGGACAGAACCGAGAGGCCGGGTGTTGTGGGGGAGTTGTTGGCACTAGAGAAGTCATCAGTGGGGTCCTGCAGGCGTCTGTGCTGGGGCCAGTGCTGGTCAAAGTCTTTATCTACGACACAGGGGATGGCATTAAGGGCAAAATGTGCCTATTCATGAACGACATCAAGATCTGCGTGAGAGTAGACACAGCTGAAGGGTTACTGGACCTACATGACGATCTGGAAAAGCCTGGGAGGTGGTCTGGGATCTGGCAGCTTGGCTTCAATACCAAGAAATGCTAAATTATGCATATTGGAGCCAAGAATCCCAGGTCAGAGTACTACCTGGGTGGAGTCCAAGGTATCTGCATCAGAAGAGGAGGAGAAGGACCTAGGAGTGGTGATCACTAGTGACCTGAAGCACTCCATGCAGTGCAAGAAAGCAGCAGCAAGGGCAAACAAGATGCTGGGATGCATAGCTAGGGGGATCAGTAGTAGGAGACAGGAGGTTATACTACCCTTGTACAGGTCACTGGTGAGGCCACATCTAGAGTATGGCGTTCAGTACTGGTGCCCACACCTCGAAAAGGACATTAACCTGCTGGAGAATGTCCAGAGGAGAGCTACAAAGAGGACAGCGGATCAGCAGGGTAAAGTATACGAGGAGAGTTGTGAGGGCACTGAACATGCACTCCATGGAGGAAAGAGAGAGAGAGAGAGAGAGAGAGAGAGAGGACATGATTGGGACCTTCTGTGATGAGCCCCTGGCCCCCCAACTCTCGGGCAGCCCGGCAGAACCTCCTGTCTGCAGAGAGGATCCCCCTTTTTAAGAACTCGTGAGCAGTTGTAAGGGTTCCGGAAGACTTACCAACCTTCCTTTTCCCAGTGGGAGGGTGGAAAAGTACAGTTATGTAAGAACTTACCGTAACAGTAGATCTTCGAGACAGGCTCTTGCAGTAGGTAATTACATATTGGACTGACACCGGCAGGCGGCAGGACCCCACGGAAAAATTTCTAGCTAGCAGTCCCTGGCGAGGACCGCCCCACGCCAGGTGACCGGCCAGGAGACGTTAGTGGGGGCATGTCCTCACTTCGCCTTCCAGTTCTTTTTCCGCCAAGGGGCCAACAAAGGCTTGACGAGACAGAAGCGGATATTTTCTTAAAGAGAAAGGAGCTAAAAAGCTTAGGGGATGGAGGGCGGGAAGGTACTACTACTGCAAGAGCTTCTCTCGAAGATCTACTGTTACGGTAAGTTCTTACGTAACTGTACTATATTACTTCGAGAGGGCTCTTGCAGTAGGTAATTACATATAGGACTGAGTCCCAAGCAGTCTGGAACAAGGAGAAGCACACGGGAGGAGGAAAGCTACTCAGAGTAGATCCTCTAGCTGAGCAGGCCTTAAGAAAGGAGGCCTTGCAGAACAGCCAGCCCGAAGCCTGCTCTACGGCAAGAGGCAATATCCAAACTGTAATGTTTCGTAAAGGTATGGATGGAGGTCCAGGTGGCAGCAGCACAGATGTCTGCCGCCGACACATTCTTGAAACAAGCTGCTGAGGCAGCGACTCCTCTGGTGGAGTGACCTCTGACTTGACCCGGGAGGGTTTTGTTGTACTTGTCATAACAGAAAGTGATGTAATGAGCCAACTATTTGGATAGGCATTGCTTAGAAACAGCATTGCCTTCCCTTTTTGGAGCAAAAGAGACAAAGAGTTGATCTGTCTTTCTGAGATCCTTCGTCCAGTTAGTGTAGTATCTCAGAATCCGGTGAATGTCCATAGTATGTAACAAATACTCCCTTTGATTGGAGTACTGCGTAAAAAGGCGGGTAACTCTATAGACTGGTTCTGAGGAGACTCCGCTACCACCTTGGGGAGAAACTTAGGATTGGTACGCAGAGCCACACGTTCCTTGTGGAAAATTAAGTATGGAATTTTACACATTAGGGACTGGAGCTCGGAAATCCTCCGAGCAGAGGTAATGGCCACAAGAAAAAGTGTCTTCCAGGAGAGGAATTTCAAGTCTGTGGAAGCTGATGGCTCAAAGGGAGGCAGAGTTAGTTTCTCAAGAACAAAATTCAAATCTCAAGGAGGGGCTGGAACTCAGACAGGAGTTCTCAGATGGAGAATCCCTCTGAGGAAAGTCTTAGAAACCTCCAGCTGAGCAAACGTTCTGTCTGCAAAGGGAACATGACAGGCCGAAATGGCCACCATGTGGACCTTCAGGGAGGAATGACTAAGACCCAGATCGGAGAGATGGCGCAGGTACTCCAGCAGACGACCAACAGGGCAGAAGAAAGGCTCAACGTCTTTTGAAGCAGCCCAAATTGTGAATCTTTTCCACTTCATGGCATAGGTAGACATGGTGGAGGGTTTCCTAGCCTCCACCAGAATCTCTGCCACCTGGGGAGAAACTCCAAAACAGGCCTGGGCTATGTCTGCAGGAGCCATGCACGAAGCTGAAGGGACTTGAGACCTGGATGAATCAGGGTCCCCTGTTCCTGGGTCAACAAACCTTGTAACAGAGAAAGAGGAAGCGGCGGTTCCTCTGAGAATTGTTGCAGAAGAGAGAACCAAACTTGCATGGGCCCAAAAGGAGCGATCAGAATCATTCGTGCTCCTTCTGACCCTAGTTTCTGCAAGACCCTTGGGATCAAAGGAATTGGGGGAAAAGGCATAGACAAATCTGTCCTTCCAATCTAGAGACAGAGTGTCTCTCCAGAAAATGCCTCGCTTTTGAACGAGCGAGCAGAAGACTGGAAGTTCTGAGTTTTGAGGGGAAGCGAACAGGTCTACCTGTGGTGTTCCCTAGCGTAGGAAGATATCGTCTAGGACCCCTTGATCCAGTTTCCATTCGTGGGCCCGGGCAGACGAGCGACTCAGTTTGTCTGCCAAGGTGTTGTCGACTCCCAGAACATGAATTGCCGTGAGGTGAAGGTCATGCTGTACTGCTCAGTCCCACACCCTCATTGCTTCCCTGCAAAGAGGGTAAGATCAAGTCCCTCCCTGTTTGTTGATGTACCATACCACACACATATTGTCCATCTGGACGGCTACATGGCCTGGAAGGAGATACAGGTGGAGGGCTTGGAGGGCATACAGGACTGCCCGAAGCTCTAGCACATTGATGTGAAGCGATTGTTCGAGCTTGGACCAAGAGCCCTAGGTCAGATGAGGACCGAGATGGGCTCCCCAACCTTCGCCCGAGGCATCTGTAGTCAGAGTCTGGGGGGGAATGAAGAATGAAACCCCTCAAAACAGGTTCTCTCTGACCATCCACCACTGCAAGTCTCGAATCATGGGAGAGGAGACCAGAACTAGCTGATCCAAGTCGTCCACCAATTGATCCCTTTGGGAGCGAAGCATCCACTGGGAAACCCTCATGTGGAGCCGAGCACGAGGAACTGTCAGGATAGCAGCCGCCATGAGCCCGAGAAGGCGAAGAACCGACCTTGCAGTGACTCGCCTTTGACCAGACAACAGGCGTACCTGAGTCTGAATAGTGGCCACCCTGTCCGGCGGCAGGAAGGCCCTGCCTAGGGTCGTGTCCAGTATCGCCCCGATAAACTGGAGTCTCTGGGATGGGATCAAATTAGACTTGGAATGGTTGATAGTAATACCCAGGCAGGCAAAGACCTGTTGTGTAAGGGAAAGGCAGCGTAGGAGTTCCTCCCTGGATGAGGCTGCCAAGAGCCAGTCGTCCAGGTACGGGAAAAACTGCACTCCCTGGGCACGCAGGTAGGCCGCCACCACTGCCAGGCATTCGTTAAATACACGGGGAGCCGAGGAGAGGCCAAATGGAAGTGCCTTGAACTGGTAGTGGTCCCCCTGGAAAGAAAAACGGAGATATCTGTGGTGGGATGGGCGAAAGGAGATATGCAGGTAGGCATCCACTGGCCAGAGCGGAGGAGGGGCAGAAGGCTCTGCGGTGAGAGCATTCTGAATCTCTCGTATTCCATGAATAGGTTCAGGGAACTGAGATCTAGAATAGGTCTTACATCTCCTGTCTTCTTCGGGACCAGGAAGAAGTGGGAATAGTAACCCCTTCCCTGAAGGGAAGGGGGGACAGGTTCTATCGCCTCTTTCAGCAACAGACCTGAAATCTCTTCCTGGACCAAAAGAAGATGTTCCCGAGAGTACGACGACCTTTGGGGAGGGTGACGAGGTGGTTTCTGAAGAAACGCTATTGAATGTCCTTCTGCGACTAGTTGGAGCACCCATGAATCTGTTGTTATCCTCTTTCAGCCCGGAAGGTGGAGGGAGAACCTCCCTCCTACCGGTTACTCCGGGAAGGCCGAAGGCTGTGGGAGAGGGAAGGAGTCAGGTGGTGTGGGGCTGCGCCACAGCTGAAGCCCCCGCTGCTTTTTGGGTGGAGGGGGCTTGGCAGCTGAGGGGACTCGGCATTTAGTGGCCCGCTTTCCCAGACGTTTCGCCTTTGGCCAATTCCGTCTGCGAAAGGGACGGCACTGCGGTTGATGGGGATGGTACATAGAATCAACGGACTTTAGTGCCGTCCCCTTCTCCTGCAGATCGGTGATGATGTCGTTGACATCACCTCTGAAGAGCACTGACCCCCAGAAGGGCCCTTCCTGGATAGCGGACTGCACTTCCGGGACCAACCCTGACACGCGGAGCCAAGCATGATGTCGTAAGCCTACAGCGGAAGCGGAGCTCCGTCCAGCAGTGTCCACTGCATCGTAGGTCGCACAAAGAATGTGTCGACTGGCGAACGTGCAGAGCGGACAAGGTCAGACAGTTCCTGCTTGACTTGAGAGTCCGGCAGGGAGTCTAATTTGGTTTCCACCTCAGAAAGAATTGCCTTCTGGTAGTCCCCCATGTGACCGACATAGTTCAGGGCCCTGATCCCCAGCATGGCAGAAGCGAAAATCTTCTTTCCATACTGGTCCAGAAGGCGAGATTCTTTATCAGGTGGCGACAAGCTAAGGTATCTTGGATTAACTGACCGGCTGTGAGCGGCGCTAATCATGACAGAGTCAGCTCGAGGGTGGGAATCTAAAAAGCCGACACCCTCTGGAGCCTGGTATAGCCTATTCGACTTCCAAAGAAGAGGGGTTAATGCCGACGGTTGTTTCCAAATAGTGGTAACAAGGTGGGCATGAGGCTCAATCCAGGGTGGCACCAAGGTAGGAGCTGTGATGGGCAGATCCAGATGCTCAGCGAGTTTCAGCCGCTGTGGGTCTTGCTCCAAGGACTGCCACTTATGTACTGCCTAGATCTGACGTAAGAGCTCCATGAAAGAAGGATCCTCCGGAGGAGACTTTGGAGGAGTCTTTGGCCTGGGCTTTGACGGAGATCGAGGCTCGTCGTATTTCTCGGAGCAGCCGTCGGAGACATCCGAGGAGGAGGAGGAGGAAGAAACTGAAGAAGATGACTCCCTTTCCCGTCTAGGGGGAGGAACGGACCCCTTGGGAAGCCCTCGGGGAAGCGTGTCCTGCCCCTCTCTGGACCCAGAGGGTTTATCCCTGGTGTCTGGAGGAGCAGAGGGAGTGTGTCGCCGTGGACGTATGGGAACCTGAACCGGCACCGTCGTCGCAAGATGATTCTCCATTTCTCTGGTGAGCTGAGCCTTGGCCTCAGCCCACCAGGAGGCTAGAGTCTCCTGCAAGTCCACCGGCGGCTGGGGGGTTGGTGGAGGAGGAGGACGGGGATAAGGGTATGGGTTATACCCGTAAGACGAGTATCCATAACCCGCCGGCGGGAAGCCCGGCGTCGGGTATTGTGGCGTTGGGTACTGCAGCGTCAGATAGGCTGGCGCCGGGTACTGCGGCATCGGATACTGCGTTCCTGGGTACGATGGCATTGGATATGATGGGGTTGAGAACCCGGGAGTCGGGGGAGCTGCTGAAGCAGACAGCCCCGCGGGCGGAACTAGAGCAGAAGGCCCAGGGGGTGGAGGGCCCGGCGTCAGGGCGGCATCTGGAGGCAGGATATCACCCTGGGTCGGCACTACTGGCGTCGGGGCCGGCGTCCGAGGTGCCGACGTCAGAACCGGCGTCCAGGGAACCAATGTCAGATCAGCAGGAGGTTGATCCAAGGGAGGTGGAACCAGGACCTCAGCTTCTCCCGGGGACAGAGAGGAAAAGTCCCCGGGGTCGGGCTGAGGAGACTCAGGGTCCCTGGAGGGCAGCGAAGGCTGCGGGGTGCCAGGAACGATGGACATGGGAGGGTCCGGCATCGGCTCATCTGCTGTGTGGACGTCGGGCGGACTGACGTGCGTCTTATCAGCGGGATCCGGGCAGACGTCGGAGGGGCCGGCGTCCAACTTAACGGATCCTTCGCCAGGGGCAGGCCGCGAAGGAGGGGTGGTCTGGCCTGGTGGAAGAGGGGTCGGGTGGCTTACCGACCCTCTCCGAGTGAACGTTGGAGGAGCCGACGTCTGACTTATCAGAGCAGCCCACGCCGGTAGGCCGGGAAACCACGGCTTGACCGGGGATGGAGGCCTCCAAAAGCCTGGAGGTGTCCGGGCGGCACGAAGCGGCGCTAAACGGGCGTGCCGACGCCATACCTTCAAAACCTCAGGCGGCCATCGAGGCGGTCCCCGGGGACGTGCTCCTTCAACACGGCCACCCCGAGGGAGTCACGGTAGGAGAGGAGCCCTTGTCCAGGTGCTTTTCTTTGTCCTTCCTCTTGCGATGGCCTTCAGGGGAAGTTGACACCTGCCGAAGTTTTTTGAGTTCCTTTTCCATGGAGCTCATCTTCTTTTTGAGAATGTGGGCTTCCAGGAACTGCTGCCGCCTTCTCCAGGTGGCCGCGTTGAAACTCAGACAGTGCTGGGACTTCTCAACTTGATAGTCGGGGCCTAGACAAAAGAGGCACAGGGAATGGCCGTCCTTGTGTGGGAGTTGGGCACCGCACGAGTCGCACTTATTCTTGTGCTTGGAGGGTGTAGGAGACGACATACACCGACTGATGACGAACGAATATAGTAGAAAAAGCAAAAAAACTTGGTAAAATAACCGACGGAAGGGCCTGACGAGCAGGGAACTTTTCCGCGAGGTGCTGGCATATGCCAACAGCGGGAAAGAACTGGAAGGCGGGCGTGAGGGACCGCCCCTTTATACCGATGTCTCCTGACGCCGGTCATCTGACGTGGGGGCGGTCCCTCGCCAGGGACTGCTAGCTAGAAATTTTTCCGTGGGATCCTGCTGCCTGCTGGCGTCAGTCCAATATGTAATTACCTACTGCAAGAGCCCTCTTGAAGTAAGATCTGTAGTTTCGGGTTCCCGTAACTCTGTACTACATTCAGTATTTGTATCCCAACACGGCCACTGGCTACGTCTTGCTTAAGTAGTTTGGTACAATAGCCGAGTGGTACTATCTTTCAAGGCACACAGTCTTTTCAAAACCCTTCTGTTAAAATGTTAGATCACACAATCAGACCCCCAGGCAGAGCTGGTAAGAAAATCATAAAAGTTTACTTAAAATAAAAGCAATACAGAAAAGTCTACAGTTTGGAAGAACTTTGAAATGTACACAATATCAAAAGTAAAACTGGATGGTTTACAGAAAACACTAGATACAGTTATTCTGAACTATACCTTGTTTTGATGTTAAGAGTCCAGGCAAGATTTTAAATGTCCTTGTAGAGATGAGACCTTAAGCAACAGTTTGTAACAAGTTTGTATCCCAAGTCAGCTCCTCTGAATGTCCTTTTAAAAAGTCTTCAGGTGCTTCCTTGGTGAAAAGTTTTGTTTTCCAAAATTTCTGACTTAAAAATCAGAATTTTCTGTTCAGTATAAGAAAAGTCAAAATTTCCACACATTCAGGTCTGGTTTTAGAGATTTTTCCAGGCCTAGACATATACTTCTGGTCTTCAAGTATATGCTAGCTGGACAGGCTATCTGACTCCCAGTGAAACTGTTTATCAACCGCTCTGAGTTCAAAATGCATGTCATATATACAGGCTGGTCATCTTCAAGCCACACCCACAGTGTGATGGGATGCAACCATTTACCTTTCCCTGTAGGTGTCACTGTGGTTCCATGTCAGGTTTCAAGTCAACCCCAGTGACATCTGGTCCATGCATCTGGCTTAACCCCTGACCCCTACCTCTTATTGAAAGCTAGATACCCAGTTTTCTTTAACAGTTATGATTTCCTGGGTCCATAAACCTGTCTCCCTTATCTGGAGATGTACCAGATGCACCCTAGCCATTAGACCAATTAAGGCTATTTTTTGTATGTTATTCCTACAAGCCTTTTAAAGAGACAGTGTCCCATTCTAAAATCTAATACAGCATATACAAATATGAACCCACATAAATGGATCTAGGCCTATCATGCAGCACCTTCAAGTACCTGAAAGGGATAAATAAGGTGGATAAGGAGGGTCTCTTTAAGCTGAGTGGTAACCATAAAATGAGGGGGCAGAGTCTTACACTGGGGGGGGTTAGGAGGGAGGTCAGGAACCACTTCTTCACAGAGAGGGTGGCAGACACTTGGAATGTGCTGCCAGAAGAGGTGGTCTTGAAGACAGTGGGCAGCTTCAAGAGAGGCTGGGACAGTCATAGGGGGAAGGTAAAGACCATGGGTAGGGAGGAGTGGCGAGGGGGGGGGCAGGGATAGTAGCTCAAGCTGTGGACTCTGCAATAAGAGCAGAGTGGACAGACCAAATGGCCTTCTATTGCCGGCTTCTTCGTATGTTCATATGTACTGCAGGCTAGTGAATCTCCCACAGCTGCAGCTCTCATCTGATGTCAGCAGCAGGGGATTCTGGCATTTTTTTTTTGTTGCTTGCAAGTCAAAATAATTATTTTTTTAATAATGTTTCTTAATGCGTATGGAGTTTAGATAGTTTACACACAATGGTACATATTTTGTGTTTGCACCTCAAAGTTAGAATTATATCATTTTGACAGATAAAAGATATGTCTTAGACAATAGACACTTACAGTACTCCCCCATCCCCTCCACCCCACACCTCCCCTTCACATTAAACCATCACTACTGGGAAGATCGTAACCTTTTCAATTCATGATAGGTATACAAAATGCAATAGGAATTTATAGCTTAATAATCACCATTTAGTCATGTGTCAATATAGCTAGGAGGCATGGAAGTTCATGGGAATACCTGACCCTAGATTTGCATAATAGGAGGTATCTTATTTTGAATGTCTTTCCAGGTGGTAATCCAGTAATCAAGATATGGATCCAAACCATAAAGTATTTTTTCAAAGAATAAGGTCTCATTAAAAATAAACCACCATTTATTCAATTCAAAATCAGGAAGATTTTTGTTTTTCTAGTGTTCTAATATCAACCTTTTTGAGGTCATTGTTGCTAACATAAAGCTCTTTTTCGTGAAATATTCAATTCCATCTCAATCAGATTATCAATAGGAGTTTACCAGGATCTAGATTAATATTTAGATGCATTGTTACTCTGAGTATTTGCTGAAGAAGAACCCACCATGATCTAATCTTGGGGCATAACCATAAACAATGTACTAAAGATCATCTGTTGCCACACTCATGTCACCATGTATCAGGATATTCAGGATTCATTTTGGAAAACTGAATGGGAGTTATATATGCTCTATTATGTTTCACTGTATCAACTTATTTTTTGCTGACATAAAGTTTGTTGTTTTGTTGTCTTATTAATTTCCCAGTTTATGAAATATCATGGTCCCCACCTCACTATTCCATTTGGTATTTATTTTACTAAAAGGTTGTTTTTCTTTATAGTTAATAATCTGTAGAACCTTGACAATACTTTTGGTGTTCCTTTATTAAGTTTGTTTTTTGATTAATTAGTATTGATAATCTCGTTGATTTGTTATTAAATAAACTTTTAATGTTTTGAAATTTGTTTATAATAGTATAATAATGGAAGTGGTTCAAATCTTTATCTTGCAGTTTATCTTTGGACTGTGCTTATGTCCACATTTGATCTGCAGCCAATATGCCTTTCCAACACAATTTCCTTTTCATATAGCTTTTTAAATTTAAAGCTATTACTATGATATTTACCCCATATTCTATAGTTGTAATCTATTTTTAAAAATAACCATGGAATCTGTAATGCCAGGGGGCAATTAATGTATGTTCTAATGAATGTTAACCATGATGATAAAAAGTGTAACTTTTGTTTATGTAGTTCTATATTGAGAAGAATATTATGAAATTTGTCTTAAGATAGCGATGAAAAAAAATCATCTGGTATATTTCATTATCACCATTTGGAAAAAAATTACCAATGGTAATACATGTTAGATTATATGGGCCTCCATATAACTTAATGGGTCAGGGCAACCCAATCCCCCCTTCTCTCTAGGGGAGATTAATATATTCCAGGCAACTCTGGGTGTCCCCCCCTCACCGTAGGAATTTACTGAATATTCTTTTAATATACTAAAACCAAGTAGAGTTGGGGGCTCCCAATATATTTTGTACCAGAAATATATAATATGGCAATGCCATCATTTTGATGGTGTCAACTTTATCCTAAAAAGACAGTGTCAACATTTTACAGTTGTCTTAACAGTGAGAGAATTATGTGCTTAACTTTATCGAAATTTACTTTAATATTTAATGATTGGTCAGCAGTTAACTGTATGCCTAAATATTTTATTACTTTTTGGATTCTAAAGATTGTTCATATTTTTGAATAGAGTGATTTCTTTTTTGAAGGTTTCATAATAAGAGATTTATTTTTGTTACTCTAATAGCCTGAAATCTTAGAATATAATTGTACTACTTATAGGAATAAGTCCAATGAAGTATTAAAGTTTTTGATGACTACTAAAATATCATCTGCAAAGACACTTAATTTGATATGGTCTTGTCCTATTTTGATTCCATGTACAGTATGTCTGGGTAATTCCTTTTAATTTGTAAAAATGGTTCGTGTGCTAGGATAAATAATGGAGACAGGAGGCAACCCTGATGCACTCCATTTAACATATAAAAGTTTTCAGTTAAATACTGGTTTATTTGGAATCTCACAATAGTCTTTATATAGTTTTTTTAGTAAAAGGATCAGTTCTGAAGGGATTCCTATTTGCTCTAATATTTTATACATGTACTCCAGATTTCATAAATTGAATGTCTTGTGGGCATCAACTGCTACTGCATAGTAGGAATCATCTAAGTATTATTTGTGTGTGTTAATTAACTGGACTAGGGCTTGTATTTTCCTGTTTGCTTGATATAGTGTATGTCCCTTTATCAAGCCATACTGATTCTGATGTATACGTAAACTTAAATGTGGTTGAACTGTATTGTTAATTATTTTAGCAAATAATTTGTAATCGGAGTTTAGGTTGGCAATGGGTCTGTAGCTGTGACAAGCTGGCCTATTGAAGATGGAGAGGCAACAAGCTAGGTTTAAAGTTCATAAAATAAAATGTACTTTTATTGCTCCAAATGTAAGTTATTGCTCCAGAAAAGCATAATCGGTCAGTTCAACTTCTCCAGAATGGTTAGGTAACAAAGGTTAACACAAAACAGTTCTTTTAGGCTGACCTAACAAAAGGAATCTTTGAACCACCTATATGGGCCAGCAGTTTTGAATGCACAGTCTCAAATAAAATGCAAACAGTTTTTCCTTGCACCTTATTTGCAGGGTATTATTAGCAGTATATTCCACTCACTGTTTTTGAAAGCACAGTCTCAAATAAAACACAAACAGTTTTCCCTTTTAGGCTTATTTGCAGGCTGTTATCAGCAGTACATTCCACTCACTGTTTTTGGCCCAACTGGCTAGGCTGATCCTTTACCTCAGGACTCTCTGCTCTAGAAATGGTCTCTTTCTCAGCAGCAGGTTTCAACTTCTCCCCAAAGGCTCTCTCCAACAATTAACCATTCTCCTTGGCTTTCTGCTCTGGTCTCTGTCTTATATTCCACCCTCCATCTTGCAGGGTTCTCTGCCTAGGTGTTTCCAGCTTCCAACTGACTCATTGCTGGATTCTCTCTGCCTTTCAACAATCCCTCTAATCAGCAACACCTGGGGAGGTACCCCCCTTGCCTGTTCATGTTGCATTCCCTGCATTTCCTCATCCTCAGCCAAGGTGTTAACCTCTTGTTCCCCAGGGTAGTGTTTACACTGTCACAGTAGCCCTCAGCCGAATCTTGAGGTTTGTCATCCTTGGGTATTAATATTTTAGCTGATTGTATTCATGAAGATAGATCCAAATTCTCATTATTTAGTAATAGTTCATCAAGCATTCTTACCTACCAGGATGCCAGGTCACTGGCAAAACTTTGAAATAATTTGTTTGAGAAGCCATCCAGGCCTGGAGATTTTTTCTTTGGGAGTAATTCTATTGTTTTAATAATTTCTTGAATTGGAATATATGTAATTTTTTTTTATTTTAGCTTTCTTTAAAAATCTGTCCATATTTGAGCAATCTGGAATAAAGTTATTATGATATATGTCTTTATATTTATCAAAGAAACACTATGCAATAGCCTAATCTGTTGAATGTATCATTCCTTGATCGTTTTTAATAGATATACTTTTTTTTGGTTTTCTGCCCTCAAAAGAGATGCTAATAATCTTCCACATTTATCTGTGTGGTAATATATGTATTTTTAATAACCATAGTCTTGTAGTTTCTTGTTGTAGGATTTGCTGTTTTTATTCATTTGTATAAGTACCATTCTCGATTATATTTGCTAAAGTCTGTTAACACTAGTGGGCTGGCAGTATAGCCTAGAGGTTAGAGTGATGAGCTGTGAGCGAGCTTGGTACATCCAGCAGACCAGACCTGGGTTTGATTCTCACAACCTCCACTTGCATACTGTGCGACTCTGAGCAAGTCATTTAACCACCCTGTGCTCCCAGGTCACCCCTGAAAACAGGCACTTGTGCCTAGTGGGCCTTACTCGGTTACCAAATACTAAAATAAAATAAAAAATAAAGTGTCCGGTTGTCAATCTAGTATCTATTTCCTCACTTTCTTTTTTATTGATTTTAATTTGATATGATACTATAACACCAGGCACAGTAGCTCTGAATGCATCCCATAAAGATAGCATGGCACTCTGCCTGAAATAATTATAAGCCCAGTATTCATGTACTGATGTTTTTACGGTTTGAATAAAAACTGCATCTTTTAACAAGTCATTGTTAAATGACCATGTCCTAGAATATTTCTGATTTTTATTAATGAGTACTATTTCCAATGATAAAATGGCATGATCGGATATAAATATTGAATCAATATCTGATAATTGTAGATAATGTACAAGGTTTTTTTTTTAAATGAAAAAATAATCAATCCTTGTAATTTTTTTTTTTATCAAAATGAGTATATGCATTAGAAGTGGGATTACTATTTCTACAGGCAGTTAACTGTTTAGTTTCCGGAAACTGATTAATTTTTTTGAAATAAGCATATTCCCCTTTGTAGGGGGTGATATTTTATCTTGGTGGGGACTGTACAATGTGTTGAAGTCTCCGGTTAGTATCACATTAAGTAACTGAGGTTTTTGCAGACCTTCCACTGTCTTAGCCAAAGTATTTTAATAATTTTCAAATGGCACATAAATTGACCCAAAAAATAATTCTTCCTCAAGTAATTAAATTTTTATTAGAGCAAATTTTCCATCACTGTCAGAAAACTGGTCTTCAATTTTAATATTAAAGCCTTTTTTAATCAAAATAGCGACACCCCTGCTCTTTTTCGAGCCAGTACTGTAAAAAAATTGTGTCAATCCATTTTTTCTTTAGTTTAATAATTTCTTTTTCAATCAAGTGGGTCTCTTGCAAACACATAACTTGGGCATTCTGCTTCTTAAAGTACGTTAATATACGGGAATGTTTAGCGGGAGAGTTGACACCATTTACATTCAAACATATTTTGACATTATTGGTTTTAACCATAACTAATTGATATTATTTCAAAGAAACATTTCAGGATCAATGAACTAATAACTACTATCCCATGACCTGTAATACTAGTTAGTTTTACTATACATCCTGGAGTCATAAGTTGGTCCCCTCTTAAGCTATTTCTTGAACACCCACCTAAAATGGCCAAATTACACTTGATAATCACTTTTGCATTAATTGTAGTAACCTTCCCATGTTGTAAGATAGATAAATTTGACCCCAAACCCCTCACATTATTACACAGAGTGTCAGAGAAATAATATGCACATATGTAAAAAGTAAGAAAAACTAGTGAGAGCATGTCCTGCTCGCGTATTCCCTTGTGAGTAACCACCCACTCTCCGCCCTTCATCTCCCCCCCCATCACTGAGCAGAGACTTAACCAGTATATGGGCTGTTAATGCCAGTTTCCCCCAAATAAATTACTCACAGATTGCATCGATATTCACAACTGTTATAACAGTAGTTTACATTTTATGGTAAATCTGGAACACAAATGTTTTTTCTTCCCTTCTCTTTTTGCCTCAACCTTCAAATCCCCTTCCTTTTCGTCGTCTTCTCATCTCCACTTCTCCCCCCCTTTTACATTCCAAAGGTATTTGTTTGACCATAAATAACTTCAAAAAATGGTTGGTAGTCGGAGTTTCAAATCTTTTAGTGCCTCATCCAAGGTATCATAGATGAATCTTTTTTCATCGATAATCACTCACACTCTAGCAAGAAATATCATGGTGGCTCTGTAGCAATTTGTCCATAATTTATTTTGGATTGAGTCAAACTTCTTTCTTGCTGCAATTATCTCTTGCGGAAGATCATTGAATATAGAAATACCCCCTCCCCCCCCCCGATTAATTTTCTTTTTTTTATAAACAGATGCCATCTGTTTGTCTTTATCGTATGATCTTAGGAATCTCAGAATTATTGGTCTGGGGTGAGCAGAATCAGTCAGTTTTACTCAAAGTCCCTGATGTACTCGTTCAATTTCAATGTTTAGCGCCACTGTCTAAAAAGGCTGCTGCAATATCTTTAAAATGTGTCTATTAAATTTGTGGTTGCATCCCATGATTCTGGCACACCAAAGATAAACGAATATTGTTTCTCCTTGCTCTAGACTCCTGATCAACCAGTTTGTCTCTTAGTTTCTGATTTGCAGCTTCTAAGGCAGTAATTCTATGTAGGAGCAGTCTCATCGGAGAGCTTGTTCATGGCTAGTTTTACTTGTCCAACTTCCTCTTTTAGATCTTGATTATCTTTTGTCATTTGTTAATCTGAAATAGCTATCTAATTTGTTTTTGTGAATTAACATAAATTCCACTTTGTTAGATATGTCATTTGTTTTGATAAATAACAACTGTACCCATTTGGGGGCATCACCCTCATCTCCCTCCTCTTCATCTGATGAATCACATGATGTTTATCCTCTGGTTTTTCAGTTTGTGTGTCTATTATGTTTAAATTAGATTTTTTTGTTAACGCCCATTCCTTGATTCACTTTATCTAACAATATATTCTGTAGATCTATGCTCACATTATTCTAAGCGCTACCATGGTTATCAAGCTGAGACACCAAAGGCACTGTCTGGGTTTGCATTAATTTATTTTTGTTACTTAAGCTGTTAGAAGCAAAATTGCTTACTCCTGAGATTTGGGAGTCCAGTTTTTTTGAATTTTCTGGTTCCGAGTACAGGCTGTCATTACCTACTGGAGAAATGGTGCTTTTTTCAGTCAGTTGACTTGCCATATTTTCGGTAAGGTCCATTGAGAATTCGGCCAACAAACCTTCTTCTTCCACAATTAGAAGATTTTCAGACCTCACATCCGAAGCAGGGTTTTTTGGGCTGATAACACTCTGCAATGAAGCCAAAGGGGCATTTCAGCTGCTATCATTGACTGCTTTGAGCTGGGCCCCATAACTTAAGCTTGCAGGATGATTGTTGGAGGCTATCTGGGGCATTCCAGCACAACCTTGTTCTGTTACAAGCTGGGCCCTTAATTCCGGTGGTTCCTCTGGTCGTTGTCCATTGCAGTCGTTCTGGAAATTTTCTTTAGCGTCCCTTACTGGTTCTGCTCTTCCATTGGACCAAAACAAGAAAAGTCCAGCTCAGGTATTTGCATTTAATTTTGTCATACCATCTTTGTGTTGTCTCACATTTGGTTTTTTGTTGCCATTCAATAGATTTCCTTGTGGCCATACTTGGCGGCTTAAAAGATTTTGGTTTAGCAGCACTATAGTTTTTTTTTTTGTTTTTTTTTTTTTTAATCGTTTTTTAGGTGTCATTATCCCAAAACTAATGAACAGTTCACTATCTTTTTTTTTCATTTTTTTGCCCTTCTTTAAGGGGTTCAAAGTCGGATTCAAAGTTCATATCTCAGTTGCATAAAGAGGACGGGACAGAGAGCAGAATTTTGGCTGGGACCCGCAGTGTTTCGCCTACATGGCTACTCGGTCGGTGTCATGTTGCTCCTCCCACCTCGTGGATGCTATTCCAAGTAAACAGAATTAGTTGTGATACAAACTACTATACTGTCAAGCAGTAGACATCCTCTATCTGGATTTCAGCAAGGCCTTTGATTTTGTACCCCAGAAAAGGTTGATCAGGAAGTTGGTGGATCTTGAGGTTGGGGATAAGATGCCCAGATGGGTGGAAAACTGGTACAGGGACAGAACCCAGAGGGCGGTTGAGGGGGGAAAAGAGTTCTCTGGCACTAGAGAGGTCACCAGTGGGGTCCCACAGGCCTCAGTTCTAGGGCCAGTGCTGGTCAAAGTATTTGTCAATGACATTGGGGATGGTATTAAGTGAAAATGTGCTTATTCATGGATAACACCAAGCTCTGTGGGAGAGTGGACACAGCTGAAGGGATACAGGACCTACAGGATGACATGGAAAAGCTGGGGAGGTGGTGTGGGATCTGGCAGCTTGGCTTCAGTACCAAGAAATGTGAAGTTATGCACACTGAAGCCAAGAATCCCAGGATGGAGTACTACCTGAGTGAAGTCCAGGTATCTGCATCAGAGGAAGAGAAGGACCTGGGAGTGATGATCACTAGTTACCTGAAGCACTCTACGCAGTGCAAGAAAGCAGCAAGGGCAAACAAGATGCTGGGATGCATAGCTAGGGGGATCAGTAGGAAAGAGGAGGTTATACTACCCTTGTACAGGTCACTGGTGATGCCACATCTAGAGTATGGAGTTCAGTACTGATGCCCACAGCTCAAAAAGGACATTAACCTGCTGGAGTAGGTCTAGAGGAAGGCTACAAAGAGGATAGCGGGTCAGCAGGGTAAGGTATACAAGGAGGAGTTGAGGGCACTGAACATGTATTCCCTGGAGGGAAGTAGAGGGGACCTGATTGGGACCTTCAAGTACAGTACTTGAAAAAGATAAATAAGGTGGATAAGGAGGGTCTCTTTAAGCTGAGTGGTAACAACAAAAGAAGGGGCACAGTCTTAAGCTGGAGGGGGTTAGGAGGGAGGTCAGGAAGCACTTCTTCACAGAGCGGGTGGTAGACACTTGGAATGCGCTGCCAGAAGAGGTGGTCTCAAAGACAGCGGGCAGCTTCAAGAGAGGCTGGAACAGGCATAGGGGGAAGTTAAAGATCATGGGTAGGGAGGATGGGAGGCGGGAGGAGGGGGCAGGGACAGTAGCTCAAGCTGTGGACCTTGCAATACAAGCAGACTGGATAGACCAAATGACCTTATTCTGCTGTATTCTTCCATATGTTCATATGTACTGCAGGATTCTGAATCTCCTACAGCTGCAGCTGTCATCTGATGTTGGCAGCAGGGGATTCTGGCATTTTTTGTTAGAGAATGTCAGCTTGCAAGTGAACAGAATTAGTGCGATCCAAACTACCATACTGCAATAAACAGTAATATGTTTTTACACACAAAGTGTAACTAAGGACCCACCCCACATTTGGGTGTGGGGCTCTTAGTGTGGACAGTTCCCCTTTTAAATGTAGCAATTTTTGCACAAATTAAATTTAAACAGTTTTTTCCTCTAGTAATGTTTTAACTGTGTTTGTTACTGCTGTTTATTCACTTGCACTTGTGTTTTAAGTCGCTTAGCAACACTTGTAGAATTGGGTCAGTGTTTCTTTAAATGTCTGTATATAAATGGCAGTGTTGATATTAAGCCCATGCTTTCAATAAAACTCAGTCTTACATGGGTTAGGCAACCTCTATCGGGGGTGTCTTTTTATTTATTTATTTTTAATCTTCAACACTGTAATAAAGAATGCACTGTTTTGAAAACTCAGCACAGTGACATCTGGTGGTGAGTACATCTGGGGGTGAGTGCTGTTATCTATTACTATTAGATACAGACTTTCTTTGATTGCCAGCACCCAATTCCAAGACTGGCCTACTCTCCACTTTTGAAGACAGACAATTGCAGATCAGTTGATTCTGACTGTTTCAGATTATGGTAGCTTGGTCTATTGACGTGTTGACATATTTATTTAAATTGCCTTTAACACACTGCATAACAAACTGGTGAGACTTGTACAGTTACTGTATGAAGATATGATAAGCACTGCTGCCTAATGTACACCAAATTAAAATGGGCTAATCAAGAAACAAGAAGTGATAAGCAATGGTTTATGTTTGTCTACAATTTAATCAATACTCAAAAACAAACTCATATTACAAATAAACTCGTTCAGCCTGAACACAACTATAGTCAAAGAACTTTCGCACATCGAGGTTAGCAAATACTAACAAATTCTGGCCAGAGCAGATAGGGCTGCAGGTGAGAAATTTGGGCCAGACTAGTTCCAGTGTAGGATGGTGGTCCCTTGTGAAGCACCACAGCAATCAAGTTGCCAAACCTGAGCGATAGGAAATAGAACAAAGCCAGATATCAGGTAGTGTCTGTGGCTTCTGCAGCAGGTAGAGAAAATGGGCAGACTGGGTGGGCCTAGTGGTCCTTATCTGCCGTAACTTTCTATGCTTAAAGTGTGGCTCTTGTGAAATGCAAAATGCAAGGATCCTGATAAAAACATGAGATGCAATCATATGGTTAAGACTGCTTGTGTGACTATAACTGAAAGCAAACAATGCATAAAAACCTAATTAAACTGTACTATCGAAGAGTCTCCTTTGTAAAGCAAAGTAAAATAATAAAGGACTTCTTCTCAGAATGCTCCTTTTCTCGCAACATTGGGGGCTTTGTTTTTAAGGGTCTTAAGGGAGCCTTTTTTGTGCAATCTTCAGGATGGATGGACTGTTTACAGCTTAAACTCCCTTCCACAAGGGAAGTGTGAGGTGGGAATGCAGCAGTTGGTGTTCATCATCTTCAAATATTTTCTATGGCAAGCACAGTGCCAAGTATCTGTTATACTAACCAGGAGGTGGCACCTGAAATCATGGCTGGACAATTTTAAGTCTTAATTAGGTTGCTATATTAGGAGGAACTGCTAATAATGGAGACTGAAGCTTTCCATAACTAATGGGAAAACCTTCCGATACCCCCATAATGATGCCACTAGAAATACTGTGTAGCAGAAATTGTATAAAATAAGTGCATATAATAAGGGGGTGGGTCCTAGGGGTAGGGAATAATAAAGTACAGTTATGTAAGAACTTACCGTAACAGTAGATCTTCGAGAACAGCTCTTGCAGCAGGTTACACCATTTGGACTGAAGCCGGCAGGCGTCAGGACCCCACAGAAAAATTCTATCTAGCTATCTTCAGCGGGGACCACTTCTAGCGTCGAGTCCCGCCTCTGGCGTCAGGCGTAGTACATGAGAGGCGGTCCTTGATTCCCCAGTTCTCCGCCCGGAGACTTCCGGCCCGCAGGCTGACTGTCGAAATAGGAGACCAGAGGAGCCACCGCCAGAAGTCAAGAGAAAAAACCCTGATAGTAAAGGCGGCCATACCTCCTCAAGGGGAAGGTGGGCAGGAAGGTACCTGCTGCAAGAGCTGTTCTCGAAGATCTACTGTTACGGTAGGTTCTTACGTAACTGTACTATCTTTCCGAGACACAGCTCTTGCAGCAGGTTACACCATTAGGACTTTTCCCAAACAGTAATGCTGCCAACATTCTGGGAGGAGGAAACTAGAAATACACTCCAGGTCCTGAATCTAGGACAGAAGACCCTGTAGCACCATCAAGGCGAAGCCTGCTCTTCGCCCGAGGCGATGTCCAGGCTATAATGCCTGATAAATGTAGCACAGAGCTCCAAGTGGCTGCAGCACATATGGCAGAAGTGGAGCGTTTGAGTGCTGCAAATGAGGTGCCACACCCTTAGTAGAATGACCCGGACTGTACCGGGAGGGGCTTTGTTTGATATCATAACAGAATGAAATACACTGGACAAGCCAGCGAGACAGGGACTGTTTGGATACTGGTTGGCCCATTATCCTTTCAGAAAGGAAGCGAAAGTTGCTCTGAACTACAGTAGTTTAGTTCTGTTGAGTAATACCTCAAGCTGCGGTGAACATCCAGGGTGTGAGACAATGTCTCTCCTCTATTAGAGTAATTGGAAGTAGACCGGCAGGTCAATATCCTGATTGAGAGTGAGTGTAGAGACCACCTTGGGCAAAAATTTTGGATTCGTCCTCAGGGATACTCTGTCCCGGTGGAAAACTAAATAAGGCTCTTTGCACATGAGAGC
This sequence comes from Neoceratodus forsteri, assembly GCA_016271365.2. Taxonomy (NCBI): domain Eukaryota; kingdom Metazoa; phylum Chordata; order Ceratodontiformes; family Ceratodontidae; genus Neoceratodus; species Neoceratodus forsteri. The sequence continues at coordinate 648,196,864 of CM057449.1, forward strand.
GTGAAGCTCAGAAACTCTTCTCGCTGAAGTAACAGCAACCAAAAACAGCGTTTTCCAAGACAGAAAAGCATGCTCGCAATCCAGCAGCAGGTTTGAAGAAAGCGTGAGTTGTTCCAGGACAAAGAGCAAATCCCATGGAGGCACTGGGTCCTTAATGGGTGGCCTAACATGTAACACCTCTCAAAAATTCCGAGGCGTCTAATTGTGCCACTGTCGATGTCCCACGGAAGGTGGTAGGCAGAGATGGCACAGAGGTGCCTGTGATAGAGGGTAGGATAGACCCGAGCGGAAAGGGAAGTAGGTAGCCAACACCACTCCCACGGGCAACCTAAAGGGAAAAATCGCATGCTCGCGACCATAAACAAAAAGCAGGCCATTTCATGGCGTCGTACATCGTTACCGGCTTTCTGGCTGCAGAAAGAACTTCCGCAACCTCTTGCGAGACCCTGTGATTTAAGATGATGCGATGTCTCTAGGAGCCATGCATGCAGGTTCAGTGAGCGTAAGTCCGGGTGGACCAGTGAACCTTCCTCCTGAGACAAGAGATGGGAGCTGAATGGCAGCAGGGAGTGGGTTCCCGGGATAGCTGAATTAGCAAGGGAACCAGATCTGTCTGGGCCAGAAAGGACCACCAGGATCATTGTTGCATGCTCCCTACGCAGTTTGATAAGAACTCTCTGGATCAGCGGGAAGGGAGGAAAGCGTGAGAATCTGTCCATGGGAGAGGGACAACGTGTCTCGCCAGAAAACACCGGCCCTGGATCTAGCGAGCAAAAATTGGGCAGTTTGCATTGGATGGGGATGTGAACAAGTCCAACTCTGGAGTTCCCCATAGAAACAGATCCTCTGCTACCTCTTGAAGAAGTTCCCACTCGTGGACTCTGGCCTGGGGCGACTCAGGCCATCTGCAATCATGTTGTCCACCCGGGAACATGTACAGTGATCAGATTCGCCCGTGTCGGATTACCCAACCCACACCCTCATGGCCTCCCTCAAAGAGGGAAGAGTCTGCCTCCTTGTTTGTTGAGGTAATACATCACCGCCGTGTTGTCTGTCTGAAGCAGGAGAGTACTCGGTGGTTTCTGACTGAAAGGCCTGCAGGGCATAAGGACCGCCCTCATCTCTAGGACATTGATATGGAGATGAGCCTCCAGAGGGGTCCACGTACCCTGGGACTTCACCCCATCCAGGTGTGCTCCCCACCCTAGACCTGAGGCGTCTGTGGTGAGGATTACCTCCGGGGACGGCGTTACAAATGGGATGCCCGTGGAGAGCGACCCTGGGTCTAGCCACCACTGCCAGTCTCGAATCATGGTGTTCGTGATTCTGACCGGATGCTGCTGTGGTCTTGCCTTTGATCCCATTGCACCTTGAGCATCCACTGAGGTTACCGCGCTGAAGCCTTAGCGAAAGGGATGTAGGGAATGGCCGCAGCCATGTGTCCGAGCAGCGAAGGACCGACCTGAGCAGGGACGGTCTTGTTAGACGATAACTCATTGATGGGGATCTGATGCGCTCGCTCTGTCGTCTGGAAGAAAAGCTCTTCCCTGAGCGGTGTCAGTACTCGCCTATAAATTGCAGCTTCTCGCAGCGGTACCAGGAGAGACTTCTCGTGGTTGATTAGGATGCTAGAGATCGGAACAGGTCCTGGGTGCTCTGGATCATGCGTAACAGCGCCTCTCTGGGCGCGACCATGAAACTAATCGTCCGTGCTGAGAACACATAATGGCCCTGTCTCCTTAGAGACGCTGACACGACTGCCATGCATTTGGTAAAGACCCTGGGTGCGGATGACAGTCCAAATGGAAGGGCTCGGAACTGAAGGTGGTGGTCGAGAAACTCGAAGCGCAGGAACCTCTTGTGTGCCTGAGCTATAGGGATGTGCAGGTATGCGTTCTGCATGTCTAGAGACGCTAAGAAGGCATCTTGCTTCAGCATGGGAATGAGACCCGAAGAGTCACCATGCGGAATCTCTTGTATGCGACAGACACATTGAGGTCGCTGAGGTCCAGAATCGGACGGAGGTCCCCTGTTTTCTTTGGAACCAGGAAGAAGTGGGAATAGTATTCTTGTCCTCTCTGGTTCTCCGGGACGTACTCTATCGCTCCCTTTTGCAAGAGCGCGTGTACTTCTTGCCAGATCAGAGACTTGTGCTGACCCGGATACCGGGAGAGCAAAGGAGGCCTCGAGGGCGGCTTTTCTGCGAATTCTATAAAGTGGCCTCTTCCGACCAACTGAAGAACCCACCTGTGGGTGGTTATAGCCTGCCATCCGGCAGGAAGTTACATTCGACCCGACCATGATTTCCCGTTGATCCTGAGGGCGGGGGGAAAGAGTCAGGCTGTAGTGGCTGAGGGTCCCGCTGGCTGGACCGGCTTGGAAATGCAGCTGGCTTAGGCCTGCGGGCTGTTTCCCTGGGCTCTGCGAGCCAGAGCCCCTCTGTTTGAGTGGGGGGGACTGTTGCCTCTGCATCCGTCCACCAATCAGCTTTTGGTTCCTGCGAAAGGAACCTCAAGCTTGGGTCGTACATGGCCTGAACCGACCCTCACCGCCTTCCAGCCTCTTGGAGTTTGGTAATAATCTTCTCTGAGGGCTTACCAAACAATACTTCTCCCTCGAATGGGCGTCCATGATATTCTTCTGGACGTCGAGGGTAAACAGGAATCGCAACCAAGAGTGTCTCGGATACATCGCCTGAAGCTGCTACTCCGGGCGAGGTCAGTCGAGTCATCTACTTTGACTCGTAGCACTGGGTTCACGTCCGAACCCTGCAGAAGGAGCCTGAAGCATCTCCTCCTTCTGTTCACCTTCGCGCAGTTTTCAGCGCATCAGACCCTGTTCCCACGAGGCATTTTGGAACTGTACCATGTGGGTCAAGTAATTCAGGGATCTGATGGCGCAGGTAGCGGAAGCATACGTGCGCCTACCCATAGCGTCCAGCTGTTTGGACTCTGGGTCCGGTGGTAGGGTGCTCAGATGTTGCGGTCTCTGGAACCGGTCATGTGAGGCTGTTATGACCAGAGAGTCAGCCTGAGGCTGCTGAGACAAGTACTGGTCTTCTCTGGGAGCCTTGTACAAGCGATCAGCTTTCTTCGGCATCGCCGGGAGCGAATGTGGACGCTTCCAAGCTGCCTTGGTGACGTCCACGAAAGTGTCTACCAAGGGTGGCACCACCACAGGCTTGGGGTCCTTCTGCCGAAGATACTTTGCAAGCGTAGCCGGGGTCTAGCTCTTCCGCATCCCGTCCCATGTTCTCTTGGATGTGTCTCATAATATCCGAGCGAAGGGTCATCCGGAGGAGACTTTGGCATCTCGCGTGGATCGGAGAAGGATGGAAAGGGAGATGAGGATCTGGATGTTGAGAACTCTGATCCGTGTCCTCCGTCGAGCGTCGTCGGCGTCTTCTGGGTCTCTTAGGGCTGGGTGACCTGGAAGAGGATTTGGACGGAGGTATCCATTTGTCTGGTCTCCCTCTTGGAGGTGTTCTGTGCTCGGGGAGGAGGTAATCGGCTACCGACCCCGATGGGGAGGAGGGCGCAGGGAACGGAGATGTCGATGTGGGAGGAAGGAGGTGGAGTAGGAACCATGTCCTTCTTTATGGTGTCCCACCAGTAAGTGAACAGCTCCTTCACTTCTACCATGGAAGGCCCGGCAGGTCCGAGGCGCGGTGGGCGATCGTCCGGGTCCAGCGTCGGCTCACAGGGGCTGGGCCAATGGCGGTTCCTAGGCGTTTCGACAGGACCGGGGTCGCCCGTCTGGTCCTCGGGCTGAGTTAATTCCTCCTTGGTTATGGTCTCCTGACGGCGTCGGTCGAGGCGTCGAGGTTCTCTTCTCCAATAGGAGGCGGCGTCCCCTACCGGCGTCCGATGAAGTGTTGGCCTGGCGGCGGCGGTCGTCTGGCGATGGCGGCTCGAGGGATCTGTGGCGAAGGGCGGCGGCGCGCCTGGCAGTCAGGTCCTGACGTCTCTTCAGAGGTAAGCTCTCCAAGGTCTTGCGAGGAAGCAAGGAAACCCGACCTGCGGCCGGAGTTCAGAAGGCGGGGAACCCGAGCTTATGGTGATGGTGGCGATCCCCAGACTTGACCAAGGCCCTGGAGGGCCAGGGAAGGTCAGCAGTGTCTTGGCCTGAGAAGAGGAAGACTCTTAACCGCAGCAGGGGAGGCTGAGAGCTGGCCGGGAGGAAGCGGTCGGACCTGGGGCAACAGCTGCGTGAGTCTGAGGCCCTAGATGCGGACCTGGAAGGGGCCTTCTCTCTTCGTTTTTCAGCGTGCTTGTGGGCCTTTTTTGAAGAGTCCCCCTTGGAAGACATGGTCTTAAGCTTTTCTTCCAGCAAAAAAGCCTGAAGGGCCTTCTGGCGACGGATCCGGGTTCTGCTATTAAACCCCTGGCAAAAGGGGCAGGCCCGGGTGTCGTGGTCTGGGCCTAAGCATCGGATGCAGGCCACGTGAGGGTCTTTGAAGGGATCTGTTTCCCACAAGCACACTTGGAGGAGTGACCGAGGTCGGAGAGGACATCAAGAAAAAACTTGCTTGAAGAAATTGAAATTTCCGTGGAAAGAACTTAACCACGCGTCGCGCACTAGAGCTGAACCGAAGGGTCGAGACATGCAAGTCGACGGCGGGAAAGAACTGGGGAATCGGGCGGGACAGCCCCCTTATGTACTATGTCTGACGTCAGAGGCGGGACCGACGTCGGGGGCGGTCCCCGCTGAAGATAGCTAGCTAGAATTTTTCCGTGGGGTCCTGACACCTGCCAGCTTCAGTCCAAATGGTGTAACCTGCTGCAAGAGCTGTGTCTCGAGGTAAGATCATGATATATTTATGAATATTTGTATTATTTATTTAGTTTTTGTTAACTGGGTAGGTGCACTAGCCATAAAATGACTATTTTCAGGCACGACCCGGGAGAGTACAACAAAAGGAGAACAGCTGAATAACAGCAACATGGGTACAACAGTACAAATAGAGGAACAGTACAGCAGTGCTACAAAAATACAATGGGTAGAAACAACAAAAAATAATGGCAAGCATTATACAGATAATGGCAGTAAGATATATAATAAGTGCAGAAACCATGGACCCGACCTGTGGCGTGAAAGGGTTAATAAGATAGTAAGGTTATAGAGAGAGAAATGTGAGGAATGTTCAAATATAACAAGAAAGACTGACAGAAGAAAGGTCGGGGTGGTAACTGGCAAAACAACAGTGGATGGTCAGCAACAAGGTTCAAGAAGGAAGAGAGCTAGTAGTCAAGAAGATATTTACAAAGAGAAGGAAAAATATGGGGAGCAGAAGAGGAGACAGTCTTGGAGCTGGATTAGAGCAGGGGTGACATTACTGGTAAGTCTCAGGAGCTTCAGGTTGGGTCAAAGCATGTACAAGCATCAGCTAAGGATAGATAACAACGATATTTACTTTTAAATCCAAAGCGAGACTGAGACAGCCGGAGGTTGAGTGGAAGAGCATTCCATAGCCTGGGAGCAGAGAAGTGGAAGGCCCCTGTGCCTCTGAGTCGTCCGACATCTCTGAACATAGAGCAAGATTTGTCAGCTGATCGCAGGCCATGGGAGGATGGTTGAGGGACCAGCAACGCGCCGCCAGCTGGGACGGGTTTTTCCCAGATGATTGAGTCCATTAGTGATCAGGTAGCATTGTCTACTGGCAGAGGGTGAGAGCCAATTCAGATCCTTATAAAGAAGGCAGTGATGTTTGGTCGAGGTGACGAAGAGGCAAATCGGCATATTGTTATAAGTTATGTCCCATTTTAGTAGGAGGTTTATGGGCAGAGGTAAGAATAGAGGCACCATAGGTAAGGGTTGGGGCAACAGAATACCTCGGGCAATTGCTAATTTGGCCGAGGGTGTAAGCATGTAGCTCGTTTTGTAAGCTACTCTAGTTTCGAGTTTACAGCTTGGCACGAGGACTGAAGCGTGAAGATTAAAATCCAGGGACTGGTCCAGGAGGATCCCAAAGGTACTTGAAGGAAGTAACATTTTCAAGTGGAAATCCTCCTGGGTGAAGAACCTCCAGCAAACTAGAACAGGTCTTAATCTTCGGTGCAGAACCTAGGAGCATGGCTTTCATTTTCTTTTCATTTAGTACAAGCTTACGGTCTAGTAGCCAGTCTAAGACCTTATTGAAGTCTGAAGTAAGTGATGAGTTTATGGAGGCAATACTAGAAGAACTAGTGTAGATGATCAGGTCATCAGCGTAGAGAATAGCTGAGCAGGATTCCAGGACCTCAGCTGCATTGTTGATAAAAATTGAGAACAGAAGGGGCCCAAGGATAGAGCCCTGGGGGACCCCAAGGTTGATAGCAGACATGTTGGACAGAGAGGAGTTAAATTTGACAGCTTGTGACCTGTTTGACAGGTAGCTACAGAACCAGTCCACAACAGGGGTAGAGAAATGGAATTTATGGAGAGTGGAGAGAAGCAGGGATGGTCACAAGGTCGAAAGCCTTAGTGAGGTCAATGAAGATGGCACCTGTGAGTTTTCCAGAGTACATGTTGGACAGAATATCAGTAGTTAGTTGAAGAAGAGCTGTGGTGGTACTATGACCTTTTCTGAAACCATGCTGAGTGTCTGAGAGGAGACTGTAGCGTGTAAGGTAGTTAATGGTCTGTGATGCAACTATTTTCTCTAGGATCTTGTTAAGGACAGAGAGAATTGCTATAGGTCTGTAATTGCCCATGTGCTTTGGGTCACCTTTTAAAGACAGGCGTTACTCTTGCAGGTTTCCATAGGTCTGGCACAGTGCTATGGATAGGGATAAAGTGTAGATTCTGCAATCGGAGGCAATGAGTGGAGCAGCCAGCTAAGAAGACGAGGTTCCAGTGACTCAGAACCAGAGCTGGTATTGGCAGATATGGATCTCAGTAATTTCAGAACTTCTGCTCTTGGTATAGCCTTGAAATAGAATGGTGGCCTGGAGGAGCATCATCACGATAGGGGCAGTATGGTTGTCTGATGGTAGTGTGGTAGGTAGATTGGAGTGCGATCCACTGGGTTGTAATAAAGCCAAAGGTATAGTATGAAAGATCAGAGAAAAGATTGTTAAAACTGTTTGAGGATGGTCCTAGGGTCATTACAATGTACCCCATTTATGATAATTTCATCAGGGTGACAGACTGCAGGGTACCGAGAAATGTTTGACATGGGCCCAAAATTTCCTCAAGATGGCAGGCTGAAGCTTTATGAAAAGGTCCTTGCAGTATTTGCTTTTAGCAATTCTAACTTGTCTCTTACATCTGTTCCTTAGTTCACGATAGACAATAAGATCTGACTGTAGGCCAGTTTGTTTGTAGCAAATCCAAAGCTTGTCCCTCTGGCGCAGATTAGCAAGGAGGTTCTTTATGCAGCCACCTCGTCTGTTTTCCTCTGACCCTCCTAGTAGTCTTGGGGGCATGTATATAATTGAATGGTAGAAATTCATTTATGAATATCTGTAGAGCAACCTCCATCCTTTGTTTGATAGATACCTGCCCAGTCGATATTGGAGACATCATAGAGAAATGCATCCTGGTCAATATGAGCTAGATTTGTAAATGTGATTAGTCTTGATGGAGGAGATGGGCGCAACCATAGATAGGATACAAAAGTGGTGAGTGGTCTGTTAGTGCATCTGCAAGGATTCTGCTTTGACACATGTTCCATACGAGGTTAACCATCACCCAGTCTAGGAGTGTACCCATTTGATGGGATGATGTGGCTCTAGTTGCTTCAGAGATCAACTGGTGAAAATTATAACTAAGCGTGAGTGATTGCAAGGATATTTGAGCTGACCCTAACCAACTGAGGTTAAGATCACCTAGGATGACAGCCTCATTATGATTTACAGTCTGGGAGGTGATGTCAAGGAGTTCTTGAACACCTACTATTCCCCCAGCAAGTGGATTATAGGCACAGATAATATGAAGCTTCTTTTCCCCCCAATACAATAGTTGCCTGTATGAATTTGCACACTGCAGGAGAGGCAGATGCTGGGACAACAGAGATGTTGAGGTGGTTTTTGAAGAATAGGGCAACTCCACCTTCACGCTTGGATGAGGATCTATCCCACCGGAACAGAGAGTAGTTAGGCAAGGAGCATACTTCATCAGGTATTCGGGTTTTAGCCAAGTTTCTGTGAGACAGAGTACATCAGGATTGTGAGAGTTTCACCCAGACCTCGAGTTCCACATGGTGACAGGTAAGACTTCTGATATTGATATGGGCAATTAATAATCCTTTCTTGGACATGCCAGATAACTCATTTGGGAAAAGAAACAGGTAGAGTGGACCTGGATTTAGTCTGGCGTCCCCAGATAGCAGAATAATGATCATGGCTAGGAACCAAAGCCTTGCACAGTGGCAGGTTAGGGTGAAAGCACATCTCCATGGCAGCTTCCTCCTGGCATGTAGAGGGTAATAGATGCTGCCTCTAACAAGGAGGATAGGTTAGGTTGCAGATCAGGCTTTGTCTCTGCAATCAAGTTAGAGAAAATATAGTTGCGGTAAGCCTCTGAGGTCTTTTGCCATTTGGTTAATGGGAGAGACCATGTGGCAGTGTCCAGGCTGAGTAAAAGGACAAATGACAAGAGTGCCCACAGCAGACTATACTTCGCCATAGTGTTACTATTTCACTTGGGTAGGAAGGCTAGTGGTATACTGAGACAGAGGATTAGCTCTTAGGAATAAAGAGATAGCGTGTGTAAAATTAAGACAGCCAAGGGTGACCGTGTTCCACCGTTTTAACCCTTGGCCGAAATTAGAGATCGAGCAAAAACAATGAAGTGTTTCCTGCTGGCGTAGCAATTATTTAGAAGAGTGGATCAGAAAAGCAGAAAGTAAAGCCCCACAAGGTTAACCAGGAAGAAGCAGACCAGCGGAGGCTCTACTTGTGGTAAAGATTACAGTGAGGAAATGAAGACCTATTCAAGATATGTTAGATGGCACCCCTAGTGGTGGAATTTTATAAGGAACCAATGGGAGACTAGACACACAGCAGTAGTGTTCGGCAAGAGTCAATACAAAGCAGAGGGCGCCAAAGCCCAGAGACTGACAATCCGACAGAGAAAAGGCAGCGCCAAACAGTGGCTCAGCAGAGAGCAGCAGTCCAATTAGAGGAGGGTGGTAGCAGGTGGCCACCTATCAAACCCGCACAGTGCTAGCCCAGACACTTAACCGGATTTGAAGGTGTCCTGTTCGTCAGAACGACAGAGGTACGGGCAGCTGGCAAGGATTAGCCACGCCGCTCACTGGGAGCACGATCAGGCACAGTGGATCTATTTTAAGATATAAAATGTAGGTTAAGATAAGAAGTTATTAGCTAGGGTAGGGGGTACCAAAGCAACTTGAAAAATACTCAGGGTAGCAAGAGAGGAAGCCCAGGTATGGTACTGCACAGTAGATAGCAGAGCAGGAACTAAACAATGCTGATAGGCAAGCAGATGGTGAAAATAGGAAGATGACTTTAAAGGCAAGACAGAACAAGTGTTAGGCCTAATAGCTGCACTCTGTATCTTTAAGAGGAGTTGCAATATTAGAGAGAGGGGAGGATGAACATTGCTAGGGGTGGTGCCGAGGGGGGAAGGAGAGTATTTAATAAACGCTGGAGGTGGGGGATGGCAGGGTGGGCGTAAAAATTCAAGCAGCAAGGAGACAGAAGGACAGAAAGTGAAAGAGAAATTGAATTATTTGCAGGGCAAAGCTTACAACTGTGACCCAAATGGTATCTGGTCTAAACAGAAAAAACTGTATCACTTTAAACTTACTTTCTGATCCAGGGTAGCTTACCACTGGACCTTAAAACAAAGAGAGCTGTAATATTTTACAATCTACAAACCTGTAGCCTAAATGAACTTGCACTTCAAACTACCCTTAGAGTGCAAAATTGCGAAACAGGCTTAGGTTGCGTTTAAGTTAGGATTTACAAGACAATTTGGAGAGACTTAACAAGTACCACAATCAGAATATAACATTAGCTTAAGGTCCAGAGAGAAACAGCAGTAGCAAAGAATTAAAGAACTGCAGCTGCCCATCAGCAGGCAGAGTCGATGGTTCTGGACAGTCCAGTTTCTGTAGCGTACCTTCGGTCTGGTGATCAGCAGGCAGTGCAGCGAGGAAGGCAGCCGGCGGACAGAAGGGGTCCGGCCGGCTGCCTGAAGCAGCAGATGCACCCGTGTCAAGGGTGAAGCTTCGGTCTGGTGATCAGCGGGCAGTGCAGCGAGAAAGGCAGCCGGCGGACAGAAGGGTCCGCTGGCTGCTTGAAACAACAGGGCGCACACCCGTGTCAGGTGAAGCGGTCTGGTGATCAGCCGGGCAGTGCAGCGAGGAAGGCAGCAGCCGGACAGAAGGGTCTGGCGGCTGCTTGGTGTGACGCACCGTGTCAAGGTGAAATCGGGTCTGGTGATCAGCGGGCGGTGCAGCGGGGAAGGCAGCGGCGGACAGAAGGAGACGGACGGCTGCTTGAAGCAGCAAGACGCACCCGTGTCAAGGGTGAAGCTTCGGTCTGGTGATCAGCGGGCAGTGCAGCGAGGAAGGCAGCCGGCGGACAGAAGGGGTCCGGCTGGCTGCTTGAAGCAGCAGACGCACCCGTGTCAAGGGTGAAGCTTCGGTCTGGTGATCAGCGGGCAGTGCAGCGAGGAAGGCAGCGGACAGAAGGGGACGGACTGCTTGAAGCAACTGGACACACCGTGTCAAGGTGAAACTTGGTCTGGTGATCAGCGGGCAGTGCAGCGGGGAAGGCAGCCGGCGGACAGAAGGGGTCCAGCCGGCTGCTTGAAGCAGCAGACGCACCCGTGTCAAGGGTGAAGCTTCGGTCTGGTGATCAGCGGGCAGTGCAGCGAGGAAGGCAGCGGCGGACAGAAGGGGTCCAGCCGGCTGCTTGAGCTTCAACAGGCAGCACCCGTGTCAGGTGAAAACTTGAATCAAATTGATCAGCGGTGCAGCGAGGAATGCAGCCGGCGGACAGAAGGGGTCCGGCCGGCTGCTTGAAGCAGCAGACGCACCAGAGATTTTGCTAACTGATTTTAAAATAAAAAGTTCTTTGACTTTTGCATTAAGTTCCATGGGATCTTTAGATGGACAGAAGGGACCTTGGTTTAACATCTCATACAAAGGCTAGCACCTCAACATCAGTGTCGTACATCCCATTCCCAGGTGCTACACTACAGTATCAACACTGGGTATTAGCCTAATTTCCTGTTGTGGGGCACCAGCATATGTCTTTCTGGCATTCCCGCCCCAGAGGAAAGCATGCAACCTATTGAGTCAATAACACTAAATATCTAACATGTTCACAGAAACAAAAAAATGGATATTGATGAGGACTGGATGAACCCTCAAGGCTCTCCCCTTTCACTAATCCAAAGCCAGTGTTCATTATCTCTGCATTGGTGAGAGTAATGACTATTAACCATTCACTCCAGAACAAGAAACAAATTCAAGTTGCAAAAGAGTAGTTGCATTGTTCCTCCATAAAAGGTCTTGATCACAACCATGAAAGAATATGGAGGGGTGGAGGCACCGAGGTATGGCATTAGGTTACAAAGCTATGATTTAAATCTGCCTCAAATTAGTAAGTATCTAAAATGTGTATTTTCTTGATTTTTATTATGAATGTAATGTCTATGAAAGAGATCAGACTGACAGTACCAAAGCATTGAATGGTCACTGAGTACAAATGACCCCCTCAATCACTAGAGGTGGTATCTCCCACAAAAGATTAAATGATGGCACCAGAATATAGGCTGCTGGAGGTATCTGACTGGATTTCAGCTTGTGGTGGCTACAGGCTGGTGGGTGGTGGGTGGTGGCTACTTACTGTAAGCTTCTTGCACATGGATCTTCAATCCTCCCCTCGCCCTGCTAGCCCCCAATCAACCTGAGTCCATTCACAACCCCGGGTTGCCAATGTGGCAGGAGGAAGGTGCCCAGTGCCTCAGCCCTCCATGCCACTGGGCTAGCATGCTAGGTGCACCTCGAGGACCATCAATCTTAGGCTCAATTGAGAGATGGACCACAAGTAATCTAGGATGCTAGCCACAGGTCGGGGGGGGGCAAGCTCCCTGCCATGGCACCAAATGGAAAAAAAGTGCTCCCATTTGAAGGCATAGTACTGACAAGCTGCCTCTTTTTGAGAGGCCTCTACAACATGGAGGACCTTTTCAGAGAGACCCAAAAGCTAGAACTCTAGCCACTCAGGAACCAGTACAAATGGTAAAAATGGCAGAATGCAGGTAATTGCAAAAGATGCAAATCTACTCCTATCATCACGTTGTCTGCCTTTGTTGTCAATAACATGAAAAACGATTGATATTTGGAGTGTATGTTCCCTTTAACTAAATTAGCCCTGTTTTAATGTGGCTCTGTAATTTACACGCTGTAGTAAATCATAGCACTCACTATCAGAACAAAAGGGGTTAGAAACGCTTACATCTTCTGTTATTGTCTGCTTGGTGTTTTCCTCTGTGCTAGCTCCTCCTCTACCCTTGTGAATTTAATAGAGGTCGGGCCGGGGTGGGAGGGTGGGACAAACAACCTGCTGTCCACCAACTCTGGCGGCCTGTTCTACGGCCACTGCTCTGGGCGGTCTCTCTTGCCGATGCTCCCCTGCTCCCGATCTGATTGTGGCTATGGCCATCAGCCTCTCTCCCCAATGCTCCCCTGCAGTTCTTTACTGAGTGGCATCCGGCGGTCCTTATAAAGCCATACACCCTCTCAAATCCAGCACTTATCCTTTGAATTGGCTTCTCCAGCAGCCACGTAATCACAGCTCCTTCAGTGGATTGGTACTGGGTCCCCCTGCCAGACTGGCTCCTCCGGAACCAAACTCAGGCTATTTTGCTTCAAACAACCTGCTCTCCACCAGCTCTGGTGGCCTCTTCCACAGCCGCCGCTCTGGGTGGTCTTTCTCCCCCCGATGCTCCCCTGCTCCCGATCTGATCGCAACTACAGTCACCGGTCTCTCGTCCCGATGCTCCCCTGCAGTTCTTTACTGAGCGTGGCGGACGGAAGTCCTTATGAAGCTGGCTGTATTCTCAGATCTAGCACATCTCCTTTGGATTGGCTTCTCCAGGAGTCACGTAATCTCAGCTCCTTCACTGACTTGGTGCTTGGTCTCCTGCCTGACTGGCTCCTCCAAGACCTGGCTCAGGCTGTTTTGCTTCAGACAACCTGCTCTCCACCAACTCTGGTGGCCTCTTCCACAGCCGCCACTGTGGGTGGTCTTTCTCCCCCCGATGCTCCCCCGCTCTCGATCCGATCGCGGCTATGGCCACCGGTCTCTTTCCTTCCGATGTTCCCCTGCAGTTCTTTAATGTGATACATCTCTTGACTATATTAATGTCAAATCAAATGGTTTTATTCTAGTTATACTAGTGTTAGTTGTGTATTCTCCCTTCAACTGAATTAGCTGTTTCAACATGGCACTGTAATCTGCAAGCTATAGTAAATCATAGCAATCACCATCAGAACAAAAGGGGTTATAAACACTTTTTACATCTTCTGTTACTACAAATCCTAGAATCTCCTGCAGGTGGCCTTAGAACAGTATGCAGCAATGAGAGGTTTAGTAGCCTGCATTGCATGTTAAAAGTTTATATAGATTCATACAAGTGTGACGGCAGAAAAGGACCGAACTAGGCCCACCAAGTCTGCCCATTTGCTCAGCTATCTGCTGGGACCTGTGCCTCCCCTTTAATATATACGTTCTGAAATTTTGTTGGCTGGTCCTGTCATCCTCCCTGGGCCGTGTATGTACAGGGCAAGTCTAACTGGTGATTAAACAAAAGCTCTAACAAGCACTATGGGCTGTTGAATCTCCCACTGCTGCCTACTGTTCTGATGTCAGCTGCAGGGGATTCTGGAATTGGTATTAACAGAAGGTGCCAAACTAGAACTAAAGGAAATTAGATTGTATCAGTCTACTATGCTACAATAAACAGTAAACAGTAACATGTTGTAATTTTTATTTTAAAAAGAGGCCTAGTTAAACAGTGTATCATTAAAAACATATCAAAATATATATATATTTTTTTTTTGTTACATTTTATTTTACCCAGCACAGCCCCAACTGAGAAGCAGCATCTGATTTCCAGGAGGGGTCCTGCTTTTATCCATTTCCACAGCAGGGCTGATAGAGCACTGTGGGGTTTAGAATGCTTTTAAAAACATTATTATGGGACTCAATCCATTACTGTTACTCTTCTGCAATGTTTAATAAATGTGATACGTCTCTTGACTATGTTAATGTTAAATCAAATGGTTTTATTCTAATTTTACTAGTGATAGTTGGTGTGTATGTTCCCTTTAACTGAATTAGCTGTGTTTTAATGTGGCTCTGTAATTTGCAAGCTATAGTAAATCAGATTTCATTGCCATGTAACCAGCTTTCCTAAATGTCAGCTGTGGCATTCCCCACAATGCAAGATACAATATCCTGACATCTTGCAAAGTAAGTCTAAAAATACTAGTTTTTTTCTCTCTACACCTTTTATGTAAATTGATACCCTACTCTCCAGACCAGTAAATCTCTACATTGGAAAAATGTACAACAGACCCCAGGATTTTTCCCTGCCTATTCGTTAACTGTGGAATTTTACTTTGTAGAGCTAGCTAACTTTGGGCATAAACACTGACTCATTAATTTGATTGGAAGTCTGCATTTTTAAACAACTTTATAAATCAGATATCAGGCACAGATCTTGAACTCTAACATGACTTCTTTCCTGCCTGGCTTGAAATGTATCTTTCCCATTAATTCATCGGGAAAGTGAAGTAAAAGTCCAAAAAGGTGATTTTTTTTTTTCATTCATAACATTTTTGGTTTTTAACATGTTTACTTCATTTTTTTCTGTTAAGTGTTCCCCACCTTTACAAACTGTGTATGGGTTTCAGCTTGCAAATCACCCCAAAATGTGTGTTCGCAGCACATATATGGCAATGTGCAGGCAGTATAGCTTAGTGGTTAAAGGCACTGTACTGCAAGTCAAGAGACTTGGAGATCTGAAGACCTGGGTTTGAATCTCATCAACCCCACTTGTATACAGCGTTATCCCGAGCAAGTCACTTAACTTTTACTGTTCCTGCACTGCTGTCCGTTTTCCACTCACTGTATGTTTCTCCTGTCCTGTCCTATTCTGTGTATGACGATGAGCCTTTGTAAATGAGTCTTTGACTCAAAGGGTTGCAATTCTGATACTGTAATAAATAAAAAATAATTAAAACTAGATTGTAGAATAGAGTAGATGGAAAACAGCAGCCACGCTGGGCCAGCTGTCGAAATAGCAGCTCACTGAGTTTGGTTTTTAGTGTGTTTTTAATATGTTAAGTTCTTTTATGTACTTTGTTTAAATTAGTTTTTGCATTTTCATTTTGCGTTCTTTTCTTATATTTATTTTAACACTTTTGCTTGTTTTAATTTGTTTGCTTTCAGCGGCAGTAGTGCAGTGGTGCAGTAGCACCAATTACTTCTTATTCTTTGCAACTGAAGTGTTCAGTTTCTCTCCGGCTTCTTGGATTTTAAACCGGACTTCAAACTAGCTTCATTTTTAGCTAGTATTACGGTAAGATCGAGTTTCTGTGTTACCTGTGTTGCTTTCGTATGGGAATCCTACTGTAGGAACTGTTGCTGAGGTCCTTGCTGGTTGCCGAACTCAGGAGGAAGCAGATTATCACCGGCTGGTGATGAACTGTTGGTCCCGATCCCAAGACTGTGCTGACAAATGGAAAAGCACGTTGGTGAGCACTGGCTAGTAGTAAATTGTGGACCCGACCCCAGGACTGCATTTTTGCCAAATGGAGTTGAGCTGACCCTGCTTGCGGGTTGTGTTCAGCAGTGGACTACAGCTGGTGGTTGGGAACTTGAAACTGCCTCAGTCTGGGAGGTCCAGCGTCTTTTGAGGTGAGCTGTTGCTGGGAAGGACTAGCAGTGTGCGCATCAGTCTGCTGGGGTCAAGATGGTCACCTGGTGTGGGGCGATTGGTAGGGGATTCCCCCTGAGGGTTCAAACTGTGCTGGCTGGAGAGTTGCCACTTTTTGAGCTGCCCTTGGGCCACTGGAGTTACTGGATGGAAGTCAGGATACTGGTGGCTCTGAGTAGGGGGAACACCGAAGTGAAGTACCCTGCACTGGGGGAGGCCTGACTGTCTCTGTAGTCTGTGGCAGTGGCAGTAAGAGTGCTGCTGTATGAAGTTCATTTTCCCAGGGAGTGCCATCTGTGGATCCCAAAACAGAAGACTGAGGAGGACTGGTAAAATCTTGCACATTATTACAGCGAGGACTGGTAAACCGGGACATCAAAACCCTGAACTCCAGTAACTGTATACTTATTTTATTTATTTATTGAAAATCTCGGAATTACAAACCTTTGAGTCAGGGACTTTTTTTTTTTTTTTTTTTTACAAAGGCTCCTCGTCAAAAACAGTGCATGTAAGAACAAACAGTGAAATAACAAAATACAGTAAGGAGATAGGATAAGTTACAAACACTGTGGTTACAATACAACAGTGCATCAGTACAAATTAAGATACAAACAAACAATATGATGAAATACAACTAATAAACGGAAATAAATAAGGAAATACAGAAGTAACAATATAAAACATAAGAGAGACTGTGGAAGGGTGTAAGACATATAGCCAAGACAGGGGCAGAAGGCAGAGCTGCAGGAGAGCGAGAATAAAGATAGGGCATAAGGGGGCCTGAGACACAGGACCGGGAAACGGCTCTGTTACAGCAGTGTATTAGTAGAGTAGGCAGTCCAATAGGACATTGTCAGAGAGCCTGAGCGAGGGGGGAAATGCAAAAGGGCAAGGACAGAAAAAGTCCTAAGGGAAAAAGGGCAGAAGAAGGAAGGAAGGGAGGGGTGGGGTGGGGTGGTATGGAGGTAGAGGGATAGGAAGAGGGAGGAGAGCCAGATCAAAGGTGGAGAGGGGAGGTAAACAGCAAGAAGAGTATCTGGAGGACCCAGAATCGGTAAAGGTGAAAGGTGGCACTAAGAGCAGCCACAGAAGTTTTTAGAGAGGAGATGCTCTTACTGCATAAAACTGACTGGGAGAGGCAGTGAGAGGGCCTCTTTATATTTTTAAAACTGCACCTGCATTAAGTGTAATAGACTGTGGCAGTGGCAGTGAGAGGGCCACTGCAGCTGGACAAATTTGATATTTGTGGAAGTAGGGGTGGTGAGAGCCCCCCTCTACCACTTGAACATTATTTGAACAGTTTTTCAAAGTTGTGGCTAATAGTTGTAATTTAGTGTTATTGCTGCTCTGTATTACTGGCTGCTATAGTGGGGTTTGCTTTAGGGGTGGTTTTCTCTTTTTATTTTTGTTTTGGGGTGGATTTGTGTGTAGTTTATTTAAATTGTGAGAAAGGGAGTGTCTGAGTGAGAGAGGGAAAGAGAGAGAGAGAGAGCGCGCGAGGAACTGTGTGAGTGAGAGATTGGGTGTGTAGAATTTTATATAAACTTGGTGGCTGCTGGGTCTGGACAGCAGCATGTGTTGGCAGAAGGCTTCAGCGGTCGGGTACTACTCCCCTGTTGAGCTCTGGGCCCTCTGCCCTTTTGAGTGCACCCCGCTACCAGTAGAAGTATATAGGTGCTGCTGCACCTTTGGTACAGCAAGGGGGCATCGGTGGGGGCCCGGGCTTGGTGGGGCGAGAAACGGGGAAGTCGGATTGGGGTGATGGTGTCAAGGAGATACCCTGGGGTGAAATGGAACCAGGAGAGGAGTTCCTCCTGCCTGGTATCCATACCCAAGGGCTCCACTGTTGGTAGGCAAATAGTGTGCTCGACCTCAACTGCCCATCCAACTTGGGCAATGTTATGCAATGCCACGTCAATTAAAAACAAGACGGCATTGACAGCCGATCTTGTTGGAACATCCAACCTGGCATGCATCACTGAGATCTGACTGGATGAAAACGCAGGCCCCATACTCGAGTCAGCGGTTCCAGACGGGTACTTGGTGACGCACCACCTGAGATTGGATCGTAGGGGCGGGGGAGTAACCATTTGTTTTGAAACCGAACTGGGCCTTATAGATGTGTCAGTCGGGCCAACTAGCTCCTTTGAGTGTATTGTGGGCATAGGTGTGGACTGCAGGATGCTACTCATCTACCATCCACTAGGGGGTGAGAAGGATTTCCTGCAGGAAGTCACAGACTTCATCGTCAATATAGTGTTGGAGTCTCCGAGATGGTTGGTTCGGGGAGACTTCAATGCCTGGGTCAATGATGAACTCTCGCTTTTTGGTCAGGACTTCCTCCAGCTGATGATTTCGTTGGGCTTCGCACAGGTGATTACTGCTGTGACCCGCATACAAGGTCACTCACTGGATCTGGTATTCCGTCTGGGGATGGAGCTCTCCGACGTGGTGGTGGAACCCGTCGCATGGTCCGATCATCACACTATAGGGTTCAGTTTTGAGGCCCCCCTTAATAGACCTGCCTCCATGGAGATGGTCCGGTACTGCCCTTTATGGGGTTTGAGCCCTGATGGTCTTATGGGAGTGTTGGACCTATTGAGCAGATCGAGTGTAGGCTCAGATCCAGGGGAGCTGTTACTAACCTATAATAAGGGGGTGACAGCTGCCCTTGATTCCATATATCCTGTCCATTCGACCCCTCACTTTCCGCCCTCAGTCCTCCTGGTTTGATGGGCAATTGAGGGAGTTGAGACAAGTAGGTCGAAGGTTGGAATGCTGCTAGAGGAAATCTGGCCTGACGGAGGACAAGCTTAGTTTGATGGCTCATTACATGAGCTATCAATCGGCTATCTCTTGTAAGAAGGCAGAGTTCCTGTCCAGGGAGATCGCCGCTGTGTGAAGTCGACCGGCTCAGCTCTTCCGTACTGTGGAGAGACTATGCAATCCAGTCTGTCTCCAGCATCAGGGAGGCTTTTCACAAGATAAGTGTGATGAGTTTGCTCGCTTTTAAGCAGATAACATTGCCATCATCAGGTCACGGATCTGTACAACTCGTTCAAATGGGCAGCGCGATGATCGGTGTGGGGTTGCAGACACCCAGTTTGTCTGGTCAAGCTTTGACCAGTTGGCAGTCATGGATGTCAAGAAGATTGTCCGGGGCTTGCGGCTGACTTACTGTAGTTTGGACCTGGGTCCAACGTGCCGCCTGGTAGGGTGTGTGGAAGTTATCGAACCAGTCCTGGCCGAGATTGCTGGGTGTTCATTGGAGACTGGGGTGTTTCCAGACACCCTGCAGGAGGCGGTTGTCCGCGCCTTCTGAAAAAATCTTCTCTCGTCCCTGTCTCACTAACTACAGGCCTGTCTCTCACCTGCCCTTCGTGGGCAAAGTTACTTAAAAGACAGTCGCACTGCAGCTCGAAGAGCATCTTACCACCCATGATAGCTATGATCCTCTCCAGTCCGGTTTCAGAAAGAGGCATAGCACCAAGACGGCGCTGGTTTGGGTACTTAATGATTTCCTAATAGGGAGACATCGGAGGACCCGTTCTATCTTGGTCCTCCATCTCTCTAAAGCATTTGATACCATAGACCATGGTGTGTTGTTGGAGAGCCTGAGGCTGATCTGTGGTCTCTCTGGGACAGTCCTTAGATGGTTCCATTCTTTCCTCACAGGCAGGATACAGAGAGTGAAGTCGTCTTTTTTTTTCTTCTTGTCCCCTTTCCCCCTGTCCTGTGGGGTGCCACAGGGCTCTGTATTTTCACACATGTTTGCCGTGTATATGCCATCAGGGGACATTATACAGCAGTACAGGCCAAGTTTTCACTGCTGTGCAGATGATACTCAGCTGTACATGTCCTTTGTACCCAAGCAGGGTGACACTATCTATGTGTTAAATAACTGCCTGAGCTTCAGGACTGGATGAGTGCCAAATGGCTGAGGTTGAACCCGGATAAAACTGAAGTGCTGGTTGTGGAACCAGGTCATCAGGTAGAGGGGTTGTCTACTGGGCAGCCATCCAGGCTTTGGCTGGGGGTAGCCAGTTAGTGACCTCTGATTGGGTGCGAAATCTGGGCATTATCTTTGACGATGGACTGACGCTTAAGTCTCGGGTGACGGCCATCGTCAAGATCTCATTTTTCCATCAAAGGAATATCGCTCAGGTTAAGGGCCTGGTCCCACCTGATATGTTTTTAATACTGTGCGAGATGTGTTTTGTGTTACTGATATATGTAAAGCACTTTGATAATTCTGAATTGCACTATACAAAGAATAAATGACTGATTGAAACTCTCATTTCAGTGTCTATCTGAAAGTTAATACCCACCGGTTTGTGAGTGTGAAAGGGAAAAAAGCACCCAAGAGGAAATAAATGTGGTGTGTGTGTGTGTATATGTATGTATATATGTGTGTATATATCTATCTATATCTATATCTATATATAGAGACATATATATATATATATATATATATATACACACATATACACACACACACACACATATATGTATATATGTAATAGATAAACCACTCTAAGGTGTGCAGTGGCTCTGATATATGCATGCCTTGGTGTGCATTATGCATGAGGCACGTGAGCCGATCGTCAACACCAAAAGCGTGCATATATCAGAGTGTGACCGCACACCTCAAAGTGGCTTATCTAGCTTATAAAATGTCAAAATTGTTTTGGAGGGGGGTAAAAGTGCAGGTGTGCGGTCGGGCTCTGATATATGCATGGTCACATGATGGTCTTTGTCCACTGCCACTGATTCCTTTTTCTAGCCCATTTTATAAATAAATATTTATATATATAGAGAGAGAGAGCGCAAAAATATAATGATCAGAAAAGAACAACTTTTTGGACTTAGAATTTTATTGAACTTTTCAATTGAAATGAATGGGAAAAAAGTCAGACTTCAAGCAAAGCAGCTAGGTAGGAAAGAGTCGTGGCTGTTGTCTGGCTGCCCAACATGGGATGATGGGGGGGAGTGAGTTGAAGGTAATGAGTGGGTGGAAGGATTTGGGGCTTTTAAGACTGAAGAGTGCAAATATGGTCCACTCCTTTCTAACTATAAGTCAAATTATTTTCAACCCTGTATTTGTTGTGAGATTATTAGGGCATGATCATGCTAGCTAGCCTGTTTTTCTGCCGTTGTCTCTTACTAGCATTTCTACAACTGGCAGCGAATGCTGTTTGATCTGACTACCAGAGTGAGACAAACAAAAAGCATTAAAGCAAAAAAAAAAAAAAAAACAGCAGAAGAGAAATGAACCCAAGATACTGTGCCTTGATTAAGTGCAGGGATGTGGGATGCATTATCAGCATATAGCGAGTCTTATTCTGGAAGGGTATTTGGAAGAACACTAATTGAGGACTATAAATAATTTCAGGGCAGAGGTCCGATCAGGCTGATGTTATTCCCTTGAGTTCTTCCATCTACAACTTCAATGGTCAAACCCCAAACCAAGCTGCCTGCTGATAATGCACCCCCCCACACCAAAAAGGCATTCACAGCAGTTGTTTTATGATCAGTATACTTGCTGGAGGAGTTACTTCAAAGAAACAGGACTTGATTCTGTGTTTTTTGTTCCCCTTTCTACTTATTCAGTGCCAGCTTAAATGAATGGGAAGAGTCATATTTCAAGTAAGGCAGTCAGGCACAGTGAGCAGAACAAAGAGTGGAAACTTAGGAAATGGGTGGAGCAGTGGGTGGAAACTTAGGAAATATATGCAGATTTTTAGTCATCCTAAAAGGTCTACAGGGCTACGCCCACTGCAGCCCTAAAAATGAGAACAGGATAGTCGAGAATGGTCTCATACAGCATAACCACAGCACTGCAGGCGATTGAATCTCCCATTGCTGCAGTCCTCCTCTGATTTCATCTGCAGGGGATTCTGGGATTTGCAGTTACAGAAAATATCAGCTTGCAAATGAGCAGAATCCGTTTGATTCAATCTACTATACTGTGTAGTAAACAGTAATTACAAAATAGAAATTGTTGGCAGATAAGGACCACTTGGCCCACCTAGTCTGCCCTAAATTCCTTACCTATAGTACCACCGGAGACCCTACTTGGACTCCGGCTTACACCCCACTCTTGCTTCTAAGATTCCCTTGTGTCTATCCCATGCATTCTTAAATCCTGTGAACATTCTAGCACCCACCACCCTCTCCACGAAGAAGTACTTCCTCACGTTTCCTCTCAGCCTTCCCCCCTCCAGCTTCATATTGTGACCCCTTGTCCTTCAGAATATTTTCCTTTGGAAAATGCTCCCTTCCTGTACCTTGTTCATTCCTGTCAGGTATTTGAATGTCTCTGTTATATTCCCCCATTCCCTCCTGTCTTCTAGAGAGTACATATTTAAATCCTTTCTTCGGCGGGCTTCTGATGCAGGCCCCGTGCCATTTTGGTTGCCCCCCCCCTTTGCACTGCCTCCCCTCTATCTATGTCCTTCTATTGAACTGTATGAACTGTACACAGTACTCAAGGTGGGGTCTTACTAGCTATCTATACAGAGGTATTATTACCACCCTCTTTCTGCTGGCGATACTCCCTCCCTATGCATCCAAGCGTTCCACTAACCCTTCCCACTGCCCTGTCACACTGTTTAGCTACCTTCAGATCATCAGAAATAACTCTCAGGTTTCTTTCCTGTTTTGCGACTGCTAATATTCCCCTCCCCACTCAGAGTTGGTACACTCCCCTGGGTTTTTGTGCCCACATGCATGATTTCGCACTTTTTTGCATTGAATCTTAGCTGCCAAACTTGTGACCGTTCTTCTACCTTCTTTAGATCCTCCCTCATTCTTTCTACACCCCCTGGTTTGTCTACTCTGTTGCTGATTTTTGTGTCATCTGCGAATAGGCACACCCTTCCCTCCAGTCCTTCTGCAATGTCACTAATAAAGACACCGAAGAGGACCAGGCCTAATACTGACCCCTGTGGCACCCCATTAGTCACCTTGCCCTTCCCAGAGTGTACCCCATTTACCACCACTCTTTGGCTTCTATCACTAAGCCAACTCTCCACCCATTTTACAACTTTAGGATCTACTCCTAGGCTACTCAGTTTGTTTACCAACCTTCTATGTGGAACAGTGTCGAAGGCCTTGCTGAAATCCAGATTAGCCACATCAACTGCTCCTCCCTGGTCCACTTCCTTTGTTACCCAGTCAAAGAACTCAATCAGGTTTGTCTGGTAGAACCCCCCACCTGCCGAGGTGAATCCATGTTGCCTAGGATCTTGTACACCACAGGTAACAAGGTGTTCTCCAATCCTTTCCTTCAGTAGTGATTCCATTACTTTGACAACTACTGAAGTTAGGCTGACCAGCCTGTAATTTCCCACCTCCTCTCTATTTCCACTTTTGTGGAGTGGGACTACATCTGCCCTGTTGGGAGTCCTTTGGGAACCAGTGACCATCGCACTGTATGGTTCAGGGTATACAAAATTGAAGACTCCAGGCACTCAAAACAAAGTCCTCGATTTCAGGAAAGCAGATATCAATAGAATGAGATTCTGTCTAAAGGACAATCTGGACAGTAAGTCTGAAGAGGATGTGGAAGAATACTGGGCCAGGTTAAAGGAAGCATTAACATTAGTCACATCGCAGTGCGTCTGACAAGTTAGTAAGGCAGAGGAGAAGGAACCCACTTTGGTTCTCCAAGAAGGTGGCAACCAAAGTGAGGGAAAAGAGAAGAGCCTTCAGAAAGTATAAGGAGTCAAAAAAGGACAGTGAAAGAAGCTGGCAGGGCAGAAAGGACTGCAAAGGCTCAAACAGAAAAAAAAATAGCGCAGGGAGTCAAGAAGGGCGACAAAACCTTCTACAGATACATAAGGGAAAAGAGGAAGAGCAAAGGAGGGATCGTTAAGAGAACTGCAAAAGAGGATGGGCATCTTGCACAGGAGACGGGGAAAAGGCGGAGGCACTTAATGAATACTTCTGCTCAGTCTTCACGAAGGAAGAAAACAGCATCGGACCTCTGCTATGCAAAAAAAGATAGCCTCACACAAGGGGCAGACATGAGTCGGTTCACAGAGGAAAGAGTCCTGGAGGAACTCAATAAGTTGAAGGTAGAGAAAGCAAAGGGGCCGGATGAGATACACCCAAGATTTCTGAGAAAGCTTGGGAAGGAACTGGCAGCACTCCTACCAAAACTCTTCAACATGTTGTTGGAGAGTGGGGATGTTCCTGAGGACTGGAAAAGGGCTACAGTGGTGCCGCTTCACAAGAGTGGGAGCAAGGAGGAACTGGAAAACCAACCCCCAGTTAGTCTCACCTCAGTGGAGGGAAAGCTGATGGAATTCTTGTTAAAGGAGAGTATATCAGCATTTTTAGAATCAAGTGATCAATTAGACCCAATGCAACACAACTTCATGGCGAGAAGATCCTGCCAGACAAACCTGGTTTATTTTTTCGACTGGGCCACTAGGATGGTGGATCGGGGTGCAGTCAATATGGTCTACCTGGACTTCATCAAGGCCTTCAACTCTGTTCCACACAGAAGGTTGAACAACAAACTGGAACACATGGGAGCTGGGCATAAAATAACATACTGGGCTAAAAACTAGCTGAATGGGAGGGTATTGGTGAATGGTTCTCTGTCAAAAGAGGGTATTGTGACTACTGGAGTACCACAGAGATCAGTGCTGGGACAGATTCTCTTCAATATATTCATCACCAACATTGCAGACGATCTGCAAGGAAAGGTGTGCCTGTTTGCAGATGACACGAAGATCTGTAACAGGGTGGATACACCTGATGGGACACAAAAGATGGAGTCCAACCTGAGGAAACTGGAGGAGTGGTCGAGAAACTAGCAGCTGAAGTTCAGTGCAAAAAAATGTAAGGTCATGCACCTGGGAAAATGTAATCTGGGGAGAGTATACTTAATGGGAGAGGAACACCTAATGGCTACAAAGCAGGAGTGTGATCTAGGAGTCATCATTTCAGACAACCTGAAGGTGAGCAAGCAATGTGACAAGGCAGCACTGAAGGCTAGTGGCATTCTGGGATGCACAGAGAGGGGCATCACAAGCAGGAGACAGGAGGTGATTATGCCACTGTATAGGTCACTGGTGAGGCCTCACATGGAGTACTGCGTCTAGTTCTGGAGACCACCACACCTCAGAAAATACATGGATCAATTGGAGACAGTACAGAGAAGACAGCGAAAATGGTGCAGGGTTTTCAGAGAGCCATCGAAGAAGCAAGGCTGAGAGCACTCAACTTATACTCCCTGGAACAGCATAGGGATTTGGGGGTGGGGGGATGACAGAGACATTCAAATACCTTAAAAGTATCAACAATGTTCAGCCACAGAACCTTTTTCAGGTAAACTGCTGCACCAGGACTAGAGGACACAACATGCGCCTAAAGACAGGTAGATTCAGGAGCAACGTGAGAAAGTTCTTCTTCACAGAGCAGGAGGTGGAACCATGGAACAACTTGCCCCATGGGGTCGTGGGGGTGAAGACGGTAAGGGAATTTAAACTAGCATGGAACAGATGTAGTGAGATAATCAAGAGTATAACAAAATGGGGTGGGGATGTTTGAATCCACAGGCAGACTAGATGGCTCATGTAGTCCCCATCTGCCGACACATTCTATGTGTTCTATGCCCTCCTCCAGTCCCCTAGTACCTCCCCTGTTTCTAGTGATCGGTTGAACAGGGCTGTCAGAGGTTCAGCCAGCTCCACCCTGAGCTCCCTCTGCAACCTGGGGTGCACTGCATCTGGACCCACTGCCTTGTCTACATTTAACTTTGACAACTCCCTTAGGACTCTTTCCATAGTAAAAGGGCTAGTATCCACCTCCCAAATCTTTATGCCTTTGTCTTTTAACAAAGGCCCATTTCCTACCCCCACCCCCGTGAATACTACAGAAGTATCTGTTAAATATGTCTGCTTTTTGGTGGTCCTCTTCTACAGAAACTCCCCTTCCCTTTACAGACTTCCTATCCCTCCCTTGGACTTACTCTTTTCACTGATGTATCTAAAAAATGTTTTATGCCTCTTTTTTTTTTTTTTTTTTTTACTGATCTGGCAATATTTTCCTGTTTTTGCTTTTGTGCTCCTAACTGCCTTCCCTGCCTCCCTTTGTGTCTTGTGGTAGCACTCTCTAACCTCCTCCTTTTGTGTTCTTCTGTAGTTCCTGAAGGCTAGTTTTTTTGCTCTTACTTTTTCCGCTTAGAAACATAGAATTTGACGGCAGATAAGGACTGCTTGGCCCACCCAGTCTGCCCATTTCCCTACCTACTGGATAAGCTGTAGATCCTAGTTAACCAGCAGCCTACTTCTTCCTACCCCCACCCCCTAGAATGGCCTTATGACTGTCCCATGCATGCTTGAATTCCACCACTGTTTTTGACTCCACAACCTCCTTAATGAGCCGTTCCATGCATCCACAACCCTCTCTGTGAAAAAATACTTCCTTAAATTACCTCTGAGCACTTCCCCCTTCTATCTTCAAATTGTGCCCCCTTGTTCTTGCACACCTCTTTTTTTGAAAGATGCTACTCTCTTGGACTTTGTTGATTCCCTTGAGGTACTCGAAAGTTTCTATCATGTCCCCCCTCTCCCTCCTTTCCTTGAGGCTATACATATTAAGCTCCTTTAGTCTCTCTTCATATGTCTTCCGGTGCAGACCCTGCACCATTTTAGTTGCCCTCCTCTTCTCTAGAGAACCATAGTGGTCTCTTTTTATGGCTGTGGACGTAGCCTACAGCCATCTTGCTGTCTGTAACTGGAAAAATGGAATACCGTGGAAAACATTTTTGGAGTTTTCACTGCATCCTTCCACACCTACAAATCACTATGCCACTTGAAATAAAATACTCCCTTCTTTCTGTTTAGAATAATGAAGACAGAACTCTAAGCTGCTTATCAGATGGCCATTAAGAGACAGAAACAGCTTGTTAAATATTGGTTGCCTAATAAAAGTACAGTTACGTAAGAACTTACCGTAACAGTAGATCTTCGAGAGAGGCTCTTGCAGTAGGTAATTACAAATAGGACTGATGCCGGCAGGTGTCAGGACCCCACAGAAAAATTTCTAGCTAGCAGTCTCGGGTGAGGGACCGCCCCCACGTCAGGTGACCGGCGTCAGGAGACGTCGGCATAAAGGGGCGGTCCCTCACGCCTGCCTTCCAGTTCTTTCCCGCCACAGGCCAAAAGAGGCCAGACAAGAGAGAAGCAAATATTTCCCTCACTGGAAAAGGAGCTGAAAAAGCTTAGGGGGATGGAGGGCGGGAAGATATTACCTACTGCAAGAGCCTCTCTCGAAGATCTACTGTTACAGTAAGTTCTTACATAACTGTACTATCTTACTTTGAGAGGGCTCTTGCAGTAGGTAATTACAAATAGGACCGAGTCCCAAGCAGTCTGGAACAAGAAGAAGCAAACGGAAGGAGGAAAGCTACTCAAAGTAGATCCTCTAGCTGTGAAGGCCTCAAGAAAGGAGGCCCTGCAGAACAGCAAGCCCGAAGCCTGCTCTACAGCGAGAGGCAATATCCAAACTGTTATGTTTTGTAAAGGTATGGACGAAAGTCCAAGTGGCGGCAGCACAGATGTCTGCCGTTGACACATTCTTGAAACAAGCCGCTGAGGCAGCTACTCCTCTGGTGGAGTGGCCTCTCACTTGACCTGGAAGGGTCTTGTGTACTTGTCATAACAGAAGGTGATGCAATGAGCTAACCATTTGGACAGGCATTGCTTAGAAACAGCATTGCCCTCTCTTTTGTGGGCAAAAGAGACAAACAGTTGATCAGTCTTTCTGAGATTTTTTGTTCTGTTAGTGTAGTATCTCAGAATTCAGTGAACGTCCATAGTGTGTAACAGATACTCCCCTTGATTGGAGTATTGCGTAAAGAAAGCGGGTAACTCTATGGACTGGTTCAATGTAGATTCCGCTATCACCTTGGGGAGAAACTTAGGATTGGTGTACAGAGCCACACGTTCCTTGTGAAAAATCAAGTATGGGATTTTACACATCAGAGCCTGGAGCTTGGAAATCCTCCGAGCAGAAGTAACAGCCACTAGGAAAAGCGTCTTCCATGATAGGAACTTCATGTCTGCTGAGGCTGCCGGCTCGAAAGGAGGCAAAGTAAGTTTCTCAAGAACGAAATTCAGATCCCAAGGAAGGGCGGAAACTCGTATGGGGATCTCAAGTGAAGAACCCCTCTGAGGAAAGTCTTAGAGACTTCCAGCTGAGCGAACATCCTATCTGCAAAGGGACATGGTAGGCGAAATGGCGCCATGTACTCAGGGATGAGTGACTAAGACCCAGATCAAAGAGATGGCGCAGGTACTCTAGCAGCCGCCCAACAGAGCACGAGAAAGGCTCGAAATCTTTTGAAGCGGCCCAGATTGTGAACCGTTTCCATTTCATGGCATAGGTAGACCTAGTGGAGGGTTTTCTAGCCTCCACCAAAATCTCAGCCACTCGGGGTGAAACCCCGAATCGGGCTTGAACTACGTCTGCAGGAGCCATGCATGCAGTTGAAGGGACTCGAGACCTGGATGGACCAGAGTCCTCTCATCCTGGGTCAGTAACAGTTGCGACAGCGGAGGAGGAAGAGGAGGTTCCTCTGAGTATTGTTGCAGAAGAGAGAACCAAACTTGCCTGGGCCAGAAAAGAAGCGATCAGAATCATTCATGCTCCTTCTGAACAGAGTTTCTTCAAGACTCGCGATCAGAGGAATCGGGGTGAGAGCACAGACAAATCTGTCCTTCCAATCTAGAGACAGGCGTCTCTCCAAAAATGCCTCGCTCATGAACCAGTGAGCAGAAGTCGGGAAACTTTGCGTTGAGAAGTGAGGCGAACAGGTCCACCTGTGGCATTCCACAAAAGTAGGAAGATTTCGTCTAGGACCCCCTGGTCCAATTCCCACTCGTGAGCTTGAGCACACGAGCGACTTAGTTTGTCTGCTAAGGTGTTCTCAACCCCCGGGACATGAATTGCCGTGAGGTGAAGGCTGTGTTGAGCTGCTCATTCCCAAACTCTCATCGCTTCTCTGCAAAGAGGGTAGGAACGAGTCCCTCCCGGTTTGTTGATGTACCATACCACACACATACTGTCCGTCTGGACAGCTAAGTGGCCTGGAAGAAGATGTAGATGCAGAGCCTGGGGAGAATAAAGCACTGCCTGAAGCTCAAGCACATTGATATGAAACGTTTTTTCAAGCTTGGACCAAGAGCCCTGGGTCCTGTGAGATCCGAGATGGGCTCCCCAACCTTTGCCAGAGGCGTCTGTTGTCAGAGTCTGGGAGGGGGAAGGAAGGCAGAATGGAACTCCCCGGAAAAGATTCTCTCAAACCATCCACCACTGCAAATCTCGAACCATGGGGGAGGAGACTAGGACAAGCTGGTCCAGGTCATCCACCAACTGATCCCACTGAGACCAAAGCATCCACTGACAGACCCTCATGTGGAGCAGAGCGCGAGGGACTGTTGGGATAGCAGCCGCCATAAGCCTGAGGAGGCGAAGAACTGACCTCGCACTGACCCGCCTGTGGCCAGACAACAAGCTTACCTAAGTCTGGAGTCTGGCTGCCCTGTCCGGTGGCAGGAAGGCCCTGCCTAGGGTCATGTCCAGGATCGCCCCAATAAACTGGAGCCTCTGGGATGGGATCAAGTGAGACTTGGAATGGCTGATGGTAATACCCAGACAGGTAAAGACCTGTTGGGTAAGGGAGAGGAAGCGCAGGAGTTCCTCCCTGGATGAGGCCGCCAGGAGCCAATCATCCAGGTATGGGAAAACCTGCACCCCTCGGGTATGCAGGTAGGCCGCTACCACCGTAAGGCATTTGCTGAATACTCGGGGAGCCGAGGAAAGGCCAAATGGGAGTGCCTTGAACTGGTAGTGGACCCCCTGGAACACAAAATGGAGGTATTAGCGGTGAGAAGGGCGTATAGATATGTGCAGGTAAGCATCCTGCATATCCAGAGCGCACAGCCACTGTCCCGACCTAAGGAGGGGCAGGAGGCTCTGCAGGGAGAGCATCCTGAACCTCTTGTACTCCATGAATAAGTTCAGGGAACTGAGATCTAGAATAGGCCTTACATCTCCTGTCTTCTTCGGGACCAGGAAGAAGTGGGAATAGTAACCCGTTCCCTGTAGAAAGAGGAGTACGGGCTCTATCGCCTCTTTCAAAAAAAGTGCTGAGATCTCTTCCTGGACCAGAAGAAGATGTTCCCGAGAGTACGACGACCTTGGGGGAGGGTGACGAGGTGGTTTCTGCAGAAACTCTATTGAGTGCCCTTCTGCGATTAGCTGGAGCACCCATGAATCTGAAGTTATCCTCTCCCAACCCAGGAGGTGGAGGGGAAACCTCCCTCCTACCAGTTCCTCTGGGAAGACTGGAGGCTGTTGGAGAGGGAAGGAGTCAGGTGGTGTGGGGCAGCGCCGCATCTGAAGCACCAGCTGCTTTTTGGGGGCGAGGGGGGATTGGCAGCTGGGGGGGGGGCACGGCGTTTGGTCACCAGCTTTCCCTGGGGTTTCACCTTTGGCTGATTCCGTCTGCGAAAGGGATGGCGCTGCGTTTAATGGGGATGATACCTGGAGTCAACAGACTTTAGTGCCGTCCCCTTCTCCTGCAGATCGGTGATGATGTCCTTGACATCACCACCGAACAGCACCGAACCCCAGAAGAGCGCTTCCTGAATAGCGGACTGCACTTCCGGGACCAACCCTGACACATGGAGCCAAGCATGACGCAAACCTATGGCGAAAGCTGAGCTCCTATCAGCAGTGTCCACTGCATCGTATGTCACACGAAGCATGTGCCGACTGGCCGAATGTGCAGAGCGGACGAGGTCAGCCACTTCCTGCTTGACTTGAGCGTACAGAAGGGAGTCCAATTTGGATTCCACCTCACTTAGAATTGCCTTCTGGTAATCCCCCATGTGACCGACATAGTTCAGGGCTCTAATACCCAGAGTGGAAGAAGCGAAAATCTTCTTGCCATACTGGTCCAGAAGACAGGATTCTTTGTCAGGTGGAGACAAGCTCAGATGTTTCGGGTTAGCTGTCCGGCCATGAGTGGCGCTAATCACGACTGAGTCAGCTCGAGGGTGAGAATCTACACAGTCAACACCCTCGGGAGCCTGATATAGCCTATTCGACTTCCAAGGAAATGGGGCTAAAGCCAACGGCTGTTTCCAAATAGTGGTAATAAGATCGGCCTGAGGCTCGATCCAGGGTGGCACCAAGGTGGGAGCTGTCATGGGCAGATCCAGATGCTCAGCAAGTTTTTTACGCTGGGGATCCGGCTCCAAGTATTGCCACTTATAGACCTCCTGGATTTTATGTAAATATTAGAAAAATTAGAAAAATATTTCTTTAAAAGAAGGATCCTACGGAGGAGACTTCGGAGAAGTCCTTGGCCTGGGCTTAGATGGAGAGTGTGGCTCGTCGTCCTGCTCGGAACAACTGTCGGAAGCATCCGAGGAAGAAGAAGAAGATGGTGATGAAGAATACTCCCTCTCCCAGCGAGGGGGAAGAACGGACCCCTTGGGAAGCCCTCGGGGAAGTGTGTCCTGCCCCTCTCTGGACCCAGAGGGTTTAGCCCTGGTGTCCGGAGGTGGGGAGGGAGTTTGTTGTCGTGGACGTACGGGAACCGGGACCGGCACCATCGTTGGAAGACGATTCTCCACCTCTCTGGTAAGCTGAGCCTTGGCCTCAGCCCACCAGGAGGCCAGAGTCTCCTGCAAGTCCACCGGAGGCTGGGTTGGCGGTGGAGGGGGATACGGGTATGGACTATACCCATAAGGCGCGTATCCAAAACCTGACGGCGGGAAGCCTGGTGCCGGGTACTGCAGCGTCAGATAGGCCGGCACCAGGTACTGGGATGTCGGATACTGTGGCCCCAGGTATGACGGCATCGGATACGACGGGGTCGGATACCCGGGAACCGGGGCTGCCAGAGCAGATGGCCCGGCCGGAGGGGCTACCGGAAGGCGGGTCTGAAGCAAAAGGGTGGGGTGGAGGGTTCGCATTGGGGCGGCATCCAGGAGCGGGATGTCACCGGAGTTGGCAATACCAGCGTTGAGACGGCATGCCAAAGAGCCGGGCGTTGGTGCCGGGCGTCCGGGGAGCAATCGATCGGTCTGACCAGCGGGTGGACGGTCTGTTATGAGGCGGAACAGGAACCACAGCGTCGCCGGGATGGGGAGAAAATCCTGAGGTCAAGCTGAGAGACCAGGATCCCGAGAGGGCGCAAGGCTGCGGACAGCCAGGGCGGCTGACATGGGAGAGTCCGGCGTCAGCTCTTCCGCTGTGCGGACGTTGGGCGAACCGACATCAGACTTATCAGCAGGATCCGGGCGGGTGCCGGAAGAGCCAGCGTCCGACTTAACAGAACTTCACCGGAGGCAGGCCGCGATGGAGGGGCAGTCTGGTCGGGCGGAATAGGGGCCGTACGCCGCCCCAAAGGGTCAGGCGACTTACCAACCTTGTCCGTGCGGGCGTCGGAGGAGCCGAGTGTCCGCTTGCCGGAGCTGCTCACACCAGTAGAGCCGCACCAGGATGGCTTTACCAGGAGGCGGATGCCTCAAAAGCCGGGCGCCCGAAGGGCAGTGGAGCAGGCAGGCGGCGCCCGCCGCGAAGCCTCTAAAGCCGTCTGCGGGCCAGTCCCCCAGGGGAGCGTTACCTGCAACACAGCGGCTCCCGAAGAAGACGCGGTGGATGAGGAGCCCTTGTCCCTGTGCTTCTCCTTGTGTCTTTTCTTTCAATGGCCTTCAGGGGAAGTGGACACCTGCCGGAGCTTTTTCAATTCTTTTTCCAAGGAGCTCATTTTCTTTTTCAAAATATGGGCCTCCAGGGACTGCTGACGCCATCTTCGGGTGGCCGCGTTGAACTTGAGGCAGTGCTGGCACTTCTCCACAGGATAGTCGGGGCCTAGGCAAAAGAGGCACAGGGAATGGCTGTCTTTGTGCGGGAGTTGGGTGCCGCACGAGTTGCACTTGGTTTTGTGCTCAGAGGGTGTAGGGGACGACATACACCGACGAATACCTGACAATCAGTCAAAAAAAATCGAAAAATACTCAGTCAAAACTACCGATGATAGAGGCTGACGAGCGAGGAACTTTACCGCGAGGCGCTGACATGAGCCACGGCAGGAAAGAACTCGAGAAGGCGGGCGATGGGTTACCCTTTATACCGTCGTCTCCTGATGCCGGTCACCTGACGTGGGGGCGGTCCCTCGCCAGAGGCTGCTAGCTAGAAATTTTTCCGTGGGGTCCTGACGCCTGCCGGTATCAGTCCTATCTGTAATTACCTACTGCAAGAGCCCTCTCAAAGTAAGATCTGGAGATTTGTTTACCCCCTTTGAAAAGCAACAACTTGCACATTTAAATACTTAGCATTTAAACATTTTCTTGCTACTAGCTTCAGTTGGGCAGGTATTGTGTTTCAAGAAAGATTCATACCTCATAAATGTCGCACTTTCCCAGCAACAAATCTAAAAAAGATTTACACTTTTTTTTTATCTCTTATAACACTATCTGACGAGCACTGTCTCAGACATATGCCAGATCTTCTGTGAACTATCTAGGCTAAATATATAGCAATCAGCAGGAGTTTTTACTATGATTTTTGGGAAAAAAATACACCGAGCTACAGTACACACACACACACACCCCATCCTCATGGCCACAACATTCAAAATAAATACTGCAATCTACTATGTTATAAAACAATAAAGAAACCGTTTATGTCAGTGTACACAGTGAAGTTCAGTGTACAGTAGATTTCCTTTAAATATTTCTTACCCTATATTTTGTATCCTGGATAGCACAGGGGAGATGCTACATCTCATTGTTCATAGGTATCTTCATTTTACACATTCTTATACTGAATTTACTCAGGATGTCCCAGATTAGATGCAATATCTTGTTTTCGGTGGGGTCATGATTTTACCACTTTATAATGTATTTATTCAGAGTAGCCTAGTCCAGATGTAAAACATTGTTTTCAGTGTGTTCTGATTTTACGCAGTGCAGATTAATATTGTGTACAGCAGATGTAGAGCCCCACTGAAAATAAGATGCCATGTCTTCTGTGAACTATTCAGGCTAAATATACAGCAATCAGCAGGCATATTCTAGGAAAACACATTGTAAAACTGTGTAAAAGGAATACCGCATTTAAACTGCATCTGAGCAGATCTGCATTGTGCAAATTCATTAGAAATAATGGGTAAAAGCATCCCAAAAGTTCTCCACAGCCGTATCGGCTCTGACCAGAGTTTGTTTATCTTGCTCTTGCTGATCTGCCTGACAAGAGTTTAGTAGCTTTTTCAATTCCCTCTCTTATTGTAGCCCACTGTTCTTCTACTCCAAGTTTCCTTATCCCCGTCAGTGTGTCCTGGAGGCATTCTCCATTTTTTTTTTTTTTTTTAATCAGCCCTCCTGAAGTCCAGGACCTTCACATCTATGTAGTTTGATTCTGGCCCTGTGCTTATGTTAAACCACACCATCCATGATCACTGGTCCTCAGGTGGTCCCCCACTGTGACATCAGCAATGCAGTTTCCATTTATCAGTACTAGGTCCAGTAATGCCCCCTCATGAGTGGGTTCCTTAACCAGTAGCCTGAGGAATGCCCTGAAGGGAGTCCAGGATGTCCCTACTCCTGAACGTTGCTGAGGCGGGGAGGCTCCAATCCACATCTGGCAGATTAATGTCCTCTACTAGTAACACCTCTGCCTTGTGAGCCATTTTATGGATTGCTCCCAACACTTCCTTATCCATTTCTCCCTCCTGTGATGGAGGCCTGTAGCCACCCATGTGTAGAACTGTCCCCTTCCTCTTTTCCAGGGTAATCCACAGCACTTCTGCACCCTTCCTTCCCTCTTGTATTTCTGTAGCCTTTATGTTGTTTCATACGTAAATAGCCACTCCTTCCCCTTTTCTTTCTACCCTGTCTTTCCTAAACAGATTATATCCTGGTACAACCACATCCCAGTTATGGTTTTCATTAAACCAGGTTTCTGCAATGTCTACCAAGTCCAGGTCAGCCAAGTCTGCAATTTTGCTGCCCAGACTGTGAGCACTTGCACGCAGAGCTCTTCAAATGGTTTAACCAATTTCTCTCCCTTTTGCCCTCCTTTATCATGCCTCCCTTCTCATATTTAAACTTTTCTTCTACTTCTTGGATTACATTTTTATTCGATTCCTTCTTAGGTTCCGTTCCCTCCGGAATTCCATAGTTAGCCTTTGGAACTTGTGTTGGGGAAGGGGTCAGTTTCTGTCTCCCAGTCTTATTCCGCCTCCCCCCTCAGCTACTTTATAAACACTTGCCAATACAGCATTTCAACCTTTCACTGAGGACTGGAGATCCTCTCCTGGATGGATGCTGGTTGTCTCTCCTGTACAGGCCAATCTCCCTCTAGGTGAGGCCCCACTCCCCAATGAACCCGTAACCTTCCTCTCTACACCAATTCCTCAACCAGGCATTGAAAATCCTGGTGTGGAGAATCCTGTCATCCCCCTTGTCATAGACATAGTCAAAGTGCAAACTGGGATCAGGCTCTTAGGGCTAACTGTTCTCTTTTAATGCTCTAGCCAGTTATGCGATTCTACATGAGTAATATGAGTTTACAATATTCATCACTAGCTGGTCTGTCGGCACAGCGGTAGGGCAAGCGCTTGTGATGCCAGTGACAGGGTTCAGGAATGAGCACAGGTCACTGGGGGCCAGCTGGGGAGTAAGGATCAAGCGTTCCAGGGTGGCAGTGCAAGAAGGTGCTCACTGATGGGAAAGAACTGCTACTGGATAACATACACATATGCACTTGCCACCACATGCATGCATTCACCCCTCTGCACTACGGTGACCTTGGGAGAAAACTGGAGGAAAAAGCAGCCTCTCTCTGATTCAGCACTCCCTGCAGGCTCACCAATGACCAACATGGCAGGCCACTCATGTGTGGTCCTGGGTAAGTAGTGAACAGCCAGTATGTTCATAAGAAGGTCAGTGACGGGGCTGGGGGGTGCAGAACCAGGTCGAAGTAACAGAAACACAAGGAAGAAAAACTTTCACCCAAAAAAACAATTCATGACTCTTCACATCTCTCGCTTCTTTTAACTGATGCTTGAAAATGACACTAGGAGCATCTTTTCTCTCTCTCGCTTCATAAGCAGGGATAAAAATAAGTATTTTCTGTAAGCTAAATTCTTTGATTTGCCACCGTCTGAAAAGAACCTAGGCATACTGAGTAAACTTTTAAAACAGAATGACTAACATCCACAAGTTTTAGCCCAGAGGTACTTAGGCAGGCCTTAGACCAACATAGAGGGCAAACATCCATGTGCCACACACCCCCATACCTGAATGTCCTCCAGTATCTACTGCAGTTCCAAATAGCAGAACATACTCCGTAAGGGAGGCATGAAGCAGGCACATTGAGCCCATCCAGCCACCTGCGTTCACAAACACCCAACGTAGGTCCTCATCTGGCAGGATGTGTCCAGGATACTTTCTCCTCAGCTCCATTATTACCTTTGTGAACGCCAGCTCATGGTCAAGACCTGCAACACAAATCATGATTTCTACATAAAACCAGACAAAAGATGCAGTGTAGTAGTACAGGGACTGTCACTGCATTTCCAGCATGAAAACTGACATGAAGGCACTTTTCTGATGAAAAGAAAACAAGAGTGGCTTATTATAATTTTAAACCAATATATACAAGGCCTTAAGACACAAGATAGACCTGGGCCTTCTACTTAAGAAAACTGAAGTTCAAACTAGAGGACTTGCTAAAACACTGTATTTGAGGGGAGGGGGCACCAACCTCCCAACTCAAGTGTGCATCCTACTGACTGCCCAAAGGGCTAGGTATGGAGGTTAGTCAGAAAATGGTGCAACCCCATATGGGGGTTAAAACAAGAAAAATACCAAGCCAATGAAGGGACAGGGGAAACCCAACTGTTGACCCGGGAGCCTTTAACATCAAGTCACTGGTTAAGGTCACTCCAGTTTGTAGCATAACATACCCTCGATGGTGGTGGTGGTGGTGGTGAAAAGGGGTAGAAGCCCGTTTCAGACTGTAGCTAAAACTACAAGGACAATTCTCCATAGGTCACTGGCTGAGACAATGTACTGGCACATCAGACTATTAAAAGGCCCATGCTCTGGAGGCATCTTTACATCAGCAAACACATTCAGATTTAAATTTCTCAAATGATTATTTATTTTTAAACCACAGTTATGTGTCCTTCCTCCTCCTCCAATCTGCTATCCTGCCTGTCCCGCAGTCTAGAAGATACATATTTTGAGCAGTCTGGAACAAAGAATAACTAAACATGTTCTTTGGACTGGCAGCATTTTCTACTACCAGACCTCTCACTTTCTTATAAAGCTAATATAGATTTTTCTGCACCCTTAATTTCATGGCTTCTGAAATGGTGGACAAGCCCCAAATAAATTTCTATTACCCCACCTCGGCCTAGATATTCAAAGCTTTGCACTGGGTGCAAAATGACTGCGTCCGCACTGCACATGGCAATTTTTATATTCAAAGGGTCCTGCTGCGCTTGATAAAATCGTTTGTGCCCCTGCACAGAGATAATGTATGCTGAGCACAAAGGCGGGGGTGGGACTGTGCATATCGGCGCAGTGTGATATTCTGCATGACAGTACTGCACAAATGCATCTGTGCATGTCAATTAGTGCTGTGCAATTACCACCTATAAAAAAGCCATCAAACCACGGCACACCCTAGAAGTAGGCAGCGGCACTACAGGCAACAGTTCAAGATGGTGCTCAGGAAAGCACACATAGTCTACCTCATGCAGCAGGTCTTAGAGGATGAGAAAAGGATCAATGCTCACCCTGGACCTACAAGTACGCCATGGAGGTGCAATGCTGCAAACAGACAGTATCGTCCATGAGTTACATACAAAGTCCTCAGTGACAACCAGATCACAGACCAGTACAGGCTCAAGAAGACCACGCTCAAACAGCTGTGTGAGCCGCTGCATGACCAGCCCGGCACAACAATGTGTTGTCTACAGAGCTAAAGGTGAAGGCTGCAATATGTTCCCTGGCTATTGGACCATTCCAGATACCGGTGAGGGCCACCACTGTTTAGTTTATTGTTTGACAAATTGTCATTACACAAACAGGATTAACTACAATTAATCATTACAAATATTGCAAAAACACAATTTACAGATAAATATATATATTCTATTGGCTCAAGAAATACATCTATAGGGTTCTAAAATAACCATTCAACAGTAAGACCAGCCTTTAAGAGCAGGTCTACATTACATTGATTCATTCTGGACGATCTGTACGTTTCTAATTTTTGTTTCTAACAGGAACATTGCTAGATTATTTAATAACTCATCATTTTCAGAATTGTATAATAAATCCAGGCTATATCTAGGCGGAAAATTCATGCCCTTCAGATACTCTCCTAGGTATCTGCATCTAGATTCAGAATACCATGGACAACGGAGTGTGATATGTTCAAGATCTTCTTCTTCATTCAATGCACAGTAGCATGTGGTCCTATTTATATTTCCCTTGTTATATATAATTTCCAGTATATTACTGGGAAATACCTCAAATCTAAATGTAGTTTGTATAAACCTGAGTTCTGGAAAATGAGCAGAATTCGGGTAATATCTTAAACTATGTCCCCTAGGGTTTTTACAAGCCAGGGTGTAACTTTCAACTTTTGGATTTCTGCCAGATCTATTCCATTTGAAATATTCTGGACATGTCGCGATATCTTTTTTACAATATGTCATACTTAATTGTATATTATTAGTCACCCATGTTTTTAGTTGCTTATGGTCATATTTTTCTAACAAACTATAGATAGCAGTTAGCCATCCTTTCTTGTTCAGAGGGTAGTAGTTTTTCTTCTTCCTTTAAGGCTTTCCTAAGAAGCAATTTTTTTTTATTTTCTAGAGTTATTTTGACCCAGAAATCTATCATTCTTGCATATACCACATGCTCAAATTTTATTATGCCTAATTCTGATCTCACTAAAGAATTAGGAGTCCTCAGAGGTGATCTTAGGATTTGCTTACATGTTTTGTTTAGAAACGATTCAATTTTACTAACTTTTTCTATTCCCCAGATTTCTGCAAGATATAGCACTTGACTAATTATTTTCCCATTTATCGCCTTAATCATGGGGGTCAAAGCCAGAACACCATATATGTTATTAAATCTCTTTAGGGCTGTAACTGCATAGTCTAGCTTATTCTTTGCCCAAGTTACATGTCTTGTCCACCTGCTGTTAGTAAAAAGAACTCCCAAATACGGGAATTCATGCACAAAATACAATTTTTTTGTGCTAATGTTAATTTCCTATATTTCTTAACTGATCCAAAAATCATAATTTTGGCTTTACTAGTATTTAAAGATTACATTTTATACAGAGGGGCCCAGATATTCAAACTGCGCCATTCTGAGGCGCAAGACCCTGCGCTGCTCAAAATAGTTGCGTAGGGGTGTGGCCTGGGCGATATTCAAAGGAGTTGCGCTATTGAGCAACTCCTTTGAATATCATCCCCAGCCACAGCCACTGCGCATGGCGCAGTGGAACTTGTGCCACCGCAAGTTGCCAGAGTTGAGCATTAAACTTGCGGTGGCGCAAGTACCATTGCGCCATGCGCAAATTTCCGATATTCAAAAGGTGACATGCAAATGGGGCCATAATTTATGCAAGGCCAGGGGGCCATTTGCATCTATTTATAGCCCCATTTGCTATCTATTATCTGTATGCGTAATCCCGAGGACTGCGCCTGGCCCCTGCCAGGCCGCAGCTGTCGAGGGACCAGCGCACCCTGCAGTCCGATCGCTGGCAGTATCAGTGTATACATTCCCCACACACACACACACATCTCCAGGCGCCCGATCGCGGGCATACAATGCTATAACCCCCGCCCACATCTCCCGAAGCCCGATCGGCGGCATACAAGTGCTGACCCCCCCACACATCTCCCGAAGCCCGATCGCGGGCATACAGCTATGACCCCGCCCACACATCTCCGAAGCCCGATCGCGAGCATACAGTAACATGACCCCCCGCCCACATCTCCCGAAGCCCGATCGTGGGCAGAGCGGTATCAACCCTCCCCAGTGCCCGATCGCGGGCAGAATGTAAAAGCCCCCCAACCCGACTATCTCCCTGGTGGTCCAGTGGACCGTAATGCCCGATCAGCTGGGCAGAATGTCAAGTTACAACCTCCAAACATCTGCCTGGTGTCTAGTGTCCCCCACCCACCCACGAAGCCCCTCCACCCCGCTCCCCCCCATCACAAATCTGGTGCGTCATGTGCGGTATGGGCTGCTACGCCCATTGGCTGTAGTCTGCACCCAATGGGCGTGCAGCTCCTACCGACAGTCAGTCGGCGGGTGGCATGCTGCCGACCGCCGGCTGCCGGGGAGGGGGCACACTCCATCACTATGGGGTACACAACCCAGAACCAGTGAGCACGCCTCCACACCTGAGTATAGACACCCAGCACCAGTGAATACATATCCAAACACCAGTTAACACTCACCCAGCACCAGTGGGGACAAACCACACCACCAAGGACATACACTCAGCACTAGTGGACGCACACCCCATTCCCCAGGAAGTACACATCCCAGAACCAGTGAGCACACTAGAAACACCACATGGGGCACAGTCATGGATCTGCACAAAGACAGTTACACACTAGGCGACAGGTAAACAGTAGTGTGGCTTACACCCAATGGGTCACCCAGCACTGGTGTATGCATGCACCCATACTGATATACACTCACATATACACACATGGCTGATGGGACATCGCACTGACAGTCACACACATGGCTGGACAGGTCCCACTTGCCTCTCGTAAGCACCACCCTGCACTCCCGTCACCTCCACAGGCTGTAGGGTGAATGCTATGGTCTTCTCTGCAGGACCCAGGGTACGTGCAGCCGCCAGTGCCCATAGGCCCCTGCCTATGGCATGCAGCTATCTGTAATGTATTACCATGACCTGCTTTGTTCTTACTCATGTCCAAGAAGCCCTTTCTTATTACTTCCATGGGCCTGTTGCGGCCGGTGATGGCACCGACCTCTTAGGCTATCTCTTCCCAGGCATGCCATATCTGGGCATTCATGCTCCTGCTCCAGGGCAAGATCTCCTCCCTGACCCTGTAGGCCTGCGTAAGTGCTTGTAGCTCCTCCGCGGTGAAATAGTAGGCCCAAATTCAGTTGGTGTCCTCCAAGGTACCTGCTGGACAGGGGAATACTATACTGGTGACTGAGGAGTACACACAGCAGCACACAGATGAATGGGACAGTGCTGTAGTCTCCCACCCGACCATGTAGATGTCCTGGCAATGCCTGTCTTACCACAGCCCTCCCCCTCCCCCACACTGGGTTACCCATGTGCAGCCACTGTGACGGTCACAGACAGGCAGGGGGTGGATGTGGGCTGGGGCCCACATGACCCAGGGCCGCCACCACATACACATGTATGTGACAGGATGACTCTGCTGACAGTGTGCACCATGGACTACAGGGGTGAGTGCCTCCACCCAGATGCAGCAGCACCACAACCACTTGATATTGATGCCATCAGCCACCAGTGCCATATGTCCAGGTTAGACACACAGGGGTTACATTGGGCAAGAGTCACAGTAACCCCATTCAGGCACCTCCACGACACACGCATGACAGGCCCACCACCATCATTCTGTCCCACACAGAGTACTATAGACAACTACCACCACCTACAAATGACATGTCTACCACCTGGAAATCCAGATGTGATAAGACCCCCCTGCCTAAGCATTTCCAGTGAAGTACAGTGAAGCTTACCAGGATCACGCCCAACTCTGCAGAATTCTGCAGTGGAGTTACTGCAGGGAACAATGCAGTTTCAATAGGAGTCGATCCCTTTCGTCATGCAGGGAAACTGTGACACTGTGCTTGATCCTAGTGGGCTTCACTGTAGGGCCCCCAGATATACAGGGCTTCATGTATAATACAGGGAAATGGAGATATTTACATGGAAAATGTTGCCATGGAGTTACACTGGCTATAAAGGACAAGTGACTACACTGTCCTCCATATTCTGCAATGGAAGGTACCGGAAAACTGAGGAACCCACCCAGGAAGCACACCGACAGTGCTCCCAGAGTGCTCTG
Source organism: Neoceratodus forsteri (assembly GCA_016271365.2). NCBI lineage: Eukaryota > Metazoa > Chordata > Ceratodontiformes > Ceratodontidae > Neoceratodus > Neoceratodus forsteri. The sequence goes on from CM057449.1 coordinate 648,238,922, forward strand.
GTATTGTTCCTGTAGCTCCGTGGCACTGTTCCTGTAGATTACACTACATCCTGTGGAAGCCAAATTGCTCTCTTTTTCCTGTATAACCAATTCAAGTCTATGGGAGCAATTTACCTGTAAATGGTTTCATCTCCCTGTAAAATACAGGAATCCCTGTAGATATGGGAGCCCTGCCTTGAACCTGTCATGTGAATCTAGGAGCCATGCTGTAGTCACTGTATACACACAGTCAAATGCTCACCCATACCCTTCTAAGCCATTCCCCAGGACCTCTAGCTCTGCTTGCAGTTCAGTTGTGGAATCTAGGTGGTCCACTGTGCATTTTTATGTGCTCCAGGCACAATCAGGCATGCTAATGTGCGCATACCTGCTGGTAATTACATGCAAATATGATTGCTTGCCCAAGGACTGCAAATTATGTCATTTGCACACCCTGGCTGAATACTGCAGTTTTGCCTGCCATACAAACCCAGTCTGCACTTGCGTACCAACAAGGTGCCATGTCTGTGTCTGTGTATCACGGGGCCATGGCACTGGCATGATGTCCATGGCCACCTATGATGTCAGTCTGTGCAACCATGCGTGGTAGACCAGTGCACATGTGCATACGCATCCCCCGCACGTGCCATGCCAGCTGTTTGCCCTTGGACATGCATGTTGCGCAGTGCAATATGACACAGTGTGCTGCTAACAAGGCCATCTGCTGCACAACACCCAGACAGACCAGAAGCAGGAAACAGCGTGGTAATACTGATGAGCTGAGTAGTGGGAACAGCATGGCAGAGAGACAATGCAGGGCACTTCAACAGTGGGACCACTGGTGGTCCACAATCAAATTAGCTAATCTAGCCGACCTGGTGGTGGCCAGACAGGATCATCTGATGGGGAGGTGGCAGTAGCAGAGTGGCTCCACAATGAGGTATGGGTGTCTGTGGGGTGGTGCCTTACAAGAAGCACAGGAGTCACCAGAACCGGGGATTAATGCAGGCATCATTACAATGACCTAAGAGGAAAGAGGCACATCACCATTGGGAACTGCAGGTGACAGTGGACAGTGACAACATGCCCAAGCCAGGTGGGTACAGATGGCTGTATGTACTGCATGTGTGCGCCTGTGTCATGGTGGTCTGCAGTAAGGCTAGTGCCCATCACCTGTGTGCCCTTGTTCCCCTGTGTGCTATGGGACATGCCTCACTGCATGGCCTTCCAGTACGTTTGCAGGTTACTGGGCTCCCTGTTCCATGGGATGTCCTTGTGCCCTGTACATGACAGGACCTGCCATGATTGTCTAAAGAGTGTATCTGCCTCAGATGCACAGTTGTGGGACACCACAGTAAGGCAAGGCAAGGCAAAGTTTATTTAAAAGACGCCCAATCCCGGAGGCTCTGGGCACCATACAAAATTTTTTAAAACAGCCATATATAAATAACAGATATACAATTAATACATAATAAAACACAGAATCAGAGCCGGAAACATTTCCATAAATGTCAATTCAAACCTCAAATGCTTTAAAAAACAGAAAAGTCTTCAACTGGGCCTTAAAAGTATCTACTGTGGGGGGCTTCCCTGACCATAATTGGCAGAGAATTCCACAGAACAGGAGCCGCGGCGCTAAACGCTCCATCTCCAGCGGATATCAATCGAGTTCTGGGAATGTCCAGGAAGCCCCCACTAGAGGAATGAAGAGGGCGTGGGGAGGGGGCAGGTAACAGAAGGTCCAACAAGTAACCAGGGCCTCGTCCATGTAGGGCCTTATAGGAGAGAAGACCCACCTTAAAGAGGACTCTCCACCTGACTGGCAGCCAGTGCAGTTCGCGCAAAAACGGTTTAATATGACAGGATTTCTGCTGTCCAGTCAACAACCGGGCAGCTACGTTCTGCACCAGCTGCAGTCTGAGGAGAGATCCTCCGTGACCCGGATAGGCGCGTGCAGTAATCAAGCCTTGATGTGACTAAGGCATGTATCAAGGTAGGGAGGTCCAGAGAAGCGGAACAAGGGGCTTAATCCTGGCAATGTTTCTGAGATGGTAACAACAGAGTGAACCGTGGAGGATATTTGAGCCTCCATGGTTAGATCCCTGTCCAGAATCACTCCCAGATTTCACACCCAAGAGGAGGCCTTCAATGACACAGTTCCAAGAACAAGCCCGGTTCCTGTGTCAGAGGCCATCCTATCACGAACTCTGTTTGACTCCACTACCAATACCTCCGTCTTATCAGGGTTTAGTCGCAGCCAGCTGGAAGCCATCCAGTCATTAATCTGGGCCAGACAGATATTAAGAACCTCCACAGCATTTGATGTTCCTGGGGCAAAGGAAAAATATAGCTGAGTATCATCAGCATAGCAATGGAAACTCAGACCATACTTCCTAATGATCCCACCCAGAGGCAGCATGTACGCTGCGAACAACATTGGGGCCAGTACCGATCCTTGAGGAACTCCACAAAAAAGGAGACTGGGTGTAGATGAGGAATTCCCCATCATAACCCGTTGCCTCCTGTTGGTAAGAAAGGACTCAAACCATTTGATGACAGTTCCGGTGAGTCCACATAGGTCCCTAAGGCGGACAAGCAACACACAATGGTCCACAGTGTCAAATGCTGAAGACAGATCAAGGAGAACAAGAATTGTCTTGTCTCCCCGATCTCTAGCCCTGAGGAGATCATTTTGCACCCGAACAAGTGCTGTTTCAGTGCTATGTCTGGCATGAAAAGCCGACTGGAGGGGTTCATATAACTTGTGAGATACGAGGTGCTCTTCCAACTGAAGCGCTACCACCTTCTCAACAATCTTCCCCAAAAATGGAAGATTGGAGATAGGACGGTAATTTGCCTTGAATTCCGGGTCCAAAGATGGCTTCTTTAAGAGGGGTCTCACCAGAGCCTCCTTCAAGGCATCTGGAAAGACACCCTCAGAGAGGGAACACCGTACAATTGAGGCAAACACCGGGCGACTGAGTCAACACATCTCATTAAGAAACGCTTGACACGGGTCCAGTTCACAGAAGGTATGCTTCATATTGGTTGCTACCCGATAACCTCACTAACCTCCACTGGTCTAAACTCACCCCAACCAGATGGAGTGCACTCAGAACACATCAGCGATCACTGCCAGATATAACATTTCTGGCTGAAAAATCACCTGCCGGATCGAGGATACCCTGTCCGAGAAGAACCGAGCGAATTCCTCACAATCTATGTTGGAAAAAACCCTTCCGGGCCGTAGACAGGCAGGATGTAAAAGCCTATCCACAGTTTGGAAGAGTGAGGCCGGCCGGCTCTTCCCGGCCGCAATCTCCCTAGACAAACATGGAGTAACATGGAGGCAGTATCAAGGTGCAAGACAGGACCCATGTATAGTGTCATGGCATGGTATGCAGGGACTGTTTACCGGGTACGGTGACCTAGGCAGGTCACTGCTCATTGCCGGGTATGACCTGGGAGGGAGTAACAAGTTTCTTACATATAACTGTGCTGGCAGGAATCTCCATCAAGACATGGATGTGGCCTATGTCTGTGTTGTGCCACTGTATGCACTACGCTGCATGGCCACTGGTATGCATCTGCCAGGTACAGCACGGTGTACTACGTTACTGCACTGGAGATTCTGGACATGTATTGGCCACTGTGTGGGCCCACAACTACTGTATCCTGGCCCCCAAGCCACTGCGCCAGTATGCCTTATTTGCCCTTGTCTGAACTGGTGCACCATGCAAACCCATACATACTCTGCCTGGAAGGGGTCTGAGGCCATCATAATTTGCCTTTTCCTCTGTTTGTAATTGTTCTGTAATCTCACAGGTCATGCCTGAAAATAGGCAGTTTTTCTCTGAGGCATTCTCCCAACTTTGTAAAGTCATGCCTCCTGAACTCCAGGACCCTCGCCTTCATGTTATTCGACTCTGCTACTGTTCTTACCTCAAACCACACCATTCGGTGATCACTGGTACCCAGGTGTTCACCCACTATGATGTCTGCAACACTGTCCCCGTTGGTGAGTACTAGGTCCAATACTGTTCCTGCAAGAGTGGGCTCTTTCACCAATTGCCTAAGGAACGCCCCCTGCAAGGAGTCCAGGATGTCCCCGCTCCTAACTAAAGTGCAGCCGAGATGCTACAATCAACATCTGGTAGACTGAAGTCTTCCACCAGCAGCACCTCCCCCTTAACTGCCATTTAATGGATGGCTTCTATTAGAACCCTGTTCATCTCCACCCTGTGTTGGAGGCCTGTAGATCACATCTGTGCAAATACTGACTCCATTTCCCGCCTCTAGGCTGACCCACAGTGCCTTTGCCCCTCCCTGTATTCCTTGTACTTCAGTTGCCTTTATACTATCCCTCACACAGAGCCACTCCTCCCCCCTTTTTACCCACCCGGAGCACAGTGTATCCTGGAATGGCTATATCCCAGTTATGGTTCTCACTGCACCATGACTCGGTAATAGCGACAATGTCCAGATCGGCCTCTACCATTATGGCTACTAGGTCTGGGGTTTTATATCCCAGACTACTAGCATTGGTGCACATGGCTTTCCAAATTCTGCTACCACCCATTCTGCCAGACCCCACCCCATTTTCCCTCTTGCCTACTCTCCTTACCTTGCTGCCTCGATTCCTATCCCTCTTTTTTCCATTGTTCTGCTTTCCCCGGTTTTAGGTATGTCTGGGGATTTCCCTCCCTTAAAGTTCTCCATATTTGCCACTACAACTTGCGGGGGAAGGGGCAGTTTAATCCTCCCTGCTCCCTTCCAACACCCCCCCTCGGCTAGTTTAAATGCTTTCCAATGTAGCATTTAAACAATTCATCAAGTCTTTATTTATTTAACCAGGCGTTCATCGTTGAGCAGAAGCTCATTTGCAAGATGGACCTGGGACAAGAGGGACCCTCCCGGATGGATTCAGGCCATCACCCAGTATAGGCCTACATTCCTCCAGTTGGGACCCCAGTCCCCAGTGAAGCGGAACCCCTCCTCTCTGCACCACTCCTTCAACCAAGCACTGACACTCCTGGTGCAGAGTACCCTGTCCTTCCCCGTCGTAGACAGGCAACACCTCTGAAAAGGTCACTAAGCTTGTTATCTGCCCAAGACCCCTCCCCAGCTCCCTGAACTCCTCCTGCACCACCCTAACCTCGTCCAGAGCCACGTCATTTGTCCCTAGGTGGACAATGACATCCAGCCCACCCACCCGTCCTGACGTCTCAGCGCTCCTCAGAATCTGCCTTCCATCGTTATGAACCGAGGAGCCAGGTAGGTACCTAACCTCCCTCTCCCCCTACCTTCCTGCTCCCAAATCTATCCCTCTTACAATGCCCCCCCTAGGAGCTGCTTCCTCCTGCTCCTTTGGGGTCCTATGCCCCCGTCCCTGGGGACTCCACCATGGAGAACTCCCCCATCCTCCCTGGTCACTAATACAGGTGTCTCCATGGGGCAGTCTTGCTCCACCAGGATGGTGTAGGAATTTCATAGTGGTACCATAGGTGGATTGTACCTCTGACCCACCACCTTCACCCTTACCAAACCCGCTGTATCCAGCCGCTCCTCCTCCTTGGCACCCTTTGAGACAGCAGAGGCGGACTGGTGGGGAGAAGTCTCCCTGAATCCTAGCCAATTTGACCTGGAGACGAGCAACCTCCCCCCCCTCAGCCCAGAGAGGTGCATGCAGATGGGCAGCACCACTGTCTCCAGAAAGTCTCCCTGAAAACTGCCGCCCCACAGCCACAGCACTGCACCACTCCCAGCATATCTAGTATCTGACCTGCCTGTTTTTGTTTTGCTTACTTTAAACTCTTTTTTTCCCCCCACACACCCTAAATAGGGTGCTTTACTTTTTCCCCAAACTTTCTCTTATTCTATACCCTTTTCCCCCTACCCTAGATAGGGTGTTCCACCTATTTCCAAATATTTGCTGCCTTTAAACCCTTTTCGATCCCTACTAGATAGGGTGTTGCACCTAACCCCAAACATTTAGCTTACTGTAAACTCTTTATTAATCCTGACCTAGATAGGGTCACACCAGAAATTGGGTACAGGTGAAATACCTTAACACTCCCCACTCCCTGTGGTATGTGAGCTATGATAAGAGCCGAACAGGAAATTTACCTTCCTGCCTCCACCTGGTTTGTCCAGCTACCTAGCTCACTCCTCTACTAGTCCTTTAGAAACAGAAACATAGAATTTGACGGCAGATAAGGACCGCTTGGCCCATCTAGTCTGCCCATTTCCGTACCTAACGGATAAGCTGCAGATCCTAGTTAACCAACAGCCTACTTCCTCCTACCCCCCCCACTAGAACTGCCTTATGTCTGTCCCAAGCATTCTTGAATTCCCCCACTGTTTTTGACTCTACGACCTCCTCAGGAAGGCTGTTTCATGTATCCACAACCCTCTCTGTGAAGAAATACTTCCTCCACACATTACCTCAGGAGCCGCCTCTATCTTCAAATTGTGTCCCTTGTTTTTGCATCTCTTTATGAAAGATGCTACCCTCTTGGACTTTGTTGATTCCCTTGAGGTATTTTAAAGTTTCTGTCATGTCCCCCCTCTCCCTCCTTTCCTCGAGGCTATACATCTTTAGTTCCTTTAGTCTTTATTCATATGTTTTCTGATGCAGACCCTGCATCATTTTGGTTGCCCTCCTCTGGACAGCCTCCACCCTGTCTATGTCTTTGTGGAGATGGGGTCTCCAGAACTGTACACAGTACCCAGATGTGGTCTTACCAACTGTCTGTAAAGTGGGCCCACAACTTCCTGTTTTCTACTAGTGATGCCTCTCCCTATGCATCCCAGTATCCCCCCAGCCCTCCTTATTGCCTTCTCACATTGCTGGCCAACGTTAAGTTCATCTGATAGGACTACCCCCAGGTCCCTTTCCATTTTAGTTGTTGTCAGTATCTCACCCCCCCATTGTGTACTCTTCCCCTGGGTTTTTGTTTCCCAGGTGCATTACTCTGCACTTTTTTGCACTGAATCTAAGCTGCCATACATTTGACCATTCCTCCAACCTCGCCAAGTCCCTTTTCATCCTTTCCACCCCACCTTGTGCATCAACCCTGTTGCAGATCTTTGTGTCATCTGCAAAGAGACATACTTTCCCTTCCAGTCTCTCTGCAATGTCACATATAAAGACATTAAAAAGGACCGGCCCCAGTACTGAACCCTGCGGTACCCCATTAGTAACCCTCCTTTCTTCACTGTGGACTCCATTTACTATTACCCGCTGTGTCCTGTTGTCCAACCAGTGATTTACCCATTCTACCACCCTAGGACCCACTCCCAGGCTGGCTAATTTGTTTATTAATCTTTTGTGCGGGACTGTGTCAAATGCCATGCTAAAGTCTAGGTAGGCCATGTCTACAGCCCCATCCTGGTCTACTGCTTTTTTCACCCAGTCAAAGAAATCAATTAGATTTGTCTGACACGACCTTCCCACTGTGAATCCATGCTGCACTGGGTCCTGTGCCCCACTGGCCTCTAGGTACTCAACAATTCTTTCCTTCAGAAGTGATTCCATAATTTTTCCTACCACTGAGGTCAAACTGACAGGTCTGTAGTTTCCTGCCTCTGTCTTGCTCCCACTTTTGTGAAGGGGAATCATATCCGCCCTCCTCCAGTCCTCAAGTACCACCCCACCCTCCCATGATTTATTAAAAAGGGTAGTCAGTGGTGTTACTAGTTCTTCCCTTAGTTCTTTTAAAATTCTGGGGTGAATCCCATCAGGCCCCATTGCTTTATCCACCTTCAGTTTTAAGAGTTCTTACAGAACCCTTTCTTCTGTCAAAGGACTAATATCAAACCCTTATCCAGTGCTTCTATTGACCGGATTAGGTATTTCCCCTCTTTTCCATTGTGAATACTGAGCAGAAGTATTTGTTCAGTATTCCTGCTTTTTCCCTGTCGCTCTCTGCCCAACCACCTTCCTCTTTGTTCAGCCTCAGTATCCCTGCCTTAGTCTTTCTTTGCTCCCTAATGTACCTATAAAAGGTTTTATCCCCCTTCTTAACCAAGTTGGCTATCTTTTCCTCAGTTTGGACCTTTGCTATTCTGACTGCCTTACCCGCTTCCTGCTGCTTTAACTGGTACACTTCTCTGTCCTGCTCCTTCTGTGTTTTCTTATACTTCCTGAATGCTATCTTTTTTTTTCCCTTACCTTCCCTGCCACTTCTTTTGAGAACCATAGTGCTTTTTTCTTTTGTTTTGAGTTGTTTAGTTGCTTCACACAAAGACTTGTTGCCTCTGTGATGGCGGTTTTGATGTTTCCCCATTGTTGCTCCACCCCACCTGTTTGCTAGTGCTTTTCTGAGGCACTCTCCCATTTTGACAAATCAGCCCACCTGAAGTCCAGTACCTTCACTTTTTGTGTGGCTTGACTCTACAGCTAAGTTTTATGTGAACCACACTATTTGGTGGTCGCTTGTTCCCAGATGGCTACCTACTTCAAGATCAGAGATCCTCTCTCCATCCCCATTTGAGAGTACCAGGTCTAAGATTGCTCTCTCCAGTGGGTTCCAAAACTAGCTGTCTGAGGCATGCCCCTGTAGAAATTGAGAATGGCCTGCTTGGATGTGGCTGCAGCAAAGTTGCTCCAGTCAACATCTGGCATATTCAGGTCACTCATCAGCAAGGATGCCTTCTATCATTTCCTTGTCCATTTCCTCCTCCTGAAACGGGGGTCTGTATATAACCCCTGTGCGGATTGTGGAGGCATTTCCAGTCTCCAGGGTGACCCACAGTGCCTCCTCTCCTCCCTGTTTACTCTTTAGTTCTGTAACTTTTAGCCCTTCCCTTACATAGACAGCTACTCCTCCTCCTCCTCTTCCCTTCCTGTCCCTCCTGTAGATTGTGTATCCTGGTATGTTGACATCCCAGTCATGGTTCTCTGTGTACCATGTTTCTGTGCCTGCCACAATATCCAGGCATCCCTCTTCCATCAAGGCCACCATTTCGTGGAGCTTTTTACCTAGACTACGGACATTGGTACTCATTACCCTCCATTTTTATGGCTTTATTTCTTTTGCCCCCATCCTGTCCCTACTGCCTTTGTCTTTTTCTCTATTTACCTCTGCCCTTCTCCCTATCGACTGCTCTATTTTGGTGTTTACCTCACTAATTACCCTGATTTTTTGGGGGGACTAGGATTTCCCTTCTCCTCTTCAGTGCCTCCCCCCTTGGCTAGTTTAAATGCTTGCCACTGAAGCACTGAAACCTATCACCTAGGATACTGATTCCCCTCTAGGATAGATGCAGACCATCATGCCTGCACAGGTCTGCATCCCTCCAGGAAGAGCCCCAGTCCCCAATGAAGCCAAATCCCTGAGCTCTGCGCCAGCTTTTCAACCAGTCATTGAATCCTATGGTGCGGAGTGCCCTAGCCTCATCCATGCAATAGACAGGTAGCACTTCCGAGAAAGTTATCGTGTGTGCTACTAGTCTAAGGCCCCTCCCCAACTCCACAAACTCCCTTTACCTCCCTTCTGATGTGCAGAGTGCCCGGCTGCTGACAGCCTTGTTGGACTGACTCCGGTGGGCAGTCCAACGTCCTTAGTGCGTTGGTCCTTCACAGGGAGGTGCTGCACGATGGCCCACACTCCAAGTACAATCTTCACTCTTCCTGCTTCGCCCCTGCAGCTCCTGGATTGGCTGCTGATGTGGAGAGACACACAGCTGAGATGTGACTGGCTCCCTCTGTTGAAGCCTGTCCAGCTACACTGGTGTCTGGCTGCCTCTGAAGTGTGGAGGCGGGGGGGGGGTATTCTGAGCTCTCTTCCAGCCGAGATCATACTGCTGCTGCTCACATCCTCTCCGGATATTTAAAATCCCCAGCCAAAATGTCCACTCTTCTTGGTTCATCCCTGCAGCTCCTGGATTGGTTACCAATATGTAGAGAGATACAACCGAGCTGTGATTGGCTCCCTGTTGGAGCCTGTGTCTAGCTCAGCTCTTCTGCCCTGTATCTGGCTGCCTCTGAAGGGCCCGGGGGGTTGCTCCGAGCCCTCTTCCAACAGAGATCAGACAGGTATCACACCTTCTGCGCCTGGGCCACAGCACGCATGTGTGGTGCCAGAGGAGGTCCTGTGGGTACACTGCAGACCTAATAGGCCTGTCCATGTGCATCATGCATATGTGGTGGCTGATGCATGGTGCAGACATATGGGAGCTTATACTATGTAGTGTGTACTGAAATGTGCACTGTGTTCCACTGCTGGATACTGATCACACCTCCCTGTTCCTCATCTACACACCTCAGTGAACAGCTGACCACGGACAATGGCAAAGCACATTGGGACCAGTAGCGCCAGATGAAGGAATGTACTGGGTTGCCAGTCTGTGATGGGGCCCAAAGCAGCGGCTCACAGAAGGGGTATCCCATGGAAGTACCCTGCATTGTCTGTGTCACACCCGGGGTTGCATGTATACACATATAGGTGCCAGAAGAAGGTGGTGCCGCTGTGGCCATGACACTACCACTTTCACAGGTGTTAAGGCATGGCCCTATCTTTTGCTGCAATCATGGCTATATAGGGCACTGATGGAGTGTGCCTTGATACCACAGCATGTCCAGTTCATAAAGGCACTTACACAGCACTGTCTGTATGGCATGCAGGGTGTCAGCAGAACTGGGGACAGGGAAGGCCTTGGTTTTGTAGGTGGGGGGGGCAGGGTCATGGCTTGGTGGGTTCTGGCAGAAGACATTAACAATGTAAATGATGGGTCTGGCCTGAAGGAAACAAGGCACAAGGTGATGCCCCTGATGAGTGGAGGAAGACAACACCTGCTCGAGGCAGCAATATGGGTGTTGGAGCCCCCTCACAAGGGGAGGGAATTCACCCCTTACATCCACGGCCCTACCACTGTTTAGACTCTTCCACCACCCATGTATGTTTGCATTATATGCTGATCTGTACCCTTAAAATGTAAAACAGGACCACCTTGAAAACAGGACCTAGGTCCTAAAGATATGATATGCAATGTACCGACTTTCTATTTCTCCTGTATAAAAATACAGGTTACTCACCTGTAACAGGAGCTCTAGGAATGGTATATGTTGTTCATCCACACTGTCTGGCAGGTTCCTTGCCACTTTAAATCTTGCCAGAAGGTCTTCAAGCTGGCTCCTCCAACCCACCCGGGTGGTAAAACTCTCGGCTCTGCCCCATGACGCCAGATCTAGCCCGCTGGAAGCCAGGTTGTGCGTCGAAGCCGGGGAGGTCGGGTGGGTCGTGTGGATGGACAACATATACCATTCCTAGAACTCCTGTTACAGGTGAGCAACCAGTATTTCTAGGGACATGGATATGTTGTTCATCCACACTGTCTGGCAGACTCCTAGCAGTTCTCCGGGAGGAGGGAGGCAAGGCGCACACCCCCTACTTGGGAAATAAAGACTGGAGAACCGAGGCCCCAAAACCAGCATCCCGGCGTGACTCAAGGTCGATGTGGTAGTGGGTGATGAAGGTGTGTGCTGACTTCCAGGTAGCAGCCCTGCAGATTTCCTGGATAGGGACATCCCTGGAAGCAGCCACCGATGCAGCGGTATGGCAGGTAGAATGAGCTCTTATCACTCTGGGATGCTCCATGCCCGCCCACCTATAGCAGAGATCTATGCAGGAGGTGACCCACCTGCCTATCGTCCACCTGGCTGCAGGTCTGCCAGGTGCGGCTTCAGCGTAGGTCACAAACAGCTGGCGAACCTCTCCCCGAACTTCAGCCGCCTGCTCCTTGTGATAAGCAAGCGCCTAGGTCCAAAGTATGGAGCCTATATTCCGCCTCCGAGGTGTGATTGGGGTAGAACACCAGCAGAGTCAACACCTGATTAAGGTGAAACTCGACACCACCTTCGGAAGGAACTGGTGGGGGCGCAGGACAACCTTGTCCCTGTGGAAGACCAGATAAGGAGACTCGATGGAAAGCGCCTGGAGCTCTCCCCATCCTTCTGGCTGACGTGATAGCCACCAACACATGTGTCTTCCACGACAGGCGAGAGATGTCACACCTGTGCATCGGTTCGAATGGCTTGCCCATGACCTTAGCCAATACCAGCAGTAGATCCCACGGAGGTGGAGGTTCTCGCATCGGAGGGGATATGTGATCAAGGCCTTTGAAAAAGAGCCCGACCACCTTCTCCTGCACCACCGACTGCTTCCCGGCCCACGCCTGGTAAGCAGAGATGGCTGCCAGGTGCACCTTAAGGGTCATCGACCGAAGCCCTTGCTGAGAAAGGAACCACAGGTAGTCCAGAATGCTTGCCAAGGAACAGGAGGAAGGGTCCAGGCCCTTGCCCTGACACCAAATGGAGAATCTCTTCCATTTGAAGGTGTAGCATTTTCTGGTCAACTCCTTACGGGACGCCTCAACGACACTTGAGGACCTCGTCGGAAAGACCCAAGGCCTGGAACTCTAGCTGCTCAGAAACCAGGCGTCAGGTGCAGGATGAAAGTCCGGATGGAATACCTTCCCTGATTGACTGAGATCAGGTCCGGTGGGCTGAAGCCGCCTCGGGAGCCTGGAGCTGAGACTGAGGAGATCTGGATAACCAGAACTGGCGGGCCAGTCTGGGGCTACCAGATCACACCTCGCCCTTGTCCCTCCTCGCCTTGATAAGCACCCCGTGGATCAAGGGAAATGGGGAAAGGCGTAGAGGAGGCCCGGGGTCCATGGCCTCGAGAAGGCATCCCCCTGCAGCGAGCCCTGCTGAGGGGGGCGGGCATGAAACAGTCTCAGCTTCGCATTCTCCCTTGAGGCAAACAGGTCCGCCTGGGGCGTGCCCCAGTGGGAGAACAGATCTTGTACTACCTCCGGCAGGAGAGACCACTCGTGGGACGCAGCCCCTATCTGGCTTAGGGCATCGGCCAGGGTGTTGGAGGCTCCTGCCACATGAATGGCGAGGAGATCCGCCTCCAGGCTGCGCACGAGTGACCAAATGCGGAGAGCTTCCCTGCACAGAGGCATGGAGCGCGTCCCACCCTGGCAGTTTAAGTAGTACATGGTCGTGGTATTGTCCGTCTGGACCTGAACCACTTGACCCCGTAGAAACGGAGCGAAGGCGGTGAGGGCTAGACGAACCGCTGGAAGCTCCAGCAGGTTGATGTGACATCGGGACTCCCGAGGGGACCAGAGGCCGTGCGCTCTGTGCTCCCCCAGATGGGCACCCCAACCCATCAGAGAGGCATCGGTCGATAGAGAGACCGTCGGCTTGGGGCGGACAAACGGGATGCCTTGCTGCAGATGTGCTGGAACGGTCCACCACTGGACAGCGTTCCACATCCCCTGGGTCACTGTCACTAGCTGATCCAGCGGATCGAAGTGCTGTGACCATTGGCTGGCCAGCCCCCATTGAAGGGGACGCATGTACCAGCGGGCCCCAATGGATCACGCTGGTGCAGGCGCCATGAGGCCCAGGAGGCGGGGAAGTCCCAGGCAGGGACGCGATTGCCCAACCTGAAATGATTGGGCAAAGGAGGAAGAACCTCAGCCCTGTCCGCCGGGAGCCGTGCTCTGGCTCGTAGAGAGTCGAGCTCTGCCCCGATGAATTGTATCACCTGCTTTGGCACGAGTTCCGACTTGGCCTCGTTGATGAGGAGGCCAACCTGAGAGCAAACCTGGAGGGCCAGATCTCTGGACGCTCCACCTCCGCTCTGGAGGGGCTGCAATCAGCCAGTCATCCAGGTAGGGTACACCCGGACCCTTGAGCGCAGAGAATGCTGTCACCACCGCCATGCATTTAGTAAGACCTGGGGAGCTAAGGGAAGGCCGAAGGGCATGGCCCAGAACTCGTGAGCGGATCCCTCCGCCCTGAAGCGGAGGAATCTCTGGTGGGACGGACGGATTGGGACGTGAAAGAACGTGGTCCTGAAGGTCCAGAGAACAGAACCACATGCCTGATTCAAAGTATGGGATTATCTGAGCCAGAGTGACCATCCTGAAGGTCCGAGACCTTAGGAACCTGTTCAGGTGGTGAGGTCGAGAATGGGGTGCCAGCCCCCATCCGCTTTGGGACCAAAGTACCTGGACACAAACCGGGTCTGGAGGAGGATCGCCCACCTTCCTGATCCACCTCTTTTCGAGGACAGGGCACATTGGCTCGGCGAGCCAGACAAAGAGGCTGCAGACTCTGCAGCCCCCGAGGGGTGACTCAGGAAGGGCGGGTCTGCTCTAACCCAGGGGCAGGCCCTTTCATACCACCTCAACACCCACTGGTCCGTGGTGATAACAGACCAGGCGGAAAGGAAGTGGTGAGCCGTCCCTCACGGGGAACCCAGGGAGGAGTGACAGGCTGGAGGCGACACCCCTCAACCCGTCACTGGGCAGGCTTACAGGAGGGACCGCCGAGGGACCTCCTGGAGCCTTACCTCCCTGCTTCCTGTTGGAGGAAGCCGGGGGCTTGGGTTTGGGATGCCAAGCGTGAGCCTGCTGGCCCTGGTGCTGGTGCTGTTGGGCTGGACGTGCCGCAGGCACAGAAGGACGAAAGGACTTGTGCTGCTGCTGTCGGCGGCCTTTGTCCTTCTTGGCAGAGGTGACCGAGTCCAGAGCGGCATTGGACTTTTCAATCCGCTGGAGGTGACCTTCCACTCCAGGGCCGAAGAGGTTGGTCCCCAGGAAGGGGACATCAGCCAGTTTGTGCTGGGTATCTGCCGTGAAGGTGGATATCCTCAGCCATGCTCTGCGGCGCATGGCCACCGTGGCCGCAACCGATCTGGCACAGGAGTCTCCAATGTCCAGAGCCATTTGGAACTGCTGTTTAGCCACCGCCCTACCCTGGTCCCGTACCTGCCGGACCATGGTCTGCAGGTCAGCCAGGAGATGAGGGATCACCTCATCCAGGGAGCCCACGAGGGCGTGGGAGAAGTGTGCCATCAGCACAGCCGAGCTGGCCTGGCGGAGGCCAAGGGAGGATGCAGCGTACACCTTGCGCCCAGCATAGTCCAGCTTTTTTGACTCCTTGTCGGGGGGCTTGTCCACATCCCTAGCGTTCCCGGAATGCGGGAAGCTGTCGGTGACCAACCCTCGGCGGAGGGGTGTTGCGAAAAACCAGGCAAAGAGCCGGTAGGGTCTGCATACTTCCTGGCCATCCTGGCTGAAGGCGCAGGACAGGAAGCAGGCCGCTGCCAGAGCTCCAAGGCTGGGCCAACAATGGCTTCAGCCACCGGAAAGGCCTCCATGGGTGAATCCCCTCGGTCCAGTATCTCCGTTAGGGGATACTTGGCCCGTTGGACATGGGCTCGAGCTGCATCCCGGTGGACTCCGAGATGAGCCGAAGCAAATCCATGAAGGACGATGGGCTTTCATCCATCGACTGGTCCCCGGAGGACTCCAGGTCAATGGGCCTGGAGAACAAGGAGGAGTCGTCGTCTGACTCCAAGGAGTCCACGAAGAGCTGCCTGGGGCCTGAGCCACCCTCCACCTGCCGAGGACGGTCGGGAGTGAGGGTGACCGACAACCTGTGGGGCAGGCCCTGACCCGACCGAGAGTCCTTGGTTGGTGCCCCCGATTTCAGTTGTGGAGGCGGAGGTTCCACCACAATCGGTGGGGCAGCTGGTTTCGGCCGAACAACCGGCCCAGGCTTGGGCACCTCGGTAACAGCGAGGGGTTGTTTCGGCCGCTCAGGTGACAGCCACTTAATGGCCGGGGAAGGCGACGGCGTCAGCTTGTTCCCGGACAGAAGTAACTGCTGCCACATCAGGTCTTCATAGCGTCGACGCAACTTGCGCCGAAGCCTCTCCTCTTCTGAGGAGGAAGACGAGGACGAGCAGCAGCGCCGCTTACTTCGGTGCCGAGACCGAGACCGCCGATGTCAGCGGGATCGGCTGGACTGAGACGATGTCCGAGACCGAGAGACACCTGCTCTTCCCTCGGCTTGGAAGCCTTAACCGGGGACTGCGGCACCGGAGGCGCAGGCAGGTCCTCGGTCTCCACCGCGGGAACCGGTGAAGAAGGGTTGTCAGCTTCACCAGTCGACAACCCGTCTGACCGGTCGAGAAAAATCTTGACCGCGTCGACAGGTGTCTCGGCCGGCTGGCCTGACGGGGACACCGTGAAGCCAGTGGCCTTAGCCGCAACCTCGACCGAAGTCGAGTGTCGACTGTCCGGGGAAGGGGACCTCTCCGCTCCCCGACGCCCGGCGATGGGACTTACCTTTTGAGTCCTTCTTTTGGACCGAGAGGAATGTCCTGATGGCCCTCTCTCTTCGTGAAAGGGATTGGCAAAGCTCCTTGAAAGAAGCTGAATATAAGGTACCAGAGAGAGTGGGATAAATGCGTGACCGAGGAAGAGGATAATCGGCCTGTACCACCTCCTCCTCAAGTGCGATCATCTGCTCGAGTTGCTCAGCCGAGCCAGCCGCCGCAGTAACTGCCCCACGGGCCTCCTTCTACTTTACCGGCGGGTAGCGCTTCTCGAGGCGCCCAAGCTGTAACCGGGCAGCGTGGTCTTCCAGGACGTTGGCCAAAAACAAACGGCATAACTCGCAGGCCTGCGGGTCATGTTCTAGGCAGAGGCAGTAGACGCACGTGGAGTGCGGGTCCATCCTGGATATTTTCTGCCCACAAGGGCACCGCCAAAATCCGGGAGTCGATTTGTCCATCGCAGCCGCAAGGGAGAAACTCGACCGAAGTCTTGAAAATTTTAAAATAAGTTTCGGGCGAACCGAAGAATTAGGATCCAGTCTACATGCAGAGCGTTAAGGAGGGAACCTGAGCTTCCAAGCGGTAAGTAAGATCTGGCGTCATGGGGTGGAGCCGAGAGTTTTACCACCCGGGTGGGTGGGAGGAGCCAGCTTGAAGACCTTCCGGCAAGATTTAAAGCAGCAAGGAACCTGCCAGACAGTGTGGACGAACAACATATCCATGTCCCTAGAAATAAAGATTTTTACTACTACTACATGTCTACACTACGCTGCATGTGTCTGTGGCTGGCGATGGATGACCCTGTGTGGCCTCCCGTGCAGGCCACGTGCCTGAATGGGGGCATCTCACTGGCTTTGCTGGGGGACATTCACCCTGCATAACGGGCACTGACTCACCAGTGCCACTGTGGTCGTTGTGTCATGGTCTGTGCAGTCTACTGCTGTGCACCTACTTGCTGCTGGCATGGTGCCCTGTGTCTGTCTACCATGCTGTGGCATGCCCTCCACCGGGCAGTGGTGAGCCCCCCTGTGCTGAACAGGTGCCACAGGGGGGCTGGTGGTAGTGCTCACAGCCCCAGTTGTGACCCAGCCAGTGCTGGTCAGTCCTGTACTGCCATATGCTGGGGACTGTGTATGCACAGCAGTCAGCAGATGGTTGGCATCGGTCACTGTAGCGGTGGTACACTACCATGTCCAACCATGTGCATCCTACAGCCACTGTGATAATCTATGTTGGTACCAAATGCACTGTATGTGTCACACCTTTGCGGCTCAATGGGGGCCCACATATGTGGCAAGAAGTCTGCAGATGGTGGGGCCAACCGTGGGTGGTGCATGTAGTGTACCATATGTGACTGAAATTGTTATGTAGCGGTGGTGGTGGTGGTGACTGACACAGTAATGACTAGGGTATGATTACTGCACTGTACACGGGCAGGGCCAGCCATACAGTCAGATATGACAGGGCTGTGCAGGGCCAATGACCCGTGCAAACTCTGCACTTGGGGGGAGAGGCGGGGAGAGACACACTGTACTTAGGGTAGCACCGGTGTTTGCTGGGGCAGTGGGTGCCTCTAGGCTGCACTGCATTGTACACCAACGATATGGTTACTGGGGCACAGTGTGTCGGGCGCCCACCCATGTAAACCACAGCTGCACTTATGTGTTACCATGCCTGCTGCACGACGGTCCCAGCCATGTTCAGTTGTGCTATGTATACCACGTCTGTACCTGGGCCCTGCCCCTGCTGCCATCTGGGGAGGCTTCTGCATATCTGCATCCTGCATGTCAGTGCTGCACTGTGTACTGGATGCCTGGTCAGTGGTCGCGAGGTATGTGGGTGTAATTCCTTGCCACTCAGGCCATGACAGTGCCTATCGGACTCTGGCTTGGTGCTGCTGTTGCATGTGCTGTGTGTTCATTCCACTGGCATGCCTGCTGATGGTGTGTGTCCATTCCATGGCTCAGTATGCTCTGGTGCAGCATGGCACAGTCACTGCATGTGCAATCCTCCACTGTATGGGTCCACAATGCTGCCTCTGAAGTGCCACGGCTGGTCCACTGTTGACTCCCATCTGTCACAAACACACTCAGCAGGTCAGGCCCTCTGCTCCCACAGTTCCAACCTCAGAGTGCAACAGTGTGAAAAGGTAACAGACAAGCTAACCCTCCTGTCTGCTTTTGGGTCCGAAATCACCTTTAGTCTCAAGTTCTGGGGGGATTCAAACTGTGAACCTTATGCTAGCGTACCCAAGGTACAGGCTCAGATACGTACCCTCTTCAGGGATTGTGGTACAATCTTTTGCCAGGGGCACCAAGCCAGGTTTTCAAAATGAGCCCTTATAACTCTGTAAGAGAGAAATCTTAAAGAACATGTTTACTAAAAATGGATAAAAACAGTAAGATAAACTACAGAACAAATATCAAAGAGCATCATAATAACATAAAAGAAAAACTACAGAACAAACTCCGACCAAAATACATTTACACCTTTGCTGTCTAAGGTATTACCTCTGGAAGTGCTTAAGTTAGATTCAGAGGGCTGTCTTTCTAGAGTCCCAAAATAATACAACATTCATTTCAGACACAAGTATCAGTTTAAACTGTGTCTCCACACCCCCTCTGTGAGTCATTTAGCTCCTCCTTTTAGAATATAAAATTGCAAAAAATGATTTCCTCTCAGGAGGTTTTTTAAATAAGGTGCCATCAGAAGAAAAAAAACATTTCCTGTATATAACTCCTTAATTACACATGTTTCCTTTAAACTTAACCATCCCACACTGGCACCAATGTGTTACAAAAAAACCCAACAGGAATCAGCCTAATGATGTCCTGTTTCTGAAGTCATAAACTCACATTTGATTTCCACTTCAAAAACATGAGGTCATAAAAAGGCCATAAAATGCAATTTCCCAAGGAAGTTAATTACATTACAGAGATCTCCTGGTTAGTTTACATATCCTGTAGCTTCACTGAAACCTGGGGGGAAGGGGCACCCATGGAAGCTCAGGTTGACTTATGCGAGACAATCACATACTATATTTTTATATTCCAAATATCGTACAACAATCATAACCAGCTGGCCAAGCATCACAATCATCCATGCGTGGCATGGTGGACCATGGGGCAGCTGACTTTACTCTAGTTGCATACATTAGGCCACACCTGTATTTCTTGCCCCAAGTGCACAGCTGACCAAGTTCACTGTCTTTTTCTCCACAGGTGCCCAGCGGACTGCCAGTAATCAGGGAAGACTAGAGAATAACGAGGGGTGGGATGACCTGCTGTACAGGCTTGTCTGTGTGTAATGGCTACTGATCCGATGGGTGGAGGACAACACCCAACCCCGCCCCGGGACATGGCAGTGGCACTCCAGAAGCACCATCAGCCGCTGCCACCAAGATCACCACCAGTGGCAGCTAAGGACCAGTGATGTGGGCCATGCATCGGCAGGGGAACAGGTGTCCCAACGGGTTCCCCCTGTTCTATTCTACTGTTATACAGCCTGTTGCCTATGTATCATATTAAAGTGTTATATTTTATATATATATATATATATATATATATATACACATACACATACATATACACACACATATACATACACACACACATACACACACACACACACATAAAAAAAAATATATAAATATATATGCTTGTGTGCTGTGTGTCTGGCATTGATGTCCTCCTCTCCCACCCATGGCCACCCCCAGTGTGCAGCTCTGTACCTGATGCTCTGGTCAGAGCTGTGCCACTGCTTGTCCCTTTGTGTTAACTGCTGTCCTCAGTGCTATATTCAGAGCTGCGCTGATGCACTGCGCCGCGCACTCATCTGTCATATATGCGGCATGCAATTGCATGTAGTTTGTGTGGTGTGCAATCCCCCCTCTATTCATAGAGTTTAGCGCCAGTACAATGCCTCTGAATATGGCATGCTAAGGGACTGACATAAGCACTGGTGCATTGAAAACATTGCGTTTGCGTGCACTTCTGCCCATCTGGGCCCTTAGGTTTTGAGAAGGTGGCCTGTGTGACAATCTGAAAGCATTAGCACGTACAGAAAAGCTCATATTTTTAAAAAAAATATATATTTTGGATACCTGGAATTTTATTTTGGCAAGCAGTTTTTTTTTTTAACTGATTAGTTCAAGGAATCTAGATTTAGTAGTTGCCGTATTGGTCCTTGCAAGAATAGATCCAGAAGCAAATGATTTGATACCTTTTAATGGACCAACATAGATGTAGCAACAAGAACAAAGTGCTCTAGCTTTCGGACCAACCAGTCCTTCTTCAGAAGCTCATAGCAGTTGTTTAGAAAATACAATACTTATAACAGCTAGATAATGCAGAGAAAAACAGAAAAAAAATCCCCATTGGTTTAAAATACTCATTTAAAAAAAAAAAAAAAAAAAACAGAAGATGACGTCAGAGAAGTTTAACAGGAAGAGAGAAATTACATTTTTATCTCTTTTTCAGATTCCTTGGACACTTGTGGTACATCAAGTTGTTACATTCTCAGTGTATATTGACATCAGTACATATCAGGCTACATGGTCTTAATTCCTTGAGGTTCCTCGACTAGAGTTTTTTGTTTGACACTAATATTATCAATTTATATTTAAATTATCATTTATATAGTCCTGAGGTTTTTGAAATTTCTTGGGCCTTATATCTAGCTGGAGAGTACAGCTGGGTGACAGGTCTAGCTAGGTTTTACACATCACACAGTGTGCACGGATGTTTTTAAGACAACTTTACTGGTAAATTCTTGTGTATAATCAAGGCCCCTGGAATTCTGCGATTCTGCGGTTGTGGAATTTTCCGCAGAATTTGCATCATGCCGCAGAATGCATATAGTGCCGCAGAATTCACTGTTCTTGGTGAATTTGTATTCAAATATATTGTTTTTCCATAGTGCCAGACTTTCTTTCCCATCTTGTTTATCTTGAAGCCCCTCCTCTAAGCTCGGCATATGATGTCATTGATGACATCACATCATATTTAACCCAGAAATGAATAAATCATGCCGCAGAAATCAGAAAATTCTGCCACAGAAACCAAGGAGCCCTGCCGCAGAAATCAGAAAGTTCTGCCGCAGAGCACTAGGGGCCCTGTGTATAATGCAGACATTGAAACTTCATGAGCCCTATAACAATCTTAGTTTGTCTTTATTCTGGGTTGGGGTTGCCTTTCAGTAATCACATCCTTATACTAACTGTGACACTCATAGCTTGATTTAGGAGTTATCTGCTTCAGCAGTGTTATCTTATGTCAATTAAATTTATATGCAGTAGGATTCTTTGTATGTGTGTTCCACCAAACAAGTTTGACCCAGGGTTGCTTCTGGCTGAAGGCAGTATGGTACTGTTAAACTTCTCTTTTTTTTTTTTTTTTAAATTCATGTTTATTGCATATTTCGGCACAGTTATACATTAGTTCAGAAATGCTTTCAACATTTCTGTTTTTAGTGGTACATACAGTTTACATCAGAGGCATCCTTATACATAGTCATTTTCTGTCAGCTGGATCTCTCTCCACCTTGAAGATCTCGTTTTACATCGCTAGTGGTAGGTGTTTTATTCAGAACCCTCAGGTGGTCTCAACTAGGCTCACACATCTTCATGTCCTTCTTCCAATCCCCCTTCCTCCCTCTCTGCTACCCCCAAACTCAGAGACAATAGCCATGGGGTCCATCTTCTCACAAAAATTTGTGATCTCAGATTTATTCTATAGGTGACCTCCTCCATTTCTCTTATCTCACCTACAATGGAAACCCATTCCAGGTGAGTCGGTGGGGACTGTACTAGCCATTTTTTCGTTAGGGCTTTGTGAGCCGCCGTAAGGAGGATGTTCTACATGTAAATCTTGTCCGAACCCCTTATTTTACCTGGTTTTATTCCCAATATCAAATATCTGGGCCCTAGGGCGGTCTCCAAGGAGAGTATCTGTTTTATCTTTTGGCTGATATCTGCCCAGTGCTTCTTGAGGGTCGGGCATGACCAGAAGACATGGAGATAGTTTGCCATAGCTGCCCCACACTCTCTCCAGCATTTCCCCGTACAATTCCTGTCCCATTTACTTTGAGTTGCTGGTGTAACAAAAAACCTCATTCTTACTTTCCATTCATATTCTTTCCAGAGTGGGGATGATGTGGTCTTAGAGGTCTGTGCAAGAGCCGTGACCCACTCCTCCTCCACTAAATTTTCTTCCAGCTCCAGCTCCCATCTACTTTTAGTTTAGGAGGTCTTGCCTCCACCCCCGTCCCTCAAGGCTGCATAAATACAGGTTACTCACCTGTAACAGGAGTTCTAGGAATGGTATATGTTGTTCATCCACACTCATTGGCAGGTATCCTTGCCGCTTTAAATCTTGCCGGAAGGTCTTCAAGCTTGCTCCTCCCACCCACCCGGGTGGTATAACTCTCGGCTCCGCCCCATGACGCCAGATCTGGCCCGGCTGGAGCTCAGGTGTGCGTCGAGCCGGGGAGGTCGGGTAGGAGTCAGGATGAACAACTATACCATTCCTAGAACTCCTGTTACAGGTGAGTAACCTGTATTTCTAGGGACATGGATATGTTGTTCATCCACACCTCATTGGCAGACTCCTAGCAGTTCTCCGGGAGGAGGAGGCAAGACGACACCCCCAATACTTACTTGGGAAAGAGACTGAGAACCGAGGCCCCAAACCAGCATCCCGGCGTGACTCAAGGTCGATGTGGTAATGGGTAATGAAGGTGTTTGCTGACTTCCAGGTAGCAGCCCTGCAGATTTCCTGGATAGGGACGTCCTGGAAGCAGCCACCGCTGCAGCAGCATGGCGGTAGAATGAGCTCTTATCCCTCTGGGAGGCTCCATGCCCGCCAACTTATAAGCAGAGATCTATGCAGGAGGTTACCCACCTGCTTATCGTCCGCTTAGCTGCAGGCCTGCCAGATGCGGCTTCAGCGTAGGTGACAAACAGCTGGCGAACCTCTCCCCGAATTTCAGCCGTGTGCTCCTTATAATAAGCGAGCGCCCTTCTAGGGTCCAGAGTATGGAGCCTATATTCGGCCTCCGAGGTGTGATTGGGGTAGAACACCGCAGAGTCAACACCTGGTTAAGGTGAAACCCCACACCACCTTCGGAAGGAATTTGGTGGGGCGAGACAACCTTTGTCCCTGTGGAAGACCAGGTAAGGAGACTGATGGAAAGCGCCTGGAGCTCTCCCATCCTTCTGGCTGACGTGATAGCCACCAAGAAGCGGTCTTCACGACAGGTGAGAGACAGCACACACTGTGCATAGGTTGAATGGCTTGCCCATGAGCTTTGCCAGTACCAGCAGTAGATCCCACGGAGGTGGGGGTTCCCGACTGAGGGAAATGTGATCAAGGCCTTTGAAAAAGCTGCCAGACCACCTTCTCCTGCGCACATCGACTGCTTCCGGCCCACGCCCGTAAGCAGAGATGGCTGCCAGGTGCACCCTTAGGGTCGCCGACCTAAGCCCTTGACTGGAAAGGACCATAAATAGTCCAAGATGCTTGCCAAGGAACAGGAGGAAGGGTCCAAGCCCTTGTCCTGACATCAAATGGAAACCTTTTTCCATTTGAAGGCATAGCATTTTCTGGTCGACCTTACGGGACGCCTCAACTACATTGAGGACCTCGCCGAAAGACCCAAGGCCTGAACTCTAGCCAGGAACCAGGCCGCTCAGGTGCAGGGATTGAAGGTCCGGATGGAACACCTTCCTGATTGACTGAGAGCAGGTCCGGGTGAGCTGGAAGCTGCCGCGAGAATCCTGGAGCTGAGACTGAGGAGATCTGGTACCAGAACTGGCGAGGCCAGTCTGGGGCTATCAGAATCACCTGCCTTGTCCCTCCTCGCCTTGAGAAGCACCTTGTGGATCAAGGGAAATGGGGGAAGGGCGAAAAGAGGCCCGGGTCCACTGCCTCGAGAAGGCATCCCCTGCAGCGAGCCCTGCTGAGGGGGCGGGCATGGAACAGACTCAGCTCGCTCTCCTGGAGGCAAACAGGTCCACCTGAGGTGTGCCCCAATGGGAGAACAGATGCTGTACTACCTCCGGTAGGAGAGACCACTCTGGGATGCAGCCCCATCCGCCCAGGGCATCGGCCAGGGTGTTGGAGGCCCTGCCACGTGAATGGCTAGGAGATCCGCCCAGGCTGCGCAGAAAGTGACCAAATGCGGAGAGCCTTGCATAGAAGCATGGAGCGGCCCCGCCTGGCGGTTTAGATAGTACATGGTCGTGGTATTGTCCGCCTGGACTCGACCACTTGACCCCGGAGGAACGGAGCAAAGGCGGTGAGAGCTAGGCGGACCGCCGGAGCTCCAGCAGGTTGATGTGGCATCGGACTCCGCTGGGACCAGAGGCCATGAGCCCGTGTTCCCCAGATGGGCACCCCAACCCATCAGAGAGGCATCGGTCGATAGAGAGACCGTCGGCTCGGGGCGGACGAACGGGATGCCCTCCTGCAAATGATCTGGAACGGTCCACCACTGGAGAGCGTTCCACATCCCCTGTGTCACCGACACAAGCTGGTCCAAAGGATCACAGCGTTGTGACCACTGGCTGGCCAGTCCCCACTGAAGGGGACGCATGTTCCAGCGGGCCCAACGGACCACGCTGGTGCAGGCCGCCATGAGACCCAGGAGGCGCAGGAAGTCCCGGGCAGGGCGCAATTGCCCAACCAGAAATGATCGGGCAAAGGAGGAAAGAACCTCGGCCCTGTCCGCCGGGAGCCGCGCTCTGGCTCGAAGAGAGCTGAGCTGCTCTATGAATAGAATCACCTGCTTCGCTCGAGTTCCGACTTGGCCTCTGATAAGGAGGCCCAGTTGAGAGCAGACCTGAGGGCCAGATCTGGACCATCTCCGCCTCCTTCCTGGAGGGAGTTGCTATCAGCCAGTCTCCCAGGTAAGGGTACACCCGGACCCCTCGCGTCAGGAATGCTGTCACCACAGCCATGCATTTGGTGAAGACCCTGGGAGCTGGAGACAAGCCGAAGGGCATGGCTTGGAACTCAAGAGGGATCCTTCCGTCGAAGTTAAGGAATCTCTGTGAGATGGACGGATAGGACGTGAAAAACGCGCCCTGCAAGTCCTGAGAACAGAACCACAGCCTGCTCCAAGGATGGTATTATCTGAGCCAGAGTGACCATCCTGAAGGTTTGAGACCTTAGGAACTTGTTTAGGTCGTAGATCGAGAATGGGGCGCCAGCCCCCGTCTGCTTCGGAACCAGGAAGTACCTGGACAAAACCTCTGGGTCTGAAGGGAGGGTCCACCACCTTCTTACCGCCTCCTTCTGGAGGAGGAGAGCGGCGTCGCCTCGACGAGCCGCCAGTGAGGCTGGGGATCCCGGCCCCGAGGGCGACGGCCTGAAGGGTGGTGCCTGCTCAATTCCAGAGGCAGGCCTCTTCCCACCACCTCCAAGACCCACCTGTCCGTGGTAACAGCGGACCAGGCGGAACGGAAGTGCCGGAGCCGCCTCTGTCGGGGACCTAGGGTGCAGACGGGAATGGGGCGACACCCCTCAGCCCGCCACTGGGCAGGCTTGAGGAGGGACCGCCGAGGGACCTCCTGGGCCCTTTCCTCCCTGCCTCCTGTTAGAGGAAGCCGCGGCTTGGGTTTGGGATGCTGGGCCGGAGCCTGCTGGCCCTGACGTTGCTGGGCCAGGCGCTGGGGCACAGAAGGACGAAAGGGCTTAGGCTGTGGTTTGCGCCTTGTCCTCTGAGCGAAGAGACCGAGTCCAAGGTGGCATTGACTTCCGATCCTCTGCAGGTGACCTTCCACCCCAGGGTCAAGAGGTCAGTCCCCAAAAGGAACATCCGCCAACTTGTGCTGGGTATCCGGTAAAGGTGGATATCCTCAGCCAAGCCCGCCGACGCATAGCCACCGCGGCCGCCACCGATCTGGCACATGAGTCCTCATATCCAAAGCAGTCTGGAGCTGCTGTTTGGCCACTGTCTTGCCCTGGTCCCGCACCTGCTTAACCGTAGTCTGCAGATGGCGGGAAGATGAGGGATGACCTCATCCAGGGAGCCCAACAGGGCATGAGAAAAATGTGCCATGAGGACGGCCGAACTGGCCTGACGAAGGCCGAGAGAGGACGCAGCGTAGACTTTTCGCCCGACATAGTCCAATTTCTTGGACTCCTTGTCAGGAGGTTTGTCCACATCCCGGCGCTAGCCGGGCGCTGCCGAAAACGCTGTCGGTAACCAACCCTCAGCAGAGGGGAACCCAAAAACCGACAAGGAACCGGTAGGGACTGTGATACTTCCTGGCCATGCTGGTCAAGGCGCAGGGCAGGAAGCAGGGCGCCTGCCAAAGCTCCAGTGCCGACCCACTATGGCCTCGCCACCGGAAAGGCCTCCGGTCGGAGAATCCCCCGGTCCAGAATTCCGTGAGGGATACCTGGCTCTGCTTGGAAACGGGTTCGAGCTCCATCCCGTAGACTCCGAGATGAGCCGAAGCAGTCCTAGGAAGGACGACGGCTATCGCCCATTGACTGACCTCCTGAAGACCCAAGTCCAGTCGCTTGAGAAAAGGAGGAATCATCTTCGGACTCGGAAGAGTCCTCAAGAGCTGCCTCTGGCCTGAGCCACCCTTCACCTGCCGAGGTCGGTCGGAGTGAGTGGTAACTGACAGCCGATGGTAGACCCTGAGCCGACCGAGAATCCTTGGTCGGAGCCCCAATTGGTGGCTGTGGAGGCGGAGGTTCCACCGGAATCGGTGGAGCAGCTGGTTTTGGCCGAACAACCGGCCTGGGTATAGGCTCCTCGGATAAGTCGAGGGGTTGTGTCAGCCGTTCCGGTGACAGCTACTTAATGGCCGGGAAGGCGACGGGTCGGCTTATTCCCCGCCAGGAGGAGCTGTTGAACATAAGGTCTCTCGACTGCCGACGCGACTTACGCCAAGCCTCCCCATCCGAGGAGGAGGATCGAGGATCGAAGCGGCGACGCGCCATCGCGGTAAGCCGAGACCGAGACCGCCATGACGGTGGGATCGGCTGGACCGCGAAGAGGTCCGGAGACCGAGACCGAGAGTCCCGAATTTCCGAGGTCGGTGCGGGAGGTGTCGGCGAACCGCACTCCCTTCGCCTCGATGGTCCATCCGAGGGCTCCGGAACCGGAGGCACAGGCGAGCCCAGGATCCTCAACTCCTCCGGGGAACTGGGAGAGGAATTGCTGCAAAGGCGACAGCCCGGTCTAATGGGTCGGTAGAAAATCTCGACTTCATCGGTGGGAGTCTCGTCAACTGACCTGACGGGGACACCGTGAGGCCAGTGGCCAGGCCGAGCGGTCGATCAAGCCGACGGTCGATGGCCCGGGAGAGGGACCTTTCCGCCTCCCAGGAGCTGACGTGAGGATTTACTCCTGTCCTCTTTGACCGAGAATAAGGTCCAGCAGACGCAGGCCCTTCTCCTTTAGTGGAGAGGGACAGACAAAGCTCCTTAAAAGAAGCCGTGTAGGAAGAACCCAGAGAGAGCGGGATAAATGCCGCGGCCGAGGAAGATACGGCCCGCGCCACCTCCTCTTCGAGGGCGACCATCCGCTCGAGCTGATCCGCCGAGCCCGCCACGGACACCGCCAACCGGGCCTCCTTGGACTTCACCGGAGGGAAACGCTTCTCCGGACGGCCCAGTTGCAATCGGCAGCACGGTCTTCGAGGACGTAGGCCGAGAAAGATGAGCACAGGTCGCAAGCCTGCGGGTCGTGCTCAAGGCCTAAGCAGTAGACACACGTGGAGTGTGGATCCGTCCGAGACATCTTCTGCCCGCATGGGCATCTCCGAAATCCGGGAGTCGATTTGTCCATCGCAGCCGAGAGGGATAGAAGACTGAAGTCTTTTGCAAAATTTATTTTTAAATCCGCAAACGGAGAAATAGGAACTCAGTCACAAACGAGTTGCGTTATGAGGGAACCTGAGCTTCCAAGCGGTAAGGAAGATCTGACGTCATGGGGCGGAGCCGAGAGTTATACCACCCGGGTGGGTGGGAGGAGCAAGCTTGAAGACCTTCCGGCAAGATTTAAAGCGGCAAGGATACCTGCCAATGAGTGTGGATGAACAACATATCCATGTCCCTAGAAATGGCTGATATTTGCCCCTTGACTTTTGTTAGGTTTATTATTTCAGTCATTGTACTTAGTAACCCCCTTGGGGATTTGGTTTGTTTGTATAGAGATTGTAGTTTATGTATATAGGCTCTTATCTGCAGGTACCTGAAATAATCCCCCTGTTTTAAGGAGAATTTTTCCTTAATCTGGATGAATTCCATAACAGTATCTCCCTCTATGAACTGATCTAGAGAGTACAGCCTCATTCTCCCCCATCTTTTAAAGGTGAGATCCTGTTTGGGGGGAGGAACCGTGGGTCCCACGCAAACCATTGTAAAGGCCATGCCTCCACGTCAAGCCCATGTTTGGCCCATAGGCGTCTTAAAGACCCCAATGTGTTTTTTACTGATATAAGAGCTATCTCTCCATCTATAGTCTGTGAACCTGGTGTCAGGGCTTGCGCCCCCAGGGGCGTTTCATCCCTTAGGACCTCTTCAATCTCCTTCCATCGGGCACAATATGTTCTCGCCAACCATAAAAGGGCCCATCTTAACTGGGTGGCCAAGAAGTAGTCCTCCAAACATGGAACATTTCTGCCATCATAGTTTCTGCTTGTCTGTAGTATTATATTCTTTATTCTGGGCCTCCTATTATTCCAAATAAACTTTGTGAGCATACTTTGCCATATTTGAAATTGGTTCTTATGTATTTTTATTGGAAGACATTGAAATAGGTATAAATATTTAGGAAGAATGTTCATCGACACTGCTTGTAGCCTGGAGTATAAGGGTAGGTTCAGGGCCTCCCATCTTTTAATGTCCTGCCTTATCTGTGTTATTATTGGATCAAAGTTGTATGAATAAAGCATTGTCAGGTTTTTGGGGATTTGAGTGCCAAGGTACTTTATTTTCCCCCTGTTCCAATTCGCGTCCAGTAATTTTTTGATGTTGGGTGTAGGGTTGTAGTGAAATTTCAAGACTTCGGCTTTGTTTTTATTCAAGGTATATCCTGAAAATTGGCTGAATTTATCAACTATGAACCAGATCTCGGGGATGGATCTACTTGGATTGGTTATGTATAGGAGGACATCATCTGCATATAGGGAAATTTTGTGGTCTCCTTCACCTATCCCCACCCCCCTCACCTCTTTTGCCTCCCGTATCGCCTGAGCCAAAGGTTCTATATATATATATCAAAGAGGAGTGGAGACAGCGGGCACCCCGTCTAGTACCCCTCCCCAGATTGAACCTCTTCAAAATGCCCCCGTTTACCCTAACAAAGGCCTGTGGAGAGGCATACAGGGCTTTGACTGCCTCCAAAAACGGTGGTGGGAAGCCCATCCTTTCTAAGACTAGGAATAAAAAGTTCCAGTCAACTTTATCAAACACTTTTTCAGCGTCAAGGCTCATGAGACAGGCAGGGGTATGTTGTTTATTGATGGTGTCAATTATGTTTATGGTTCTTCTAACACCCTCAGGGGGCCTGCCTTCCCTCTATGAGGCCAGTCTGGTCTGGGTGAATTAGATTTGCGAGAAAGGACTGCAGTCTCTTAGCTATTATAGCTGTGAAGATTTTATAATCTACGTTAAGGAGTGAGATTGGTCTATACGAGCCACAGTCCCTCAGATCCTTTCCCTCTTTCGGGATCACCGTTATGGTGGTATAGTTCCATGACGCAGGAACTGCCTCCCCCTCCAGCCAGACTTGGTTGTAGACTGTTTTTAATATAGGGGTTATTTCACCCATAAATGTTTTATATAGTTCTCCTCCAAACCCGTCTGGGCCTGGGGATTTCCCCATCTTGAGGTCCCCAATAATGCTCAGGATCTCCTGCTGGGTGATTGGGCGTACCAAACTTTGTCTCTGGGCCTCCATGAGCTGAGGAAGGCTCAAAGATTTCAGGAATTCCCAGGCAGCCATGGGGGACGTTTCCGGTTGGGGTTGGGGTTGATATAATTGTTTGTAGTAACGTTACTAGTGCATCTGCTATTTGCTCCCATTTACATGAATTCTGACCCGTGGTTAGGTGTCGGAGGCCAGTAACATGTGTTCTAGCGGCCTGTTGCTTTAACCAGTAGGCTAAAAGGCGGGTGGCTCTTGGGCCTCCCTCATAATAAGCCTGTTTCGTGTAAAGCAAGGCTTTCTCAGTCTCTAGCAGCAGCAGTCTCTGCAGTCTAGCCCTTAATCCCCTTATTTGACCTTCTCTATCTCTACAGAATTTTAGCTTCTGTTGCCCTTCCAAAGTTTTAAGTTCCTGATTTAGGTGTTCTTTTTGTTTAGCTCTCTCCCGTTTTTTGTATATGGCTATCGAGATCAACCTTCCTCTAAGAATAGTTTTCACCGTATCCCATAGTATTTGGGGTGAAGTGTCTGCTCGTTCATTTAACTGAATAGCCTGTTTTATTGCTTCCCTGATTTCCTCTTTCACCCTTTCATCTCTAAGTAGACTTGTATTTAACCTCCATTGTGTTGGCTTTTTAGGCAGCTGCAGGTCTACCTCCAAGTAAACAGGCTTGTGGTCTGGTAGGCTCTCCGATCCCACCCACATTGACTCAATCGCCGAGAGGTCTCGACCATATGTAAAAAACATATCCAGTCGTGAAAATATGTTGTATCGTGGGGAGTAATATGTGTAGTCTCGGGCCAGTGGATATTTCTCTCTCCATATGTCTATCAAACTCGTATCTCTATGAGCCTTTTCAGGGGCTTAGAGATTCTGCCATTAGGCGCCGGGATCCGTGAGGTGGTGTCCAGGGATCTATCCATAACCACATTCCAGTCTCCTCCCGCAATCACAAGTCCCCTTGGCCTATCCGCCACTAACTTAAACAAATCTGCATAGAAGGTTATCGCTGAACCCGGGGGTGCATAGACATTTAATAAGGTCACCTGCAGATCCTGTATCCACCCCACCACCATCATGTATCTAGCCCCTGCATCCACTATTACCTCCTCCTCCTCCTCCTCGAATGGGAGAGAGGCCGACAACAACACTGCGACGCCTCTCTTCCTCCCATTGCTCAGAGAAGCATGGTAGATAGTCGGAAACTCCAGAGTTTTCAGCTTCAGAACTTCTTTGGGAGACAAATGTGTCTCCTGCAGGAATTGTATCTCGCAGTTTTGGTTTTTGAGAAATTTTTGGATGTGTTTTCTTTTGATAGGGTGGTTTATGCCAAGTAATGTTATAAGAGATTACCTTAGAATTAACCCTAGCCATTTTGCGAATTTTGGTTCTTTGTCAGTGTTCTCTTTCCTGTTCTTAGTTCTAGAGCAATCAGCTTTTGCCTTATCAGCCTCTGTGTCTTCCTTCAGCTTCAGTATCTGACTGTTTTTTTGGTCCCTGATGTATGCATGCACTTGTCTAAACCTCTCTTTGTGCCCCTCAGAATATCTTATAGAAATTAGTAACCTGCTGGTTCTCAACCACTGTCCAGCATGAACATACAAAGCAACATTTGGTAACCTGTCTCCCTCTAGTGGAGATAACATTCCTATAACAAAGTTTAACCATTGTCTCATATACAAACTCATTACAACTGTTAAGAAGATTTGTAAATAAGCAAAGCTGAAAAAACGTAAGTCTTCCTCTCCTCCGTCATCCTATCTAAGTATGTTTCTCGTTTATAATATATGTGTTGCAGAGGATGTGGGACAATCAATTCTACAAAACTACAGCTTCCTAGGTCAGTCCAAGCCCTCGTGTGTGGACTTGATTGTGTCTCATTTGGGACACCTTGCCCTTTATGATGTTGTGGGCTAAACCTTCCTGGAGCATCCTTTCTGGGTCGTGACCCTGAGCTCCAAGGTATTGTTAACATCAGCAGAGCCAGAAGGCAGAAGGTGGCCTTCTCAGGTTTCAGTTTTGAAAACCGTCCCTCCCCTCCCCAGGCCCACAATGGGTAGAGTTTGAAGATTTTCTCCTCGCTCCCCTTCATTTGTTTGTAAGGCAATTTTCTTTTTTGGCCCCCCCCCCAACGGGAAATCAGTAGGGAACTCGGGGGGGAGACCACCAAACCTTGTGGTGTGCCAGCCGACTACCTGCTAGGTCGGAGTCTCGCCATTGGCATTCAGGTGTTGTTACCTCCCCACTATTTACTCTGCTTTCCTGTGTTTCAATTATCCTGTCCATTCAATTTACTTTGTTTAAGAAGGTCCAGTTCTTACCCTTCCCCTTCAACCAATTTTATACAGAACATGTAGATGAAGGAGGTTCCCCCCCAGGTCTCTTCTGCCATCAGCTCCAATATTCCCCTCCAATTCGCCTCCACCCGTGATCCAAGGTCCCCCTCAGCCCTTTTTAACCAAACCCCATGAAACGACTCCATGTCCAATGCAGTTCGAGGCATGTATTGTATTCGTTTGTATACTTTCACCCAGGCAGGCAGTTACGTTATATACTTATTCCCTGTATGTCCTATTTTATTCTCCTTTGTCAGTCTGCAGAGGCCCTTTCCATCTGAGGGGCTGTCGCCGGTTCCTGTGCCTCCGTATCTACATCTTCTCATGGGGTCAGATCAGTCAGCTGCACCACGGAGACGTAAGGCCTTAATAAGTCGGTGATGTCTGCTCGTAGGTTAGTTGAGCGTGTTTCATTCGAGCGTGCCCATCCCTTGCGTGCTACCATCCAGGCCGACCTCCGGAGCTCCTTCTCTATCCGTTCTTTCTCCAGACCAGGAACTGGGATTCCGATACCCTCCACATAATTTTTGGCTGCCAGCAGATCTTCAAAAACCTTGGGTCCCTGCTTGGTTTCCACCCTTAAGCGAGCCGGAAAGAGCATCTGCACCTTTAAATTTCTAGCTCTGAGCTGTTTTAGTATCGGCCACATGGTGCGACGTGCCTCCTGGACCCCAGCGGTGTAGTCGTTGTCAATCGTTACACGATGTGGCCCGAGCATGATTTTTTTCAGCCTCCATGCCCTCCTGAGAATCTCTTCTTTAGAGGTGTAGCTTGACATCCGCACCACAAAAGACCCTGGACAGGAGCCAGGACTCGAGGGGCTCTGTGCGAGAGAACGGTGCGCTCTGTCCACTGAAACGTCAAACTCTGGTGGCAGCTTCAGTAAGTCTTTTAAAATCTTTTGGACATAGGTAATAACATCTGAAGTACCTTCCTCGGCACCTTCCGGAACACCATAGATTCTGAGGTTTTGCCTTCTGCTCCTTCCCTCCATGTCGTCTATTTTGGCCCTTAGCTCCCTCTCCCTCGCCATTAAGAACAACAGGAGGCGATCATGATGCTCAGTCTGCTCCACAACCGAAGTCAAACCCAGCTCCAATTTGTCCGTTCTATGCTGTATAGTGCCAATATCTGCTCTCAGCTCCGTCAGGGAGGCATCTATTTTTTGTACCGTTTTAGCGGTTTGCATTATTGAGGCTATCAGCTGGGTGTGCTCCTCTTCTGTTCCAACTTCCATTACCGCGTCTACGTCTTCAGTAGGCCCCGAGTTTTTTGACATTCTTTCTTCTTGTAATAGAAGTTGTAATTTTTGAACCGGGGTCTGTGTATTCCTAGATGTTCCTGCTTTTGAACGGGTCGTTTTTGCTGGTCAATCGATTATTTGTTGGGCCAGGGAGCTCGCTAGTTCAAGCTGCCATTTAGGTTGCTGACGTCAACGGAAGTTCTTGTTAAACTTCTCTGACATCATCTTCTGTTTTTTTTTTTTTTTTTTTTTTTTTAAATGGAGTATTTTAAACCAATGGGGATATTTTTCTGTTTTTCTCTGCATTATCTAGCTGTTATAAGTATTGTATTTTCTAAACAACAGCCATGAGCTTCTGAAGAAGGACTGGTTGGTCCGAAAGCTAGAGCACTTTGTTCTTATTGTTACATCTATGTTGGTCCATTAAAAGGTATCAAATCATTTGCTTCTGGATAGTTCAAGGAAGACACACGTTTAAAATAATAAAAAAAAAAAAAAGTTCAAAAAAACCTGCTTACTAGTGACTACAAAAGTTAACTTCAAGCCCTATAATTCAGCTAAACAGCACTTACACAACTGAAAGCTCAACAGAAAATGATTTCAGTACAGTATATGAAACCAAAGTATTAAATGTTTTTCTTACTTTTCCATTATTCAAGCATCAAAGCCTTCTTACACAGGATCCTCTGCTATGGATTACATAAAGAGCTGGCCATTAACTCTCCCCCGCCCCAATATGGGGAAGTGTCCAGTGTAAATCAATCTGAAACTGCTGATGACATCACAGTTTTCAGCACAGCCCCACCCAGAGGATCAGGAAAATAAATGAGCAGCAGTACATGTCACAGCTGCATTTTTCACAGCTGTTCAAGCAGTGTGGTTCATCATAACCCTGAGATCACAGAGGCAGCTGACCCAAACAGTCAAGGACTTTAGTAAGGTAGACTTCCAGAGGATGGAGGGGGAGCTAACCGAATGGCTCACAGGCTATCAGCAACCGGAAGGAGCAGAAAGCAAGAGGCAGCACATTAAAGAAAGAACTCAAGCTATAACATTATCAGCTTCAGACAAGTGGGTAAGAGCAGAGGCACACAAGGCCCATGTTGTTCTCCAGGGAGGCTGGGGTAGCAGTGGGGGGGGGGGAGGTGGCCTTCAAAGTGTATACGGTCAAACAGACAAAGGGAAGCAGGGAGCTCTACCTTATAAAAACAAAAAATAGAGGCTAGTGAGACAGGCCAAAGCAGATGTGGAGCTCAAGACTGAGAAAGGGGTATGGTTAAATGACAGAGCCTACCTTAAGTACATAGGGAAGAACAACAGTGGTACAGAAATGAGGATGACACCAAAATATGTGGTAGGGTGTATTCTAAGCAGAGAATGGATGGAATTAATAAGAGCTCTGGGGATATCGGAAAGGTAGTCCAGAATTAAACAGAATTTAATGCCAAAAAGTGCAAGAACCTAGCGCTACTGCGCATGCCCGAACTAGGAGCACTAAGTGTTACTGCGCATGACCAAGCTTGGAGCTCCAACTTAAAGAACGATTTTAAATACCTTACACTGCTCCGTTTTCAGCAGGAATTGCTTCTAGAGGTTCAGTTAATAGACCTCTACATGGCACAGTGTTTCTTTTTATCCCAAGTAAATGTGCCTCGCTCGTCATTTTTACGAGCATTCCGGCACAGGACCGGATGCCAGGGTCACACTCTGTCTTCCGGTGCGGCGGTACTTTTGAAATGGCGCATCCAGGAGCAACATTACAACAATAAATAACTCATAAAAAGGTTAGCGCCATTCATTTTAAACTATATTGGTTGTTTTAATCGGGCATTTTTGCAGCCCTGGTGATTGCCCCCACAGTTTAGGACAGCTTTCCTTTAAAACTGAAAACTGTCTACAATACGCCAAAAGCTGTACACAAGAAATACTTCTGTGTGTCTGTGTAACATTGACAAGGTACAAACTATTGACCTTTTTTCCCCTAAATTAGTAAACAAGTTGGAAAGACTACTTCAGTTGATTTGACCAAGGCAAACTTTCGTCAGGAAGTGAATGTAGTCTA
The DNA here is from genome assembly GCA_016271365.2 of Neoceratodus forsteri. NCBI lineage: Eukaryota > Metazoa > Chordata > Ceratodontiformes > Ceratodontidae > Neoceratodus > Neoceratodus forsteri. Next base: position 648,274,575 of record CM057449.1, read on the forward strand.
CTTAACTTATTAGGTAAGGACCACTTATCACTTCAGAACAGACAGATATGTAACCCTTAGGTGGCGCTATCCCAAGAGCTACTACCCTTGCCTGCTTGGCTACTAGCAGCTTAAGGGGCCAGAGTTCGGAAACGGGTGCCTCCACCCAGAGGTCAGGGTTGGTAGTGATCAATCTAGCCTGGGCACAGCCCTCTGGGACACTGTAACCCTCCTCTGTCCCTGCTTGTGGCCCACACAATACCCCATAAGTACTTTCACAATATCCCTGATATGCTTTGCAAGTACCCACGCAGTTTACACTTATCACCAGGGTCTGTTTCTCCAGTTCGACCCTGAGGACTCCCTGTAAAACAAGGTTAGACAGAGCAAATGGCAACAGTATAATACTTCGAACACAAACAGGATCCACAGATGGTTTGAAATGCAGAAAAAAGTAGATCTGATTTATTCAGAGGATTTGAACAAGGAAGGAGGTCAATCAGGATAATTAGCTTACTTGCTCTATCAATCACACAGCTGTGCATGCAGTCAGAGTCCCTAACACAGTCACACTCTCTGGGTATCCAGGTGAGGGAAAGGTGGACTAGCCAGGTCCGTTGACTTGGGGTAGGCCGGCACTGCAGCTGGTCGGGGCCCTATAATGGAGAAACAACTTGCACAACACACTATTTGTAATCCAGAGCCAGATGGCTCAGTTCATGAAAGAAAGAAACAACACAGCAATCAGATGACACACTTAGATTTAAATGTAGTTGCAGGGAGTTACTCACGATACCCAAGGCTGGACACAGGATGGATAACAATTAAGACAGCAGATGAACTCTCTGGAGTGCCAGGAGAAGCAGGGCCCACACAATTCACTACAGTGTCGTTCTTGTTCAGGCGTGAAGCAGGGGGCTGATCCCCAGGCAGGTCTCTCGTCGATGGCTCTTCTCTGTGCAGCAGGGTAGGATGGCGGGGCCCTCGTGGTAAGGCCCAGCCACATGGAGCTAACAGCAGATTCAGTCCGTTTGCGCTGGACACACCTCCAGCTAGCAGAACACAGTTCGCAGCATGGGGAACCAAATCATAACCCCCCCTTCCAGCACACAGTACATTTATATGTGAGGCAGTTCTACTGTACCAGGCACAATGCTCCCCGATCATGATCGCACAGTCTCTGCTTAAACCAGGAGCACAGAAGTAGCTGGAGTTCCTATCAGGTCGATCGCATGCAGCAAAATCTTCGGTCCTGTGCAGGTTAAGCCTGGATCCACTTCAGTGGCTTAATTCGCTCACATGAACTCGGATTCAGTCCATTTGTGACTCTCTTTTCCTCTCAGAGCACTAGACAGACTTGCAGGCCTAAATTCAGACCTTCCCACAGTTCTCCTGCTCGAAACTATGCAGTTCACCACTCTGACTCTTACGAGCTGCTCCTCTCTCAACTTCCAACTCAGCACTGACTAGCCAGCAGACAGCTTGGGGGATTTCCTCAGATCCAAAAGGTTTGATTCGTCAGTTCAGCTGTCAGTCACAGCAAGAGCTCTCCCTTCAGTTACAAAAAGACATCAACAGTCCAAAACTACAAATCCCAAGCTTGTAATCCACTCAGCCCCTATCAGACAGGCTCCATTTTAGAGTACCCAGGTACTGATTGGTCCAATTTGGCAGTTCGGGACCAAAATAGTGGAGATAATCACAACAGTCCTTGCTGCAAAGAAGGCAGGTTACAACAAACAACAATATCTTTGTCACTCTAAATGATTCTCAGCAATTAGTTACATCTTTCAACAAAAGCTCCCTCTGCACAATTAGCGATGGCAGAAACAGAGTGATTATCTGGCAGTCCGGGCGGGACTTGAACATGACAACACTCAGCCCCCCCTCCAGATTAATTACCACTGCAAACTAGGCAGCTCTTAAAGTGACAGTACGCAGAGGCTACACAGGCACTCTTTAGCAATGACATTTAAACTGCTATAGCGCCAAACACCAACATGGCAGTGAGCATTTAGGCAAGCTCATGGTAGACTTTTCGGAAACCCCCATTTGTAAGGGGGTTACACCCTTCACTGCCTGGAGAAAACTTGGCATCCATGTCAAGTCTGTACCATCACAATAATTGCAATTGCAAATTATACTATACATCTATACCATTAGCATATTAGGCAAATACCTTCTGATGCATCAAACAACATACTTAACTTTTACTATACATATTCTCTACAACTCACAGTACAATATCCATTCTGAATTACATCATGCGTATTTCACACAGGTAATTTACGCATTACTATACTGAATCAGGTAATAACTTCCTGTACATTTAAAGTGAGAGGGGGCCCTTCCCTATCAGCTAACTTTGGGCTAGACAGGGCAGGGGCACCATACCTAGAGGGCAGAACAATCAATCTGGAATTGGTACTTAGACTCAGTTTGGGCAGTGAGCTCTGGGAAACAAACCCTCTTGTGGACCACATTGAGAGGCAAATCCACTGGCCTCCCATGGGAATCATAGCTGAAGCGTACTACTGGTTTGACATCTCGGCCAGTCCTTCTTGGGAGAACAACCACAGTCTCTGTACTTTCAGCACTGGTCAAGGGGCTTTCATCACTTGTGAGGGGGGCCTCTGCCTGGCTAGAAAGGTTCGAACTTGGTGTACTGTCAGCCCCTAGCTCTGTAAGTTCCATTTCTGTGACACTTTGCTCACTTGGAAGGCACTCTGGAACCGAAAGGGAATTATCATCACACTCAAAGTATTCTTCAGGTTCTGGCATATCACCAGAATGACTCATATCATCAGCACCTCCCTCAGGCAAATCACACAGTTCCACAATACACATGTAACCCCCTCTGTTACCTGGGGTTACTAGAATCCCAGTAAGACATAGTGGTAGGCAGGGAAGGCAGCTTATGAAACTCCAGTTAAATGGATTTCACACTGTCTCACTCTGTTCTCAGTCTCAGCGGAGTCTGAGGGATGACATCACCATAGAACTTTCGCAGCTGCATGAGCCACACTGGAATCTGCAGTTGGGAGTTAGGTTAGAATGTTGGGAGTTTTTTGAAGGGAGTTGCGTGTGAGCCGTCTTGAAGAGAGGAGCACAGCAGTCTGTGCACAGGCTCTTGGAGCCTAAAGCTCTGATATAGAGCTACTGTAAGGGAGAGGTGTGTGTTTCCGCCAAAAGAGGAGCATAGTAAGCTGTTCGTGAAGTGGTGGAGACCGCTGTTACTGGTCCCTGTGCCCCATCCCTGAGGGGATGGGGGTGGAGAGGTTTGCCTGTCATTCCAGGGGCAACCCTCCTGGTTTCCGGCTAGGGAAGAAGCTGCCTTATTACAAGTTGTGCTGAAGCACCAGAGATTCCTGTGAAGAATCACCTGTGGGGCACCTGCAACCAAAGGGTGAGTTCGCTCTGACCTATGGCCATTGTTTCACCTGAACTGTTGTAAAGTGGGGACTGGACTGCTCAATCAGTGGGAGGCCTAGAGGAATAGGCTAAGCCAAGTAGAAGTATGTTCAAGTCCAGCACACAGAGTAAAGTAAAGTGGGGATTGGACTGCTTAATCAGTGGGAGGCCTAGAGTAATGGGCTAAGCCAAGTAAAAGTATGTTCGAGTCTAGTACAAGGGGAAAGCCAAGACATGTAGAGAAAATGTGCCAAGCATTTACCCTTTAATCTACATTGCCAAGCTTTTCAGAAAGAGGTGTTTAATGTCCAGAGAAATGGCCGAATATGAATTGTGGAAGCGAGAGGTAGGAGACCTCCCCCTCATCAGTAGTAACCAAATTCACCTCTACGGATTTGCTCTGTGGCCCTTTTACTTTCCCTCAGGTACTTGGCCAGTGCTGAGATAAGTACCCAGATGTGGGATTAAAAGGAAGTTTGTCTTATGGAGTCGAAGGCTCTAAGGTGGTTTAGGGAGCCACCAGAAAATGTGTTCATGTCAAATGGAAGGTGTTCGAGTGGCCGGCAGGGGAGCCGAGCCAGAGAAATCCCAAAATAGTGTACAAGTTCGGGCTGTGTACCCAAAGCAGCGTGCAAGTCTGGGCTGTGTGCCTGGTGGGTTCAGAGCCTGAGGGCTGAAGTGTTGAGGAATTGTTCTGACTCTTAATCTGCATTACCAGAAGTGTAGCCCGTCTATGCTTTGTTTTGTTCTGCTTGGATGTGAATAAAGCCACACTTTAGAATCCCATTCCTGGTATTGGACATTACAGTTATTGCTTCCTGTGTTCGGATTTACTTGGGTGCCCCTGTGCAGAGTAGCCAAACCTAGCCCTTGTGCCGAGTAACCTATTCCTCCCCGAACCCAGTCCCCACCTGGTATTACTGTCAGCTTCAACTGCATACCACCTGTCGTTTGCAAGAAGGCAGGGGTGAGGGGTTACACACAGAAACATAGACTTTGACAGCAGATAAGGACCGCTTGGCCCACCTAGTCTGCCCATTTCCCTACCTACAGGATAAGCTGCAGATCCTAGTTAACCAACAGCCTGTTTCTTCCTATCCCCCCATAAAAATTGCCTTATGTCTGTCCCATGCATTCTTGAATTCTCCCACAGTTTTAGATCCCACAGCCTCCTCAGGAAGGCTGTTCCATGCGTCCACCACCCTCTCTGTGAAAAAATACTTCCTCACATTGCCCCTGAACCGCCCCCCTCTATCTTCAAATTGTGCCCCCTTGTTCTTGCACATCTCTTTTTTATCCGTATACAAAGTACACCCTGAAAACATAGAGACTCAGCATCTTCAGATATGATACTTTGCACTTCACTTTCCGGGAGCATTGGCTCCAAGGACAAAGCTGGGGGGTTAGGCAGTCCAGAAGGCCCAGCTTCATCCCCACAATTAATCATGGGGTTACCTTGAAACAGCTGACTCAGTTCATAAGAGGGGTAATAAGCATAGTTGCACTCACTCTCATCAGAAGTGGACTGACGGTCACTATCATTCTGGGCTTGCTGTGGAGAAAAGCTTAAGTCTGTGAACACTGGGGTAGGCTGACTGTCTTTGTTTTGCAGCAGCACGAGTCACTGGTCCGGGCGAACAATCTCAGGGGGGTTCAGCTTCAATCATAACTTGGCCAATAGGTAGTAAGTGGTTGTGGTGCATAGTCTTGACAGCCTTGGAATTGTTTTCGGGGCGTACTTTGTACATGGGTAAATCATCCAACTCACCTACTACTATATGGGGAAGATGGTGCCACCGGTCAGCAATTTTATGTTTACCATGTAGTCCCAAATTTCGCAACAACACACGGTCTCCAGGTCGAAGTTCTTGAGCCTTTACCTTTTATCATGCCTCTCTGTTGGCTAAATTTCTCTTGGTGGCCATTGTCTGTGCCAGTTGGTAGGCATGATTTAATTGAGCTTTCAGTTTTTGTACACACTGCAGATAATTTTCAGCTCGGACTCCATCCAGAGAAACCCCAAAACAGACATCTACAGGCAATCGAGCCTTTCTCCCGAACATTAGGCAGTAGGGAGAGAACCTGGTAGCATCATTTTCTGTGCAGTTATAGGCGTGTACCAAGGTGCTAATTTGCTGGCTCCATTTATGCTTGTCTTTTGGGTAAAGGGTGCCCAGCATGTCTAACAAGGTGCAGTTAAAGCATTCTGGTTGTGGGTCCCCCTGCGGGTGATAAGGGGTGGTTCTTGACTTTCGCACCCCCCACAGAGAGAGAGAGCATTTCTTTGATTAAGTGACTCTCAAAGTCTCTACCTTGATCAGAATGAATTCGCTGTGGGGTTCTGTAGCGGACGAAGAAATTTTCCACTAGCACCTTGGCCACAGTGGATGCCTTTTGATCTTTGGTGGGCAACGCTTGTGCATACCGTGTGAAATGATCCGTAACCACTAACACATTACCAATGTTTCTCTGGTCAGGCTCTAAACTCAAAAAGTTGATGCAGACTAGTTCCATTGGGGGGCTGGTAGTAATGTTAACAAGGGGGGCAGCCCTCCGAGGCAGGGCCTTTCTCTGCAAGCAGCAACTGCAAGTCCTTACATGGTGCTCCACATCAGCCCCCATCTTGAACCAGTAAAATCGAGATCGTACTAGATCAAGTGTTCAGTCGATACTGAGGTGGCCCATATGATTGTAGAGGGACCTCAGCACCAAATCTCTGAAGGCTGCGGGCAGAACCAGTTGCTGTTTGTCTACTTGGCCACCCCGATCTACTGTCTCTCTATACAACAACTGATTAATCAACTTCAACTTGGGGCCTTCTTTAAACAATAAAGCAGTTCGCAAATCAGAGGAACGCAACTTGGACACATCTTTCCCTGCACGGAGGGCATCAAGGGCTGGCTGAAGCATATAATCTTGGGATTGAGCCCACTGAATGCTGTCATTGTCAAACTGAGGTAGTGCACTAATATCTAGAGCGGAGAAGTGACAGTATGCAGCTGGTATGCATGTATCAGAAGGGCCCAAGCAATCTACTAAGCAGTCCACTGTGTCCGCAGACATCTGTTCATCTTTGTCAAACTTTCGGCACAGTGCTTGAATGTCAGGTTCAGACAGCCTGACCCAGTCACTTCTGGAAGTGGGCCTTCGGGATAGGGCATCAGCATTGATGTGATTCAGGCCTGATATGTATTCAACAGCATAATCATAGGTAGACAGTGCAGAAAGCCACCAATGCCCTGTGGCGTCTAACTTAGCTGAAGTCTGCACATAGGTCAATGGTTTATTGTCAGTCTTCACCAGTATCTTTGTCCCATATAGGTATTCACAGAACTGGTCAACGATGGCCCACTTTAACACCAGGAATTCAAACTTATGCACAGGACAGTTTCATTCTGATGGGGTCAGACTCCTACTAGCGAAGGCCATGGGTCTCAAACCATCCTCATGGTCTTGATACAGCACAGCTCCGAAACCTTGCAGACTAGCATCGGCATGCAGCACATACGGTTTGGTAGGATCAGCATAGGCGAGGATGGGGGCATGGGTGAGCCGGTATAATTTCATGGAAAGCTGCTTCACAGTCTGGCGTCCAGCAAGACCCGAAAAGTTCACCTCGGCGTAAGTATACTCTTTCTGTTCCTAAGGTGGCCCCTTTTTTGTATTTACAATTCATGGGAGGGTAACCTTGGGTAAGATTCAGAAGGGGGCTAATTACCATGGAATAGTCCTTTATGAACCTGCGGTAGTAGCCACAGAACCCCAGGAAACGCTGTAATTCTTTCAGATTGTGGGGCTGGGGCCAGGTGGTCAGGGCCTCAACTTTACTGTGATCAGTCTCTATCCCCTCTGTGGATATTATGCACCCCACATACTTCACGGAGGTCTGGAAAAACTGGCACTTGTTGATGGACAGCTTGAGGCCGAAATCCTTCAGTCGGTCTAATACTTTAAACAGTCGATTTTCATGCTCCTCCAATGAACTTCCAAACACAATGACGTTGTCCAAGTACACCAGGCATTCCAACAAATTCATGTCTCCCACCGCACATTCCATCAATCACTGAAAAGTGGCCGGGGCACCCGATATCCCCTGTGGCATCCTCAGAAACTCATAGAACCCTGATGGACAGATGAAGGCCGTCTTCTCACCGTCTTCCGGGGCCATGGGAATCTGGTAGTACCCACTGCGAAGATCCAACACCGAGAACTATTTGCTCCCATTCAAACAGTCCAGAACATCTTGTATACGGGGCATGGTGTATTCATCAGGGATGGTCCGCCGGTTCAGGGTTCGATAATCCACGCACATTCTCACTGACCCATTCTTCTTATGCACAGCTACAATGGGCGAAGCATAGGGGCTCCTGGATTCTTGTATCACACCAGCCACCAGCATTTCCTGCAGGTGTCTTCTCACATCATCTATGTCTGCTGGAGCTAAACGCCGAGACCTCTCACGAAATGGCCATTCATCGTGCAAGCGTATGTGATGCTCTGCACCCTGGACACATCCCACATCCCATTCCATCAATGAAAACACTTGGTCTCTCTGGGCAAGTTTCTTGCAGATTCTAGTCTTCCATTCAGCGAGCAACAGGGAGTCACCAAAGTCAAACAAGTCAGGAGTCACTCTATCAGTCTCACCAGGGTGCTTGTTACTGGGTAACACTACAGTGTCTGTGCAGTGTACCGTAGCTAGGGTGCAACCTCTGTTCACCCGAATCTTCCGATCTGACACATTGTGAATCTGGACCATCACTCGTCGTGCATAAGCGGGCAAGATGCTGGGCTTGACCAACAATCCTTCTGGCAATTTTCCATCGCCTGGTGCATCCAGCATTAGTATTCTATTCTTAACATCTTTCCGTAAGCAGACCTCCCCTTGTAGGGTATACTGGGCGTTGGGGGCTAGCACCATCGACTCGGGATCCTTCTTCCATACAACCCCGACCGGTTCATCCTGGTCCACCTCCTCGGGATTCTGTTGCAACTCATAGGCCCTCTTGATCAGCGCGGGAATTCTCAGAGCTCTACCAGTCCGGTGCCCCTGTCTCTCATAGTATAATTGTGCCAGTCTTCCAAACATATGAGCGTTGGTCCCAATTAGCAGGGGAACCCCAGCATACAGTCCAGTAGGGGGACACACTAATGCCAAGGTCTCGACTTGCTCTGCCACTCCAGCAACCGAGGTAGGAAAAGACAGCCAGATCCGAATATACCCAGAGTAGGGATAAGACTTCTCACTCAACCCCCAGGCATACAAACCTTCCAAGGGTTGTAAGGGCACATCAGGCAGGTGCTTCCGATACCAATCTTGAAACATGATAGTCACTTGGGACCCACTATCAAGCACGGCTCGGGTGGATACACCATTCACCTTCACTGTCATCTCCATCGAAGGACCCACCACCTCGGACTATTCCGGTGGCACAGACTTAGGTGTCAACTTGACCATGGCCTTTGAAGAGTAACCTTTTTGAGCAGCTCCCCCTGGCAGTCAGTTGTTATTTCGTCAAATTAAAGCTAGTAGTCTAGTAGTGACCCTCCTCAGGGCCTCTGGCACATGGCAATAGTAACAGGTGTGTCCATCCTCCCCACAATAACAGCAAAAGGGGGGGTCTCTAGGGGGCCGCGGGCTATCCCCCAATTTTTGCACATCATAAGCATTTCACAGTTCCTCTTTGATTAGTGACTTGTGTCCTTGATCCTCTGGGCTTCCACCAGGTTTGGGGATTTGTGTGGTTCATAGGAGGTCTCCCACCAGGGCTCTCAACTCTCGTAATTCCTCCAATAGGTTACCCTCAGTCCAGGTTTCCGAAGAAACAACATGCACCCCTACCCCAGTTTTTGCCTCCGGGGGTGCCTGATATAGGTCAGGTTCTCTGGCCGCCTCTGTCAATTCCTTGATTAGCTCCCTCAGCTGCTGCGCCTCGTCTGCGACACTATGCTCAGGGGTCTGGCAGGTACCAACAACCCCAGCACAGGGCTCCCAACCCTCTTCATCATTCTCTGTTTCTTGAATTTCTTTCATAAGATGACAGTACTCAGGAGGATTAGCCTTCCTGTCCTGTAGTTGAAGTTTTAACATCATCACGCTGGAGTACATGGCGGACTTTAAAATATGGTCCAATCAGACCTGGTTCAGTTCCTTAGCTGGCACCCCTCCTTTCCTGTGGGCCCTCTGCAGAGCCCTCTCGATTCCAGTAACAAATGCGGACAACTTCTCATTTTTCCATAGCTTAGCCAACTTGACTTTCCACAGCAAATCATCCTCCAACTCTGTGCTTCCACACACCTTCCAGTGTGTCACAAACCCACTCAGCAGGTCAGGCTCTCTACTCCCAAAGTGCCAACCTCTGAGCGCAGTCTTGTGAACAGTGTAACAGACAAGGTAACCCTCTTGTCTGTTTTTGTGAGTTTGAATCAACCTTTGGTCTCAAGTTCTGAAGGGATTCAAACTGTTAACCTCTTGTTAGCATACCCAATGCACAGGCTCAGATATATCTGTCTTTGGGGGGCTAGATATCTTTCCCTATGGGCACCTAACCAGGTACACAGAGATGAACCCTTTAAAACTTTAAGACCTCAGATTTAAAATGTTTCTCTTTCCAGTTTGGTATCACTATTCAAGCTTATGTTTAGTATCTGCAATAACCATATACTTTTCTTACAACTAAAAATAAGTCAAAGACAGACCAAGCAAGTTCTAAAAAATAATTTTACTAAAATATTTAAAAATATGTAAAACACAAAATACAGAACTCTTATATCACAAGACATACAAATCTATTAAAAGAACAAGGTTTTAAACAGTGCAATTCCTACTACAGTACTTAGTCTCTAAATACTTGCTTAAAAGTGCTCCCAAGATGTTTCGTGGTCAGAGTCTAGGTAAAAATGTGTGTCTGTGAAGTAAAACAGACTAAATTACAAGCTGGCTTTTACCCCACCTCTTTTCAGGAGGTCACCTAGCTCCTCCCCATCAGGATATATGAAAATATATATCTTACACAAAAGTATTACATTCTGCAACTTCAGCATAATTCATGTCCTTCAAATGACACTTCATTTGATCCCATGCTGTAACCTCCCTCACACAGGCTTCACAGGGACATTTACAACCTTGCACCCCTGTGTAACAGCCTAGGCTCCTCTCCAATGTCATAAACCTTCTTTATGATTTCTCTCTTAAGAAAATTAACTTAAACAAGTCTGTAATTAACTCAGAGAAACATGATCCTTGATTAAAGTCTTCCATGTAACACACTGTCTCTAAAAACTGAGTGTGTGAACTCACGTGCTGTCAGCATTTCCTCATGGCTTCCATCTCTTAGCTGAAATCTGGTGGGGGATGAATGAGGTCACTCCTAGAGCATTTGATTTTCAGCAGGAAACATTCAGTAATATATTTTATATTAAAAAAAAAAAAATGATACAGCACTCAGAGTTGGCTGTCTATTTCACACAGTGCAGAGAGGTATTCAGCCGCAGTAGCCTCTGGGCTAGTGGTTTGCAAGAAATGGATGGCCTCCAGTGTCGGGCCCCTTAAGCTCTCCATAAGTCGTTTTCTCTTTTCCCCCTCAGAGCACTACCATTCCTGTACCAAGGGTGTAGCATAGTCCATCCACGTTCCAGGTCATCCTCCCCATAGGCACAGGGACTGTGCCTGAGAAATGTTGTAGTTTACAGTACGAGTCCGAGTGCACAGACAGAATCACTATGGGGGAGGGGACTACAGGGGAACTCCTAGGAGAAGCAGTAGACGTGACCGGGGACTGCAGTGGCGCGTACTCCTTGGAAAGGTCTAGCACCGTGACTAGCTCTTGAGCAGTTCTTCCTTCAGATGCTAATAACTTGAGCAACTTGTCCTTAAACCCCTCTATACTAGGGAACCCACCCGGGGTAGCCGGATCACTATGCAGATGAATGACCCTCCACCCCTTCTGGCAGGATAACAGGGGGTACCTTCTCTGGATCTATGGGAGAACTGCAGGAAAGTAAAACTATCATAGTCTGTTCAAACAGGTCTGAATCCCTCCCACTCACTTCAACTTTGCCCAAACCTTTGACATGTTCCACAGCTTCTATAATACCAGCGTTAGTGGTCTCTAAGGGGACATCCAATAACAGGAGGGTCTGGCAGGGATCTAATCCCTCAGCCTCGGTCCACCCCATCATTCTGTGCACCAACAGCTTATGGGGAGCGATTTTGAGCTTGGGCATAGCAAGGTCATCCATTTTCTCGCTAAAACTGAACATATTGGGGTAATTCCCTTCTCTGGCCACTAGAGGATGCTAATCCCAGTGGTGCCTCCAAGATGTAACCCCTAAGTGGCACTATCCCAAGGGCCACTACCCCTGCCTGCTTGGCTACTAGCAGGTTAAGGGGCCAGAGTTCGGAAACGGGTGCCTCCACCCAGAGGTTAGGGTTGGTAGTGGTCAATCCAGCCTGGGCACAGCCCTCTGAGACACTTTAATCCCCCTCTGTCCCTGCTAGTGGCCCACACAATACCCAATAAGTACTTTCACAATACCCCTGATATGCTTTGCAAGTATCCACACAGTTTACACTTACCACCAGGGTCTGTTTCTCCAGTTCAGCCCTGAGGACCCCATGTAAAACAAGGTTAGACAGAGCAAATGGCAACAGTATAATACTTTGAACACAGACAGGCTCCACAGACTGTTTGAAACGCAGAAAAAAATAGATCTGATTTATTCAGGGGATTTGAACAAGACAGGGGGTCAGTCAGGTTAATTAGCTTAATTGCTCTCTCAATCACACAGCTGTGCATGCAGTCAGAGTCCCTAACACAGTCACACTCTCTGGGTACCCAGGTGAGGGAAAGGTTGGCTAGCCAGGTCCGCTGGCCGTTGTAGGCCAGCACTGCAACTGGTCGGGCCCTATGATGGAAAAACAACTTGCACAACATGCTATTTGTAATCCGGAGCCAGATGGCTCAGTTCATGAAAGAAAGAAACAACAAAGCAATCAGATGACACACTTAGATTTAAATGTAGTTGCAGGGAGCTACCCTGGTGGTTACTCATGATACCCAAGGCTGGACATAGGATGGATGACAATTGAGACAGCAGATGAACTCTCTGGAGTGCCAGGAGAAGCAGGGCCCATACGATTCACCGCAGCATTGTTCCCGTACAGGCGTGGAGCAGGGGGCTGATCCCCAGGCAGGTCTCTTGTCGATGGCTCTTCTCTGTGCAGCAGGGTAGGATGGCGGGGCCCTTGTGGTAAGGCCCAGCCACATGGCGCTAACAGCGGATTCAGTCTGTTTGCACAGGACACACCTCCAACTAGCAGAACACTGTTCGCAACGTGGGGAACCAGATCGCGACCCCCCTTCCAGCACACAGCACATTTATATGTAAGGCAGTTCTACTGTACCAGGCACAATGCTCCCTCATCATGATCGCACAGTCTCTGTTTAAACCGGCAGCACAGAAGCAGCTGGAGTTCCTATCAGGTCGCGCACATGCAGCAAAATCTTTGGTCCTGTGCAGATTGAGCCTGGATCCACTTCAGTGGCTTAATTCGCTCACACGAAGTCAGATTCAGTCCGTTTGTGACTCTCTTCTCCTCTCTGAGCAGTAGACAGACTTGCAGGCCTAAACTCGGATCTTCCCACAGTTCTCCTGCTCGAAACTACACCGTTCACCGCTCGGACTCTCACGAGCTGCTCCTCTCTCAACTTCCAACTCAGAGCTGGTTAGACAGCAGACAGTTCGGGGGATTTCCCTCAGATCCAAAAGGTTCGATTCGTCAGTTCAGCTGTCAGTCACAGCAAGAGCTCCCCCTTCAGTTACAAAAAGGCGCCAACAGTCCAAAACTACAAATCCCAAGCTTGTAATCCACTCAGCCCCTATCAGACAGGCTCCATTTTAGAGTTTAGGTACTGATTGGTCCAATTAGGCAGTTTGGGACCAAAATGGTGGAGACAATTAGAACAGTCCTTGCTGCAAAGAAGGCAGGTTAGAACAAACAACAATATCTTTGTCACTCTTAATAATTCTCAGCAACTAGTTACCTCTTTCAACAAAAGCTCCCTCTGCACAATTAGCGATGGCAGAAATGGAGCAATTATCTGGCAGTCCGGGAAGAACTCGAGCATGACAACACTCTGCCCCCCTTCCAGATTAATTACCACTGCAAACTAGGCAGCTCTTAAAGTGACAGTACACAGAGGCTACACAAGCACTCTTTAGCAATGACATTTAAACGGCTATAGCACCCAACACCAACCTGGCAGTGAGCATTTCGGCAAGCTTATGGAAGACTTTTCAGAAATCCCCATTTGTAGGGGGGTTACAGATAGATATCTATCTTTATTATTTTTTTTTTTATATATAAACTTTGAACCAATGATTTTTCGTTTTCAATGGAAAACATCAGAAAAAAACAGAATTTGTCATTTTTATGGCTGCAGTGGGCGGAGCCTGCAGATGTTTTGCATGTACAAAAGGGCTGATGTCATGTTTTCTGTCCATGGAACTGACTTGAAGGTGTACATAGTCTCCTCCGCCTTACTGTCCCCCAAGAAATGTTTTCCACCCTCAAATAAATACGCTTTCATATTAGTCAATGGTTGCAGGGCATTATTTTCTTTCTTAGATGGGAGGTACAAGAACTGGAACCTGAGTAGTGGGAGGCAGCATTAGTTTTTTTGTGGGGGGGAGTAAGATCCACCCCCACCTCCACCCAAGAAGCTCCTAAAGATCCACCCCCACCTTTTTTTTTGGTTCATGTGGGAGGGGCATGAGGTGGATCTATCATGTTGGAACTGACTATCAGAGCTGCCTGGGGAAGTAATTAAGAAGTGTCTGAAACTGCATCTAGGCATACCCCCCGACATCATGATTTTTTTTTTTTTTTTTAATCTATGCATGTCAATAGCTCTGAAAATTGGGCTTATTAAATGGGACACAGCATACGATAACATGTCACTTTGACCTGTCAGCCCCCCACTTCACCCACCACTGCCAGCTCTACTCAAGGCTTGGGTGGCTCTCCCCCGACAACCACCGAACCTTTGTCATGGGTAACCTCACAGACAACACTGTCAGAATGTCCACCCAACCGGCACTTGCCGAACTGCTCCAGCCTGTCCCCCCTGTCTACCAGCTGAGGTCCAGTGACTCCCAGGCTCACAAGGTCCCCAAAACTTGCTCCCTTGCAGGGGATCGCGCCTTTGCTGTCCTCGCTCCCAGAACATGGAACCTACTCGATGCCCATGTAAGGTCTGCCCCCTCACACACACCAGCTTCAGGTCCTCCCTCTGGGGCTACTTAAAGTAAGCATCCTCCTGCCCCACCCTGTGTCGTGGGCCCAGTGTCACAAGCACTATGTACGGTTGCCGTGTGTGTGTGTCTAGGGAATACTCAGTATCTGCCCTGCTGATATATGTTGCTTTCTTGACTGTTTCTTGTTGATTGCCATACATTGCCTCTGTATTGTTACTGCCCATACCTGACTGTTCCTTGGCTCTGTATTGTTGTTACTTGTACCTTGTAATTCTCCTGGGTCACACCTGAAAATAGGCACTTGACTGTCTAGTGTGCTTACCTGGTTAACAAAAGCTAAAAAAATAAATAATATTTGGCCTCAACAGTATGGGCAAGTTGGGCATAAAAATAAAATAGAAAAAAAAGGATCAAGCAGGTGCCTTTTCCTTTGTCAGATACATGCAGACAGAAGGTCACAAATCCTGTATGACAAGTTCATTATATGGATGTTTTCCATGTACAACAGAAATTTTGTTATTGTCATGTCTGTAGCATCGTTTGTAGCCAGTAAACTATTATTTACATAGGTACTGTAAATGACTGGTTTTAATTCAGAAATCCAGTCTTGTTCATTTTTTTTTTAGCAGTTCTGTAAGATTTCTGTCTCTCTGATATAAGAGTGCATAGCACAGAAATGAAAGGGTTTGCCTACTTGAGTGTTGTTTGCATGAGAAGTGGGCCTCAACAGTGGCATGCAAGAGTGAAGTCTAACAACTGTTTCTTGGCCATTCTTGGACCTGATGTTTAACAGTAATGTGTGAAGAGAATAAAGACTTGTGTTTTGTGCATTTATAGGTTTTGTGCTTTGAAGTTAAAAGATATAAATATATATACACATAGTGTCATGGGCACCTAAAAAGGAAGGAGATACTACTGAAATAAATGTTATTCTTATGATTTATTTATGTGTTCATGGAGGGGAGATCATGTCATACAAATCTGATTGACTTATCTGACTGTGTCACTAAGACAATAGACAGGGGCCAAGCGGTAGACATCCTCTATCTTGATTTCAGCAAGGCCTTTGACTCTGTGCCCCACAAAAGGTTGATCAGGAAGTTGGTCAGATGGGTGACAAACTGGCTGAGGGACAGAAACCAGAGGGTGGGGGGCGGGGGTAAAGAGTTATCTGGCACCAGAGAGGTAACCAGTGGGGTCCCACACAGCTCTGTGCTGAGGCTGGTGTTGTTCAATGTCTTCATCAGTGACATTGGGGATGGCATTAAAGGCAAAATGTGCCTATTCGCAGATGACTGCAAGCTCTGTGGGAGAGTGGACACAGCTGAAGGGATACGGGACCTACAGGAAGATCTGGAAAAGCTGGGGAGGAGGTCCAGGATCTGGCAGCTTGGCTTCAATGCCAAGAAATGCAAAGTTATGCATATTGGAGCCAAGAATCCCAGGACAGAGTATTACCTGGGTGGAGTCCCAGTATCTGCATCAGGAGAGGCAAAGGACCTGGGAGTGATGATCACTAGTGACCTGAAGCACTCCACGCAGTGCAAGAAAGCAGCAGCAAAGGCAAACAAGATGCTGGGATGCATAACTAGGGGGATCAGTAGTAGGAGAGAGGAGGTTATATTGCTTTTGTACAGGTCACTGGTAAGGCCGCATCTAGAGTATGGAGTTCAGTGCTGGTGCCCACACCTCAAAAAGGACATTAACCTGCTGGAGAATGTACAGAGGAGGGCTACAAAGATGACAGCCGGTCAGCAGGGCAAGGCATATGAGGACAGGTTGAGAGCACTGAACATGTACTCCCTGGAAAACAGGAGAGCGAGAGGGGAAATGACTGGGACATTCCAGTACTTGAGAGGGATAAATAAGGTTGATAAGAAGAGTCTCTTTAAGCTGAGTGACAACCATATCACAAGGGGGCATAGCCTTAAGCTGGACGGTGGGAGGTTTAGGAGGGAGGTCAGGAAGCACTTCTTCACAGAGAAGGTGGCAGACACTTGGAATGCGTTGCCGGAAGAGGTCATCTCATTGAAGACAGTTGGCAGCTTTAAGAGAGGCTGGGATAGGCATAGGGGGAAGGTAAGAATCATGGGTAGGGAGGATGGGAGGAGTGGGGAAGGAGGGCAGGGACATTAGCTCAAGCTGTGGACCCTGCAATATGAGCAGACTTGATACACCAAATGGCCTTCTTCTGCTGGCTTCTTCATATGTTCGTAAGATTTTAAGTGTAGTTCTGCCTAGGTCACAGACACATAAGCTATGAAAAGTACATTTAAGGATGGCTGTATTAGTCAAAATTTGTAGTAGCAAAATAAAGCAAGAAAAATAATATATTGTGTTTTTTTTTTTTCAATTGTTTAACCAGGAATGGCACACTAAGCTGAAAGCTTGTTTACAGGGGCAACCTGGGAGCACATGGAAGTTAAGTGACTGCTCAGGGTCACCCAGTATGCAAGTGGGGGCTGTGGGATTCAAACCCAGATCTCCAGATTTGCAGCTCAGTCGTTTAGGTGACCTCCAGGACAATTTCAGCCTCCGTCACCCATCTTAATAACAGCCAAGGAGTCCAGGGTTGCTGTGAACATAATTTTGATGTAACCACATTTAAACAAATGCCAAAACTTTTGAATCACGGAGCTCCGCAGAGTCCCTGATGTAGCAGGCGCTAGTAGTAGGTAACATCCTTTTGTGCTCTGACTACCCTTATTGCAGCAGTAGTGGTAACTATTTCTACTTATTTTATTTCTTAACGGAGGTTCGACATCCTGAAATGCCTCATGGCAACACCGATTTTGCCATACGTGATATTTTCAGATATCAAGACCTCCATGGAAGTAATAAAATAAGTAAATTAGGTTACTGCCACTGCTGCTACAATAAGGGTAGTGGTGTCAGAGATGTCACAAAAAGGATGGATTACCCATAATTACTTGCACCCGCTGCATCAGGACCCAGCGCTCAGATTCACTGAAAAGTTTCGCATTTTGTTTAAATATGTGGATTGCATCAAAATATAATTACGCAGCCCTGACCCCGCAGCTGTTCTTAAGGTAGGTGGAGGACGAGCGGGCTGGGAATTGTCTTTGCAGTGTCACCTTAAATCAGTGCTATACTGCTCTAATTATGGCAGTCATCTGTTTTATGGTTCATGACGTTGGTGTAGTAAGCAGCAGTACATTGAATAGCAGGTGTAAAATGTCAATAAGTAGGTCATGTAATAGATGTGCTGAGAAGTTACTTAAGCAAGAAATGTATTTAGGATAGTAAAATATTCCTGTTAGAAAACTGATAAATGTGTGACATTTTCATCTCAATTTTAAGGAGGTCCTTATGGGGTGTTAATGTACAATATAAAGTAGTAATAGTTTTCAAGTTGTCTGAGAAATTGCTTTGTACTGTAGTGTCAGGGTAATTACTTAGTCTGGTTCTCGGACCCGACCTCCAAGGGTCATTCCGTGTCCCAGGAATAATGCCTCGGAACTGGCGGGAACAACCACCATATTCAGAAATTTACCTTGCTAGGGTGAGGTCTAACCAGGTGTGTTTGATAGTGCACATGGCTGTGTGTCCAATTAGGTTTATCTTATAACTACCCTATTTTAATTATGGTCTAATTTATTTGTCTGATTAATATTACCTTATCCTAAATATTTGTTCTAATTCTTTTGCCTGATAAGTAATTATATCCCTTAAATATACAGTTTCATCTTGTTTCTCTTCCATATTTGGTTGAGAAGAAATACCAGAGAATGCCATTTTGTAATGTGATTTTTACTGTATCTAAAAGAATGTGACAATATTACATAAACAGCAGTGCAAACAAAAACAATTACATTTATCGTGACCAAGAGGCAGGCCCTTTTACTTCAGATGCAATAATAAAAAAAAAAAAAAAATAGGCCAAGCATTATCTTTGTCCCTGCTCCAACATGTCAGAGATAAAGGCAAGCTTACCACACCACAAGTACCCAGTTCAAGCTGAGTTCCTAAGAGAGGTCTCTGCTCTGGCAGTCCTGCTTCTCCTCTCCTCTCCTACCTTCACTGTGTTTAAGACAAGACTTTTATAGCTGACGAGGTGGCTGTTAGACTTGCAGGAGCTTCAATGGTACTCCCAAGTTAGCAGGGGAAAAACTGACATTACGGAGAACATGACAATAAGATGGCCTTAATGGAGAGGGTATAATATCATCTTAACACTCAGCTTAGCTGAACTGGGTTGTGGTATGTGGTCAAGCCCTAGATCTTGTTCATGAACACACAGTTTAATTAGAAACAGAGACATTTTAATACATCTTTGCATTGAAAAGAAATATCTCTTACTGTAACTGTAACTTAAATTTAAAATGCAAATAATGTAGCCAGATACTGTACTTATTTTTAAAGAAAACAAACTGTCAACTTAAAACATGTAAAAACTATTTAACATTTAGGTCATAGTCATTCAGTTTTCAAACTTTAGAAGGTACAACTGAAATTAGAAGCTTCTACTGAAACTGAAGGTCTTAACATCTGGCTTGACAGTGCCAGGATGCAGTTTGTGGCTAGGCCCTAGATCTTGTTTAGGTAGCAACATAAGCACTTTAAGACATCTTTATATTTAAAATAAAATTATAAGTAGTAATAAAAGTTTAATATGCAAATAATGCAAGAAGTGTATCACACAATTCATAGCCATGTACTCATCTTTAAAGGAAAGCTGTCATAAACTCCAGTTTTCTCCCAGCCTCTACTCAGCTGTCAACTTGCAGGGAGAGAGCTGAATTTCTGTTGAAGGGCACTTTTTTTCTATTAAATTGCTATGTTTACGACCCGGAGTGAGTGGTGCCATTTTATTGATTGCAGCAGCCAGAGCCGCAACTTCTATGCAAATTAGCATAGTATCCTTCCTGTGATCTGCTGGAATGCTCGTTCATGATGAGCCGGGTACATTTTCACGAAGGGAAAAGAAGTGATGTGCCATGTAGTACTCATTGAGCTGCACTTTTAGAAGCAAACCCGACTGAAAACAGAGCACTGTAACCTATTTTTTTTTTTTATTAAAACTTGAAGCTCTGAGTTCAGGCTTGCGCATTAGCACTAGGCGCTAATGCGCATGCCCGAACTCAGAACTTCAAGTTTCAATAAAAAAATTAAATAGGTTACAGTGCTCCACTTTCAGTCGGGTTTACTTCTAAAAGTGCAGCTCAGCGAGTACTACATGGCACATCACTTCTCTCCCCTTCCCTTCATGAAAATGTACCTGGCTCGTCATGAACGAGTGTTCTAGCAGATCACAGGAAGCAAAGTAATGAACGGAGCTCACGCACAGTTTTCCTGTGTGGTCGCACTCTTAAAATGGTGGCTTCGGCACAGACTTCGGTACCACTATTATGGCACAGAAACAGAACAAAATTAATATGACAGGTTAGTTGGTAAACTGTAAGCACCCAAAGGTCGTGCTAATCGGGCGTTTCTGCAGCCCTAGTAACTGGCTAGAGTCTTTCGGACAGCCTTCCTTTAAAGAAAACAACCTATCAAACTTAAAACATGTGAATACTATTTTAACATTTAAGTCTTAGTTAAAAGGGACACTGTCAACCTTTTTTTCATCAAATTATTTTTAGGCAAACCCCCACATTTTACGATTGCTTACTTATTTTAAAATTCATTGATGTTGCTGATCATTTTATCTGTCTCCTTGCTTATTAGAACCAAAATGCACTGTAATGTATAGCTATGCCCAACTTTGTTTTGCTTCAAATCACTGTACTACTCTTAGTGTACATCTCCTGAACATTAGAAACACCCTCAAACAGTGCAGCCACCCACAATACTAGTCTTCTCTACTTCCACTGCATAACGATTGGCTAGATTGTGTTTGGGGTGTTTCTGAGTCCAGGAAAGATGCAGTGGGAGCTGGTCAAGAAATGTAAAACATGTTTTGGTGTGGTAACACCAACATGGTGGGCAGCCAGTTTTTCACTTTTTAAAAGAAAAAAGGGATCTGAATCAAACTACCAGCTGCACCAACAGTCTTTACAGAATGTGAACAATCATAAACTGCGTTTTTTTAAATTAGGGACACTTTGAGGCCTAAGGGGGTTGACAGTGTCCTTCTAAGTCAAAAGCATGAATTTGCAAAATTCTTATGCTGAAAGTGTAAAGCTCTTTTATTCTTTATTTTGTAGTTCATTTAATATGCCCTGTAGGTAGTCTGCATAATCCACTTGCCCGTCCATCGGATTACTAGGTGCAGGCCACTCTTATTAGTTGGTCAATCTCTTTATCAATATCTTGGTTTGGGTGGATGGCCAGGTCAAGTTGTCCCATTTGGGACAACTGCGGGGTATAGGCAGTGCAGTACTACCACTGTTAATAAAGTTAAATAATTCTATGAAGGAAATTAAGTTTATGTAACTGTCTGTAAATGTATTAAAAACATTTACTTGTCCTTATAATGTAATGGATTACATGTTGTTGCCTAGTTAAGAAGTCACATAACAGCAGTAGAGATGAAAACAATGGGATGCACAGGAATTTGAAAAAAAGGATACATTAGCAGGAGCAGTGTCATGACTTCACCAATTTTTGGTTTTTACAGTATCACTCCAGATTTTCAACATTACCATTTTTTGTTTACACCTCCTCATAAACAGTACAGCTGTCATTTTTACATCCTGTTCAAAATGAGTTTTTGCACCTGTGATGCCAAATGGCACAGTCACTGTACAAAATCACCTTTCGGCTAATGAACTGATAGTGTCACTGTTCATGCAGTGGGGTCACAAAAAGCCCATGCTGAAAACTTGGAGTGAAAATACCAAGAAACACCAAGCGCATTAGGGTTTCTGACCATAACACCCTGCCCTGTAGGGACCAACAGGCATCAGGGGTGTGACCTGGGATTGTCAACAGTAATGCTCACGCCATTTCACCCCCATCCCCACTCTGCAGCTGGTGACAGGTATTGAGGTGTGCCTTTGACTCTTCAACCCCAAAGTTCACTCCATTCTCTTATACTGTACCCATTTCAGCGTATTTCCTTATGGAATGGGGTGAGTGTAAAGTTTGAACACCCCAAGGCATACCTCGACTCTTGTCTGTGTCTGCAGGGTAGGATGAGGTGAAATGGCATGAGCATTATGGGCAATGACCCAAAGGCACACCCCAATGCCTGTCCATCTCTGCAGGGTGGGGTTGGCGTCACTTCAATACTTCACTGCCACTCCTATTCTGCCTGTCTGTCTCTCTCTAGCTATATCTATATGTCTATGTAATTATGCATCTTTCTATTAATTGCAAGTATTGCTATTTTTTACCTATTTCTAAAACAAACCTGCATATCACATTTTCCTGCACTTTGAGCACATACTTATGAAACTGTGCATATTTGTACTTCACTTCTGCACAGACCTCATACTTTCCTAATATTCCCATTATCACAAGCATAATTACTTTGCCCTTATCAAAAGTGACCCCCTCTGAAAGTTACTATCACATTTTCTCTGCTAACAGTCCATCATTACACCTGACTTCCTGACATCAACACATTGCTTAAATATAAAACTTACATCACCTCATGGACAAAAACCCTGTTTCTCCCAAAAAAAAAAAAGTGTAAATAATCCCAAGGCTGAACATATGCCAGCCATTACTTTTTCATGTACTGCCACCTTCTGTACCATCATGGGGATTTGCATAGGTTTCCCATGATGCTTTGCATTATAGAGGTATGTGCAATTGTGTTTTCTTTAAAATTTGGCTGTCCGGCCAATATCACCCGGGATAACACATACTTCAGTGGCATTTGCTCAGGGGTTCTTTTGCAAACCTATATTGCCTCCTATTCCTTCCATTGAAAATGTACACCTCCATATATTTTCCTAATAATGTGTATGCCTTCCTTAGAACAGAAACGAAAACAAATCTTACTACTTACAAATCATTATGTCATTTCTCCATACCTCCTCAACAATTCCACACAACGTCACTAACTTCACTGGGCAGTCATGGTGAATCTGACCAGAACATGTTAAACTGGCACTTGGGAGTCTATTTTTCATGGGGGGAAAAAAAATAAATAAATAAATCGCTTTTAGTCAGCGTTTTTGGCAAGCCCTACAATTTTAAGTCAAATATTTGTGAAAGACTTACTGCTTTGCCTTCAGTTTTTTTGGAGAAAAAAAAACAAAAAAATTAAGACTTTGCCAAATGGAAATGGCCATTTTTGAAATGGAAAATCATTGGCTCTAATAACTTAAGGACTTGAAAAGCCCCATTTGATGATGTCCTCTGGGAGGTTACATATTACATTAGAAGAGAAAACATGATTATTTAGTAAAAACATTCATCCTGGAGATATGCAACTTTACAATACGTTATTACAACTTAAAAAAATATATATTTCTTATTAAATTTTTTTAAACTAGTAGGTGCCCTGTACAAGAAAAAGAATACTCACCACACAAATCTTGTTTCTTCCAAGGTGTCCTTTAGCATCAGTAACATTAGCAGTAATCTGGCTAGGTTGAGCTGCCTTAAAGGTGGAGTTTATGGTAATGAGTTAGATGAATTAGCCAATCAGAAGACAGAGGGTGTGCTGAGAGGAGCTTGCCCAGAGGGCACCAGAATTTTTTCTAAGCTGTGATGGGAACATGCCATATGAAGTCTGTCCTAACAGGCTTTAAAAACAATTGTAAAAATATGACGAAAACTGCACAAGTAATAAGAAAATACAACTTTTCTTTAAATGCAATTCAAAAGTATAACACATCTGGCACAAAACCACAAGAAACAGTCCTCTTCAGTTAGGTTACCAAGGGAGGAAGGGTATGAGGTTACTGATGCGAAAAGACACCTTGGAAGAAACAAGGATTACTATGGCGAGTCATTTTTTCTTCTCACCCCAGGAGTCCTTTAGCATCAGTAACATTAGCAGACTACAATGCAGTGCAGGTGGGAGGCAGGTACAGAACCCACTTAGGGACGAGGCTCTGCAGGACCACCCTGCTACATTTGGCATCAGATCTAGACTGTACATCCACGCAGCAATGCTTTGTGAATGTGTGTACAGTCTTCCAGGTTGCTGCTTTGCAGACATCATGCAAGAGAACATCCCTTGCAGCTGCCACTGTGGCAGCAATGCCCCTAGTAGCATGGGGACCAAGGCCTTGAGAAGGCTGTTTACCAGCCTTGTCATTGCAAAACTGAATGCAAGCAACTATCCAGCGAGAGACAGTTCTCTTAGTGGCTGGTTTCCCTCTGCCTAACTCGCCGCAGGTGAGGAAAAGCTGTGTAGTGGAGCCCCGTAACACTTGGTGTGCTCCAGGTAGTAAGACAAGTCCAGTCCTTTATTCTTTCTGACGTGCCAATTAGGCAGAAAAACCTGTAAAATTAAGTTTCCAAATAGGAAAAATAAAGATTTGTGGTTTGTTCCCTCATGGTGAATGACTGCGAACTAAAGAAGTGAAAAGTTGTTTAAAAGTAAAGAAAAATACAGTTCCCACTAAAAAACAGGAATCGCTAACACATTAAAATATAATAAAACAAAGAACCGTCGATTTTACTTAGATGTGATAAAATTTTACCTCAGAAAAGCAAATGGGAACTACGGTAGGGACTGTGATTTAAGGAAAAAAAAAAACAAAAAAAACACAGTTCCCTGGAACCGAAGGAAACCGTTAAAAAACTAATACAATTTAAAAATACTCACTCAGCACAAAAACAAAGAAAAAACTCAAGAAACTTCAACAGAAATTCTCTTCAGCCGAGCAAGAGAGAGAAAGCGAGCGCGAGCGCACCTCAGAGGCAGTGTTGCTCAGTCAGATGGAGAAAAAATTCTGGTGCCCTCTGGCCAAGCTCCACTCAGCACACCCTCCAACTCTCTTCTGATTGGCTAATGCATCTAACTCATTACCATAATCTCCACCTCCAAGGCAGCTCAATCTAGCCAATTTACTGCCTCCTGGGGTGACAAAAAACATGTTACTCACCTGTAACAATAGTTCTAGGAGTGGTATATGTTGTTCATCCACACTGTTTGGCATGTCCCTTTCCCCTTTAAATCTTGCAAGAAGTCTTCAAGCTGGCTCCTCCCACCCGGGTGGTATAAACCTTTGCTCCGCCCCATGACACCAGATCTTAGCCCGCTTGAAGCCATGTGTTGTGCGTCCGCAGCCGGGGACATCGGGTGGGTCCGTGTGGATGAACAACATATACAACTCCTAGAACTACTGTTACAGGTGAGTAACCTGTTTTTCTAGGATCGTGGATATGTTGTTCATCCACACTGTTTGGCAGACTCATAGCAGTTCTCCGAGAGGAGGGAGGCAAAGTGCACACCCCCTACTTAGGGAACAGAGATTGGAGAACCGAGGCCCCAAAACCAGCATCCCAGAGTGACTCAAGGTCAATGTGGTAGTGGGTAATGAAGGTGTTTGCTGACTTCCAGGTAGCAGCCCAACAGATATCCTGGATAGGGATGCCCCCGGAAGCAGCCACAGATGCAGCAGTATGGCGGGTAGAATGAGCTCTTATCCCTCTGGGAGGCTCCTTGCCCGCCAACTCATAACACAGACCTATGCATGATGTAATCCATCTTGCTATGGTCAGTTTGGCTGCAGGTCTGCCAGAAGCAGCTTCAGCGTAGGTGACAAACAGCTGGCGAACCTCTCCACAAATTTCCACCGTCCTCTCCTTATAATAGGAGAGAGCATGTCTCAGGTTCAAGGTATGGAGCCTGTACTCTGCCTCCAAGGTGTAATTAGGGTAGTATACCGGCAGAGTCAACACCTGGTTAAGGTGAAACTCAGACACCATCTTCGGAAGGAATTTCGGGTGGGGGCGCAGGACAACTTCGTCCCTGTGGAAGACCAGATAAGGGGAATCCACCGAAAGCGCCTGGAGCACCCCTATCCTTCTGGCAGACGTGATAGCCACCAGGAAGGCCATCTTCCACAAGTGTGACAGCTCACACTTGTGCACTGGTTCGAATGGCTTGCCCATGAGCTTTGCCAGTACCAGCAGTAGATCCCACGGAGGTGGAGGTTCAGGCACTGGAGGGGATATGTGATCCAAGCCTTTGAAAAAGCCCCCGACCACTGTCTCCTGCACCGGTGTCAGTTGATTGGCCCGCTCCCGGTATGCAGAAATGGCTGCCAGGTGCACCCTAAGGGTCGATGACCGTAGACCCCCTTTGGAGAGAGACCAAAGGTAGTCGAGAATGTTAGCCACAGAACAAGATAAGGGGTCCAGACCCTTGCCCTGACACCAAATGGAAAATCTTTTCCATTTGAAGGCATAACATTTCCTGGTCGATTCCTTTCGAGATGCCTCCACCACGGTGTAGACATCTTCGGAAAGACCCAAAGCCTGGAACTCTAGCTGCTCAGGTACCAGGTTGTGAGGTGCAGGGATTGAAAGTCCAGATGGAAGGCCTTCCCCCAGTTCAGAGATATCAGGCCTGGGTGTATGTAAAGCCGCTCCAAGGGGCCTGCAGCTGAGGCTGAGGAGATCTGGATACCAGAACTGGCACAGCCAGTCTGGGTCTACCAGAAACACCTTCGCTATGTCCCTCCTCACTTTGAGTAACACCTTGTGGATCAAGGGAAATGGAGGGAAGGCATAGAGGAGGTCTGGGGTCCACGGCCTCGAGAAGGCATCCCTTGCAGTGAGCCCTGCTGAGGGGGGCGGGCATGAAACAGTCTCAGCTTGGTGTTTTCCCTTGAGGCAAACAGGTCCACCACTGGTTTGCCCCAGTGGGAGAGCAGGCTGTAAGCTACATCTGGATGGAGAGATCACTTATGGGATGTCTGGCCTATACGGCTGAGAGCATCCGCCAGCTGGTTCAAGGCTCCTGCCACATGGATGGCTAGGAGATCCACCTCCAACCGGCTTACGAAGGTCCAGATGCAGAGCGCCTCATTGCACAGTAGATGGGAGTGCGTGCCGCCCTGTTTGTTGAGGTAGTACGTGGTCGTGGTATTGTCCGTCTGAACTTGAACCACTTGACCTCGTAGCTGAGGAGCGAAAGTGGACAGTGCCATTCTGACTGCTCTGAGCTCCAACAGGTTGATGTGGCATCAGGACTCCTCAGGGGTCCAGAACCCTTCGGTCCTGCTGTCCCCCATGTGGGCTCCCCAGCCAACGAGAGAGGCATTTGTCGTGAGGATGACAGTCGGCTCAGGACGAACAAACGGGATCCCTTCCTGCAACCGGTCTGGGGCAGTCCACCACTGGAGAGCGTCCCACATCTTCTGGGTTACAGTGATCAGCTGGTTGAATTGACTGTGGCACTGAGTACACTGGACGGCCAGCTCTTACTGGAGGCAGTGCATGTGCAACCGGGCCCAACGGACCACTGAGGTGCACGCTGCTATGTAACCCAGAAGGCACAGAAAGTCCTGGGCAGGGCGCAAGTGCCCAATCAGAAATGATTGGGCACAGGAGGAGAGAACCTCTGCCCTGTCCACCGGGAGCCGGGCTCTGGCTTGACAACAGTCGAGCTCTGCCCCGATGAAGCCCATCACCTGGGAAGGCACGAGTTCCAACTTGGCCTCGTTGATCAGGAGGCCGAGTTGAGAGCAGGTCTGGAGGGCAAGATCCCTTGACCTCTTCACCTCCTGTTGGGTGGAACCTGCCAGGAGCCAATCGTCAAGGGAGGAGTAAATCCTGACTCCCCGACGCTGGAGATGGGCTGCCACCACTGCAATGCATTTGGTGAAGACCCGAGGGGCCGATGACAGGCCGAACAGCATGGCTTGGAACTCATACAGGGTCCCTTCGACCCTGAAGCAGAGGAACCGCTGATAGGACGGATGGATTGGGACGTGAAAAGAACCTGTCCTGCATATCCAGTGAACAGAACCACATGTTTCACTCCAAGGGTGGTATGATCTGGGACACAGTGACCATCCGAAAGGTGCGTGACCTGAGAAACTGATTCAGGTCATGGAGCTCTAGAATGGGGCGCCAGCCCTTCGTCCGCTTGGGCACCAGGAAGTACCTAGAGACAAAGCCTGGGTCTGGAGATCGATCCGCCACGACAGCTACTGCCTCCTTGAGGAGGAGCTGAGCAACGTCGTCTCGAAGAGCTGACTGGGTGCATGCGGAAATCCGTTCTTCCCGAGGGGCGTCGGCTCCGCTGGGATGGGTACTGCTCAAATTCTAAAGGCAGTCCCTGACTGACCACTTTGAGAACCCACCTGTCCATAGTGACAGCAGACCAGGTGGAAAGGAAGTGGCGGAGCCGGGCCCCCACGGAAGGACCCAGAGCCAATGTAACAGAGGTGGGGTGGCAACCCCCACCCCATCACTGGGCAGGCTTAGAAGAGGAGGAGGTGCCAGGACATGAGCCTCGGCCTCCTTTGCGGGCCTGCTGGGGTCCAGGCTTGGGCCGAGGGCGCCAAGCTTCAGCCTGCTGCTGATGCTGATGTCCTCCTTGGTAGGAAGGCTGCTGAACCACAGAGGAAGAGTGCTAAAAAGGCTTTTTCTTTTTCTTCTGCTGGTTCTTGCCCAAAGAACTCCTGGCAGAAGTGGCATACAAGGTGGCACTGGACTGCTCAATGCACTGTAGGTGACCAGCCACTCCTGGACCGAACAAGTAGGTCCCAAGGAAAGGCACATCAGCTAACTTATGCTGAGTATCCACCGTGAAGGAGAAGAGCCTCACCCAAGCCCTGCAGCGAGAGGCCACTGCGGCGGCCATCAAGCGGGCACAAGAATCCCCAATGTCCAGGGCCATCTGGAGCTGCTATTTGGCAACCGCTCGGCCCTGGTCCCGGACCTGCATAACCATGGTTTGCATGTCCGCGTGGAGATGTGGGAGGACTTCATCTAATGACCCGAGAAGGGCATGAGAGAAGTGTGCCATGATGACAGCCGCACTGGCCTGACAAAGGCCCAAGGAGGAAGCCGCATAGACGTTCCGCGCCGAATGGTCTAAAGGCTTGGACTCCTTATCAGGGGGATGGTCAGTGTCAGCAGAGCTGCCAGTACACCTGAACACAGAGGTGGTCACCAGGCTCTCAGCCGATGGATGCTCTGTGAACCCCACAAGGAACCCCATGGACACCGCGTACTTGCAGGCCATGCAGGCAGATGGTGCTGGACATGAGGCAGGGCACTGCCATAGCTCAAGTGCCAGACCAACAATGGCCTCGGCCACAGGAAAGGCCTCTATTGGGGTATCCCCTCTCTTCAGGATGTCCATGACAGGGTACTCAGCCTTTTTCTGGATGGGTTCCAGGGGCACCCCAGTAGAATCAGAGATGAGATGGAAGATCCCTTGGAAGCAGGAAAGACCTTCCTCCATCCCTGTGCCAACGGACGACTCATCATCCCCGGGATGAGAGTGGAGCCCGGTGACATCCGAGTCCGAGGAGTCGGGATACAGCAGCCTGTCACCCAAATCATCCTTGACCCGTCGGGGATCGTCCGGGACGACTGTGACCATCTGATGTCGGGGAAGCCCGGTATCTGGTCAGTCCTCCTTTGAAGGAGCCCCCTACCACAGGCTGCTTAGGCGTTAGCTTCACCACTATCGGTGGAGAGACAGATAAACGCCGAACCGGAGGACGGGCCGGCCCCACGGGCAGGGGAACCAAGGGCTTCGGTTCCAAGGGGGTCGGCTTCCGCCTAGGAGGTGAAAGCCAAGTAATGGCCGGGGTAGGCGGCGGAGTCTGCTTCTGCCCGGTCAAAATCAGCTGTTGCCACATAAGGTCCTCATAGCACCGGAGTTTCCATCGGAGCCTCTCCTCATCCGAGGAAGACGAAGATGACCTGTGGTGTCGCCTCTTTTTGAAGCGCTTATGGCTCCTCCTTGGCCTTTCGGCCGAGGGGGTTCTCCACCGAGATCGGGCAGGCCGACTCGATCGCTCGGGAGACACCAAAGGGATTGGTGAAACCCGGGGGTCCAGAAACTGGACCTCGATGGGGACACCAGTGGGCTGTCTCCTCACTGAGGAAAACAAGGACCGGAGTCCTCTCCAAGGAGTCAACGGCCACGGCCGGAGGCAGAGGGTCGATTGGGTCAAGAATAATCTCAGCCTCATCAGCCACTTCCTCAGTCGTCTAGTCAGACAGAAGGTCCATGAAGCCTGCGGCCAAGGAAGCATTCTCGACCAAGGTCGAGACCATATGCTCCTGGGACTGAGACCTCTCTCAATCCCAAGAGCGCCTTCGTAGAGACGAAGACAAGCTGGGTTCTTTATCCCTCTTTCGAGAGCAGGAGGAGTGCGAGCTCGAGGGCACCTCACCCCAGGTGGGGGGAGACTGGCACAATTCCTGAAAAGAACCTGTAAAGGTGGAGCCCAGGTTGAGTGGAATGAAAAAGCTTCGATTCGCCGAAGCGAGGGCAGCTTCTTCTTCTAACGCCTTCATGCGTTCCAGCTGCTCAGCGGAACCTGCAGCCGCGGAAACTGCCCACCTAGCCTCCTTAGACTTTACCGGAGGATTCCTTTTCTCCGGTCTTCCTAACTCCAAATGTGCCAGGCGGTCGTCCAGGGCGTTGGGATGGAAGGCCAAGCAAAAACTGCAGGACGAGGTGTCATGGCCAACACCTGTGCAGTAGACACACGTCATATGGGGATTGGTGTGCGACATCTTCTGGCTGCAAGGACACCAGCGAAATCCTGGAGAAGATTTCTCTTCCATGATCGAGGACGCAAAAGTGTGATCGCTAACTCGAACAAGTTTTAGTCTCGGTAAAACCGAAGTTTTGAAAGCCAGGGTCTACGAAATGCGTGAGCACGAGGGAGGCAACCTGTAATCTTTCAATGGAAAGGAAGATCTGGCGTCATGGGGCAGAGCCGAGGTACTGTATATACCACCCGGGTGGGTGGGAGGAGCCAGCTTGAAGACTTCCGGCAAGATTTAAAGGGGGAAGGGACATGCCAAACAGTGTGGGTGAACAACATATCCACGATCCTAGAAATACCTATTTTCAGGCATGACCCGGGAGATATCAAAAATCCAGATGATTTTACATAATGTAGAAGATAACAAAAGTAATAGCAGATCACAAAGCAGGTAAAAAGCAGACAGAGCAAAACTGCTCAAGTAAAAGGAAAATACATTAGTAATGGCAAAATATACAATTACAAGTTAAATACTGGACATCTATAACAGGAACATACATCAGAGGAACTTAAAAATCTGTAAAGCTCTCTTTTGAAGCTAGGGTGGGAATAAGAAACCTTAAGGTTAGGTGTAAGGGAGTTCCACATCTTTGGGGCAAAGATGGAAAAGTCTTGCTCACCTGTATTTGGAGAGCACTTGGGAAGAGACAGGATATCGATATGGCGAGGTAGGACCATACACAATGATCAGCAATGTTCACAATAAACACAGCCATAGAGTCAAGCCATACAAAAACAAGAGTATTGGACTTTAGGAAGGCTGACTTTGGGGAAAAGAAAGAGTGCCTCAGAAATGCACTGCCAAACGGGCAAGAAGGAGGGGTGGAGGAACAATGGGGAATAATCAAAACAGCCATCGCAGAGGCAACAAGCCTTTGTGTGAAGCAAATCAGCAAAACAAAACGAAGGAGAAAACCACTATGGTTCTCAAAAGAGGAAGCAGGGATGGTTAAGGAGAAAAGGATTGCATTCAGGAAATAAGGAAACACAGAAGGAGCAGGACAGAGACCTTTATCAGTTAAAGCAGAAGGAGGCAGGGAAGGCAGTCAGAATAGCAAAGGCCCAAACTGAGGAAAAGGTAGCTAACTCTGTTAAGAAGGGGGGATGAAACCTTTAATAGGTACATTAGCAGGGATTTATTTAACTCTAAAAATTGATTAGCGTTTTGCTCATAAAAGTGCTAAATCTTTGTGAAAATGCATAGCTCTTGTCTCACTGTGTTTAACAAAACACAGCACTTGTAGAAAATCTATATAAATACTTTCTGTACAGTCAGTATAGTCCCAAGAAAAAAACTGCTAATCAATTATTTAAAACCCTGATTAGGGAGCGAAGAAAGACCAAGGGAGGGATACAGAGACTTAATAAAGGGGAAGGAATGTGGGCAGAGGGTGACAGTGAAAAGCAGGGATACTGAACAAATTTTTCTCCTTAGTATTCATAACGGAAGAGGAGGGGGAAGATACCTAAACCAAATAAGAGAGAAACTCTGAATGGGGTGATGGGGGGGGGGGGTCGATACCAGTCCATTCACAGAAGAAAGGGTCTTAAGAAAGGGTTCTGAAAGACTCTTGAAACTGAGGGTGCGCAAAGCAATGGGGCCTGATGGGATTCATCCAAGAATTCTAAAAGAACTAAGGGTAGAACTAGTAACACCACTGACTACTCTCTTTAATAAATCATGGGAGGATGGGGTGGTACCAGAGGACTAGAGGAGGGCAAATGTGATTCCACTTCACAAAAGTGGGAGCAGGGCAGAAGCAGGAAACTATAGACCAGTTAGTTTGACTTCAATTGTAGGGAAAATGATGGAATCACTTCTGAAGGAAAGAATTGTGGAGTACTTAGAGGGCAGTGGGGCACAGGACCCAAGGCAGCATGGTTTCACAGCAGGAAGGTCATGTCAGATGAACCTAACAGATTTCTTTGACTGGGTGACCAAAGTAGCAGACCAGGGATAGGCTGTGGATATGGCCTACCTATATTTTAGCAAGGCATTTGACACAGTGTCACACAAAAGATTAATATACAAGTTAGCCAGCCTTGGAGTGGGTCCCAAGGTGGTAGCCTGGATAAAAAAACTGGCTGGACAACAGGACACAGAGGGTAATAGTAAACGGAGTCCACAGTGAAGAAAGGAGGGTAACTAGTGGGGTACCGCAGGTCTGGTACTGGGACCGGTCCTCTTTAATGTCTTTATAAGTGACATTGGAGAGCACCTGGAAGGAAAAGTATGTCTCTTTGCAGATGACACAAAGATCTGCAACAGGGTAGATACACAAGGTGGGGTGGAAAGGATGAAAAGGGACTTGGCAAGGTTGGAGGAATGGTCAAATATGTGGCAGCTCAGATTCAATGCAAAGAAGTGCAAGGTAATGCATCTGGGAAACAAAAACCCAGGGGAAGAGTACACAATGGGGGATGAGTTAATAACAACAAAAATCAAAAGAGACCTAGGGGTAATTATATCAGATGACCTAAAGGTGGGCAAGCAATGTGAGAAGGCAGTAAGGAGGGTTGGGGGGATACTGGGATGCATAGGGAGAGGCATCAACAGTAGAAAACAGAAGTTGTTATCCCTCTGTACAGACAGTTAGTGAGAACCCATCTGGAGTACTGCGTGCAATTCTGGAGACCCCATCTCTGCAAAGACATAGACAGAGTGGAGGCTGTTCAGAGGATGGCAACCAAAATGGTGCAGGGTCTGCACCAGAAGACATATGAGGAGAGACTAAAGCAGCTTAATATGTATACCCTTGAGGAAAGAAGGGAGAGGGGGGACATGATAGAAACTTTGAAGTATCTCAAGGTAATTAAAGTACAAGAAGGTAGCATCTTTCAGAAAAATAGATGTGCAAGAAGGAAGTAGGCTGTTGGTTAACTAGGATCTGCAGCTTATTTGTTAGGTAGGGAAATGGGCAGACTAGGTGGGCCACGCGGTCCTTATCTGTCGTCAAATTCTATGTTTCTATGTTAAGAACAAGGGGGCACAATTTGAAGATAGAGGGGGGACGGCTCAGAGGTAATGTTAGAAAGTATTTTTTCACAGAGAGGATTGTGGATGCATGGAACAGCCTTCCTGAGGAGGTTGTGGAGTCAGGAACAGTGGGAGAATTTAAGAATGCATGGGACAGGCATAAGGCAATTCTAGTGGTGGGTAGGAGGAAGTAAGCTGTTGATTAACTAGAATCTGCAGCTTATCCATCAGGTAGGGAAATAGGCAGACTAGGTGGGCCAAGCAGTCCTTATCTGCCGTCAAATTCTATGTTTCTATGTAGGGTAGAAGCTAACAAGGTTACTGTGGAGTATAAGTTAAGCGTGGGGCTTAAGCATAGCTGACGCCCCTTTAACTAGAACACTTATGTGCAACTTGAGCCTATGGTATGAAACTGTGCTATGCTAATTATTTCCTTCAGGGGCTTGGAATTTCCTATTTCCTGTTCCTCGGTCCGTTCTGAGTTGTACCTCGTGCTCAACAGATGCTCCTGCTTATGTGTCTGAATAAACTAATTTTGTTTATTACTTTATGCATCCAACTCAGTTTGTTTGGTACCAGAAGGCGATTATTGCAGAAGAACCAGATGGGCAAGGAAGACTACAAGGAAGGTAAGGGTCCTGTGGCAGACCAACCCCAAAATGTCATATTACTGAGGTTCATCAAGAAGAACTTCATTGCTAGGACCAGGAAGATCAGTGTCAAGGACATGGGCAGTGTTAGTGGCTCAGCAGACTGCACACTCATCTTTCAGGCAGTAAGACTGGAAGGTTGTGGGTTCTAGCCCCACACCAGGCACTTTGGGTAAAAATCCCAATACTGACACAGTAGTGTATTTATTTATTTAGCTTTTGTTAACCAGGTAAGCACACTAGACAATCATATGCCTATTTTCAGGTGCTACCCGGGAGGCTACAAGAAAGGTTATAGGCAGGAACTGGTATTACAGAAGTTCAGAGAAAAACAACAGTCAGGCACAGCAACTGACAGTCAGGTGTGGAACATCACATAACACGGTAACATTTGACAGCTATGATTATAAACTCAAACACATGCATCATGTGGGGGATGCTGCACTCTTGAGGTGCCATCTTTCAGATGAGATGTTAAACTGAGGTCCTGTCTGACTGTTCTGGGGGTTGTTCATGTGGACATTAAGAGATCCCATGGCACTTCTCAAAAAGAGAGGGGGAATTTTAATTGCACGATAAATGTAAAAAACAGAAAACTAACTGATATTCCTCACAAAACAATCTACAGGTGACAGAAAAAAAATCAAAACTGAGTACAAATAAATGCAAATACCTGTATCACACCTTGCCCTCTAGCACATCTGGGTTCATTCCTCCACAAGCAATCTACAGTACAGCAGGCTGTGGTAAAATCATATTTTTCTTTATTATATACTGCCCTAAGCTCATTATCAATTTTCTCCATAAGTCCTTGTATAGGGACAGATTTCTGCTGTAGCACAAATTGACACCAGGTCTGCTAAATTTCCCATTTTATGATAGTACAAATAGCTCTAAGGGTGCCAGCACAGAAAATATGCCAGTCTGCTGGATATTTACCACATACGAAGATATCATAAGATATATGTCTAATATATATATATATAGATATATAGATATATATATATATAATTATAGATATATATATTGATAAGGCGACATATAAATAAATGTATTAATTATTAATCATAAGTCATAGACACAAGCTGAGAGAGTGTCCAGACACAAGCTGAGAGAGTGTCCAGACCCATGCTAAAGTCCTCCAGAATTATATAACATATATACAATCAAAAAATAAATGTTGAATTGTTTCTAATTGCTGTCCACAGGAGTCTCACAGGCAAGTTCTTTCTTGTAATGATTTATGATGGTGATTACTACGGACATTCAGTTTATTATGGCAACATAGCCAAAGAGTATCCCAAATTTTTAAGGGAATTCTAGACTCCGTCAGCTGCAATAAAAGGTATTTATCATCCACACCTTCTGGACACAAGAAATTGAGCAAATGTCCATACACCTCTTTCCTAGTTTTGCAAACCACCTCTTGTAAAATAATTTTCCAAGACTTCATTTTCTTAAAGAACTCTAGTATATAACCAGGAGTTTCTGGAGGAATATCCCAAAAAGGCCCCCATTTAGAAGCCTTCCATTTATTGTGAAAATATTCAGATGTTTTAATGGGATTTAAGCGACTTCCCCATAGTGATTGAAAAATAAGATTATACATTCTGGCTTCTAACCACCCTAGCATGGGAAATAACTGTCAGAAAAAATAGGAAGAATGAAAGTTTTCAGCATATACATTTGTTTTTTTCTTAGTCATCGGGTAAGATTTCCACCTATTCACTTTAACCTCAGCTACTTCTATTTTATCTACCCAATTAAGAGATGCTACATCTCCGCGCCCAAAAGAAATTCCTAAAATTTTAATGGGAGTGGTTTATATTTTAATTCCAACTGTCTCAACTGCCTGTCTTATCTACAGTATCCAATATGGACATCCCTATACTTTTGTTCTTATTCAGCTTAGATATAGAAATATCAGAAAATACTTCAATAATTTCCAAGGCCTTCACACCTGGCCTACAGTCTGCAACTATTAAACAGACATCGTCTGCATATGCTAATGCTGTGGGAAACTGTATCCCTGTTGGATCCATCATATGCTTAATTTCCTAATCTGTATTTAAATTTCCTCAGAAGAGGGTCAAACACAAATACATACAATAGGGGGCTCAAAGGACACCCCTGCCAGACACCAAGTTATATAGAGACATGTTTTCCAATAATACCATTTACCACTGGACTAGTATTAGCATATGTACACAACCTTTGAATCCATTTTATAAATGTAAATGGAATATCATAATACTCTAATACCTTAAATAAATATTCATAAGTAACGGAATCACACGCTTTAGTTTGATCCAAACTTAAAACATACCCATCAGTCATAGGTCCGTCAATGACTTCCCTCAAAAGTTGCAAATTATGAATCATATGTCTTTGGGGCACTGCACAAGTCTGTGTTGGATAAATTACATTTTTTTCACTTTGTGATAGCCTGTTGCATTAAATTTTACTAAGTACTTTCCAGTCTGTATTAATGAGGCTTATTGGCCTCCAATTATTAATATCTTGGTTGGATACCTTTTTATGCAAAAAAAAATATATATATATCAAACTATCCGCTAAAGTAGGGGGCAGATCTCGCTGACCGGTTAGAATTTCATTAAATACTGTAACTAAACTATGTACAAAATAATCTGTATTTTTTTTTAAATAAAACTCCGAGCGTAACCCACCAGGCCCAGGAACTGTATTATTGTATGTGGGCAATTACTATCTAATTGCCCACATAGGATCAAAACAGTCAAGTGTTTTACCAGATTGTATTAGTGACCGCTCTCCTACCTACTGTGTGTAGCATAATAATTTTGATGCCCCACCACCCATAATACATGAATCCTGGAAAATGTTTCAATTTAACGTAGACCATTTCTCAATGTCTATTAGTAATGCTGATTGGACACCCATTACTCGCCTCACCTCAACAGACCAGGCACTTGATTATTTTATCCTTACCTTTAAAAACATTATCAACAGACATGCTCGACTTACTAGACGTAGATCTAAGGGTATTAAGGCACCCTGGCTCTCTACTGAAATCAGGACTCTCACGAAGAGTCGTGATGCAGCCTGGAAGACCCATAAACACAGCCTCCTTCATTCTGATTGGCTATATTATCGACAGCTGAGAAATAAGTGTAAAAATAGGATACAGGGTGCTAAACGTACTTACTGTATCTCCACTCACTTCAGACTGAGAATCTCAGCAAGCCCAAAGAATTCTGAAAACATATCAATTCTTTGATCAAAGGTAAATCAACCCAGTGTTCAAGCTCCATATCATCTGGAGGCCACCTCCTTCAAGATCCCCCATCCATTGCAGAAGGAATTAATCAGTTCCTCACTGACCTTGATAGGTACACAGCTTACCTGCCACCAGTCTCAGACTTTTCCATTCCTACTCAGCATCACGCCACTCATAGCTCCCGACCCTCTTTCCACCCAAAAATAGCCACTAGAAGAGAAGTCCTCAGGCTGTTATCAAATCTCAAGTCAGAGAGCTCCCCTGGATAGGACACATTAGAACCCAGGTTTCTCAAACTAGGGGCAGCAGCACTCTCTGCACCTGTCTGTGATCTTTTAAATAGATCCATCCTCTCTGGTGAAGTGCCAAGTCTTTGGAAAGTGGCTTTGGTGGTCCCCCTCCATATGGGGGGGCCACGCTGTGGAAAATTATAGGCCTATTTCAATTCCCTGCCCACTGGCTAAGATCCTGGAGTGGATCCTGCACATTCAGCTACAGTCCTACCTAGATTTACATCATCTTCTCACAGACTGCCAGCATTGCTTCAGGAAGGGTCACAGTACTACCACAGCCCTTGTCAAAGTCTTGACTGACATTCTTAATGCAAGTGATGCTGGTCTTCTAACCAGTGAAGTATCTGTCAACTTGACTAAGGCCTACAACCAAGTCAACCACCACCTTCTCCTTGGTAAATTGCATCAATTAGGTCTAGATCGCTTAGC
Organism: Neoceratodus forsteri; assembly: GCA_016271365.2. Classification (NCBI taxonomy): domain Eukaryota; kingdom Metazoa; phylum Chordata; order Ceratodontiformes; family Ceratodontidae; genus Neoceratodus; species Neoceratodus forsteri. Next base: position 648,312,443 of record CM057449.1, read on the forward strand.
ACTCACATAGTTCCATAACTACCTCACTGGAAGATCGCAAAGGGTAAAATGGTCTGGTTCACTCTCCTCTTCAAGGCCTATCTCACACGGAGTACCCCAAGGTTCTATTCTTGGTCTGATACTATTCTCGTTTTTTTATCAACGAGCTCCCCAACTTCTGTGGCGGTGCATCTGTGCAATTATATGCTGACGATGCAATCTTATACTGCTCATCTAACAATATAGACTGGCTTAACCAAAGCCTTAACTCTGATTTCATTGTGCTTGAGACCTGGTTCTCTGACAATCACCTAATTCTAAATATGAAAAAAACAAAAGCTATGTTTTTCCATAACCCGTCCCCAAAACCTACCAAACAGCTCCAGATCAGTTCACAGTCAGGAGACCCCATAGAGGTGGTTAGTACATTTAAATACCTTGGGGTTCACTTAGATGGCTCCTTCTCAGTGGAGCATCATGCAACTCAGCTTACCAAAACGGTAAACCAGAAGCTCGGGTTATTATACCACCTCCGCCCCCTTTTATCCAATGCCGCATGTAAAAAGACTGCGTCAACATCCCTTCTCCCTATTTTGTGCTATGGTGCCCCTCTACTACTCTCCGACCAATCCTGTTCCCTTGCACAGGTGCGCCAACTCTATCATTGGATTGGATGTTTTGACCTTGGAGCAGACTCCAGAAAACACCACTGTGAGGCCCTGTATTCTCTTCAGTGGCCTACCTATGACTTAGTTACAGTTTCACACCTTATGCCTTGTATTCAAACTTACCAAGCTCTTTAATCCCCTTGCCTAAGGGGAATAGTTTACAAAAAAAGCATCCATACACACGCTTAGATCTACTTCCTTACCCTTATTAGCAATCCAGAAGACGCAACGCCTATCGGGTAAGTGCTCATTCGCCTTCTCAGCTCCCTCTGCTTGGAATTCCCTCCCCCCCCAACTTACTCTCCTGCCTCACCCTATCCTCCTTCAAAAAGTAGCTTACCTCTTTCCTACTAACCCCCACTCCTCTGCAATTGCTTTAAATAACCCTTACAGTGTTGTTAATGCCTAGTCTATGTTACTCTGATAGATGTATCTTGCAATCCACCTGCTCTCATGTTCCTGCTATGTATATATTGTATAATATTAGTGATTCTGTTTATTTTTTTCTGCTTAATGCCTGATCTGTTTTAAGTTACTTACCTGGCTTTCCACTGTAATAATTTGTGCAGCATTGTTAAATCTCTCTGTATCCTGTATATTATTATTGTATTTAGCTATTGTACTGTATTCATCATTGTCACCTGGGTCGTCACTGGAAAAGGGACTGCTTGGTCTCAGTGGACTTAACCGGTTACCAACATTCCAATAAATAAAACATTTTTTTTTTTTTTTTTAAATGGGAGATTACGTCAGTAATTTCTTTAGCAGTGATTGGTTAGAGAAGTACATTTTTACACTCATCAGATAAGGAGGGTATGTGTATATTCTGAAAGAAAGTGTCCAAATCTGGCACTATAAGTAGTTGGACAAACAAATGTTCTGTGTGAGAAGTAACAATTTGCAACATCTCAAAATTATTACTAGTCAAGCCACCCGAAGGGGTCAATAAATGGGACGTATATTTTTCTACCCTCTGATAGCACCCATCATAAGGGTTTACAGTTTGTGCAGTACCCTGAATGCCAAATATCTGTTCAAGAAATAATGAATTAGCCCGGTCATACTGTTGGGAAACCATTTCCTTTTTAACTGTAGATATTTGGGTCGAATAGTCATATCCTGTCTCTGATGCCAGAAACAAGAGCTTCTGAAGTTGTCTCCTTAAAGCCAAATATCTCAAATTTTGGTTTTGGCTATTAGACCTAGCAATATGTCTACAAGCTATAGTAGTTGTACGTCATTTTGTGTATCTAGCCACCACTGTACCAGATCATCATACAAATCAAACACAAGTTACATACTTCAAACAAATCTGTTAAGATATGCCAACTATCTTTGTCCTCTAACAAGGATATACAGGTTACTCACCTGTAACAGGAGTTCTAGGAATGGTATATGTTGTTCATCCACACTCATTGGCAGTATCCTTGCCGCTTTAAATCTTGCCGGAAGGTCTTCAAGCTTGCTCCTCCCACCCACCCGGGTGGTATAACTCTCGGCTCCGCCCATGGCGCCAGATCTGGCCGCTGGAAGCTCAGGTTGTCTGGCCGGCTGGAGAGGTCGGAGAGTCAGCAGGATGAACAACACATACCATTCTAGAACTCCTGTTACAGGTGAGTAACCTGTATTTCTAGGGACATGGATATGTTGTTCATCCACACTCATTGGCAGACTCCTAGCAGTTCTCCGGAGGAGGAGGCAAGCCGCACACCCCATATACTTACTTGGGAAAGAGACTGGAGGACAGGCCCCAAAACCAGCATCCGGCGTGACTCAAGGTCGATGTGGTAGTGGGTAATGAAGGTGTTTGCTGACTTCCAGGTAGCAGCCCTGCAGATTTCCTGGATAGGGCGTCCCTGGAAGCAGCCACCGTTGCAACAGTATGGCCGAGGTAGAATGGGCCCTTATCCTCTGGGAGCTCCATGCCCACTCCAACTTATAACAGAGATCTATGCAGGAGGTTACCCACCTGCTTATCGTCCACTTGGCTGCAGGTCTGCCAGATGCGGCTTCAGCGTAGGTGACAAACAGCTGGCGAACCTCTCCCAATTTCAGCGTCGCTCCTTATAATAGCGGGCGCCCTTCTGGGGTCCAGAGTATGGAGCCTATATTAAACCTCCGGTTGTGATTGGGGTGAACACCGAGTCAACACCTGGTTAAGGTGAAACTCCGACACCACCTTGGGAAGAATTTCGGGTGAGGCGCAGGACAACTGTCCCTGTGGAAGACCAGGTAGAGGGAGACTCGATGGGCGCCTGGAGCTCTCCCATCCTTCTGGCTGGCGTGATAGCCACCAAGAAGGCGGTCTTCCACGACAGGTGAGAGAAGCACACCTGTGCATAGGTTGAATAGCTTGCCCATGAGCTTGCCAGTACCAGCAGTAGATCCACGGAGGTGGGGTTCCCGCACTGGAGGGAAATGTGATCAGAGGCCTTTGGCAGCCAGACCACCTTCTCCTGCGCCACGGCTGCTTCGGCCAGCGGTGGCGAGATGGCTGCCAGGTGCACCAGCGTAGTGGTCGCCTAAGCCTTGACTAGAAGGGACCATAAATAGTCCAAGATGCTTGCCAAGGAACAGGAGGAAGGGTCAAGCCCTTGCCCTGACACCAAATGGAAAACCTTTTCCATTTGAAGGCATAACATTTTCTGGTCGACTCCTACAGGCGCCTCAACTACATTGAGGACCTCGTCGGAAAGACCCAAGGCCTGGAACTCTGGCCGCTCAGGAACCAGGCCGTCAGGTGCAGGATTGAAGGTCGGATGGAACACCTTCCCTGATTGACTGAGAGCAGGTCGGGCGAGCTGGAAGCTGCGTGAGTCCTGGAGCTGAGACTGAGGAGATCTGGGTACCAGAACTGGCGAGGCCAGTCTGGGGCTATCAGAATCACCTCAGCCTTGTCCTCCTCGCTTGAGAAGCACCTTGTGGATCAGGGAAATGGGGAAAAGGCGTAAAGAGGCCGGGGTCCATTGCCTCGAGAAGCATCCCCTGCAGCGAGCCCTGCTGAGGCGGGCATGGAACAGACTCAGCCGGCGTTCTCCATGGAGAGCAAACAGGTCCACCTGAGGTGTGCCCCAAAGGGAGAACAGATGCTGTACTACCTCCGGCAGGAGAGACCACTCGTGGGATGCAGCCCCTATCCGGCTCAGGGCATCGGCCAGGGTGTTGGAGGCTCCTGCCACGTGAATGGCTAGGAGATCCGCCTCCAGGCTGCTGCAGTGACCAAATCGGAGGCTTCCTTGCATAGAAGCATGGGCAGCGTCCCGCCTGGCGGTTCAGATAGTACATGGTCGTGGTATTGTCCGTCTGGACTCGGACCACTTGACCCCGGAGGAGCGAACAAAGGCGGTGAGAGCTAGGCGGACGCTCGAACTCCAACAGGTTGATGATGGCATCGGGACTCTGCGGGGACCAGAGGCCATGAGCCCGTGTTCCCCAGATGGGCACCCCAACCCATCAGAGAGGCATCGGTCGATAGAGACCGTCGGCTGGGGCGGGACGAACAGGATGCCCTCCTGCAAATGATCTGGAGCGGTCCACCACTGGAGCGTTCCACATCCCCTGTGTCACCGACCTAAGCTGGTCAAGGATGCGCGTTGTGACCACTGGCTGGCCAGTCCCCACTGAAGGGCGCATGTTCCAGCAGACCCCAACGGACCACGCTGGTGCAGGCAGCCATGAGACCCAGGGCGCAGAAGTCCCGGGCAGGCGCAATTGTACAACCAGAAATGATCGGGCAAGGAGGAAGAACCTCGGCCCTGTCCGCGAGGCAGCGCTCTGGCTCGAAGAGAGTCGAGCTGCGCCCGATGAATAGAATCACCTGCTTAACTAAGAGTTCGACTTGGCCTCGTTGATAAGGAGGCCAGTTGAGACAGAACCTGGAGGCCAGATCTCTGGACCCTCCGCCTCCTCCTGGAGGAGCTGCTATCAGCCAGTCGTCCAGGTAAGTACACCGGACCCCTCGGCGCGCAGGAATGCTGTCACCACTGCCATGCATTTGGTGAAGACCCTGGGAGCTGGAGACAAGCCGAAGGGCATGGCTTGGAACTCGAAGAGGATCCTTCCTCGGAGCGAAGGAATCTCTGGTGAGACGGACGGATAGGGGCGTGAAAGCAGCGTCCTGCAAGTCCAGAAAGCAGAGACCACACGCCCGCGTTCAAGGATGGTATTATCTGAGCCAGAGTGACCATCCTGAAGGTTGAGACCTTAGGAACTTGTTTAGAGTGGTGTAGAGTAGAGAATGGGCGCCAGCCCCGTCCGTTCGAACCAGGAAGTACCTGGACACAAACCCTGGGTCTGAAGGAGGGTCCACCACCTCTTACCACCTCCTTCTGGAGGAGGAGGCGATGTCGGCTCGACGAGCCGCCAGTGAGCTGGGGATCCCGAAGCCCCCAGGCGGCGGCTCTGAAGGTGGTGCCTGCTCGAATTCAGAGGCAGGCCTCTTCCCACCTCAAGACCCACCTGTCCGTGGTAACAGCGGACCAGGCGGAGCGGAGTGCGGGCCGTCCCCAGGGGACCCAGAGTAAGGTGGCGGGGATGGGGCGACACCCTCAGCCCGTCACTGGGCAGGCTTGGAGGAGGGACCAGCCGAGGACCTCCTGGGCCCTTTCCTCCTGCCTCCTGTTAGAAGCCGGCGGCTTGGGTTTGGGATGCCAAGGCCGAGCCTGCTGGCCCTGGCGTTACTGGGCGGGCGCTGAGGGCACAGAAGGGCGAAAGAGCTTAGGCTGTGGTTTGCGGCCTTTGTCCTTCTGTGAAGGAACCCGAGTCAAGGTGGCATTGCTTCTCGATCCTCTGCAGGTGACCTTCCACCCCAGGGCAGAGGTCAGTCCCAAAGGGAACATCCGCCAACATTGCTGGGTATCCGAGTAAAGGTGGATATCCTCAGCCAAACCCATGACGATAGCCACTGCGGCCGCCACCGATCTGGCACATAGTCCCCTATATCCAAAGCAGTCTGGAGCTGCTGTTTGGCCACTGCCCTGCCTGGTCCCGCACCTGTTAACCGTAGTCTGCAGATCGGGCGGGAAGATGAGGATGACCTCATCCAGGGAGCCCAACAGGGCATGAGAAAATATGCCATGAGGGCGGCCGAACTGGCGCTGGCCAAGAGCCGAGAGGGCCTTAGCGTAGACTTTCCGCCCGACATAGTCAATTTCTTGGACTCCTTGTCAGGAGGTTTGTCCACATCCTGGCGTTGCCGGGCGCGGCGCTGTCGACAACCAACCCCTCAGCAGAGGGTGTTCCAAAAACCGGACAAGGAACGGTAGGGACCGCATACTTCCTGGCCATCCTGGCCGAGCGCGGGGCAGGAAGCAGGGGCGTGCCAAGTTCCAGTGCGGACCCACTATGGCCTCGGCCACGGAAACCTCCGTCGGAGAATCCCTCGGTCCAGAATCTCCGTGAGGGATACCAGCCCGTTTGGAAGCGGGTTCGAGCTCCATCCCGGTAGACTCCGAGATGAGCGAAGCAGTCCTAGGAAGGACGACAGGCTATCGTCCATTGACTGACCTCCTGAAGACTCCAAGTCCAGTCGCTGGAGAAGAAGGAGAATCATCTTCGGACTCGGAAGAGTCCTCGAAGAACTGCCTCTGGCCTGAGCCACCCTTCACCTGCGGAGGTCGGTCGGGAGTGAGGGTAACTGACAGCCGATGGGGTAGACCCTTAGCCGACCGAGAATCATGGTAGGAGCCCCAGGTGGTGGCTGTGGAGGCGGAGGTTCCACTGAATCGGTGGAGCAGCTGGTTTGGCGAACAACCGGCCTGGGTATAGGCTCCTCGGATAAGTCGGGGGTTGTGTCGGCCGTTCGGTGACAACCCTTAATGGCGAGGCGTGCGGTGCTTATTCCCGACCAGGGAGAACTGTTGCAACATAAGGTCCTCGTGCCCGTCGGCGTAATTCGCGAAGCCTCCCTCATCGAGGAGGAGGGCCGAGGACGAGCCTGACGCCGCTTGTGATGCGAGACGGGGCCGCGCCTATGGCCGGTGGGATCGGCTGGACGCGAAGAGGTCGAGACCGAGACCAGTCCCGGAATTTCGAGGTCGGTCGCGGGGAGGTGTCGGCCGGAACCGGCACTCCCTTCGGCTCGGATGGTCCATCCGAGGGCTCCGGAACCGGAGGCTCAGGCGAGCCCACGGGATCCTCAACTCCTCCCGGGGGAAACGGGGAGAGGGGAATCTCGGCTGCTAAAGGCGACAGCCCGTCCAATGGGTCGAGAAAAATCTCGACTTCCATCGGTGGGAGTCTCGGTCAACTGACCTGGCAGGGGACACCGTGAGGCCAGTGGCGAAGCGGATGATGCGACCCGAACCGACGGTCGGCGGCCGAGGAGAGGACCTTTCCGCTCCCAGGCGTCGGACGGAGGACTTACCCTGTCCCTCTTTTGGACCGAGAATAAGGTCCAGCAGGCATGAGCCCTTCTCCTTTAGTGGAGGGACAGACAAAGCTCCTTAAAAAGAAGCCGTGTAGGAAGGAACCAGAAGGCGGGATAAATGACATGACCGAGGAAGATATGGCCAGCGCCGCCTCCTCTTGAGGCGACCATCGCTCGAGCTGATCCTGAAACCGGCCACGACACCGCCAACCGGGCCTCCTTGGACTTCACGAGGCGCTTCTCGGGCGGCCCAGTTGCAATCGGGCAGCACGGTCTTCGAGGACGAAGGCCGAGAAAGATGAGCACAGGTCGCAAGCCTGCGGGTCGTGCTCAAGGCCTCAGCAGTATACACACGTGGAGTGTGGATCCGTCCGAGACATCTTCTGCCCGCATGGGCATCTCCGAAATCCGGGAGTCGATTTGTCCATCGCCGCGAGGGATAGAAGACTGAAGTCTTTTGCAAAATTTTATTTTTAAATCCGCAAACGGAGAAATAGGAACCAGTCAAAAACGCAGAGCGTTAAGGAGGGAACCTGAGCTTCCAAGCGGTAAGGAAGATCTGGCGTCATGGGGCGGAGCCGAGAGTTATACCACCCGGGTGGGTGGGAGGAGCAAGCTTGAAGACCTTCCGGCCAGATTTAAAGCGGCAAGGATACTGCCAATGAGTGTGGATGAACAACATATCCATGTCCCTAGAAACAATGAATTTCCAATGGCCCTTGTTTAGAGGCTTGTTTGAAGCAGGTTCCAGAGATACTTTTAGCAACATATGATCTGATGTTTTTATAGGAAGAATGGAATAGGATGTGCACTATATCCAAACAGATAACAATATAAAGTCAATTCTGGAGGAAAGATGGCCTTTATAAAATGTATGGCTGGGAGGACCTGTTCCAAAAGTAGCACAGTCAATTAATCTGGCTGTATGGCACATATTTTTTTTTTTTTTTTAATTATTCGTATCACTATACAATTTCTGTGTGAGACCGGTTTTATCTGCCAGAGAAAGTGTACAATTGAAATCCCCCCACAAAGACAATGGATTTAGCAGTATATAAATAGGGTTGAACTTTCTTAAAGAGTTCCACCCATGTAAACTTTGTTTGAGGGCAATAAATATTAATAAACTTCCATTCCTGCACTTGATATTGGATATCTAGTATCAGCACTCTATCCGGGACAAGGTTTACTAATTTAATAACTGAGATACCCTGTGTATTTGAAGAGAATCCCCACTGTTGAACACGTTTCTTCTCCTAAAGACCAAAAAGAAGGTCCTCCCAACCATTCTTTAGTAACTTTATTGACTTCATGTAAAATATTTAAATGAGTGTCTTGGAGAAAATAAACATGTAAGGTTAAATCGTGCAAAACAGAAAATGTGGTACATCTCTTTTTTTGAACTATTTATGCTATTCATATTAAGTGATTCAACAGAAAAGTCTGACTCCAACACCATGAAGGATCAAGTGTTCCCAAAACCGGTGACTTCAGTTTGGATTTCTTCTTCGGAGATTTCCTGGAATCATTAAGTGTTATTTTGGAATCAGTCATGGGATCCGGCTGGGAAGATGCCACCAAGGAAGCATCTGAGTCTTCTTCTATATCCGTCCCTTGTTTCCATTTTGATAAAACGGCAAACCTATTTCTAGTAACTATATGTTCTCTAGTGGAGGGAGTAGATGGGGGTAGTCCTTGGGCTCTGCTGTGAGTGGACCCCTTAGATTCAGGTTTTTCAAAAGGTACATTCTCTGGAGGACGCATGTCTGAAATAGTGGCCAAAGACGTGGGTGTACCTTGCACATTTTCTGCACTAAGAGAAGTGGAGGGGACCAAATGAGAGCGCTCTGTTTGCTGTGTTAAAGGCAGGTCTGTGTCTTCCGAAGCAGTGTCATGCAATCTAGAGTCCAGATGAATATCCTCTGTAATAGGATGTTCCTCAGGTTCAGTGCCAGGTTCCAAATGCAAAGCATGTTTTGAAACCATGTTGCCCTCAGGTGGTTCTTCCCTTCTGCTGCGTCAAGCAATGTGCTGCAAGGTGCAGTGTTGCGCTCTAGCAGCCACTGCTTCTTGATCTTCTTGTGGATTATTACGATGTGCCCAAGGGCAGTCTTTATACACAGGAGTATTCTCCTAACATAAGTTACAATACAATGGAGTAGGTCAGTTTACACCGAGGTGTCCAATTCTGCCACACAAGGCACAAAGCATTCTATTGCAGGCACTATTAAGATGTGTATAAGCACCGCACTAAAAACAAAACTTGGGTTGGAATGCGTAAAAAAATGAAGCCTCTGTCTTTGCCCAGATAAAAACAACTAAGCAGGTGTTGAATTGACCCATTCATCTGTGGCAACCTCACTTATCCTCCAGCCACCTGTCCATAGTTGTTCGTAATCCATTATCGGGTCAAAAGGACCCAGCACAGTACATTTAGACTTTAACCAGTACAAAATGTCAGAAATTGAAACTCCTTTGTTCTTAAAGAGAACTGTTATTGTTCTGAAGGCTGGTTTTGTTAGCGGGATAACCACAAAAGGAGACCAAAGAGGGGTGTCACGAACAGAATGATAGTGCTGCCAAAAAGTTTCCAGTCCATGTGCAGTCTTAAAACTTAAATCAAAGTTTGGGTCTCCGAATGTGTGTATGAGCGCATATATTTCAGTTGCCTGAAAATCTAGACTGTCGATCAATTTTTGGACCACATACAATCGATCTGGATATACATCCAACCCACCCACCCCTGTATTTAATGCGCACCGTATTTCTGTGCTTTGCCATTTCAGGGGGAGCATGAAACAGTCCACCATATGCCCTTGTGCCTGCCTGTATTCCTTGCAAATGAGGGGGGCTGAGTTATATCCTGCAGTGGAGGAGCAGTAAAGGTAGCCAGGGGGGCGGGAGGCTGTGAAAGCTGGTTAGCAGTATTTGTAGGTGAAGCCTGAGAATGGACTCTGTCATTATGATGAGTGTCAATTTTAACATTCATATCCAGCTGTAAATCATTTGTATTAAGCTTTAAAATTGGGTTCCAAGTTAAATCGATGGTAGTGCCAAAGGGTCAGTAAGATCTCCATAGTTTTCCATAGCACGCAGAGGCCCAGGAGATTTCCAGGGTTGGGATTTTTCTAGGCGTACTCTTCCTGCTTGCTTTAATGCCTCCAAAATGGTTAGACCAGGTGCAGAAACTTGGGTCGTCGTAGTCAGGAAGCACAGACATACTTGAATTTTCTATGTCACTTTGCCCAGTTTGAGAGATAGACCAGTCTTAGATTACTTTCCCTCCTTGTGGTAATTCGAACATGCCAGAACCCATAATTATCGCCTCTTCAGGATTTTCAAGTGCCCCTCCCTCTTTATTTGCAGTCGTGTGTGAATCACCCCCACCCACTGTCAGCAATTGGTGCAGCAGTTATGTCCAGGAAGCATTACCTACGTTTTGGCAAAATTCACAGTAGTAGTCTCTTTAACAGATGAAAACAGAGAGAATGTTACCTTTTGCACCTTCAAAAAGAGGTTGCGGCATCTCAGAGGTCTGAACCATTGTATGCAGCGCACTGTCAGGCTGATGACTGCTACTGGAGGAAGGCTGCTTGTTTTTCTCTTGTTCATGCCGCAAATCTTCAAGTTCAAGTAAACACAACAGATAAACTCTCCTATTTTTATACTCTGCATTGGCGTCTGCAACAATAGAAGGATCCTGCATTTCAATAAATGAGGTAGGCACCGTATGTACGGACATCACCAGCACATTATCTATCGGATTACACAAGACTGGTCTCCACAGGCTCACTGCAACATTCAAAATCTCCACTGTAGCATTCTCCGAAGTCCAGGAGGGGAGAGGAGTAGTCTCCCCTGCCTGGGACGCCATCTCCTCCGTCTCTCCCGTAACACCGATCGGAAACTAACAGCGCCCCCACCAGAAAGTGTAGGTGAATTTTTATTTGGATAATAAGCACAAAAAGATTACAGTGTTGAAATCACACTAACAGAAACAAAATTTACAAAGGACACTAGTCAGACATTTCAATACAAACTTCAAAGTACATACTTCCCATTAGGTCAATCTTATCGTTTGACTACTACATAATGCCATCTTATAATTTTACCCTATTTTATCTTTTTAAAAAGGGTATGTTATTCCATCTTTTACACCACACTAAATTTGGTGTATGCAGTTTTTCATAAAAACATTGTGACTGTAGTTCTTTTTCAATAGCCAATACAATTTGCCCAGGGTCAAGTTCCAGCTGTTGAAAAATAAGCTTACACCTTGCCTGCCATAATACAAGCTTGATAACAGTCAATACAAGCCTCATTGCTCCAGATTCAATATTAGTGATCCCTACTAAGAAATACCCCTTACTGCTTCTTTATAGGTGATATTCTACCATCTATTTTCCTGCCATCTGTGTGTTAGTACTGCCAAGAATGTCTGGGCGAAAGGACACTGTATTACACAATGTTCCATACTTCCTTCACTAGTCCGACATGTTTGTCTGGGACACATACGTTCATCCTGACTTTTATGTTTAGTATTTCCCTTTACGCTTACTCTCCCATGGCAGTACAGCGAAGAAATATCCCACATTATCGGCGGGGTCCTAACATCTTGCAATAATAAAGTACTCTTATTACCTTGCTATCATGTTATTCCTCTAAAGACTGGTGTGATATAGAAGGCCTGACTCTGTATGGTTCCTTATATAAGAGGTCTATGTATGGCAAGAACCTGGAAGGGTTCCAGTTTCCATTTCCTTATTTAAGATATTATGGGTTTAAAATATGCAGGTGCTTTTCTACGAACAGTTTTTAAAACTGGTTGTGATTTCAATAACGTAAAGAAAGGTGAAAGCCAATTTGCAGCAAATACCGTCCAGATAGCTGGGGAAGGTCTAGCTGGATCCAAAAGATTACGATATATAAATGTAACCAAGGTGTGGGTTTTGGTTTGTTGTTATTTAACGCCCGGTGCCTCCATTTTTGTAACCCACTAACTGGCTAGCATGGGTTCGGGGAGAAAGCATTCACTCGGCATCAGGGCTAGGTTTGCACTTCTGGACAGGGGCACCCAAGTAATTCCGGACACAGGAAGCAAGAACTGAGAATGTCCAAACCAGGTGTGGGATTCTAAAGTGGGGCTTTTATTCACTTCAACACAAGAATACAAAGCAATATGGACCCCCACGTGGCTACACTCACTGGTTATGCAGGTCTACAGAGGTCAGAACACATCTTCTTCAACACCACAACAACCCTCAAGTTCGGAACACACTGGGCACTCAGCCCGAACTGGTACTCTCTCCATCTTGGATTCCCTGGCATGGCCCTCGGCCAGCACTGGTACACACTTTTCATATGGCGGCATGGACATTTCTGTTGGTGGCTCCCTCAACCACCCATGAGCGCTTCCTAGCTCTAAAGGGAAAAACACACATCCTTAATCCCTCATCTGGGTACTTTCTGCAGACACTGGCCAAATGCCTGGGAGAAAGCTATAGGTGCCCAAAGTGAATCCGTAGAGGTAAATCTGGTTACTCCAGATGGAGGGGGTCTCCCACCTCTTGTCCCCAAAACAATACCCAGCCATTCATTTGGAGCCAACACCTTTCTTAAGAAACTCTGTTTGTAGAATGCTATCTCGAAATGTATATCACATTTAACAATCTACTGTCTTTGGTAACTGGTGTCCTGACTGGCAGCGTTCTCTAAGTGGCTATGTCCATCCCTGCAGACTCCCACTGGTTAGATGCATTTCAAGTCATACACATAACTTCAAGTATTGTACTTGGCTGTCTTTTCCTGACTCACAGTAGCAGATACTTTACACACTTGACTCGGTGAAAACATTGGCTTTCTGGCAGAGCAGACTCACCATGGTTTGCAGGTGCCCCAGGGCTCCCCTCACAGGAAAAAACACACTTCTGGTATCTCAGCACAAATCTTCTCTTCAGGCAGCTTTTCTTCTTTCAGCAGGGCCAGGGGATTAACCCTGAAAAGCTAGTCTTGTTCCCCACCATCCCTCTCAGGGATGGGGCACTGGAACAAACTGGGGGATGGTCTCAACCACTTCTGTTTGTACTTCTTCTGTGTCCTTCTCTAGGGCGAGAACACATACCCTCTTCTTGTGGTAGCTCTGTTACAGAGCTGGGGCTATGAGGGGCTGCCAACTGCAGCACACCTCCTCCCCCCACTACAGACTGTTCAACTCTATTTTCGAAAACCCCAACGTTCTAACCTAACTCCCAGCAGCAACATTCCACTGTGGCTTATGCTGCTGCAAGAATTCTATATGATGTCATCCCTCCAGCTCAGCAGAGACTGAGGACAGAGTGAGACAGTGTGAAACCCATTTAACTAGTGTCTCACAAGCTGCCTTTCCTGCCTGCCACTAGATCCAAGTGGGATTCTAGTAATCCCAGGTGACAGGGGGGTTACATAAACATGCTATAATAGAAAGCTATGGGATTAATAAGATTCAAACCATCTTGTTTTACCGGTACAGGGTTTTAAATAATTGATTAGCAGTTTTTTTCTTGGGACAATGCTAACTGTACAGAAAGTATTTATATAGGTTTTCTAAAAGTGTTATGTTTGTTAAACACAATGAGGCAAGTGCTATGCATTTTCACAATGTTTTAGCACTTTTATGAGCAAAACGCTAATCAATTTTTGGAGTTAAATAAAACCCTGAAATAGAGCACTTCCCTCTTAATGGGGATGAGTCGACTGCCCCATATTACCGGAAATACTAAGCTCAACAAAGTTGCCTCATATGCTTGTGGAATGGGGTATACTACACTTAAGTATGTGAAGACTGGTAGCAAAAATGTTTTGATTAACAGAACCTTTTTTTTTTCCCCTTTGTTTGTTGCCAATTTTTCCAAATGCTTACTTTCCTTTTCCCTATCTCCAAATGTTCTCCCCAGTTCAAGTACACGATTGTCCCCCCTTCCATACTGAATTGCCAGTATTTTAACAGGGTCTACTGAAATTGGGATTTCTTCGATGGTATCTGCAGGTGGTGTGGAGTTACTCAATATATACCCTTTACATTTATTTATATTAACCCTTGCTGTGCCGCGGACTGATATCAGTCCAGAATTCCTATACATTCTAATTCTGTCGGCAGCATAAGGGTTAATGGATGCCCCTGCAACTTCAGAATATTGCTGAAACTGAGACATCGCCAGAGTTCCCTGAGGTTGTATTAGCTAAAAAATAGGCACACATCTGCATATGTGGCAATTTTAACCTCCAACGACCGTCTCTGAGGCTTTATTCTCAGTATCTTCTCATCATGCTGTATTTTTTTCAGTACAGGATCTAGGCAAAATATATACAACAAGGGACTCATAGGACATCCCTGCCTAATTCCTCTATTTATAGCAATATATGACCCTAAATACCCATTCACCAGTGGAAGGCCTGTTGCCACCCTATAAATGGAGGAAATCCAGTTACAGAATTGAGTGGGTAGTCCACAGGCCTGCAAAACTTGTCCCATGAATGTGTGTGAAACTTTATCAAAAGCCTTTTCTTGATCGAGGGAAATCAGGTACCCATGTACTGTAGCTCATCTTCTTTCCCTTGTTCTACCAATGCCCTAATCAGAAGGAGATTATCTGATATAGACCAACCTAATACACAGCAAGTTTGAGAATTTGAAATTAGATAACATTACGGCTAGCAAAAGTAGCACCTTAATATTTTCATAAAAAGTTTCAGATCAGTGTTTAAGAAGCTTAAAGACCTCCAATCATTTAAATCTGTCCTGGCATTCTTTTTGTGTATGAAAATTTGCACTGCAATGCAGAAATGAAAATCTATTGTTTCTGCCTTTACAATCCAATTAAACACAACTATGAGAATCTCCACTAACTCACTACCAAACTTTTTATAAAATTCTGTGGTAAGTCCATCCAATCCAGGTGCTGTATCATTTTTTACGAGTTTTAATGGTTTGTTCTATTTCTTGCTTAGAAATAGGTTTAATCATTTCTTCTATAACCTCAGGTGGTGGAGTAGGCGTCTGAAAGGATTCTAAATATTGTTTAAAAGAAGCTATATCAGTTTGTAGTTCTTCATACATTTCCCTAAGATGTGTGTGTACCATTTTTAATATCTCTGGAGTAGTACTGACTACTATAACCTCTTTTGTTGCCAAGAAATCCATTGTTCTATCCTGTACTCGATGTTTACAGCTAGAGAAGACATCCTCACAAGTGATTTTCCCAGGTGTACATATTCTCTGTTCCATTAAAAGAGATGTTGCCCTGTTATACTGTAATGTTTCCATTTTTTTTTTTTTTTTTAAATTACCCTTTTTCTGCCAACAGCCGCCAATTACCTCAGCCCAGTCATGGACCCCCACTAATTTATATTTGGTCAGCGGTTCGATATCCTGGCTTACCCTCAGGGCAGGGTTGCGTGCACTGGCCCTACAGTGCTGCAACCACGGATAGGTCGAGGAGCCAGCCTAAGAGCCACCTTTAGCCAAGGGCGGGCTTCATCTAGGGCGGCCGGCAGGATTTTTCCCCCCAATGTACGGGGGTGGGGACATGCAATGACAACCAACATCCGCCCGCCCCCTGTGCAACTGGCTTGGTGCTCGGTACACCCAGCCTCCGCTAGGTGTCCGTGTCGCCAACACTCTACCCTCCTCAAAAAGAGCAGCACCACGATCGCCCAACCTTCTCCCCAGCCAGCCCTCTGACGCCCCGGTCCAGTCCCAAACTCCAGGTCGTCAAGGCCACACGAGGGTAACCTGCCCCACGCCAGCGGGCGGCATCGCCATTTCTTTTTTAATGTGTGTGATTTGGGAGAAGACAGTATTTCCTGAATTAATTAAGGAATACAGTCTATATAACTGGCCTCTAAGCGTTACATATCTCTTGTATTGTTTAGAAGCTAATGATGTAGAGAACCGTAGAATGCGAGATTTAACAGCATTCTTCATTTCAATCCACCATGTACTGATATCCTCAGTTAGCCATGCTATGGACATTCGTGCTCTTAAAACTTCCCTGATTTGGTGACAGACATCAGCATTTTCCAGCAACATTTTGTTTAATTTCCAATATCCACGTCCTACTGAGGATTTTTGTGTTAGCCCAATTGTCAATGATAAAATAACATGGTCCGAGATTTCTAGTGGATGTGTCTCTGCTTTCTGAACATGAACATACCGAGAAGAAGGAAGTCGGTTCTTGTAGAAAGGTGTAGCCTAAAGTAAGTGTGTCCTCCCTGCTTATGAAATACTCTAAAACACAATTAAAATCAGCTGCCCATATTATATGTCTTGTACTATGTAAATATGATTTTATACTATTAAACAAATTTACTCTCTCCTTCTTAGTTTGTGGGGCATAGATATTGACTGCCCTCCATGCTGTTTGACATCTGTAAAAATCGATTAACAGAACACGGCCTGGTACTATGTCTGTAACTCTAGATAATTTCAACTCACCCCCTCTAAAAAGCATCCCTAGGCCATCACAGACCTCTGTACCAAAAGAAAAATATGAAGGTCCCCAGTGCAATTTTTGTGCTGCATTTACTAAGGTTGTGGTATTCAACCTAGTGTCTTGCATAAAACAAACATCAAAGTTGTGTTTTTTTAATACAGACATTGTTACCAATCTTCGTCTGGCATTTTTTTATGCTGTTCACATTAATGGTGGCTACAGACAAAGTAGGAGAGGAGGCCATATTACTAAAGGCAGGTTATGAGGGTGTTCCTAGCCATGCGCTGCACCTAGACTTGGAGCCTAACCTACGCCTTCTCCCTTTACCTACTTCAGGAAGGGGGGGGGGCCTCTTCATCTGAAGTTAACATGTGCTGAGAGGAGGCAGCAGAAGAAGATTCAGACTCCCCTCCTTGATCTGATTCTCTCGGCCTTGGGGTCAGGACTTCATATTTATTTGATAGGGGGAAGACTAGTGGGGGAGATAGCAAACTTAGATATTTTAGATTTTGGGTTTGTTTGACGTAGAGGTCTCTTTTTTGATCCCACTGTCATTTCAGGAGGAGGCATGTCAGTAGTTTGGGTCTGTAAGGAGATCTCGTTTTGCAGAGTGACTTCCATGTCCTGAGGGTTGGGATGAGAAGCACAAATGTTTTCTTGAGGGGCAGGTTCTATGGCTGCCCCTTGGGTTTGTACAGGTATTCCCACTGGGAGACTAGAAACATCAGCTGTTGTGCATGGGATACTGGGAGGGTCCAGGGGTACATTCTCAGCCTCACGGTCTGGGGCTGTGACAGGGGCCTCATTCCAGAGGATCTTATGAGGCTTTCTCAAAGCAGCAATATCTTTTTTTTGAGCCTCAAGGAGCAGGGATTCCTGGTCTGGTTGATCAGCCTTATTGTGGGTTGCCCATGGACAGGAACGATATGAATATCCCATCTCATCACATAGATTACATTCCATGCCATTTTGACAGTCTGAGCTAATGTGTCCATACATAAAACATGAGTTACATTTCATACAGTCAGAGGTTGAACTTAAATGAGCAAAGGACCCACACTTAAAACATGTTTTGGGTTGACCAGGGTAGAAACAGTGACCGTTAAACAAACTGGCTGAGGGCCCTGAGTTGGTGCTGCGCAGCTTGACCTTATACTCCCACCCTCCAGTCCAGATATGTTCCTCATCAAATATGGGTTGTGGGGACCTCAACAAATCACATCTCTGTTGTAACCAATGAGTAATGTCATGTACTGCTACACTTTCGTTGCAGAACAAAATAGTAACTGTTTTTATGGCAGGCCTAGTCAGAGGCATTGCCCTAAATGGCAACCAAAGAGCAGAGTAATGCAGTTTTCATATTTCACCCAAAACCTATCTAGACCTTGGTGGGGGTTAAAACTAGCATCACACAATATGTCCCCGAAGCATGAATCAAAGCATAGATTTCATTGGTAAAAATCCCCATTGACTCCTTGATTAGTTTTCTCCCAATGTATATTCTATCAGGGTTAGTGTCCAGACTGCAAATTCACAAAAGGAAGTCGCTCAGGAGAGAGAGAAACAAGCCGGAGCCATGCAGCAATCAGCATAGCAAAACAAAAAGATGAGAGCGGGCTTACGGGGAGGACACAATAAAAAGGGCTTTAATGATACGAATGTCTAACTATGTACAGTACAAAAAGCACAAATAAGTGAAGTAGCACCCCCAAATGATACAGTCAACGTTTCACGACGCCCTGGCGCTTTTTCAAGATGTCATCAAAGCAGGACTAGATGGTTTAAATAACTCTCTAAGTCGGGTGCTTTACTATTTTTAAAGTCACAGTGACCTATTGCACAATACACATAAAGTAAAAGAAATAAATAGATGAACACTATGCACACACAAAGTGCCAAAGTACAGAATATGGACCACCAGGGTATCCACATGTGAACAAGATGATGAATAAATATAAAAATAAAACTACATGTGGTGGCACCTATTTACTGGTAGTAGCCACTGTTCCATTAAATGGCACTGATTGCCAGCCTCATGGAGCCAGTAAATACTGCATGACAAACTGGAAACCACTGCACACATGGCCATGTCCATACATAATGTGCCAGCCGTAACATGCTCACCCTATGGGAATAATCGTAAATGGCACCCCTACAACAACATTTAACCCTATAATGCCCACTACATCTATACATATACATAAAAACAAATACTACTATAATGGAGCACATTCGTCAAATATTATCAAAATTATCGAACATTTCATCTGCTTTTGTTTATCTACGTTTCTCAAGATATGGGGACAGTTGAAAGGCATCATTCAATCCAGGTAAAAATCCAGCCCTCAATTTGTACTGCCAAAAAGTTTCACGGTATAGCAGCTTATTCTGCAAGTCTCCCCCTCTGGGACCTAGTGTCACATGTTCCAAACCTCGAAATTTAAAGAAATGTCCCGCACCTGCCTCAGAAACATGCAATGCTAAGGCATTTTCTAGTCTTTTAGCCCTAACGCAGGATAAGGGTTCCAAAATTCTGTTTTTAAATTTATGTCCCGTCACTCCTACTTAAAAACATTGGCAAGTACAGGTGGCCAAAGACCACGTAGATACTGTAATCTGACTGCATTCCTCTGTTGTGCAGGTGGAGGCTGCTGAAAGAAATAGTCCCATCTGCGAAAAATAGCCCAGATCGTTTGTGCGGTCTCTGCTGCTGTGGGGGCCCTCTATTTCTGTCTCCATTCTGCCTCCCCAGGAGTGCGGCCTAGGTTCATCATCAGATGAATCCGAAGAAGAAAGTCTCTGTCTATTTGGTATCCCACTACCAGGTTGTGAATCATGTACAGCATCTTCTGCATGAAGGTCTAGGTCTGAATCTGTTGCAAATTTTACTGGGAGGGAGGTGGGTTTGGGTCTCCTTGTCCATTCAACAGTACACTGGGAGCTGAGGGCCCTGGTATGGGACGATGTGTTGGATCCGGTAACCACTGTCCTGTAACAGTTTTTTCTAGCCAGCACTTTTCAGAGAATTCTCTAGAGCCCATGGAAATTTCTTATTTTGAAGAACAGTTTTCTTTTCGTGAGGAAGACTAGGCACCCCTTCCTTGCCATAGACCAAGAATGGAACTAGCAGAATCCTGAGCCTCTGGTTGAAAATAACCCCTGGTGCAGTACTTACGTTAGTGTTTAGCTATTTTGCTTGTATTACAGCAGGTTCAGTGCTTTGTGGTTTGCTCGAAGTTGCAACAAATGCGAGCTCTATTCCAAGATACGGCGATGCTTTTGATGCTCCTATGTCACGCACAGCTGAGAGCTGTCTCGTCGGGGAAGCCGATCCATCAAACTTATGGGAGCATCCAGGCCTTTCCTCAAGAAGCAGCACCTCAGGAAAAATGATGCATGTTCTGGCTCAGCAGGTACTCTCATGTCCTTTCGTTTTTCAGTTGTGTCGACCATTTCTTCATCTAGTGACACCATAGCGCTAGTTGGTACATTTGCCTCTTGCAGCAGGGACAAATGAGAGGTTGAATTTCCGACAGTAGTTTCGTAACCATTCCTCCTCCTCAGGTTGGTGTGTCATAGCTGGTTCGGTTCTCTTTTCCATAACAATTTGTCTCTTTCCAGAAGAATTCGATGCAGCGTTGATCTCCAGAGCTGGACCAGCAGGGAAGGAGATCTGCGAATCTGCAGGTACACCAGCAATCTGTTCTCTCTCAGGAACAGCAGCGATGGGGACAGCAGCGCCCCCTACTGACAAAAGTAGGGGAATTTTTAAATAGAACATTGGGCTACATTACAGTCAAAATACCAAAGACACCATACAGAAAAGAAATCATGTTATACACAATACATAAAAAGCAAAGAGTGATTAATTATATAGATGTCACAAAACAAACCATGTTGCACTTTAGCAGTTAATACGAATAAATCCAACAGTCAAGATATTTTATGCAGATGACTGACTCATTAAAACATTGAAAACTATTAAGAAATTATAATTATATCATCCTACACTCATCATTGCTTAATATCAATAATCATTCAGGGAGGCTTTGCCCATTTCTCACAGTTAATCCATAGCAACTTCAACTTTTCATCCTTAAATAACTTGGCCTCAAGGGCCCACATTTTGATATTCCTAAATATTTCTATATAAGCTACCTGTCTGCTGTGTTATCCTCCACACACAGCAGGCTTGCCAGATATAATACCTGAGAACAGCTAACACAACATATATAGTTTCAGGGTAATACTGCCTCTATCCTCCTCAAAATCTCCATATACTAGCGTAGGATAAGTTAAGTTGCAAAAAAAGGGGTTCTCCCCATTCTTTTGCTAATAATCTCCAAAGTGGTTTAACAAATTCACATCCCAAAAACAAGTGTTCCTGCATTTCTAGAACCTGTGTGCAAGTCTGCCTTAAGCAATATCTGTCCTGTGCCTGCTTATGCTCGTTATTGTTCCTAACACTAAGTTTGCCATGTAAGGTGAGCCAGACAGAGTCCCATACAAAATCAGGCAATCTTTTTGATTTTAGCATATTTAGATTAAACTGTGTTTTATTTTGCTTGCAAATACCAAGGGCAATGTCTTCTCTCCTTTCCTTCTGAATTATGAGCCTATGTATTTCTTTCCTACTCTTGACTTGTAAGTCTGAGCTACAGATGTCCAGTTTTATAAGGTTTTTTAGTTGTTCCAGCACATATGTGGGAAGCCCCGGAATATTGTGTAATGATCTTGATTTTATCTGCTCCCAAGCTGCTAGACAAGGGGTAAGCCAAAATCCTACTAAGTCCTTCCAAACTCTGGTTTTAATACATTGCTAAAGTTAAAGGATAAAAAAATGCTGCTAAAGAAGACTCCTAGATTTATCAGATCCAGTCCGCCTTCCTCTATTCTCCTATAGGTAACCTTTCCTCCCTTTTAGCAGGATTTAAATGGTCGCCCCACAGTGCTTGGAAAAAGATAGAAAATAATGAGAGAAGCAATGACTGTGGGGAGGAAAAATGTGACTTATATACAGAAAAACTGGAATTGAGAGTTTTTATCAACAGGATTCTTTTCTTTTTAGGCATTTGCTGCCTTTTCCATAGATTTACCAATTTATTGGCTCTTTGAAGACCTGCCTCCCAGTTTTGCCATGCCATCTCTCCCCACCAAATGTGATATCTAATATAGTAATTTCACCTTTAGATACTTTTATACCAGCAAACGTGTCCATTTCCAGGCAAGGAGTGTCACGTAAAACCACACATTTACTTTTATTAAAATTAATGCTGGAACCTGACAAACTGGCAAAATTATGGCAGATTTCTACCACTTTATCTGCTTTCACACTAGAGCCTAGACAGAGGACTAAGTCATCAGCATATGCTAGCATTTTGATGGGAGGGGATGCTGAGATTGGACTTAGTCCTATAACCTGCTGACCGGTGTCTACTCTCCACAAAAGGATATCCACACAAAAGACATAAAGCAGTGGGCTGCGTGGACACCCCTGGCGAACTCCTCTTCTGACACACACACTTTTTACCCTATCCACCCATTAACATTAGGGACAAGGGAAGCACTGCCATACATTAACTTAATCCAATTTACCAACTTATTTGGTACCCCATAAGCTTTCAGGACTTTGTACAGGAAATGGAGTGAAATCCTGTCAAAAGCTTTTTCTTGGTCTATACCAAATATGAAGCCTTGCAAGTCCTTATTCTCTGCTTTAAAAAAAATTTCCTGAAGTATTATTAAGTTGTCATACTGGCTTCTGCCAGGTATAGTACAAGCTTGGTGGGGGCTAATTACTTTACTTGCCATAGAGACCGGCCTGTTTAATAGAATCCTACCCAAGATCCTTAAATTGGTATTCAACAAGCTTAAGGGCCTCCAGTTGTGTAAGATTTATTTTTCCCCTTTTTTATACAGTAAAATCAAAGTGGCAATGTTCATTGATTTTGCTAGGTTGCCTTCTTGTAGCATATAATTCAGGACAATTTCTAAAGCTGGGGCCAGTAGTTCTTCCCTAAAGGATTTATAAAACTCTACTCCAATTCCATCAGTTCCTGGGGCAGTTATTTTTGAGACCATCTATAGCAGTTTTAACTTCTTCTACTGATATTGGGGCTTCTAAAAATGTTCTGTCATCCCCTGAAATTTGTGGGAGCCCTTTAAGCACATCACTGTCTTCTGTGGTGTGAGGAGCATACTCAAATAGATATTTTAAGTGTGCATCTACTTACTTGAGTATCTCATTTGGAGAGGTAACTGTTTGTCCAGGACGAGTTTTAAGACCAGAAATTATTCTGTGGTCAAGTCTGTCACTGCACCCTTTAAAAGATCCATGGAGCCTTTCCTCATATTGGTTCCAAATCTAAGCTCTTGTTCTAGTGACTTTGCCCTATCGTATTGCAGTTTAAACATTTCTTTTTTTATTTCAGCTACTCGAGACCCATAATCTTGTCTTGTAGTTTCGGTCAATGAAAAAAGCTTCTGCAACTCTGGCCTAAGCTGGAGGTAAGAGAGATGATGGTAGTTTACTCACCTGGTAAAGGTGATTATAGGAGCACCTTCTTGGGTGGGATACGGAGTGCTGTAAGAAGGTGCTCTTATAATCACCTTTACCAGGTGAGTAAACTACCATTATCTATCGCACCTTCTTACAGCACTCAGAGTCTCAACACATGGATGATTACACAGCAGTATTGGACTTGTCTTGGGAGGGAGGAGGAATATAACTCAAAGCTGTCTGGAGAACCTTGCAACCAAACTCCGAGTTTCCTGTTAGTCCGGCATCCAACCGGTAGTACACACCAGTGTCATTATAAGTTTTGTTAGTGAGCTCCCGACTGGCTTGGATCAGTGTGTCCGTCAACTTAACGGATACCCCTAAGTTCAATAGTGTAGCCTTCTGAATGGCCATGCTGGCAGTTACAGTGGTCGGGGGTCTACGTGTCAGATTGGTCCCTGGAAGTCTTGATTGGTGTTGTCTACAGAAGAGTATTGAACTGTGGTCACTGGCGAGAGAGCGCTCTATATGAACAGTGTAGACACTACAATAGGGCTGAACTGAGAAACTTACTGAACCGTACTGAAATGCATAAAACTAATGAATTGCAGCCTCTGGCCAAGTATGACTGTGTTAACAGTGTCTGCTGTACTTGATCTGCATGTCATACCTGGATTTAATGTTATGAAGGTTCCCTGTCCCTTCCTCCATGATCTGGATTAATTAAGTGATGTGGAGGAGGACGAGGGTGTCACTCCTAGGAGCCGCTGCAGTGGGGGCTCCAAGAGGTCACTGGCCATGGCTGACAGTGGGTTACCAAGTGGATTGATCACTTCTTTACACCCTGCTGAAAGTACTAAAAGTACATATCTAGTGTTTTGGTCACTAGTGGTGTGTGTTTATGTGCCGTCATATGGTACACCATACTCAATACATCAAAGCTGGTTGGCCAGACTGCCCCTGGGTCTGTGTGTTACCCTGAATGACCCTCTGAATCCAGCACTGCACCCTGGTGTAAGGGGTGGGTGTGATGGTTCCCATAAATCTGGCTATACATCTAGGCAGATAGAAGGATTGATCAACCTATATATGGGTAGGTGTCTTTACCTATAAATACAGTATGTATGGATGCCTGGGTAGGAGTCTATCTCCCAGCACATATGGCAAGTCAACAGAGGTTGACTACACCCCACATTTCCATCTTGAAAACGTCTGTGGGTTCATGAAATAGAATTTCAGCACCTTGTACCTTATGAGACCTATACTGCATTAAAACACACCAATTACCTACTTTCCGTGACTGTTTGTTTGTGCAGCCGAGATGGCTGCAAAAGTACTGTTAACAATAGTATCTAGGTCATGCGTTTTAGCTGGCCTGAGTAAAAATACGGCTATGCTCAGGGTTTTCATCCCCTCATGGCTTCCGCACTGTGGCCTGCTTATTTGATGATTGTAACTGAGTCCATACGCTGCATGTGGCAGGGTTGTATTGGGCAAGAGTTGCCATGTAGGGATGTATTGTATGTGTGCCCCTTTTAGTCTTCTTTTGTCAAAAATGTAGCCAGACCCCATAGTGGTAAATATGGGGAGACGCTGTGTCTCCCTTAATAGGGCTTCTAAGTTCTGTTCCTCTTGCCTCCTTTTCTTCCTTGGCCTACCACTGAATACCTGTTAGGCCTCTGATACAGGCAAGGAGGATGATGGTGGATGGGGGAAGGGTCAACCTGGATTGGGATTGCCAATCTCTGTCCCTAAACTCAGTGGCTCTAAGTAGTAATCAGTGATTTTAATGTGGCTCCTGCTTCTGAGAGTCCCCCTTGTCTGAGGCGAGCTTAGGACCACACCCCTTTGTTTCTGTAAGTCTGTAAGGGATGTCAACTGCTAGGGCAGTCACGGGGATGTGTGTGGTGGTGGTAGCACCCCTACGAGAAAGATGACTAGAACAAAATGGCCACGGATGTTTTGGGAGTATACCCTGTGAACAGAGCAGGGACAAACATAGCCATGTTGGGAGGAAGATGTAAAAAGCAGCCCAGGCACAACCCCACCAGCTGACAAAGAGATGGTGCTGACAGATAGTTATTGATTACACTGGAGCCATGGTGCATTCACGGAGGAACCAATGTCAACGGAGTGGAACTGCCACAACTCTATCAAAGTTGTTTCTCGGGGACCCTCAGTCAGAATAAGTTTTGCAGCTCTCGCCTTATGGATAAACCTGACAGAATGGCCATTTGCCATGGGGCATAGTATGCTAAGGAAAAATATGGTCCCCAGAGTGTATTTTTTAAAGCAGCCAAACCCTCCTGCTTCTAGAAGCCATTGTTATTTTCTGCAAATATTTAAGCTGCCTTGGACATTGATTGAGTCAGATTGTGACTTACTGGGTGGCCATAGCACTGTGACAATCATTATATCCAAAGGACGCCCAGAGGATATCAGTCAGGCTTCAGTATTGGCATAAACTGGTTTACTGCTGTAGCAGAACTGAATGCAGAGTAAAATTAATAGCCCTTGCAATGAATCACTGCATAGCCAGCCTTTTCTTATTAAGGGTACTATCCCCTTCAAAAATGCTCTTTGTATGCTTAACTCCCCCCCAGCTTGGCTGTGGCTGAGTAGCACATGCACAACCTGTGAGGCATTTGCCCTTCCTTAGCCCATTGTATGTCTTGATTTTTAATTATGTACATTCCGATGACTGACTATATAGCTTTGTACTAACTATATAGTTCTGTACTTGCAGTTCACACAAACTTTTCCCCCTAAGTATGCGGGACGACCCATTATATCATGCTCAGAAAATTTTTTTTCCCCCCTTCACAACGCTAGGGGCTACTTAGCTCTGTACTTGTAATGAAAAAATGATTAAGACCATAGAAGGTAGCCTCTCGAAGGGGGTGGGGGGGCTGAAGCTGGTGAACCACCCTGCCCAGACCACCAGTGTCATAAGTCCTGCTGAAGCATTCGGATGGCGTGCAAAGTATTTGGAGCAAATGAGCATTCTGTGAGGGCTCAGAATGCAGTTGTTGAGTGGGGGCTGCTTAGGCTCTGACACTGCTTCCAGTCTGAGTGGAGCATGACTGAAGTGTGAGAGGGTTGTGCGGGGTGCCAATATTGAGCAACATATCTTTGTTATTACAGTACTGCCTGTGGGGATAGAGGACACAGTTTGCCTCACTAAAAGATGGTATTCCTTCCTGCTACGCAAAGTGTTTAAGCCTGCACCGGTTGAGCCACTGGAGTAATGCTTAAGCCACAAGATTTTGGAAACTAGGTACCTACAGTGAAATGGTGCTCAATAAACTCCTGAGGACAGTCAAGGCCTGGAGGATATACATCCAGCTTCTCTGGTTTTAAAAGGCAGGCTTATAACTTGTTGCTCTTTAATGTAACATTTCATTCTATTATTTTATGGTTTATATCTGCTCCATTTCCCCTTTAAAACATATGAAAAGTATGGCCCCCTTTAAGGGGTACCCTCTTGTGTCCGACATCTTAGGTCGGTACTCGTTGGCTGCCTCCATCTTAAGAGGTGGAATAGTATGTAGAGAACACTAGAGGTGCCTGGGAGGACAGACGCATCACAAGAAGTGGGATGTAGCTCCCAAGGATGGCGGCACAAAAAGCTAATGTCGGGCATCCCACAGTGTATGGTGGCTGTAGTGCAGGGGCCAGGGAAGTCCCTGCCAGTATTTGGCACATTAGGGACCTCAGGCCGGGTATCCCGACACACAGGCTGTACTTTCGATAGCCGGATGGAGGGAGGACTCGCAGTTCCGGTTCCAGAATCCTGCTCAAAGTGGGTAAGCTGAAAGCTTACTTGCAGGTACAACCTGGGAGTATAGAGAAGTTAAGTGACTTGCTTAGGGTCACACAGTATGCAAGAGTGGGCTATGGGATTCAAACCCAGGTCTTCAGATGTACAACTTGGAGCCTTAAACCGCTGCACTATACTGCCTGAGACTTCCAAAGCAAGGGGCATAAGGGGAAGGGAGAGATTGAATCCCCAACGGCAGGCTCACCTCTTAACACAGTAAACCATGAGGTGATCGGGGGAGCGCCATGCTCCACTCAGGAACATACATTGTACAGAGGTCACAATCTATGGTTGAACAAGGTAAACCGGGAGGTTGAGCAAGGCACTGGTAGCGAATTACAGACTGATCAGGACAATTGATCCAGGCGCCTGTTCCCCTTCCTTGGCAGAATGATGTAAACTGAGGGGGGGTATGAATTCCATAGGGAATGGCACAATAAACCTAAATAAGTACCTTAATTCACAGTTCTAGCTGGCCCTGGTGCCACATTGGCTAGGTTAGTTTAATACACAAAACTAGTTCATAGCCCCAGTTGAGAGTACCCTAGGGATTGAAAAGTCAGCGAATTAAAGGCAAAAGGAGACAATTCAAAACAAGAAGTCAGCACCACGTGCCCCCTCTTCAGACTGTTAATTCCCTAGAAGCCAAATAGTAGGGAATAAAAAGGCATTGTTAAGCAGCAAAGCTGCAGGCTGTTATTTCCCTAGAAGTCAGAGGAAGGGCATAAAAGGCACTGTTATACAGCAGAAACGGGGATTATCATTGCTGAATATTTGCCCCTTGTGCTCTGCAGGGCGACACTGGGCTAAAAAAAGAACCCTCAGGTATGGTGCTCCAATGGGGCTCTTGTCTCTATAAGAAGAGTGGCTTGGATGCAGGCGCCATTAAGCGAATGAGTGAACTGCATCGCCATCTTGGAAAGGGAATCTCTCCCTTAAGTCTCGCTACCAGGTCCTGCGAGGTTTCGGACACTCATCTCGCAGCATTCCTAGCCAAAATGGCGATGTGTGGAAGCACAGGGAAGAGGGAGGCACCCCGTGGAGATGGCGTGCAGCAGAGCCTTATGGCTCGAATAGCGGGATGCTGGTAGTCGGCAGCACAAGGAGTGACCAAACGCTGAGGGAGCGGTCCGGGGACTCGCAGAGACTCGCTTGGTGAGTGGAAGCCGACAGGTTCGTTTGGGCAGGCGACCGCTGAAAGAGCAAGCAGAGGTAGCTACAAAGGGGATCCCTAAGGCGGTCATGGTTGAACAAGGTAAACCGTGACCCCTAGGGTAGTCACTGCACCTTCCATGAGCTGCAAAGAGCAGCGCTTGCCACTTCCCTTGTAAGCTGAATGAGATAAGCTGACAAGGGGGGGCTCTCAGTCTTTGTTAGGTGTGCAGAGCTTCCTACCCCTCCTCGGCTGAACGAGGTAAACCAAGGGGGGGGGGGAGGACTAAGCAGATGGGCACTGTGAGACACAAAATTGCTGGCAGGAGTAAAAACACTAGTGCAGCTTTACTGAATTGTCTGAAATGCATCTCTGTGCTGAGCCCTGCGCCACAGAGACTATCCTGCTCTAGCATTGTTTTTAAAAACCAGTCTTTTTCTCAGAAAATGCCACTATTTCTTTAAAGGCTAGCCCTTGTTGTAGGTATTCTCAAAATATTTTTGTTTGGGATTTAAAATGAATACTGTATCTTACCTTAAGCTTGGCACAGAGCCAGATGAAAGCATGACCAGCCTGGAAAGATGCACAAAGAAAACTGGAGATTCTGGGAGCTACAAGTGAGGAGAAGGATCAGATTTTGAATTTGGGATTCCTTTTGTGCATCAGCCTATGAGAAGAGCGCTTATAACCCATGTGTTGAGACTCGGAGTGCTGTAAGAAGGTGTGATAGATAATTCCCTGTTGCTGCCTCCCTGGAACATTTCTGACAGAAATCCTTCCAGGAGGATTTTGTATCCTCCCACCTGGTGGCGGCGTTTTCATAGACTTCAGCCACCGATAACCTAGCCAACCATTCCCTTTCCCAAGCAGATTTTATATCTTCATTGCTTAACACAGAACTGTTTAATCTCCAAGTGTTTTTCTTGCACCTAGCAGTGTTCTTCCAGGAAAGACTAAGGGTGATTGATCTATGATCTGATAATTCCCCTTGCTAAGACTTTTATATTGGCTACAGTTAAGGTAACAGAAATGAAAATGAAATCTATCCTTGTGGAAAGTTGACCTCTAAAGTAGGTGTTACCCCTTTAGGGAAGATTTGCCTATATGAATCAATTAATTTGGCATCACTAATGATGTTATTTAAAGCTGTTGTATCACAAAAAAGCTTATCTGTTTTTAGACCCCTGTCAAATTTAACTACCCCACAGTTAAAGTCCCCAGCCCAAATCAATAACCTGGATGTAAATAGAAAAAGGTTGTATTTGTGTAAACAATGAAGCTCTAGGAGCTTTTGTTTGAGGGTCATAAATAGAAATAATTCGAAATCTTTCTGAAAAAAGAGAAAAATCTAACATTAAAAAAACTCTGCCAGGCTCCATATCGACTAACCTAGAAACATGAACGTTTGGATTATTCAATAATATCCCCACACCATCACAAGGGTCTTGCCCTATTGACCAAAAAATAGGCCCAAGAGACCAAAACTTAGATGCTTGCTGGAGTTCTAAGTTACAGTAGTTTTAATCCTTGTGTCTTGTACACAAAAAATATCACATTTTTCTTCCACCAGGCTGTTTAGCACTGTAACCATTCTCACATGACTTTCTATACTATTAACATTAATGGTCAATGCCATAAGTGAGCTCATTAGAACAAATGACACCTAAGAGGAATCTAGCCCATAGTACTTCACGGGGATTTACCACATCTTCTCCACCTTGTTCACTGAGAGATGTGGATGCTACCCCCCCCCCTTCAGTATCAGAGGTAGCCTCCGTGGTGGCTGAGGTCACTGAGTCGTCGTCCAATATTTAACCCTCAGAATCCTCATCTGATTTGTCTGTGGCCAAGGCAGAGAATTTGTTCCCTTTCCTCCAAGAGTTTGTTGAACTCCCTGCGTCTTTGGGCTAACTATAAATTAAACTACTGCCTTCCCAGCCCTATTCCTTTTCTTAGCCATGACTCTTTGAAATTTGGTCTCCTGACTGGGGGCAGAGGAGGCATGTAATTTTCTTCTGCAGCTCCCTGGGTGCTTTATAAAATTTAGTGGGGAAGAATTCTTTGTTGTCTGTTCTGATGGGTCTACCTGTTCTTTATCTAACTGGGGGCGACTGCTCTCCTTAACCTGAGGCCCTGACTGTGTGGTAGGATGGACCTGCAAGGTGACATCAAGCCTATTTGATGATTTTTTTGTGCTCGCTGCTGCGTAATATTAATTAACCCTTCCTGCGAAAGGCTATCTCCTCTGTTATAAGAGGCCCAGGGGCATTTGCCATATCCATGTCCTATATTCTCACAAAGATTACACTTAAATTAATACAATCCATAGACCGATCACCGTATTCTAAACAATGGCTGTACCTATGCGTGTCACACACAGAACTCAAGTGCAGGCAAGCCACATTTAAAGCAGGACTTACTGTAGGCTGACCCATGTAAAAATAATACTCCCCTGTCTCTTCCCAGAAAAAAAGTGCTAGGTAAATGCGTACAGGCCCACTGTTTGTAGAATATAACGTTACCTTTATCTTCTATCCTCCATTCCAAATTTGTTTGCTGTCTAGTATGGGGGCAGGTTTGTCCAATACCTCGCAACGCTCTTTGAGCCAAAAAAGGATATCCTCTACATGAACATACTCGTTTCAAAACATTACTGAGATAAGCTTCACTGCTGGTTTCGTCAGAGGGATGGCCATGTAAGGAATCCACAGAGGACGATTCTTAACTTTCTGATACTGTGACCAAAATCTATCTAAGCTAGATACAGTACAGTCTTGAAGCTAACATCACAATTACCGTTTCTTAGATGAATAAGGGCAAAAATTTCAGATGAAAAAAAATGCATGGAATCTTTCAAAAGCTGCCTGGCCACATGTAACCTGTCGGGGGGGGTGGGGGGGGGTTCCAAGCCTCCCTTAAATATTAACCCAACTACATTTTTTCTCGGGGCAGGTTGCCCTTTATTCTGAAATAGATCGGAGAGTTTAAAAAAACTGGATTTAAAAACTCTTTCTTGGATGGGTCCTGCAGTATTTCCTCTGATGGACCCATCCTATTTAAACTTTCATCCTGTACATTATCAGAGTTAGCACTCGTCAGTGCTTGAAGCAGTTCTAGCACGCTGGGGCCCTTAGAATGAGACTCATTACCTTCGTTGCAGAGCTCTGGTAGCAGATTTGCAGTGGTAGATGTAGAAGCCGTTTGCATTATGCAAAGCTGTTTCTTGAATTTTTCAACTTCCTTGTCTGTAGGATCAGGTATCCATTGACCATTGCCAGTCTGTAACCAGCTAACCTTTTGTAGCGCTTTAGCCGGCGACCAGTTAGTTTCTAAATCAAACTGCTCAGTGCACCCTTTCTCCGAGCTTTCCAGTGGGACACTGTAGTGAGAATCAGAAGTGCTGGGTTTGGCGCTTTCAGTGCTACCACTCTGCAAGATCGGGATAGCGTCTGCACTGGTCTCCCCGACTTTTTTTAATTTTGTCTAAACGCTGGTATTTGGGGGTGTGCTACACCTAAGCACTGTTTTTTTAGGAACATCCACATTGTCAGTTTTCATCTCTCGCTTTACCAACTTTTGGCACACAGCAGGCTGCTGTTTAAGGCTGCCAGCCGGTGGCGAGACATCTTTTTCAGTTGTTGAACTGTTTCCCACGGAATCCTTTCTTTCTGACACATCACCACTCACCTGTTTGCACCTGGATGAGTCAGAGGGAATTGCTGCTACCTTCACAGTGTGGAGAGCTGTCAATTCAGCTTGTAAACGTTCCCTCTGCATTTTATATTCTCCTTCTTTCTGAACAACGGCTTCTAACAATTTCTCCTTTTCTTTAATCTTGGAATCCTCATGCATCTCAATTAAAAGGTACCTGTTGAAGCTCTTGTGGTTTCTCCTGCTGGGACCATTCCATATCCGAATCAAAGTAGTTTCTCTTCAGCCTCTAACATTATGTGGCAGGGGAGGAGGCTAGCTCTTATGCCTCTCCAGCAAACGATCCTCCACCGCAGCCATCTTGGCCGAAGACCAAGATGACAAAAGATTCCCCTAGAGGCGAGTACGGGAATTTCCCAGGTGTCCTAGTCAAATTTCCCCCATTCACTAAAAATACCACCACCAACAGCGTCATCTGGTTCAATTTCAGTTGGTTACCATCTGATTCCTCCTCTCCCCCAGGATGAGGCTGAAAATGAGAATAATTGTCTAGCCCTCCTTTTCTGGTCAACCAAAACTAAAAATATCATTCTATCAAGTCAGACCTCACCTGGAGTATACATTCAGTTCTGGTCACTGTACTGAGCCCAGGATATAAATGACCTAGGAAAGGTATAGAAGAGGGCTACAAAGATTACGGTCAGAGGTTCAGAGGGATTGAGCTGTGAGGCTAGACTAATACTTAAAGTGGAAGGATAAGGGAGGAAATGACATATAAGCAATATCACATGACAGGGTGTGTGTGTGTGTGCGCGTGCACGCTTGGGCTGTGCTAGAATAACTTATGCCCTAGGTGTTATGAAGTACGGAAAGTAGCAGGACACATTCAGCCACCTGGGGCATGAGCTAGCCAGCATCACCCATAAACTCCGGAGTGTGTTTCTGTAACAAACAAAGAATAAAACCCACAATGACACGGAAACTAAATTTAGAAAAAGAAACAAGGGGGAAAAGGAGAAACCACAGTTTTAAACTGCAGGGGTAGAATTTAAGGGAAAAAAAGTGGCATTCTTGACAGATCACCAGAGTCAGAATTTTGGTATTCTGCCAAGAAATTTAACATTCCACCCAATTTTCATAGATTTTCACATTTTTAAAGGTGGTCCACTGAAATGAATGGGCTCATTCATTTCAATAGCGTTTTTTCTTTTACCCATAACTTTCCGACCTTTTGATTTTTTTTTCTACGTTTGCTGTCAAGATCTTATTTAGGTCCCCCCTCACAAACACAGGTGTTGTCATTAAAAGAAATATCAGAAGGTATGCCGGCCCCTTGGCACCAGGCAATGGGGGAAATCGCCAGGCAGACATGCTGGTGATCTGGGTTCGTGCACGAGCCTGGGACGACAGGAGTGGAGGCTGGCTGGGAGAGCTCAAGAGCATCCTTTGGATGCTCTCCTCCCAGAGGGAGGGTCAAGTCTGCACTACCCTTTGGCGGCTCCTGGCGGCCAGTTTTGGCATGGCACTTTGCGGTGTGTGTGACCACATGTTGCACGTGCAACTGGCCAGGATGCTGCAGCATGCAACTGAGTTGGCGGGGGGGGGGGAGAGAAAAACAGCAAAATGGCCACCTTGCCGTCCAGATAACAGCGGTCCGCCCTCCCATTGCCGGGACAGCCTGGGATGCCTGTGCTGTGCTCTCACCATCCCCCGGTGAGGATTGAAGAAGTGTCTTCAGGCACCGACAGTTTCCCCTCCAGGTTGTGAGAGGGGGGCCCCCTTGAAGGGATATGTCGGGTCAGCTGGGGAGGCAGCATGATGAGGGGCAGCAGACGGC
Organism: Neoceratodus forsteri; assembly: GCA_016271365.2. NCBI lineage: Eukaryota > Metazoa > Chordata > Ceratodontiformes > Ceratodontidae > Neoceratodus > Neoceratodus forsteri. Next base: position 648,345,887 of record CM057449.1, read on the forward strand.
TGATGGGGAGAGTGTGGCGAAGGAGTGGTCAGCTGGGCTGACAGGGGGAATAAACAAATAATACAAAAAAAATTAAAATTAAAAGGTAAGAAAGTTACGACCATGACAAAAAAACACCATTGAAATTAATGGACCCATTAACTTCAATGGCTGTTTTTTTCTCAGAGTCAAAACTTTCTTACCTTTTGATATGTTATGTTTTTAATGAAACTTGTTGAAGGGGGACCTAAATAAGACCTTGGCAGCAGAAAGTAGAAAAAAAAGAAATAAAAAATTATCAAAAGGTCAGAAAGTTATGATGACCATGTGAGGGGAGAAAAAGACCACTGAAATGAATGGGCACATTCATTTCAATAGTATTTCCCCAATCTTTATGGCGTGTGTGAGCAAGATTGTCCCTCGCAGAGGGCTAAAAATAGTGTGATTCACACAATCCCCACCCCTCCCAAATTAACACAACGGATTCCCTTTTTAGACTGTCTCTGGAGTCAGTTGACTAGTTCAAGGCTTAAATGCGATGGTACATACTCGAAGTTGATAACTCCCCCCAAAAAAACCTCTTTTCCCTGCATTTTGCTCTATCTATCTCTCTCATCTAGGCATACAATGAGTACCACCAACCTCTTTTTTGTTTTTAAATTTTCACTGTTTGTCTTGCTCTTTCTGATCTCTATTGGTGATGTCCTAGCTCCGGCTCAGTGGTGCACTGCTCCCTTGTTTTTCTCTCACACCAAACTCACCAGATACCGAAAAGGCAGGAGTCACATCCAGTGTGTCGGAAGCCAATCAAATGGTCATTATGAAGACAGTTCATACAATCACCAGACTATTCCATTTTTTATTTATTTTTTTTATTTGACAAAAATTGTGATCTGCATTTTCTCTACAGTGCCATCTCATGACTACGAGGTTGTTTTACATCTAATGAACAGAAAAAAAAAAACTGGTACTCCAGTCAGATTACATGGGCCAAAATGTTGTTATTCCCACATGAAAACTGGTATGCCAAACATAGCGGAATACCACTAAATTCAAGGCCTGAACTGGAAAGCAAAATTGTTTATAGCAGCCGTGGGTTGTGTTGACATAAAACACACTCCCTGTGGGCAACGACAATCAATCAAGAGTGCAGGATTTTTCCCAACCCATGTTATAAGAATTTATCAAATCATGATGATTAAAAAGTTAATAAGAGGGATTTATATGAGCACATTTAGTATACGTGCAATGGGGTTAGATCCTTGGAGCAGCTGGTAGTTCTCCGGATGCTGGTTTTCTTGGCAGTGCTTCATTAGAGGAATCAAAATTAATTGTCTGGCTGGCTGTCGCTTCAAGCCCTGCTTGATTCCTGTTTGGAGGGAGTGTGCTGGAGCTGTGATCTCTGCTGCATGGATTCTCGGTTTGACTAACTGGCCGAGAATTGGAGTATTGCAAACTGGCCTGATAGGCAATGGCAATTGGGTGTCCGGTTCTTGGGACTCCCTGTGGGGGTGGAGGCTACCAGTCGGAAGGCTGGTGGAAAATCTACCTTCTGTGCCTTCTGTGGCTCTCTAGTTTTTACTGGGTAACACCGCTGGGCTAAGTGGGGTATCTCTCGTTCCAGGGCCCTTTGTGGCCAGTAATATTTGCATCATTTTTCCCTGCTCAGCAAAGGATGAGATTACCACAGGCTTACCATTCCATTTTCCTCCATTTGGTCCAGTTTCTACATTCGTCAGGTACTGAAATTACACTTTTCATATTGGAAGCAGTAAAAGAGTCCTGCTGCTAAGACTCATGCTAAATTTAACATCAGTCTTTGTGGCAGTGAGAGTGCCACCACTTGTTTTTGGATTCATTATTTTGATAAGGGCTGGGTGAGAGCTGCCCTTTGTTTTACAAATTTTAAAGAATCTAGTAATTTTTGAAGACTTTAGACAGTGAACTTCATTGGACAATAACAAATGATTTAACTTGGAGTTGTAGCTATCAAAACTATTTTATATTGTTACTTTGTGGGTTATATTCTGGATTGGAATTTTTTTCTAGGGTATAGGAGATTTGTTATTAAGTTTAGGGGATTGATATTAAGATTAGTTTTTAAGCTTACTGTTTGGGGTGAGATATTCGTTTTTAAATATTTGGTTTATTATCTTATTTAAAGTATTATGTGTCAGGGAGGCTTAGCGACGGTCAGGCAGTACTCCCCCACCAGACTCAGGGAATTACGTCCTTTTAACTGTCATAGACATAGAACACAGAAACATAGACTTTGATGACAGATAAGGACCACTTGGCCCACCCAGTCTGCCCATTTCCCTACCTATTGGATAAGCTGCAGATTCTAGTTAACCAACGGCCTACCTCCTGCCACCCCCCACTACAATTGCCTTGTGTCTGTCCCATACATGTTTGAATTCCCCCACTGTTTTAGCCCCAACAACCTCCCCAGGAAGGCAGTTCCACACATCCACCACTCTCTCCATGAAAAAAGATTTCCTCACATTACCCTTGAGCTGTCCCCCCTCTATCTTTAAATTGTGTCCCCTTGTTCTTACACTTATCTTTTTCTGAAAGATGCTACCCTCCTGGACTTTGTTGAGTCCCTTGAGGTACTTGAACGTTTCTATCATGTCCCCCCATCCCTCCTTTCATCAAGGGTATACATATTAAGCTCTCTTAGTCTCTCTTCATATGATTTCTGATGCAGACCCTGCATCATTTTAGTTGCCCTCCTCTGGACTGCTTCCATCCTGTCTATGTCCTTGCATAGATGAGGTCTCCAAAACTGCACACAGTACTCCAGTTGGGGTCTCACCAACTGTCTGTACAGAGGGATAACCACTTCCCTTTTTCTACTTGTGATGCCCCTTCCAGTGCATCCTAGTATCCCCCTGGCTCTCCTCACTGACTTCTCACATTGCTTACCCACCTTAGATCATCCGATATGACTACCCCCAAGTTCCGTTCCATTTTGTTGTTGTTAGTACCTCCCTGCTATTGTGTACTCTTCTCCTGGGTTTTGTTTCCCAGGTGCATTACTTGCACTTCTTTGCATTGAATCTAAGTTGCCATATGTCTGACCATTCCTCCAACCTTGCCAAGTCCCTTCTCATTCTTTCTACCCCCTTGTGTATCAACTCTGTTACAGATCTTTGTATCATCTGCAAAAGGCATACCTTTCCTCCAGACCCTCTGCAATGTCACCTATAAAGATGTTAAAGAGGACTGGACCCAGTACTGAGCCCTGAGGTACTCCACTAGTGACCCCTTTCTGGAATGTGTTCCACTCACTATTACCTTCTGTGTCCTGTTGTGCAGCCAGTTTGCACCCAGGCTACCACCCTGGGACCTACTCCCAAGCTGGCTAACTTGATTATTAATCTTTGTGCGGGACTGTGTCAAATGCCTTGCTAAGGTCTAGGTAGGCCATATCCACAGCCCCTCCCTGGTCTATTACTTTGGTCACCCAAAGAAATCTATTAGATTCGTCTGACATGACCTTCCTGCTGTAAATCCATGCTGCTTTGGGTCCTGTGCCCCTGACCTCTAGGTATTCAACAATTCTTTCTTTCAGAAGTGATTCCATCATTTTCCCTACCACTGAGGTCAAACTTACAGGTCTGTAGTTTCCTGCTTCTGCCTTGCTCCCACTTTTGTGAAGGGGAATCACATCTGCCTTCCTCAGTCCTCAGGTACCACCCCATCCTCCCATGATTTGTTAAAAGTGTGGTCAGTGGTGTCACTAGGTCCTCCCTTAGTTCTTTTAGGATTCTGGGGTGAATCCATCAGGCCCCATTGCTTTGTCCACCTTGAGTTTTAGGAGTTCTTTCAGGACTCTTTCTTCTGTAAATGGACTGGTGTCAACTCCCCTACCCAGAGTGCTTCTACTGTCTGGTTTAGGTAACTCCTCCTCATCTTCTTTTGTGAATACTGAGCAAAAGTACTCATTCAGTATCTCTGCCTTTTCACTGTCTCCCTCTGCCCACCTCCCCTCTCCTTATTAATCTTCACTATTCCTCCCTTAACCTTTCTATGCTCCCTAATGTACCTATAAAGGTTTTATCCCCTTCTTAACTGACTTGGCTATTTTTTCCTCAGTTTGGGCTTTTGCTATTCTGACTGCCTTCCCCACTTCTTTCTGCTTTAATTGATACAGTTCCCTGTCGTGCTCCTTCTGTGATGCCTTATACTTTTTGAATGCAGCCTTCTTCTCCTTAACCTTCCCTGCCACCTCTTTTGAGAACCATAGTGGTTTTTTACTCCATTTTGTTTTCTTTATCTATTTCACACGAAGGCTTGTTGCCTCTATGATGGCAGTTTTGATTTTTCTCCATTGTTCTTCCACCCCTCCTTTTTGCCCATTTGCTAGTGTATTCCTCAGGTATTCACCCATTTTGCCAAAGTCAGCCCTTCTAAAGTCCAGTATGCTTGTTTTGTATGGCTTGTCTCCAGTTTGAGCTTATTGTAAAGCACACTGTGCAGTGGTAGCTTGTTCCCAGATGTCTACTGACTTCTAATTTGTGATCCTCTCTCCATTTGAGAGTACCAGGTCTAGTATTGCTTCCTCCCGAGTGGGTTCCAACACTAGCTGTCTAAGGCCCGCCTCTGCAGGGCTCGAGAATGACCATGCTCTTGGATGTGGCTGCAGTACATGTCATCCAGTTAACATCTGGCATACTCAGGTCCCCCATTAACAGTATCTCCCCTTGTTCAGCCATTTTGAGAATGTCCTCTATCATTTTCTTGTCCATTTCCTTCCCTTGAGATGGGGTCTGTATACAACCCCTGTGCCGATTGTGATGCCATTCCCTGTCCCCCATTAACATCCGATACCTATTTTAGGTGTCGCGCTTTCGGGATAGTTAGAAGGCGTATAAGAAAGGGGAGAACTGGGTATGGTGGGGAGGGGAAAGGGGAGGGTGGATAGGAGTTGAGGGATCCAAGAGGCACCCTGGGGTGAAATGGAGTCAGGACAGAGGTCCTCCCTGCCTGGTCCCCATACCCAAGGGCTCAGATGTTAGCAGGCAGGTGCCGAGGTCTTCCCCGACAACTCATCCTACTTGGGTGGTGTTGTGCAATGCCAGATCTACTAAGAACAAGACAGCTATTATAGCTGAACTTGTTGAAACCACCGAACTGGCTTGCATCACCGAGACCTGGTTGGATGAAATTGCAGGCCCTGTTTTGGCTTCTGCAGTTCCGGCCGGGTTCTCGGTGATACAACCATCCAAGGCTGGATCGTAGGGGCGGGGGTGTGGCCATTATGTTTAAATCTGAGCTGGGCCTTGTGGATGTGCCACTAGGAAGTACCAGATCCTTAGAGTATATCCTGGGTGAGGGTGTAGGCTGCAGGATACTCCTCATCTACCATCCACCAGGAGATGGTGCAGCTTTCCTGCAGGAGATAGCAGATTTCATCGTCGACATGGTGTTGGGGTCCTCCAGATGGATAGTTCTGGGGGACTTCAATGCCTGGGTCAACGATGAACTCTCGGACTTTGGTCAAAATCTCCTCCAGCTTATGATAACGCTGGGCTTTACACAGGTAGTTACCTCCTCAACCCATGTAGGAGGTCACTTGTTGGATCTGATCTTTCTCTTGGGCATGGAGATAGCTGATCTGGAGGTGGAACCAGTCAGCTGGTCTGACCATCACACCATAAGGTTCAGCTTCAGGGTCCCCCCCAATAGGTCTGCTCCTACGGAGATGGTCCAGTACCACCCTTTGAGGGGAGTTACCCTAATGACCTATCGACGGCACTGGACCCATCGGGTTTGTCGGGTGAATGCAAGAGTCCAGGTGATCTTGTATTAGCCTATAATAATAAGGTTGTGGGAGATGCCCTGGACAAGACTGCTCCTGTTCGTGTTCGATCCCTCACCTCTCGCCCAAGGAACCCTTGGTTTGATGGTTCCTTGAAGGAGTTAAGACGAGTTGGTCGAAGGATGGTGAGATCTTGGTGAAAGTCTGGCCTTGATGCTGATACACTTATGCTGATGGCACATTATGATGGCCATCAGCTAGAAATCACCCCTAAGAATCCAGAATTCCTGTCCAGGGAGATTTCTGCCTCACAGAACCGACCAGCTCAGCTTTTCCGGACCGTGGACAGATTGTGCAATCCAATCTGTCTTCAGCCCAGATAAGCTTTTTTTCAGCTAAAATGCGAGGAGTTGACTCGATTCTTCACAGATAAGGTTGCCAGCGTCAGGTCTCGTATCGGCATAGTCTCTCCTATTAGGAGTTGTGGCAATCGGCGGGATGTGCTGTGCACTCGGTCTCTCTGGTCAGATTTCTGCCAGCCAGAATTCACAGATATTGTGACGATCATCCAGTCAATGTGCCCAACCAGTTGTAGTTTGGATCCAGGCCCGACACCCCTTTTATTGGGGTGTGTCGATGTTATCTGCCCGATCCTTGCTGAAATTGTCTGGAGGTCTTTGGAGACAGGGGTCTTTCCAGAACCCCCAAAGGAGGCGGTCATTTGACCACTCCTTAAGAAATCCTCCTTTGACCCGGGCTGTCCAGCTAACTACTGACCTATCACTAACCTGCCATTTGTTGGTAAGGTTATTGAAAAGGTGGTTGCGTTGCAACTGGATGATCACCTTACAACTCACAAGATCTATGATACTCTCCAGTCCGGATTTAGGAAGAAACATAGCACAGAGACTGCACTTGTCCGAGTATTGAATGACCTCCTAATGGCTAGAGATGGAAAGGTGCATACCATTCTGGTCCTTCTCAGTCTCTCTCTGCAGCATTTGACACTGCAGACCATGGTGTGCTGCTGGAGCGTCTGCGGTTGCTTTGTGGTTTGTCTGGTACAGTCCTCAAATAGTTTATTCTTTCCTCGCATACAGGCTTCAGAGAGTTACTACCGGAATTTATTCCTCTGGTACTTACTCCCTGTCCTGCGGGGTGCCACGGGACTCCATCTTGGCCCCCATGCTGTTTGCACCATACATGCTGCCATTGGGAGATATCAGGCGATACAGTTTGAGCTTTCACTGCTATGCAGATGGTACTCAATTGCATATGTCCTTTCTACTCAGACAGGATGCTGCTCTCTCTGTGCTAAACAACTGCCTTACCGAGATCAGAACCTGGATGAGTACTAGTTGGCCGAGACTGAATCCGGATAAGACTGAAGAGCTGGTTGTGGACCCTGGTTGTCTGGTGGCGGGTATGGGAGCTGGCCAGGCATCAGGTGTTTTGATCAACGGCATACAGCTCAATACCTCCGACCAGGTGCGTAACCTCGGCGTTATTTTTGACAACGGCCTGACACTAAGATCTCAGGCGTTGGCTGTTGTTAAATCCTCTTTTTATCATCTGAGGAATATCACCCGGGTGAAACACTTGGTTCCTCCGGATGATCTTCCAACACTGGTCCATGCCTTCATCACTACCCGCCTTGATTACTGCAATTCTCTCTACCTAGGGCTTCCAGGGGTTGATATCCGCCGCTTGCAGCTAGTGCAGAACGCGGCAGCCAGGCTTTTGACTGGGACTTCTAGGTCCAGTCATATTACTCCTGTGCTCCGCGAACTGCACTGACTGCCTATTCAGTGGCAGATCACCTTTAAGGTTAGCTTGCTAACCTCCAAAGCCCTACATGATCAGGGACCCGGTTACCCACAAGACCTCTTGGTACCCTACTGCCCCTCCTGTCCTCTCTGATCCACCAATGAGGGATTACTAGAGATTCCAGGGTACGACTAAAAACATCAGGCGCCCGTGCTTTTGCCTTTTCGGCTCCAACCCTGTGGAATTCTCTACCTTGCCGGCTAAGAGAATGCCTGACCGTCGAGAGATTTAAGACCAAGTTAAAAACGTATTTATTTAACCTGGCCTTCCCTAATGTCTAACGTAGTTTATCTTCTTGTTTTAATTGTTATATTTTTATTTGGTTTTATGTGCAGCACCTTGGTTTTTGAAAGGCGCTATAAAAATAAAGTTTGATTTGATTCAAAGTTTTTCATATCACATGTTCAAGTCAGTGGAACTTCAGAAACACATTACCTTTCTCAAACGGTCACCAGGCTGCGGAACAGCCCTCCAGATTAGTGGAGCAGGTTGTCTCAGGGTCTGTCAGGACATTAATGCCTGGCCTGAATAGGTTCCCAGCCAAATATAGAAATCTCCTGATACACCGGTGGAGGGGACAGGGCAGGGACATGAACCATCTGGGATGCACAGCCCTTATTTGTTCCTAAATTTGTGTGGTTGTACCGCTCTCAAAACATTAATGTAAAGGTAAAGATCTTCTGTTAGGTGCTATATCCAAAGAGAAAAAAATCAGGAAAATCAGAAAGTCATGGGTTCCCTAACAACGTTTGTAATAACTCAAGGCATAAATTAGTTTTGGAAACTCTATTAGCAGTACAAAAAAAAAATCTGATTAGCAACCAGACAGGTCTAAGGAGCAATTTCACAAAATGGTTATTTTTGTCTATAAGATACAGTCCAGAAGAATGCAATTGTGGGGAAAAAAGTGACAAACTGCGAGCTAAATTGCCACAATTCTGTACTTTTTACCACAATTGCAGAAAAAAGAACTGCAATATGGAGATTTACTACAATGCAACAAATCAGTTGATCAGCAATTTCTGCTAATCAAAGTAGCACTTGATTAGCAAATCGCAATTTTCGAGTAGCAAACTGCCATATGAACCCACTTATTTTAGCCTTATAACTAATGAAAAACACTCTTCACAAAAGGCTAGGCATGTTGCAAAGTGACTTGCATCAAAATAAATGGTGCAAGAGCACTGCGACATATTTCTGTTTATTAGATTTAACCAAAGCAGCCTGTGACATGTTGCAGGCTGCAGTACTAAAGTGGACTTATGCTCCATACACGCCTTGCAACATGACGTAAGCGGATTTATGGCAGCAGTTGTGCCCTATTTGGGAAGAGTGGCTGCCAAGTCACCAAACTGCGATTCAGAAACAACCCCCGGTGGACATCCGTCAAAGAACATTTATGCCAGCTATGAGCTGGCCTAAGTATTCTTTGCTGTCCACCAGGGGTTGCCAACGTGCCCCATCGATGTACACTAAATAGCCCTCGTGGGCAACAGCCCCCCCAACAGCCCTGTTCCCCAAGTATAACTGACACCTTGCCCATATGGGCTGTAGATACTCCCCTTCATATGCCCAGATCCCACCACATGCCCAGATCCACAATAGACCTGCCAGAGGAGCCCTTGTGGGCTCTCGCAACCCGACAGGTATAACAGAAGAGCCCTTATGGGCTATCCAAACCCCTACCCCCAGTCCCAGTCCCAAACCCCGATAGTTCCCAGAAAGAAGCCCTTATGGGCTATCTGAACTCCTTCCCCAGCCCGATCCCCAATCCCCTTTCCCCGCCCCGAAATTTTTATTTTATTTATGTCTTTGATAACTGGGTGAGTGGGCTGATCCATAAGGACCGATTTCAGGCACGACCTGGGCCACAACAATGAGGCAGCAAGGTGGAACATCAGTAGTCATACAAAAGTGCATATCCAAGCAGTAGTACAAATACAATGCAAGGACAGTGAAACAGTCTGGGTACAGAGAAATAGTGATTGGGTAACAATATGTAGGTCTTGGTCTACCGAGACAAAAAAAAAAAAAAAAGTATGTACAAAATACATAGAAAAGGCTTGTTTACAAAAGTTGAGTTGTAGTTCATTAAACAGGTGCTAAGAAACATCAGGCTTTATCCTGTCAGAGACAGCCCTGATTGACCCTGAGGAAACATGACAGCAAGGACAACAAACAAAAATACATAAGTGTAGTCAGGACTAAATGGCAGGGATGGAGGCTTATGAGTAAAGGTATGAGGTAGAGGCAGTAAAAAAAAGCGGTGCAGTGAGGGGGCTAAGGTGGATCTTGGGCTGAAACATGGCCTGGGAACAGTTGCAGGAGGATTCAGTCAGGAGCCAGGCTCGTTGGTTGTTTTTGAGGTACATGTGTGAGGGGGAGGAGCGGAATTTTAGAGGGAGCCTATTCCAGAGGGCTGACACAGAGAAGGCTCTACTGCCCATGGCAGAATGGGCACGTGGGACATCCAGATAAAGAGTGGAGGAAGACCTGAGGGTTTTAGGTGAAACCTTGTCTACTAGTAGATAGGTGAGAGGGGACAGGTGGTGATTCCTCAGAGAGCTATCAATTAGACAGCCCGTAGTATAGTTGAAATGTCCCTGAAGGTTAGGCCACCCTAAGGATTTGTAGAGTGCACAGTGGTGAGTACAGTAGGGTGCTTGAAGAACAAAGTGGCAGATGGAGTTGTACATAGTAATGAGGCAAGGAGGCAGTGGAGTAGACAGGGGAGCAGTAGTCAAGCCGAGGGAGGAGGTTAACTTGCACTATGGTCAGGCGGGCATCCTGAGACAGGAATAGTTTGGTTCTGTAGGCAGCCCCAAGTTTTTGGTGTATTTTACTTATGATGTTTGTTATGTGTTCAATGAATGATAGGGAGGGACCTAGTGTCACCCCCTAGGTATTTGAAGAAGGAGACTGTCAAGCGGTGGACCAGCTGGAGAGTGGATGAGTAGGGATGTGTTTGACTTGCAACCCTGGCAAGAAGGGCTTTGAGCCAAACAGCATGGCTTTGTTTTTTTTTTTTTTCATTCACAAGCAGTTTCCTGGAGAGGAACCAGTCATGAGCAGCACCATAGCTGATAGTTAGAGTAGATTAGATTTTCTCCAGGGATTTGTCACTGTGGTATAGTACCAAATCATCGGCACAGAGGAGTGCACTGCAGTTTAGGCTTTCGGAAGGGAGAGCATTAATGAACACTGAGAAGAGCAGTGGGCCAAGTATGGAGCCCTGTGGTACTGCAGTGCATGTGGGTAGTAATGCAGAGGGCACCTTTCCAATCAGAACAGATTGGGACCTATTAGACAGGTAGCTATGGAACCACGTAGTAGTGTCTGGTGAGCAACCGAAATGGTGGAAGGTGGAGTGAAGGAGATGATGGTCCACTAGATCAAAGGCCTTTGATAGGTCTACAAATACTGCACCTGCGGCCTTGCCTATGTCCATGTTTCTCAGGACATGGTTGGAAAAAAGGGCAAGGGCAGAGGAGGTGCTATGATGGTTGCGGAAACCATGCTGGAGTGGACACAGAAGGTTATATTTTTCCCGATGCTCGGACAGCTGATGATGGATAATTCTGTCCAGCAATCTGCTGAGGTGAGGGAGAAGGGAGATGGGTCTATAGTTTTCTGTGGCAAGGGGGTCACCAGCTTTGCAGATGGGTACCACATGTGCATGTTTCCCTGTGTTAGGCACTGTGGATGTTGAGAGAGCAAGGTTAAATATAACGGTCAAGGGTTTAGCAATGGCTGGGGAGATGAGTTTCAGAAATGTTGGGTATAATCCATCACTTCAGGGCTACCTAGGGCTGGGAGGGTCTTTAGTAGTTTGATGGTTACGCTATGGCTGATGCCCATAAAGTAGAACAATGGAGGAGCGTTACCATCTGCCGATGCCTGGGAGTTGCAGGTGAGGTTTACATGGTTAGTGGGAGGCTGGGGGGCAGATTACTTAGGTGTGGGGTAAGATCAGTGAACACAGTATTAAAAAGATCTGCAATTTTTACAGGATCGGAGATGGGACCCGAGGCTGATGTAAGCTGTGTAATTTGCTTGTTGGATTTGGGATTTAGGAGGGACTCAATGGTGGCCTAGAAATCACAGGAGTTGCCGAGGGCATTTTTTTGCTGGTTAATGTAGTATTTTCCTTTTAGTGATCTGGCAGTCTTCTTGCAATAGTTTCGCAGCTGTCTGTAGGCATCCCATAACTGAGGGGAGGGAGACTCTTTATGGAGTTTCCATTTATTATCTTGTTCCTTCATTTTAGCGAGTAATTCTTTGGACAGCTAGTAAGTACATCCACCCCTGACTCTTCTGGTGGTGGCGGGGAACAGTTTATCCTGTAATGCACGAAGTGTATCCGTTAGATAAGATACAGCAAAAGAGACATTGCTCTGCTGGCATAGGGTAGTCCAATTTATGACCTCGCTTCCTGAAGGACTGAGGCCGGGTCATTGCTATTGAACCTTCTGAAGGACAGAAGTTTGGGGGCGGGGCACTTGGTTTTGGTGGTCAGTTATGGGGGAGTGGTCACTTATTGAGTCGTCCATTGTGCCAGCCTGGAGGACTTTGTCAGCTCGATTCGTGACAATCCAGTCCAGAATAGAATGGTTTTGCGAGCGGAGATTGTGTCTGGTGGGAGAGGAGATGATTTGCACCAGGTTGTGCAACTTTAGCAGCGTTGCTTGGTCAGAGGCAGAAGAAGCTACCCAATTAGTGTTAAAGTCTCGGAGTAAAATGGAGTCTTTTTTTTGGGGGGGGGGGTAGCACGTGCTAGCCCATCTAGGAAATTCTCAAGGCCTTGAAGATTCCCCATAGGGGGGATTATAGCAGCAGCCTAGGTAAAGCTTTTTTGCTGTCCCCAGGAATAACTCCACGAGTATCCACTCACTCAGGGAAGTAGAGGCTGAGCAGCTTAAAGAGGTAGTGGTGATGTGGTCCTGGATGTACAGGGTAACACCTCTGCCTCGTTTTCTACCTGGTCTGTCCTGCCGAAAAAGAGTAGCCCTAGAGTAAGTATGAAGCATCATTATGATGGTTCTTGAGCCAGGTCTCAAAGACTCCTAGTACATACAGTTTATATAGGGATACCCAGCACTCAAGATCAGGGAAGTTTGCTGGGAGGCTTCGAACATTAATGTGGGCAACTTTTAGGCCCAATTGACTTGCCCAGATGACATCTGAATAGTCAATTTGCACATTCAGGGGGCCTGGGTTCCTTTCTACATCGCCAGCAAGTAGAAGGAAGGACAGCAAAGGCCCAGCCAGAGGTACTGTAGGTCCAGTGGGGACTGGATGTGAAGAGAGTAGACAAACAGCCCAAGTAGGCATCGCTCATAATTAGATAAGCGGCCTAGTAAGTTATTACTCATAGATGTGGGCATATACCTGAGCACTAAAGCAGCAGTTTCAGTGGGTGAGGGAGTCTCATTAAATGAGAGGAGGTCTTGTTGATCAGCTGCCAGGTTTCAGGCACAGCAATCAGTGAAAAGTAGCAGGCCCGACATCGAGGTTGAGACAAGTAGGATGGTAAATAGGTTAATGTGTACTGATAGGGCTTGCATCAAATGGGAGTGGTGGTTATACCCAGAAAGAACTGTCACCAGTGGTGGTGGTGGTGGTGGTTACGCCCAGGAGGAGGGCAAAGGCGCATTTAATGGAAGCCTGGGAGGCGGGGGGCAGGACAACATACTAACATACATATGAACATTTGGAAGAAGCCAGCAGAAGAATGCCATTTGGTCTATCAAGTCTGTTTCAGACAGAGGGTCCACAGCTTGAGCTAATGTCCCTGCCCTCCCTCCCCACTCCTCCCATCCTCCTGCCCATGATTCTTACCTTCTACCTATGAATATCCCAGTCTCTCTTAAAGCTGCCCACCGTCTTCAATGAGATTACCTGTTCCAGCAGTGCATTCCAAGTGTCCACCACCCTCTCTGTGAAGAAGTGCTTCCTGATCTCCCTCCTAAACCTTCCACCCTCCGGCTTAAGACTGTGCCCCCTTGGTTGCCACTCAGCTTAAAGATACTCTCCTTATCAACCTTATTTATCCCTTTCAAGTACTTGAATGTCCCAATAATGTCCCCGCTCTCTCCTATCTTCCAGGGAGTACACATTCAGTGCCCTCAACCTCTCCTCATATGCCTTGCCCTGCTGACCAGCTATCATCTTTGCAGTCCTCCTCTGTACCTTCTCCAGCAGGATAATGTCCTTTTTGAGGTGTGGGCACCAGTACTAGACTCCATACTCTAGATGCGTCCTTATCAGTGACCTGTACAAGGGCAGTATAACCTCCCCTCTCCTACTACTGATCCCACTAGCTATGCATCCCAGCTTCTTGTTTGCCTTTGCTGCTGCTTTCTTGCACTGTGTGGAGTGCTTCAGGTCACTAGTGATCATCACTCCCAGGTCCTTCTCCTCCTCTGTTGCAGATACTCAGACTCCACCCAGGTAATACTCTGTCCTGGGATTCCTGGCTCCAATTTGCATAACCTTGCATTTCTTGGCATCGAAGCCAAGCTGCCAGATCCTGGACCACCTCCCCAGCTTTTCCAGATTTTCCTGTAGGTCCCTTATCCCTTCAGCTGTGTCTACACTCCCACAGAGCTTGGTGTCATCCGCGAATAGGCACATTTTGCCTTTAATGCCATCCCTGAGTCCCACTCCAGATGGCTCAGCAGAGAGCGAGCAGTCTGGGAAGATAAGCCCAGAAAGCAGGGCTAGTCAGGAGCGCCAATCAGTGAGTCCGGGGAGCTTGTTCTGACCATTCCGGAGACCGGGAAGTAAAGCGCCACACCAATCAGTGTTTAGGCGCTGGAAAGAATGAAAGCGGCTGTACCTGGGCGATTGGATCTGCGCCACGGGTCCAGGAGGGTGGGCTTGTTCAGCGCAGTAACTCCGGTGGCGGCGGCCATTAAGCACCGCCTGTTGGAGCCTCAGTAGAGCAGCGGGGATCCTGGGTGATTGCATCTGCGCTACAGGTCCAGGAGGGTGGGCTTGTTCAGCGCAGTAGCTCTGGTGGCGGCCGCCGCAGTAGCGACTGTTGAGCGCCGCCCGCCAGAGCCTCAGAGAAATGCCATCACAGTAATAAACATAATAAACAAAACCCACATATCCAATATAGCCATGGTGGTCTAGTGGCTCCCCACCCACTCACCCGGCAGTGCAACCACACCCTGCTCACCCCCCACCCATACCCAGCCAGCAAAAGGCACAGCCCACCTCTCACCACCATGGTCAACCGCCAACTGAGCTTTGCCTGGAGTGCGTACATTAAATATAGGCACACAGGGAATAACAGCTGCTATCATTCACTGAGCGATATAGTTACAGTACGCTGCCGGAGCACAACTCAGTCAGTGGCTGGCCATGGTGAGAGAGGGCTGTGCCAGTCACGGCTGAGTATGGTGGGGGGCGGGGCCAGCACTGCCAGGTGGGGGCCACCAGACCACCAGGCTATATTGGACATGTGGGTTTTGTTTACTATGCTCATTACTGTGCTGGCATTTCAAGGGGAAAGGGACTAGGGATCAGGCTGGGGAAGGGGTTCAGATAGCCCATAAGGGCTTCTGTCTGGGATCAGTTGGGGTTCAGGATGGGGGTGATAGCCAGATCTGGGAATGGGGAGGGCACGACCCACTGCTGGGCTGAGTTCCGCGGGTGCATCTGCCTCCTGCCCATCCCATGGCTTGTGGCATTCTTGGGGGCTGTGCCCTTTGTTGGACTGATGCCGCAGGATGCAGGCTCCTGGACCCTGTCCAATTCTGAATCGGGCGTGGGGGCTAGGATGCAGGGGTCACTGGCGCAAGCTGCCATTGTCGCAACTTGTGGCCAACTTTTGTGAATTCCCCCTCTGTGATTAATGACAGCAGTAGCTGCATAGAAGATACTTTAACCAGAGTGAAATACACCTCAAGGCTTTAAATTATTGGGTCATACCATACTGATGACTACAAACATAAATCAAAGATTAGCACTTGGGTTTGCATCCCTCCTTCATAGGCACCGCTCGCCTGCTTCATTGATTCGGTCTCAAGTTACACAAGATGCTGCTGCTACAGTAAAGGAGTTTGTTTCGGATTTCCATGAATATAGTCTAGCTTTGCACTATGCAGCCATTAAGATCAGACTACCAGCACAGGAATCCACAACATCTGCAGCTTGGCTGGTACTGTAGATAAGCATTTCTAAAAACCAAGTAGTAGAGGCATTAGTCCAAAAGGCTTGTAACTAGCTATTCAGGTGTTTAATGTCAGCATTGCATAGGGCTATTTAGGAGACATGGGGCCCAATATTCAAAAGTGTGCACAGGTGCTAACAGGTGTTTGCCTGCACAAACTGGCATTTGCACTGGATCGCCATATTCAAAAAGGACATTTGCGCAGGCAAACAGGGGTAGCGCCTGCGCAAAACATAATGTATGTGGGTGGGCAAGGGGAAGGGCGTGGCCATGAATATCTGCACTACCCCACATTTAGTGGCTTTGTGCTGCACAAAAGGGGCTAGAGTGGTCCTTTTGTGCAGAGCAAACAAGGCCAAACAAAACCCCCTCTTACTCCACGCAACCCTAGTGGATGCCACAGGTACTGCAGCAAACGACCCGGATATCCGGTTGGAGAGCACACCTGCCCCTCCCCCCATGGCCCATGCCCCACCCCAACCGGCCAAGCTGGGTATGCATGAACATATCCCTGGTAGCTAGTGTTCCCCACTCCGATCACCATCCCTGTGCCCGCAGAAGATCTCTCCGGTGCCCAGTGGTCCCCCCACCCTCTGATGCACAGCCCAACCAGTATTTTCCCTGATTCCGTGTGCCTAGTAGTCCCCCTGCCCTTTGATGTACAGCCCGATCAGTATATCCCCAATCCCTGATGCCTAATGGTCCTCCCCCCCCAAACTGATCGCCAGGCATTTACACAAAGATAGCCCCCCCCAAGTGCCCAGTGTCCCAACCCGCCATCCCATCCTGCTAAAGGTATTAGATTTCCGTGGCATCCAATGTGCCCTCCTCCCGGTCACCGATCCCCAACTTCATATCAGAATCACAATCCATTTCTGGGCCTATGCTCTATGTAAATTGTAAGGTGGAGGGACAAAGCAGACATGAGTCCCTGGTGTATCCTGGTACCCACCCTGACCGCCGTATACCACCCGTGTTACTGTAGCAATCCCTGGCATCTAGCACCCCTAAAGCACTGAACACTCAATCCTCCCCCCTTACCAACATCTTAAGTGCCGATGGAGTGCAGATGGTGACGTGTGCAGTACTTTTCACACTTCCTCAGCCAGCCGCTATATGTCCACACAGAGAGCACATGTTTTATTTATAGGACTGGGTGGCATGACAAAACTCTATTTAGAACAAGTAAGTAATGGCACTTAAGGGGAATTATAATTTCCTTATTCCTGTTGAGTGTAGGCTTCGTCCATGGGCAGGCAGTACAACAATCAGGACAGCATTTACTGTACATAGCTCTGCCAGCTGGGATTCCAGGCAGACTGGACACAGCAATTACTATTACCTCAAAGCTTTGCAAGTAGGTTCCAAGAGGATCAGTTAGAAAAGGAACCAAAGGACATGGCAGGTCATACAAGAAGGGGGCAACTACAGAACCAGTACAAGAAACGATAGGGCAACCAGTGGCAGACAAGGAGGAATTACACAACGCTGCCTTGCAGTTCCTAAGTAGCTAGGTGTTACTCCACTAATGCACTGCGTCTTGTGCACGTTCATGCATACAATGTTTAACTATGTCTTGTTTTTACACTATCCTGCATTTTATACACAATGTTTAACTATGTATTGTTTTTACACTATACTGCACTTTTGTACGCACACTATTGTATCTACTGTACTGTATTCTCTTGGACTGTCATACCTGGATTGCATTATTCTAATGTTCTAATGGCTTTACTGTTATGTATTATGAACCTGCACCTTATTGTGCCATCTTCATGGCCCAGGTCGTGCCTGAAAACAGTCCATTGGATCAGTACACCTACCCGGTAAACAAATGCAAATAACTAAGTTATGATCAGAACCAGCAAGGTAGAGGCCCTTGCTAATAAAGTTCACTATCATCAATATCTTAAGTTACCAAGAACTGTTTTGAAAAAAGGACTGACATTTATTCTGACAATAACACTGATAAATTTGATACATATGTGGATTTGAAGACGTTCACCAGGGTATATGAATTTGAAGATATTCACCAGAAAATTAAATTTGAGGGTGCACTACTACAATAATCCAAATGAGGGCTTGACATCCAGTGACGTACCAAATGCACTTTAATACTTCTGGAAATACAATTAATACAATTGCTGGAAAAACACTGTGGGACAGGAAAAACACAACACACAGGGCAAAGTTTTCATTTATCCCACCAACAAATCCAGCCGTATTAACCTTTGAAAGAGCCAGTGAACGGGATTTGGAACATTATTCAAGAACAAGACACAACCCTGTTTTTCCAACTGCACACAGGAAGAATGGTTGGTTAGCCATCCAGAGATTACAAGAAAATAAGTCCCTGATCATCAAACCCGTGGACAGGGGTGGCGCCATAGTCCTCATGGACAAAGATAAGTATAAATAGCGACATACTCAGACAATTGTCTGATAGACTTTTTTTAATAATTTAATATGCGTTATTAATTTTGAAAAAAAAGACCAACGTACAATAACAACAATAAGATAAGGAAGGAAAAACCAACCAACAATTCAAAAAAAGGAAAATGCCAAGCTATAATACAGTACCACCATCCGCTCCCTCCAACAACTCTCCTGGAACACAACAAACCCAACTGGAGAAGGAGCAAAAAAGGTACAAGAAAATTGCAAGGGGGAAACACCCACTAGGAGTTCTAAATACTTCAGTCAAGAATTAAGTTCCCACCGAAGTCACAGAAAGTAGGGCATAAAGTGATTCCCATCTGTCACGAAAAAGCTCAGGGTGTCAACACAAAAAAGCTCTTTGTTTCTCAACAATCTGAGCCTGCAAGAATTCATGATGCCATTCTCTATATGTAGGAATGGCATCATCCATCCAATGCCATAAAGAACAGGTTACTCACCTGTAACAGTAGTTCTAGGAGTGGTATATGTTGTTCATCCACACTCTATGGCATGTCCCTTTCGCCTTTAAATTCACCAGAAAGTCTTCAAGCTTGCTCCTTCCACACACCCGGGTGGTAAATACCTCAGCTCCGCCCCATGACTCCAGATCTTAGCCCACTGGAAGCAAGGTGGTGCGCCTAAAGCCAGGGAGGTCAGGTGGGTGCATGTGGATGAACAACATATGCCACTCCTAGAACTGCTGTTGCAGGTGAGTAACCTGTTCTTCTAGGAGTGTGGATATGTTGTTCATCCACAATCTCTGGCAGACTCCAAGCAGTTCTCCGGGAGGAGAGAGGCAAGGCGCACACCCCCTACTTAGGAAACAGAGATTGGAGAACCGAGGCCCCAAAACCAGCATCCCAGCGTGACTCAAGGTCGATGTGGTAGTGGGTAATGAAGGTGTTTGCTGACTTCCAGGTAGCAGCTCGACAGATCTCCTGGATAGGGATGTCCCTGGAAGCAGCCACTGATGCAGCAGTATGGCGAGTAGAATGAGCTCTTATCCCTCTGGGAGGGTCCTTGCCCACCAACTCATAGCACAGACCTATGCATGATGTAATCCATCTTGCAATGGTCTGTTTAGATGCAGGCCTGCCAGAAGTGGCTTCAGCATAGGTGACTAACAGCTGGCGAACCTCTCCTCGAATTTCCGCCGTCCTCTCCTTATAATAGGAGAGAGCACGTCTCAGGTCCAGAGTATGCAGCTTGTACTTGGCGTCCGAGGTGTAGTTTGGGTAGTATACAGGCAGAGTCAACATCTGGTTAAGGTGAAACTCAGACACCACCTTCGGAAGGAATTTCGGTTAGGGGCGCCGGACAACTTTGTCCCTGTGAAAGACCAGATAAGGGGAGTCCACTGAAAGCGCCTGGAGTTCCCCTGTCCTTCTGGTTGATATGATAGCCACCAGAAGGCCGTCTTCCACGACAAGCATGACAGCTCACAGTTGTGCATGGGTTCAAATGGCTTGCACATCAGTTTTGCCAAACCAGCAAGAGATCCCACGGAGGTGGAGGTTCACGCAGCGGAGGGGATATGTGATCCAGGCCTTTGAAAAGCGCCCAACCACCGGCCTCCTGTGCAATGTAGTCCTGACCGCCCACGCCCGGTAAGCAGAAATGGCTGCCAGGTGCACCTAATGGTCGATGACCGTAGACCCCCTTTGGAGAGGGACCAAAGGTAGTCTAAAATGTTAGCCACAGAGCAGGATAAGGGGTCCAGACTCTTACCCTGACACCAAATGGAAAACCTTTTCCATTTGAAGGCATATCATTTTCTGGTTGATTCCTTACGAGATGCCTCCACCACCGTGAAAACATCCTCGGAAAGATCCAAAGCCTGGAACTCTAGCCGCTCAGGTACCAGGCTGAAGGTGCAGGGATTGAAGGTCCGCATGGAAGACCTTCCCCTGGTTCAACGATATCAGGTCCGGGCGTGTAGAAAGCCGCTCCGGGGCTCTGCAGCTGAGGCTGAGGAGATCTGGATACCAGAACTGGCGAGGCCAATCTGGGGCTACCAGAATCACCTTTGCCTTGTCCCTCCTCACCTTGAGAAGCACCTTGTGGATCAAGAGAAATGGAGGGAAGGCGTAGAGGAGGCCTGGGGTCCACGGTCTCGAGAAGGCATCCCCTGCAACAAGCCCTGCTGAGTGGGACGGACATGGTACAGTCTCAGCTTGACGTTCTCCCCGGAGGCAAACAGGTCCACCAACGGCTTGCCCCAATGGGAGAACAGATTGTAAGCTACCTCTGGATGGAGAGACCACTCGTGGGATGTCTGGCCTAAGCGGCTGAGAGCATCCGCCAGTTGGTTCGAGACTCCTGCCACATGGATGGCTAGGAGATCCACCTCCAACCAGCTGACGAGGGTCCAGATCTGGAGCACCTCCTTGCACAGCAGACGGGAGTGTGTACCACCCTGTTTGTTGAGGTGGTACATGGTGGTGGTATTGTCCATCTGGACTTGAACCACTTGACCCCAGAGCTAAGGAGCGAAAGTTGACAGGGCCAATCTGACTGCTCTGAGCTCAACAGGTTGATGTGGCATCGAGACACCTCTGGGGTCCAGAACCCGTGGGACCTGTGGTCCCCCATGTGGGCTCCCCAGCCCATGAGAGAGGCACTGGTTGTCAGGACGACCGTTGGCTCTGGGCAGACAAATGGGATTCCTTCCTGCAGTCGGTCCGGGACAGTCTACCAGTGGAGAGCATCCCACATCTTCTGAGTTACAGTGATCAGCTGGTCGAAGTGACCATGACACTGAGTCCACTGGGCGTCCAGCTCCCACTGGAGGGGGGTGCATGTGCCACATGGCCCAATGGACCACCGAGGTGCATGCCACCATGTAACCCAGAAAGCGCAGAAAGTCCCGGGCAGGGCGCAAGTGCCCAACCAGAAATGATCAGGCAAAGAAGGAAAGAACCTCCGCCCTGTCCACCGGGAGCCGAGCTCTGGCTTGACGAGAGTCAAGCTCTGCCCCGATAAACCCCATCACCTGCGAGGGCACGAGTTCCGATTTTGCCTCGTTGATGAGGAGGCCTAAATGGGAGCAGCATCGGAGGGCCAGGTCCCTGGATCTCTCCACCTCCTCAAGGGAGGAACCCGCCAGGAGCCAGTCATCGAGATAGGTGTATATTCGTACTCCCCGATGCCGAAGATGGGCTGCCACCACTGCAATGCACTTGGTGAAGACCCGAGGGGTCAATGACAGGCCGAACGGCATGGCTCGGAACTCATACAGGGTCTCCTCGATCCTGAAGCGGAGGAACCGATGATGGGACGGATGGATTGGGACGTGAAAGAACGCGTCCTGTAGATCCAGTGAACAGAACCACGTTTCGCTCCATGGATGGTATGATCTGGTTCAGAGTTACCATCTGGAAGGTGCAAGACCTAAGATATTGATTCAGGTCATGGAGATCTAGGATGGGGCACCAACCCCCACGTCCGCTTGGGCACCAGGAAGTACCTGGACACGAAGCCTGGGTCTGTAAGAGGATCCGGCACTTGAGCTACTGCCTCCTTGCGGAGGAGCTGAGCAATGTCGTCCCGAAAGGTCAACTGTGTGCGAACTGAGATCCTTTCCTCCCGAGAGGCGCGGGCTTGGCTGGGAAGGTACTGCTCGAATTCTAGAGGCAGTCCCTGGCCGACCACTTCCAGAACCCACCTGTCTGAAGTGATACCGGACCAGGCGGAAAGAAAGTGATGGAGCCGGCCCTCCACGGGAGGACCCGGAGCTGGCGTGACGGGTGTAGGGGTGGCAACCCCTGACCCGTCACTGAGCAGGCTTGGAGAAGGAGGAGGCTCCTGGACCGGCACCTCGGCCTCCTTTACGGGGATGTTGAGGACCCTGCTTGGGCCTGGGGCGCCAAGCTTGAGCCTGCTGTTGCTGCTGATGCTGCTGACCTCCTTGATAGGAGGGCTGTCTAACCACAGGGGAACAGTGCCAAAAGGGCTTCTTCTTGCGCTTCTGCTGGTTCTTGCCCGAAGAACCCTTTGCAGAGGTAGCATCCAAGGTGGCACTGGACTGCTCTATATGCTGGAGGTGACCTGCCACTCCCGGACCGAAGAGGTCGGTGCCAAGGAAGAGCACGTCAGCTAACTTGTGCAGAGTGTCCTCCGGAAAGGAGAATAACCTCAGCCAGGCTCTGCGGCGAGTGGCCACTGCAGCTGCTAAGAAGCGGGCTCAGGAATCTCCAATGTCCAGAGCTGTCTGGAGCTGCTGTTTGGCAACAGCACGACCCTGGTCATGGACCTGCTTAACAGTGGTCTGCATATCCGCTGGGAAATGAGGGAGGACTTCCTTTAGTGACCCCAAGAGGGCATGAGAGAAGTGTGCCATGATTACAGCCGAGCTGGCCTGATGAAAGCCCAAGGATGAAGCCGCACAAACCTTCCGGGCAGAATGGTCCATATTCTTGGACTCCTTGTCCGGAGGGCAGTCAGTGTCAGCTGAGCTACCTGTGCGTCTAAACACAGAAGCAGTCACAAGGCTCTCGGCCGAGGGATGCTCTGTGAAATCCGCCAGGGACCCCATGGGTACTGTATACTTGTGGACCATGTGGGTAGACGAGCTGGGCAGGAGGCAGGGCATTGCCATAGCTCAAGGGCCGGACAAACAATGGCTTCAGTCACTGGAAAGGCCTCCGTCGGGGTATCCTTCCTCTTGAGGATATCCGTGAGGGGGTATTCCGCCTTCTTTTGGACAGGCTCCAAGGGCATCCCGGTTGATTCGGAAAATGAGGCAGAGGATGCCCTGAAAAGAGGAAGGACCTTCCTCCAAGCCTGCCACTGATGACTCGTCATCGCCCGGATGTGAGTGCAGACAAGTGGCATCCAAGTCCGAAGAGTCAGGATATAAAGGTCTCCTGCTTATATCTCCCTTGATACGCCGAGGGCGATCGGGGACCACCGTAATGGACAGACGACGGGGGAGGCCGGTGTCTGTCCTATCCTCTTTCGAGGAAGCCCCTCCCTGAGGCTGCTTAGGCGGGTGGTTCCACCAAAAATCGGTGGGGAGACCGAAACAGGCCAAGCTGGAATGCATGCCAGCCCTACGGGTGGAGGAACCGGGATATTCGGTTCCAGAGGGGTCGGCATCAGCCTAAGAGGCTGGGGCCAAGTAATGGCCAGTGTCGCCGGTGGAGCCTGCTTCTGACGGGACAGAATCAGCTGTTGCCACATGAGATCCTCATAACATCTGACGGATCTTCCGTCGAAGTCTCTCCTCGTCCGAGGAGGATGAGGATCGGCAGTGACACCTCTTCCTAGAGTGCTTGTGACCTTTCTTCGGTTTTTCAACTGAAGGGGTCCTGGTCCTCGATCGAGACCGATGGGACTGGCTCGTTCGATCGGGAGAAGTCGGAGTCAGGGAGAACCGAGGTTCTGGCACCTTTCCCTCGATCGGGACACCTGAGGGCTGGGTCTCCTCGTCGGGGAAGGAAAGGATAGGAGTCCTTTCCAAGGAGTCGTCAACCAGAGTCGTTGACAACGGCTCAATTGGGTTGAGACACATCTCGGCCGGTTCAGCCGTTTCCTCGGCCTCGGTGCCTTGGCCAGATGGAAGGTCCGAGAAACCGGCGGCCGAGGAAGCGATCTCGACCGAGGTCGAGACCGCAAGGTCCTGACAGTCGGACCGCTCTCGGTCCCAGGAACGTCTTCTTCGGGATGAAGAAGATTTAAGTTCCTTGACCCTTTTCCTAGGGCAGGAGGAGTGCGAGCCCAAGGGCGCCTCACCCCTGGTGGGGAGAGACTGGCACAGCTCCCGAAAGAACCCAGAGATGGTAGAACCCAGGTTAAGTGGCACGAAAAAACTTCGGCTGGCCGAGGCTTGAGCAGCTTCCTCTTCAAAAGCCGACATCTGGTCGAGCTGCTCGGTGGATCCCGCGGCTGCGGAAACTGCCCACCTGGCCTCCTTCGATTTCACCGGTAGATTGCGAAGCTCCAGTCTCCCCAGTTTTAGGCGCGCCTTGCGGTCATCCAGGACGTTTGGATGTAAGGCCAGACAGATGGTGCAAGAGGTGGTGTCATGTACAACACCCAAGCAGTAGACACACGAGAAGTGGGGATCAGTGGGCGACATTTTCTGTCCACAAGGACACGGGCAAAATCCGGGGGACGACTTGTCCTCCATGTCCGACGCGCTCGGATTGGTATCGTAAACTCTGATGAGTTTTAAAGAAAGTGATTGCGGTGAAAACCATCGTTGAGAATCCAGGGCCTACAAACTGCAGAAGTAGCACGAGGGAACCTGAATTTTCCAGCGGAAAGGAAGATCTGGCGTTGTGGGGCGCAGCCGAGGTATTTATCACCCGGGTGGGTGGGAGGAGCCAGTTTGAAGACTTTCCAGTGAATTTAAAGGGGAAAGGGACATGCCAGAAAGTGTGGATGAACAACATATCCACGCTCCTAGAAATAATTATTTTCGTTGTAACTGATATAGAAGCCATATGAGCTTTACGGGGACCGAAAAGCTGTGAAGGGTAATGACCAACTAAACAAATATCTGGAGTAAAATTTCCCTCAAGACTCAACAAAGGATCTAGTGAGCCCTTAATTATGTTCCAGAAGGGAATCACCTTAATGCAATCCCACAGAACATGTTTAAGATGACCTTTGGCATGGCCACAACGGGAGCAAAACAGGAGAAGCAAGTTTAACTATTTTATATAACTTTGTTTTGAGGTGTATAATACAAATTATGAAGAACTTTATATCGAATCAGTTGATATCTATCTTGCCTTACCTGCCTATATAAATTTTGCCAGACAGACTGCCATATCCAAGAATCCCACTGGAGACCCAAGCCCTGCTGCCAAAAACAACATACCTCAGGAGGACTTGCAGGATCCAAAAACTGAAAAAAAGACCACAGAGTTTGGATATGGAGTGAGGCTGCAGTACCACAGAAATAAAAGTCGCATGATTTACACCCCCTAATTGCCACGGCGCTGGGCCCAGATGACAGGAAACTGCCTGGGTTAACTGAAAGAATTTCAAGTAATAAGTGGGGGACAAATGAAAACGCTCCTGAAAGGTATGGAACGCAAACTTTTCCCCCTCTATAAAGGAATCAACAGTAACATTTTGCAACTGGGGGCAAACATTAAATGGGATAGGGTGGTGGGCAATCTGAATATTAGGATTTCATACAATAGGTTTGGAAAGGCCCTTAGTCCAAGCCAGCCCCAAAGAAGAGCTGAGCTGCAGATGAACCTGAAGAGACCAAAAAAAAAAAAAAAAAATCAGAGTTGATTTAAACAGGAGTGGCAGTTGAAATGGTTTTATACAAAGCAAATTTTTAAGTTGAAGTCCTAACTTTTTACAAAGGGTCTGTCCAATATTGTGTCAAATTGGAATATAAGCAGCATCAGATCGAACATGTCCAAAATGCCCCCATTGAAAATATTTACTGCCATGTAGGGTGCAATCATACAAGAAAAAAATTAGGGAGGTTAAGTTCCCCCATTCACTTTGGTACTGTCAGTTTGAAATAAGATTGGCGAACATCCCCAATTCTCCATAGAAAATCATTAATTAAACGTAAGTGAGAAAACCAAGATTTAGGAAGAAAGATACACAGCATACCCAATGGATATAAAATACGGGGTAGCATATTCATTTTTATAATATTAATTCACCCCCAAAAAGAGAGAGAGGCAAGGCTGTCCACTGCTGTAAAGCCATTTTGATTGTATGCAGAAAGGGAGTCAAATTATCCTTAATTAAGTCAGAGGGATATCTGGAAAGTTGTATACCTAAATAAGTAAGTCTCCTGGGTTCCCACGAGAAGCCCATAGCAAGGATATCAGGTTTACTAACTAAATTTTTAAGAGGGCTAACCTTAGTTTTGCCTAAGTTAAGTTTATAAGCAGAAATTTCCAATTTTGCCAGTGCTGCGGGTATAGAAGTGAGGGGGGTCCTCAATATGCAACTGCAAATCATCCACAGAAGCAGATTGTTTGTGCTGTACTCCAACCAAAATCCCCATTACCGCCCGCTTTTGTTTAAGACTGTATTTTAAGGGTTCCAAATAGAGGTTAAAAAGGAAGGGGGGAGAGGGGACATCTCTACCTCATCCCATGCTGCAAGGAAAATGCATCCGATAACATAATTTTTGGAAAATAGTCAAGAGGTAAGGCCATGAAACATGATCAAAAGCCTCTTCCGCGATCAGGGCCACAGGGGTTCTGCACTCCATGGATGTGGAAATCAAGTAATGAAGTTTCTGAAGGTGATCGCTGGATAACTAACCTTTCATAAAACTAACTTGCATTGGTCTGATTAACCCATGCCAGACCCGGACTAATCGGCTAGCAAGCACTTCCGCCAACATTTTTAAATCAGAGTTGATTAAAGAAATCAAACGGTAACTACTTGGCAGTAACTCCTCTTTACCAGGCTTGTGTATCACAGTAATCTAGGCCTCCAATAAAGTCTGAAAAAATGGACAAAAACAAATTAAATAACTGGACAAGAAAAAGGCAAGCACAGGTGAACATGCCATGTAAAAATTGTTAGTTAAACCATCTGGCCCAGGAGCTTTATCAGAGAGGAGTTGTTAAATGGCCTGAAAAACTTCTGATACAGTTATAGAACCCTTAAGCATCTCTTGTTGTTGCAGGGTAAGAACAGGAAGGGGGAGTTGGTCAAGATAGGAATAGATTTTTTTCTGCAAGAGATTGGGGGGGGCCACTAATAAGACCGGGAAACATCTGTAACGGCATGTGGTTATGTAACAATGGCCTCATGTGGGCCAGGTCGAACGCAAGGAATTGTTTTAGAGGCCTCAAGCTGGCAAAGCCGTACAATCACGAGTTTCCAAGCACGCTCCCCCATCCCCAAGTATCATGTTTTAGTTTTTAGAATGGCAAGTTCTGCTTTCGCAGCCATTAAATCAGCATATTGAGCCCATAAAGAATTCAGCTGAAGTATCGGAGGATAATACCTGCTCCAACTGCCAAATGTCCCTAAGCAGTTGGTTCATCTGTGCATTGTGAGATCTGTGCTGCTTTGAAGCAAGTCGACACTTCTAACTGCATATTTTGCAGCACCCCCAAAGAACATCAAGGGAGGCTACCGTGCATTCATTTTATGCTACAAAAAAAAAAAAAAAACCTGAAGAAACTCTTTACTAGCTTTCAAAGGGGTCTTAGAGCAGCTGGGAATTAAGATGCCAGACTTTATCCCACTCCTCCAGTCTACAAACAGAGTATGTAATACAGACTGGAGCACGATCTGAACTAACCAATAAATGAATGTCGCAGGACAGCAAGCCAGAAAGGCTTTCCTGACTAATCAAAAAGTAATCAATTCTGGACAGTATACCACGTGGTGAAGAATAAAATGAATATTGTATGTCCGTGGGGTGGAAGAGACGCCAAGAATCAATCAGTCCCAAGCTATCCATAAATTCCTGCAACCCCCGCTGCCCCAGAGAAAGGCCACACTGATGAGACATTTTATAAACAGCTGACTTTTGATTCAACTGAAAACTAGACTGCTTGTCAGGATTATTCAGATTAATCAATCGAGTGTTTTAACAAGGACTGCACTGTTTTTAAATAAATTGTTAAAATGATTATTTATAAGCATAATTGCACTTTGTAACTTCAGTTTTGGTTTACTCGCTTTCCACAAGCACAGTAAGGCCACATTCTGACAATGATACACTGGAATCCAAAACAACAGGTTGCAATCAAGTTAGTAACCTGTTATACTGCTCTACAAGATGATAGAGAATACTGGTTGGGCAACCATGCACAACCAGTCCGTGCTGGCACAGAGGGGTTCTGATTACATCAGATCTCAAAAGTGAAGCTCAAGAGGTCCGATATAATCACAAGCCCAAGATGGCAGCACAAGCTGGTTGGGTATGTGGTTGCCCAACCAGTGATTTTTTTTTTTTTATATATATATAGTGCGTAGTTTTTTATGTTTGGTTATTTTTTTATTTTTTTTTTTTTTTTTTAACAAAAGTGTATTCAAAGCACTCTGTGGCAACAGCGGTATCAGTTAAAAACTTGAACTGGCTGCTGTGCATGCAGCAGCACTGTGAAAAACAGCAGCTGCCTCAAGGATTCCCGATTCGCTGGAAAGAATCATGTTGTACCACAGAAGAGTACAACCATGTTCTATGGCCTCTGAACTGTGGTACAACAAGGTTTCAGCTGGCATGGAAATGCATGCAGAACAAACCCTCATTATACACTGTAATTCCCATAGGGTCACATTACTTTCTTCTCACTACAATTTGTGATCTAAATTGCTTAGCAGAGGTCAATACTGCACCAAAAACAGCTAATTATACACCATAATGAAATACATAGGAAACAATTAACAAGGCTGTTGTGCCACCATCATGTAAATTCTTGTATCATCATAAACCACGACAGTAAAACCTGAGTGCTCTATATAGTTACAAGGATCACTGAGATAGGAGCTATGGCTTGTTCATCGTTGAACTAGTAATTTATTTTTAATGAAGCTTTTATTGACTCTAGGTCCTCTGGTGCACCTACCACCGGCGACCTCCCAGCCCCACTCTAACTAGCCTAACCCACATTCCTCTGTGGTTTGCCCTCCCCCATCCCATAGCAAGGCCCTTAGTTTGTGGGCAAACTTACACACAAGAGAAGAGAACGCCATGCTTCAGAGCTAGGGCAGAGTGCAGGTGAGGGCTGCGAGCCCTAAAAAACATATACCAACAAAAAAAGCCACCTGCACCCCAAAGCCAGGAGGTTATTTAAACCTCCATTGAAGGTGCTGAAGATACTGTATTGATACTGAAGGTGCTGAGGGATCCCTCTGATGAAGCCTTAATTGGCGAAGCGCCAGGGAGCTTGTTGATGTGACTACTGTGTGTGTATACTGAAGATTTTCCTGCAATATTTGGTAAAATATACCTGCATTTTTTGCACTCAGCAATACGGGAGCCTGGTATTATTTGCAGTATCTTTAACACCTTCACTGGAGGTTTAAATAACCTCCTGGCTCTGGAGTGCAGGTGGTTTTTGTTGTTCCTTAGTTTGGGGACATCCTTCCTCCTCTTTGACTCAGCTGTATCAAGTCAGGAGGCAGATCATCCAGTCGGGTCCAAAGAGTGTAGTTCAGTCACTATTCCACTGGCCATGGGTCATTTAACCCCTGCTTTCTTCATGGTGTGGGTATCATCTGTATGCGCTGAGAGACCTCTGACCCACCCTCCTCCGCTGATGCTACAAAAGGCCTCAGGCAGCCCTGCCAACAACAGCATCATGGCACATGGACCCCCTAGCAAGGGAGTAGTCCAGCGGCCACGGATCGCTGCTGCGGCAAGCAGCAGTGATGACCCACCTTGGCTGTAAAGGGCTGTCAAGCAGAAACACCACACCAAGCCTGGCCACCAACCTGTAAAGCCCCTGCCCCCACCAGTTCACTCCAGAGCTTGGGTCGCCAGCAGAGAAGTGACACACTTCCTCTG
This sequence comes from Neoceratodus forsteri, assembly GCA_016271365.2. Taxonomy (NCBI): domain Eukaryota; kingdom Metazoa; phylum Chordata; order Ceratodontiformes; family Ceratodontidae; genus Neoceratodus; species Neoceratodus forsteri. Next base: position 648,375,536 of record CM057449.1, read on the forward strand.
GGTTCCCTTGGACTATTTATTTATTTATCTATCTATCTATTTTTTAAAGTGCAGTGCTAGTCATTTTTTTAATAAAAACTTACTTTTGGTCCTTTCTACTGGCTTGATTGACAATGTGCCTGTTCCTCTGAGTTTCACTCAGTGAAAACTACAGTTGGACTGTTAGCATGACTGTGACAAATGTGCTGTGGACTGTAACTTATGTCAGGATGCTGTTCTACCACAGTTCTGACTCTGAGGTAAGAAAAACAATTATCTGTTGCCTTATTGGTCCCTGTACAACAAGATGGACAAAGTAGGTGATTTGATACCTTTTTATTGGACCAGCAAAGACTTACAGAAAAATCTTAAGCTTTGAACCTACATGATTCTTCCTTAGAAGGGATGGCAAGTTTCTGAAAAGAGCTGACCTTAATTATTTAGTTTTTGTTGACCTGGGAGGTACACTAGACAGCATGGCAGCTTATTTACAGGTACGGCCCGGGAGATTACAACAGAAAACATGCAGGCAATGGTAAATGCAAAGAAACATCAGGTGAACAAGTAGAGATCAGTTAAGAGCTACAGTCATATAAAATATTTCAGCAATGACAGTACATTTGCAGGAAACAATATGTAGTAACAAAACAGGAATACAAGTGCAAGCAGACTAACAGTCACTAAATCTACATCTAGTAAGTGCTACTAGGGGGATAGCAAGATATAGTAGAGGTTGGTGCCGGTAGGCAACTATGAGGAACCAGCAGAGGAGCAGGTGGACAGGGTACAGGAGCAAGGTTCACTGCTTAAGAGAGCCTCACAAAGGTCCTGTCTGAAGTAGTGTGGAGAAGGGGAGTTTCTTGGGTTCAGTGGAAGAGAATTCCATACAGCAGTTTAGGGACACAGACAGAGAAGGTATTCTCCCCCGTTTTGGTTTTACATCTCGGTTGGACAAGTAGGGATTTGTCAGCTGACCTCAGTGGATAGGCAGAGGTCACAGGTTTGGGCAGTAGAGCCAATTTGTCAGGTGTCTGGGAGGAGAGTATATTCTTTATAAAGCAGGGGAGAAGTAAACTGATGGAAAGCAGACAGGGCTAGCCATCCCAAGCTATAGTATAGTGTGCATCGGTGTGTAAGTTTCAGAAGAGACAGAGGAAAACGACATATGCTGTTGTAGCAGACATCCCACTTTCAGAGGAGCCCTCCGGTTGTTGCCGGAAAGGCTAGTAGCCCATATGCCAATTTGGATCTCAAGATCCCTTGTGCAATGGCCAACTTCACCGCAGATGTTAAGCCATGTTTGACCTTCTATGCCAGTCCCAGTTGAATATTAATGGATTTGATGACTGTTGCTAGGTACAGGTCAAAGTCCAGGGCAGGATCAAGGGTTACTCCTAGGTATTTAAAGGAAGTAACTGTGTTGAGGAGAGAGCCATCTAACACTACAATGCATAAAGACTGAGTGCAGGACCACATTTTTGAACTTGAGCCAAAGAGCACAGTCACAGTTTTATTTTTATTTAGTATAAGCTTGTTTTCCAGTAGCCAACGCTGAAAGGTTTTGAAGTTCAGATTGAGACTCTGGTTTACGTCTGAGAGGTTTGTAGAGGAGGAGTACAGAACCAGATCGTCGGCGTATAACAGAGCTAAGCAAGGACCAGTAAGCGGTGGGAGATGGTTTATGAAGATCATAAACAGTAAAGGGCCAAGAATCGAACCTTGAGGCACTCCGATCCAGGTAGGACGAGAGAGGACTTAGCACCTCAAATCTGGACAAACTGCTGACATTCCGTAAGATAATTCTGGAACCAGGCATTACTTTAAAATACCCAGCGCAATATCAGAAAGAAAAAAAAAAAATTTACACATAAATTTGATAGATGAGAGGAGTAATTAAATGAGTAGCACAACCAGAGATAAGAACCCCCCCCCCTTGAAACTCTAGTTGTGTATAGGTCAAATGTCACAGGGTGGAAAGTTATGTAATTGGAGAAGGTCTATAAATTATGTAAGCAATAATACCAGACAGGGTGGGTGGTATAGGGCAATACCAGACTGCCCAGGGGCGTAATGAGGCCTGATGCCACAGACGGAGGGCCTTATAGCCCCTGGAAGGTCCGGTACTGCCCAATACCGCCCACCCTATCAGGTATTATTGCGCTTAGAAAATGGGTCATAGGTGAAGTTTTTTTTTTTTTTAAATATATAAATAGAAAATTAAAATGAAACTTTCAGGTTAAGAAGTCCCTGCACTGCTAGACTCACCAGTAGAGGGCACGGTGTTTTTTTTTTCTGTTAGTTTCTTTTCAATGTGGATGTGCTGTATCTTTTGGTTGCTTGCTGCTTTGTCCCCCACCGCACGCGCGCACACACACACAGTGAATTTACTTTCTTTTTATCATCGTAGAATCAGGACAGAGGAATGTACTGCTGAATGTATATGAAGTAAGGTAACTTTCTATTTATTAATGATTGTGCTTTGAAATGTGCCACATGTGTCCACCAGTTTCAAAGGCGCGAGTGTCCAGCGTTAGTTTCACAGCACGCAGTCAGTTCAGATGGAGCATGATGCAGAACCTAGTATGCAGTTCAGGAAACTGACATTCTTTAAAGTAAAACAAAGATTTGTGTTGCAGTTGCAGTTTTTTCTGTTTGTTTAATTCCAGGAGAAAATGGTGTGGCCAAACGGGCAACAGCAGCATGCGATGGGCTACACTAGTGCTGTGATAAAGTGCCACTTGTGTCTTGGCTTTTTTTTTTTTTTTTTAAACATAGGGTCAGAAAAGCTTGTATTTTGTTGTAAGAAGCTGTTTTTGATTTTAAGCTGATGGTTTGGCTACAGGTAGTGGGGTGGTGGGGGTGGTGGTGGTGACGTCTCACTTGGGGAGGCTACCTCGCTCAGCTGTCTGCTTAGCGAATGGAAACAAACTGCAGCTATTTGATTTTGAATTCCTACTGGCACAATGACATCAGTATGCCTTTATGGCATGCTGTTGGCACTTCATGTTTCTGAGAGGGCTCCACTGAAAAATAGATGCACACCACACCACTGTAATGTTGCCAGCCAATCAGCTCTCAAGGATTTTCTTTGCCATTCTGTAACTAATGTTAACATCTTACTAAAGAGAATTTGGAGAGTTGGGCCCAATTTTCAAAGGCTGATGCAGGCTTGCACCAAACATCAGGGTTGACGCAGGGCTTGATGCAACTGCGTCAAACTCCTTTGATGCAACTACACCCACTTTTAGCACACTGGGCGAAGTAGCGACACTTTCCACAATTTATGGCAGCTTATGGCACAAAGTTAGACTAGGTGGGAGCTGATATAACTTCAGGCATTTGGCGCACCTGACTCAGAATCACGACTGGCACCAAAGGAATGCTGCAAACTCCCGGTGCCGTATGTTCGACACACCAGGGACTTGTGGCATCGCATCTCGTTGTAAAATCTGGCTGGCTCTGTGTGTGCGCTTGTGTGTGTATAAACACACACACACGCGCACTAAGCACTTGGAACAGCAGTTTTGCATGTGTTAGACTAAAGCCCATGAAATCGCCCCCCCATCTATTAAAATTAAAATGTACATATTAGAGATTACATTTATGTTGGTATGCACGTTCAACACTTTAAACTTATTTATACTGGTTTTTAAAAGTATTTTGATTAAAAATGAAATTTTAATCTTTAAATTATTTTAATCAGAGTGCCACAGGTGAGTCATGATGAGTCAAGAGTATCACATGTCCTGCTTTAGCCTATATAATGTCTCCTGTTACATGTATTCCTTAGCCTTTGAGAAAGGACTGTTAGTCCGAAACACGTCAGGTGGGATGATGTCCGTCGTGTGGGAATAAATCTTTTTTAAGTTATTAACAAAACTGTCTCTGGCGTCCCATTTTAGGTTGTGAGTGCTGAGACCTGTATCTCAATAATTAAGTAGCCTGCCAACTGGCAAGTTTTTGATAATCTAGTAACACTTGGTAAAACATCTAATAAGAAATAAAGAACTATAATAAAATGCACAGAAGTCAGTTCCTTGTGGTAGCCTTTAGTTCTGTTTGCATCGTCTGCCCTGTTTTCATCCACAAATCTGTGCTCAAGATGCATTGCCACAATGTCAAGGTTTTTTTCTAAGGCTGCAACTGCTCTCTCTTTGCTGGCTAACCACCTGACTTGCTTTACAGCCGTGACAAGTGCAAGGTTCTCATCAAGAACTTCTTTAATTTCATTAAGTTCTCTCCTGTGTTTTGGAGACCAAAAATTAAAAATGAAAATGCCATTCAAATAGTCTTCAAATTTTGTTATGTATTTGAAATGTTTATTTGCATCCAAAATGGCAAGCTCAAGTGTGTGGGCAACAGAGTAAATACCAATTGGGGGCTGGCAGTATAGGCTAGAGTAATGAGCTGTGAATAAGCTTGGCACATCCAGCAGACCTGGGTTTGATCCCCACAACCTCCACTTGCATACTATGTGACTCTGAGCAAGTCACTTAACCACCCCAGTGCTCCCGTGTCACCCCTGAAAACAGGCACTTGTACCTACTGGGCCTTACTCAGTTACCAAAAAAGAATATAAAAAAAATAATATTATTGTCTGGCAAAAGTGATTTCAGTCTAGTAATCTCTCCTGTCCGTTCACCAAGATTAACTGATGCACCATCAAAATTATCACAGACAAGTGCTGAATTTCCACTGCATGTCTTAAGTTCTGGTAATGGCAAATCCACTGATTGCAAAGCTTTCTCTATAGTGTGAAATACACCTTCAGCACTTGCAGTTTCAAGTGGTACCACAGATACTAGGTGTGCGACCGGCAAACAGTTAGCACCTACATATCTCAGGTAGACAATTTCTTGCTCGATTACAGAGTGGTCTGTACTTCCATCAGCAAGAATGTTCAAAAAGGATGCGTTTTTGACCTCTTCAACTATTGCTGCACATACTGTGTCTTTGCTGTGTTGTCCACAAACAAACGGCAGCCTGCCATGTTCATACAGTTGTTGCCAACATTTAATCTGTTTTTACACTGGATCTCACGTATCATTTCAAAATCTGAAAAAGGACTCATTCTTTGCTACAGAGTATGACGTGTTAAATAAAATTATGTATTTCTCAAGTTCTTTTTGTGTCGTGTGTTTTTTGGAAGGACTAACCCAGAGCAGTTTCTGACAGGCAAAGAAGTGGTACTTGTGTCGGAGCTGTATCTTAAGTAATGCTTTGTGCAATTGACATGTTCCCTTGTTACATCATGCCTCTTTATGGTGTCTAGTTTAAGATCACCTGACCCTTTAACCACGGTAGAATTAGGATCACAGGTTTGGAGGTCGACCTTACAATACAAACAGAATATCACCGATTTTTCTTCATTGCAATCCAGCCAAGGATATTCTTTTTTCCATTCAGGATGGAAATTCCTAACCCTTTGGTCCAACATATCTTTGATCCTTTGTAAGGCCATCATCTAAAACTTTCACATTTGAACCTGCTGGGTGTAGTACTACTACTAGTACTTGCTCCTCCAGATTTAGTGAAATCAAACTTTAACTTTAACAAGCTCACCATCACCAATGACCTAAAATCATCCAAGCAGACCACTAAAGCAGTAGGTAAGGCTAGGGGGAATGTTGGGGAGTATTAGTAGGGGTATCACAAGTCAGAAGAGGGAGGTAATAATCCCTCTTTACAAGACACTGGTTAGGCCCCATCTGGAGTACTGCATGCAGTACTGGAGGCCACACCTTCACAGGACATTAACAAATTGAGGCAGTCAGAGAAGGGCAACCAAAATGGTGCAGGACTGCATCAGAAAACATATGAGGACAGATTAATGGAGCTCAATGTATACCCTAGAGCAAAGGAGGAGAGAGGTGATATGATCAAAACATTCAAACACCTTAAAGAAAGCGTGAAAGAGTCTAACATGTTTCAATACAAGAAAACAGCAGGACAAGAGGACACAGCATGAGATTAGAGGAAGGCCGATTAAGGGGTAATGTGAGGAAGTTCTTTTTCACAGAAAGGGTGGTGGATGCATGGAACAGCCTACCTCAGGAAGTGGTGGATATGAATACAGTGCAGGGCTTCAAACAGGCATGGGATAGGCATAAGGAAGCAATACAGATGTGTATGAATAGATAGGCCATTGACAGAGCAAAGGCCTATAGCACATTCACAAGTTAGAAAAAGAAATGGGCAAGCTGAATGGGCCTTGCGGTCCTTATCTGCCGTCAACTTCTATGTTTCTCACTTTGCCATAAGAAACTGCTCTGAATAAGTACGTTGAAAAGTAGTTGTAATGCATTTAGAAAATTATTAATCAGGAAGGAAGACACACATGAAAGAGCTACTGTACAGTCTAGTGGTCCAGAAATAATTTGGTTAATGTTAGTATAGGGCAGCAGGGGCAGACGGTCACAACACGAGAGACTTGACTGTCACACCCTACGTGAGCTGACCTTGACTGTGGTGACACTAAAAGCGTAGCTGAGAAATGTTTTTATTTAAATTGTACTATAATCACACACAACTTTGGAGAGTGCTTGTGCAAAGATGTGATTGTCGTAATTTGACACAAGACTGCAGCACTGCACTGTAACAAGGAAGACCCTCAAAGTAGATGTCCCCGCAATGGCTGGGATTCAACAGCTGACTGAGTCAGGGAGCATCAGGCTTGCTAACCCCGGCCGTCTTAGGCTTGATTTCAGCCCAGAAAAATATTTATTAGTGTACTTCTGACTTCTACCTCAAACAAAAAATATTTGATTGTGTGTCAGACAATGGCAAAGGCTTGCTTCAGCCCAGAAAAATATTTAGTAGTGTCTGTGCTTCTGTCTCAAACAAAATATATTCGACTGTGTGTCACGACACTGGCAAAGGATTGCTTCAGCCCAGAAAAAATATTTAGTAATGACTGTACTTCTGACTTCTGTCTCAAACAAAATTATATTTGACTGTCAGACACAGACAGTGGCACAGGCTTGCTTTAGCCCCGGAAAATATTTAGTAGTGACTGTACTACTCTGATTTCTGTAAACAAAACATATTTGACTGTGTGTCAGACACTGGCACAGGCTTGATTCAGCCCAGAAAAATAATTAGTAGTGACTGCACTTCTCTGAGTTCTGTCTCCACCAAATTATTACATATTAGTATATTAAAATACAGTTCACTTAGAAGAGTTCTCTGTGTCTCAAATATTTGACTGTGAATCAGACAGTGGCACAGGCTTGCTTCTTGTGCTGTCTCACAAATAAAAGGAGTACTGTCACACAGGCTTGCATCCAGCCAGAAAATATATTAGTGCAATACTTGACCAGTTTGACTAACACATATTCTCACTATTGCAGACTTGCTCCAGTCAGAAAAATAATATTATACTGACTCTACTGTACACTATTCTGTCTCAATTAAAGCGGACTGTCTCACAGCCCACCAGCAGCCCAAGAAAGAAAGCAGATCTGTATTTAAGCTGTTGTACTGTGTAAAGCACAGAATACAATGTAAAGCTTGACTAATACTGGTCACAAACTGAGGATCTCTGTATATTTTTTGCAGCCCACAAGTCTGACCAGCTGAAACAAGAACTGCCCCCCCTTAAGTCTAGTTTTGCTGAACTAAATCGTCAGTCAGCTGAATAAAAAAAAAATGTTGTGAGACTGGGTCCTATAATAACTAAATAATGTAATTCCCCATTTAGCAGGTACAAGAAACTGGGTCCTTCAGCAGCAGCCCCAGCTAAAAATCTGTCCCTGCTCGTAACACTGCAGCAGTCAAACTTTGTTTTCAAAAATAAATAAATAAATAAATAAATAAATAAATAAATAAAGAATACTGTGCCCCACTAAAATTCCCTTACCCAAGTAATTTCAAGCTATCACCCAAGCTGTTATATTAGGCAGAGGGAGGATTCCAATATTAAATTTTTTCAGAGTGCTAAGATCAGACCGCGAGTAGCAGAACACATCTGTCCCATTCAAGAGGCAGCTCCAGAGTGATGGTGCAGTTAAAATTCACCACACAGGCAGGGCTGTGCAAATCCTATTGCCCCTGTCCGGGGCAAGTAAATTTCCTTGAAGTACAAGAACAAAAAGAGAGTTAATTTCATTGTAATGAATAAGGGCATGTGAAAATTCAGCTACAGTCATGGCTGGGGAAGTCCTAAAAGTTCTGATCTGAACACCCCTACTCACAGGTACAGATCAGCCGCAGACCACCTGATCACAATTTGTCAGACTTGGAATCTCCCTGTGGCTGATCTCTCAAGGTGACATTACTCCAGCGAGACTTCCCTGTGCTGCCAAAGTCCTGACCGAAGCCACCCGAATCCCTGATGCATGGAAACCCCGCGTTCCCTGGAGCTGCGGAGCATTTGTGATGCGTGTTCCCCACCCCCCAGCACATTCCTAAGGACTTCAACAACTTTAAGGAGAGACAAACATGCTGTTGGGGGGCAAGCACCGCGGAGCCGCAAAAGACACACTGAGCATGTGCAGCAGCAGCAGCAAATCACAGCAATTCCATCGGATTTTACAGGGCTGTGAAGTTCAAGTCCTGCTACTGCAAACATGAGTCCCGGACATCGGACTTGGGGGATTTTATTCCCTGCTGGTGTGTCACTGTTCCCTATGTGAGAAGTGAAAATACATTGTGCGTTTTGTAAGTATGTAGGTATGCAGTTCGTATATACTGTGGGTAGTGGTCATTATATGTTGCTCCACTTTTTGTGTTTTGCTTATAATCTGTCCTTTAGCAGGAACCCATTACAACGGTCAATTTGCCAAGCAATTATCCACCACTCTTGCCTACTCCAAGCCGATCCTTTGCTCTTAATGTTAATTTCTCTCTTTATGCCATCCTTGCTTTCCGCTATCCACTAGGATCCAGATTATCAAAAGTGGAAAAGCTGCGCATGTGCGGAAAAAAGCTTCTCAAGGGAGGGTTTTTCCTTGAACTACTGGGATTTCTTCTGCATACGATCGATTTTTAAAAAAAAAAAAAGTGTTGCCTTTCTGCAACTTCTCCCACAATTCATGGCAACTTGCAGGTGTGTTTTTTTTTTGTTTGTTTGTTTTTTTAATTTTTTTTATTCAGCTGCCAAACAATGCAATGCCTGGTATTAACGAGCATAGCTCTTCTTCTGTAGCTGTGGGGGAAAAAGGGAAATGCTACTTATGCGCATAAAATGCTAAAAATAGCATTTTTGCAAATGCAGGGATTTTTCTCCATACCAGGGAGATTCTCACAGGGACTTAGTCCCTGGGCCATGTCAGGCCCTTTGAAAATCTGGCCCCCCAGATCTTTTATCTGTTCCTGTATCAGACCTATATTATTTCCCGATCATCTGCCAGCAAGCACTGAGGTGCAAATTATATCAGCTGTAGAAACCAGAGGTGAACGCATGGAAGTAATGGCTGTCAAGTGCATTGGCATGCTGTGTGTAGTAATTGTATAGTGTAAGCTATGTTACCACTGGAATTATTCTTCTGCTAGCCTCTGTGGCTAAAGCTACCTAAAAATGTTAGTCCACAAAATCTATAAGACAGCAATAGCCCTGACACTGAAAATGGTCATCACCATGTAAATGAGGCAAATTTCTGTGTCTTTAAACACTTTAGTCACTGAGGTAAACTGGGTAGAAATTCAAATTCCTCTAACTACTTAGCAAATGTATGCATGTTTGGCTACATATTACTGGGAACATAATCAAGAGAGGCTGTGGTGATGGAGCATAACAGTCCTATGCAAAGACATGTTGGTAGAAAGAGGAGAGACATAGCCTTGAGGAAAGGAGGGAGAGGGGGGACATGATAGAAACTTTCAAGTACTTCAAGGGCATCAACAAAGTCCAAGAGAGTAGCATCTTTCAGAAAAAGAGGGTGTGCAAGAACAAGGGCACAATTTGTTGAAGATGGGGGGGGGCCGGCTTGGAGGTTGTAGAGTCAAACAGTGGTGGAATTCAAGAATGCATGGGACAGTCATAAGGCAATTCTAGGGGGTTGGGGTGGGAAGAAGTAGGCTGTTGGTTAACTAGGATCTGCAGCTAATCCATTAGGTAGGGAAATAGGCAGACTGGGTGGGCCAAGCAGTCCTTATCTGCTGTCAAATTCTATGTTTCTATGTTAGGGAGTATTTGAACAGGTAGGACGGGCTGCAGTGAAAACTGGAGTCCCACAATACAGCCAGCTTGACTCAATGGAGTAATGGGGAACAAGGGGATGGCGGGTGGTGGAACAGAGGCTCATTCCTCCAGTTGTGCCGCTCCACAATTCATCCACCACTCTGGCGAAGCATGGTTCCTCTATGGAGGCACCTGCAGTGGAGAAAAGGAGGATGCTGGGAACCTCCACAATGGAGACCCACAAGAGGGTGACCTAGGACCCCCAAGGGAAGGAAACAACTCCTGGTGGGGGACTCAATTGTTAGGGGGGTAGAACTGGGGAGGAGGGGAAAGGGAGGTAGGGTGCCTGCCCGGCACCAAGGCTTGGAGGGTTAGGAAACGAATCCTCAGGATCGTGGGAGCAGCGGCAAGGGGGAGGGAGCTGGATGTCATTATCCACCTAGGGACGAATGACCTGGCTAAGAATGGGATCAGAGCAGTGCAACAGGAGTTTGTGGAGTTGGGGAGGGGCCTTAGACAAGTAGAACACACGATAACTTTCTCGGAAGTGCTACCTGTCCATGGCATGGGTGAGGCTAGGGCACTCCCCACCCTGGGGTTCAATAACTGGTTGAAAAGCTGGTGCAGAGCTCAGGGATTTGGCTTCAATGGGGACTGGGGCTCCACCTGGACTGATGCACGCCTATACAGGCGTGATGGTCTGCATCTCTCCTGGAGGGGAACCAGGATCCTAGGTGATAGGTTTAAATGCTTCAATGGCAAGCATTTAAACTATCCAAGGGAAGAGGCACTGAAGAGGAGAAGGGAAATCTTTGCCCCCCCCCCCAAAAAAAAAAATCAGGGTAATTAGTGAGGTAAACACCAAGATAGAGCAGTCGATAGGGAGAAAGGCAGGGGTAAATGGAGAAAAAGACAAAGGCAGTAGGGACACGGATGGGGCAAAAAGAAATAAAGCCATAAAAAAATGTAGGGTAATGAGTACCAATGCCTGTAGTCTAGGTAAAATGCTCCCTGAAATGGTGGCCTTGATGAAAGAGGGATGCCTGGATATTGTGGCAGTCACAGAAACATGGTACACAGAGAACCATGACTGGGATGTCAACATACCAGGGTACACAATCTACAGGAGGGACAGGGAGGGAAGAGGAGGAGGAGGAGTAGCTCTCTATGTAAGGAAAGGGATCAAAGCAACAGAACTAAAGGGTAAACAGGGAGGACAGTAGGCACTGTGGGTCACCCAGGAGACTGGAAATGGCTCCACAATCCACACAGGGGTTGAATACAGACCCCCGTCTCAGGGGGAAGAAATGGACAAGAAAATGATAGAAGGCATTCTTGGGATGGCAGAGAGATGGGAGAAATTGCTGATGGGGGACCTGAATATGCCAGACGTTGACTGGAGCACCTTTGCTGCAGCCACATCCAAGAGCAGGGCCATTCTCGATGCCCTACAGGTGGCATGCCTCAGACAGCTAGTTTTGGAACCCACTCAGGAGAAAGCAGTCTTAGACCTGATACTCTCAAATGGGGACGGAGAGAGGATCTCTGATCTTGAAGTGGGTAGCCATCTGGGAACAAGCGACCACCAAACAGTGTGGTTCATGATAAACTTAGCTGTAGAGTCAAGCCACACAAAAGTGAAGGTACTGGACTTCAGCAGGGCTGATTTTGTCAAAATGGGAGAGTGCCTCAGAAAAGTACTAGCAAACAGGCAAGAAGGTGAGGCAGAGCAACAATGGGGAAAGGTCAAAACTGACATCACAGAGGCAACAAGCCTTTGTGTGAAGCAAATAAATCAAAACGAAAGAAAAAAACACTATGGTTCTCAAAAGAAGTGGCGGGGAAGGTAAGGGAGAAAAAGATAGCATTCAGGAAGTTTAAGGAAACACAGAAAGCGTAGGACAGATAACTGTACCAGTTAAAACAGAAGGAAGCGGGTAAGGCAGTCAGAATAGCAAAGGCACAAACTGAGGAAAAGATAGTCAACTTCGGTTAGAAGGGGGATAAAACCTTTTATAGGTACATTAGGGAGCAAAGAAAGACTAAGGCAAGGATACTGAGGCTGAACAAAGAGGAAGGTGGTTGGACAGAGAGCGACAGTGAAAAAGCAGGGATACTGAACAAATACTTCTGCTCAGTATTCACAATGGAAAAGCAGGGGAAAATACCTAATCCGGTCAATAGAAGCACTCTGGACAGCGGGGTTGATATTAGTCCTTTCACAGAAGAAAGGGTTCTGAAAGAACTCTTAAAACTGAAGGTGGATAAAGCAATGGAGCCTGATGGGATTCACCCCAGAATTCTAAAAGAACTAAGGGAAGAATCAGTAACACCACTAACTACCCTTTTTAATAAATCATGGGAGGATGGTGTGGTACCTGAGGACTGGAGGAGGGTGAATGTGATTCCCCGTCACAAAACTGGGAGCACGACAGAGGCAGGAAACTACAGACCTGTCAGTTTGACCTCAGTGGTAGGGAAAATTATGGAATCACTTCTGAAGGAAAGAACTGTTGAGAACCTAGAGGCCAGTGAGGCACAGGACCCAGGGCAGCATGGATTCACAGCGGGAAGGTCATGTCAGACAAATTTAATTGATTTCTTTGACTGGGTGACCAAAGCAGTAGACCAGGGAGGGGCTGTGGACATGGCCTACCTAGACTTTAGCAAGGCATTTGACACAGTCCCTTAAAGATTAATAAACAATTACCCAGCCTGGGAGTGGGTCCCAGGGTGGTAACGCAAATAAAATACTGGTTGGGCAACAGGACACAGCGGGTAATAGTAAATGGAGTCCACAGTGAAGAAAAGGAAGGTTACTAATTGAGTTACCACTTGAGGTTCCAGTACTAGGGCCGGTCCTTTTAATGTCTTTATAAGTGACATTGCAGAGGGCTGGAAGGAAAGTATGTCTCTCTGCAGATGACACAAAGATCTAGCAACAGGGTTGATACACAAGGTGGGGTGGGAAAGGATGAAAAGGGACTTGGCAAGGTTGGAGGAATGGTCAAATGTATGGCTGCTTAGATTCAATGCAAAGAAGTGCAAAGTAATGCACCTGGGAAACAAAAACCCAGGGGAAGAGTACACAATGGGGGTGAGATACTGACAACAACAGAAATGGAAATGGACCTGGGGGTAGTTATATCAGATGACCTAAAGGTGGGCCAGCAATGTGAGAAGGCAGTAAGGAGGGCTGGGAGGATACTGGAATGCATAAGGAGAGGCAACACCAGTAGAAAACAGGAAGTTGTTGGCCCTCTGTACAGACAGTTGGTAAGACCACATCTGGAGTACTGTGTACAGTTCTGGAGACCCCATCTCCGCAAAGACATAGACAGGGTGGAGGCTGTCAGAGGAGGGCAACCAAAATGATGCAGGGTCTGCATCAGAAGACATATGAAGAAAGACTAAAGGGATTAAAGATGTATAGCCTCGAGGAAAGGAGGGAGAGGGGGGACATGACAGAAACTTTCAAATACCGCAAGGGAATCAACAAAGTCCAAGACGGTAGCATCTTTCAGAAAAAGAGATGTGCAAAAACAAGGGGGCACAATTTGAAGATACAGGGGGGATGTCTCAGAGGTAATGTGAGGAAGTATTTCTTCACAGAGAGAGTTGTGGCTACATGGAACAGCCTTCCTGAGGAGGTCGTAGAGTCAAAAACAGTGGGGGAATTCAGGAATGCATGGGACAGACATAAAGCAATTCTAGTGGGAGGTAGGAGGAAGTTGGCTGTTGGTTAACTAGGATCTGCAGCTTATCCGTTAGGTAGGGAAATGGGCAGACTAGGTGGACCAAGTGGTCCTTATCTGCCGTCAAATTCTATGTTTCTATGGCATTAATGAAGTATGCAGTGAAATGTAAAGTGATTGTCAGCATGCTTTACAGACCTCCCGGGATATAATCTCATTGCATTTCCATCCTCAATCAAGGTGTACTGGGTGAGATTAACAGGACACTTGCCTCCTTGGAGTGGGAGTCTACCCCATCATAGAATTATAAGCATCATCTAGGGGCCCGCAGACAAACACGGACATGCCTTGTATACATGCAGCACACTTAGGCCTTGTTCATACTAGGCTATTTAAAACGGTTTAACAAGCTTATACCATTTTAAAGTGCAATAGCACGGTTCACATTCGCACTACACATGCTTGCTAGTCCATTTTTTAAACCCATTTTTAAACCCTGAGGTGGTAGTGGTGGGGGGCTTAAATATATAAAAAAAAAAAAAAAAAAAAAAAACTAAGTTAAAGACAAAGAAGCAAAGTGAACAGCCGTCAATCAGGGAACGGGTTCAATGTGACAGCAACGAAACACTGTTCAGAACAGTCACGGAACTCACCCCCAGCAATCAAAAAAAACTAACGTCCACAAAACAAATTCCTTTATACTTTTACCAGTTTTAATCGCAGCAAAGCAGGAAGACCACAGCAGTGGACACAAAGCTTTGTGTCCACTGCTATGGTCTTCCTGCTTGCTGCAATAAAACTGATAAAAGTCTAAAGGGATTTCTTTTGTAGATATCAGGTTTTCTTTTTGTTTGCTGGGGGTGACTTCCGTGACTTTTCTAAGCTGACTAAAGACAAAGAACCTCAGTGCAGCACCAATGAAGCAAGGGTTACCTCCAAACGGCACTGGCAATAAGCCAAGTTTCAAAGAAACACAACATCACACATACTCCCAAAATGCAAAGCATCATGGGATGTATATGCAAATCACCATGACATTTCATACTGGCTCAGTTTATAACAGGAATGCATGGTAGCAATTTACATGCATTTAACAACACATCAGGGAGGGTTTCTGATATTTCTACTTTGGTAACTTAATTTCTATAATTTAGTCACACAGTACTTTTTATCAAAAACACCTAGTGTCATGGTATTTTCAACATTTACATGTTTCATACACATAAAGTATATACATCAAGGTATTCTAAGACATAGTACAACTGCATACTAAATCCAATAACGAGGAACGCAGCCTGTTGTTTTACATCATCTCGGAGGTCACTACAATAACCTCCCTGTACGAGGACCCAAGAGGGAAAAGGAAAATTAAAGAGAACACTATAGCATAGTGAAGAAAGGGGAAGGGGTGCCCATAGGTGGCCAACCTTATGGACTAGAAATTGTAAAGGACAGATTAGGCTAAGAAACAGAAGAACTGTTGCAACAGATTTAAGAAAAGGTCGGTCCTCAAGAATGGCAGGATCTCCCCATCACTGACCTAACCACCACCTCTCCCCCATCCCCAAACCAGCACCTCGATCACTTCCATGGTAATCCACCCTCTAGGAGCCTAAAGACAGTACCTCCTCCTAGCCACTATTTTCCCCACATCACTCTAGAGACTTCATATCCATCTCCCCTGCCCCCTCCCAACATCTTGCTCTAAAAAAAAAAAAAAAAAAAGCCACGCATCTCTAGCTTTCTGCTCCTGCTATTCACTCTCCTTCTCCCTTCATTACTTCCCTCACCTCCCCAAGATTCTCTTCCACTAATCAACCCCCAATACCTCCCACCCCCCTTATCACTCTGTCTCAATCCTTTCACTGTTACTCCAGCACCCTGGCCTTCTCCCAGCCCCCCTCTGGAAACGCATCTCCTTCCTCATCTCTCTTCATCATCCTCCCAGAGTCCCCTACCTACTCTCCCTTCCTTTCTCCTCCCATAAACGCTTCCTGCCTTCTTTTCTCCTGCTCCTATTAATTTCTGGTGACAGAGAACTCAACCCGGGCCCTATCACCCCCTGACCAGGTTCCCAGCCCAACAAAGGCCTCTGTATTTACCATATCAATGCGCGTAGATAGACTCATTAAAAGTCTAACTATCCCAGAACCCCCTAGATGTTCTCTGTGCCTCTGAATCATGGCTTTCCTCCCGCACCACAGACTCCAATGCAGCCTTACCAGGTGTTACTATCCATCGTCAGGGCTGTTGCAAGAGGGGAGGCGCAGTAGCCATGTATGTCCGAAGCACCATCCATTGCTCCGTCCCTTATCCAAAAAACTGTCCCCAAATCCTACTAAACCCTCCTCACATGCCTCTCCCTCCTGTCCACAACCCATCTATGTAAGTGCCCTATATGCCACCCCAAAAATTGCCTCAGAATCCCTCATTTCATGCATAAACACAGTCACCTCTCTCTCCTTGAATGGTGAATTATTCATGTTGAGCGAGTTCAACATTAACAGGCTCTCTCCCTTCTCCACTCACACTAGACTCTCTGTGGAAACCCTCAACCAACTAATCACAGATCCTACTTCTTACAACCTCCACTCTTCCAACCATACACTACTCAACTGGATCCTCTCCTCCCACCCTCATCGAGTCACAACAGCAGAAGTCCTGTGAGATGCCAATAGCAACCACTGCTTCACTTACTGTGTCAGGAACACACCTCCCCCACTACCCACCCAAATACTTCACCTACTGCTCACTCAGGAACCTCCCCCAACTCCCTTCTCTCAGACCTCCACTAAGCTGATTGGTCTCCGGTCCTTTCAGCTTCGGATGTAAATTCAGCCCTCCGACATTTCTACTCCATCCTGACTCTGATCAGGGACTTTCACACACCTCTCCATACCTGCCAGGTAAGGTGCCTCCACCTTCCATGGATCTCACTCGAAATCCTATCCTTCTGCAAAGCTCACAATCGTGCCTGCTCCCTATGCAAATCCTGTAACTATCTCTAACCTCCACAACTTCCGAACCCTCAAGAACAGGTGCACCAAAGTTATATGGCTAGCCAAGACAGAGTATGTCATGTCGCGCCTCTCTTCCTGCTCTAACCCATCATCATTCTGGACTACAATCAAAACCTTCCTCAACCCCACCTGCCAGGCTACCATCTCTTCCCTCAAAGTCAATGAATCACTTGTCTCTGACCCTGTTGAGGTAGCTTTCACATTCAACAAGTTCTTTACATCTTGTACACTCCCTGACACACTCCTCACTCCTTACTTCCCCTTTCCCTCCACATGTTTTAACTTCCCTTCCATCTACCTCTCAGAGATTCTCCAAGCCCTAAACTCTTTAAAAAACAAACAAATCCTGCCCAGAAGGCCTCCACCTGAAACTGTTACGCCTCTCTGCCCCAGCAATAACCAACCCCCTCACCCATACCCTTAATCTTTCCTCTTCCAGAAACACTGTTCCCACACAATGGAAACAGGCCAAAATAATCCCCCTCCCCAAAGGCGGAGATTCTTCCTCCCCTAACAACTATGGTCCCATCTCCCTTCTCTCCTCACTTGCTAAACGGCAAGAGTCCCTAGTTCTGTCTAAACTGTCTGACTTCCTACTGTCCTTGAACAACTTCTCTGATTATCAACCTGGATTCCGCAGTAACTACTGTACGATATCCTCCCTACTCCACATCACAAACTTCATCCTGTCTGCTATGGACAGAGGACACATCACTGCGGCGATATTAATTGACTTCACTAAGGCCTTTGATTGAGTCTCCCAACCACTCCTCCTTTAAAAGCTCCACTCATGTGGCCTGGCTTCTTCCACAATTAACTGGTTCCGATCATACCTCTGTGGTAGATAGCAATCTGTCTCGGTGGGAAACTAAGCACTAGGGTTGTCACGGTATGAAATTTTGACGGTATGATAACCACGGTGTGTTGTATCGCGGTTATCGTGATACCGCGGTATAATGCATTCCAATGGGAAAACCTGAAATATTCAAAAATAATGCAATTTTAACCAAATTTTACATGTAAAAGCAGTTAAAAGACTAGTAAATGACACATTATGAATTTAATGAGAGAAAAGAAAGATAATGAGTCAAGTAAGTGCAAGAGAAATATATTTTTTATTGACTGGAAGTCACATTCCTCCTGACCTGATGATGAGCATGGAGTTACGAGCACTATAAGTATTTTTTTTAATTTATCCATTTCATTGGAGTAGACAAATGACGTGACACTGACATGACATACACATACATTATAGTAAAGTATTTGTTTAGTGTACTCTTGTCTTAGCTTACAGCACAAAATGCAGTATCACACAGTACCTAAACCTACTACCTAGTACCAAGTTAACCAATACCAAAAGTACCCTACCAGAACCATACCATACAAAAATAGCAGCACAAGCACACTGTGTGACTGAGTATGAGTAATAAATTGGTCATTTGATTTACATTTGTGTTAATGTAATGTGAAATTGTCCTTCTTATGTTGCAGTCTTGATAGATGAGAGATGATGAAAGGAATGTCCATGTACAGTTGTCCGTCCACAGACGACTACTCCACACACACTCACTCCATCCACTTCTGGTAGTGGTGCACTGCAGCAGACTGAGTAGACTAGAGTTGCAGAGCAGATGCACTGATGCACGACAGAGTTGCATGTCACCGAATGTGTGCTGTTCTGTATACTGCTACTAGTACTACTACTAGCCTAAGTTGGAAGCAGGCACAGCAACAACAGTAGTACTAACTGAATTAGAACATTTCTGATTGGAAAATCAAGGCTCACGGTCTGTCTGGCTATGGTAGGCTAGAATCTAGGCTGAGTGTACCTCTGTCCTCCTCACCTACAGTGTCGGGCTCCTTCCCAAACCCAGTCCCCTCAAGTGAAGTTAGACTAGTAGTAAAAGCAACAGTAAGTTGTACTACTAGTAGTGCAAATAAATTTGGAGGAAGATTCATATTTACTTTTTCATTTGTACCAAAGAAGTACCCTGTACCTAACTCTACCCTACCACCAAAACCACACTGTCTGAGTCTGACACAACCCCTGCCTGTAATGCAAACAAGTGACTTGAGTCGCCACTGCCACTCACTGTGTCCGAGTCTGAGAGACTACTCCAAGTCTGAGTCCTCCAAGGCAAGGCAACAGCCGCCAGAGGCAATCAGTTGAGCTGAGCCAACTGTCAGAGCTGGTTTGGCACCGTCGCCGTGATCGCATTTAAAGGAATCAGCCTATATATCCCAAATGCCATGGTGGGCACCAGCGGTGGGGCTCAGCTGGCTGCTTTTTTGTTTCTTTTTTTTTGGTAATAAATATTTAGCAAAGTAAACAGCTACACTATAGTAGCCTCTAGCTGAAGCAGTGAGCCAATGTAAATGTGAGTTAATAAAGCTTGTTTGACTAATTGCTTAGGTTGAGTGAGTGAATCATGCCATATTGTGGTGAGTCGAGTCATGTGACGTGACATGAGTCCAATTTTGCATTAAAGGAATCGGCTTATATATCCTCTGTGCCAGGCCCATGTCATCATGGCAGTGGCAGGCACTCACTGGCTGTTTTTTAAAGTACTACTACTAGCTTAGCTATAATAAGTAATTAGGAATTTATAGATTAGTATTCCCCATGGGTTTTGTCTTAGCTAGCCCCCAACGATGACTTGAGTCATCTTGTCAGACGCTGCCTTGGACTCAAGACTCATAAATCAAGACTGAAGCTGTGACTCGTGAGCCATGATTGATGATGAGAGTGAGTCAGAAGGACTGGAGTCCTGGGTCATCAGGGTGGCATTAAAGGAATTAGCCTATATATCCTCAATGCCATTGCCATGTTTGGTGGTTGCTGTGACTGGTGCTGATTGAGTCAAATCGCATGTGACTGTGATTGTTAAGCTAGCAGCTATGCTATTGTTAATATGGCTAATTATGTATGAATGCAAAATGCAATAGAGTAATTTGTCTTCTTGATTTTGTTTTAGGTAGCCTCCAGCCACAGTCAGCCAAGAGCTCAGTTGAGCCAGCCTGAGCCAACCAAAGTTTTGTGACACAGATGACAAGAGTCAGTCAAAGAGGAGGACTCATCAGGAGTTGGACTCACTCCATCCCAGGGACCACTGCAGTGGAGGTGTCAGCCAGCTGTCAGGCGAGCAGAGACAGGAAGTGTTCCCCAGTGGAGCTCGACTACTGGAGTGACTCGGGGGGGAATCAAGCAGACAGACAGATGAAGATGAGACAAGAAGAGACAGCAACTTCACTAAGTGTGCGAGCTCAGCTGAATTGCCACTGCCAATGCAGAGTACAAAGTAGTAGTCCCTCATCACAAATCACATCAGGAGGACAGGGAGAGGTAGAGGACTCTCAGACTCGGAGTCAGAATTCAGGAAGCAACAGAAGCAGATGTCAGAGTCAGTGTAGAGGAGAATTTGGATTACTAAGCGGAGAGTGCACTCTATCCATATGGCATGTGTTGGAGGCCGGGCGTCAAATTAAAATTACTTTTCTAATTACTACACCGAAGATGTACTGTGCAGCAATAACTGTTGCAGAATCGGACAGATGAAGGAGCTTTAGGAAAAGCTGGGAACAAAAACTGAAGGAACAGACAACAGAATACAGACTAGTGCCTGCCAATTCTTATCACTAAAACTGTTTTGCAAATGGCATTTGGCGTCATAACAAATCAAATTTTTGTAGTATTATTAAACAATAAAAAATGGACCTGAAAAAGTTCTCGGTGTGTATATTCCATTCTCTGTCTGACTAACCTTTGCAGTTTTGTGCCTCTGGCAGGCTGATAGGACCATCTACTTACTCTCTATTTTTACAGTGATTCTGAATGAACATGAACACGCATGATCACTTGAAACAGACAGAGCACCAGCAGCACAAGTAACAGTAATATCAATGAAATAATCACTGATGTCTCATGATCATCTGTCACTCACTGACTCTGCTGCCAGTAAGGTGATTGACACCGACAGTGATGTGATGACGACTCAGAGTCGGCAGTCTGAGTCTGCACAACAACACACGTCGGTGATGACGATGACAGTCAGTGACAGCCAACCTGTCCCCAACCACAGACACTTTGTTACCCAATGCCCTATAGATAAGAAAATATAACATACATGATGATGATCATTACACTATGACATGAGACAGAGAGACAACGTGTTACACTCATGTTACTAGCAGTGTTAACAACTTAACATAACAACAGATTTTTGATGCTGGGCCTGGGTGCTGCTGCTGATCCCTCCCTCTTCCCCATTCCATGCCTATTGCTCAAGTCCAATCAACAACAAAAGAATGTCAGTGTTTAGTTGTTCAACTTCTCTGGAAGGAATAGGGATGTCATCATCATGTCACTCACTCTGAAACTAGTACTGCATCATTTTCTGTTTCTGTTCCAAAAGAACAGCAGAGGAGAGGACAATAATGAAGTGCAGTTTTGTTCACATTTAAAAGTGTTGCTTTTTGTGCAATGCTGCTGCATTCAGTGTGTACTGCACTGCACTGACCAGTACCAGTGACTCAGTGTGCAGCTGCACACTGCGCAAGGCAAGCGCAGTCCATGACTGTGCAGTGTGCAACGTGCACTACTGCAGTCACTGAGTGATGCAGCCAGTTACACTCGCACTAGCTCAATGACAGTTTTGTGCGCAGTTGCGTATGGCCTGTCCTTGACATTTACCATTAAAGAACAGTTATAAGTGTCACTGCCCAGTAGCTAATACTCATCACAGTCACTTGGCCTCTGTATGCCTTGTGTCATGTGGCACTGTTTGTGTGTGTGTGTGTGTGTGTGTGTGTGTGTGTGTGCTCTCATTGTCATACACAAATTAAGTGATGATGACTAAAAAAACTTACTGAAACCGAACATTGAAAATTCATTCAAAAAATGAAGGAAAAAGTCAAAAGCCAGACTTACGTTTAGTTGAAGAAGTCGAGCTCTTTCAAGTTCAACCAACATCAGTCCACTGTCCACTCATGGACTGAACAGGTGATGAGGACACCTAACCTTACCTTGCTATAAAAATCTGTAGCAGTACAGTGCAGTAGAGAGCAAACGTCACACATTAGCCAAGCCACAAAACTTGAACGAACAAGGAAGACTGCCTGCGCCGCCAGCCAGCTAAGCTCACTAATGATGCAGTAGCTTTGAATGCCTGGCGCCTGCATGCTGCTGCTGCTAAATAACCCTGCTGCTGTACTAAGCTGGCTGAGCCTGAAAGAGAGAAATGGTTAAGACAAAAACAAGCAACAACAGTCATCAACAAGTACTAACTGCATTAGGCAAATAAGCAAACTAAGCAAATGATGATATGTTGTTGATTATGCATCACATCATGTCTCGACTCATCTGAGTCAGACAGTGTGAGGCTGGACTGCTGGACAGTACTGTGGAGGCAGTGCTGGGCACATACTGAATTTTGGAATGGGATGGCTCGGCTACCAGCACTTTGGATTAATTGGCTTGGGCCAGCTGTAGGAGGAACTGGGAATGGGATGCTGATGTCGGTGACCATGAATGATATGATGACCCAGACCACCCATGGCCACCCCACCCACATTTGCATTGCATTGCTGCACTTTTAAATCGTAACCGCAACGACTGCTTCACTGTGTCTCTTCTGCATGCTGTGCGACTCACTCGAGCACCACCAAGCACGAGCTTCATCAGCAGCAGTAACGTAGTAGTACACTGCTGCTACAGCAGCAGCAGAAACAATAGACTGTGCTGCAGCCTGCATGGCTGCATCTGTAGCTCTTGCAGATCTGCATGCAAACACTTAAGTTGTGAAGTACAAGTGCAGTGCTCATCCAGTCTACCTGCCCTGCCCAGTCCACTTTCCCCAGTGCCCACTGCCTCCCAAGCACAGTGTCAGCTACGTCCACCCATGACCCAACCACCCCAGGCCCAGTGCCCCTGCCCCCTACTGCCCAGTAGTAAGTATAACACAAAATGCCCATCCATTGCTGGCCAACCTGGCCACCACTGCCACTGCCCTGATGCCGTGCCCATGCTGAAACAATATAGGTATCGAATATAAAGTAAACCTCATCAAGGAACATGATGCATTATTTGCATTTTGAAAACTGTACCCTCATGCAGTGGGTGAGATGAGAAGATATACCGGAGTGAACTGAAAACTGAATAATTGAACCTTGATTTGATTGATAATATGGATGGGTCAGGCCAGGTGTGGCGCCGCTCACTCAGGGGCCTACATCACTATACCCTGCCTTCCCACTCTCAGAAGTGCTGCTTGGTCTGCAGTTCAGTCTGTAAATAACAGTCACACCGAGTCCCATACGACACAACAGACATGTCACACGACACAGAGGAATGAAAGCGAGAAGGGAGAGAAATGAGCGACTCAGTGACCGGACTGGACTGCCAACCACGACCAAACTGCAACTTTAAATTGCATTTGCATCAGACTCAGACATCATCCACCCTGATTCCAGACCACTGCTATGGTTCGGTTCCCCCATTCTCCCCCCCCCAACTTAGTTCGAACAAGAAAAGTACTACTGACTAGATAGCACTGTGGTGCGTGCAGCTGCTGCAATGGCAGTGCCTATGTGGCCTGGCCTGCCCTACCAAATCATATCAGATATAAGATTCATTCATTCATTCATTCAAACTTCCACATGATGACATGTTTAGTGTGGTCGCGTGGTAGGAGTGAACTAGTCTGTAAGACTGGACTGGCCTTCAGTCACAGACTCAGTCAAAGTAATCAGGGTAAGTTCCTGTGGAGGAAGATAAGCATGTTAACTTTCTCTGGGGATAATCTTGAACGAAATGGTGTGAGAATTTGATCACTGAAGCCGAAAAGTCTCTCAGATGGCATGCTTGTTGCAGGAATGCATAGGTATTTTCTTGTTACATTAGACAACAGTGGCAGTTCTGCGGCATGTTCACTCCACCACTGTAATGGTTCGCCATCTGTGTGCAGACGCAGCAGTGCTAAATAGTGAGAGATTTCATTTTTGAATTTGATGTCCAGTGTGATGTCCTCGTCATTACACCCTTCCACTGACAATCATTCGTCTGTAATCTGCCTTAGTAGGTCAGTTAATCCTTTTGGTTTTACCACCACTTGTTGTGCAGCTGTTGCTGTAGAAGAAGGTAGACTAAGACTTGGGTTTTGCTGCTGACTGGATATGAATTTGAATACTGTGCCTCCTGTGGCATATGCAGAAGAGCTAGATGATTATGATGATGAACCTGAACTTGTCCTCAGCCTCTTCCTTCCCTTTCCCTGTACTGCTGGTGTTGGTGATGGTGGCACCGGCAGTCGTGCCCGTCGTGGAGTAGGTGGTGGTCTCATTTCTTAGTTTGAATCAGATTCATGAGAGATGATCGTGAGACAAACCAGGATCTTCTTCAGCAAACTGCTGCTGCTGCTTCAGGTGCTCCTCATTAGCTTCACTCACAGAACAAAATGATGGCTGCTCCTCAGTGACACGGTCATCACCACCGACGTTGATGCCAGTGCCAACAATGGCATTAGCAGGACCAGCAGGTATATTTGGGGGTCATGGGACTGCCACAGGCACAACGGTAAGAAGATGGGATGGGCGGGGGCCAGGGGCCATCATCAGAGGCACAGTCCAAGAGGTGATCATCAGTGTAGCAAAACATGACCTCTTCATGTACTAAGCCCACTATAGAATCTTTGTCATCGCTAAAAAAAAGCTTTAAATCTTAGGTCCAGGAAACAGGAGATGTCAATTATTTTTTGTTTGTATTCACACGAATAACGGGTACTCAAATCAGTTCTGATAGCGAGTTTAACTTGCTTTTTCAGAGTGCTGTCTTCAGGTAAGGGCGTTAACAAGTCATTCATAAGATGATGCAGTACTGGTTTCAGGGCCGACACTGTGACATGCTTATCAGCACCAAGAGAGTCTGTGAAATCATTCAGTGGTCCAAGCACCTGACTTACATCTTCAAGAATACCGATGTCTGTATCTTTAGGCATTAAGTGCCAGGTGTTTCCTGTCAGATACAAGCACTCTGCTTGTTGTTGCTGCAGAAATCTTGATACCATGCCTTAAGTGGAGCCCCACCGTGTGACAACATCATGAATCAGAGAGTGTTGAGGAAGACCCAAGTCTGCCTGCTTAGCTTTCAGAGTTCGCCTTTTCTTCCACCTTCTGCTGAAACCTTGCACAAGATGTCTGCAAGCTCTGATGGCAGCATCAACTTTACTGATCTTTAGAGCCTTTCCGATACCCGAATTTAACTTATGGCCAAAGCAACTTAGCCAGGTAACCTCAGTAAGCAGCTCCCCAAACGCCTTCTTCATGTTAGCTCCATTATCTGTAGTTACAGCGGCTAGTCTGTTTTTGCCGATTTTCCACTCGTCAAGCATGCCATAGAAGATTTCAATTATATTTTCAGATATGTGATCCTGCGGTATGAATGTGGTCTCCAGACAGTAAGCCTTGATTTTCCAATCAGAAGTAATGTAATGTAATGCACTGTTAAGCTCATGTATGGCTCACCAGCTCCGCTATGACTAGTCCACATATCAGTAGTGGCAGCATACCATGTTGCACCCACCAATTATTTTTCAACTTGCATTTTTACTTCATTGAATAACTTCGGCACCTCTTTACCAGTGAAATAAGCTCTGGATGGCAGCTTATATTTAGAGTTTAATTTCTGCAGCAATTTACAGAAGCCAGGCTTTTCTACTATGTGGAATGGCAGCATGTCTTTAGCCAAAAAGTAAGCCACTGCTGCATTAAGTTCCTGGGCCTACTTAGAAGTGGCATCAAATTTTTTCCCTCTTTTAAGAACTGCAACCAAACTTGGCTGGCTAACATCTAGTTTTGCACCATTTTGACAACGACGACGACCCCCGCCACTGCCAGTGTCGCCGCCACCACCACTTGGCCATCCTCCTAATCCAGGACTAGTAGCAGCACTCACTCCACCACTCTAAAATTAAAAAACATGAAGGAAATTTGATAACTAATTAAACTATCACTGAGTATGCATCACAGTTCTCTATGACTTCACTTCACTTTCGCAAAACAGTAACGGCTCAGGCAGCCAGGGCAAGGTGGTCAATGGGCATAAATGGGCAAGGAAAGGGCAGCAGTGGAGTGGGCAATAACTAAACATTAGCAGCTGCTGAATCAGAAAATCATCATTTGATGATTCATTTTGGAATCTTGAATCAGACATGGAATGATGAATCATGGATGTTATGAGGAATGGGTAGCTGGGAATCGGGAGGACTCTGGAGCAAGAGGAGGGACATCACAGTACAAGTTGATGACTTCACTGGACAGTGGAGGCGGAGGACTCATCAGGAAGGACACAACAACACACACAGGAGGACGAGTCAGGCCAGCGAAAAAAAGGAAGGACAGAACAATCATTCTTTCTAAAGTGACCCCACCCCAGGTGTAGCAGGCAGCGTGGCTGCCAGACCCGTGCCCATGGGCCACAGCCAGCCACGATGGGAAACAGGAGGACATCTGTCCCCCACCAGTGTTTTCTACCACTCACACATCAATACTGCACTGTCTGTCTGTTATTATGTCATGCTAGTTGTGCATGGCATGGATTGCAGTGGCACTGCTGCACTACTGTGAAGTGGTAGTAAAGTGACACTGGTGGGGGACACAGGGGGGTCCTCCCCATTTCCTAATCCTCACTCCAGCGGGCATGGGCAACCGCCGCTACCACTACACCCGTGATGGTCCACTCCCTCCAAGTCCCGACTCTGCTGTAAAAAGAATAACTGTGCTGCTGGCTGCTGTCATTCATTCATCCTGACTCCTCCTGTCTCTTTGTGTCCTACTGTCCTCCCCTGTCCTGTCGTCGTCCCTCTCTCGCTCCCAGACCCAGCCTCTGGCTCCACCTCCCACCCACCCAGAACAGACCATGATCCCATTTCCCCTCCCGCTTCCATAAGTCCAACCATTAACTACTTGGTATGTCAGTTCCACCAACCGATGAGATCCAAATCCCAATTCCTGATCCTGAATACCCAGAGCCGGTAGTGCAGCCACCACCCCAGACCCCACAACACCCCCCCCAGTACACCATCCAGGTGCACAGCGCATGTCCACTGGTCCCTGATGACCTTCCCTAATTCGTATTCTGTACCTAGGGTAGTAGTTACGTCCCCTTCCCTCCCTGGTTGCCCCCCCCGAGCAGTGGGTGGGCATGAGCGGGCACTACTGGGCAGCTGAGCACTGCCCCGGCTGCTCGACCCCATCCATTTACTATTCTCTCTCTCTCTCTCTCTCTCTCTCTCTGAGTGCGATAATGATTTAGTTAGTTCAATTCAAAATCACAGTGACATAAGTCAAGAAACCAACCGGGCTGATACCCGAGCTTCTCTGTATTGAAGTGGGTGATAATCTCGAAGGTGGGTAAACAAACTGGAAGTGTTCCCTCCACGAGCTGCAAATCTTGTTTTGCATGTACGGCAGATAGACTTCCCATCCTCATGCACGATACCATCACTATTTTTTTTGTAACCAAAGTAGGTCCACACTGTGGATTTTATTATTTTTCTAGGCAGGCAAAGCTCACAATTTTCATCCACTTTCCCATCAGACTCTTTCTGGGTCTCAGAGACAGGAGAAGGAGGTGGAGGTGGGGGAATCAGACGCTGCTGCTGAGTTGTGTCAAGGTCACAGCTCTGGCTCTGGCTCTGACTACTACTCTGATTCTGGCTTTCCTCCTGCTGCTGCAACTCTTCCAATAACAGTGCCAGCTCCACATCTGCCACATTTCAAGATAGATAGATAGATCGATTTCTTCAACTCCCAGTCCTACAATTAAAATCTCAAGTCTGGTGGTTACCTACCTTATGTAACTTAACAATAAAAAAGATTACAATTTTCAGCAGCTCATGAAATTGAAACAAAATAGATGAGATGAGATGATGAGACGACCGGCAACAGGCTACAGCTACTTAAAAAACTGACTGACTCACTGCTGCTGCAGCTGCTGACAATTCAAAATGGGTACCCCTGCTGAGTGAGCAGACCTGACTATGACCGACCTGACCTCGTCGGACTCGTGTGACCACAAACACAAAACCAACAGTGACCAACACCATGTGGTCCCCTCCCCACTAGCCAAACCTGGGGTGACTTGATGATTCGACTTGACCTGAACATGACCAGGCAGGGACATGCAGTTATGCACAGTCGCACCCTCACCACCACACTAGCCCAGGCCCCCACTAGCTTTGTTCTTGGCATGTTGGGAGGAGGATGGCATCTGAGAGAGATGGGCTGGCTGGCTTAATGGGCAATAAAATAAATCACAGAAGCAGAAACATAATAAAACAAACAGCAGCCGTTGCACTGCAATGCCAGTCTGCCTGTGCCACTGCCACCAAGACTCAGTAAGACTGCCAGCCAAGTCACTAGTCTGGACTACAGCAATGCAAGAAGTAAAGCAATCATGATGGCATTTGGCACTGGCAGTGGTGAGCAGCTGAGCTTAGACGGGCACTACTTGTGTGACTCGTCACTCTAGTCGACCTGAACTGTGAAATGTGCAATGCAACTGCATGATGCATCAGCTCAACTTGCTTTATTTAACCTGTAATGCTCGCCTCCGCCTTCAATTTGACTGTCTGACTGGTGATGGTGATGACACTTAAAAAAATAAAAACTACTAGATAAAGTGCCGCATGATGACAGTGAGTGCTGCCCACCACGTTGCCAGCACCAGCCAATGCCTTCCAATTGCTGCCATTCACAGGTCAGGTCGACTTGAGTGACGAGTCACATAAGTAGTGTCCAGCCACTGACAGTGCCAAATGCCATCATCATGATTGCTTTGCCATGCATCATTTTCTACTGTAATCTCAGTCAGCCATTCTCTCTATGGGCAGGCAGACAGTGAGCACTAGTGGGCAGCTGGCATGGCAACTTTGGTAAAGCATTTTTTTTTTTTTTTTAATTCAACATCAGACCAGGTTTCCCAATTCCCATTTCCACCAACTGGACTGGATCCATTCAGTTTTTCAATCTCTCCCCCAAATCAACTCCAATCCATCCAACTCTAACTTCCTCCCTGTCCCTGCAGTCATGAATGATGCCAGCCACTGCCAGTGACTTACTACACTGATTTAGTGACGTGTGTGCCTGCTCCTGTTTTCAAAATTCAATCAGGCCATAATAAATATAATCCCTCACATTGAAATTAGGCCAGGTTTTCCCTTCCCTGCCCACCCCCACCAAGGATCCAACATGTCTGATTCCACCATCATCCTCTGACTTCAAGTATTATTCCCCCTTCCCCAATCCCACCTAATCTCAGTAATTTAAGTCCTCCTCTGGGGCTCTCACATTACAAGTTTAGAACAAGTTACACTTCGTTCAACAATTATGAACATTCCCTTCCCAACAAGGATAGTAGGGAGGGATTTCAGAAGGATCAAAAGATGCACATAATCATACTGCACAACAAAACAGCAATAGATAAATTATAAAAAGTCCCCCATTCTCCAACTCCTCCCGAGTTAGTGCCACTGCAACCACCCAAGTGCCTCCACCTGTGGCTGTTTTACCCACCCCACCACCCCACTTTTGTATAAAATAAAAAAGAACTGGCCTGGGTAGGAGCAAGGTAGCCTCAGGCTCCTACAGTCCTCTCCTCGTCATCTCTCTCCACTCACCACCACCAGCTGGCCCAGGTTTTCATTCTGTCTCTCCAACTCTCTCATGTGGCCTGGGGGCTAGGGGAGGGACTCAGGGGATGCAGGGAGATGATCGGGAAGTCGGGGGATCAACTACTCTGTTGGGAACTAGGGGGTCCATCAGTCGTACTATAAAAATTGCCTCCGTGCGGTCAATGGGCCTAAATTTAGTACCCGCACTTCATAAGTGCCCTCCTAGTCACAAACTTGCTCCTCTGTCCACGCTGCTCCTTCTGGATTTCCCTCCCTTTGCACCTGAAGCCCGCACACAGATCACACTGAAGAACGCCCACTTTCAGAAGGTGGAAGGGGATTGGCTGAGTTCCCTCTATCTCCACCAACTGAATCCAAAAAAAAAACTTTTCAAAGGGCACACTGCTGCCCTATACTGCACATCTGCACCCCTTCACACTCCAGGAAACGTGGTCGATCGGCACACACCACGGTTTACCGTGAGCAATGGTCACCGCGGTTTGGAAAAACTGTCATGGTATCTATACCATACAGTTTCAAACCGAGGTATAACGTTACACCAGTATACCGTGACAATCCTACTCAGCATCGCCTCCCCTCTCCAGCCTTGCTGGAGTCACCCAAGGATCTATTCTAGGTCCAGTTCTCTTCTCAGTATTCATAAACGACCACCCCAAAACTTGTCTGCATACAAACATTCACCTTTACACAGATGACACCATTGTCTATGCCTCAGGTCCAGCCCCTGTTTACTCTACCCTCCAGTCTGATTTTAACCAGGGCCTCCAATGGTTCCAACACAATAGTCTTAAAGTCAACACCAAGAAGACAAGTCTCCATAGTTTTTGGGACTCCCCATAAGCTGGTGAAACTCCCACTTAGCCCCTCCTTCTACTCTTTGGATGGGACCACTCTAGACTCGGTCACATCCTACAAATATCTTGGCCTATGGCTTGATCAACACCTCGATTTCTCCAAGCACATTGACACTATGTGCACTAAGCTTCGGCCCAAACTCGGAGTGCTTTGTCGAAACAAACACTTCATCCCTTTGCATGTGCGGCAAGTCCCCTGTAGCCAAAACCACACTCGCAATATTTGATTATCGTAATATTATTTATGCTTCAGCCTTCGCCACCTCCCTCTGCCGTCTCGACACCACTCAATGTATTTTGCACCACAAACTCTCCTCCTCGTACTCATCACTTCACTCTACTCTCCTCTCTAAAACCCCCCTACACATACACACATACACATACACACACACACACACACACACACACACACAATACATTCATTCCTTAACTTAACTTTCATTGCCAAGTACTGGTTCAACCTCCTCCCACCATATCTCTCTTCCCTCCTCTCGCCAGCTCCAACCACTCCCTACTTGCTGAGGTCCAACCACCCCTGAGCCTTCTCTATTTCCAACCGACAGTCCTACACTGGAAAATCTGCCTTCTCCTTCCATGTCCCCCATCTATGGAACCAGCAACCCACCCCCCTTCGTGACTCCCCCTAATTCTCTGCCTTAAAGCAGCAACTAAAGATCATACCTCCTCCTCTCTGCAGTTGTCTGCCCTCGTCCCACTCCTCCTACTCTTCCCCACTCACCACACGACTCCCCTGCCTAGTCAAGACTGTCTAATGGCATTCCAACCCCTCCACTCAAATAATTATTGTAAAATAGACATTGTACAGCTGCCGCAACTTGTCTATTTTCTGATAACAAGTGTCATTCGCATGTAATTCTCCTAATTTTAATCCTTATCCACATTAACAAATTTGTATACATTGTACAGTATTTACTGTACTGTTTTACCACTTGTCTGGTCTTTTTCTGCTTCACTTGCTTAAATTGTATACTAAATGTTGCAAATCCTCTTGTAACCCAATTCCCCGAGTTGCACCTAAAAATGAGCCTTGGTTCAGTGTGCCTTTCCCAGTTATCAACTTTAAATAAACAATATAAGTTTTTCACATAACTTTTTATCCAAACACAATTTAAATGAATAATTTAGGGGTATTAACATAATTTCTGAAAAAAATAATATTATAAAACAGCTGCCAGTTAGAAATAATTTTCTGTCCTCTTTAACAGTAAATAAAATACTAGCCCATGACACAGTGGCATGGAGGGTTAAGGCACTGGACGCCACACCTCCCACCACACTTGCGTCCCGGGTTTGGTGACAGGCATGGGTCGCTGTGGTTCAGCCAGGGCAGGAGATGTTCAAGCGCCCATATGACTGCTCTCCTCTCAGGGGTTCAGTCGTACCACTCCTACACTGCCACCAGGTGGAGGCGTGGTGGTAGGCCAGCATGGGCAGCTCAGAAGAGACAGCCGGCAGCAGTCGCCATAGCACATATGTGAGCCTCCATGCAGGTGAGCGTCCAGCATCACTATATGCTGCCAGTCTGGGGAAGGAGAAGGCTGGGCAGGCACCCATGATGTCCCTGATGCTAGCCCCCCCAACGCACCACCATCTGGGATGCCTGCCTCTACTGATGTGTGTTTGGAGGGGGGACCCTCCCCTCTCCTGGCCCTGCCACAGCAGCAAGCCATGGGGGAACTTCGCCAGATAAGTCCCGGGGAGGTGGTTATCAGTGCCTCAGGAGAGGCTGACAATACTAGCCTGCAACAGGAAGGTGGAAAATCTTTGACAAAAACAAAAATGCTAGAAATGAGTTTACTCATAAGGTGTCAGCGTGGCTCAGTTGGTAGCACATCCACCTCTGGACCAGAAGGTCATGGGTTCTCGTCCCACACCGGGATTGGACTTGCACCTAAAAATCGCTGACATCCGAGTGCAGTATTGGGGGGTGCTGTACTGCTGGGGTGTGCCATCCTTCAGATGAGACGTTAAACCGAGGTCCCTTCTGCCCATCCTGGTGTTGTCCTGGTGGGTGTCCAGGTGGAAGTAAAAGAACCCAGGGCACTCTTCGCAAAGAGCAGGAAGCATTCCCGGTGTCCTGGCCAACATTCCCCTTCCCATATGCAATTATCCAGGCTGTGTGTGGGTGATGATGTGCGATATGGCCGCCACCACACATTCAGTCACTTCACTACCAGTCTAGCATTGCTTGTAAAGCGCTTTGGGATACTGTGTATGAAAAGCGCTATATAAATGCTGATTCTTTTTCTTCTTCTTCAATCATGTTACTTAAATTTACAAGTAGTATTTATTGTTGTTTGGTTGAGGATGGTGACCGCAGAACTTTAAGGAAAGGGTTTACAGACTTCTTGGAAAAGTTGATAAGAAAATGTAATGCACCTTAATTATCAACCACCCTTGATTAGCCACCCAGTTTTTATGTATAGCAAAGTAGGCGAGGAACACTGTTTAAACAAACTATTGAGCTTAACTGGGATATCAAGTAAAATGTATTTTATTCAAACAGTTAAAAAAGTAAACAAAATGATGAAGTCAATAAATACTTCATAACAGTTTAGTAAATGCACTAGATCCACACTCATGGCAGAAACGATTACAGGCATCTGGCTAAAAAACATCAGTGTCAGAGAACTTCTGCATGATCAGTGTAAAACCTAAATTTGGAAGTTGGAACTCGGTGTTCCACCTTAAAAAATCCCTTTGGACATTATTTATTGTATTTGAATTCTGATAACTGGGTAAGCCCACTGAGACAGAATGTCCCTTTTTCAGGGGCAACCGGGGGGGGGGGGTACAATAGGAAGTACAAAATAAGAAGATAACAATATGTAAAAGCATGTAGATAGTAATTGAAAATACATAAATAAAATAAGCATAAGCAGAATAAGTTACAAATCAGACAAAAAGATTAAAACAACTGGTGATGGCATATATAAAATGCACAGAGCGACCCGTCAGCCAGTGATTGGATTTCCTTCGGCGCTGGCGACCGAGTTTGAGGAGCGGACCGGGTCGCTGGAAGGGCGACGGGAGAAGAGATAGGCGTCCTATGGACTGCTCTCCTTCTCCAGGGGGGAAGGTGGGATAGTGCTCGGAGCACTAGTGACCCCTGGCGGAGGCCGGGGTGTCACACAGCTACCGGCACACACACACTCTGGAGGCGGGGCGGACGTCTGACGTCATTGCACGACCACGCCTCCCCGAAAACCGGAAAATGGATGGCTGCCGGCCGCCCTCCATGAAGCCTGCCACGGCTTTAATTAGCCCCCCAGGCCAGCCCTCCGACCTATCCCGGTCTCTGCAGGATGTCTCCTCCTCCTCCGCATCCCGCAGCCCTGCCGTGGGGGGTAAGCCAAGGGGTATCGGAGGGCCCGAGGCCGATCTGGGGGGTGGAAGCCGTCGGCCCATGACCGGGCTGAAAGTACCGGGCGGCCGGCAGCTAGGTGGTGGAGAAAAAAATGAAAATAAAAAAAATATATATAAAATGCACATAAGCAGTTGTTTGAAAAGTGCAGTACAAAATGCATGTAACTGGTAAGAATTACAAATTACTCAAACGTAATCTAAAAGAGAAAGTTAAGTATAGAAGATAAGAATAAAGTATAGGCAGAAGGCAAACGAGTCTGGGTGCAGAAACACAGTAAGATAAAGTCGATAGGAGTGTAACAGAGAGAAGAGCAAGGCAGGGTGCATGAGTGCAGAAAGACAAAAAAAGAGCAAGACGAGGAGAGAATCACAAGTAATAGTGAGGAAGTGGGGCAAGAGTGCAGAGGGCTATTGGTGGGGGACCTCAAGTACAGGTGCAGATCTGGGAGGAGATTAGGTAGGATTTAAGAGAGTGCTTAAACTCATATAAAGAAGGGCAAGTTAGAACCACAGGGGGGAGGGAGTTCCAGAGAGAGGGTCCTGAAAAGAAGGCTCTCTGACCTACCACTTGGCAAGGTTTAAGTATAGCTAGCAAAGGAAGGCTGGCAGACTTTAAGGACCTTGCCACAGTTTTGCGTTGGATAAGGCTTTCAAGACAGAGAAGAGTGGATATGTGGATTAGCTTAAAGATCAGACACCGCTTAGGGTAGTGCAGTCTAGCTTCAGAGGAAGGCCAACCAAGAGATGCAAGGACAGAGCAATGGTGCTCCCTAGAGTTTGTACCAAGAGCAAAGCGACCAATCCTATGGTAAACTTGTTTTAGCCGTGCAAGAGTGGAGACCTGGGAGGAGCATAGAATGGGAGCTCCATAAGAGAGAAGAGGGAGTAAAGAGGAGGAGGCTATGGCTAGGTGAGAGGAGGGAGTTAAGACAGGAATGAAGGCAATACAGGAGGCCTAGTTTCTGGAATAAGGTCCCGATGACATTGGTAACATGGGCATGAAAGGTGAGGTTGGAATGTAAGGTGATTCCTAGATATTTAAATGATTGCACCAATTCAAGAGGGTCACCATGGGAGGTGTAAATCACCGGGGGGGGGGGCCGACAAGTGAGCTTAGGGGTGTGGTGACAGAAGATCATAGACTTTGTCTTCTTAGTATTGAGTACAAGGAGACTGTTGAGGATCCAAGCCTCAAGGCACCGGAAATCCTGCTGTAGCTGATGGTTCAGCCATGCAGGGTCAGAGGAGAACCTGTACAGGATGGCGTCATCAGTATACAGCTAAACTGATGCTCGACCGCAGTACTGAGGAAGTTTATAAAAACAGTGAGAACAGAGGATGGATCCCTGGGGGACCCCATCCATTATGAGCACTCAAGTAGGAAGTATGGCCAGCCCATTTCACGCACCGAGTAAGGCCGGTGAGGTATCTGGAGAACCAGTTCAAGGATGAAGAGTCAGGGCTTGACAAATCCCATAGCCAGACATCTCGGGCTCCCGGGCTATCAGGAAAATGTCAAGGACAAGCAGTTTGCTGGCAGCTTACTCTGTGCTAGTTGTCCCCGGGCTAGCACCGTTTTTCATTACCAGAATGCAGTACAGTCCTCCACCAGTAGGCTGCTCCTCACTCCAGGCAGTTCATTCGGCTACCTCTGTCCCGTCTCCCTAGTGCTCCCGAGTCCCAATGGTCATCTGACCCGCTGACTGAGCGACACTCACGTGATCGC
Organism: Neoceratodus forsteri; assembly: GCA_016271365.2. Classification (NCBI taxonomy): domain Eukaryota; kingdom Metazoa; phylum Chordata; order Ceratodontiformes; family Ceratodontidae; genus Neoceratodus; species Neoceratodus forsteri. The sequence goes on from CM057449.1 coordinate 648,411,003, forward strand.
GGCTGTGGAGTGGGTAAGAGCACGATCACCTATTTCATGGGAGCGAGCGGAGTCTGTGAGGGATCAGAGGAGGAGGCAGTCCTCGAGTGGCAGACCTGCAGAGTCGATGCGGAAACAAGCTTCAAGGCTGGGGAAGCCCACTGGCCATTGCGATGATTTCCCAGGCATAGGATGGGACGGAGACGTCTCGCGCTCAGTCCCTCATTTACTGTCTGGCTTTCACAGTGAAGGGATGTCTCTTCAGTTGTGCCATTGCAGCTGTCTTGTTGAGTGCAGGACCAGGAGACCACTGCATTTAAAACCATTACTGCTGCAGTTTGCTCATCAGCTGCCTAAGCCTTGCCGGGGGAGGGGGTTGTTGCAGCTGCAGCACTTGAATTTGAAGGAGGGAGACAGATGGGAGAGTGAGGCTGAAGAGAGAAAAGGGCGGCATCCGCATGGTAACTGTCTGCAGAAGACCAGAGGCAGCAGAGAGGAGGATTCCAGCTACAGTACATCAAGGGCTGAATATCCATATTTTCCCAAACTAGAACGCTATAACAGTGCATTCTTGGCAATCAAAACAAATTTGGGGAAAAAACCGACTGACCATACATGTGCACTACTAACTACATGCATAGTACAGTCAGTGACTCAGTGAGTGTAATAGTCTGTGTGTAGGCAGGCTAAGAATCAAGGCCTAAAAATAGTAGTTTTTGGAGTAATAGATTATGAAGATTAACAAGGTCAAAGGTCTTGGTTAGATCAACAAATACTGCACTGGTGACTAAGTCTTTGTCCACAGAACTGAGGATGACGTTACCTTGATGAGGGCAGTGTGGGTACTATGGGATTTGCAGAGGCCATGCTGATAGATGGAGAGAGAGCTATTAAGCTCTAGATGAGACTGGAGTTGAGAGTGAATGATTTTCTTCTGGATTTTAGCAAAAGGGCAAAGAATAGACCAGTAATTCCTAAAAGCGGAATTTGGGCAACACTTTTAGGTTACTTGTGGACAGGGAGGACTATTGCAGCTTTACACTTATGAGGTACGGTGCCTGAGCAGAAAGACTTATTAAACAGGTCACGCACTGGGGAGGCAATGGCTGGAGCGCCTACTTTTAAGAAGTGAGGCTCCAAGGAGTCATACCCTGGTAAATTATTATCCTTAAGGCCTCTAAGGAGATGTATGACATCTTTCCGGGTGGTCTGTCTGAGATGGAAGGAGAAGCTATTATGAGTGGTAGAGGGGGAGGGGGGGGCCGCATGTAGGGAAGGAGGACTTATGCTTTGATAAGTCAGTAAAGGCTTGGTTGAACTTAGCAGCAACAGTGGTTTGGTCAGAGACTTCAGAACCATTGAGATACATGATATTAGGCAGGGAGGATGCATTGCCTTTTAGGAGGGAGTTGATCTGTCCCCAGAATTCATTAGGGTTCGAGAGATTGTTAGTTTAAAGGGTTTGGAGATGGGAACGTTTAGCTGACAGCAACTTATTATTCCACAGATTTCTCAGGTGTTTGTATGCCTGCCAGTCAGCAGAAAGGCCAGTACTTTTAAATGACTTCCAGGCCACATCCTTCGAAGCCATGAGACCTCCAAGTTCTTGCATGGATAAAATGCAGAAACAAAAACACTGTATTATGTCACTGCGGACTGCATAGAAAACAAAAGGGTTCACCCAAATGCTTTCTGAGAATAATAAATATAACATGGCGCTAACGTGGTCTTTGCCACACTGAATGCCATCACTCACACTGCTATTTCACAGAAACAAAATGTTGGACCTAGTGGCCATCCCTTGTCTTGTAAATTATGCTCAGAGGTCCCAACCCCTTCCTGAGCAGGTGCTAAATTCTTGGTGACTGGTCAGGAAGGGGGAAGGGGCCTGCCACGTAAATGGCCCACAATGCCATTCTCAAAGGAAATGCAGACCTTGCAGGCCCAGTTACATCGCCCTGCACTGCTTCCTAGGTTGCTGCCTACAATAGAAAAAAGTGGGTGGTAACGAAAAGCACAGCAATCAGCAGACATCAAGGCTGAATTCAAGGTGGGAGGGAGACACGGGGCTCGATTATCAAAGGTCAGAGAATGACGCAAGGTGTCTGCAGCAGAAAAGAATGACGAAAAAGCAAGCTGCATCAAAACTTGCATCAATTCTGATTTTCTAACGCTGCTTGTGCCAAAAGCAAAACTGCCTACACCAAAGTGGTTTAGGTCAGACTTGCATCAAAAAAATGGGTACGCCATGTTGCAATGGTTTTGAATCAAAAAAATGGCACATCACCCCCTTTTTTTTTTTTTAGACTTTCAAAGGTGGAAGCTGTTGACTCTGGGCCGATGATGCATTCCACTGTTAGAACAGCCAGAGCTGGTCTACCTGACACTGGAGCATATAAAGGTGAGGGTAGATTATATGGTGGGTTGGGTACAGAGCCAATATTCCCCTGCGGGACCAGTTTAGAGTGTTTGGGGAGCCTAACATGCCACTGTCTTGGCCATTTCATCCGTGGTATATTTTCTCACTTAGTTGGAGTCATTTCTCACCCCATACTGTACATTGTCTTTTTGAAGCAACTTGAGTCAAATATTCACTCGATGCATTACTTGTCTTTTTGACTCAGCTTGAGTAATTCTTGCCACATGCATTTTTGACTCAGCTTGCATCATTCTCTTCACATGTGACATACTTCTGATGCAGCAGATCTCTTGCATCATTTTGGGGGACTTTAACACAGAGAACATTTTTCTTGTAAAATATGGTGCACAATATTCGGTACATCAGCATTTGTTGTAAGGTGGTTGTTTAACTTACCTTGCGTTGGTCTAAGGGCTCTGTGAAAATCCGGCCTAAGGTATGCACAACAGTTAGGGTTATGGGAGAATCACTGGACCACAGAGTTGTCCGAATCTAACAGATCATGTGGAGGGGGGCACTTGATCAGCAGGGTCCTTTACTTGATGGTGGGCTAAGAGGAAGGGGACATCTGTGTGCACATTAGTGACCAGACTGCACCATGGCATTGTCTATCCGCCCTCCAGGTTTTCTTTAAAGAACTCGAAACCTGGTTCTCTGAACACCGTCTAGTAATTAACTATAAAAAAACGAAATCGATGATTTTTGCCCACCGACAAAACCCACTCTGTAATGCACCGCTAATCATCTCAGATTCCCGTGGCACTGCACTGGTGCAGGTCTAGTGCTTCAATTACCTGGGAGTCAGGATGGACACCTCCCTCACATATCACGCTCACATTCAACAAGTGTCCACCTCTGGTAACACCAGGTTGGGGATCCTATACAGACATAGGCAGTGCATTCCTCCGCAGGCATTGCATCTAGCAGTGTCCTCTTCAATACTTCCCTTGGTGGACTATGGTGGAGTAATTTATGGGTCTGTTGACCATACTGCCCTGCACAGCATCAACCTCGCCCTCAACAAAGTCTGCCGTCTGGTCTCAAATTGTAACAGATTAACCCATACTTGTGAGCTTTACAAATCTATAGGCTAGCTAAACCTCCAAAATAGGATTAAGTATCACACCTGTCTCCTAGCAAAAAAGATACAATACAAACTAGCACCAATAAGCCTCCACCCTCTAATTCAAATAGCCTCTCTCAGGAGAGCACCAAGACACTCACCTAATACCTCCCTGCTAGTACCCCACTGTAGAACCTCCCTTGGGCAGCGGTCTTTCCATTATCGTGCCCCTCTGTGGCTAAACAACCTACCACCCACAATTCCCCATACAGCCAGTTTGGGTCAGTTTAAAACTGGCCTGAAGTCACTCCTCAACTCTGCAACATGTGGCTGTATATAACTTTTCCTCTTAGAGCTGCTTCATGCATACAATACCTTGTTACAAGCAGGATCCAGAACTACAAAAATTACATAACCCCGACATAGGGACTTGCTTTTCTCTTGGACAAAGGTTTGGTTCCTCAACTTCTCAATGTAATATATCATGACTCTGGGCCTATTTTGTAAGACCCTCCGTAACTGAACAACTGTTCAATATGTACATAAATATTGACCTGGGACCTTCTTGTGATCCTTGCTGACATAACCCTACATTGTACACTGTGCCTAATGTTTTAAGTTTTGTACCAATTGTTTTAGTTTGTACTGTGTAAAATGTTAAGTTAAATGTTAATTTCTGTACCAAATGCTTAAGTTTCAGTAACTTACATGTGTTGCCTCTGTGTAGTTTCCCTTCTGTTTCTTACTGACGTGGAGCCTTTACAAAGGAGTCAATGACTCAAAGGATTGTAATTCCGATTTCTTTCAATAAATAAATACTGCACCCATTAGCAGCTGAATATTTAACCTGAATGGCAACTGTATCACTGCCCCTCAACACAGCATGTACCAACATTTATGGAAGGCAAGATCAGGTAACAGTAAAACAGTGTGGCAAATTCCACCCATTTTGTACTGCCCAGATATTAGCCGAGATATGGTTCCTTAGTTTTTCCACCATTAGGTGGTCTTTATGAACTACTATAAAAGAACCAAAGCAAGTATACAAGCCAGGGGGCGGGTAGAGACTAGATCTTGTCCAGATCCAGAATGGTACGAGACAGTAAAAGTCTGTCTTAGGTATTTTACAGAACTGGAAGACTATTAACCAGATCGGAGCAACAACCACCTGAAACTAGACTCTAGAGGTGGGATATTCAGAAGGGTTGCGCCCCAGTGCGATATTCAAAGGGGGATTGAGCCTGGCACAAATCCCGATGTGCCGGAGCGCAACAATAATGTATGTGGCGCAGATACGGAGGGCGTGCCCATGCATACTCCGCGCATCCAGATATTCAGCCCGGGATGCGCTGAGCCCATGCATGTGCTACCCCTACTTGCGCTGCACACAGGTGAGCCAAAAAAAAGATCAACAGCTGGCCACCCACAGGTGAGCTGCCATATTGCAGGGCACAACACGGCAGCTACCACCTGTGGGTGGCCATCCGAGCTCCGGCAGCACCTTTGTGGTGGTGCCCCCCCCATGCCCGATCGCGGGCACATGTAGAAAACAATAGTCCAGTATCCCTGGTGGTCCAGAGGACCGCCGTAGCCCGATCACAGGCATATCTCTTAAAGAATAGTCCCATATCCATGGTGGTCCAGTGGACCGCTTGCAGCCCGATCGCGGGCAGAAGTACAGCACAACATACCCTCCAATATCCCTGGTGGTCCAGTGGACCGCTCACATCCCGATCGCGGGCATCAGTATATTTACAATCAGTTAACTCTATCCCTGGTGGTCCAGTGGACCGCTCACAGCCCGATCGTGGGCATAAGTATATTTACAACAGTTAACCCTATCCCTGGTGGCCAGTGGACCGCTCGCAGCCCGATCGTGGGCGTCGGTAATATCACATCGAACCAATTCAACCCTGGTGGTCAGCGGTACCCCCCTCCCACCGCTCACTGGGCCCACCTCCCGCCCCAGTCAGCGGCGGGCGGCGCTCCCCACCACTTGCCGCCCCACCGTCCGCCCAACTGACTCCGTGCGGTAGGGCTGTCGCCCATTGGTCCTGGCGTGAGCCAATGGTGCAGCTCAATGCCAGCCTCACAGTCCAGATATATGAATTTCGGCTGCGGCGGTCCACTGGACCACCAGGGATAGGGTTAACTGTTGTAAATATACTTATGCCCACGATCGGGCTGTGAACGGTCCACTGGACCACCAGGGATATTGGACATGTTCTTACATATACACATGCCCGTGATCGGGCATTGGGGCACTTTGCCGTGATGTGCAGGGGGCGTCGGTCCCTCAACGGCTGCAGCCTGGCAGGGCGCCTGGCGCAAGTCGCCGGGGATCGGCGCACCTGCATGCAAATGGGGCCATGATGACATGCAAATGGTCCCATTTGCGCCTTGCATACATTATGGCCCCATTTGCATGTGCACTTTTGAATATCGTGGTGGTTGCGCCTATCGTAACGGCACTTGCGCATCCCCCTTCTCCACTCTGGCCACTTGCACTGGCGCAATGCCACTGCACCATGCACACTGCGGGTGGCCAAGATGCGATATTCAACTATGCTGTGCCATGGCGCAGCTCCACTGAATATCACCCTGTCAACGTCCCTGCGCATCCAAGCTGAGCTGCACCCAGGCTTGCGCCACAGCCTGGCGCAGTCTGAATATCCCACCCTGAGACTTTTCTGGTTTTTAGTGTTCTTGTTCTGGGAAGCTCAACAGATCTGGAACCACTCCAGTTCTGGCTCTATTGTGTTTTTCACCATTCCAGTTGCACCACTATTCTTACTTATACTCAGCATATAAAGGATGATGTATGGGCAACAGTTCCAATGTTATGTACACTTTGAGAGGTTGTCATGACAATCTGAAAGACCTCGAGAGCTCACCTCAAGAGGTCTATGGTTGTCATGGCAATTTCAAGAAGTGTACAAAGCGTTGTTGTTAACAGTTGTCAGACTGACTTTGATTTGTCTGTTGGAAGCTGAGAACATTGCTACACTGCAAAAAACAAACTATAACTCCATTTAGGACCTGGAAACCTGGTAAGGCATAATACTTGTTAAGAAGGGGAGCTACGCTTTCTACAAAAAGTTTCATTTTTTTTTTGTCCTTATTGGCATTAAGCAGAGAATTACAGGATTCCATTAAAAGTGTAGTAATTTTATAACCAGAGGGAGTGAAATACAACTGAATTTGCTTGATTGTTGGGGTTGAGACCTAGGATTTGGAAGGATATTTTTGCAACATTTTAAAAGTGTCCTGCTGGCTGAGAAGTTAAGTTTTTACCCTGGTTTCACTGAAAGATTTTGTGTATTGGAATCAGACATAGCAGACTGCCTACATTGAAAGGCCTGCTTACATCACAGGTGTCACTAGTCAATCAGTTGTCTCTGGGTGGGGTTTCATCACTGTGCTGTCTTAGGCATCCTTCACAGTTAGAAGCCAGTCAGACTGACTTTGATTTGTCTGTTGGAAGCTGAGAACCTTGCTACACTGCAAAGAGCAAACTATAACTCCATTTAGGACCTGGAAACCTGGTAAGGCATAATACTTGTTAAGAAGGGGAGCTACGCTTTCTACAAAAAGTTTCATTTTTTTTTGTCCTTATTGGCATTAAGCAGAGAATTGCAGAATTCCACTTAAAGTGTAGTAATTTTATAACCAGAGGGAGTGAGATACAACTGAATTTGCTTGATTTTTAGGGTTGAGACCTAGGATTTGGAAGGATATTTTTGCAACATTTTAAAAGTGTCCTGCTGGCTGAGGAGTGAGTTAATTTTTATCCCTGGACTCAGTAGAGTGGTTTGTGCAGGAGCCGTGGTCTAGTAAATTGTGGTGTTAGTTGAATTACTATAAAGGGCAATACTCACCAGGATGGTGGAGCAGTTGTGTATTTGATTGTTTCTAACAGTCACCAGTGGCTGTGGACTACCCATCCGCCCTACCCCACACCTCACCCCCCCCAGGCGTGGCATTTCCTTTATAGCCACAGTTCTGACATCACTTCCTCAACAGGTCTTGGGGCAGAACTGTCATATCCTTAATAACCCAGCACAGTGTAAAAAGGGTAGATACACACCACAAATAATAATAAATACATACATATATATTACATATTGTACATTATAAGGGAGAGGAACATGTGGGGAGTGGTGCAATGCACTGGCTGTGGGGCAGCAGTTTTCCGGGAGACATTCTGGAAACTGCGTTGCTGTCCTATTTGCAGACAACTGTCAGCTCTGAGGGACGAGGTTGCCCACCTCCAGGCTGAACTAGCAAGGACTAAGGAGGCCTCCCCCTTCCAAAGAGCACCATTGCCACAACCACTGCCTCAGAGGTTGCCATGTATGAAGAGCAGTTGGACCACAGTGGGTTCTGGGAGGGTGCGGGTGGTGGACCAGAGGCGAAGCCCCCTAGTTGTACCTCTACACAAATCATATGCCATTCTGGCAAAGCAAGGTTCCTCTATGATGGCACCCTCAGTGGAGACCGAGAAGAATGCTGAGGACATCCACAAGGGAGACCCACAAAAGGGTGGCAAGGGACACCACAGGGGAAGGAAACGGCTTCTGATAGGGAACTCTATTGTTAGGGGGGTAAAACTGGGAAAGGGAAAGGAGAAGGAAGTAAGGTGCCTGCCTGGTGCCATGGCTTGGAGGGACAGGAAGCGAATCCTCAGGATTGCAGAAGCAGCATCACAGGAGAGGGAACTAGATATCATAGTCCACCTTGGGACAAATGGCCTAGCTAGGCATGGGATCAGTGCAGTGCAGAATGAATTTGTGGAGTTGGGGAGGGGCCTCAGACGGGTAGCAAGCACGGTAACCTTCTCAGAGGTGCTACCAGTCCATGGCAGGAGTGAGGCTAGGGTACTGCACACCATGCAGTTTAATGAATGGTTGCAAAACTGGTGCAGAGCAGAGGGCTTTGGCTTCATTGGGGATTGGGGGCCACCTGGAGAGATAAAGGTCTATACTGGCATGATGGTCTGCATCTGTCCACGAAGGGAACCATGCACCTAGGTGTTAGGTTTAAATGCTTCCTTGGCAAGCTTTTAAACTAGCCAAGGGGGGGAGGTGCTGATAAAAGGCAGGAAATTTCAAGCCTCCCCCCACAAAACATGGCAGGTAGTAAGGTAAACACTGAGGTACAGAGCTCAACACAGGGCAGGACAGGGGTAAATGGAAAAATAGGCAAGGACAATAAGAGCAGGGATGGGGGAAAAAAGGATAAAGCCAACATTAAATGGAGGGCAATGAGTACCAATGCCTGTAGTCTGGGAAACAAGCTTCCGAGCTAGTAGCCCTGATGGAAGATGAACAATTGGATATTGTGGCAGTCACGGAAACACGGTACACCAAGAACCATGACTGGGATGTCAACATACCAGGGTACACAATCTACAGAAGGGACAGGGAAGGTAAAAGAGGAGGTGGAGTAGCTCTATACATAAGGGAAGGGATCAAAGCTACAGAACTAAAAAGTAAAGGGGGAGGACAAGAGGCACTCTGGGTCACCTTGAAGACAGGGAATGGCATCACAATCCGCACAGGGGTTGTATACAGACCCCCGTCTCAAGGGGAGGAAATGGACAACAAAATGATAGAGGACATTCTCAAAATGGCTGAAAAAGGAGAGATACTGTTGATCAGGGACCTGAATATGCCAGATGTTAACTGGATAACATGTACTGCAGTCACATCCAAGAGCAGGGTCATTCTCGATGCCCTGCAGGGGGCAGGCCTTAGACAGCTAGTGTTGGAACCCACTCGGTAGGGAGCAATACTAGACCTGGTACTCTCAAATGGAGAGAGGATCACAAATTTAGAAGTCCGTAGACATCTGGGAACAAGCGACTACTGCACAGTGTGCTTCACAATGAGCACAACCATGGAGATAAGCCATACAAAAACAAGGATACTGGACTTTGGAAGGGCTGACATTAGCAAAATGGGTGAATACCTGAAAAATGCACTAGCAAATGACCAAAAAGGAGGGGTGGAAGAACAATGGAGAAAAATCAAAACTGCCATCATAGAGACAAAAAGCCTTTGTGTGAAACAAATAAAGAAAACAAAGCGGAGTAAAAAACCACTATGGTTCTCCAAAGAGGTGGCAGGGAAGGTTAAGGAGAAAAAGGCTGCATTCAAAAATATAAGGAATCACAGAAGGAGCACGACAGGGAACTGTATCAATTAAAGCAGAAAGAAGTGGGGAAGGCAGTCAGACTAGCAAAGGCCCAAACCGAGGAAAAAACAGCCAACTCAGTTAAGAAGGGGGCTAAAACGTTTTATAGGTACATTAGGGAGCATAGAAAGGTTAAGGGAGGGATAGTGAAGATTAATAAAGGAGAGGGGAGGTGGGCAGAGGGAGACAGTGAAAAGGCAGAAATACTGAATGAATACTTTTGCTCAGTATTCACAAAAGAAGATGAAGCGGAGTTACCTAAACCAGACAATAGAAGCACTCTGGGTAGGGGGGTTGACACCAGTCCATTCACAGAAGAAAGAGTCCTGAAAGAACTCCTAAAACTCAAGGTGGATAAAGCAATGGGGCCTGATGGGATTCACCCCAGAATCCTAAAAGAACTAAGGGAGGACCTAGTGACACCACTAACCACGCTTTTTAACAGATCATGGCAGGATGGGGCGGTACCTGAGGACTGGAGGAGGGCAGATGTGATTCCCCTTCACAAAAGTGGGAGCAAGGCAGAAGCAGGAAACTACAGACCTGTAAGTTTGACCTCAGTGGTAGGGAAAATGATGGAATCACTTCTGAAAGAAAGAACTGTTGAGTACCTAGAGGCCAGCGGGCACAGGACCCAAAGCAGCATGGATTTACAGCAGGAAAGTCATGTCAGACAATCTAATTGATTTCTTTGACTGGGTGACCAAAGTAATAGACCAGGGAGGGGGCTGTGGATATGGCCTACCTAGACTTTAGCAAGGCATTTGACACAGTCCCGCACAAAAGATTAATAATCAAGTTAGCCAGCCTGGGAGTGGGTCCCAGGGTGGTAGCCTGGGTAGCAAACTGGATGCACAACATGACACAGAAGGTAATAGTGAATGGAACACATTCCAAAGAAAGGGGGGTTACTAGTGGAGTACCTCAGGGCTCAGTACTGGGTCCAGTCCTCTTTAACATCTTTATAGGTGACATTGCAGAGGGTCTGGAGGGAAAGGTATGCCTCTTTGCAGATGACACAAAGATCTGTAACAGAGTTGATACACAAGGGGGGTAGAAAAGATGAGAAGGGACTTGGCAAGGTTGGAGGAATGGTCAGACATACGGCAACTTAGATTCAATGCAAAGAAGTGCAAAGTAATGCACCTGGGAAACAAAAACCCAGGAGAAGAGTACACAATAGCAGGGGAGGTACTAACAACAACAAAAATGGAAAGGGACCTGGGGGTAGTCATATCAGATGACCTAAAGGTGGGTAAGCAATGTGAAAAGTCAGTAAGGAGAGCCAGGGGGATACTGGGATGCATAGGAAGGGGCATCACAAGTAGAAAAAGGGAAGTGGTTATTCCTCTGTACAGACAGTTGGTGAGACCCATCTGGAGTACTGTGTGCAGTTTTGGAGACCTCATCTACGCAAGGACATAGACAGGATGGAAGCAGTCCAGAGGAGGGCAACTAAAATGGTGCAGGGTCTGCAGCAGAAACCATATGAAGAGAGACAGAGAGCTTAATATGTGTACTCTTGATGAAAGGAGGGACGGGGGGACATGATAGAAGCATTCAAGTACCTCAAGAGAATCAACAAAGTCCAGGAAGGTAGCATCTTTTAGAAAAAGTGATGTGTAAGAACAAGGGGGCACAATTTAAAGATAGAGGGGGGACGGCTCAGGGGTAATGTGAGGAAATTTTTTTTCACGGAGAGAGTGGTGGATACATGGAACAGCCTGAGGAGGTCATTGGGTCTAAAACAGTGGGGGAATTCAAACATGCATGAGACAGACACAAGGCAGTTATAGTGGGGGGGTTGCAGGAAGTAGGCTGTTGGTTAACTAGAATCTGCAGCTTACCCAGTAGGTAGGGAAATGGGCAGACTGGGTGGGCCAAGTGGTCCTTATCTGCCGTCAAAGTCTATGTTTCTATGTTTCTATATACATTGCTGTATAGTGCATGGGGCAACAGTTATGGTTCTGAGGTTGTGCAAGTTAAAAATACATCGGCACAGATAATAGGAAGCACTCCATACTCCCTTACCTTACACACATACACATGGAGATGGTAGGATGTCTGCCGTAAACTTCTTTATCGCAGTAAGAAAAATAAAATAGAATGAGGCAACCACAGAACATGTAGCGATCATCTGTATTTAACTACTGATCGCGATCGCCCGTTTTATCTGGTGACATACTCAGGATGGTACAACAGCATTCTGACATCACCTTGATGGTACAACAAGCCTGTCTTTTGCTTCAAATCAGTGTACAATAGCCCTCTCCCATACACAATAAAGTACTTCTTACAACACACTCCGCTACATGTCTATGGCCCAGATATTAGACTGCGCCAGGCAGTGGCACAAGCCTGGGCGCAGCGCAACTGGGCTGCGCCAGGGCCAGGCGATATTCAACGGTGATGCGCCATGGTGCAGCACCATTGAATATGGAAAGGTCGGCACACAAACTACACATGGCGCAGTGGCACTGTGCCGGTGCAACCCACAGAGATGGAGCACGGGGATGTGCCAGCGCAAGTGCTGTTGCACTAGGCACATCACCCACGATATTCAGCAGGGAGCATGCAAATAAGGCCATAAGATATGCAAGGCGCAAATGGGGCCATTTGCATGTCATTATGGACCCATTTGCATGCCTTGTGCAGGGCAGCATGGCAACTTGCACACCTGGCGCCCTGCACAGCACGACGTGTGCAGTGGGGATTCCGGGGCATACCCTGCCTGAAGCCGCAGTCGCTGCAATATACCAAAACGAAGCACTGGCCATCTAGTGCCACCCCCCTCCTGAGTCCCCGAATACTGTAATGACAGCCCATCCCTGGTTGTCAAGTGGTCCACCGTCCACCCGGGTCCCCGAGTAATGTAATATGACCGTCCCTGGTGGTCTAGTGGAACCCTCCCTGCCCCTAGCCATGATCGCGGTACTCCGCCATATAGCTAAGCACTGGTGATCCAGTAGCACTTCCTACCACTCCCACCCACACCACACCCCTTGCCCACCACTGTCAGCGGCGGGCAGCTGCAACCCACCCGCATACCGCCCAGCCGCCGACTGACAGGTACAGTATGGGCTGTAAGCCCACTGGTCCCCAGTGTGGACCAATAGGCTTGCAGGGCATATTGTACCAGACAGTCCCAATTATGTGAATAACCAATTCCACATATTTGGGAGTCGGTCTGGTACAGTATGCCCTGCAAGCCTGTTAATCCACACTGAGACAGGCATCACAATCCATACTGTACCTGTCAATCGGCGTGGTATGGTACATGGGCGGTTGCAGCCAACCTGACGCTGATGGGGGAGCAAGGGCTGCAGTGTGGGTGCCACTGGATCACCAGGGCTTATCCATACAGCGGATTACCGTGATCGTGGCTGGGAGAGTTGCACTAGACCACTAGGGACAGTCTTATTACATTACTCTGGTGGGAGGGGGACCACTTGAACACCAGGGATGAGCTGTCATTACAATATTTGAGGAGTCAGGGACTCTGGGGGGGGGGCCACTGAACAACCAGGGAGGCATTTCAATGGCTCAGCAGGTAGCACACTCACCTCTGAGGCTGGAAGATCAGAAGGCTGTAGGTTCTAGCCCCACACTGGGAACTTGGGATAAATCTCAGTACTGACACTGTAGTACATCACAAGGGGGTGCTGCATTTCTGAGGTGCTGTCTTTATGAAGACAGGTTGAAGGAACTGAACATGTACTCCCTGGAGGAGAGGAGGGAGAGAGGGGATATGATAGAGACATACAAGTATCTTACAGGGAGAAACAGAGTGCAGGAAAACACTATTTTTAAGCGAAAAAGATGTTCCAGGACTAGAGGGCATGGGATGAAGTTGGAGGGAGGAGCGATTCAGAGGAAACATGAGAAAGAATTTCTTCACAGAGCGGGTGGTGGACAAGTGGAACACCCTGCCAGAGGAAGTGGTGGGGGCTGAAACAATCACGGGATTTAAGAATGCATGGGATAGACATAAAGGAATTCTAGAGGTCAGGTGTAAGGGGAAACAGACTTCTAGGAAAACAAACTGAACTTACAAGCTCAAATGGGCAGACTGGGTGGGCCATAGGCCCTTATCTGCCGACACTGTCTATGTATCTATGTATGTGTGTGCTTGTCAACGGTGTTCTGGGTGGGCTGTTCTGTTGTGCCTTGTAGTACTGCAGCCCACCTGTGGGCGGCCAGGAGTTGTGTCATCTTTTCTGGGGCTCAACTTTGAGCCCCTCATGCGGCACAATGCAGGGTTGTGCCGCATATGCGCCACACATCCCGGGCTGAATACTGGGATGTGCCGCATATGCATGGACATGCCCCCTGCATTTGCGCCCCATACATTAGCAGTATGCCCCAGCGCATTGAGGTTTGCGCTGCGTCAGGCAGCCTTCTCAATATCCCGCTGGGGCCCAATGCGGGTTTGCGCCAGACGCAACCCCTTTGAATATCCCGACCTATATATACAGTTACTGTCTCTCTTATGGTTACAAGAGTGCATTCTGAAGTTCTTTGGGTGAGAGAAGTGAAAAGCAAAGTTGAGCAGTTCTGGCACACAAAGGACTTGAAAAGAAACTTTCATAACCATAACAGACACAGAACCTGTACATATAAACATATTATAAACCCTGTTAAACACCTTGTTTAAAAAAATTAATTTTAATTAAAAAAAAATTGAATATCAAAATGTTTTACTTTGCAGAATATTACAGAATCCCCTTTGTGGGAAATGGACTGTGGCAATCAAACTCCGAAGTTCAACATTTCAGAACTATGTGCATAAGACTCCCTTTTAGGGTTAGTAAGAGTATCTGTAATATTTAGAAATAAACAATTCTGACCATCTAAGAATGAGGTCATGATTTGTACTCTGACGACCAACAAACACTGTACCTACTGTATAGGCAAGCAAGACATGACATGTTTAGTAATTATGGGCCAATAATAATAGGCACAAGGTGCAGCAGTGTGCCTTAAAACACACCAGAGGAATACTAGCCATAATTCTACATCCCTTAAAGAGCTACTGATACCTCAAAGAAAACTTAGAAAACATAATAATTAGGTACAATTCAGCTTGCATTCTTCCCCATCTTTTATTACAGAGGAAATTTGCACAAATACATGATCTTTATCGGAGTTCATCTGCCTTTGTAGCTTACTCCCCACTTCATGTCATAATCCTCTGTTGTGACATCACAATATGTTGCCATGGGAGAAACTGGGATGTCACAAGCAGTGCATTATGACCTCAGGTGGGGAGAAAGCAACAGAAATAAACTCTTCAGAAGCAGAGATACTATTTTCATGCAAATGGCCTCAGTAATAAATAATAACAAAGAAAAATACAGAACTACTGTAAAATATAATATGTTTTGTTTTAAGTTATCCTGAAGGTGTCAGCTGCTCTTTAAGAGTCTCACTGTGCTTAAAAATGGCATTAAAAAATGTCCAATTGTTTAACCAGCAGTGGCACACTAAGCTGAAAGCTCGTTTACAGCTGCGACCTGGGAGCACAGGGAAGTTAAGTGACTTCACTTGCTCAGGGTCCCACAGTATGCAAGTGGAGGCTGTGGGATTCAAACTCAGGTCTCCAGATTTGTAGCTCAGAACCTTAAACCACTGTGCTACACTGCCTCCCAAAAAAAGTCACCCCTTGTAATCTGTGTCAGCCAATCATTTGGCTTCATTTATGACATTTTACAGAGCAGTGAAAGAACTAGTCTCAGCAATGTTAAAAAGTTTCTAGGTATTTTATTTATAGAAGAATGCAGGCCTTACCTGCATACTGTTTTGCTAGCTGGGCAATTTCCTCCTTCTCGAACAGATATTGCTTAGTAGACAGCCAGTACCTAAACAGCTGCACTAACAAGGCAATTGAAATCAGCGCTACTGTAATTGTAACAGCTTTGGACAGCAGAGACATGGCTACAACACGAGTAGAAACACGCTATAAAAAGAGAAAATGGTAATACAAAAAGTTACCGCACACACGTGGGCCCAGCCCCAGCCCCAACCCCCCAAACTACAAAAACCCCTTCCTGAGCACTGTTGCTGGCACAGGCTAGTGAAGGATGAGCACACGGCCACCACTTAGCACGAGTCGGCCGCCCCGCCTTACAGGGGGGTCAGTCCGACAGGTCCAGCAGGCAGCCTATCCCGGAGCTGGGAGCTCACGAGTGGGCGGAGTTACAGGAACGTCAGACCATGCTGGGTATCGGACTTCCACGGATGGAAGGCTGGCTTCCGCGCTCAGCCAATCCCATTCCAGGCCGGCGAGTGTGCTGAATGACTTGGCCTTGACGAAAATAGGGCGGGCAAGGGCCAAGTGATGGCGTTCCATGAGTTTTTTAATGGCGCGCGATAAGCTAGCACGGCATGTAGAAAGGAAAAAAACAGGGCCCTATAATTTCATTAATTTGACTGGTTTAGCTCTTCTGTTCTTTGAATTAGTATAATTATGCTTGTTAAGGCAACAATGTACTTCTATTATGCCGGTATTTCTTACAGTTTCGTTGCTTCCATTCCCAGTCTGTTCATCCCAGAACCTACAGTATGTGAGGAGAAGATTCATGTAAATGGACTTTTTGTTCACACCTGTTCATAGAAACATAGACTTTGACGTCAGATAAGGAAAGTTTGGCCCACCCAGCCTGCCTGTTTCCCTACCTATTTGATAAGCTGCAGATCCTAGTTAACCAACAACCTACTTCTTCTCCCCCCCTCCCCCGCCAGTATTGCCTTATGTCTGTCCCATGTATTCTTGAATTCCTCCACTGTTTTTGACCCCACAACCTCCTCAGGAAGGCCGTTCCATAGGTACACCACCTTCATAGTGAAAAAAATAATTCCTCACGTTGCTCCTGGGCCGTCCCCCTCTATCTTCAAATTGTACCCCCATGTTCTTGCACATCTCTTTTTCTCAAAGATGCTACCCTCTTGTACCTTGCTGATTCCCTTGAGGTACTTGAAAGTTTCTATCATGTCCCCCCTCTCCCTCCTTTCCTCAAAGGTGTACATATTAATGAAGTAAGTAAAATTGTATTTGTACTAGGTACCCTTCCATAGCTCAGGGTGCCCTTACACTATGCTCACACAGATTATAAGACACATTAAAATAATACAGCTGAATTCAACACATAAAATCTTAAGTTCCTTCAAAGGGTTTTCTGAAAAGATATGTCTTAAAGGAGTTTTTAAACACTTCTATGGTCAGGCTCTCTCGTATCCGACGAGGTAGAGAATTCCACAGGGTAGGGGCCATAAAGGCAAAAGATCTTCCTCCAAATGTTTTCAAATGTACCCTGGGGACCTCTAGCAATCCCTCGTGAGAGGATCGGAGTGACCGGGATGGACAATATGGAGATAGGTCTTGCAGGCATTTAGGTCTCTGATTGTGTAGGGCTCTATAGGTCAGCAATGCAACTTTGAAAGTGATTCACCACTGTACAGGCAGCCAGTGCAGTTCACACAGCACAGGTGTTATATGGCTGGATCTAGGGGTTTCAGTTAACAACCCAGCAGTCGCGTTCTGCACCATCTGCAATCGGCGAATACCCACTCCCGGAAGCCCTAAGTAGAGGGCGTTGCAGAAATCCAAACGGGGGGTGGCAAAGGCGTGGACCAATGTAGAAAGATCCTCAGATGGAACCAAGTGCTTCACCCTGGCGATGTTTCTCAGATGATAAAAAGCGGATATGACTGTGGCCAACACCTGAGCCTTCAAGGTCAGGCCTTCATTAAACACCACCCCAAGATTCCACACCTGGCTCGAAGCATTGAGCAGGTTCCCTTCAAGCTGTAAACCGGAGGGTTTTTCTGCCCATGATTCGACCATCCTCAGATCAGGGTTCACAACCAATACCTCTATTTTTTCCAGGTTTAACCTCAGCCAGCTGGCACTCATTTAGTTCTGTATCTCCAGTAGGCAGTTGTTAAACATCGAGACTGTCTCAAACTCTTGGCTAGGTACAAAGGACATGTACAGTTGAGAATCATCTGCATAGCAGTGAAAATTCAACCCATATCACCTTATAATGTCCATTATCATTTATCTCTATGGTGCCTTGGTGCTTGAAAGGTGCTTAATAAATAAAGTTTTATTATTATTATTTTACTATTAGTGGCAGCATATACACTGCAAACAACGTGGGGGAAGCACCAAACTCTGCGGTACTCCACAGGGTAGGCCCCGAGGGGATGAGGAATAAATTCCTGATTAAGATCCTTTAGCCTCTCTTCATATGGCTTCTGGTGCAGACCCTGCACCATTTTAGTTGCCCTCCTCTGGACTGCCTCCATCCTGTCTGTTTCCTTGTGGAGATGGGATCTCCAGAACTGCACACAGTACTCCAGATGGGGTCTCACCAACTGTCTGTACAGAGGGATAACAACTTCCTGTTTTCTACTGGTGATGCCTCTCCCAATACATCCCAGTATCCCCCTAGCCTTCCTTACTGCCTTCTCACATTGCTTGCCCACCTCTAGGTCATCTGATACGACTACCCCAAGTCCCTTTCCATTTTTGTTGTTGTTAGTACCCCTGCCGATTGTGTTCAGTACCTTCCTGCTCATGAACTGGAAATCCAAATTGCTCTCTTCACTGTAAAAGAGAAGAATGCTTCTGTGTTGTTTGGCTTCTATAGCTAAACCGGAGATAGATAACACAAAAAGCAGTTTTGGAATTACAATTTATGAATTTTGTGGTCCCTGCCTCTCAGCCTTCTGCATTGTAAATCAGGGAAAAGGCTTAAAAAATCAGGTTCAAGTGGTCAAAGTCGGACGCATCTTAAGTGTAACCATTAGGTGGCGCTATCCCAAGGGCTACTACCCCTGCCTATATGACTAGTGACAGGTTAAGGGGCCTAGTTCCAGTAATAGGTGCCTCCACCCAGAGATCAGGGTTGGTAGTGGTTAAGCTAGCTTGGTTACAGCCCTCTGGGACACTGTGACCCCCCTTTGTGCCCACTAGCGGCCCACACAGTGCAAGCGAGTTACCGTCCCAATACCCCACATATGCACACCTTTTACACATACAGATCCACTTACCCTCAAGACTGATTCTGCAGCATGTCTCTGAGGGCCCCCTGTAAAACAAGGTTAATGCACATACACCACACAATACAATACTGGCTCGATATGTACTGACACCACAGACAGTATATATCTCAATAACAATAATTCTGATTTATTTAGGGGGCAGTAACACGGGAAGGGGCAATCAGGTTGATTTGGTTTAATAAGGGTCAAATCACAGTACTGTATATGCATATAGGGTCCAAAAAGTCACACTCTGGGTACCCAGGATGGTGGGAGGCTAGCTAGGTCCGTTGCCCGGGGTTGGCCAGCTGGTGCAGCTGGATGGAGCCCTGTAGGAAGAAAATATATGCACAACCAACTTGTAATCTGGAGCCGGATGGCTCAGTCCACAAAAAGAAGAACACAAAGCAGTCAGTTGGCACACACTGATTAAATGAAGGTGTAGGGTGTTACCCCCATTTATACTCACAAACCCCAAGCCGAGAGCTGAATTGAGGAGGTTGCTCTGGATGGCCAGGATGAGCAGGGCATGGAGATGAGACCCTCGTGACAGGGCCCAACTGATTTGGATAGCAGACGGATTCAGTCCGATTGGATTTGAGTTCAGCTTCCAGCTTCAGCTCACAACTCACAGTAAAAGGGGAAAAGGAATCGCGATCCCTCACAAGCACTAGACACATTTATATGTAAAGGAAATTACTATACCAGTCAGCTGCTTCTCGATCCCAATCACAAACTCTGAAAGACGCGAGAGCACACACGACATCAGAGTCCCCGACAGGCCGATCGCATTTCTGCAAATCTTCGGTCTTCTATGGGCAAGCCTGGTTCTGCACACTTCTTCCTTTTCTCCACAACTCAGATTCAGTCCAATGAACACTCGCTAATGGCTACAGGTCGACTTCGGGACATTACACGCGCTTCCCGCATGAACTGCACGCCGCTCCAGAACAGAGCTCTTTCTCCTTTCGCAGTCAACTCGCATCTGACCCTCCAGGAACAGTTCAGGGCATTTCTCTTAGGCTCCACACAAGTGTGGTTGGTGGATTCGGCTGTCAGTCACTGCAGGGCTCCCTCTGTTGGTGCAAAAAGGCGTCAAGGTCCAAACTACAGCTCCCAGAAACACCTGCCATACATTCCCCCTTTAAGCAGGCTCCAAGTGAGAGTCCAAGTTCTAATTGGCTCAAGCAGTCTCCATTTTAGGGATCCACTAACCCAACTGGCCCAGATCAGCAGTTCAGAACCAAAATGGAGGGGCAACACACACAGAGTCTCAGCTACAATAAAGGCAGGTTAGACAAACTGCAATTTTACTAATGCTCTAAATGATTTCAGGCAAACAGTTACATCTTTCAAGTGGGCTCCCTCTGCGCTTTTAGTGACTGCAGAAACAGAGCGATCACACAGCAGCTTGGGCAGGATTTGAGCATTAAATACACAGTCCCCCCATTCAAACTAATTTAGCCTGTGAGCAGGCAGCTCTTAAAGAGACAGTACCAGAGGCTCTAAAAGCACTCATAGTTAAGCGGCTTAAACCTTGTACACCATTCAGGCTGGGAGCACTTAGCCAGCTCCTAAAAGACTTTTGGGAACCCCCATTTGCGGGAGGTTACACCCTTCCTGGCCTGAAAAAACTTGGCTTCCACGTCAAGTAGGTCCCTTATAACACTTTAGAGCAGAACAGTTTAAACTTGCATCCCTTTTAAATAACAAGCAGTATATTAAACCTTTGTTATATACACTTACGCTGTATTACACAGTCTACTACTGGTTACACAACATTACACATACAAACATTTTGAAATCAGGTCATTTCTTCCTGCACATGAAACCTGGAGAGAGGGGGCCCTTCCCTATCAGCTACCTCTGGGCTGGATGGGGTAGAGGCACCATACCTAGAGAGCAGGACAAGTAATCTGGAGTTAGCACCTATGCTCAGTTTGGGCAATGAGCTCGGGGACACATACACTCCCTTATGGACCACACTGAGAGGAAAAATCTACAGGCCTCCCTGGAGGATCATAGCTTAAGCGCACTACAGGCTTCACAACTCAACCAGTCCTTCTAGGGGGAATTGTTACAGTCTCTGCGCTTTTACACTCACTTTCTGCAGTGTCTGTACTGGCAATGGGAATGGCCTTGGGGTAGAGAGGCTAGAACTTGGGGCACTTTTAGTTCCAGGATTTGCAATCTCTGCAGTCACATTACTTGGCTCACATGGAGAGTTTTCTGTCACTGGCAGTGAACTATCAGGAAACTCAAAATACTCTTCTAGTTTTGGCATATCACCAGTCTGTTCCAGTTCATCATTTTCCTCCTCCGAAAGCTCATACAGTTCCACCATGCACAGTGATTCTATGTCATCTGACTTAATACTCTGCACCTCACTTGCTGGGAGCATTGGCTCCAGAGACAAAGATGGGGGCTTAGACAGTCTAGAAGGCCCAGTTTCTTCTCCGTAATTGACTAGGGGGTTGCCTTGAAACAATTGACTCAGTTCCTAAAAAGGGTAGTACCCAAAGTTGCATTCACTTTCCTCTGACATGGACTGACAGTCATTTTCAACTGGGACTTGCTATGGAGAATACTTTAACTCAGCATCTGTAGGTGCAGACTTTCTTTGCTTTTGCTTAGCAGCAGCTCGGGTCACTGGTCCAGAGGGAGCACTTTCTGGGGGCTCAGACTCAATCAAGATTTGTCCAATGGGCAGTAAATGATTTCTATGCATTGTCTTAATATTTTTTGAATTATTCTCAGGCCTTACTTTGTACACAGGCAGATCATCTAGTTTGCCCACTACAATGTGAGGGAGATGGTGCCACCTGTCAGCAATCTTGTGTTTGCCATGCAGTCCCAGATTTCTTAGCAATACCTGATCTCCCTCCTGGAGTTCCTGTACTTTCACCTTTTTGTCATACCTTTCTTTTTTGGCCAGATTTTTTTTGGCAGCCATGGTTTGAGCCAGTTGGTATGCATGATTTAGCTGGACCTTTAACTTTTGCACATACTGTAACTAGTTATCAGTTTGAACCCCATCAGGAGAATCTCCAAAACAAACATCTACCAGTTGTTGGGCTTCTATTCCAAACATCAGGCGGTAGGGGGAAAACCCAGTAGCATCACTTTTGGTGCAGTTGTAGGCATGTACCAGGGTGCTAATTTGTTGGCTCCATCTGGGCTTGTCTTTTGGGTGGAGGGTTCCCAGCATGTCCAGCAGAGTGCGGTTAAAACGTTCAGGCTCTGGGTCCCCCTTGGGGTGGTAAGGGGTGGTTCTGGACTTTTGCACTCCCCATAGAGAAAGCATCTCTTTGATCAAACGACTCTCAAAGTCTCTCTCTTGATCAGAATGGATTCTTTGTGGAGCCCCATAGTGAACAAAAAAAGTTTTCTACAAGTACTTTTGCCACGGTGGATGGCTTCTGGTCCTTGATGGGGAAAGCTTGGGCATATCTCGTAAAATGGTCAGTGACCACCAGCACATTATTAATATTTTTTTGATCTAGCTCCAAACTCAAAAAGTCAATACAAACCAACTCCATGGGGGCACTGGTGGTGATGTTAACAAGGGGGGCAGCCCTCTGGGGCAAAGTTTTCCTCTGTAAACAGCGACTACAAGTTCAAATGTGTTGCTCAACATTAGCCCCCACCTTAGGCCAATAGAATCTGGATCTCACCAAGACAAGTGTTCTTTCTATGCCAAGGTGCCCCATGTGGTTGTGTAGGGACCTCAGCACCAAGTCTCGAAAGGCAGTGGGCAAAACTAGCTGATGTTTGTCTATTAGTCCCCCTCTGTCTACGGTTTCTCTGTATAACAGTCGATTAATCAGCTTCAACTTACGACCTTCATTGTATAACAATGCAGTTCTCAAATCAGTGGAGCGTAACTTGGACACATCTTTCCCTGCATAGAGGGCTTCTAAAGCTGGTTTAATCATAGGATCTTGGGATTGAGCCCACTGAAGACTGCCATTGTCTAGCTGAGGCAAAGCACCAATGTCTAATGCAGAAAAGTGGCAATAAACAGCCGGTGTGCAATTCTCAGAGGGCCCCAAACAATCCACCAGACAGTCCACTGTGTCTGTGGCCACTTGTTCTTCTCTGTCAAACTTCTGGCAGAGTGCTCAAATATCAGGTTCTGACAGTCTGACCCAGTCATTCCAGGAAACAGGCCTCCGAGAGAGAGCATCAGCATCTATGTGGTTCAGTCCTGCTCTGTATTCAACAGCATAATCATATATAGCTAAAGCTGAAAGCCAGCTATGGCCAGTAGCATCCAACTTGGCTGAAGTCTACACATAGGTCAAAGGATTGTTATCAGTTTTTACCAGTATCTTAGCCCCATACAAGTACTCGTGGAATTGGTCAACAATGGCCCACTTCAGAGCGAGGAACTCTAACTTATGTACAGGATAGTTCTTTTCAGGTGGGGTCAGGCTTCTGCTGGCAAAGGCCACTGGTCTCAAGGCCATTCTCATGCTCCTGGTACAACACAGCCCCCAACCCTTGCAAGCTAGCATCAATGTATACGACATAGGGTTTTACTGGATCTGCATAGGCCAAGACAGGAGCTTGGGTAAGTTGATATATAATCTCATGAAAAGCAGCTTCACAACCAAGCATCCATCGGGTCCCAAAAACTTAATTGAGACGGAAATACACTCAGTCTCAGAGGAATCCAACCTCTGGTATTTTTTGTGGGTAGGAGGATAACCTTGAGTAAGATTAAGTAAAGGACAAATCACTCTGGAATGGTCCTTGATGAAACGGCGATAGTAGCCACAGAATCCCAGGAATCTTTGCAGTTCTTTTAGATTGTGGGGCTGTGGCCAGGTGGTCAAGGCCTCAACTTTACTCGGGTCTGTCTCTAGTCCCTCGGTGGAGACTATGTGTCCCACATACTTTACAGAAGTTTGGAAGAACTGACATTTATCGATGGACAGTTTCAGGCCAAAGACTTCCAGTCGGTCCAACACCTTGAACAATCTATTCTCATGTTCCTCCAGTGAGCTGCCAAACACAATAACATCATCCAAGTACACCAGGCACTCTGATAAGTTCATGTCCCCAACTGCATGCTCCATCAGTTGTTGGAAAGTGGCTGGGGCTCCTGAAATCCCTTGAGGCATCCTCATGAACTCATAGAAACCAAGCGGGCAGATAAAAGCTGTCTTCTCACGGTCTTCTGGGGCCATCGGGATCTGGTAGTACCCACTGCGAAGATCCAGCACAGAGAACCACTTGCTACTGTTCAGGCAGTCTAGAGCATCCTGAATGCGGGGCATTTTATACTGATCAGGGATAGTCCGCCGGTTCAAAGTACGATAATCCATGCACATCCTTACTGTCCCATTCTTTTTTCTCACTACCATGATAGGGGAAACATATGGGCTTCTGGATACTTGTATTACACCAGCAGCAAGCATCTCTTGCAGATGCTGTCTCACATCATCTATGTCAGTAGGGGCCAGGCGTCGAGACCTGTCATGAAATGGCCTTTCATCAGGCAACCGGATATGGTGCTCAGCTCCTTGCACACATCCTACATCCCATTCCTTTAAAGAAAACACCTGGTCTCTCTGAGCAATCTTCTCACTGATCCTCACTTTCCCTTCAGCTGGCAACGGGGAGTCACCAAAATAAACAAGTTGGGCATCACTCCATTATTCTTCCCTGAACTCTTGTTACTGGGTAGCACTGCAGTGTCTGCAGAATGTAAATTAGCCAGAGTGCAACCTCTATTCTCTCGAATCTATCAGATACATTATGAACTTGAACCATTACCCTTCTGGCATAAGCATGGGCTCTGGCAGGCAAAATACTTGGCTTGATCAGCAGTCCTTCTGGCAATTTTCCATTGCCTGGTGCATCCAGCATTAGTATTTTATTCTTGACATCCTTTCTGATACGGATCTCTCCCTGTAAGGTACACTGGACATTTGGCACCAGGATCAGAGACTCAGGATCCTTTTTCCAGACAATTCCAACCGGTTCCTCTGGTTCCACTTTTCCAGCATCTCTCTGGGCATTGTAGGCCTTCTTGATCAAGGCCAGAATTCTTAAAGCTGTACAAGTCTTGGACCCCTGTTTTTCATAACACAACTGCGCCAACTGTCCAAACATATGTGCATTAGTCCCAATTAGTAGAGGAACCCCGTTATACAGTCTAGTAGGGGGACACACTAGGGCCAAGGTCTCCACTTGCTCTGCCACCCCAGCCACAGAGGTGGGAAAGGACAACCAAATTCAGATATAGCCGGAGTAGGGGTAGGCCTTCTCACTTAAACCCCAGACATGCAGTTCCTCCAGTGGTTGCAGGGGCACATCAGACAAATGCTTCTGATACCAATCCTGGAACATAATTGTCACTTGGGAGTCACTGTCTAACACAGCTCTTGTAGGCACCGCATTCACTTTTACAGTGGTCTCCATGGAGGGACCCACAACTTCAGACCATTCCGGTAGCACTGACCTGGATGTCGATCGGGCATTGGCCCTGGTGACATAAATTTTCTGAGTAGCTTCCCCTGGTGGCCGGGCATAGGTTCTGTGATGCAAGGCCACTAACCTATTGGTAACTTTTCTCAAGTTCTCTGGCAAGCGACAATCTGACTGAAAATGCCCATCCTCCCCACAAGGGTAGCAGAACTTAATGTCTCTGGTGTCCTGGAAGGGTGGTGGGTCTCTTTTCTGTTGGGGCACCTCTGGAGCCCTGCAGTGCTCCTCTTGGACTGGGGGGCTACATCCTTTGGCTCCTGAATCTCCACTGCGGTTGAGGGTGAGGGCTACCCTTTGCAGTTCCCCCACCATCTCTCTCAATTCTCGCAGCTCTGCGAGCAGGTTACCCTGAATCCGAGTCTCCGGGGAAACAACATTTACTCCCACTCCACTCTTGAGCTCAGGGGGAGCCTGATACAGATCTGGTTCTCTGAATGCCTCAGTCAATTCCTTAATCAAGTCTCTCAACTGTTGAGCCTCATCTAACTCACTCTTTTCGGGGGTCTGGTAAGTGTTCACAGCCTCAGCACAGGGCTCCCAGCCCTCTTCATCAGTTTCAATCTCACAGATTTCTTTCATCAAATGACAGTACTCTGGAGGGCTTGCCCTCCTGTCTTGCAACTTGAGCTTCAATATAATTACACTTGAAAATCTAGCTGACTTCAATATGTGGTCTAATCTGACCCGGTTTAACTCTTTGGCAGGCACTCCCTCTTTTCGATGGGCCCTCTGCAAAGCCTTCTCTAGCCTAGTGATGAAGGCAGACAATTTCTCATTTTTCCGCTGTTTGGCTGACTTGAATTTCCACAATAAATCATCCCCTGATTCTGTGCTGCCAAACACCCCTTCCAAGGCAGAGAGATATTCTGCTGCAGTGGTCTCCAGACTAGTAGCACGTAGAAACCAAATGGCTTCAAGGGCAGGATCTCTCAAGCTCTCTATCAAGAGCTTCCTCTTTTGCCCCTCAGAAGACTGCCATTCTTGTACTAAAGGGGTGGCATAGTCCATCCAGATCTCCAGATCATCTTCCCCCAAAGGCACTGGGACAGTACCGGAGAAAAATCTAAGTCTTCTATAGGAGTCCAACTGTATCGGGGGAATTATGATCGGAGAGGCAGCTACTAGGGAGCTCTTGGGGACACAGGGGATGTGGTCGGGGAGTGCACGGGTGTGTAGTCCTCTGATAGATCTAAAACTCTTACCAACTCTTGGGCAGTTTTCCCTTCTGACGCTAACAGCTTAAGCAACTTTTCTTTAAAGCCATCGGTACTAGGGGACCCACCTGGGGTGGCCAGACCACTATGTAGGCGAATGACCCTCCATCCCTTCTGGGCACCTTCAGGCAAAATCATAGGAGGTACCTTTTCAGGGTCTATTGGGGAATTGCATGAGAGCAACACTTGCAGAATTTGTTCAAATAAGTCAGCATATCATCCCGTTAACGTCAACTTTGCCCACACACTTAACATGTTCTACAGTGGACACAATGTCAGCATTGTTAGTCCCCAAGGGGACATCCAGCAACAGAATAGCCTCTTGGGGATCCATCTCCTCAGCTTCGTTCCACCCCATCAATTTGTGCACCATTAGCTTATGGAGGGCAGTTTTTAACTTGGGCGTAGTAAGCCCCTCCATTTTCTGCCCTAAACTGAACATAATGGGGTAATTCTACCACGTGGCCACTAGAGGACACTAATCCCAGCGGTGCCTCCAAGATGTAACCCTTAGGTGGCGCTATCCCAAGGGCTACTACCCCTGCCTGTATGGCTAGTGACAGGTTAAGGGGCCTAGGTCCAGTAGCGGGTGCCTCCACCCAGAGGTCAGGGTCGATAGTGGTTAAGCTAGCTTGGTCACAGCCCTCTGGAACACTGTGACCACCCTTTGTGCCCACTAGCGGCCCACACAGTACACAGCAGTTACCGTCCCAATACCCCACATATGCACACATTTTACACATACAGATCCACTTACCCTCAGGACTGATTCTACAGCACGTTTCTGAGGACCCCCTGTAAAACAAGGTTAATGCACATACACCACACAATACAATACTGGCTCAATATGTACTGACACCAGAGACAGTAAATAGTTCAATAACAATAAATCTGATTTATTTATGTGGCAGTAACACGGGAGGGGGCAATCAAGTTGATTTGGTTTAGTAAGGTTCAAATCACAGTACTGTACATGCATATAGGGTCCAAAAAGTCACACTCTGGGTACCCAGGATGGTGGGGAGCTAGCCAGGTCCATTGCCCGGGGTTGGCTGCTGGTGCAGCTGGATGGGGCCCTGTAGGAAGAAAATATATGCACAAACAAATTGCAACCTGGAGCCGGATGGCTCAGTCCATAAAAAGAAGAACACAAAGCAGTCAGTTGGCACACTTTGATTAAATGAAAGGTGCAGGGAGTTACCCTGATTTGTACTCACAAACCCCAAGCCAAGAGCTGAATTAAGGAGGCTGCTCTAGATGGCCGGGATGAGCAGGGCATGGAGATGAGACCCTCATGACAAGGCCCAACTGATTTGGATAGCAGACGGATTCAGTCCGATTGGATTTGAGTTCAGCTTCCAGCTTCAGCTCACAACTTACAGTAAAAGAGGAAAAGGAATTGCGATCCCCCTACAAGCACTAGACACATTTATATGTAAAGGAAATTACTATACCAGGCAGCTGCTTCTCGATCCCAATCGCAAACACTGCAAGACCCGAGAGCATACACAACATCAGAGTCCCCGACAGGCTGATTGCACTTCTGAAAATCTTCGGTCTTCTATGGGCAAGCCTGGTTCTGCACGCTTCTTCCTTTTCTCCACAACTCGGATTCAGTCCGATGAACACTCACTAACGGCTACAGGCCGACTTCAGGACCTTACACGTGCTTCCCGCATGAACTGCATGCTGCAGCAGAACAGAGCTCCTTCTCCTTTCACAGTCAACTCGCATCTGGCCCTCCAGGAACAGTTCAGGGCATTTCCCTTAGGCTCCACACAAACACAAGTTTGGTTGGTGGATTCGTCTGTCAATCACTGCAGGGCTCCCTCTGTTGGTGCAAAAAGGCACCAAGGTCCAAACTACAGCTCCCAGAAGCACCTGCCATACATTCCACCTTTAAGCAGGCTCCAGGTGAGAGTCCAAGTTCTGGTTGGCTCAAGCAGTCACCATTTTAGGGCTCCCCTGACCCAACTGGCCCAGATCAGCAGTTCAGGTCCAAAATGGAGGGGCAACAGACACAGAGTCCCAGCTGCAATAAAGGCAGGTTAGACAAACTGCAATTTTACTAATGCTCTAAATGATTTCAGGCAAAGAGTTACATCTTTCAGGTGGGCTCCCTCTGCACTTTTAGCAACTGCAGAAATGGAGTGATCAGACAGCAGCTCGGGCGGGATTCGAGCATTAAATACACAGTCCCCCCATTCAAACTAATTTAGCCTGCGAGCAGACAGCTCTTAAAGAGACAGTACCAGTGGCTCTAAAAGCACTCACAGTTAAGCGACTTAAACACCGAACACCATTCAGGCTGGGAGCATTTAGCCAACTCCTAGAAGACTTTTGGGAACCCCCATTTGCAGGGGGGTTACATAAGAAATGTTAATATTAGTTTAACAATTCTGCCATAATGTTTGGTTTAGTGTAAAAAAACATTTTCTGAAGAAGAATTAAACTGAAATAGCAAAGTCTGGCATTATTTCATGCTTCGAATACCTATTCATCAGTAACAGAATTGAAATCCCAAATTTAGGCAAGACAGTGGAAAATTTTTAGGCAAAATCAGGCTGTTGAGAGGTATAATGCCCCATTTAAATTAAGAAAAGCCAAGGATATCCACTCCCTTTGGCTTTCCCAAGATCTACAGCACTTGATGCGGCCCCTGCGACAGAGCCTGGAAAATCTTTAAAAAGTCTGGCCTCCACTCTGACTGGCTAACCTATCATCAATTGAGGAATGCTTTTGTAAGCCCCCAAAATTGGGCTTACCTTTGGGGCTATGGCCCCGATCCAGTGCTGGTGCCGCTCTCAGGGGTCCCGGGTGTGATTCGGACCCTGGCGCTTCCCGTTGCCTCACAGCTGTGGCTGCCAATGATACTCACTGTCCTTGGCCCCGTGGGATCACTGCACGGAAAGGCCGAGAGTCAAAGCATTGGTCTTGTGCCTGTGAGCGCTGGGGAAAGAGAGTGACTTACGGTCCCAGTGTTTTGGGAAACCAAGACTGCAAAGTAAATAAAAAAGATGGTAGCTACACTCCCTCTGAGCATGCACGGCTGTCAGAATTAAAATTTAAAGGAGCTGCAATCCCCTCTCAGTTTGGCCATGCAGCTGTCAATAAAAAATATATACCCTGGCTCTAGAAGGGGTAAGGGTGCCAGGGATCTAAAAAATATCAACCAGGTGATCTCCGGTTAAGGGGGATGTAGTTTTTAGCCCTGTTAATGGGCTCAATTATATAATTCAGGCTGGACTGCTGAGAACTCTACAGAGAGACAAAATAGCAGCCCCCATAAAAAACTACAGAATGGGGCTACTGGGTAAAATATAGAGCCAGCCCCGAGATCACCTGGTAAGCTGCAGGCAAATAGAGGGAGGCTTCTAGGGGGAAGATATAAGATGGTTTTGCCACCAGAAAGGGGAGTTGTAGTCGAGAAGAGCTGCAGGGTGGCTGTGAGGAGAGAGGCAGTCCAAGTCTATCACATCTGCCTGGCTATTTAAACCCTGGTTATCTCAACCTACTAAGCTGAGTGCAGGAGGAATAGTAGCTGTTTTGCATGACTAAAACAGAAAAAAGAGAAAAAAAAGTGTTCTATAGCATCCCAAGCAGTTGGACAGCTGTTTGAACTGGGAAAAGAGTTGGGCTGCAGACCTTGAATGAGCGCCTGATCTCCTCAGTGCAGAAATTGATTGAAAAAGTAATCATTCGGCCAGGGGAAAGACGGTAATGTTGAGGCAAGCCACTGGACCAGGACCCAGCGCCGCTTGTGGAGGCATCCCCTGAGCTAGGGGCTGTGAGGTGAAAGACTGTGGAATCCCCGCTACCCTGTGTACGTCCTGTAGGGCAGTGACAGATGCAACATAAGGGTTTGAGGAACATAGGCAATCCTGGTTCCTCGGACTGAAGACGACGATGTTCCGGGTTGAAGGATGGAACAGGCCTGCCTGAGTGAAGTCTGTCTATAAAGCCCGTAGGTGAAGTTGGCAAGGCCAGGCAGGCGAAGATCATCACCCCTCAATTTTGTCCAGTCCTGGTTTCCCACCGGTGGTGCACCACCAATGTAGAGCCTCCATGGTACCGTGCAACTCATCTGACTGTGAACCCCCTGTGCGAACTGCAAAAAAACATGAGTACCCCAAGCTGCAGCTCTGGGGAGTCTATTAGTTGGCTAGCCAGTTAGGATTCTGGGGAGCAATCTCTGCACAGGATTTTGTAGTGACATACCAGTTTGGCAAGCCTAGGATTACAAGTCTGAAGTGTGTTCCATGTTTATCTGGGACCTGATGAAAGTTCCCAGGCCTGCATCACCCAGCTCTGAGGTACCCACTGAACAGGGATAATCCGGGTGCACCAGGGGTGGGAAGAGGAATTGCTATGGGGAAAGTTATTGACCAGCTAAAGTGAATGGTGGTTGACATTCTCCTCCCTGTGTTCTCCCTCCTCCAATAAATAAGGTTACTGTTTGTATTTTATCCACTGTCATTGTGTTATAGAAAGAGTGCTGTGGGGGTGTGGGAAACTGTTCTTGTTGGGGAAAAGTATTACCGGGGCAGCTTACTTATTTCCTGGAAGGTGATAACCTGTTCTTTATCCACTGGAGTTCCCTGCCACTACCCCAGATGGAGGCACCGCACCACATTTACTACCACTGTGGAACCCAGGCAGGCCCCCTCGGAGGTGTGTGCTGAATTACCCTGAGGGCCCCGGTGCAGCCTAAGTGAGTCAAAGAGCTGTTACACTTGTAAATCTAAAATCACCAAATCCAAGTGTGAGTAGCAACCCTAAAAACTTCTGGGCACAGGTCAAGGCCATGCTCAAAGGCAAGGAGCGAACCACCCCCCAGACCATGATCAACTATGGCATGGTACTAGCTAGCCCCCTGGATATTGCATCTGGTATAAACCATTTCTTCACTGACCTAGACAGATATAAACAAGGCTTACCAAGTACGTCACTCCACCCTGATGATGTTAGGCCCGACCCCCCCCCACTCCCCTCCATCTGAGACTCACCTCACATACAGAAGTCCTCAAGCTCCTAAACAAACTAAACCCTTATAGCTCACCAGGTTTCGATTCCCTCCCAGTTTCCTGAAGATTGGAGCCTCTGCTATCGCCTACCCTGTTGTGCTGTTAATCAATTGGTCTTTCTTCTCACATACCATACCTGATAAGTGGAAAACAGCAATAGTGATCCCTATCCTCAAGAGAGGCACCAGCCAACCTTACAGAAAACTGTCGACCGCTATCAATACTGTGTCCCCCGGCTAAAATTCAAGAAAGAATACACTATAATCAGTTATACTCTTTCTTAGTATTGACAAATGCCTTTACCATCTCACAACACGGTTTCTGGAAACTGCATGGGATGAAATCTGTTCTCATTAGGATTGTCGCGGATATCTATCATGCTGTAGATCAGAGGTGTGCGATGGGGGCTGTATTCGTCGATCTCACAAAAGCTTTTGACCATGTAAATCACCAAACTACTCCTATCAAAACTCAACAAACTTGGTCTTGACTCCCATACACTGTCTTGTTTTTCTAATTATCTGTCTAATCGACTACAATGCGTCAAATGAGCTGGCGTTACCTCTCCCCTGGCTCACATCATGGATGGGGTCCCCCAGGGGTCAATCCCGGGTCCTCAGTTATTCTCCATATTCATTAATGAGCTACCTAGCAACTGCAGCAGTGCAACGGTACAACTATACACAGACGGTGCTATACTTTTTTTTTTTTTTTTAATTCTTTTTCCCTTCACTGGCTGAGAGGTTCTGGTCCCCCCGCTTTCCTCACACTGCTCGCCCTCCATCCCCAGGATTCCCCCCTGGGAAAAGCCACCAGGTGTGCACCCCTTCCCAGAGAATATGATCACGAAGCCCTGGCTTGCCCCCAGGGTGGGGTCACTGGAGCAGGACCCTCCCCCCGGCGAACTTTGGACTGCAGCAGGGAGCAATGGCAGAGGTGGGGGCCATCATTAACGTCTGGGAAAGATTTTTTACAGTTGTGTTGCCCTGGGGGTGGGGACATGCAATGATGCCAGTGTCCACACCACCCCCATTTCATGTGGCACCAGCTGCAGTGGTACCCCCAGCCTCCGTCAGAGGTCCACATTGCACCAGACACTCTCCCCTCCTTCACCCAGAGAAGAACAGTCCATGGGATGCTCAGTCCTTCTCCCCCCCCAGCCGACCCTTGGACTCCTGAGTCCGTCCCCAAACCCAGGATGTCGGCACTGCAGATGGACACCTTGGCACAGTGCCGGCAGGCCAGCCATGACAGTGGTATACTGTACTGATCAGATAAATATATCTACTCCATTAAGCCAGACCTTGAAAAGGATTTCTGACTACTTGAAGCCTGGTTCAAATGAAACCTACTAGTTCTCAACACCAAAAAAAAAAAAAAAATGCTGTTCCATCACACTTCCTATGACCTGTCCACCCAACAACTCTTTGTAATCCACACCCCAACAGGCATAGCACTAGAAGGACTGGACTCCTTTAAATATTTGGGAGTAGCCCTAGATGAAAGCTTATCCCTTGAAGCGCTCTTAGAACTATCAAGTCCACATATCAAAAACTGGGCCTTCTATATCCAGTTGCCCCTTACCTGACCCCTCAATCTCGGAGGACCCCGGCATCTGCAACACTACTTCTGTGTCTTCTATGGAGCCCCCATACTTCATTCCACCAGATCAGCAACACTGTCCAAATTGAAGCAAACATACCACAGAATCATATGTTTCACTGCTATAACACCTGCTCGAGCGCACCACTGTGATATCCTTAAAGCCCTAGGATGGTTGCCCTTCGAGGCTAAACTTGACTTCCCCCTACTTTGTACTACGTTCATACTCATCCACCTTCCCTCCCCACCTATCCTTACTAGCATGCTCGCCCCAAAACCTATCCCTAGAACCCTTTGCTCCTCCCACCTCCCTTTGCTAAGCCTCCCTAAGACTTGCCTAACTGTAGGCAGGAGATCCTTTGTCTTTCTAGCATCTCAAAAATGGAACAATGTCCCACACGGACTATCCTGCACATCCCTTCCCCAGTTCAAAAAACGCTGTAAGGAACTCTTCTTTCTCCCGCCAGTCTGCACCTGTTACTAAGCTTTCATCTCCCCTCTTTTGAATTCTTAACGCTCTGCCTCCCTTATGTCACCCTCCCTCAAGTTCTAGTCCTCCATCTCCCTTCATATTTCTGTACCCATTACTCTTGCTATGTCTGCAAATGATTATGACCATGGCACTTATGGACTGATTGGCGTCAACTCATCTTAATGTCAGTGATTAATTATTGACCATGACACTTTAAGGACTAATTGATTGCAAATATTAGTTCTGTAGAATACACTCTGTAACTACTGTTCTGTTTTACTCAGAGTTTTAGCAAACATTACTCTGTATCTCATTCTGTGTAACTGCTTATCCATTTTTTTGTCTTACTGGAATTGTATTTGCCCAAGTCGTCCCTGAAAAAGGGATATGTTTGTCTCAGTGGGCCTACCTGGTCATCAAAATTCAAAATAAATAAAAATATTGGAGGTCCATAAGAGTCCATCTTTAAATGGAGCACACCTTCCTGTGAGTCAGTGGTAGTGATGCATAAGCTACTGGTAGGGATGTAGCCAGGATTTGGAGGAGGCAGGTTTCCAAATATCTTTCTAAGGGGGTCCGAAGCCATGCTCCCCTGGAACATTTTGAAAATTTTGAAGTTAAATGGTGCAGTATTTTGCATTTTTAGGCAATAACTGTTGAGTTACAAAATGCATCAAAATTTAAGTTGTCAGTCTTATCACTCCCCAGTCCCAGGCCTTTGAGCTGAACTCAGGATTCTTTTCCCCCTTTTATATTTACATCTTTCTCTTCTCTAGATCTCATCCCATTCTGACCATCCTTACACCACATTAGCTATTTTTTCCCAGTTCTTCCTCTTAATTTTCACTTTTCCAGTAACTTTAATATCTGTTTTCACCTTATGCCTTGCCTTTTATGTTCCACCTCTCCCATTGCATGTATTTCTTCTTTAATTGACAACTTTCTGTATCTTCTCTTTACATTAGTCTCGCTCCCTTTCGCCTCTATCTACAGTACATTACATGAATAATGCAGACTTAACCCCACCAACGCAGAAATATTACTGTATCCTCTTCTTTTTCATCTGTTCTACACTAAATCAGCTAAGTACATTACTCCTCTCTACCACTTCACCTCCACGATCCCCACCACTACCTTGCATCCCCTCTCCTGAATTTCATCTTGACCTGGACACTCTGAGTCTGCCTGCTCCTTTCCCACTGTCTATCTCCCCCTCCACTCAACTACAACTAGATCATTATTTTGGCCAACTTTCCTCACCTGCTGCCTCTGTGCCCCCCCTCCCCATCTCTCCCCCATCTCTTTTCTTAACAGCTGTGGCATTTTCTTTCTATGAACAAGGCCAGTGTGTGGGCTGCTCACTAATTTACTTTTTACCTTAAGTTGTTCCTTAAAAACTACTGTAGTAACTATATTGTAACCCAGCCCTCTCTGAGGGCAATGAATCTTCTGTTATTTGTCTCTGTATACTGGTACTTGTCTTGCTTGTATGACGTGGAACCTTAAAAGAGCAGCTTGCTCAAAGGTTGTTTCTGATGATTGCAATAAATAAATAAATATCCCCCTGTCTTGTTCTATTCATCTTTGCCTTCACTTTCTATGTGTCCCAACATGTTGATTTACAAACATTTCTGTCATTTGACCCAAATATTCTTTTTCCTCTGATCTGACACAGTTGTATATTGGAACTCCTTTATTCTCTACGGTATTTGAATTTCATTTGCTAACAGAAATATTACATTATTTTCCCCCTGCCTTAACTCATTCTATCTGATGTTGCCATTTTGGGTCAGGTTAAGCAATGTATGGTTCTGACGCCATATGGTGCTAATGGGTTAACTGTCTACACAAACTTTGCTATTTTACTCAAATATTCTCTTTCCTCTGACGGTATCTGCCCAGGCATTTCAACATTGGAACTCCTAATCTCCTGTATCTGAATTTCCTTTACTAATTAGTACTCAGGTCAGTATTAACCCCTTATCAACAACTGCTTTGGGCTTGAAATAGGAGCAGAAATTAACGAATAATAGAAAACTGAATTCTAAAATGTTGTTGCTTCAGCCTCATAGAATGAATTTATTTTATTTATTTAGACAGCAGTTTGGAAAACCTTTGAGCCATAGGCTCATTTACAAAGGTACCTTGTCACAGTAAGACAAACGAAAATACACAGTATAACAGTATAACACAGTATAACAGTAACTTAAGACATAGATACAAACAAGCTGGTACAGGTAGGATTGATGCAAACAATACCAGAGTTATGTTGTCCTTAGCACCTTAGTAGTAAGCTTTGTCATTAGTATTGAGTGCGGCTTTGACTAGTGCAATTACAGCTGGTGTTAACAAGGTGGTTCCGTAGGGACGTTTTGAAGCACAATATAGTTGGAGCTTCGGAGATGGAGGGGAGCAGTGTGTTGAACCAGGAAGGGGCCCTAAAGCTGAAGGCTCTTTGGCCGTGAGAGGTCCTAGCTCTAGGGATAACAAGAGAGGTTTTCCCAGAGGTCCGAGTATGAGCTAGTGGGACAGAGCGGCGGATGGTGGTGATCAATCTAGGCAGGGATAGCCCAATGAGGGTCTTTTTTGTAAGGGTACAGGTCAGATATTTGAGGCGCTCATCAAGATCAAGTACCAGTGCTTTAGCGTACAGTAGACAGGTGTGTGTTAGCCTAGGTGCCCCAGTAATTAACCTACAGGCCTTATTCAGAGTAGTGCGAATTTTATGGAGTGCGGTCTGATCAGCAGCACCATACACCTGGCAGTCCATAGTCCACTAGGGACAGGATAGAGAGGTGACTGTGAGTCGAAGAGCCTCCGGGGGAGGCAGTGTTTATACCGATGTAAGATGCCCAATCAGATATTGAGTGGCAGTGGCTGGGGCAGCGATGTGTCCATGGAAGGAGAGGAGGGGTCAAAATGGATCCCTAGGTATTTATAGGAGCAAACTTGTTCGAGTGGGAAAGAGGACCCAGAGTGAATGAGGAGTTTGAAGTTGCAGAACTTGTTCTGAGGATGAGTGAAGAACATGGTTTTTGTTTTTTTAAGATTTATCATCAATCTATGTTCCTTGAACCAGCCCTCGGCTTCAGTGAAGGACTTCTGCAGCGAGTCCTGGAGGGCAATAGGGTTATGACTTGAGGTAAAGATGACTGCATCATCAGCATACAATAGAATGTTCCCCGAGCAAGAGCATGAAAGGGTGTTAAGGTAAAGGGAGAATAGTAAGGGGCCCAGAATGGAGCCCTGGGGAACCCCAGAAAAGATGGGACAGGTGTCTGAGTAGGTCCCATTAATTTGTACACGCTGTGAGCGGTCAGACAGATAACTGGTGCACCAGGAGATAGGCCCAGCAGCAAAACCAGAGAGACTAAGGGCATCAAGAAGGAGGGTGGGAGACAGTGTCGAAAGCTTTAGAGAGGTCAATGAAGACCACACCAGCCAGAGAACCAGTGTCTAAGGAGGAGTGGAGAAAGTCGGAGAACTCTAGGAGGGCTGTGTTGGTACTGTGGCCCGCTCGGAAGCCATGCTGCTCAGGACATAGGTCATTGTAGGAGGAGAGGTAGTCAGAGATTTGAGAGGCTACCACTTTTTCCAAGGCCTTGGAGAGAGGAGAGAGAATGGAGATTGGCCGATAGTTTCCAGCCACAGTCTTATCACCACCTTTAAAGATAGGGGTGACAGTGGCGACTTTCCAGGCAGTTGGAACCTTCCCCAGGCAAAGAGAGTGGTTGACGAGGCACGTGATCGGGTAAGGACTGTGTCTAAGACCAGCCGTGGGATACACAGATCCAGGGTGTCACTGCCCGTACTATTACTCTTGAGGGCAGTGACAAGGTGCGGCCTAAGTTCTTGGGCAGAAACATGGCGGAGGAGAAAATAAGGGTGAGAAAGATTTACAGCAGGCGCTGGGGGCGGAGGGTCAAAAAAATTTGTAGGGAGGATAGGGCTAAGGTCAGTGAATGAGGTGTTGAGGTGGTTGGCTATGAGGGAATGTTATGGGTGTCCTGCCTGTGGATGCACATACAGTGCAACTGTGGTAGAAATGGGGACAAAACCACAGTGATTGCTATGAAACATCCAGCGGCCAAGTAGCTAACGGACACTTAAAAAATCACCACTGCTTACTAAAAAATATCTACTGGTCCACAATGTCTGTGCACCTACCCAGTTACTATTTCCATGGCTACCAATACAGGATAGCATTGACTACTAATATATTTATTTAACATTTTTTTACTTTCTACTTTGCTGTTTCTGTTTTGCTGTAAGATATAAATTGTTGGAAGTAGTGGAAGCACAGCAGCCCCCCCCACCGCGATGTTCTTTTCCTCCCCCATCTCTATTCTCACATGATTTGTGGCTTAATACTATGTTTTTCTTTTTTTATTTTCTGCCAGGAAGATATGGAGACACTATAGTGACAGACTGCTTTTAGGGCAAGGCACGTAAGGATTTTGCAATTAATGCTGCTACGATTAGCTGCCGTGGCTGCGGGGCTACAAACATTGACTTGGGGAGCAACTCTGTGCCCCAGCTCATGGACTCTCTCTGAGCTTCTCCAATCCAACCCCACAGAGATGACATTGAGTTGAGGAGGGGGAGTCAGAAACCGGGTCAGTTTCTATGCCATCATCTGAAATAGAGACACAATAAAATATCAGCAAGAGCACTCTCAGAGACACACACTTGTCCAACTTGACTGTGGCAGGAAAGTGACTGTGTCCTGTGACTCTGTGCATTCTGCTCTTTTGATCACCCACATGACGCTGCTCCTCGAGATCATCTGACCAGTCCAACGATGTTCAGAGGTGGCTCCTCAGCTGTCCTGTCCCCTGAGGGAGGAGGGCTTGTTCTGCATATTCATGAGCCAATGCCCAGCTCTGTGTCTCGTTTACCATTTAATTTCCTCGACCCCACAGTTGCCACAGTTCAGTGCAGACAATGCAAATATTTAAGCAAGCAGGGGAAGGGGGTTTCTGTGCACACAGGACCCCCCCCCAGGCTATGCCTATGACTGAGGCTCACTTCAGAGCTATGGGGGCCGAACTCTGGCAAGCCAATCTGTAATTCCAGCACTGAGAGCAAGCAACTGAGCCTGCCCAGTATATTTGAGTGTGACACGGCTATGTGTGTGGGCTACTCAGCGTAGCCCCAGATGTC
Source organism: Neoceratodus forsteri (assembly GCA_016271365.2). Lineage (NCBI taxonomy): Eukaryota > Metazoa > Chordata > Ceratodontiformes > Ceratodontidae > Neoceratodus > Neoceratodus forsteri. Next base: position 648,449,674 of record CM057449.1, read on the forward strand.
TTCGTACATTTTGACCTCCAGGCTAGTGCTTCCAGTTTGCTTTACTAGAAGTCACCTCCCATTACTGAAGCCAAATGCTAAAGATAATACAATGGCAAGAAAAAATCCTGTGTCCTGATTGATCAACGGCCAGCTTCAACAGTGATGTTATCCCAGCTGCCTCTGTATGTAGCTCATATTTGTTTAAGAAACAAAGGTGTACTAAAACACTATTAAAAATTACTTAAAATGATTTTTTATTCTGCCTAAAACTGAGCCAATGTATGAAAACTAAAGGCACTCCAGGGTGTAAGTTAAGGAGATGGTGTCAGTTCTCGCATATTGTACACACTTAGTCTGTGGCCTTGTGCCTACAACCACCCAAGTCATGACATCCCAGCACAACGCACACTCTGTCATGCATTATTGCTTAATTAAGCAGTGATAAAATTGTCTTTGGATACTAAAAGTCTTACCTAGGCATCATTAGTCTTTGGAAGAATACAGCCTGTAAACATTGTATGTTCTCTTCTTACAAGTCAAATGAAATTAATGTATTTAAACATAGAAACAGAGAAATTTGTTGGCAGAAAAGGACCCCATGGCCCATCCAGAGCGTCGAATTTCCCTTCTAGGAAGACTTCCACCCTCCATTTCCTGCCCACTCACTGTTGCTTAGGCCAATGTAGGTATCCCAAGCTCTTTTAAATTTGTCCACTGAATCTACCCCCACCACCCATTCCAGCAGTCTGTTCCATGGCCCCACAACTCTCTCAGTAAAGAACTTCCCCCTGATGTCACCTCTAAAGCTACTCCCTTCCAGTCTGAATGTATGCCCCCTAGTGGATTTGTTCTCACTCATTCTGGAGATGCTGCTAACCCTCACCCTGTTTACACCCTTCAAGTACTTGAAGGTTGCAACCATATCCCCCCTTTCCCTCCTCTTTTCTAGTGTGTACAGGCCTAGCTCCCTCAGCCTTTCCTCATAAGACTTCTCATGCAGCCCTTTCACCATTTTGGTTGCTCTTCTCTGGACCCTCTCCAACCTGTCCTTGTCTCCTTACAAATATGGCCTCCACAACTGGACCCCATATTTCAGGTGTGGTCTGACCATTGCTTTGTATAGTGGCATGATCACGTTCCTACTCCTGCTTGTAAAACCCCTCCCTATGCATGCCAACATTCAGACTGCTTTCCCTGCTGCCCTGTCACACTGGCTCTGAACTTTCAGGTTGTCTGAAATTGTGATCCCCAGGTCCCTTTCCTCATCTGTTATTCCAAGTACCCCCCCCCATCCAAAGCCAGTATTTTGCCCTTGGGTTTTTATGCCCTATGTGCATAATTCTGCATTTTTTTTGCTTTGAATTGTAGCTGCCACTTTTCTGACCACTCCTTTAGCCTGACCATGTCCTTCCTCATAATTTCGTCCCCCCCCCGGCATAACAGCCCTATTACAGATCTTCATGTCATCTGCAAACAGACACACCTTCCCATGTAGACCCTCTGAAATGTTCCCAATACATAAGTTGAAAAGTATGGGCCCCAGCATGGACCCCTGGGGAACCCCATTCATCACCCTTTCTTCTTCTGCGTGCACCCCATTTACCACATCCCTCTGTGTCCTCACCTCTAACTAATGTTCTACCCAGTTTTTGAGCTTGCTCTCCACTTCTAAGCTGCCCAGTTTGCTTACCAGCCTGCTATGGGGGATGGTGTCAAAGGTCTTCCTGAAGTCCAGGTAGGCCATGTCGACTGCCCATCCCTGGTCCCATATCTCCGTAACTCGGTCAAAAATGTCAATCAGGTTTGTCTGGCAGGAGCTTCCACCTGTGAATCCATGCTGGTTGTCATTTAGGAGCCCCTCCTCCCCCAGATATGTTATCAGCCTTTCCTTAATAAGTGTTTCCATTAGCTTCCCTACAATGGAGAAAATGCTAACTGGGCAGTAGTTTCCTGGTTACTCCCTTCCTCTCCCTTTATGCAATGGCATCACCTCAGCTCTTTTCCAGTCCTGTTGAACCCTTCCTTTGCCCAGTGATAGATTAAATAACCTTGTGAGTGGTGCCACCAGCTCCTGTTTTAACTCTTTAAGCACCCCCCCGGTGAATCTTATCCAGGCCCATCGCTTTATCCGTCTGCAGTTTTACTAGTTCTTCCAATATCCTATCCTCCACGAAGGGACTTGAGTCAGTCTCTCTGCCCATCCATCCCCTACTTTTCAGCTCCAGCCCTTTCCCGTCCTCCACCATGAAAACTGATGTGAAGTAGTCATTCAGAATATTAGCCTGTTCCACATCCCCTTCTACCAGTGCTCTGTGTATTTAACTCATTACTTCCAACAGCTTCATGTGAAGTCTGAACTATCCATTGTTTACCTGATACAAAATGGCCGCACAAGAACTGTAATGCTGTAACAGGGCTGGAGGAGACCTGCAGCAGAGTGTGGAGCCTGGATTCTTCAGCATCTCCTGCACCTAGACAAATTAGCTTTCACTGCACATCAGAGACAGCTGTCCATCACTGCCAAAGAGCACAGTTGGCACTCATGACAAGTGCAGGGTTTCCCTATCACTTGCCTGACAAAACCAGACACTAATCACTACCACGTGCGGAATGACAGGAGCACAGACATATGTTTAAGGGCAGGCTTTTAGAATATCTATGCCTGTGTCCATCAGCAGCACCGTCACTTCCATCTTGTGAACCCTGAGAGCCCCCCCCCCGTCATCATGGCAACAGGGGCCAGGGTTGCACCATTCACCAGTCAGGCTGCAGAGCCTGAAGGTGTACTGTTTAGCACTCCACACAGATCAGTCTGTTTAATATATCTCTACTTTGTTTAGCAAACTGCCTGCACAAGCATGTCTCTAGTACACAGCCACAACTCACCAGAACAGTCTAAATAGGGTCTTAACTGACTCCTTATTCTACTTCCTGGGTTAACTGCTCATAGAGAATAATTAACCCCTTGGTGCTAAGAACAAACAGGTTCTCAACACCGAGTTAGAGTGGTGAGATCATTGACACGTGAGTATGGCTTGCGTGCCTTATGATATCACCACTCCAACAAGGTGTAATAACCTGCAAACTCATGGCATCATTGCTATTGTATATACTACAGCAGAAAGCATGTTTTACAACAGCTGGAGGTTGGTGGCTTTTTATATTATTTCAAATTCGGTGACTGATTCAAAATGCCTGATGACAGCACCTTAAAGTTGTTCTTCACATCCTAAAGTGCTAACAACAACTAATTCCAATCCATGCAGCTGTGGCACGTTGTTCTTAACACTTTAAAATGTGAAAACAAGTTTTGAAAAACACTAATAAAACATGACTATTGTGTATTATATGACTATTTACACGACACGTCCCCTTTTTCAAAACTTCTTTATTGTCTTCACTGTACAGTGCATACAGAATCGCAAATACATTACACCTGATTACAGAATGATCATCAGACATGTAGCTTCTCCTTTAATATAAAGAATAATGAACCGCCCTTGTTGAACAAGCTGGTAACTTCACGCCAAGTGAAGTTGGTGACATCATGGGCATGAGAGTGAAGCTCCACTGCCCTCATGTTGTCACCTCTCAAGGTGTGTGAGTTTACCAGTGATTTCTTTATTATTATATATAATGTAGGAGCAGACAGTTTCTGAAGCAAGGTTTCAAATGATTAAAAGTCAATAAAAAATTACTCACTGCGAGAACGTTATCCTCAGAAGGTGAACCCACAAGCACTGAATAGTCTGTTTAAATCCAATAGCAGCTAACTCAAAAACTGATTAAAAGTAAAAACAGGAACTGAACCAGCAACAATTGAAAAATATTTAAAAAATAGCAATTTAAACTGCACCGTTTTGTTGCTATAAGTTTTATTTTGAATTGAGCACTCGTGAAGGGGGTTTGCCTGTCAGCTGTCCTAATCAGCTCACGCTCCAGGCCATGCAATGTGTTGGCTGGAGTGTAGTTCTGATTAGGGCAGCTGTTTGGATAAAGAATTTTATTTATTTATTTAAAATTTGATAACTGGGAAAGGCACAGTGAGCCAAAGCTAATTTTCAGGAGCGATCCGAGGACAAGGGTGAACTTATACATACAGAGTGGGTATATAAATACATATACATTCATTTAAACTTGTCAGTGTCAGTGCCTCAGCAGGTAGCGCACTTGCCTCTGAGGCTGGGAGATCAGAAGGCTGTAGGTTCTATCCCCACACCAGGCACTTGGGTTAAATCCCAATACTGACAATGTAGTGCAGCATGAGGGGGGTGCTGTACTCCTGAGGTGCCATCTTTTGGATGAGACATTAAACCGAGGTCCCATCTGCCTGTTCTAGTGGTAGTTCAGGTGGATGTTAAAGATCCCATGGCACTCCTAGAAAAGAGTTGGGGAATTTTTTTTAAGTTATGGACTTCATTACAATAACAAACAATGAAAGGAACAACATGAACATGATCATAAACCTGAGTGTCAATTATAAACCTTAATTAAACAATAACTTATCTGCAGGGATCCTATTTTCCTATACTTTGGAAAACTTTTCAGTTCATTCACATGTCACAATTTATCCTTAAATGCTTAACTTTTTCCTACAGCAAAACGTTCCATATCCAACAGTAAAATTTTATTCAGGGACTTTTTTTTCAAATTAAATAAACTTTATTAAGAGGAATCATAACAGAACAGGTAACATTAGTCTGTAGGACAAATGCAGAATGAGAGAAATAACAAATTCCAATAAACAAAAGCATTTTAAATAACTATAACTCCCCAGCCCCCTTAAGCCCACCCAGTCCCTAATCCACCCTCCCCTTGCCACTGGAACTATACAACATTATTTCACCCATAGAATTATGAAAAGCAGACCCATGACAATCAGGGAACACAATCCGCTTTAAGGATCCATCAGGAAAAAGGATTCCATAGTCATACAGTTAGTAAAACATAGAAAGGTTCCCAAATATTTTTATATTTGTGAGCTTCGCCTGTCATGTTAGCTATAAGGCACTTAGCTTGAAGGGCAAACAATACCTCTCTATACTATTCAAAGAGCTGAGGCAGTCTCTGATGAAGCCAATGGCGAAGGATGACCTTTTTGGCGCATGCCACAATCAGGGCCACATGTGACCTCTGGTTACCGATCAGTGTATTAGCATAATCTCCCAGCAGGCATATCTCCAGAAGAAATGCTTCAGACAGCCCAAGCAGGGGGTCAGAACAGGCTTTTATTAATTGCCATAAGGGAATTACAGTTTTACAAGATCAGAGGACGTGAAGTAGGGAGCCAGGTTCTTTGCCACATCTGGAGCAAGTAGCTGTGGGTAATTTGCTCATCCTATGCAGTTTAACTGGAGTATAATACAAATTATGTAAAATTTGGAACTGCATAAAATGGTTCTGATCCCACTTTATGTACTTGTATATGTGCTTCCGTGTCTCAGACCAGTTCTGTGATGTATTAATGGCCGGGAGAGCTTAGTCCCAGTAGTAGAACCTAGGGCACTCAGGGTTAATCGAGTAACCCCTTAGAGAATGTTAGTAATATGAAATGTAGTGGGAAGCGGGGGCTGCAGTGACCAAAGGAGAGAGACAATGTCTCTCAGGGGGCTGCACCAGGGACCAGTACCAAAAACTGAAGGAGCATATGTGACACCTGAAAGTAATGGAGGCAATAGGACGATGGCCAGTGGTGCAACCGACTGGCTTCTTGAAATGAAAGTAATTTTTCAGAACACACCAGATCTGCCACTGTATCAACACCCATGTTGGGCCAGAACCGTTCAGAAAGCATCCGTCCAGCTGTTTGGAAATTGGGGGTTCCTAACAATGGTTGAGAGATATCTTTGTAAGGCTGAAGTTTTAGGAAAGAGCATAACTGTGAATTCGGAGGGATGCTTCCAATGGGGTAGTCTTCAATGATCGGAGGAGCTTCTTCCGGGAAAGGTATAGAAGTGATTGGATATCCATATCAGTACTCAAAGAGAACATTCTATATCTACCCAGTGTGAGACATAAGGCCTCCAAAGGGCCTCACTGAATGATCCAAACCAATGAAAAAATCTGGTACAGTGCAACGCCAGATAGTACAGGAAAAAGTTAGGGACTTGTAGGTCCCCGTCTTGTTTGGCCTTCATTAATTTAAACAAAGCCCAATGAGCCATTTTACCTTGCCACAGGAAGGCAGTTAAGAGCTTATGGATTTGATTGATCCACAGTTGAGGCAAGGCAAAGTTAAACATTTGCAGGGGATACAATAGCCTAGGTAAAATATTCATTTTTATGATGTTAAGCCGGCCCCACATGGAAATAGGTAACAAAACCCAGTGAGCTAAATCCATTTTAATTTGAAGTATAGTAGAATCAAGATTAAATTGCTGCATTTTTGTAGGTGATGTACTAGGATAAATCCCTAAATATTCTAATTTGTCACATACCCAGATTAAATCAAGATGAGCAAGGTCAGCTTTAGAAATATGGTTGTTAAGTGGCATTACCTCGATTTTAGTCAAATTCAACTTATAATTAGAAATAGATCCAAACTGAAAAATAATATGTAGGACAGCAGGCTGGGGTGTAGTAGGAGAAGAAATATGTAACAAAATGTAATCGGCATACACCAAAAGCTTATATTCTTGGGGACCAATGGAAATGCCATATACCTGCATGGTGAGGTTGAGCTTACGAATCAGCGACTCTAAAAAAAAGATTAAAAAGATAAGGTGAAAGGGGACATCCCTGCCTGGTACCCTGCTGGAGAGGAAATGGGATTGATAAGACACCATTGCAAAGTATGCAAGCTGATGGAGAAGAATAAAGTATCCTAACCCATCTTATACACTCCTGGGGGATATGGTCAGTGTCAGTGTCAGTGGCTCAGTGTGTAGCACACTCGCCTCTGAGGCCGGGAGATCAGAGGGCTGTGGGTTCAGTTCCCACATCTGGCACTTGGGTTAATATCCCAGTACTGACACTGTAGTGCAGCATGAGAGGGGTGCTGTACTTCTGAGGTGGCGTCTTTCGGATGAGATGTTAAACCGAGGTCCCATCTGCCTGGATTGGTGGTAGTTCGGGAGGATGTTAAAGATCCCATAGCACTTATCAAAAAGAGTAGGGGAATTTCCCCGGTGCCCTGGCCAAATTTCCCTCATTCACTAAAAAAAAAAAAATACCACCAACAGCTTAATCTGCTTCAAGGTCAGTTGGCATTCATCTGTATCCCCCTCCCCCGGATCGTGCCTAAAAATAGGCAGGATTTGTCTAGTGCACTTACCCGGTCAACAAAAAATAAATAAAAAAAAAAAAAGATATTTAGGCAACAGGGCAAATAAATAGCCCTACGAGACCCAGTCAAAGGCCTTTTCCACATCCAGGGATACCAAAACCACAGGTATATGGGAGTCCCTGGATGAGGAAATGAGATGAGCTCATTTTCAGAGATGATCGTCTGATACTCTGCATTTGACAAACCATCCCATACCCAACCTAACCAAAAGGCCATTACTTTAGCAAGGATTTTAAAATCTACATTAATTAGGGAGATTCAGAGACTTTTTAGCATTAGCCAGGATTTCTTCATATGCAACTGCCCTCTGTTGCAAGACCCACACACAACGGGCCTGCCATATATAATATCATAGTACCGTAAATACAACATTTATGGTATCTATATGGTATTTGCCCCATGTACCCAGTAAGGGTCCATATACCACCTCTGGGTATGAGAGAGAAGCAAACTGGGGCTCAGCCCACTCAGTGGCAAGATATCCCCAAAACTGTTTTTCATATTCACATTCTAGGAAGAGATGTGATTGTGTCTCCACCATCAATGTACAGAATTCCCTGGGGCAATATCTTTCAGTCACCTGCTTAAGTTTATTATTACCCCTTATGCTCAGTCTACCATAATTCCCTAGCCAAACAGTATCCCAGACAAAAGGAGGGAGTCTAGGGTTAACTAGTTGTTTAAGTACACCTTTTTTCTGTATATCCTGACACTGAGGAAAAATCACCTCTGATTGACACTCCATAGAACATACTTTTATACAGGGATTTCCTATCTAATATCGGGAACTATAAGGGGGTAATTTTCCATCGAATAGCATTCTTTATACATTCTAATGCATATAGGGAACTGCTTCCACTTTATTTAGGTGCCTTGGCTGTCCCTGACCCCACTGGGGTGAGACATGGTTGTAGCCAATGATTAACCAGGAGTTTCCATAATTTTTCCTCTGGCTTCAATGCGTGCCCAATGTTGTAGCTCCCAAATAAACTGAAAAAAAAGGCTATTGGGTGTATCATTTCTACCCCACCTTCATTCACCACCCGGTATGTGAATTCTCTTTTTATGGTGTTTAACCTAGAGCCCCAAAAGGCTTGGAAAAACATACTGTATAATCTTGTCTGGGTTTCTAGTGGGGGAGGGTATACCTGGCCTAAATATATAATAACATAGGAATTAAAAGTGTTTTGATTAACAGAACTCTTTTTTTGGGAGAGTTGTTCTCCCTTCCATCCTGCCACCAATCTGTCAGCTCAGGCTAGGCCTTTATTCCAGTTACTAGATGCCAGGTCTACTGGTTCATATTCTAATCCCAAAATATTTATAGGGTCTGTGTTTACAGTAATGCCTGAAAATGAGCCTCTGATAGGTAAAGGATTATTACCTAGCACAACTCCTCTACTCTTAAGAATATTAATTTTAGCCCCTCAAAGTTCTGAAAACCTTTGAAGGGTAGTATTTAATGTAGCCTCACATGTGTCTGGTGCTAAAATGAGCACCAGGTCATCCGTATAGGCCAAGACCTTTATCTGTAGGGAGTTGGTGACTGGTGAAAGACCCTGTATACTCTCTGTCTGTAGACTTTGTTTTATGTCTATACCAAAAGTGTACAGTAGGGGACTTAGAGGGCAGCCTTGATGAACACCTCTACTAACCTGAATGCATTTTCCCCTCCAGCCATTCACATTAGGTAGAATTATTGCTCCTTGATACATCACCTTTATCCAAGTCACAAAAATGTTGTGTATCCCAAAAGCTGTTAACGTGGAAAAAAGATAGTCATGTGAAAGTCTGTCAAAGGCTTTTTCTTGGTCTAGCTCAAATACATAGCCCTGTAAATCTCCTCGCTCTCTCCTAAAAAAAAGCTCTCTTAAAACAATTAGATTATCCTCTTGTTTTCCCCTGAAATTGCAGGAGTTTGAGCAGAAGAAATCAAGTACTCAGCTATCTTAGACAATCTGGCCAATAGGATTTTACAGAAAATTGTTTAATCGGTATTAAGAAGACTTAGTGGTCTCCAATTACTTACAGTATATCTTCTTTTGGACCTTTCTTATGTAACAGTACCAGTATAGTTTAATTCATTGAGGCCGGATACTGCAAGGTGTCTAGCATGTGGTTGTACAGTATCACCAGGGCTGGTGCTAATTCTGCCTGGAAGAGCTTGTACACACCCGCACCTAACCCATCTGACCCTGTGGCTGTATCATTTTTCAGTTGTTTAAAAACTACTTCTACCTTCTCTATGGTGACTGGCTGTATAAGCTGTTGTGCATCCTGTTCCTTGACCTGTGGTAATGAAAAGGCCTCTTGTAAAGTCTGGGTCTTCCAGGTTTGGGGGGCTTTACCGAATTGATGTTCTAGGTATTGTTCTAACACCCCCAATAAATCATTAGGTGCAAAAACTGCCTGCCCTGTTGAAGTATTCAGGGTTGTGATAACCCTATCCTGTACTGTTGCCCTACATTCCTTGAATGGGTCTACAGACTCTTTTTTTTTTATTTGTGTACCGAATCCAAGTTCCTGTGAGAGAGTTTTCGCCCGGTTATACTGAATATTAGCCATTTGTGTTTTAATGTTACCTATCTGTATACTAAAATCTAAATTTGTGACAGCTGCTTGTGAAATTAAGTGTTGTAGCTGATGTCTTAGAGTAAGATTACTAAGCTAGTCCTTGTTCACAGTATATTGGGCCCGGTTTTGAAAGAGAGTCCTCCACAGATTTTTTTGTGTCATCCCACCACTCTGTAATGTTCTCATAGCAATCTGCTACTAACAGACATGCTGACCGTTCCCGCTTCCATCTTCGTTGAACTACTGGGTTTGGCAGTATAAATTCATTAAAGCCTTCAGGTACCTTTCTTACAAAGTGAAGAGTTCTCCCAAGTGACATCCACAGAGATGGTTGCATGGTCCGAGAACTCATGTACTCTGATCTTAACATTCAGGATTTGTAACACTGCTCAATCAAAACTAAAATCTATAACAACTTCCTGTATTTGGAAAGATATTGAATCACTAATTAATGATCTGTATGACATTGAGAAGATAGCTTTCGCCTCTAGGGTGCGTTCCCCTCCTATGAGGGATTATACTGAATTCGCTGCTCAGGTCTTGAAGATATGGCATAGGGCTAAGCAACATAGAGCATTTAAACAAATTTCCTTCTTTTTTACATTGATATCAGCCGATGAAAACTTTCTTCCTGCTAGTATTGATAATACCTTTCATTCTTGGAGGAGACTGGGTCTTAATTATTTCTACCAGTTCCTTAATAATAAAGGTATTCACTCTTTTTCAGATCTCCAAAATGCCTTTTCTGTCCCAGGTAGAGGTCTATTTTGATACATCCTGGTGAGAAATTATATTTTACGACAGAGGACTATTACAGTACATCCCCCCCACCCCATCATTCTGGTTTTTACTCAGAGATACCCTGGAGGGCAATTCCTGGGGAAAACTAATTGGCCACATATATGAATGCTCAGGGCCTCTTTGGGTGATACTTCAATATCTGTGCTAGAAGCTTGGAATAGATATCTGGTTTTACAGGTTTGCTTTTCAGTCTGGAAGGAGGCAACCTTGAAAGCTATTAAAATAACTCCTCCAATATTTGGAGAGAGTTTGTATGGAAATCCTGGTCTTGATACTTTTGATCCCCAGCGATACTAGCAAAATATCTTGTGGCCTCATATGGTGCCTACTGGGGGGAATGTATTTGTAAGCTAGCTGACTTGGGCCATGTTTTTTTGATTTGTCCCAAAGTGACTCCGTTCTGGTGTATATTACAGCTTGAGTGGTGAGAATGTTTGGGGAAAAACATTGAATTGACAGCAGAGATAGTGGCTCTCTCAATTTATCCCCCACATAGACCACATTGGGATTGCACTTTGCTCCCAGTGTACTTACTTGCTGCCAGAAAGGCAATAACATGTAAATGGATGACAGCCCTGGTTTCCTCAGTAGAGGATTGGCGACATATAATTCAGGAGACTTATAAGTCAGAACTTTTCATAGCCAAATGACACAACAAAGTACCCCCCTTTGAAATAAAATGGTGTAGATGGGTGCTGCATATGTCTTCCAAGGACATGGAATTTGTTCCTTGAGGGGGTGGATATTGGTGAGGGGTCCCAAAGTGGGTATAATTTTGAGGAGCTGGCTGGACACCTGCCTTTGGAGGGAAACAGTAGGGTTAGTTCGAATTATACATAATACTGCCAAGCTTCTAATGTGGTGTGATATGTCATATGGAATAGTTAAATGCCATATAACCATTACTGTACCTATAGATATGCAGCTTCTGAAATGAAATGGTGGTATTTTTTACTTCATGTAACCTGTCTTTTAATAAAAAGAAATTATACAAAAAAAAGTTAAATAAAATCTATACACGTTTTTAAGGTGTCCCTGAAGTATATATAACCATGTGTGGGGTGGTGGCTCCTATAGGCATCTATCAGCCCTGCGGTGGTAACAATGTGCTGTAGTGCAGTGGAATCACAATATAACTTTGTCCATTTGCTTTAACCCATAGTTAAAATCTCCCATCTAAATAGTAAATTGTGAAGTGAGTAAATAAGGCTGTATCTCTTTAAATAAGGCTGCTCTTTGTGCTTTAGTGTGAGGTGCACATGTAACAATAAGATGGAAACATTCTGAAAAAGGTGAAACATCCAGTAATAAATCACTCCCCGAGTGTATGTCCGCTAACCTGGAGACTTTGACTAAGTGGTTGGCTAAGAGGATGCCTACTCCGTCGCAGGTGTCTACACCAGTCAACCAGAATGAGGGACCCAGAGTCCAGGCTTTAGAGGCCTGTTGGAATTCAAAATGACTTTTTAACCTAGTATCCTGTAGGCCCAGTATGTCATGTCTACCTTCTTGTAATGTAAGCATAACTATCCTTCATTTCCGTTCACTTTTTATACTGTTCCATTGAGTGTAGAAAAAGGAGAGGCCATGCATTAGGAAAGTAATGAAAAGGCAAAAACTTTACCAGAGTAGCCCTAGGGAGTTTTAGACAGTTTTTGCTGTCTTGTTCATTTTGCTGTGGAGCCCTCCCCTCCCCTTCCCCTTCCTCAGTGTTGATTGTTGAGGCTATGGAGGAAGTGTCAGTGCCTTTTTCCCCCAGAGTCCCCATCTGTAGTTTCAATATTAAGTGCTGCGTACTTGTTCCCTCTCTTCCAAAGAGGAGGGATGGGTCTAGAGTCTGGTGTCATGGGTACTTCTGTAGGTTGTTTAGGTATCATTTTCCCCAACCTAGATCTTTTTTTTTGGACCACCACTTTAAAAGGTTTGTCCTTCATGGGGGAGGGGGGATTCCATTGATTAACACCGCAGTATTTTCTACAGGGGTAACATGCCTGTCTTCTGTCTCTGTTTCTAAGACTGAATCCATGTTCACAGTTTCTTCTGGTCTGGCTACTATACCTGATTGTCCATATGAAGTATGAGGGGTCTGAGTTTCTGATGCTACAGGGGCTGCTTTCTGGGTAGAGGATTCTCTAGCTGTCCGAGAACTTTGTTCTGCCACCCTCTTGGCCTGTAGTTGGTGTGCAGAGTTAATCAAGCCTTCATGTGAGGGACAGTCTTCTCTGTTGTGAGACACCCGTGGGCAGTGCCCATATGCATGTTCTGTCTTCTCACAAAGGTTACACTTAAATAAATTTAAGCATTTTGATGCAACATGACCAAACTCTAAACAGTGACTACAACAGGTAGAATCACATGCTGAACTGATATGGGTTCGAGAACCACACTTGAAACAAGAACGCAGTTGGCCTCTGTAAAACAGTGAACCCCTGTCTCTGCCTAGAAAAAAGGAGCTGGGGAGGTGTACTAGACCCATGTTAGTGGAATATAATTTTACCCGCACCCTCCATCCTAGGACCTCACATCATTGGTGTAGCCAAAAGAGAATGTCTTCCACATTGACTCCTTCATTTTTAAACATCCCTGTGATGTTCCTAACTAAGGGCTTCTTTAAGGGCATTGCCTGAAAAGGGATCCAAATAGGGTTATTTTTTTTTTGCAATTGGTACTGTGACCAGAGCCTGTCTAAACCAGAATTTCTTTAAAAACTAACATCAAAGTTAGAATTTTCAAAATGCATAAGGGCAAGCATTTTTGAAGAGAAGAATTTCATTGAACCATTTAGTAAAATTCTAGCCACATATAACCTATCAGGTGGGGATTCCAGACCCCATTTATGCAGTAGACAAACTGCATTTTGACAGGAGACCAGTTTCCCTTTGTTCTGAAACAGATCAGATAACTTAAAAATAGGGGCCAATTTATCTGGGACAGACTGGTTCCCTAGTTTCTCTTCTGCTGTCCCCAGCCTAATCAGGTCATCTCCTATCTGGCCTACCCCCGCATGTTCCCTTGTACGAACATTTTCTGTACCATCCTCCACATTCATTACATTAACTGTATGATCAATATTGTGCACATTAGAAGGAATGTTACCCCGGGGTGTGTTGTAGCTCTGATGTGAAGTTTGTTCTGTGGCTACTGTTCCTGCAGCTGTAGAGATATCCATACAGTATCTTTGCACATCACTTTTGGTAGGATCCAGGATCCACTGTTCATCTGTCCCCTGTACCCAACCAGCATCCTCTAAGGCATGTACAGGTGACCAATTCCTTGCCCCAGTGCCAGTGTTACGAGGTCTGCTGCAGATTGTTTAACTGATGTGGTACTTTTGCTCCAGCCTGTGGTTTGCTCTTTAGAAAAAGAGAAGTCTCATTTCTGTTGACCTTCTGTGTTCTTTGTGTTGACTAGCACTGCAATAAAATGCACAGTAGGAACTCCTTGTTGGCCCATTCCCAGCCTGGTTTTGCTTTTTTTTTTTTCAGGCTGGGTTGATCATGAAATACTGTAACTCGAGCTCTAGGCACACGGTCTCCTGACCGTTTTCACTGCCAGCCACACTGAACACTCCTTTTACCCTACTCTGAGAGCAGATGTCAGAATACAGTACTTGAGCGGGTGCTGTTTCTTGAGAAATTCTTTTCATTGCAACCACTTGCCATTTCTCTGTGTTGACATCCGGAGTGACAATTTCCACCAAGCTAGACTGCTGCGTTAAAGTGTCCAACGCTTTCTCTAGTTGCAGTGCTTTTTGTAAGTAACTTTCCTTTCCCTTCATAATGCAAACAGTTTCTGAGCAGGTTCATCCTGTAGTGAAGTATTTCCCTCTGTTGTGAGAACAGGGGATGAGGCCTGCTCCCCTGTCTCCTCTACATCCATCTTCTCTGCTGATTCCACTGGAGTGGCCATCTCAAAAGGACGGCCAAGAGTTCCCCCTGTTGTTCAGTAGGGGAATTTTGTTGGGGAAAAAGGGAGTAATATTTCTTAATCATGTCACGACTTTATCATAATAACATTACATTTCTTGGATCATGTACTCGGTTTCTTTTTCTTCAAGGTAACTTTCTGTATGCTTTCCATAAAATGTTATCACATGCTTTCCATAACTGGTTTAACTGAGTCCTTGAACATTTTTCCAAATCCTTTTCATACACTTGCTTAATTGCCACTTGCACTGTCCTTAGTAACACTTCTTGGGGTACAAAGCATTGTTGAAAGACCCACTTACATCTGGCCTGCCATAAATAATACTTTAAAATTGCAAACAAAACTTGTAAATTTTCTTTTGTGAATTGCTGCCAACTCGGAGTAGTAGGGGAATGTTTTATTGAAACACAAAAGCATACAGCAGTAAACAAAAAGAATACAAAGTAAACCTGACAAAGGAAAATAAAAAAGAAAACATAAACAAAGAAACAGTTCTGTGCAGTTCAAGTAACTGCAGCATCAGAAATCGGGATCTGAGGAAGAGCCGCCCAAAGTTCCAAAAGCACATCCCTACTCAAAGAAGTACATTCAAAACCATAGATTTTCCATAAGTCCTGTACAATCTTACGTTCAAGCTCCAAAAAAGAACACTCTTTCTGTTGCAAAGTAAACAGACAGCGTGCCATCCAAATATTCCATTTGATAACTACAAAAACAAGGTTCAGGGTATCCTTGTGCCAAGCAGTTCATTGTGGAGAAAAAGCACCATACATAATATTGGAATAGGTTACTGTCTGAAACAAAGGAACAGCCCATGCCTTAGCCAGAAAAGACTACCAATCTTGAATAAAGGAACATTCAAAAAATAAATGAGAAACAGTTTCTTGCTCAGTAATACATAATGGTCGGGAACATAAACGTTCCTGTTACTGTTTATGTTTATGATTCACCTTAACATTAATATGTTCATGACACAACAGCCAGTGGAAATCCCACATATGGGCCGGCAGTCTCTTACATCTCAAAAGAGGCAAAAGGGAAGTAAGGTGCTGACTAGGGCATCTATCAAAAGGCAGCTGGACAGCACAAACAGTAGAGCGCAGAATTTTGTTTAAAAACTTATGGGAAGAATGTAACACCATCTGTGTAGTCACCTTCCATTGTCTCAGACATAAAAACATATGTTTAATATAAGTCGGTATACCATCAGAATGTCAACGCACCGTCAAAGAACTGCTTTCCCACTGATGAATCCATACACGACAGGAGTCATAGAAACATGGTTCCCAACCTTTTTGAGTATTGATCAATAACAATCTTAAGTTAGCAGTAAGAAAAATGCTCGTGAAAAACAACAAAGGGTTCACCATTTGTACACCACCGTCAGTGATGGGCAGATAAGTTACATTCCTTTTAATGGGGTTTAACCTGTTCCCCCCAAAAGACCTGAAAAAACAGGCTAAAAACAGTAGTTTCCAATCCTTTTGGAATAGGAAAAACATAACTCAAATAAAGGAAAATTGAAATCAAATAAGATTTAATCAAAAAAACACGTTTCTTTTTCCCAACCTGTCCCCATTCCAATGGGCCACTTTATGTTTGCCTTGTAGCAATTTGGCCTCCCAATTTATAAAATCAGAATCAGGAACCCCAAACAAAATGCCCAAAGTACGAATGGGACCCGTAATGAAGTTCAAGGGGCTGATGGGACCCAAAGGAACCAGAGAAAAGCCTAACCTGACACCCAGACTTTTATAAGAATTCAAAACCACACCCAAAAAGTCTCCAGATTTAGTACACACCTCAAGGGAGAAAAGAACAGAAAGGTCATCTGCCACCAAAAAACACATATCATCAGCACATGCAATAGCCTTGTATGGTGTCACCAGTGTGGGACAGGTAATAGCCCAAATCTGAGGGTGAGGATTTAAACATCACAGTAAAACATCAAGAACAAAAATATAAAAAAGGGGGCTCAACTGACAGCCCTGATGGACCCTTCTTTTAATCGGTATCATCGGACCCACCCAGCCATTCACTACCGGGACAACAGTAGCCGTCCTATAAAAAGCACTAATCCACCATATCATAACTACAGGTACGTGTAGAAAACGAAGTGCCTCCCACAAGAAATCATGTCTAACAGAATCAAAAGCCACTTGCTGACCATGGAAGCAACAAAACCCAAAATCACATTAGAATAACTATGAGAGAACAATTCCCGAAGTAGTATTAAATGGTCAGAGATCCTTCTATTGGGCACCAAACAAGACTGCGCTGGATGGATAACTGTCTCTGCAATCAACAACAAGTGGTTTACCATAATTTTTATTAATACTTAAAATCTGTATTTAACATGCATAAAGGGCGCCAATTCTTAAGGAAATGAGTGTCTTCTTTTTGCTTATATATGTAGATCAGGGTGCCCTTTGTAAAATCCAAGAGTATCAATTCAGTGGACAAGAGGGAATTAAAACAGACGTGAGTTCAGGAACCAAGTGGTCTCCCAACACCCTTTATAAGGCATTTGGAAGACCATCCAGACCCGGGGTCTTATTCAATGGTAAAGAACTAATAGCCAATTTAAGTTCATGTTCAGAAATAGGTGAACATGCCTTATCCAGGCATGTCTGTGGAGCTACTGGAATATCCAAATCACTATAAAGGGAAGCAGGATCACCAGCTACATCAGGGAGAGAAGAAAGAAAGAGCTGATGAATAATCCATCACTATCCTTTTGGACTGGGTGGCATGCAAAACACCCTTAGTGTCCGCAAGGCAGGACATATGTTTCTGTGCAATCAAACGTGAATTTGATTCAAAAGGTCAAACAACATGACACTTACTCTGTATACCAAATTTATGCTGGTGATAGAGTTGACGGGACTGTCTGGACTAGTAACTCAACATGTCAGCCTGTGCAAGGTGTAATTGTTGAGGAAGGTTTTGCCCCGTCACATGTGCTATTGTCAACAGTGACTGCAAATGCACCCTGTTCTGTAAATAATCAAGGTAGTCCCTTCTATTTTTCTGACGGCAATATTTTCTCAAAAAAGTCCCCAAATCATGTTTTGTATCTGTCCACCACTGAATAGGGACTTCATTACAAATAAAAACAGATCTTCGAGTCTGAATAAAAGATAGCAGGGACTACGTAAACTTCAGATCATGTAACAAGGACGTACTGAATTTCCAAAGAACAGGCCCTTTACCTAAAGGCACATTCAGCCCAACCCCTACAGAAAGTAACTTATGGTCTGAGAACGCCACTGGTTGTACAGAGGCAGGAAAAATTAGGGAGGGTTTGTGATAAAAAAACAAAATCAATCCGGGTGGCCAGTCTACCCTTTTGGAATATAGGAGTATGCTGTTTGGCAAAGGACAAATATGCATCACTAATACAAGCAGTTTGAACCAATTTCACCAACTCATGAGAATCACAGAATAATTTCTGTGTGGTAGCAAAAGTACTTTTATCATGAAGGCTCAAACCACAATTAAAATTCCCAGAAAATATAACTTGGAGAGAAGTGTGCAAGTACGGACGAACTAAGGAAAATAAGTCAATACGAGATGTTTTAGTCTGTGGTGATATAAGAGCAGGAGCCAAGTACAAAATCCAAAATGAGCGCTCGACCTGGAGCTACATCATACAGTTTAAGCAAACGAAACCCAGGGACATTTATCAAAATTCCCAACCCCAAGCACATGTCATGGCCAACAGACCAAAGAGAGGGGCCCAGTAACCAGTCCTTTTGTGCCTGGCAGATCTCATGAGTTGTGTGAAACCTGGTGTTTTGTAACAAAAAAATCCCCAATGGCAGGAGCCGCAAAAAAGAAAAAAACAATTGCTTTTTCATCAAGCATTTTACACTATTCACATTGATAGTGTGACAGACAAAATGAGACAATCAGAAGAAAACAAAAGTGAAAAGGACATTAAGATTTCTTTTTCCCAGCTACCTTCTTACCCTTAAGTTTCACCTTGGCCTTCTGCTTTTTAGAGGGACCAGTACCAATCTGTAATTCAGAATCAGTGGTACCGTCAGGGTGTGAAGAAGCAATGGAAGAAGAGTCAGACTCCCCCCCCCCATATCATCAGAGACATGTTGCAAAATCTCATACGTATTAGACAGTGGTACGGGGGAGGGTTCGAAGGCTTTGGAGCGGGGGGACATCACCTGAAGATTACTCCTCATCGATCTCCTGCGGGCAACAAAGGCAGATCTCCTTGAAGGTGGCATGTTACTGGGACCTGAAGAGGTATCTGGGACAGCTGTAATGGACTTATCAGACTCAGGGGTGAGCAGGAGGGACCTCAGAAAGAGGAGTCACTGGAGGCGCTACATCTGCCTCGGCTACAGGAACTGGTACCTGAGGCATGGGCTGCGGGACCACAGGAGGTGGTATCACAGGTCTGGTGTGCAGTCTAGCCTTCTGCGCCTGAGTTATAATAAAGCGCTGATCTACCCCATCATCATGAAACTCCTGATTATGGGCAGCCAACTGGCAGTTTTGAAAAGTGTGCCCCACCTCGCCACAGAGGTTGCATCTACATTCATTCAAACAGTGAGCTCCCAAATGACCTAGTTCCCCACAGATGTTACACTTAATTTTATCACACACACTACTAAGATGAGAGGGGTCTCCACACTGATAGCAAGCCTTCGGCTGGCCAGGATAAAACAGAATCCCTCTGTCTCGACCTATGAAAAAAGAGTTAAATAAGTGTACAGTACCAGATTTAGTAGTACTAAGCAAAACCTTAACCTTCCACCCCCACCAGTTCAAATGCTCTCAGTGTCTAAGATAGCCTCAGTTTGTCCCAAAACAGTGCAGTGTTGTTTTAGCGGATCCACGACAGGAGTCCGACAGAAATTCTGTTGGACACCTTGTCAGTGATCGCAGGTCGACCGCATTCTGCAGTTGGCTGCCGGTTCGCTATTGCTGTCCCCCCTGCACCCCCCCACTTAAGGATTCTCAACTCCAGTTGGAGCTGATTGGGGGGGTGCAGAACCCCCGACAGACAGCGCTGGGTTCCAGCAGGTCTCCCACCTTGGCTAAGCACTGTAGTCACTGTGAGGGACCTCGCTGGCGAAATGTTGCTGAGGGGTGGGTAAATGGTTTTAGCCAATAGAGAACATCAGACATATCAACACCCTCATTCCGAAACAAAATGGTTGTTTTTTAGACAGGTTTGGTTAAAGGAATAGCTAGAAACGGGGTCCACAAAGCAGTAGTCTTCAAAACATGATACTTAGACCAAAAACATTCCCATCCACGAGACGTCTGAAAACTTATATCTTAAGTGGATTCACCCGAAATGTGAATTAAAGCGTATATTTCATGGGAGAAAAATTTTAAGGAATCCTTTAGAAGCTTACGTACCACATACACATGGTCAGGAGGATCAGGTAAACCACCCATACAGGAAAGGTGTACAGCGTTATGCCTTTTGGCTGCCAAAACTGGAAATTTAAACAGGGAAGAGAAAGTACGACCTTGTCCATCCTGTTTCAGGGGTTGCAACGGAGTTCCAGGGGCCGGAGTCCTCGGGGACTTAGCAGGTGAGGGAGTCTTAGGGCAAGAACCCGTCAGTAATCTGAGAACAGGGTTCTGAGTGAGCGCCAATTCCTTTGGTAAACAAAAAAAAAAAAATGCAGCCATTATTAACTTTTTTCCCACTGTGTTTGTCCTCTGAGCATTACAGTCATCCCCTATCTGGACTGCTCCATCGGTCCCATTACTCTACTTCCCTGGGACTTACAATCTCCTGTGTGTCCTGCAACAGGACCTGACTGGAGACGCTCAATTGGTGTGGGACCTGTGAGGGACCGGGCTGTCATCTCACATTGGTCAGAGGGTTTTTCCTCCATTTTGTTCCCCTGGGGCCCATGTGAATGCAATAACATGTTGTGCTACTCCATCTCCATGGATACGCCCCAGCATCTGATGTGGGGCACCCTGTCCTGTTGTTCCTCGGTACTGCTACTCAGATTCCTGTAGGTGGCAGTCAGTGTGTGGGACAAATGGTCCCCACTTCCCAATGGAGGGGAGCTGTCCCACAGATGCACAGTTCTCCCTGTTCCAGACAGACGCCAAGTGATCCAGGTCTGTTCCCAAACCCTTGTCACCAGCATGACAGGAGGTGGGGTACCGAGTGCCTCAGCTCTCCATGCCACTGTGCCAGCTGTATTAACTTTTTTTAAAGTAACAATACTCAACACTGTTCAATAAGACTTTCAGGCTTTTTAGTGATTCTGCCAGATATGCAGGATCTCAGGAGTTCATTAGTCATCAGTGTCTCTGCTCCTTCAGAGTTGTGGCCATCATTCAGACTTGTCAAAGAAGGCGTTTGGTCACTGAGATCCTTAGTCTCAGCATTGTCAATCATCATTACAGGAGAAACATCTTCAGTACTGTCATGTGGATTAGGATGAAACAGTTTCTTTGTCTCTAAACGGTGTCTTTGGTTTCTTCTGTAGATTTTTCCATCATCCTGCATGACATTGTAGAACCATGGAGCAACATGTACTGCATCACTGAGGCTCTTGCAGACCAATGTTCATCTTCTCTGATCTGAACTGTATCATTTCTGTGTATCTGTTGAAGCTCCTTAGATCCTGTGCCATAATATACTTTATGCTTTTGTTTATTTTCAAAATCAGAACATTGTGGACAGTGGTGCTGAAGATCTGAAGGGCTTAGTTGCAGATGGCCTTGTACGTAGTTTCCTACTGCACAAGAGTTCTGCTGGTGACCTCTCACATGTAACTGGAATTGCCTTGTTGTTGAGTAATGCAAGATAAGCCTTCAAGTACCTCAAGGGCATAAACAAAGTGCAGGTGGGGGGACATTTCCCAATGTAGAAAAAGTACTAGAACAAGGGGGCACGATATGAAATTGGAAGGGGGTAGATTAAGAGGTAATGTGAGGAAGTTTTTCTACACAGAAGGGGTAGCCGATGCTTGGAATAGTCTGCCACAGGAAGTAGTGGGGGCAAGCACAGTGGGGGGGGGGTTAAGCATGCCTGGGACAGGCACAAGGGAAGCTTGAGAGGGGAACGGAGTGATGAAAAGCCATTGATCACATAGGATCAGTGGCCACATACAATGCATAGGGCCTACGGGCAGACTGGATGGGCCTGGCAGTCATTATCTGCTGACAGTTTCTGTGTTTCTATAAGGGTCTTCGTTTGTCTCTTTGGCCTTTCTGAGAAGCAGCATGGGTTCACGGGAGGAGGAGGTCTTTTCAAACAAATCTGATAGATTTCTTTGACTGGGTGACAAACGAATTAGATCATGGTGGAGCAGCTGTATATTGTATCATGTTATGTTTATTCCCTTTTATTAGTGATCATTGTAATTGTCCTAGACCCTAAAACTCACAATGCCTAGTCAGCTTATTACTGGTTGTGCACTGTTTTCTGGCACAGTCTGCACTTTATCACTATGTATGATTGCCTCCCTGTACCACCCCCCACACACAAGCCCACCTGGAAACAGGCCTTGGCTTAATGTGCCTTTTCTGTTTACCAGTTTTCAATAAATAA
Organism: Neoceratodus forsteri; assembly: GCA_016271365.2. Taxonomy (NCBI): domain Eukaryota; kingdom Metazoa; phylum Chordata; order Ceratodontiformes; family Ceratodontidae; genus Neoceratodus; species Neoceratodus forsteri. The sequence goes on from CM057449.1 coordinate 648,471,795, forward strand.
ATATCCACCTCATTATACCAAACCCCCTTTTTTTCTATTAAGGTTCATTTTTTTCTTAAAACTCTTGTCTGAAAGCTATTTGTTATAGAGTATAAGTTGCATGCACACTGGGAAACTGTTACTGCACTGTATTGGTTCACAGGTGGGGTTTTACCATGGGTAGGTGGGTAGGTATCGCATCACTGAGAGTTTTACCATACTGATACCAGCCCCACTTAAACCTTTCTTTGGGTCGAGGCATCAAGCAAATTATTTAACTCTTGGCTACCACCCCCCCAATCATGAACTTAATGATCCAGGTCCCGTAGTTTTGTTCAAGCCCACAAGGCAGGGGCAGTAACTGCAACATCTCCATCCACCAAGTAACATCTTTGGAGGCACTGCTGCAGTCTCCTGTTTACCATTCAGGCACTCATATCACCCAACAGTGTAGTGCAGATGCAACTAGCCCTCCATCCCAATATTTGGGGGAAATTTCAACATTTTGTAACATTGTCCCCAGAAGGTTAAGAACTGGTGTCATGCACAGGAGCTAGACTCTAAGAAGATGCTCTTAGTAAAGAATCTCCCAGAGGAAATCAGTAGAGGCAGTGCTTCACTGTTTTGAAAGTTCGGTGTGATGGGTTAGAAAAAGTGAAGACCCATCAGCTGTCTTATAATCCCACCAGTGATACAGTGACTGCAATACTGGATAGTGATAAGGATGTGGATGTACTACAGTTGCACTGTCCATTTCTCCTTGTAGATTCTTCAGAAGTGTGGTACCTGATTAGCTGGCAGAGCACAGTGGAGCCTCCCCCAAGCCAGCCTCAGAAGGAGTACTAGATGTCAGACTTGAAGAATTTGTTCATCAGTGAGGGCAAGACAGTGCAGGACTTGCATGCATTCCTGGGGTCTAGTTGACATGTGGAGACATCAACTAAGTCACTACTGTGGCAGAGGGATCCTTGACGGAGAGGGCCCATAAACCATCAAGAGAATTTTTGGAAATCTGAGAACCACAACATGGGCTTCCAAAAGGTCAAAAACCATTGTTATGTAGAAGAATTGGACTCTAAGAAAATGCTTCTAGTAAAGAATGTCTCCAAAGGATCAATAGAGTCAACAATGTGAATGTTTTGCAAGTCAGTCATGAAACGTGAAGGCTCCTCAGCTGTCTTTGATCCCAACACTAATACTATAACTGCAGTACTGGATGTTGTTGTGGATGTTAAGCTGAAATTGCTTGCCACATTGACTCCTGCAGGTACTTAATAAGAGTGGTGCATGATTAGCCGGGGGGGGGGAGCACCACAGACTCCTCCTCAAGACTCCCTCAGAAGGAGGACTGGATGTCAAAGAATTAGCTCATCAGTGAGGGCAAGATGGTGAAGGAGTTGTGCACATTCATGGTGCCTAGTGAGAATTTTATGACATCAGCGGAGTTACTACTGCAGGCAGTGGGTTCCTTGATGGAGAAGGCTCAGAAGCCACCAAGAGATTTCAAGGAGTATAAAAGGCTCTGCACTTTGTCAGGAATCAAGCCAACTCCCAGTGGGTAGAGGACTTTGACACATGGATTGAACAAGTAACATAGACGGTGCAGAACCTGAAGTGTTCTGATGAAGAAAAGAAAGCCTGGATGTGTTTGTGTCTGAGAGGACCGGCACTGGACACCATCCAGGCCTTGAAGGTTACCAGATCTGATGCTATTCTGCTTAACTATTCATGCTGAAAGGTATGTTTAGGAGTGTAGAGAAACCTAGATGAGTTATGACTCTATTAACCTTAAAGAAGTAGAAAAAGTGTGAGAAGCTCTCCGACTTCATGATGATGATTGAGAAAGTGGTACAGAGGGTGTACCAGAAAGGAAGATTGTTGACTGCTGACATAGTCCTGGTTTGGGTGGAATGAGTGCTACAAGGAGCCATGTACTCTGGCCAAATCTTGACTAACTTGCACCTCGGGGACCGTATGGATCAAAGGAAAACTGATATGAGAGGTTTGGGAACAGGAAGACCAGAATCCAAAAAGGGAGATTTCTCGAGCATCCCTGGGGCTGGTTCACAGTTCAGTGCCCATTAATCATGGTTGCATACATATGAAAAAGCCAGCAGAAGAAGGACAGTTGGTCTATCTAGTCTGCATGTATTGTATGCCTAGTGTATCTCACCTGGTATCAAAAACAAATAAATAAATGCTACCTCAGATTAAGTAAATAGGGAATTCATCAGTGATCTACAAGCTTAGGTGACAACTTGACAGAGCTTGTGATGGTACTCTGCCAGCACAACAGCAGCTCCTAGGCTATAAGGTTGCCTTTTGAGGGACACACTGCACCGGAACCTGTTATAGTGAGGGATTCCGCCAGTATGTCCCATGATGAAATCCTGAGGGAAGTAGGCCAGACCCAGATGCTTAAGAGGGTGGTACCCCATAACAAAACTCAGCAAGAAAGGATCTTATGCTACATTTGTAAGGAAGATGAACATCTGCAGAGGGAGTGTCAGTTCCCAGAAGATTTGAACTTCAGCGGGCAGTAAAACAAAAAGTCAGCACTGCAGTCTACTAGATCAAAACAACAACAGGCTTTATTTTGTCATGTAAGAAAAAAGAACATTTTACAATTTACATAGCCCAAAAATGCTGTAAAAATTATGCTCCTGGTGCTGTACAGTGGAGAAGCTAAGTGAGGAATTGTCACGTGACCCCAACTGGTTTTGCCACAATAACGTCCCCTCAGGGAGCAATGTGCATTTCCATGCTACTGGCATAAATACAGCCAGTTTAAGGTGACTGTGCAGGTATTTGATCTTCAGTGCAATGTCTCAAGAAAAATATACATGGTGATACAGAACATCTTTAAAACAGCACTTTTTTTAAAAAGTCACAAACCACCATAAGATAAGTAATGGAGATATCATGGCACAATTGTAAAGTCTAAACACTGACAACATGCTTCAAATTGCAATAAGTACAATTTCAAGACTATTCCCAATCCTTTTACTGTTTGATGGCATGGTCTGAAAAAAACACTGAAAAACAGAAACAGTATTGAAGCAAGTATACATTTTTTATTGCAACAATAATACCAAGGACATAAGACAAATTGATATATGAGTGTACTGTAAGTCACTAAAACAAACAGTTGTTACAAAAGTCATTTTTTCATAAAAAATACATTTTATTATTTATTCATTTTATTTAAAAATGTTTCATCAGGAAGGCACGCTGAGTATGGGTCTCTTTTCCAGGTGCGCCCTGGGGGAGGGAAGGAGAGAGCAATAAATAAAAATACAGAGTAGCGCATGTAAGTACAGGAATATTGGAGAATATGGCACAAGAATACACAGTAAAAACAATATACATACTGGAATAAAATTGTACAGTGCAGCAATAATGGAGAAACAACAACAGTATATACACAACTGATAAATAAACAGGGAAGCCATGTACAGAGCAGCTAACGCTATAAGAATATTTACACATTATGTTCAGGAATACAATTTTTTCAGTGAGGCACCTATCGGGTTGGGATAGAAGGAGGCGAATAAGGAGGAGAAGGTAGAGTAGGGAGCAGTTAGGAGCAGGAACAGATATGGGCAGGAAGTTTGCAAAGCTGAAGACCTACAGTAGATAATTGTACTGGTTAAGTAAGGTAGTAATATTTGCTATATATCTGTGTGTGTGTGTATATATATACATATTATATATATATATATATACATACACACACACACACACACACACACACATATGCACACTGTAATGGAGTCACTGGAGGTCATCTAGGTTGCTCATACTAGAAAAAAAAAACCTTATTAAAAACTATTATTCTATAGAGTTTATTGCAATACCCAGGTCTCGATGTGAGCTATTGGCATGTCGCCAACTGTATTCTCCCTCAAAGAAGTCAAAGCAAGTTTTATCTTGCTAGTCACTATTAAAAATAAATAAAGTCTGCTCAATAAGCCAATGTATGGTGCCACCCTGCTCACATAAACATCCAATCCACTACTGTGTGCACAGATGAAAAAGATAGGTGCAGAGAAAGAGGTTGCTGGTCCCAATTACTCACGAAGGATCCAAAAGGCACTCTGCACTCTGAAGCATTAATGTGAGGCACACACCTGTTTAAAAGTATAAAGTCCAACTCTGTTATTGGTGCACAATCACAATACAGGTCCTCTAAGGAGGAAGATCACACCTTGGTCGAAACATAGGTGATGAGCTGGAAGGAGCAACACAGCTCCACTTTGTGAGGAGGACCTGTATTGTGACTGTGTACCAATAAAATAGTTGGACTTTATACTTTTAAACAGGCGTGTGCCTCACATTAATGCTTCATCGTGCAGAATGCCTTTTGGATCCTCACATAAACACCCAATTCATACTTGTACAGTATGTAAAAAAAAATCACCATCCAAGTGAAAAACATGTCTGCATGTGATATCACTGTGAGGAAGGGATGGATTTGTCCAGAATGTACTGCACAGTCTTGGTTATATAGCCCAAATCCATTGCAGAGGAATCCAAACAAGGAATTGACCTTATGGCCTTCAATTTTGGAGACTCACTTCTGCATGAGGAATTGAATGTGAGAGTGAGCCAAAAGCTAGCTTAGTGAACTAGCATGTTCTCATTGAGCAACTAGGCTCATCAGTGCATAACAGAGGAAGAGCATCATATCTGCCTGCATGACCATTGCCATTTCCAAGAGATGTCTTGATGTCTGGCACCAGCAGGTGCCAACAGCATTCAAAGACACCTGCAAGAGCTGTTAGCTGACAAAATTATTCAAGAGTTCAGGAGCTGTTATGCATTGTCCATCTAAGTCTACAAGAAGAACAGCACCATACTCATGTATGTATTGTTGGATGCTCAACCAGAGAACAGCGTCAGAACAGTACATGATGCTGAGAATGCAGGATGCCATGGACGGTCTAAATGGATATCACTGGTTCTCAGTGCTGGATTTGAGGAGCAGGTATTATCCAACACCAGTGGCTGGTAAAGACTGGGGGAAAAAAACAGCATCCCCCTACCTGCTCAGATTCTGTCAGTTTCTGTGTATGCCTCAGGGTACCTCTGGTGCCCCAACTACCTTTCAGCACCTTGTAGAATGTGCTGTTGGAGATATGAATTTACCTAGATGATCTCATCATGTGCAGGAAGAAATGGGAGGAACACAAATCCTGCCTGTTAAAGTTCTAGGCCATCTGGAACAGTTCAGTCTCAAATTCTCAACAGACAAGTGTCAGTTCTTCCAAAAGTTGATGGCTGACCTAGATTTGTTCAGAACGAGCATCTAAAATATATATATAAATGCTATTAAAAAAAAATAGCCGCATCACTGTCTATGGAGCGCACTTCCACTCTCTCCATACAATTACCTAACAAAACATGCTAGTGTGGGGGTGGTGCTCAGGACAAAGAAGAGAAAGAGATTGGTAGCTCTGCTCCATGGAGCCAAAATACGATCCCTTCCACTCCAAAACAGAGGCAACAGACAATTCAGCTTTATACACTAATCGATTGTGGGGCAGGCAATGGTCCTTTACGGTTTCTTGAGTGAGCACCAGAAAAAGTGCTCTTTAATATATTTAAAAACATTATGAATCTCTGTACAAAAAGGGAGACACTGAAAATGAAGAACAATTAACAGATGTTTTCTTAAATAATTTAAATTTACCCAGAGTTTCAGAGGCAGACAAGGAAATCCTTCCAAAGGAAATGTCACTGTAGGAAGTCAAAAATGCTATTGGCCCATTGAACAGACATAAAACATCAGGAACGGATAGCTTATCTGTTGATTTTTACTTGACACTGATAATTGAGATGCACTGGTGCTAGTAGAAGTTTTCAGAGAAGTATGGAACAGAGGTTCCTTACCAAGTACTTTTGAACAAGGTTTAGTAAAGCTGATTAACAAAACTAACAGAGATCCTTTGGGCTACAGGAGTTACAAACTAATCACACTGATTAATTTGGACTCAAAAATCTTAGCTAAAATCATAGCATCCAGAATAGAAAAGGTTATGAGAAAATTGGTTGGCCCTCAACAAGTATGTGTTATGCTTAAGAGATCAGCCTTGGACAATGTCCAAAAAGTACTACATTTAATAAATATAGTGGACACATCTCCAAACCTACAGCATTAATCTGATCTGAGCTGATGTGGAAAAGGCATTCAATAGGGTGGAGAGGGAGTATTTTTTAAAGTAGTGAAGAAATATGAATTTCCAGAGAAGTTTAATAGATGAGTCATACTGCTATACACAAACACTAGGGCAGCTGTTAGAACAAATGGTGTTACACCTGAATACTTCAAAATCAATAGAGGAACAAAACAGGGATGCCCCTTCTCTCCAATGCTATTCATTCTCTCAATACACCCACTGGTGAGAAAATGAATGGAAGATCAGGACATTAAGGGAATAAACAGCAAGGTGGGAAATACTCGTGCTTTCTTTATACAGACAACATATTTATATCAGTGACAGATGCTATTATTGCAGCATCACTGATACTGAGAGATATGGAAGAATTCGGAGAGGTTTCAGGGTTCAATATCAACTAAGAAAAAATAAGTTTCTTATCACTAAACAGAGGTTGTCTAAAGCATGACATTACAGAACTGGATCTCACAAGGGGAAACACAAAATAGGATATCAAGGTACAAATTTATGGAAGGCAAACAAAAAACTGCAAACGATAATCTGAATGAACTTAAAAATAAAGATAGAAAGGGATTTGGGTAAATGGAAAAAGTTACTCCTTGATTTAGGGTGGAGATTGGAAATGGTAAACATGAATTAACTGCTAAGAACATTATTTATATTCTCACTACCCCCCCCCCACAATTTTATCCCAAAAGTTGGTTTCTTGCCCACAAAAACCTGATTTATAGATGTATTCAGAATTTTAAGAAACCAAGGCAAACTTGTATTGAAGTGACCATAACCAAAGAAAATGAGGGACTCAAATTGCCTAACCCACAGTTACACTTTCTCAAGTGTAGGATGCAATACATTGCTAGATAGCTTGGTGGGACAGATATGAGGGACTATACACCCGAGTGGTTAAGAACTGAAAACAATACTGCAGAAGAATCTCTAAATCTAAAGAATTTTTTATTTAGTAAAATCAATAAGACAACTAGCAGCTACTAGTAACTGCACAATAAAAGATTCCATTGGGCATATAGTAAGAATAGAAAGCATTTTAAAACTTAAACTTGAAAAGTCTTTGCAACAAACACTTCGGAGTAATCCTAATTTGAAACTTACACCAGCATTCAAATCCTGGGAAGCTTTGGGAATTTGTTTCATACCAAACATACAAAATGAAAATAGAATATTTAACCATTAAGAATTGTTACTAATACATAGAAATCTAAATATGGAGCCAGGTGCGTACAAGTCAGATCACAGATTCAACAGTCAGGCTCTTTGGCAGAGGAGGTGAGATATTTAAGACTGACAGCAGTATAGCTGCTTATCTAGCAGTTTCCAGGGCTAAACTGAATACATTGGAACTATGCAATTTTTTTATAGAAAAGGTTAGAGGAAAAGCAACAGAAACAATATAGTGCTGGAGTGAGGCCCTTAAAGGAAAACAGTCAGCACAAAGGGCCCCCAGCACTCAAGTGTGGGTCTGCTCCCAATGTGCATTTTGTGACCAAAACATTTTCATTTACTTACTGTTTAGTGTACTATAGTCATTTGTAACTGTCTAATTTTGCATAATTCTAACCTGACATCTATCTATCTATTTATTTATTTAGAAATTGGTAACTGGGAAAGGCACACTGAGCCAAGGCTTGTTTCCAGGTGTGACCTGGGGGAAGGGACTACAGAGAGAATAAACATACAAATAATTGAGACTTATATCTGGATATCAGAAAAATATCTAATTTTTTTTTAATTGAAAAAATGTTATTAGGATTATAACAAATACGACAATAACACAATAAGTAGTGTAACATAACACTTTTAGATAAAGGTAATAAATTGGATAAAATATTACTATCCATCTACTCTACTGCCCCACCCTTCCCCCACCCTCCACCCAATCCCACTTACCCTTCCTCAGTTAGGTGCAATTACTCCATATAGGTAACTATGGCTATAATTGGTAAAATAACCACCAGATAGGTAATGTTCGTCAGAGAATGTAGAGGCGTCCAGGAATACTAATACAGGGTGCCCAAGATAAGTAGAGAGCATACAATTTCCCCCATTTTTTAGTAAATGAGGATTTACAATGACGGATATTGGCAATTAGTTGTTCTGCACAGAGGGTGAAAGATATCTCGTGTAGCCATTCTGAGTAAGAAATAGGAGCTTGATCCATCCAGTGTCTAAGTACTAGTTGTTTGACTGCTAAAGAGATGAGAGCCATATGATATCTTCTCTTTTACCTGGGTTTGAGAAAGATCCATGATGACACAGATGGCAGGGAAAAAGAGGCATTGCAGACCTAAAAATGGGTTTAGTGTATATTCAGTTTGTTTCCACAGGGGAAATACTTTCTCACAGGCCCAAAACATATGAAGTAGAGAGCCAGCCTCTTTACCACATCTGGAGCATGTGTTTGAGGGAAGATGACCCATTTTGGTGAGTTTGAATGCAGTGTAATACATATTGTTTAGAATATGATACTGGGTGAGCCTGTACCGGTCCTGGGTGACATAAACATATAAGTCTTTCCATAGTTGAGGCCAGTTAATTTCTAAGTCAGGTAAAATAGCGTCCCACACTTTGGAGCCTACTGGAGATGGCACTTGGGGGCTTGTGAGTAAATGCTTATATAGGGAAGAGATTCCATGTGACCTGCAGGCCAGGCCACTTATCTGCTGCAGGAAGACTCCCAGATGAGAAGGTAGGGGCTGTGGCCCAAATACTTAGACCAGAAGATGCCACAGCTGGTAAACTTTGAAAATATATGTCGGTGGTAGCCCAAGTTTAGCCAGAATCTCTGCAGAGGAGAGAATGGAGGTACGGGAGTAAAACTCTGAGACAGTGACATCCAGGGGCATTAGAAGCCAAGTTCAGGTGAGCGGAATACTTCCTATTTTAATGTTTAAATTGGAAAGTATTGGTTGAGAGAAATCACGGGTCAGAGTGATCTTAAGATAGCCACACATTTGTGAAGAGACTCTTATTGAGATCCTGACTGGGGATGAATGTAATGATTTTGGTATAGCTTTCACCAGAGAGAAGAGAAGTGTAGCAGAGGATAGTTTATGAGTAGAAAATATGTCTGACTCAATTTGCAGCCCAATAGGGTTGTAGTCCTGTTGAAGTAACAGCTGGGGTAAAGATAACCATTTCTCACATTTGTAAAGGTGGCTGGACCAGTAATAGAGCAAGAAGTTGGGAAGACGTAACCACGTGAATTCCTAGGGCTGACTTAATTTAAGATAGGATCTTCTGGCAGCTTTAGCTAGCCAAATAAAGGAAGTAATATCAGAGCGAATACATTTTAAAAAAGATAGGGGTAGCCAAACATTAAGCATATTAAGGTGATAGAAGATCCTAGGGAGAACATTAATCTTAATAATGTTAATCTTGCCCCATAATGAGAGTGGAAGATTTTTCCAGTGCGCTAAGTCTTGTTGGATATTGTTCCATAGAAGCTTACAGGATAAAGATGGGTCAGAGGTAATAAAGATTCCTAGGTATTTAAAGAACTGGGGAGACCACTTCATACCAAATTACCAAATTTGGTGAAAGCCTGCCTATATGTTAGATGATTAAGAGGATGTATTTCTGTCTTGTTTAGATTAAGCTTATAGTTCAAGTACTTTCCGAAAGTATCAATGATTTCCAGCACTGTTGATAGAAAAGAAACCGGATTGGAGAGATGTAGGAGGATGTCATCCGCATAGACTGAGAGCTGTGGAACTACATTACCTACAGGGATGCTAATGACGTTGGGAGAAGATTTTAGACTCCTAATTAAAGGTTCTAGATATAGATTAAAGAGGAAGGGAGAAAGTGGGCATCCTTGACGTGTACCAGTATGAAGTGTAAAGAGCGATGAATGGACTCCATTGCAATGTATTCTAGCAGATGGAGAGGAATATAAAGAATGGATCCAGTGAATAAAGTCTGAGGGAAAGCCCATTAATTGCAACGTCGACCACAAAAAATCCCAGTCCACCCTATCAAAGGCTTTCTCTGCATCTAAGGAGATTAATGCCATTGATATGGGTGAGGTCTTTGCTACCTGAAGGATATAAGAGAGTTTACAAATATGATCGAAGAAGATCTGCCTGAAACAATACCTACTTATTCCAGGCTAAGGTGAGAGGACCAGACCTTCTCAATTCGGGTAGCGAGAACTTTTGCAAGAATTTTAATATCACAATTTAACAGTGAAATTGGTCGGTAGTTCGCTGGGCAGTGAGGGGGGGTTTGTCTGGTTTGAGGAGAAGAATGATGGAGGCTTCCAGTAAGGAGGGGTCCAGCATCTCTCCAGATAGCATGTACTGATAAAAGCAAAGTAGGATAGGAACTAGGTCTTTCACAAATAGTTAATAAAAATTTGATGGTAGGCCATCAGGGCCTGGGGCCTTGTCCAGTGTAAGGGTGTTAATAGTGGATTCTACTTCCTGAAGAGAGAGGGGGTGCAGATAGTAAAGTTTGCTGCAGGGTTGAAAGAGATGGTAGTGTCATGGAGTTTAAGTACATTAATAGATCCACTTTTGATGGGTGAGACAAGCGCTGACTGTAAAGAGAGGAGTAGAATCATTCAAAAATGTTCACGATTTCCCTGGGGTGGGTTTTAATAGAGCCATCAGGGGTGCTGATCATGGAAACATTTCTGCAGGCCTCAAGTTTCCTGAGACGGATGGCCAGCAAATGACCTGCTTTTTCCCCATGTTCTATGTATTTCACCTGGGTCCTTAGTATTCCAAATTCTGCTTTATCCTGTAATAGAGAGGAATATTTATTTCTCAGGAACAGTAGGGTTTGCAAGGAGTTGGTAGGTGAGGTGGTGGAGAGAGCTTGTTCCAAGAGACGAATTTGGGCTAGTAAAGATATGGCTTCTGCCTCCCATCACCTTTTTCACGTGGAGGCAATCCGGATGAATTCCCCTTTTAAAAAAACACTTCAGAGCACACCATACATAATCTACTCTCCAAACAGAATTGAGATTGGAGGCCATGAATGTTTGAATAAAAGAGGGGATTCTTGAGGTAACGTATTCATCTTTAAGGAGCTGATTATTCAGCCGCCAGGATGTGTCTCTTTGGAAACTGGCATCTAGTATCAGTGATTTCCAGGCCGCTGCATGGTCCGACAGGACTATGGGCACCATTCCTGTACTACACAGACCATGTAGGAGAGAGCTGCTGATCAATACATAATCTAATCGGGATGAGGAACAATGAACTGTGGAATAAAAGGAAAAGGTATGAGATAAGGGGTTCAATACCCTCCATGGGTCACATGATCCCAATGAGTCAAGAAACTCATGTAATGCCCTTTGGGCTGCCGATTGAGGTCTGAGGGGGGAATTATTTATTTATTTATTTTTTAACTCTATGGCGCTGCCTTACCCTGAACTCTCTCCAGGTGGACACACAGCTTGAAGCCAGATACCACCCGTCTGAAGTCATCTACTCGGCTTCCTCTGGAGGCTCAGTTCTCCATCCACTTGCCCGGCCACCCAACCCCCCGGCTCTGAGTCCCCCGAGGCGGGACCAACGTTACTCCTTTCTGGCACTCTGCCTTACAATCTAGAAGAGCAGCCAGGCAGAGAGGAGAACAGAGGAGCGAGTGGAGAGACCCGACACTGTTCATGCTGGCCAGCCCCTGGACCATCCTTCACCTATCAGGACGCAGGGATTTTTACTTACTTTGTTCCCCATTGGCATGGTGTGCAATGGATGGCAGCACGGGCCCGCCCACAGATGTCCTGCCAATGCCAACCCCTCTACAGAACCGTGCTACTGAACAAAATGTGCTCAGCCACTGCCAGGAGCTGCCACTGAGCTCAGTATACCCTGGATCCCACCCCGGGAGAAGAGAGCAGTTCTTCATATGCTCAATCTTCTCCTTCCCTGCTGACCCCGACGACCCTGGCTCATTCCTGACCTCAGGTCGCCGGCATGGCACGAGGTGTGCCGTCCAGTGCCTCAACCCTCAGCACCACCGGGCCGGCTCTGAGGGGGCAATTAGATCGATCTAAGTCTTGGATGGGTGGGAGATTCCAATCTCCTCCCAAAATCATTGGAAGTGACACATATGGGGTCAATTTATCAAGTAGTTCCTGGAAATAGGCAGGGTCACTGCCCACCAGACCACAGATGCTCGCCAATATTAACTCTGTACAATCAAGCATACCTTGGACCAGAATATATCCCCCTCCTGTGGATCTGCAATAATCTTGTTTGCTTGGAAGGGTACCGAGCGATTTACCAGAATGGCAGTTCCCCTGCTAGCAGTCAATATTCCAGAGGCAAAAGCTTGGCCAATTTCTTGCCTGTGAAACCCATTGGCTTCCAAGGGAAGTAGGTGGGTCTCTTGAAGGAATGATATATTGGCATGTAAATGCAAAATGTGTTTAATAATTTGGTATCTCTTAGCGGGTTCCCTGGCACCTCTAACATTCCAGGTGATAAATTTGGTAAATGCACTAACCATTGTCATGACAGAGTAGTACAAACCTTAAATATATGACATTCTCAATATGCACCTCGCACCCTCCCCCCTGTCCATTACCCAAAAGTTTCCAAGCCCACTTATTCCCAGCATGTAACATCCATAATCTAAAACGGCTTAAGTGCAGTACTGTTCTGGTTGGATGATCATAAAAGGAGAAAACTCTGAACATACATATTGTTTGTTGAGCAGTCAGGATTCTGAAAACCCCAACCCCGCATCCCCCCTCTTAAGTTCCCTAATAGACCTATTTACAAATACTCCCTTACCATCTGTCAGGGCCCCATAACATGTAATACAGCGTTCGGTGGTGAGCAAACCCAATTCAACCCTGTAAAACTCCCTCCCACTGCTAGTATTCGTGTGCATGTGGTGGATATCCAATGTACTATTTATTAAGTAGTGAGTCTGGGCATGATGCAGCAGAATTTGCCCAATGAAAAAGGAACCCAATAATACCCATAATATGAGTATGATCCAAATAATACAGGATAACACAATCTTGAGGGCAGCCAGGTACACCTCCCAACAATCCACTACGTGAAGTTGGCCATCCTATAACCGCTACGACCCCCCCACCCCAGCAATCCAATGTACAGGCAAACAAATAGAGCAACCACAATGAGCAGATTATAACTTAAACCCTGCTATATAAGCAAGGTGGTTACTGACCTGTATTTATAGTGAAAACGTTAGATGTTGCTCGACCAATACCTTCAGGTTAAGAGTAAGCATAGGTAGTGGAGTCAGAGTTCAGACTTAGGAATCCAAACAGCTCAAAATAATAGAAAGCTAGAAAAGTGAGGGGATAGTAAAATGAGATCGACAGAAGGTTAAAACGAGAGGATAGTGGGAAACTAGTTAAAAGAGTAAGAAGAGGACACAATCTTGGCTGAGCGAACTTCCAAATAGCTCTGATTCGGGATTGGGGATTAATATGTTTTAAGAACCTACTATAACTATTAATTATATAACTATTAGAACCATTAACATTTAGATGCAGCAATTAAAATCCCCCAGCAACCTAGTAAATGATGGATCAGTCCAGTGGGGGTCCAAAAAGCCAGACGGACCAGAGTAACAAAAAAACAGTCCCTGAGGAATCAATAATTGGAGATCAAACAGGCCCCATCATTAAAGGGCAAGCAGTCCTGTGATTCAATGCACTAGACCATTCCAAAGCAAATGGGAGTCCAGGCTCAGGTCGACACCAAGGCCCATTACCACATCATCCATGGCAAGAGCACAGAAAAAAACATCTGACGCCAAACCTCATGGCATCAATCATGGTAGGCACCAGAATCCATCTTTGAAAGGTTGAACCCGAGTAAACATATTTAAAAAAGGATCTTCAGGGAGACTTGAAAAGGGAAGGCATCTTCATGCAGAGCTCCACTTGAGCTTGTTGGGCTGAATCAAATGACAGCCATGGTCCATCCACCAAAACTTGCAGACGAGCTGGGTAAACCATATGGAATTTAATACTGGTTGCAATTAACTTGCATGCAATGGCATTAAAGGTGGATCTCTTCTGTCGGGTCTCCAAGGGCAAGTCTTGTGTAATGCGCAATTTCTTGTCCTCCCAGTGTATTGTTTGCAGCTCTCGGATTTTAGCCAGTATATGCTGTTTTTCAAGGTAGTTCAATAGTTGAATAATCATTGGTCTGGGAGGAGCGGAATCCAATGGTCTTGGTCTCAGGGACCCATGAGCTCTTTTAATCAGGTATGTAGAGTTATGTGGAGATGGGCCAGCAATTTTGACTAGCAGCTTCTGGAGGAAGGAGGTAGCAGAGGGGCCCTCTTCACCTTCTGGTAAGCTGAAAATTAGAATATTATTCCTCTGGCTTCTTCCCTCTAGATCTTCAGTTTTTAGCTGCATTTTAGTGATTGCTTGTTTGAGTTTCACTATTTCTGGCTCAGATCTTTCCTTCCAGCCTTCTAGAGAGCAAGTGCGTGCTTCGATGTCCAAGGTGCGGATTTTTAAATCACCCAGTTTGCTCCTTACATTTTTAAGGTCTGAAGCAATATCTTCTAGCGTTTCTTTGAATGGCATCAACTCCTAGAGAAATCTCTCTTCCTTAAGTGGTACTGGTAGAGACAGGGAGCTAGGATGCTTAGCAGGAGCTTGTTGGTGTGGTTTCGCTTTTTTGGCCTGCTTCTCAGGCGAGACCGGGGGTGTGTCTCGACAAGGCTGATTTCATCCCTGCCTCCATCGTGGCTAAAAAATGCCAATTGTGTTGTATAAAAGGATAGGATCCACATGGATAGGCAAAGTAGAACTTGAATCAGCAGTTTGTGAAGCAGGTTTACCCGATAGAACCCCGATTAGAACGGATTACTGAGGGGTTGAGCAGGAGCCCAAGGGAAGAGCAGCTAGTGAGCCAAGCGTGTCACATGATTTCATCAGAAAAATATCTGAGAATACAATAAAATGAATGGTGGTTACAATAGGCGTCTTTACATAAGATGTAGCATGTGGCTTCCAGATACTCTTGAGAGAGTCAGCAGAAGTGCTCAATGTCTGTTGGGGTATGTGACAGTGCAAGAAATGTGCAAAGACAGACAGATGGGGGCATCACAAAGGTATCAGCATAGGGTGGGACCAAGCAAGAGGGGGTGACAGAAGAGGGGAGGGGGAACCAAGGGAAGGTTGGCAGGAACAGGGAGGAGCAAAAATATGCAGTAGTTGATATTTAAAAGCAGGAAGTGAGGGGGAGAAGCATAGGGGAGAGGGGAGCTGGTTCCAGAGGGAGGAAAATGACAGGAGAAGGCTGCTTGACCTGCAGAGAAGTGAGGGTGTGATATGGAGAAGGTATAGAAGTCCCTGTAGTGGAGAGAGTAAGAAGAGGATGGAGCAGGGGAGATTAGTGAGGAAAGGTTGGCGGGAAGGGGCCCAAACTAGTATCTGGCTATAATGGAGGCATGGTGGGACTGGTGATGACCCAGTAGCAGGAAGATGGGGAGGGAGGAATAGAGAGATCAATGATGAGTGTGGGGGAGAGAGTTGGTAGCAAAACAACAGAAGGCTTTGTAGAGAGAATCCAGTCTGGCAAGGCAGGAAGACGGGGCAGTACCATAGGCCACATCTGCATAGCCAAAGATCAGGAGAACCATTTTGGTAACCAGCTTCCGGCAGATCTGGAGGGAGAGGCAGTCCTTGTTACAGTACAGAGCACCAAGTCTAGAATGAAGCTTGGTATGGATGTATCAGTGTAGGCAGAGAAGTCAAGCTTGCTGTTAAGCCACACACCAAGGTACTTAAAGGCAGGGACAGCTTCCAGATGGGTGCCATCCAACATGGGGGTTGGTGCCAAAGGTCATGGAAATGGTCATCTTTGCGTTGATCCAGAGTTGTTTGGCATAGAACCACTACAGTACATTGTGGAAACCGTGCTGGAGTGGACCCTCCACAACTGCAGCTGAGGGCTTAGAAGCAAAAATGATCATGTCATCCACATACATGTGGATGTGTGAGGAGACACATGCAGAGAAGAGGTCATTTAGGAAGATTGAAGATAGGATATGGCCCAGGACTGAGCCCTGTGGGACCCCACCTAGGATGGGGAGGGGAAGGGAATGATAGCAATCTAGCACAGGCTGTGGGGGTCAGTCCACGGGACACATTTAGGAGAGGGAGAAATTTAAAAGGCAGGTTAGTACACAGCTTGTACAAGCCACCACGGAAATCCCAGTCACATCTGAGTTGGTTCTCTCCCAGGCCCAAGGGGATGTTTTAAATGTGGAAATTGTAACATCTGCCAATATTGCCACCAATCTGCAATTTTTGAGCCACCATGTGTTAATAAAAAAGTGGAAATCTGGGAATTTCTGAACTGTAGTTCAAAATTCATAGTTTATGTTCTTTGGTGCAACTGCACCAAAATCTAAGTAGGATGTACAACACGAACAATTCAGGAGCACATCCAGGAACATGTAAGGAACATCAACAAATCCCAACAGTAATACTCCAGTGAGTAACCATTTTAGAGAAGTACATGGGGAAGACTAAAACTGCCTCCTGTGCATGGCTTTGGAATGGGTATGAGTGGGCTTTAGAGGGGGAGATAAGGTAAGGCAACTCCTCCAGAGAGAAGCCGATTGGATTTTTAGTTTAGCGAGCTGAAGTCTGGGTGGGCTAAACAAAACATGGGACTTGAAGTCATTTTTGACATACAAAGTCATTCTGTCAGCTAAATTTCTCTTGGTTCCATTTGAAATATGGGAACTCCAAAATAGTCCCTTCCCCTTTACTTCTTTGGTTATCATTACTTTGCAATATGGGAGCCGTTGAATGTGTTTTTCTGGCTTCAGTAGCCAGTTAAAGTACCTCATTGTAGTTCTGTTTGTTTGAGTGGGTAAATTAATTGGATTTTAAATCTAATATTTGTTCTCTTTCTCTTTCCTTTTCCAGATTATATGATACTGGTTGTGACAGATCTCCTTAGTAAGGACTTTTCCCTTTTGGGTAGATCGTTGCCTTCAGGCATTACTGTATTAAGCCACTTGGCTTATCTGGATTCATAAATGCTTTGCGGTTGGTAACTTTAGCCAAAATGCAGTGGAAGAGACACAGAAACATGTTTATTCTCCTTTTCTCATATGGGGTTCTGAACTGATTAACACACCATGCATTATATGTGTACAGTTAGCACCATGCAGTACATGTGTGCAATTTGAAAGATTTAACATGATTTACTTCTGTTACGTTATTGACTGTGCAGGGGTAAGCACAATGTATTAATAAGTGGTGACGTTTTTGGTGATTTCTTGATGATTTGTGTATTTAAGTCTGTCAATTGCTGGTTAATTCCACCCCCTGATGTAGGTTCTCTGACTAAGGCACTGGGGTGTCTTCCAGCCTTGTAGATGTGGATTTCACAATAAATACATCTATTTTAGAATGATCCACATTCTGAATTCACTTATTTTCGATCCTAGAGTGTGCTGCATCAGTTATTGTGCATTGGTATCAAGAGACTGAGTCATGTGCACCAAATATATTTAGGAGAGGAGTAAATGGGCCTCACTTTCCTGATACAGTAGATTATACAGTTGTCACTGAAGGTGTCCAGGAGAATGCCAACTGCAGTGATATGGTGGGGAGTGGGAGGAAAGCACCCATTCCAAGTGGGAGTGATTTTCAGAGTGGTGATTGTGCTTGGTGGTCTTGAATACTAATTGAGAGAGGTTTAGGGCCTCAATCTTGTGGAGGGTGGGCCTGGACACAGGGGAGAGCCAGTTCATGTTGAAGTACCCTAGTAGGATGAGCTGACTGGAAGCAGCAGAGGAAACAACACATGAGAGGGATTCTACCATGGAGGATAGCACGATTGTAGGAGAAGCATAAAATACACCAACAAAGATAGGGAGAGTGGAATGGAAGGATAGCTTGGCAAGAAGGAGTTTGTGAGGTGAAGGACTGACTCTCTGAAGGTGATGGAGCAGGATAGGTTCTACCATATATATAAGCAATGCCACACTTACTGCGGTCCTGATGGAAGAGGTGGTAGCCTGGGAGAACCAGGCTGAAGTCAGATACCTTGGCAGACAGTTAGGATTCAGAGATACACAGGAGACCTGGGGAGTGCTGAGAGATCCAAACTTTAAGGGGTTTGAGTTTAGGAAGGTGGCTTCCAGCATTTAGGTGGACAATACTGAGGCCTTTAAGGAGGGTCAGAGGAGAGGATGGAGACAGAGGACCAGGGTTAGGTTCAGTGTCACCAGCAAGAAGGTGGAGGATAAGGAGAAGTAGGAGAATTAAGTAAGATTTCCTCCCTCAGGAGTGGGGGGAAGAAGGAAGAGGGGTGGAAAGATGAGGAAAGTACAGTGGAGAACTTCAAGATTGAGGAGGGGAAGGAAGAGTCCAGGTGGATGGATGGATGGGCGGTGGGGGAGAAGTGAAGGGGAGAGGATGGTGAAGAAGTATGGGGGAAGGAAGGGGGAGAGGCGAAAGAGAAGATAGGGAGATGTATGGGTTAAGATAAGGGGGGAGAGGAGGGAGGGGGCAGGAAAAAAAGAGAGAGGAAAGTAAGATGGATAGAAAGAGAAAATGGCATAGTGAGGAGTGAATTAGAGTCAGATGTCTGAGCCCAGATGAAGCAAAACAAATAACATGGCAGTGAACTGAAATACAGCAATTACTCAGCTATGGACATAGGCAAGCAGGGATAAAGGCAAACTATGCAAGTAAAAAAAATGGCAGCAGGACTACATAAAACAAATGCAACAGGTGTAATGGGCAGTGCTAGGAGAAATAAACCAAGCAGCAAGCTGCACAATTCTTGGTATAGGACACTCACGGGAAAGGTGACCCAGATAGGGAGTATGCAATTATCTGCTTTTTTGCCTAATTAATGCAAGTCAAAATCAGATAAGTTTACAACTGAACAAACTTTGGGTATGAGCTGTTAAGAGCAGGTGTCCCTGATGAGGGATTAACAATGGCTAAAATTTCAGCGGTTCAAGCAAATGATGCTGAAAACCATAACAACCTATGCTGAATGAGCACATGAGACTGGAACCCCAAAAAATAGACAACCACGAACAGAAACATGAGTAGACAATCAAACCCCAAAAGTCATTAATTATACAGTTAAATGTTCGCAAACTCTTCTGTTACTACATATCCCAGAAACCTCTGCAGCTGACATCAGAGCAGTAGCAGCAGTGGGAGATTCAATTGGTTACAGTGCATTTTAAAGTGATTTTCCGACTTGGCTGAGAGCAGCTACCACTCACATATTGTGGTAGCAGCCCTCAGTGATGGTTATTCCCGCCTGGTTTAAAGAATACATTTTTTCCCATACCTTAGTTTTTTCACTAGTAACTTTCCATATCACTATGCAGCTTGACCGATTCTGAAAGCCCTGGTAATGGTGACATGCCCCCTCGCTAAAGCAGGTAATGGCATGTGACCAGGGAGAACACGGGGGCATGCACCATTGAACTGAATGGGGCTGGATTTCTCATTCATATTTAAGATCAAGAATGGCCACTTAAAGATTAATGAAGGACGCCTCTTGACTAACATGACCCTAATTAGTCTAGTGGTGTCCTTCATTAATCTGTAAGTGGCCATTCTTGGTCTTAAAAATGAATGAGAAATCCAGTCCCATTCATTTCAATGGGGTGCACCATTATGTAGGCTTTCAGAATTGGTCGGGCGCATAGCAATATGGAGAATTACAAATGAAAAAACAAAGGTATGGGAAACAATTTATTCTTTAAACCAGGTCTGGAATAACTATCACTGTGGGCAGCTACCACAATATGCAAGTAGCTGCCCTATGTCGGAAACTTCCTTTAAATCTTTTATAATAACCGGTGAGCCCCTTTATCAACCGGAATTCGGTTGCTGTCAAACACCATAATAACTGGGTGTGATGTCACATCCAGTTATTTTGGCATTTGGTTACAAAACTGTAGAGCTGTTTCTGATGAGCTGCTTCTGGCAATGCACGCGTCACTGGACCACTGTCAGATGTGAGGTGCTCAGCGGGAAACTTCAAATTGCGAGTCTCAGTCTGCACTCCAGTATCAGTAAATGGGCAGTTTGTGAAGAAAAGTTCTTAAAAAAATTGTAGCATCATGTAAACCTTAGTGGAGCACAATTTATTCAATGACTTCTTCAGTTCTCAGTCAGTCTGTTGGGTTCTACAGAAAAAGGGTGAAAAAGCCTTAACTATCAGTGTAGCTCCTGGCACAGCTCTTCCAGGACATGCAGTGATTTCTTTCTGATAGTTTAAATAGTGTTGGACTGTTTCAAGTAATGAAGTAAACCACAGCCTAAGAGTTTTTGTGATCTGTTTGACTGAAAAATGATTCAGTGACTTTAGCACTGTAAAACAGTTACATTCATTCTTTTTGCAATAAAAGGAATGCTTTTTACTGAAAACAATGCTACAGTACTTTAGGTATCAACTAAGAAACTGTGGATATGGCCTACCTAAATTTCAGTAAGGCTTTCAACATCATTCCACATAGGAGACTAGTAAGAAAGCTGGCTAGCTTAGGAGTGGGTCCAAAGGTGGTGAACTGGATAAGAAATAGGTTAGGGGTTAGGCGACAAAGGGTAGTGGTAAATGGAGTTCACTTTGAGGAAGGGAGGGTGACCAGTGGGGTGCCTCAGGGTTCAGTGCTGGGATCAGTCCTCTTTAATGTCTTTATAAGTGACACTGCAGAGGAGCTGGAAGGGAAGATATGCCTCTTTGCAGATGATACCACAATCTGCAATAGGATGGACACTCCAGGGTGGTGGAAAAGATGAGCAGAGACCTGAGAAAACTCAAAGAGTGGTCAAGGGTATGGCAGCTGGGTTTCAGTGTGAAAAAGTGCAAAATAATGCACTTAGGGCACAGAAACCCAGGGGCAGAGTACAGAATGCGTGGAGTGGTACTGACGACTACCAGACAGGAAAGAGACCTGGAGGTAATCATATGTGATGACCTAAAGGTGGCCAGGCAGTGCAGCAAAACGGTTTGGAAGGCTAGTGGGATGCTGGGATGCATAGAGAGGGGTGTCACCAGCAGAAAGAGAGAAGTGGTGTTTCCTCTGTATAGATTGCTGGTAAGACCCCACCTAGAGTACTGTGTCCAGTTCTGCAGATCACGAGCCTGATCTTCAAAGCCCTGACGCAAGTTGCGACAATTACAGCTTGTGCCGAGTGCTTGTGCATCTGGGACCCTGCACCCGATTTTACAGTGGACAGGGTCCCGGTGCCTAGGTCCCGTGGCTTGCGGCAATAGTGGCACTGTGCCAAACAGATGGCACACCCACTAGGAATGACGCAGCAGCTGTGGGGCAAATGTGGTGCGAGCTGCGCCCTTGGATGGGGGCATAGTAGTGGCATCTGCCCCCCTACCACCACCACCACCACCAAGCACTGATCCACCCATACATGATAGGGTAACCCACAGTTACCCCTGGCAATGTAGTGCCCTCCCCACTCTGATCCACAGTAAATGGCATTCTGACCACAAATCCCTGGTGATCTAGTGGCCCCCACACCTGGGCAGGTATCGCTCACCACCCCGCTAACCCCCCCCCGTCAATACTCCAATTTGGCGACTGGCACAGCCCTCCACACATCCACCGCAGCCAGCCACCAAATGAACTGGCCGAGAGCGTGCTGGCTGCAGTGCGTGCTCAGGTATTCAGTGGCTGGCCATGGTGGTGTGTGGAGTTGCCAATAACAAGCAAGTACAGACTGAGGGGGATGGCGGGTGGTGGGCGCTTCCCTACGGTGAGAACGCAATCACCAGGTACTGCGATATACCACCACATACGGTGGTGGGAAGGCACTACATGCCTGGGGTAACTGTGGGTTACCCATTGGTGTACGGGCGGATCAGAGCTTGGTGGTGAGTGTACGGGCGGATCAGAGCTTGGTGGTGGTGGGGTACTGGATGACCTGGATTCTCCATGTAGGGGCACATCGGGGCTGTGGGTGGGGTGGGATGGGACTCTGTTATCTGGCCAGGTGGGGGCACACAGTGGCATGACACAGCTGTCAACCCTCCCAGCAGCTGTCTAAGTACCGTTAGACCAGCCTTTGGCTGGTCTAACAGTACTTAGCACTTTGTCCCTGGGAAGGGTTCTGAAAATAGCACTGCAGAGGTTATGGCAACCTGCATCTGCCGCAAGCCCCCAGCATCATGCTGCAGCCACTTTTGTGGCACAAGGCTGGTGCAAGCACACTTTGGTGCAAGCAACCTGCTGATTGCCACAGGCTGCTTTGCAAAATAGCTCGAGGCTCAGCCCTTGGTGCAAGGTATATGTTGCGTCCCACATGTTTGACACTAGCACCTTGTGCCATTCTAAGGGCTTTGAAAATCTGGCCCCACATCTCCAATCACATCTCCAGAAGGACATAGAGTGGAGGTGGTCCAGAGGAGGGCAACTAAGATGATGCAGGGTCTGTAGAAAAAGCCCTATGAGAAAAAACTGAAGGACATCAGTATGTACACCCTGGGAGAGAGGATGGAGAAGAGACATAAAAGAGAAGTCTTTAAGTACCTCACATGGATAAATAAGGTACAGGAAGGGAAGTATTTTTTCAGAAATAAATATGCTCAGGAACAAGAGAACATGCTATGAAGCTCAAGAGGGTAGATTCAGGAGAGATGTGAGGAAGTACTTCTTCGAAGAAAGATTGGTGCATTCCTGGAACTGCCTTCCAACAGAGGTGATGGGGGTGAAAACAGTGGTGAGGTTCAAGAATGTATGAAATAGGTACAAGGGAATTATAGTGGAAAGGAAGGGAGCAGGGAGAAAGAGTTGTAGATCAAGTATGGTTTGTGGTAATAATGTAGGAAGGGGAAAAATGGGCAGACTGGCTGGGCCAAGCGGCCCTTATCTGCTGTCAATTTCTTTATTTCCACGTTTCTAACTTCTTGTACATAATGTTGGACCCGATAAAAATAAATAACACTCCGGGCATGTTATGAGTTTTTTTAAACACCATTAGTATGTGATGACCTCATAAACCTTTTGAACTTTGCTCTCAAGGTTTATGGGTCATCACATACTTTGGGTGTGTAAGAGAGCCTCATAACACACACATACCTGAGCATTATTCTTTAATTACTAGTTATCATTGTTTATATACAGATACCCATGGTTTTACCCCATGTTACAACCACCTGGTTGATATTTTGCATTAAAACCAGGCTGTTGTAATTTGTGGCTGTCAATCTAGCTCGTGCTACAGTCAGCGTGAGTTAACCAAACTGTTCTTAGTACTGCCAACTCAATCAACCCAATGTTATAAAAAATTATGACCAGAAATTAAATAAAATAAAACATGGGTGAATGGGTGTAAAACCATTATTTTACACACACCCTCAGCGTGGGATGATTTTATAAGCCCTTCGGGTTTCCCTCTTAGGGTCTATGTAGCATCCCACACCTCGGATGTGCGTAAATTGCTGGTTATACACAGTCACTTATGTATTATTCTATATATAATCTTCGATCAGAAGTTTACTGAGTCTCCTCTTCTCCAGGGGCTAAGTACAGTCCTCTGAGCACGTACTTAGCTTGGAACCATACCCTTTGCCGCTTGGAGCTCCTGCCATCTTCTCCAGAGATTTTTTTTTAAGTGTCTGCTTCCCCATTTGCAAATTATACTGCAAAGCAACTAGAGGGCACCAACTCAATTAACTTGCTGCTGCTGGCAACTGCTACTGTCCACGCTACTCACAGTCACTTTACTTCTGCTAGTGCCACTTATCTACTCTCTACTGCTGATCAGTATGCCTTGATCTATTCTTGCTCCCCGATCCATACAATATGCCCATCCTTCCTTCACTACTTCCCCTCCTTCTAATTCTTCTGTCAATTTTATCTACCTCAGCTCCACACTCTCCTCAGTCCAATGAACCTTTCTCACCCTTCCCCTCCGCTCTCCTATCCCCTACCTTTATCCTTGCCATAATTCCTACACTCCCTCAAATACTTTGGTCTCACTTCCCTCACCTCCCCCATGCTACTCTATTCTCAGCCCCTAGCCACCTAGCTTTCCTTCGCTGCCTTATCTTCACCTCACCTAACCCTCCTCCCCAATAATTCCAAAATCCTCGGCTCATCACAAATGCCCTAAACTCCACTCACTCGTAATAGCACTTGTCTTACTTGCATC
Organism: Neoceratodus forsteri; assembly: GCA_016271365.2. Taxonomy (NCBI): domain Eukaryota; kingdom Metazoa; phylum Chordata; order Ceratodontiformes; family Ceratodontidae; genus Neoceratodus; species Neoceratodus forsteri. Next base: position 648,496,086 of record CM057449.1, read on the forward strand.
AGGAAATGTTCATCCCAGTCTTGGTCCCACTACACCCACCTCTGCCAGTTGCAATCCTTCCACTAATGTACCAACTTCCCCCACCCCTTCTACCCTCCCCAAGGGACTGAAAATCCTCCACTTAAACATTTGCAGTCTCGTGTCAAAAACTGACCTTTTACATCCTATGGTAATCTCCCTCACACCTGATGTACTAATTTTAATGGAAACTTTGTTAAATGCTAAAATATCTGATCTTGCCATTAATATCCCAAGTTATTCCATAATCAGGCAAGAAAGGAATGGCAGGGGTGGCGGAGTAGCCATATATATCCTGTCCTCACTTCAGTTCACAACCATTCTATCATCCTCATTACCTTCTACCTAAGCAGCACTTGTAGTAAACATTACCTTGCCTTTTTTCTCCCCTGTCTTCATAGCTGGCATCTACTGTCTTCCTGGCTCCAAGGCATTCGATACTTTGGATTTCATTACCTTCAGAACCTCCCTCTCACATAAAGGTGAGCTATACATCCTGAATGATGTAAACTAAAACTGGCTATCACCAACAACTGCCAAGACACAAAATGACATCATGGACCCTAAATCTCTCCCAACTCATCCTGGAAGCAACCCGCCTAAATCATAAAACCCTTAACCACTCCCTGATAGACTGGGCTCTCTCCCCTCACTCCCACCAAGTCATTAAATCAGGCATCCTCCTGGATGCTGTCAGAGATCATCACCCAATCTTCATAGTCAGGAAAGTCCACAGACCAAAACCGCCTCACAAAATTCTGCAACTCCACTCCTTCAGCTCCTTAAACCTTAATCCCCTTCTTAATGAACTGGCCAGCTCCAATTGGTCCCCTGTTGCCTTTGCCCTTTCCATTGACCAAGCACTCGCTTATTTTAAAGATAAATTTCTGACTACATGGAACGCCTACACTCCATTCAGATGCACCAGAGTTTGTGGCAACCATCGTCCCTGGGTCTCCCCTGAGTTACTGACCTGTCTCAAGGAGCAGGACAAAGCTTGGAGGAAATGAAAGGCCTCCCAGATTCCCCAAACTTTGCCAGGTATTGCATGTTAAGAAATGCCTGCACAAAAGCTACTAGACTTGCTAATTCTGAGTATTTTAAACCACATTCTCTCAAAAACATCAATTCCCCCACCAAATTCTGGAAAGTGGCCCATGCCCTATTCTTCCCCCCTCTTTTCACATCCTCCTCCCCCGTGCTTAAAATAAACAACTCATTGGTCTCTGAACATGCGCAGTGGCTCAAGAATTTAATTCCTATTATACCTCCTGTGCCTCAGCATTTCTAAAGTCCCTCCCCTCTAACCTTCCTCCTCCTCATCCTCCCACACCCAGCACTCAATCCCTCCATGCCCACCCTTCCTTCTCCTTTTCTGCTGTCTCCCAGAAGAAACATTAATGGCCCTTCTCTCTATTAATCCTTCCAAAGGCTCATCGCCAGATGACCTTGACCTTAAACTCCTCTACCTTTCAGCTTCTGCTGTAGTTTACCCTTTCTCCTTAATCCTAAATCTTTCCTTCTCGTCCTCATCTGTCCCTGTATCCTAGAAACATGCGGTGGTCCTCCCTCTCCCAAAGGGTGGTGACCCCTCCTCCCCTGCAAATTTTCACCCAAATTCCCTCCTCCCTGCCCTTGCTAAACTTAAAGAACATGTGGTCCTCTCTCAACTAACCTCCCTCCTCGATGATTCTTCCTTTTTCACCCCGTTCCAATCTGGTTTTTGGAAGAACCACTCCACTACCACCTCCTTACTCAGGCTCGCTGGTTCCATCCTCACTGGGATGGATAATGGCCTCATTACCTCTGCCATCTTTGTCGACCTCGCCAAGACTTTTGACGCAGTCTTTCATGCCCTACTTCTTGACTCCCTTATGGCACGGGCACATAGTATAAACTGAGGAACAGACCCCATACGAACATATGAACATACGAAATTTGCCAGCAGATAAAGGCCTAGAGGTCTATTAAGTCTGCTCGAATGTGCAGCTAGCACCCCTTATTCTGCAGCTGCCCCTCCCTTCCACCTTTCCCCTTCATTAACCCTCTCCCTTGTTCTGTCCCATCTTCATTTGAAGCAGTCCACTGTTCTACTGCATATCACTTCAGCAGGTAACGCATTCCACCCAGCCACCACCCTCTCTGTAAAAAGTATCTCCTCATCTCCCTCCTGAACCTTCCTCGCTTCAGTCTCATATCATGGCCCCTGGTGGCCCTCCCCTCCCTTACTTTGAACAGCCCCTCTGTACCCATCTTGTTTATTCCTTTCATGTATTTAAAGGTTTCAATCATGTCACCCCTGTCTTTTCTCTCCTCCAGTGAGTACATGTTCAACTCCTTCAACCTTCTCTTGTATGATAAGTCCCCCAGCCCTTTGATCATCTTTGTCACTCTGCGCTGCACCCCCTCCAGTAACTTAATGTCCCTCTTCAGATACTGGTTTTTTTCAGGCTGGGTGTGGGGCAGGGGATAGCAGAACACATAGGAAAACATCCCTACACTTCCTTCTACCCATTCCTACAATAGCGCCACCTGCTGACAGAAACCCTATTAGAACTATTTTCTGAAACACTTCTCCTACACTTCCCCTTAGAAAGCCTTTTTCATATTTGATTTTTTTTGCCAGTTTTTTATTTACACCAATTTAGTAATCCAGTTCATAATAGCAATAATGCACTCCAGGGTGCAGTATGTCATGGGATATCCTCACTTCTTGGGTGCACTCGGCCTGCAGCCTCATGCCTCACAACACACCCGAGGCATGACGATATTCCCTGGAATACCCTGTTGTGCATTATTGCTGCATTATAACATGGGATGGACAAAGATAGGTCCCTGATTGGTACAGAGCCATCAGGCGACCATATGCAAAATATTTCAGCAATAAATATTAGGGCTGTGTGAATATCTTTTTCCAAATATTCGGCCGAGTTTTCATTATTCAGAGCCGAAATATTCAGTATTTGTTATTCGGGTGGCTGGAAGGAGGGTATTTAAAAATAAAAGAGCACCCCACTTCTGACCAGCATTAAAATAAACCTGGCTGAGCACCAGTCCAAAATGAAGAATCCCCCCCGCTGAGACTCTCAGCAATACCCCCAGTCCCCATCCCCAAGTGTATAAAAATAAAAATCCCTAATTTCTTGGGTTCAGTGGATCGCCTCACCCCACCCTGTCAGGTAGTGCCCACCACCCTGCTCCTCGCACCTACCACTCCTGAGCTGGACACTGGCACAGCCTCCACCACCTCCACGGCCGCAACCTGACTGAGTTTTCAGTGAATGAGCATGTGCTTGTATGCCCTCACCCTGCTCCCCCCACCCACAATCTTGAGTGGGCCACCGGCACAGTCCTCCACTCACCTCCACAGCTGGCAGCCCGACTGAGTTTTCAATGAATGAGCATGTGTTTACACCCCAAAGGGTGGTACTGGGTGGTGCATACAATGAGGTTAGAGGTTTAGCAGCAGCAGCAGAAAAACAGGAAATATGCCACATGCTCAGTGCAGCAGAGAGTGCACCAGAGGGGAGGCTCTCCCCTTGAGAAACCAACAAATGTACGAAAAGGTGCAGTTTATGAGAAATGAAAATAAGCCTCTAAGCACTGTGGTTTGGCTAATCAAAGAGGCAAAATATTTATTCGGCTAGCGGTATAGCCTAGAGGTTAGAGGAATGAGGTGTGAACAAGCTTGATACATCCAGCAGACCAGACCTGAGTTTGATTCTGACAACCTCCACTTGCATACTGTATGGCTCTGAGCAAGTCACTTAACCAACCAGTACTCCCAGGTCACCCCTGAAAACAGGCACTTAAGTTATGCCTAGTGGACCTTACCTGGTTACCAAAGACTAAAATTAAATAAATTAAAATTAAATTATTGCAAGCAATATCAGCTATAACAGCATAATCACAAAAGCAGATTAACAGCCATCAACAGTGCACTAAACAGAGAGCATGCCAGTTACTCAGGTGCTTCGACCGGCAGGGTCTTCTTCATGGGGTAGGGACTGTCACACCAGGAGGGCTTTAGCAAGTCTCTAATATATTATGCCTCTTAAAGCCAGTAAACTATTGGAAGCCTAAGGGGAAAGTAAAACCCTAGGCTGGGAAAAGGTGGGGGCAGAAAAGAGAGAAAGGGATAAAGGAAACATGTCAGAAATAGGAAGGAATGTGGTAGGAGAGGGGGAGGATGGGGGTTGGTGTGGGGAGATATCACTTCACCATTCCCACCACTTCCTCCTTGGAAAGACATTCACGTTAAAGACAGACCATGGCTTGCTCTGTTGGCTACACAACTTCCATGAGCCTGAAGGACATCTTGCTCATTGGCTGGAACACTTAGCACAGTTTGATTATCAAATCATACACTGCTCGGGAAAGCAGCACAATAATGCAGATGCCCTATCCTGAAGGCTGACACAGAGCACCACAAGGACGGGAAAGATCCTGGCCCAAGGATGTGTTGAACCCCAGGCCCCTGCCAATATGGAAGAGGATGCAGAATGGTCAGGTTTGCTGGACCACCAAAAGGAAGATCCAGTGACCAACAGACTGATGTTCTGGTTGGAGAAAGGACTTACTGCATTCCCTGACAAGGCCTGACATAACTCTCAGAGCCCTGGATTCCTGAGCCACTTATGCCACTGCTGTCCTCCAACTGGGTGGTTATACAGGTGGGACCCCAGTGGAGGTGCAATTATCAAAAACGTGCCTTTGTTTATCTGAGCCTGCAGTGCCAACTGAAACATAGAAACATAGAGGTTGACGGCAGATAAGGACCGTAAGACCCATCCAGTCTGCCCATTTCTTTTTCTACCTTATAAATGTGCCATCGGCCTTTGCTCAGTCAGTGGCCTATCTATTCATACTCATTTGTATTGCTCCCTTATGCCTGTCCCATGCTTGTTTGAAGCCCTGCACTGTATTCATATCCACCACTTCCTGAGGTAGGCTGTTCCATGCATCCACAATCCTTCTGTGAAAAATAACTTCCTCACATTACCCCTTAAACGGCCTCCCTCTAATCTCATGCTGTGTCCTCTTGTCCTGCTATTTTTCTTATATTGAAACATGTTAGATTCTTTCACCTTGTTAATGCCCTTAAGGTGTTTGAATGTTTTGATCGTATAACCTCTCTCCCTCCTTTGTTCAAGGGTATACATACTGAGTGCCGTTAATCAGTCCTTATATGTTTTCTGATGCAGTCCCTGCACCATTTTGGTTGCCCTTCTCTGGACTGCCTCAATTTGGTTAATGTCCTTGTGAAGGTGTGGCCTCCAGTACTGCATGCAGTACTACAGATGGGGCCTAACCAGTGTCTTGTAAAGAGGGATTATTACCTCCCTCTTTCAGCTTGTGATACCCTTACTAATACACCCCAACATCCCCCTAGCCTTACCTACTGCTTTAGAGGTCTGCTTGGATGATTTCAGGTAATCGGTGATGATGATGCCCAAGTCTCTTTCTTCTCTTGTGACTGCCAGCAACTCCCCTCCCAGCCTATAGGTGGCCTCAGGGTTTCTCTTCCCTATGTGCATAATCTTGCACTTCTTTGGATTGAACCCCAGTTTGCAACTCTTCTGACCATTTTGCTAGTTTATCCAGATCTATTCTCATTGTGCTCACTCCATCTGGATCATCTACTCTGTTGCAGATCTTGGTGTCATCTGCAAACAGACAAACCTTACCCTCCAGTCCATCTGCAGTGTCACTAATGAAGATATTGAAGAGGACTGGCCCCAGGACTGATCACTGAGGTACCCTACTTGCAACTTGCATCTCTTCTGACTGTATACCGTTTACCACCACTTTCTGTTTTCTGTCTGTCAACCAGTTTGCCACCCAGTTGACCAACTTCTGACCCACCCCGAGACTACCCAGCTTATTAATCAATCTTCTATGTGGAACAGTATCGAAAGCTTTGCTGAAGTCAAGGTAGGCGACATCAACTGCTTCCCCTTGGTCCACCACTCTGGTTACCCAGTCAAAGAAATCTATGAGATCAGTTTGACAGGACCTTCCTTTTGTAAGCCAATGCTGTCCTGGATCCTGTGCTCCTATGGATTCCAGGTGTTGCAGTATCCTTTATTTAAGGAGTGCCTCTATAATCTTGCCCCTACTGAGGAAAGACTAACTGGTCTGTAGTTCCCTGCCTCCCCCCTGCTACCACTCTTGTGAAGCAGGATCACATGAGCCCTTCTCCAGTCTGCTGGGATCTCTCCTGTGCTGAGAGACTCACGAAACAGTTCTGATAATGGCTCTGCTAGTTCCACCCTTAGCTCCTTTAGTACCCTGGGATGTATTCCATCAGGTCCCATTGCCTTGTCCACCCTGAGCTTATCGAATTCTTGTAGGACCCTTTCTTTTGTGAAGGGACTAGTGATCACCTCCCTCACCCCTCTGTCCATGGCGCTGAGCTGTGGGCCCTGCCCTATCTTCTCTTCAGGAAATACTGAGCAGAAGTATCTATTTAGGATAGATGATTTTACATTGTACTCCTTCTCACACACTCCCTTATCGCCTTTGATCTTAGCAATACCCCCTCTGGACTTTCTCCTTTCACTAATGTATCTACAGTAAGTCTTGTCACCTCCTTTTACTGATTGTGCTAGTGTTTCCTCAGTTTGGGCCTTTGCCTGCCTTACTACCGTCCCTGCTTCCCTTAGGGAAGTTTGGTGTGCCTCTCTATCTTCATCCCGCTGTGTTCCCTTATGTTTCCTGAAGGCCAGCCTTTTGGCGCTGACCTTTTCTGCTACTGTTTTTGAGAACCAAAGTGGTTTCCTTCTTCTTTTGCACTTCATTTTCTCACTAACACAATGGGATGTTCCTTCAAGTATTGCATCTTTAATGCTTGCCCACTTTGCCTGTATCCCTTCACCTGCATTTCTTTTTGCCAGGGCTAGCTTAACTCTGTTGGCCATCTTACCAAAGTCAGCTCCTCTGAAGTCCCATATTTTTGCCTTGGAATGGGATGATTTTGTTCTAGTGGCCAAATTGAATCATAACATGTGATGGTCACTGGCCCCCAGGTGACCTTCTACCTGGAGATCTGTGATCCTTTCCCTGTTAGTCAGTACTAGATCTAGGATAGCCCTGTCTCTTGTGGGTTGTTGTACCAGATGTTTGAGGCCCTCCCCCTGCAGGGAATTTACCATGTGTCTAGTTCTGGCAGATGTTCCTTCTGGTATTGACCAATCTGTATCTGGCATGTTGAAGTCTCCCATTATCAGAACCTCCCCTTTAGCTGTCATGTTTTGTATATAGATAGATACATAGATACATAGACAGTGTCGGCAAATAAGGGCCTATGGCCCACCCAGTCTGCCCATTTGAGTTTGTAAGTTCAGTTTGTTTTCCTAGAAGTGTGTTGCCCCTTACCCCTGACCTCTAGAATTCCTTTATGTCTATCCCATGCATTCTTAAATCTCGTGATTGTTTCAGCCCCCACCACTTCCTCTGGCAGGGTGTTCCACTTGTCCACCACCGTTCTGTGAAGAAATTCTTTCTCATGTTTCCTCTGAATTGTCCTCCTCCAACTTCATCCCATGCCTCTAGTCCTGGAACATCTTTTTCGCTTAAAAATAGTGTTTTCCTGCCCCTGTTCCTCCCTGTAAGATACTTGTATGTCTCTATCATATCCTCTCTCCCTCCTCTCCTCCAGGGAGTACATGTTCAGTTCCTTCAACCTGTCTTCATAGGACTTGTGATGCAATCCATGCACCATCTTTGTTGCCCTCCTCTGAACCTTCTCTACCCTGTCTATGTCCTTACATAGGTATGGTCTCCAGAACTGTACACTGTACTCAGGTGGAGCCTCACTAGTGTCTTGTATAGGCGGAATTATGACCTCCTTTTCCTGCTGGTGATGCCCCTGCCTATACATCCCAGCATCATATTTGCTTTACCTGCTGCCTTGTCACACTGTTTCCCTACCTTGAGGTCATCAGAGATGACAACCCCAAGATCCCTTTCCTGCTTGGTGCATGCTATATCCTCACCCCAACTGATATATTGTGCCAGGGTTTTGTGCCCATATGCATTATCTTTCACTTCTTTGCATTGAATTTCAACTGCCAAACCCTTGAGCATTCTTCAAGTTTCTGTAGGTCGCTTCTCATTCTGTCTACACCCTCTGGTGTGTCTACTCTGTTACAGAGCTTTGTGTCATCAGCGAACAGTGAAATTCTGCCTTCTAGATCCTGCAGCAATGTCACTGATGAAAATGTTGAATAGGACCGTCCCAGCACTGATCCCTGTGGTACCCCACTGGTCACTCTTCCCTCTGTGGAGTGACAGCCATTTACCACCACCCTCTGTGTCCTGCCACCCAGCCAGTTACCTATCCACCACACTACTGTCCTGCCCACACCCATATTCCCCAGTTTGTGTAATAGTCTTCTATGTGGCACAGTGTCAAAGGCCTTGCTGAAGTCCAGATAGGCCATGTCCACTGCCCTCCCCTGATCCACCTCCCTAGTCACCCAGTCAAAAATTCAACGAGGTTGGTCTGACATGACCTCCCCTGGTGAATCCATGCTGCCTTGGGTCCTAGTCCATTGACAACCAGATGTTCCACCAATCTCTCCTTCAGTAGTGCTTCCATGATCTTCCCCACTACCGAGGTGAGGCTGACTGGTCTGTAGTTCCTGCTTCCTCTTTGTTCCCACTTTTGTATAAGGGGACTACATCTGCTGTCCTCCAGTCTTTGGGTACCTCCCTGTTTCCAGTGATCGGCTAAACAGGATAGCCAGAGGTTCAGCCACCACCTCTCTTAGTTCTTTAAGGACCCTGGGGTGCACCCGTCTGGCCCCATTGCTTTATCAACTCTTATTACTTCCAGTTCCTTCAGGACCCTTTCTCAGCGAAAGGGACTTGTGTCCATTTCTGCACCATTCTCACCCTTGTACTCCTTCAGACCCATTACCCCTCTTCCTCAGTAAAGACTGAGCAGAAATACCTGTTCAATATGTCAGCTTTACTGTTGTCATTCTCCAGCGCTCCCATCCTCCCCTTCAGTCTCACTATCCCTCCTTTGTCTTTTTTTTCACTTATGTACCTGTAAAAGGTTTTGTCCCTTCTACCCACTGATTTTGCAATGTGTTCTTCTGTCTGAGCTTTGGCTTCCCTTACTGACCTCCTGCCTCCCTTTGCTTCTCCTGGTACTTCTCCCTATCCCTCTGCCTGTGTCTTTTGTATTGCCTGAATGCAATCTTTTTGGCTTTCACTTTCTTTGCTACCTCTTTGGAAAACCATAATGGTCTCCTCTTCCTTTTCCTCTTGCTAACCTGCTTAATGCATAATTCTGTTGTTCTTGTAATCCCCATTTTAAATACTGCCCACTGTCCCTCAACCCCTGATTCCTGTCCCATTCCCCTTAATGCCTCTTTCAAGTATCTCCCCATTTTCCCAAAGTCTGCCCCCCTAAAATCCAGGATATGTGTTTTTGTGTGGTTTGGTTCTGCTCTTTCTGTGATTTCAAACCACAATGACTGGTGGTCACTGTTACCCAGGTGCTGCCCCACTGTTACCCCCATCACACTGTCCCTGTTTGTGAGCACAAGGTCCAGTATTGCCTTCTGCCGAGTTGGTTTCATGACCAGTTGCTTGAGGAAGGCACCCTGAAGGGAGTCCAGGATAAATCTGCTCTAGTTGATGCTGCTGCTGGGATACTCCAGTCCACGTCTGGAATATTGAAGTCTCCAACCAGTACTACCTCACCCTTGTCTGCCATCCTTTGGATGGCTAGCATCAGCTCCCTATCTGTTTCTTCCTCCTGGGCTGGTGGTCTATAGACCACACCTGTGCGGATGGCTGTCCCCATTTTCCTTTCCAGCTTAACCCACAGTATCTCTCCCCATTTTGTTCCTCCTGGATCTCTGTGGCCCTTATGTCATTTTTCACATACAGTGCCACTCCCCTCCCTTCCTGCCTGCTCTGTTCTCTTCTGAATATGTTGTAGCCAGGTATGGCCATCTCCCAGTCATGGTTATCATTACACCAGGTTTCAGTGATGGCCACAATGTCCAGGTCTGACTGTACCATGACAGCCTCCAGATCTTCCATCTTGTTGCTAAGGCTCCTGGCATTTGCACACATGGCTTTCCATGATTTGACCTCCCTAGACTGCTTCACTGTTCTACTCAGCCCCTTCCTTGGTTGTCATTTATCCCTGGTTCTCCTTGCTGTCTGCCCTTCTGCTGAATTTTGCCCCTTTCTGCTTATCCACCTCTTGGGACTAATCTCCATCTTTTGCACACTGCTTTGCAGAGATAGCCACTCCTCTGTTCACTGGTTCCACTGCTAGCTGTGGGGGTGAGCAAGTAGGTACCCTCCTTGCTGGCCTGCCACCCCTTTACTAGTTTAAATGCTTGTCAGTGTAGCTATAAACTTATCATTAAGTGCTTGATTCCCTCCAGGATGGATGCAGGCCGCTAGGCTTGAACAAACCTCCATCCTCCAGGTGGGTCCCCAGTCACCAATGAATCCAAACCCTTCCTCACAGCACCAGTTCTTCAACCATGAGTTAAAGTTCCTGGTGCATGCACTCATGCTCTCCCTTGCCTCTCACAGGTAGTACTTCTGAGAAAGTGACAGAAGTAGCTACTTGCTTGAGACCCCTCCCCAGTTTCTTAAACTCTTCCTGAACTTTCTTTGGCTCCCCATTTGCCAGGTCATTAGTACCTAGGTGGATAATGACATCCAGCTCACCCTCCCTGCCTTGCCTTCTCAGTGATCCCCAGGATCTTCCTTCCATCCCTCCATGCCGTAGCACCTGGTAGGCACCTCACCTCCCTGTCCTCCCCCTCCTGTGTTCCTAGCTGGATCCCTCTTATGATGGAGTCCCCCACCAGGATTCGCTTCCTCCTCTTCTGGGGTCCACTGCTTTCCCCGCTGAGGTCACCTCCTTGGCTAACCTCCACATCCTTTCCTTCCACTTCTCTGGGTACCTCTATTTGGTTGTCCTTGTTTGCCAGTGTGGCATATGAGTTCTTGAGTGGAATAGGATCTGATGTGCCTCTGCCTGACTGCTCTAACCTCCTGAGCCCACTGTCATCCAAGTGCTCCCTCGTTCTCGGCATCCTTTGAGGCAGCTGCATTGGACTGGGTGGTCCCTGGATAGGGTGATGGTACTCCTGACCCAGTTTACTTCTGCCTGAGTCTGGCTACCTCATCCCGCAGTCCAGTGAGATGCATGCAGATAGGGCAGCACCTCAGTGTCCAGAAGGTCTGCCTGAATATGGCTGCCCACAGCCACTGCATTGCACCACTCCCACATTATACTGCAATTCCACTACTTGTCTGCTACTGAAGCTCTCCTAGTTCTCTTTTTATTAATTTACTGTACTAAAAATCCTGTCACTAATCCTCAGATATTTTTTTTTTAAAAGGAAAAAGAAACCAATAAATAAATAAGTCAAAACACTTGTTGTGCTGAGGGTGGGCTTCTTCCCCCTTATGCCCCTCCTACTTCACACCCCTTACTATTCCCTGTGTTTAGCTCCTGTCAATCAGATTTATCAGGGCATATAATTAACAGTTGGGGGAAGGGGGGGCGAAAATTTGAAGCAATTAAAGACAGCACAGAATTACACCACCACTATGTATTAAATTTTCAACAGCCCAAAAACAATTATAAGTAAATATCTTCTAATAGTAATGTATCTATGTCCTCCTCCTGGTCTGGGGGCCTGTAGACAACCCCAGTTCTTATGGCTGTCCCATTTCCTGTTTACAATGTGACCCAGAAATCTTCTGGCTCCTTATGTGTATTCTGAATTTCTGTAGCGTTGATATTTTCATTGACATACAGGGCCACTCCACCACCCCTTTTGCACCTCTGTCTCTTCTGAACAGTACATAGCCAGGTACTGAAGTCTCCCAAGTGTGATTACTGGAAAACCATGTCTCGCTAATTGCTACTATGTCCAGTTTAGCCTCTGTCATTATTGCCTGTAGGTCTGGGATCTTGTTTCCCAGACTGAGAGCATTTGTGTACATGATTTTCCATTGTCCAGATTTCAGTGTGTTAGTTGTTGGGTGAGGTCTGGCATTTCCCCTGTGCATCGTATGGGGAGCTGGACCTTTTTCCTTACCTGGTGATGCAAATGAACTGCAAACATGCTGAACTCCTGTTTGATCACTACACAGCCAACAGTGCTGACTTGATGCAGCCAGCAGTGCAGTATTTACCTGTTAGGAACAAATATCCCTGCGTTTTACTACTTAAAAGTACTTGCCTTGATGCAGCCAGCAGTGCTGTACTGACTCGTTATGGAACAAATATCCCTGTGCTTTACTACTTAAAGTACTTGACTCGATGCAGCCAGCAGTGCTGTATTTGCCCATTAGGGAACAAATATCCCTGTATTTTTCTACCTAAAGTACTTGACTCAACGCATCCAGCAGTGCAATATTTAACTGTTAGGGAGAAAATACCCCTGTGTTTTTCTGCCTAAAGTACTTGACTTAATGCAGAAATTAGTGGTTAGAAAAAACAGCAGTACTTCTCAGGCAATCCAGGCAAGAATGACAACAGTACAGAAAATTCAGGACATTGCAGGAGTAACCCGTCAGGGTACTCAGAGGATGAGCACAAGGGCCATCATAGTGTGGCAGCCAGTCTTAATAAGCAGAGTGATGGATGATGATGAGGAGAAGAGAAACTGAGGGAGAAATCAATGAAACAGATCCTGAGTTTGTAGTAGATAAATCAGCAGTCAGTCTGTTAAATAGCAGCAGTTCTTGGGAGTGGGATAATGTTGAAGACTACAGGGTAGGGTTGTCACGATATACTGGTGTGACAGTATACCGCGATTTGAAACTGTACGGTATAGACACCGTGACGGTTTTTCCAAACCGTGGTAACCATTGCTCATGGTAAACTGCGGTGTGTGCCGATCGACCACGTTTCCTGGAGTGTGAAGGGGTGCAAACGTGCAGTACATGGGCAGCAGTATGCCCTTCAAAAAGCTTTTTTTTTCTTCCATGATTCAGTTGGTAGAGATAGAGGGAACTCAGCCAATCCCTTTCCACCATCTGAAAGTGGGCGTTCTTCAATGTGATCTGCGTGTGGGCTTCACGTGCAGAGGGAGAGAAATCCAGAAGGAGCAGCGAGGACAGACGAGCAATTTTGAGAACAGAAGAACACTACTGAAGCACGGGTACTAAATTTAGGCCCACTGACTGCACAGAGGCAATTTTGGTAGTCTGACTAATGGACCCCCAAGTTCCCAACTGAGCAGTCGATCCCCCGAATTCCTGATCATCTTCCTGCATCCCCCGAGTCCCTCCCCAAGTCCCCAGGCCACATGAGAAAGTTGGAGAGACAGACTGAGAACCTGAGCCAACCGGTGGTGAATTGAGAGAGTCGATGAGGAGAGGACTGTATGAGCCTGAGGCTACCTTGCTCCTACCCAAGTCAGTTCTTCTTGTTCTTTTATTTATACAAAAATGGGGTGGTGGGGCGTGAAAAACAGCCACAGGTGGTAGCACATGGGTGGTGGCAGTGGCACTAACTCAGGAGGAGTTGGGGAATGGAGGCCAAGGGAATAGGAAAAATATAATTTATCTATTGCTGTCCAGTTGTGCTGTATGATTATGTGCATCCTTCCATCCCTACTATCCTTGTTGGGAAGGGAAACCTAGCATGATGTTGAACGAAGTTGGCTAAGACTTATTGTGTTAACTTGTAATGTATATACCATTCCATCATTGTAAAATAAATGTGAGAGACCAAGAGGAGGACATAAGTTCACCAAAACTGCATGGGTTTGGGGGGGGATAATACTTGAAGTTGGATGATGGTGGAATCAGACATTGTGGATCCTTGGTGGGAATTGGTAGGGAAGGGAAAACCTGTCCTAATTTAAATGTGAGGGATTATATTAGGGAATGGGAAATTAGCAGTTTATTATTGCCTTCCTGATTGAATTTTGAAAACAGGAGCATCTTTGGCACAGCAGCAAACAATGCAGCAGGCACACATAACGTCACTAAGTCACTGGCTGGCATCATTCATGACTGCAGGGACAGGGAGGGAGTTGGATGGATCGGAATTGATGGGGGGAGGGTGATTGGCTGAAACTGAATGGATCCATTCCAGTTGGTGGAAATGGGAATTGAGAAATCTGGCTGAATTGAAAAAAACAAATGCTTTCCTCTTCCCAAAGGTGCCAAGCCAACTGCCCAGTGCCCACTGTCTCTCTGACAGTGCCAGTGCCCATAGGGAGAATGGCTGACTGCGATTAGAATAGAAAACAATGCATGGCATTGGCAATTGGAAGCCATTGGCTGGCACTGGCAATGTGGTGGGCAGTGGCATAGTGGCCGGTGGGTGGCAGTGGCAAGGCAGCAATGTCACACATGGCACTTTATCTAGTAATTTTTTATTTTTTTTAATTTTTAAATGTCACCAATCAGACAGACAGTCAAATTGAAGATGGAGGGGGGCATTACAGGTTAAATAAACTTACAGTGAGCTCAGCTGACACATCATGCTGCAGGCAGCAGTGCAGTTGCACATCACATTCACAGTTCAGGTTTACTTGAGTGACGAGTCACACAAGTAGTGCCCGGCTAAGCTCAGCTGCCCACCAGCCAGTGTGCCACTGCCAGTGCCAAATGCCATCATGATTGCTTTGCTTGCATTGCTGTAGTCCAGAGTAGTGACTTGGCTGGCAGGCTTACTAGTCTTGGTGGCAGTGGCACAGGCACTGGCAGACTGGCATTGCAGTGCATCTGCTGCTGTTTGTTTTGTTATGTTTCTGCTTCTGTGATTTCACTGCCAATTAAACCAGCCCATCTCTGTTAGATGCCAGATGCCATCCTCCTCCCAGCATGCCAAGAACCAAGCCAGTGGGGGCCTGGGCTAGTGTTGTGGTGAGTGTGAAACTGTGTGTGACTGCATGGTCGGGTGGGTCAAGTCGAATCATCAAGGCACCCCAGGGTTGGTGAGTGGGGTCGACCACATGGTGCTGGTCACTGTGTCCTTGGTTTTGTGTGTGGGACTGATAAAACGAGTCCGATGAGGTCAGGTTGTCATGGTCAGGTCTGCTCAGTCAGTGCCACTGCCAGCAGTGGCACCCATTTGATTTGTCAGCAGCTGCAGCAGTGAGTCAGTCAATTTTCTTAAGTAGCTATAGCCTGTGTCCGGTCATCTCATCTATTTTGTTTCAATTTCATGAGCTACTGAAAATTGTAATCTTTCTTATTGTTAAGTTACATAAGGTAGGTAACCGACGGACTTGAGATGGTAATTGTAGGACTGGTAGTCGAAGAAATCGATCTATCTTGAAATATGGCAGATGTGGAGTTGGTACTATTATTGGAAGAGTTGAAGCAGCAGGAGGAAAGCCAGAATCAGAGTAGTAGTCAGAGCCAGAGCTGTGACCTTGACCCAACTCAGCAACAGCGTCAGATCCCCCCACCTCCTTCTTCTGTCTCTGAGACCCAGAAAGAGTCTGATGGGAAAGTGGATGAAAATTGTGAGCTTTTCCCGCCTAGAAAAAGAATAAAATCCACAGTGTGGAACTACTTTGGTTACAAAAAAAATAGTCATGGTATCGTGCATGAGGATGGGAAGCCTATTTGCCGTACGTGCAAAACAAGAGTTGCAGCTCGTGGAGGGAACACTTCCAATTTGTTTACCCACCTGTGAGATTATCACCCACTTCAGTACAGAGAAGCTCAGGTATCAGCCCGGTTGGTTTCTGACTTATGTGATTTTGAATTGAACTAATTAAATTGATATCACACTCAGAGAGAAAACTGAATAGAATAGTAAGGATAGGGCCGAGCAGCTGGGGCCACTGCTCATCTGCCCAGTGGTGCCCCAACTGCCCACCCATGCCCACCCACTGCTCGGGGGGGCAAGCAGGTAGGAGACGTAACTACTAGGTATGGAATACGAATTAGGGAGGGTCATCGGGGTCCAGTGGACATGTGCACCTGCATGGTGTACTTGGGTGGTGTCATGGGGTGCTGGCTACACTGCCGGCTCTGGGTATTAAGGATCAGGAATTGAGATTTGGATCTCATCGGTTGGTGGAATTGATAGGATATATAACAACTCCAAGTAGCTCATGGTTGAACTTGGATCATGATGGGAGCAGGAGTGGAAATGGAATCGTGGTCTGTTCTGGGTGGATGGAAGGCAGAGCTGGAGGCTGGGTCTGGGAGCGAGAGAGGGATGACGACAGGACAGGACAGGGAGGACAGTAGGACACAAAGAGACAGGAGGAGTCAGGATGAATGAATGACAGCAGCCAGCAGCACAGTCATTCTTTCTACAGCAGAGTCGGGACTTGGAGTGAGTGGGGCCATCATGTGTGTAGTGGTAGTGGTGGCTGCCCATGCCCACTGAAGTTAGGAGGATTAGGAAATGGGGGAGGACCCCCCTGTATTCCCCACCAGTGTCACCCTACTACCACTTCATAGTAGTGCTGCAGTGCCACTGCAATCCATGCTATGCACACCTATTGTGACATGATAACAAACAGTTCAGTAGTATTGTGATATGTGAGTGATAGAAAACACTGGTGGAGGATGGGTGTCCTCCTGTTTCCTATCGTGGCTCATGGGTCTGGCAGCCATGCTGCCTGCTACACCTGGGGGGGGTTACTGTAGAAAGAATGATTGCTCTGTCCTTCCTTTTCCCTGGCCTGACTCGTCCCCTGTGTGTGTTGTTGTTGTGTCCTTCCTGATGAGTCCTCCACTGTCCAGTAACATAGTCAACTCATACTGTGATGTCCCTCCTCTTGCTCCAGAGTCCTCCTGACTCCCAGCTACCCAGTCCCTGGAAATTAATGCAGTAGTGGCTTACTTTGTGACTAAAGACATGCTGCCATTCCACATAGTAGAAAAGCCTTAAGCCATAACTTAAACTTGGGTATTGAAAAGGCTCTAAAGATCAGTAAAGTTGATACTGCCATCAGAGCTTGCAGACATCTTGTGCAAGGTTTCAGCAGAAGTTGGAAGAAAAGATGAACTCTGAAAGCTAAGCAGGCAGACTTGGGTGTTCCTCTGCACTCTCTGATTCATGATGTCGTCACACGGTGGGGCTCCACGTATGACATGGTATCAAGATTTCTGCAGCAACAATAAGCAGTGTGCGCTGTTCTTGTATCTGACAGAAACACCTGGCACTTAATGCCTAAAGATACAGACGTCAATATTCTTGAAGATGTAAGTCAGGTGCTTGGACCACTGAATGATTTCACAGACACTCTCTTGATGCTGATAAGCATGTCACAATGCCTGCCCTGAAACCAGTACTGCATCATCTTATGAATGACTTGTTGACGCCCTTACCTGAAGACAGCACTCTGAAAAAACAAATGAAATTCGCTATCAGAACTGATTTGGGTACCCGTTATTCGTGAGAATACAAACAAAAAATAATTGACATCTCCGGTTTCCTGGACCCAAGATTTAAAGGTTTTTTTAGCAATGACAAAGATTCTATAGTGGGCTTAGTACATGAAGAGGTCATGTTTTGCTACACTGATAATCACTTCTTGAACTGTGCCTCTGATGATGGCTCTCAGCCCCTGCCCATCCCATCTTCTTACCGTAGTGCCTGTGCCAGTCCCACAACCCCCAAATGTATGTGCTGGTCCTGCTAATGTCATTGCTAGCACTGGCATCAACGTCAGTGGCGACGACAGTGTCACTGAGGAGCAGTCGTCATTTTGTTCTGTGATGGAAGCTAATGAGGAGGAGCACCGGGAGCAGCAGCAGTTTGCTGAAGAAGATCCTGGTTTGTCTCACGATCATCTAGTCATCATCATCATCATCACGTAATTTGTGTAACACACACACACACACACACACACACACACACACACACACAGTGCCACACCAGGCATAGAGAGGCCAAAGTGAGTGTTAAGCTACTGGGCAGTGACACTTACAACTGTTCCTTAATGGTAAATGGTGGAGGATAGGTTCAAGTAATCATGCGCATAAAACTGTCAGTGAGCTAGTGCGAAAGTGTGACTGGCTGCGTCACTCAGTGAGTGCAGTACTCTACATTGCACAGTCACAGACTGCGCTTGCCTTGTGCAGTGTGCAACTGTACACTGAGTCACTGCTCAGTGCAGTGCAGTACACACTGAATGCAGCAGCCTTGCACAAAAAGCCACACTTTCAAATGTGCACAAAACTGCACTTCATTATTGTCCTCTCCTCTGCTGTTCTTTTGGAACAGAAACAGAAAATGATGCAGTACTGGTTTCAGAGTGAGTGACATGATGATGACAGCCCTATTCCTTCCAGAGAAGTTGAACAACTAAACAGTGACATTCTTTTGTTGTTGATTGGACTTGAGCAATAGGCATGGAATGGGGAAGAGGGAGGGATCAGCAGCAGTACCCAGGCCCAGCATCAAAAATCTGTTGTTATGTTAAGTTGTTAACACTGCTAGTAACATGAGTGTAACACGTTGTCTCTCTGTCTCATGTCATATTGTAATAATCATCATCATGTATGTTATGTTTTCTTATCTATAGGGCATTGGGTAACAAAGTGTCTGTGGTTGGGGACAGGTTGGCTGTCACTGACTGTCATCATCATCACCGACGTGTGTTGTTGTGCAGACTCAGACTGCCGACTCTGAGTCGTCATCACATCACTGTCAGTGTCAATCACCTTACTGGCAGCAGAGTCAGTGAGTGACAGATGACCATGAGACAGCAGTGATTATTTCATTGATATTACTGTTACTTGTGCTGCTGGTGCTCTGTCTGTTTCAAGTGATCATGCGTGTTCATGTTCATTCAGAATCACTGTAAAAATAGAGAGTAAGTAGATGGTCCTATCAGCCTGCCAGAGGCACAAAACTGCAAAGGTTAGTCAGACAGAGAATGGAATATACACACCGAGAACTTTTTCAGGTCCATTTTTTATTGTTTAATTATAATACCACAAAAATTTTAGTTGTCTTGATACCAAATGCCGTTTGCAAAACACACAGTTTTAGTGATTGATAAGAATTGGCAGGCACTAGTCTGTTCCTTCAATTTTCATTCCCAGTTGTTCCCAAAGCCCCTTCATCTGTCCAATTCTGCAACAGTTACTGCTCCGCAGTACACCTGCAGTGTAGTGATTAGAATAAGTAATTTTATTTGACGCCCGGCCTCCAACACACACCATATGGATGGAGTGCACTCTCCGCTTAGTAATCCAAATTCTCTCTGACTCTGACATCTGCTGCTGTTGCTTTCTGAATTATGACTTTGAGTCTGAGAGTCCTCTTCCTCTCCCTGTCCTCCTGATGTGATTTGTGATGAGTGACTACTTTGTACTCAGCATTGGCAATGGCAGTTCAGCTGAGCTCACCCACTTAGTGAAGTTGCTGTCTCTTTTTTGTCTCATCTGCTAGTGGTAAGCTTGTCTGTTTGATGCCCCCCCCCCGAGTCCCTCCAGTAGTCTAGTTCCACTGGGGAACACTTCCTGTCTGTGTTCGCCTGACAGCTGGCTGACACCTCCACTACAGTGGTCCCTGGGACGGAGCAAGCTCTGACTGACTCTTATCATCTGTGTTTCAAAACTTTGGTTGGCTCAGGCTGAGCTCTTGGCTGACTGTGGTCGGGGGCTGCCCGAAAACAAAATCAAGAAGACAAATTACTCTATTGCATTTTGCATTCATACATAATTAACCATATTAACAATAGCATAGCTGCTAGCTTAACAATCACAGTCACGTCCAATTTCACTCAGTCAGCACCAGTCGCAGCAGCCACCAACCATGGCATTGAGAATATATAGGGTAATTCTTTTAATGCCACCCTGATGACCCAGGACACCAGTCCTGACTCGCTCTCATCATGTTATCAATCACGGCTCATGAGTCACGACTTCAGTCTTGATTTATTTGACTCATGCGTCTCGAGTCCAAGGCAGCATCTGACAACATGACTCAAGTCACTCGGGGGTGCTAGCTAAGACAAAACCCATGGGAAATACTAATCTATAAATTCCTAATTACGTGGCTCAGTTGGTAGCACATCCACCTCTGGATCAGAAGGTCATGGGTTCTCGTCCCACACCAAGATTGGACTTGTACCTAATAATCACTGGCATCTGAGTGCAGTATTGGGGAGTGCTGTACTGCTGGGGTGTGCCGTTCTTCAGATGAGATGTTAAACCAAGGTCCCTTGGCCCATCCTCGTTTTGTCCTGGTGGGTATCCAGGTGGAAATAAAAGAGCCCAGGGCACTCTTCATAAAGAGCAGGGAACATTCCCAGTGTCCTGGCCAACATTTCCCTTCCCATAAAACCGGTTCATGCAATTATCCAGGCTGTGTGTGGGTGATGATGTGCAATATGGCCGCTACCACACATGCAGTCTAGCATTGCTAGTAAAGCACTTTGGGATACTGTGTATGAAAAGCATTGTATAAATGCTGATTCTTCTTCTTATTATTATTATAGCTAAGCTAGTAGTAGTACTTTAAAAACAAACAAAAAAAAAACAGCCAGTGAGTGCCTGCCACTGCCATGATGACATGGGCCTGGCACTGAGGATATATAAGCTGATTCCTTTAATGCAAAATTGGACACATGTCACGTCACATGACACAACTCGACTCACCACAATATGGCATGATTCACTCACTCCACCCGAGCAAGTCAGACAAGCTTTATTAACTCACATTTACACTGGCTCGCTGCTTCAGCTGGAGGCTACTATAGTGTAGCTGTTTACTTAGCTAAATATCTATTACTAAGAGAAGAGCAGCCAGCTGAGCCACTGCCCACCATGGTTTTGGGGATATATAGGCTGACTCCTTTAAATGCCGTGACGGTGCCAAGCCAGCTCTGACAGTTGGCTCAGCTCAGCTGATTGCCTCTGGCGGCTGTTGCCTTGCCTTCGAGGACTCAGACTCGGAGTAATCTCTCGGACTCAGACACAGTGAGTGACCGTGGCATGGTAAGTCACTTGTCTGCATTACAGGCAGGAGTCGTGTCAGACTCAGACAGTGTGGTTGTGGTCTGGTAGGGTAGGGTTAGGGATGGGGTACTTTGGTACAAATGAAAAAGTAAATATGAACCTCTCTCCAAATGTATTTGCACTAGGAGTTCAACTTACTGTTACTTTTATATACTAGTCTAACTTCACTTGAGGGGGCTGGGTTTGGGAAGAAGCCCGAGGCTGTAGGTGAGGAGGACAGAGGAGGATGGAGGTACATTCAGCCTTGATCCTAGCCTACCATAGCAAAACAGACTGTGAGCCTTGATTTTCCAATCAGAAATGTTCCAATTCTGTTAGTACTAGTACTGCTGCTGCTGTGTCTGCTTCTAAGGCTAGCAGTAGCAGTATAGAACAGCACACTTTCGGTGAAGTGCAACTCTGTCCTGCATCAGTGCATCTGCTCTGCAACTCTAGTCTACTCAGTCTGCAGTGCATCACCACCAGAAGTGAATGAAGTGAGAGTGTGGAGGAGTAGTCTGTGGACGGACAACTGTACATGGACATTCCTTTCATCTTCTCTCATCTATCTAGACTGCATGTTAAGAAGGACAATTTCACATTACATTAACACAACTGTAAATCAAATGACTGACTTATTACTCGTACTCAGTCACACAGTGAGCTTGTGCTGCTATTTTTGTACGGTATGGTTCTGGTAGGGTACTTTTGGTATTGTTTAACTTGGTACTAGGTAGTAGGTTTAGGTACTGTGTGGTACTGCATTTTGTGCTGCTGTAAGCTAAGACAAGAGTACACTAAACAAACACTTTACTATAATGTATGTCTATGTCATGTCACGTTACTTGTCTATTCCAATGACATGGAAAAAAAAAATAAATAAATACTTATAGTGCTTGAAGCTCCATGCTCATCATCAGGTCAGGAGGAATGTGACTTCCAGTCAATAAAAAAATGTATTTCTGTTGCACATACGTGACTCATTATCTTTCTTTTCTCTCATTAAATTCATAATGTGTCATTTACTAGTATTTTAACTGCTTTTACATGTAAAATTTGGTTAAAATTGCATTCTTTTTGAATATTTTAGGTTTTCCCTTTGGAAAGCATTGTACCGCAGTATCACAATAACCGCGGTACAACACTGCAGTTATCATACCGTCAAAATTTCATACCATGACAACCCTACTACAGGGCCAGAAAAAGAGCAAAAAACAGTTCTAGGAAGGAAGGTGGTGCTAAGAAAAAAACAAAATCTGGTCAGATCCACCACAGCTGCATAATGAAGTTAGTGAAGTTGTGTGGAATTGTTAAGGAGGTATGAAGAAACGACACAATGATTTGAAAGTAGTAGGATTTGTTTTAGTTGCTGTTCTAAGGAAGGCATACACATTATTAGGAAAATACATGGAGGTGGAAGGACTAGGAAGCTTACAAAAGAACCCCAGAGCAAATGCCACTGATGTATGTGTCATCCTGGATGATATTGGCCAGACAGCCACATTTTAAAGAAAACATAATTGTGCATATCCCAATAATGCAAAGCATAAAGGGAAACATATGCAGATCCACATGATGCTACTGAAGGTGGCAGTATATGAAAAAGCAATGGCAGGCATATGTTCAGCCTTGGGATTATTTACACATTTTTATTATTTATTTATTTATTTATTTCATTTAAGAGAAACAGGGTTTTTGTCCATGAGGTGATGTAAGTTATATTTTAGCAATGTGTTGTTGTCAAGAAGTCAGGTGTAATGATGATGTACTGTTAGAGAAAATGTGATATTAACTTTCAGAGGGGGTCGCTTTTGATAAGGGCAAGGTAGTCATGCTTGTGATAATGAGAATATTAGTAAAGTATGAGGTCTACACAGAAGTGGAGCACAAATATGCACAGTTTCATAAGTATGTGCTCAGAGTGCAGGCAAATGTGAAATGCAGGTTTGTTTTAGAAATAGTTTAAAATAGTGATATATGCAATTAATAGAAAGATGGATAATTACATAGACATGTAGATAGAGAGAGACACACAGACAGACAGGCAGAAGAGGAATGGCAGTGAAGTACTGAAGTGATGTCAACCCTACCCCCACCTCACAGACATGGACAGGCATTGGGGAGTGCCTTTGGGTCACTGCCCATAACACTCATGCCATTTCACTTCACCCTACCCTGCAGACACAGACAAGAGTCGAGGTGTGCCTTGGGTTTTCAAACTTTACACTCACCCATTCCATAAAGAAACATGCTAAAATGGGTACAGTATAAGAAAATGGAGTAAACTTTGGGGCTGAAGAATCAAAGACACACCTCGATACCTGTCACTGGCTGCAGGGTGGGGATGGGGTGGAATGGCGTAAGCATTACTGTTGACAATCCCAAGTCACACCCCGATGCCTGTCAGTCCCTACAGTGCAGGGTGTTATGGTCAGAAACCCTAATGCCCTGGGCGTTTCTTGGTATTTTCACTCCAAGTTTTCAGCATGTGCTTTTTGTGACCCCACCGCATGAACAGTGACATTATCAGTTCATTAGCCGAAAGGAGATTTTGTACAGCGACTGTGCCATTTGACACCACAGGTGCAAAAACAGATTTTGAACAGGATGTAAAAAATGACAGCTGTACATTTCTTGCTTCAGTAACACACATACACACACATACACACACACACACAAGAACACACCAGAACACAGCAGCAAAATGATTAGATTTGTCTACAAGCATTATTTTCTATGCAAGTCAGAGCACGGGGAGGTTAAGGCTGGAGATCAGTTATGGTCCATGACATAACCACATGGTCAGAATATTAAATATTTTAAAATAAATATAAATGCAAACATAACCATTTCAAGAAGAAAATGCAAACTGTGACACTTCACAGTTATAGGGTAATTTAGCACATCTGGACTTATTTGCTGCATATGCATCTCAATTGCTAATGGGTCCTGAGCACGTTCACCCTTCCTCAAGCCAAGCTAGCTACTGTGTGTCTAACAATAACATGGATGAAAAAATAATGCCATATTTTCAACAAGAAGTTAGCATTTTAAAAAGACAGTGCTATAGACTGAGAAGCAACTTGTGTAGGTGCATTCATCATGCTAGCCAAGATATGTTCTGGTTGCGTTCCATAAGGCTAACCAGTGGGAGAAGTAGGAAAGGGACAGAAATCTAAAATAGAACCATTTAACCCCTTTGTGATTTAAAGTTGCATGACAGAAATGCATCTTCCAGAACTGGACACCATATTCCAAATGAGACCTCACCAGTGATCTACACAGTGACATCACCACCTCCTTCCTTCTGCTGGTAATACCTCTCCCTATGCACCACAGCATTGCCCTGGCTCCTCTCACAGCTTTGGTACATTGTTTAGCCACCTTTAGGTCATCCAACATGATTACCCCAAAAT
This sequence comes from Neoceratodus forsteri, assembly GCA_016271365.2. Taxonomy (NCBI): domain Eukaryota; kingdom Metazoa; phylum Chordata; order Ceratodontiformes; family Ceratodontidae; genus Neoceratodus; species Neoceratodus forsteri. The sequence continues at coordinate 648,520,448 of CM057449.1, forward strand.
CTCTTTCCATTTTGATGACCATCAGTCCCCCGTAATCATTCCCTGGGTTCCTGCAACCCTTTCTTATTCAGCAGGCAGTTAGCACATCTGGATTTATTTGCTGCATATGCATCTCAATTGCTAAGGGGTCCTGACCGTGTTCGCCCTTTCTCAAGGCAAGCTAGCTGCAGTATGTCTAGCAATAACATGAATGGAAAGATTATGCATATGAAAACTTATTAATTATGCTGTAACAGAGGAAGTGGTAAGAGCACCCACAAATATCAGAGAGCACAGGACTTTTATGAAAAAATGAAGTCCTTTTATTTAAATACAAAACTGCATATTACATGTGCACCAAGTCCCAAAAATAAGCGGTAAAAGCTGTACCAACACTAATGTTTCCCCTGACCACTGTCAGGCATCATCACAGTGAATCTAAAACATCTCAACAGTGCCTCCATATAAATAGTGATTAAATTACATGTTACTAATTCATTCTAACTAATCATAAACCAAAAACAATTTAGTTTTATTATTAAAAGCAGTTTTCAATAAACAACTCTAGTAACCATTAATTCAGACTTGAAATAGCAGCAAGGTTTGTGTGGAACTTTAAACTGCACATTTAAATCACACTGTTGTCCTTTACATGGGTTACCATGCTCCTATATTGCTAGTTGCAGCACCTAATTTTATTTCGTATTGCTACCTCATATTTCATTTAAATATTCTGGCCTACGATCTATATAAAGAATCAAAAACTGTGAATAGAGGAAAAAGAGGGTGCAACTACAGCAAATGTCTTGAGCTGACTATTTGTTGTGAGGTTTGGATAAAAAACTATGTTGGGCTCCGACCCATCTGTTTAAATTGCACTATTGCCATTTAAAACTAAAACAATTACCACGCTCATGCACTGCTAATTGCAACACCTCATTATATTGCGTTTTGCTACCTCATATTTTATTTAAATATTTCTGACCTATGATCCATATACAGAATCAAATAAATCCATAACTGGAAGAACAAAGAGGGTGCAAGAACAGCAAATGTCTTGAGTTACCTATTTGTTATGAGGGTTATATAAAAAAACTATGTTGGTCTCTAACCCATCTGTATAATATATAATGTTCAACAAAGTTACCAATAAATTATTTTGTTTTATTTCCCTCAGATACAACTCCATTTTATAAATCATGAATCCTTTGCAGTTACAATGCACACAAATAAGCTGCTATTACAGGCACTGCACTTACTGTGTTGAGGATGCAACCATGCTTTACAAAATTAATATGCACTATCCACAAAACATTTGTTATATTTATTAACCTTTGTGCCTTAAACCAAAATAAAAAGGTCACCATCACATGTCATGTTGCACCCTCAGTCACAAAAGAACTAGACATATATGAAACATTTTCCTAAAAACATTCTGGAATTATCGGAACTAATTTTATATGTTAGCTATTTCAACCCAACTTCATGGTACAAATTATTTCTTCCTAAATTTTTTTAAAAATGATGCTAGATCAATGGCATCATTTAAACCCTGCCCATATCTGCTATAATCCAAAAATGTTCTCATCTGCCAATCATTTGTTCAATGCACCCCCCAAACCAAGTCTAACCACTTCTATGCCAACAAAGATAATCTTGTGGTTCACTCTACTATTACCTTTTATGTGCTGGACTATGGCATAAATCATGTCATTTTTAGCTAGGGCATGCACATGCTCTCCTACCCTTATTTTAAAACTTTTTATTGTCCGTCCCACATAATAACTCCCACAACTGCATTGAAGTAAATATACTACACATTTGGTGTCACAGTTAATGAAGTCTTTAGTTTGTACATACTGTCCTGTACGTGGATTAACAAATCCCTGACATGTGTGCATGTATTTACAGTAAATGCACCTTCCACATCTATGTGTGCCCTCGGGGAGGGTGCAGACTAAATTGCTTGCGTAAAAGTTCTGGACTTTGAACTGAGTTAGTTACCAGTAAATCTTTTGGGATCTTACTCCTCCTGAATACTATTTTAGGGCCCTCCTGTTCCAATTCTTTTAATCTCAGCTCTAATTGCAGTATGGGCCAGTTATTAGTTATAATTCCCTTTATTTTTTTTCACTTCGTTTGGAATATGTAGTCACAAAATGACAGTTATGGATTTATTTGATTCTGTATATGGATCATAGGTCAGAAATATTTAAATAAAATATAAGGTAGCAAAACACAATATAATGAGGTGTTGCAATTAGCAATGCATGAGCATGGTAATTGTTTTAGTTTTAAATGGCAATAGTGCAATATAAACAGATGGGTCAGAGCCCAACATAGTTTTTTATCCAAACCTCACAACAAATCGTCAGCTCAAGACATTTGCTGTAGTTGCACCCTCTTTTTCCTCTGTTCACAGTTTTTGATTCTTTATATGGATCATAGGCCAGAAATATTTAAATGAAATATGAGGTAGCAATATGAAACCAGCATTTGTCAATGCCGAATGTTTGCTTGCTGGCATTAGCAGTGGTAATGTAGGAGTTAGACAGATGCAGTATAAGAATGGCACTGAAGTATTGAACTGATGTCAACTCTACCCTCACCCTGCAGAGATGGGCAGGCATTGGGGTGTGCCTCTGGGCCATCGCCCATGACGGTCACGACATTTCACCTCACCCTACCCCTCAGACACTGACAAGTGTCGAGGTGTGTATTGGAGTGTTTGGGCTTTACATTCACCATATTCCATAAGGAAATACGCTGAAATGGGTGCAGTATAGGAGAATGAGGTGAACTCTGGCAGCAGAGGGTCCCAGGTGCACCTTGATGCCTAGCACTGGCTGCACAGTGGGGGTGGGGGTGGAATGGCATGAACATTACCGTTGACAATCCTAAGTCACACCCCTGATGCCTGTCAGTCCCTACAGGGTAGGGCGTTATGGTCAAAAACCCTAATGCCCTGGGCGTTTCTTGGTATTTTTACTCCAAGTTTTCCACATGAGCTTTTTGTGACCCATTGCATGAACAGTGACACTTTCAGTTCTTTAGGTGAAAGGTGATTTTGCACGCAAAGCGACTGCGTCATTTGGCGCCACAGGTGCAAAGACAGATTTCGAACAGGATGTGAAAAGTGACAGGTGTACTGCTCAAGAGGAGGTGTAAAAAAATGGCATTGTTGAAAATCTGGAGTGAAAATATACAAAAACTGGTGAAGTCACAAGCATGCATAGAAAATGTGCAATGTACACCCATAATGTAATTAGTTTGGGGAATTTTTACAGCAGATTTTCAACATAGGCATTTTGGGACCTCTGCTCATGAACAGTGTCACTGTGATTTTCTTAATCTGTCCCGAACACTAATTTCCCACAGCAAATGTGCTATTCTGCCCCAGGAGTGTGAAAACACATTTTGTCCAGGTGTGAAAAATGACTGCTGTACTGTTCATAAGGAGGTGTGGAAAAATGTCAATATTGAAAATCTGGACTGAAAATATTACAAATTCGTGAACTTATGAGGGTGTGTGGAAATTGTGCAATGCATGCTCATAACAGTCATTTTATGGACTTTTGTCATCAAATTTTAAACATAGCCATGTTAACACCTCAGCTCATGAACAGTGTCACTGTGATTTTCTTAATCTGTCCCAAAAATTAATTTTGCACACCAATCATGCCATTGTACGCTATGGTCGGGATATTCAAAAGGGATGCGCATGGCGCAACAGGGTTACACCATGCGCAACCCACTAATGTGCCCCAGCACGATACTGAAAAGTGCAAGCTGAGCTTCCCAAATCCTGATGCGCTTGGGTGCAACCCTAATGTATGCAGCACAATGGCAGGGGGTGTGCCCATGCACATGTGGCACATCCTGATATTCAGCCCGGGATGTGTGGCGCATATGCTGGCGCACCCCTGCATTGTGCCACACAGGGAGGGGCACAAAGATGTTCCTGAAAAACAGGGAACAAGTCGGGGACACCCACAGGTGGGCTGCTGTATTGCACAGCACAACACAGCCGCCTACCATGGTGGCCACCTGACCTTCCCAGACACCATATCAGGGCACACAGCCCCCCGGTGGTCCAGTAGCCCCCCTCTAACCTGATCATGGGCAGAAGTAAAATACAGATCCCTGGTGGTCCAGTGGACCCTCCTCGCCTGATCGTGGGCAGAACTATGAAACAGATCCCTGGTGGTCCAGTGGACCTCCCCCCCACCCGATTGCGGGCAGTAGTATAAAATGATTTCATGGTGGTCCAGTGGAACACCCCTCCATCACCCGATCATGGGCACAAACATACGGAAATACTCTGGTAGCCCAGTGGTACCCCCTCCCCACCGCCCACTGCAGTACCCCCCACCCTGCACTCCCAGTCAGTGGCGGGTGGCAGCACCCTGCCATAAGCAGCCCAGCAAGCAGCGACTGACAGTGTACGGTTGGCTGTATACCTATTGGTCCACTGCATGGGCCCATGGGCATGCAGTCCAAACTGTACTACACAGTCCTGAATTGTGTTCATTACAGTTCGGTACTGTGTAGTACAATTCAGACTGCACACCCATTGGCCGCACAGTGGACCAATAGGCGTACTAATCAAACGTACACTGTCAGCAGCGGTGGCTGGGCGGCTTGTGAGGGGGGTGCATACTCGCTGCTGACTGGGGGGTGCAGGGTGAGGGGGCACAGTGGGCAGGTGGGAGGGGTACCACTGGACCACCAGGGTATTTCCGTATGTTTGTGCCCGTGATTGGGCGATGAGGGGGTTTCCACTGGACCACCATGGAATCATTTTATACTACTGCTCACAATCAGGCGAGGAGGGGAGGTCCACTGGACCACCAGGGATTTTTACTTATCCCTGTGATCAGATGAGGAGGGAGGGTCCACTGGACTACCAAGGATTTTTGTTTTACTTCTGCCCACGATCAGGCGAGGGGGATCCACTGGACCACCAGGGATCTGTCTTATACTTCTGCCCACAATCGGGTGAGGGGGGGTCCACTGGACCACCAGGGATATATTGTTCATGTATGTCCGTGATCAGTCGGACAGGCAGGGGAACTGCAGGGCGTCGGTCCCTGATGGCTGCAGCCTCATGGGACGCCTGGCGCAACTCACTGGGGATCGGCACACCACATGCAAATGGGGTAATAATGAAATGCAAATAGCCCCATTTGTGCCTTGCATGCATAATGGCATCATTTGCATGTGCAGTTCTGAATATCACTTTGATGCGCCTAGCGCAAGTGCACTTTTGCTGGCACATTCCCCTTCCCCATTTTGCCACTTGCTCCTGGTGCAGAGCCACTATGCCATGCGCAATGCTTGCACCCTCAGTGCCATATTCAATGGTGCTGAGCCATGGTGCAGCATCGCTGAATATCTGGTCCTCGCCCTGGCGCAGCCTAGTTGCACTGTGCCCAGGCTTGTGCCACAGCCGAGCACAGTATGAATTTCCTGGCCCACATGTCCAAAAACACATATCGGGTGAAATGTGAAAAATGACAGTTGCACTATTCATAAGGAGGTGTGGTAAAATGGCAATGCTGAAAATTTGTAGTGAAAATATTAAAAATGCTCAAAGTTACGAGAGTGTGTAGGGAACTGCACAACGCATGCTCATAAAACAGTCATTTGGGGGAATTTGTTCACCAAATTTTCAACATAGGGTTTTGGGGGGCCTACCTAATGAACAGTGTCACTGTGATATTCTTACTTTGTCCTGAACATTGATTTCGCACACCGACCGTGCCTTTGTATGCTACATGTGTGAAAACACATATCCGATGAAATGTGAAAAAAGACAGTTGTGCTTTTCATAAGGATGTGTAGTAAAATGGCAATGCTGAAAATCTGGAGTGTAAATATTAAAAATGCTCGAAGTTACAAGCGTGCGTAGAAACTGTGCAATGTACGCTAGTAAAACAGTCATTTTGGAGAATTTTTTCTCCAAATTTTCAACATAGCCATTTTAACACCTCTGCTCATGAACAGTGTCACTATGATTTTCTTAATGTGTGCCGAACACTGATTTCGCACACCGACTGTGCCATTGTGAGCTAAATGCGCGGAAACGCATTTTGGGCAAGATATAAAAAATGACAGCTGTACTGCTCATAAGGAGAGGTAGTAAAATGGCAATGTTGAAAATCTGGAGTGAAAATATTGAAAATTTGTGAACTTACAAGCATGCGTAGGAACAGCGCAACGCATGCTCATAAAACAGTCATTTTTGGGAATGTTTTCACCAAATTTTCAACATAGCCATTTTAATACCTCTGTTCATGAACAGTGTCACTATGATTTTCTTAATGTGTCCTGAACACTGATTTCACACACCAACTGCGCCATTGTGCGCTACATGCACGGAAATGCATTTTGAGCAAGATGTGAAAAATGGCAGCTGTACTGCTCATAAGGAGATGTGGTAAAAAGGCAATGTTGAAAATCTGGAGTGAAAATATTGAAAATTCGTGAACTTACAAGCGTGCGTAGGAACAGCGCAATGCATGCTCGTAAAACAGTCATTTTTGGGAATTTTTTCACCAAATTTTCAACATAGGGTTTTTGGGGGCCTACTTCATGAACTGTGACAATGTAATTTCATAAATCAGTCCCGAAAGGTGGTTCCACGCAGTGACTGCAAAATCACTTTTTGGGGCCGATTAACAAAATGACAGTGACAGAATTCATGAGGTGGGGTCCCAAAAACCCCATGTTAAAAATTTGGTGAAAACTCCCAACAATGCCTGAGATATGCTTCAAAGTTGAAAAAACCCTATCTATCCCATTATACAGCTTACCAGCATTTCCTCAGTTCGCGGTCCACTTTGAAGAGTGCAGACATGTTCCCGGTCCACCGAAGATCGTCATGCTGGACTCCAGAGGTAAGTATGGGGTGAGGGGGAGTGTGGGGAGGTGGGGTATGCAGAGGGTGGGTGCAGGCTGGGGAGGAATCTACAGGGGACCATTTTCTACTTAACAGATTTTTTTTTTAAAAAAAACATTCGAGAAGGTTTTCTTTTATAGGGACATTTTGTTTGGGCATGCTGGGTGGGCTCCCAGCGTGCCACCTGACTGTTTGGGGGGTGCTGTAGCTGATGGGAATTTGGCACCCCATCGGCACCTATTGGGGGGGGGAGACAAGAGCCGAGGGGATTGGGCAACCCCTCAGCAAAAAACAGTTTGGAGGGGTGAACATCATGCCGATGGGGAGTGGGCTCCCCCACTGGCAAATGATGAATGAGGGGGCATGCCGACAGGGGGATTGGGCATCCCTGTCGGCACATAAAGGTGTTGGGGGGAGTGGGCTACACTTTTTTTGTAACTGTTTCTTTCGCTGGAAAGGCACACTGAAGGGGGGGGCGGTGGCTTGCAGCTTTGTAATTGGCTGCTGCAGTCAAGGAGCATATGAACAGCTGATTGCACGCTGAAGGGGTGCTCCCTGATTGCAGCGGGTTCAATTACTTTGATCTAGTGGCCTGCTAGGTTAACTATTGTCATTGACAACATGCTGCTGTATTGGTGCAGCAGAGACCAGCCCAAAAATGGACTGCTGCTGTTGGCCATAACATCTGCCGCACCTCCACAACCCCCTTGTGAAGAAAGCTGATGCAATGTGTTTCTTGCACATGCGTGCAAGCAAACACAATAAAATTAGGTGCTGCAACTAGTAATATATGAGCGTGGTAACCCATGTAAAGGACAACGGTGTGATTTAAATGTGCAGTTTAAAGTTCCACACAAACCTTGCTGCTATTTCAAGTCTGAATTAATGGTTACTAGAGTTGTTTATTGAAAACTGCTTTTAGTAATAAAACTAAATTGTTTTTAGTTTATGATTGGTTAGATTTAATTAGTAACTTGTAATGTAATCACTATTTATATGGAGGCACTGCTGTGATGTTTTAGATTCACTGTGATGATGCTGACATTGGTTAAGGGAAACGTTAGTGTTGGTACAGCTTTTACTGCTTATTTTTGGGACTTGGTGCACAAGTAATATGCAGTTTTGTATTTAAATAAAAGGACTTCATTTTTTCATCAAAGTCCTGTGCGGTCTGATTTTTGTGGGTGCTCTTACCACTTCCTCTGTTACTTTTTGTCAAAATGAGCACCACAGTAAATTGCCTGGTGCTCCACTTCATTGTTTTTCTGTTAATTATGCTGTACATACCCTAAGACTCAAAGTGTGTCTCTTTTGGCTGCCATGATGTCTGTGGTTAATTTGAAACAAAAAATGTAACAGGACACTGGCCTCCACTGGAGATATTAAACAATAGAGCAAACTGCACTCTGGGAAGATTGCCTAGGACAGGATGCAATAAAAAAAACTGAATAACAGGTTCCAAGGAGTATAAACTCACCAGGAATGTTAGAAATAAATACCCCTCCACATTCATTCACAGGTGCCAATAAATGTATTTCTTAACCATGCTGGTTCATCTTCTTGCTTCCCTCATGGTAAAAATGTGAAACTACATTTGTGTTATTTTAAATGAGTGATAAATAGCCTGTCCAGGGGGATGGCTTCTCTGATAGTTGTTCCAGCCTTTCTTTTCACTGATATAAACTGAGCCAGAAAAAAAGTAAGTAGGAAAAAAAAAAACAGCATTTTGTTTCTACAAGTAGTTGTTAATTGCAGCTGGTATTTTTAACATGTGCAATACAACTCCACTTCTCAAACTTAAAAAGAAAAAATATACTTCATCAAAGTGAGTGTTTAGCAAGTACTGTGCCCATGATTAAAAAAATTTGAACCCCTCCCCCCAAAAAATGTGCCCTCACATGAACCTGCATGATTTATCTATGAAGACAATTAAAAAATGTATTTATAAATGCATTACTAACACTAATGTTTTCAAGGTTTTGAAACTACTAAAAAGACTATATATATATATATATATAGAGAGAGAGAGAGAGAGAGTAAACAAATACTGTTAATCCCAAAAGCTGAGCATTGTTTTTAGTATATAAATGTTTAAGAAATACCTGAAAGCTGTATATTTACCTTGGGAGCTGTAGTTTCAGACACTTCTTAGTCTTTCCTTTTGAGACACCAGGTGACTCTGATAATAATTTGTTCCAAGGGGTTTTAAGTCAGTTTGAAGGTATTAATTTTCTTCTGTTGTCCTAGTCCTTAACAAAATGCAGGGGCCCCACAGACTTGTTCAATTCCTTGGTCCAGATCCCAAACTAGTGAGTCTTGTTTCAACATGATAGATCCACCTCATGCCCCTCCCACATAAATAAAAAAAACTTAGGGATGGATCTTTAGGAGCTTCTCGGGTGGAGGTGGGGTGGATCTTACACCCCCCAAAAAAAAATGCTGCCTCCCACTGCTCAGGTTCCAGTTCTTGTACCACCCATTTAAGAAAGAAAATAGTACCCTGCAACCATTGACTAACATGAAAGTATATCTATTTGAGGGCAGAAAACATTGCTTGGAGGAGGGTAAGGTGGAAGAGACTATTTACACCTTCAGTCAGTTCCACAGACAGAAAACATGACATCACTCCTTTTGTACATGCAAAACATCTGTAGGCTCCACCTACTGCAGCCGTAATAATGGGACATAATGAGATAACCACACCTGCAGTGGAGAAACAGAGAATAGAAGATGGATAGGATTCTAGAGGAGTAGAAACAGAAGCAGTTGAGGCAGGAAGAGTTGCTGTGCATCAACATTCGTTGATTGGTATGGAGATGAAAAGACCTCAGAGATACTGGCAGCAGTAGTGGCTGTGCTGGTGGCAGTGACAGTGGCGAACATATCCTCCCCATAAGCAGCAGTGCAACAAAATATGTGAAATTCGTAGTGTGGGATTTTTTTTTTTTTACACAAGATAAATCATCCTGCAGTCATGTGGTTTGCAAATTATGCAAAACAAAATTAAGTTGTGGTAAAGTGGGCACCAGGTTGGGAACATCAACAACGATAAGGCATATGAACAAGTCTCACATTTATCCGTATCAAAAAGCACAAAAGGTCGCACAAACAAGTTGTTACACTTTTGCACTCTGCTGAGGATGATGATATAGATGTTTACCAAGGTTATGGTGATGATGTAACTGATGCAGAGTTGGAGGATGATGAAAGCCTGACTTCCAGTCAACACATAACATCTTCAATTTCATGTTTCTTTACCCCTCTGAGCCCACCACCACAGCCTGCCAGGAGTCATACACCATCCATGTCCACAACATCCACCCCTCGTGGTGAAAAAAGTCAAGAGAAGTTACCCAGAAAATCTGCTGATATCAGCAAGTGTAGTCCAAAACACTCCTCAGACGTGTGCACAAGTAAACCTTGGTGCAGAGTATGGGGTCGCTAGCCCCTACCAACAACAAAAATAAATTAATGATCTCATGTTAAAGTTGAAGATTAACATTCAACCTTTCAGAACTTTTATTAGGCAGGTTCGAATTATAATGATTACTTCTGTTCAAGTGCTCAGTTTACAGTCAATATAGGTGAATCCAACACAGACACTGAATGTGTTGGATGCACCTATATTGGCTGTAAACTGAATTTTATGGAGCAGAAAGTGTCATTTATGAATTCAGACACCATACAATAAAAGTTCACAGTATTGTGGAAAAGAAAAAGAAGGTTGGTGTTTGTCTGCAACTTTACTGGCACGCGAGTGCAGAGTTCGTTTGGATTTTTGATATCAGCAAGTGTAGTAGTCATCAAATTTCACTGATAGAATGTTTTGAGCGGTCACAGAAATATAAGCTCAACAGACCTGAGGCAAGGTGATTAACAAAGGCAATTGGAGAGATGATAGCCACCGACTTGCTACCATTCTCCTTTGTGTCTAACCCAGGTTTTAAAGCACTAATGGAAATCGCTGTGCCCAAATATCAAGTCCCCAGACTGACTTATTTCTCAGCTGTTGCCATCCCAGACTTGTATGATGCTTTTCTTAACAGCATGTCTGAGGCTTTTAAAGGTTCAGTGGGCAAAAACGCCCACGTCACAACAGATATGTGGACCAGTGGGCAGACGACTGACTATATGGCTGTGACTGGCCGCTGAGTAAACTTTCCTCCCTCCTTATCATTTTGTAGTGGCACTGGTGCCAGTCGTAGCAGCAGCCACAGAAAGCAAGGGTCTTTCTCTGTTCACAGGCAGACAGCATTATGTAATTATGGTTTTGAAAAAGATCACAAAGTGGAACATCTTCTGGAGGGTGTAACCCCTAGGTGGCGCTATCCCACGGGTTACTACTCCTGTCTGCTTGGCTAGTTGCAGGTTAAGGGCCCTAGGTTCTGATATGGGTCGGTGCCTCCACCCGGAGGTCAGGGTTGGTAGTGGTCAAGCTGACCTGGGTACAGCCCTCCGGTACACTGTAACCCCCCCCTTTTCTCCTTCTAGTGGCCTGAACAGTACACAGTAATCACTTTCACAATGACCCTTATTCACCAGGCAATTACCCACACTGTTTGCACTTACCATCTAGGCTGGTTCTTCTGGCTTGACCCTGGGGACCCCCTGTAAAACAGGGTTAAGCACAGCAAATAACAACAGTACAGTACTCTTGGCACAAAGTGGAACCACAGTCTGGTTAAATACAAACAAATTTAAATCTGATTTATTTAGGGAACTTGAACAAGGGAGAGGCGTAATCAGGTTGATTTGCTTAAAAGCTATATTAATCAGACAGTTATGCATGCAGTTCAGAGTCCCTACACAGTCACACACTCTGGGTACCCAGGTAGAAAAATGGTGGGAGAGCCAGGAACGTTGCAGCTGGTTGGGGCCCTGTGATGGAAGAAAGCAACATGCACAACACACACTATTTGTAATCTGGAGCTGGAGGGCTCAGTTCGTGAAAGAAAAAGGCAACAACACAATTAGATGACAACACTTTTAGATTTAGCTGTTGTTGCAGGGAGCTACCCTGATGTTTACTAATGATACCCAGGCAGGATGAACTTGAGACTGCAGGCTGTTGAGCTGGAGTGCCCGGAGAAGCAGGACCCACACAAATCACCAAGGCGTCGTTCCTGTTCAAGGTGTTGAGCAGGGGGCTGATCCCCCAGGCCAGTCTCTCATCGATGACTTTCTCTGCGTAGGAGGTATTCTGGTTGGGCCAGTGTAGCAGGGCCCAGGCAAATGGAAATGGATACAGATACAGTCCATGGAGCTGGATACAGCCTCCAGCAAGCAAAACACAGTTCAGACACACAGCGGGGAATCAAATCATGACCCACTATAAGTGCACAGCACATTCACATGTAAGGAAATTCCACTGTACCAGGCAAATGGCTCTCCAGTCACAATTAGAGAGTCTCTGCACAATCCGGGAGTTCAGAGGTAGCTGGAAATCCTGACAGACCAATTGCATTCAGCAAATCTTTGGTCTTCCTCAGGATAAAGCCTGGTCACAATTCAGTGGCTTAATTCGCTCTCCAAGTTCGGATTCAGTCCGAAAAAAAACACAAGTTCCCTCTCAGGAACAGCAGGCAGGCATGCAGGCCAAACTCAGGCCTTTCCACAGTTCTCCCACGTGAATCCACTATGGATTGCTGCTCGAACTATCTCGTGCTGTTACTTCCTCACGTCCCAACTCAGATCTAACTGAAACTGCAAGCAGTGTGGGACTTTCCCCAAGATCCAAAAGGTTTGGTTGGCTGATCTGTCTGTAAGACACAACAAGGGCTCCCCTTCAGGTTATTTTAGGCGCCAAAAGCCCAAAACTACAATTCCTACAAGTTTTGGCCCCATCAAGCCCCTGTAGGCAGGCTCCATTCTAGAGTCCCAAATGTACTGATTGACCCATTCTGCAGTCCAGGACCAAGATGATGGAAACAAACAGAACTGTCAGGGTTTTATTTTACTCCAAAAATTGATTAGTGTTTTGCTCATAAAAGTTCTAAAACATTGTGAAAATGCATAGCACTTGCCTCACTGTGTTTAACAAACATAACACTTCTAGAAAACCTGTATAAATGCTTTCTGTACAGTTAATATTGTCCCAAGAAAAAAACTGCTAATCAATTATTTAAAACCCTGACTGTCCATGCTGCAAAGAAGGCTGGTTAGAACAAACTGCAATAGTATTACTACTCTAACAAATGATCAGCAAACAAGTACATCTTCTAACAGAACTCCCTCTCAGATTAATTATGACTGCAATCCAGGCAGCTCTTAAAGAGATAGTACACAGAGGCTATACAGGCACTCTCTGGTAATCACATTTAAACTGCTAAAATGCAGGACACCAGCCCGGCAGTGAGCATTTAAGCAAGCTTAAGGAAGACTTTTCGGGAACCCCCATTTGTAGGGGGGTTACAAGGGCCTTAAAGAAAAGTTTGCTAAGTGACTGACTCCAAAGTCCTTGCAACCAGGGTTTATAGTCAGGGCCCCGATTTTTCTGCGGCACATCGGAGCAAAGTTCTGCGGCAGGGTTCTCATTTGCCGCAGAACTTCTGCGACACTCAGCACCAATTTCTGCGGCAATTCTGCGGCACATATTTACCCTTAATTTTTTTCCTTTTTTTGCCCAATTCGACACAATGCACGCTCGTAACACAGTCATTTTAAGGGCTTTTGTCACCAAATTTTCAACATAGCCAGTTTAAGACCTCTGCTCATGAACAGTATCACTGTGATTTTATTACTCTGTCCGGAACATTGATTTTGCACACCAACTGCGCCATTGTGCGCTACATGTGCAAAAACAAATTTTGGGTGAAATGTGAAAAATGACAGTTGTACTGTTCATAAGGAGGTGTGGTAAAATGGCAATACTGAAAATCTGGAGTGAAAATATTAAAAATGCTTGAAGTTACGAGCGTGCGTAGGAACTGCGCAACGCTCGCTCGTAAAACAGTCGTTTTGGGGAATATTTTCACCAAATTTTCAACATAGGGTTTTAGGAGCCTACCTCATGAACTGTGACACTGTCATTTCATTAATCATTCCGGAAAGGTGGTTCCGGCGCGGTCACTGCGAAACCACCTTCGGGACCGATTACGAAATAACAGTGTCACAGTTCATGAGTGAGGACCAAAAACCCCATGTTGAAATATTTGGTGAAAAATCAGAAATGGCTGAGATATGCACTAAAGTTGAAAAAATCCATTTAGTCCATTATACAGCTTACGGCATTTCTTCAGTTTGCGGTCGGCTTTGAAGAGTGCAGGCGTGTTCCCGGTCCACAGAAGATCATTGCGCTGGGTTCCGGAGGTAAGTATGGGTTGAGGTGGTGGTGAGGTGGGGGTGTGGGGAGGTGGAGTGCGCAGAGGAGGGTGCGGGTTGGGGAGGGGCAAAGAAGCAACGATGGAAGGTTTTTGTTTCAGGTTTTTTTATTTGGATTCCCACACGGAAGGACTTTTGCCACGCTGGGGTGGGCTCCCAGCATGGCACCAGGCAGCTGGGGGGCAGTGAAGCCGGCGGGGAGTTGGGCACCCCGTCAGCAAAGGAAGCATTTGCCACGCTGGGTGGGCTCCCAGCGTGGCACTGAAACTCTTTTTTGGGGGCAGTGAAACCGGATGGGGATTGGGCACCCCGTCAGCAAATAAAAGCTTTGTCATGCTGGGGTGGGCTCCCAGCGTGGCACCAGGCAGCAGGGGGCAGTGAAGCCGACGAGATTGGGCACCCCATCAGCAAGGAAGCATTGCCACGCTGGGGTGGGCTCCCAGCGTGGCACTGAAACTCTTTTGGGGGCAGTGAAACCGGCGGGGATTGGGCACCCCGTCGGCAAACAAGCTTTTGCCACGCTGGGTGGCTCCCAGTGTGGCATACTAACTATGTGAGAGGGGCACGTTTGTTCCGCGGGCGGCCGCGAATTCCGCGGGTGATGGCAAATTCCGCGGATATTTCCGCGGTTTGCCTTACCCGCGGAATCGCAGAAAACTCGGGGCCCTGTTTATAGTGCCTGACAATGCTTCTAATATTGTGAAAGCAGTAAGGCTTGGTAATTTTACACATGTACCATGCTTTGCACACACTTTTAACTTGGTGGTGAAAGACTTTATCAGTGAGGACCGAAATGTTCAGAACTTGATTGCAGCTTAAGGTTACCACCTACTCGGTTTTTGACCGAATGGATTTGGTTTTCTGGTCCAGATTTGGTCCTCCTGTTTTCACCATAGCAAATTCGTTTTTTATGGTGGGTCAAGCAGCATCTGTGAGATCCTCCACGAACAGTTTTTTTCTTTTTCTTCTCGTCTGACTGTAAGCAACATTTCAGTGTGCTTGCTTGCTTACAGTGCATGTTAATCAGGAAGTGCCTTCCAGTGCAGGGCACTTAAAAGAACCAAATGTGTCCCTGTCTGCTCAGTTGTCACCTTTAACTTGATACAAGCAAATTGGAAGATTATTCATGGGGAGGGTAAACAATACCATCTTAATTAACACCTTCATTTTTCTGAAACCCTTAGATGTTCAGACAGGCACCACATTAGGATAGCCTCCTGTCCCAGTGTGGACTGTATAATCTGTGTTTCAGAAACCTTACCTGCTACATAGAAACATAGAAACATAGAAGTTGACGGCAGATAAGGACCGTAAGGCCCATCCAGTCTGCCCATTTCTTTTTCTACCTTATAAATGTGCCATCGGCCTTTGCTCTGTCAGTGACCTATCTATTCATAGTCATTTGTATTGCTCCCTTATGCCTATCCCATGCCTGTTTGAAGCCCTGCACTGTATTCATAGCCACCACTTCTTGTGGTAAGCCATTCCATGCATCTACCACCCTTTCTGTGAAAAAATTTCCTCACATTCCCCTTAATCGGCCTCCCTCTAATCTCATGCTGTGTCCTCTTGTCCTGCTATTTTTCTTATATTTAAACATGTTAGACTCTTTCACCTTGTTTATGCCCTTAAGGTGTTTAAATGTCTCGATCATATCACTCTCTCCCTCCTTTGCTCAAGGGTATACATATTGAGTTCAGTTAATCTGTCCTCATATGTCTTCTGATGCAGTCCCTGCACCATTTTGGTTGCCCTTCTCTGGACTGCCTCAATTTGGTTAATGTCCTTGTGAAGGTGTGGCCTCCAATACTACACACAGTACTCCAGATGGGGCCTAACCAATGTCTTGTACAGAGGGATTATTACCTCCCTCTTATGACTTGTGATACCCCTACTAATACACCCTAACACCCCCTAGCCTTACCTACTGCTTTAGAGGTCTGCTTGGATGATTTCAGGTCATCAGTGATGATGATGCCCAAGTCTCTTTCTTCCTTTTGTGACTGCTAGCAACTCCCCTCCCAGCCTATAAGTGGCTTCAGGGTTTCTCTTCCCTATGTGCATGATTTTGCACTTCTTTGCATTAAATCCCAGTTGCCACTCTTCTGACCATTCTGCTAGTTTATCCAGATCTCTTCTCATTCTGCCCACCCCATCTGGATCATCTACTCTGTTGCAGATCTTGGTGTCATCTGCAAACAGACAAGCCTTACCCTCTAGTCCATCTGCGAGGTCACTAATGAAGATGTTGAATAGGACTGGCCCCAGGACTGATCCTGAGGTACCCACTTGTGACTTGCATCTCTTCTGACTGTATACCATTTACCACCACTCTCTGTTTTCTGCCAGTCAACCAGTTTGCCACCCAGTTGACCAACTTCTGACCACCAGAGCCTACCTAGCTTATTTATCAATCTTCTATGTGGAACAGTGTCAAAAGCTTTGCTGAAGTCAAGGTAGGCGACATCAACTGCTCCCCCTTGGTCCACCACTCTGGTTACCCAGTCAAAGAAATCTATGAGATTAGTTTGACAGGACCTTCCTTTTGTAAACCCATGCTGTCTTGGATCCTGTGCCCCTATGGATTCCAGGTGTTGCACTATCCTTTCCTTAAGGAGTGCCTCCATAATCTAATTCAGTTTTATTCAGAGGTAGTATTTTTTCAGTCATTTTGAATGCTCACATACTTGTAAATCAGATTCTGTTAAATCTTTCACCATTTTACTTGCATGTTCAGATTACAAAAAAATTCTGATGTCATGCAGACCTTTGTTTGTATACCATTAAATCTGAGATGCAGATGGGCCAGATGGGGTGCACCCCAGGGTCCTTAAAGAACTAAGAGAGGTGGTGGCTGAACCTCTGGCTATCCTGTTTAGCCAATCACTGGAAACAGGGGAGGTACCCAAAGACTGGAGGACAGCAGATGTAGTCCCCTTATACAAAAGTGGGAACAAAGAGGAAGCAGGGAACTACAGACCAGTCAGCCTCACCTCGGTAGTGGGGAAGATCATGGAAGCACTACTGAAGGAGAGATTGGTGGAACATCTGGTTGTCAATGGACTACAGGACCCAAGGCAGCATAGTTTCACCAGGGGGAGGTCATGTCAGACCAACCTCGTTGAATTTTTTGACTGGGTGACTAAGGAGGTGGATCAGGGGAGGGCAGTGGACATGGCCTATCTGGACTTCAGCAAGGCTTTTGACACTGTGCCACATAGAAGATTATTACATAAACTGGGGAATATGGTGTGGGCAGGACAGTAGTGTGGTGGGTAGGTAACTGGCTGGATGGCAGGACACAGAGGGTGGTGGTAAATGGCTGTCACTCCACAGAGGGAAGAGTGACCAGTGGGGTACCACAGGGATCAGTGCTGGGACCGGTCCTATTCAACATCTTCATCAGTGACATCGCATGGGACCTAGAAGGCAGAATTTCACTGTTCGCTGATGACACAAAGCTCTGTAACAGAGTAGACACACCAGAGGGTGTAGACAGAATGAGAAGTGACCTGCAGAAACTTGAAGAATGGTCCGGGTTTGGCAGTTGAAATTCAATGCAAAGAAGTTCAAGATAATGCATATGGGGCACAAAAACCCTGGCACAATATATCAGTTGGGGGTGAGGATATAGCATGCACCAAAGCAGGAAAGAGATCTTGGGGTTATCATCTCTGATGACCTCAAGGTAGGAAACAGTGTGACAAGGCATCAGGTAAAGCAAATAGGATGCTGGGATGTATAGGCAGGGCATCACCAGCAGGAAAAGGGAGGTCATAATTCTGCTATACAAGATACTAGTGAGGCCCCACCTGGAGTACAGTGTACAGTTCTGGAGACCCATACCTACGAAAGGACATAGACAGGGTAGAGAAGGTTCAGAGGAGGGCAACAAAGATGGTGCATGGATTGCATCACAAGTCCTATGAAGACAGGTTGAAGGAACTGAACATGTACTCCCTTGAGGAGAGGAGGAGAGGGATATGATAGAGACAGACAAGTATCTTACAGGGAGGAACAGGGTGCAGGAAAACACTATTTTCTTGAAAACGATATTCCAGGACTAGAGGGCATGGGATGAAGTTGGAGAGAGGACGATTCAGAGGAAACATGAGAAAGAATTTCTTCACAGAGCGGTGGTGGACAAGTGGAACACCCTGCCAGAGGAAGTGGTGGGGCTGAAACAATCACAGGATTTAAGAATGCATGGGATAGACATAAAGGAATTCTGAGGTCAGGGGTGAGGGCAACAGACTCTAGGTAAACAAACTGAACTTACAAGCTCAAATGGGCAGACTGGGTGGGCCATAGGCCCTTATCTGCCAACACTGTCTATGTATCTATGTATCTATGAGAGGTGTAAAGCAAGGCCATTAAGACCATTTGCAACAAATCAACCTAATCTTTTCCAAACTGCATTGTGAGTATGGTCTTTGACTGCTGTGATAGGGAATACTTTTATACCTTTATATGCTCACTGGTTTTTCTTTTAGGGTCTGTCCTGTATGTTAATATGTGTTACCCCTTTTGTTGTTAAATTAATAATCTAATTTTTATTAAATTTCTAGCAATACTACAACCCTCTCTCCTCAGTAGTTATTGCTGTCAATTTTCATACTACCTGGATATTCCAGGAAGACCATTCCAGGCCTTTCAGATGAACAGCACAGAATAGTGTGGCTAATGTCATGCTAAGCCACAGAACTGAGAAAAGAAAGAGAGAGAGAGTAATAGCTGATGAGGTGAAAGGAACACAATCTAGATTTGATGGCACTGCAAATTTAGGTAATTTATCAGACATTTCTCAAACTATTATTATTATTTTTTTAACCAGAAGAGACACACTAAGCTGAAGCTTGTTTACAGGTGCAACCTGGGAGGACAAGGGAGTTTAGTGACTTGCTTTGGGTCACACAGTATGCAAGTCTGGGCTGTGGGATTCAAATCCAGGTCTCCAGGATTGTAGCTCAGAGCCTTAAACCACTTCATTATACTGCCTCCACGCTTCATATCACATATCATGCTATCTGCTATGTATAACTGACATGGAAAGAAATAGGGTATTTAACAGCATAGAATAGTTCCTACCACTTTTAAAAAGTTCTCTGACATTACAAATAACTTTAGAGTAGGAGCAATGGGAGGGACAGTAACACATCTTAAAATGGCAGATGATATTTGTAATTACATCTCATTCACCATTACTGGTGTAGTTTATTTATTAATTTATTGAAAGTTTTACCAGAAAAGGCCACCTGATCCAAAATAGCCAGTTGTCAGAGGTGTCATTGTAGTCACTTGATGTGTGAGCTAGGCTGTGTGTACAGATGCAAAGTCCCCTGAACCCCTCTCTAACCCCACCAAATGTTAACACACAAAATTTAAAATATTTAAATCTAAATCTAAATCAAACAAACCAAAAATAATAATCATGATGTAATTTAAAGAAGTTGTACACAATGCAATACTGTTTCAGCAGCAATTCTGAATAAATCAAGAGAATCAGAGTCCAAACGATGCCCTCATTACTCATAAAAGGGGTGGGGTTAGAGGTGGAGTTTGGGGGTGTGGTTTAGTATTTGGTTTTCATCTCATCCAAAGGTGGCAACCCTATTGCAGCTGCCCGCACTGTGTGCACCCACTTTAGCCATTCTCTTAAAGCCAGAAAGTTGTTGCAGCAGATTCAAATAGACAACAGCCTTCCTCTCGACCGGATGATCCAGGAAGTTCCAACCAGGTGGAATTACACCTACTATATGATGCAGAGAATGCTTGAACAACAGAAAGCAATCCATCAATATGCAGTCCAACATGACATTGGGAAAGGAGATGTGAATATCAGCCCCAATCAGTCGCATTGATGACACAAAGCTCTGTAACAGAGTAGACACACCAGAGGGTGTAGACAGAATGAGAAGCGACCTGCAGAAACTTGAAGAATGGTCAGGGGTTTGGCAGTTGAAATTCAATGCAAAGAAGTGCAAGATAATGCATATGGGGCACAAAAACCCTGGCACAATATATCAGTTGGGGGGTGAGGATATAGCATGCACCAAGCAGGAAAGGGATCTTGGGGTTGTCATCTCTGATGACCTCAAGGTAGGAAACAGTGTGACAAGGCAGCTGGTAAAGCAAATAGGATGCTGGGATGTATAGGCAGGGGCATCACCAGCAGGAAAAGGGAGTCATAATTCCGCTATACAAGACACTAGTGAGGCCCCACCTGGAGTACAGTGTACAGTTCTGGAGACCATACCTACGTAAGGACATAGACAGGGTAGAAGAGGTTCAGAGGAGGGCAACAAAGATGGTGCATGGATTGCATCACAAGTCCTATGAAGACAGGTTGAAGGAACTGAACATGTACTCCCTGGAGGAGAGGAGGCAGAGAGGGGATATGATAGAGACATACAAGTATCTTACAGGGAGGAACAGGGTGCAGGAAAACACTATTTTTAAGCGAAAAAGATGTTCCAGGACTAGAGGGCATAGGATGAAGTTGGAGGGAGGACGATTCAGAGGAAACATGAGAAAGAATTTCTTCACAGAACGGGTGGTGGACAGGTGGAACACCCTGCCAGAGGAAGTGGTGGGGGCTGAAACAATCACGGGATTTAAGAATGCATGGGATAGACATAAAGGAATTCTGGAGGTCAGGGGTAAGGGGCAACAGACTTCTAGGAAAACAAACTGAACTTACAAGCTCAAATGGGCAGACTGGGTGGGCCATAGGCCCTTATCTGCCGACACTGTCTATGTATCTATGTATCTATGTATCTATGCATCTGATGGAGAATCTTATTTGTATTCTTAAATCCTTTGAGGAGGCTACACGAGTGATGAGCTCCAATGGTGCTGGGCTAAGCCAGATATTAGCCTTGTTTGTTTGTTTGTTTGTTTGTTTATTCGCTTAACGGGTAAGCACACTGGAAACAAGTTCCTTTTACAGGTGCGACCCACATATATTGCATACAGACAATACATAATCAAACATACATATACAATGCAGCAAATTGCAGACAAAAATGTATTTGTTACGTATAAAATTCATAAAAAAAAATTCATAAAAAACAGTTACAATTAAATTGAGATTCGAAATACATCCTTAATGCATCGGCAAACTTTTTGACAGAACACAACCACCTAATATCTTGAGGAATTTCATTCCAAATGAATATTATATTAGCCTTAATCTCACTCATTAGAATGAGACTGGAGCAATGAGCGTCACAGTTCCTTGACACTGATAACATCAATGCTGCATCCCTTGTGGGAAAAATGTTGAAAACCTTCCTGGCTGACGGGTGCATTATAAACACGTGCAAAGCAGAACATTACATTTGGGCCACACTTCTCGATCCTCGGTTTAAGGGTACAGCTGAGACATTCTTCAAACCACATGACTTTAAAGACCTGGAATACTATTACAAACTGTTAATTGAGAAAGTGTCAGCATGTGTAATTGAGAAAAGTAGTACATCATCACCTGTCCTGTGAGGAACGGTTGAGAGATTTGAACATGTACTCCCTGGAACAGAGGAGGGAGAGGGGGGACATGATTGAGACCTTCAAGTACTTTAAGGGTATAAACCAGGTGCCAGTGGAAAGCATCTTCCAGCTGAAGGGGAATCAGAGGATGAGGGGACATGGGTTACAGATTGCCGGGGGGGGGCAGTTCAAGGGTAACATTAGACAGTACTATTTTACAGAGAGGGTGGTGGATAAGTGGAATAGGCTCTAGGAGGGGTTAGTTGGAGAAGCAACAGTGGAAGGCTTCAAAAGGGCATGGGACAGCCACAGGGAAGTGTTGGGGGGCATGTCCTAGCAGCTAGCTAGACAAATGGGCAGACTAGGTGGGCCTTTTGGTCCTTTTCTGACGTCACACTTTTATGAATCTATGAATGAGTGATCTTGTGGCAGCATTCAAATTCTGAACAAGATCTGGTGGAGAGAGAGAGGGAGTACAATCTGCCATTGCTGCTGCTTCTGGTGGTACCACCACTACTGATGTTTTTTGTCATCAAAACACCAGTCAGAACTGCTGCTATGCCACAAAAGGACAAACCACTGTGGGACATGCTGTCAGACTTTGGTCTGATAAAGACAGCTGGAAA
Organism: Neoceratodus forsteri; assembly: GCA_016271365.2. NCBI lineage: Eukaryota > Metazoa > Chordata > Ceratodontiformes > Ceratodontidae > Neoceratodus > Neoceratodus forsteri. Next base: position 648,542,762 of record CM057449.1, read on the forward strand.
AGCTCAACTGGCTATTGTGGTACCAGAAGTCCCTGCTGCAAAAATGGTGAAAGATTATATGGAGGAGACTGTACATCTTACTGCAGGTGATGAACCATTGCTGTATTGGCAACAGAAAAAATCTATGTGGCCTTCTTTAACTGAGATCGCAATTGAATACCTCAGTTGTCCACTCACAAGCACATGTTCTGAGAGAATTTTCAGTGCTGTTGGGGCAATGGTGAATGACAAAAGAACATGTCTTTCCGCAAAGAATGTAGAAAGGCTTGCTTTTCTTAAAATGAACCTGCCACAGTTCAAAAATATATACTGTCCAAATTTTATGCAGGCTGACAGCACCCGAATGGCATGCCACGCTGATGAACATGATGATGGTGAGGGATTCTGTTGCCACTGGTAGCCACTAACCTTTCCACCTGGCAGTCCTCCACTGGTGGGTCCTCCTGTCTTGTCCTCATTCTGTTCCTTGACTTCAATTAATTTCAGAAACAAACATCCACTGCTAGTTCTCATGTGCCACTGAGGCCTGATCTGGTTAACACCAGAAATTAAAGGACCGCTATTTACTGCGGTTCAGCTAAAACAACCAGAAATGACTACACATTGTCACAAAGCTATTCATCCATTTTTTTATTGGATTTTATAACAAAATACACACTCAATAAGTACTTACTAGGCTGTTAAACAAGAACATTAATAAAATGAATAATAAATAACTGTTCTTCTGGTTTGACTGCAGATGGGGATTTCATTTTAATAATTTGTTTTGCTGTAAAAATGTCAACTTTACAATACATTCCCAATTTCAATGCTGTACCCAATGACACATCCAATGTTTTGATCTGAAGAAGCTATCCACCAGATGAAAACTGTTTTCATCATAACCTGTAAAATGAAAATAAAAGAAGAGATTTTAAAAAAACACTGTTTCCACATACTGCACTAATTGACCATTATGGCAATAAATAAATCCTTGATCTTACTCTAGCACTCCCTCCCCAACTCCAAGTCCAAACCCTCTGGGACACTCCCTCTTATACATATGATTCACCCTTCATTGTTAAACCCCAAACCACACACCTGACATCATAAAGACAATTTGCAGGTGGCATACTGTTATGTTTTTTTCAAATATTCTCAGTAAAGATGAGGAAGGGTTGGGTGTTTGGAAGGGTGGGACAAATAAAGTGACATTGACATAGGCTGGCCCAGTAGCGCTGAGGGTTGAGGTGCTGGATGCCACACCTCGCGACACGCCAGTGACCCAGGTTCGGGAGCGAGCCTGGGCCGTTGCAGGTCGGCAGGGGAGGGAGAGGATTGAGCATCCAGAGGACAGCTCTCCTCTCCTGGGGGGGTCTGTGCTCGGCACTTGACTGACCTCTGGCGGAGGCCAGCAGCACAGCAAATGCAGAGCAGATGTAGAGGGACGGGGAGTGGCAATGCCAGCAGTGATGCCTTGGCATAGGGTGCATACCACTCCCCCACACAGAAAAGGGAAAAACACCTACAGATCCTGGGAAGAAGGAGTGCCTGGAGTGTACCTCCAATGTGCCCTCACCTGCCCGACTACCTCCAGTCTGACGAGATATAAGTATCAGGGTGCTTGCCCACCCCACCTCAGCCCCACTTGGGGGGGGAGCCACAGTTACATGGAGATAGTGTGGTAAGTCTGGGTACGGTGAGTGAGGCAGGAGGATGACTCCTTGACAGTTCTGAAGGATCGGGTCTACAGGACATAGGCGGGGGTAAAAAGTGATTTAAAAAAAAGTGATATTGACATAGTTACCTATGAAAGGTATTGGGATCAGGGCAAGACAGTGTATTAGAGGGGAAAGAGAAAATGAGGGTGGGTAATATATTACTAATATTGACAGTTACTCAGAATAACAGAACACCCCAAACTGATACTAGATGCCTAACACCCCTGAATTTCTTTATGGCCCATGTCCACAGCCATTGGGCTCTATTAGTGGTTCAGTAGGGGGTTACCACTTGTGCCAAGCTTTACGCAAGAGCTGCTCAGTCAGAAAGGGGACCACCCTCAGATTCTGAAAAGTTCAACACCACTGGTACTCCTGGTACCTGTAGCCTCAGCTGCTATAGTACTAAATAATAACTATATGGACAAAAGTTTAAAGTAGAAACATTTAATCCACACAATGTGGTGAAGCAAAATGCCACCCTGCGTCAGTGCTTCAGTACCTTGCCTTTTGGGAGGGCACTGAGGAAGGTAAGGTGCAGAAGCGCTGGGGCAGGGTAGCATTCTGCTTTACCACATTGTATGTATTAAATTAATTTTCTACTTCAAACTTTTGTCCATGTACTTATTTGGTACTACAGCAGCTGAAGCTATAGGTACCAGGTGCGGCAGTCATTTTGAACTGGGCTCTAATAGCACCTGGGTCTAACAGTGGGGGAAGATTTAAAATGATTGTGTCAGGGTGTAGATCAGGGGGTTAACCCTTTGGGCTGTAACCAGATTTAAAAAGCTAAAGTTGTCAAGGGTGATATATGAGTCATATATCATCTCTGACCTTTATTGCTTGCTAAATCTGTTTCAAAACTATTTTAGAGCATCTACTGGGTAACCAGGTGGTTCTACAATATAAAACCACATTCTACCCAGTTCTACTTGGGTAGAATTAACGTAACTTACTTAACTTAAATTACTTAACTTAACTATAAAAAAAATTCACATATTTTATTTTGCATGTTTGGGAATATACATGTAGTATGAAGATTCTAACTTTAAGAATGATAAGTTTTCCATTCTGGTGGTGCTCAGGGTTGAGGCGCTGGATGCCACACCTTGCGCTACACTGGCGATTCGAGTTCGGGAATGAGCTCGGGTGCCAGGGGTTGACAGGGGAGGGACCAGATTGAGCGCCCAGTGGGCTGCTCTCCTGTTCTGGGGGAAGGGCATTGGGTCGTCCGGAGCTCTGGTGACCCCCGGTGGAGATTGGGGTGCCGTGAAAGCAAGAACAGCATGTCTCAGCATGCCCGACACTGGCAGGGTTGCCGTGTGCCAAGTGTCGGGGGTGTGTGCACGCAAGGGAGGATGGGGAAGAAAACTGAAAAACCCGGTGAGTGGGGATAGGTGATGGCACTTTTCCTCCAAGCCCAGCGCCGGATCTGACTAGGGCTGACCCTCATCACTCCTCCGCTCCGTCCTCTCCCGCCTGCCAGAGTCTGTCTCTTAAAGAGCCCATGTAGTGGCTGGGCTACCCTCCCTGGGTGGGTTAAACCAGGGGTGCTGGCAGCGGGGGGGGAGTGAGTGGGGCATAGTCTACAGCAGATCTCAGATGGGCAGGTACACAGAGAGGATGCTCGAGAGAGTTCTCCCTAGCTGAGACAGGAGGAAATAAAGTTGAAAAAAAAATGATAAGTTTTGCAAAGCTTCCAAGCACTGAACCAGAATCCTATGCACCAAAGCTTTGCAATACTTAACTATACATACCATTCGTAGTACTACATGTACTCTCCCAAACAAAACACAATACTTCTGTGGATTTCTTAATTAAGTAGAACCAGGTAATTACTTTTTTTTTGCATTTTATATTATAAAATCTTGTTATACCATATAGAACCTGGTTTTACTTAGTAGAACCTGTTTGTTTTTGTAACTTAGTAGAACCTAGTTTTGTTTGGTAGAACCTCATTCTCCTTGGCAGAAAATGGCAGAACCCAGTTCTACCTGGTAGAAGCCAATTCTACTGGTTTCTACCTGGTAGATCCAGGTAGAACTTTTTTGAGTGCTACTCAGAAAGTTTGTGAGGTAGAAGTTTCAGGTTCATGCAGCCCTAGTTAAGGAGAAAATATAAATGCATTAAATCCAAAGCTTTATAAAAGGGCAGCAAAGAGGAAGAAATAGCCACTGCGGCCTTAGCTAGGTTCCAACTCTGCCCCTGAGCCTTGGGGGCCCATACTTTTTTCTTCAGGAAGCAAAAATAATTTAAAACATTTAAAAATGCCAACATTTTGTTATAGATGAAAATGTTTACCAGCAAATCAAAGTGGAAGACAACTGGCTCTGCTACTGTTACAAAAGGTGGGTGCAGTGGAAAAGACTGGGTTAAGCAAGTGCTAATGGTGTTATTGGCCATACTTTACACCTCCCAGGCTGACTGCTTTCACAAACAAAGGGCTATATTGACAAGAGAACTTGTTTATTTATTTGTTTTTGTTAACCAGGTAAGCACACTAGACAACAAGTGCCTATTTTCAGGTGCGACCCCGGGAGGTTACAGAGTACATGAGAAACAATTACACAGTATCAGGGTAACATACAGGCCCACATACCAGTGGTTGCAGAATACAGGAGAAACAAAATACAGAGTCAGGGTAACATACAGGCCCATGTACTAGTGGGTGGGACAGCAAACAGTACACATGGCCAAATTATACAGTAAAGTAGGCAATACATCAACAGGGTACTTAGCAGCATGGAGAGGTACAAATCAACAAGGAACCTCAAGGCAGAGAGTTGGCAGTACATCAGCAAGATGCATAACAGTATTGAGGGGCAGACAACAGCAGGAGGCAACATGACAGTGTCAACTTCCACGAAAAACCTGGACATGTAGCTGAAACAATGAATGATATGACAAAATCTGTTTCAAAAGTATGTGAGCACTCAAAATCAGGGGTCGATCTTAGCATTGTTTTACTAGCCAAACACTAGTGAAAATTGTTCAGGGCTAATGCAGCTAACTCTCTACTTGTCCGTCTTGACTAGTGCAGGTTTTCATTGCTGTTAATAAAATTAAAAAAAAGTCTATTTTAGCAGGCTCTAGTCCTCATGCTAATGTCACTCAATGTTCCAGATGGCCTGATGTGGTTAACATCTCATTAAGAGCTGCAATTATCTGGGAGTTCAAGAGATGGATCCCACAAAAGACTCAATGTGAGTCATTATCAGGGCCACTGGAAAATTGCGGGCACAATTTTTCCGTAATTTCCACAATTTTCACCCTTCGCCACATAAAATCCGCAATTTCTTGCAGTTTCTTACATTTATGGAATTTTTGACTAAAATTAATAAAAATATTTAAATTCTCAAGGAAATCTACTCAGGTATGATACACAGACTTGGATTTGACTAAAACGGTAGTATGAGGTAAGAAGAGGTCAAAGGTGACTCTGCTTTCATGTGATTCATTTCCCTGCTTTGGTTTCAGAATCCTCTGGTCATGCATATGTAGACTTGAACACTTAAAATTTGTGTTAAAGCAGACTATCAGAGAACTTTTTGCTGACACAGAGACTGAAACAATAGCTGTGAGAAGAGGTGCAAAGTGCCCCATTCACCTAAATGAAGCATTGACCACAATGCTTGTTTTTGAATGGTAGGGTAGGTTTTCCTTGTATAAATACTTTCAGTCTGAAAGGATTTTGATTCAAATGTGTCAAGAGTTTGGATGGCCCTGCTGATTATAAACTTGAATGTGTTGCTGAGGGGGTTGGTGACAGTGATTCCTTACATGTCAGTCTGCCACAACTGTATACTCACATACAAAGCCTACAAAAAGCAAACGTTTCTGAAAACATGCTGAACAGGTTAAGTATAAACAGCTACCTTCAAATAGACAAAATAATTGCAACCCAAGTAAAATCACTGCAAACCAAGTAGAACAAAAGTACAATGTATTGAAAACTATTGTATGATGTAATGAAAAGCTATTGGTATGATTTGATACTTTTATGATGTGGTTTTAAAATGTACTTACAGTGCTGATTAAGAACAGTAATCATTTTAACAAAATAAATATTTTTCTTACTAGACTTTTATTAGGCACCCTGGTTATCTGTCTATTTTTTTCTTGAACCAAAGCAAGTAGTTTAAACAGGCTTCATTATTTAACATCTAGAAACTGGCAAAATATGTTGTTTCAGGATGTATTCAGTACAGACTAACTGTAAATTACTGAATAAAATCTAGTTAGCACTGCATGACTTAGATGTCTTGATTTTTAGAAGATATGCTACATAATGATTGGTTTACAATGCATTTCAAAAACACACATCTTTCTTCATATTAAAAAATTTACAAGTGGCAATACATTTATCTAACAGTTTATGTGATCAATATATGCTGCAGCAAACAATAAAATATTTATTAGGGGGCAGGGGGGATGCATAGTGAACCCCCACAATTTTCCCACAATTTTTGCAATAAAATCCCCGCATTTTTGGGTAAAATTTTCTGCAATTTTCCAGTGGCCCTGGTCATTATCACGCCACTGTTAGGACTTTCAGCTAGTGTCCAGGGTTTGATCAAGGGTAGAGTGCTTTTAAGTCACTAGCTCCTAGTCTTCTGAATATGTCTACGTCTAAAAATTTGTCCCATATTTTTAAGAACAGTGCCCCTCATTTACCTACACTTTGAGTGTCTGTATCCAATATTTCAGTGACAAAATGCGAAGAGGTATACAGGATCAGCACTGCAGGTGGCCGGTTTTATCCCATCCTCACCATAACTTCCCACTCCCTTCAAAATCTATTAACTCTGTTCTTTCCCTGGACACTACTGTAGACCAGACTCTGAAATGACCATCCACAGATCCATAGCTGCCATTACTGGCAAGTGTAGGGGGGTCCCCAGCTATTCTAAATGGAGCATGCCAGCCATCACTATCCATACAATCCCACCCAGCATGTCCTTTCATCCTAAAAGCAAAACTTTGGATCATGTGTGGTACAAAAATAAACTTTAATAAAATAATACAGAATTTGAAAGCTTAAAATAAGCATTACTGTGGTACATAGATCATCCTATATAGCATTAGTTCTCACACTTTCTGATAGTGAGCCTCCCCCAAGCCATGAAAAAGATTTCGAGCCTCTCAAATTTGGAAAAAAATCTTTGGCCTCCTCACAGAAAAAACTCCTGCTTTGCACAGTACACCAGGAATAAAGTGAAACTAATAAAGTTGACTGAATATATTCTCTTTTTATTCAATTTATTACTCTCCACCCCAGGTTATACTTGTCACTCCTTTTTTCTGACTCTTGGGCCCTTGTTACTCTGTTTCCTGTCTATCTGGAACAGCCAAACCTAGCCACTTCATCTCTCCCTCCCTTACCCTGTTGTTAAGCAACTTCCTGTACCCTTACCTCAGGTCACACCTGAAAACATGCATCGGAGCTCTGTGCCTTTCCCAGTCACTAATCTACATATAAATGCCTACTCCAGTATAAAAATGAGCCTTGACTCAGTGTGCCTTTCCAAGTTACTAATTTGCATATAAATACCTATTGTAGAAATGAGCCTTGACTCAATGTGCCTTTCCAAGTTACTAATTTGCATATAAATACCTATTGTAGAAATGAGCCTTGACTCAATGTGCCTTTCCAAGTTACTAATTTGCATATAAATACCTATTGTAGAAATGAGCCTTGACTCAGCATGCCTTCCCCAGGCATTAATTTACATATACACAACTATAAACAAGCTTTGACTCAATGGGGACTTCCTAGTCAAATATTTGTGCATAAGTAAAGAAATTCACCTGTGATTATCCATATTTAATTTGTTTTATCCTTTCACACAAAACAGCCAAAACTTAAATGTAAATACTGTACATTCTCAGACTTGACTGGGCCTCCCCTGGAACAATTTAGGGCCTCCCTTGGGAAGCTGGCCTCACCGTTTGAGAGCCATTGCTATATAGAAATAGACATAGTATAGCATTATGCCTGTGTACTGTTTCTCCTGCGTTAATAAAAGGACAATGTTAAAGAAAAATCTGTTATTGCTTGTGCAGAGCATACTAAAATCAACGCTTTTAAAAATATATAATCATTTTCTATTTCCCAAGCCCCTTAGATTTGTGTAGCCCCCACCCAAAAAGAATCTTAGATGTACTCCTGGCTCACTTGAGACAGTACAAAAACCTCCAGAAGTGCAGGTCTCCAGTTGACTATAAGGTGGGGGCTGAGAGTGTCTTTCTCTGCCTGACTCCGTTCATTGCCCTGTGGGTGGTGGTGACAGTGTGGCAAGGTGCATGATGATGTCAGCTATTGTGTGCATGCAGAGCTAGGACTGCTTGATTGAACATTTGCTGTTGTGATATCCACTGGTTTGGGGGGGGGGTGTATGTGTATAGAAAGAGAAGAGGAAGAGAGGAGGCCGTGGTAGGAAACAATGGGGGGGGGGGCGCTCACTGTGTGTGATGGTATTGCAGTCTTTTTTTCTGCTGGGGAGCTGGAAGCAATGTGGGAGCAGGATAAATGTCCAATCAGAGTATTTATTGGCTTGCATTGTTTTCTGTATAAGTGATCAAAATTTACCATTATAATTGAGGACTAGTGCAACCATCTGTGGGCTAGTGCAATTTTGAATCAACCTGCCTTGTTGGCTAGTGCAAAAAAAAAAAAAAACCTGACCAGCACAGGGCAAAATCGAATTTCCTGATAGGGACCCTGAAAACCTGATCACCAGGTTAAAAACCTGACAGGTGACAACCTTACAGGTGTCCTGTGATTTTATTTATTTTTTTACCAGGAGAGACACACTAAGCTGAAAGCCTGTTTACAGTTCCAATCTGGGAAGCACAAGGAAGTTAAGTGACTTACTCAGGGTCACACTGTATGCAAATGGGGGCTGTGGGATAAAAACCGAGGTCTCCAGGTTTGCAGCTCAGAACCTTAAATCACTGCGCTATACTGCCTCCTATAATAATCCTCTCTATTCTCTCTCTCACACCTCCAGAAAAGTTAAATTGTTTAACTTGTTTGCAAATCAGAGTATCTGAGGTATGAGTGTCGAGTGATGATGTCCCTGTCCTTACAGAAATGCATACAGCAATAGTACCATACTTTCTTAAGTTCTGGCTCCAGGCTCAGTCAGATTCATTTCCAGTGGTGAAGTCAAATAATTCAGTGCAGTCAATGGCACTAATTAAAAGATGCTGGTTAAACTAGTAGACCTGCTACTCATACTGCTCAACTGTCACACATTACGAGGTACGTCACTCATTTCCCCCTCAGAAATTATTTGTCCCACATGGGGAAGGTGACATTCCACATTTCCCACCAAAACTTTAAAGTATAAATTCATTATACTCTATTATGTCCAGTTATCAGTAAACATTATGAACAGTAGTGCACTGATAGCCAGAGTGTTCTGAGCTTGCATTGCAACGTTTGATGATATATCACACATTTTGGTCATTTGTCACACATTTTGGTGAAGAAAGATTGAGAGGTATGCTGCTACTGCTTTATTAATACAGGAGAGGAAGGTTAGTTAGGTGTAAATGTTGGATGGGAGGGGCACAGGGAATAGAGTGGGGGCTGCACAGGAGCCCAGGATGATTTAGGCCGGCCCTGGAAATAGCCAGGGTACATGGCAAGCCAGTTTCACAGAGCCATACCTCTCAAGTGTCCCTGATTTTGCCTCAAAATTTGACTCTGTCCCTCCTAAAATTTGTGTTTTTGTGGCTAAACAGTGGGGACTGTAAGCACAAAACAATGTCAAGCATTAAAGTTACAGACTTGTTCTTCTTTAGAAAATGCATTTTGCACTAAGCCCCATATTTTACCAGCTTTCTGGGTGGATAACTCTAATTTTGAAGATGTGTCCCTGATTCTGGTCTTTTGTCTGTGAATTATGAAGCAGGAGGTTGAGAGGTATGCACAGAGCCATCTAGTAGGTTTTGCATTGAAAAGGCTAGATGAAGACGGGTGAAATAAAACATTTTTCAGCATAAACTGCCTTCGTTTTCTTTTGAGAGATTATGTGCCATTCTTTTTTGTCAGTTTTCTGCAAACAACGTTATAAACGTAAAAGAAATAAACTGTATTCCCTGCGTAACAGATCTTTAACTGACTCGCTAAATAACTGTCTTTGCCACCGCGTCTAGACGGGTGACGTCATACGGGGAGTTCCTTTCAAATTTAGACTTTGTACTCACGTGACGGACCCGGAAGAGTCCCATGCAGCATTCCTCACAGAACTAGAAGGGAAAACAGTTATGGGGCAGTAGTCGATTCGTTACAACACGGGGAGAGCGCGTGAATACAGCTGGCATTTTCGATTAATTATTGTGCGTACGGTTACAGGTTGTTGCAGCAGCTTGTGCAAACCTAGCAGTACTTAGCCAAACGGAAACAGAAAGGCAATGGAGAGCTGCAGCGGGACCGGCTTTAACCCAAGCGGTACTGTATGCAATATTACGCATTATAAATGCTATTACCTTGACCGCTCGTTTGTTTCTGTTTGGCAGCAGCAGGGAAGGGTTGCAAAGTTGCCAGTGCTGCTCTAAATGGGGTTTTGGAGCTGTAGGGTCCCGGTTTGCATGTCTGCTGTCTAATAAACATTAGGGAGCTCACTCTCATTGGTGCTGCTATCTGATCTAGAGTGGGTTCCTTTAGATACATGGTTGCCGAGTCCATCTGCACTTCACAAAGTCGATAAATTTTACGCTGAAAGTTATAAAGAGAAAAGAAAGCATAACTGTGTAAATATGTTGATTTCGGCCAGCAGAGTTTGTTGAGCTCACCAGTTGAGTTCCGATTTATTCAACTGTGAGAGCATTACAAATATGCATGTGACTGAGGGAAGCCTGCTATGTCAGCATTGAGCGAGCAACCTTGGTTTTATTCATATTGTAACAGTCAAGTAGTGACAGACAGGATATCCTTTCTTTTACTGTCCACTGGTTACTGCAGAAGCTTTCACAAGTCCTTTGGAATTTCCAACACCATTTTTATGTTGCTTGCACGCTCACGCATGTGAAAGAAATTTAGTGCTATCATCCGAGTTTTCGGAGGTGTGGCACCCGTCTTCCACTGCAGTCAGTGTGTTTGCAGGCGCGGCCCCAGTTCCCCAATCACTGCTGCAGCTGTCTATGACAGCAGTTGAAAATGCAGTGGTCGTACAGTTGAAGAGCTCCGCTTCGAGTGAGCAGAGCTCCCCTCCACACACACACACACGCCGCGCGCACTGTGTCCTGCGCTTATTCCCCCCACTGTACGGACCGACAGGGTGCCCATCCCCGTTGGCTCCATGCCCCCCAAAGCATCCAGGTGCCATGCTGGGAGCCCACCCCAGCGTGGCAAAGTGTTTATGGCTGGCGAGGTGCCCAATCCTGTCGGCTGCCGCCCCAAGCATCCAGGTGCCATGCTGGGAGCCCACCCCAGCGTGGCAAAATGTTTTGGCTGACGGGGTGCCCAGTCCTCGCCGGCTGCACGCCTCCCAAAGTTCCAGCTGCCACACTGGGAGCCCACCCCAGTGTGGCAAATGTCCTCGTCGCCTTATTACAAAAAAACCCTGTAAATACCAAAACTGTCCCTCTGTCGCCTCCCTACCCCCTCCCACAACCGTACCACCCACCCACTGCGCACCCTGCCTCCCCCACACCCCCCTCACCCCATACTTACCTTCGGAGCTGGGCACGATGATTTTCGGTGGTCCGGGAGCACATCTGCACTCTTCAAAGCCGACGCGAACTGAGGAAATGCCGGTAAGCTGTATAATGGGATAGATAGGGTTTTTTTCAACTTTGTTGCATATCTCAGGCATTTTGGGGAATTTTGGGTCCAAATTTTCAACATGGAGTTTTTGGGACCCCTCCTCATGAGTTCTTGCACTGTCATGGTATTAATTGTTGAAGGTGATTTCACCGGTCACTGCGTAATCACCTTTCGAGACCGATGTAATTTCTTCAACATGCCAGTGCTCATAAGGTGGGCTCTCAAAAGTCTATGTTGAAAATCTGGTGAAAAATTCTAACAATGACTGTTTCCATTTAGCTGCAGGTTACAGTTCACGCGATGCTCATAAGTTTGCAAATTTTAATATTTGCACTCCAGATTTTCAACATTGCCATTTTACCACACCTCCTTATGAGCAGTACAGCTGTCATTTTTCACATGTCACCCAAAATGTGTTTCCGTGCATGTAGTGCACAATGGCGCAGTCGGTGTGTGCATTCAGTGTTTGGGACAGAATAAGAAAATCAGTGACACTGTTCATGAGCAGAGATCTTAAAATGGCTATGTTGAAAATTTGGTGAAAAAATTCCCTTCAGACGTTCTGCAATATTACTAATGAAGACATTGAACAGAACTGGCTCCAGGACCAATACCTGCAGCACCCCACTGGTCGGCCCCTCTCCCTAGACTGCACACCATTTACCACCACTCTCTGCCTCCTGTCTGTTACCCAGTTTCTAACCCAGTTTACCACCCTTTCCCCCATGCCCAGCCTACCCAGCTAGTTTATCAGCCTCCTATGTGGGATGGTGTCAAAGGCTTTGCTGAAATCAAGGTAAGTGTTGTCCACTGCCCCACCCTGATTCACTTCCTTTGTCACCCAGTCAAAGAAATCAACCAGACTTATCTGACATGATGTCCCCACTGTGAATCCATGTTGCCTATGGTCCTGGGCTCCGATGGCATCTAGATGCCCTACTGTCCTTTCTTTAAGCAGTGTCTCCATGATCTTCCCCACTACTGAGGTGAGGCTGAATGGCCTGTTGTTCCCTGCTGCCGGACTTGTGTAGAGGGACCACATGTGCCCTCCTCCAGTTCACTCATGTTGAATGACTCAGTGAACATGGCTGCCAGAGGTACTGCTATCTCCCTTCGCAGTTCTGGTAATATCCTTGGGCGTATGCCATCTGCTTCCATCGCTCTGTCCACCTTCAATTTAGTGAGCTCCTGCAGGACTCTTTTGCCTTTGAGTGGACTATTGTCCACCTCTTCTCCCCTTGGCTACTGCTGTGGCCCTTGCCCCTCCCACTCTTCTCTGAATACTGAATGGAAAGACACAGTGGATGTCTTGGGAGGAAGGCATGGACCTATCACTTCCAAATACCTAAACAGCACATACAAGCAAGCAGCATTCGGCATTGACAAATGCTTGTTAGCATAGCATTTTTTAAGCTAATAGCTGACATGCTGGTGAGCACATTGGCACAGTCATGAACAAGACAGTATGGGTCACTTCAAGAGCTGGTCTGTGTAGCAGACCTGTTCTTATTAGGATTGTAATCTGGAAGGGGATGTGGGCAAAACGGGACATGAGCAGATTGGTAAAAGGCAGACTGGCTGGATTTGGCGCAATTAGCACAGATTTTGCTGGTCCTGCTTTTACTGATTCGGTTTGGATGCCCAGTTTTCATCCATGCCTGGGACCTTAAAACTCAGACTGCCAGAACTGGACCTGACCAGATCGGTAAATGTCGATCTGTCCAACCAGACTGGCAAAATTCTCGCAACTTGCACCTGGTCCGTCTGACTTTACCGTTCTACTCCAGTCCTGTTTAGGTGTCTGTTTTTTAACCACACAGTAGCATAGCAAATTCCCAGAGGGCCTGGGAGCAAGGGTATGTTATAGGGCCCCCCTGGTTTTGAATAGACATCAAAATTATGATTTGGGCCCCACAAACCTTATGGGCCCAGGTGCAACTGCACCCCCTGTGACCACACCAGTTAGGATCTGTTTTGCTGCTGTCCCGCTGCAGTGCATTGGGGGTGGGGACATGAGCGTCAAAATGAGACGTTGACATTGCTTGATATTTTTTTTCTTGCTGTTAGTAGCCTAATGCAGTGATATTAGTGGATGGGCTGGTAGTTGTGTTTGTGGGCCTCATGAGCCAGCGGCTAACCTCTTGAGCATACCTCTCAAGTGTCCCTGATTTTGCCTCAAAATTTGACTCTATCCCTCCTAAAATGTGTGTTTTTGTGGCTAAACAGTGGGGACTGTAAGCACAAAACAACGTCAAGCATTAAATTTACAGACTTGTTCTTATTTAGAAAATGTATTTTGCACTAAGCCCCATATTTTATCAGCTTTCTGGGTGGATATCTCTAATTTTGAAGATGTGTCCCTGATTTTGGTCCATTGTCCCTGATATTTTTTTATGCCTTGCCCCTGATTTATGAGGCAGGGGGTTGACAGGTATGCACTTGAGAAGGTGGCAGTCTGAGCATGCTTAATCTGAGCAGTAGGAGCAAATACTGTAGGTAAAGTGTCGACAGTGTGCGCTTCAGCTTCGGCTTAACATGGAGAGGAAACGAACAACAAAGGCTGCCGCTGGGCTGGATTACCAGAGAAACAGAGGGCAGTCTTTCAAAATGAGATGCAGGATTTCGATGGATTGAATGTGGGAAGTGCAATTATACAATGGCAAGAACTAATCTAGCATGCTGATTGGTTAATGAGCCCCAGACACAGTGATGATATTACAGTATAACATCACTATATCTAGGCTGGGCACAAAGGTAACTGTACTGCACACAAGGACAGAAAACAAAGAACAGCAAATGGCTAAAGCACTGTTGCTTTATTGGAGCAGTGAGGGTAACACAAGCTGCTCAGTGTTTCACCATATTAGCCAAGACTGGTGGGCATCACCTAGAGTGCCACTTAAATGTAGTGCACTTAAAGGCACAGCCCAAACAACAAACTGACTGCGCTCAGCAAAAAACAAAATGATAAACACAAACTTGTAGTAGTGCAGTGTTGGGTAAGTTACTTTTTCTATTGCTTTGTATTACTTTTGGAAACTTGTCCCAGAAAGCTCTGTACAGTCCCTAGCAAGGATGGAGAAGTACTGGAAAAAGTAGTACACCTTACATTTATAATTACTTATGTCTTTTTATACAAAAGAAGTACATAACTGTAACTGATTACATTTATTTGAAAGTAACTAACCTATTACTTCAAAAAATGTAATCAGTTATAGTTATTTATTATTTTTGTATTGTTTCTGTATAAAAAGAAATAAGTAACTATAATTTGAAAGGTATATTACTTTTTCTAGTACTTCTCCATCCTTGCTAGTGACCACGCTGAGCTTGCTGGAACAAGTTTCCAAACGTAATAAAAAGTAATAGAAAAAGTAATTTACCCAACACTGTAGTAATGTGACAAACCACAATAAGTTAACAATAAATTATCTGATTGTAGAGATTATATGCCATCTCTTGTTCTGAATTTTCAAAGAATCAGAGTGCATGATGCAGATGGATTTTCCAGACATCTGGGCATCTGAAACACACAAAACACATTTTTTAGAGCAGACGTTCCATATCCCTGATACATTACAAAAAATGGGTCTAGTTCTACTCAGTCATTCAGCCTGGGGAATTTATTAGCCTGTAGCTAAAGATCAAAGATTCTCCCTACATGTTACGATGCAATCCAGATCCCCTCCCTAGGTCAGGTGAACACCTTCTCAGCGCCCATAAAGGCTATCTGATGTGCCCTTTGATCATTAGAACTTGGCACATGCTCAGCTAAAACATATTCACTGTTCCTGCTATTTATTGTCCTCATGTGACCCCCTATGCAGTCCCTTAGCCTCTGTTTCATTTTCCCCACATAGAAAACCTTGGACCCACATGTTGCCAGCAGTACAACATGGGTGCTATTACAATTGATAAATCTCCTAATTGCCAAGGTCTCCCCATTCACTGGATTAACAAAACTGGTATCCTCCAGCATGGCTGGGCAGTGCTTGCAACATCCATATATGTGGTTACTATTAGAGGGGGAAGGGCTGGGAACTACATTTGTTTTCTTTCACAAGGTTGCAAGTTATGAGAAACCCAGTCCCCCACATAGAATGCCCTCCTCTAAACCATTCTAGGTGGTCTGCTATCATATGGTTGTAGCTTTTGTTCCATTTGTAAGATGGCCCAGCATCTGAGAAGGATGCGCTGCACTTCTTTAGCTTGGGTGCTAAAAGTTGTAACAAAATTGAGCACCTGTTTTGGACTGGGGGTACTAGGCTGCCCTGCTGTAGTTACAAGTAAATCCATTCTCTGGGCACTCAGTGCTCTATCCCTGGCTCTGCTAATATCATTGCTGTTGTAACCATGTTACAAACATCTGGTTTCTAAGCTTTACATGTGAAAGCCTCCTTTGTACTGCAGTTCCTACTGATTTGTAAGAACTGGCTGGTCAGTATGTTTTGTATGGTGTGGTGGGGGTGACGGAAACTACCTAATAAGGTATTTCTGTCGGGGGATTACGAAATAGGTCAATGTCAATATCATTTTCAAAATTTGTTTTTGTAATTCTGATATCCAAAAAGGACATACTGTTTTTATCTCTGCATAAAGAGAATCTTACGTTTTCATTTGTGGATTGCAAAAAGGACACAAACATTTTTAGCTCATCTATTGACTCCCGCTACACTGTAAATATGTTGTCAATCAAATAACACCATAACACAATCTTGTTGAGGAACTGATTCACTATAGGGTTATATAACATCTCCGTTGCCCAATGGCCCAAGTACAAGTTGGCATAACTTGGTGTGAAGCTTGCACGCATAACGGTGCCACTGATTTGGATGTAAAAATCCCTCCAAAAAGTGAAAGCATTGCTTTCAAAGATGAACCTGGCTACATCTACCAGACATTTGATAGAAGGTTTATAACCTCCTTCTCTTAACACCAAAATGTGTGCAATAGCTACTATACCTCCCTCATGCGGAATGCTGTGACATGTCTAGGGTGACCAAAAGATGGTCCTCCTTAATGTGGAGATCCTCCACCACCCCCAGAATATCTGCAAAATCCCTGACATATGCTCTGAGACCTTGTAAAAATGGTCTGATACAGTAGTCAATGAACCAAGATAAAGGCTTAGTCAGAGAGCCAGTGGATGAAATGATAGATCTGTCAGGTGGATTAGTCAGGGATTTGTGGACTTAGCACTATGCCGGCATGGACCTTTATTCAGTTGGATAACACTGCTCCGTCGGTGAGTGCTGTCCATCTGAATATCGCCAGGGCTAGTAAAAATGAAGCACAGATGCATCGCAGTCAGCTGTGCTATGCTTTCCCTGATTTCTCAATATCGGGATCTAGTTTGGTAAATAAATAAAAGGATGGATATACTTTAAAGCTAGCAAACCTTAGCCATGCTTTCATGCACTAAAGATGACTTGACCAGGGTTTTTTGTAATGCCTGGAGCATTAGAAGGGGTGGGGGGGGGCAATTTTGAGTCCGTTCATGAAATTTAGACCATAATGTACTGTAGTTAGGTACTTTTGTTTACATTGTATGTAACTATTGACCTATAGGCATGATGCAAGTTTCTTGTCATTGTTAATTGTTTTTCTGTGTAAAGCAAACTGGGACCTCAATTTTTTTTTTTTTCTTCTATCAACATTTTTTTTTTTTAATAATAACCAAACTAGGAGATCACAGTAAACACACTTAAGTTGCAACACTTCCAGGTAGGTAAAAAAAAAACCTTAAATGCCTAAACCGAACATTAACAGTGTGACTACCCGTCACACCCCCAACCCCACGGGAAGTGGGTTAACCATCCCAGTCTTAGATTGAATTTATTAATCAACAGACATCATATAACATTTAAAGCAATCTGATCAAGCGAAGAAAGATAAAAAGCTACCTTTATATTAATGAGGATCCTATCAACTAAAAAACAGAAATAGTACCATTTTAAATGAATAGCCAGTCAATGAAATTGTAATAAACTGAATCTTTTTAAACTCTTAAGGGATGAGATCCAAATTTAACTACAGGGAGATTACCTTAAATCATAGGTGATATTAAGTCCGCTAGTTTATTCCAGCATTTCAAATAAAAGGATTGTTTATTATGGAAATAAGAAATAATGCGAATCAGTATTAAATTTTGTCTAATCTGAGAAATCAATTCCTTAAAAGACGGTGTGGACTGATCCACCCAAAGCCTAAGAATTACTTGAGATGTTGACACCCCTATTAAAGACAATATGGATTTGTCTATAACAGGCATCTCTGTAGACAAATTACCTAAGATAAGTACATCTGTGCTAAAATCATAAGATTGTACAATTTTATCTATACTTTTGGTTTTGATTTCGTGACATAAATTAGAAATAAAAGGACACGATCAGAGCATAAGATCCAGAGTTCCTTTTTCCTTATTACGTTTATGGCATAGATTAGAAGATTTCAGACCCATTTTGTAGAGTCTAGAAAGAGTTAGGTAGGTATTATGTAATATTCTATAACAAATTAATCGAAGATTGTCTGAAAGAATTAACTTGTAGATGTTATTCCACATATTCCCCCACTTCAGATAATGAGTTAGAAAATAATTATCACAAGATGGATTAGAAAAGGGTTTATGCAAAAATTTAAGCTTCAGAAGATATCTATATAAATTCGAAATAAGATGGGGTTTGTTGCCAACAGAAACCAAGTTCGAGATAAAATTAAATTCTTTATTCGGTGTAGAAGAATGCTCAAAGTACATTGCCAAAATCAGTTTTAAAATAGTAAAATTTAACAGATATCTCTTGGGCCAGTTAAAGTTCTTAGCAAATTTGGAGAAGGGATGGAAATCTCCATTATCGGCTATAGATTTGACCTTTAGATTAGTGGAACATGGTAAAAACTTCGAAGTGAGATTTTTTCCTTGGAAATGAAAATTTGGGTTGTATAAAATATACTGATTTAGGCATAGAGCTGGGTTAAAATTAAAGATTTTACATAGCTGATCAAAAATAATTCTTAAAGTACCAACCGCAGTGTTTTTAAGATGTTTTGGGATGTGTTTAAAAGAAGAGTAGAGAATAGCTTCTGGGCTTATATTATGTCTTTTGAGCACCTGTTTTTCCAACGTCACCCAGGTAGGGACATAAACAAATGGTTGGCTTTCCTGTGAGAGCCATTTTATATATTTATTAATATGAGATGAAAAATAGTAAGTTGGGTACCTTCCTACCTCCTAAATTTTTAGACAATGTAATTTTATGGAAGGTTATTCTTGGATTAGCATTTACTCATAAGACATTATAACTGAATGTAGCTTCTTAAACCCATTGAGTGGTAAAAAAAAATTTAACATGTTAATTGGGAAAAATATTCTAGGAAAAATATTCTTTTTAATAATACTTATCCTGCCGTTAAGAGAGATGGATAAGGATGACCACCTTTTTAGATCCTGGGAAATGTTTTATAAGGTCTCATCCAGGTTTTTCTATATCAATTGAGACTCCTCTTTAAATATATGAATTCCCAGATATTTAATACATGAAGGGTTTCATGATAATCCTAATTTACTAATATCTTCTCTATAGAAACAGTTTGTTAGTGGTATAACCTCTGTTTTTTCCTTATTAAGTTTATAGTTTGAGACTTAACTGAAGTCTTCAGTAACTGTCTTCTCTTCACCATCTCTTAGCCACATATCATCAATTGACTTATAAAACTTTCATTTTTTTCTGAATAAATCTGGAAAAAGTGCTTCTAGCTGCATTTGAGCTTGTTACGGACTGTCAAAGGTACATGCACTGGTGTTCTTGTAGATGGAAGGTCTAGCGGGATATAATATCTTAAATTTAATGGTAGCCAAAATCAGTTTACTAACAATTGGGGCAAAGCTTTGCCTTCTTTGCCTCACTTCATGAGGTAAATCTTGTGTAATGCAGATCTTTTTTCCATCCCAGGATAGGCTGTCAGAGTCTTTAATTTTGCGTAGTAAATGCGCTCTATCCAGATAACTCAGAAATCTGATGATAAAAGGTCTAGGAGGTTCGGATTTTGAAGATGGGGGTCTTAAAGATCTATGAGCTTTTTCAATAATATATAAAGTCCCATTTGGAGATTTGCCAGCTAGATTTTCACATAAAACTTGTGCGAAATGGATGGAGTCCGACCCCTCCAAAAGTTCTGGAAGGTCATAGACTGCAGCATTATTGCGGTGCGGACGGCCTTCCAGATCTACCAATTTTTGTTCTGATTTGTTAATTTTATGCCTAAGATCTGGAGACTCAGACTCAGATTTATTTCTCCAGTCTTCTAAGGAAGATACTCTAACCTCCACATTGGTAAGTCTCTTATTCATTGAAACTAGTGTTTCTCTTGTAGTTTTGGATTCAGTAATCAGTGTTACTAATACAAATTTGAGATTGCTTATTTCTGTTAAAAATTTATCTTCCATTTGCAGGGTTTTGTCAGGTGAGCTTAATGGTTGATTTCCAGTATTTTGCTTAGATTTTTTTTTTTAGATAAAACGGCCTGGTCTGCAATTGGTAGTGGAATGTGCTGGATCAGAGTTTTCATTTCATTTCCTCCTCCATATTGGCAAGAAGCTCAAAATAAATGTAGACGCCCGACTACTCGGTGTAAGAAAGAGAGTACTGACTCGAATAAGACCACTTTTAGCTAAGTTTTTATTAAAGAAGAATAGGTGGGGAATGGAGCAGCACTACAACACATCTTAGCTAGGCACGATCATCACGGGAAGTATCGGGACCTCGTTGTAAATGAGTTTTGGTTCAACTGAGTTTTATCCCTGTTAATAGTTTAATCTGAACAACATTTTGTCTAACCTACCATTGTGCCAGAATGTTATCCACCTTTTTAGGTGTTCTCACTTCATTGTGCAGTTTGCAAAATTGCATCAGACTTGTGATGCAAATCCTAGAAACAACGTTTGAAAATCTAGTCCAATTACAATAGTGTTGGTGTGATTGTTCAAATGTTTGTTTTTTCCATTTATTGTATGTGAAATTAAGAGTGGTCTGTAATGTTTTATTAGGGTCTTCTGCTGCTCTGGATTTGGTGTATTTAACCATATTATTGACTGGATACTGGTGTTCTGATTTGCACACATAGAGGACAGATGGTTTACAAATAGGCTAAAGAGGAATGGTCTGAGGATAGACCTCCAGAAGTACTGTACACCAAAGTCATGGGGTCCTGGGCAAGAAGTCTCACTGTTGAATGACTGCTTGAGATCTGGTAGTTAAGTATGCCTAGAGCCAATACAGGGTCATACCAGTAAATAGGCATTCAGTTGCCTAGTGTACTTACCTCATAGACAAGAAATGAATTAATTAAGATAATGACAGTCCAAGATGTTGCAGTCTCTGCAGCAGGGTAGCATGGAGTTTGAAGCCTAAGTGAGATCAAGGACTGTTGCCCTGGTGTGGTGACCTGAGTCTATGGTGATTGCTAGATCATTTGAGTATTTCTTTTATTAAGGCAGTACATGCAGATGCTGCCGAGACCCGGGAAGCTGCATTAGGGTCGAGTGGAAGACCGCCTGCTACCTGTCCCCTTCCCTGCACAGAGAGCCAATCACTGGCTTGTGATTCCTGCCTGGACCGACGCCGTAATCAAGAAGCTCATCGGAGGTTGAGAGACAATTCCTGGCTGTCTCTCCCCCCCCCCCCGCAACATGGACATGCTTTTTGTGATAGAGACCAGTGGAGTGGGGTTCTTCATTGTCACCGGATCTCAAGGAAAGTACTGTACACTTTGCGGTAGGCTCTAGCTGCATCCAGTCAGTGAGTAGCCTCCTCCTGGCACCAAATTTAAACTACTGCCTTTGTTCTTTGGGGGTTCAGCCAGCCTTAAGTAGCAGTGCTGTCCGTGATAGGAACTAGATGCCGCCAAGACCCGGGAAGCTGCATCAGGGTCGAGGGGAAGACCGCCTGCTACCTGTCCCCTGCCCTGCACGGAGAGCCAATCATCCACTTGTGATTCCTGCCTGGACTGATGCCGGAGTTGAGAGACAACTCCTGGCTGTGTCTCCCCTGCAACATGGATATGCTTGTTGTGAGAGAGACCAGCAAAGTGGTGGGTTTTCATCCCAACCTACCCACCCCCACAACTTCTTAAATGGTCGGTAAGCCGCTCCCCCTTGAGACTGCAACTGATTAGGAAGCAGCTGTCTGTCATATACTGTCACCTTTAAGACTATATCCTGAACCCTCACTTCTTTTGAACTGATTGACAGACTCCTGGACCTTCTCTCCTCAAGAGTCGATTTGTGTCTAGAATTACAGATTGCTCACAACCTTTTTCTTCAATAGTTGTGCAGCATAGAGTTGAAAGTAGAAGATTTACTGGTCAGCCAAGTGATTTAGCTTGAACCCTTCCTACTACAATCTGGGTTAGATTAACCTTGCTGTGGAAATTACTAGTCTTAGTGGTTTACCATAAATTATATACCTTGGATCAGAATGGTATTGTCAGGGGTAGATTAACTCTATGTGGTAATTAATAGCCCTAAGGGAATACTGTATTTGAATACCTATGCACAGAATTAGTTACCCATAGACCTTCCCTGTTATTCCAGGGCTCCTGTAGCCAGAAATTGTATCTTTGGAATTGCTAGCTAAAGATATTGTGTGAACTCTCCTCTTTCCCCTACATCTACCTCAGAAGATTAAGACAGGATGTTAAAGGGAGCACTAGTAGGGGTTGTTTATATAATGGTGGTCTTAGGTTCTGATCTGGCCACCTGAAACCTATATGTAGTTCCAGGGCAGCTGCTCTACCCAACAGAATATGTCTCCCTGGTTGTCATTCACCCTGGTACTCGGTTGTATACCCTGATATACCTGGATAGACTCCAGATTAAGGGAATCTGTTGCCCTGACATCTTATACTAGAAGCCACCTATCCCGACCACCACCCCTAAGCCCCAGACTATTGGATGTTTCTCTGCTTTATCTGTAAATATCTCTCAAACGTATCCTGGCCGGTGATGTTGAACTGAACCCAGGCCCTCAAAATTCAAACCCACACATTGGTACTGCTAATGTTGCGCTGTGGGCTAGCACTAAGGGACTGAAGTTGGCGCATATGAACGCATGCAGCCTGCGACCAAAAATGCATGAAGCTGAGGCATGGGTGGATACATACTCCCCTTATGTGCTGGCAGTTTCTGAGACATGGATCAAACCTGGTATACTAGGGCATGAAGTTGAGCTCCTCAGCGATACGATGCTACATGATAACAGAGTCAATAAAAAAGGGAGGATCACCCTATACCTAAAATCATCACTTAACATCAAACCAGTTACACCTGGGACCTCCGACAGCTCTGATTGTGAAGCTCTGTTTGTACAATTAATGTTGGGTGATGCCATATCCCCAATTATTGATTGTGCTGCCTTTAAGGCACTGATGGTGGCTGTACAGGGCCTGCCTCCATTGGAAAAGATTATCTTAGGGGACTTCAGCATCCATTGGGATACCCCAACAAACTCTGACATCAAGCCCACCCTAATGGACCTCAACCTGACTCAGATAATACAAGCTCCTATGATACTTAACATGCAAACTGGCAACCACTCTGCACTGGACTGGATCCTGGTAATCCAGCCAGATAGAGTTAAGCTGGCTGGAACGTTTTAGTGACTCACTTAGTGACCACGTCCCGACATTTGTGACATGGAAAAATGACTTCCCCTTCCTTCTCCCACTTTGACCAGGTCTCCTTCCTAAGGACACTGGATGAAGTGAACTGGACCTACATAAATTATGCCCACATGTTAGATGATGCCCTACATATCTTTATATACTACTTCTCCTCTGCAGCCAATAAACATGCCCCTTACAAGCAATTAAGGGTGAAGGGACAGAAGGCCAAATAGCTAACCAGGGATCTAAGATCCCTCACGAGACAGAGGAAAGGCCTGGCGTACCTATAAATCCACTAACCTAACAGGATTGGGTGAAATTTAGAACCCTGAGGAACAAATGTAAAAGTGAACTAAAATCAGCTATAAAATGGTACCTGAGAGACCTACAAACTGCAAGCCTGTCTGACCCTAGAAAATTCTGGGCCTGTATCAGTACTCTCCTAAAGGGAAAAGTCTTTTCAGCAAATGTGGACATAGTGTCTAATGGGTCATGCCACACGGATCCAGCTGAATCTGCCAGAGAGATGAATGCCTTCTTTGCTGATCTGGGCAAATACAGAACCCCTCCAACTAACACGCCTCATTTGAAAAAAAATTAGGCCCTCTTCCAGCTACCAAAGTTTCACCCTAAACTCCTCGTACGTTCTGATGTCCTAAAGCTCCTGCAGAGGATTAATGATACAGGATCTACAGGCTATGATCAGCTTGAGCCCAAGCTACTAAAGTTGACTGCCCCAGTCATCGCATCCCCTGTCACTCGACTGCTCAGTAGGTCACTTCTGGAAGGGAAAGTGCCCTTGTTGAAAGTGGCCAGTGGCCAAACTTTAGTGACCAGTGGCCAAGGTTTTAGTGACCAGTGACAAAACTTTTATCAACAGTATATAATTGGCTAACCAAAAGGTTGAGGAGATAGAAAGGTGTAAAATGGCTAGTGTAGAGGCTGCAAATGAGTAATAAATAACTAAATGATGCCAACATGTGAATTAATAGGTATGGCTAGCCAATAGCTGCAAGTGGCTAAGTAAATGAATGATACCACCATGTCAGTTAATGTGCATGCACGTGTAAGACTTTAAAAAGTTAATGGTTGAAATGAAGAAAATGAAATAATTCAAGAAGCATAAAGCAGATGTCTAACTTGGAATTGCCCTATTCAGCAGAAAATATTGTGTACCAAAACATGTCTTTTTAAAAGGTTACGGCCAAGACAAGAATGCAGCTGCTAGTAACCGCGGCTGGCCTTGATGATTGAGTTCCCCAATTTGACCACTGTCTGGTTTTATTCTGTAAGCCGAGTATTTTTAAAACGGTCACATCCCCTTGCATGTTTTCTGTATCCTGAAGTAAGTATTTTTGATAAATAAAAAAACCCCGATTACTTGTTTTTCCGTTTAAGAATGACCGTATGTCTCGGCGAAGTGTCAAAAGTATCTTATGACCAAGGTATCTTGTGGCCAATGTATTTTTGAACCCAAGTCTTATGACTTGTTGAATGACCTATTGTCTGTGTTTAAGTCTGCTGAGGTAGTTTTTGGGAAATTCCAGTTCTGTCTTTTAATGAAAACAGGTTAGGTATAAATGAGACCTAATTGTCAGATCTAATGTCTCCGAGAGGACAGAAGTTGGTGATATCTAACTGGCTATGGCGCTCGGAACCCAGAGGAAGTTGAGTATAATTTCATTTTTCTCTGCAAAATCTGTAGCCCTGTAATGCACATATTACTAGCTGTCTAGATTGCATGTTAGGAACACCCCATTGGGATTGCCCCAATTGGCTGTTTAGAACTAAATTGTAACAGGAACACCCAGGTAGTGGTGGGCTACCTGATGTTTAAAAATAATGTTAGCATGTATTCCCTTTTGTAAACTAGGATTATTAATTGTGACAGGATGCATTCTTACTGTTAAAATGGGATTGCTCTGGTTTCTTTTTGTGTATTGCAACTATTCATCCTGTCAGGGTGTGTTTTTTATTGTTACAATAGGATTTTTCTGGCTAATCTTATTAATACTATCATAATAAAGTACCACTAATTTGGCAAAGAAATAGGTTGGCTTTGTTGAATTACTGAGAATTACCAACCAGGAACCTGTATAATTGGATCCTTTTAACACCCTCCTTATGGAAAGTGGCCTTGGTCACTCCAGTGCATGGGGGATCCTAAGGAATGGTAGAAAACTATAGACCGATATCAAGTCTATCTGCACTAAACAAGATCTTGGAAAGGCTTATCTATAACCAGGTACAAGACTATTTAGAGCGAGATGAGATATTGACGTCTGAACAGCATGGTTTCAGAAAGTACCATGAAACCGACACTGCTCTTGTCAGCCTGACCTCTGACATTTTAAACTCTACAGATAAAGAGCTTCTAGTGGGTGGGGTTTTTATAGATCTCAGAAAAGCATTTGATCTGGTCTGCCACCACCTACTAGTTGAAAAAAATGTTATCCTTGGGCATAGATAATCACTGACTATGGTGGTTCACCAACTATGTGGAGGGAAGGTCTCAAATAGTGAAGTGGTGAGGTGCTCTCTCTGATCAGCGGCCCATCTTGGACGGGGTCCCGCAAGGATTAATCCCTGGGTCGCTGCTGTTCTCGTTATTCATAGATGATCTCCCACAGTACACTGGAGGAGCTAAAATTGCGTTATATGCAGATGATGCAGTACTGTACAGGGCTGCCCCAAATGCAACACAAACAAATGAGCAATTAGGTAGAGACCTACTATAACTGGAAAATTGGATTCTTGATAACAAATTGGTCCTGAATGGGGGAAAAAAAAATAAAGCTATGCTATTCGGTTCACAAAGTCTTAGTTCTGACCGAGCTGGAAAGCTTGATCTCTGCCTCTCTGACAAGTCAAAAGTGGAGGTGGTCAGTTCCTTCAAATACCTGGGGGTCTGTCTTGAACAGGATGGCACGTACAAAACCCACCTCAACCACCTAACTAAATCTATAAATCAGAAGTTAGATCTCCTATACCACTTAAGCCCCTTCCTCACCCCTGAATCTCGCTGCAAAATTGCCCAAACTACCCTCCTTCCCATCCTTCTCCTTGGGGCTCCAGTACTGCACTCCGTTAAGGGCACTGAGCTGCAAATGATGAGAACTTTCTATCACAGGATAGGGAGATTTGCCAACTAGGCGAAACCACTTGCACACCATTGCACAGTTCTAAATTCCTTATACTGGCCATCCCTTGAGGGCAGACTGGCCTACCCCTCCCTATGTCTAGCCTAGAAACTAAGGCAAGAAACCTCACCACCTAGTCAAAAAAATCTGCTACAGCCTAAGCAGAGCACAAAAACCTTAAGATCTTCGGAATTCCAGTTACTCCAAGTACCTAGGGTCCGTAACTCCTGGGGAGCCCAATATTTCTCCTACTCCATACCCTGCCTTTTGGAATGTGCTCCCATGTAGCATCCACTGATCCACCTACTTAAAGAATTTTAAAAAAGAGCTTAAATCCTACCTACTGAAACCAACCCACTGCTCCTGCTATAGCTGATCAGGGGCTATCTTACTGCACTATTGTCCATAACATGTTGTAATCTGTTGTCTTGCCATACTCTGTGCCTACTATTTGTAATCTATTATTGCTCAAGCCTAATGAGTTGCTGTGAAAATTTGACTAATATTGTTGTACTCCTTGTAATATATGTCCTATTATTGTTCATATTTGTATAATGTGCATGCCAACTGCTCTATGACTCTCTGTAATTAACCCCGGGTCGAGCATTCGATAGGGAGAAGGGCAGGGGTAAATGGAGAAAAAGACAAAGGCAGTAAGGACAGGGATGAGGCAAAAAGAAATAAAGCCATAAAAAAATGGAGGGTAATGAGTACTAATGCCCATAGTCTAGGTAAAAAGCTTCCCAAAATGGTGGCCTTGATGGAAGAGGGATGCCTGGATATCGTTGCCGTCACAGAAACATGGTACACAGAGAACCATGACTGGGATGTCGTCATACCAGGGTACACATTCTACAGGAGGGACAAGGAGGGAAGAAGAGGAGGAGGAGGAGCTCTTTATGTAAGGGAAGGGATCAAAGCAACAGAACTAAAGGGTAAACAGGGAGGAGAGGAGGCACTGTGGGTCACCCTGGAGACTAGAAATGGCTCCACAATCCGCACAAGGGTTGTATACAGACTCCCGTCTCAGGGGGAGGAAATGGACAAGAAAATGATAGAAGGCATCCTTGGGATGGCAGAGAAAGGAGGTATTGCTGATGGGGGACCTGAATATGCTAGCTGTTAACTGGAGCACCTTTGCTGCAACCACATCCAAGAGCAGGGCCATTCTCAATGCCCTACAGGGGGCATGCCTCAGACAGCTAGTATTGGAACCCACTCGGGAGGGAGCAATCTTAGACCTGGTACTCTCATATGGGGGACGGAGAGAGGATCTCTGATCTTGAAGTGGGTAGCCATCTGGGAACAAGTGACCACCAAACAGTGTGGTTCACGATAAACTTAGCTATAGAGTCAAGCCACACAAAAGTGAAGGCACTGGACTTCAGGAGGGCTGATTTTGTCAAAATGGGAGAGTGCCTCAGAAAAGCACTAGCAAACAGGTAAGAAGGTGGGGTGGAGCAACAATGGGGAAATATTAAAACCGCCATCACAGAGGCAACAAGCCTTTGTGTGAAGCAAATAAATCAAAATGAAAGAAAAATACTCTATGGTTCTCAAAAGAAGTAGCGGGGAAGGTAAGGGAGAAAGAGATAGCATTCAGGAAGTATAAGGAAACACAGAAGGAGCAGGACAGAGAACTTTACCAGTTAAAGCAGAAGGAAGCGGGGAAGGCAGTCAGAATAGCAAAGGCCCAAACCGAGGAAAAGATAGCCAACTCGGTTAAGAAGGGGGATAAAACCTTTATAGGTTCATTAGGGAGCAAAGAAAGACTAAGGCAGGGATAACTAGGCTGAATAAAGAAGAAGGTGGTTGGGCAGAGAGCGACAGTGAAAAAGTAGGGATACTGAATGAATGCTTCTGCTCAGTATTCGCAATGGAAAAGCAGGGGGAGATACCTAATCCAGTCAATAGAAGCACTCTGGATAGGGGGTTGATATTAGTCCTTTCACAGAAGAAAAGGTTCTGAAAGAACTCTTAAAACTGAAAGTGGATAAAGCAGTGGGGCCTGATGGGATTCACCCCAGAATTCTAAAAGAACTAAGGGAAGAACTAGTAACACCACTGACTACCCTTTTTAATAAATCATGGGAGGATGGTGTGGTACCTGAGGACTGGAGAAGGGCAGATGTGATTCCCCTTCACAAAAGTGGGAGCAAGACGGAGGCAGGAAACTACAGACCTGTCAGTTTGACCTCAGTGGTAGGGTAAATGATGGAATCACTGCTGAAGGAAAGAATTGTTGAGTACCTAGAGGCCAGTGGGGCACATGACCCAAGGCAGCATGGATTCACTGCAGGAAGGTCATGTCAGACAAATCCAATTGATTTCTTTGACTGGGTGACCAAAGTAGTAGATCAGGGAGGAGCTGTGAATATGGCCTACCTAGACTTTAGCAAAGCATTTGACACAGTCCTGCACAAAAGATTAATAAACAAATTAGCCAGCCTGGGAGTGGGTCCCAGGGTGGTAGCCTGGGTAAAACACTGGCTGGACAACAGGACACAGCTGATAATAGTAAATGGAGTCCACAGTGAAGAAAGGAGGGTTACTAGAGGGGTACCGCAGGGTTCAGTACTGGGGCTGGTCCTTTTTAATGTCTTTATAAGTGACATTACAGAGGGACTAGAAGGGAAAGTATGTCTCTTTGCAGACGACACAAAGATCTGCAACAGAGTTGATATGCAAGGTGGGGTGGGAAGGATGAAAAGGGACTTGGCAAGGTTGGAGGAATGGTCAAATGTATGGCAGCTTAGATTCAGCGCAAAGAAGTGCAAAGCAATGCACCTGGGAAACAAAAACCCAGGGGAAGAGTACACAATGGGGGGTGAGATACTGACAACAACAAAAATGGAAAGGGACCTGGGGTAGTCATATCAGATGACCTAAAGGTGGGCAAGCAATGTGAGAAGGCAGTAAGAAGGGCTGGGGGGATACTGGGATGCATAGGGAGAGGCATCAACAGTAGAAAACAAGAAGTTGTTGGCCCTCTGTACAAACAGTTGGTAAGACCACATCTGGAGTACTGTGTACAGTTCTGGAGACCCCTTCTCCGCAAAGACATAGACAGGAGGCTGTTCAGAGGAGGGCAACCAAAAGGGTGCAGGGTCTACACCAGAAGACATATGAAGAAAGACCAAAGGAGCTTAAGATGTATAGCCTCGAGGAAAGGAGGGAGAGTGGGGACATGATAGAAACTTTCAAATACCTCTAGGGAATCAACAAAGTCTAAGAGGGTAGCATCTTTCAGAAAAAGAGATGTGCAAGAACAAGGGGGCACAATTTGAAGATAGAGGGGGGATAGCTCAGAGGTAATGTGAGGAAGTATTTCTTCATGGAGAGGGTTGTAGATGCATGGAACAGCCTTCCTGAGGAGGTCATAGAGTCAAAAACAGTGGGGGAATTCAAGAATGCATGGGACAGACATAAGGCAATTCTAGTGGGGGGTAGGAGAAAGTAGGCTGTTGGTTAAATAGGATCTCAGCTTATTTGTTAGGTAGGGAAATTGGCAGACTAGGTGGGCCATGTGGTCCTTATCTGCTGTCAAATTCTATGTTTCACCACTGAAAAAGGGACCATCCGGTCTCAGTGGGCCTACCCGGTTATCATACATAAATAAATAAATAAATAATGTGGAATGATTCAGGCAGAAGCCTGTTTGTGCTGACAAAACTGAAAATGAAGCTTAGCAGTTGTTTGTGGAAATTGTTTCTTGAGCATCTTATTAAGAACAGGTAGTACACAGATGGGACAGTAATTAGTAGAGTCATATGGCGAGCCAGATTTGAGGAGAGAGTAATTAAGTCAGCTGTACCTCCAGGCTGCAGGAATCTGTCCAATGCTAAGGGAGAGGCTGAATTGATATGTTACAGGTGTTGCCAGTTGTATTGCAGCAACTTTTAAGAGGTGGGGTGTAGACCATCAAAGTCTACTGTTTTTGGAGCGTCTAGTTCCTTCAGTAATTTTAGGACCTCATCCTTGCAGATGTCAATTAAGTGAATGGAGACGGTGCGTTGATGGTTTTAGAGGTTAGCATTGGCTAGCCTATGATCTACAATATAGAGGCATGCATTAGATAGCATGTGCAATACAGAGACTGATGTTGAAAATAATCTACTATAATGCCATCAGTATTGAACCTCATCCCAGAGAAACATAATCATTTTATTTATCATTTCTGTGTGGAATTTCCATCATTTTTGTTCCTTGTATTCATCTATCCTAGAAAAGAAAGGATGCCTTTCTGAAGTTAAGAAAGAACTTGTTCACAACTCTTTTACTAAGGTACAGTAAACATGAATACATACTGTAGATGTTTATAGACAGAAACATTCGTCATGGTCTATTAAGTCTACTCGTTTTCCAAATTAAAAAAACTTTGCAGACCTTTTGAACTGATTACTAGAGATGGGCAGTAACAGATGTGTTTACCCTTGTTCCCATATTTTATGGCTGTTGCTTTGGGGACTAAAGGTTTTGTATAGTGTAGGTAAAAGTCAGTCATAGAAATGTAAAAGAAATATCAGTTTTATCAGCAGAAAAGGACTACAAGGCCCATCCATGCTGCCCTAACCCAACCTTTACTATGTGGTGGCTAGGGGCTTTATGTGGTCCTAGCTTCTCCCACCCTCTTCGAGTGATTCTTCCTTTTAGTGACACCCATGTGCCTGTCTCATGCATGCTTGAATCCCATCACTGTCTCTGCCCCCACCACCTTCCTGGGATACCTGTTCTATCTACCACCCTTCTGTGAGGAGATACTTCCTCACCTCCCTCTTGAAACATCTCCTCACTAACTTCATTGTGTTCCCTCCTGTAACCATGTTTCTGCGGAACCTAAAAAGCTCCCCACACTCCACCCTGTTTATCTCCTGGGGGGATTTAAAGGTCTCAGTCATGCCCCCCCCCCCCAGTTCTCCTGTTCTTCAATGAATACATGTTAAGGACCTTCAGCCTTTCCTCTTAGGGCTTCCACTGTTGCCCTTGTATCATCTTGGTTGTCCTTCTCTGCACAACCTCCACCCTTTCAATTCCCTTTCTCAGGTGAGGGCTCCAGAACTACCCACAGTACTCAAGGTGGAGGTGAATCAATGACTTTTATACAGGAACAGTATAACCTCCCATCTTATGCTTGCTATCCCCCTCCATTGTATCCCATCATCCTGTTTGCTTCCCCACCACTCCTGAACACTGGGCCGCTACTTTCAGGTTGTCCATAATAACCCTTTGGTCCCTTTCCTCTGATGTACATGCCATGATATCACCTACCATCGTGTACTCGACTTTAGTTTTTTTTTTTTTATCAAATGTCGATAGCGTTGTAGTTTTAACATTCCCAGCTGGCAAATTCTGGACCATCTCCTCTGGCAGCTTGTTCCATCTCGCCGCTACCCTCTCCATGACAAAGTACATCTTCGAGGACATCTCTCTCCATTGATCCACACTTTTGGAACTGTAACCCGTCAAAATCAGGACCACTCTGAAAGTTTTGATAGCCAGGGGCCTCCCACGTTGACATGCGTTGATGTAACCTACATAACATTAGTGGCCCCTTCTCTCCTCAGTTCTTTTTCCTACTGTCAACCTATCGTGAAATCATGCTGAGAAACTACGCCATCCATTTTTCAACTTAAGTACTTTCTTTTCCTTTTTTTTTTTTTTACTTTATTTTACTGTTTTCTGCACCCCTCTGCTCCAGCGTGGTACTGTAGATACACTGCCTTTGAGCTGGATTTACCAGCCTTCACAGAGCTATAGGCAGGGGAGGATTTACCGATTAGTTTCCCATTTCTTCTTTGTGACCCCTGACCCCACAGGGATGCGAGAGTTTGGGACAGTGTTCCTGATATAGTTTTGGTCGGCACGCATACACGATATACAGTGTGGCATCCCTTCCTCCCTGTGTCCTGAGTGCTCTGCCACCTGTACGTCTAGAGGTGGCACTAGTGTGGCTCCCTCCCCCTTGCGAGGAGGAGGTAGTCCACTGGGACGCTCGATCCTCCTCATACCCCAGTCAGCCCTTGATGGCCAAGGCTTATTCCTGAACCCAGGTCACTGGTGTCGCAAGCTGTATCGCTGCTGCTGAGCTGTTGAGCCAGCTTGAGTACTTCGTTTCCAGTGTTCTGTGCTGCCATCGAAGGAGCTGCTTTTCTGGCAATGTTGCTGTGACTTGAAGAGTTCTAAAGACAATGCTTATTCTGCCTGTGATTGATGTTTGGGCCTAGCCCACAACGTACAGGCCTTGGACATCTGCAGGGGAGTCAACCAGGCCATGAGGAGATGCTGATGGAAAGTGCTGGAGACTTTTCTCGCTAGCATGGAGAATACGTTCTGTAAAATTCCAACCTCTACTCTGGCTGCACCCTCCCAGTCCCTGGGCACTCCCCTCGATGATAGGCAGCAGTGTGACAGGAGCAGCCATTGAAATTGAAGGACAAGACCTCAAAGGTAAAAAAAATTAGCCTGGGTCTGTCGCCTTGCCACATACCAACAGTGAACTAGAGGCTCAACCAACCAGCCATTTAAGGTCCCCCCTCTGCCGCAAGACTCAAGGACAAAGATCTTTCGTGTACCATGCCCCTTCCCTGGCTCAATACCCTGCCCAACAACATCCTAAATGAAACAAAGTCGGGACCTTTTAAAGTTAAGCTCTGACAACACCTCACATCACTTGGTGTATGTGACTGTCAAATCTAAATATGCATTTTTCCGGCTAATCTCTTAGAGGCACTTAGCATGTAACTCTGCGCTTAGTAATCTGCCCTCTAGCCTACCCCCATACCCCTTTCTACCGCCTTTCCTCTCTACCTTACTTGGTATTTCTCCCCCCATCCCACTAACTTCTTCCTCTCCATTCCACCTCTTCTTGCCACCTTCCAACCCCTCTCCCCTGTCCCATTGCCCTTCCCCTCTTCCCCACCTCAATGTTTACCCAACACCCTCTACCCCCTCGCCCCTTACATGCACCACCCACCCATCCCCCTCCAACCGTAATCTCAACAATGCCTTCTTGGTTGCTCCCTTACTCCTCTCTCCGCCATGCTTCAATTTAAAGCAGTAAAAAGTCAAGTTGCTGACTGCTTTGGCATTATCGTAATCCTATTTTATTAGTACCTGCGATGTTATTTGTTAAGACTTGTTTTACTCTCCTTATGTGAATATCCCATATTGTAGTCTCGATTGTATTTGTATGCTATGTTATTTAGTCCCAATTGTATTTGTATGACTTATTTTCTTTTCCTTTGTACTGAACTGGATGTGGAACCTTTGAAAACAAGCTCTCAGATCAAAATGTAATTGTAATTCCAGGACTGCATAAATAAAATCATCATCTGGCTGGCATTATTCTAAACACAAGCATGAGAAGTGTGGCTCTCCGTCCTGTTCCAGATCATCGCATCATTCTGGATCATCGGACGTTAAAGATGAACTGCAGATATAGTATAACCATATTATAAACTTTACTCTCTTTCCCATAAGGACAACCAGACCTTATTTATTACATATGAAGTGAAGAAACTGCCATTTGTCATGTACAGATACTATTTTAATGCTCTCCTAATTCATGGTTTCACAGAAAATCCCTCGAACATTTTTAAACCGGCTAGCAGAATCTTGGGTGTGTGCTGATGTTCATTCAGGCAACATTACATCAATTTCCTCAAGATCCTGGCAGCTCACACACACACACACACACACACACACACACACACACACACACACACACACACTACTGTACATCAGATTGTAAAATGGCAACAACTCATGTTTACTTTCAATTGTCTGAGAACCTCTGCCTATTGAATTTTATCAATACAGCTTTACAGATAAATATGTTTTTACTTTCAAAGATTAATCAGTAATTTTTAGGGGATAGTACTTTTGAATAAGGAGCAAGTCATGGGAGTTTCATTTAGGGCTGGAAGAGAACAAAG
This sequence comes from Neoceratodus forsteri, assembly GCA_016271365.2. Classification (NCBI taxonomy): domain Eukaryota; kingdom Metazoa; phylum Chordata; order Ceratodontiformes; family Ceratodontidae; genus Neoceratodus; species Neoceratodus forsteri. The sequence continues at coordinate 648,576,969 of CM057449.1, forward strand.
GAAACAAAAAATGTACATGTTAAGAACCTTTCAGTTTATTGTTTTTATTGTTTGGGGGGGTGGGGGAGCCTGATACTGACTGAGCACAAAGTGTTGGTGATCAGCTTAGGGAAATTGCCAGATATTTACTCAGGGTGTTTTACTGCAATAATTCAATTAATAAAGGCCACCATCAGAAAATTGTAAGCAAACACTGATTGTGTGTTTTTGAATATCATAATCTGATGTACTCTGTATGCACTAAGCTGCCAGGACATTGAGGAAAATTGTCATTGTTGCTTGAATGACGTCAGCATTCACCCAAGATTCTGCCAGCTGGTCTGAAAATGTCAGAGATTTTCTGTGAAACCATCAAATAAGACCGGCAATAAAACAGCATCTGGACATGAGAAATGACAGTTCCTGCACTTTACTTGCAATATATTTGGACTGGTTGTTCTTGTGGGGAGCAAATAATGTATGTTAAAAGCATTTTGAAAACATTGCAATTGATCTTTAAGTCGAAGTCTTAATTCTAAGGCCATGCCTGCAACCTCAACTTCTGTAGGCCTACTGAGCAGCCAGGCGATGTCAAGTTCAGGCATTGGCCTTTCCACTGTTAGCCATTCACAGCCCCCATCATCTGGCACTGTTCCCTGGATGATGGTGACAGAGAACCCTGTGCAGGGCATCATTGACTCACAAGTAGTGCTTGCTACAGTGTCTGAATTATTTTGGTGCCTATCTATATCCTACTTTACCGGCGACGATCATAGGACCATCGTCAGTGGTACCTAGCTTGTTGATGCCATCAATGCCTGCTGCTATTTTGATGAGAACTGCTGTTGTTCCTCCCATTCCCCAGCCATTGATGGCAGTTCTGCCTATGGAGGCCCCTCTCCCTCCTCCAGGTGATGAGGAAGAGGAATACAATCCCGACCTGCTGAATATGGAGAGGGACTGAATTTTGTACATTTAAATGTAAGAAGTGTAAAATCCAAGAAACATGAAATTGAAACCTTGTTGGAGCAACATCACCTGGATATAATATGTTTAACTGAGTCATGGTTGAAGCCATCAATTGATGATAAATTTTATTTGGTTGAGGGCTACGACATGATTCGGAAAGATCGGGTGGGACAAAAAGGTGGGTGGGATACTTGTTTATTACAAAGATGGATTAGAAATAATTGAATTAAACAGGACAGGAAATGATCAGTGATGTAATCATGTGTTTGTTTAACTTATTTTGAATACCATCAGACTTTGTGTTTAAATAATAAAGCTAATGAAAACAAAAGATGTCATTTGTCTTTTTTTAATGGGCAAAAAGCAAAATGGATGTCCATGTGTCTTATCTGATTCTGTTTCTTATTTTGAGAGCGCTTTTCTGAGCGTGACTGTTAGTTCCATGATGTATGTGGTTGTGTGCTGGTCATACCAGCAGTTGCATTTATTTATTTATTTAGAAAATCAGAATTACAACCCTTTGAGTCATAGACTCGTTTCCAGAGGCTCCACATCAGAATAAAACAGACATTCATACAGTACATACCTAGAATAAATGTGGGTGAGCAGTCGTACACAGTATAAATACAATGAGCACAGGTTAATGCCTATACATTTGGTAGCTAAAACAGGGCAGAGCTATCGACATATTTACCTAATGAGTTGTTAAGACCTATACAATTGGTAGCTAAAGCAATGCATGCTATGAGTTGGTAGTAAGCCGCCTCAGGGAGGCCTCGTCTTATACATAATACAATGCATTCATAGTCCAGAGCAACTATATGGTAACAAAGGGAGGTGAGGAGCCTGTAGGCTAGAGATAGTGAGGGCTCTCCACTGCCTGGCTAAGGGTGGGTGCGTGGCCTAGCGGCATGGTGCAGGATCCACAGGTTACCGGTTATACTGGCATTGATGTGAGGAGAGGATATGGGCCCTTAAGGCAGCTTTAAAAGGACCTAGATTGGTGATTGATGTGACAGCCGGTGGGAGGGGATTGTACCAGGATGAAGCTCTAAGGGGGAAGGATTGCTGGGCCAGGTTGGTTCTGACCCTAGGCACCTTCCAGATAGTTTTTGGGGAAGCCCGTGTGGATGCTGAGATGGTGGCTGCCTGAAGAGAAGCCAAGACACCTATTGTGGTTAAACTCAAGTGGATTTTCTTGGTGAAGAGACAGGTCTGGTATAATAGTCATTCCTCAAGGGAGAGGATATTGGTGAGTGCGTATAGGGTGCAGGTATGTGTTCCTGTCTGCACCAGAGAGGAGCTGGCAGGCCTTATGGATGACTACGTGTATTTGATGATGCACCGTAGGGTCGGCGGCAGCAAAGACTGTGAGGCCATAGTCCACGAGCGATAAGACTCATGAGGTAATGGCTAGGCGAAGTGCTTCAGGTGGCAGGCAGTCTGTGTCTGTAATGGAGACCAATGCGGGTGTTGGTGGCGGAGGTGAGGATTTTTATATGTTTGTGGAATGAGAGGGAAGAGTCAAATGTAATACCTAGGTACTTATACTTTTGGACCTGTTCCAGTGGGATGAGAGAGGCAGAGAATATTTCCAGGAGGAAATCCTTTGATCTATTTTGGCGGTGGGCATAGAGCATCGTCTTAGGTTTTTTTTTTTTGTTGACCACCAATTTGTGTTCAGCAAACCAGTGTTCAGTCTGAGAGAATGAGTTTTGTAAGGTATGCTGGAGAGAGAGAGGCTCAGAATGTGCGGTATAAAGGACAGCATTGTCTGCATAGAGGAGAAGATTGCCAGGGCAGGATTTAGGCAAGGCGTTGAGGTAGATGCTGAATAGCGGGGGACCCAGGATAGATCCTTGGGGAACTCCTGAGTGCACAGACAGCATAGTAGATATGGTATTATTAATTTTAATACATTGAGTTCTAGATGAAAGATAGCTGGAGAACCAAGAGAGTGGACAATGAGAGACCCCAATTTGTTGTAATGTGTTAAGAAGGAGGGGATGAGAAACCATGTCGAAGGCCTTTGAGAGGTCTATAAACACGGCTCCTGCGAGGTGACCCTTGTCAAGCATGGAATGCAGGGAGTTAGCGAATTCTGTGAGGGCAGTCATAGTGCTATGATCAGCTCTGAAACTGTGCTGCTCCCTACATAAGAGATTGTGAGCTGATTGGCCATGAGCTTTTCAAGGGCTTTAGAAAGTGGGGGGAGAATTGAGATTGGCCGGTAGTTGTTTGGGAGGGAGCTTCACCACATTTCAATACTGGTGTTATCACTGCCATTTTCCATGAGATTTGGAACTGGACCAGGCGCAGGGACAAATTCAGAAGGTCCGTGAGTGGGGAGATAACAGAGTCTAGCGCGAGGTATAGGATATGCATATCGAAGGCATCTTTGCAGTAATTGGAGCTCTGAAGGACTTTGGACAGGTAGGCTTTTGCTTCTGTAGGGGTAATGACTGTGAGTTTGAAAGGGGGTGGAGGAGCTCAGGCGGTGGGGTAGGCTGAATTGGATCAAAAAAGTTGCTAGGGAGGACTGAGCTGAGGTCTGAGAAGGTGGGGTTGAGGCAGTTAGCTGTGTCAAGTATGTTTAAGTTGTGGGGGGGGGAAGCAGATTTACCATTCAGCTCCTTGATGTTATCCCAGAACTTTCATGTGCTACCCCAGGAGGTGGCTAGGGTGGTTCTGTAGTGCTCCACCTTGGCCTTGCAGATCGCCCAGGTTCAGTTATTGCGGGCGGCATTATTGGCCTGCCTGTCGCTTAGCAACCCGGATGCAGTGGCACGATGCTAGACGTTGTCACGAATTTTGAACTGTTATAGGAGTTCTGGGGTGATCCAGGGGGCACTACATTTCTCAGTGGTCACTTTGATGGTCGGTGCAAAAGCATCACAGGCGGTATTGAAGGTGGTGGTGAAGTAGTGCAATGCATCATTTATGTGCTGGGCTTGGAAAATAGGGGACCAGTCCCAGTTAATTAGATATTGTTTGAGTTTGGCTATGCCTCCTGGGCGTAGTCAATGATGAAAGGTGATATTTGTTGGTGGTTTAGGTAGCTGACAGGTCCAGCTGAAGATGATTGGGGAGTGGTCGCTTAAGGCATTGGGTAGGACACCCAGGTCGGTAATATGGTGGGGACGATTAGTGAGCAGGATATCTAGCAGGGTGTGGGTTCCCTTAGTGGTGTTGGCCCTGGTAGGCTGGGATACCAGTTGGGTCATATTTAACGCAGCAAAGGTATCTTTGGCGTGTGTTGATGAGCTCACCAGCCAGTTTATGTTGAGATCTCCAACTAGGATTTGTTCCATTTTATGGGGGTTGCTGTATCAATCACTGCTTGTAAAATCCTGTCAGTCAGTGATGGTTGCCTTCATTCATAAGGTCTGTATCTCATTTATGTTAACTAAACAATCACGAGTCTTTTTTAAAAAAATATGTAGTTTATGCGGGGTAGATTTTATTATTGTCTACTTTTCGTTAGTGTAACTGCCGTTTTCCTCCACTTTCTCACAGTAACCCAGTTCTACACAGTCATGACTTGTGAAGACACCCAATATTAATGTAGGCAGCTGTGCTTATGATTTGAGATGGCGCGATTAAATGTGTAGCAGATGGCAGAAGTGATGGTGTTAAACAGTTTGCTGCTGTTTTGCCCTACTCCTTCCCCCGCCCTCATCCCTGCACTCTGAATCGGTTGTCTAGAGAGAGAGAGAGAGAGAGAGAGAGAGAGTGTTGTGGTAGAGGGTATAGAAGTTGCAGAACAGATTTATACATGTCTACAGCGTGGCAGTGACAATAGCTGATGTACTGTTTTTATTGCCAAACTACTTCTGAGATTGAGTAGAAAGGGTGTGAGACAGACAGAGACATCATTAATTCCTTGTGTCAGAATCCATAAATGTGAGATTACAGTATATTGTGCCAAATGGACATAAACGACATTGTCTGTGTCATACACCAGCGTCCCACAGTCCCCTGATGATGTGTGGTCTATCTGGACACAACGCCTTCTAACAGAGAGATATAATAGAGAGAGTGAGAGTGGGAGAGAGAGACAGACAAGATAATGTCACAACATTGCAGGAAAATACCTGGATTGTAGACAACTCTTGAATTTTCTCTCTGTCTCACACCGTATCCATGTCTCTCTCTCTCACTCTGTCTTTTTCTGTCTCTCTCTCGGCTTCCTTCTCACTGGCAGTCTGTGATTTGCAGCGCTTTACCGTTTTTTCTGATAGAATAGCACCATGGAGATAGGATTCACCATAAGTGGAATGTGGTCTGTATCACTTGCTTATACAAAAATATAAAGAAGAAGACAGATTTATGATTGTCCCTCTCTGTGTCATATATCTGTTTCCCTCTGTCCCCTTGATTGCATTGTGGGCGAACGGGACACATCTTGCAGGGAGATACAGGGAAAGCTCACGCACTGCAAGGCAAATGCCTGTTTCATTTCATAGAAAAGTGTATCTACCCTATATGTGCTCTACACAGCTATACATACATGTGTAATGTTAAAGAAACTTTTATGAATGTGAAATAATGTGCTTGATATAATTTTTGGATAGATTTGTACTCGTGACCAGTGGTGGTGTATTTGAAATCTGTGGTTGCGGGAGATAGACTCAAAGTTACCTGCACTACTGAAAGATAGCTCTGCTTTTATATTATTTAAACTATGGGCTGAAACAGCAGATTATGTTTTATAAAATAGAAAAAAAAAATAATTTGGAACGTAGCTGAGAAAAAAAAGAATGTCTCCATTACCAGGAATCAAACCTAACACCCTTGGCTCTAGAGGCTTGCACCTTTTACCTAAAACCATCAACTCTTGCTTAGGAATTGTTTCCTTTTTCTCTCACTTATATTCTTTATCTGCCCTCAGGAAAGTAATAGAGCTCTCTTCTCACAAGGCTGCCTGCCAACTGAGAGATGAATGAACATAACTCATTCGTACTTCATTGCTCACAGTAGTCACAAACTTCCTTGCAAATATATGTAGAGAGGATTGATTGGTAGTTGTAACATATGAAGATTAATAATAGTAAAACCACAATCACGAAAATTGCATTTGCCCCCCTTTGGGGGATTTGAATTCTGCATTCTGCACATCACATGCTGGTGACTTACCCTCTGAGCCATCAGCTTTGGCTGACGAAATAGCCCTTTTTTCACTTATTTTGAGCAATACAGATTTGTAATTGCCCAATTATGCTTCAGCTATCCATTCTGGCACAGGAATTCATATTAATAGACATATATAGTGTATAGCAACACCGATTTACACACAGAAATCCATTGCAGTCAGATGTTGCTGTATCAAAGTTCATGGAGCGCAGTAATAAGGTAGAGGGGACCGGGTTTACCCCTACCTAGATGACTGGCTGATATTATTAATTATATTACAACTTCAAATTAACCCTCTACATATATTTACAAGGAAGTTTGTGACTACTGCTCATACAGTAAGAAAAAAACAAACATTCTGTTTGGTAGTATAGAGAACATTCCCCCAATCAAACTCATCTAACCCCAACAGGAGAACTGCCAGTTGGCAAGCATCACAATCCACCTCTCATCTCCATGGCTGCACGTAAAATGAGCAATGAAGTATGAATGATTTATGTTCATTCATATCTCAGTTGACAGGCAGCCTTGTGAGAAGAGAGCTCTATTACTTTCCTGAGGGCAGGCAAAGAACATAAGTGAGAGAAAAAGGAAGCAATTTACAAGCAAGCGCTAATGACTCAAGGTCATAAATGCGTACCCCTAGAGCAAAGGGTGCTGTGATTTCCTGGTAGTGGAGTGGAATTTTTTTTTCTCAGCAGCGTTCCACTTTTTTTGTGTTTTTTCTAGTTTATAAAACCAAATTTGCTGTTTCAGCCCATAATTTAAATAATATAAAAGCAGAGTAATCTTTTAGTAGTGCAAGTAACTGTGTTTATCTACTGTAACTGCAGATTTCAAATACACCACTACTGGTCACGAGTACAAATCCATCCGAAAATAATATCAAGCACATTATTTCACATTCATAAAAGTTTCTTTAACATTACACATGTATGTATAGCTGTGTAGAGCACATGCAGAGTAGATATACGTAAGCAGGGCATGAAATTTGTGAAAAAAAGTACATGCCCACTTGGGCATGTAAGAAGAAAATGTACATGCCCAACAAACTATTTACATGCCGTCCCTTAGTTTACATAATTTTAGACGTCATCTTCACTGGACCAAGCACTTTCGTTTTCATCACCACCACTAGGACTGGCAGAAGCAGCATGCAGTGACAGTGTTCTGGAGCCATAAGCTTTGGTAGTGGGCCTTCTTTTGCCATTTTTCCACCACAGTGATATGGCACCTTCAGGGTTATAGTCACTAAGCTGGGGTCCATTCAGAGATATAGACATTAGGTCGTGTAGGGTGTCTGGGCGTAATCCAACCCTCCAGTCATTTTTTATTCTTCCCATCAGAGAGAAGCCTGCGTTCTGCAGCAGCAGTGTGAACGGAATCAGAGATGATTCTGACAATGGCCAGCACATTTGAAATTGTTGATCCTGCACATCATAGAATCACTTTCTGCCACAATTTCAGAGACTTACAACTTTCAACAGACAGCAAGTGGAGTACGTGCTTTTTTAAGTCTAGCCACTCCAGCAGTACTAAAGTAACATCAACTCCACGAGACTCTAGGACCACTTTTATAGTGATCAACAATTGTTTGAATTGCTTGATCTCCATATGTTTCAAGTGCCTCTGTGGATGTTGGCCAGTACTGAAAATTTAAAGCTCTTGCAGCTAGTAGCACTTTATTGGTCATGAAGGACCGAAAGTGAGATTCAATGTGCTGTGATGTTTTCTGAAGAATTTTTTTGATCCCCGAAATTGTGGCTTCTACAATGTCTGAAGGAGAACCTGATCTGTGCCTGCTAGTTTCATTAGCTAAGTCAACACTGTTGTACTGAGTTAAGTTCTTATTTACAGATGTAAGGGTTATGCGGTGAAGAGTTTCTTGATTCGAGAGACCATTTAGTTTCTGAATTGTGCTTTCTACTCTGCTGTGAACTTTTTCAACAGTGGCATCCTCTTGCTGAAAGCACAGACTAAGAGCAGATAAGTAACCAAAAAACACTTTCAGAAAGTTCATGTATATAACACACTTTAAAGTTTTAAGCACTTTAAGTATTCCTAGTGCTTTTTGGCCATGATCCTGCTTGTTTGTCAGTGACACATGTTCGAGGTGAGGCACTAAAGCAGCCCAGTTCCTTTCAAGGGCAGAAATGGCCGGTTCTCTGTGTGCAAGCCACCTAGTGCCACCAATGTTAACTGGTTTGACCACATTAATATTTAAAAGGGATCCCGTTTCCTGTAGGCCTTTCCAACTTTTTGGTGACCTGTGGTAAAACGAGTAAATGTTCAGCAGAAGTTGTTCTAATGACTTGTAAAAGGGACAGTCTCTGAAAGAATCCTTTACAGCAAGCTCTAAACAATGTGCACAGCAGTGTATGTCAATGAGGTGTGGGCACTGGAAATCTTGCTTTATTCGACTAAGGACACCTGAAGTGCTCCCCAACATTACAGCAGCACCATCAGATGCCGCACTTATTGGCTTATGTTTCCAACCACCATCCTTTAAACCACCTTCACCTTCTAAAGCATTAATCACGGTATTTAAAATGCTTTCTGAATTAGGGACACTGACTGGTTTTAGTGCAAGAAATCTTGTTACAGGTAGGCCATTTTTCAAAAACACGTACATAAATGCCCTCCTCCTCAGTCACACTTTTATCTGTGCAGGAATCAACAAGAAAAGAAAAGAAGTCATTGTCTTGTAGTACACTAGCAGTAGTGCTTTGAATATCTTGGGCAGTATAGTGAATGAAGACACGGCATTGCTTGTCACTACTGTAACTGTGACCCATAGCATCATTCCCATGATTTCTTCTTTGTAAATCTATCAACCCAGGAAAATCCCTGAAAGGCCTTTCAGTCTTAGCAACGTAATATGCGGTACAGAACAATTTACAAATTTGATCCATTTCTTTTTGTTCCATTAATTGTATGGATTTCTCTATTGGTCTTTCTCCAACTTTTGTTTTATTTGCAATGTATGCCCTCTCAGCATTTTTGTGTGCTACGGACACTTCATGTGCTGAGATAATGTGTACTCTAAAAGTACTGCAACCAGTTCTGAAATTATTTTTGCTTTGGCTTTTATCATAACTCTGACACCATGTACAGAACATGGCACATTTATCTGTGTCATACGTAAGCCACTGCCTGCCCTTTTTCCACGATTCCTGAAATTTTCTAACTTTCGGGGCTTTAGCTAGGCTTTCAGTACAAGCAGTAGCACTTGAGAAATCTTCAGTGGTCATCACAGCAGTTTCACTGTCTGGGCAAGGAGGTGGTTTGGTTATAGCTAGTAGTAGTAGTAGTAGTAGTAGTAGTAGTGCTAGTACTAGTACCAGTACTTGGTGTTGGGGAATCTGAGTCTGCTCCCACAGTCTCTTCAAGACGCTTTCTCTTAAATCCAAATTTAAAAAGACTCATGGTGTCTATCTGAACTTGTGAATACTTTACTGACTTTAAGAATTTTTGTGTTACTCAGTATTAATAAATGCAGCAAGGAAAAGTGTGTCTTGTCTTTTTTTAATAATAAACTTAACAAGAAAACCTGACTGTCTCGTCTGATTATTTTTTATAAAGATTTTAGATAGTCCACAGTCTAGACAGCATAGCTTTTAAAAAGCTTAATAGTCAGATTATTTTTTAACAGTACTCAGATTTTAGATGGTGAATAACAGCATAGCTTGTAAAAAGCTTATACTATAGACAGATTTTTTTTTAAAAGTATTCTGATTTTAGAGTAGCTTGTAAAAAAACAGATTATAGATTTTTTTTTTTTTTTTAGGAGATCCTTCTTAAATTTTAGTGAAGCAAGCAACACTCCACAATCCACAGAGTAGATTGGTAGGTCAAAAAGTTACAAGTTGTAGTAGCTCATAGAACTGACTTTTTAACTAGCTTTGAGCTACCTGGGCTACCAGTAGCTCTTTAATTACTTTTCTGTGATTTAGTTCACACAGCAAGTATAGCAAGCTGTAGCAAACACCCTTCACAGAAAAAAAAGACCTGTTTAAAATTGACTCCAGGCACCTCAGCTACAAGTAGTTTAACTGTTATAAGATCAGAGAGAGAGCTGTGGCTTGATAGCTTTAGCTTACTTAGCAATAATTAGTTAAAACAGCTGAACAGCTCTAGCAGTCTTGGTACAGATTTTTCAAAAGTCCCCACGCCAGACAGTAACTGTAGACTGTAAATATAATGATGAGACTAATAAACGTTTTTAGTCTTATACCTCTCAACTGTCCCTGATTTTCAGGGACGTCCCTGATTTTGCCTCAAAATTTTACTGTGTCTCTCCTAAAAATTGTGTTTCTGTGACAAAACAGTGGTGGTTATAAGCACAAAATAATGTCAAACATTAAAGTTGCAAATTTTTTGTTCCTTAGAAAATGCATTTTACACTAAGCCATTTGTTCTACCAGCTTCCTGAGTGGATATCCCCAATTTTGAAGATGTGTCCCTGATTTTGGTCCTTTGTTCCTGATTCTTTTAAGCCTCGTCCCTGATTTATGAGGCAGGAGGTTGAGAGGTATGGTCTTATCTTATTGCTTCAGTGCTTCAAGGTCAGCCTTCAAAACTAAGAGAAAGGCAGTAAAGGCACCCTCACAGACAGTAGCCCTTTCTCAACTTTTTAATGACTTGAACTTCCCAAAATAGAATGCTGATTTCCTCTGCGCAAGGTATAAATAGCTTTTTGATTTGATGTCCAGATAGCTTCAGTTGGGTAAGGGTTGGTTAGGTATAGGCAGGGCAAGCATTAGTAATACTAATAATAACAAAACGTTTTACTGTATTGAGGAAGGCAGGCACTCAGATTAATATATATTGATAAATTCAGACTGTTGCAGCCTGCAAAGTCTGTAATTAATGGTCCCCGACTGACTTCTATATGCTCTGCACTTTCTGCCTCTCTTGCTGTAATTTCAGCAAAATATTACAACAAGGTAGCAGTAGCTACTAGCAAGCTATTGTCTATCTTATGCAAGTAGACTGCTAAATTCAGCTTGCTTCACTGTCTGCAGTGCAGAAAAGTCTTCAGAGTAATATGTCTCACTAGAGATACCCCAGCCCTCATGTCACCACTGATTTGCGCCCCCAACTTTCCAATGCCAAACTTAATGCTCTCCTGTCTCCTCTGTGTTGTTTCAAATTTCTGCCCCTTAAAAGAGCTTTTGGTTATTTTAGTTTGTTGACGTCGATCCCGATTGCAATGGGGTGAAGGCAGCAACTACCACACGACGAGTCACAGTCTCAAAAACTCGCTCGCTCCTCTCCCCCAATTAAGTCCTGCACAGTGCACTCAGGTTCAATAATAAAAAAAAAAAAAGTAAACAATACACAGCTCTTAAAAGAGCTTTTGGTTCATTTAGTATAATTTAGACCGTCATTGATCCCGATTGCAAACACTCCCCTTCCCCGCTTAACTCCCGACTCAGAGCTCTCAGGTTCAAAAAACACAGGCAGGCTGGGCAGCTCTTAAAAGAGCTTTTTTTTTTTTTTTTTCCCCAACAAGAAAGTGGAACTGGAAGTTCGAACTACTACTATACTATAGGCAGCATCAATGCTACCACGAGGTCCGACGAGTTGACCTGACTCTGCACTTCCAAGAGACAGAATGGCATTGGCGCGCTTTGCGACCCTCTTCAGCAGGAGTTGGGACTCTCAGCATGTCAGCTGATGCCATGAAGAAACGCATGTGATCGGCTCTTCTTGGCATCAGCGGTTTAGCTGCTGCTGCGCCCCGCGCTTCTCCTGGCTGCTTCTCCGTCCCGATGGCTCCCCCGCCTGGACAGTGATGAACCCTGACAGAGAAAAAAAAAAACTGAAGTGAAGCAAAAAAACGAAGAAAAAAAAAAACGGAGCTCCACACAATTACCTTAGGTGCCCAAGTGGGCATGTACTACACAACAGTAGGTGTCCTGATGCAATAGTACATGCCCTTGGGCACCTAAGGTATAGAAATTTCGCACCCTGTACGTAAGCAATAAGGCATGAACAAGGATTATGTTAATGGTCTGTTAATCTCTCTCTCTCTCCCCCTTTCGCTGTGTGTCACTATCTCACTCACGATCCCCTGAAACAAAAATACATGACGGCAGTGGTCGGGATGATCTCTCTCTCACTTCCTCTCTAACAGCTTGCTGTGATGACACGAATGTGTGGCAGCAATTGGACTGTGGGATGGTGCTGCAGGTTTGGGGCTACTCCTTTGGCAACTATGACAAACGTCTAACTATAAACAGTATTTTTCTCTAATGTTAGTTATGATATTATCGGTGATGACTAATGAACGCAGATCACACCTCTGTAAATAAGTTCAAGCACAGGCTGTATGCACTGCTGACACATCAGTTGGATTAACTGAATATTTTTTTTTATTGTTATTTATTTATTCTAGGATTACAAGTACCTTTGAGCCAAGGCTCTTTTACAAAGGTTCCACATCAGAAATAACAAACAACAAGGAAGCAACAGTGAAATAACAGTAAACAATTCAAGTACAACTGTGCTATTGAAAGGGGTCAATTATAGGAAGAGTAGGGTGTAGAGGAGGAGGAGAAGTGTAGGTAGTTAACAGAGGCAGCTATAGTAAAATGGTGAACACAGCTAGGACGTATGTGCCCACAAGGAATGGGTAGGGTCAGGCACCCAGGGTGGCAGAGAAACAGGGATGAGAGGAGAGGGGATGAAGATACAGCGGAGGCATTTGTGAAAAATAAGTGGGAGGAATGATAGAAGAAAAAGGGGTCAGGGTGGGGGGGATAAGTGCTATAATGGGGCAAGGAGAGACTAATGAGGTGGTATGAAGACCTGAGATTTGAAGTGGTGCCTCAGGAGCTGAGGGGAAGGGGACTGGGGGGGCATGGGGTTAAGCAGTATGTAAGTTAGGATTAAAGCTGTGTAGGTAATCAGCTAGGAGAAGCAGTCACAGGAGCTAGAGGCAATGAGATGGGCCTGGAGCCTGGTTTTGAACAGACCTAGTGTTGAAGCAGAGGAGATGGTGTGGCTGAGACCATGATGATTAAGTACAGCTAGAGAAAGAAATATCAAATAAAAAAAGCTTTTATAGTAAGCATTATGTACCTGTTCAGGTAAAATAGTGTGATGAAATGATGATATAGATAAATAGAGTTTTGAAACTTAAATCTGGCCCGGCCCAGTGGCGCAGAGGGCTGAGGCAGCAGACCTGGGTGGCCGGGGGTCGGCAGGGGGGATAGAGATCAAGCGTCTGGAGGACTGCTCTCTCTTCCCCAGGGAGGGTTGGAGTAGCCAACGCTCAATGAGCGACCTCTGGCAGAGGCTGGAGGGTAGCAGAACGAGTGTCGCGGCGTCAGCCAGGTGGTGGAGCCATGGCGTGCATTGCCTTTGCTGGGCCGGGCTCTACAGGGACTAAAAGAATTAAGGAGGAAAAACCCCTCATCGCCAATAGGCAAAGGCACCTCCCTCCACGGACCACACTCCCGCATACGGGTTCGGCTCTCGGGCTTCCCCCAGTCCTCTCTGGCCGGTGTCTCAATACTAAAAAGAAAGAGCGCCCTGGGGGGGGCTGCCCTTCCCCGGAGGGTAGACCCGGGGGATGCCCGGTACCGGAGAGGAGCCTGAGTTGACTGAACCACGTTGGGAGGTAGAGACTGTGGAACAGGAGGTCGCTGTAGAGAGTTCGGAGGTAAGGGGTGAAAAAAAGAGTTTAAAAAAAAAAAAAAAACAAAAACAAATCTGAAAGCAGAAGTTTCAGATCTTTTATCCATCTTTCTATGTCTCACTGTTTATGCGCACGTGCAAGAAAGTACCACAAACTGCCACATCACATAATGATGTCTGTGAAGCTTTAGTGACTCATGAGTCTTTACAACATTGGGTTATGGCTGCTCAAATCAGACAGGCTAAAATTAGAAAAACATAAAAAAAAAAAGATAAAAAACAACTCTAAACAACAAATACACATCTGATGAATGGCAAAATACATCACATAACAACACTTAAATCATTTATTTGTTTATTTATTTGAAAGTCGGATTTACAACCTTTGAGTCAGGGAATTTACAAAGTCACCTCATCGCAGGGAGGGTAGACATGGTCACAGTGTGAGATACAACAGTGGTAACATACAGGTGCAATACAGATAACAAAAGAACACAATGTAACAGTGGTTTATGGAATAAAGTTACATGCAGTAAATAGCAATCGTATAAAGTATAACAATAGTAGAAGTCACAACCCGGGTCATACCGCGGAAATACCTATGTGGAAGTGTGGCGGGGAACAGGGGTGAGGAAAAGAAAAAAAGGGGGGGAATGATGTGATGTATTCTGCCATTCATGAGATGTGCATTAAACACCCCACAAGGTCGCGAAGGACTCTTTTGCCTCCCAGGAGCGTGGACAAGACGGACCCCAGAACCAAAGACTGAATACAGTGGGTCGAGAGGGTAGGGACTGCTGCCTCCCAAACACCCCAAGGTCGTGAGGGACTCTTTTGCCCTCCCAGGAAGCGTGGACAAGACGGCCCCCAACCAAAGACTGAATACAGGTTCGACAGGCCTAAGAGCCAGAAATCAGAGGCCTTTGTCTTACCTTGGCACCAATTTTTCAAAAATTAGAAAGGCACGGCTGAGCAGTGCTGCAGAGGCTTCTTTAAATCGGCGCACATGTGAAGACTGTTTTCAGAATCTCATTTTTCTGCTCCACGGATAGTGGTTTTAGAAGTATAATTTCAGGTTCCTTAATGAGCATGCCTGCATTTCTGTAGTATTCCACAGTAAAAGCGCCTGTGACCTTAAGAGAGACTGCCTGCATTTTAAAAGGGTTTCCTGCCCTTGCTGTAATATAGTAATTGTAATTCCAGCACGATGTGTAGACTTTAAATGACTGCCCTTGCTGCAGTATAGTAGTAATCCAGCACGATGTATAGACTTTAAATGACTGACGCTCAACTGAAAGCAAAAAATGCAGTTTCTACTGTAGCACGTTTTACTGCCTAGAGCCTGCCTGCAATGTTTCAAACGTATGCCTGCTTTTATACTGAGCAAAAGGATTTGAAAGCACATTACTGTTCTGTTAGTTACTTGTTCTGTGCCAGATCTAAGAAACTCAGCTCATTAAGTACTTGGGACACTGTTAGTTGGCTTTTACTAAAAGGGAACAGCACTCGAGAAGTGCAAGCAATTGCTAAAACGCAGCTAAACATTATAGGTAGCCATTTTTACTGTGTCTATCTAACCAAAGGCAGCTAAGCTTACTCGGAAGCCACTTTTCATTGTGACTGTTACATATGTACCAAACAAGTAGAAAAGAAACCTCCAGGAAACTTTTTCATGCTTAGAAAACCAAATTCAGGGAAAAGTAACAGTCGGGGGCTTTTTAACCACAGGGGACAAAGCTATATTAACGTGTAACACTCGGGGAATAAAGGAACCAAAGAATCTCTACTTATAACTTTGTGGGCCATGTTTTCTCCTTAATTCAAGGGACGCTAAGCATTATTACTCATAGTACATGCTACAGTTCTTAGGAGAGCAGCCAGTAAAAAATTGTTTCTCTATTCAAACTCAGCTAAGCTCATGTTACCAGTTTTAACACTCTACGCCCTCCACCTGTGCTATAAATAATTTCTTACCTTCCTTATCTCCTTCACAGTGGGTCGAGAGGGTAGGGGACTGCTGCCCTCCCCAAACACCCCACGAGGTCGCGAGGAACTCTTTTTTTTTGCCCTCCCCAGGAAGCATGGACAAGACAGCCCCCCCCCCCGAACCAAAGACTGAATACAGGTATGACAGGCCTAAGAGCCAGAAATCAGAGGCCTTTGTCTTACCTTGGCGCCAGTTTTTCAAAAATTAGAAAGCCATGGCCGAGCAGTTCAGCACAGAGCCTCCTGGAGTAGTGCTGCAGGTGTTGCCCCCGCCCCACCACCACCCTTGGTCGACACTCCAATATATAGGTAGCTGAGAGGTCAGGTGACTCTCAAAAACCTATCAGCCCACTTTCAGATCTGCAGGTTATCAGATCTCACCAGTAGAGGCTGCTATCACTAATTACAGCTTGATACTGCAAGAAAAAAAAAATCCTCTCAATCATGCTCCTGTTCATTTTAACCTTGTTAACCATTGCCACTCCTCTTGTATCGCTACCCCCATCCACCCAGCCCCCAAATGACCCAAATTTCCTAATCTTTAGCTCTGTCCCGACCCCCCCCCCATCCCCTAAATACCCCCACTGAGCGCCAGGCTCACACACCGTATCCTGGATGGTTTCATACCCTCCATCATCCCCCATCTTTCACCCCGTGCCTAGCTGCCCTAAGCAGCCTGGCGAAGTCAACATCAAACCACACCCCGAATTTCTCCAACCCCAAGTTTAAAACTAGAAGTAAATGGCTTACCGCCCTACAATACCTCACCCTGATGCTCCTACTGGCAGGTGATGTTGAAACCAACCCTGGACTTCCGACCCACCCCGCCCCCCAAAAACTGCCAAAGGGACTTAGCCTAATTCACCTCAACATCCGCAGCTTATTGAACAAAGTTCCGGAGTTGCAAGTCACTGCCCAAACCCTCAAACCGGACATTTGTGTAATATCCGAAACATGGTTAAAACCCCAACATGATGACTCTGAAGTAGCCATGCCTGGCTACACAGTAATACGGCAGGACAGACTAGGCAACAAGAAAGGCGGTGGCATTGCCATGTATATATCAAATGCGCTCCAGTACACCTCTGTCCAGCTCCCAGGTCCCACTCCTCATATTGAAACCAAGATGATAAAACTTGTCCTGCCACATACCTCACCAGTGTATGTGGCAGGGATTTACTGTGCCCCTGCATCTACCATCATAGACCACCTGGCCTCTCTTAAAGATATGGCTGTTGCCGGTGAGCTCTACATCCTCGGGGACTTTAATTACACCTGGTTAGATAAAGGCTGCTCAAAATCATGCAGCAAGATCAAAGCCCTTAACCTCTTCCAACAGACTGAGCAACCCAACCGCCTCATCCCAAAATCCCAAAACCACTCCCTCCTGGACTGGGCTCTAACAACACACCCACACAGGATTATTAAAGCTGGCCTCCTGCCAGATTCACTGAGCGACCACCACATGATCTATGTGATCAGAAAGGTGCACAGACCTACAAACCACCTCCCACCAAGGACACTCCGCATGAAAGCATGCAATTCTCTCTGCCTCAACTCCCTACTAAATGACCTTGCCTCTGCCAACTGGTCATTCATCAAACTGGCACCTACCATTGACCATGTTTTTGACATGCTCAGAAATCAAATTCTTGCTGTCTGGGACTATCACACCCCCCTGAGAAGCAAAAGGGTAAGGGAAACCCATCTCCCCTGGGTCTCTGCCGACATTATTTCCGGATGTCGTGCAAGAGACCAGGCCTGGAAAAAACAAAGGCAAACTGGTACCCTTGAATCCCTGCAACATTACCGTACCCTCCGAAACAACTGTACCAAAGCCATAAGGCAGGCTAAAAAGAACTTCTTCCGAGCGGCCCTCTCCTCCAATCTTAGCCATCCAGAGGAGGGCAACTAAAATGGTGCAGGGTCTACAAGAGACGCTGTATGAGGAGAGACTAAAGGAGCTTAATATGTATACCCTTGAGGGAGGAAGGGAGAGGGGGGGACATGATAGAAACTTTTAAGTACCTCAGTGGAATCAACAAAGTCCAAGAGGGTAGCAGCTTTCAGAAAAAGAGACGTGCAAGAACAAGGGGACACAATTTAAAGATAGAAGGGGGGCAGTTCAGGGGCAATGTGAGGAAGTATTATTTCAAAGAGAGGGTAGTGGATGCATGGAACAGCCTTCATGAGGAGGTTGTGGGGTCTAAAACTGTGGGAGAATTCAAGAATGCATGGGACAGACATAAGGCAATTCTTGTGGGGGGTAGGAAGAAATAGGCTGTTGGTTAACTAGGATCTGCGGCCTATCCTGTAGGTAGGGAAATGGGCAGACTAGATGGGCCAAGCGGTCCTCATCTGCCGTCAAAGTCTATGTTTCTATCCATCCAAATTCTGGAAATCTATTAAAACCTTGCTCACTACCCCTATCCAGCCGCTCACTCCTATCCTAACCATTCAGGGCAGAAACGTATCAGAGCCAAGCGAAGTTGCCACAACTTTCAATCACTTTTTCACCAACTGTGCTAAATCTGTCCTAACAAACCTACAAATCATTTCACCCGCACCAAACCCACCCCCGAGCCACGCCCCACCCCCTCTTGCCACCAAGTTCTACTTCCGTCCAGTCTCCACAACAGAAGTCCTAGCCTCCCTACATTCTCTAGACCCCAATAAAGGCAAATGCCCGTTAGGACTGGATGCCAAACTCCTATACCTATCTGCCCCTGCCATTGCAGCTACCCTAGCCGACCTCCTAAACCTTTCCTTCTCCTCAGCACAGATTCCAACAGCTTGGAAGGAGGCAGTAGTCATTCCGCTGCCAAAGGGTGGCAACCCATCTGAGCCCGGAAACTACCGCCCTATCTCCCACCTCCCAACTCTGGCCAAACTACGGGAACAACTAGCTCTCTATCAACTCGCACAGTTCCTTGACACCACCTCGTTTTTCACCCCCTACCAGTCAGGCTTTCACAAATCGCACTCCACCATCACTGCGCTACTAAGACTCACTAACGATATTGCCTCAGGCATGGACAAAGGGTTCCTCACCTCAGCCATATTCATTGACCTGGCAAAGGCATTTGATACCGTCTCCCACCCCAAACTCATCACAAAACTGCATGATGCAGGCCTATCCGATCTAGCCACCAGCTGGTTCCAAGCCTACCTATCTGGCAGGAAACGAGCAGTAAAAATTGGCCCACACGTATCCCCCTCACTCCCAGTCACCATGGGGGTTCCCCAGGGTTCTGTCCTGGGCCCCCTTCTCTTTTCCATATTTATAAACGACCTTCCACTGACATGCCCAAACTCAGCTATTCAAATGTATGCTGACGATACCATTCTGTACGCCTCCGGCCCCTCCAGTGAGGTTTTAAATTCTGCCCTGCAGCAGGATTTCGATGCCGTCCAAACCTAGCTTAGTTCAAACCAGCTTGACCTAAATGCTAAGAAAGCCATATCCATAACTTTCAGCACACAGCCCAGACTCTCCCGACTAGCTGCTCCTCCCACTTTCCATACGCTGGACGGAACCACCTTGGAATCCTGCACCTCCTTTAGGTACCTGGGTGTATGGCTTGATCGCCACTTAGATTTCTCCGTCCATGTTGACACCCTTCAGAAAAAACTACACCCAAAACCAGGAGCACTATACCACAACAAAGGTTGCCTAACTACCTCGGTCAGGAGGGAGCTAGTGCACAAAATGATTCTCCCAATCTTCGACTACGGAGACGTGGTCTACTGCGCAGACCCTCCATCCACCCTGGCCAACTTGGACCCCCTTTTTCATTCCTTCTGTCGGCTCATCCTAGAATGCCCCACCACCACTGTGACCTGTATAACGCCCTAGCTCTCCCTTCACTGCACTCCAGGCGCCAGCTTCATTGCGCAAATCTCGTAGTAAAGCACTGGTCAAACTCCCTACCCACATATCTCATCTCTGTCCTATAACTCAACACCCCGGCCCTCCTCCTTGCGAGGCATTGACTCAGAACTTCTACAAATCCCTTTCATGCACACCTCAAAGGGCCAATCAGCTTTCAGATACAGACTGCCCAAACTCTGGAATGACCTCCCGGCAGAAATCAGGCAGTCCTCTACCCCAAGGACCTTGAAAACTCTCCTTCAGGCCCACTTCTCAGACATACGTAACCGCAACCTGCAGTCCAGATCTGTTATCACGAGGCATCGTAATGTGCCACAAACGGAACAATTGTCCAACAACTGACTATTATTGTTTTCCCTATGTTCACTGTCTGTTATGCACTACAGTCATAGACCCCAACTATGATATAGCAACTCATGCTCTCTGCGCTAAACTTGTAATCTAAAAAACAAATGCATAAGTCCAGCCTGTAACATTTCTGGACCTGATGTTTCACCCTTTATGTACCTGTTGTATGCACCATTATGTACCTGTTGTATGCACCATTGCCTATGAACCTTTTTATTTCAAGTATGTAACTCCCAGGTCACATCTGGAAATGAGTGGATTCCCACTCAGTATGCTTATTTGGTAAATCTCTTAAATAAATAAATAACCCAATGTTCTGGGTCGCCCCTGAAAAAGGGACCTTCGGGGCTCAGTGGGCCTACCCGGTCACCAAAATTTAATAAATAAATAAAATGTTCTGAAGACTCATGAGTCACTAAAGCTTCACAGACATCATTATGTGACATGGCAGTTTGTGGTACTTTCTTGCACGTGTGGCATAAACAGTGCGATATACATTCCTGTCCTCCTTAAGCTCTGGTTATAAATCTAATACCGAATGTGAATAGTTACTTTTTCAGTTGCTAATGGGGGTGTGCTATAAGTTAAAATTATGCACGGTTTATAGCCCCCCTAAAATGGGCATTAAGGAATTAAAAGATTTTTTAGAATTTCTTACTTTTTTTTTTTTATCAGCTTATCTCCCCCCCCCGACCCTCCTTTTCTCTCAGATCCCCATCTCCACACCACTTCAAGCGAGGAGGAGTCTGCCCCTAGAGTGCGCATCTGTGCTCCTAATTTTTTTCTTCCCTTTTTCTTGGTTAACCCCCAGGGCGGGGCAAGGAAAGCCCCATGCTTACCTTCCTTGAACCCCAGGGGAACACGTGCACACAATGGAGTCTGCCTTCATGCCAAGGGGTGCAGCGGGAGATCGTCGTCAGGACCATCTGGGGGTATTTTCGTTCAACTCCCCTTGACGTCGGCGTGCAGCGAGGACCATTGAGCCGATGCACGCTGAGATGTGGGTCTGCTCCTGTCCTCTGCCAGCGTCAGCCCCCTATGTTGTCCCGACACCTCAGAGTTCCCCCAGAAGGTGGCAGTGGAGCTACGAGACTAACTCCCCAGCCCTCCCCGGAGAAGGAGAGCAAGCCGTTGGGCGCTCGATCCTTCTCCCACTGGCCAACCCCCGATGGCCTGAGTAGAATTTCTTAGTTTTGAATATAAGTCTGGAGATATACTGGTGGTGGGTGATTTTAATATTAATTGGGCTCCAAAACATGATCCTGAGATTGAATCTCTGCTTGCAAATGCTGGCTTGCGCCAGTTTATAACTTCCCACACCAGAATTAATTTAGTTAGCAGGAAACATACTATATTGGACTGGGCTCTTACTAATCATCCCACAAGAGTTCTAACTAGTGGTACGTTCCCAGATGTGTTGGGTTATCACCTTGCAATAGGCACTTGGAGTGGGGGAAGAAAAGGAAACCCCCCATGATTTTTTTTCTTTTAGAAAATTTACAACTAGTATACAACAAAGCTTAAGGGACTTAAAGATGATCGATTGGTCCTTTCTTGATGCTATTCCAGAAACAGATCTGGCAGTTGATTATTTTTCCAAATCTTTGGTGAATTTGCAAGATACATTTTTCCCTAAGAAAACAAGAAGGGTCAGGGGGTTGTTAATAAATGGATCATGTCTGATTTGTTTCAGTTGCTAGAAATCAAGTGATACTGCTTGGGACCAATTTAGAAAATCACATAGTGAAAATTACTTTACTATCGTAGATAAAGGAATATTTGTAAAACTAAGTTGAGGTAAAGTAAATCTGATTTTCATTTAAATAAACAGCGGAATGAGTTTAAAAAAAAAAAAATAAAAAATCCCTCAAAATTTTGGTCAGCTGTTAAGCCTTACAGCACCAAATACTAGGAATCTGTCTGATCTGTTTAACATAAATGGTAATGTGACAACTGATATAACTGAAATAGCTGAGGCGTTCTTAAAAAATGTGCTGATCTGTCTCTCTACACTAAAGGCTTTTCTCCCATTGATTGTGTAAGCTGTGATAGTTTAAAATCAAGGGGTAGTCAAGTTACCACTTTTTATTTTTAAGGGGTTAAACCAAAACAATGTTCTGAAACTACTTAAACAATTGTCACCCAATAAAAGCTCTGGAGGAGATGATCTTGAACTTAGATTTTTAAAGTTAATTTCTGCCCATATTTATCTCCCTTTGACTAAGGTGTTCAGTCTTTCCTTAACAACTGGGCAATTTCCTAGTCAGTGACACGGACTACCATAAAGCCAATTTTATAGGGACGCGGATATGATGTTCTCTGCACACTTTCTGTCGGTGTCCTTTCCCTTTAAGATGTTCTGGAAAGTCTTCAAGCGGGCTCACCCCACCTAAACTCCCTCGGCTCTGCCCCAAGATGCCAGATCTTCCTTTCCGCTGAAAGAAACAGGTTCCCTCCTTACCGCTCCTGCGTTGAGTAGGCCCTAGCACTTAAGTTCTTTGGAATTACTTCCAAACCAACTCTTATGAGTTTTTGTCTTCAGCTCGACTTCAGTGAATAAGTCTGCATCTGGGTTCTGCCAGTGCCCTTGCGGGCAGAAGGTGTCCAGGACCAACCCACACACCATGTGCATCTACTGCCTGGGGCATGACCACAATCTCCAGGCTTGTAACTTTTGCCGCTCATTTCACACAACCATTCTAGAGGATCGTCTCACCTGCCTGAAACTGGGCCACCCGGCGCAATGGAACCCACTGGTCAAATCTAAGGGTGCCTGTGGTGGCTCTCCGTGGCTGCAGGGTCTGCCGAGCAGCTTGCAGCCTTTGAAGAGGAGGCGGCCCAGGCTGCAGGCCATTCCTCTGCAGCTTCTTCTTTCGTGCCATTTCAGCTGGGCTTGACCTTTACAGGCTTCTTCAAAGAATTGTGCCACTCTCTGCTGACCTTCAGTCAGGGACCCACTGGCATATCTAAATCTAAAAGACTCTAAGAAAGAAAAGACTAACCGATCATGGGATCGGACGCACTCTCAGTCGAGGGCTTCCGATTTCTGCGCTTATCCAGATTTGACCTCTGCCTTGGCTGCTGGCTCCATGGTAACCCCTTCAGGCCTGCCGGCCGAGACACTGGTCGAAGTCCCAGCTGAGATTTTTCTCAAGCTGACTGACCAGTTGTTGACCAGAGAGGCTGATTCTTCCTTGTCTAGGACCTCTGTCCTGATGCAGACCATTGGAGGGACGGATCAGTCCACTGACCTGCCACCTCTGGTCCCTGACCCTGACCAGGATGAGCCTCAGCAATCGCAGACTCCCTCCGAGCCTTGCCGCCGGTCCCTCCGGCGGCCGAGGTTGAGATCTGTCTTCTTCCCGAGGGTCGAGTCGGTCTGGCTGTCTTTGGCGCACCTACTCTGCACCATGGGAAGCAGTGCCGCCGCTATTCTAAGTCCTCTTCCTCCTCGGGTGAGGAGAGTCTTCAGTGCAAGTTGCATCGACACTACTAGGACTTGATGTGGCAACAGTTGGTGATCACCAGCGCCAAACTGACCCCGGTTTCTATGCTGGCCAGCTCTGTCGATGGAACCAAGTAAAACAGTTCCGACTCGGCTGATTCCGGCTTCTCTGCCAATCATGGT
The DNA here is from genome assembly GCA_016271365.2 of Neoceratodus forsteri. Taxonomy (NCBI): domain Eukaryota; kingdom Metazoa; phylum Chordata; order Ceratodontiformes; family Ceratodontidae; genus Neoceratodus; species Neoceratodus forsteri. The sequence continues at coordinate 648,600,548 of CM057449.1, forward strand.
GGAACCACCACCAAAACAGCCAATGGCTAGTGCTCCAACTAAGGATTCTCGGCTGGTGAAGGGGCTTCCCCATTGGCTGTCCGTCACCATCACCCCAGACTATCCGTGGAGGGTCAGTGAGAACTCCAGTTGTAGACCACTCTTTGATGACTCTTAGGAGTTTGAGTGTTCCTCCCTGCACTCCTGTCCAGTTGATGTGGAGTCCATGGGGGGATCTCTCGACGGACAAAGGTCCATCCTCTTTCATGGGGCTTCTCCGTCTGATCTCTGAGTCGACGGATAGAAAAGATGGAGCCCATCCAGAAATGGGCTCGTTACCCGTTGACTGAGATCCTTGACTAGGAGATTCTCCTACGGAGGCTTTCCCGGTGGCAGAGGCCATTCTTGGCCTTGCCCTAGAGCTCCTGCAGTGTCCCACTTCCTGCCCTGTGCCTTCAGCCCGGATTGCCCGCAAGTATGCGGTACCCACCTGATTCCTTTTGGGATTCACAGAGCATCCCTCAGCCGGCGTTCCAGCAGCACTGAGGATACTGACAAACCACTTGATAAGGAGTCCAAGAAATTTGACCATGCAGCTAAGAAGGTCTATGCTGCTTCCTCGCTTGGCCTGTGCCAGGCGAGCTCAGTCCTCCTCATGGCCCATTTCTCCCATGCCCTACTGAGCACCTTGGATGGAGTGCTTCCTCATCTGCCTGCGGACCTTCAGACCACGGTCAGACAGGTCCAAGACCAGGGCCTGGGTGTGGGCAAGCAACAGCTCCAGACTGCCATGGACATTGAGGACTCCTGCGCCCGCTTCGTGGCGGCCTCAGTGGCCATGCGCCGCACTGCTTGGCTGAGGATCTCGACTTTCACGGCGGACACTCGGCACAAGCTGGCACATGTCCCTTTCCTGGGCAACACCCTCTTCGGGCCCAGGGTCAAGGGTCACCTCACATGCATAGAGAAGTCCAGTGCCACCTTGGAATCCGTGGCATCTGCCCAGAAGGACCCCGTGGGCTTCAAGCATTATCAGAAACGGAAGCCCTTTTAGTCCATCTCCACTCCTGTGGCCAAGCCGTCCCAGCAACCGGCTGGCCAACAGGCTCAGGCTTGCGACATGAGCCCAAGTCAGTGGCCTCAGTTGTCCATAAGCGAGAAGGGAGAGTCTTCGGCGGCCCCTCAGCCGGGCCCACCTCCTCCAAGTCTGCCCAGTGACAGGATGAGGGGTGCCTCCCTCATGCCTGTCACGCCTCCCTTGGGTTCTCCCATGGGGGGCTGGCTCCGCCACTTCCTTTCTACTTAGTCCACTGTCACCATGGACTGGTGGGTCTTCAAGGTGGTGGGTCAGGGTCTTCCTCTGGAATTCAAGCAGTACCCTCCTTGTTGAGCTCACGCCCCACAGGAGGACTTGGTGTCTGCAGACATTCTGTCAGTTCTCAGAGACGACCTATCCCAGTTCCTCCGCAAGGAGGTCGTGGTTCCTGTCGCTGATCCTCTGAACACCCAGAGTTTGTCTCCAGGTACTTCCTGGTGCCAAAATGGATGGGAGGCTGGTGGCCTATTCTAGATCTGCATGACCTAAACAAGTTTCTCAAGTCTCGCACCTTCAGGATGGTAACTCTGTCTCAGCTCATACTATCTGTAGAGCAAAACATGTGATTTTGCTCCCTGGATCTTCAGGACACGTTCTTTCACATCCCGATACATTCATCTCACCAAAGGTTCCTCTGCTTGCAGGCTGTGGGAACCCTCTACAAGTTCCAGGCCATGTCCTTCTGCCTCTCCTTGGTCCCCAGGGTCTTCACCAAGTGCATCGCATTGGTGGCAGCTTATCTGAGGCACTGAGGGGTCTGGGTTTAGCCCTACCTGGATGACTGGCTGATAGCAGGTCCCTCCAGGCAGGAGGTGGAGTGGTCCAGGGACCTGGCCCTCCAGACCTGCATCAGACTTGGCCTCCTGGTCAATGAGGCCAAGTTGGAGTGCGTACCCTTGCAGGTGATCAGTTTCATCAGGGCAGAGCATGACTCTTGCAGAAGTAGAGCCCAGCTCCCTGCGGACAGGGCAGAGGCTCTCTCCTCCTTTGCCTGATCATTTCGAGCTGGGCAATTGTGCCCTGGCCAGGACTTCCTGCGCCTGCTGGGCTACATGGCGCCCTGTACCAGTGTGGTCCATTGGGCCCACTAGAAAATATGCTCACTGCAGTGGATGCTGGCCAGCCAGTGGTCTCAGCACAAGGGTCACTTTGACCAGCTGTTCACTGTGACCCAGCGGATGTGGGATGCCATCCAGTGGTGGTTGATCCCAGCACACCTGCAGGAGCGGATCCCATTTGTCCGCCCTGAGCCGACGGCCATCCTAACGATTGATGCCTCTCTCATAGGCTTGGGTGCCCACCTGGGGGAACATGGAGGCCACAGGCTCTGGACCCCCAAAGACTCCCAATGCCTCATCAACCTGATGGAGCACCTAGCAGTTCGGCTGGTGCTGACTGTAGTCGCTCCGCACATTTGGGGTCAGGTGGTCCAAGTCTAGACAGACAACACCATGACCATGTACTACCTCAACAACAGGGAAGCTCTCCATGTTTGGACCCTTGTGCGCAGCCTGGAGATGGATCTCCTATCCATCCATGTGGCAGGAGCCTCCAGTCAGCTGGCGGATGCCATCAGCTGGATGGTCGAGGCGTCTCACGAGTGGTCTCTCCATCCAGAGGGGCACCCCCTCAGGTGGACCTGTTTGCTTCCAGGAAGACTGCAAAGCTGCGACTATTTTGTGCCCACGCCCCCCTCAGCAGGGAATGCTGCAGGGGGATGCCTTCTCGAGGCCCTGGACTCCAGACCTCTTCTATGCCTTCCTTCTGATTCTCTTGATCCACAAGGTGCTTCTCAAGGCCAGGAGGGACAAGACATAGGTAATCCTGGTGGCTCTGGACTGGCCATGCTAGTTATAGTACCCTGATCTCCTCAGCCTCTGCAGCAGGCTCCCGAGGCATCTTCCCCTATGCCCGGAACTGCTTTCCATCAATCTGCTGAAGGTACTCCATCCGGACCTTCAATCCGTGCACCTGGCAGCTTGAGCTCCAGGCCTTGGGTCTCTCTGAAGATGTCTTCACCGTTTTGCAGGCATCTCAGATGGAGTCAACCAGGAAGTGCTACACCTTCAAATGGAAGAGAGTCTACATTTGGTGTCGGGCAAGGAGCTGGACCCAGTGTCTTGTCTAGTGACAAGCATCCTTGATTACCTTTGGTCCCTCTCTCAGGTGGGCCTTCGGTTAATGACTCTTAAGGTGCACTTGGCAGCCATCTCTGCTTACCAGGCACGGGCCAGTCAGCAGTCGGTGGTGCAGGAGAAGGTGGTCTGGCACTTCTTCAAGGGCCTTGACCACATTTCCCCTCTGGTGCGTGAACCACCACTACCGTGGGACTTGTTATTGTTATTATATCAGCCAGAAGGATCAGTGAGCTTCAAGTGCTTTCGGTGGAGTCTCCTTACTTGGTCTTCCACAGGGACAAGATTGTCCTGTGCCCCAACCCGAAGTTCCTCCCAAATGTTGTGTTGGAATTTCACCTTAACCAGGTAATTAATCTTCCAGTGTACTTCACCAATCACACCTCAGAGGCCGAGCATGGGGTCCATACTCTGGACCTGATGTAAGCGCTCGCTTAATACAAAGAGTGCATGGCTGGAGTTCGGGGAGAGGTTCGCCAGCTGTTTGTCACCTACTGAAGCTGTACCTGGAAGACCTGCAGCCAAGTGGATGATTGGCAGGTGGATCACATCCTGGATTGATCTCTGCTATAGGTTGGCTGGTAGGGAGACTCCCGGAGGGCTACGGGTTCATTCCTCCTGCCATACCGCTGCGCCAGTGGCTGCTTCCAGGGATGTCCCTATCCAGGAAATCTGCAGAGTTGCAACCTGGAGGTCAACATACAACTTCATGTCCCATTACCACATTGACCTCGAGTTACACCAGGATGCTGGTTTTAGGACCTCAGTTCTCCAATCTCTGTTCCCTAAGTAGGGGGCCTGTGCCTTGCCTCCCTCCTCCCAGAGAACTGCTAGAAGTCTGCCAGAAAGTGTGGTGAGAATATCATATTCACGTCCCTAGAAACACAGGTTACTCACCTGTAACAGTTCTAGGAGTGGTATGTGTTGTTCATCCATACAGACCCACCTGACCTCCCCAGCTTCAGTGCACCCACTGTGCTTCCAGTGGGCAAGATCTTGTGTCATGGGGCTGAGCCAAGGGAGTTACCACCCGGGTGGGTGGGAGGAGCCAGCTTAAAGACTTTCCGGCACATCTTAAAGGGAAAGGACACTGCCAGAAAGTGTGGATGAACATCATATACCACTCCTAGAACTACTGTTACAGGTGAGTAACCTGTGTATTTAAGGGTTGAGTAATGGCTGACTTAGCTAGCTATCAACCGATATCCTTACTGCCATCCTTGGGTAAACTTTTGAAAAAAATTGTTAATGAACAACTTGTCAAGTTCCTTGATTCTGTTGGTGTTCAGTCTCTTGAGCATCATGGCTTTTGTAAGCATCATGCTACAAGGACGTCCTTGGTCAGGTTCATGGACCACATCAGTTTGTCAGTGGAGGGGGGGAGCTCAATGGTGCTGTGTTCGTGGACCTGTCCAGTGCCTTTGACCTGGTGAATCATTGCCTGCTGATTGGGAGGCTGAGGAACCTTGGACTAATGGACTCTCCATGTAATTGGTTCAGTAGTTGTCTGTCAGGCCATCCTCTGAGGGTCTGTTATAAGGGGGTAACATAGAAACAGAGAATTTGTTGGCAGTTGAGGACCGCTTGGCCCACCTAGTCTGCCTATTTTCCTACCCAACAGAAAAGCTGCAGATCCTAGTTAACCAGCAGCTTACTTCCTCCTACCCCCCATTAGGACTGCCTTATGTCTGTCCCATGCATTCTTGAATTCCTCCACTGTTCTTGACTCCACGACCTCCTCAGGGAGGCTGTTCCATGCATCCACAACCCTCTCCATAAAAAAATACTTCCTCACATTACTTCTGAGCCATCCCCCCTCTATCTTCAAATTGTGCCCCCTTGTTCTTGCACATCTCTTTTTCTGAAAGGTGCTACCCTCTTGGAATTTGTTGATTCCCTTGAGGCAGACCGTGCACCATTTTGGTTGCCCTTCTCTGGACAGCCTCCACTCTGTCTATGTCTTTGCGGAGATGGGGTCTCCAGAACTGCACACAGTACTCCAGATGGGGTCTCACCAACTGTCTGCACAGAGGGATGATAACTTGTTTTCTACTATTGATGCCTCTCCCAGTGCATCCCAGTATCCCCCCAGCCTTCCTTACTGCCTTCTCACATTGCTTGCCCACCTTTAGGTCATCTGATATAATTACCCCCAGGTCCCTTTCCAATTTTACTGTTGTCAGTATCTCACTCCCCATTGTGTACTCTTCCCCTGGGTTCTTGTTTCCCAGGTGCCTTACCTTGCTCTTCTTTGCATTGAATCTGAGCTGCCATACTTCTGACCATTCCTCCAACCTTGCCAAGTCCTTCTCATCCTTTCCACTCCATCTTGTGTATCAACCCTGTTGCAGATCTTTGTGTCATCTGCAAAGGCATCTTTCCTTCCAGTTCCTCTGCAATGTCACTGATGAAGACATTAAAAGGACTGGACAATACTGAACCCTGCGGTGCCCACTAGTGACCCTCTTTCTTCCAGAGTGGACTCCATTTACAATTACCTTCAGGTCCTGTTGTGCAGCCAGTGTTTACCTAGGCTACCACCCTGGGACCCACCCCAGGCTGGTTAATTTGACTATTAATCTTTGTGTGGGACTGTGTCAAATGCCTTGCTAAAGTCTAGGTAGGCCACGTCCACAGCCCCTCCCTGGTCTACTACTTTGGTCACCCAGTCAAAGAAATCTATTAGATTCGTCTGACATGACCTTCCCGCTGTGAACCCATGCTGCCTTGAATCCTGTGCTCCACTGGCCTCTAGGTACTCAACTATTCCTTTCTTCAGAAGTGACTCCATCACTTTCTCTACCACAGAGGTCAGACTGTCAAGTCTGTAGTTTCCTGCCTCTGTCTTGGTCCCACTTTTGTGAAGGGGAATCACATCCACCTTCCTCCAGTCCTCGGGTACCACACCATCCTCCCATGATTTATTAAAAAGAGTAGCCAGTGGTTTCACTAGTTCCTCCCTTAATTCTTTTAGAATTCTGGGGTGAATGTCCACCTTCAGTTTTAGGAGTTCTTGCAGAACCCTTTCTTCTGTGAAAGGACTGGGATCGACCCCCTATCAAGAGTGCTTCTGTTAATTGGATTAGGCACTTCCCCCTCCTCTTTTGTGAATACTGAGCAGAAATATTCGTTCAGTATCCCTGCTTTTTCACTGTTCCCCTCTGCCCACCCACTGTTCATTCTATTCAGCCTCACTATCCCTCCCTTTTTCTTTCTACGCTCGCTGATGTACCTATAAAAGGTTTATCCCCTTCTTAACTGAGTTGGCTATCTTTTCCTCAATTTGGGCCTTTGCTATTTTGACTTCCCTCCTGCTTCATTCTGCCTTAACTGGTACAGCTCTCTGTCCTGCTCCTTCTGTGTTTCCTTATACTTCCGAGCTATCTTTTTCCTTCCTGACTTTCACAGCCACCTCTTTTGAGAACCATAGTGGCTTTTCTTTCATTTTGATTTGTTTATTTGCTTCACACAAAGGCTTGTTGCCTCTGTGATGGCAGTTTTGATGATTCCCCATTGTTGCTCCACACCTCCTTCTAGCCTGTTTGCTAGTGCTTTCTGAGGCACTCTCCCATCTTGCCAAAGTCAGCCTCCTAAAAATCCAGTACCCTCACTTTGTATGGCTTGACTCTGTAGCTGAGCTTAACATGAACCACACTGTTTGATGGTCACTTGTCTCCAGATGGCAACCCACTTCTAGATCTGAGATCCTCTCCTGCCCCGTTTGAGTCACGAGGTCTAAGATTGCTCCCTCATGAGTGGGTTCCGAAACTAGCTGTCTGAGGCCTACCACCTGTAGGGCATCAAGAATGGCCCTGCTCTTGGATGTGGCTGCAGCAAATGTGCTCCAGTTAACATCTGGCATATTCAGGTCTCCCATCAACAGTATCTCCCCTTTCTCTGCCATTCTAAGAATGCCTTCTATCATATCCTTGTCCATTCCCTCCCCCTGACATGGGGTCTGTACACAACCCCTGTGCGGATTGTGGTGCCCTTTCCAGTCTCAAGGTGACCCACAGTGCCTCCTCTCCTCCCTGTTTACTCTTTTGTTCAGTTGCTTTTATCACTTCCTTTACATGAGGCTACTCCTTCCCTCTTCTCCTGCCTCTCTCTCCTGTAGGTTATGTACCCTGGTATGTTAACATCCCAGTCATGGTTCTCTGTGTACCATGTTTCTGTGACTGCTACGATATCCAGGCATCCTCTTCCATCAAGGCTACCAGCTCAGGAGTTTGTTGCCCAGACTCGAGGCATTGATACTCATTACCCTCCATTTACTGATGGCCTTACTCCCTTTGCCCCATCCTGTCCTCCTTGCCTTTGTCACTTTCTCCATTTACCCCTGTCCTTCTCCCTATCGACACGTCTTTGTTGGTGTTTGCCTTACTTACTACCGTGATTATTTGGGGGGCTAGGATTTCCCTGCTCCTTTCCAGTGCCTCCCCCCTTGGCTAGTTTAAATGCTTGCCAATGAAGCATTTAAACCCATCACCTAGGATCCTGGTTCCCCTCCCGGACAGATGCAGCCCATCATGCCAGTATAGGCTTGCATTACTCCAGGTGGACCTCTAGTCCCCAATGAAGCCAAATCCCTGAGCTCCACACCAGTTTTTCAACCACTGATTGAATCCCATGGTGCGGAACACCCTAGCCTTTCCTATGCCATAGATGGGCAGCACCTCCGAGAAGGTTACCGTGCGTGCTACTTGGCTAAGGCCCTCCCAATTCCACAAACTCTTCCTGCACTTCTCTAATCCCTTTTTAGCAGGTCATTTGTCCCTAGGTGGACAGTGACATCCAGCTCCTCCTGTGCAGCTGCTCTGGCAAGCCTGAGGATTCGCTCCTGTCCCTCCCAAGCCATGGCGCCAGGCAGGCACCTTACCTCCCCTCTCCCTTCCTCCCCAGTTCTACCTTCCTAACAATGGAGTCCCCACCAGGAGTTGTTTCCTTCCTTGCAGGGTCCCCTGCCACCCTCCTGTGGGTCTCCTTTGTGGAGGTTCCCAGCATCCTCCTTGGTCTCCACTGCGGGTGCCTCCATAGAGGAACCACACTTTGCCAGAATGGCATAGGAATTGTGAGAGGTACGACTGGAGGATGCACCCCTGTTCCACCACCCCTCACCCTCTCTGAGCCCACTGTGGTCCAACTGCTCCTCTTCTTGGCAACCTCTGAGGCAGCGGCAGTGGCACTGGAGGTCCCTGGATGGAAGGAGGCCCCAAATCCTGGCCAACTCAGCCTGGAGATGAGCAACCTCCTCCCTCAGCCCAGAGAGGTGCCTGCAGATGGGACAACCCGCATCCTCCAGAGCGTCTCCCGGAAGACTGCTGCTCCACAGCCACTGCACTGCACCACTCCAATCATGTCTTATTTCTGGCCCTTAACTGTTTGCAATCCTTACTCTTTCCTCTTTTTTTTTTTTTTTTTCTCTCTCCTTTCTGCCTGTGTGCCCTTTAAGCTCCTGATTGTCCTGTTCTGAAACAAGAATATCCTATGTTTCTCAGTAGACCACTTACTTGCTCAGAGGCAGGCCTCCAGCAGCTAGAGGGGGCCGGAGAGCTACTCTTGCCCTTCTAGGATGGTGGGTCCTTGGTGGTTCTGTGCTCACTCACTTCCTGCTCCCAAACAGGAAGTTCCTGTTGTCAGTCAAATCCTGTGCCTATAAAAATAGAACTAGCTTTCAGTCGGGGGGTGGAGGGGAGGGAAGGAGGGCAATATAGTCCCAGCAGAGAAGTCCAGTCACACAGCAGTCCTTTCTCCTTGTGTCTTCTGCCAAGCTATTAGCAGAATCTTTCTAAGGCAGTCCTTAAATGTAGCTTCCTTCTAGCTAAGCCACTCCCCCTACTTACTAGATCTTTCAACAAGTAATTTAAACCTCACAGCTATTAAGTCCTTTCAATCACCTGAGATTTACACCTAGATAACTGTTCAGATACCCATTCAGTTCAGTTCACCCAGACACACACTTTTTTTTTTGTTTTAGTTTTTTTTACCCTAAATTAAAGGTCCAAGTACAAAAGTTCTTCTTCTTTAGTCCCAGCAGAGAAGTCCAGTCACACAGCAGTCCTTTCTCCTGGTGTCTATGCCAAGCATCACCCTTGCCATAGACAGGCAGCACCTCCGAGAAGGTTACCATATGCTCTACTTGTCTAAGGCCCCTCCCCAACTCTACAAATTCCTCTTGCACTGCTCTGATCCCATTCTTAGCCAGGTCATTTGTCCCTAGGTGGACAATGACATCCAGCTCCCTCCCTCGTGCAGCTGCTACCACGATCCTGAGGATTTGCTTCCTGTCCCTCCAAGCCATGGCGCCAGGCTGTCACCTTACCTCTCTCTCCCCTTCCTCCCCCATTTCTACCCCCCTGATGATTGAGTCCCCCACCAGGAGTTGTTTTCTTCCCCTGTGGGGTCCCATGCCACCCTCCTGTGGGTCTCCTTTGAAGGTTCCCAGCATCTTCCTTGGTCTCCACTGCGGGTACCTCCATTGAGGAACCACTATCCACCAGAAGAGCGTATGAATTGTGGAGAGGTACAGCTGGAGGGATGCAACTCTGTTCCACCATCCTCTCCCTTCCTGAGCCCACCCTAGTCCAGCCTCTCCTCTTTCTTGGCAACCTCTGAGGTAATGGCATGGTCCCTGGGTGTGGGAGGAGGTTTCACGAATCCTAGCCAGGTCAGCCTGGAGACGGGCAACCTCCTCCCTCATACCAGAGAGGTGCCTGCAAATAGGGCAGCATCGCAGCCTCCAGAATGTCTCTCAGAACACTGCCGCCCCACAGCCATTGTACTGCACCACTCCTATCATGTCTTATTTTGTGTCCCCTCTCCTGTTTCTCTGTATGCTTACTCTCACCTCTCCTTACAACTCTCACCCTTCCTGTTCTGGGACAGCAACTTCCAATATTCTTCGGTAGCCTCCTCCTTCTTCCTTGCTCAGTGTCAGACCACCAGCAGCTTGGGGGGAGAGCGAGCTACTTTTTTCCTTTAGGGTTGACAGAACCAATGTTTCTCTATGATCCTTCCCTTCCTACTGCCAAAGAGGAAGTTCCCGTTGTCAGTCAAATCCAGTGGCTGTAAAAGTAGAACTGGCTCGGGGTGGGATGGAGGCAATTAGTAAGAAAAAAGGCTAGCAACAGGAAGTTGTAATTTGAGTCACCTGCTTTTATATTGTCTAAGCCACACCCCGAATTAAGCTGTCTCTCCTCCTACCGATTTAGCAAAGTAAGTTGATACAGTACCCTTCCCAGCACAGAACATACACTGACTTTCTTTCTTTTCTTTTTTTAACCCTAAAGAAGACCCCTTCTACTTCTAATAAAGTATATGTCTGCGTAATCTCAGCAGACACTGAGTCCTGCTGAGATAGAAGTGTTAAATTAGTAAGAAAATGGTAGCTTCTTTTAGTTAGCTGCTTTCTGCTCTACAAGCAAGGCTAGCTTGCCAGCTACACAAACAAGCGGTTGCCAGCTATCGTCAGGATGTATAATGATGGAAATAGGGGTGCCCCAGGGATCTATCCTGGGGGTCCTTCTATTTTCCTTGTTTGTTGATTAATTACTTTCTTTACTTGAGAGAACAAATAATATAATGTATGCCAGTGATATAGTCCTCTATAGCAATTCCTCCTTGGTGGATATTATAAATTCAGACTTAAATGCTGATTTTCAGGCCTTGGATTTGTGGCTTCGAGGACATCATTTGCTTTTGAATAGCAAAAAAACTAAGCGCATGCCCTCTGGATATAAGCAAAGATGGACAAGGAGTGCACCTGTGGTAATCCAGGATACCCTTGGGATTGAATTGGAACAGGTCTTCCAGTTCAAATACCTGGGGAGCCTATTGGATTCTTGTCTTACTTATTCCCTTCATATAAAATCGATCTGCAGGCAAATCGACCATAACCTGGGGTTCTGTTTAAGTTGCAGAGTCTATTGACTGAACAAGGCAAATTTGCAGTGGCAATTAATGTGTTATCGATTACAAATTATAATTCTTTCCTGTTTCTGGGATTAATTAAAGACAGATATGTCATTGCTCTCTACAGTTTTCCACGCTATGTGTAGATTTGCTTTGAAAGTACCTTTTCGTACACATCATTGTACTTTGTGTCAACTGGCAGGCTGGTTAACCCCCAACTTATACTGTTTATATAATCTAAAATGTCTGATTTATGATGTTTTAAGGTTAGAGTTTGATTCCCCTCTATTTTTTATGTAAGATTTTAGGATAGTTGTTAGGGCCTCACAGTCCCATGGATCACTTAAACTCTGTTCCTAGTGTAAGTACAAAGATGGAAATGTGTGCCTATTCTGTTACTGCCCCAGTTCATTAGAATAACTTCCTACTGTGTATACATCAAAATTCTGGACAGGCCACTTTTAAAAAGTGGCTGAAGGAAACATAGAAATGTAGAAGTTGATGGCAGATGAGGACTGCACTGCCCATCCAGTCTGCCCATTTTTTCTACCTTTTGAATATGCCATAGGCCTTCACTTTGCCAATGGCTTATTTATTAATACTCATCTGTATTGCTTCCTTATGCCTATCCCATGTCTGTTTGAAGCCCTGCACTTTATTCATATCCACAACTTCCTGAGGTTGGCTGTTCCATGCATCCACCACCCCTTCTGTGAAAAAGAACTTCCTCACATTACCCCTTCATCGGCCTCCCTCTAATCTCATGCTGTGTCCTCTTGTCCTGTTATTTTCTTATATTAAACATGTTAGACTCTTTCACCTTGTTAATGCCCTTAAGATGTTTGAATGTTTCGATCACATCACCTCTCTCCCTCCTTTGCTCTAGGGTATACATATTGAGCTCCGTTAATCTGTCTCCGTATGTTTTCTGATGCAGTCCCTGCACCATTTTGGTTACCCTTTTCGGGACTGCCTCCATTTTCTTAATGTCCTTGTGCAGGTGCAGCCTTCAGTGCTGCACACAGTACTCCAGATGGGGCCTAACCAGTGTCTTGTAAAGAGGTATTATTACCTCCCTCTTATGACTTGTGATACCCCTACTGATACACCCCAACATCCCTCTAGCCTTACCTACTGCTTTAGTGGTCTGCTTGGATGATTTCGGGTCATCTGTGATGATGATGCCCAAGTCTCTTTCTTCCCTTGTGATTGCCAGCAACTCCTCTCCCAACCTGTAGGTAGCTTCAGGGTTTCTCTTCCCTATGTGCATGATCTTGCACTTCTTTGCGATAATACCCAGATGCCACTCTTCAGACCATTTTGCCAGTTTTTTCAGATCTCTTCTCATTCTGCCCACCCCATCTGGATCATCTACTCTGTTGCAGATCTTGGTGTCATCTGAAAACAGACAAACCTTACCCTCCAGTCCATCTGCAATGTCACTGATGAAGATATTGAAGAGGTTTTGCCCCAGGACTGATCCCTGAGGTACCCCACTTGTGACTTGCATCTCTTCTGACTGTATATCGTTTACAACCAGTCTCTGTTTTCTGCCCTCCAACCAGTTTGCCACTCAGTTGACCAACTTGTGACCCACCCCCAGCCTACCCAGCTCATTAATCAGTCTTCTGTGTGGAACAGTATCGAAAGCTGTGCTGAAGTCAAGGTAGGCGACATCAACTGAACCCACTTGGTCCACCACTCTCGTTATCCAGTCAAAGAAATTTAAGAGATTAGTTTGACAGGACCTTCCTGTTGTAAACCCATGCTGTCTTGGATCCTGTGTTCCTATAAATTCCAGGTGTTGCACTATTCTTTCCTTAAGGAGTGTCTCCATCATCTTCTCCACTATTGAGGTAAGACTGACTGGTCTGTAGTTCCCTGCTTCTTCCCTGATGCCACTCTTGTGGAGCGGGAACACAAGCCCTTCTTCAGTCTTCTGGGACCATTATTTTAGCTCTTTAAAATGTGAGTGTTTCTAAAGTGTTATTATTTGTAGTGTTTATGTATGATACTGTCTGTTATTCTTGCTTTTTTGCATTATGGAACAACATGACTGTTTACGGTCCCAGGTCACGTTTGAAGAAGGACCTTGGCTCGTAACATTTAACCTGGTTAACAAAAGTTTCAATAAAATAAATACAATTTTGATGATGATGAGGGAGGCCTGGAACTGCCTGAAGGTAAGGGTTCTAGCTCCACTTTTTTCCTCTTGCAATGACAACACTGTCCTGTATACTCCCAGGTCTGCTGTTTTAAAACAGATGCAGCCATCTCTAGGTTTTACTGCTGAGGAGGAGGATGATTCCTCTATGTGTACTCTATATGAATTCCTGGAGACACTTACAGTGCCCTTCATTGTTATTCCTACTTTATTTGCAGCACTGACTGATGCTACCATGGCTGCCTGGCATAGGTCCAGCACTCTATCTACTGTCCCAAGGAAGGCAGATAAACAATATCCTGCCCCTACATCTGAGACATACTGTATTTCTCACAACCTGAAACTGATTCACTTGCGATAATGGCTGCATATAACAGAGCTAAAGCTCTTGGACTCATGAGATCTTACTTCGAGAGTCAGCTCTTGCAGCAGGTAACGCATGAAGGACTGAAGCCGACAGGCAGTATGACCCCATGGAAAACTTCTAGCTAGCAGTCTATGGAAGGGGACACCCCACCCCAGTCACGCATGGTATAAAGGGAGGGTGGTCCCTGGTATCCCTCAGTTCTTTTCCCGCCATAGACTTGCATTCTTAGGATCCACAGACCACCTTTCACTAATTTGACCGCCAGTTTGCCAAGTCTTCTTAGCTGGATTCTTTACTTTTTCTTCAAAATGTTCACTAGTTCTGCCATTATTGTTCCTGTATGTCATCTTCTCTGATGTCCTCCATAGAACGGCACCCCTCCAAGTGTGCCTTTGGCAAACAAATCCCGTCGAAGGACGGGCACTCTGCCTGCTTGCTTGCTGTCCCTATGCCCCAACCACGACACCCAGGCTTGCCAGCACTGCCAACAATTAAATAGCAGGATGAGGATCCACTGTTGGAAGGCTCTTCAGGCTTTCCTCATAGAGCAACGTCTGGCCACCATGCAGAGAGATTCCTATTTGGGGAGGAGTTCCTTCCACCATGAATTATCTGGGAAGCATATGGAGATGCAGAAGGAGAGAGAAATGGAGAGATCTCTCTCCAGATCTAGATCTTCAGTCTCCCACTCTGCCTCCAGGGGCAGTTCCGAGTCTGCCTCCCAGGTGACCCAGTCTCCTTCGAGGCTAATGGTTGTCACACACCCTGCCCTGGTTCGGGCATCGGGAGCCAAGGACTATGGCTCTGGGTCCTCGGGACCCACCTTGCAGTCGCTTAAGGTCCGATTACCTGATGAGGCCTCAGATCGGCACTCTGACCTTGGTAAGGGATCGATGTCGGCTCATCCCCAGTTGGCCTCTGTCTCTGGTGCTGACTCCCGGGATAAGCATAAGGCCTCGGGGCACTCCTCCAGGAGATCTGCCTCTGAGTCGCCCAGGCCTGCCAAGCCATCATCGGACAAGCATCCAGTGACGCAGCATTAGTCGGGTGGTGATTCCCACCGGCGTCAAGCAACACATGTCACAGCTTCAGTGGCCAGCAATCTGCACCACTGACCCAATCCCTGACGTCACCAGTCCCTCCCCCCAACACTGGCTGACGATCGGTCAGGACACAGTCCTTCTGAGGACCGCCAAACATTGGCCTTGGACCAGGCATTGGGCTTATTACTATAGCCCCGACGCTGCCTCCTGTTCACTTGCCATCGCCAGATCTCGTCTCTAGGCCGGACCTTGGCTCTGGGCCAGTGTCTGATCTGTCGACCGATTTGGTGCCTAAGCTCCATTTGTCTCAGGCCAAGGACCTTTTTGGTTACTGGTGGGAAACCATCAGGACTGACCTCCTACCACCAAAAATTCCATGGATAGAGCCCCCCCCCCCGCTGACAGGGGCCCCTCCTCTGATGAAGCCCACCCTACCTCAGGGCAAGGACAAAGGTACGGAGCCTACCCCTCCTTATTCCAATGTTTCTCTGCCATCTACTGGACCCCTGATTCCCTCTCCTGACACCCCCTGAACCAGCACATTCTGTAATTATTGCCTGGCATTTTGGGCCGTCTTCTCTACCCATTCCAGACTACCCTGAGTCCTCTCCACCACACGCCTCCTTCCCAGCTCTCCCTGGTCCCATTGAAGGCCCCCCCCAACCTCCTGAATCAGCCTTTTGTTTTGCTAAATTCCCACCTGACACCTTTGACCAGACCTCTCTACAGGAACCTTTCTCTCCCACTATGTGCACCTACTCCTGCCCTGAGCACTAAATTGCCCAGGGCCCTCCCACCAATTTACTTGACCTTTGTCTGTGGCTTTTTAACTAATGGCCCACCTTTTTTTTCTGCCCTATTTTAGACACAAGCCCAAACAAGGCTCTCCACTTTGGCTGAATGGCCCTGGCGCTGCTACCTGCTGGCGGCAGGACCTCTGCTTCCAGCTCACCACCCCCTGACCAAGGAAAGCAGGTACGTTTGGTCAGCTCCTAGCTTGTAGCTGTCAGGCTTCAATCCCCGCAATTGGACTTGCTCCTGGGGACTGTGGCTGCTTCTCGATTGGATGCTGCAGATCTCCACTGAGAAAGGAAGCACACAAGGCGCCTTTTTCAAAACACAGCTCGGCCACTGCCTTACTGTACTGCTCTCTGGACAATTTTTTTCGCCCAACCCCTCCTCCCTCCTTTATTAAGTACATTTCCCCAGTGATCCACGCTCCCTGAGGCCTCACACTAGTCAGTTACAGCAACTGCTTAAAGGGGCTCTCCTTTCTGTAACTTCTTAAAGGGGTGATCTTCTCTTGAGCTCACTTGTCTCCTCTAAGCAATTCCCCGATATTATTATTGAAGTGTAATTGGTAGGATACCCCTGCCTGTTGAAGATAAATCCTTAAGACATATGTGCCGTTAGGCTGTTTTCATGTATCTTTGCATACCATCGATCCCTGTCTCTTTTAGCTAGTCTAACACGGAGCAGTGATCCTTGAGACTTATAGAACCTAGCTAGTGAGTCTTGGTGCAACTCGCACCCTGTTAACACATTGGGCAATCATGGCAGTCCTCGCTTGGTTTCAGTTACTTACCTGCTTATGTATGGTACCCCACGTGACAGACCATTCGAGCAGAATTGACCCCAACATAGAGTCATGCCTACCACTGCTCGGCTGCCTTTATATTAATACTACGTATAAGTTATGCTGCCACCACATGACTCCACACCCTTCTCACTTTGTGGAATCTCCTCAAGGTGGGACGGCTACCTTGTTACAGATATGTGGCCCCTCATCCCACCCACCCAAAACCTACACGTCTTGGTGCTATACTGGATGGACCATAGGCTACGCGTCCCTAGGTCAGCACAAGGGGAAACTTTGGACTCCGGACCCTCGCACTCAAATTTAAACTAGGTGCAGAAAGATTTGTGCTTTCAAACTACTCTTCGCTGCCCTATGGAAAATTGTTTTCCTACTACTTTTGTGTTCAGGTAATGTTGAACTCAACCCTGGTCCCACAAAAGCTCTCTCATCTCCATCTGACCTTACAAGACTGAAAGGAGTCGGCTTTATGTGCGTAAATTTTTGCAGTCTTTTAAAGAAATTTACATCAGTCCAGGCATGGATTACTCATACCGCACCAGACGTACTTGTGCTCTCTGAATCCTGGCTTCGGGCATCCACCCCAGATTGAGGTTAACATCCCTAACTACCTCCTATTTAGAGGTGATAGGCAGACCAGGGGAAGCGGAGTAGTCATCTATGTCAAAAACAAATTTTCAGTGTCCATCCTAGACTCTACCTCTATTGCAGGTGAATTCGAATGTTTGTCCTTTAAAGTTGAACTTTCCCCATCAATGGCTTTCCGTGTCATAGGCTGTTACAGACCACCAGCCGCAGGACCTCAGCTTCCGTCCTATCTGTCATCTATTATGGGCTCTGTCCCCATTGAAACAATTATTCTAGGAGACCTTAATTATGATTGAGTAAAGTCTCGTTACCCCTGAAGCACTTCCAGACTCCCACGGGTTCACATAACTTATTACTGAGCCAACTCAAGCATTAACAAGAAAACCTAATGAACAGCACCCTATTGGATGTCCTTCTCATAAGCAAACCATATTCCTTTTCCCATGCCGGAATTTTTTCAGCTGATGTTAGTGACCACTGCTTTATTCCTGGCATAAGAACTGAAGCTAAACCCTCACCAACATCTAAAAATTTCCACTAAAAGGTCCAGACAGAACTTCGATCCTCTCGCATACTTCCATGAATTAAAAAACTCTTTGCACTGGCAGAGTTTTTACCTTGCTAACTTAGTGAGTAATGCCTACGACAGCTTCCATGAAATTGTAACCAGTGCCCTAAATAACCATGCTCCTCTGGTAAAAGCATGTATAAAAGCTAGAACATGTTGTTGGTTCTCAGCGGACCTCAAGGCTGCCTTACTAAAAAGAGAGCAACTCTGGAAAAAGGCTCGCAAAACACACACAAAGACTGGTGTCTCTTCAGGTCTCGGTCCTCCTCCTCCTTTTCCGTGGACTGTGAGCATTCTTCAGACATGTCTTCCTTGGTTCCTTCATCCATTGAGGACCTGTCCCCCCTAGACCTTAGGGACACTCCCAAATCACCGCCGGATAACCCCTTCTTTATGGAGGTCATACGGCATATTCAAGCCAGCATGGGCTGGGAGATGGAGGACTTGGACCTAGAGAGACTCTGCTTGGCTAAGTATTTGCACCAAAAGGACCCAAAACCTGTGGTCATCCCGCCCTTGGTGAACACATTTGTGGACATCCCAAGGCGGCCTGGAAATGTCCCCATACCTCCTCCTCCGCAATACCCCAAAAGGCAGACCACCTTACATGGCTCCAAAGGAGGAACCTTTTTTGGGCAAGCATCCTTTGGCGGACTCGGTAGTCATTTCTGCTGCCCATGATAGATCCCAGAGGCCGAGAAGCTAGAAACGCCTGCACTAGGATGGTCAGAGAGGCCAAGGCCAATTTTTAGCGATCTGAGCTAGATTCTGCGTCGAAATGCCCTACCAAGTTCTGGTCCACACTAAAAGAACTGACTGGTCATTCTCCAGGAAATGTGCTTCCCTCCAAAATTACCACTGACAATGCTATAATCAGTGACAGAAACGAGATCCTGCAGGCCTTCAACAATCATTTTGCCACTGCAGGCCTAGCATTCGATAACGCACCGGTAAGCAGACTACACCTTCAGATCAACACTAGTCTCCCGGAACTGAGTAACAATATCGTAACCTTCTCATTCTTATCCACCTCCGTAAAAGAAGTTGAAGATCTTCTAAAATTGGACACTAAAAAAAGGTGCTGGGGCTGACTTCTAAGACCCATTATACTTGAAAATTGCTTATCACATCCTTGCCGCAGCTATCTCTCACTTATTCAACCTGTCCCTATAGCAAGATTCCCTCCCTCAGTTATGGAAAGTTGCTCACATCACCCCCCCTGTTTAAATCGGGGGATCCCTGTGACCTAAATAACTATAGGCCGATCTCCCTCCTCCCCATACTCTCAAGCTCCTAGAAAAAATTGTGGATACCCAGCTGAGATCTTTCATAGACAACTCGAACTTACTAAACCCTATGCAGTCAGGCTTCAGAGCAAAGCACAGTACCATTACGGCCCTGGCAAAAGTAACCAACGACTGGCAACAGGACTTAGACAACAAAAAAATTCATCTGTGCAGTTTTCCTGGATCTCAGTAAGGCCTTTGACACCATCTGCCACTGTTTGCTCCTCTCCACTTTACAAATAATAGTCCTAGACCGAACCTCTTTGTGTTGGTTCCATGACTACCTCACTGGTAGGCAACAACAAATCAAGGCTGAAGGGGAGCTTTCTTCACTTAAACTGATAAAAAGAGGTGTCCCTCAGGGGTCCATATTGGGACCATTACTGTTTGCTGTCTATATCAACAGCCTAGATATAGGCATTAAGGAAGCAAACATTCACCTGTTTGCTGATGACACGGTGCCCTGCATAAGCCGTAAATCTCCTGAAGCTGCCTGTGGCGACCTGCAAACCGACTTTAACATCCTGCAGCACCAGCTCCTCAGTAAAAGGTTACTACTTAACACCAAGAAAACCAAGGCAATGCTATTCTCACCAACTGGTCAGGGGACAAATTCTGCCACTGCTGGTCCATTACCTTCTGTCTCCACCTTACTAGGTGAACATCTTGAATATGTACCGAAATTCAAGTATTTGGGTGTCTAGATAGACAATAAACTCTCCTTTGTGGAACATACAGTATAGAAAAACGGCTGAAAAAGCCGAGGCAGAGGATTGGACTCTTCTTCAGAATAAATCACCTCCTGACCACAGACATCAAAAAACAGCTTGTCCAATCCACGTTCCTCTCACTAATTGACTATGCTGACTTCATACATGGCCAGTGCCCAGCCTCACACCTTGCTAAATTGGACGTACTGTATGATAGAGCTCTGAGATTTATAACAAGCCTCCCTTTTTCCACCCACCACTGTTCACTATATGCAGCTGTGGGTTTACCCTTCCTTCAACACAGGCGGTATAGAAATGCAGCCCTCTGGATGCTCCGAGCCATCACCAACAAACTCCCGCAATACATTGCTGACTGTCTCCCACTAAGCCTGATTGGGAATTATGCCTTGAGAAGTCACTCGCTGTTTCCCCTGAAAGTACCTAGGGTCGGTACCCGCTTTGGAAGAGCAGCCATAAGCTTTGTCCTGCCCACGCTTTGGAATAGGATACAGAAATTGCTGAGACTTGGCTCCCTTGTTAGTCTTGCTATGTTCAAGACCCTGTATGCCAAAACATTTGTGGAGCTCTGTAACTGTTTCCACCATTCCTAGTTGTCCAGCTGACGTTTCCACTCAATCTAAGTCCTTCCCGTTCAAACTAAGTGTTCCCTTACCAAGATTACTCCCCCACCTGCAGTCCATTGTAGTCCCACCAGTACTACGTACTCACTGCAACACACACCCCCATCGCCCACTCTTATGCCCTGATACCACCTGCTTAGTATCCCAGCATCATTCTGCCAGCGTCCCTGGCTCCTACGTGTGCGCTTTTCCATATCCCAGGGACTCCTTTACAGGCCATGAACATGTTATTGATGGATAGGATTATAAAGGCATCTCTGTATATATTATTTGTTTATTTCTACACTGTATATATTTTCTTGTATACGCCTTGCTACTGCTGTTTTATGTATGTTTTACTTGTACTCTATTCTGTACCCTCATTCTTGCAAACTGCAGGTCCACCTTGTAAATGCGCTTGCTCAATGGTGATTTCCTGGGTAAATAAAGATTTTGATTGATCGATTGACAAGGGCAAGGCTCCTCGCAGGTGCCGCTCCAGGAGCCCGAGTTTGTCCAGCTCCCCCGACCGCCATAGGCACAAACGATGGTGCAACAGGTCTCGGTCCTCCTCCTCCTCCTCCTTTTCTATGGACTGTGAGCATTCTTCAGACATGTCTTCCTTGGTTCCTTCATCCATTGAGGACCTGTCTCCCCTAGACCTTAGGGACACTCCCAAATTACCGCCGGATAACCCCTCCTTTATGGGGGTCATACGGCATATTCAAGCCAGCATGAGCTGGGAGATGGAGGTCTTGGACCTAGAGAGGCTCTGCTTGGCCAAGTATTTGCACCAAAAGGACCCAAAACCTGTGGTCATCCCACCCTTGGTGAACACATTTGTGGATGTCCCAAGGCAGCCTGGAAATGTCCCCATACCTCCTCCTCCGCAATACCCCAAAAGGCAGACCACCTTTACATGGCTCCAAAGGAGGAACCTTTTTTGGGTAAGCAGCCTTTGGCGGACTCGGTAGTCATTTCTGCTGCCCATGATAGATCCCAGAAGCCGAGACAACTCAGTACTCCATCTCTGGACAAGGAATTTAAACATCTAGATTCCATAGGGTGTAAGGTTTATTCTTCCACCACATGTACCGTACAGAGTCTCAACTTCCTTACTCATATGGTGCAATAACAGAATACCCTTTGGGAACAAGGGGTTGACATTGTTAAATGGATCCCAGACTGTCCACAGAAGGCAGAGCTTGAGAAGCTGCTGCAAACTGGTTCGGCAATGGGCACGCATGTCCTCCGATCGGCCTACGACATGGCGGCATGGGCTGCAGCCACTGGTGTGTGCATCCACTGGCATTCATGACTCCGGGTATCTGATTTTGCCCAGGATGTGCAGACAAACATCTTGGGTGCACCATTTCATGGTTCCATCCTTTTTGGTGAGGACTCTGAAAAGATAATCATCAAACTGCAGGACTCTGGAAAGGCCATTCGGTCCATACATTCTGCATATAAGCTGAAACAAAGACCTTTTTGAAAGCCTAGCTTTCGTGGGAAAGTGGGTCAGCAATCTCGCTTTCAGCCTCAGCAGCAACAGTGAGGTGGTTATGGCAGTAAGGGACCCTTTAGATGCCCCACAGGATCTACTTCTCTGGCTGCCAAACTAGCTCAAGAAGTTCTTCCCCCTCCCACCACAGCCTGACTCCTTGTTGGACCCACTCCCTCCTGTAACCCTGATGGAGAAGCAGCCAGAGGCCACTTTTCTCTCCATGTCACGGGTTGGCAAGAGATCACCTCTGATCAGTGGGTCCTACAAATGGTCGACAACAGGCACTCAATAGAATTTGTCCAGATCCCACCAGATAGGACTCCCATTCCCTCCCGCTGATCCCTGGCTCATGCTGAGCTCATCTGGGTTGAAATTCAGGCTCTTTTTCTCAAAAGGGCCATAGAGCCGGTTCCCCCCTCTCAGAGAGGCACATACTTTTATTCACATTTCTTCCTCTTGCCCAGAAAGACAGGGGAACTGCACCCCATCTTGGACCTCAGCGACGTGAACTAGTTTATGGAATACAAATGGTTTCGGATGCTAACTCTGCAGGGATTAGTGCCCATGATCTATCAAGGGAATTGGGTGGTTTCACTGGATATGCAGGACGCTTATCTGCACATCCTGGTGGCCAGACCTCACAGGAGGTTTCTCAGATTCGAATTTCAGGGATTGCATTACCAGTTCAGAGCACTGTCCTTCGGCCTGTCTTCCACCCCAAGGGTTGTTACCAAGTGCCTGGCTGTGGTTGCGGCAGCCCTTCAAGGGAAAGGGCACTATGTTTTCCCTTACCTGGATGATTAGCTTTTGATGGCCCCATCCAGCGAGCAGCTGCAGTGCACAATCCCAGGACACCTGGTATCTCTTTGGAGAACTGGGTATCACCATCAGTGCACCAAAGTCCTCCCTGCTGCCGATCTAGTCCCTCTAGTTTATAGGGGCTCTGCTCGATACAACTCAAAGGAAGGTCTTACTACCAGAGGACACGGCACTTCGACTCTGAAGCTGAGCACATCATGTCTCGTCTCTCCCAAGGGTCCCAGCCAGGATGCTTCTCTGTCTTCTAGGCCATATAGCTGCATCCATTTTTACAGTCTCTCTAGCCAGACTGCATATGAGGATGATTCAGTGGGCTTTGAGAGTCCAGTAGGACCAAAGATGGGATGATATTGCCAGCCGGTCTCTATCCTGGAACCGGTTCATCGAGAACTCAGCTGGTGGATGACATCCCCCTCTCTAGCAGAGGGGATGCCCTTTCAGAGAACAACTCCAGATCAAATCTTGATATCAAATGCCTCTGGCATCAGTTGTGGCGCTCATCTGGGTGTCCACAGGACAAAGGGCACCTGGTTTGCAGCCAAGGAGTCTCTCCAGATAAATATTCTGGAGATGAGAGCAGTTCTCTAGTCCCTACAAACTTTGAGCATGGTGATTCGCCTGTGACTCCTCATCCAGACAGACAACATGGCGGTGGTGTTTTTACTTCAACAAACAGGGTGACACTCACTCATACCACTTTTGTCAGGAAGCAGTACGGGTCAGGAACTGGGCCATAACTCACTGCCTAGATATCTCAGCGGTTCACGTCCCTGGGCTTCAAAGCACCCTGGCCGACTGTCTTAGCAGGACTCTGTCCATAGCACACGAATGGTCCTTTCTACAGTCTGTCATTGACAACCTCTTCGACAGATGGGCAGACTGGAGCTGGACCTCTTTGCATCACCTATCAATGCAAAGTTGCCCAGTTTTTGTTCGCTAGATCCAGAGCCTGGAGTTTTCTGGCAAGACGCGTTATCCCTCTTCTGGAGAGGGAGGTTTCTTTATGCCTTCCCGCTCCTTCAAAAGATACTTCTCAAGCTGGAAGTGGAAGGGGCAGTGATGACCCCATTGAGGCCACAAAAGATTTGGCATCCCCTGCTGCAACAGTTGGCTGCTGAACCCCCGATTCCCCTGCCACTGAGCACTCACTTGCTCTCCCAGGACAACGGGACCTAGGTTCACGTGACCCTTTAGTCACTGCATCTCCATGTGTGGCTCCTGAGGACCTATCCAAGTCATTCTTTGGGGTCTCAGACAGAGTTGCCAACGTTCTGGTGGCCACAAGAAAACCCTCCACCAGAGCCGCTTACGCCGTGAAATGGAAGTGCCTTTGCCTGCCGTCTTGATCCCTTGGCCTGTTCAGTGAGCTCCATTCTAGAGTCCCTATTGCTGCTCTCAGACTCTGGGTTGGGCTACTTGTCCATCAAAGTTCATTTGTCTGCCATCTCTGCCTACCACGATCCTGTTCATGGCAGAATTGTGGCACAGTTGGATGTAGCCTGCACCTTTTTGCAGGGCATTCTTCATATGCAGCCCCCCATCAGGGAACCTGTCCCCCCTTGGGACTTGCTTTTCATGTTGGAAAAGCTCACCTTACCCCTGTCTGAACCAGTCACGGATTGCAAGCTTCGCTTCCTTTACTGGAAAGCATTATTTTTAGTTGCTGTTACTTCTACTTGAAGAATTTCTGAGCTACAGGCCCTGATGTATAAGGAGCCTTATTTGGTGTTCAACAAGGACTGTCTGGGTGGCCTTGAGGACCAATCTTAAGTTCTTACTGAAGATGGTGTCTGAGTTGACCCTGAATCAGGACGTACACCTCCCAATGTATTATCCCAAACACTCAAACCGGGGTGAGGCTCTTCTCCACACACTGGTTGTTCATCGCATTTTGCGTTTCTGTCTCTCCAGAACGAGAGTTTAGACGTTCTGATCAGCTTTTTGTTTCCTTTGCCCCCAGGATCCAGGGCGGTCCTGTAACCAAATGGACCCTCTCTAAGTGGCTGGTTAACTGCATTTCATTTTGTTACCAGAAATATGACAAACCCTTGCTGGGCTTGGTGTGTGTGTGGGGGGCGGTCACTCCACAAGAGGAGTAGTGGCGTCTTTTGCCACTCTTAGGACAGTGTCTGCAGCTGACATTTGTGCGGCAGCCACGTGCAATTATGTTCATACCTTCATCAGACACTACAGTCTCGGCATTGCCTCCAAACGCAGCGCAGGCTTTGGCCTGGCGATTCTTCAGGGACACCTCTTCTGAGGGCATTCACCTCTTTGATTTTCTCTACATCCTCCACCCGAGATTAGCCTGGGTCTCCTTTACTGCTTGGGACTCAGTCCTACACGTGTTACCTGCTGCAAGAGCTGACTCTCTAAGTAAGATGGTACAGTTACGTAAGAACTTAATGTAACTGTAGATCTTTGAGAGAAGATCTTGCAGCAGGTATGGCTTCCTGCCCACCTTCCCCCTAGGGGACTCTCCTCTGTACCTGGTTTTCATTGGCAACATTATGATTGCTCTCTGAGGAATTCTCCTGGGCTCTCTATTCCTGATCAGCTTCCATTATCATTGCTCGAGTCTCCGGGAAAACTGGGGGACGCTGGGGATCACCCTCCCTTTATACCATGTGTGACGTTGGGGGTGGGCCAATGTCAGGGGGTGGTCCCCGCCATAGACTGCTGGCTAGAAGTTTTCCGTGGGGTCCTGCTGCCTGCCGGCTTCAGTCCTACATGTGTTACCTGCTGCAAGAGCTTCTCTGAAAGATCTACTGTTACAGTAAGTTCTTGTGTAACTGTAGTTTCCTTGCCTCCTGACAAAGCATCCAGGAGATGAGATATTATGGGTAAAAGGTATGTATGCCTCTGCACCTCTAGGCCTTAGGGTTGCAAGCTACCAGGTGTACATGATTAAAGGGGACAGGAAGATGTTCACGTCTCTTAGCAATGTAAACTGTTGTGGGTCATACACAAGTTGGATTCAACTGTCAGTTTGTGTTTATTTTACACTATTTAACTAATTTTATCAGTTTTCCATTTTTCAGTGTGGGCTAGTCGTGAGATGGTGTTCTATAGTTCCTCGAGTCAGAGTTTTTAAAGACATCATTTCATGAAGCGACAGATCAATCTGCACAAGATTAGTGTTCAAATACAATGCGGACGTGATTGAATGGCTAATTTGCAGCTACAGTACTCTATTGAAATTGGTTAATGTGTCTCCAAATTATTCCAAGTCTCCTTTTTGGTTTTTAGTCTGTGGTCCTTTTGTTTGCCTGTTATTGAATGGACCTGCTCAAAGATGTGTATAACTGTTTGGAAGTCCATGACTGTTGCTCATTTTAAATTGCTACAATCTTGTATTCCCTCGGTGGGATCTAGAAGATGATTTGATACGCAAACACTGCAACAGTCCGTGTGAGTGTTTCTTTGCCCTTAGATGTCATACTCGTTTAAATAAATCAATTTTGCAGTTTTAATAGTTTGGTGTCCCACTCATTTGCCTGGTATCCAGATGGATAGATTGTCATCTATGCCACTATAGCTGTGTTCAACTCGTTCCCAATCACCCTGCAGTTCGTTTTTGAATCGCACTGAAGTAGTGTTCACGATCGCCAAACTGACAGTGAGATGATCTTTATGTATACCCAATTTATATGTCAACCCCCTTCTCGGCCCCTCAGTATTAACAACGTTATTCTTATAAAAATACTCCTTCTATGGTAGTCTAGTGCCCCCCAGTCCATGACACCTACTCACTTAATCCCACACCGCAGACTGAATACCCTCCCCCCCCGAAAGTGCACATTGATACGTAATATCCTCTCTTCAAATGACATGAATTAGCGGTCAGAAATTCATAATTAACAGCTCATGTCACAGGTAGACCTGGATATGAGATGTTGGTAGTGCCTACTGCCGATGGAACAGTTATTCTGTGGTGGTTGCAGACAGGCTCACCTGAATGGGTGGTTGGGCCAGCAGATGCAAATATATATTTTTTATGTTTACTGTATGGTACAGTGCGCTGGGTGTAGTGGGTGGGGTGGAGATGGCAGTAGTAAATTTATGCCAAATTTCGAAAAAAAGTCTGTTTCCATACTATGTGTGTGATCAAGTTCAGTAGTTGGGCTCTGCAAACCAGTAAATACTTAATTTCTGTTTGATGGGTGATCGTGACAGGGTTTGAGCAGGTAGTGGTTAGTGCCAATATCCACATGTATCGTGTATATGAATGTATGGATAAAAATATGTCCGTAACAATGCAGATAATCACCTTATTTGGATGACTGCAGTGGTCCCAATTGTGGGCCCTAACATACTTCTCCTCGAGTGTCTCTTTATATTGAAATTGTTTTTGTAATTGAATGAACATATTGTTGCTACTTATCCTGAAAATGTTAATTGTTCAACAATAATGTTCTTTTAAATGTGTGTGGAAATTTGAAATTGATGTGTCGTAACAACAGATAAAAAAAAAAAAAATTCCATCAGTCTGAAAAAAAAAAAAAAAAGCTATGTGCCTACCTCCAGGATCAAACCCTGTACCATCAGCACTAAGTGCTGATATATATGTTTACAGGTCATTCAGGATGCTCAGAGTATAGACAGTGGGTCTGGTGAGAATGATAGTGACATACTAATAAATGTATGTGGAAGCACAACCAATTCTGGATCACATCAGAAGTCTGAAATTGATGATGTCAGAAAACATTTTTCCCCAGTTAGTTTAATGCAAGACGTAAACTGAAGTCTACAATAGTTACATCATTTTTGTTCACAACTTCATATTTCCACTCCTTGTATCGGCACAGTGGCATAAATCATGAAAATAGAAAGTAAATGGATTATGAATTCTTTGAGTAATCATTTTTGTCCGTTACGTAAGCAGTATACCATGAAAGGGTGTGGGTTACTTATGCAATATACCATGAGTGGGTGTGGGTGATGCCAGGATTTACCCACACCTGATGTGCTGTTAAGTCATGAGACTTAATTATTGCCATATATGTACAGCTTGCACTGTAGTCAAAGTTTGCATTTTTAGTCATAAGAGTTGTAAGATGCTACTAGTTGCTATCTTAATGGTCACATGGTCACTAATTACCAATCAACAGTGATATGTTACCGGTACTGTAACTGAATTTTTACATCATGTTAACTTTTGTAAATGTTCATTTTTAGATGTGTACCTGCAGGTGCCACAACTGCCTGTTGGCTCCTCTGTGGACTATTAGGACACGGTCAGTTTGGACACAAAGTGATCAAGTGACAGTGCTATCCTGCATTAAACTGAAGAACATGGGAACTCAAACAGATGTACCAAATGAAAATCAACTGTAAAAAAAAAAAAAATGTTCAACAATGACAGATGACCTTATTTCAAAATACGGATTTTTAAATTATCATATATACACACATCTGATACAAACTGCTATCGTGACATATTCACATGCAGTGACAATACACTCTCGACGACTAACTATTCTACTGAAAGCAAATACTGCAGTCGGATAACAGACAGTGCAGGTAGTGACATGACAATACCTGCAGTGACATTAATTGATGCTGATGAACATGCCCTTCAGGTTGAATCTGATAGTGAAAATGATGAATGATGATTACATTAATGACCCAGATTACAGTCCGGAAGCATCGGAAAGTGATGAGTCAATTGATTCAGAGTCTGACAATGAGAGCTGTTATGAAGCAGATCGCTTCTTTATAATCTCAAAACAACAGTTAATGTTGCTATTTGGAAAATGCCATGAACTTTTTGCACCAGTCTACTAGTCACAACACCACATGTTATCAAGAAGGGAACTGCACTTACTGTTAAAACGGAATGTCTAGAAGGTCACTCACTTATATGGGATTCTCAAGAAATGTTTAATGGTATACCGGAAGTTAATATATTGATGCCGTCATCAACATTCATATGTGGTGGTTCACATACAACATCAGAAGTGTTAAGTACAATCGGTATTGGAAACATCTGTCAGACACTAACATCATTCAAAGAAACTTGATTCTGCCGTCAGTTAGGAGTGTTTGGAATAACAACATTAATGAGTTCCATCATGATATAGCAAGTAAACAGCTGGTGGTGTCCGGTGATGCTCGGTGTGACAGTCCTGGTCACTGTGCGAAAATTAGAACATATACAATCATTGATTGTGAAAGCAGATGCATAATTGAACAACAATCAATGAAAGTGACGGAAGTAAGGAACAGTTTTTGGTTTGAGCCTGATGGATTAACCCGTAGCTTGACTAGGCTAAAGAACAATGGACTTGATGTTACCATGGTAGCAACCGATCAGCATGTGACAGTACAGAAGATTGTCAGAGAACAGTTTCCATCAATCAAACATGAGTACGACCTATGGCACATTGCAAAAGGTATGAAAAAGAAAATATTTATGGCATGTAGAAAAAGAAACAGTGCAATAATTTCTGACTGGTGCAATGCAATAATAAATCTACAGTGGGCAGTTGATACATGTGAAAAAGATTATGCAGTATTCGAGGAGAGATTCACATCTGTGTTATTTCATATATCAAATACACACAGCTGGATATGTAATGAACACTTCCATCAGTGCGAGCATCCACTGTACGATGCTGACACCGAACTTCGGAGACCATGGATCCCAAGAGAGTCGATAGCACACGAAGAATTAGAGAAAATTGTTACGGATACCAGGCTACTTGCATATTTAGAAAAGGTGAAGACAATATGTGTGTTCTTCAGTTATACTGCATAAATATTTTATATTTCATTTTTTTTTCTGTGAGAATGGGAAAGGATGGTGTTTATCATTTTGGCTTATTGATCTATCTTTAGTGACTTATTCTGATTTCTGTTTTTGACAAAGCTGACAGAGGGAATCCACACGGGAGATCTCGAAAGCATACATTCATTGTATCTCAAGTACGCGCCAAAGAGGATTAAATATGACTTTGATGCATACTCTTGCCATCTACGTGTTGCTGTCTTAGGCCACAACGAAAACGTTCAGTGGTCACAAGCAACAACTAAAAGTAGTCCGCTCCAGTGCAAGCATTAATACTCTAAACCTGCCGAAGATTTGTGGTTAATTCGAGGAAGTCAAAATATTTGAATTCAGAAAACAAATAATACAAAACATTAGAGAAAGGCAAATCTCAGGTACATAAATACTCAAGTGGTTTACAAGTTTTTTAGTCTGGAGTAAATAAGTGTTCCAGTATTAGTCAGTTATGAACTATTCACTCAACGTATTATTTTATCAGACAGCCTGGTGATGCCAAGGACTGATTCTCTGGTCGTCTTATCTTGCGCCATGAAAATAATCCAAGTTCGGGAACGAGCTCGGGTGCTTGGGGTCGGTAGGGGAGAGAGGGAGGATTGAGCGTTCGGTGGACTGCACCACTCTCTGTAGGGATGGATCCAGGGCATGCCCAACCCAGTAGTGGCACCCGGTAGAAGCCGGATTCATTACACAGGCTTAAGCCTGAAGTAGATGGATGTAGCTGTTGTGGACGTCATTGCATGTACGAGCTATGGGAGATGGAGGAGCAACAAACAGAGGCGCCCCCCCCCCACTGGAGGACTGATGAGGTGTTGAGAGCCTCAGGATCTATACCTGCTCATCCCCTATGCCGGACTGCCACACCAAGTGATCCCCAGGCACCAACCATGAGAGACGGACCATCTAATTTCAGAAATATGCAGCCAAGGTAGGAGTGGCAAATGGTGATCGAGAGGGGGGGGCTGTGAAGTCTCCTTTGGAGGGGAGCACTGGTGGGAGGCTCGATGAGAAGTAGCAGGGGATGCACTGAGTAGGCACATCTGAGAGATGCCTCTGACTAAAGGAGAATAAAAATAGTTTTCTTTCTCTCCTTCATTTTTTAAACACTGTCTTTTAAAATTTCTTATTTTTAGGTGACTGTGGGATGGAGCGTCGTTCGCAACAAAATGAAGTCACTAAACGATGACTTGGTGAACATCATGGAGCCTCAAAAATGATACTTGAAGAAGCCGTGCAAGCTCATCACACAAAATTCACAACAAAGAAATTTAAAAGTAAATATTGGGCAACTGTGTTTCAGCTATTTATACATCTGCCTGTGAGCATCAGTATGCCAAGTGCACTCAAACCATACTTGGTATACTTGATTTTGACTCATTTAGTGCTTCGTAATCTTCAACTGTTAGGTAATTTTATTCCTTGTCGGTCATCGGCAGCTACCCCCAAAACATCATACACACTCGAACACAAAAAAGATTTCCTTATGGGCATCAACAGTTCATAATCCTTGTTTCAGACTGAAGAGGTACCATGATCCCTTGCCCACTCCTCCCCCAACCCAGAAAGTCAAAATACCAGTTCACTTTGGTCCATGTTTACGTTCAGTAATTTCGACTGTCATTTCATGATGATTGAATATGCATGCAATAAATGAAAAAATAAAATGACCAAATACATGAATCATTTTAATATTGGAAACAAAAATTCAGGTGCAAATGTATTTAATTGTGCAAACAAAGTTGGTGTTACAATAAAAACTTCTGGAACTGCACTTATATATAATACATTGAGGTGGTCCTTTAAGTTAATATTAATGAAAAATATCTTATGATTTAGTAGGTGTCATATTTCAGCTAACTTATAAAAAATGTAGTATGTAGTAAAATAGTAAGATATTACCTGTATCTTAATACATTGAATAATCAGTATATCATATAAATTCAGCTAAACACATGCTGTTATTACTATTTGTTTTCTATCTATTGAATAAAAAAAAAATATTCTCACCGTTGCCTGTTGCCCTTTCTTATTTTTAAAAAAGACAGTATTACAGAAATACATATTTACTGCTATATCATGTATCACAATCTACATAAAGGCAAAATGGAAACCTTCATATTCAACATCAGGATAGTTTTGTCTAATTATCGTAACACAGCATGATGGAATGACTTGTCTGATGTGTTTTCCTAGATGACCATGAGTCCAAAGTGTGAACTGCTGGTAGGCAGCAAGTCGATATGTCCTGTGGGTTAAAGGGGGAAAAAAGGCAAGGTTATATAATATGAGAGTCAAAACTACTAATTCAACTGTATTCAGTGGCTGTATTTTGTTTAAAAAAAAAAAAAAAGACTGCTTTGCAGTGCACAAAGTCAAATTGTAACAGTCTGGTTCAAGGTCAGTTAGCATTCATCTGTATTCCTCCTTCCCCGTGGTTGAGTCTGAAAACAGGTATAATTAGTATAGTGCATTTACACTGTCAAAAAAAAAAAATAAATTATACAGGCTGTATGAAATTACCTGCTGGCAGCTGGGTGTATAAGTGAGCCTCCACGGAGATATCTGCTAGCCATTAGACTAACATCAAGTGCTTCAACATCAGTGCAGATTTTATACAAATGAGGATTCTAGGGACATGGGTATGTTGTTCAATCCACACTTCATGGCAGATTCCTTGCCACTTGAAATCTTGCCAGAAGGTCTTCAAGCTGGCTCCTCCACCCACCCACCGGGTGGTAAAACTCTCGCTCCGCCCCATGACCACAGATCTTCCTTTCCGCTTGGAAGCTCAGGTTCCCTCCTTAGCACTCTGCGTTTTAGGCCTGGATCCAAACTTGTTAGTTAAACCAAAACTTATTCTTAAAATTTATAGACTTCGGTCTGTTTCTTCCTTCGCGGCTGCAATGGATAAATCGACTCCTGGATTTCGGCAGTGCCCATGCGGGCAGAAGATGTGTCGGACCGATCCGCACTCCATGCAGGCCTTGTGCCCGGCTTGATCACGATCCCAGGCGCAGGATGTGCAAGTCCTCAGGGCCAATGTCCTCAAGACCGTGCTGCCAGACTCCAACTTGGGTGCCCGAGAGACTTATTCCTCCAGTGAAGTCAAAGGAGGCCCATTGGGCGATGTCCGCAGCGGCGGGCTCAGCTGAGCAACTTGAGCAGATGATCGCCCTCGAGGAGGAGGCAGCCCAGGCTGCATCTTCGTCCTCCTCAGTCGCGGCATTTATCCCACTCTCCCTGGGCTCCTCCTACGCGGCTTCTTTTAAGGAGCTTTGTCAATCCCTCTCTACTAAAGATGAGGGTCCATCGGGACACTCCTCTCGGTCCAAGAAGGACGACTCGAAGGGTAAGTCCCACCGTCAGCGTTCGTGGGAGCAGGAGAGGTCCCCTTCCCTGGACAGTCGACACTCTACTTCAGTCAAGGTTGCGGCTAAGGCCGCTGGCTTCATGGTGTCCCTGTCAGGTCAGCCGGCCGAGACCCCCGTCGACGCGGTCGAGATTTTTATCGACTCAGCGGACAGGCTATCAACCGGAGAAGCCGACAACCCTTCTTCACTGGTCCCCCTGGTGGAAACCAAGGACTTGCCTGCGCCTCCTGTGCCGGAGTCCCTGGTTAAGGTTCCCGAGCCGAGGGAAGAACGGGTTTCCCCCGCTCCCTCCCTGATCCACCCTCAGAAATACCGATGGTCTCTGTCTCGTACCACTTCTCGGTCAGGCCGATCCTGCCGACACCGGCGGTCTCAGTCTCAGCACCGAGGAAAGCGGCGGCGCTGCTCATCCTCATCTTCTTCCTCCTCGGAGGAAAGGCTTCGGCGCAAGTTGCGTCGACGCTACGAGGACTTAATGTGGCAGCAGCTCCTTCTGACCGGGAACAAGCAGACCCCGTTGCCTTCCCCGGCCATTAAGTGGCTGTCACCGGAACGGCCGAAACAACCCCTCGTGGTTATCGAGGAGCCCAAACCAGCACCGTTTTTGGCCAAAACCAGCTGCACCACCCATTGTGGTGGAACCCCCGCCTCCACAACCTAAATCTGGGGCTCGACCAGGATTATTCGGTTGGGTCAGGGGTTGCCCCATCGGTTGTCGGTCACCCTCGCTCCCGACCGTCCTCAGCAAGTGGAGGGTGGCTCAGGCCCTAGGCAGCTGTTCGCAGACTCCTCGGAGTCTGATGATGACTCTTCCGTGTTCTCCAGGCCCCTTGACCTGGAGTCCACTGGGGGACAGTCGGTGGACGAGAGCCCATCCTTGTTCATGGGTTTGCTTCGGCTCATCTCAGAATCTACTGGGGTGAAGCTCGAACCCGTGTCCAAGCGGGCCAAGTATCCCCTCACGGAGATACTGGACCGAGGGGATTCTCCCATGGAGGCCCTTTCGGTGGCTGGAAGAGCCATTGTTGGCCCAGCTTTGGAGTTATGGCAGCGTCCAGCTTCTTGTCCTGCTCCTTCGGCCAGGATGGCCAGGAAGTACGCAGTCCCTACCAGTTCACTATCCAGTTTTTTGGAGCACCCCTCTGTGGAGGGGCTTGTGACCGATAGTGTTTTCCGGCGTTCCAGGAACACCAGGGACGTGGACAAGCCTCCCGACAGAGTCCAAGAAGCTGGACTACGCCGGGCGTAAAGTGTACGCTGTGTCCTCCTTAGGCCTCCGTCAAGGCAGTTCAGCCGTACTGATGGCACACTTTTCCCACGCCCTTATGGGCTCCCTGGATGAGGTGATTCCTTATCTAACGGCCGACCTCCAGACTATGGTCAAGCAGGTGTGGGATCAGGGAAGAGCGGTGGCGAAGCAGCAGCTCCAAACTGCTCTTGACATCGGAGACTCTTGTGCCCGGTCAGTTGCGGCCGCAGTGGCCATGCGCCACAGAGCTTGGCTGCGGATCTCCACCTTCATGGCGGATACCCAGTACAAGCTGGCAGACATCCCCTTCCTGGGTACTGACTTGTGCAGTCCCAGGGTGGAGGGCCATTTGCAGAGGATCGAGAAGTCCAATGCCACCTTGGTCTCGGTCACGTTTGCCAAGAAGGACAAAGACTGCCAGCAGCAGCGTAAGCCCTTTTGGCCTTCTGCCCCTGTGGCACGTCTGGCCCAGCAACACCAGCATCAGGGCCAGCAGGCTCGCACTTGGCACCCCAAAGCCAGCCTGCAGCTTCCTCCAGCAGGAAGCCGGGAGGAAAGGCCGGGAGCTCCTCGGCGGTCCCTCCTCAAGCCTGCCAGTGACGGGTTGAGGGGTGTGCCCCAGCCTTGTCGCCCCCCTGAGTTCCCGTGGGTGGACGCTCCGCCACTTTCTTTCTGCCTGGTCTGCTGTCACCATGGACCGCTGGGTGTTGGAAGTGGTAGGAAAGGGTCTACCTCTGGAGTTCGAGCAGGCCCTGCACTTCCGAGCCGTTGCCCCACGGGGGACTACGGTGTCCGCGGCCTCTCTCTTGGCCCACCGAGCCAACATTGCCCTGCTCCTCCAGAAGGAGGTGATCAGGGAGGTGGCGGATCCTCCACCAGACCCAGGGTTTGTGTCCAGGTATTTCCTGGTCCCGAAACGGATGGGAGGGCTGGCGCCCTATTTTAGACGTGCACGACCTGAACAGGTTCCTAAGGTCTTGAACCTTCAGGATGATCACTCTGACTCAGACGATAGGCAGGTGGGTCATCTCCTGCATAGATCTGTGCTACAGGTTGACTGGCATGGAGTCTCCCAAAGGGATAAGAGCTCATTCTACCCGCCATACTGCTGCATCGGTGGCTGCTTCCAGGGACGTCCCTATCCAGGAAATCTGCAGCGCTGCTACCTGGAAGTCAGCACACACCTTCATTACCCATTACCACCTCGACCTTGAGTCACGCTGGGATGCTGGTTTTGGGACCTCTGTTCTCCAGTCTTTGTTTCCTAAGTAGGGGGTGTGCGCCTTGCCTCCCTCATCCCGGAGAACTGCTAGGAGTCTGCCATGAAGTCTGGATTTAGCAACATAACCATGTCCCTGGAAATACAGGTTACTCACCTGTAACAGGAGTTCTAGGAATGGTACATGTTGTTCATCCACACAACCCACCCGACCTTCCCGGCTTCGACGAACAACCTGGCTTCCAGTGGGCTAGATCTGGCATCATGGGGCGGAGCCGAGAGTTTTACCACCCGGGTGGGTGGGAGGAGCCAGCTTGAAGACCTTCCGGCAAGATTTAAAGTGGCAAGGAACCTGCCACGAAGTGTGGATGAACAACATACTGTATACCATTCCTAGAACTCCAGTCACAGGTGAGTAACCTGTATTTACTTGTTATGCAAGTTGGATCATCCATCCTATGCTGTATTCCGTATATCTCGGTGCAGCATATGCTCTCAATCTCAGTTGCCATCAGCATACAGTTACCACATGCACACCAGTCAAGACTTGACAGTCTGTCTGGTATTACAACGGTGTCAACTAATTCTTCTTGTGATCTTTCATCATGTATTGATGAATGTTTTATATATCAGGGTTTCCTGTAATCTCAGGCTCCAATGCATATCCTTGCACTCTGAAGTTGCATATGCACCCTGTTAAACTTTCAGTCGGAGCACTAGTACCATCACTGATGTTCATAGCAATATTCATTATGGAAGTGACTGTCACCCTTATACAGTCTCCTAGGACAAACAAAAATGTATATAACATTGTATGTAGTTGGGTACCAGTATAAGAAGGCAATATACATATAGTCACACAAAAGCATGTCATTTATTCAAAACATATCATACATACTAATGCATAGGCAGAAACATACACAGGAATGTTGTGTTTCCCTCAATACCATGTGGGTCTTGAGAACAAATAGGTATGTGCTATCATATTTCAAACACTAAGTTGGAAACAAAGACAGAGATATGTGTGATTTGCTATATTATACATATTTTTTTAAGTATATGGTGTTGTTCACAGACATCACAGTTGTGATACAAACCCAAACAACATGAGCCCCAAAACACACCCCCTACCACAGTGCACACTGCCCGTTTCACACCTTCCCCTATCCCTGAACCAAGCCAGAGATTTACTTAGCCCTGTGCTCACTTCCACAGCCAGCCACCGACTGAGCTCTGCATTTGCACATACTGTATACTGTACTCAGTATTTCAGAGCACAGTCGGTTGCTGGTTGTGGATATCCATGACATGTATTCACGTTTGCATGAGCAGGACCTAAAATGCCAGACTACTTAGTTATGGACATTCTAGACCAAACAGCATGCAATAATGCAAAGTGTTAAATAATCTATCTTTCTTTCTGATGCTGACAAAACCAGAATACATAATGCTATACCATTTCCTCAAACAGCTAATAGAATGGATGGTATGTGTACTACTGCGTTAACTGCGTAGATAGCAGGAAAAGAGGACACAACATGGTATTAGAGGGAGGCCAATTAAGGGGTAATGTGCTTTTATTCTTAACTGTTCTGACACACATACGCAGGATCTGTGATGGACTACTGTTTGCATATCACGATATAAGGCATCAATATATGTGGTGCAAAGGCAACGTCTGGCAAATTTGTTTAAGGTACTAGTAACACCACTGCCTACCCTTTTTAATAAATCATGGGAGGATGGTGTGGTACCGGATGACTGGAGGAGGGCGGATGTGATTCCCCTTCACAAAAGTGGGAGCAAGACAGAGGCAGGAAACTGCAGACCTGTCAGTTTGACATCAGTGGTAGGGAAAATGAAGGAATCACTTCTAAAGGAAAGAATTGTTGAGTACCTAGAGGCCAGTGGGGCACAGGACCCAAGGCAGCATGGATTCACGATGGGAAGGTCATGTCAGACAAATCTAATTGATTTCTTTGACTGGGTGACCAAAGTAGTAGACCAGGGAGGGGGCTGTGAACATGGCCTACCTAGACTTTAGCAAGGCATTTGACACAGTCCTGCACAAAAGATTACTAAACAAATTAGCCAGCCTGGAAGTGGTTCCCAGGGTGATAGCCTGGGTAAAGCACTGACTTGAGAACTGGACACAGAGGATAATAGTAAATGGAGTCTGCAGTGAAAAACAGGGGGTTACTAGTGGGGTACCGCAGGGTTCAGTACTGGGGCCGGTCCTTTTTAATGTCTTCATAAGTGACATTGCAGAGGGACTGGAAGGAAAGGTATGTCTCTTTGCAGATGACACAAAGATCTGCAACAGGGTCGCTACCTAAGGTGGGGTGGAAAGGATGAAAAGGGACTTGGCAAGGTTGGAGGAATGGTCAAATGTATGGCAGCTAGATTCAGTGCAAAGAAGTGCATAGTAATGCACCTGTGAAACAAAAACCCAGGGGAGGAGTACACAATGGGGGGTGAGATACTGACAAAAACAAAAATGGAAAGGGTCCTGGGGTTAGTCATATACTGTCCAGGAAGGGAAACACGCTCCTAGGTGACAGGTTTAAAGGCTTCCTTGGCAAGCTTTTAAACTAGCCAAGGGGGGAGGTGCTGATAGGCAACAGGAAAGTTCAAGCCTCCCCCCGCAAAGCATGGCAGGTAGTAGGGTAAACACTGAGGTACAGAGCTTGACAGAGGGCAGGACAGAGGTAAATGGAAAAATGGACAAGGGCAATAAGAGCAGGGATGGGGTAAAAAAGGATAAAGCCAACATTAAATGGAGGGCAATGAGTACCAATGCCCGTAGTCTGGGAAACAAGCTTCCAGAGCTAGTAGCCCTGATGGAAGTGGAACACTTGGATATTGTGGCAGTCACAGAAACATGGTACACGGAGAACCATGACTGGGATGTCAGCATACCAGGGTACACAATCTACAGAAGGGACAAGGAGGGTAAAAGAGGAGGTGGAGTAGCTCTCTACATAAGGGAAGGGATCAAAGTAACAGAACTAAAAGGTAAAGGGGGAGGACAAGAGGAACTCTGGGTCACATTGGAGACAGGGAATGGCATCACAATCCGCACAGGGTTGTATACAGACCCCGCCTCAAGGGAGGAAATGGACAAGAAAATGATAGAGGCATTCTCAAAATGGCTGAAAAAGGGAGATACTGTTGATGGGGACCTGAATATGCCAGATGTTAACTGGGCAACATGGACTGCAGCCACATCCAAGAGCAGGGTCATTCTCGATGCCCTACAGAGCATGCCTTAGACAGCTAGTGGTGGAACCCACTCGGGAGAGGAGCAATATTAGACCTGGTACACTCAAATGGAGAGGGATCACAAACTTAGAAGTCAGTAGACACCTGGGAACAAGCGACCACTGCACAGTGTGCTTCACAATAAACACAACCATGGAGACAAGCCATACAAATACAAGGATACTGGACTTTAGAAGGGCTGACTTTGGCAAAATTGGTGAATACATGAGGTATGCATTAGCAAATGGCCAGAAAGGAGGGGTGGAAGACCAATGGAGAAAAATCAAAACTGCCATCATGGAGGCAACAAGCCTTTGTGTGAAACAAATAAAGAAAACAAAGCGGAATAAAAAACCACTATGGCTCTCAAAAGAAGTGTCAGGGAAGTTAAGGAGAAAAAGGCTGCATTCAAAAAGTATAAGGAATCACAGACAGAGCACGACAGGGAACTGTATCAATTAAAGCAGACAGAAGTGGGGAAGGCAGTCAGAAAGCAAAGGCCCAAACCGAGGAAAGGATAGCCAACTCAGTTAAGAAGGGGATAAAACCTTTATAGGTGTAACCCCTGCAAATGGGGTTCCAAAAGACTTCCAGGAGCTTGCTTGAATGCTCCAAGCCTGAATGGTGTTTGGCATTTAAGCCATTTATCAGTGAGTGTTTTAGAACCTCTGGTACTGTCTCTTTAAGAGCTGTCTGCTTGCAGACATAATTAGTTTGTATGGGGGACTGTGTGCTTCTCTGAGTACCACTTGAGCTGCTGCCAATTCACTTCATTTTTGCAGTCACTAGGAGTGCAAAGGGAACCTATCTGAAAGATGTAACTGTTTGCCAGAAATTATTTAGAGTAATAATGAAATTACAGTTTGTCTAACCTGCTTTCTTTGCAGTCAGAACTGTGTCTCTAGTTCCCATTCTAGTTTTGAACTGCTGAACTGGACCAATCAGTGTGGGGTAAGCTAGCTCTAAAATGGTGCCTTAGACGAATCAGAACTTGGACTCATAATCTGAGCCAGCCACAAGAGGATTGTATGGGCAGTGACTCTGGGAGATGTAGTTTAGACTTCAGTGCCTTTTGGACCAACAGCAGCAGTCTATTGTGAGTGACAGCCAATCCAGTCAAGAACTGGAGGAACTCAAAGGAAGTGCCCGGTTTGTCGGCTGGAGTTTCAGTTGAGCTTTGGCAGTGAAGAAGGAGGAGCCCTGTGCTTTTTCAGTGTGCAGTTTAGTCAAAAACGTGCGTAAGGCCCAGAGTTCCGGTCTGCAGCTTGTTAGGACTGAATCCATTCTGTGAAAAGAATCAAAGGATCTCTGAAGAGTAGAAACCAGGCTCACCCTGTAGAAGACTGGAAGAATTGCTGAAATTGCACTCGGTCTGTCAGGAACTGAATCTGCTGTGTGTTCTCCCGGTATTGTGCAGTAATTGCGATCGGGATACAGATGCAGCCTGCCTGGTATAGTGCTTTCTTTTATATGGATGTGTGAAGAGGTTTGTGTACCTCAAGTGAGCCCTGCTGACATTGAAGGACCCTATCTTATTTGGAGGTCGTCAGTACTAATTCAAGTCGCTCCTGTTGAATTGCCACATTAAATCCAAATGGAATTACTGTACTGCTGACTGTTTAATTCTCCTTTTCTCTGTGTGAAAGGGCCCCTACCAGCTGCCACGGTTTGGACTAGCCACTGGGCTTGGGTACCCAGGGACAGTAACTGATAGGGATAGGCCTGTGCACAGAACCATAGGTGGATTATTAGAGTGATAATCTAATTAACCTGATTTCCTCCTGTCCTTGTTATATCCCCCTAAATAAATCAGAGCTGCTTGTTTCAGCAAAGTTATACTGCCTGAGGTATTTGTCTATGTTAAAGTACTGTACTGTGATTGTTGCACTGTATCTCATTTCACAGGAGGTCCCAGTGCCGGAACCAAACCTGGGGGTAAGTGTATACTGTGAAGGTAATTCTGATATATTGTGTGGGCCACTAGTGGGAAGAAAGGGGGGCTGCAGTGTCCCAGAGGGCTGTGACCAAGTTAGTTTAACTATTGCAAACCCTGACCTCTGGGTGGAGGCACCCGCCATTGGATCCAGGCCCCTCAACCTGTTAGTGGCAAATCAGGCAGGGGTAGTAGCCCCTGGGATAGCGCCATCTAGGGGTTACATAGGTACATTAAGGAACATAGAAAGGTTAAGGGAGGGATAGGGAAGATTAATAAAGGAGAGGGGAGGTGGGCAGAGGGAGACAGTGAAAAGGCAGAGATAATGAATGAATACTTTTGCTCAGTATTCACAAAAGAAGAAGAGGAGGAGTTACCTAAACCAAACAGTAGAAGCACTCTGGATAGTGGGGTTGATACCAGTCCATTTAAAGAAGAAAGAGTACTGAAAGAACTTATAAAACTCAAGGTGGAAAAAGCAATGGGGCCTGACTGGATTCACCCTAGAATCCTAAAAGAGCTAAGGGAGGACCTAGTGACACCAGTAACCACACGTTTTAACAAATCATGGGAAGATGGGGTGGTACCTGAGGACTGGAGGAGGGCAGATGTGATTCCCCTTCACAAAAGTGGGAGCAAGGCAGAAGCAGGAAACTACAGACCTGTTAGTTTGACCTCAGTGGTGGGGAAAATGATGGAATCACTTCTGAAAGAAAGAATTGTTGAGTACCTAGAGGCCAGCGGGCACTGGACCCAAAGCAGCATGGATTCACAGCAGGAAGGTCATGTCAGACAAATCTAATCGATTTCTTTGACTGGGTTACCAAAGTAATAGACCAGGGAGGGGCTGTGGATATGGCCTACCTAGACTTTAGCAAGGCATTTGACACAGTCCTACACAAAAGATTAATAATCAAGTTAGCCAGCCTGGGAGTGGGTCCCAGGGTGGTAGCCTGGGTAGAAAACTGGCTGCACAACAGGACACAGAAGGTAATAGTGAATGGAACACATTCTGAAGAAAGGGGGTTACTAGTGGAGTACCTCAGGGCTCAGTACTGGGTCCAGTCCTCTTTAACGTCTTTATAGGTGACATTGCAGAGGGTCTGGAAGGAAAGGTATGCCTCTTTGTGGATGACACAAAGATCTGTAACAGAGTTGATACACAAGGGGGGTAGAAAGGATGAGAAGGGACTTGGCAAGGTTGGAGGAATGGTCAGACATATGGCAACTTAGATTCAGTGCAAAGAAGTGCAAGAATGCACCTGGGAAATAAAATCCAGGAGAAGAGTACACAATAGCAGGGAGGTACTAACAACAACAATAATGGAAAGGGATCTGGGTGTAGTCATATCAGATGACCTAAAGGTGGGTATGCAATGTGAGAAGTCAGTAGGGAAAGCTAGGGGATACTGGGATGCATAGAGGGCATCACAGCAGAAAAGGAAGTGGTTATCCCTCTATACAGACAGTTGGTGAGACCCCATCTGAGTACTGCATGCAGTTTTGGAGACCTCATCTATGCAAGGACTTAGACAGGATGGAAGCAGTCCAGAGGAGGGCAACTAAAATGGTGCAGGGTCTACATCAGAAACCATATGAAGAGAGACTGAGAGAGCTTAATATGTATACCCTTGATGAAAGGAGGGACGGAGGGACATGATAGAAACTTTTAAGTACCTCAAGGGAATCAACAAAGTCCAGGAGGGTAGCATCTTTCAGAAAAAGAGATGTGTAAGAACAAGGGGACACAATTTAAAGTTAGAGGGGCGGCTCAGGGTAATGTGAGAAATTCTTTTCACGGAGAGAGTGGTGGGCGCATGGAACCGCCTTCCTGGAGAGGTTGTGGGGTCTAAAACAGTGGAGGAATTCAAACATGCATGGGACAGA
Organism: Neoceratodus forsteri; assembly: GCA_016271365.2. Classification (NCBI taxonomy): domain Eukaryota; kingdom Metazoa; phylum Chordata; order Ceratodontiformes; family Ceratodontidae; genus Neoceratodus; species Neoceratodus forsteri. The sequence continues at coordinate 648,642,642 of CM057449.1, forward strand.
CATAAGGCAATTATAGTGGGGGGTGGCAGGAAATAGGCTGCTGGTTAACTAGAATCTGCAGCTTATCCAGTAGGTAGGGAAATGGGCAGACTGTGTGGGCCAAGTGGTCCTTATCTGCCGTCAAAGTCTATGTTTCTATGTTTCTATATCAGATGACCTAAAGCTGGAACAGCAATGTGAGAAGGCAGTAAGGAGGGCTGGGGGGATACTGGGATGCATAGGGAGAGGTATCACCAGTAGAAAACAGGAAGTTGTTGGCCCTCTGTACAGACAGCTGGTAAGACCACATCTGGAGTACTGTGTAAAATTTTGGAGACCCCATCTCCGCAAAGACATAGACAGGGTGGAGGCTGTCCAGAGGAGGGCAACCAAAATGGTGCGGGGTCTGCACCAGAAGACATATGAAGAAAGACTAAAGGAGCTTAAGATGTATAGCCTCGAGGAAGGGGGGGGGACATGATAGAAACTTTCAGATACCTCAAGGGAATCAACAAAGTCCAAGAGGGTAGCGTCTTTCAGAAAAAGAGATGTGCAAGAACAAGCGGGCACAATTTGAAGACTGCTCAGAGGTAATGTGAGGAAGTATTTCTTCATAGAGAGGGTTGTAGATGCATGGAACAGACTTCCTGAGGAGGTCGTAGAGTCAAAAACAGTGGGGGAATTCAAGAATGCATGGGACAGACATAAGGCAATTCTAGTGGGGGGTAGGAGGGAGTATGCTGTTAGTTAACTAGGATCTGCAGCTTATCTGTTAAGTAGGGAAATGGGCAGACTAGGTGGGCCAAGCGGTCCTTATCTGCCATCAAATTCTATGTTTCTAAGGTGTGGCTACTGTGTAATAGGGATTAGTGGGAAAGGGGGAGGCAGTAAGCTATATCAGTACTGGTCCAAAGCCCAGCTCAGGTTGAGGGGGTTGTACAGGCCACACTCACAGACCAGAGATATAGACAGGGTGCTAGGTGAGCAAATCATACATCAGATATAGGATAGTGTATGGCTGCCCATACACAACAAGGCAGTTCTTCACCCGAGTGTTTTCTATGACGGCCGATGACCTCGAGAGCAAAGCTCAAGAGGTCCATCTGCCGTCATGGAAAACACAAGGGGGAAGAGTTGTTTGGGAGGCCATACACTGTTCTATATAGTATAAGATGCCCCCAAAATACAGGATCACTTCCATTTTTTGACCGTTTCTTGATGGAGACCAACACTTCTGGTCTCTCCAGCCCGCACTCAGGGGTCGCCAACTGCCCCATTCTATGAACGGCGCTGGTGGGGGTGACTGCACTGTGATGTCCTCACTAACACAGAATGAAAAGTAGTTCTGCGTTAGTGAGGACATCACTACTGAAACAGAATTACTTTTTGCTGTGTATGGATTTTCATACATAACCGCATTCCACCACACACTATGGTACACCTTAAGGGCATTAACAAGGTGAAAGAGTCTAACATGTTTAAATATAAGAAAAATAGCAGGACAAGAGGACACAGCATGAGATTAGAGGGAGGCCGATTAAGGGGGAATGTGAGGAAATTCTTTTTCACAGAAAGGGTGGTGGATTCATGGAACAGCCTACCTCAGGAAGTGGTGGCTATGAATACAGTGCAGGGCTTCAAACAGGCATGGGACAGGCATAAGGGAGCAATACAGATGAGTATGAATAGATAGGCCACTGACAGAGCAAAGGCCGATGGCACATTTATAAGGTAAAAAAAGAAATGGTCAGACTGGATGGGCCTTGCGGTCCTTATCTGCCGTCAACTTCTATGTTTCTATACAGGACTTGCTGGAGACTACCCAGGAAAGTTACATAGTGCCAGGCATGAAATAGCATACCAAGGAGGGAACATGGTGGAAATAGAGCTAACAAATAGTAAACAAGCCCATGAAGTTGCAATACAGTACACAGTATCATGAGGAAACCACCATAAAGTGTGGTTCATCCTCATCAACTGGAAGGGTGTCAGCTAAGATCAGGACAAGAGTCAGACTTCTGGGAGGCTGACTGCAAGAATGGACAGTATCATAAATCATAAAATAGCTAATTAAAAATAAAAAAAAGTTTTCAGTATCAGATTATGTCAAAATGGACGAAATAAGAAAAAAATCAATAAAAAAAAAACGAAAAAAAAACACACACAACAAAAGCCAATCATGCCATCACAGTAGTTGATGGAAATAAAATAGCTACAAGAAAAATAGCATTGAACACAGTAAGAGCTGATGTGGCAGTAGGCAGAGAGGCAACCCCAATGCAAAGGGCACAGGGTTTGATCCTTGAGTAGTATGCTTTTTTTTCTCTCTTTATTTGGCTCAGCTGGGGATCTGCACTTTATACACACATTTGGTGGGGAGTTTGTGATTGCTTCTCTATGGCTGTTTGCAGGTTATCCTGTGGCCATGTGTGGTTTGTTTCATTGTAAGGGCGGTTTCTGCTTAGACAGGGGCAGAGAAGACGATATGACATGGTCAGCAAATAAAAAATAATAGGGTAAATGACAACCATAAGGGACTTCTGCGATGTAAGAAAATCTACTTCTGCAGCATTGTATGGACGAGTGCCATATCTCCCAAAAAAACGGGATCTTCCAGTATGTTTCATTGTGTCTGTTGGTGGATATCATACTGGGCATTTATGGTTAGTGATCACAGTTTTGCCTGGCACGTTGTGGAGGAGTTGTGTGAGGATACTGTGAGTGTACTATCTACCCTGTGTCAGGCTTAGTGCCATTAATGCCTGGATATGCGTCAAGTAGGCATAAAGGCTAAATGAAAAAAAAAACTTTCTTTTTTATATTCTGCCAAACGATGCCCCAAAACAACTGTCAGTATAAATATCATAAACCTCAAATTCCTATATTTTTGCTTGTGACAGTAAGTAAAAAAAAAAAATACACTTGTACACAGGCAGTGTTGGTGGTGTAGTGAGTTGATTGTCGGCAGGTAGTGTTGATGTTACAGGGTTTGATCCTGGAGGGAGTCATCTAGCTTTTTTTTTTCCCAGACTGATGGATTTTTTGTTGTTGTTGTTACAACACATCAATTTCTACACACATTTGAAATATCATTATCATTCATCTAGTCATTAGACGCCAATCATAACGCCATCATCCGGCAATGAACGTGAGCAGACTGCAAACTCATAACGATAGTAGCAAATAAATAATGTGTAAAACAGGTATTCCTATTTGTAAGGAAATGAACCTGTTTTGTACAAGCAGGAATAATTAAATATATAACTTGAGTGAAAAAAAAAAAATAATAATTAATCACCATCACAGAAAAGAACACTTTGAAGATTGTGCTGGTGCTGAAGGCTACCATTTTCTGTGTGATTTGAAGAGCAGTGTACAGACGAAGTAATACAGTACATGTGGTCAGCTGCTGGTAACCTGTATGCATGGCAGTCCGTCAGCAGTTTTATCCCATCTATTCATACGTGGATTAAAATACATTTTTAATGTGTGCCCTTTTAATTTTTTTTTTTTTTTATGACAATGGGGGATGGGGTGAATGAAACAAAATAGTCAGCATCGATATAAAACAAGCATCAGCCCAAAATAAAAGGAATCGATTATATCTTATACAGTGTAGTGAACCACTACATTTCCATTTGAGATAATTGGGATCGTTATAGCAAGAAAGAACAATGTGGTTCACACTGAATGAGTGGAGACATGGGAAATGCCGTTAATGCTTTAAATAGGTACTGCATGCCCGAAAACCCCAGATAGGCGATAAATGTCTATTGGTAATTAGCATAAATTACACAGCTTAGGTACAGTGTCACATTTTAAAAATCATAACTGTCAGCGGAATAGTCTGCACTGCTTTTAAATAACAAAAAAAAAAACCAAAAAAAACCACTCAATTCTTGTGATTCTATTGACCTTAGAAACATGACAATATCAACAAATGTTGCGGATTACGGGCATGTACGGCAGTCTGTTATGGTATATTATCAGCTACTTCACATCGCTACAGAATAAGAAACTATCTATTACATTTGAAAACACAAACTTTATAATGAAGTCCTGTGCTTCCTGGATTTGCTCAGATTTGGACCTGCGCATGAGTTCATTGACAAGCGCGTGTCAAGATATTGCCATGGAATGAATTAATTACCATGTCACCAATAATCCAGCTCACTCACAGTAACGGAATTGAAACAGGAGACCACAAATGGGCAGCATCACTGACAGCCATTTACATTTTTAAAGCTAAATTATACACGAACAAATTAAAACCTAGACTCACAGACAATGTGGAGACAAACTGATAGTCGGTATTATACATAATTACACACCACGCAACTGCTGTTTCATTCATTTATTTAATTTCCTGTCCTCTTTAAGGCATATACAGGTTGTTGCATAACACAGTATTACAATAACTGATGCATCAAAAAGTATGACAGATGTACAAAAGTGTCTATTTTAAAGTTCATTTGTAGCTGTTATGGGATTGTGAAAATACTTTCTTGAGGGTATTCTGAAATTCATTCTGTGAATTTTTTTATACACACGCACACACACTTTTCAGATGCTTTCCCACTGGAGAAAGAGTCTAAACTAACTCGGCTTCTTCTCAGCTGTGGCTTATTACAGTACTCACAGATCTCCGAGGTTCTAGACAGGTTGTGCTCCAGCATGGACTGACTGCAAAATCCACAGCCAACATCTGGAAAGACTGTGGTCTCCTTCACCTTCAGAAAACTTCTGCTGCCGAACTAGCTTTTAGAGATGCAGGCAGCACACTGCACTTTCACCAACTCCCACCAACTGCCAGGAACCTTCCTGGACCCAGCCCATGGCTGTCTGTCCAGGTCACCTGACCAAGGTGTTTGGGGAGCCCTCTGAAATGAACTCTTTAGGGTCTGGAGGCCAAGACATGTCATTTCAGGAACCCACAAGGTAAAGGAGGGTTATAGATCGGTCTTAAATAGTTGCTTCATGTAAACGTAGAACAAATTTAGGATGGGAGAAGCTTGAACAGGCTGTCAAGATGCATCGTTTCTGCTAATTCAAGCCAGTATACATTTACCTTTTATTACTGAGAGATGTGGCTAACAACAGTTCTAGAATGTATTTATTTCGTTTTTGTTGACTAGGTAGGTGCACTAGATAGCAAAACTGCCTATTTTCAGGCACAACCCGGGAGGTTACAATACATATCCTTGGGGATTTCAACCTGAACTGGCTAGCTAGTGCAAACTCTAAGGCCCTGTCCACACTGCAGCCCGAGAACCCTTCTGTAGCGTTACAGAGATGTGTAAACCCGCATCGGTAATGGCGTGCGTTTACTCAACCATACGTTACAGGAGGGCCGTCGTCATTGTGGAAACCACATATGAGGTGGTTTCCACAACGGTTATGAAACTGGTCCTGCCCTGGTACTGTTACCAGCGGTAGTGTGGACTGCCGGTAACGGTCCCCTGCAGGGCACAAAGCACAGCGCGAGCTGCATTGTGGGATTGGGCGCCGCTGTAACGGTCGCCCGGATCCCAATGTGTGGACTGGCAGTGCCGGTCCCATAATGGACACTGCCGAGGTGTAGACGCACTGCACCGCTCCGCGGCCGTAACGGATTGCATCCGTTACCGGGTGCAAGCGGTGTAGTGTGGACGGGGCCTAAATTACATAGCCAAGTAAATGCACTAAACCTGTCCCAACAAATAACCGAACCCACTCACCTAAACCACAAATCCAAGAAACATACTCTATTGGACTGGGCCCTAACCTCCTACCCCCATCGTATTGTTGACGCTGGCCTACTGCCAGACTCTCTCAGTCATCACCACATGATTTACGTGGTGCGGAAAATATTCAGACCTAAGCCCCCCCCCCCCAACTCCCGGCACACTGAACATTAGATCTTACAAATCTCTGGACCAGACCCCGCTCCTAAATGACTTGTCTAACATCGATTGGTCCTATATCCCTCTGGCTCCCTCCATTGAAGAGGCCCTCAGTTTTTTCACATCCTGATTCCTTGCTGTCTGGGACTCCCATGCACCACTCAGAAGATCCAGAGTAAGGGAAGCCCACCTACCCTGGGTGACCGCCAAGCTCCTAGAGCAACTTCTAGTCAGGGACCGAGCCTGCAAAACCTATAAGGTAACAGGTTCTCAAATGGCTCTGCAACACTACCGCTCGCAACGGAATGCCTGCACAAGACTTATCTGGCAGGTCAAATCTAATTATTTCAAGTCTGCCTTCCACAATAACTTTACACAATCAGCCCAATTCTGGAAGTCAGTTACATCCCTCTTCTCCCCTCCGGCCCAACCCTCTACACCAACCCTCAGTATAGCAGGTCTCACTATCACTGCACTGAGAGTTGTAGCCACAGAGCTTAACTCCTTTTTCACAAGCTGTACGTCCTCTCTCTTATCCTCTCACCCCAGGCTCCCTCCCCCAGACACCCCAGCCTTTTCCTCACCCACCAACTTCTCCTTTCGCATTGTTATACCAACAGAGGTATTAAAAACACTTTGGTCACTCAGTCTCTCGAAAGGTAAATGCCCCTCGGGACTAGACTCCAAAATGCTCAATTTGTCTGCCCCAGCCACAGCCAGTCCTCTGGCCACTCTGTTTAACCCTTCATTCAGACCTGGTTCTGTCCCATCTAAATGGAAGCATGCCACAGTCATCCCCCTCCTGAAAGGCGGCGACCCTTCCTCCCCGGGCAACTACCGATCTATCTCGCTGCTCACCATCCTAGCCAAAATTCAGGAGTGCCTTGTACTCTCCCAGCTCTCCCATTTCCTTGACTCCACTTCTTTCTTCACCCCATACCAGGCTGGTTTTATGAAAACTCACTCCACCATCACCTCTCTCCTCTGACTCACTGACACCATCCTCACGGGAATGGATAAAGGGGAAATCACTGCGGCTATCTTCATCGACCTGGCTAAGGCCTTTGACATGGTCTCTCATGCACTGTTACTGTCTAAGCTCACCCAAGCTGGACTGACTGGGACTGCCACCAGCTGGTTCCAGTCATACTTGGCTGGCAGGTCCCAGTCAGTCCGTCTTGGCTGACATTTCCACCTCACTCCCTGTTACCACCGGGGTTCCCCAAGGCTCTGTCCTAGGCCCTTTGTTGTTTTTCATCTTCCTCAAAGATCTGCCTGTGGCCTGCTCTCATATGTCCATTCACATGTATGCAGACGACTCAGTTCTGTATGCCTCTGGGCCATTCCCTCCACAGTAGCTGCCTGTCTATAGCAGGATTTCGACAATGTCCAACTCTGGTTTTGTTCTCATCAGTTGTTTCTAAACCCCAAGAAAATGGTCTCCCTATCATTCGGCACTAGGGCAAAACTTTCCTGTCACCCCACGACCCCCACTTTCCACACACTAGATGGCTCCCCCCCTTGGAGGTTTGTACTTCCTTCAGATACTTTGGGGTCTGGTTAGACCAGCATCTTGACTTCACTGCACAAATTGATGCTATACATAAGAAGCTACACCCCATGTTGGGTGTGTTATACCATAATAAATGTTGCACCCCTCTGCCTGTGCGCCTGGCAATCGTTCAAAAGATGATCCTCCCAATACCGGACTACAGGGATGTAGTCTACTGTGTAGCCCCCAAGTCCTCCCTGGCCAGACTAGATCCTCTTTTCCACTCTTTCTGCTGTTTCCCCCTGGACTGCCCTTTCATTACCCATCACTGCAACCTCTACCACTCCTTAGACCTCCCATCTCTCCACAATCAGAGATTGATGCACTGTGCTAGAACTACTGCGAAATTCTGGTCCCAGTCACTCCCCTCCTACCTTGCGGACACCATAGCAGTTCTACCCCCGCCAGCTTACTTGCTCAGGAACACTTTATTTCCCTGCTTCTTCACATCCCCCACATGTCCACTGCGTCTGGCCAGGCTGCTTTCAGCTACCGGGTGCCAAACTTATGGAATTCCTTGCCAGTTGATATTAGGCACTCCACCAGCACACCTCACCTCAACGCACTACTCGAGACAAACTTCGCCACTACTTGCTCATGCAGTTTGCACTGCTGAAGCCCAAGCAGTCATGTCAACTGCTGTCTGTTTCATCTGTATATTTTACTCCTGCTGTTGACTACTCTGTACATATGAATGCTGTTGTCAACTCTGGTCATATGTATGTATTGAAATATGTATTTCCACTGTATTTCTCCCTCTCCCCCACATCCACAGGGTACATCTGGAATCAAGTGGTACCCTGCTCAGTATGCTTTTCTGGTAAAACTCTTAAATAAATAAATATGGGTGGGAAAATAACCGTGAGATACAAGGGTTTAACAGGTTACAACAAGTGATATAAAACTAAAAACCATAACAGTCTGATAAGAGACAGAGGCAAGGAGGAAGGTACCAGGCAATAGTAAAACAGTACAGAAGCATAGTTTATTAGCCCCCGAGACGAACCAAATAGCATACAGTAGTGCAAAAAAACAGGGGAATAATTACTTGGGCAATAAATAGAATTTGGCAAATGAATCAGGATGACATGATAGGGACCAGAGCCGAGGAAAACTGCTAGGAGGGACAGGCAGGTGAGTGGGTGCACTCACCACAGGAGCAGGCTGCAGAGCTGGCAAGGAACATAATGGAGTTCCTGCCTAAAGCTACTAAGTGTTTGGGTGCTCCTTAGTGTCAGCGGGAAGGAATTCCACCCCTTCAGAGCACTGACAGCGAAGGCGTTTTTACCCATAAGTGTGCTACAGTTAGGTTGGGCAAGGAGGGACTTGTCAGCAGATCTCGGGATATGGCAGAGTAACCAGGTGTCAGAAGAGAGGCCAGTTTATCCATCCTCTGGGAGGCGAGGATGTTTTTGATAAAACAGGTAGCATATTCTGGTAAGCTGTAGGGCAAGCTAGAAGAAATTCATGTTATAAAATAGTAGTTTAATTGGCAAGTTGATAGTAGCTTGGCCCCTCAAATATGGGTATGAGAGCTGTTGGCAGCAGATTGTTTGCTAATTGTGTTTTGTTTAACATGGTCCGGTAAAGCAAGGAATAACAACACAACAGGGTGTACGGTAATTACTGTAAGCTCCCACCCACTCCGTGGGTTGGCAGTATGAGGCATTAGTTGAGTGCTCTTCAGACACTGTGTGGGAGTTGAGGTGGGGGAAGGGTGGTAATTACCCAATAACCACAAGCCCAGAAGTGTGTTATTGAATTCAGAAAATGGCACCAATATAGAAAAACAAAAGCCCGTAAAACTAAGTTACTCATTAAATTAAGAATATGTAAGTCTTTATCTTTGGTAAATTAATTCTTCTACCAAACAGCTGAGTTTGCCCCATCAAATGGGCTGGAAGGTTAGTCACTGATGTTAGTTGAACCGTTCCCCCCTTCCCAATTGTCACAGTTACTTAGAATTCGAAGCAATATAGTTCAGCCTACAAGGCACTTCTCAGACCTGTGTGATTATTGGTCAGTTACCCACAGAGCTTGACATTTGTTGACCAGTTGGATCACTGGATTTGTCTTGCCCCTTTTATAATTGTTCGTTTGTAACATGTCAGTTCTGAAAATTGCTTTGGTGCATGTGGTTATAGGACAAAAATCAGTGGAAAAAATTGGCAGTGTGGGGAGCAGAAACCCAAATATCCAAATTTGGTTTTCTGCCACCTGTTCAGGTAAATTAAGGTCTGAAAACAGCAGTTTTTTTAAAAAAAAACTTTCTCTTTCTCTCCACCATCGACAGGCCCCTTTCCACTGACCCCCAGCCCTGTCACTCTGGCGTCCACTGGGACTTACCTCTTGGCATTTGAGGTGCCAGCTGTCCAGGTGCAGTGCCTGCAAGAAGCCAGCATCATCCCGTTGGTCGGTGGAGTTTTAGCCTCTGTTTTTCTCCCATCCCCGAGTGCGGGGCCGTTGCGTGCAATGGCACCAGTGGCCGAGCCCTGCATGTTTCCGCATGCAGCACGCCGGGCATCTCCTCCGTCTCTGCCCCCTATCGTTTGGAGCTGGTGTGCCAGCCTCCAGCCGCTGCTAGGGGACAGACATGCACCTGCCTCTGGTCCCACCCCTCCTTGTGAGAGGAATGCTGTCTTCCAGACGCTCAATCCTCTTCCTCCCCGACCGACCCCCGTCGACCCACCGCGAACATGGGTCGCCGGCATTTTTAGGTGCTAAGGCAGTGATGCCTCAGCCCTCCACCCCACTGGACCAGCAAAAAACAGCAGTTTTTAACATTTTTAAATTGAAACTGAAGAGCACAATATGGCAGAATGTATTCAAGTCAGAATATCAGAGTGACGAAACTGACAATCTGTGATGCAAAATGCACTGGAATATTGTTAATGCTGAACCCTGCAAATGATGCAGTATATTTTTTAATTAAAGATTCCCCTCCTGTTTTTGTATGCAGAACACCAGCATGTTCGCTATAATCCTCTGCGTGATGAGTGGCTGTTGGTCTCACCTCACCGAATTAAGCGCCCCTGGAAAGGGCAGACGGAGAAACCCTCAAAAGAGAACATTCCACGACACGATCCCTCCAACCCGCTCTGTCCTGGAGCAGTGAGAGGCAACGGTGAGGTACTGTCCAGTCAGCAATTTGTTTTTTGTTTTGGTTTTTAACTATGTAGTTCCCTCGGCTAATGAAAAGGCATATTGCTTTCAGTTTTGGAAAATAATGATGGCTTCCCTTCTCGGAAATTATCATAATAAAAGGGATGGGACTGTATTTTGAATACATGGATCCTTGTGGTGTAAAGTCCTTTTTAATGATTAATGATAAAGTTCATCAGTTGGTCATCCTAATTCAACATTTTGTGCCCGTGCCACTTTCTCATATCTGGTGGCCCTTATCTGTGGTGTTTTCTAAAATACTTTCATATTATTAACTTTCCATGGGACTGTCACAGGGACAGCATGTCTATGGAGTGCACCACTTTCTTTTTTATTTATGAAGTCTGTTGCGCAACAGCATACTTCTTTCCCCCGAATAAAGTTTGTCTGTTATCTTTTCTAATCCTCTCTGCATGTGTCGGGATGACCACTCGCTCATGTTTTAAATGATTTAATTAACTTGGTTAACACTATTTCTCTTTTTCCTGGTGACTCCATAGCTCACTCTCCTAAGTGCACGTTAGACCCCCGGAAGCATAACTGGCTTTTATGAGTCGAGTCACACGAAATACTTAGGCAAACATTGCTATAGCAGATAGAAATAGCGTACGTAGCTAGGGAGTCCTTGGTTTGTGAGCCCTTCAGAGACTGCAGCTCTGTTTTGCACTTTGGCCATTTCAAATTAATAGCAGTCAAGACTTCGTTTCATTTAGCAACTGCGCCAAGACATGTCGCTAACCTTTTGTTTTGTTTCAGTAACTTTGATTTAAAAAGAAATAGGCGTTGGCAAAGTTAGAAATGTAAACGTTGGGTGCCGTGTACCACATGTTCAAGTAGCAAACCAACAGAACCATAGCAAGTAATAAAATATAATGAACTTGTGTAAAATTCATATGTAAAAATGCATTAATGTTAGGTTGGTCTGCTTACCATGCGTGGTCAGATAAAAGACACAGAATATGCTTTAATTTGTTGTTTCCGTTTCTCTTTTCTCGAGCAGTTGCCTTGCATTCACGGTTCTCCATCTGCCTACTGTCCATTCAGTGCAATTCTAAGAGCCGGTCGGCCCTATCATTACGTATAATTATTTTATAGACTGAGTGGACATAGGGGAGGATACTATTGTGAAGAGAAGCCTGCAGATTATTTAAAATACAGTTTCTACATTTAAAACCAGTTAACTGTATAAATCTGTTTATAATGATGTTGAAATGTACCATGTTGCTAAAATTATACGTTTATAATATTTATTGAAGGAAAATAGATGTTAAGGGGAGGTACCAGGATCACATGTGTTCTGGGACTATATAAAAGGAGAACTGCTCAAGAGTAGTCAGTTTGTGCTGAGCAGTCCTCTAGCTCATATTCTGGAGTTCAGTGATATAGAAACATAGAAACATAGAATTTGACGGCAGATAAGGACCGCTTGGCCCACCTAGTCTGCCCATTTTCCTACCTAACGGATAAGCTGCAGATCCTAATTAACTAACAGCTTAATTCCTCCTACCCCCCACTAGGACTGCCCTATGCCTGTCCCATGCATTCTTGAAGTCCCCCACTGTTCTTGACCCCACGACCTCTTCAGGGAGGCTGTTCCATGCATCCACAACCCTCTCAGTGAAAAAATACTTCCTCACATTACCTCTGAGCCATCCCCCTTCTATCTTCAAATTGTGCCCCCTTGTTCTTGCACATCTCTTTTTCTGGAAGATGCTACCCTCTTGGACTTTGTTAATTCCCTTGAGGTACTTGAAAGTTTCTATCATGTCCCCTCTCTCCCTTCTTTCCTCAAGGGTATACATATTAAGCTCCTTTAGTCTTTCTTCATATGTCTTCTGGTGCAGACCCTGCACCATTTTGGTTGCCCTCCTCTGGACAGCCTCCACTCTGTCTATGTCTTTGCGGAGATGGGGTCTCCAGAACTGCACACAGTACTCCAGATGGGGTCTCACCAACTGTCTGTACAGAGGGATAACAACTTCCTGTTTTCTACTATTGATGCCTCTTCCTATACATCCCAGTATCCCCCAGCCTTCCTTACTGCCTTCTCACATTGCTTGCCCACCTTTAGGTCATCTGATATAATTACCCCAGGTCCCTTTCCATTTTTACTGTTGTCAGTATCTCACCCCCATAGTGTACGCTTCCCAGGGTTTTGTTCCCCATGTGCATTACCTTGCACTTCTTTGCATTGAATCTGAGCTGCCATACATTTGACCATTCCTCCAACCTTGCCAAGTCCCTTCTCATCCTTTCCACTCCATCTTGTGTATCAACCCTGTTGCAGATCTTGTGTCATCTGCAAAGAGACATACTTTTCCTTCCAGTTCCTCTGCAATGTCACTTAAAAAGACATTAAAAGGACCGGTCCCAGTACTGAAACCTCGCGGTACCCGCTAGTAACCCTCCTTTCATCACTGTGTACTCCATTTACTACTACCCTTTGAGTCCTGTTGTCTAGCCAATTTTTATCCAGGCTACCACTTGGACCCACTCCAAGGCTGGCTATCTTGTGTATTAATCTTTTGTGTGGGACTGTATCAAATGCCTTGCTAAAATCTAGGTAGGCCATGTCCACAGCCCCTCCCTGGTCTACTACTTTGGTAACCCAGTCAAAGAAATCTATTAGATTCGTCTGACACGACCTTCCCATCGTGAATCCATGCTGCCTTGGGTCCTGTGCCCCACTGGCCTCTAGGTACTCAACAATTCTTTCCTTCAGAAGTGATTCCATCATTTTCCCTACCACTGAGGTCAAACTAACTGGTCTGTAGTTTCCTGTCTCTGTCTTGCTCCCACTTTTGTGAAGAGGAATCACATCTGCCCTCCTTCAGTCCTTGGGTACCACCCCATCCTCCCATGATTTGTTAAACAGAGTAGTCAGCGGTGTCACTAGTTCTACCCTTAGTTCTTTTAGAATTCTTGAGTGAACCCCATCAGGCCCCATTGCTTTGTCCACCTTCAATTTTATTAGTTCTTTCAGAACCTGTTCTTCTGTAAATGGACTGTTATCGAGCCCCGTCTTCAGAGTGTTTCTCTTGTTTGGTTTAGGTAACTCCCCCTCCTCTTCCTTTGTGAATACTGAGCAGAAATATTCATTCAGTATCCCTGCTTTTTCACTGTCACCCTCTACCCACATTCCCTCCCCTTTATTAAGCTTCAGTATCCCTCCTTTGGTCTTTCTTCGCTCCCTAATGTACCTATAAAAGGTCTTATCCCCCTTCTTAACAGAATTGACTATCCTTTCCTCAGTTTGGGCCTTTGCTATTCTGACTGCCTTCCCAGCCTCTTTCTGCTTTAACTGATAAAGTTCTCTGTCCTGCTCCTTCTGTGTTTCCTTATATTTCCTGAATGCTGTCCTTTTCTCCTTAACCTTCCTGCCACTCTTTTGAGAACCATAACGTTTTTCCTTCATTGTGTTTTATTGATTTGTTTTACACAAAGGCTTGTTGCTTCTGTGATGGCTGTTTTGATCACTCCCCATTGTTCCTCCACCCCTCCTCCTTGCCTGTTTGCTAGTGCTTTTCTGAGGCACTCTCTGATTTTCCCAAAGTCAGCCCTCCTAAAGTCCAGTACTCTTGCTTTTGTATGGCTTGATTGTATGGCTGTGTTTATCGTGAACCACACTGTTTGGTGGTCGCTTGTTCCCAGATGGCTACCCACTTCTAAATCTGAGATTCTTTCTCCATCCCCATTTGAGAGTACCAGGTCTAAGATTGCTTCCTCCCGAGTGGGTTCCAATACTAGCTGTCTGAGGCATGCCCCTGTAGGGCATCAAGAATGACCCTGCTCTTGGATGTGCCTGCAGCAAAGGTGCTCCAGTTAACATCTGGCATATTCAGGTCCCCCATCAACAATATCTCCCTTTTCTGCCATTCTAAGAAAGCCTTCTATCATTTCCTTGTCCATTCCTCCCCTGAGATGGGATCTGTATACAACCCCATGCGGATTGTGGTGCCATTTCCTGTCTCCAGGGTGACCCAAAGTGCCTCATTTGCTCCCTGTTTACTCTTTAGCTCTGTTGCTTTGATCCCTTCCTTTACATAGAGAGCTACTCCTCCTCCTCTTTTACCCTCCGTGTCCCTCCTGTAGATTGTGTATCCTGGTATGTTGACATCCCAGTCATGGTTCTCTGTGTACCATGTTTCTGTAACTGCCACAATATCCACGGAACCCTCTTCCATCAAGGCCACTAGTTCAGGGAGCTTGTTACACAGACTATGGGCATTGGTACTCATCACCCTCCTTTTTGATAGCCCCTTTTAGCCCCATTTCTGTCCTTAATGCCTTTGCCTTTTTTACATTTAAATCTGTTCTACTTCCTAATAACTTCTGTACCTTGGTGTTTCCTCACTAATCACCATGTTTTGTGAGGAAGCTCAGTTTCCCTGCTCCTTTTCAGTGCTTCCCCTTAGCTAGTTTAAATGCTTGCCAATGAAGCATTTAAACCTTCACCTAGGATCCTGGTTCCCCCCCTGGACAGATGCAGACCATCACACCAGTATAGGTCTGCATCCCTCCAGGTGGCCCCCCAGTCCCCAATGAAGCCAAAACCCTGAACTCCACACCAGTTTTTCAACCACTCATTGAATTCCCTGGCAAGAAGTGCCCTAGCATCTCCCTTGCCATAGACAGGCAGCACCTCCGAGAAGGTTACCGTATGTGCTACTTGTCTAAGACCCCTTCCCAACTCTACAAACTCCTGTTGCACTGCTCTGATCCCATTCCTAGCCAGGTCATTTGCCCCTAGGTGGACAATGACATCCAGCTCCCTCCCTCGTGCAGCTCCTCCCACGATCCTGAGGATTCGCTTCCTGTCCCTCAAGCTGTGGCGCCAGGAAGGCCTGCCACCTCCCTCTCCTCCCCCATTTCTACCCCCTAATGATTGAGTCTCCACCAGAGTTGTTTCCTTCCCTGTTGGGTCCCATGCCACCCTCCTGTGGGTCTCCTTTGTGAAGGTTCCCAGCATTCTCCTTGGTCTCCACTGCAGGTGCCTCCATAGAGGAACCACTATCCCCCCAGAAGAGCTGAGATGAATTGTGGAGAGGTACAGCTGGAGGATGCAACTCTGTTCCACCACCCTCTTCCCTCCTTGAGCCCACCCTGGTCCAGCCTCTCCTCTTTCTTGGCAACCTTGAGGTAGTGGCATTGGCCCTGGTGGTCCCTGGGTGGGGAGGAGGTTTCATGATCCTAGCCAGGTCAGCCTGGGCGGGCAACCTCCTCTCTCTCAGACCAGAGGGTGCCTGCAAATAGGGCAGCATCGCAGCCTCCAGAATGTCTCCCGGAACACTGCCGCCCCACAGCCATTGCACTGCACCACTCCTATCATGTCTTATTTTGTGTCCTCTCTACTGTTTCTCTGGATGCTTATTCTCTCCTCTCCTTACAACTCTCACCCTTCCTGTTCTGGGACAGCAACTTCCTATCTTCTTCAGTAGCCTCCTTTTTCCTTGCTTAATATTAGACCACCAGCAGCTGGGGGAGAGTGAGCTACTTTTTTCCTTTAGGGTTGACAAAACCAATGTCTCTCTATGATCCTTTCCTTCCTACTGCCAAACAGGAAGTTCCTGTTGACAGTCAAATCTAGTGGCTATAAAAGTAGAACTGGCTTTGGGCGGCTTGGAGGGCAATTAGTAAGAAAAAAGGATAGCAACAGGAAGTTGTAATTTGACTCTCCTGCTTTTATAGTGTCTAAACCACACCCTCAGGTAAGCTCTCTTTCCTCCTACTGGTTTAGCAAAGTCAGCTGATACAATACACTTCCCTGCACAGAACACACACTGACTTTTTTTCTTTTCTTTCTTCTTTTCAACCCTAAATAAGACCCCTTCTACTTCTAATAAAGTTATTTGTCTACTTAATCTTAACAGACGATGACTCCTGCTGAGGTATAAGGTTTAAATTAAAACTCTGTGACTTCCCTTGTGCTGCTTTCAAAATCAGACAGTTCCAAACTCTGTGATGATTTCCCATGTGCTGCTTTCAAAATCAAACCGTTCCAAACTCTGTGACTTCCCTTGTGCTGCTTACAAAATCAGACAGTTCCAAACTCTGTGATGATTTCCCATGTGCTGCTTTCAAAATCAAACAGTTCCAAACTCTGTGACTTCCCTTGTGCTGCTTACAAAATCAGACAGTTTCAAACTCTGTGATGATTTCCCATGTGCTGCTTTCAAAAAAAAAAAAAAAAAATAGTGTCTTATTTTGCTACTGCATTGAAGGTCTTTATTTTGTTGCATCCAGTCCGTTTTTTTTTTTTTTTGCTGTGAATAAATTCTTTGGATCCTTATACCTGGTGTACGTGTCCTTCTATCCCACAAAGTCTCACAGGGACACCTTTAAGTATTTTATTACAGGCTAGAAATGTAGCTATAAATTTGGTATTCAGGACAGAATAATAAAAAATCAAATTGTGTTATTCTGTCCAAAAATCTTGGGCCAAATGTAGTCTTCTCACAAAATATTTCATACAAAAAAGTAAACCAGGTATTAGCAGCTGAAAATCGGTATTCTTGCCACAATATTTGGTGTGTTTAGAATACCAAATGAATATGAAGCTGAAGCCATATGTTGGGCAGTAATTGATTCTAGGACTTTTGGATAGACGTCATGGCCTTTTTGTGCCATATTCTGCTACTGTATATTTCTATGGTGCTTATCTACAGTACTTCGTAGTTTCTGTTCCAGTATTGGAAATAACCATCTTAAAGCACACCTAAATAATACATTTTGCCAACAAACTATTAAAAATAATCTGGCTTCATAGTGTTGTAAAGGAAAGGCTGCTACACACTGTAATGCAAAAACTGCATTTATATGTGTAACCCCCCCCCCCCTTTGTGGGCTTACCTTAAATGCCCCTGTCTCCTCCTGGCATCCTCCCTGAATCTCTGTATTGTTCACCACCAGGCCCGAGTTCTTTTCATGTGCCCCTGAACTCCTGGAGCAGTCCTGCTATTGATTTCAGCCCATTTTGGACTTAAAATTGCAAAAATGCGATCGCCGCTATCGCAGTGCTCCTCCGAGCTTGTGGCGATTGGATAAGTGCATGGTGCATCTTTGAAGTACCGCCTGCAAGATTTGCAGCCTCTCTGGGAGGTGTTCAGTGGTTCCGGTGCCCCTCCTGAGCCAAATGGGGACCGGTGACCTTGGGAAGGAGGGGTTCTGACGGGAAGCCCCTGAGTTTTTAAATTAAAAAGTTTAGATTCTGGGCATGAATGAATATTAATTATTATTATATTATAATTAATGGCTTCCTCTTTTTCCCATAGAGGGAAGTGGGAGTAATTGCCATTATAAAGAGTGTTTATAGCGGCTTAGCCAGCAGACATTTCCCACTCTCTTATCTCGAACTCCTTGATTGTTCTCTGCTTAACGAACCAGAAACACTTCCCTTACGGCAAACCCAGCATGGAGAGAAACTGCCACGGACACTCTGCAGTAAGTAACTTAAATTTAACTGAAATATTCTAAATGGATACTGAATAGACTTCTTTTTTTTTAAAACTTTCTTTATTTAATGTAGTTTGTAGGGCCGAGGCCCATATGACATACACTGACAATACACATATAACAGTTATACAAATTGATTCACCTCCATTACAATCACTGGCAGGAAAGGTCTTAAAGTGAAGCGGTTATTTATAATCCCCATAAAACTGTGTCTTAACCTCTCAAGGAATCTATAATGTTCATCTGAATGCATCTCATAACTTCTTCGACACACATTCCCCCTCCGCATCTCATAGAATGCTCTTCCCGTATTAAAGAAAGACTCTGGAGTGGGGGAAGAGACGAGATAGAAAGAGCAGGTACCCAATAATGTGCGTACTGCAAGACCCACCAAATTTCCCTCTAGATTCTGCCCTGTTCCTCCCCTGATTGGATTCATTTTTGTCCAACTTCAGGGGACAAACTCAGGCCTTTCCACTCCCATATAAAGGACCCATCGCCTCCACAGCATATCAAAGGTTGAAAATCCCTTATTAAGCTTGGCTGTTATTAATTCCATTCTGTACACATCTTATCATGCGATCCTGCCACATGTTCAAAGTGATCCTGCCACATGTTCAAAGTGATCCTCTTGGATAACCAGTTACTGGTCATTATTTTTTGAGCCACCAAAAAAGCAATTTTTAGAAACCTTACTGTCAGGGGGTCACGAAATTTCTTAGGCAAGTCCAAGAAAGAGTAGCCCAGAGGGGACACCTGTAATTCGGGATCTATTATTTCTTTTAGAGCCTGTCGAAGATTTTGTTTAAAGGGAGTCAACTCGGGGCATTCCCATAGTAAATGTGCTAGGGAAGCACGTACATGCCCGCAATTCCTCCAGCATTTAGCAGAAATAGAGACGTGAAATCTGGACTGAATAGCTGGAGATCTAAAATAACGAGTTAGGATCTTCCATGAAAACTCTCGCCAGCTCCCTGATGAGACACCCCAGTGAACTCTCCTTTGAGTCCATACCCAGAAATCTTCTCTGATCGGCACTCCCAGATCCTTCTCCCAGGCTTTTTTAATGTGTACAGAAGAGTCGCCCTTCCAGGCTAACAGGGCTTGATAAAATTTAGAGATTATATGGGATCTAGCAGGGTCTCCTTCTATTGCCTTTTTGAGTAAGTATGCGATTTGTGGAGGCGAGGAGCTCCCTGGCTTAAACTGTATTACTACATTACTTATATAATTTCTTATCTGAAAATACCTGAATCTGTCCTTCCAACTGATTCCATATTTTTCAACCAATGAGTCAAAAGCCCGGACCGTATTCCCATCCAGGAAATCCCAAACCAGGTGTAAACCCCTCTCCTCCCATCTCCTAAAACCACTGTCCCATTTATTAGGTGGGAAGGAGTTCAGGTACGGAACTGAGGTCAACAAACAGCTCCACTTCTTGGCACTCCTATCCCCCAAGACCCCTTGCCAAACCCCCACAGTGAAGGCTGTGTAAGGATTCCCCTCCCGGTTTACATTTGTTCGCCCTCCCTGCCTTAGTAGTATATCATTTATGCTTTTAAATAGGGTGATTTCCTTAAGTTGTAAATCTTTCCACCTGGCAGTATACGACTGATCCAACCAGTAGACGGCAGTACACAGCTGAGCCGCACAGTAGTATAATTTAAAATTTGGTAGTGCTAAGCCTCCCTCCGTTTTTGGGATCTGGAGTACCGAAAGTCGAATCCTAGGTCTATTTGGACCCCAAATAAAGCGGGATATTGTCCTGTTCAAGGAACAAAAAAAGGACTCCAGAACTGGGACAGGGAGGGTCTGAGCCAGATATAAAAATTGAGGAAGTATTATCATTTTTATCCCTTCCACTCTCTGAATCATTGGTATAGTGACAGGCACCCATCTATCTAATTCTATCTTAATTTTCTTCAGTAGTGGGACAAAGTTAAGGGAGTACAGCTGGTCTGTCTGATCACTCAGATACACCCCCAAGTATTTGACCCGGGAGGTGTCCCATCTAAAAGTGAATATTCTTCGGATCCTTTCCGAGGGGTCGTAATGTGATTTTAAAACCTCTGTTTTAGATATATTGATTTTATAGCCCGCCAGATGACTAAACTCCGATAATCTCTCCCATAAGGGTTCTAGTGTGGACTCGGGGTCCTGAAGATAAATCAGTAAGTCATCAGCGTATAACGCCAATTTATGTATTCCCCCCTCCTAAGTCCCATCCCTTCACCAGTTCGTCATTTCTCAAGGCTTGGGCCAAGGGCTCCAAATACAGTGCAAATAGCAGGGAGGAGAGGGGACAACCTTGTCTCGTCCACCGCTGTAGATCTATGGGGGGGGGGGGAGACTCTTCCATTGATTTTTATATATGCCTTCGGCTTGGTATATATACTCTGTATGGTTCGAATGAAAGACCCAGAGAACCAAGGCCCCAGAGTCAACTCCAGAATTTCCACGCCACTCGGGTCGAAGGCCTTCTCCGTGATCTAAACTGAGGATCAGGCTAGGGACCCCGACCGAGCGGCATGGTACAGGATCTGCAGCGACCTTTTAATATTGTCTTGGGTCTGTCTACCCGGAATGAACCCTGTCTGGTCCCCACTGATCAGTTTAAGTAATACCCCCTCTAGGCGTCTCGCCAATATCGAGGCAAACAGTTTATAATCGATATGTAAAACTGAGATAGGGCGAAAGGCACCACAGTGTGTAGTATCTTTCCTGGGTTTAGGGACACTTGAAATAACCGCATAATTCCATGATTCAGGAATTACTTCCCCTGAATGCACTGCCCTGCATGTCTCCAGCAGGGGTTCCTCAATTTCCTGGCTAAAAAATTTAAAAAACTCAGGAGTGAATCCGTCTGGACCAGGAGATTTTCTTGTTTTCAATTTTTTAATCGCAGAGGATAGTTATGAAGTGGATATAGGGGAGTCCAGAGCCTCTCTTATTTCCCTAGTTAAGGTCGGCAAGTTTAATTTGGACAAATAGGTGTTGATTTGCTCTTTATCTGGCTTTTGCTCCGAGGTATATAGCCTCATATAAAATTCCCTAAACCCATTTAAAATTTTTTCCGGGGTTTTTAATAGTTGGCCTGAGACAGGATCTCTAATTCGAGTAATCATAGATTTAGCGGTATGTTGTCTCAGGCGGTGTGCTAGAAGGGGAGACGCTCTGGGGCCTGTTTCAAAGTACCTTTGTCTCAGGCACTGCAGGGCCTGCTCCGTCCTAATATCTATTAGCTTCTGGATTCTCTGTTTAACCACCTGTATTTCCTGCGAAATAGATAAGTCTCCCTCTGCTAATCTCCCCTGCAGCCTCAGTAGCTGACTCTGTAGTTCTGCCATCTGCTGATTTTGTTGTTTTTAAATTGTGTAGCAAACTTAATACAATCCCTCTGAATACAGCCTTCACTGTGTCCCAAAATATACTACTAGTCACCTGAGGGGTCCTATTGTCCTGTTGTATTTGTATCAACCTTTTTTTGGCCATATCTGTAAACTCTTTTAAATTTAAAAAATAATTATTAAACTTCCAGAGAGATTGTCCTTTTTCCACTCTCCAGTTCAGCCGGAGCATTACCTGAGAGTGATCAGAGAGTACCGAGGGAATGTGTCTATATTCAACAGCCTGATCTTGATGCTCTCCGGATATCAATATGTAATCTATTCTAGGAAAAGAGCCATGTGGGTGAGAATAATGAGTATATTCCCTTTTATTCTTGTTAAGCTCTCTCCAGGAATCCACCAAGAAGGTACCCGTTAGATGATTTTTAATAAATCGACTAGTTGGGCTCAGACGGACCGCTTTTGCATTTGATGTGTCCCTCTGGTCCCACACCTGATTTAGATCAGCTCCTATCACTAACAAGCCTCTTTGGAACTCGGATATCTTTTGCAGAAGACGCATGGTTTCCTTAGTGGAGCCTGGGGGAGCATAAAGAGATGCCAGAGTGACCGGGGTGCCCTCTAATTTTCCATTAACAATGACCAATCGCCCCTCTGGGTCTGCGTAACTGGATAATTTTTGAAACTGCACCCCCCTTGGGATCAATATTGCAACCCCTCTTCTTTTCCCTTTCCCATAAGATGCAGCTATTACTTGTTCAAACCCAAGCTTCCATAGCTTCTGGTGTTCAGATTTGTTTAAGTGGGTTTCCTGCAGGAGCACGACCGAGGGCTTCTGTCTTTTAATCATAGATAGAGCTTTATATCTTTTCACCCGGGTTGTTTAGCCCATTAACATCAATTTAAGAATCCTTTCTCACAATGTTATCAACCATTTAATAATTAGGAATGTAATACCTTCTGTTGATAATCCCGCCACCCCCCAGGCACTGCAATGTGTTCCACTTATTATCGTATATTATCAGTACAAGATGCCAGTGATGCAGTCTAAATACTGTCAAGACCTTACAACTAACATAGACAACACCAACATAAACATTAAGGTTTCCTTCCCCAGGTGTAGCTGCCAACTGAGCAGTCCTCCATCCTGGATCATAACTATTTACATAAGTACTCCCAAGGGAGGAGAACAGAGTTTTCTGTTCTCTATCATTCCAGGTTGACTCAACCCGGATAGGAGGTAAAGGTGCCCCAAATGGGATAACGTTCTCCCTGGACCTTGAGATCCCAAGGTCCAAGCCCGGTGTCTGGGCAAAGTGTCACCTGCAGCATACCCGGCGCCATCGAGCAGTCCCCCGACATCCAGATCCCCACCCGACTCAGTTCGAGTGAGTGTCCAGAGCCAGGAAAGTCCCCCCATCCCTCTATTATATTTCAGGTTTGCGGTCCCAGATTCTTATTAATATAAAAACTTCTGAGTATCGTGCCCTTTCTCCCAGATCAATTCTAGATTCGTGGCATCACAGTACCGTTGCTCAGACACTCATATGTTTTCCCCTCTATCCATTAATTAGACCCTCCGGGATTATAGGGTTTTCGAATCGGAACCCTGATCGGGTAATTAATAACTCACCCCCTACGACAGTCCCAACTAAGTTTGCCCTTCTTCCTTAATGGATGAGGTGAGTCCTCCTATACTGAGACAAGTCAGTGCTACCACTGTTCATTACTCAGGAGCGTGTAACCCTCCCCCAATAGCTTCAGCTGTGTAATATAATTACTGAGCGTGAAGGTAACAAAATAATATTCTAGGGACATGGATATGTTGTTCATCCACACTTATTGGCAGGTATCCTTGCCGCTTTAAATCTTGCCGGAAGGTCTTCAAGCTGGCTCCTCCCACCCACCCGGGTGGTATAACTCTCGGCTCCGCCCCATAACGCCAGATCTTCCTTACCGCTTGGGCTCAGGTTCTCCTTAACGCTCTGCTTCTGCACTCAGTTCCTATTTCTTCCGTTCTGGATTTGAAAGTTTTTGCTAAAAGACTTCGGTCTTCGATCCCTCGCCGCGGCGGACAAATCGACTCCCGGTTTCGGAGATGCCCTGCATGGCAGAAGATGTCTCGGACGGATCCACACTCCACGGTGTCTACTGTTTAGGCCTTGAGCACGACCACTCCCAGGACTGCGACTGTGCTCTTCCTTCTCGACTCGTCCTCGAGACCGTACTGCCCGATGCAACTGGGCCGTCCCGAGCGTTTCCCTCGGTGAAGTCTTAAGGAGGCCCGGTCGGCCGGTGTCAGCGGCCGGCGGTCTGGCGGATCAGCTCGAGCAGATGATGGCCCTCGAAGATGGTGACGCGGCAGTATCTTCTCGGCGTCGCATTTATCCCACTCTCTGGGTTCTTCCCACAGCTTCATTTAAGGAGCTTTTGTCTGTCCCTCTCCACTAGGGAGAAGGCCAACGTCTGCTGGACCTTTTCTCGGTCCAAAAGAGGACACAGGCAAATCCCTCCGTCGGCGCTCTTGGGGCGGGGAAAGGTCCTCTCCCAGTCGTCGGGCCCGTCGACTTCGGTGGGCCACCGGCTCGGCCACTGGCCTCACGGTGCTGCGTCAGGTCAGTTGACTGGGACTCCTGTCGGTAAGCTCGAGATTTTTCTCGACCTGCTGGATCGGCTGTCGCCTATAGAAGCCGAGATTCTCTCCCTGTTCCTCTGGGAGTTGGAGATCCTGGGCTTGCCTGTCAGCCTCCGTTCCAGAGCCTCGGATGAACCCTCCGAGTCAAGGGAGTGCCGGGTTCCTGCCGACACTTCTCGCGCATCACCTCGAAGAGCCAAGGCTCTCGGTCTCGGGTCTCGACTTCTTTCACGTCCAGCCGATCCCGCCACAGGCGGGCCTCGTTCTCGCACCATCAGGCGTGCTGCCGCTGCTTTCGGCTCGCCCCTCCTCCTCGACGAGGGAGGCTTCGGCGAGTTACGCCGACGGCACGAGAATTCTCATGGCAACAGTTCTCCTGACCTGGGAGGCCGACGTAGCTCGCCTTCCGGCCATTAAGTGAGCTGTCACCGAGCTGCCGAACAACCCTCGATTTCAATCCGGAGGAGCCTGTACCCAGGCCGTTGTCCGCCAAACCAGCTGCTCCACCCATTCCGTGGAACCTCCGCCCACAGCCACTATTTGGGGCTCCGACCAAGGATTCTCGGTTGGCTAAGGGTCTACCCCATCGGCTGTCGGTTACCCCTCACTCCCGAACCGACCTCGGCAGGTAGAGGTGGCTCAGGCCATAGGTAGCTCTTCTTCGAGACCCGTCCAGTCCCAGGATAATTCCTGCTTTTTCTCCAAGCGATTGGACTTGGAGTCCCTCAGGAGGACGGTCAATGGACGATAGCCCGTCGTTCTTCCTAGGACTCGCTTCAGCTCATCTCGAGTCCACCGATGAAGCTCGAACTCGCTTCAAACGGGCCAGATATCCCTCACGAGATTCTGGACCGAGGGATTCTCCAACGGAGGCCTTTCCGTAGCTGAGGCCATAGTGGATCCGCCCTGAGCTTGGTAGCGCCCCTGCTTCCTGTCCCGCGCTCGGCCAGGATGGCCAGGAAGTATGTCCCTACCGTTCCCCGTCTGGTTTTTCGGAGCCCTCTGCTCAGGGGTGGTTACCGACAGCGCTTACGCACCGCAATGCCAGGATGGATAAACCTCCCGGACAAGGAATCCAAGAAATTGGATTATGTCGATAAAAGTCTATGCTGCGCCCTCTCTCGGCTCGTCAGGCCAGGTCTGGCCGTCCTCATGGCACATTTTTCTCATGCCCTGTTGGGCTCCTGGATGAGGTCATTCCTCATCTCCCCACGGATCTGCAGCACGGTCAAGCAGGTGCGGACCAGGGCAGGGCAGTGGCCAAACAGCAGCTCCAGACTGCTTTGGATATTGGGGACTCATATGCCAGGTCGGTGGCGGCCGCAGTGGCTATGTGTTGGCGGGCTGGCTGAGGATATCCACCTTTACTTCGGATACCGGCAAGTTGGCGGATGTTCCTTTTGGGACTGACCTCTTCGGCCCTGGGGTGGAAGGTCACCTGCAGAGGATCGAGAAGTCCAATGCTACCTTGGACTCGGTCTCTTCCGCTCAGGACAAAGGCCGCAAACCACAGCCTAAGCCCTTTCGTCCTTCTGCCCCGGGCGCGCCCGGCCCAGCAACGCCAGGGCCAGCAGACTCGGCCTTGGCATCCCAAACCCAAGCCGCCGGCTTCTAACAGGAGGCAGGGAGGAAGGGCCCAGGAGGTCCTCGGCTGGTCCCTCCTCCAAGCCTGCACAGTGATCGGCTGAGGGTGTTTCCATCCCTGTCACCATTTCGGTCCCCCTGGGGACGGCTCCGCATCTGCTCCATCTGGTCCGCTGTTACCACGGACAGGTGGGTTTTGGAGGTGATGGGAAGAGGCCTGCCTTCTAGAATTCGGAGCAGGCACTTCTTCTCAGAGCCGCCGCCTCGGGGTTTCGGGTCCCCAGCTCATGGTGGCTCGTCGAGCCGACATCGCTCTCCTCCCAGAAGGAGGTGATAAGAGGTGGAGACCCTCCTTCAGACCCAGGGTTTGTGTCCAGGTACTTCCTGGTTCCGAACGGACGGGGCTGGCGCCCATTCTCGACTCTACACGACTAAACAAGTTTCTAAGGTCTCGAACCTTCAGGATGGTCACTCTGGCTCAGATAATACCATCCTTGGAACGCGCGTGTGGTTCTGTTTCTGTATTTGCAGGACGCTGCTTCACGTCCCTATCCGTCCGTCTCACCAGAGATTCCTGCCTCCACAGCGGAAGGATCCCTTTTCAGTTCCAAGCCATGCCTTGGCTTGTCTCCAGCTCCCAGGGTCTTCACCAAATGCATGGCAGTGGTGACAGCATTCCTGCGGCCGAGGGGTCCAGTGTACCCTTACCTGGACGACTGGCTGATAGCAGCTCCTCCAGGCAGGAGGTGGAGTGGTCCAGAGATCTGGCCCTCCAGGTCTGCTCTCTCAACTAGGCCTCCTTATCAACGAGGCCAGAGTCGGAACTTCCGAGTTCTAAGCAGGTGATTCTGTTCATCGGGCGCAGCTCGACTCTCTTCGAGACAGAGCTGCCCCGTGAGTAGGGCCGAGGTTCTTTCCTCCTTTGCCCAATCATTTCTGGTTGGGCACTGCGCCTGCCCGGGACTTCCTGCGCCTCCTGGGTCTCATGGCGGCCTGCACCAGCGTGGTCCGTTGGGCCTGCTGGAACATCGTCCCCTTCAATGGGACTGGCTAGCCAGTGGTCTGCAACGCTGCGATCCTTTGGACCAGCTTTCAGGTCGGTGACATTAGGGATGTGGAACGCCTCCAGGTGGTGGATCGCTCCAGGTCATTTGCAGGAGGGCATCCTGCTCGTCCGCCCGAGCCGACGGTCTCTCTGATCGACCGATGCCTCTCTGATGGGTTTGGGTGCCCATCTGGGGAACACCGGGTCCAACGGGCCTCCTGGTCCCCGCTGAGTCCGATGCCACATCAACCTGCTGGAGTCTCGGCGCGTCCGCCTAGCTCACACCGCCTTGCTCTGTTCCTCGGGTCAAGTGGTCCGAGTCCAGACAGACAACACCACGACCATGTACTATCTAAACCCAGCCAGGGCGGACGCTCGCCCATGCTTCTATGCAAGGAAGCTCTCCCGCATTTGGTCACTGTGGCGCAGCCTGGAGGCGGATCTCCTAGCCATTCATGTGGCAGGAGCCTCCAACACCCTGGCCGATGCCCTGGGCCGGATAGGGGCTGCATCCCACGAGTGGTCTCTCTCCTGCGGAGTAGTACAGCATCTGTTCTCCCATTGGGGCACACCTCAGGTGGATCTGTTTTGCCTCCAGGAGAGCACGCTGCTTGAGACTGTTCCATGCCCGCCCCTCAGCAGGGCTCGCTGCAGGAGGATGCCTCTCGAGGCAGTGGACCCCGGCCTCTTCACCTTTTCCCATTTCCCTTGATCCACAAGGTGCTTCTCAAGGCAAGGAGGGACAAGGCGCAGTGATTCTGATAGCCCCAGACTGGCCTCGCCAGTTCTGGTACCCAGATCTCCTCAGTCTCAGCTCCAGGACTCCGCGGCAGCTTCCAGCTCGCCCGGACCTGCTCTCAGTCAATCAGGGAAGGTGTTCCATCCGGACCTTCAATCCCTGCACCTGACGGCCTGGTTCCTGGCTGCCAGAGTTCCAGGCCTTGGGTCTTTCGGCGAGGTCCTCAATGTAGTTGAGGCGTCCCGTAGGAGTCGACCAGAAAATGCTATGCCTTCAAATGGAAAAGGTTTTCCATTTGGTGTCAGGACAAGGCTTGGACCCTTCCTCCTGTTCCTTGGCAAGCATCTTGGACTATTTATGGTCCTTTTCTAATCAAGGGCTTGGGTCGTCGACCCTAGGGTGCACCTGGCAGCCATCTCTGCTTACCGGGCGGCTCGAAGCAGTCGGGTGGCGCAGAGAAGGTGGTCATGCTTTTCAAAGGCCTTGATCACATTTCCTCCGTGCAAGAACCTCCACCTCCGTGGGATCTACTGCTGGTACTGGCAAAGCTCATGGGCAAGCCATTCGAACCTATGCACAGGTGTGCTCTCTCTCACCTGTCGTGGAAGACCGCCTTCTTGGTGGCTATCCGTCCAGCCAGAAGGATGGGAGAGCTCAGGAAGCTTCCATCGAGTCTCTTATCTGGTCTTCCACAGGAGACAAGGTTGTCCTGCCCCACCAGTTCCTTCGAAGGTGGTGTGGAGTTTCACCTTAACCAGGTGTTGACTCTGCCGGTGTTCTACCCCAATCACACCTCGAGGCGTAATATAGGCTCCATACTTTGACCCTAGAAGGCGTCACTATTACAAAGAGCGACGGCTGGAAATTGGGAGAGGTTCACCAGCTGTTTGTCAACTACGCTGAAGCCGCATCTGGCAGACCTGCAGCCAAGCGGACGATAAGCAGGTGGGTCACCTCCTGCATAGATCTCTGCTATAAGTTGAAGGGCATGGAGCCTCCCAGAGGGATAAGAGTTCATTCTACCCGCCATACTGCTGCATCGGTGGCTGCTTCCAGGGACGTCCCTATCCAGGAAATCTGCAGGGCTGCTACCTGGAAGTCAGCACACACCTTCATTACCCATTACCACATCGACCTTGAGTCACGCCGGGATGCTGGTTTTGGGGCCTCGGTTCTCCAGTCTTTATTTCCCAAGTAAGTATTGGGGGTGTGCGCCTTGCCTCCCTCCTCCTGGAGAACTGCTAGGAGTCTGCCAATAAGTGTGGATGAACAACATATCCATGTCCCTAGAAATACAGGTTACTCACCTGTAACAGGAGTTCTAGGAATGGTATATGTTGTTCATCCACACGACCCACCCGACCTCCCCGGCTTCGACGCACAACCTGAGCTTCCAGCGGGCCAGATCTGGTGTCATGGGGCGGAGCCGAGAGTTATACCACCCGGGTGGGTGGGAGGAGCCAGCTTGAAGACCTTCCGGCAAGATTTAAAGCGGCAAGGATACCTGCCAATAAGTGTGGATGAACAACATATACCATTCCTAGAACTCCTGTTACAGGTGAGTAACCTGTATTTATCTGTCTCCACCCCATCCATCTTTATTAAAGGTCTCCTCAGGACCCACGGGGCCCTCACCTCTTGATTCCCCCTTGCCCATCGACTTCTCCCCCTCCCTTTTTAGTTGGGGGAGAGTTCACCTCAATATGAAGTTCCTCATGGCTCCTTGGGCTAATTTGCAGTGATGCCCGTGTATCTATTTACTCCAAGATTGATCACCAGAAGCGCCTCTATCCCACTGCTCCCCTCCACTCCCACATTTTAATTACTCCTGACTCCCTCTTCAGGTTGTCTTGTTTTCCCTTCACAAATGGAGAGGCTATATTATGCACGTAAGCCAGCCAATATAAACACCTGGCCTGTAAAGCTCTCCTCGTGATTACTGTCGCCCCCTTCTCAAGATCTCTGCTAACCATAACCTCTTCTCATGTCCAATTATAATTAAAATGTTCAAAATTGAAGACTGGTATCCAACAGGTGAGCATCCTTTTTCCATTCGCAGTGATGAGCCCAGGTAAGGCAGAAACAACGCGGTCAAGGGGCTGTATCCCAACCCTCATTTCCTTCCTTATTTCAGGTGTTCTCCAAATTCTCCACTTGTTGCCCTTCTGAGGATTGAGGGTGTGAGATTCTGTGTAATGCTTCCTTGATTTCCTGAATTGTGGTCGCCGCTGCTCGTCTTCCTGATCGATTAGGGTGCTGAGATTTATACAGTTGCCAAGAAGGCTGATAGATAGGCTGGTGTATTTTACGAAGAGAGGCCTCAGCAATCTCATGTCCTTTGTCCTTTAGAGCCCGAAGAGCTTCCTCAGCAGTGTGGTATAGTTCTGTACCCAAGTCCCACCACACTCGAAGGCGAGAGGGGTAGGGAGTTTGAAATTTTATGTTTAAAGCTTTAAGTTTACGTAATATTGGGGAGTAGGCCATGCGCTGTTGCAGAATCGAGGGGGGTTAATCTTGATCGAAAGAGAGACAAGCGCCATTGTATTCCACTTTTCTCTGCTTCCAGGCTGTTCTCAAAATCTGTTCTTTCTCTCTAAAGCTTGCAAATTTCACCACAATCAACCTGGGTCTGGCGTTTGGGGAGGTCGGCTTAGGTACTAGCGCTCTGTGGGCCCTTTCGATTCTGAAGTGAAAGGACGGTGGGAGGTCTAATACATGTCGCAGTAAATCCTCCAGGAATTCGTGCATCTCCCCGACCTCTGAAGCTTCTGGCACTCTGTAAATTTTTAAATTATCTCTTCGGGAGCAAGTTTCAAGATCTGTACAATTAGCAGCCATCTGGTCATGTTGGGTTATTATAAATTCCATCGCACGAGAGATTTGGATAAGATCATCTTCTGCTGTTGAAACACGCTCTTCGGTGGCAGTCACTCTTTTCTCTAGCCCCTTTAAATCAGTGCGCAGTTTAACAAATTCCTGCTTTGTTTCAGAGCGAAATTGCTTGATTTCAGATAAAAGAGTTTCAAACCTGGAGCGAGAGAGTGTATCGAGCTCTGTTTCAGTATCCCCTCCTGCCATACTCGCGGGGGATTCTCTGCCACTGTTTATTGAACTAGCTGGGCTCAGTCCTCTGTCATCCGTCTTTTTTTTCCGGTTGTTGGAGCGGGATCTTTCTCTAGCTGAGTTTCCATTAGTATTTTTTTTCATTTCTCGTTAATATTATCAAACAGGCTGTATGGAAACAGTTAAATTGAGCTGAGAGGAGGGGAGCCACTCGATCAAGCCGCCATACCGCTGGTGACGTCACCGGAAGTCCTCCCTGAATAGACTTCTTGAAGGGGAAAAAACTTAAGTGAAAGCCGACCGCGCACCTTGACGTAATCAGATTGCGGCAGCACAGCAGCCTTTTTTTATTTTATATAATTGCTGAGGCGATAAAGAGAAACCCAATAATTATATAAAATAAAATATGGGTCTGGGTGAGTGAACTCAAATTTACACACACCCTCTGGGTTTATGTAGCATCAAACCCCTCAGGTGTGTGTAAATTCTCGATATACACCCAGACCCATACTTTATTCTCTATATTATAAACATTAATGAGGTTGCTGCCTGTCGCCTGGGGGACGGAGGTTCCGGCGGCAGCGACAGTAAAACTACTAGGGCTAACAAAGTGAAAATGGGCTTGTTTTGTTGGGGACAGTTGGGGCTACAGTTGGGTGGGATGTTTGTTTAAAATATTGTGTTGGGTTGTGCCAGACCTCAGGAGGTGAGGAAGTGTATTGCACTGCATTAGACAGTCTGGGGGCTGACATCTTGATAATGCTTTGACTTTTCACAAGCAGCCAATCAGTGATCTAGGCATCCAAAACATGAACAAAGGGACTCCTGGGAAAAGGAGGGGACTAATTCAGGTGCCTAGATCATGCCTCAATAAATGAGCAGGAAATATTGACCTCTATGGATATAGATTATTGATAGGCTAAATCAGCCAATCAGAATCCTGAATTATCGGCTGAAACTGTGTGGACTTTCTGGGATTTCGTGAGTCTGTTCCTGGGCTCTGTATGAGTTAGGACTATCCTGTGAGAGTAGACGTTGGACTTCAGGGGCTTACCCAGGCCCTATCTGGAGATTTGCTGATGGCAGAATTGGATTAAGAAGGGGAAAAGCGAAAGACATTGAATGATGATTCTGATTCCCCAGGTATTTGTTGCAGGACTTGATTGAGAAGGGGAAGGAGACTGAATTGCAATTCTGATTCCCCAGGTATGGAGAAGTTGCCTTATTAGTGATGAAAGAAAAGCTGCAGAAACCCTGCACTAGGACACTGAACTAGCTGAGAGAAATGTGCGACTTATCTGAGTGTTGCAGTTTGCTGCTGAGAGGTCGTTTTCTTGTGTGGAACTGTAATTGAAATTCTGAAGAGGCAAAGCATCTTTGGTCATTGGGGTGCTAGCTAAGTCTTGTATATGTCCTGAGTGAAATAAGATGGCTGAGATCTGAGGCCCAGCTGCAGCTGAAGAAAAGATTGTGGATGCGGTTTAACTGGAAAGTGTGCATTGGTGTGCAGGGGGTTTGTTGATCTTGGATCCCCTATTGGATTGCACCTGTGCTTCTTGGAATTAAAGCTAGCACCCACTCAAATTGGCACTGGACTTTATTGTCTGTGAACTTTTCTTGCCTTGAACTTGGTGCAGGAACTGCAGGAAGACCCCCACCATTTGGGAGGTCTCACCCAGAGCCAGGGAGATAACCTGCCAACGCCTTCCAAGTGGGATGCACCATTTCAGGAGGTCACTGACACTTGCTGGGGTGCTAGGGCA
Organism: Neoceratodus forsteri; assembly: GCA_016271365.2. Taxonomy (NCBI): domain Eukaryota; kingdom Metazoa; phylum Chordata; order Ceratodontiformes; family Ceratodontidae; genus Neoceratodus; species Neoceratodus forsteri. The sequence continues at coordinate 648,674,845 of CM057449.1, forward strand.
CCTACAACCCATCAGGGGAGCCAGGCTGTGGGGCCACTCCCAGGTCTGGGCCTTCTGGGCTGGTGCTTTCCTGCCACAGAGCTCTGCAGTGGTCCAGAAGTGGCTGAAGGTGACAAGCAGCCAGACTACAATCAAGGTGACCATTTACAAGACCTTTGAGCAAGTCCACCCTACCCAAGGGACTAAGGACAACCTTTCTTCTGCCCTGTGCTGCACTGAGCAAGGAGCTCCATCCTCCCAGATTTTTTTTTTTTATTTCTTATATCCCCTCGTACCTCGTGACCCACCATTCCTTCAGGCTACCTAGGTCCCATCCGCTTCGCCTGTCCATTTTGGAGCCCTCCAACCTCATATTGCAGCTGCCCCTGGGGTGACCCGGACGTAACCCTTCGCCGGTGGGTCCCCTCCTCTGGTGGATGGCACCGAGAGGCGCAACCAGCATATACTTAGCCCCAGGGTGCTGCTGAGGTGAAGGGGTCTACTTCATGGCATCTGCGAAAGCGGAGGACTGGCAGCCGTCATTCGGTCGGTCGGGAAGTGGATTTGCGCTTTTCTGTGTTGTTTCCCCATGCGTCATCTTCTACAGTGCTCCTGATCTCCACCAGAGGCCACTGCAGAGCATTGCCTACCCACTACCCGCCCCAGGAGAGGAGAGCTGTCCCTACGGATGCTCAATCCGCTCCTTCCCCTGCCAGCCCCCAGCGTCAGAGTCCGTTCCCGAACCCGGGTCACCAGCGTGGCGCTCCTAGGTTTTGAGGTCAGCCAACTGTGAGTACCTAGAATCTGGTTTCTGGAAAGAAAAAGTGGAAGTCGTGTTCTTTTCTTAAAAATCAAGTCCTTTTCCAGTATTTTCAGGGCCCCAACAGCCGGCCAACCTGTGGCACCATACCAGGCCTGCACCTAGTGGGTACCCCAAGAACATTCTGGGAGACACTGGTACCAGTGGGGGTGGGTTTGGCCTGCGGGTCGTAATGTTCATTGTTGTTGCCTATTTCACTAACCAGTTTTTTTTTTTTTTTTTTTGTCCACAGCCATCCCTTCCCCTGGTCCTTACCCCAAATAAAGCTGTGGTTTACCATTTAAAATTGTGTGTGTGCAGGAATTCTCTGTCTGTCAAAGCATGACTAATCATGGTTTATGGTGGTACTGAATTGTTGGGCTCCCAGTTTGTGGGGTAGTTGCTAGTGGAGGTGGGTGGGTGCAGCATCCCAAGGGGCTGTGCCAGCCAGTCATCTGACCTGCTTCTAATTCTTTCTGGGTGGAGGCACTGCGCTATTTTTGTTATCTTTGGGATAGGACACCCAAACATCACAATGGTGCACACAGGCCCCTTAACCTGTTAGAGGGACAATAGGCAGGGGTAGTAGCCCACTGGTACACGGTGCCTGGGCTACATACGATTAAAGGGAAACGTCCACCTGCCCTCAATTGCAGCATCGGTCTGACTGTTGCCACACTAGCAGATTTGCAACGAGCAACATTTAAAAAAGATTACCTCTGTTTTTTTACTTTTCAGTGTTTCTCCTGTCCCTCCTCCATTTTGCGATCTTCATTAACCCCGCCGTCCTGTTGTGACCTCCGCTGAACCAGAAGTGACGCACAATGTGTGGAACCTACTTGCGTAACTTCATGCCTCACTAATCAGTGTTGTGCCGGTAATGGTATTGGGATAGCTGCCATTGGGTCCAAGGTTAGTTTACTATAGCAGCAGACCTAATTAACATTTGCTAACCTCAGAGATGGCTGTGTGCTGACAGAAGTGTTTCCCAGTTGTGGTAAAGTTTACTTTTAAATGAGCGTGGTCCACCAGCCCAGTACCGTGGCAGACTGAGCAGGGGTTTCTTCCCTTCTCATTTACACTGTGCACTTTTCATTTGTGTGTTTTGAGATAGCCTGCACGCGCATGTTCTGACTCTGTGCCATGGGAATTGTAGATTTGTGATTTTATCTTTATTTTCCAGCATCTTTGCCACGCAGTAGAACGTCTGCGCTCTGTGGCAGTCAAACGGCTTGATGGCGGCTGAACCTGTGATGCGGTCTGACTGTGTAGCCAAGCAAGGAATTTGTTGAGGCTTCAGTGAACCACAAACTGCTTAGTCATACTTCCATAACCTCACATGATGTTCTTTTAATGCTTACATTGCTTTTTGTTACTGCCGCTTTGTTTTAGCGATACAGATAGTGGTTTGTGCTGCAGGCTTACTGAGCATGGCCCACTGGTGTTCACACGGCCGTGAGCTCACTCCAAGGTCGGAACCCTTGTTTGTCCACCCACTCAGTTTATTGGGGTAGCTGTGTTGTGCCCCTACAGCTGTCTTTTGCTCTTTTTGTCCAAAATGGGAAAGGAGTACATTCAGTGCAGTGAACTATTTTGAGCAGTACTACATTAGGCTGCATTACAGAATTATGTTGAAAACTGCTGAGTGCCAAATTGATCTCACCATGATGAACGTGACATATTACTGAAATGTTTTGCATGTTACGTTTGATCCACGAACTGTGCAATAAGGTGGATGCTAACCGTGCTTGTTGGAGCATCCAAAGACCCATCAAAGTACTTCTGTGCAGCGCTTCTGTGTGCCCCATATTTCACTGTATCATTATCTTTGGGGAACCATGTGGTGGCCCAATATCGCTGTTATTTACAAAGCACAGTTTGTGTGTATGTTGCTTATATGTTGTGCTGTTTGCTATACAGTTATTTATACTTTCCATTGCGATTCAAAGTGGGACGGTGCACCAACTGCTGGCTGCACTGTTTAAACTGGCTTACTGTCTCTGTCTCCCCCCCGCTGCCACACAGTCACTGGTCCATGACTGTATGCTCAGAAATTTAACCATTAATTACTTTTTGTGCTCGTCTACACTGCAAAAGCATTACAGGTTCTATGGTTACTAGTCTGGTGTGATCAATCGTGATTGAGGGAGGGGGGGGATGTTGCCTGCCTGTGTTTCAGTACGGCCTGTGATACTCTTGCACACAGAAGACCTGTGTGCGGGTAGTGCAGCCTTTGACTGGGTGACAAGTTGTTACCCTGTGTTATGCAACTGTCAGTTGATACAAGACAGAGGGTTGTGATAAAAGGTGGTTGATGTGAGACAGAATGACGACCAGCACTGTGCCACAGCAATAATTTATGTGGCCTGTCCAGTCCAATGTCTTCCTCAGTGACATTTCAGGGGGCACGGTACTGTCATGTGTTCTGCTTTGTGTATCATGATACTCTATGTGACATGACTTAACGGGGTGGAGGGGTAGATGGACATATGTGCAATCGAGTAAAAGTCTGTGGTGTGGACACTAACATTCTCTGCTGACCAGTTCCGCATTATGCTTGTTGGCAGATAAGGCACGAAAGGTCCATCTGCTCTGCCAGTAAGCCTACATTTGTTTGAGCTGATGCTGAATTCATTGGTGTAATACAGTACCTACTACCTGGAGCATACCAAGCAGTTCAGGACTTCCCATACCCAACTCTTCCTCACCTATGGCGAGGTAGGCAAGGGCAGGCCAGCTCTATGAGGGATATCTTGCTGGATAGTCTCCAGCATCCGGTTTTGTTACAGTAAGGCTGGCAAGCAGCTGCCTAAAGGCCTCAGGGCCCACTCCACCAGGTCACTGCAGCCTCGGTGGCAGCTGCAAGGGACCTTCCTTTGCTGGATATCTGCAAAGCAGTTACATGGAGGACTGTACACATTTTCACAGAACACTGCCAGGGCAGTATTTCTTCTCCCCGCCCCCGCCACGGTGGGAACTTTCTCAGGGAGCCCTAGACTGATCCCTAATCCCTCCCCGGGTATCTCCCGTGGTGACGCGCGGACCTACCTCCATGCTGCCTCGGCCTCGCTCCCCGGGCGGGGAGAAGGTGACCCCCTTTACCCCCTCCAGTCCATCAGTGTGTCAGGGGGTTCCTTTGCGGCATTCACCGGGAGCCCGGTTGTGGGTTATCTGGGGCAGCCAGGTCCCATCTCTGTCCTCCGTGATAGGGTCCCTTTTTCCTGTTTTTTCTGGTGCCATGCCCTGAGGACGTAGGCATGCAAGGGGGCCCTAGGGGCGGAGTATGTCATGACGTGCAGACGCTCCGGCTCCCAGCCTACGTCCTCCCCTCCCACTAGCTGTCTCAGCTGCACCACCACCCATGGTCACCCATGTGGTGGTAGAGTAGTGGGACAGGCAACCCTCCCGGAGAAGGAGAGCAGCCGATGGGCACTTGATCCTTTTCCCCCCAGCCGGCCCTCCAGCTATCCTAGTCCGTTTCCGAACCCGGATCGCTGGTGCCGCAAGTGATAAACCTACTGCTGCACCGGCGGACTGGCTAGAGGGCTGTATTTGTGATGTATGCCGATGATGCTGTCATCCTCAACAGTGACCCTGACTCCCCTAAAGCAATGGAGATGCAGCTTCAGGAAAACTGACGACGTTGAAAGATGGTTCAACCTGCACAAACTCACAATGAACTACAGTAAGATGAAAACAATTCTGTTCTCCAACCCACTAAACAAACACGGATCCTACCCTCTTATCAATCATCAATGAAGAGGGCTCTCCAGTGTAACTTGTTCAGCAGTTTAAATATCTGGGGGTCACAGTCGACAGTGCCCTGTCTTTTACCGTCTACACTGACAATGTCGCTAAGTCCATCAACTCGCACATCAGTCTCCTTTACAGATACAAACTTAGTCTGACCACTGAACTCCTCAATCTAGCCATTCATTGCTCTGTGATATCACTTACAGACTACAGACTTTTCATCTACAGGTATGCTTTGGAAAAAGTCCTCCGCTGTATCACTGTAGCACTCAATAAAGTCTGTCGGCTCCTAACTGGATCCGACCGATCAAGCCATACCTGCGACATGTATGCCCAGGCTAACTGGCTCCACTTTTTTTTTTTGATTCTTCTTTTTATCCCCCTACGTGCACCCAAGCTGCCTCTCCTTCAGGCTTCCAAGGTCCACAGAGATTCCTTACTATCCCCCCTTCCACCACCATACCTCACAATCGCAGCCGTCCACGGAGTAGCCCTGGAGCGACCCTTCACCGGGTGGGTCCCCGCTCCTCTGAGGGGGAAGGCACCGGTGGGGAGGAGGCACCAGCACACTGTTTCTTTTGCTGTCCTGGGAGCTGCTGAGGCAATCTGTGGCTTCTCAGGGAGTCTTCGGGGATGCCTGGGGCCGGCAGCCGTCATCTGGCTAGACTTCCGGCCCGGATTTTCCAATTTCTAGGGACATGGATATGTTGTTCATCCACATTTATTGGCAGGTTCCTTGCCGCTCTAAATCTTGCCGGAAGGTCTTCAAGCTGGCTCCTCCCACCCACCCGGGTGGTAAAACTCTCGGCTCTGCCCCATGACGCCAGATCTTCCTTACCGCTTGGAAGCTCAGGTTCCCTCCTTAGCGCTCTGCGGTTTCGACTGGTTCCTGGAAATTTTGGTCTTCGAATTCAATTGGAAGTTTTTGAAACTTCAATCATCATCTTCTTCGCTGCGGCGATGGCTCATTCGTTTTCCGGCTCGTGGAGGCGCCCGCCATATTCCTCCAGAAAAGACCCGCACTCCACGTGCGTTTATTGCCTTGACTTGGATCATGATCCTCAACTTTGCGATTTTTGTTGTGCCCTTTCAGCCAGCTCTCTGGAGGATCACGGGGCCTGTTTGGGGCTCGGGCGAACGGAAATTTTTCCCGCTCTGGAAAATTCCTCGGAGACTCGTCGGGCAGTGTCCGCGTTGAGCGGCCCTCGGCTGAGCAGCTCGATCTTCCTCCCTCCGGGGAGGGGTGGCTGCCTCCCTCTTCTAGGTCGCAGCACTTATCCGCTCTCCTTGAGTTCTCCTCATGCAGCTTCGTTCAAGGAGCTTCGCTAGTCCCTTTCCTCGAAGGGAGAGGGACCTTCGGGACTTGCCCCTCGGCCCAAGTCCAAGGAGTCACAGGCTAAGTCCCTTCATCGGCACCGGAGGGAGCGGGAGAGTTCCCCCTTCCCTGCCGGTCGATGATCGACTTCGGTCGAGGATGCGGCTCTGACCGTTGGCCTCACGGTGTCCCCGTCAGGTCAGCCGGCCAGGACTCCCGTCGACATTGTCGAGTCTCTCGACCCGTCATCTGGGTTGTCTTCTGCTGGAGCTGCCATCCCTTCGCCGGTTCCCCCGGTGGGGCTGAGTTCTGCCTGTAGCCGGGTCGACAGACCTCGGCCCTTTCTTCCAAGCGGAGGAGGAGCGGTGCGCCCGCTCCTTCCCAGGCCCGCCCTCTGTTCCCCCGAGGATTCGGGTCTCGGTCTCGGTCCTCCTCTCGGTCTAGCCGCTCACACCGACCTTAGCGTTCTCGGTTGGGGCACCGAATCAAGTGGCATTGCCGTTCTTCCTCGTCCCCTTCCTCGGATGAGGAGTGGCTTCGATGCCATTGGCGTCAACGTTACGAGGAGTTTATGTGGCAGCAGCTGTTGTTGTCCGGGAATCAATCGAGCCGGATTCATTCTCCGGCTAGTAAGCAGCTGCCACCCAGTCGGTCGACGCAGCCGCTCGAGGCAGTCCCAGGTGCCCTCTCCGGGGCCGGTTGCTTGTCCGATCCCTGCTGCCCCACCGTCCTCGGTGGAACCCAGGCCGGGTCATGACCTGTCCCGTAGGTTATCTGTTCCCCTCACTCCCGCCCGCCCTCAGCGGACGAAGAGTGACTCGGGTCTGCGGCAGCTTTTCGCAGACCCCTCGGAGCTCGAAAGGGACTCCTTTACGTTTCCTAGCAGGGAGGACCCAGGGTCTTCTCCGGAACATTCCGCGGACGACAGCCCATCGTCCTTTATGGGTCTGCTCCAGCTCATCTCGGAATTCACCGGGATGCAGCTCGAGCCCGTTTCCAAACGGGCCCCTTACGGAGATTCTAGACTGAGGGGGTTCACCCTCGGAGGCCTTCCCGGTGGCTGAGGCAATTGTGGGCCCAGCCTTGGAGTTCTGGCGGCGGCCTACTTCCTGCCCTGCACCATCGGCCAGGATGGTCAGGAAGTACTCTGTCCCTGTCGGTTCTCTGCCCGGTTTCTCGGAACACCCCTCGGCTGAGGGGGTAGTTACCGACAATGTTTTCCAATGTTCTGGAAATGCTAGGGATGTGGATAGGCCCTGACAAGGAGTCCAAAAGGATGGACTATGTCAGGCGCAAGGTTTACGCTGCGTCCTCCCTAGGCCTCCGTCAGGCCAGCTCGGCTACACTGATGGCACATTTCTCCCACACCCTCTTGGGCTCCCTGGATGAAGTCCTCCCTCATCTCCCGGCCGACCTGCGGACCATGGTCCGGCGGGTCCGGGACCAGGGTAGGGCGGTGGCAAAACAGCAGCTCCAGATGGCTCTGGATCTGGACGACTCCTGTGCCAGATTGTTGGCGGCCGAGGTGGCCATGCACCGCAGGGCGTGGCTGAGGTTATCCTCCTTCTCTTTGGAAATGCAGCACGAGTTGGCGGACATCCCCTTCTTGGGGACTGACCTTTTCAGCCCTGGAGTGGAGGGACACCTCCAGGGGTCCGAGAAGTCCGATGCCACTCCGGACTCTCACTCCCACCCGGAGGGACAAGGGCAGCCGGCAGCCTTTGCGTAAGGCCCTTTGGCCCCCGGTTCCTGCGGCTCGACCGGCCTAGCACGAGGGCCAGCAGGCATGCGCTGGGCGGCCTGACTCCAAACCAGCGTCTTCCTCCAAAAGGAGGCAGGGAGGTAAAGGTCCGAGAGCTCCCATGGCCTCTTCCTCCCCCAAGCCTGCTCAGTGACGGGCTAAGGGGCGCTGTCCCCGGCCCCGTCGTCCCTACCCGAGTTCCCCTGTGGGGGGACGTCTCCGCACCTCCTCCACTTGGTCCGCTTCCCGGACCTCTAAGGGTCGGAGGTGCTAAGGGAAGGCCCTGCCTCGGATTTGCAAGCAGGTCCCACCCTCTCGAGCCGTTGCCCCACGGGGATCTTGGGGTCCACAGCCTCTTTGTCGGCCCGCTGAGCCAACTTGCCTGGCCCTCTAAATAGAGGTAATCAGGAAGGTTGCGGATCCTCCTTCTGACCCTGGGTTCGTGTCCAGGTATCCCTGGTCTCATACGGATGGGGGGCTTGCGCCCCATTCTTCTGCACACCTGGATGGTCTCTCTGGCTTAGATATCCCATCCTTACAACAGGAGTGTGGCTTTGCTCCTGGGCCTCCAGGACGCACTTACTCCTCGTTCCGTCCGCTTCCGGGGAGACTCCTCCTTTTCCTAGCAGGGATCTCCTTACGAGTTCCAGGCCAGGCCCTTCAGTCTCGGCCCAGTAGCTTTCTGAGGCATCGAGGGGCCCAGGCGTAACCCCACCCGGATGGCGGCCTGACTTCAACACTTTCCAGGTGGAAGGGGTCGATCCAGAGTTCTGGGTCTCAGGCGGGTCTCCTGTTATCGGAGCCACATTGGAACTCGTGCCTTAGCGGGTGATCCTTCTTCAGGACCAGGCTCGACTCTTGAGTCCGAGCTTGGCTTCCGGCGGACAGGGCTGAGGTTCTTCCTCCCTTACCTGGTCAGGTCTGACCAGGCAATCGCGCCCTGCCGGGACCTCGTGCTCCTCCTGGGCCTCGTGGCGGCCGGCCCAGCGTGGTCTGTTTCATGCGTTCCCCTTGGGGGACTGGCCATCCAGCAGTCACAGTGCTGCGCTCCTTCGGACCAGTTCGTGACTCACGGCCCAGGAGTTAGGGAACGCTCTCCTTCGGACCGTTCCAAGTCTTGCAGGAGTACATCCTGTTCGTCCGCTCCCAGTCGACGGTCTGCTCCGACCGATGCTTCTCGGATTGGTTGGGGTGCCCATCAAGGGGAATACAGAGTGCTCCGCCTTTGGTCCTCTTGGGAGTCCCGATGTCTTTCCTACCCGCTGGAGCTCACGGCGGTCCGCTTGCTTGCACCGCTCGCTCCGTTTGTGCGGGGTCCAGTGGTTTAAGTCCAGGCAGACAACACCACGACCATGTGCTGCCTACCCCGCCAGGCTCGGACGAGCCCCTTGCATCTCGTAAGAGGTTCTCCGTATTGGGTCTTTCGCGCTTCTGGGAAGCGGTTTCCTAGCCATTCGATGGCAGCAGCCTCCAGCACCCTGGCTGATGCCCTAAGCCGGGCATAGGCTGTTCCTCACGAGTGGTCTTCCCTGCCGGAGGTAGCACAGGATCTTCTCCCTCCTTCCCTCCAGGGAGAATACGAGGCCGAGACTGTCTCATGCCCGCCCCCTCAGCAAGGTTTGCTGTTGGGGATGCCGTCGAGGCCGCAGACCCCGGGCCTCTTCCACACCTCTCCCCCATTTCCCTTGACCCACGGGTAAGGCGAGGTGGGACTAGGTGCAGGCGATGCTGGTAGCCCCAGACTGGTTGGCCAGCTCTGGTATCCAGCTCTCCTCAGTCTCAGCCCCAGGCTCCCAAGGCGGCTTCCAGCCTGCCCGGTCCTGATCTCTGTTTTCAGGGGAAGGTTTTCCATCTGGACCTTCGATCCCTGCACCTAAAGGCCTGGTCCCTGTGCGGCTAGGGGCCAGGCCTGGGGTCTTTCGGCATGGTCCTCGGTGTTTTTCGAGGCGTCCTGCTGGGAGTTGGCCAAACATGCTCGCCTTCAAATAGTAGAACTCTCCATTTGATGTTGAGACAGGGCCTGGGGCCTCTCTCCCGTCCCTCGGCGAGCATTCTGGACCATCTGCGGTCCGTTCTTTTGAACCAGGGCTTCGGCCGACGACCCTCTGGGTGCTTCTGTTGGTCACCCCTGTCTTCCGGGCGTGGGCCGGAAGGCAGTCGGTGGCACAGAAAAGGTGGTCTGGCGCTTTTCTAGGCCTCGATCACACCTCCCCTTCGGGGAGAGTATCCCCAATTCTGTGGGATCTTCGCTGGTATGGGCTTAGCTCACGGGCAAGCTGTTCGAACCTTTGCACAGGTGAGAGTTTCCCCACCTGTTGTGGAAGAACACCTTCTTGGGGCTACTCTGCCATCCAGAAGGAGGGGAGAGTTCCAGGCGCTCCTTTGAATCCCCCTATCTGGTCTTCCACAGGGACAAGGTTGTCCTGCGCCCCACTCGAAGTTCCTTCCGTTGGCGGTGGCGGAGTTTTTTGTCCCTATCCGGGTATTGCCTCTGCCGGGGTTCATCCCCATTCACGCCTCGGAGGCCGTATATAGGTTCCTTTGGGATCCTATTAAAACGCTCGCCTACCCAGGGAGCGTATGGCTGAAGTTCGGGAGAGGTTCGCCAGCTGTTTGTCATCTACGCTGAAGCCGCACCTGGCAGACCTGCAGCCAAGCGGACGACGAGTGGGTGGGTCACCTCCTGCATAGGTCTCCGCTATAGGTGGGCGGGCATGGAGCCTCCCAGAGGGATAAGTGCTCATTTTACCTGCCCTTCCGCTGCATCGGTGGCTGCTTCCGAGGATACTCCTGTTCAGGATATCCGAAGGGCTTCTACCAGGAAGCAGGCTTTACCGTTTCCCCTTCCACATTGACCTTGGGTCATGCCGGGATGTTGGTCGGGGCCTCGGTTCTCCAGTCTTTATATCTAAGTAGGGGGTGTGCGCCTTGCCTCCCTCCTCCCGGAGAACTGCTAGGAGTCTGCCAATAAGTGTGGATGAACAACATATCCATGTCCCTAGAAATACAGGTTACTCACCTGTAACAGGAGTTCTAGGAATGGTATATGTTGTTCATCCACACGACCAATCGCCTCCCCGGCCGACGCACAACCTGGCTTCCAGCGGGCTAGATCTGGCGTCATGGGGCGAAGCCGAGAGTTTTACCACCCGGGTGGGTGGGAGAAGCCAGCTTGAAGACCTTCCGGCAAGATTTAAAGCAGCAAGGAACCTGCCAATAAGTGTGGATGAACAACATATACCATTCCTAGAACTCCTGTTACAGGTGAGTAACCTGTATTTTCTTGGTTCCCCATAGTGCACTGCTTCTGTAGTGCTCCTGGTCTCCACTGGGGACCACTACATGAGCGAGGCAATCCCTAACCCTCCCCAGGATAGGACAGCAGTCCGTCGGATGCTCAATCCTATCCTCCCCCTGCCGACCCCTGACGACCCAAGTCTGTTCCCGAAACCGGGTCGCCGGTGTGGGAAGAGGTAAGGCGCCAGCACCTCAACCCTCTACACCACCGGGCCGGACTCTGGCTCCACTTTAAGGGTAGACTAATGTATCAAACATGTCTGCTAGCCTCGGCATGATGCCCCCTGGAGTTCAGGAACTCCTCACCTTGTACACCTCTTTACCACACCAGAAGCTCGGATAACAAAGCATTCAAAATTCCCTGCTGACGCATTTCCCAAGGACAAAGATCCTTCACCCATCAGGCTGCGCTCTGGTTTAACTCTCTTCACATTGACATTTCTGCAGCACCTATGTTGGGCTCCTTTAAACGACTGCTAAGGCAACACATCGCCACCACTGCCAGCTGTGATTGCTTCCACTAAGGAGTCCCAATCTAGATGTCCTGCTACTCTATGGGCCCTCTATCTCCCTCCTTGCACTTCTCACCCTCCCAACTCCCCACCTCCCTTTCCTCCCATATCCTACCACTTCCCCCTGCCCTCTCGCTTTACTGCCCTACTCGCCTCACCTTTCTGGCCCTCTGGGCTGACTCTTCCCAGGCCCTTCCTGACTCTCACATTCTTCCTTCCTCCCTCCCTTCCCTCTCTCTTCCTTTGACCAGGTCCCCTGGGCTAGTACACTGGCTCTACCCCTCCTATTACTTCCCCACCTACTACCTGTGCATTGGGTCACTGCTTTTTTAGTTATCTACCCCAGCTGCTTACCTTCGACTTGGCCTTTGGGGCTGCAGCTTCCCATTTGCCACTCTGGCCAGGAGGATCTTCCTCTCCTTTGACTTGGCCTTATGGGCTGTAGCTCTCCATTTTCTACTCTGACCAGGAGGATCCTCCTCTCCCTGCTTTCCTGCTGCACCTCTTTCTTTGGCTCCTGGGTCTTAGTGTATCAGTCTTATTTTTTGCGTGCCTGTGACATATATTGTACAATGTCGTGAAGTTACTATTACAGCCTACAGCTGTAACTTGTTTAACCAGATGACTATTCATTTAACCTCCCACCTGTTATGTTAGTCTCCTGTACAGTTCATGTGCAGCTATGATATTGCTTTTGTTCTAGTAGTTTTGCCTGTTTTCACCTCCTACCTGTTATGTTTGTTCCCCTGTACTAATGTCCTCTGACGTGGAACCTATGTAAAGAGCTCATAGCTCAAAGCTGTTAAGCCAAGACTATAATAATAAATAAATAAACTACTGTTTGGATGTACAGTCCAGATCAGATGCCAGATTTGGTGAGGCAGTACTGCAGAACCTGTTTCCAAAGTAGGTTCCGTGCCTGCCTCCCACCTGCACTGCTTTGTAGTATGCGTGTGGATAAGGCACGACAGGTCCATCCACTCTGCCAGTAAGCCTACACTTATTTGAGTCCTCTGACCCTACCTGGTCTATGGCTTCACACACTCCTTCCCACCTTTAAGGTTCCCTTATGCCTGACTCAGGAATATTTACATTCCTCCAGTCTTTGCTGTCACCACCTCCTGTGCCAGGCTATTTAATGCCACCACCAACTTCTCTGAATATCATCTTCCTCACATTTCCCCTAAACATGCCCCCATTCTAATTTCATATTGTGGCCTCTTGTTCTTGTGCTTTACCAATATTAAAAGATGTCTCCCCAAGGTACCTTATTTATGCCCTTTATGTACTTGAATGTTTCTATATCCCCCCGCCCCCATATCCCTCCTCTCCTCCAGTGAGTACATGTCGAGGTCCTTTAGTTTCTCCTCATATTTTTTGGGTGCAAGCCCCATACCATCTTTGTCACCGTTCTCTGGACAGCCTCCACCCTGTCACTGTCCTTGCAAAGGAGTGGCCTACAGAACTGCCCATAGTACTGCAGGTGAGGCTTCAATGTGTGTTTTACAGTGGCATCACCACCTCCTGCCTCCTGATACTGATACCTCTGCAAATGCACCCCAGCATGCCACTATCCATTCGTGCCGCCGTTGTACTGTGCTTATGCACCTTGCGATCATCGGAAACGATAACCCCCATGGTCCCTTTCTGTATTGCAGATTGCCAGCAACCCCCCCCCCCAGTAGCTCTCCCCAGGGTTACTTTTTATCAGGTGCATTATTTTGCACTTCTTCCAATAGATCCTCAGCTGCCACACGTCACACCATTTTTTCAAGCTTCCTTGTTTAACCCTCCCCACAAATGGGGGTTCCCGAAAAGTCTTCCTTGACCTTGCCTAAATGCTCATTGCCATGCTGGTGTTCCGCGTTTTAGTAGATTAAATGTATTGCCAGAGAGTGCCTGTATCGCCTCTATGTACTGTCTCTTTAAGAGCTGCCTGGATTGCAGTCTTAATTAATCTGATCATTTGTTAGAGTAGTAATAATATTGCAGTTTGTCCTAACTTGCCTTCTTTGCAGCATGGACAGTTCTGTTTGTTTCCATCATCTTGGTCCTGTACTGCAGAATGGGCCAATCAGTGCATTTGGGACTACAGGGGCTTGGTGGGGTCAAAAGTGGTAGGAATTGTTGTTTTTGCATTTTGGTGCCTAAAATAACCTGGAGGGGGAGCCCTTGTTTTGACTGGCAGACAGACCAGCCAACCGAACCTTTTGGATCTTGGGGAAGTCCCACACTGTTTGCAGTTTGTTAGTTCTGAATTAGGAAGTGAAGATATAACAGCTTGAATGATTCAAGCAGCAGCCCCAGTATAGATTCGCAGGGGAGAACTGTGGAAAGACCCGAGTTTTGGCCTGCATGCCTGCTTGCTGTCCTTGAGAGGGAACTTGTGCCTTTTTCGGACTGATTTCGAACTTGGAGAATGAAGTAAGCCACTGAATTGTGACCAGGCTCCTACCTGAAGAAGACTGAAGATTTGCTGAATGCGATCGGCCTTTCTGGACTTCCAGTCACCTCTGAACTCCCAGATTGCACAGAGACTTTGTAATTGTGACCGGAGAGGCTTTTGCCTGGTACAGTGGCATTTCCTTACATGTGAATGTGTTGTGTGTTTATAGTGGATCGTGATTTGGTTCCCCACTGTGGTTTGAATTGTGTTTTGTTTGCTGGAAGCTGCATTAGAATTTCCTTATGTGTAAATGTGCTGTGTGCTGCTAGTGGGTCGTGATTTGGTTCCCCACTGTGGTTTGAACTGTATTCTGCTTGCTGGAAGCTTCATCCAGCCCCACAGACTGAATCCAAAATCATCTCCATTGGACCTGGGCCTTGCCACACTGGTCCAGCCCAACTTCCCGCTGCACAGAGAAAGCCATCAATGAGAGACCTGCCTGGGGATCAGCCTCCTGCTCAACACCTGAACAGGAACAACGCCTCTGTGATTTGTGTGGGCCCCGCTTCTCCGGGCACTCCAGCTCAACAACCTGCTGTCTCGATTTCGTCCTACCTGTATCCAGTATTGGGTATCATGAGTAAACATCAGGGTAGCTCCCTGCAACAACAGCTAAATCTAAAGTGTTGTCATCTGATTGTCTGGTTGCTTTTTCTTTCATGAACTGAGCCCTCCGGCTCCAGATTACAAATAGTATGTATTGAGCATGTTGCTTTCTTCCATCACAGGGCCCCAACCAGCTGCAACATTCCTGGCTAGCCCATCGTCTCCCTACCTGGGTACCCAGAGGTGTGACTGTGTGGGGACTTAGAGCGCATGCATAACTGTTTGATTAATATAGCCTTTAAGCAGTCAATCTGATTACACCCCTCCCTTGTTTAAGTCACCTGAATAAATCAGATCTGACTTTTTCTGTATTTAACCTGACTGTGGTTCCAGTTTGTGCCAAGAGTACTGTCCTGTTGTGATTTGCTGTGCATAACCTTGTTTTACAGGGGGTTCCCAGGGTCAAGCCAGAGGAACCGGCCCTGGTGGTAAGCGCAAACAGTGTGGGTAGTTGTATGGTGTACAAGTGGTACTGTGAAAGTGATTATCGTATATTGCTCAGGCCACTAGAAGGGAAAGAGGGTGTTACAGTGTCCCGGAGGGCTGTGCCCAGGTTAGTTTGACCACTGCCAGCCCTGACCTCTGGGTGGAGGCACTCGTTGCAGAACCTAAGCCCCTTAACCTGCTACTAGCCAAGTAGGCAGGGGTAGTAGCCCGTGGGATAGCACCACCTAGCAGTTACACCTGTGTCACTTGTCATTTTCTCCAGTCTGTCTGGTGTATCCACCCTGTTGCTGATCTGGGTGTCATCAGCAAACAGGGAGACATTTTCCCCTCCAGCCCATCCGCAATGTCACTTGCCCACGGACCAGTCCCTGACTTTGCCTGCTGTGCACCCCCCCTCTCCCCAGACTGGATCCCATTAGCCAGTTTTTGACCCAGTTACCACCTTGTCTCTCACACACAGACAGCCTATCTTGTTAACCAGTCTTTCTGTGGGATCGTGTCAAAGGCCTTGCAGAAGTTGAGGTAGGCGTCCCTCCCCGATTGACTTCCATATCTGTCAGATTAGTCCGTCATAACTGTCTCACTGGGAATCCATGCTGTCTGACTGGCCCATGGTTCCCTGTCTCCTCCCTGCTATCACTTTTGTTTAGAGGGACTACATTTGCACTCTTCCAGTTCTCTGGTACCACGCCCATTGTTGAGGGACTCTGTTAATATGGCTGGCAGACCTCTGTCAGATGGTAGCTTTACTGGTTCTCTGTAGTCACTACCCCAAGTCTGGATCCACTGTATTTCCCGGCTCCCAGCTCATGTAATGCAGCCTCAAAAAATGGTACCACGTGCAGGTTGAGATGGGAACGACACATATGGACTGTGGTGTACCAGCATGGAAACTAGTCTGTCACAGCAGAACAGTAGTAGTGCCAAGTATGTTAACCTGCTTTGGCTGTATTATTGCCATACTTGACTGGATGTAGGGCAGAAGTCAGTGTCATACCAACTACATATACAGTTTTAACTACACGTGCGCCAAATAAACACTGAAAAACCGCTTTTGTTTGTGGTCATCTTTTTACAGAAACCAAACACCACTACTTGCACCACTTTGTACACGCCATGCACTGTGCATAAGCTGTCTCCATTATTATCTTTAATGTGCAGATATTTTCCGAATCTGATTATGATGAATATTACACACGTTTCATCATCGAGTGGGATTCAACCATACATGTTTGGGCCAGAGAGATCTGTGGCAGTCTATGATAGCGCACACTACAGTGGCAGCACATCGTCTTCTCTGACACAGATGATGAGCATCGAGATATCCGTGCAGGATCCATTTACTGGTGCTTTTGTGGACATTCTGAAATAATGCCCAGTGACGGAGAGCATTTGCTGTCTTGAGATGGAGGCCGTCTCTGACAAGCACAGATGTAAGCCACGAGAGGCAGAATGCACCCCATTACGTTAGCATTACTTTTATGGTATCACTATTGTAGTTCCCAGATTTATGCCTACTGCTAATGATCATTCACTAAGTCCCGGAGAGTTCGTAGTCCTCTGCTCCAGCACTGTTTCCACTGTAATAATCTGTAGTCCGAGGGTGGTGAGCAGGTGCGCACTTCATGGGTTTCTGTAGGACGTTTTTATAATATAGATTTTTAATGTTTTAGATTGTGAACTTAAGGCTACTGCTTCACTAACGAGGCCCTTAATAGTTGTGCGGCAGATGTAATGTGTTGGGACTCCCCATCTGGTTCAAAAATATGACCCCATTGAAACAAATGAAGCATGACATTACAAGCCGTTGGGGGGGATGGGGGTGGAGCTAGGCCAGGTACCCCACGACAATTACCAGATTATCAATGGTTACCACTTCTGGGCTGTGGAACCATCCTTTTTTTATAAGAATGTAGCCAGCAGAGGGAGACCACGTGGTCTATCATGGCTGCTCGATTTGTTGCAGGGTACTGATTTCACCTTTACATCACTGTCCCTGCCCCCGCCCTCCTATTTCCCTTCCGCATCATTGGTCCCATGACTTCCATCTGTGTTTGTTCCGGGATTGTTTGAAAAGCTTCGACTGTCCAAGCTGCCACATGTCCTCTGGCAGCTAATTCCATGTCCCCACAACCCTCTCTGTGAAAAAGTGCTTCCTCACCTTTCTCCTGTATCTTCCCCCTACCAGCTTTAGACTACATTCTTGGGTGGTGGTGGTTTCTCTCTTGTCGAAGGTGACCCCAGTCTCAACTTTGTTTACGGTCTTCAAGTACATGTAAGACTCTACCATGTCCACTTGTTGCCTTTTCTTCTCTAAGGAGCACATCCTCAGGGATCCCAGCCTCTATTCATATTACTTTTCCTGTTTTCCCATGATCATTTTAGTTGCCCTCCTCTTAACCCCTCTCCAGCAACTTCATTTCCTTTTTTAACATATTGGTGTCTGTACCTAACTCCGTACTCAAAGCAAGGCATTGCCAGCGACCAATACAATAGCAAAACTACATTGCAGTGTGTACTACTGAATCACCTTGCAATGCACCACAGCATTCTCTTGGCTTTCGCCACTGCTTTTCTGTATAGATTGGACAGCTTTAGAGTGCTACTAAGTACTACCCCCTTGGTCCTTTTCCACTTAGGATGGAGATGCCGGAAATTTTGTTTTGCTATATAGTACTTTGCTGTTGGGCTTTTCGTGGGCTTTTCACTAACATGTGCATCACTTTGCAGTTTTAGGCATAGCACCGTAGCTGCCGTATCCCAATAGTCTAGGCTGAGTGGCCTGTAGTTTCTCGACTTCTCCTGGGGTCCACTTTGTGGAATGTTACTACTTAAGATGTTCTCCATTCTGCTGGCATGTCACCATAATGTAGGGAAGTATTCTTAATAATGCTGTGCATTCAGTGATACCACCATCCACTTTGCTTCTATATTGTTCTTATCTTTGCTTTGGTTACATACAAACATACGCACATACGAATCGGCAAGTGGAAACAGGCCTCATGATCTATCAACTCTGCTTGAATGCGTAGCTAGCACCCTTGTATGACCAGTGCCCCACCCTCCTCTTCTCACAGTTTTCCACCACCCTCTCTGTGAAACAAATTCCTCCTCATCTCTCTCTCCGATATCTTCTACCCTCCAACCTGAGGCCATCCCTCTGGTGTCCCGTCCCATCCTTGGCTTAAATATCCCTTCTGTGCCTGTTTTGATAATCCCCTTCAAGTATTTGAAGGTCTCAATCATATCCCCTCGATCCCTCTTCTCCTCCAGGGTGTACAGATTTAACTTAATCATCCTGACCTTGTAGGTGTTGCCATCTAGCCCATGGATCATATTACTTGCCCTGCGCTGCACCCCCTCCAGCAATCTGAGATCCTTCTTCAGAAAGGGACGCCAGTACTGCACGTAGTACTCAAATGTGGCCTGACTATTGACCTGTACAGTGGCAGGATCACATCCCTATTTCTGCATGAGATTTCTCATGGGAGACACAGAAACCTGCTGGGGAAATAAAACAGATGACAGTATTAAATCATGTATGTCACCACTCTGTTATCCAGCCACCATCAGCCTAAACACCCACTGCCCCAAGTACTACATAGACGGTGGCATCTGTCCACTTTTTGCACCTGTTGCCCCTTCTCCCAGGAAAACTCAGCATCTCTGCTTTAGAGCCTTGTCACCAGATAGAAATACCTGCAGATAGAAAAACATAACACAGCATTAACGTGTAACCACCCATTCCACTGGGGCTACTAGAAGCACATCAGTATGCAACTTGGAAGGTCTCTGGGCAACCAGTATAGGGGTTTTAGGGTTTTTAGAAACACACATTGTTTTCTTAGTTAGGATAGGTAGATAATGAGTGATGTCATTTAGAACTGTCACTGTAGCATAAGCCTTTTAGCTCAGTTGCTAGGGGAGCAGTTTAAAATCTTTGGAGTCAGCGTTTTAGATACAACAAGGTGCTGAAGAAGGAGCAGATCTTGGTCCAGCAGAGGGCAAGAGGTGCCTGCCACCCAATCCTGGGCTGGGTGAAGGGCATCTGGTCATCAATTCTATCACCCTAGAGAGTGGGACAACAGCATTGTTACAAGAAGTGGTTGAGTCCTATGTCAGTGAAACCCCTGTAGTTACAAGGGGCAGTCCCCGCGTGGATTAATGGTTGTCACAGCTGCCCAGAGTAGAGACTGATACAGTTTCGGTATAAAAGCAGTGAATGCAATGGAAGGCATGTTTCTTGGTGGAGCCAACAAAATTCTGCCTAACATTGTTAGCTGAAATAAAACCATACAACACAATCACACTACTTGGGTTGTGGACAACCCATCGGTGTGTCCAAGTGAAAATGTTATGGCCTCTGCAGATAGGAAGCATGGCATAGCACTTAATGAGGTGTGTGTGCACGTGCATGTGTGCTCAGGAATGTCTTCTTGCGTGTGGTTGCTTGTTGTGCTTGTGTCTGTCTCTGTACGCAGGCTAACAAAAAACATTTGTGGTACACTTATCTCTTGAATTGTGAGAGGTGCTGTGACAGGGTTGAATAGGGCCCTGTCCCAGTTATTACGCAGAAAGAGTTTAAATGCAAGGATCTGTTCTGTTCTCTCCTTTGCTGTCTCTTCTCTGTCTGGTTGCGCAACCATATTTTCTCTTGAGACCAAGTGTGATAGTTTGAAGTAGACCCCCCCCACCTTGCATAACTTACTACTGGAATGAACACCATCCCATCTTTCTGTTTCCTTCCCATTTTTTTTTCTTTCTTTTCACAGTCTGTTGCGCAACAGCATTTCTTCCCTAGTTTATCTTATACTTATCACGCTTGAGAATTGTGGGTTGGCCACCCACTGTTACCTATTTATCTTGGTTATGATTTTTGCTTACTTTGAAATTCCTCCTTGGAGTAGTAATTCCAGTGTCTCGTATGACTTACTCCCTGTGGCCATCTATTTTGGATGTAAACACTGCCATCTACTTGGGTTTAGTTGTGTGGCTATAATGGCAGTGAAATTGTTTACTTCCTTAAAGAAATATGCCCCGAGTCTTTTTATAGGAAAATAACTACATTGTCCTCTGCTTACAGGTCTTAGAAGTGGCAGCCTGTTTATTGGAGTCCCGGTGGCTATCCTAGTACTTGCGCTTCTCCTTGCATGTTGCAGGCGGGTTAGCACTGGTACAGTTGCAGAAAGGAGCAGCCGATGAGCTGCAGAGGTCTTAAAAATAAAACTCATTATTTTGTTTATCTTGCCGACTCACTGAGTGGCAAGTACATTTTGGTACAAACGTTGTTTAGTGGACTGAGGTATTGAAATGTTGTCTACTTAGAATCTAGACATTGCAAAAGAAATGCATATCTTTACTGTTTTCCTGAGTTGCTAATAAAATGTTTTTGGTTATAAAATACAGAAATGCATTGGTGTGGGAACCTAATACAACATACATATTTGTCTTTACTAATCTCCCTGAAAGAGAAAAAGGTTTTAAACAACAGAGATAAAACACTTTACAAAAGGGAGTCATTTTACCTTGGTGTTACTTTGCAGATGGTTGCTGGAGGTCCAGGTGTCCCAATCAGGAGAGACCTTCTAGCAGGGTGGGGGTGCAGACTCCTATATAGGCAGCCTGCAGAACCCTTTCTGATATATTTATGGAACCTGATCTGTCAATCTCCCAAAAAGGAGGTAGAGCCAAGGTTCATTAGAGCCCCTTTTTGTCTAAAAAAGGTTTTTGTTGATTTAAAGGGTTTAAATAGTTACTAGTCTTTGATTAATACTGATTATTATTGTTTAGTAAAATATAGGATCAGATATTACATGTCTAGCTAGATATTAAAAATAATATGACTGTAATTAAGATTATTAGGGGTGAGTTTTGTTCATTGGGGAAGAGTTTAGGTGCTACAATACTCAGGCTCCAGCACCTAGAGGTTAGATGTAGTTTGGAGTGGAAAATATATACATCTCCAGATTGGGTTCTCCGAAGGGAGACCCAGCACAGATTTTGATTAGGGTTCTATAATCTTGTAGACCCTGAGCTGTGCCTTTTTGTTTACAGTATTTTCTTTGTTGTTTAACCAGTTGTTCATTTGTATCTTATTGCTTTATTTATTTATTTCTTTTAATAAATCTAATCAAACCTATTTAGGTGTGGTATACCTGAATTGTCTGTGTCTTGCCTGAGCATTACTACCCATCACACCTGGACTTGAGCACCCTGACGGTCTTGCAGTTCTCTGCCTCTCGCTATCTCTCTACTTTCTGTTGCTGTTCGTCCCCCCTCCCCCCACATATCTGCTGGTATAAAATATATATGTGAATTATTATGTGGAAATGTAACTGATACTGGGATCCCTTTGTTTAGAAATGTGCATATAGTGTTACTGTTGAAATGTATATAGTTATACAGTTGAAATGATCCTGAAAGCTGTTTGGAACTCAAGGGGTTAACCAGTTTATAAACTGTCTGAGACACTGTAAGCAAGAGGTCAGTTCTGGGTCACAATGTTCTTTTTGCTGGACTTGTTCAAACTTACAGCAACACTGTGAGATGCATGCTGTTTTCTTAATAAGTGGGGGTTGCAAAGACTTATAAAAAACAACTGCAATTTCTTGCAAGAGAAACAGAGACTGAGACTAAATTGAGAAGAAACTCGGATGGACTTTCTCTGTTAATACCGCCTTTGTAAACAGTTATACTGAACAATTGTTATTTTACTGTTAATAATAAATCACTTGTTCAAATTTTACAGCTGCTCCTGGTTTTTCTATGCTTCCTGACCTGTGCCTCGATGACAGGTGATTTTAGAAGTGGGATTTACACTGTGCATACTCTAAGCCGGAGTTTTGTGCGTGGGTATTAGACCTAGTACCAGGGAAGCATAGAAGAAAGGTATGGATTCTTCAGCAGCAAGCCCAAGAGTGGTTACCAGGAGAATGGCAGCCAAACTAGCAGAGACAGCAGTCCAAGCTGAGACTGTACAGCTAGCACCAGTTATAGAAAAAGAACAGGCAGTGGCAGAACCTGAAAGCCTGGCTAACTTTTTCAAATGGTGGGCTATACAACAAGGAGAGACAGAAAAGGAGAGAATAGAACAGATCCTTGCATTTAAACTCTTTCTGCATAACTGGGACATGGCCCTATTGCAAGTGGGGAGAAAAGACAAAATAGCAAGAGAAGGTAGAGAGATAGCGAGAGGCAGAGAATTACAAGACTGTCAGGGTGCTCAAGTCCCTAGAGCTCTCGAGAAAATATGGTTGTGCAACCAGACAGAGAAGAGACAGAAAAGGAGAGAATATAACTGATCATTGCATTTAAAACTCTTTCTGCATAACAACTGGGACAGGGCCTTATTCAACCCTATCACACACAGTTAACAAATGCTTGGTATATGTGGCCAAACTTGAAGAGCTGTTTCAATTCTGCTTTATTTGTGGCGGTAATGTCGAAGGTTGTACCATTCATCACTAAGGAACAATGATGTGTGTGTCAGTTCAATGCTAGAAAGATCACAATGCTGACTGGTGCAGTCAACCAACATTGAATCGAATGCCTGTGGGAAATCTAGAGGTTACTGCATCGATTTTGTTCAGTGGTACTTAGCGGAACTACTACAGCTTCAATTCATGAGTCACCAGACCTACAACAGGATACAAAAGAACTAACTATACCCCACAATCAACAGGGAGTGGAACTCGCAGCAGTCTCAGATTGTTGGTGCATTAAAATCACAGAATGATGTGACATTGTGCAGAGATGGTTGATGCGATTCACCTGGATTCAGTGCCATGTACTGCACCTACAGTATCATGGATCAACAGATGGGAAAAATAGTCTACTTCAGTCTTGTGCAGGTCACAGAGGTGGCAAATTCAGGCAATATGGAGAAAAAAGCATTTCTGCGATGCATTAGTTTGCTCAAGAAAAAGGTCCCAATAAAAACAATTGCCACAGACCGACATATCTGGATCACTTCCATAACGAATAAGAAGCACAACATTGATCACCAGTTTGATGTATGGCACCTAGCAAAGTGGACTACGAAGCAGTTATTTTTAAAAGCTTAAAGAAAAGAGTGTGCCAAATTGGCACCATAGATATCAGCCATCCCTAACCACGTGTGGTGGTCATGCATGTCATGCAACGGAGATGCATCACTGCTGCATGAGATGGTGACCTTTATCACCCATCACATCTTGGGCAGACACAAGTGGACTGGCAACAGACAGTTCCACCGGTGTGCATATGAAAAGCTTACTGGTGAGTAAATGGCAAAAACGCCATGATATGCTCAACCTTGTCTGCATATGCTTCGGTGAAAACTGTGTTTTTTTTTTTAAACAAAAACCTTTTGAGAGATCTTGGAAAGGCTACCAAATTTTGTCACACAGGTGGGCTTGAGGTTTTCCACTTGGTACTCCTAAAATACTGCCCAAAGAGACACTTTACCTATGATGGAATGTTTGCCAGGCAGCAGATTGCTGTGATGGACCACAATGGAAATGGTTGCCAGGAAGCTGTGTCCGTAGACAGTAAGACTAGATTCTGTATCGTATACCCAAAACAGCAAGAAGCATTGGGCTGCAAAACCAGTTAGAACAAAGGAAACACATGACACACTGAAGAGAATAATAAAAGCTGTACTGGACAGTAGGAAAACTGGAGATACAGTGGCACCACCTGTTGATTGGAACCTTCCATGAAACATTGCAAGGACCGAGAGTCCACCGCGGGAGGAAGTCGTAGAAATGCACCTGTGACAGGGTTACAGAGAACGAGCCTGTAAATTGAGAAGAAACCCAGACAGACTTTCTCTCTTTATACTGCCTTTGTAAATATATATATATATATATATATATATATATATATATAGATAGATATTTTTTTTTTGTAATTCTTTTTCTGCTTTCACTTGGGCCCCAGGGAACTCTCTCTGGCATCCTTGGGACTCCACCTCTCTACCTCCTACCTGAGACCACCTAACTCCCCTTCCTCATGTAACCCAACACAACCCCCAGATCTAAACCCCCCCCCCCCAGAGGAATGGCTGCCCTATCCACCCAGGGTGCTCTTTCTATAGTATAGAGTGTTGTGCCGCGAGTCAGCCCTGGAAAGCAGAATGGGTCTGGCGTTGGAGTGTGCATGTGGAGCCTGAGGTGCCATTGCCTATCCCCGGGAGTGGGGGAATTTCTTTAGCTTCTTAATGTTGCCTGGCCCATGTGGAGTGCGGTTAAGCAAGGCGACATTGTGCCGCAACTCCACCCCCGCTGCTGATGCAAGCACTGCATCGTTGTGCGTCCCTGACCACCACCAGGGACTGCTTGAGAGTGGCAGATCCCCTACAACCCTCCCCGGGAAGAGAGAGCAGTCCTTTGGACACTCGATCTCTCCCCTCCCATGCTGAACCCGGGTGCTTTTGTGAATAGTTGTACTGAACAGTTTTTTTATTTTACCGTTCATAATAAATCACTTGTTCGAATTTTACAACTGCTCCTGGTTTTCCTATGCTTTCTGACCTGTCTCTCGACAACACTGTGAATGTATTGTCCGTAGATTCATCCTCAGAGTCTGAAGAGACAGAATCACCCATGTAATCACTGTCTCGCTCTTGCTTGTCACCTTTATCTGTATAGTCATAATCCTCATCCTCATCATCAGCGGTGACACAGCTGCATTCAGGCGAAGAGTAGACACACTGATGAGGAACAGCCATCGATTTTGAGACCGGTGTTGCGTTGCCCATGCTATCTTCTGTGGCTATGGGTGCAGTGGCATATGCATGGTCTTGTGCAGTTTTCTCCACGAACCAAAGAAACTGATCTCCTGTTCTGGACACTGCATCCCTTGATCGATTCCAAATTTTCATGTGCCCTGATGTGACATGCTTTTCCGGTCGGTCTGCGTGCTTTTGGTGGTAACCATGCAGTCTTCAGTTTGTGGCCCCATGGTCACATACTGTATACCTTTCTTTGACTGCACTATGGACAGCAATTGATCAGGTCACTAGCTAACTTGACAGCATCCTTGGGTCCTTCCATTGGGACATCGCAGTCCACTGCTGCTCCTGCTTCCACATGAGAGGACAGTAGTTGTTCCACAACCTGTTTGGTTGTGCTCTTTTCTCTTTCTTCTCAATCTGAGATTTGGCCCCAGGTTGCCCATGGTAGTATCAGTAATAACAGGACATACGCAGTCTTTGCTTACCTTGCGATGTTGCCCTGCAACCAGTCGACACTCGGTCGTCAATCTTCTGTTCTTTGGAACAGATCGATTTTATGTGGGAAAATGGTAGGACATGCATCATGTTTCAGTTGTTGTCTGCATTTCACATTCATTGGCCTGTGGGATTGCAGACAGGAAATTCATGTAATTAAGAAAACAGATTGCAAACCATACTGTACTACTTGTTAACTGTGTACATGGTGAGATGTACCTGCAAGCAGTACATTCGGAGTCTATAGCTGTAGTACACGCATGAATCAGGCTCATGGACTGTACTAGACTGTAATACTGTTGTACGTTAGACAGACATGCTTCAATTTGACAGGCAATATTGTTGCCAACACACAACACGTGCACTTCAGCTGACAACCATGATGAGGTACATACAACGGCCACAGGCAACAGAACTGGCATAATGAAAAGCAGCAATGGAATGAAGTTTCAGGGAAATCACTTTGGTCTGGTTCCCTGACCCAACCTCCAAGGATTGTTCCGTGTCCCGGGAGTAATTTCTCGGAACTGGTGGGAACAACCACCCTATTTAGAAACTTAGTTTGCCTAGGGTGAGGTCTAACTGGGTGTGCTTGATAGTACACAAGGCTGAGTGTTCGATTAGGTTTATCTTATAACCACCCTATATAAATTATGGTCTAATTTGATTAAAATTACCTTACCCTAAATTCTTTTGCCTGATAAGTAATTACATCCCTTAAATATACAGTTTCATCTTGTTTCTCTTTTCTATTTGGTTGAGAAGAAATACCAGAGAATACCATTTTGTAATTATATGACTTTACTATTTCTTAAGTAATACTATGACATCACATAACAGCAGTGCAAACAAAAACAGTTTATACAATCGCGATGGAGGGGCGGGCCCTCTTACTTTTTTTTTTTTTTAGTTGTTTAACCAGGTATAGCACACTAAGCTGGAAGCTTTTTTACAGGAGCGACCTGGGAGCACAAGGAGGTAAAGTGACTTGCTCAGGGCCACATAGTATGCAAGTGGAAGCTGTGGGATTCAAACCCAGGTCTGGTCTGCTGGATGTCACCAGATTTGCAGCTCAGAGCCTTAGACCACTGCGCTATACTGCCTCCAAGCCAAGCATTAACTTTGTCCCTGCTTTTATATAACAGAGATAAAGGCAACCTTACCCGCCACAAGTACCCAGATGTTAAAGCTGAGGTCCTAAGAGTGTGCGCTGTTCTGGCAGTCATGCGTTTGCTCTCCTTACCTTGCCTGTGTTGAAAACTGACTTTTATATCTGACAAGGTGACTGCTAGACTTGCAGGAGTTACAATGGTAAAAATTGACGCCATGGAGAACATGACAAGTATGGTGGCTTTTATGCAGAAAAATGCACAATACTATTTCAACTCTTAGCTTGAAAACATTGGCTTGTGGTTTGTGATTAGGCCCCAGATCTTGTTCATGAACACACAGTCTAAATTGGCAACAAAGACCTCTTAAAACATTTTATATGTAAAGTAATTAACCTGAAATTGTAAGTAACTTGAACAACTGAAATGGAGATAACTAACTCTATACGTATTTTTAAAGCATATAATCTATCAGTTTTAAACTGGCAATTTATCTGATTTGGAGCATATAAAAAAACATTTAATTTTACTTTAGCGTGTTTTGCTGCTTGTGATGGGCTTTGCAGAAACTAGAATGCTATGCTCCTGGTCTTTGTGCTACCAGGATATGGCTTGTGGTTAAACTCTGGCTCTTATTCAACTATCAGCAGAAACTTTTAAGATTTCTTTATATTTAAGAGAAAGCATAGTTAACCCTAAGTTGTAGGCAACCCAAAAAGTCCAAATGCAAATCATGTAGCTTTTTTAATTTTTACTTTACAGTTTATTTAACATGCCCTCTAGGTGGTCTAAATAGTCCATTTGCCCTTCCATCTGATTACTAGGTGCAGGCCATTCTTTCAATAGTTGGTCAATCTCTTCATCAATATCTTGGTTTGGATGGATGGCCAGGTCAAGTTGTCCCATTTGTGACAACTGCAGGCTACAGGCAGTGCAGGAAAGACTGAGTGCGGTGGTTGCCTCTGGGAAGAGTGACAAGCGTTGGATCCATGTGTCTGGTAATGCCTGTGAATGCTGGTGGACTGCTGTGTAGCAGTGAGCCTCAGGAACAGAGCCGTCCATATAGCATACATGGTTGATGAATAGCGCAAAATGACCTGGTGGAGTTGTCGCAAGGTCACCATCCCTGTGGATAGGACCATAGGCACCAGTTTGACTGTGCATGGTTCAAACATGAACCTTGCAGTCACTGCTGGGCCACTTTGTGCCTGCGTGTCCACCATGTGGAGTTAAAGTGGCAGTGTCGACAAACAGAGATAGAGCAGGGGAACAAGGTGTAACAATATCGAAACTTATGGTTTCGTCGTCATCTTCCCCACTGCCTTAATGCACTGATTTGCCACCTTTTAAAGAGCCAGTGATGCCTGAAGAAGAACTTTGAATAACTTTATTTGGCACAAATCAGCCTGTATTTCTCATTAGCTCTGTCTTTCTTATCTTCATTATTTATAACTGAAGATCAGATGCATGCAAATGGAAGAGTTGTTCCCTGAGGGTTCATCAGCTCCTATTGCTTCTTCCCAATCTGATGTCATAATACTGTGCTTGTGAATTCACAGTTATTCCCATGACAACATACTATGATGTCACAACAGAGCATTACAATGCCAAGTAGGGAGTAAATTGTAGAGGCAGATGAGCTCTAAGGAATAAAGATCTTGTTTTTGTGGAATTTCTTTAGAAATAAATAATGAAAAGGAGAAATCTATAGAAGATATGTGGAATGCAAGCTGAATTGTCTCTAACTATTATGTTTTCCAAAGTTTTTTCAAAGATGTCGGCTGCTCTTTAAGTTATCTGAAATGATGATCCACAGATCTCTTTCCTGCTTTGTTGTTTTAATTTCCTCTCCTCCCAGCCTGTAGCTTACCTTTAACATTTTGTACCCTGTGTGCATAACTTTGCACTTCTTTGCATTAAATTTCAATTGCCACCTCCCTGACCACTCTTCCAGCCTGCCCAGATCCTCCAACATTTTTTCTACCCCCGGTGTATCCACCCTATTACAGATATTTGTGTCGTCTGCAAAGAGACACACCTTCCCATGCAGAGCCTCCATGATATTCCCAATAAAAATGTTAAACAGTACTGGGCCCAATACTGACCCCTGGGGCACGCCGCTTGGCACTTCTTCCTCCCTGGAGTGAGCACCATTGACAACCACCCTTTGAGTTCTGTCCTCCAGCCAGTTTTCCACTCAATTCGTTAATTTCCTCCCTACCCCTAGGCTGCCTAGTTTATTAGCCTTCTGTGAGGGATGGTATCGTAGGCCTTACTGAAGTCCAACTAGGCCATGTCCACCTCCCCTCCCCGATCGTAGACCTCCGTCACCTCATTAGAGAACTCAATCAAGTTTGTTTGGCATGATCCTCCTCCTGTAAACCCATGTTGGCTGTCATCCTATAGCCTCCCTCCTCCAGATATTGCTCCAGTCTTTCTTTTATGAGTGCCTCCATCAGCTTACCTACCATGGAGGTAAGACTGACTGGGAGATAGTTTCCTGGATTCTCCTTCCCTCCGCTCTTGTGCAACAGCACCATGTCTGCCTTTTTCCAGTCTCCTGGGACTTCCCCCTTTTCTATGGACAGATTGAACAGCCTTGTGAGTGATGCCACAAGTTCCTCCCTCATCTCTCTGAGCACCCTGGGATGTATTCCATCTGGGCTCATTGCTTCGTGTACCCTTAACTTGCTTAGTTATTCCAAAACCCTATCTACTGTGAAAGGACTTGTGTCTTCCTCCCTGCCCTCCTTCCCCCTATCCCTCAGTTCTGGTCCCCACCTTCCTCCTTGATAGTGAAGACTGAGCTAAAGTACTTGTTTAACATGTCTACCTTAGTTTCATCCTTCTCGACCAAAGCCCCCCTTTAGTCTCATTATTCCCTGCTTGCCTTTTCTTTTCTCACTAATGTACCTAAAAAACCTTTTGTCCCCCACCTGTCCTCCCTTGCTAGTGTTTCGTGTGTCTCTGATTTTGCTCTCCTGGCTGTTTGCCCTGCCACCCGAAGCTTTTCCCTGTATACTTCCCTTTCCTCCCTTCCTTGAGTTCCTTTGTATGCCCTGAAGGCTTTCTTTTTTCCCCCTTATTGTTCCTGCTACCACTTAAGTGAACCAAAGCAGCCTTATTCCATGTTTTTTCTTACTCACCTTCCTTATGCATTGCTCAGTTACTCCATTGTCCTCAAGATTCCCCCTTCTATTACCTCCCACAGTTCCTCGATGTCCTCTAGGTTCTCTTTCCCTGTCATCTCTCTCTTGAAAATTCCCTTCATTGTCTTAAATTCCGCCCTCTGGAAGTCCATTACCCTGGTGGTGTTCGACTTGCTTCTGTTCCTGTCCTAATACTAAACCTGACTGTTCTGTGGTCACTATCCCCTAGATTTTCCCCCATATCTACCTCGTTTATACTGTCCCTGTTAGTCATTCTTAAGTCCAATGTGACTTCTCCTCTAGTTGTTGGAGTGCATCCTGCATGGACTCTAGCAAAACCCTGCTCCTCTCTGATGCTGCTGTTTGGATCTCCCACTTTACGTCTGGGAGATTTAAATCCCCCACCAGCAGTGTTTCCTCTTTCCTTGTCAACTTTTGTATTTCCCTGAGTGTCTCCCTGTCAGCCTGCTCCTCCTGATTCAGTGGTCTGTACACCACCCCATACGTATTGCCTCCCCTGTCCTCTTGGTTAATGTGACCCATAGTATCTCTGCTGGACCTGATCCTCCTGATCAACTGTTGCCCTTATCCCCGCTTTTACATAAAAGGCCACCCCCTCCCTTTTTCCTTTCCTAAAGAGACTGTACCCCAGCATAACTTGTGGTTTTCTACTGGCCCGGTGGCACTGAGGGTGAAGGCACTAGACACCTCACCTTGTGCCACACTGGTGACCCTGGTTGGGGAACGAGCCCAGGCCATCGGGGGTTGGCAGGGGCAGGTTGGGATTGAGCGTCCAAAGGACAGCTCTCCCTTCCCGGGGAGGGTGTAGGAACAAGTGTCACTCCTGAGCCACCGCTGGTGGCAGGCGGGGGTACTCTGAACTTGCGTCACCGCCGTATGGCAGGGGTGGAGCTTGGCAGATGCTGGCCATCATTGCATGTCCAAGACTCACTGTTTTCTATTTCCAGTTCTTCCCTACGTTTGTACCCCTCCAGTTTAAATCCCTACCCAGAATACCATCAGTATACCCTTGCAGTTTTTCTCTTAAAAATCTAGCCCCCCCCCATTAATGTGTTGTCTGTCCCTTGCGAATAGGTGCTTCTCTGCCCATGTGTCCCCTCATTCTGTGATGCATGCGAAGCCTTCCCTTCTGCACCAGTCCCTTAGCCAGAGGTTATAATCTTTTATCCTTAGGTGCCTAGCTGTACTAGTGCAGTATACTGGCAATACCTCTAGCGATCCAACCATCCTTCTACATTCTCTGGCTAACTCCCTAAATCATCTTTGTTCTTTTTCCATATCTTCCCCAGTCAGATCAGTTCATCCTAAGGTGCAGAACCAGGTGTGGTTTACCCCCAAGCAATCTGATATACTCCTTTATGCTTGGCAGCACCTTGCTCGCCTCCATTCCTGGGTTGCAGAAGACTGGCCTCCTTTTATATGCCACCCCTTTCTCAACCAGTGTATTCCCTTAATTATTGAGTCACCATAGACCATTACTGACTCCATGTTCTCCATCCCTTGGTTTGGTCCTATGTCTCTGTCCTGATTTCTATTCCTTGTACTTCTCTTATTGGTAACCTGGACTACTATCCTTGCTCTGATGACTTTCTCTTCCATACTTTGTACCTGCACTCCCCTGGTTCCCATGTCACCACTCTTCTGCTTTTTGTATTGCTCCTGCCCCCATCCTACCTTTGTTTCATACTTCCTTGCTCCTCTCTCCCCCTATTTCCTACTTTGTTCCTGTCCTTGTCTTTCTTTTCTTCCCTGTCCCCATCTCTTCCCCTATGTTCCTGCCTTTCACCCCCTCTACCTTATCCCCTTCTGCATTTCTCTGCTCCTGCTTTGTTCTCCGTTTGCCTCTCCCCTCCCATATTTTCCTCTCGCCTTCCTGCTGGGTCCACCTTGCTCCCCCCCCCCACCCTTCTCTTAGTAAAACCATCTTTCCTGTTTTCTTGTTCCTGGATCCCAGATCCATATTTTTTCAGTGCCTCCCTTCTCCTCCTCCTTTTCCTGTAATTTGGCTAAAGGTGAGAACCTGTTTGATACCCTTATCGTTTATTGTGCCATCATTTTTTGTCATGCTGTTACCCTGTTCCATGTACTTTTCTCCTACATATGACCCTTCACCCATGACCTCCCATTCTCCTTCCAAGAGCTTTCTACCCTGCTATTCACTCTGCTCCCCATCCCTTCTTCTCTAATCTCCCTGTTGTTCTGTACTCTCCTCTCTGTTCTGTTCCCCCTGCTTACTTCTCCAATCTCCCTGTTGCTCTGTACCCTCCACTCCATCTCCCTTCTTAGCCACCCTAATTCAACCTCCATTCTCCCCAGTCTCTGACAGATTGGGCACTCTCTTAGTCTCCATAGTGTGTCCATAAAAACAGCCGCTCCACATTGTAGCACACTATTCTCCCCCCTCTAGAATGTATTTCCTTCTGCCCGAAATATTCACCTCTGTTACCCTGCCAAACCCTTACCCCAGGATTCCCTCCTGTTGCTTCTGTAAGCCTCCCCTGTATCCTACATTTTTAGGATTTTCTAGCTTGCTATCTCTTTTTGTATCCTACTTTTCCTCCCAACGGTGTCTGCCTTAAACCCCTTAATAAAACACACTTAAATACAGCTAAATTCTTAAGCAGTTTGCCCTTAAAACTTCTCTCCCAACAGTGTCTGCCTTAAACCCCTTAAGTACTACTAAGAGTCCTGAGCAGTTTGATCAGTTTGCCCTTAAAACTTTCCTCCCAACATTGTCTGCCTTAAACCCTTTAAATACTGCTAAATTCCTGAGCAGTTTGATCAGTTTGCCCTTAAACACCGCTGTATTTATATACTCTTACAGTACTGTTATTGTTTGTCTCAGTAGGAAGCTGTTTGCCTTTTATGGACCATTTACCCTACTAAAGAGTGATCAGTTTGGCAAGCCTAGTAAAGGTGCCACACATTCTTCCTGTCAGGAAATTGTCCTTTCAGGATAGCTGTGAGGACTTAGTTTTTGTGCCATCTAAATCCATTTTCCCATATAGATTTACTATGACCAATTCTACGCCGACATGGATCACCACTCAAGTGAAATTCTGAGAAGAAAAGTGAGGGGTCGTGTGGATTGAAACCCACAACCTATTGCTTATGAGACTGTAGACCTTTCCACTACTCCATGAAGCTGGCACAGCAATGAACTTGAGCTTTTTGGCTATATAGGTTTAGACCATGTTGGCTGGGTCCTGACAAGACAATTGTCGTTCCTGACAGGAAGATTTACTGACAGAAATAGTTTGTGGCACCTTTGTTGTCTTACCATCAGTTTGCCCTTAAAACACATTTAAACACCCTTGAGTACTGCTGTATCTGTGTGTATACGTACAGTACTGTTCTAGGGACATGGATATGTTGTTCATCCACACTCATTGGCAGTATCCTTGCCGCTTTAAATCTTGCCGGAAGGTCTTCAAGCTTGCTCCTCCCACCCACCCGGGTGGTATAACTCTCGGCTCCGCCCCATGACGCCAGATCTTCCTTACCGCTTGGAAGCTCAGGTTCCTCACTTAACGCTCTGCGTTTCGACTAGTTCCTATTTCTCCGTTTGCGGATTTAAAATAAAATTTTGCAAAACTTCAGTCTTCTATCCCTCGCTGGCTGCGATGGACCAATCAACTCCGGATTTGGAATGCCCATGCGGGCGACGAAGATGTCTGGGACGGATCCACACTCCCGTGTGTCTACTGCTTAGGCCTTGAGCACGACCCGCAGGCTTGCGACCTGTGCTCATCTTTCTCGGCCTCGTCCTCGAGGACCGTGCTGCCCGATTGCAGCTGGGCCGTCCCGGCGTTTCCCTCCGGTGAAGTCAAGGAGGCCCGGTTGGCGGTGTCCCTGGCGGCGGGCTCGGCGGATCAGCTCAGGCTGGATGGTCGCCTCGAAGAGGAGGCGCGGGTCGTATCTTCCTCGGCAGCGGCATTTATCCCGTCTCTCTGGGTTCTTCCTACGGCTTCTTTTAAGGAGCTTTGTCTGTCCCTCTCCACTAAAGGAGAAGGGCCTGCGTCTGCTGGACCTTATTCTCGGTCCAAAAGAGGACAAGGGTAATCCCTCGTCGGCGCTCTTGGGAAGCGGGAAAGGTCCCTCTCGCGAGCCGTCGACCGTCGGCTTGATCGACCGGCTTCGGCCCGGCCACTGGCCTCCACGGTGTCCCCGTCAGGTCAGTTGACGAGACTCCCACTGATGAAGTCGAGGTTTTCTCGACCCATTGGACGGGCTGTCGCCTTTAGCAGCCGAGATTCCCTCTCCCGGTTCCCGGGAGGTTGAGATCCGTGGGCTCGCCTGTGCCTCCGGTTCGGAGCCCTCGGATGGACCTTCCGAGGCGAAGGAGTGCGGTTCGGCCGACACCTCCCGCACCGACCCGGAAATTCCGGGACTCGGTCTGGTCTCGGACCTCCAGCGGTCCACCCGTTCCCCACGTCATAAGCGGTCTCGGTCGGCACGCGGTAAGCGGCGTCGCCGCAGTCTCCTCCTCCTCCTCGGATGAGGGAGGCTTGCGAAATTACGTCGGCGAGTACGAGGACCTTATGTTGCAACAGCTCCTCCTGGCCGGGAATAAGCCGACTCCGGCGCCTTCCCGGCCATTAAGTGGCTGTCACCGGGCAACCCGGCCACAACCCCTCGACTTGTCCGAGGGCCTATACCCAGGCGGTTGTGCCAAACCAGCTAGCTCCACCGATTCCGGTGGAACCTCCACCTCCAGCCACCAATTGGGGCTCCGACCAAGGATTCTCGGTGACTAAGGGTTTACCCCATCGGCTGTCAGTTACCTCACTCCCGACCGACCTCGGCAGGTGAAGGGTGGCTCAGGCCAGAGGCAGCTCTTCGAGGACTCTTCCGAGTCCGAAGATGATTCCTCCTTCTTCTCAAGCGACTGGACTTGGAGTCTTCAGGAGGTCAGTCAATGGACGATAGCCCGTCGTCCTTCCTAGGACTGCTTGGCTCATCTCGGAGTCTACGGGATGGGCTCGAACCCGTTTCCAAACGGGCCAGGTATCCCCTCACGGAGATTCTGGACCGAGGGGATTCTCCGACGGAGGCCTTTCCGGTGGCCGAGGCCATAGTGGGTCCGGCACTGGAACTTTGGCAGCGCCCTGCTTCCTGCCCTGCGCCTTCGGCCAGGATGGCCAGGAAGTATGCGGTCCCTACCGGTTCCTTGTCCGGTTTTTCGGAACACCCCTCTGCTGAGGGGTTGGTTACCGACAGCGTTTTCCGGCGCGCCGGCAACGCCAGGGATGTGGACAAACCTCCTGACAAGGAGTCAAGAAATTGGACTATGTCGGGCGAAAAGATCACGCTTGCGTCCTCTCTCGGCCTTCGTCAGGCCAGTTCGGCCGTCCTCTGGCCATTTTCTCATGCCCTGTTGGGCTCCTGGATGAGGTCATCCCTCATCTTCCGCCGATCTGCAGACTACGGTTAAGCAGGTGCGGGACCAGGGCAGGAGCAGTGGCCAAACAACAGCTCCAGACTGCTTTGGATATAGGGGACTCATGTGCCAGATCGGTGGCGGCCGCAGTGGCTATCGTCGCGAGCTTGGCTGAGGATATCCACCTTTACATCGGATACCCAGCACAAGTTGGCGGATGTTCCCTTTTGGGGACTGACCTCTTGACCCTGGGGTGGAAGGTCACCTGCAGAGGATCGAAGTCCAATGCCACTTGGACTCAGTCTCTTCGCTCAGAAGGACAAGGCCGCCAAACCACAGCCTAAGCCCTTTGGTCCTTCTGTGCCCCGCGGCCTGACCCAGCAACGTCAGGGCCAGCAGGCTCGACCTTGGCACCAAACCCAAACGCCCGGCTTCCTCTAACAGGAGGCAGGGAGGAAAGGGCCAGGAGGTCCCTCGGCCGGTCCTCCTCCAAGCCTGCCAGTGGCGAGGCTGAGGGTGTCGCCCCCCATCCCGTCACCTCCCTGGGTCCCCCGTGGGAGGCGCTCAGCACTTCCGTTCCGCCTGGTCCGCTGTTACCACGGACAGGTGGGTCTTGGAGGTGGTGGGAAGAGGCCTGCCTCTGGAATTCGAGCAGGCACCACCCTTCAGGCCGTCGCCCCTCGGGAGCTTCGAGATCCCCAGCCCTCACTGGTGGCTCGTCGAACCCATGTCAGCTCTCCTCCTCCAGAAGGCTGTGGTAGAGAGGTGGTAGACCCTCCTTCAGACCCAGGGTTTGTGTCCAGGTATTTCCTGGTTCCGAAGCAGACGGGGCTGGCGCCCCATTCTCGACCTACGAGCCTAAACAAGTTCCTAAGGTCTCGAACCTTCAGGATGGTCACTCTGGCTCAGATAATACCATCCTTGGAGCGGCGTGTGGTTCTGCTCTCTGGACTTGCAGGGCAGCGTTTTTCCGTCTCTATCCGTCCGTCTCACCAGAGATTCCTCCGCTTCCGGCGGAAGGATCCTCTTGAGTTCCAAGCCATGCCCTTCGGCTTGTCTCCAGCTCCCAGGGTCTTCACCAAATGCATGGCAGTGGTGACAGCATTCCTCTGGCGCGAGGGTCGGGTGTACCCTTACCTGGGCGACTGGCTGATAGCAGCTCCCTCCAGGAAGGAGGCGGAGTGGTCAGAGATCTGGCCCTCCAGGTCTGCTCTCAACTGGGCCTCCTTATCCAACGAGGCCAAGTCGGAACTCGAGCAAGCAGGTGATTCTATTCATCGGGCGCCAGCTCGACTCTCTTGAGCCAGGCCTGGCTCCAGCGGACAGGGCCGAGGTTCTTTCCTCCTTTGCCCGATCATTTCTGGTTGGGCAATTCGCCCTGCCGGGACTTCCTCGCCTCCTGGGTCTCATGGCGGCCTGCACCAGCGTGGTCCGTTGGGCCGGCTGGAACATCGTCCCCTTCAGTGGGGACTGGCCAGCCAGTGGTCCTGGCGCTGCGATCCCTTGGACCAGCTTGTGTCGATGACACAGGGGATGTGAGCGCTCTCCAGTGGTGGACCGTTCCAGATCATTTGCAGGAGGGCATCCGTTTGTCCGCCCGAGCAGCGGTCTCTCTATCGACCGATGCCTCTCTGATGGGTTGGGGTGCCCATCTGGGGAACACCAGGCTCATGGCCTCTGGTCCCAGCGAGGTCCGATGCCACATCAACCTGCTGGAGCTCAGGCGGTCCGCCTAGCTCTCACCGCCTTTGCTCCGTTCCTCCGGGGTCAAGTGGTCGAGGTCCAGACGGACAATACCACGACCATGTACTATCTAAACCGCCAGAGACGGGGCGCTCCTGCTAGCTATGCGAGGCTCTCCGCATTTGGTCACTCGTGCGCAGCCTGGAGGCGGATCTCCTAGCCATTCACGTGGCAGGCCTCCAACACCCTGGCCGATGCCCTGAGCCGGATAGGGGCTGCATCCCACAGTGGTCTCTCCTGCGGAGGTAGTGCAGCATCTGTTCTCCCTTTGGGGCACACCTCAGGTGGACCTGTTTGCCTCCATGGAGAGCGAAGCTGAGTCTGTTCCATGCCCGCCCCCTCAGCGGGGCTCGCTGCAGGGGATGCCTTCTCGAGGCAATGGACCCCGGGCCTCTTTCGCCTTTCCCCATTTCCCTTGATCCACAAGGTGCTTCTCAAGCGAGGAGGACAAAGGCGAGGTGATTCTGATAGCCCCAGACTGGCCTCGCCAGTTCTGGTACCAGATCTCCTCAGATCTCAGCTCCAGGACTCCATGGCAGCTTCCAGCTCGCCGGACCTGCTCTCAGTCAATCAGGGGAAGGTGTTCCATCCGGACCTTCAATCCCTGCACCTGACGGCCTGGTTCCTGGCTAGAGTTCCAGGCCTTGGGTCTTTCCGACGAGGTCTCAATGTAGTTGAGGCGTCCCGTAGAGTCGACCAGAAAATGCTATGCCTTCAAATGGAAAAGGTTTTCCATTTGGTGTCAGGAACAGGGCTTGGACCCTTCCTCCTGTTCCTTGGCAAGCATCTTGGACTATTTATAGGTCCCTTTCTAGTCAAGGGCTTAGGTCGGCGACCTAAGGTGCACCTGGCAGCCATCTCTGCTTACAGGCGCGGGCAGAAGCAGTCGATGGCGCGGAGAAGGTGGTCTGGCGCTTTTCAAAGGCCTTGATCACATTTCCTCCAGTCAGGAACCCCACCTCCGTGGGATCTACTGCTGGTACTGGCAAAGCTCATGGGCAAGCCATTGAACCTATGCACAGGTGTGCTCTCTCTCACCTGTCGTGGAAGACCGCCTTCTTGGTGGCTATCACGTCAGCCAGAAGGATGGGAGAGCTCCAGGCGCTTTCCATCGAGTCTCCTTACCTGGTCTTCCACAGGGACAAGGTTGTCCTCGCCCCACCGAAATTCCTTCCGAAGGTGTGGTGTGGATTTCACCTTAACCAGGTGTTGACTCTGCGGTGTTCTACCCCAATCACACCTCGGAGGCGAATAGGCTCCAGCCTCTGGACCCTAGAAGGGGCGCTCGCTTATTATAAGGAGGCGCCACGGCTGAAGTCGAGGAGAGGAGGTTCGCCAGCTGTTTGTCACCTAAGCTGAAGCCGCATCTGGCAGACCTGCAGCCAAGCGGACGATAAGCAGGTGGGTAACCTCCTGCATAGATCTCTGCTATAAGTTAGCGAGGCATGGAGCCTCCCAGAGGATGAGCTCATTCTACCCGCCATACTGCTGTGATCGGTGGCTGCTTCCAGGGCGTCCCTATCAGGATATCTGCAGGGCTGCTACCTGAAGTCAGCAAACACCTTCATTACCACTACCACATCGACCTTGAGTCACGCCCGGGATGCTGGTTTGGGGCCTCAGTTCTCCAGTCTCTCTTTTCCCAAGTAAGTATATGGGGTGTCGTCTTGCCTCCCTCCTCCCGGGAGAACTGCTAGGAGTCTGCCAATGAGTGTGGATGAACAACATATCCATGTCCTAGAAATACAGGTTACTCACCTGTAACAGGAGTTCTAGGAATGGTATATGTTGTTCATCCACCTGACTCCCAAACCTACCCGGCCCGACGCTGGCCTGAGCTTCCAGCCGGGCCAGATCTGCTGGCGTCATGGGGCAGAGCAGAGAGTTATACCACCCGGGTGGGTGGGAG
Source organism: Neoceratodus forsteri (assembly GCA_016271365.2). Classification (NCBI taxonomy): domain Eukaryota; kingdom Metazoa; phylum Chordata; order Ceratodontiformes; family Ceratodontidae; genus Neoceratodus; species Neoceratodus forsteri. Next base: position 648,713,261 of record CM057449.1, read on the forward strand.
GAGCAAGCTTGAAGACCTTCCGGCAAGATTTAAAGCGGCAAGGATACTGCCAATGAGTGTGGATGAACAACATATACCATTCCTAGAACTCCTGTTACAGGTGAGTAACCTGTATTTATTGCTTTAGGTTAGGGGAGATTTTGTAGAAGTCTGCCAGAAACCCCCACAGACATAACCCTTTAGCAAGCCCCCTCATTTCTCATACCCTTCTACAAAGTCATATTTTTATAACTGATGTCCATTACTACAGCCACCGATTTTTTTTCCATTTTGAAAAATATTCAGATCTGTTTTAAAAATAAAAATCCGTATTTTCTGTTTCTCCCTCCTGCTGCTGTTCCATTTTTTCACAGCTGCATAGTTATGCAAGATGACACATGCTCTAAGAGAAAATGAGAAAGCAGAAGCAGAACTGATTCATACTACTTTTGGCGTCCACAATTCCAGTGCACTGGAATCGCATCATCAGAATTAGAATGCAGCAGACTTCTGCTTCACAACCCTGTCAACTTACAGTATTTGGCATGGCCTGGACTAGGTGAAAACTATATACAATAACTTTTACTTTCCTCTGCCAACTCGGCCCTCCCAGCACATCTGTCATGCCTTGGGCTTCATGAAAAAATAAACTATCCTTTTTCCTCTTTCCCCTTCTTATTGATATTCAAGCCCTTGCAGCATGTCAGACATTTTTCCCCAACTTCTGCCATCTCAGCTTTTTATTTTTTGCTTATACTTTATCTTCCCCCTGGCTCCGGTCGGCTGGGACATCCCGACCGACATCAGGCCACCTCCTCAAGCTCCCCCATGGCTTACCCCCCATGGCAGGGTGGTGAGGAGCCTCTCCCCCCTAGAGCACTGGTCACCGACATGGATCCGGATGAGGTGGTGCCATTCAGGATTGGGCCGCAGAGGTCAGAAGCTCATGCTGCCCGACTGGAGCCATGTTTCCCAGTGTCTGTGTGGGGGGGGGGGGACTCTTCCCTTCCCTTCCCTTCCCATTAATATTGCAGCTTTCTTACCACACGGATAGCTTTTGATTTCCTGAAAAAACTTATCAATCCACATTCCTCCTTTGCCTTTGTAGAAAGGCCATGACTGATCCGGAATAATATTAAAAAGTGTATTTCTCCTCATCTTCTCTCTCTGTGGCTGCAGCCTTCCTTTTGACTACTGTCAGATTTTGGACCACATCCATAATTTTTTTTGCTTTCTAACCACGGTGACTCTGCAATACTAGCAACTGTCAAGCAGGGTATGAAATTCGTGAAAAAAAGTACATGCCCAGTTGGGCATGTAAGCAGTAAAATTACATGCCCAAGAAATTATCTACATGCCACCTCTTGTTTTTTCCTTTTACGTAATTTCAGTTTTATCTGCACTGAGCCAAGATTTGCTATGATTACTAGTGCTGATGGCTTTGTTTTATGTAATTTCCTTCCCCTCTGGAGCCAGAGTCCCTCTTTTTCTCTACTTGTTTTTGCACTGTCCCAGTATCTAAGAAGTTCCCTTTACCAGCAGCAGCCCCATTATCAGTCATCCAGTATACTACACAAACTGACAATCTGCAAACTGACCACCTTGAGTCTCATGCGAACTTCATACAAACTTCATACAAACGTCTGCTGAAAACCATGGCTTCATATGTCAAATTCCTTGGCGAGGGGAGGGCAAGGGGAGTTTAGTACAGTATTTGCAAAACACAGTGCTTTATTTTGCTCAGGTTGTACAGGGTAGGTGGTGTCACTGGGTGCAGAATATGCTGGCAGTTGAAGGTTAAAGGACATTGGTGGCATTAGGGAAAGCTGAAAGACTGCATGGACCTTGGGTCTATTTTTGTTCTTTTTTTTTTTGTTGTTCCTATGTTCCTTACCTTTTTACTTGGTCTTTAACAAAATTTGCTGCTGCTGTTGATGATAGAAGTTCGGGGGTGGGGCTGCAGCTCTGCCATAATGGCATCAAGGTGGAGGTCACAGAGAGCGGAGCCGGAGCTCGTCACTCCGGTCAGGGGTAGAGGGCCTGCAGTAGTGGAACTGAGGGCTGGACTCGCCAAACAAAGGCTGAGAGCCATCATCAGGAAGATAGCAGACAGACGAATCCAGCAATCCCACGGGGTGCCATCGTCAGAGTGTTAAAGGGCCATGAACTCTAAAAGGCACAGTTGACATGAAAATTACCATGCCACTGCAGACCTGATTCTTACTGCGCACTCAGTCTCCATTGCAATCACCCCCCCATGCGCCAATACCACGCCTACCCACTCCTCTCTTTGAGGCCATGCTTTCTGCCATCTCCCCAGCACCAGCAGGAAAGCTGGTCGCAAAAAAAAAATAAGACAGAAAGAAAGAGAAAAAATACAACAAACGGTGCACAAATAACCTGGTGCCCCAGAGGGCAGGCACCAAATAGCAGTCAGGTGTCCTTAAGGTACAAGAGACTCTGCACTTGAGATTTGGACAAGAAGACTGAAGTGAAGCTGAGTGTTTCTGGCTGCCCAGACACTTCTTGAGAGGAGTCTCTTATATACCATAAGAGACATCCAGTGGAGGCCCTGTTCATTTATTGTATATCAGTTGAGTTAGCTAAAATGAGTTATAAATAAGTTTTGTGCATTTGTTTCATTCAAGTGTGAAATTAAACTGCCCTCCCCCAGGCCGTGAAGTGACTCCTATACTCCTAACATTCTTGCACAAGAGATCAAAGTACACAGTATAACAGGTACAATGACTCTGTGTGTTGATCACGTAAGTTATTTATAATATTAAAATCATATTGTTTAAATTTTTTTTTTATTGATTACTGCCTCAAGGTCTATGAAAAAAACCCAATTTGATCTGGATACATCAGTATTACTGATGATGAACCACTGTGATGAATGTTTGGCTATGGCATGAGGGGGGTGTTGAACAACATCAGGGACACATTCAAATAAAAGGGAAACTCATTACTATCCATATTGGAGGACTGTGTTCTACCCAGTGATTTCCCTAGTAATGTGGTGTCCCAATCCTCAGTAGCATCATTAAGTTTACTTTATAATTTTTCATGTCACTGGATTAAATGGGCACTGTCAACCCCATTTAGCCTCAGTCCCTAGTTTAAAAAAACAAACATTTTATGATGTCATTCTAGAGAGACTGCTGATGTAGCTGGTTGTTTGATTCAGACTCCTTTTTCCTTTTAAAAGTAAAAAAAAAAAAAAAACTGAGCGTCAACCATACTGGTGTTACCACACCAAAACGTGTTTATTTACATTTCATGACCAACTACAACTGCATATTTCCAGAAGTCAGGAACACCCCAACATTGTCTAGCTACTCATTATGCAGTAGGAGTAGATGAGACTATTGTATCAAGAGTGGCTGCACTGTTTGAGGGTGTTTGTAATGTTCAAGAAGTATGCAGTAAGCCTAGGTAAACAATTTGGAGCAAAACAAGGCTGTGTATACCTATGCATTCCCATGCATTTCAGTTCTAATAAGCAAGGTGGCAGATTAAGCAAGCAGCAGCATCAATGAATTTTAGAGACGGCAAGCAGTCATAAAATGTGGGTTTTTACCTAGAAATAATATGATGCAAAAAAGGTTGACAGTGTCCCTTTAAGATGGAGATTTATTTCGCATTTAATCAACCATTGCTAGGCTGCCAGCTTAATTGAATCCCACAATTTCGGAGGCAGTTGAATTTTAAATCATATTTCTGAAGACATCAGGACTCCCAGTATAAAGTGAGGACACATGCTGAATCTAATCAGCAATTTCTCATGGCATTTTGGCATCTGATATATGCACAATACATATAACGGTGTCAAAATCACACGATTAGCTAATGGGAGTCGGAAACAGTTTGTTAAATAGTTTTGCTGTATCTGGCTGTGCTTACTCAGTCAGATCTTTGATGCTATAATAATAGGCAAAAGTATTTATTGTAACCAAACGAGCAGACGCGAAAGACCGTTAGGCCTATTCTGCTGGCATTTTAGTATGTTAGTATGTAACAGGAGTGATGGAGACATTGCTGTGGACCCACATTAGTCAGTGTAGCTCTCATTAAAACTGAGTGTTGTTCAAATCACTTGCACATGGATGCATCTTATTCAATGATTCATACAGTATAAAACACTTTATGTACTACTGCAAAGTCCTAATTCGAGTCATTTGAGTTTGTCCTTGATAGTGAATTTCCCCATCTGCTGTTCATTCTGTCCAAAACATCTTTCTCCCCAAAAGGTAGAAGTGTTCTCACAATGTTGAGAAGAGGCTATTTAATGGGTGTAAAATTCATCATCGAATTATATCTGTCTCTTAATTATTCAAAATAAATACGAAAATAAATATTTTGTCCAAACACGTTGTTCTAAAATTCGGTTGTCTAAGTAATTAGCCATGAAGCTTGATGACCTTGTGTCAGTAGACCTGATGGGGAACTTCACACTAAAACAGCTTTTTTAAAATAGAAATCATTTTTATTTATGGGGAGTCACTATCTGTTCTCTCTACTGTATAAACTGTAGATACTGACCCAATACTAGTAATACATTTATGATGGATTATTTTCTATTGGTTCTTGCATATATTTATTTATTCTTTCTAATCTTCTTTGAAAGAAGTGTACCAGTTGGCCCTGGCTGGGGTCGCATTTTGAGGTACATAACTTTTTATAATAGTCTGAAAGCTGCATTGGATATCTTCCAGCTGGGAGGCCACCTCCCCCTCTGGTGTTTATATTGCTGCCTCTTAGGTGGCCCCAGATCAGGCATTAAATTGTTAGGACAGTCACTTCCTGCCTTTGTCCCCATCAAAATAGGTCCCAGCCCTGGCTAGTAAAAATCTGTCTTTCCAAGTGTTGTGTGGTGACGGTATTGTACTCTGTGTGAATGTTTTGTAATACCTGCTAGATATGTGGCTTTGGGTTGGTCATATGGGTCTTTTGCATAAACCTTTACTTTTACCTCCAGTGCCTGCAGCTGTTCCCCTTGTAACCTTATTTTTATGATGTGCATAAGAAATAATTTACCTGTGGTGGTAGGCCTTAAGGGCTTCCCACCTACTCAAGTTAATTATTTCCCCTGCTATGATTCAAGTTACGAAATTATCTATGGTCCAGGTAACGTGTGCTCTAAATTCTTCTGATTTTAATGGGGATGAGTCTAGCCTCCAGATCCTTGGGTCTGGTATACTGCTAAACTGCGTTTGAATAACAGAATGGTGAAATGTGCATCGTGGAAATAGCGTGGGCAAAAATAGCTACATAGAATTAACAGCATGGGGATATTATAGCGATTTGTTTACATCCCTCCCCGACTTTCAACCTCCCAGGTTGGAAACCTAATCGCCCCCAAAGAGTTGGAGTAGTAAATACCCCGGAGGCGGGAATACCAATCGCCGCGCTGTCATTACTTTGTGCAGTCTTTGTGAAGCCTGGTTTTGGGTGTCGGTGTTTTGCCCGTGCTGTTATCAACTGCGCTGTATTTCTTTTAGCGGTCTTGTCGTGGACCCCTTGGGTCTTTAGTGCATAGGGTGCATCCAACCTTGGCCTATACCGAGGCATGATTGGTCACTGTAATGTGGTCATGAGATACCATTTTCTGGCCTGGGAGCAAACCTGGGCAAATTAAGATTTAAACTGTACTTGTGTAAGAGTTATGGGCATCTGAGTAGAAGGTATGCTTGATCCCTGCTGGGTTCCAGTGTCTCCATGAATCCAAATGTTTATGTTCCTTCATAAACTCTTGTAGTGCTTTGAAGCTCTTAGTCTATGACTAGGGATTTCTTGAGGGTCTATCAAGCACCTTATCAATAACGCAGTTAGCATCACCCCTAGTAACCACTCCCCTTCAAAAGAGGACATGTCTAAGGATAGATTTTGGTAAAATTCTGCGGTATTGTAATTAGGCCCATAGAATGACCCTAGTGCATACATGGTTCCAGCATTAGATTTAGTCTGGGCCAGAGAATATTGTCCTCCTGTATCATTACTGGCTCTCCAGTAAGTAGTTTGAACTTGTGATCTGGACATATAGCTGTGCCTCAGGCCTTCAAGGTAAAATTTGCCCTTCCCAATTTTTCTTCATGCAAGGCAAATTTATTTCTATGGCGCCCAATCTTGGAGGCCTCTGGGCACCTTACAGTAGGATAAAAACAATTACAGACAAATAATATTAAAATTAAATAAAAGAAAACAGACTTATCATAATATAAAAATCAGGATAAAATACTTCAGCAATTAAATAATAGCTGGGCAGGTCATATAGTCTCATCTGGAAGGGCCAGGTGGAACAAGTGAGCCTTAAGGCCCCGCTTGAACTGTTTGACCATCGGGGACTCCCGGACAACAGTTGGTAAAGTGTTCCATAGAGTCAGCCCAGGGACACTAAACACTCGATCACCAGATGTCTTGAGCCGAACCCTAGGAACGTCCGGGAGGCCCTTAGTCAAAGAGTGTAGGGAGTGGACTGAGGTGATCGGTGTCAGAAGGTGGGCCAGATGACCAGGGCCCAATCCATATAGGATCTTATAGGTGAGCAAGCCCATCTTGAAGAAGACTCTCCACCTGATAGGCAGCCAGTGCAGAGCTTGCAGGACTGAGTTCACATGACTGGATCTGGGCAGGCCTGTCAGCAACCAGGCTGCTGTGGTCTGCACTAGATGCAACCGGTGGAGGTTCCCCCCAGTGACCCCAAAGTAAAGAGAGTTACAGTAGTCGAGTCTCAAGATAACAAAGGCGTGTACTGGTGTTGGCAGGTCATTGGATGGAACGAGGGGCTTAATCCTGGCAATGTTCCTCAAGTGGTAGAAACCACTCTTGACAACAGAAGACACCTGAGCCTCAAGTGTCAATCTGCTGTCTAGGATCACACCAAGATCTCGCACCCTCAGGGAGGCTACCAATGGAGCAGGCTCCAGAACCAATCTTGTGTTCATTCTGGGAGCACTCCCATCACACCCACGACCTGACTCGATCACCAGCACTTTTGTCTTGTCTGGGTTCAGTTGCAACGAGCTGGAGGACACTAAGTCATTAATTTCGGCCAAGTAGATATTAATCATGTCCACAGCATTAGGTGTTCCGGGGCAAAGGACAAATACAGTTGGGTATCATCTGCATTGTAGTGAAAGTTCACACTGTATTGCTGAATGAGCTTACCCAAGGGCAGCATGTACACTGCGAACAGCATTGACAACAAGATCAAACCCTGCGGTACTCCACATGGCTGGGGCTTTGGGGGAAGGACAAATTTCCCATCACTACCTGCTGTACCCTATCAGAGAGGTAGGACTCAAACCAGTTGATGACAGTACTGGCGGGTCTACAGTACTCAAGGAGACGATTGAGAAGCACACTCTGATCCACAGTGTCAAAAGCTGATGAGAGATCTAGAAGAACCAGAATGAACCTGTCTCCTCTGTCTCTAGCCCTGAGGAGGTCATATAATCCTTTCCCTCCTTGGTCATGTGAGTCTGCTGCAAAAATACCTCATATGGGTTCTTTCTCTTTATGTGTGCAAGAAGCTTCTTTCTCAAGACTTTTTTGAGGCCATTAACATTCCAGGACAGCATCTTTAAGTGATCGTCATTGGTAACAACAAGAGTGGTGCTATACGCATATGTAATTCTAATACCCCAGTGCCCACACAGTTGTTTAATCACGCCATTCTGGTGTACCAGTGCGTGTTCCCCAACTCCAGTGGATATCCAGCCTGCACATTGTTGCAGGCATCCACAACTCACTTGTTAACAGTAAGAATGAACCCTTTTAAGTTCAGAGGGTGAGGGTAAGAGCTGCACCTGTATGACCAGCAAACCTTTTGGGCTGTGGTTCGTAGGCATAGCTACTGAAGGTCAGATGCCCCGGGCATGCGCAAGGAACATAATGGAGCCGACACCGGGAAAATTTGGCTCCCTCACCTCCACCCTGCCACCCTAGCATCCCCCAATGATTCCTCCGCCTTCCTTAGAGCGTGCTCACTGTTGTGGCAGCACATCCCCAGCCGTAGCTTGCACTTCAGTTGGCACTATGGTGGCGGCAACATGCCTCCCTGCTTCCCAATTGTGTTGTCACTTCCACCTCATTCAGATAAATTGTGCTTTAAATCCATAGATACACAGACAGTGATGGCAGAAAAAGGTCTGATCATCCATCCAGTCTTCCCACCCTAAGTAACTACTCTGCACTGGCCCTCCCCTTTGTTTCTGCCTCCCTCTTTTTTGACTATTCCCATATGCCTGTCCCATTCTTGCTAGAATCTTTTGTCTAATTTGGCCTGTACCATTTCCTCCAAAAGCTTATTCCACTTGTCCATCACTTTCTGTGCAAAAGTGCTTAATTATGTCCGGTCCCTTTTGAATCTCCCCACTGTGAGTTTAAGTGAGTTCACTCTCCCTATAGGAGAAAAGTTCCTTGACATCCACCCTTCTTATCCCTTGCAGGTACTTGCATGTTTCAATCATGTGACCCCTTATCCTCCTTTTCTCAAGGGTGTACATGTTCAAGTCCTGCAGCCTCTCTTCATATATCTTGCTCCCTGGTCCTTGGACCATCTCTGTTGACCTGCATTGTACTGCTTCTACCTTGTCACAGTCTCCCCTCAGGTGAGGATTCCAATACCTTGAGCAGTATTCCATGTGTGGCCGCATCAGTGACCTGTACAGTGGGAGGATCACCGCCCTACTTCTACTGCTTAACCTCCTTCCTTTGCAATGCAGCTTCTTGTTTGCCTGGCCCACACCTCTGCTACAATGCGCTGTTGTTTTTTGGCTCTCTTATGTCATGACACCTAGGTCCTTTTCCTCCGATGTGCTTTCTAGCACCACTCCCCCCATTTAATATTGCACTTCTGGGTTCCTTTTCAAAGTGTGAATCATTTTAAATTGTTTTTGTGTTTGAAGTCCAGCTGCCAGATATTTGATCATCTCTCCTTCCTGCCCATGTATTTCCTGAGTTCCCTTAACCTTTCCTTGTGTCTACCCTTGCACAGATGTTTGTGTCTTCTACGAAGTGGCATGGCTTGTCCTTGATGCCTTCCCCTTTGTCACAAATGAAAACATTGAAAAAGACGGGCCCATCACCAATCCCTGAGGTACTCCACTTGTTGGATATTAGTGCTTGATTGGAGCACTTGATTCATCCGGTTCTTTTACAGGAGGTTAAAGAATACACCAAGAGTCAAAATTTCAAAGTTTAAGGAGCGAGTTTATTCCTAATCTTATTACGAAGCATAAAACTAGGTAGCAGTCTGATAAGTATTCAAGTGTTAGCTACTCACTTGTCAGCAAAGACACCAAGATAAAAGGTTGCAGATTCTCTTGTTTCAGTCTCACCTACCCAACAGAATGCTTGGCCTTTTGTACCTTAGCTGGCCTAACACCTTGAGTGGCCACTAGGTCCCTAGAGCAATCACAAGGTCAGGATAAAGTTTCTACCAAATTTATTATAGGTTCTTAACTTTAGGGATCGTTGACTAATTCCGCTTGGTTGTCCTTGCTAGACATGTGAATATTAGCTGATCACGCACAGCACGATAATGCAATTGCACTGTTGTAATTAATTTGACCACTAGATGGCAGTTATATTCCATTTTCCAATAGTAACAAGGCTTTACTTTTTTATGTTGACTTGCGCGCATGCGCAGCATACCTCTCAACTGTCCCTGATTTTCAGGGACGTCCCTGATTTTGCCTCAAAATTTTACTCTGTCCCTCCTAAAAATTGTGTTTCTGTGACCAAACAGCGGGGCTGTAAACACAAAATAATGTCAAACATTAAAGTAACAGACTTGCTATTCCTTAGAAAATGCATTTTACACTAAGTCCTTTATTCTACCAGCTTCCTGAGTGGATAACACCAGTTTTGAAAATGTGTCCCTGATTTTGGTCCTTTGTCCCTGATTTTTTTAAGCCTTGTCCCTGATTTACGAGGCAGGAGGTTGAGAGGTATGTGCGCAAGCAACATTTTGCGGTAGTAGCACTATACTAGCACTTGCAAAAGTGCGTCAGTGTTGAGGTGAATCCAGGGGATGCTTTAGTCAGTGTGTCCCTCAGCTGCCAACCGGTGAGCATGCAGCCAATTACAGTTTCAGAGAGTGCCACCAACTTGAAAGAAATCCACCACCACAATGAGAGACAGGCTAATGATTGCAGTGGCAGATCTGACACACCTCCATTATGTGCCATTCCTGGTGAAACATTTCAATAAACATGGCGGCAGCTCTCTCCGTCCGCCTCTCGCAGTCCCTAGAAAGCTGACTTTGGGGGTGTCCAATCCCTCTGTCGGCATGTCTCCTCCCCAGTTCAATTTGTTTGCAAATAGGGGTGCCCAATCCTCGTCGGCATAATGCCCCCCCAGCTTTGTCTGCCAACGGGGGTGCCTAGTGCCCCTCGGCATCAGTCCCCCGCCCAACACAGATGCAGTTTATTTGCTGATGGGGTGCCCAGTTCCCCGTCGGCTCCAGTCCCCCCTCAAAAAAAAAAAAAAAAAAACGTGATACACTGGGAGCCCACCCCAGTGTGCCCAAATGTCTTCGTGTCACCTGTAAAAACAAAAACCTTCCCCCAAAGTTTTTTTTTGTTTTTTCCTGCAAAACAAGAAAATGATCCCTTGTCCGCAGCCCCCCCTCCCAACCGACACCCACCCTCTGCGCACCATACCTCCCACCCCATATTTACCTCGAGGTTACGTAGCAATTCGTGGAGTAGGGGAACATCGCCTGCCTCTTCAAAGCTGACGCGAGCTGAATAAATGCCGGTAAGCTGTTTAATGGCATAAATGGGGGTTTTCAACTTGGGTGAATATCTTGGCCATTTTTTTTACTTTGGCTCCAAATTTTCAACATGAGGTTCTTGGGACTCCCAAAAGCCTATGTTGCAAATTTGAGTGAAAAAATCAAAATGACTGATATTCACGAGCGTGTGTTGCGCAGTTTCCATGCACGTTCGTAACTTCAAGAATTGTTTATATTTTCACTCCAGATTTTCAACATTACCATTTTTCACACCTCCTTACGAACAGTACAGCTGTCATTTTTCACATCCTGCCCGAAATGTGTTTTCACACATGTGATGCACAATGGCACGATCTCTGTGGGAAATCATCATTCGGGACAGATTAAGAAAATCACAGTGCCACTGTTAGTTGGAGAAAGATCTCAGAATGCCTATGTTGAAAATTTGGTAAAAATCCCCAAATGACTGCATTACGGGTGTGCATTGTGCGAGTATCTATGCAATCTAATGAAGTTTGCAAATTTTTGTATTTTCTCTCAGATTTTCAACATTGCCATTTTTTACACCTCCTCATGAACAGTACAGCTGTAATTTTTCGCATTCTGCCTGAAATGTGTTTCTGCACCTGTGGCTCCCTGTGGCACAGTTGCTGTGCGAAATCACCTTTCAGGATTGAGTAAAGAAATGATAGCACTGTTCATGAGGTGAGAGTTCAAAAAGCCACTGTTGAGAATTCAGACTACAATAAACAGACACCCAGGGCGTTAAGGTTTCCAACCATATACTCACCCTGTAGAGACTGACAGGCGTCGGGGACGTAACTTGGGTGTGTCGGCCATAATGTTCACAGAATTCTACTCCCATCTCCCCCACCCTACAGCCACTGTCAGTCACTGAGGTGTGCCTTGGGTTCCATCATCCTAACGTTCACCCCATTCTCCTATATTGCACCCATCTCAGCTTATTTTATTTTATTTATTTATTAGATCATTGGTTTACAGACCTTTGAGTCATAGACTCATTTACAAAGGCACCTCGTCAAGAGAGCAATACATCACAGCAAACAAAACAGTACAGTACATAATGCTTAGATTAAAAAAGCAACCAGTGTTACAGGCATTCACTGGTGGAACACGCTAGGTAATAGGTAGATCACAGTAGTCATAATATAGGTACATGAGTACCACGTCGGGTAACAACCAGAGATATTTTATTACAGTAGTCAGCAGATGTTACATGAGACCCCAGGTATATACAGCAAAAGTAGACAGGGAAGACCCAGCCTAGGGGTGAAGGTAAGGGGCAGGTGGGGGATTATGTGCAGTTGCAGCAGCGAGTGCTTGTCAGATGGCTTCTGAGGGAGACCTTGAAAGGACCGAGCTTAGTGGAGTCAGCTATATTGGCTGGGAGGGAATTGAACCAGGAGGGAGCCCGATAGCAAAAGGATCTCTGGGCCATAGAGGTCCTTACCCTGGGGCCGATAAGGGAGGTTTTGACAGTGCTACGGGTGGAGACTGAGGGGGAGACACACTGCAGGGAGGAGGCGACCCCGGGGGGGAGAGCCCTAGCAGGGTCTTTTTTACAAGAAGGCAGGTTTGGAAGCGGAGTCTTTCTTAAGGTTGAGCAAGTTGGTGGTGGAGTACATCAGGTATGTGTGTGGGTGTGCTTAGGGGCTCCCAGCATTAGCCTGCAGGCCTTGTTTATAGAGAGCTGGATTCTTGCAAGCGCAGTGTTGTCGGCTGCAGCATAGATGGGCAGCCCATAGTCGATTAGCGACAGGACAGAGGAGGTGATTGCCAATCTAAGGGCCTCTTGTGGTAGGCAGTTCCTGTGGTGGTATAACAGTCCAATCCTGACATTGATGGCAGCAGAAAGAGCATTGATATGGGAATGGAAGGAGAGTGCTGAATCAAAGGTAATGCCCAGATACTTGTAGGAGGAAACCTGCTTAATGGGGTTTAGTGTGCTAGGCAGTATCACGAGAGGGACACCACTGGCTTTGCTTTGGCGATGCGAGAGAGCATAGCTTTGGTCATTTCGTTCAGAACTAGCCTTAGTGATGTGAACCAATGCTCAGCTCTATCAAAAGCTTGTTGGAGGGTGGCCTGGAGTGTGTTGGGGTTGGGGTCAGCAGCGAAGAGCACAGCGTCATCCGCGTAGAGGAGGATCTTACTTTGGCAGGCCAAGGGGAGGGAGTTGAGGTAGAGACTGAAGAGGAGAGGGCCTAAAATGGAGCCCTGGGGAACCCCAGAGTGGACAGGTTGTGTGTCCGATAGTGTGCTATTGATTTTTACACACCGAGTTCTGGCAGAGAGGTAGCTGGTGAACCATGCAATGGGGCCGGGGGAGAAACCAAGGCACCTGAGGGAGTCGAGCAGGAGAGGATGGCAAACTGTGTCAAAGGCCTTGGAGAGGTCAATGAACACGGCACTGGCAGGACTTCCGGCATCAAGAGCGGAGTGCAGGAAGTTGGAGAATTCAAGTAGGGCGATTGTGGTGCTGTGGCCAGCATGAAAGCCATGCTGTTCAGGGCACAGGATATTGTGCATGGGGTGAGCATAAAGGTCAAAGACCCCAATGCACACCCTGACACCTGTCACTCTCTGCAGGGCAGGGTGAGATGGAATGGTGTCATTGTTATGGCTGACCCAAAGCCACACTCTCAGTGCCTTTCAGTCTCGGGGTTGGCATCACTTCAGTATTTCACTACCATTCCTATTTGGCATTTCTTACTCCTGCACTGCCAATGCCAATGCCAGCAAGCCAACATTCGGCATTGACAAATGCTTGTTTAGCTTTGATACATGATATATTGAATTACAATGTAAAGCTTCAAAACATATAGCATCTAAATATATAACTATATTTGAAATTCCAAGCTAAGCATACAGAATTATATTTATAAATACAGCAGTTTTGAACATCATTGCAACTATGGTTTCTGACAGTTACCCAGAGTTTCAAGGGAGAATTAGTTTTAGCTTACAAAATGGACCTTTCAAGGAGTTAAACTTCAACCTATAAATGTACTTTTCCGAACATTTTACTTAAATTGTATGCTGCTCCCAACGTTTAATATAACTATATTTGGGAGACATACTCACAGCAAGATACAAGGAAGTGAGTTGTTTTTGTAACACTTACACTCACCATGATTCCTTGAAGGACAGCGGAAAGGACAAAATCACCTGTTCACTTACTAATTATATATTTGTGTGAAAGGATTGCTCATACTGTTTACCTGAAGCTCACTAATGATATGTTTGTGTGAAAGGACTGCTCAGACTGTTTACCTGAAGCTCACTAATGATATGTTTGCCCACAATCTACAATTAACATCAAAAAGCAGCTCTTTACTATAGCTGTGCCAGCTGGGCAAAATGCAGCTTTTCCTTGTATAGAATTGTTCACAATACGCACTGGAAAGCATACCAAGTATTGGTAAGTGAGCCCCATGTTAAAAATTCTCCTTGTTGCCAAGACAGATCTGTGTGTCTTTTCAGGTCCCAGAAAGCTTAGCATTTAATACAGTTTATCATCCAGCTTGGATTATGAAAAAACATTACATAAAGTGTATAACAGAAACACAGCATAGCCCCTTTATTAATTTAAATTGTTGCAAGATCCAACACACTTTTTACTTCACTTACAGTACCTCTGAAAACTCTTCATTAACTACTACCCTTTGTGTTCTTCTCCTCGGCTTGTTTTCCGGCCAAGTTGTTAATCCCCCCCCCCCCCAACACCACCACCTCTAAGTAATTTATCTTCTTTTTTTTTTTTTTTTTTTTTCTCCTGTCATGGCTCATGGGACCATCTTTTGGGCATCCGGTCCGTATCCTGCCTGCTTGTGGATCCCTTGGTCTGTGCCTCCGCCCCCCCCCCCATAGCCAGCACCCCTGGTTTCACCTGCCCGTGGAGGGTAGACCTCGCCTCTTTGTGCTCTCTTGCAAGTCAGACTCCGGCTGCAGGTGGGCCCGGAGGGAGGAACTGGAAGGCCAGCCGAGGAGAATAAGGCAGAGGGCATGGGGGATAGGTGCCATCGCCTGTCCCACGAGCCGGTCTTTTCCTTGTTCTGTGCTAGTTCCCTCACCCCTGCGTGGGCATGCCCCGACGCTGTGGCGCAAGGCGACCCTGCCAGCTTCGGCCACGCTGATCTCGTGCTGCCCGGCTTGCTGCAACGTCCCCTGGTCTCCACCAGGGGTCGCCGGCATGCCGAGCCAACCCAACCCTCACTCCTGGGGAGGAGAGTACCTCTAGGCACTCTGTACTCAACCCACCCCTGCCGACCCATCAGCGCCCGTGCCTGTTCCCGAATTTGGGTCGCCGGTGTAGCGCAGGGTGTGGCATCCATAGAAACATAGAAACATAGACTTTGACGGCAGATAAGGACCACTTGGCCCAACCAGTCTGCCCATTTCCCTACCTACTGGATAAGCTGCAGATTCTAGTTAACCAACAGCCTACTTCCTGCCACCCCCCCCCACTACAACTGCCTTGTGTCTGTCCCATGCATGTTTGATTCCCCACTGTTTTAGCCCAACAACCTCCCCAGGAAGCAGTTCCACATCCACCACTCTCTCCGTGAAAAAGATTTCCCTCACATTACCCCTGAGCCGTCCCCCTCTGTCTTTAAATTGTGTCCCCTTGTTCTTACACTCTCTTTTCTGAAAGATGCTACCCTCCTGGACTTTGTTGATTCCTTGAGGTATTTGAACATTTCTGTCATGTCCCCCTGTCCCTTCTTTCATCAAGGGTATACATATTAAGCTCTCTCAGTCTCTCTTCATATGATTTCTGATGCAGACCCTGCACCATTTTAGTTGCCCTCCTCTGGACTGCTTCCATCCTGTCTATGTCCTTGCATAGATGAGGTCTCAAAACTGCACACAGTACTCCAGATAGGGTCTCACCAACTGTCTGTACAGAGGATAACCACTTCCCTTTTTCTACTTGGATGCCCCTTCCTATGCATCCCAGTATCCCCCTGGCTCTCCTCACTGACTTCTCACATTGCTTACCCACCTTTAGATCATCCGATATGACTACCCCCAAGTCCCGTTCCATTTTTGTTGTTGTTAGTACCTCCCCTGCTACTGTGTACTCTTCTCCTGATTTTTGTTTCCCAGGTGCATTACTTTGCACTTCTTTGCATTGAATCTAAGTTGCCATGTGTCTGACCATTCCTCCAAACTTGCCAAGTCCCTTCTTATCCTTTCTACCCCCCTTTTGTATCAACTCTGTTACAGATCTTTGTATCGTCTGCAAAGAGGCATACCTTTCCTCCAGACCCTCTGCAGCGTCACCTATAAAGATGTTAAAGGACTGGACCCAGTACTGTGCCCTGAGGTACTACAAGTGACCCCCCTTTCTTGGAATGTGTGCCACTCACTGTTACCTTCTGTGTCCTGTTGTGCAGCCAGTTTGCACCGGCTACACCCTGGGACCCACTCCCAAGCTGGCTAACTTGATTATTAATCTTTTGTGGGACTGTGTCAAATGCCTTGCTAAAGTCTAGGTAGGCCATATCCACAGCCCCTCCTGGTCTGTTACTTTGGTCACCCAGTCAAAGAAATCTATTAGATTTGTCTGACATGACCTTCCTGCTGTAAATCCTTGCTGCTTTGGGTCCTGTGCCCTTCGGCCTCTAGGTACTCAACAATTCTTTCTTTCAGAAGTGATTCCATCATTTTCCCTACCACTGAGGTCAAACTTACAGGTCTGTAGTTTCCTGCTTCTGCCTTGCTCCCACTTTTGTGAAGGGGAATCACATCTGCCCTCCTCCAGTCCTCAGGTACCACCCCATCCCCCATGATTTGTTAAAAAGTGTGGTCAGTGGTGTCACTAGGTCCTCCCTTAGTTCTTTTAGGATTCTGGGGTGAATCCCATCAGGCCCCATTGCTTTGTCCACCTTGAGTTTTAGGAGTTCTTTCAGGACTCTTTCTTCTGTAAATGGACTGGTGTCAACCCCCTACCCAGAGTGCTTCTATTGTCTGGTTTAGGTAACTCCTCCTCATCTTCTTTGTGAATACTGAGCAAAAGTATTCATTCAGTATCTCTGCCTTTTCACTGTCTCCCTCTGCTCACCTCCCCTCTCTCTTATTAATCTTCACTATTCCTCCCTTAACCTTTCTATGCTCCCTAATGTACCTATAAAAGGTTTTATCCCCTTCTTAACTGACTTGGCTATTTTTTCCTCAGTTTGGGCTTTTGCTATTCTGACTGCCTTCCCCACTTCTTTCTGCTTTAATTGATACAGCTCCCTGTCGTGCTTCTTCTGTGATGCCTTATACTTTTTGAATGCAGCCTTTCTCTCCTTAACCTTCCCTGCCACCTCTTTTGAGAACCATAGTGGTTTTTACTCCGCTTTGTTTTCTTCATCTGTTTCACACAAAGGCTTGTTGCCTGTATGGTGGCAGTTTTGATTTTTCTCCATTGTTCTTCCACCCCTCCTTTTTGCCCATTTGCTAGTGTATTCCTCAGGTATTCACCCATTTTGCCAAAGTATCCAGCGCCTCAACCCTCAGCGCCACCAGGCCAGCCAGTAATTTATGTTCTTGACTGGTCACCTCTGGGGGACTGGGTCAAAAGCCTTGCAGAAATCCAAGTATACCATGTTTTGTC
Source organism: Neoceratodus forsteri (assembly GCA_016271365.2). Classification (NCBI taxonomy): domain Eukaryota; kingdom Metazoa; phylum Chordata; order Ceratodontiformes; family Ceratodontidae; genus Neoceratodus; species Neoceratodus forsteri. The sequence continues at coordinate 648,730,606 of CM057449.1, forward strand.
ATGGTCCTGTAGCCTGTTTCCCTCTTGCTGGCAAGTAGGGAATTTGTGAGGGAATTAGGGTGGAAGAACCACTGTCGGAGTGACCACCACTCAGTATAGTTCACGTTGGATATGGGTAATGAAGGAGTGGAATCTGGCACAAGGGTGCTGGACTTCAGGAGGGCCAACTTTGGGAGGATGGGGGAAGTGGTTAAAGGGTACCTGGCCAGAATTCAACCTAATACGGGCACTAACCAGAGGTGGGAGCTTATAAGGCTGGGGATAGTGGAGTCGACCAGAACCTGCAGCAAGGCCCAGAGAAAGAAGGCTAGGGCAAAGAAACCTAGCTGGGTGAGCAAGGAGGTCATGGAAAAGGTAAGGAGGAAAAGAGCTGCTTTTAGGAGGTACAAAAAAACAGGGAGGGGGAAGACAGGGATCGGGATTAAGGAATCGAAGGAGGTGACAAGGGCAGTTAGGGCAGCCAAGGTGTCTATGGAGCTCAGACTGGCACAGGTCATTAAGGAGGGGGAGAAGGACGTTTTCAGATACATCAGGGAGAAAAGGAACTGAAGGACCATATAGTAAGGATCATGAAGGAGTGGGGTTGGGTGGAAGCAGGGGGTGATAAGGCAGAAGCACTAAATGATTACTTCTGCTCAGTATTTACTAAGGAGAAGAGGGGGTGATACCCAAGGAGGGAGGAAGGGCAGAAACAGAGGGGGATGGGGTGACAGACGGGGAAATCATGGAGGGCAGGGTTCTGGAGGGTTTGAGGGCATCAGGCCCAGATGGCATCCACTCCAGGGTACTGAAGGAGCTGGCTGAGGTCCTGGTGGGACCTTTGGCAGACCTATGTAATGCCTCACTACACTCAGGGTGTGTACCTCAAGATTGGAGGATGACTCCTGTGGTGCCCCTCCACAAGCGCGGTCCCAAGGATGAACCGGGGAACTACAGACTGGTGAGCCTCGCATCCATCATGGGTAAGCTGATGGAGACTATCCTGAAGGAGAGACTAGTGGCCCTCCTGGAGGCCAAAGGACTACAGGACAGCAGACGACATGGCTTCATAAGTGGCAGATCCTGCCAAACCAACCTGGTGGAGTTCTGTGACTGCGTAACTAGGCAGTTGGATGGGGGCCATGCAGTGGATGTCCTGTACCTGGATGTCAGTAAGGCATTCGACTCAGTGCCACATGGGAGGCTGGGAAGTAAGTTAGAAGGCATAGGGGTGGGTGCAAAGCTGGTGAGATGGGTAGGGAACTGGCTTCAGGAAGACAGCAGAGGGTGGTGGTGGGTGGGGAGCTCTCATCCCCAAGGGTAGTGACGAGCGGTGTTCCGCAGGGCTCGGTGTTGGGACCAGTGTTGTTTGGGATATTCATTGCAGACATATCATTGGGCATAAAGAGCAAGATCAGTCTGTTTACTGACAACACCAAGATGGGAGTGGTGGTGGACGACCTAGGGGGGTGGCAGGGGTTGCAGGATGCTCTTGCAAAGCTGGAAACCTGGTCAGACACCTGACAACTGGGGTTCAATGCCAAAAAGTGCAGAGTGCTGCATTTTGGGGCAAAAAACCCAAGGAGGAGTTACCAGCTGGGGGGAGTGCAGCTAGCTGAGACAGAGGAGGAGAAGGAATGTTATGGATCCCCCAACATATTAGTGCACCTGGGCACTAATGACATAGAGGGAAATAGTATGCTGGACATCCAGGCAAGGTTCAGGGATCTAGCCAGGGTCTTTCTTGCTGTAGGGTGCTTGGTGTCCTTCTTGGAGATCCTTCCGGTGCCTAGAGCTTATGTGGGGAAATTAACAAAAAATTAGGGAGGTAAATGAGTGGCAGGGGTGTGGTGTGTGGCTGGGGGGTATGAGTTGGTGGGTGATTGGGATGCAACCTGGGAGGACAAGGGCTGTATGCAAGGGATAGGCTCAACCTCGGTTTGGTGGGGAGGAGGTTTTGAAATTAAAACTGACCAAATTCATCCAGGCTAGGTGGGGTTTAAACTTGTGGGGGCTGGGGCTTGAGGCTGATCGCAGCATGCACATCAAGGAAGGACTATTCTCTACCCCAAGCGGTGCTGGGGTGCAAGAAGGGGGAAATGGACAGGAACGGGAGCCTGAGCAGGCAGCTACCTGGGAGTTCTCAGGTTGGGGGAACGAGAGGGAAGAGGGGAGAAGGGGTGGAGGGTGGACCTGATTAACACCAGGAGCATGGGAAACAAGATGCCCGAGCTTCAGGTGATGTTAGTAGAGGGAGAAGTGGATGTGGCAGCTTTCTCAGAAACTTGTGCCACTCCCAGGCATGATTGGGACCTAAACCAGTAGTTTAGTTTTTGTGGATTTTCCTGTGTTTCTGCTTGGAGGAACTGGACCATTCTTGGACGTAACACCTATGAACATTTCCTGGACTAAGAAACTGCAAAACATCACCACCAGGTATTGGCATTCTCATCATAAATCAACTTTTTTGGAAGCCATCAAAGCCAAAAGTAAGGTCAGTAAATCTGTTATACAAGCACTGAGTTGTGGAGTGCTGCATTGAATCCACATTTCCATCTGACTTGTTCTTTAAGGATGTGTACTTGTCTTTGAGGTCTATTCACAACCATTTTGGAGAACAAAGGCTAGATACTAACAAAGGATTTTTACATCCTGCATATGCCCCAGGCCAATGTTCATCACCTTCAGGAATTTAACCCCTTCAGGAATTTATCACATTCTGGGTCTTTGAGCTACAATAACAGTTTTCTGGTCCCTGGTAGTTCACCATTTCCTGTGGATTTGATTACTTTTCATCAATCATGTGGCACCTTTGAGAACATGGCTTTATATATTGTGCTCTGCAGTATCATGGGGCAAACGCAGACCAGCAAGGCCAAGAGGACTAGATGCCCTACAACAAAACTAGTCTGCAAAATGATTAAAGTGTACCACCTTAGGATACTACTTATGCTACTTCTGATATGTGGAAATGTTCATCCTAACCCGGGGCCTACCGGCCGTGCACCCCATGCCACAAAAAGGCGGGAAGGGTTCCTCACATTAGCCTCTATCAATGTCTGCAGCCTCCTTAACAAACTTGACATCTTGCAAACCTGGGTCCAGCAACATAGCCCTGATGTACTCTCTGTTGTCAAAACATGGCTTAACCCCAAGATACCAGATGCTGCAGTCACCATCCCTGGATACTCTACATTCAGGCAGGACAGGGTTTCCAAATGAGGTGGAGGCTGTGCCATCTGCCTGAGGAATTCCTATCTGGGTCAAGTCTTCCCGTTCTCAAACCCTAAACCACCCTCGCTATTAAAGTTCTACTTGGGGCGCACAACAAGCAGCTTACCATTGTTTCTGTGTACCTACTCCCTAAAAATCAGCCCAATAGATTTATGAGCATATTGGAAAGCCTACAGGGATTACACCATAACTCTGAACTCATAGTACTAGGCGACTTCAACATAAATTGGCTATCGCTGGAGGCCAGAAACTACAAGGATGCTGTCACGTCACAGAACCTCACCCAGCTTGTTACCTCCCCCACCAGATGCAACTATAGGACAGGGTCGCACACACTTCTGGACTGGATCCTTACTAATCACCCTGAACGAACCTCAAAAGTCTCAGTGCTCCCTGATGGGATCAGTGACCACTCACCGGTCACGTATACCTGGACAAACAAATTCATTAAGCCCCCTCCTAAAAATAATCCACACCAGAGTGTTAAAGCAGGGGTACCTTGAGCTACTAAAGACACACCTAAGCCACCTGGACTGGACACCAATCGACTCTGCCATTGATGTAAACCAAGCCTTAGACCTTTTCATCAGCCACTTCACTGCGGCCTGGCAATATCTTTGCACCTCTCAAAAAGCTGAAGGTCAGGGGCAGAGCTAACCCTTGGATAACCCCCGATTTAATCACTTTACTCAAACATAGGGATCATCTCTGGAACTGTGCCCGTGCAACATCCAAACCTGGGGATATTCATAAGTATAAAGCTGCCAGAAATAAGTGCACGCGGGCAGTTAGGAGCGCCAAAAGCAAATACTTCAAGGAAGCTCTCTCCAACTCCTGGGGTGATGGAAAAAAATTTTGGAGTAACTTGAAAGACCTTACAGGCAAGGACCCTAAGTAACCACCCACCATGCTCAACATAAATGGAACACCAACATCTGACCTGTACACAATCACCACCACCTTTAACAATGCGTTCTCCAACTTGGATAGTGTCCTCCCTTCTAATTTCTTTGATGCCCCCTCTGGTAGTAACCCTGCTGCGACTACTCCTCTCCTACACCCTGACCCACAATTCTACTTCAAAGAGATCCCAGTGCATGAAGCCAGAACCTATATTTGGAAGGCCATTCACAACGCAGGCTACAGCGGTGACTCCCTTGACCTGAAGTTGTTAGCACTTGCCCTTGAAGAAGTCCTTGAAACCCTGACAAAGGTCCTCAATCTATCACTAAGGATGTCCCAGTTCCCATCTCGCTGGAAACAGGCGACCATCACACCGGTACACAAAAGTGGAGACAAATCACTGCACTCCAACTACAGACCTATCTCCATCCTCCCTCCATTGTCTAAGGCCCTGGAGCGCATTGCCTCAGACCAACTAGTTAAGTACTTGGAAAAATACGACATCCAGTGTCCTGAGCAACATGGTTTCTGAAAAGGGCACAGTACCACCACTGCACTATTAGAATTCACGGGCTTCATCCATACCACGCTCGATCAAGGAAACTGTGTAGGGCAGTATTCAATCTTATGAAAGCCTTTGATACTGTGAACCACCCACCCTACTCAAGCAATTATCAAACATTGGGCTCTCCAATGAAGCGCTGCTCTGGTTTTCAAGCTACCCTGGGAAGAGGGTCCAGCGGGTTAGGATTGCCGGTGTCACCTCGGAAGAAAAGCCAGTCCTTTCAGGGGTCCCACAGGGGTCCATCCTGGGGCCACTACTCTTCAGCCTCTTCCTCAACGACCTTCCCAGTGTCTGCCACCAGAAATTACTGCTCTACGCTGACGATGCAGTCATGTTTACCAACCACCAAAATGCAGAGCTCCTTGGAAACAATTACAGCTTGAATTCATGCGCATCAAAGAATGGTTCAAGTCACACAAACTGGTCATGAACTACAGCAAAACAAAGGTTATGACCTTCTACAATGCCAGGAGCAAGTACAAATCCCGTGACCTCACCATCCTAAACCAAACAGGGACCTTACTTGAACATGTTCCTGATTTTAAATACCAAGGTGTCACATTGGACAGCTCCCATCGGCACATAGATTCTGTCGCCAAAGCCACCAACATCCGTATAGGCCTGCTCTACAGGCACAAACACTGCATGACTCCTGACACTCTCCAGTTGGCTGTCAACAGCTCTGTCACCTCCATCATCGATTACAGGCTAGCAATTTATGGCTCTGCCTCTTCCCTCCGCAGAATTACAGTTGCACTCAACAAAGCATGCAGGCTGCTAACTGGGGCTGACCGACTTACACACACTTGTGACCTGTACACTCTGGCAGGATGGTTTCCTCTCATCAGCCGGATACGGCATCAAACCTGCCTCTTAGCCAAAAAAGTCGTCCTCGGGGTCATGCCCCCGGGCATTGAAAAGCTCCTCATTGACCACCACAGCACCCAGCGAACTAGAAGTTCACAACAACTAACCTTCCTTGTCCCCAGATGCCGGACTACCATGGGCCAGAGGGTCTTTGCCCACAGAGCACCAAAGTGGTACAATACTCTCAACAAAGTAACTGTTACTGCTTCTGCTCTTGGCCCTCTTAAGAGAGAACTCAGACTTCATCTCATTTCAACTAGTCATTGTGACTGCCTCACCTAATCAGGGGCCCACCGCTCACTGCCCTCCACTTCAGCCTTGACAGCTACCTCTCCCCGCCTTGCCCCCTCCTACCTGCCTACCCCCTTGCCCCCTCTCCCTTTCCTCCCCCCAGGCATTTCCTGACTTTTATCCCTCCCCTCCCTCTACTTTAGAGCTCTTACCCTCACCCTCTACCCTCTGACAATGGCCTTCCTGCCTGCATACCCCCTTCCCTCTCACCTGCAGTGCTTATTTCTAAGATTGCACTTGGCTGGTATGTCATGCTACCTAACATTTGGCACATTTTGAATTACTGGAATTTCCTAAGCCTCAGTCTCTTACTACTTTTTATTGTGTAACTATGTATTATTATGTTGACCTTTGTATGTATGTATACCCCCATTCCTTCGACGTGGAACCTTTGTAAATGAGCAGTTCCTGCTCAAAGGTATTGTAATCCTAGATTTCAATAAAATAAAAAATAAACCTGATGGGTACACTGCATTCCAGAAGAACAGGGCTGTGGGGGAGTACTCATCATTAAGAGCGGCATAGGGATAAGCAGGGTGGAGGGTGCAGAAAATGTAAGTGGCATTATGGGTCGCCCTGGGGGAAAGAGGGTGAATCTGGGGGTGGTTTATAGGCCACCCATGCAGATGGAAGATCTTGAGGAAAGTCTGGTGGCAAATCTTGGACCACTGTGGTCGGGGAGGGGGGTAGAATGGTGGTACTGGGTGACCTAAACATGCCCGGGGCTGACTGGGGAACTGTGGCATCCTCACTGGCCAGGGAACAGGGCCTGCTGGATGTCATCCAGGATGCATTCCTTTCCCAGCTGATGGCTGACCTGAGGAGGGAGGATCGTATACTGGATGTGGTCCTGATGGATTGTGAACTGGTTAAGGACCTAGTGATTGGGTACCCACTGGTGGGGAGTGATCATGCCATGGTCTGGTTTTCCCTAGACCTGGGGGGAGGAGAAAGTTGCACAAAAATGGTGGTAGTTGACTTCGGGGAGCAGACTTCAAGGGTATGGAGCAGATACTCTGGGGTCACTTGGCGGTGATCAGACTGGGCACGGACACTGAGAGCAGGTGGGAAATTATTAAAGGAGGGCTCCTGGAAGCTACCAAGGCCTGCACGAAGGTTTGATGCAAGTTTGGTAGAGCAAAAAAGCTGAGCTGGTGGACCAGGGAGGTCCAGGAAGCAGTAAGGGAGAAATGGAGCAGGCAGAGGTACTTAACAATTACTTTGCTTCGGTTTTCACTAGGGACGATGATGGGGCACCACCATACCGAGGGAGGCAGGTTGGATTTGCAGAAAGGAGTGAGGTCACGGATGTTGAAATTCCTGTTGGTAGAGTGAGGGAGGCCCTCAAGTCCCTAAAAACGGAGAAGGCTTCAGGTCCAGATGGTATTCATCCTAGGGTGCTAAAGGAGATGGCGGATGTCCTGGCTGCACCTCTGGTGGACCTTTTCAACGCCTCCTTTCAGACGGAGTGGGTGCCTCAGGATTGGAGAATGGCCCACATCATGCCTATCCACAAAGGCGGCTCACGTGAGGATCCAGGGAACTACAGGCCTGTCAGCCTGACGTTAGTGGTAGGCAAAATGATGGAGACCATCAAAAAAAAAAAAAAAAAAAAAGGCTGGGGGGGTTTCTGGAGGCACGAGACCATCTGGATGATCATCCACATGGCTTTGTTCAGAGCAGATCGTGTCAGACCAACCTTGCGGAGTTCTACTATTGGGTGACAAAGGCGTTGGACCAGGGCAAGCTGGTGGATGTCTTCTTTCTAGACTTCAGCAAGGTGTTTGACTTGGTGCCACATCTTGGGCTGCTGGAAAAGCTGGGGGAAATGAGGGTTGGGTAACGGATGGTCAGGTGGATAGGGAACTGGCAAGCTGGGCGGAGTCAGAAGGTGGTGGTCAGGGAGGTGTCATCTCCTAGGAGGGTCATCAGTGAGATCCCACAAGGATCAGTGCTGGGTCCACTCCTGTTCAGTGCCTACATCTCAGACGTCAGACAAGGCATCAGGTGCGAGATGAGCCTCTTTGCCGATGACTCAAAGCTGGGAGTGGTGGTCGATGGGCAGGAGGGTAGAGAAGCCTAACAGAGAGACCTGGAGACTCTGGAGAGGTGGTCATGCACCTGGAAACTGAGGTTTAATACTAAGAAATGCAGGGTTCTACACCTGGGGCTTAGGAACACAGCTCTCTTAACCCTACATTCTGGCAGTGGTCCATCCTTCTCCCTAGTAAATATGGAACAAAAATAATTAAGTATCTCTGCTTTCCCTTTGTCCCCTCCTCCATCCTTCCTCACATATCGGTCTCACAAGACTCATTTTTACCTTATGCCAGCCAAAGTTCTGTCTCCATCTTGGCTTCCCTCGTATTTCTTGTGTCTAGCTTTGTTGCTGCCAGGTACTTCTCCCTATCAGTCACAATGTGATAAGAGCCGCTCAGAGGTACGGGTGCCCGTGACAGTTAGAAATCACATGCCGCATAAGTCACATCATTCACAACACACTGCCTCAATTTTGCTAATATTTAGCCAAAAAATAGGAGTCCAAACCAAAGGCATCTTTTACTTGGTTTATTTACAGTTCAGCATAGAACAGTGACAGACACCCAACACAGTGGGAAGCAAAACTTAGTAACGTTTCACCCGTGATGTACTAAAGGAATAATGCACGACAGGGTTTGTGTCGTGTTAGGATAATGCCACGCCTTGGGTGGTTGGGCACAGGGCCGCACGCCGAGTGCGTCCAACACACAAGGTGTGGTGTTATCCCAGCACGACATTAAATTCTGAAGTGCATTATTCCTATTATACAATCGCCTCCTGTAATTAAATACAAAGAAATAAATATGAAATGAAAATGTGTTTAAAAGTATTTTATACCTTTTTTTTTTTTTTTTTTTTTACTGGTAGGAACACATAGAGGAAAAATAGTCCCACGGCTGCTTATATGGCTACCCCCACACACACACGCCACATTCTTTATAACCGTCGTGTTGCCCGTTCTTACACCGAGATGTTTGATTTTTCGTTGTATAGAACAGCACTGACCTGTATGCTGAGGAGCGAGCAAGATAGTGAAACTGAAGCTGTCACACCGCCTGCATTCTCCAACCTCACTTTTTTAGGTTCTGTCTGGAGACTGTACTGGTGGTTCTTCCAGTACAGTTAACATGACTAAGAAAGGGGGATAGCAAAAACATTTTTCTTTATGAAGAAAAGTGGGACCCGATTGGCAGGGACCAAGTGAGTGCTAGTTACAGTGAAGACGTACAGTCGCTTGGTCCCATGCTCCTGTCTCTGTGAATATGCCGAAACATTGTTACGATCTCGACTCATGTGGTTCTTCTGGTAGAGTTTACTTCAGTTTGTACCAGGAGAAGAATAAAAAAATGTGGGTCAAAACAGCACAAAAGAAAATGTGGTGTTGGGAGTTACTGGTCTGTTTTTTTGAAGGACATGCATTGTCTACATTCAGGGTGAGTGGGGTGCACTGAAACAGATCATGTAGATGGCTTCCTGGTAACATTTGCTTTTCTTTATTTTAAAAAATTACAACTTTGGGGATTTGGAGGCATCTGTCAGTGTTGTGGGTTTAATTACAGTTGTTGCTGTGGTTTGGGAGGGAGATTTTTTTTAGGGTAATGTGCTCGGTGTGTTGGGGCGGTTTCAGGTTTTCAAGGAGAGCGGAAAAGCGGGATGGGTAAAGCTGATTGTAGACAGCGGAGAGATTTATTTATTTTTTACGCAGCGTCACGCCAGAGGGGATTCAGATCCGCGGGTTTTACGCTTAGGATAATACCACGGGTCCAGTGCCATACTGACCAATCGGATTCCGATATTCTTTCTTGTCATTGTTTAATGTAGATGGTCCAACTGCAGCTGCACTTAATGTACTCATCATGGCCAAAACGAACACAGGTGAGGTGAAAATGTTTTGGATTGTTTGTCCCCTGGAGGGAGCTCAGAACTTGAGCATCCACCATGTTTGCTGGCCAGGCCGTGTCCCCACTTGTCCTTGTTCTTAGAGATTTTTTTTCATTAGTCAGGAAATACTTCTACCCTTACCTAAGGTCAGATTTTCAATATTTTGAATTGATTTGTTGTTATGTGCATCTAATCCTTTGTGACTATGATTAGTATTGCAGAGCAGCTTCTATGTTTGAATTATGTGTATCAGTCTGTCTGAGTTCCAGTACCTGACTCTTTTGATGATGTCTGCTTTAATTTTGATGAATTGTTCTTGTAATTGCCCCATACAGTTATTCTACTAATATCTGATCCTTTTTTATTACGGTGCAACCCGTCCCTACTGTAATAATCCCTACAACCCTAAAATGACCTCCAGTTTCTTATGAACACGTCCATTTCCGTAACATCTACTTCTCTGCCAAGGATTTAGTTATTGCAAGTACCTGTGCATCTTCTCATTCACATATGGTGCTGGCAATGATTCACTGATAAGTACTGTGTTATTTTGCTCAACTCTTTAAATGATGTAATTGAAATTCTCTCTTTTTTTTTTTTTTTCTTTTTCATTACTTCCTGATTAATTTGGCCAGTATCATTAATTCCCACATAGTGCGATCAGGGATTTCTCTCTTGCTGGCTCTAAAAATTATATTTACATTTACATATGTATCCCATGTTTTTTTGCCTCTGGCAGGATACTATAGTAATGTGTTTTTCCCATCCTTTAGTAACAAATCTCAAGTTTGTTTTAAAATGTGGTATATACCTGTATCTCTCCTGGAATACCTTATAAAAATTGCTACGTCTTCCATGGTATTCACTGCAGGAACCAAATCAGTTGCCCTTAGCATAATAATTACTACCCATAAATATAATGGGCCCGATTTTACAAAGGAAAACTTTGGCGCAGTGTACCTGTGCCATACAGTTTATACACAAGTGCCACATTGCGTCAAAGTTTGCGGCAATCCCACTTTTCCTATGCAGACTGCGTCAAAATTGGGATGCTGTGTGCCGAGGTGGCACCCTTGCAGCAGAAGTGCCCTTGCACCAGGTTGCAAGGGGGCTTGCACCATGGTGGGGCTGCACTATTCCTTTTTTTGGAATTCCAGAAGCCCTGCCATGGTCACAACAGGAGGCTCAGTTTAGGCTAGCAAGGAGCTGGTCTAAGGGCCCTGTGCCATAGCCAGGCAGGAAGATGACTTGGGGGGAGCTGCAAGGAGGGGACATGGGGCAGAAGAAATGTGAGGAGTTGCCCTAGGGGGCAACAAGGCTATGGCGGCAATGTCAGGGTGCTGAGCTGGCACCAGGCGGTGGTGCTCTGCCCAATTGCAGAGAGCCAATTGGCCCAGGTAGAGGGGGGTTGGCAGGAATGGACCCTGGCCTGGTCCCAGGTGGACACAACCCTGGCACCTACCCCATAGGTGCCATTATCCCCAACACAGCAGGTGGGCAGCGGCTGGCCCTCCACATGGCTGAGTACCAGTGGACTGTCGTGGTGCCTTAGGAATGTTCCCCTCCACAACTTGCACACTGCAACAACTGCTGCCCACCTACAGAGTTGGGGACTGTGGCAGCTATGGAGCAGGTGCCAGGGCTTTGTCCATCTGGGGCCAGGTCATGGTCCATCCCTGCCAGTCCCCCTTTACCGGGCCATCCGTTCTTTGCAGTTGCACATCCTCGTCACCCAGACATTGCTTCTGTGCCCTTGTCACCTCCTAGGATGACCTAGATGTTCCCTGTGTCCCCAGCTCCCCTCCTTGCTGGCATATTCACCCCTCCACCTTCGCAGACCCTCTAGGATTGTGACAGGTGGGGGGGGTTGATGAATCCTTCCGTTAAACCCTGCAGGTGCACCAAATGTTTGCCGCAACCCTGTGGCAACTCTCGGGTCTTTGGTGCTGGGACCCCATGTTTTATAAAATAGGGTGCAGGGTCCCTGATGCACCTGGAGTTTGTTGCAGCTGTAGAATGGCATAAATTGCATTGCTCTAAGGGCTGAGTAAAAATCGAGCCTGATGTCTTTTAATTAGTTATGTTGCTTTTCATTGAATTTTCTGGATTTCTCTAAAAGTAAGTTTTAGTTTTTCTACTACATTACTGGACCTGGTACTCACTAACAGGAAGAGTGTTGCAGACGTCAAGGTGGGAGGTCACTTGGTGTGGTTCATTATAAGTATGGCTGCAGAATTGAACCACACAGTGGTGAGGGTCCTGGACTTTAGGGGGAAAGATTTTATAAAGATGGGTGAATGCCTCAGGGATGACCTGGTGGGGGGGGTGACCTTGGTGGGGTGGAGGAAAAGGGGGCAAAGATAAAAGGGAGTACAGTAAAGGCAACAAACCTCTGCATAAAACAAGTGAGCAAAAGCAAGAGGAAAAAGAGACCGCTAAGGTTCTTAAAAGAGGTGGATGAAAAGGTAAAGTCTAAAAGGGTAGCATTCAGAAGGTATAAGGAGATGCAGAGGGAAGAAAGGGAGGTGTATCAGAGGAAACAAAGGGAAGCAGAGAAAGCAATAAAAAGTGCAGAGGATTGGACTGAGGAGATAACAGCCCAGGAAGTAACAAAAGGGGACAAGACATTTTTATGACTGTATTGAGCGGAGCCTTGCAAACATCTTGCTTCAAAAAGGGACTCAGCATTACTTCAAAGCATTCTTTCCCACCAAAGAACATGTTGGACTTGCAGCACAGTCTCATACACCAGATAACAAGGTCCCTTCCCAAAGAACAAGAAAAAAACAGTATGTTTCCTTTGCAGTTGCAACATCTCTCCTACAGTGCTTTGCCAGAGTCACAAGTCAGTCATTAGTCCAGAATTCCTTTACATAACATCCCAATTTTGTCTGTAGGCAGTAAGGGTTAACAGTGCTATGCTCAATCAATCACTGCCATGTTGTTTCCTCTTAGGTTTTAAAATTCTCACAAACACACACACCCTTCCACGACTGTGTTTTGGCCTTGCTTTGCTACCATGGACTGACATAGTCCAACATTCCTTTACAGTAGCGCAAGGAACAACTACAGTATATCGCACATTTCCATTCCGTGCCATGCATTTACACTTGCCCCATGACAAAATGTTCTATAATTGTTTAAAAATTGTTTTTCAAATCCATTTCAGTGAACACTAAGGGGCAAGGTGACAACATTGACAACCATAACGTATAAAGAGCACAAATGATTTCCCTTAAGAACTATATTAACGATCATTGTCCACACTTCTTAGTACCTTCTTTTTTAAACTATTTTTACAAAATCACAGTACCCAGTATATTGATCATTTGATTCATTGTCCTTGTTGCATCCCGGGTATCGGGTTCTGTGGACCCTGTTAGGGCAGTTCTTAAAGGAGAACTTTTGTTGTCTTATTAGTTTACAGTAGCTAGTGCAGTCACATTGCCCCTTGGTGAAGTTCACTGAAATGGATTTAGAAAATATTTTTGGAAGAATTATAGAACATTCTGTCATGGGGCGAGTGTACATGCATGGCACAGAACGGAAATGTGTGTGATACAGTCGTTTCTTGCACTAGTTTTGTAAATATCTCATTTGGTGGTTAGTATCAGTACATATATAACCATATAGTGTAACTGGGGTTGCTTAAATTCCAGGATGATAATTCTATCAAGTGAGAATTTTTTTTCTAAAACACATGAGCACACCAGTCCCCCTCTGATCTCCGTGACCTTCCACTGTGATGTTAAAGCATTGAAACATTGACTACTTTTTTCTCACTTTGTGCCTGGCAATTTCTTTTTACTGGAATGCAAGCTCAGCTATAAATCAGTCATGCCACCTTTAAACTGCAACCAAAATTACAGTTTTTTTTATGGCTGCAATGGGCAGAGCCCTGCAGACATCTTGCTTCGAAAAGTGATTCAGCATTACTTCAAAGCATTCTTTCCCACTGAAGAACATGTTGAACTTGCAGCACAGTCTCCTACGCCAGATAACAAAGTCCCTTCCCAAAAAATAAGAAAAACAAAGTGTGTTTCCTTTGCAGTTGCAACACCTCTCTTACTTTGCCAGAGTTACATATCAGTCATTAGTCCAGAATTCCTTTACATAACACCCAATTCTGTCTGCAGGCAGTAAGGGTTAACAGTGCTGTGCTCAATCACTGCCATGCTGTTTCCTCCTTGATTTTTAAAGTTCACTCACTCACCAATAGATAAGTCGGACAGTGAATATAACTATGCGTTACTTTTTCTTTTTACTTTTATCACTCTTTCTGAGCTCTACCGCTATAGCTTGTAGTGCTGTGTGTGTTAATCTGAGCAGCATAATTCACAACCTTAGTCTTCTCACACTGGGAGGTTACGGAGGTCAGAGGGGAACTGATATGCTCCTGTGTTTTAGAAAAAAATTAACTTGATAGAATTACCATCCTGCAATTTAAGCAATCACAATTATATTGTACAGTTTATATCTGTACTGATATTAACCACAACATGAGATATTTACAAAAGCATAGCAAGAAAACACTACAGTATATCGAACATTTCCATTCTGTGCCATGCATTTACACTTGCTCCATGACAAAATGTTCTATAATTGTTTAAAAACTGTTTTCTAAATCCATTTCATTGAACATTAAGGAGCAACGGGACAGCATTGGCAACTATTAATAACTAAACATAGAAACTGTCAGCAGATAAGGACCGCTAGGCCCATCAAGTCTGCTCATAGACTCTATGCATTGTATGTGGCCACTGACCCTATGTAATCAATGGCTTTTCGTCACTTTCTTCCTTGCCAAGGTTCCCTTGTACCTGTCCCAGGCATGCTTAAACTCTTCCACTGTGCTTGCCCCTACTGCCTCCTGTGGCAGACTATTCTAAGTGTTGACTACCCTTTCTGTGTAGGAAAAACTTCCTCACATTACCTCTTAATCTACCCACCCTCCAATTTCATATCGTTCCCCTTGTTCTAGTATGTTTTCTACATTGGAAAGGGTCCCCCACCTGCACCTGTTCATGCCCTTGAGGTACTTGAACGTTTCAATCATGTTCCCCCCTCTTTCTCCCTCCTCCAGTGAGTACATATTGAGGTCCTTTAGTCTCACCTCATATGTTTTGTGGTGCAAGCCCTGCACCGTCTTTGTCGCCCTTCTCTGGATAGTCTCCCCCTTGTTTATATCTTTGCACAGGTGTGGCCTCCAGAACTGCATACAGTACTCCAGGTGAGGCCTTACCAATGTTTTATACGATGGCATCAACACCTCCCGCCTCCTGCCTGTGCACCCCAGCATGCCACTGACCCTCCCCGCTGCCTTTGCGCACTGCTTTGATACCTTAAGGTCATCAAAAATGATAACCCCTAGGTCCCTTTCCTCTTTGGTGACAGTCAGCCCCCCCCCAACCTGTTGCTCTCTTAGAGTTCCCTCTACCCAGGTGCATTATTTTGCACTTCTATGCAATGAATAAAAAGCACAGAAGTTTTCCTTTAAGAACTGCACTAACAGAATCACTGTTCACACTTGTTAGTACCTTAGTTTTTTAAACTATTTTACAAAACCGCAGTACCCAGTATATTAATGATTTGACTCCATGTCCCTGATGCATTATCTCGCCCCCCCCCCCAAACACACTTTTTTTATTGTCTTGTGTGGACCCTGTTAGTGCAGTTCTTACAGGAGAACTTTTGCTCTCTTATTAATTTACAGTAGTTACTACAGTCACCTTGGCCCTTACTGAAATTTACTGAAATGGATTTAGAAAATTATTATTTTTTTTTATGGTTAAAATTTGTATTTTTCCAGATAAAAACATAAACAGAAAGCAACATTATTTAACAGGAGTACTTTAAGCCTCAATCACAAAAAACTAGTGGGTACTGTACATCAGAGTAGCATTACAAAGAAAATACATTCCATTCAAATTTATATCGCAGGAGTAAACATAAAGTGCCTACCAAGTATCATTTACCAGTACATCGAGCCAGAGCATGGAATACCCCGTGGGGCTTACAACATTTGCCCCAGTGGTATTATACCATATAGGGAAAGTGTAAACGAAGTCTGGCATCGGATTAAACATATGCTAGTTTGTCGAGATTTACCTGAATTCCCTTAATATTGTACCTGGGATTGGGTCCTTTACATTTCGGGCAGAATCCAGGGGTAGCACTCTTGAGGCATCATCTACAACAGAAAACAGAGAAACACACACACACTATCTAGAGATTAAGTATATTGTGGTTGAACACCCGACAGAACTATTTACAACACACTGCTGTGACCTCTTTCAAAAACATCCTGAGTTTCCTGGGGGGTACACCAAGCTGTCCCTGAGAGGCCCAAGGTAGATAATATACCCTGCGGGGGGGGCCCATTCAACCAATACCCTCTCTGGGTTTCAGGAACGTAATGAAGGGATGCCAGATATTTGTGTACCTGGGAAGGGAGTTGGCTACAATATGTGACATCCTAGACCAGTTGGCACTTTGTACAAGGCTGTTAATGACCTCTGAAACTGAGGGGACCTCCTGAGTTCTCCATTTGCACAATAAGAGTTTCTTTACCTGCATACTCACTATTGCTAGAAGTGTTTTCTCAGAGGAGTGGAGAAAGGGGTAGGGGGGGTACATGCCTAGGATGAACACCTCCGGAGTCATGGGAATAGATTTCTGTATAATGTCGGACCGCCACTTACACATAGCCCTCCACAATGGTTGGATTCACCTACAGTGCCATAGTATGTGTAATAGGTCCCCTTGGGACTCCTGACACCTCCAGCATAGATCATCCTGGGTCAGTTTTGCCTTTTTGAGGACCACTGGGGTCTTGTCCCAGGAGTGCAGGATCTTGTTTTGCATTAATTGACTTCTGGTATCCAGGTCAGCTGTGTGGGCAATCCTCAGGCAGGATTTCCAGGCAGGAGTGTGGATCTGGGACTACAGCGCACGTTCCCACTTACCTTTGGATTTTAAAGATTGGGAGGGAATAGTGTCCCTGAGGGCTGCATATATACAGCTGGTCTGACCCCTCTCCACTTGGAGCCATTGTCCCACCAGGGGGTAAAGCTTACACCTGGAACATTTGTGGATATATGCTGTGGTTACACTTCTGAGTTGGAGAAAGCACCAGAAGTCCTTTGGGGGAATTGTATGGGAGGTGCTTAAGTCCTTGAAGGAGTTTGGGGTACTAGACCCTGGGATACACAGGTCTTTCAGGCTCGTTATACCTGCATCTGCCCAGGCAGCCCAGTACACGGGCTTTTTGTCAAAGTGGAGCTCTCTGTTTCCCCATAGTGGAGTGAGACCCAAGGGGGTCGGGTTAGTGTTGAGCCTTTTGTGCACCTGTCTCCAGTAGTCTACGGAAGGACCGATCATTGGGTGAGATTGTATACCCTTGGGGGAACGATTATACAACAGTAGGCTCAGGTGGGCCACCCCACTCGCCACTCTCTCCATACTCAGCCATTGAAGGGAATCTGGTCTCAGTTCTGCAAACCATTTCAAAGTCTAAGCCACCTGGAAGGCCCATTTGTACCCTTCTACCCACGGGAGACCCCAACCTCTGTCCTTCCAATGCACCCTCAGCTTGTTTCTGCTGTACCTAGGCTTCCTGTTCTCCCATATAAAAGCCCCCAACGTGGCGTCTATTTTGGTATACCAGTATCTCGGAATTGTCAGGGGATGAGCGCTAGGAAGTACATAATCTTTGGGGTAGTAACCATCTTTTTTTTATTTTATTTTATTTTTATTAAGTTTTCTACACACATATTTCTTTTGTACAGTATGTCTTATAGTTTTATATTTTATCAGATAAAATCAAAGAATAAAAATAGATATCTGTTGTGCATTACTTAGGGAGTTTAAAGATTATTTAGTGGTTATATCCTGTAGACAGCCATATAATAAGATTATTCCAGCTGGGGCAGTAACCATCTTGATGGCAGAGATCTTCCTGGCCAGGATGAGATGGAGCATTCTCCATCTATCTAGCTCCGTACGGATATCGGTGAGCAGTGGTTTGAGGCTCATCTCCTAGAGTCTGGACAGGTCAGAAGAGATAATAATACCAAGGAACTTAATTCCTTTGGGTGACCAGTGGAGTTTGTACTGTGCAGCCATGCCCGGGGAGCATAAGTCATTGAGGGGGAGGACCTCGGTCTTGGTTTGGTTGAGCCGGAGGCTCGAGAGGGTTGCGAATTCTGAAAGGGTACCTAGCAAGGGAGGAAGATCCATGGCCATATCCACCAAGGGGAGTAAGAGATCGTCTGCATACATGAGGGTAGGGTAGGTCTCATCCCTGATGGGGACCCCGGAACCTGCGAGTTCTGTCTGATGGTCACTGCCAAGGGCTCCAGTGCCATAACAAATAGAAGGGGGGATAGGGGGCAGCCCTGGCGCATGCCCCTGCCTAAGGGGAAGTGAGGGGAAAGCATGACATTCATGAGTACATTAGCAGAGGGGGAGGCGTAGATGACGCTGACCCAGGACCTGAAACCCTCTCCAAGCCCATTATACGCAGCACCTGCTGGATGAAATCCCATTCCAGGAAGTCAAAGACCTTCTCAAAATCTATTGCAGTTGCCTCCACTGGAGTGGAAAGGGATTTGGTCTTGGGAATTAAGTTAATCAGTGATCCGATGTGAACCGCGCTGTGACGGCCTTTGACAAAACCTACCTGAGAGAGCTGGATCAGGGGATCGGGGGAGGAGATGGGTTAGCCTATTAGCAAGGATTTTGGCCAGTACCTTGTTATCGGCGTTCAGCACAGAGATGGGCTGATAACTGGCCACTTTCTGGGGATCCTTTCCCTTCTGTGGTAAAACAGTAATGACTGCCTCCCTGAAGGAGGGGGGGAGGGTTCCAATCGCAGAGACTCAGTGAACACCTGTTGTAAGATAGGGGTTGTCACAAACCCACTCAGCAGGTCAGGCCCTCTACTCCCAAAATGCCAACCTCCGAGCGCAGTCTTATGAACAGTAAACAGAAACAGGGTAACCCTCCTGTCTGTTTTGTGGGTTCGAATCAATCTTTGGTCTCAGTTCTGGAGGGATTCAAACTGTGAACCTCTTGCTAGCTTATCCAGTGCACAGGCTCAGATAATTCTGTCTTTGGGGGGCCAGATATCTTTGCCTACGGGCACCTAACCAGGTGTACAAAATTAACCCTTAAAAACTCTAATAAAGACCTCAGATTACTCTTACCGTTTCCAGTTTGGTATCACCATTCAAGCTTATGCACAGTGTCTGCTTTAACCATATATACTGCACTTGTTAAAGAAAAGAAATTCAAAGACAGATCAAGTAGGCTCTAAAAATAGAGTTTAACTAAAATAGATAAAAGCATGTAAAACATAAAATACAGAACTATATATCACAAGAACCATACAATCTTTTAAAAGAACAAGGTTTTAACAGTGCAATTCCTACTACAGTACTTAGATTCTGTCTCTCTCTACCTGTATACTTGCTTAAAGTACTCAAAGATGTTTCTTTGTCAGAGTGTAGATAAGTGTCTCTTAAGGAAAAGAGAATCTGTTTAAAAAACTGTCTCTGCCAACCCCTTTGTGTGAGGTCACCTAGCTCCTCCTCTGTTTTTGAAAAATCATACACCCAGGGGGTGTTATCATTTTAGAAGGAAAGTTAATTAAGGTTACATCAGCAGAAACTCCTTTCCCCATGTGACTTCCCCAATCAAGCCTGTAAATTTCCTTTCATCTATGAGCAGTATCCCCTCTCACACAGACATCAAAGTATTTATAATTTCGCACCAGTGTGCCAAACCTGGTTTCCTCCTCGAAACGTCATAAAATGGATACTGATTTCCCTCTTAGCAGTTAAAGCTATATTTAACTTAGAAAAAAAGGAGATTCTTGATTAAGGCCTGTTCTAGTCTGTAATTAGCTTCTGGCCTTCCAGGTAACACCTTGTATCTAAAACCTGTGTGTGTGTGTGTGTGTGTGTGTGTGTGTGTGTGTCAACTCACATGCTGTCTTAGCATCTTTCATGAGAGGCAGTCCATAACACATTTTTATATTGCAATAAATCATAGTGTACTCAGACCTGACTGTCCACGTGTCACAGGGGTGACTATGGAATGCAGAAGCTGCCAGATTTTCATGGGAAAACAGTCACTTCTGGGGGACCTTCACCTTCTTTAGGGACATCAATGTGAAAGCAACTTCCTTGGGTGTGATTGGAGCATCCAGATCCAGGGCCTGCTGCTCTGAGATTTGTGGAAGATGAAGTGAGTGCAGGAATGGGAGGACGCCGTCTGGGTTGGGTTGCCTAGACGATGTGTATAGTGAGGAGTCAAAATCAGCTACAGTAGGATTAATCCCCTCTGTAGAATTGTGCGTGATGCCCCCCTTATCCACCAGGACTGCAATCTGGCACTCTGCCTGTTGCTTCCGCAGTCTGTATGCCAGGATCTTGCTCCCTTTCCCCTTCCCCTCCTAGTATTTGTGTTTAAGTTGGATAATGGAGATTTCCGCTCTCCTAGAGAAGTGTTCGTTCACCTGGATCCGGAGGGTGGCAACCTGGCGCCCCGATTCCGAATGAAGTGAGGGCTTGGGGAGCGCTTTGAAGGCCACCTCAGCAACCTGGAGCTGGTCTTCTAGGGATTTGAGCCGCTGTTCCCTCCTCTTTCAGCACTTGTGAGCAAAATCCATGACTGCTCCCCTAAGGGTGGCCTTGAAAGCCTCCCAGGTATTGCTGGCAGTGGTGTCAGAAATAGGGTTGTTGTGAAAGAAGGCCTCCGCTTCCTTTAGGAGCCGAGGGAAAGCCTGGGTCCTGGAGGAGTAATGGGTCAAGTCTGCAGGATGGGGAAGGGGGGGGGAGTGCCCCAAGTGAACAATAGACGTACTGGGGCATGATCGGATATTACCAAGGGCTGTATAGTGGAGTTGAAAACAATGAGGTATTGCTGCACACAAGGAGCGGACAGGTGCACTCACCGTCTGCGTCACCAACCCAATAAACTTACAACATACACTTTTCAAAAAAAGATGGTCTAAGCGCTACTCAGCTTATAAGGAAGACGCTTGAAACTCCAAGTTAGTGTTGGGGGGGGGGCGCCCCCTAAAGATGGCTACGAGCCGGAGTGCAGGGGCTGGAGTGTTTTTTGTTGCATCTCTTGGTGAAATTAATCGCATATTGGTGGACCGCTAATAAAATAAAAGTCAGTTAACACTTTAACTTGGAGTTTCAAGCGTCTTTCTTATAAGCTGGGTAGCACTTAGACCATCTTTTTTTGAAAAACTGTATAGTGGAGTCAGTGGTGTTCCTGGTGATACTTGGGGAGGTGAGCCAGAAATCTATTTAGCTATGAGAGCTGTGCACCAGAGAGTGGAAGGTGCAGTTACACTGGGATGGATGGAAACTCCTCCAAATGTCTGTGAAAGCCATGTCCCATCTCATCTGGGCAAGTGCCTGAGCTGCCCTGGAGTGCAGCTCAAAATTTGAGGGGGTTCTATCCAGGAATAGGTCCAGCGTCAGGTTGAAGTCCCCACCAAGCAGTACTGGGGTGTCCTGTACAGTCATGTTACTGAGTTCATGTGCCAATATATGGAAGAAGGAGGGAGAGTCCTTATTGGGGGTGTATACATTCCCCAAAACTAGGGGTCCATCCGTCATTTCCATCAAGGCTATCACCCATCTACCCTCTGGATCGTTTACCTTCTTCATGAGTTTTCAGTGCAGGGTCTTTTGGAGCAGTATAGCTACTCCTCGTTTTCCAGTGGAGCTAAGGGATGGATGACCTGGCCCACCCAATCCCTTTTCAGTCTGTTGTGGTCCTCTTTGGTAAGTTTGGTACCCTGGAAGAATGCAACTTCCGCTATCAACCTCCAAAGGTGGGTCAGAACCTGCTTCCGCTTGTTGAGGGGTATTAAGCCCCCTGATTTTCCATGTCAAACAAGTTATGTCACCCATTGGGAACACAAAGCAAATTATTATAGGAACAGTTAGGTAAAATACCTCCAGAGGCTGGGAGCAGGACGTAGCACTCACCAGGGACTGAGCAGCAGTGGCCAGCAACTAGGCATGAAAGGAGAGAATACAGTGTCCCATCCCCGGGGCCACAGTCTGTCGGCAGTCCTTGTCCAGATAACTGTACTATGTGTGTTCTCTGAGAAAACATAAACCAATTTAAAATGATACATATATACAAACTATATACAATAAGCACCTCAGTGCCATCACAGTAGGAAAGTAGAGGTTTCCCGTTGGCTACAGACACTAGCTGAAGGCCGACCTCTGTTCCCAGATCGCCTTTTGGGAGATGTAGGCCCATCAGGACCACAGGAAGTATCCAGGGGGGACTAAGCCCCCTGAGTGAGATAGATTTCAGCTCGGTGAAAACTTGGGGGAGAGGTGGAGACCTGGCTCCCCATAGCCCTAGTGGGTATAAGTGGAGATTACAACACGAACCCAATTGGAAGGTTGCCAGGGGGGCTGGGGGGACCCATCTCTGTCAAAAGCACTGCGTGGTGGGGGAGATCAGGGCATATCAGCAGGGGTCCCTACAGCTCCTGTGTGCTAATTCGCTGAGCTGCATGGCCCTAAAGTAAATGGCATGGTGCACTTTTCAGGTGGACCAGGTACTTGTTCTGGAACACCAGATTGAGATTGACATGGAGGGACAAGTCGGGGAAGGATGGGGCATTCTGGGGATGCCTATAAAGTGAGATGAAGGGAGACTGCAAAGTGTCATCCCACTACCCTGGTGACCTCCATGCCCTTTAGTATAACCAATTTCCATTCTGGTTGTTTTGTCTGATGCTGGGTTAAGCAGGGCCCCCAGCTTCCTGAGATCCATCTCCTTCTGCCTGGGACCCACATTAATGGTACTCTGAGGAGCACCAAACTCCATTTCCTTCTCCCCTGCCCACCCCCACTTTCCGTAGCATTGCCCCACCCCTATAGCAATAAACAGCTTGTCCCAAAGGCCACAACAAATGCTAACAGATCGAAGGGTGAGAAAGGGCTGCCAGGGTTTGAAACTGCCCCCAGCATGCATAAATGTTTTCTTCTTCTTCTTCCAATGATTGGCATTGGGTAAAGCCCTCATGGATCCCTCCCGGTATGGGAGCGGGGCATGGCAGTAGATGCTGCATGCATCGAGGTGTAGCCATGTCGGGGACGATGGAGGAGTGGCCTCTGTGGTCCTGTAACTCAAACAGCATGGATTCAGCACTACAGGTGACAGGCCGTCGGGAGAGTTACGCTCACAGCCACCGGACAAAAGATGCAGTCTCCCTGATGCACCCTCGACCTGGAGAGCCATCCACATTTCTTCCCCAAAAAGGAAAAGGGCAGCCTACTGAGCAGTGTAAGTGTAAAAAGAGCAAATGGACAATAGACAGGTAAAGAAGGTTACTTATCTGACCACGCAGGATCCTCTGTAGACCTCAAGGAGCTCACTGGTTTAGCACAGAGTGGAGGAGACGAGTCATGAGGTTGCTGTTGCTGTAACCCTGTTGTGCTGAATCTGCTGTTGGTCCTGTCGCAGTTGGCCAGGTAGCGAGGACAGAGCATTGAGACGGACTGTTGGACTCCAGGGTCCCTGGAGGTGTTTGGAGGCTGCTTCAGGGAGTTGGGCCTTAGAGTATCGAATCAGTTGTAGGTAGCAAAGTTCTGTAGTGAGTCGGCGGCTGCTACCACCATCAGGTTTCCCACAGTAGGAGATGGGGGCATCCAGTCTGATGGATGATCTCTTTTTCCGTGCTTCTTCAAGGAGTGGCGCTTGCAATTGGTTTTCAGGGAAGCTCCCACATCGGCTGTCTGTGTTCCTGCCAGTCCCCGGGACGTTCTTCATGGATCGGTGATCGCCTGTCTAGGGTCTCCGGAGGGGGTCTAGCAGGTGCAGGTGGCCATGTCCTATGGTTTGTGCCTGTAGGCCAGTTGTCTCGCAGATAGTCATTCAGTGCATTTGGGTTGTTGAAGAATTTGGACACACTGTTATACATTGTCCACATCGTGGCCAGGTAGCGCAGTGTAAATGGGAGCCCTATCTGATGCATCACATGGCGGGCATCCGTAAAAGCTCTGCGTCGGTTGGATAGATCTTTTGAAAAATCTTGAAAGATACTGATCTTATGATTTTGCCAGTGCACCTGCTGGAGTTCCCTAGCCCTGGAGAGAACTTTCTCTTTCTCACGGAAGTCCACAAAGTGAGCGATGATGGGCCTGGGCCTTGGGCATTGGGGCAAGCGAGCAGTGTACGTGCTCGACTTGGAGCGGGCAGGAGGGATCCAATTTGAGCATCTCTGCAAGGGCAAGTTTTAGGAAGTCCTCCGTATCGCGCCCCTCAATTCTTTCCAGGAATCCCACAAATTGGAGGTTATTCCGATGGCCTTGATTTTCTAAGTTGTCAGTTTTGTTTGCTGGATGGCTTATTACTGATCTTTGACTGTTGCCGCAAGTTCCTGCATTGTTATCTCGGTTGCGGTAATGCGGTGCTTGGAGTGCAGCATTCGGGACTCGAGGCTCTGCATTACTTTAGTGTTGCGGTTGGTAGCTAAAGTCACTTGAGATATTTGGGTCATAAGTTGACCGAACATTGCCTGTATTGAAGTCTGCTCCTAGTGCTGGGGGTGTTGCTGGGTAGCCATACTGCAAGGCCAGAACACTCCTCTCTGGATACTCGGATTGGGTGTTGCTTTTATGTCCAGTTTTGAGGAGAAGTTTCAAAAATAAAGCTGAAGTTATAGTCTTTGGGTCTGAGGGGTACAGATTGTGTTGTTTCTCCGTGGGTCCGGCGTTGCAAATTATTTGGATTTACTCAGATAATAACCTCTGGGCTGTCGAGCTGGAGGCTAGGCTGCCATCTTAGTTGGCGCCCCTAGTGGCAGTCCTAGAAAATATTTTTTAAAGAATTATAGAACATTCTGTCATGTGGCGAGTGTACATGTATGGCACGGAATGGAAATGTGTGATATAGTTGTTTCTTGTGCTGCTTATGCAAATATCTCATTTGGGGGTTAATATCGGTACAGATATAAATTATACAGTGTAACTGGGGTTGATTAAAGTCCAGGATGATAATTCTATCAAGTGAGAAGTCTTTTTTTCTATAAACACATGAACATACCAGTTCCTCTCTGACGTCCGTCACCTCTCACTGTGAGGTTATGAATAATACAGCTCAAATGAACACACAGCCTTACAAATTGTAGTGGCAGGGAACAGAGAGCCCATGTACAAAAGAAACAGTAAAACATGATTAATTATATTCACTGCTCAACCTATCTAATCCATTGCAATTCCTTATGTGCTTGTAATTGTTGATGTAATTAAATTACAGTTTAGCAAAGAAATGACATTAGTAGCTGGCCCAGTGGATGTACAGGTCTGAGGCACTGGATGACTTGCCTCTTGTCACGCCAGCAACCCTAGTTCATGAATGAGCCTGGGGTGCTGGTGGTTGGCCGGGGAGGAAAAGAGTGAGATTCCACTGAACTGATCTCATTTCCCAGGGAGGGAGGCCTGTCTCTCCCACTGAATGACTGCTACCAGGTGGAAGTGTGGTGGTAATGCCGGTCTGAGGATGGCAGGGAAGAAGGGAACTGTGAGATTATGGGGGCGTGAGCATGCCTCCTCATACGCACATCCAGCTTGCATGCCCCAGTACAGGGATGGGGACAGAAAATGGAAAACTGGAAGCAGAACCTGACCCCATAATTCTCCTACCATGCTTCCATCCTCGGGTGTCCTCAGGTCCCGAGCCAGTCTGGATTGTTGCACGGGGTGGGGGGTGAGCCTCCCTCCTGTACATATATAAAAAAGGAAAAAAAGAGGGTGGAATGTGCAAATCTCATCCTTTTAAAGTACCACTAGTTTGTGAAGAGAGGATACAATCCGGATGGAGGAGCTAGAGTCTCATGGATGCATGCTTTTGATTAATGTCCAAATGCTTATGCTGCTCAAAAGCACATTTAGTATGTGTTTATTATGATACTGTCTTTCTTACATAATTTTCACTACCATCAGTAATATCATTTTGCAGTCATATTGACTCTGGCTAGGGTTTGTTTAGGTATGTAAGTGAAAAGAGGAAGACCAGGGGTGGAATTATAAGACTGAAGAGGGAACTGTGCAGAGGAGGATAAGAAAAGGCTGACATCCTGAACAAATACTTTTGTTCAGTGTTCACAGAGGAAGGAGAAGGGGAGGGGCCACAAAAAAGTAAAAGAAGATTTTTTGGGGGCGGGGGTGGACACTAGTTCTTTTTTGGTGGCAGAGTCCTGAAAGGTCACGCTAATCTGAAAGTGGTCGAAGCAAAGGGGCCAGATGGGTTGTGTCCAAGGGTATTGAGGGAGGTCGGGGAAATACTGGCTGCACCTCTGACAGTTTTAATAGTTCACTGGAAACAGGAGTGGTTCTGGCAGACTGTAGGAGGGTGGATGCAGTCCCACTACACAAATGTGGTAGCAGGGAGGGGGCTGGCAATTACAAGCAGTCAGCTTGACATTAGTGGTGGGAAAGTTATTAGAATCACTGCTGAAGGAAAGGATTTGGGAATATCTTGAATCCACTGGTTTACAAGACCTGAAGCAGCATGGTTTCATGGGGCAGGTCATGTCAAATGAATCTGATAGATTTCTAGGACTGAGTGATAAAGAATTTAAACCAGGGTGGAGCAGTAGACATGGCCTACCTGGATTTCAGTAAGGCTTTCAATGCCATTCCACATAGGAGACTATTAAGCAAGCTGGGTAACTTAGGAGTGGGTCCAAAGGTGGTAAACCGGATAAGAGATTGGTTAGGGGATAGGTGTCAGGGGGTGATGGTAGACAGAGTTCACTTTGAGAAAGGGAGGGTGACTGGTGGGATGCCTCAAGCATCAGTGCTGGGACTGGTCCTCTTTAATGTCTTTATAAGTGGCATTGCAGAGGAGCTGGAAGAGAAGGTCTGCCTCTTTGAAGATGACACCAACATCTGCAATAGTGTGGACACTCTGGGGGGTGAGCAGAGACCTGAAAAAAATAGAAGAGTTGTCAAGAGTATGACAGTTGGGTTTCAGTGCAAAAATTGCAAAACAAAATAGTGGTGGGATTCAAGAATGCACGGGATAAGCACAAGGGAATCATAGTGGAAAGGAAGTGGGGGGAGGGGGAAAGAGCTGTAGATTGGGCATGGTGTGTGGTAATATTATAGGTAGTTAGAAATGGGCAGACTGGATGGGCCAAGCTGTCCTTATCTGTCCTCATATTCTATGTTACTATGTTACTGTAGTCCCACACTGCAAATTGGTGTTTTTTTTCTGCACTTGATGTGTGTAGTGGGGGGGCTGCATCTGGTTGTCATGAAGGAGTCACACTTGGGATGCCAACCATGCAGGGCAAGGTGAGTGCTGTTTCCTTCCCGGGGGGGGGGGGGTGATTACTGAAGACAGCCCAAGCTGCACATTTTTATTTCTAAATTGCTGCATGTGGCTTGGTCATATTGGAGGCTGAGGTTTGGGAATGACCTTGGGTTTCACACTCACTGGCCTAGCGGAGGATTTCACTAGGAAATTTTTAATTGTGCCTGAGAGGACGTTTGTAAAACACAACTTTCTTGGTGTCGGGTTGTTTGCTCAATAGGATTCATAAATCATGATACTGTAAGCAAGATTTAACTTGGTGAATAATAGCTTTTCAAGTTAAAAAAAAAAATTTTTTTTGTAGTCACCTAAGCAGGTTAATAATTTCACGTTCTCATCAAACTGGTATTATTCCCAAGCATTTGCAGATCCCTTTGCAGTTCCTAGCAGCACTGAAAATAGAGGATTTGTGTTATCATTTTGGAATAGTACCTGTGAGACTCTTGGATCTATCTTTCTCTATAAAACAGCAGCATTCATTACTGTTCATTGTTAGGCACTACATACTGTCTTGACATTATTTAGGCCTCTTAACATTCAGGTTTGTGTCTTTGATGTCCGTTTGTGTTGACAACCTGTTAACTAAATATTTGAAAGTTTTTTACTTATGAACTCATGCCATTAAAGTTGGATGCCTATGCCAGCCTGGTGTCGCTGAGGTTTGAGGCGCTGGATGCCACACCTCGCATCATGCCAGTGACCTGGGTTTGGGAACGACCTTGGTTTGTCAGGGTGTCTGCATTGGGGGGAGGGTGGGAGCAGGACTGAGTGGTGGCTGTCCTCTCCCAGGAGGGGGGTCACCCTTCCCCAGTCCCGCCATCACTGGGTGGAGGCCTGGTGGTGGCGCAGGTGGGTGTCAGGCAACCGGTAGGGTGGGGCACCCTATAGTGCGTGGCGTGTGTGTGCCTCCACACGCATACACTCATGCCAAGGATGAAGGGGTGGGGGGATGGGAAACACAGGGAAAAAGCACCATAAATAAATAGAAAAAAAAAAGATGACTGCTTCCCCGTTTTCACATACGTACCAAGTCTATGTCATGATGTCAGATGCCCACAATTAGCATATGTGCATGTCCAATAATAATTGTTTGATTGACAAGACTACAGTTCATACAGTCACAAGTGCACTTGAGTGGTAAGGTGACAGCACAGAATAAGGTTTACTGTGACAAAGATTCATGAGTGCATGATGTTAAAAAAGCCAGTCTGAATTTTATGCTGATAATTCAGCTTGTGACAATATTTTCCACTGACTAGAACTGCATTTATTCATGTGCAATAAACGAGGCACAGACAGCTTGCTACATGAGTTTTTTCTCTATTTTTTAATTTCAAAGTTCCGACCATAGCTTAAGTACTATACTGCAGTTAAAGCAGTCTTTCTGAACCACGGATATCTCAGTTCAGTATTTATGTAACATCTCACTGCCACCTCACTTCTTTGTTAACTATTGGTTCTGCTGTTACATGAAGTGTGTTTTAAAAATCACTACAGATATTGAACGCATCATTGTAATCTGCATTTCTCAATTCAAAGAGTGTTGATCTGATGTCATAATTCAATTTCATTTGTGGGATTCGCGCCACTCTGAGATGATTTTGTGCGTAAGTAGTAAAAACATTATTTTTTGACAGGATTTGGATGACAAACTATAGAGCATAAGGACAAAGTCCTATTTACAAGGTGTTCCTGTATACAGTGCAATTTAAAAGTTGCGGAAGACACATACAGTAAAACGCACATACATTAAATTGCAAGAAATCTCTAATGTCTGCAGCAACTCTTCACATCAAAAGTAGCTTATACAGTACCCAGTAGTCAAAGCATGTGTAGCAAACTGCCAGTTCCTGTTTCAAAGCAGTATTAAACATTCCTGAACTTTCATTTGTACTTTTTGCCTGTATACTTATTTCATTCCATATTTTTAAAGCTGCAGATGAGAAGGTCATCTCACCATATTAATTTTTAGGCACTACAATTTTATATTCCCTTGATTTTATACTTTTCCTCAAATTATAATTGTGCTCGGTCTTTTTTAACTTATCACGTAGATAGAGAGGTTTAATTGAAATTAATGTTTTATTTACTTGATTTACCTAGACTAGTTTTTGTTTGTTTTCTAACGTTAACCATCTCAAATTTTCATATAACTTACAATGGTGAGTTCATTTATTGCTCCTAAGTGCAAATCATGCTAAACAGTTACAAATGACTTCAACCTTTTTGAAAACAGTAACATTTGCAAATTCATATATGTAAATTCCATAATCAGTGATTGGTATCAATAATTGATTTACAATTACATAATGCAAATTAAAAATCCTGTAATCTGATTGGCTATCTACATTTGGCAGCAGTGAGATTATCTGAGCACAACCTCACTGTATTGATTTGTTGCTGCATCTTTGCATCTTCTTCTTTTAAGAAGCAAAGCTATTCCCACACTAAAAATCTACTAAAAACATGAGCCATTGTATAATAGCAATTATACAATGGGGTATGAAAATCCTGTAACCTTATTGGTCAAAACAGATCACATGACTGTGGTAACTTCTCCAGTATACCCACTGTAAAAGTTTTCTGTCACTATAAAAACAAAAAAACAAGTTCAACATTGTATAATAGCAATATACCATGACAGGGAGTGGGTATATGGGTGGATTTACCACTTCTGGTGTGGTTAAGTCACTTGGCTGCGCCTCGTGACCTAACCACACCAGGCATCAGCTAAATCCACCAATATACCCACCCCTGTCATGGTATATTGCTTATATCAAAGTGCTGTTGGTGGGTCGCAGCAAGGTTCCTCACTCCTGGGATGTTGGACACACTTGGTCCCAACCACCCAGGCATGAGGTTATCCCAGCA
The DNA here is from genome assembly GCA_016271365.2 of Neoceratodus forsteri. Classification (NCBI taxonomy): domain Eukaryota; kingdom Metazoa; phylum Chordata; order Ceratodontiformes; family Ceratodontidae; genus Neoceratodus; species Neoceratodus forsteri. The sequence continues at coordinate 648,760,604 of CM057449.1, forward strand.
CGAGCAACACCCTGTCGTGCATTATTGCTTAACTGACATTCTCATAAATGGAAACATGAGAATGTCAGCTGTAAATCAACTATTGATACCAATTATTGTTGATGGAATTCACATATTGTATATGGATTTCCAAATGTTGCTATTTTCAAAAAAGGTTGAAGTCATTAATAACCGTTTTAGCAAGATTTGGTTGTGTGTCTATATAAAGAAAGTTATTTACATTGGCAGCATTTATGCAGTGTGACTGCAGCAGTTTAGAAACAATGCAAATGTAGAACGCCTTGTACAGAAGCCATTTCTGCATCAATCTCGGCAGATGTAAGCAACTCCTTTTCACACCCATTTTTATGGGGATGAAGAGAGACTGATGCAGAAGTGGCTTGTGTACAAAGTTTTTTTACATTTGCAAAGTTGCTAAAGTGCTGCAGCCACTATGCATAAATGCTCACAAAGTAAACAGTGTTTTTTATTAAAAGAAATTGACATCTTAGAAGCAGAGCGACGTAACAGTACTTTACTTGGATTGTGTGGTTCCCAAGTGTCACATTAGTCTGAAAGGGGCTAGAGTTGAGCATGTTTTACACCGTTAGCTCTGTCTTCATACTGAGGAGTATCAGGAGCGAAAAGCAGATGCCCACGAGGCTCCTGCCCCATTACCCGTCAGTGACCTATGTTTTGTTTCTCTAGTAGCCATTAGTCCAACTTACGCTTAAAAGAAATTTTTATTTTTGCTAAATATTATGTCCAAGGAAAGCAAATTCCCAGGCTTGATTACTCTGTAGGAGAACCACGAACTTCTTTTAACAGTATTGTATTTTTTGCAGTGTAACTATAGTGGATGACCTTGGGTATCAGAAATATTCTGCTTAAATTCGAAGTTCATTTCAGTGATCTTAGCTGTAAACCACTTTGTAGACTTCATAACACAAGCTTCTCTTTAAACAGAACTGCACAAATTATGTAGTCTTCTCCAGCTGCCTGATGGTAACCCCTAATAGGATTTTGAGCCATTAAAGCACGTTTTTCCATCATTTATTGTTTTAATAGAACTCTACAACTCGTAATGCAAGCTGACTCCTGCCACCATTTTGTGGGCAGTCCATGCTTTCACTGCTTACTCACTGCTAATGTGCTCGTGCCAACCTGACACTGCAGAGCTGGGTGAACAGCTGTCAGTCTCCTTGTCTAACATCCTCTTAGGAGTCCAGGTTTGCAAACGTGCACACACATGATTGACAGATGAGAGAATCCAATTACAGTCAATTGTGTGATGTGCCAGAACTGATCATGCCCTCTGCATTCATCAAAGCAGAATGCTGGATTGGGCAAGGGTATATGTTGAACGGCAATTTAAAAAATACTAAAACGGAAAAAGATTAAACATAACTTTACTAAAAATAGATGATGTGTTAAAAATAAACAGGAACTATATTGGAAATGTACTAGATGGTCATTTCCACTCTCAAATACTGCTGCTTTAATTCTGTTTCTATTATGAGCAAAAATTAGCATTTTTATAGTTGTATGTGTTTTGAAATCACTGTTTTATGAGAGTAGGAAAATTACTGATTTACAGAAGTAGCACATAAAGGCGGTTTAATATATTGTAATAAACTATATTATACTGTGTAACTAGCCATGCTGTCTGCAGTAGTTTGAAAGTTTTGCATACAAATACAGGAATAGTATTTAAGGAAAAAAGATGGTATTCTTGGTGGATTACCAAGATATTTAATGTCTTCATAAGGGACATTGCGAAGGGACTGGAAGAAAGGTATGTGCCTTTGCAGATGACACTAAGATCTGCAACAGGGTAGACACTCTGGGAGGGGTGGAATTAAATGAGGAGGGACCTAGGTAAACTAGAAGAATTGTCAAGAGTGTGGCAGCTAAGGTTCAGTGCAAAGAATTGCAAAATCATGCATTTGGTGCACAGGAACCCACCGGAGGCTTACATGATGGTGTGTGGGGGAAGGGGATACTGACTGCCACCAAACAGGAAAGGGATCTGGTGGTAATTATATCAGAAGACCTAAAGGTGGTCAAACAATATGCCAAAGCTGTGGGGAGAACCACTGGGGTACTGGTGGTGCACAGGGAGAGGTATCACCAGAAGGAGAAAGGAGGTGGTGATGCCACTGTACAAATCATTGGTGAGACCCCCATCTGGAGTACTGTGTCTAGTTCTGGAGGCTGCATCTTGGTAAGGACATAGGGTAGAGGCAGTTCAGAGAAGGGCAACAAAAATGGCGCAGGGACTGCACCAAAAGTCATATAAGGAGAGACTGGAGGACCTCAGTATGTATACCCTGGAGGAAAGGAGAGAGTGGGGGAATATGATAGAGACCTTAAAATATCTCTGTGGCATAAATAAAGTACAGGAGGCTAGCATCTTTCAGAAAGAGATGTTCTAGAACAAGGGGACATAACATGAGGCTAGAAGGGGTGGACTAAGGGGTTACATGAGGAAGTATTTCTTAAAGGAAAGGGTGGTGGATGCATGCAGTAGCCTCCCAACAGAGGTGGTGGGGGGCACACTTGGTAGGGAAATTAAAAAATGCATGGGTTAGGCATAGGGGAACCATAGAAATAGGAAAGAGAATAAAGCCAGAGATCAAGTTGGGTCTGTGGTTTTTGCAGCAGGTAGGGAAAATGGGCAGATCGGGTAGGCCTTGCGGTCCTTATCTGCCATCAGTTTCTATGTTCGATCCTGATTTTGATATTCCGCACATAAATTTGATATTCTGCCAAATTACCATTGATTTTCATGCATGTTTCGGCTGCAAGTAGCTAAACAGTGTTTTCCAAAAATATCAACAGAGATTTGACAAGGAATTACTGATGTAGTTGTTTTTTTCAGTTTCTGCATCTATCTTGTTTTGCAGCCATTACGTTGTCACCCACTCATAAAATATGAATGTGCTCAGTTCTTTTTCTGTTTTGCCAGAAGTCTGTACTCTCCCTGTTTTTCTCCTCCATCCCCCTGCGAATGTCTCCAAGTAAGGATTAAGCCACGAGAAAGGATGGGTCTACTGTGGAATTAATCCTTGGTTTGGGGGGTGTTGGACCACGAGGCCGAAGGCCGAATGGGACCAACCAACCATGGATTAATTCCACTGTAGACCCATCCTTTTGAGTGGCTTAATCCGCTTGTAACATGGCAAGGAATATAGCAAGTTTCTATGTTTTATAACTAAAACAGATGCCTATGATTTGTTAACTGCAGTTAAAACATACCGTTCTTATCTCTCACTAATCTGTGCATAATGTTCTATGTCGTTTGCAACGTGCGCATGCACGTTGCAGATTTCACACTTATTAATATACTTATGTTGCTTTGCTGCATACTACACGAGGTGGGGAAAGTATCATGGACAAATACACATAATGCTCAGTGTTTTTCCTTTCTCGCTATATCGCTTCTCTTTCCACGTCTCAGCTGTGTCGTGAACTGTTTCTCTCGGTTTCTGCTGCTACACTCTGGGTAGTTCTGCAGGTCTCACTGTTGCCATAGAGACCACGTTGCAGGGTCAGGGAGATTTCTGTGCGGTTCACACTGTGTCTGAGAATCGGACGTGGTAATGCTGTGGGTGTGCCTATATATCCAGGGGAACAGGTACCGGTAAGTGCACAGTTATGGGCTATCACCGCATTCAACACTTTGCTGCTGTGGTTGTTTCTATTCACCTGCTTCTCTGGCTGTTACTTTCCCAGTGTCCGAAGTCTGTGGGGTGCGTGACCAGGTGCCTCTTTGGGTGCCATCACCGCTTTCCACGCTTTGAACACTTTGCTGGTCTGGTTTCCCGTATGACGCTGCTGCTCTCAAAATGACTTTGCCACTGTGGGACGTGTGTCGGCTGCGGTACCGGATGGCTTTTTCGCCACAACCTGTTATCGGGTGCACGCCTGTCAGTCCGTTGCACAACCCTGTTCACCTGGCTCGTGTTGTATAGCACGAGCACCACACAAACCATAGTCTAATTATTTTTGCTCGCACCTGCTCACAACCGTGATCTACCATGGTAGTAAACCATGGTTTGTGCTGTGCCACATGGTGTCTTTGCACCTATCTCAGTGCTTCATTTGTCTTCTGGTTTTTTGTGCCATGTTACAAGCAAGTGATAGAGGCTTCCTCCACCCCCAGACCATGTAATCATACAGAACAAAACGCTCGCTTGCACTTCATCCCTCTGCAAGATGAACCAAAGGGCACATTCTGATTGTGTCAGTAGTACATATTGAGTCTGTTTAATTAGCCGTTAAACACTTGTAGACTGAGTTGAGTAATTGTATGCACTACTTAAAGGCAGTTTGAGGGAAAAAAAAAAGCATCCTAATACTGGCATTTCTTTAATAAATAGCTATTGGTGAATCACACATGAGGTTCCTGATCTACAGCATAACCTGTTAGGGTAAATAAAAATGTGTAAACCTGAGTGTCTGACAAAGATGATTATTTCTAAGCATTTAGTTATCTGAGTGCCACCACTTATTTATGAACACATCCTTGGCTGTGAATAGAGGATCTTTCCCATAGTAATGGAATAATTTCTGTTGAGCACCTGCACATTAATATCGGTTTCTTCTGTAAGGAAAAATAAATGCTGAGTAATTCAGGTTCTGACAGACCTCCAGGAACAGTTTTTGGAGGGGCTTGAAGGGCCCTGCTGGAGTCTGCTGCCACAGAATACAGACATGACTCGTGTAGAAAGCACACCGGGTAACTATACTAGTGTTGACTCAGCATCAGACTGCCATAAAAGTGGTCTGTTTGTGGGGCCGCCATCACAATGGTAGCACTACCACCCACAATGCCAGCAACCTGGGTATGGAAGTGAGCCTGGGCTGCTGGTTGAGTGTCCTGTGGATGCCCGCCTCCTGGGGGAGGGTTGGTTTCTGGTCACCACCACAATACTTCCACCTGGGTGACCACTGGTGCCATGGAACCAGTGCACAGGGAGGGAAGCATCTGCATTGTGACATCTCGGCATCTGATGCAAATGTAACCCCTAGATGGCGCTATCCCAGGGGCTACTACCCCTGCCTGATTTGCCACTAACAGGTTGAGGGGCCTGGATCCAATGGCGGGTGCCTCCACCCAGAGGTCAGGGTTTGCAATAGTTAAACTTACTTGGTCACAGCCCTCTGGGACACTGCAACCCCCCTTTCTTCCCACTAGTGGCCCACACAATATATCAGAATTATCTTCACAGTATACACTTACCCCAGGCTGGTTCAGGCACTGGGACCTACTGAAAATAAGATACAGTGCAACAATCACAGTACAATACTTTAACATAGACAAATACCTCAGGCAGTATAACTTTGCTGAAACAAGCAGCTCTGATTTATTTAGGGGAATATAACAAGGACAGGGGAAATCAGGTTAATTAGCTTATCACTTTACTCATCTACCTATGGCTCTGTGCACAGGCCTATCCCTACCAGTTACTGTCCCTGGGTACCCAAGCCCTAGTGGCTAGTCCAAACCGTGGCAGCTGGTGAGGGCTCTTCCACAGAGAAAAGAAAAATTAGTTTAAACAGTCAGCAGTACAGTGATTCCATTTGGATTCAATGTGGCAATTCAACAGGGAGCGACCCTGAATTAGTACTCACGACCTCCAAACAAGATAGGGTCCTTCAATGTCAGCAGGGCTACTCTTGAGCTCCACGAGACTCCTCACACATTTATATGGCAAACTGCAACAGGCAAAAGTCCTTTAATGGCAGCAGGATTCACTTGAGCTAACCAAGCCTCCTCACACATTTATATGGTGAACAGTAACAGGCAAAAGTCCTTTAATGGCAGCAGGATTCACTTGAGGTACACAAGCCTCTTCACACATTTATATAGTAAAACAGAAAGTACTATACCAGGCCGGCTGCTTCTCTATCGATCGCAATTACTACTAATACCGGAGAACACACAGCAGATTCAGTTCCTGACAGACCGAGTGCAATTCAGCAATTTCTCCAGTCTTCTACAGGGTGAGCCTGGTTTCTACTCTTCAGATATCCTTTGATTCTCTTCACAGGACGGATCTCAGTCCTAACAAGCAGTTACACAAGCTGCAGACCGGAACTCTGGGCCTTACACACGCTTCCCGACTAAAACTGCACACTGAAAAGCACAGGGCTCCTTCCTTCTTCACTGCCAGAGCTCAACTGAAACTCCAACAGACAAAGCAGGCGCACTTCCTTTGAGTTCCTCCCAGTTCTTGACTGGATTGGCTGTCACTCACAATAGACTGCTCCTGTTGGTCCAAAAGGCGCGAAGTCTAAACTACATCTCCCAGAGTCACTGCCCATACAATCCTCTTGTGGCTGGCTCAGATTATGAGTCAAGTTCTGATTCGTCCAAGGCACCATTTTAGAGCTAGCTTACCCACACTGATTGGTCCAGTTCAGCAGTTCAAAACCAGAATGGGGAACTAGGCAGACACAGTTCTGACTGCAAGAAAGCAGGTTAGACAAACTGTAATTTCATTATTACTCTAAATGGTTTCTGGCAAACAGTTACATCTTTCAGATAGGTTCCTTTGCACCCTAGTGACTGCAAAATGGAGTGAATTGGCAGCAGCTCGAGTGGTACTCAATCAAAGAAACACACAGTCCCCCATACAAACTAATTATGTCTGCAAACAGACAGCTCTTAAAGAGACAGTACCAGAGGTTCTAAAAACACTCACTGATAAATGGCTTAAACGCCAAACACCATTCAGGCTTGGAGCATTCAAGCAAGCTCCTGGAAGTCTTTTGGGAACCCCCATTTGCAGGGGGGTTACACAAACATCTCACGACACTCAGGGGAAGGGAAGAAAACCAAGAAAAATCCTCAACCACGCAAGATGCCACCCACCAAAGGTCCTGTACTGCCAACCGGGGACACCTCAATTCCTCCAAGTCATTTTACTGTGTTACAACTCACCCCAGACTATTCGCTTTGCCATCAATCGGCTTCCGTGTCATGTCGTCCCCAGACACTTTACTTCGACTACATATCGTACTATACTCCAACAACAATTGCAGTATGACTTCCACTTCTATAGCCCTCAAGCACATTAACTCATCTGGTGGGCGAATTGCGCCCACCTGGAGTTTATTTTATAATATTTAGGATGGTGGTAAATTGTCCGGGGATGAATTGACGTGGGAGTCAATTGGCACCGGAGCCAATAATCTGGGGCAAGTGGTCGCAGAGCAAAATGACCGGGATGAATTGATATGTGACCCCATTGACTGGACTTTCTCTCCCCAACTGACATTTCAGCTTTGCTTGTGGGGTGGGGGGGTCCACAGGGGAACACGGCAGAGAAAGGTAAGTCCGAAGGAAGGTGGGTAATGGGGCTGGGCAGGGTGGAAGGACAGAAGGGAGCTGGTCGACATCAAGGGTAAAGGTATAGTAAATTAAAAAAAAAAGTGAGCTGATTGAGAGTTACTGGCACTTCTGCATAGACGGGAACATTGTGCCACAGTGCTCTGAATCTGCCAGCATCTTCGTCATCATCTCAGGTCCTTGGGAGAGGTTCTTGGAGATTTTTGGCATAAGCAGTGGGTCTTCATGATCCTTGCGGGGTGTCCTTGTTTGCTCCAGATTACAGTTTTGGCTGTCTTGCAACAAATTACAGTGCTCCTACTTGCCAGAGCCTGCAAATGCAGGTAATTTACCTGGGGGCAAAATGATAATCCAGACAAATGACTAGAGGACCAGATTTGGTATTCAGAGTCCAAATTCTGGTATTCCAAACATGCTGGAACACCATTAAATTTGACTCCCAAATTAAGTACTAATTAAATATCCATGAACTGCTCTTTACAAGGTTACATGGTAATAGCAAACCCCGGCCCCTAATGAAGGCTCATTCAGGTGCTGAAGTGTTGGGGAGTTTGCTAAGTGAGGCCTGTACACAACAATTTTTGCAACAGTATTAATTATTCTCAAGAATAACTGAGGATATCTTTGGTATTTTTGGCTTTTGAACAGCATTGTACTGCTGCTTATAGTGAATGGACTGATTTGGTCTCAGTAAATATTTTTTTTCAAGGTGCACTTACTCTGGACGTTCCCTTCTTTAGCTTTTACTGGAGTACAGACCATCTTGTTTGAACTGCTCAGCATTAGTAGTATTGACAATGCAGGCTGAAGGCCTGCATTCTCCGTACCAAATTGTGTGTACGTGTTGTTTATATATATTTTTAAGGACAGTAAGAATATTTTTTTGCAGAAAACATTAATGCATCAGTTGGGGTTCAAACACAAAGCATCAAAAGTAGGGAAATGCAATGCTAAGGTCAAAGTCCCTGGAACCTTTGTGGCTGTGTGGTGTAGTGATTTTCAGGGTTTAAACCATCATGAGACTTGACATTGTTGTCACCTTAACTACAGCACCCTGTCTTTAAGCATTGGTGTGTGAGTATTTTTCTCTGCCCAGACAGACAGTGCTGAAGTTAGTACAGCACAACCACTGGGTTGTGAGGATGTTCAAACTGCTGAAGAACATCACATTACAGATTCACCAAGGCTCAGGGAACGTTTTACCCGAACACTGTATTTCTCTATTTTTGATGCTATGTGTTTAAAACCTAACTGATACATTAATGTATTAATGTAATGCAGTGAATATTTATTTATTTATTTTTATTTCATTGGGAGAAGCTCCATTGAGCAATCTCTTTTTCAGGGAGGTCCAGGACAGACAGGATTATACAGACTGACAGTTTACAACAAATAAGTTTACAGAATCGTACTAACTACATAGAGAGCATTGTACAATAAGGGCAACATACGGAGAACAACAACATAGGTAACAGTACATTACACATACCGTCAGTTACATATATGGTAGACTATAATAAATATAATCATACTAACAGATTATGGCACTCCTTCATAAACAACAGTATTTTGAGACAGGACAGGCCAGAATTAAGACAAGAAAAATGACAAGTTTTGGCAAGGAGTCAAAGTTAAAGAGCTTCTCAAATGATGAAGAAAAATTACAGCAGTTCCTGGAAGGGGAAACAAACCAGACTGAGTATGAAAATTAGAAGAGCAGTTTTCCTATCGGTGATTTAAGTAAAAACATTTGCTCAACTGAGAAACCTTTTTGAAATCTGGTATGACAGGACTGCATTTTTGAGTTTTTCACAACCCTTAGAGACTGTTGTTTGCTGAAGACAGATGTGATTGCTGAAAGGTTTGCATTTCACAGAAAAAAAAAAAACAGCAACCAGGAGAAGCTGTTGCAGATTATACAATGGCAAGAAAGAATCCTGGCTTCTGATTGGTCAGTTGGCCATCACAGCAAGGATGTTATCCTGGCATAACATCCCTGCTGATGATTTGGATGATGATGACCAGTTGCCCTATCATTATTTGCAACTTCTCTAAGAAACAAAAATATTTTTCCAGAATAACAAAAACATTCTTTAAATTATTTTTTTAATTATAAAACAATAAGCCATTGTATAATAGGAATAATGCCCTCCAGGGTGGGTGTTATGCTGGGATAACATCCCATCTCAGGTGTTGGATGCCCTTGGCCGGTGGCCTCGGGCCCAACCACCCGAAGTGGGATGTTATCCCACTGTAACACCCACCCTGGAGGGCATTATTCCTTTAGTATGTAATGACCACTAGCAAACAATCACAGCTGTAATCATGTTTATCTAGGGATGTTACACAAAGAGAATGTTTTTGGGGAGAGGGGTGCACACAATCAAATATGTCTAAAGGAAAAATAAAATTTGATGATTACAGCATTCTAAAGCCTGGTAAGCACTATTTGGATGGGAATTTGGGTATGGGCATGACAGTCCTGTATGTATCTACTGTACAGCATGGAGGAGGTGTCCATCTTAGACACGTTTGATGGGCCACATATCTGTGGCTTTAATGTTGCTATGACTATCATCTTGCTCCACACTGCTGGGATCTTATATAGTGTTTCCCATATTTTGTTTTAAAGGTGAATCCTCAGTACGACAGCACCTTTATTTTTGAGAATGACTTTCCTGCATTGCAACCAGATGCTCCAGAACCAGGTAAGCAAAGGGGAAACTCTAGTGTAAATAATGATAGGTTGCAATAGAGTTGGCCAGGTGAGTGGAGCTTCATGTGATGGTAATGCTTTGCTTGCCTCCTCACTTAATTGAGAAATTGGGTAAGACTACCTTAGAGAACATGTGGGGGTAATGTTGATTGGGGGTTATGAATTACAGAGAGTTTGTATAAGTAGAGCTGAGTGGGGTAATGTATTTTGCATAAGCGTGTGTATGATTAGTGTGTATGATGGGAGCTTGTTTTAGTGGGGTAAAATTAAATTTTTAGGGGTTTTGTTTTGAGTAAGTGGTTGGGGGGAGGTTGCGTTGGGCTAGGTCTGTCTCTTCTGTGGTGAAACCTTGTGCAATCCCGGTCTCCCGGTGGGGACTAGATGAGCCAGGCAAAGATTTGTTGGTGCCACGGCCCTGCTAGAATTACCTACGCTGCCGCTCGGCTCCGCGACCTTCACCCCTTTACTGACTTCCCAGTTCCTGCCACTGCAGCTAGGTGCTGTAGGGAGATTAGAATTACTAGGAGGTGAGGGATCTGCAGGGAGCCGAGGGCAGTTAAGGAGGGGGGTGGTGAACTGCGTTTAGGTTGTCCGGTTCAGGATATGCCCTGGGTATAAACGGAGCTGAGGGAGAGGCCAAACATGTTTGGTCTCCGTAACCAGGGTTCCCACCAGACCGAGTGGGCAGGCAGCTAGAGGACCAGCCAGTCCTCTCATCCTCTTCTGGTGGTGCTTTGCAACGCCAGGTCGATGAGGAACAAGACTGCCATTTTTGCAGACTTGATTGTTGCTGTTGACCTGGCTTGCATAACCAAGACCTGGCTTGGTGACGATGCCGGCCCAGTTCTTGAAACCACCATCCCTACCAGGTACTCTGTAGTGCACTGCCCGAAGAAGGATCGCAGGGGAGGGGGTGTGGCCATTGTTTTTCGCGCCATCCTGGGCTTCACGGTGCACCCAGTTGGTGACGCCCGATCCTTTGAGTGCGTTGCAATGTGTAGAGGCGCAGGTGCAGGTTGCAGGATTCTCCTCATTTACCACCCTCTTGAGGTGGGAAGAGATTTCCTGCAGGAGGTGGCAGACTTTGTTGTTGACCAGGTGTTGGAGCCCCCCAGGTGTTTAATCCTGGGGGACTTCAGTGCCTGGATCAACGATTAAATCTCATGCTTCTGCTACGACCTCCTCCAGTTAATGCATTCACTGGGCCTGTCACAAGTAGTTGCCTCTGCAACCCACCAGCACAGCCACACACACAGTCTGGTGTTCCGGCTGGGTCTTGAGATTGATAACCTCAAGATTGATCAGGTTGCTTGGTCAGATCACTGTACTGTGAAGTTCACGTTTGGAGCCCCCCCAGTAGTCCTTCCCCTGTGGAGATGGTTAGTTATCGCCCTTTAAGGGGCGTGCACCCTGAGGGACTGTTGGCACTAGCTGACCTATCTCGGGTTGAAGCGGCATGTGCATTGGTTCCAGAGAGGCAGTGGCCACTTATAATAGGGTGGTCTCTGAAGCTCTGGATGTTGTCGCACCAGTTCGTATATGACCCAAATCTTCTTACTTGAGGTTCCCCTGGTTTGATGGGGACCTCAAGGTGATGAAGATCAAGGGTCGGACGTTGGAGCATTGCTGATGGAGGACCCAGCTGGAGGCTGATAGGCTGGCCCTACGTGCTCACAGTGTTGAGTACCAGGGGACAATTTCCTATAAGAAGGCAGAATTCCTGTCCAGAGAAATTGCTGCAGGGAAAAACAGTCCATTTCGGCTATTTATGACTATAGACAGGCTTCTTCACCCTTCCTGCCTGCAGCCGAAGAAAACATTGTCATCCACCCTGTGTGAGGAGTTTTCTTTTGTTTTCTCCAACAGCGTGTCAGCCATATGGTCAGGGATCCCACCAGGGAGGCATTCACCTTGTGGTTGGGCTGGAGGTCTCAAATGCACTCCGCTTGTCTGGGAGGAGTTCAGGCCAGTGGAGGTGTCTGACGTGACTAAGGTGATCTTAGAGCTGAAGCACACTTCCTGTGAACTGGACCCGGCCCGATGTGTTTCTTAATGGGATGTGTCAAGTCTGTTCTCTCGGTGTTCATCAGGACTGCCAGGTGTTCAATGGCAGAGGGGGTCCTCCCTGCAACTTTATAAGAAGTGCTGGTGAGGCACTTCCTTAAGAAACATTCCCTCGACCCTGACATCCTGGCGAATTATCGTCTTATCTCCAACCTGCCCTTTTTGGGCAAGGTTGCTGAGAAGTTAGTGGCTAACAGCTTGAGGATTGCCTGGTGTCCTTGGACATCTGTGAACCATTTCAGTCAGGTTTGCGGGCTAGACATAGCACAGAAACTGCTCTAGTGAGGGTGCATAATGATCTGCTCGGGGCTAGAGATAGAGGAGACAGGTCAGTTCTTGTTCTTCTTGATCTCTTTTCAGCCTTTGACACTGTGGACCACATTGTGCTTCTTGATTGGCTCTGTGAGTTTTGTGAATTTGCCGGTACTGTCATCAGATGGTTTGAATCCTATCTCTCAAACAGGGTGCAGCGGATGGTGATGGGGATTTTCTTCTCCTCCCCAATGCCCCCGTCTTGTGGAGTGCCACAGAGCTCGATCTAGTCTCCGATGCTGTTTGCAGTGTACATGCTGCCATGGGTAAGATCATTCGACAGTACAGTGTGGAGTTTCACTGTTATGCAGATGATACCCAGCTATACTTGTCTTTTGCCCCTGGAACATCAAGAGCTGTCTGTGCTTAACAACTGTCTGGCTAAAATCAATGACTGGGTGGCTTCCAGCTGGCTTAGACTTAACCCGGCCAAGACGGAGGTACTGGTGATCGAGCCTGGTCACGGACGTGATGGTTTGCCACCTGGGGCTGATTCAGGGCTTTTCCTGGTATCTGCTCCATTGGTGACTTACCTGAGGGTGCGAAATCTGGGCATGATCCTTGATAACAGATTGTCTTTTGAAGATCAGGTGTCATCTGTTGTCAGTAGTGGTTTTTACCATCTGCGGAACATTGCCCAGATGAAGCCCCTCGTTCCATTCAAGGACCTGCTGACGCTAGTGCATGCCTTTATGATTTCCAGGCTTGACTATTGCAACTCTCTCTACTTCGGGGTCATGGGAGGGACTCTTTGCAGACTTCAGCTAGTGCAGAACATGGCAGCCCGGTTACTGATGGGTCTCTCAAGGTCCAGTCATGTGACCCCAGTCCTGCGGGCTCTGCACTGGCTGCTGGTCAGGTGGAGTGTCCTTTTCAAGGTGGGTCTTCTCACCTTGAAGGCCTTCTATGGACTGGGTCCTGGTTACCTGTCAGGGCTCCTGACACTGGTGACCTCTGTCCGCTCCCTCCGTTCCTCTTTGAGAGGCCTTCTGGACATTTCCAAGGTTCAGCTCAAGACCTCAGGAGAGAATACATTTTAGTGTCTCTGTGCCGAACCTGTGGAACTCATTGCCACCTTTAGTCTGGGAGGCCCCCTCGTTTGAAGTGCTCAAGTGGAGACTGAAGGCACACCTCTTTGTCCTGGCTTTCCCAGATTTCTGAGTCCAACCTGCTCTAGTTCCCTTCTGTGCCAGTATGAAAGTCTTTTTGCTATTTTGAATTGTTATATTTATTATTTATGAACTGTTATTGTTTTATTTATTTATGTTGTTTCTTCCTATGCTTTGTTGTAATTTCTGTTAGGCGCCCAGAGCCTCCAGGATTGGGCACCCTACAAATAAAATTGCCTTGCCTTCTGGGCAAGTTTTGTCATCCAGGATAAATCCCGAGATGTCCAGAATCTTCATACTAATCTAATAACCCTGATCATCTCTTAGTTGAGGCAGTAAGAGCTCAGCATGTGTAATTTGAATGTGGCTTATTCATGCAATATGAGGAATACTTTGTGTGTGGCTGTGAGCAAGTCTGTCATCTTCCTTGTGCTGCAGTTCTTCCCAGCTCTAAAACTGGATAGAATTAGGGCCAAGTGAAAATAAGGTGTTTTATCTCAGTTGATCTGTCCTGTGATGGTAACAGTGTATTGAGGTTAGGGATGGTTGTAGTTCTAAAGGAGGGCTTTCTCCTCCGTTTGCCAACCAGAACACACTTGGGTTGGATATAGGATCCATCTTGTCCATTCCTTCTGCTGCATGGTAGTGACTGTAGCCAGTTTGAGTGTGGACACGCATCCCAGTTTAGTAGCCGGAATGCTGCCTCAGCTTATGCTGTGTAACTGGTAACTGTTAATGCCATTCTCCCTGGGAATCTGTCAAGCTGTACCTTTTTATTTTCAGCTTTTCTGCGTATCCATCATTATCCATTGCTTGCAGTTCAGTAGTTTCATTTAAACATAAACTGGACATTTATTAATTTTGTTTTTATTTACCAGGTAGGTGCACTAGACAATAAAATGCCTATTTTCGAGCTGGCCTGCCCACGTAGCAGTAGCGCTACCATTCACAGTGCTGGTAACCTGGGTTCGGGAACAGACCAGAGTTGCTAGAGGGCCAGGTGGGGGTGGATTGAGCAGCTCTTGCACACTCTCCACCTCGTGAGGAGGGGGGTAGCGTCTCCGGTGCAGCGCTCCTGGGTGACCACAGGATGCCCTCTCACCAGAGGCCAGGTACTGGACAGGAGGCATGCTGGATGTGTGTCATTCTCATGCCACTGTGTCATTACATGCCATGCCTCCCACAGTCACTCCACCCAAAATCTCCAGAAGAGCTGCATGTCGCCTACCTTGAGCCACCACCACCGCATAGCTGCCTCGAGACTATCTCCCCAGACACTGAGCGTAGCATCCAACAGAGTTGAGGGGAGGCGCTGGAGGCCCCACTCTTTGGTGAAACCGGGAGGAACACTGGGTGAGCTAGGTTCCAGGGCTCCAGGGCACTATTGACGGGAGCCAGGTATGAGGTAGGCTGATGCAGGGGGGCGCTGTCTGGGTAAAATGTACACTAAGGCAAAAAAAAAAAAAAAAAATGATCGGAACAGGAAGAAAAAAATTAAACATAGGAGTCAAGCACGACTTAATAAAATAAATATAAGCGATTAACATTCAGGTTGTTTGTAAATCAAGCTGACAGTACTCCTGGTGTGGCCTCACCAGCAGTCTATAGAGAGGTAGTAATACCTCTTTTCTCCTGGTAGTAAAATCCCTCCCAATACAGCTCAACATCGTGGTTACCTTGCTGTACGCCTTGTTACATTGGCTAGATTGTTTATCCTCCATTTGTCAGTCGTTTTGTTTCTGTCTGCTTTTCTGGTCTCTGGAATGATCTTCCTCTTTTTCTCATCCTTGCTCACCTCTCCTAAACTACTCCTATTAGATCATCTCTCCGTACACCTCTCCTGCAGATAGCGACTCACACTGTGTTTGGCTGACACATTACTTTTCCCTGGCCACAGCTGCACCCCCACACTGGTCCACTACTTTAATGCTTTATTATCATTAACACTATACATTGTTGTAATTTTGCAAATAGTTACCTTGCATTGTCTGATATTCTGTATTGTGCATGAATGTCACTTTTGTATTCTGTATTTCTTCCCACCTTATACTCCCCCAGTTCAAACCTGAAACCAGCTATGACTCACAGTCTGTCTTCTGATCTCACATTTTAAATAAAATAAGTACATAAACAAAAGTATGTGGAATATTTAGAAATGAACAACCCTAACTGGCTAAAAAGTCCTGATAAATAATTTTGATTTTGATTTAGGTATATCATCGGCAAACACGTAACACGATTTATCTAATGAAATACATATTTTCGCTGGTGTGTTATCAAAACAGTTTTGGTTTTATCAAACTGTGCTTGCTGTCATTATTCTAAAGCAGGTAATTTCCTCTGTCACAGTGCAGCATGCACACTATTTAATAGATAAGGCTTGATAGACTTGGCATAGAGTCAATAAGCACCTCTCCTGTGCTGATTAAATGCATATGCTGCAGGTCAAAGTATTCATCAGAGTACAAAGTTTGATGGGTCAGAAATCTACTGAGTACCATTGTGTGACACTACCTGACGCTTTTGTTGCCAATGGAAGTTCTGCAAACCTTCAGTATTCAGGGTCAGGCCTGAAGTGCAGCTGTTATCTTTGTGTTTCCAAATGCTTTAGAATCCCATTTGGAGCCATTAGTATCTCTACCCTATTTTTAGTGCTGTGGGCGGAGCCTACAACCCTATTGGGATCAGATTGTAGCTCTAGAAATGGCTGATCGTGGGACTCCCTTTTTGGACATTTCGAAGTATTCCTCCACATTTGCAAAATAGTGCACTCCCCCTTCTGATTTTTGCTGATTTAGCTGCTCTATGTTAAAAGCATCTGAAGGGATGGGGGATGCTACTGTATTGTACCTCCGAACTTCTCAGGATATTAACCAAAAAAACTTAAGACTGCTGTTTGTATCATCTGCCCAGCTCGGTCTAATAGATTTATTCTATTTCTTTCAGCAACTTAGGGGTTAACTAATTATCTGTTGCACTGGGATTTATTACAGCTCTGAAACAACCAGACAGACTACAGTGTCAGATTACAGACAGTGCAGCTGAAGCTTTGTTAGCTATCTCATTCCTATGGGCATGGCAGGGTGCATGCTCACACACTCATATTTGTATACACACACACCAGCATGTACTCTGACTAAATAAATTCAAGAGGACTGAATTAGCAGCGTGCCAGTTTTTGATGATAGTGACTGAACAGCACTATACAGTGCCAACAAGAAAATAACTTTGGTCATTTGGTGGTTCTTCACAGCCCTATCGGCTCTGGCTAGAGTTTGTTGTATTAGTCACAGTTTTTCCTACGACTGTGTAATTTGCACCATACCTCTCTGTATTATGGCTAAATACCACTTGTATGTATGTATGTATGAATGTATGTAGGTATAGATAGATGTATGTTTGCTTGTATGCAGATTTGTTTATTCTCACAGTTGTTCCCCTCCCCCGGGTCACCCCTGTAAAGGGGACAGCATGGTCTCAGTGGGCTTACCCAGTTACCAAAGTTCGAATAAATAAAATAGATAGTAGAGAGCAGTGAAGTACAGTATGTGGCATACTCTTTGTGACAGCTATAGCAAAACCCTATATAGGGTAATGCCACAGAGGGAGCATTGATAATTTGGATACACTGGCAGAGGAGGAGTGAATTACATAATGTGGAGAGGGGGGATGCCAATGGGGGGGTAGATTAGCGTGTAGCAGGGGGTGTGGGGTAGCAGTTTTTCTAGGAACTCAGTGGGAAGTAGTGGGGAGTCTGGTTTGTAGGAGCCTTAGAATAGCTGCGGGCAGAGATGTTGCAGCTAGACCAGAGATAGGAGCGTGAGTACAAAAGGAAAACCTAATTGGTTTGTGGGAGGAAAAGGGAAGGGTGGCTGGTGGGGGGGAGGGTCGAGGGATGGAGATCAGACTGAGAGGGTGGTCTGGTGGGGTGGGGGGGAGTAGAAGAAGGGCTATGGCAGACTCCCTGGGTCCCTCTCCCCCACCAGGAAAGGAGGCCCAGGAGAGAGGAATGGACATTAGTAAGATGTACGGGGAGGCTGGTGGGAGCACCCTCAGAGGTGCCAGTGCAGAATAGATTACTCCCACTGAATAGGGAGGATTCAGGCAAGAAAGGCCAAAGGGAAAGGGGGAAGCAGCAACAGAAGGATTTGAGCACTGTGGGTGGGAGAGTAAGTAGGGAAGGGCATGGAGGAAATGGGGGAAAGTTGGGAAAAGGAAGGACGGAGGACAGGTTGGGATAACAGGGATGATTGAAGATGGGTGCAGGTGGTAAGAGCAGGGGGAAGGCAGGAGGAAGTAGGTGGGGTCAACAAAGGAAGGACAAGTAGGTTGGGGGGAGGGAAGGGTGGGTTGTGATTTTAGGACTCCATAGTTAAGTGAGTGAGATGGGGAGATACAAGTGCTAGAGTGAATCGCACAAGAGAGCACTGTATGGTGGGAATGACCACAGGAAAAGTGGGGCCAAGAATAGCTGACATAATGGGCCAAGACAGGGGGCAGCCACACCTCATAATTCACCTAGGTGCGAATGATCTGGCTGACAGTGAGGTGGGGGTGATCCAGGACAGATTCAAAGAAATAGGATAGATCTGTAGGAAGGTGGGGAGGTTGGTAGCCTTCTCAGAAGTGCTACCAGTACCAAGCATACCTCTCAACTGTCCCGATTTGCCCGGGACGTCCCATATTTAGACCATTTTTTCACTTCTGCCCCGCCATCCCGGATTGACTGTGTCTTGCCCTGAAAATGAGCCCCAATAAGCCAAAATTACACCGTACCCGCAGCGGTCCATGACTACTGTTCTCCGGGTCCCTAAACTGTGCTGCACAGAGCAAGAGCACTGACGTCACTGCTTGTTCAACCAATCGCGCTATGCTGCTCGGCTCATTCTTATTTTGGCACCTCCACCCCTGCAACCTAAACTTTTGAGTCCCCCCCTCAAGTCCACGATCTGTGGATAAAGCAGCCTCTCCGGTGCTCTTGGAACTCATTCAGCCAAGGAGAGTTCTAAAGCACCGGAGAGAAAATTTGGATTGAAGCTGCTGTTTTTGACTACCTGACGGTGGAGGGGAGAGAGAGAGAGAGAGAGAGAGCGCTCAGTCAACTGCTGCCATGCTGCGCCGCTGAGTCGAACGCTGCCGCTTGCCGATCTTTGCTTCTCAGCTTCCTGAGAGCTCTCCCCTTACTTTTACTAGTAAGTAAAAGTAGCTGTAAATACATTTTATTTTTTTGCACTCCGTGACAGTCACCGATCGTCAACCCCGGACTCCAGAGTGCTCTCATCAGCTGCAACAATCAACCAGCCTGCCTGCCAGCCCGTGACCCATCACCGGTCTAATCGTGCACTTTGCAGCAGCCGCCAGCCAGCAAGAGCAGAACACCAATGTAGAGAAAGCAGTGTTTTTTTTTTTGTTTTTTTTTTAAGATATGTTCAAAATAATTAATGCGGTGTCCAGTGTGTTTCAAGTTTCATGGGTCTGTCTGTCCCAACCTCAAGTTTCATGCTGCTGGTCATGATGACTGTGGCCAGGGTTGTGTGTGGAAAATGATAATGTTTGTGAACTTAACCTTTGTTTTAAATAGTAGCTATGAGACCAATAAGATGTGTTGGTTTTTATAATGATTGTCTGTGTTTTGCATTTCATAAATACTTAGTGTTGATGTGTTACTTTGAAGTCTGGTTGAATAGGAACACCTTGAAAAATAGCTGCCATCTTCCATCAGAAATGGGGGTTTGACTTCACTTCGCTCTGATTTTATTGTGTTAGTATTTTCCTCCAGCATCACGCTGCTTGCTTATAGGAATATGCCAGTCACTAATGCCAAAGAAATGGAAAAAAACAATACTTATCATGCCAAATAGTTTATTGATACTATTAATGAATGATTAAATATTGGATTTATAATAATAAAAAAAAGTGGTGTCCCTGCTTGTTAGTCTGGATAATATTAAATAGAAACTGAATGTAATATTTGGAAACACTAAAATTGGGGGTGTGACTATGCAAATTGTATGCTAATGAAGTGTTCCTGATTTTCGTTGGTTGCCCCTGATTTTCTGGGGGTCTGTCCCTGATTTGGTCATCCGGAGGTTGAGAGGTATGGTACCAAGGGCCAACACTGCAAGGAAGACTAGGACAGTGGAATTTAATGCCTGGCTTTGGGGGTGGTATGAAGAGGAGATATATGAAGTAATTACTGTTTGGGGGAACAAAGACCTTTATGCACCAGAAAGGCTGTACCTCAACAAGGAAGGCACAAGAGTGCTAAAGGTCAGATACGAGGAGTGCATTAGCAGGGAACTGAATTTAAACTTGATGGGGGGGGGGCAGCATGGGACAAAATACTCCTTGTTACCTCAAGGAGGGGGCCATTAGGCCTCCCCCTAATCAGGACAGGAGGATGAAAGGATGAATGGGAGGCAAGGTATGAAGGGCAGGAGGGTGAGGCCAAGTACAGAAAGGAGGGGCAGGCAGTCCAGGAGCAGAGGGGGACTCTAGTCAAGGTGGAAAGTGGTTTCTCAATGCAAGGAGCTTGAGGAACAAAATGGCTGAGCTGCAGTCACTGATGGCTTAGGGGGAGGTAGGTATGGCTGCCATCTTAGAGACGTGGGCCGTGCCTAACCATGATTGGGATATCTCTGTCCCCGGGTACAAGCTGTTAGAGGAAAAGGGGGTAGGTTGTGGGGTGGCTCAGTACATGAGGGAAGGAGTCACCTGTGCTTGGGGGGAGGAGGAGGAGACAGTAGGAAGGACAGCATTGCTGTGGGTACAGGTGCAGTCATCAAAAGGCATAAGGCTAAGGATAGGAGTGGTGTACAGGCCAACCAACCAGGAGGAAGACTTGGACAAGGAGCTAAAGTCCAAAATTGTGGAGCTGGTCAGTAGAAGGAGGGGTAGATTGGATGATCCCTACTTCCACCTGTACTAGGACTCGAGGCATTCCAGAGTAGGATTTTGATGCATTGTATCCTAGAAATCATCAGGGAGATGGCAATACTGGACCTGATTCTGACTAGGGGTGTGCATTTCCAGGAAGTGAGGGTGGAAGCAGCACTGACAGGAAGTAACTACATCACTGTATGGTTTCATCTGGACATGGCCAAGGAGAGGACTGGAACTAAGACAAGAGTGTTTGACTTTAGGAGGGCAGACTATGAAAAGATGGCAGGAATTCTGGAGGGTCACCTTGCTGAGATCAGGAAAGAAATGGGGGTGGACCAGAAATGGTCTGTCTTCAAGGAAGGTCTGTTGGCAGTCACTAATGAGTGTGCCAAAATAAAAAGCAAAAAATCCAGAGCCAGGAAGCCCAGCTGGTTCGAGTGAGGTAGCCCAGGTGGAGAAGAGCAAACTGGCAGCCTACAAAAAGTATAAGCGCATCCAGAGAGACGAGACCAGGGAGGAGTACAGTAGTAAAACAAGGGAGGTGAGCAAGGCAGTGTGACAGGCCAAGAAAGGACTGCAAGTGGCAGAGGAGGTGACAGCGGTGGAGAAAACCTTATATGGTGAGAAAGGGATTAAAGTCCCCGTAGGTGGCCAAGTCCCCGTGACCGGATGGCATACACCTGAGGGTTCTGAGGAAGTTAACAGATGTGTTGGCGGGATTCTGGGGACCTGTTTAATATTTATAGAAACTGGAGTGGTACCTAGCATTTTGAGAACAGCACATGTGCTGCTGTATCCGTGGGCCAAGGGACAACCCTGGTAATTATTAGCCAGTAAATCTGACCTTAATAGTGGAGAAACTCATGGAAACCTTTACGAAGGAAAGACTGGTAAACTTTTTGGATGAAAATAGACTCCATGACGATTGACAGCATTGGTTTGTGTCAGGATGGTCCTGCCAGACCAGCCTAATTGATTTCTCTGATTGGGTAACAAGGACAGTGGACAAAGGCCAAGCAGTGGACATACTGCATCTAGATTTAAGTAAGGCCTTTGGCGCTTTCCCACAGGAGACTAATTGGTAAGCTGGTGGATAGGGGTGAAACTGGCTAGGTGAATAAAACACTGGCTACAAGATAGAAACCAGAAACCAGAAGGTGGTGTTCTGGGGGCATTCATGGAGGCTAGATTAGTCACTAGCAGGGTCCCACAGGGCTCGGTGCTCAGCCAAGTGTTATTCAGCATCTTCATCAGTGGCATTGCTGATGGGGTAAAAGGCAAGATATGCCTCTTTGTGGACAACACCAAGTTCTGTGGGAGAGTGGACACAGAAGAAGGGAGATGGGACTTTAGGGAGGACCTGGGTAAATTAGAGAGAGGGTCAGATATTTGGGAGCTGGAATTCAATACCAAAAACTGTATAGTAGTGCATTGGGGGGGAGCTCAGAGACCACATAATGACTGGGAGGGTATGTAGGTCACCAAATCAGAGGAGAAAGACTTTGGTATGATCACTACGAGTGACCTGCAGCACTCTGCACACTGCAAGAGACCATCTGTCAATGCTGAGATGTATAGCCAGGGATATAACCAGTAAGAATGCAGAGGTAATCCTGCCACTGTACATGTCACTGGTTAGACCACATCTGGAGTACAGTGTGCCATATTGGAGTAATTGCCTAAAGAAAGATATCAGCTCACGGGAGGGGTCAACAAAGGAGGCCTTATGAGGAGAGGCAGAGGGATCTCAGCATGTAGTCCCTGGAGGATAGAAGGGAGAGGGGTGACGTGATCGAAACCTTTAAATATCTTAAGAGTTTCAACAAAGTGAGCTTTGAGGGTCTCTTTAACCTTAGTGGAAACAGGACCACTAGGGGGCACTGCCTCAAACTGCTGGGGGGATGTTTCAGAAGGGAAATGAGGAGACACTTTTTCACCGATAGTGGTGGCAAAGTGGAATGAGTTGCCATAGGAAGTTGTTTCCCTGAAGACTGATAACAGCTTCAAGAGGGCATGGAACAGGGTAAAAGGGAAAATTACATGGAGAGAGGGGAAGGTAGGGGGAAATCCCTCAGTAGATACTGGGGATCTGTGAACCTGAGCAGACTAGATAGACCGTAAGGCCTTTTTCTATTGCTATTTCTGTATGTCCATATATATTCATATATAAAGTTGTGGACAGTGACTTGATGCAGAATATCCAGATATATTATGATAAATTTGCTAGGAATCCCTTCTGTGATATTTTTGGATATAGCCAAGTATACAGAGTAGTGCATCTTGTCACTGGTTACCACTGTAACTTGATGGACTGAAATATACATTCACCAGTTTAGCGAAGAAAAGTGTCTTGTTCTCACTGAGAATTATAGAATGTAGTGGAGTCTAATGGTTAGAGGACGGAGCTGTGAAATGGTAGCTCTCAGGTTTAAATCCTATCACAGCCACTGGTGCACTTATATACCTTGGTGATCTGGGCTTCTACAGTGGGGGAAACAGTGTCATGCTGAACTGCAGAGCAGGAGATTACAGGTTTGAATCCCGCCACTGTTGCTGGCGAGGTATCCCTGAGCAGCTCACATGATGCCCCTGTGCTGTAGTCCCTCTCTGCTGTAAAACTGGGTCGAAGCAGGATCCCCAATTTTAGTGGGAGTTCTATTTCAGGAAATCCTGGGTACATCAGCTATAAAATTAAAATAGGAATGGGCAGCCTCCCTGTTGGCACAGTGGTAGCGCTACCAGTTGTGATGCTGATAACCCGCATTGAGCAATGAGCATGAGTTGTTGAGGGCTGGCTGAGGGAGGGAGTAAAGACTGTGCATCCTGATGACAAGCTCTTCTCCCTTGGAGAGGGTGTGATGCTGCTCCCCTGGTTTGACTGCTGGAGGCCAGTTGGCAGCACAGTTAGGAGTACCAGCAGTGGGTGGGTTCACTGCCAGATGTCCAACACACATGCATGCATGGCTGCATCATTGCACGCTGGCATTCCTAGGAGTGAACCAGGAGTCCAGGAGGAAAATGCCAGCCGTCCAAGCCAGCAACCCCCCCCCGGCCCCGTGCAGGCTCTCACACTATCAACATGGTTGGCCACCCACCAAATAATGGTTTCGGGCAAGTAGTGGACAACCTGTAAGTCTGTGAGATGGTTGGTGATGAGGCTGGGAGAGTGCCGTCGGATGTGATCAGAGCAAGAGAAAGTTCTGTAGAAAAAGATTAGGAACGGTCATTTTGAGGTAGCAGAAAGCAGGCTTACTCCATTGTCCTGTAAAAGGAATTGAGGCCTGTATTTTTTTAGTGGGGCTGTGGAAATTTTTGCTTTGAAAAAATGGTTAATGTTATTAGTTGGAAGTATTAACAGAGCCATTGGCCAGCCAAGTTCCTATGCAGTAATCAACTTTATTTTGTAGAACATCTTTCATACATTCTGTATCACAAAACATTTCATAAGATTATAAAATGACAATTCAGTTTAGGAAAATTAAATTTCAGTAGAAAGTTCCATACTGCATTAACAGTATGAAAAGGTTACAGTGATAAAACCCATGAGTCACCGGCCACTGGCATAATCTTGACAGTGGAAATGAAGTAGGGGCAGAGTGGAAGAGAGATGTTGGGAAGTCGGTGAAAAGGTGTGTTTTGAGCTGTGATTTGGAAAGGGATGCATTATCAGTGAGGCAAAGGGATATCAGGAGGTTGTCTAGTCAGAAGTACATGCAAAGCAGAACGCTTTCCCACTAGCAGTAGAGAAGGTATGTAATGGGACAGAGAGAAGGCAGGTGGTAGCGGGAATGGGGGTGGTGATAGAGTAGACAGACAAATCTTGTTTGAAGAGTCTTGTACCCCATCTTGCTGATTTCTAGGAGTCCCTTTCAAGGAAATACCCTATTTAAAGAAAGTATTTCACAGAAATGCCAATGAGATGGATGAGGAGCTAAAAATAGTACAGCTGTGTGCCCCCTGCTACTTCAGTCAGGAGCCTCAAACACTAGACATTCTTGGCCCCAAATTTTTGGTAAGCAGAAGCACTGGAATGTATCAGAAATGTGGCCTGGAGCAAGACTGGAGGGCTTGCAATACAAGGAGAGTAATTTTAGATTGCATCCTAAAGGGAATGGGGAGTAGCTTGTAAGGGAATCTCTCAGATGGTGAGAGTGAAGTGGTCTCACTGTTTGGTGTAGGTAAGAAGGTGGATCAAAACAGGAAAGATGAAATAGCCAAGAAAACACTCTTGTCTGGGGTGAGTGGACTGCAGTTCTTGGTGAGCACAGGAGGCACTGCAACTTGGGACGATTACAGAGGCAGGCAAGGATCCCTTCTTTACCCCGTGAGGGTTTTAAAGGTCTCTGTCACGCCCCCTCATCTCTCTTCCAGGGTATACATACTGAGTTCCTTCAGTCTCTCCTCACAGGGCTCTTGATGCAGACCCCTCACCATTTTAGTTGCCCTCCTCTGAACTGCCTGCACTCCATGTCCTTCCAGAGATGTGATCTCCAGAACTGTACACAGTATTGTAGGTGAAGTCTTACCAGTGATCTATACAGAGACACCATCTCCCTCTGCTGGTGATACCCCTCCTGTGCACCTTGGCATCCCACTAGCTCTCCCCACTGCCTTGTCACACTGTCTGGCCACCTTTAGGTTATCAGGTATAATTATAGCCTGTATCTGTCCAGGATGGGGACAGTGGTCCTCAATGAACAGTTTAAATGCTTCCTGGGCAAGCAATTAAACTAGCCAAGGTGTGGGGGGGGGGGCTATGGGAGCAGGGAGACTCAAGCAGTTCACCCCCACAGGTTAGAGCAGCCAGAAAGGAGGATCAGGAGGTTAAGTTGTTAACAAGTACACCTGAACCACTCAAAGGGTATGGCAGAGTACGGAAGGCAGAAAAAGAAGGAAACCAGGGTTAGACATAGTGGCAGTAACTGAGATGTGAAACATCGCAAATCAGGACTGGGAGGTAAGTGTACCAGTTTATGCTCTATTCAGGAGAGATAGGAAATGTAAAAAAAGACAAAAAAAACGGTGGGGCGCCCTGTATGTCAGAGAAGGTATAAAAGAAACTGAGGTACAGGGTAGGTAAGGCCCGAGCCAAGCAATGGCACAGCAATTCGCACAAGGGTGATCTACAGGTTTCCAGATGAAGAGGTGGATGGGGGTTATAGATGAAATGCACAAAATGACAACAAAAGGGGAAGTCCTGCTGCTGGGTGATTTTAAGATGCCAGATGTGGATTGGACCATCCCAGCAGCTGCCTCAGCCAGGAACCAAGACATCTTGACTCCCTGCAGGGAGCAACCTGAGGCAGCTAGTGCTAGAACTCAGCCGACATCATAGTCCTCACCAAAGCCAGAGACCAGGCGTGGAAGTGGATGAAATCCCACAGCTTCCCACAAGACCACGCAAAATACTGACACTTACACAACACCTGCACCAGACAAATACAGCAAGCCAAAGCAAATTATTTCAAAGAGTCCCTCCAAGCTAACACAAACCATCCAGCCAAATCCTGGAAGGTGGTTAAATCTCTCTTCTCTCCACCATCCCAGCCCCCCCTCCTCTGTTCTAAACTTAGGTGGGGCAGACATGTTAGACTTCATGACAGTCACCTCAGAATTCAACTCTTTCTTTACTAGCTGCACCTCAGTGTTACTAACCACACTCCCTCCTTACCAACAGAAATCTATCCCCCCACCCCTACTGCCTGGGCCCCTCCCCCAGCTACATCCTTCACCTTTTGCCCAGTCACCCCGTCAGAAGTGCACGACACCTTGCTTGCTCTAAACCCAACCAAAGGCAAATGCCCCATAGGGCTGGATGCCAAATTGCTCTACCTAGCAGCCCCTGCCATCGACCACCCACTAGCTGTTATTTTCAACCTCTCCTTCTCCTTAACTACAAATCTTTCGGAATGGAAGCATGCCATTGTCATTCCACTTCCTAAGGGTGGAAACCCCTCCATCCCCGGAAAGTATCGCCCCATCTCCTCCTCCCCATTCTGGCTAAACTTCAGGAGCACCTAGCCCTCTTTCAACTCGTCTCCTTTCCTGACTCCTCCTCCTCCTTTTTCTCTCCTTACCAGTCTAGCTTCGGGGATGCCCACTCCACTACCACCTCCCTTCTACGCATCGCTGACTCCATCCATGTTGGCATGGATAAAGGTCATACCACCTCAGCAATATTTGTTGACCTGGCCAAAGCGTTCAACACTGTCTCCCATGCTCTACTCCTGGACAAGCTCTCCCTGGCAGGGCTATCTCCTATGGCCATCAGCTGGTTCCACTCCTACTTGGTAGGTAGGTCACAATCTGTGAAAATCGGTCCCTCCACCTCATCTTCCCTCCCAGTCATCTCTGGAGTACCAAAAGGCTCTGTCCTTGGTCCACTCCATTTCTCCGTCGTCCTCAATGACCTACCTTCTGCATGCCCACACACTTTCACACACATGTATGCAGATGACACAGTACTGTATACATTCATCCCCTCACCTGCTGATGTGGCAAGCAGGTTACAGTAGGACTTCAACACGGTCTAGCTCTGGTTGTGAAAAAAACATCTTTTTCTTAACGGCAAGAAGACTGTCTCCATGACTTTCGGCACAAGGCAGAGACTCTCCTCTCCTTTCCCCCCACCTTTCACACTCTGGATGGGACCACTCTGAAGGCCTACACCTCCTTTCGATACCTTGGGGTCTGGCTAGACCAGCACCTCGACTTTTCTGTGCATGTCGATGCCAGCCATAAAAAGCTTCACCCCAAACTGGGTGCTCTATAACACCACCGTGGATGCATCCCGCAGGCAGCTCGCCACACACTTGTGCAGAAAGTGATCCTCCCCATGTTCGACTGCTGCGATGTAGTCTACAGTGCCGCTCCTAAGTCCTCCCTAGCCAAGACTGGACCCCCTTTTTCATTTCTTCTGCTGTTTTGCCCTCGACTGCTCACCTTCTGCTTACCACTGTGACCTCTACCAGTTTCTTGAATTGCCCTCGCTCTAGGAGTGCAGGTTGAGCCACTGCACAAAAGTCATGGCCAAGTTCTGATCACTTTCTTTACCTCTGTACCTGGCCTCTGCCCTAACCCACCAACCGTCTCCCACATATCCGCTTAGAAGTTTCAACACCTGGTGCCTCGCATGGCCTACTCAACTGGTCAGGCAGCTTTCAGATACCGCATGCCTAAATTGTGGACCTTCCTCCCAGTGGACACCTGACAGGCAAGTTCTCCCCAGCACCTCAACTCCCTCGTACGAGCCCACTTCTCTACCACCTACTCCTGTGGTAACTAAAGCCAGTTCCTACACATGCTCCTTGTACTGGCTGGCTTTCCATCAGGGATCCCCGATCTCTGTACTTAGAGGATGTCTGCGCACCCAATATTGCATAACAATACCGCACTTACTTTTAGAAATTTGTATTTCTAGGAGCGTAGATATGTTGTTCATCCACACTCTTTGGCATGTCCCGTTCCCCTTTAAATCTTGCCGGAAGTCTTCAAGCTGGCTCCTCCCACGCACCCGGGTGGTATATACCTCGGCTCCGCCCCATGACGCCAGATCTTCCTTTCCGCTGGAAGATTCGAGTTCCCTTGTGCTACTTTTACAAGTACCGTAGGCACTGGAGTCTAATTGATGGTTTTCGCCGCATTTGCTTTCTTTAAAAATTGTAAGAGTTTACGAATCCGATTCGAGCGCATCGGACATGGAGGACAAGTCGTCCCCCGGTTTTCGCCGGTGTCCTTGCGGACAAAAAATATCCAGCCCGATCTCCACCTCTTCGTCGTTTATTGCTTGGGTGCCGTGCATGACACCACTGCTTGCACTATCTGTCTGGCCTTCCATCCCAACGTCCTGGACAATCGCAAGGTGCGCCTACAGCTAGGGAGACCGGAGCTTTGCAATCCACCGGTGAAATTGAAGGAGGCCAGGTGGGTGGCTTCGGCGGCCACGGGATCAGCTGAGCAGCTCGAACTGATGGTGGCTTTCACAGAGAAAGCTGCCCAAGCTTTGGCCAGCTGAATTTTTTTCATGCCGCTTAACCTGGGCTCCACCTTTACTGGGTCCTTTCAGGAGCTGTGCCAGTCTCTCCCTACCAAGGGTGAGGCACCTTTGGGCTCACACTCCTCCCACCTCAAGAAAAGGGACAAGGACCCCAAATCATCATCTTCTGGCTGAAGAAGACGTTCCTGGGACCGAGAGCGGTCCAATTCACCGGACCAGGCAGTCTCGGCCTCGGTCGAGATCGCTTCCTCTGCCACCGGCTTCTCGGTCCTTCCGTCAGGCCAAGGCACTGAGGCCGAGGATACAGCAGAACCGACCGAGATTTCTTTCAACCCGATCGAGCCATTGTCGCTGACCCTGCTCGATGACACTTTGGAAAGGACACCCATCCTTTCTTTCCCCGATGAGGAGACCCGTCCTGTGGGCATCCCAATCGAGGGACAGGAGCCGATCCTCGGTTTTCACTGAATCTGGCCTCTCTCGATCGACAGAGCCGACACCGTTGGTCTCGATCGAGGAGTAGGACCCCGTCGGTCGAGAAACCGGAAAAGGGTCATAAACACTCCCGGAAGAGGCGCCGCTGACGTTCCTCATCCTCCTCGGACGAGGAGAGACTTAGACAGAAGTTCCGTCGACGTTATGAGGACCTCATGTGGCAACAGCTAATTCTGTCTGGTCAGAAGCCAGCTACACTGGCCATTACTTGGCCCCAGCCTCTTCGGCCGACACTGACTCCTCCTGTACCGAGGACTCCGGTTCTCTCTCTGGCAGGACCGGCACGCATTCCTGCTTGGCCTATTCTGGTCTCCCCACCAGTTCTGGTGGAACCACCGCCTAAGCAGCCTCAGAGGGGAGGCTCCCTCGAAGGAGGATCGGACAGATACGGGCTTGCCCCATTGTCTGTCCATCACTGTAGTTCCTGATCACCCTAGGCGCATTGAAGGGGACGTAGACGGGAGACCCCTGTATCGTGACTCCTCAGACTCGGATACCACTGGTCTTCACTCATGCCTTGATGATGAGTTGTCAGTGACAGGCCTGGAGGAAGGTCCTTCTTCCTTCCAAGGCATCCTTCGACTAATTTCTGAGTCCATGGGTATGCCATTGCAACCTATCCAAAAGAAGGCAGAATATCCTCTCACGGATATCCTTAAGAGGGGGGATACCCCGATGGAGGCCTTCCCAGTGGCCGAAGCCATTGTTGGCCCGGTCCTTGAGCTGTGGCAACACCCTGCCTCCTGCCCAGCTCTGTCTGCCCGCATGGCTCGCAAGTACACTGTACCCATGGGGTCCTTGGTGGGCTTCATTGAGCATCCCTTGGCCGAGAGCCTTGTGACTGCTTCAGTGTTACAGCGCACGGGTAGCTCAGTGGATACTGACCGCCCTCCGGACAAGGAGTCCAAAAATATGGACCATTCTTCCCGGAAGGTATATGCGGCCTCATCCTTGGGCCTTCGTCAGGCCAGCTCGGCTGTAATCATGGCACACTTCCCTCATGCCCTCTTGGGGTCACTAGATGAAGTCCTCCCTCATCTCCCAGCGGACATGCAGACCACGGTTAAGCAGGTCTGTGACCAGGGCCATGCTGTTGTGAAACAACAGCTCCAGACAGCCCTGGACATTGAAGATTCCTGTGCCCGCTCCTTAGCAGCCGCAGTGGCCACTCGCTGCAGGGCATAGCTGAGGTTATCCTCTTTTCCTGTGGATAGTCAGCATAAATTAGCTGACATGCCCTTCCTTGGCACCAACCTCTTCGTTTCCGGAGTGGCAGGCCACCTCCAACGCATAGAGCAGTCCAGTGCCACCTTGGATGCTACCTCTGCAATGGGTTCTTCGGGCAAGAACCAGCAGAAGCGCCAGAAGAAGCCCTTTCAGCACTCTTCCCCTGTGGTTAGACAGCCCTCCTATCAGGGAGGCCAGCAGCGTCAGCAGGCTCGAGCTTGGCACCCTAGGCCCAAGCAGGGTCCCCAACAGCCCCGTAAAGGAGGCCGAGGTGCAGATCCAGGAGCCTCCTCCTCTAAGCCTGCGCAGTGACGAGTAGGAGGTTACCAACCCTACTCCCGTCACGCCAGTTCTGGGTCCTCCCGTGGGGGGCTGGCTCCGCCACTTTCTTTCTGCCTGGTCTAGTATCACTTCAGACAGGTGGGTCCTGGAAGTGGTCGGTCGGGGACTACCTCTAGAGTTTGAGCAATACCCTCCTTGCCGAGCCCGTGCCCCACGGGAGGAAAGGATCTCAGTTGGCACTCAGTCAGTTCTTTGGGACGACATTGCTCAGCTCCTCCGCAAGGAGGCGGTAGCTCCAGTGCCGGATTCTCCTGTGGACCCAGGCTTACTACCTGGTGCCCAAGCGGACTGGGGGTTGGCGCCCCATCCTAGATCTCCACGACCTGAATCAGTATCTCAGGTCTCACACCTTCCAGATGGTAACTCTGAACCAGATCATACCATCTCTGGAGCAAAACATGTGGTTCTGTTCACTGGATCTACAGGACGCGTTCTTTCATGTCCCAATCTGTCCATCCCACCAGCGGTTCCTCTGTTTCAGGGTCGAAGGGACCCTGTACGAGTTCCAAGCCATGCCGTTTGGCCTGTCATCAGCCCCTTGGGTCTTCACCAAATGCATTACAGTGGTGGCAGCCCATCTATGGCGTCAAGGGGTTCGCATATACCCCTACCTCGATGATTGGTTCCGGGCGGGTTCCTCCCTGCAGGAGGTGGAGAGGTCCAGGGACCTGGCCCTCCGAACCTATTCCCGATTAGGCCTCTTGATCAATGAGGCCAAGTCGGAACTCGTGCCTTCTCAGGTGATGGGCTTTATTGGGGCAGAGCTCAACTCTCGTCAAGCCAGAGCTCGGCTTTCGGCAGACAGGGCGGAGGTTCTTTCCTCCTTTGGCCAGTCATTTCTGGTTTGGCACTTGCGCCGTGTCTGGGACTTCCTGCGCCTTCTGGGTTACATGGTGGCGTGCACCTCAGTGGTCCGGTGGGCCAGGTTGCACATGCGTCCTCTCCAGTGGGAGCTGGCCGCTCAGTGGACTCAGCATCAGGGTCTTTTCGACCAGCTGGTCACTGTCACCCAGATGATGTGGGACGCTCTCCAATGGTGGACCGTCCCAAGTCATCTGCAGGAAGGGATTCCATTTGTCCACCCCGAGCCGACAGTCGTCCTTACGACTGATGCCTCTTTCATGGGCTGGGGAGCCCACATTGGGGACCACAGAGCACATGGGTTCTGGACCCCCGGGGAGTCCCGTTGCCACATCAGCCTGTTGGAGCTCAGAGCAGTCAGACTGGCACTGTCAGCTTTCGCTCCTCAGCTCCGGGGTCAAGTGGTTCAAGTCCAGATGGACAATACCACGACCATGTACTAGTACCTCAACAAACAGGGCGGCACACACTCCTGTCTGCTATGCAAGGACGCGCTCTGGATCTGGACCTTCGTCAGCCGGTTGGAGGTGGATCTCCTTGCCATCCATGTGGCAGGAGTCTCGAACCAACTGGCGGATGCTGTCAGCTGCATAGGCCAGACATCCCACGAGTGGTCTCTCCATCCAGAGGTAGCTTACAATCTGTTCTCCCATTAGGGCAGACCATTGGTGGACCTGTTTGCCTCCAGGAAGAACACCAAGCTGAGGCTGTACCATGCCCACCCCCTCTCCAGCAGGGCTCGCTGCAGGGGGATGCCTTCTCGAGGCCGTGGACCCCAGGCCTTCTCTACACCTTCCCCCCATTTCCCTTGATCCACAAGGTGTTACTCAAGGGTGAGGAGGGACAAGGCGAACGTGATCCTGGTAGCCCCAGATTGGCCCCGCCAGTTCTGGTATCTAGATCTCCTCAGCTGCAGGGCCCCGGAGTGGCTTTGTACATGCCCGGACCTGATATCATTGAACCAGGGGAAGGTATTCCATCCGGACCTTCAATCCCTGGACCTCACAGCCTGGTATCTGAGCGGCTAGAGTTCCAGGCTCTGAGTCTTTCCGAGGATGTCTACACAGTTGTGCAGGCATCTCGTAAGGAATCGACCAGGAAATGTTATGCCTTCAAATGGAAAAGGTTTTCCATTTTGGTGTCAGGGTAAGAGTATGGACCCCTTATCCTGCTCTGTGGCTAACATTTTAGACTACCTTTGGTCTCTCTCCAAAGGGGGTCTACCGTCATCGACCCTTAGAGTGCACCTGGCAGCCATCTCTGCTTACCGGGCGTGGGCCGGTCAGTCGACATTGGCACAGCAGACAGTGGTTGGGCACATTTTCAAAGGCCTGGATCACATATTCCATCTGGTGCGTGAACCTCCACCTCCGTGGGATCTTCTGCTGGTTTTAGCTCATAGGCAAGCCATTCGAACCCAGGCACAAGTGTGAGCTGTCACACTTGTCGTGGAAGACGGCCTTCCTGGTGGCTATCACGTCAGCCAGAAGGACGGGGAGCTGCAGGCGCTCTTGGTGGACTTCCCTTATCTGGTCTTTCACTGGGATAAAGTTGTCCTGCGCCCCCACCTGCAATTCCTTCCGAAGGTGGTGCCAGAATTTCACCTTAACCATGTGTTGACTCTACCAGTATATTACCCTAACTACACCTCGGATGCAGACTACAGGCTCCATACCCTGGACCTTAGACATGCTCTCTCCTACTACAAGGAGAGGACGGCGGAAATTTGGGGAGAGGTTTGCCAGCTGTTTGTCACTTACGCTGAAGCCACTTCTAGCAGACCTGCAGCCAAACGGACTATTGCAAGATGGATTACATCATGTATAGGTCTGTGCTATGAGTTGGCGCACAAGGAGCCTCCCAGAGGGATAAGAGCTCATTCTACCCACCATACTGCTGCATCGGTGGCTGCTTCCAGGGACATCCCTATCCAGGAAATCTGTCGGGCTGCAACCTAGAAGTCAGCAAACACCTTCATTACCCATTACCACATTGATCTAGAGTCACGTCGGGATGCTGGTTTGGGGGCCTCGGTTCTCCAATCTCTGTTTCCTAAGTAGGGGGTGTACGCCTTGCCTCCCTCCTCCTGGAGAACTGCTAGGAGTCTGCCAAAGAGTGTGGATGAACAATGTATCCACGCTCCTAGAAAAACAGGTTACTCACCTGTAGCAGTAGTTCTAGGAGT
This sequence comes from Neoceratodus forsteri, assembly GCA_016271365.2. Lineage (NCBI taxonomy): Eukaryota > Metazoa > Chordata > Ceratodontiformes > Ceratodontidae > Neoceratodus > Neoceratodus forsteri. The sequence goes on from CM057449.1 coordinate 648,794,129, forward strand.
GGTATATGTTGTTCATCAGCACGCACCCACCCGACCTCCCTGGCTTTAGGCGCATCACCTTGCTTCCAGCGGGCTAAGATCTGGCGTCATGGGGCGGAGCTGAGGTATATACCACCCGGGTGGGTGGGAGGAGCCAGCTTGAAGATTTCCGGCAAGATTTAAAGGGGAAAGGGACATGTCAAAGAGTGTGGATGAACAACATATACCACTCCTAGAACTCCTGTTTCAGGTGAGTAACCTGTTTTTATTAGTCTGCTCTGTTATGTCATGCAAAAATCTTGCTTATTTGTTGTTTACTTCTGCTCTGTAATCTATCTGCCAATGCTATCTGTAAAATGTGAAATGTAACACGTCCACTAGTATTTACCCAGTCTGCACTGTTATGCAAATTGTTGTGTACAAATCTGCAAAATTTGTCAGTTGTTCCAATTGTTCCTTCCCCCCCAGGGTGCACCTGGAATTGAGCTATACTCTGCACAGTGTGCCTCCCTGGTAAAACTCTTAAATAAATAAAATAAATAAGAACCCACCAGGGACAGTGTGATTCTAGACCTAGTACTGACCAGTGGAGGCAGAATCACAGAATTGTGGGTGAAAGGTCACCTGGGGTCCAACGACCACCACACAGTGTGGTTTTACATGGGTGCAGGGTCGCAGTCTACCCACACAAAGGTGAGTGCCTTAGATTTCAGGAGGGTGGACTTTGCTAGGATGGGGTTATGCATCAAAGAAACCCTTGTGAGCAGGGATTCAGGAGGGGGGATGGAGGAGCACTGGGCACACCTTAAAGGAGCCATAGCAGAGGTGACAAACCAGTGCATCAGGTTGAGAAACAAAGGCAAGAGGAGGAAACTGATGTAGTTCTCAAAAGAGGTGGCAGAGAAGGTAAGGGCCAAGAGGTTGTGTTTCAGAAAATATAAGGAGACACAAAAGGAAGAGGATAGGGTGGTGTATCTAAATTGTCTGAAGGAAGCAGGGAAAGCCGTTAGGAGCACAAAGTTGCAAACAGAAGAAGGATTAGCACAGACGGTGAAGAAAGGGGACAAGACATTCTATAGGTACATCAGTGAAAGAAGGAAGTCCAGGGGTGGGATTGTAAGGCTTAGAGGGGATGAAGGGGAAGGAGACTTGGAGAAGGCAGAAATACTGAATAAACACTTCTGATCAATATTTACTGAAAAAGGGGAACGACAGGGACCACAGCTGGGCATCGGATACAAAGAGGGTGGGGGTGAACACCAGTCCACATACAGAAGAGAGAGCTCTGGAAGAGCTCACAAAACTGAAGTTGGACAAGGAATTGGGACCAGGATATTAAAGGAACTACGGAGGGAACTAGCAGCTCCACCAGAAGCCATGTTCAGTTAGTTGCTCAACACAGGAATGGTTCACAGGACTTGAGGAGGGCATATGTGGTCCCTCTTCACAAGAATGGTAGCAGAGGGGAGGCGGGAAACTATAGGCCAGTCAGCCTTACCTCAGTAGTGGGTAAGATTATGGAGGCACTGCTTAAGAAAAGGATTGTGAAACACTTGGAATCCAATGGAGACCAGGATCCGAGGCAGCATGGATTCACTGTAGAAAGGTCATGTCAAATGAATCTGATGGATTTGTTTGGTTAGGTAATGAAGGAGGTGGATCAGGGGATAGCTGTGGAAGTCACCTTCCTCTATTTCAACAAGACCTTCAACATAGTCCTACATAAAAGGCTGATAAACAAGATGGGTAGTCTGGGCATGGGCCACAAGGTGGTAAACCATGTTAGAAACTGGTTAAGAGACAGGAAGCAGAGGGTGGTGGTAAATGGGATCCAGTCTGAGAAAGGGGGGGTGATCAGTGGGGTACCTCAAAGATTAGTCCTGGGGCCAATCCCTTTTAATGTCTTCATTAGTGACATTGTGGAAGGGCTGAAGGGAAGGTTTGCCTGTTTGCAGATGACACAAAAATCTGCAACAGGGTCAACACTCCAGATGGGTTGGGGAAAATGAGGAGGGACCTAGGAAAGCTGGAAGAATGGTTCGAAGTGTGGCAACTGAGGTTCAGTGCGATGAAGTGCAAAATCATGCACCTGGGATGCAGAAACCCTGGAGAGAGCTACAGGATGGGGAGGGGGTTGCTGACAGTCATCAGGGAAGAAAGGGATCTAGGGGTTATCATCTCAGAAGACCTGTAGGTAGGTGGCCAAGCAGGGTACAAAGGTTGTAGGGAGGGCAAGTGGTCCGTTTGGCTGCATAGGAAGGGTATTACTAGCAGAAAGAGGGAGGTGGTGATACCACTATACAAAACACTGGTGAGGCCTCATCTGGAATACTTTGTACAGTTCTGGTGGCCGCATCTTCATAAGGACATAGACAGGGTGGATGCAGTTCTGAGAAGGGTGACAAAGATGGTGCAGGGCTTGCACCAGAAGACATGAGGAGAGATTAAAAGACCTTAATATGTATACACTGGAAGAGAGGAGGGAACGAGGAGACAGGATAGAACCCTTCAGGTATCTTTAAGACATAAACGTATGCTGTTTACTTACTTAATATTCTGCACTGCTATACTACCACCCTCTGAGTATCTGCTGTATGAATGAGCAGTTAGATACTGAGCCTAGTTTTGCTTTAGCACCAGTGCAAGTATTTTGAGCAATTGATACTGTTCCTGTCTGCATACCTGCTGATTAAATTTGTGTTTATGCCTACTGCCTGTTATGTTCAGTCAGCTAGCTCTAGTCTAGGTCTGCTTCTGGCATAGTACTAATTTTTTTGCACATATTTTTACTGTTCCAAACTGCTTAACAGTTGGGTCCATTTGTATCTCTAGTGCTTATTCACCTTTCTTCAGCTGCTTGCTCCTAATTGACAATTATTTGTGCTCTGTCATCTACTGTTTCTTTTAACCACCTACTCCTAACCTGGTCTATTTGTACCTGTGACTGCTTACCCATACATACTTCCTTGCCTATTACCCACTCCTATTCTGGGTCAATTTCTGTTTGAGCCTAATTCACCTTCTACTACCATTCTCATTCCTCACCCTCTACTGGAACCCTCCTACCATGCTCCCCGTGTTACCTATCCTATCCTTCTCCCCCTTCTTTCCTCTACCCCCTCCCTCATACCCTCTCTAATTCCCCTCCTCCTCCTCTCCCCCCTCCCCACTTCTCTTTCCTCACTTCGTCCCTTCTATCCCTCTTTCTGTCACCCTTCCCTTCCTTCTTTGGTCCTCACCACGCCCTATCCTCTTTATCCAACCTGGTCTTCCTCATATCTGCACTGTTCCTTTCCCTCTCCACCTCTCCACTCGCGCTCCCCCTCATCATAAAAGATGGAAGACTCTCTCCTTTCTCTCCCCCTTCTTATCCTCCACCTTCTGGTTGACGATGTGGAGCCAAACCCTTGTTCCCTCTTCACCTTTTCCTCCCCTTCTACACATAAAGGCCTTGGTATCTTCCATCTTAGTGCAAGAAGTTTCCTCCTTAAACTTGACCCCCTCAAAGTATGGATCTCCCTGCACTTTCCTGACACCTTGTGCATTTCTGAAATCTGGCTTTCCTCTAGAGTTCCAGAGTCTCCTCTAGCCCTCTCAAACTTCAGCCTCTTTCACCAGGACAGAGGCAAGCATGGTGGAGGAGTGACCCTATACATCTGTCAAACTCTGTTCTGCTTCATCTCTTTCAAGGAGGTCCTCTCCTCCTCTTACAAATTCTTGCTAGTAAAATTTTCCCCCACATCCTCCCTCTCTTTTTTTTATTGGTGTCCTCTACACTTTACCTAAAATAACTCCCTCCACTCTCCTCAGCGCCCTCTCCTCCCTAGTCTCCCTTGGGCGAGCTTGTCCTCCTTGGAGACTTCAGTGTCAGCTGCCTCTCCCCCACCTCTAAACCCATCCTCCACTCTGTTGAGTCTCTGAACCTCACACAGTTAATCACTGAACCCACCAGACTCAACCCTCACTCGGGCAACTACTCCCTCCTGACCTGGGTGCTGTCCTTCCACTCCCATTGTAGCTTGTCTTCAAGTGTTCTCTCTGACACCTTAAGTGACCACTGCTTAACTTCCAGTGTTAGGAAAATGCACCCCCCTCAGTCCACCCCCAAATACATCTGGCATAGGTCTTTCAGGTCATATGACACTGATGCCCTCCTAAAGGACCTTACCTCTTCAGGTTGGTCCCCTGTGTACTCTGCCCAGGACATTGACACAGCTCTTTCACTATTCAGTGCTATCTTAACCAGCACCTGAAGCACACATGCCCCCCTTAGAAAGACCAGAGTGAAACGATCCCACCACCCCTGACCTTACTGAGATGTGCAAGTCTCAGGACCTTGAATGGGCTCAATTCAAGACCTCCAACTCCACTTCTGACCACCAACATTATAGATCCTCAAGGAACTCCTGTACAAAGGCAATTCAGACAGCTAAGGCCAACTACTTAAAGTCCAACCAAGGTTCCCCATCCAAATTCTGGAAAGTGATTCACTCCTTAATCGACACTCCTGGCAGATGGCTCGCTGATCTCTGACTGCCCTGCAGTCGCTTCCCTTTTCTTTTTTTTTTTCCATAGAGGTTTCTATCCCTCTGTGGCAGGTTGGGTGACTGTATTAGCCTGTCCCACAGTCCCTGACTGCCCTGAGTTTCCATCCACTTCTTCCTCAGACCAGGTGGGCCGCCGGTGGTAGCGGACCGGGCTTCATGAAACCCAACCTCCATTTTTCTTCCCACCAGATTTTCTCCCCAAGCATGACAGACGTGCAGTTAGCACGCAGTCATGCTCCACCTCTGAGAAGGCACTCCAAGCACTCCGAGCGCCTGCTCTTCCCACTAATTTGTGGGCCTTGCACATGCCACCATCTGGCTTCTGCCCAGTGTCAGTCTAACGGCAAGACACAGAATCCCCGAGGAAAGAGAGACATCCTATGGATGCTGTATCTTCCTTCTCTCAGCTAGGCACCGACTGACTTGAGTCTGTTCCTGAACCTGGGTCACTGGCATGACAACTGTGAGGCATGGATGCCTTAACCCACCTTGCCACTGGGTGCTCCATCGCTTCCCTTTTTAACAGCTTCTTACCCACCTGTGCATTACCCTGCCAGTCCTCTAATGATCTCTCACTCCCTCCTCCATCTGTCTCGTCAGGTGGCTTTGCTTCTCTTCTGTCTCTCCCCAGGAAGTTTTCCTTGCTCTCATGTCTCTTAACCCATCCAAATACAGCTCTGATGGCTTTGACCCTAAACTTCTTCAAATATCTGCTCCTGCTATCATCCATCCACTCACTCACTCTGAGTTGATGCACAGGGTGGGGTGGAAAGGATGAGAAGGGACTTGGCAAGGTTAGAGGAATGGTCAAATGTATGGCAGCTTAGATTCAATGCTAAGAAGTGCAAGGTAATGCACCTGGGAAACAAAAACCCAGGGGAAGAGTACACAATGGGGGGTGAGATACTAACAACAACAAAAATGGAAAGGACCTGGGGGTAGTCATATCAGATGACCTAAAGATGGGCAAGCAATGTGAGAGGCAGCAAGGAGGGCTGGGGGTTACTGGGATGCATAGGAAGAGGCATCACCAGCAGAAAACAGGAAGTTATTATCCCTCTGTACAGACAGCTGGTGAGACCCCATCTGGAGTACTGTGTGCAGTTCTGGAGATCCAGTCTCCGCAAAGACATAGACAGGATGGAAGCTGTCCAGAGGAGGGCAACTAAAATGGTGCAGGGTCTGCACCGGAAGACATATGAAGAAAGACTTAAGGAGCTTAATATGTATAGCCTTGAGGAAAGGAGGGAGAGGGGGGACATGATAGAAACTTTCAAGTACCTCAAGGGAATCAACAAAGTCCAAGAGAGTAGCATCTTTCACATCTTTCAAAAAAAGAGGTGTGCAAGAACAAGAGGGCACAATTTGAAGATAGAGGGAAGGCGGCTCAGAGGTAATTTAAGGAAGTATTTTTTCACAGAGAGGGTTGTGGATGCATGGAACGGCCTTCCGGAGGAGGTTGTGGAGTCAAAATCAGTGGTGGAATTCAAGCATGCTTGGGACAGTCATAAGGCAATTCTAGGGGGTGGGGGTTAGAAGAAGTAGGCTGCTGGTTAACTAGGATCTGCAGCTTATCCAGTAGGTAGGAAAATGGGCAGACTGGGTGGGCCAAGCGGTCCTTATCTGCCGTCAAATTCTATGTTTCTAGGTTTCACTCTCTGAACCTCTCCTTTTCCTGTTGTGCTGTCCCTCATGCCTAGAAAGCTGCAAAAGTATTACCTGTTCACTATGGGGATGATACCTCTTCCCCAGGAAACTATAGGCCAATCTCACTCCTTCCCTCTCATACTAAACTCCCAAGAGTCCCTGTGTACTTCAGACTGTATCACTGTCTAGACTCTTCTCTTTCCTCTCTTCTTTCCAGTCTGGCTTCAGAAGGAACCATTTCACCATCTCCTCCCTGCTGTATGTAACTGAATTCATCCTTACTGGCAATGCTCGGGGACATATCACCACAGCCATATTCATTGCTACTGCAAAGGCATTTGATTTGGTGTCCCATCCCCTCCTCCTGGCCAAGCTGTTGTCAGCTGGCCTCTCTGCTCCTGTTGTTGAGTGGTTCTGCTCTTACCTAATGGGCCAGCAGCAGTCCGTTCAGGTGGGTGGCGTGTTGTCCCCCAGGGCTCCATCCTGGGCCCTGTGCTGTTCTCCATTTTTCTTAATGATCTCCCCTCTGCCTGTGTCTCTTCGCATATACAACTGTATGCAGACAACATGGTCATTTACTCATTGGGTCCTTCTACATCTGCAGTAAAAGCCTCACTCCAGGGCGATTTCCACAATGTGCTGCACTGGTTCCATGCCAACCAGTTCAAAGTAAGCACCAAAAAAGAGACTGTTCATGACCTTTGGCACCAGCCAGAAACTAGCAAGGCTCTCTCCTTCCCCAGTCTTTTCTACCCTGGATGGGACCCAACTGGAGGTAGTCCCTGCCTTCAGTTACCTTTGTGTGTGGCTAAATCGTAAATTAGTCTTTTCTGCTCACATTGACACCATATACTCCTAACTTCGCCCCAAGCTCGGTGTCCTATACCAAAACAAGGACAGCCTCCCCACCCAAGTACGCTGGGAGTTAATAACCAATATGATCCTTCCTATCTTCAATTATATGGATGTGGTCTATAGCTCTGCCCCTCTCTTTTCTCTTGCCAGACTGAATACCCTCAGTAATGCTTTCTGTCATTTTACCTCCAGCTGTCCTCCCTACAGCCACCATTGCTCCTTCTATTCCTCCCCCTCCATCCCTCCTCTACCCTTGTGTCGCCAGTCCCACTGCTCCATCTTCATTACCAAATACTGGTTTGGCTCCCTTTCCTCTTTACCTCTCGCCCCCCCCCCCTTTACTCTCTGTGCTCAAGGAACACCCGCTCCTTCTCTATTCCTCACTCTGCTCGTGCCGTGAAGCTGCTTTTCTGCTGCCCCCCTCCCTTTGGAACCTGCTTCTCCCCGTATCTGTCCCCCTTCCCAAACACTAAAATGCCTGCTGAGGCTCTCTCCTCCCTCTGTGTACCTGCCACGCCTCCCTTCCTGATTGCTCTCTTCCCTTTCTCAGCACTACTCCTACTCTCCCCCATAGCCAGTGATTCTTCCTTCCTTATGTTCCATGAACTCCTGGCCCTCAGTCTCCTGTCTCTTGAGAGTTCACTCACCCTGTCCAATCTACTAGATTTGGTACTGCCTACCCATGTATAGTGTGAGCATCTTAGCTCATTTGCAACCCTAGTGTATCCACTGGTCTGTATTGTTGCCTGTTGTGTTTCTGCACTTATATTTGCCCTTATTGCACTTCTGATGATTTTAATTGCCTGTATGTCGACTTCTGTTCCCTTCCCTCCCCTGGGTATCTCATGGAAATGAGCCTCAGCTCATTGTGCCTTTCCTGGTTATCAAACTTTTAACTGAGCTCACTAAATAAAATATATCATTTAAAATTTAGATAAAATCTTTAAAAATAGCATGCAAGGTCAAGTCCTTATCAAACTCTGGCCCAAAGAGAGCAGTTAGATAAGAAGAGCAAAGCAGACACTCCAGAGACTTCTTCTGTATTCATCTAATTCCCTGAAATAGTGTACAGTACTTGAGAAGGGGGAATGACCCCCCACCCCCCCATTAAAATAAAGGAATATGCAAGTACGGGCAAAAACTGGCAAAATCTCTAACTTCAGGAGAGTATCCAGTGTTATCAATGTATTTTTTCCCTTCCTCTCTCTGTCTCTCACTGAGAAGAAAAAAACAGGAAATAGACACCCTTATTTTGTGCACCTAGAACTGGAAATCCAGTGTAGTATCACGTTTTAATTCTGAACAGATTAGAATAGACAGGATTCTGACTCTCAGCCTAACACCACATTTTTTGATATCCATTGACCACATGTTAGACTACAAAGAGAGGATGCAATTCAGTATTACTTTTGAACACTGCATTTTTTTTTGTGTGTTGCATAGGTGATGAAGCCCATCCTTTGTTCCAAGCCAAAGCTGCTAGAGGAGTCTGGTAGGTAAAACTTGATCTCATGAATATGTGCTTCCATTAGAAAAATAAATCTTGACCATTGTTTGCGGCTGTGGTCTCCTACTAGTCTTAATTTAATTTATGTTCAGTGGAGTTGGGTTATCTACTGTGTACTCCTACATCCCAAAGCTATCTTAAGTGCTTGTAGCATAAACTCAAATAGTACTGTACTTAAGGGAGCCTTAGTAACGTAGAAACATAGACAATGTGTGCAGAAAAAGACCATCAGTCTATCTAGTTTGCCCTGTTTTACCCTGTCCTTATCATGTGACCTGTTGCCTAGATGAGGTTTTTGTCCTTGTTCACTGCCTTACTGCTGCCCCCTGAGTAACTTCTAAGCCCATAACTCTGTCCCAATTATGCTTGAACCCATTAATAATTCTTGTGCTCACCACCTCAGCTGGTAGGCTGTTCGACAGCTCAACTCGTCAGTAAAGTACAACTAGCATTCCCCTTGAATCCCCCCCAAACCAGTTTCCACTCATGTCCATTTGTTTTCGACCTCTTATTTCTGCTGAATATTTCCTCACAGTTCAGAATGCCTTGTCCATTCCTTTCAAGAACTTGAAGGCCCCTGTCATGTCCCCATCTCCCTTCTGATCTCCAGCAAGTACATGTTCAGTGCCCTAAGCTGATCCTCATTGGATTTGCCCTGTTGGCCTTGAATCATATTGGTTGCCCTGCTGCACTGTCTGTAGCCTGTCTCTGTCTTTTCTTAGGTGTTGACTCTAGAATTAGCCACAGTATTCCAGATGGGGTCTCACCAATGATCTGTAGAGAGATAGTATTATTTCTTTCCTCCTGCTGTTGAGACCCCTCCCAATACACCCCAACATTCTGATCATCTTACTGTAAGCTTTCTTGCAATGACTGGTTTGTTTTAGGGAGCTGCTTATGATGAATCCCAGGTCCCTGTACTCAGAAGTAGTGCCCAGCTTAACACCTTCCATCCAGTGTTCCGTCCTGGGGTCTTTGTTCTCTATGTGTATCACCTTGCACTTTTTGGTAGTACAGTGTGATAGAAACATAGAAATTGATGGCAGATAAGGACCACTAGGCCCATCCAGTCTGCCCTTTTTCCCTACATACTGCAAAAGCCGCAGACGCTATTTGATCTCTGGCTTTACCTTCTCATTCCTATTGCTAGGGTTCCCCTATGCCTGTCCCATGCATTTTTGAATTCCCCCACTGTGTTTGCCCCCACCACATCTACCGGGAGTCTATTCCGTGCATCCAACACCATTTCCATGAAGACCTACTTCCTCACATTACCCCTTACTCTACCCCCTTCCAGCCTCATGTCATGCCCCCTCATTCCTGAACGTCTCCTTTTCTGAAAGATGCTACCCTCTGGTACCTTATTTGTGCCCTTTAGATATTTGTAGGTTTCTATCATACCTCCCCCGTCTCTCCTCCAGGGTATACATATTGAGGATTTCTAGTCTCTCCTCATATGACTTTTGGTGCAGGCCCTGCACAGTCTTTGTTTCCCTTCTTTGAACTGCCTCCACCCTGTATATGTCCTTATGGAGATACAGCCTCCAGAACTGGACACAGTGCTCCAAATGAGGCCTCACCAATAATCTGTACAGTGACGTCACCACCTTTTTTCTTCTGCTGGTGATACCTCTCCCTGTGCACCCCAGCATCCCACTGGCTCTCCCCACAGCCATGGCACATTGTTTGGCCATCTTTAGGTCATCGGATATGATTACCCCCAAACCATTTTTCTGTTTGACCATCAGTATCTCTCACCCTTCCCCAATCATGTAATCCTCCCCTGGGTTCTTGCCCCCCAAATGCATGATTTTGCATTTTTCACAATATATCTCAACAGCCACTCTCAAGACCATTCCTCCAGTTTACCTAAGTCCCTCCTCATTTTTTCCACCCCTCCCGGAGTGTCCACCCTGTTGCAGATCTTAGTGTCATCTGCAAAGAGGCGCACCTTCCCTTCCAGCCCTTTCGCAATGTCACTTACGAAGATATTTAATAGTACTGGCCCCCAGAACTGATCCATGAGGCACCCTGCTGTTACCCTCCTTTCCTCAGATTGAGCTCCATTTACCACCACCCTGTCTTCTGTTGCTCAACCAGTTCCTAACTATCTGCATATACTATAAAATATGCACCTATACCTAGGCTTCTTAAAAGGCCAATAGGACTTGATCCACTCCCTAACCTCCCCTATATCCAGTGTATCATTTTTGTGCAATATGTGTCTAGTCTTTTGTTTTTTAATATACCCATACTGCCACTCTATATAACTTTAATTGGGAGCCTGTTACATTCTTCAACCACCCTCTGGTTGAACCACTGTCTCCTGTTATTTCATCTAAATTGCTACCCTTTTAGTCTTGGATGGTGACCCCTTGTCAATCTTTCAGTCTCCCTGCCTGCAAGCGCCAGGCATTCCCATAGATCTGTGTTCTGTTTAGCCTTATATACCAGACATTGCTTTCCTCTGAGTCTCCCATATGTTAGTGGATACATATTTAGCCCTTCAAGCCTCTCCCTACATGTCTTCTTCCTCTTCTCTCCACAGTACAACAGCCTATGCCCTATCTACCCCCCACTATATTAGCTATTTATGTGCCACCCTCACTGTTTTATCCGTTTTGCCTCTTACTCTATTGTATAGCTTACAACTTGGTGTACACTGTAATTTGAATTTGACACTATGATTCTGTTCAAATATCTTGCCACAGAACAGTGGCATGCTTTCTTAGCCCTCAACCCGACTACCCCGTAACAGATGCAGTTGTACACTTTCACATGTGTTGTTTTGTTCTCATTACTTGTGCAATTCAATAATTTATATACATGCACTTGTTAGTGTCGGTTTGTTATTGCTGTTTCACTCTGTGCTGTGTCCTCTCACCGAGGTCACATCTGGGAACTAACCCCAGCTCAATGTGCTTGTCCTGGTCACCACATTTTAAATAAATATTATTTTAAATTGGTTACCAGATAAACATTACCTGGTAAACATACAGGGCCCGATTCTAAAAGCTGCTGTGATCGCCGCCAGGGACTTGCTGCAGGCTGTTTGCAAGTGCTGACTTGCATCAAACTTGGTGTTCCAGAAACCGATGCCAGAAGTCCCTGATGCCGCAAAGTTCGACCATCTCTCCGCTGGTCTAACCTTGCATCTGTGGAGGTACTGTTACTGCGGGGCTTGTGCCAATTATTTTGCGCAAGCTGCCCTAAAGTGAGAAAACTGTTGCAGCTGCGTTAACTCTTCTGGAATAGCACAGAGTTGCATCAAAGGGCTTTGACGCAGTTGCGTCAAACTTTATGGTGGATGCAGGGCTTGGCGCAAGCCCTATGCTCACCTTCTGGAATTGAGCCCACAGAGATTAAAATAAATCTTAACAGGTGCAATCGGGGTTGAGGGAGGACATTTGGGAAGTATATGGGCTAAATAATTACACACATTATAGCAATTATATAGTAGCAGAGCCATCCTGGTGACACTGAGGGTTGAGGCACTGGATGCCACACCTTGCTGGCAACCCGTGTTCGGGCACAAGCACAGACTGGCGGGGGAGGGAGAGGATCAAGCATCCAGAGGACAGCTCTCCTGTCCCGGGAAGGGAGGACTGACGCTTCCACCAAATGACTGCCCTTGGTGGAGGCCTGTTGGAAATGCGGGCCTGTGGGCATCAAGGAAGGGAGGGTGCTGTGGGACTTCATGGACGTGTGCACGCCTCCACGTACGCGTGTCCTGCATGTGCTCCCCAGCAACGAGGAAGGGAATAAAAATGGTGGAAAAACACCTCCAGTAGCAGGATGATGACCAACCCCTCGCTGGCTCCACACCCGGCAACCGGGCGGGCTCCGGGTAAGTCCCGGCAAGACTGGGGTGACGGGGCTGGGGGGTCGGTTATTAGGGGGCTGCTGGAAGCAGAGCAGAAGATAAACACCTCTATGAAAAAAAAAAAAAAAAGTAGTAGCAGTTGTCCAACAATAATTAAATTTAGAAGATACACACATAAGCCAAGCAACAATGTAAACTGCTGTATGCCTATCTTGACAGAGTGCATGTCTCTCAAGGGAGTTGCCAGAAAATTAAAAACAGTTGGGGCACTAAGCTTATTTCAACAGTCAGTAGCCATAAGCTACCACATTATAACATTTGGTTGCCCAATCCAAGTTTTAGGAGCCAAATCATTGTAATATTGAGGAGGCAGTGTGGTCTAATAGGTAAAGCACAGGCTTGGGAACTAGACGATCACAGCATACTCCACTGTGTGACCTTGAGCAGTTTACTTAACCTTTGTTTAGCATTTGGTGACCAGATCTGTTGTTTGTTGGCACAGGCAAAATAACAAAGCCTAATGACAATTTAAAAAGTGCTTCTCAAGATCAAGCCACAAATGTAAGGGTGACATATACTGTAGTTACAGTGACCATCTCTGAATCCCTGTTGCCAGGGGATGGTCTTCTACAGGGACAAATAAGCATACTAGGTAGTTGTCTTCCTATATGTGTATTAGGTTACAAATGGAAGTTGAATGTGCTGATAGGTGGTAGTTATTCATCGAGGCTCTCTGGCTGGGACAGTATGTGTCTGGGGAAGTCAGGGGGTCTGGGACGGGCTAAGACTGTGTATGAGGCATCCCAGCTCTCTGATCTGCAGCCCTTTAGTGACCTCCCAGTTTCCATCACTACAGATCATCACTGTAGGGATGTCGGAATTAAGAGGGCTCACACTGATGGACTTTGGCAGGGTGCCTTGGACACTTTGGATTGGAGTAGGATTGAGCTTATCGGGCGCAGAAGGCATCCTGGATGTCGATGGGTCCTAGGGAGAGGCCAGATGTGTTTGGTTCCCTTCCCCAGGGTTATCACCAGACCACGTGGACTAGTACCCAGAAGGGCTACACTGCCCACCAGTCCCCTGAGGGCAGTGCTTTGCAATGCCAGATTGATCAGGAACAAGACCGCAATTATAGCGAACTTAGTTTCCTCGGTCAATCTGGCATGCATTACTGAGACCTGAGTGGGTGATGATGCTGGCCCAGTGTTAGAGGCCACTGTCACCCCTGGATACTTTGTGGTGCACTGCCCCAGAGTGGGGGGCGGGGGAGTGGCCATTTGTTTTAGATCTGAACTTGGCTTCACTGTGCACCACATGGAAAGCCTGGTTCCTATGAATGTGTGGCTGTACGTGGGGGTCCGGGCACAGGTAGCAGGATTCCCAAGATTTACTGCTGCCCTGGGATGGCAGGAGAATTCCTGCAGGAGGTAGCCAACTTCGTCGTCGGTGGAACGTTGGAGTCCCCCAGATGTTTAGTTCTGGGGAACTTAAGTGGATGGACTGACTATGAATCCTCTAGGCTAGGTTACAACTTCCTCCGGTTGATGTCACCTCTGGGCCTGTCGCAAGAAGTTTATTCCGTGACCCACCAGGGCAGCCACATGTTGGACCTGATCTTCCCACTTGGGCTTGAGATTAGTAATCTCAAAACTGATTGAGTTGTTTGGTCCAGTCATTGCACAGTGGCACTCTCATATGCCCCCACCTCCCCCGAGAGCCCTTCTCCTGTTGGGATGGTAATCTACTGCCCTTTCAGGAGTTTGACTCGGGAGGGATTTCTGGTGGCAGCAGATGTATCAAGTGTGGGTAGCACATGCGTAGAGGGTGTCCACAGCTACTGGGTTATTTCTGGTATCTGTGCCATTGAAGACCTCCTCTAGGGTGCGTGATCTGGATGTGATCTTTGACAGCGCAGTGACATTTGAAACACAGGTATCATTCGTTGTCCGGACCAGCATTTACCATCTTAGGAACATCGCCAGAATCGAGCCCCAAGTTCTGCCTGTGGACCTCCCCACCTTGGTACATGCCTTCATAATGTCCGGGCTTGATTACTGTAATGCGCTGCACTTCAGGGTGTCAGGAGGTACCCTCTGCAGGCTGCAGCTAGTGCAGAATGCAGCAGCCAGGTTGTTGACGGGGCAGTCTAAATACTGCCCCATCACCCCGGTGCTGTGTGAACTGCACTGGCTGCTGCTCAGGTGGAGGATCCTCTTTAAGGTGGGCTTGCTTACCTTTAAGGCCTTACACAGCTGGGCCCTGGATACTTGTCTGACCTTCTAACACCTGCTGCCTCAGTGTGTTCCCTCCATTTTTCCTCTAGGGGCCTCCTTGCAATTCCCAGGGTGAAGCTAAAGACAGCCGGCGACAGAGCGTTTAGTGTCATCGGCCCCGTCCTGTGGACCTCGCTGCCTCCATCTGTAAGGGAGGCCCCTTCAGTTGAAGTGTTCAAGGCTCACCTAAAGACCCTCCTGTTTAGTCAAGCTTTCCCAGACACTGTCTATTAGTATTTATTTCTGGGATAGCCTCTTTAACGACTACTATTATTTTTAATTGTTTTTATTATTTGGAATATTTATCAGTGTTTTGTTTGTATGTGCTGTGTTTTTTTATGAATAGTGTGTATTTATTTGTACACCGCCTAGAGCCTCTAGGATTGGGTGCCTTGAAAAATAAACTTTGCCTTGCTGGGCATCTGTAGATAATTTCCTTATTTTGGAAAAAAAAAAAAGATTAACCCCCCTTCCCCATAATCTAATTCTGTATTCTGTATTTTTAATCATTTCTCTCTGCTTGCTTTTAGTAAAGTGATGTGCTTCCATCCATGGTCTGATATCACCCTTCCATTGATGTCACTTGCTGAAATCAGGACTGTGATTGACAAGTGGGCAGAGATTATGGTAGAACTAGGGGTCACATATCCATGGGTGCAGGTATGTGCCTTTTCATTCAACAGATGTGGATATTTATTTTTCATTTCAGAATTCCAGATAAATGAGTTTGGTTTAGTTGGCCATAAGCCCTTTCCTCAGGATTGGCCTTCTGTTCTCCTGCTCGTCTTAGGACGGGACATCTGAGTTTTCAAACAAATTAGAATCTCCTAGGTGGCAACATAGAACACTGCCTCACACCTTAGGGCCAACCTTCAGCTGAAGGGTTGAACTGGCTCAATAACAACGGCACAGAACAGGGAACATGAGGTGATCATCAGGGTCTTGGTAGTTCAGCAAAATGCTTGATGGGGTCTGTTATACAACTACACAGTTCATGTACCAGGTTAAATGTTTTTTTTTTCGTTACTTGCCTTGGCCGCCGGTACTTCAGCCTGGTCAAGGACCCCTCTCACCTCCACTCCCAACTTCAGTTGCGACTCCTCGATACCCGCTGGCTTACCTCCCAGGGTGGGGTTGCAGCACGGGCCCTAAGTGCCGCAATCACTGGAATAGGTCGGGGAGCCGGTCCTGAGAGCTAATAGAGGCAGAGGGGCTGGCTTCATGGAGGAAGCAGGCAGTGGAGTTTTTTCCCCCTATACGAGGGCAGGGATGTGCAATGACGACCAGCGTCTGCCCCCAGTGTATTGTCTGTGCATGTGGTACACCCAGCCTCCTCTAGGTGTCCGTAGAGCACTGGACACACTACCCCCCTTCCCCCGGGAGAAGTAGAGCAGTTGCTGGACGCTCAATCCTTCTCCTCCCCCCGGCCGGCCCTCCAACGTATCAGATCCATTCCCGAACCTGGTCGAGAACCCGGGTCGCTGGCGTCGCAGGTTGGCACCCTGCCCCTGCACCAGCAGGCCGTCCACTGGTTAAATATGTTTAAAATAAAAGAAAGATACTCCCTGGGGCTGGATATTCAAAAGTTAGTGAAAGCACTAAGGGATGTTTGCCGTGCTGACTGGGTTTTCCGCCCGATTCATGAGTGGGGTCTATATTCAGAGACCCCACAGTGTGGGCAAAACCCCTTAGCACCTAAGTGCTAACATACCGCTGCAGCTATGTGAATGAGGGGGTCCCCACCCTTGCATCTTGCATATGGGTACAGCAGCAAATTCAGAAATTTGCACCAGCAGTAAATGCCACCCAGAGGGGCACAGCTTACCGCCTTTGCAAACCTGGTCTTAACCGGTGCAAGGCCTTGGTGACGGGTAGCCATACTACAGCCACTTGTCCCACCTGCGAACCCCGTCCCAGTGAGCCACTGAACGCACTGGTATTTAGTGGCACCCACCACCCTCCGATCACCCACCCCGCTAGTACAAACTTCCTCCCCGGTGTCTTTTTTTTTTTTGTCAGTGAAACTTTATTACGTTTCAAATAGAACAAATGGGAACATTCTATAAGTAATTGTTCTTTTAACACAAATAACAAAATTCATAACCCTCTCAGGGTATAATACATAAGAGTGACATCAGAGTAGCTATTACTTCTAAATATATGCATCACTCTAAGAATTCTTTATGAATTGATAAGGCAATTGGTAATCTTAATTGCTTAAAACATAACCTACCATTAATTCCTTGACAAACTATAAGCAGTTTTATGCATTCCTAGAATAATGGACAGCATTCTACTAATGTATCAAAGGAAGGCAATAGCTAGTTTCCATAGAAGAAAAGGAAAGTGAAGGAAGAAAGCAGATAAAGGAAAGAGAAAGAGCAAAAAGTGTCAGCAAATAAAGTAATATAAAAGGACCTCCTAGCTATATAGCAGTTACAAGAAGAGCCTACATGAGTTACACAAATTACAGTGATATTAGGAAGCTTACGAGTGAGCGAAGAATCTCTATATTGCACCCCATTTAGACACAAATATGTATCCCTAATCTATCATATTCTCCCTGGTGTCTAGTTGCACCCCCCAATCCTCCATTCACCCTCCCCAGTAGTACGAACATTCTCCCTGGTCTAGTGTCACCTCCACCCTCTGATCACCCACCCCATTAGTACAGACATTCTTCCTGGTGTTTAGTGGCACCCCCTACCCTGCAGTCACCCTCCCCTGGTCTGGTGTCTAGGTGCCTTGGTGTCTAGGGGTCCTCCCCACCCTCCAGACTACTGGCTTCGTAATGCAGGTGTAGTCTCTGGTGGCTAGTGGTACCCTTAACCCCCCGAACCCCCATCCCATAAGGCTTTGGTAGTCCCTGGTGTCCAGTAGTCCCTCTGACTGCTGGTCTTCCAACCAGACCGGCAAACAGTAGTGGTTTAGTGGGCCCCCCATACCTGCGCGGGCAGTGCCATGCAGAGAGTTCATGACAGAAGCTGGCACAACCTTTCTCATACTTCCTTGGCTGGCTGCCATATGGGATGACAGAGGGTGCGGTTTACTATATGTTTGCTCCCTGTCATCCCATATGGCAGCCAGCTGAGGAGGTGAGAGGAGTCCTGTGCCAGTTTTTGTCTCTCCATATGACACCTCCTGCACAGGTATGGGGGGAGGGTGGCTGGGTGGTGTGCTGGGTGTGGGCAGTGTGATGGGGGCCACTAAACCACCATCATTCACCCGTCTGGTTGGCGACTGGCAGTCGAGGGGGAACCACTTGATGCCAGGGACTACTGAAGCTTTATGGAGACAGGCGTTCTGGAGTAAGGGGGTACCACTAGCCACTAGGGACTACTGTACATCTGCATTATGGGGCTGGTGGATTGGAAGGTGTGGAGTGATCCTAGACACCAGGGCATTGTGACACCTAATCAGGGCAGGTGATCGGAGGGTGGGGGGTGCCACTAGACACCAGAAAGAAAGTTTGTACTACCGAGGTGGGTGATCGGTGGGTGGGGGGGGTGCCACTAGACACTAGGTAGAACATTTGTACTACCGGGGCGGGTGATCGGAGGGTGGTAGGGTGCTATTAGACACCAGGGAGAATGTTTGAATTACCGAGGCGGGAGAACAGAGGGCAGAGGATGCCACTAGACATCAGAGAGTATATGTGTATTGAGGGGACAGCGTTCAGGATGTGGGGGGTTGGTCGCCACAATGCCTGACATGGCAGGCAGACAACCAGGGGATGGGCGCAGACTTTGCTGCCACTTCCCATGCATATGGTCCCTTAGCGCCTTGCATTCTACGTCTGAATATCATGCCTCAGCTCCTGGCTCTATCCATTCAGGGTGGGGGGCACAAAACCCTGTGGTCTACAGATGGCCAGAGTCCATGTTGGGGCAATGCAGTTTGCCATAGCCCTGTGCCGACATGGCCCTATATTGAGCTGTATAATGCCAGTGCGCTGTGCAACTGAATGTATGGCCCTTTGGGTCCAGTGCAAGCACAGCGCAAACCTTAGCGCTCCGCTTTTGCACACATTTGAATATCTAGCCCCTGGTGTTTAAACAACCCATGTCAACTTCCTCCATTTTCCTGATTCATTAAAGTCATCAAAACTTTAAATCGGTTAACAATGGGCTGCCATGCTTGAGTTTGAGGCACTTGCTGTCATTTAGAACCATATATTAGCAAACAAATCTATAAATAACTGGCATATCAAGATAAAGCAAAGATAAAACTGAAGGTAGTTGTTACCGTGAGCTTTATTGTTTACTTCACTTAGGCAATACATTGCATCATTACTCTGACAAAAGTAGCTCGTTGTGTCATGGGGTGGGGGGTGGGCTTTACTCCAGTTATGTCAAACTGGATCAGTTTTAACTCCATTGGACTAAAGCCCCTTGAAATTAATCTATTTTTAGGGGTAAGCATGATGCAGTTTTCCTCGTGTCACTATTGTGATAAAAAAATTGTACTAACATTACATAACAAGCAGTATTGTTTTTATTTGTTTGCATGACATTGTATAGAGTCTGTGTTGATGGTATCAGATTTTTATTTTAACTGTAAAGTATGGTAATAAATAGAAAAAAGGGTTGCCATGTTTTTTTGAGTTATTGCTGACAGTTACAAGTTCAGAGCTCCTTTTGATTACTGAACAAGCAAGTTTGCTTCTTGATACAAATTAGGGTTGGGGTGATCGTCATATAGGATCAGTTTTAGTGATCAGTTTTAGTAACACCGTAAGATGGCAGGATGTGAAAATATTGTACAGTTGCACTTCCTAGGTATGTTTTCAAGTACTCAGGCTTCCACTTGTGACAAAGAGCAGACTCAAAATACGATTCTACCCTAATTACACACCCTGCAGTGTGTTCAGTTTGATTACGCAAATTGTGAATAACGATTTAGACACGTCTCTGGTGGCAGACAGCGCAAGGTGAGGTTGGACTAAAGCATGGGTTAATTGAGCCTCTATAACCCACCCTGCCACATGTAATTGCTTGCATAATGTAGAAAATGGAAAGTCAAAATATTTAATTTTCTGAATTTAACCCTGCAGGACTTTACCTGTGCAAACTAATAAGAGGAGTTAAAACTGATGAGTCTCCTTTTTTTGTGGTTTACATCTGGTATTTTTTTTTCCTCTAATGATAGACGAGCAACCACACAATGACTCGCTCATCTTTTTACAAAAATGCAAACACTCACACTTTGATAGACTGACATAAGCAAACCTTTAAACATATGTACATGCACACCCTCAGACACACATACAGACACTCAGGTATGTATATGATATGATATGATATGATCGAGACCTTTAAATACTTGAAGGGCATAAACAAAGTTAATACTGAGGGTATGTTTTGACTGAAGGGGATCACAAGGTGACATAGCCTGAGGCTGGAGAGGGGGAGGTTCAGGAGGGAGCTGAGGAAGCATTACTTAGCGGAAAGGGTGGTGTCAAATTGAAATGCGCTGCCTGAGGAGGTGATCTCACTGGATTCAGTGGGGAGTTTTAAGAAAGGATGGGATAGGATCAATGGACAAGGGAGGTGAACCAAGGGAAGGAAAATCTGGTGGGTGTGAGGGAAAGGGGAGGGGGGTAGCAGCAGTTGTCTAAAATGTGAGCTGTGCTTTCATGCAGACATGATGGATCTTGAGGACTAAAGCTGTTGGCATTGTTGTATGTTCGTATGCACGCATACCCTAAGAGACAGACCTGTATGCACATGCTCAGACATGCACACATCCCTCTGCTGACACTACACTTCCCAGCAAAATACCCCTAGTATCCCTCTCTTTCCTGACGCCTACCATCACAGTAAAGCATTCCCAAATAGCCCCTTCCATCCACTTCACCTCACATCCCTGTAAAATATTCTCCCATCCCTCTTTTATCCCAGAATATGTCCCCAATCTACCATACCTTCTGCGGAAACCTCAAATCTCAGTTTAATATTCACAGCCTGTTCTTTCATCTGCTAACTCCTCCAATCCCAGTAATGTATTCCCTTCAAGTCATTGATACCTCCTATCCCAGTAAAACAGCCCAGTACCCGCTCCCATCTGTGGACACTTCCCATCCCCCACAGAAAATATCCCCACGAGTCCTTCCACAAACATCTCCCATCCCATTAAATTATCTCTAACACCCCTTCCATCTGCTGGCACCTTTCTTCCCAGTAAAATATTCCCAATTTCCCCTTCCATCCACTGACACCTTTCATTCTAGTAATGTATTGCTACAGTAGTCTCCAAATATCAGTTAACAGCTGCTATCCCAGTAAAATATCCCTAGTTCTCTTCCTATACCCTAACACTTCCCATCCCATGAAAGTGTCTCCATTACCTCCGCTCATCCGCTAACATCTGCCATCCCACTAAAATATCCCCAATCCCCCCACATGCTGCACTTCCATTCTAGTAAAATATCCCCACCCCATCCCAGTAAAATATCATCAGTCAACCCTTACATTTGCAGTAACCCCCATCCCAGTAATGTATTAACTGTCCCCCTTCCCTCTGTTGGTGTCTCCCATCCCAGTAAATTATCCCCAGTCCCCATCTGACACCTTCTATCCCAGAAAATATTCCCAGCCCCCCTACCATGCAATGACACCTTCAATCCCAGGAAAATATCTATAGTCCCCCTTCCATCCACATATACTTTACATCCCAGTCGAATATCTTTAGTCCCCATCCCTGCTGCTGACACATCCCATCCCTGTAAAATATTTCCAGTCGCGTCTCCTTCCACTGACATCTGCTATCCCTGTAAAATACTCCTGTCCCTTTCCTGTTCACTGACAGCTCCCATCTCAGTACAATATCCCCAATCCCCCTCCCATCTGTAGAGCCCTCCTGCCTCAGTAAAATATTCCTAGTCCCCACTCCCATACCCAGAAACATCTCTTCCCAGACAAATATCCCCAATCCCCTCTTCCATGTGATAACACGTCCCTTTTCAGTAAAATACTCCCAGTCCTACTTCCTATCCACTGACACCTCATATTGCAGTAACACATGCTCAGTCCCTGCTCCCATCCACTGACAATTCCCATCTCAGTAAAATATTCCCATCACTCCCTTACATCTGCTGTCCCCTTCTATCTCAGTAATATATTCCAGTCCCCCCTTTCATCCACTGATGCATTCCATCCCAGTAATATATGGCTAGTTTCCCATCCATCTGTTGGCAGCTGATATCCCAGTGAAATATACCTAGTCCCCACCTTGTATCCCTGACACCTCATATCCTAGAAAAGTATTATTTCTCCCCCTTCCCATCTGCTGATACCTGCCATTCCAGTAAAATATCCCCAATCCTTCTTTCCACACGCTGGACACCCTCCATACCAGTGAAATATCTCCAGCCCCCCCTCCAATCTGCTGAAACATCCCACCCCAGTAAAATATCCCCAGTTTCCTCATATTTGCTGAAACCTTCCATCCCAGTAAAATGTTTACTGTCCCATCTGCTGACACCCCTTATTGCAGTTAAATATTCAGTTTCCCCTCCCATCTGACACTTCCTATTCAAGTAATCTATCCCTAGTACCCACACCCTTCCATGGACACCTCCCCTCCAAGTCAGATGCCCCTCTCCCCCCCCCCAAATGCTGCCACCTTCAGTCCAGTAGAGCATCTTCTGTCCCCTTCCTATCCACTGAAATCTCCCATCCCAGTAAAATATCCCCAGTCCCATCAAACATTCACTGATGCCTCTGATCTCAGTGAAATATCCTCAACTCCTCCTCCCATACACTGACGCCTTCCATCTATTAAAATATCCCCAGTCCCCCCTCCTGTCTGCTGAAACCTACCATCTCAGTGAAATCCCCAGTCCCCTGCCCATTTACTGATACCCGCCATCCCAGTAAGATATTCCAGTTCCATCTCACTTCAGCTGACACTTACGATCCCAGTAAAATATAATTTTGTTTTTGAGATCCCATTTCTCTCAACATCTTTTTGGCAGAAGTCTTTTAGGTAGGGAAATTTGCCTTTACAATAAATTCTCGATTGATATTACCTCTTACAAAAAGTTAAATATTTTCAAAGCCAATATTGCTAAACTGTTTACTAACTGATCAGTTTGTACTTGTTTTGTATAATATTTTTGTTTTCCGTGTCAATTTATGGTTGTATGTTGTTTTTGTTACATGGATGGAAAACTGGTCATGAGTGAAAAGGGCATTATTGCTCATCTGCTAACCAGTATAAAAATAAAATAAATGAAAATGAAGACTGAAAATGAACCCCCCCATTCCCCCTTCCACATGCTTACATTTTCCATCCCAGTATAATATCCTCAGTCCCCCCATTCACTGAAATTTTCCATTCCAGTACAGTATCCTCAGTACCCCTTCTCTCTGCTGACACCTCCTATCCTAGTTAAACATCCCCAGCCTACCCTGCCATCCTCTGATACCTCCCATCCCAATAAAATGTCTGTAGTACCCCCTCTCACTCACTGACACCTCGTACCCCTGTACAATCTCCTCTGCCTTCTGCTGGCACCTCCCACCCACTAAAATATTCCCAGTTCCTCCTCCCCTCCTCGTCTTCTCTCATCCCAGTAAAATATCCCCAGTCCCTCCTCCCATCTGCTGATATCTCCTATCTCAGTCATATGTTTGCCTCATTGGACATTCCCATGGAGGAGGCCAGAAGAGGGAAACACCCCTTTTTGGCTATCCTGGAGCAGGATTCCTGAAGCTTTGTTGGGCTCTGTGCCCAGGATCTGGTAGCAGTCAGCTTCCTTCCAGGTACCTCCCCGCCCAATGGATCGTAGGTACGCAGTGCCCATGGCAGGGCTCTCTGGCTTCTCAGAGCACCCCTCCATGGAGGACCTGGCGACCTAAGTGGTCTTCTGTGAGGTCAAGGCTGGGCTGGGTGAATCAGATAAACTGCTGGACAGTGACTTCAAGAAACAGGACTTAATTGATTACAAAGTCTGCATAGTGGTCTCTCTCTGATCTGGCAGGCCAGCTGTGTGACCTTGATTGCTCACTTCGGTCACAAGCTGTTTGATAAGCCCATGGACATGATCCCATTGATTTCCCAAGATGGCCCAACACTTGGGTGCTTCGGGACATAGGCCTTTCATTAGGAAAGCACCAGTTAAGACAGTGATGTCACTGCAAAGAAGGGCATGGCTGTGGATCTCCATGTTTGCTGCGGAGACTTAGGACAAACTAGCAGACTGACCTTTTTGGCACTGGGCTGAAGGATCATTTCACCTGGATAAAGAAGTCCAGTGTCACCTTAGGTTCAAAGACAGCTGCTGTGCAGGCTAAGCAGTCATCGAAGCTTAAACCACAAGACTATTTTCAGAGTGCCTTGCATAGACTGGGTTTCCACCAGCAGCAGCAGAGGATGCAGTACCAACACTACCATCCAGCTAAAGCTTACCAGTTTAAAGGTCAGGTTCAGTACAAGGATGGTGGTGGTGTTGCTTCCAGTGGACAGTCCTCTGGAGCCTCTTCTAAGGATAAGAAATTATGAACTATGGGGATCCATTCCCCTGCGTGCACCGGACCTGCTGCAGCTCCTATTCGAGGGGGCTAACTATCCAGCTTCCTACTGCAGTAATTCACTTTACCTTTGGACAAGTGGGTTCTGGAAGGTTTGGGGTCAGGTCTGTCTCTGGAATTCAAAACTGTTGGAGTCTGTGGTGTCCAATGACACTTGAGCCACCCTGCAGAGCGAAGTCACTTAGCTGCTAGAGTGCAGTGCTGTTGATGTTGTCCCAGATACTCTAGTCTTGTCATTTTTTGTGTGTCATTATATTTTAGTTCCAAAACAGACAGGGGGCTGGTGCCTCATTTTAGACCTGCATGTCCTAAAAAGTTTGTGTACAAGCTGAAGTTCCATATGGTCACTTTCAACCAGACAATACCAACTGGAAAGCCCGAGGCTTGGTTCTGTTCCGTGGATGACCTGGATATGTATTTTCACATTCTGATCGTTCTGTCCTGCTGGTAGTTTCTCTGTTTTTGGGTGGATGATGTGTTGTACCATTTCAGGGTGATACCCTTTGGCCTGTCATTGGCACCAAGGGTGTTTACTAAGTGCCTGGTAGTCATGGGGCCTTCCTCTAGTGCAGAGGAACTAGGGTCTTCCTTACCTGCATATCACTTGCACTATCAGGGAGGTCATGGAATGGTCCTGGGATTTGGACATCCAGACGTTCCAGTATTTGGGTCTGATGGTCGGTTTGACCAGTTCAGAGCTGGTGCCCAAGCATCCAGTTCATCAGAGTGAAACTGGATTCCCTTCCAGGGCTTGCTTACCTTCAGATTGAGTTGGTGATCTTACCTTCTTTGTTCATTCATAGTGGGTTGGGTACTCACATCCAGCCTTGGACCTTCTTTGGCTATTGTGGTTCATGGCATCTGCAACAGTGTATCTGCCACATTTGATGGTAATTGGGGTGTCAGTAGTTTGAGTTCCACTACCACCTGAACTAGCTGGTTCAGGTGGTGCCGCCGATGCTGGACCCCATTGAGTGGCTGCTGAGTCCCCACAACCTCTTGGAAGGAATTCCCTTTGTCTGGGTCGAGTCACCCTTCATGTTAATGGCAGATGCGTTGCTAGTGGGATGGGTTGCTGACTTGCTGGACTGCAGAGCCTATGGATTCTGGTCCCCGGGCGAGACCCAACAGCATATCAACCTGCTAGAGCTCCGGGCAGTGCAACTGGCACTTAGAGTTTGGTTCAGTGATAAGGCATCAGTTTGTGCAGGTCAGTACTGACAACATGACCGCCTCTATCTGAACAAACAAGCTGGATGCACTCCTTTTCCTTGTGCTGAGAGGTGCTCCACATCTGGTCTTTGATACAGAATCTTTCTTCAGATCTGCTTGCAGTCTGCATGGCAGGGGAGGACAACCAGCTGATTGATGCTGTCAGTTATGTGGGAGAGACATTGCACAAGTAGACCTTGCAACAGACTGTGATGACACACCTGTTCACACAGTGGGGCACACTCTGGTGGAACTGTTTGCCTCCTGGGAAAATAGAAAACTAAGGCTGTTCAGCCGGCCTGGTGGCACTGAGGGTTGAGGTGCTGGACACCACACCTTGCATCACGCTGGTGACCCGGGTTCGGACACGAGCCCAGGTTCTCAGGGGTCGGTAGGGGAGGATAGAATTGAGCATCCACAGGATTACTTTCCTATCCTGGGGAGGGATGTGGGTCTCCACCACTCTGCAGCGGCTCCTGGGGAGACCCGGAGGCACGCTAGAGTCAGTGCAATGGAGGTAGGAGTACAGCAGACGTCAGCATGTCAGTGCTAGATGTCATTGCACATCTGCACTCCTGGGGGATTAATCGAAGGAAAATGTGGCAGCACTGTCTATGGCAGCTTGATAGCCACACTTCCTGAGCCTGGCAGGGCTCGTTGGCACAGAAACTGGGGCAGGTATTAGTTCCAGGCCTGGCACGGGGACCGAGGCGGGGGGGGGGTTCCTTTCGTGGGTACAGCTGCATATGCTAGCTGGCCCAGGCAGATGCGTCTCTGTGGTCATCGGGGGAAGTGGAGCGGCAGCTGGAGATAAGGCAGGTCAGTGGCTGCATGGGAGAGAAAATAGAAATTTGATAAAAAGAAAACTAAGGCTGTTCTGTTCCCACCTCTCTGACTGGAATGCTGATAGGGGATGTCTTTTTCAGATCCTGGATCCCAGGTCTTCTGTATGCCTTCTGTTCTGTTCCACTTTATCCACAAGGTGATTCTCAGAGCATGCAAGAATAAGACAAACCTGATCCTGATAGCCCCAGACTTGCCACTTTGGCACCGCATCTCCTCATCCTCTGTGGCAGTTTCCACTGTATTCAGACTTGCTGATGAGATCAGGTGGGATGATCCTGCATCCAAACTTGCAGTCCTTGTACTTGTCTGCTTGGCTGTTGAGCAGCTAGAGTTCCAGGCTCTTGGCCTTTCAAAAGAAGTTCTCCATGGTCTGGAGGCATCCTGTAAAGAGTAATCTCTCACACTGGTGTACAGGGCAGGAAGTAGATCTGCCTAACTGCCCTGTGGCATGCATCCTTGACTATCTTTGATCCCTCTGAAATAAGATTATGAGCAACATCCCTCAAGCTGCATCTGGCTACCATTTCAGCATACTGAGTGTGGACTGGTCTGCTGAGGGTGGCCCAGGGAAAAGTAATCTGGTGCTTTTTTTAAAGGCCTGGATCACTTGTTCCTCTGTTGTAGCACCTTCCTCCACTATTACACCTGCTGCTGGTGATTGCAGAGCTGATAAGTAAACAATCCAAGTCCATAAACAAGTGTGAGATGTCACACTTTTTGTTGAAAACCCTATTTTTTAATTGCCGTCACCTCAGCCGAACGTGAGTGAGCTCCAAGCACTTTCTGTGGAGTCTCCAGATCTGGTTCTCCACAACAAGGCTATCCTTTTGGCCCCACACAAAGTTCCTGCCAAAGGTGGTTTCAGTGTTTTGCCTTAACCAAATGGTGTGTCTCCTCACCTTCTTCCTTAAGCCACAGACTTAAAATGCCAAGTCTACACTCCACTTGTTGGACGTATGCTGGGTGCTTCTGTATTACAGAGAGCACATAGTGGAAGTTTGTGGTGAAGCTTGCCATCTTTTCTTAACCTACACTGAAACTGCTTAGGGCAGCCCAACAGCCAAGCAGATGATTGGCTAATGGATAACTTCCTGCATAAAATCTGTCTTATAAATTGGCTGGACAGGAGCCGCCCAAGGGGTTGAAGGCTCACTCCACCAAACATACTGCTGCCTCTGTTGCTGCTGCCAGGTAAATCTTTAATCAACAAAGTCCAAGAGGGTAGCATCTTTCAAAAAAAGAGGTGTGCAAGAACAAGGGGGCACAATTTGAAGATAGAAGGGGGGGCGGCTCAGAGGTAACTTAAGGAAGTATTTTTTCACAGAGAAGGTTGTGGATGCATGGAGCGGCCTCCATGAGTGGTTGTGAGTCAAAAACAGTGGTGGAATTCAAGCATGCATGGGACAGTCATAAGGCAATTCTAGGGGGTTGGGGTAGGAAGAAGTAGGCTGCTGGTTAACTAGGATCTGCAGCTTATCCATTAGGTAGGAAAATGGGCAGACTGGGCAGGCCAAGCGGTCCTTATCTAGTAGTAGTAGTAGTAGTAGTAAAACATTTTTATTCATACAAAAAATGAATAAGGATATCTCCACTGAGCTGAAGCTCCTTTACAGTGAGATCCAGCTGTCATTTCCAGTTACTCTTATAAGTTAACAATATATAACGAAGGAAAACACATATACACTATAATTATACATCAATAAATATAACACAATTCCAAATCATAAAACAAACTAAGACAAGAAGAACATACAAAAAACAATTAATTCATTATCTGCCGTCAAAAAAATCTAAAAAAAAAATTAAGGAGATCCGCAGGGCTGCTACCTCGTCTAATGTGCATACATTCCTATTCCACTATAGCACTGATGTGATCAGTCATCGCAGTGCTACATTGTAATTTTGGGGTGCAAAATCTTCTCTCTCTTCCCCAGAGGACAGCTAGGAGTCTGCCTACTAGTATTTATTTTACATCCACATGACCCACCTGATCTCCACTGGTAGGACGTGCTCAGATTCCTGGTTCCATCACGTGGTTCCATGTGATAACGGCAACCGCGTAATAGCGATCGCCATTTGGGTGAGTCTGCATCGCCAAAAATGAATTTCAGCGATATAGACTCATGGCCGAACTAACGAAGGCGATACCTGGGATGTAGGTTTTGTTTTTATATGCAAGGGCTGTGCCCCCGCACCCCAGGGAGCTTTCGCCACCCTCACCCCCTCTACTAAAGGATTCCACTCCAGGGGGCATTTCGGGGTGCAAAGGTTAAAAAAAAGGAAAAAATGAAATCCTGACCGGTGCAAAAACAAGTGTGCCCAGAACTGAACTTGGCACCCTCCCAACCCCAGCCTGCCACCAACCCACCTCACCACACAGCCAGCTTGGCAGTCGACTGCTGCATTACACCCCACAAACCCTCCCTCCCCTTCTGCCCGTCGCACAACATGGTCCCTCCCTTCCCCACTCTAGCATGCGTGTATACATAGCAACATCCTGTCACTATATGCGCCGAACCCCCTATACAGTTGCCCTCCCTGCCAAGTAGCCCTATGGAAAAGTGCCATGATTGAGTCGCCCTTTTTGAAAGTGCTGAATCGCAGTTGCCTTGTACATGGGATACCCATCATGCAGATCTGACATCAGAAGGGGGGAGTTGGAGGAGGACACCATGGGTGGTGGGAGGAGCAAATATTGAAGCGCTCAATGGATACTGCCAAATTACAGGGATGTGAACTGAATACTAGTGGCAGAACTACAGTTACAGGTAGGTAATCTCATTTTCTATCCAGCCACATGGCAAAGTACTTAAAGTGGGTAACCTCTTAAAGTGGAGTACCACTCAGGTTTCTAATGATAGGAAAGTGGCTAAGCTTTCTGAGGCTTTGCCTGGAGCCAAAAGACATGGAGACTGCCTTTTTGAGTTTCTAGGTGAGTTGGTCTGAATGGAGTCAGCACTGTGGTGACCTTTCTAGCTCGGGGATGGAGGCACCAGAGGAAAACAGGACTGTCATCAGTGTACAAGTGAATACTAGATCACACATAAACAGTAGGGAGGCTACTGAGGAACAGAAAGAAGAGAACTGGTCCCAGATGGAGCTTTGAGGCAGATCAGAGGTGATGGGTAGGGGTGGGGCACTGCCAACCTTGACCGACTCATGTCAGTGGAATCAACCTACTGTAGGGTTAGGCAGTCAGGCTGCACTCTGCTTACCTAGGATAGTGGGGGTGAATCTCCATATCAAAGGCCTTAGCTAGGTCGTTGAATGTGGTGGCAGTAGCTTGCTCCTGTTCCATCCCCTTCAGTATGCTATCAGAAAAATAGAAGGGGGAGAAAACAGCGGAAAGGGGAAAGGAAAGAGAATGTGTCAAGACAGTTGAGCCCTGGGAGCATCATTCTACTGCTGTCCCTGTCCCTGAAGGTTTTCTGCTTGTAGTTTCCTCCAGAGGCTCGGATGTGCAGTGACGTCAGTGCATGGACATGCGCGCTTCCACACACAGCCCGTGAACATCTCCTGCAGTACCTGATCCTGGCTGGTGTATGCCTAGTCTCAACTGGGTGTCACCCACATGCCAGGAGTTCACAGCCTCCCACCCCCGAGGAGGAGAGCTTTCCGTAGAACACTCATCTAACCTCCCCCAAGCCATCCCTCTTATGCCCTGGGCTAATTGCTGAACCCTGGTTGCCAGTGTTGCGCGTGGTAGCACTACTGCTGCACCATTGGGCCAGCTGGGAGGAATGGCCTTGGTTGACCAATGGTCTTTTTTCTTCTTTAAAGCTGTACAAATGTATGTATGTATGTATTTATTTATTTATTTATGATTTTGGTTACCAGGTAGGTACACTGATCCAATGAACAATTTTCAGGTACAACCCAGGCCACAGGAGTGGCATAGTAATGACAAGAAAAATACATACATGCATACAAGATTATATACATGATAACAAGCTACTATACTACACATGATCATTGTTTACAATGAGTACAGTCGGCACAGGACATGATAAATTATATACCATGAGTACAGGCAGAGCTGGACGTGAGACACAGGTGGAAGTGAGTAATTAATAAGGAAGACCAAAGGGGGCATTGTTAAAATCACAAAAAAAAGACTGACAAACCACAGAGCAAGATGGGGAGAAGGCAGAGGCACTCAGTGAGTACTTCTGCTCAGTCTTCACACAGGAAGCAGATGGTAACAGACCAACAATAGGCATAAACAGGTGTCCGATTGAAGGAATAGACACGGGTCCCTTCACAGAGGAGAGGGTCCTGGAGGAAATAGACAAGTTAAAGGTAGATAAAGCTATGGGGCCAGATGGGATACACCCAAGAACTAGGGAGGGAACTGGCAGCCCCCTTAGCAGTTCTCTTCAACAAATCATTAAGGAGCGGGAGGTGCCGGAGGATTGGAAGAATGCAACAGTAGTACCACTCTACAAGACTGGAAGCAAGGAACAACCAGGTAACTACTGTCTGGTTAGTCTAACATCAATTGTGGGAAAACTGATGGAGTCCCTGCTGAAGGAAAGAATCATAGCTTTTTTGGAGCAAACTGGTCAGCTCAACAAAAATCAACATGGTTTCACAGCAGGGAGGTCCTGCCAGACACACCTGGTTGATTTTTTCCAATTGGGTCACCAAAACAGTGGATCAGGGTGGGGCCGTGAATGTGGTTTACCTGGACTTCAGCAAAGCTTTTGACTCCGTTCCCTACAGAAGACTAGACAAAAAACTGGAGAACATGGGAATTGGGCCTGAGGTTACAAACTGGGTCAGAAACTGGTTACATGTGAGAACTCGGGGAGTATTAGTAAACGGCACTCTGTCTGTGGAGGGGAGGGTGACTAGCGGGGTCCTGCAGGGCTCAGTTCTGGTGCCAATCCTCTTCAACATATTCATCAGCGACATTGTGGGTGAATTGGAGGGAAAGGTGTGCCCGTTTGCAGATGACATCAAAATCGGCAACAGGGTAGACACAGTACAGGGACAGCAAAGCACAGAAGCTGATCTCTGAAAAGTGGAGGAGTGGTCCAAGACCTGGCAATTGAAATTCAGTGCCAAAAAAGCAAGGTCATGCACCTGGGAAAATGTAACCCAGGGAAACTGTACTCAGTGGGAGGGGAGCAGCTGGTGGCTACCAGGCAGGAGCGAGACCTAGGGGTGATGACATCAGATGACCTCACGGTCAGTAGACAATGTGAAAAGGCAGCACTAACGGCTAGTGGTATCCTGGGAATAATATGGAGGGGCATCACGAGCAAAATACATGAAGTAATCATGCCCCTGTGTCAGTCCCTGGTCAGGCCTCACCTGTGTGTCCAGTTCTGGAGGCCACACCTCAGGAAGGACATAGATAGGCTGGAGACGGTACAGAGAAGAGCAACAAAGATGGTGCAGGGCTTGCATCAGAAACCGTATGAGGCAAGACTGGATGACCTCAAATCATACTCCCTAGAACAACGTAGGAATCATGGGGGCATAACAGAAACATTCGGATACCTTAAAGGCAACAACAGGATGCACATGCAGAACCTCTTTCAGGTAAAGGACTAGAGCAGAACTAGAGGGCACAACCTTCGACTTAAGGGAGGAAAGTTTGGAAGCAATATGAGGAAATTCTTTTTCACAGAGAGCATTGTGGAACCATGGAATAGCCTGCCAGAGGGGGTGGTGGAAGCCAAGACAGTGGGGGAGATCAAGCGGGCATGGGACAGACACTGTAGGATACACAAGCAGGCAGCTAAGTAGGGGGTAGGAAGCCAAGGGCAGACTTGATAGATCGTACGGTCCCCATCTGCCAACAACTTCTGTGTTTCTATAAGCAACTTTACAAAATGCAGCTAAAATGAGTTTACAAGGATCACAGACATACAGTGCATACACACATGATAATTATCTATTGTACAAAACATAGTTTATAATTTTCACCGAGTGCAGTCGTTACGGTTACAATGAAATACTGGTTGAATAGATAGGCCATTGACAGAGCAAAGGCCGATGGTGCATTCATAAGGTAGAAAAAGAAACGGGCAGACTGGATGGGCCTTGCAGTCCTTATCTGCCGTCAACTTCTATGTTTTTATGTTCTATGTTGAAAATGAGAGAAATGGCAACTTTACAAGTGTAACTTTTGAGTTGACAGGTACATAAAGCGGAAAACCAACAAGTCAACAGTTGATTGCAGGGGTAGAAAAGATGAGCTAGCAGTAAGCAGTTGCCATCAGGACTGCAGTTTGGCCACCCCCTTGGCAAGGTAACCACTAAAGCATAGATAGGTGCAGAAGAGGGTAGAGGCACAGGTGTAGCAGAAAAAGGAGGAAGGAGGGGGGGGTACACCCTACAGGGGAAGAGTTGGGGCTACTTGGGTGAGCAGTTAAAGCAAAAATCCTCAAGTAGCCAGGTTTTGAAACTGGTTCTGAAAGTGAGGTGCGAGGAGGCTCATCTGAGAGATGGGGGTAGGTTGTTCCACAGGGTAGGGGCTGCGACCAATAATGCTTTACTTCCCATTCAAGCTGCAGCTCTAGGAACTTCCAACAGGTGGTACAATCAAGGAACGAAGGGTTCTGGAAGAATGCCTAATCTTGAGGAGGGAGGAGAGTGCGGACACGTCCCCAGTACTGAGGGTGCTGTTGACGATATAGCCAAGGGCAAAGTCAAAGTGACCTTTGAGCATTAGCCAGCCAAGGGACTGGTATAGCTCACAGTGGTGAGTAGAGAACGGGGCAAGTAGGGCAAATCGGCAAATGTTGTTGTAGACAGATATGAGTCGAGCTTGAAGGGCTGTGGATACGCGTGAGTATATAGGAACACAGTAATCTAAGATGGGAAGGAGATTTCCTACCGTAATAGCCAGGCGGGCCTCCGTAGACAAGTAGTGTTTAATACAATAGGCTGCCCCAAGTTTCTGATTCACTCTGTGAGCAGCAAGTTTAATGTGTTTAGCAAAGGAGAGGGACGGGTCCAGGGTCACCCTCAAGTATTTAAAAGAAGGGACATTCTCGAGGGCAGGGCCATCAGGAGAGTAAACATGGAAGGAGGAGTTGGCCTTGTGTGCTTTGGCAAGGTAGGGTTTGGACCCAAACAGCATTTTAGTTTGTTTTTTTTTCATTCTCTATGAGCAAATTTGATGTGAACCACCTGTGGGTAGAGCAATAGTTATGTGTGAGGATGGAGGATATAAGAGGGATAGACTTTTCACTATGAAATAGGACAAGATCGTCCGCATGGAGAAGGGAGTCACAGGTAAGGCTATCAGCGGGGAGGGTATTTATAAAGATGGATAAGAGTAGGGGTCCAAGAATGGCGCCCCGGGGAACACCTGTAGTAACTGGTAAGGCAGGGGATGTAGCAGGGCCAATGCGAACAGTCTGGGAGCAGTCAGAGAGGTAGCTCCAAAACCAAGTTGCGGTCTCCAGGGAGCAGCCAATCGGGTAATCTGGACATGAGAAAGCCATGGTTTACCATATCAAACCACTTGGAGAGGTCAACAAAGATGGCACCAGTGGTGTTCCTGCAGTCCTTGTTACAAAGGACATGGTCAGTGAATAGAGCAAGGGCTGTCGTGGTGCTGTGGTTTTTGCGAAAACTGTGTTGCTGGTTGCAGAGCAGGTTGTATTTCCTGAGGTTTCAGACAATTGTTGATGGACAACCTTCTTGAGAAGCTTGCTAAGGTGTTGGGGAATAGATATGGGTTGATAGTTGTCAGAGGAGAGGGGGTTTCCAGCTTTAAAGATGGGTACCACGTTAGCTGATTTCTGTGGTTCAGGCATAGAGGAGGTGGAAAGGGCCAGGTTAAAGACAGAAATGAGCGGTTTGGAGATTGCAGGGGAGACTAGTTTTAGCATGACAGGGGAGAGGCCATCCGAGCCAGGGCTGCCACAGGAAGGGAGAGTCCCTAGGAGCTTGGAGGTTTCCTTTTGGGAGATAACCTTGAAGTAGAAAGGGGAGGGAGAGGGGGCAGAGCTAAGAGAGCTGGGGGATGTGATACTAGCCCCTGAGTAGGTTGCTATATTTACAGCTTACTAAGAAGGATGGCAAGATCAGTAAATTTCTTGTTGAAAGTCTGGGCAACCTCGGTGGCTCAGTTAGCTGCCCCACAAGTGAGTCTAGTTGAATGTCATTACAGTGTGTGCAAGGGCTGAGAAAAGAGCTAATGGAGTCTCAGAATTTTCTGGAGGTACCAAGGCTCTCCTTCTGGCGGTTGAAATAGTAGTTCCATTTCAGGGATCTAGTCATGTATTTGCATTGATTGCTCCGTTGCCAATAATCATGCCAAAGGCTTGTTGAGGGAGACAATCTGTAGGCAATCCATTTATGGTCTCTGGCTTTCATGAGGGCTAAAAGGTCTTTGGTTATCCATCGGGTGCTCCCGCCTCTAACTCTGTGTGTTGTAATTGGGAAATTATAGTCCTGGATTGTAAGAAGGGCATTGGTGAAGAAAGCAACAGCAGAGGATACGTCTGTGATGGTGTAGAGGTCCTGCCAGTTTACTGCCTTTACATTATCCAAGAGGAGGGAGGTGTCAGGGCAGTTGAAATTGCGGAAGGAGAGGTACTTTGGGGAGGACGAGTAGACTTGGAGGACCATATGGCATACGCAGGGGAGTGGTCGCTAATGGAATCAGCAAAGGTACCTGCCTGAATCACTCTTGTCACCCCAGTTTGTCAACACCCAGTCAAGTAGAGTGTTGGTAGTGGTGCAAGGGTTGAAATGAGTTGGAAGTACGATAGTTTGCACCAAGTTGTATTAATTCAGAGGGGTGGCATGATCAAGTGCATGGGTACTTAGCTAATTAAGACTGTAATCACTAAAGAGAATGGTGTCCCTGGGAGGGGAGAGAGAGTCATAGCCAGCCAGGAGATTCTGAAGACCCTATACACCCCCAGTGGGAGGATTATAACAGCACCCCAAGTATAGTTTCTTAGCCAAACCCAGGGTGACCTCTAGGATTATCCATTCACTCGGGGAAAAGAGCTCTGAGCAGCATATGGTAGTAGCAGATAGGGATTCCCTAGTGTATATGGCACCACCACTGCCCTTCTTATTCCTGGGCCTGTCCTGACATAGCATGTTGTACCCAGCCAGGTGATGCATGTCGTTGGTCTGGTGAGACTTCAGCCACGTCTCAGAGAGACAGAGATCATGGGGTTTATGGAGGGATACCCATGCTTCGAGGTCAGGGTATTTGGCTGGGAGGCTGCAGATATTCATGTTTTTAAGCCAGGGGGCCTAATTTAGCCGCAGTCTGTGGAAGTGATGTGGGTGTTTACAGGGCCGGATTCTTGATTATCATTCTAAATTAACATTTACTAATTCAGTTAATTTCTTCATGTGGTGATTGTATACGGGTTTTGTAATATTTTGTATGGATAATACTGTATACAGTGATGTAGAGCACCTTGTCATCGTTCTGTGTTCCTGGTATCTGTTACCTGTGAGGTCACATTATTTCCTTCTCGGTGAAGCTTGTGTTTCCAGTGCCCAGCAGTACCTAACAGTGTAGTAGCTGCTTCCTTCCTTCCAGCAGTGGACCACCTGAGACAATGTTGTTTTTTCTCCTGTAGATTTTTGAAAACAAAGGCACGATGATGGGCTGTTCCAACGCTCACCCTCACTGCCAGGTAAGATAGTGTGCCACTTGTTTACATGACGGCACGTTTTTTTCCTTTTTACCTTTTCATGAGGGTACTGCGTTACTAGCATGCTGGGACAGCAACATATTTCCTAACTGGCTCGAGTTAATGAGGCTCTCCTTACTCAGATGTTCACATGCCAGAATAGATGAGGTGAATGTTGGGCAAAAGAAGACCATTTCTAGCATTTAGAACACTGAACTGTGAAACGTGGATCACAGGCTTGGGTCCTACCATAGTCTCTGACCTTGTTTTGGGACCCTGAACTTCTTTACTTTCCCCCAGCTGTGACATTAGGTAGAAGCAGGCAGGATATTAAAATATTAAAGAGCTCCTAACACCATTGGGAAAACTTTAAAAAGTATAACATTTATACAGAATTTTGCTTAGATTTCATATATTTTCTATAATTCTTTATCCCTTTTTAGGCGGCAAGTGATAGCTTCCAGTGTCTCTTGTACATGTGTACTATTTTGTGCAGATTTTAAAGATTATTGCTACTTTTAGTGTGTGTGTAAGTCAACTGTGGTGAGGTCAGTAGTGACATGGCAAATGGAATGTAGCACCAGTTGAGGCATTGGCTTTTTCCCTCGTGGATTTACTTTCAACCTTACCTCCTTTTTTTTTTTTCTTTTTTTTTTATACAGCTGAAGAAGTGAAAACAATGGTGCATTCCTTTGTTACCTCATGTAGTGTAATGCACCCAGCCAGGTTAGACACACCCGCAGCTGGTGCATGATTTCTAGTTATAATATATTGCAAAATTAGAGAGAGTATCCACAGACAAATAGAACTACTGTGTTCAATATTATACTGACATAAGTAATACATACGACTTTATACATAGGTAGACAAAGTGGAAGATAATGAGAAAAGTAGTAGTGTGACAGAGAGGAAAGGCGGAGAAACTGTGAATAGGGCAGAGAAGTAAGCCAGTATAACTAAAGGCTGTCCAGTCACTACCAACAGCAACCATATGTGCCAACATGACCCTGAAAAGCATACATTCTGAAAGATTAAAAAATGTTTTAGTGAGCACGAAGGTAAACTGAGTCAGGCAAACATTTCTAAGTAGATCAGTAGATGCAGGGTGCATCTGCATGACAAGAAGGGAGAAAAACATACAAATTACTTTTAACGTCAATTGGTCCTCCCCTTTTGTGAACAAGTATAAGGATGCTGGATACCAGTTGGGGGTGAGGATAGAGCATGCACCAAGCAGGAAAGGGATCTTGGGGTTATCATCTCTGATGACCTCAAGGTAGGGAAACAGTGTGACAAGGCAGCAGGTAAAGAAAATAGGATGCTGGGATGCATAGGCAGGGGCATCACCAGCAGGAAAAGGGAGGTCATGATTTCACTATACAAGACACTAGTGAGGCCCCACCTGAATTACAGTTCTGGAGACCTTTCGTAAGGACTACACAGGGTAGAAGGTTTGGGAGGGCAGAGATGGTACATGGATTGCATCACAAGTCCTATGAGGACAGGTTAAAGGAATTGAATATGTACTCCCTGGAGGAGAGGAGGGAGAGGAGGGAGAGAGGGGGGACATGATAGAGACATACAGGTATCTTACAGGGAGGAACAGGGTGCAAGAATACACTATTTTTAAGCGAAAAAGTTGTTCCAGGACTAGAGGGCATGGGATGAAGTTGGAGGGAGGACGATTCAGAGGAAACATGAGGAAGAATTTCTTCACAGAACGGATGGTGGACAAGTGGAACACCCTGCCTGAGGAAGTGGTGGGGACTGAAACAATCACGGGATTTAAGAATGCATGGGAAAGACATAAAGGAATTCTGGAGGTCAGGGGTTAGGGGCAACAGAGTTCTAGGAAACATAAACTGAAGTTACAAACTCAAATGGGCAGACTAGGTGGGTCATAGGCCCTTATCTGCCGACACTGTCTATGTATCTATGATGCCCTGACTGCAGCAGACTTCTCTCGGATGGTTCAGGTGCCTACCAGAGTAAACTACAGAACTGGCACTAAAACCCTCCTAGATTGGGTACTTATTAATCGCTCTGACCATACCACAGAAACTGAAGTTCTCCCTGACTGTATCAGTGACCACTCTCCTGTCCTTTGCTCCTGGACCAACAAATTCACTAAATCTCCCCTCAAAACTATTAACAGCAGAAAGCTGCTACCTGGTCACTTAGGACCCCTGAAAACTCTCCTACGTGAGCACAGCTGGTCACCAATTGACACCACCCCCAATGTGGATTCTGCGCTTGAGTATTTCATCCTAAGCTTCAACTCAGCCTGTGATGCTGCATGCCCCCTTACAAGAAACGGATAGTCAAGGGTGTCACCAATCTGTGGATCACTGATGACCACCTTTGGCACTGTGCCAAGATAGCTGGCACCTTGGCAGATACCCAGGCCTACAAAGCAGCAAGAAATACCGGCACTAAAATAATCAGTTTTGAGAAAGCCAGCTACTGTAGAAGCGCACTGACCAGCACCTGAAAAGATGGTAAGAAGTTCTGGGCTAACTTCTCCAAAATCATGGGGAAAGACCCCAAATTACCGCCATCGGTGCTTAACATAGAAACACAGAAGTTCACGGTAGATAAGGACAACAAGGTCCATCCAGTCTGCCCATTTCTTTTTCTACCTTATGAATGTGCCATTGACATTTGCTCTGTCAATGGGCTATCTAGTCATACTTATCTGTATTGCTCCCTTATGCCTATCCCATGTCTGTTTGAAGCCCTGCACTGTATTCATATCCACCACTTCCTGAGGTAGGCCGTTCCATGCATCCACTGCCCTTTCTGTGAAAAAGAGCTTCCTCACATTACCCCTTAATTGGCCTCCCTCTAATCTCATGCTGTGCCCTCTTGTCCTGCTATTTTTCTTATATTGAAACATGTTGGACTCTTTCACCTTGTTAATGCCCTTAAGGTGTTTGAATGTTTGTCATATCACCTCTCTCGCTCCTTTGCTCTAGGGTATACATATTGAGTTCTGTTAATCTGTCCTCATATGTTTTCTGATGCAGTCCCTGCACCATTTTGGTTGCCCTTCTCTGGACTGCCTCAATTTGGTTAATGTCCTTGTGAAGGTGTGACCTCCAGTACTCCAGAAGGGGCCTAACCAGTGTCTTGTAAAGAGGGATTATTCCCTCCCTCTTACGACTTGTGATACCCCTACTAATACACTCCAACATCCCCGCAGCCTTACCTACTGCTTTAGTGGTCTGCTTGGATGATTCGAGGTCAACAAAAGAACTAAATAGAATTCTAAACATCCCCCTCCCTACTCTCTGGAAGCGAAGTTACACAAGACCCCTCCATAATAGCAAGCCCTTAACTCCACCTTCTCGGACCTCTCAGTATCCTCCCCTAAATTCTTCCACCCTGTCCCCCCTCCCCCGACACTCCCTTCTTTCGGACTCACTACCATTCAGGCTGAGAGTCATCTCAGCGAGAAGCAAAACATTACATTTCCAATGCAATTTCCAATTCCCGGTACAGCAATGATTCACTCGATCTTAAGCTCATTCGGCTGACACTGGACGTCACACTTCCCCACCTCACTAAAATTCTCACTCTCTCTCTCTCTGCCTCGGTCAGTTCCCCTCAACCTGGAAGAGTGCATTAATCACTCCCATTCTGAAGAGTGGAGACCCCACTTTACCAAGCAACTATAGACCAATCTCCATACTTCCTCCGCTCTCTAAAGCGCTGGAAAAAATAGTCGCTGACCAGTTTACAGAACACCTAACTAGATACAACCTCCTTAGCCATGCACAGCACGGCTTCCGGACAGGCCATAGCACTGTGACCGCACTGTCCGAGCTCACCTCGTTCATCCACGAGGCCCTAGATCAAGGAGCTATTGCAGGTGCAATCTTCGTGGACCTTACCAAAGCATTTGACACAGTCAGTCACGATCTTTTGCTTCATGTTATGCCACAGCTAAATGTGGTCTGTGAGGCGACTGCCTGGTTCAAGGACTACCTATCAGGCCGGTCTCAGCAAGTCAGGTTAAATACCACCATCTCCTCTCGCAAAGCAGTGTGCTCTGGGGTCCCTCAGGGGTCTATCCTTGGCCCTCTTCTCTTTTCCCTCTTTTAAACTCACTTCCCAAGGCATGCAGTGAAATATGCTTCTCTATCACGGATGATGCGGTACTATTCTGGAAGCACCCTCGACCTAGCACCCTGCAGCAAGCCCTACAGGGTTTCTTTGGGGGAGCTAGAATCTTGTTCGATGAGCACCGCCTGATCATCAACTATAAAAAAAATAAATCCATGATATTTAGCAACCGACAAAGCCCACACAGCCAATCGGCTCTACTAATTAAAACAAGCAAGGCACCCCCTTGAACACGTCACTAGCTTCAAATACCTGGGTATCACATTAGATACCTCCTCTCCTACCATGACACATTCAACTTCTCTCACCACTGTTAACACAAGGTGGGAATCCTCTATCGAGTTAAACACTGTTTACCCCCACAGGCCTTGCATCTGGCAGTCTCCACCTCAATCCTCTCCCTAATCGATTATGGGATAGCAATATATGGATTGGCAGAACCCACGGCACTACACATTATTAACACTGCCCTGAATAAAGCTTGCCGACTAGTCACCGGTAGCGACCGTCTAACTCATACATGTGACCTATATGCCTGGCGGGCTGGCTAAACTTCAACAAAGACTACAGTACCACACCTGTATCCTGGCAAAAAAAATACAACTTCAGACCGCCCCACTTGGCCTTCTCCCAATAATCAGACCAGCCCCCTTCAGGCGCAATACCCGACTCGCTACTAATCTCTCATTCCTGGTCCCCCACTGCAGGACATCAATGGGTCAAAGATCGTTTTGGTACCGTGCTCCTCTTTGGCTTAATGCACTACCTCTTCGGCTCACACAGACACACAGCATCTCCCTATTCAAAGCAGGCCTCAAAGCCCACCTAACTGAGTCCGCTACCTGTGCCTGTGGCTAGCTCTGTCCACCTAAGTGTGCTACCTAACCCCATTAAAAACTGACACAGGGTCTCCATGGACCCCACGAATACGCCTCCCCCCTACTCTAACAAATGATACCCTGAATGCTGCCTTCTACTGTCTCTGCTGAACTAAGATAAAGCGTGGACTGCACTGTTCAGAACTGTTTGTGTAACATTTGAGTGTGTATGTTCTCCTGTATACTGCCTTACTATGTATGTATCCTTGTACTCCGTCTCCCCTCCACCCCTGTAACTGACGTGGAGCCTTTGCAAATGAGTCTGTGACTCAAAGGTTTGTAATTCCGAATATATGCAATAAATAAATAAATAAATAATGCCCAAGTCTGTTTCTTCCCTTGTGACTGCCAGCAACTCCCCTCCCAACCTATAGGTGGCTTCAGGGTTTCTCTTCCCTATGTGCATGATCTTGCACTTCTTTGTGTTAAACCTCAGTTGCCACTCTTCCGACCATTTTGCCAGTTTATCCAGATCTCTTCTCATTCTGCTTACCCCATCTGGATCATCTACTCTGTTGCAGATCTTGGTGTCATCTGCAAATACACAAACCTTACCCTCTAGTCCATCTGCAATGTCACTGATGAAGATATTGAAGAGGACTGGGCCCCAGGACTGATCCCTGAGGTACCCCACTTGTGACTTGCATCTCTTCTGACTGTATACTGTTTACTACCACTCTCTGTTTTCTGCCCGTCAACCAGTTTGCCACCCTTGACCAACTTCTGACCCACTCCAAGCCTACCCAGCTTATTAATCAATCTTCTGTGTGGAACAGTATCGAAAGCTTTGCTGAAGTCAAGGTAGGCGACATCAGCTGCTCCCCCCTTGGTCCACCACTCTGGTTATCCAGTCAAAGAAATCTATGAGATTAGTTTGACAGGACCTTCCTGTTGTAAACCCATGCTGTCTTGGATCCTGTGCTTCTATGGATTCCAGGTGCTGCACTGTCCTTTCCTTAAGGAGTGCCTCCATAATCTTGCCCACTACTGAGGTAAGACTGACTGGTCTGTAGTTCTCTGCCACCACTCTTGTGGAGCCTGATCACATAAGCCCTTCTCCAGTCTTCTGGGACCTCTGCTGTGCTCAGAGACTCACTAAACAGTTCTGATAATGGCTCTGCTAGTTCCACCCTTAGCTCCTTTAGTACCCGGGGATGTATACCATCCGGTCCCATTGCCTTGTCAACCCCGAGCTTATCAAGCTCTTGTAGGACCTTTCTTTTGTGAAGGGACTAGTGCACACCTCCTCCCGTGTCCATGGTGCTGAGCTGTGGGGCCTGCCCTACATTCTACTCAGTAAATACTGAGCAGAAGTATCTATTTAGGATAGATGCTTTTACATGGTCCTCCTTCTCACACGCCCCCTTAGCTCCTTTGATCTTAGCAATACCCCCTCTGGACTTTTTCCTTTCACTAATGTATCTATAGAAAGACTTGTTGCCTTCTTCTGCTGTTAGTGCTAGTGTTTCCTCGGTTTGGGCCTTTGCCTGTGTAACCCCCTGTTACCTGGGGTTACTAGAATCCCAGTAAGACCTAGTGGTAGGCAGGGAAGGCAGCTTGTGAAACTCCAGTTAAATGGATTTCACATGGTCTCACTCTGTTCTCAGTCTCAGCTAAGACTGAGGGATGACATCATTTAGAACTGTCGCAGCTGCATAAGCCACACTGGAATGTTGCAGTTGGAGGTTAGAGTAGAACGTTGGGGATTTTGAAGTCAGTCTGTAAGAGTTCAGTAGAGTGGGAGCAGTCTAAAGAGGTGCTCTGCTGTAAGCAGGCCCTCAGAGCTTTAAGCTCTGTCAAAGAGCTACTTTTGTTTTTTAGGTGTGTGTTTCCACCTGAAGAGGAACACAAGAAGAGCATATTGAAGTGGTGGAGACCGCTCTCAACGGCTCAGAGCCCCATCCCTGCGGAGATGGGGGGAAGGAATCAGGTTCCAGGGGCAACCCCCTTGGCCTGGCTAGAGAAAAGACGCTGCCTGTTTAAGTTTGTGCTGAGGCACCAGAAGCTCTGTAAGAGAGTTCATTGAGGAGGAAACGCCTGTGGGGCACCTGCAACGCAAGGGTGAGTTTGCTCTGCTAAAGGGCTATATGTTTTCACCTGCATCGAGATGAAACTAAAGGGACTGTTACTGTGGGGTCAGGAAAAGACAGCCAAGTGCAGTATGGAAGTTGTGGGGATTGGACTGCTTAACTCTGGGGGGGGTCTAGAGTAATGGACAAAGACACTTTTTAAGTATGTTCAAGTCCAGCACAAATGGGATGTAAAGATAGTAGATTGAATGCGAAATACATTAAAAAGAATCTACACAGCAAAGTATGTTAAAGGATGAGGGGTTACAGTCCAGAGAAGTGGCTGGGTATGAATTATGGGAGCGAGAGGTGGGAGACCCCCCCATCAGTAGTAACCAAATTCACCTCTACGGATTTGCTGTGGGACACCTGTTGCTTTCTTTCAGGTACTTGGCCAGTGCCTGAGAAAAGTATCCAGACGTGGGAATGATGAGGAAGATTCCCTGGTGGAGCAGAAGTGCTCGTAGGTGGTTTAGGGAGCCACCAGTAAATGTTTCCATGCTATATGGAAAGTGTCCAAGGAGCTGGCAAGGGAGCTGAGCCAGGGAAAACCCAGAGCAGTGTAAAGTTCGGGCTGTGTGCCCAGTGTGTTTCAGAGCCTGAGGGCTAAAGTGATGAGGATGTCTTCTGGTCTCCTTAAATCTGCATTACCAGGAGTGTAGCCCCGTGGGGGTCCGTCTGTGCTTTGTTTATTCTGTTGGATGTGAATAAAAGCCATACTTTAGAATCCCACTTCTGGTATTGGACATTAGTTATTGCTTCCTTTGTCGGGAGTTACTTGGGTGCCCCTGTGCAGAGTAGCCAAACCAAGCTAATGTGCCGAGTGACATACTCCTCCCCGAACCCAGCCCACCTGGTAGAGCTGTCGTATGGAAACTGCATACCTGGGTGGGAATTACACCTGCCTTACTGCCTTCCCTGCTTTACTTAGGAAAGTTTGGTATACCTCCCTGTCTTCATCCTGCTGCATTCCCTTATAGTTTCCTGAAGGCCAGCCTTTTGGCTCTGACTTTTTCTGCTACTGTTTTTGAGAACAGAGTAGTTTCCTTCGTCTTTTGCACTTCCTTTTCTCTCTAATGCAATGGGATGTTGCTTCAAGTATTGCATCCTTAATACTTGCCCACTTTGCCTGTACCCACTCACCTGTATTTCTTCTTGCCAGGACTAGCTTAACTCTGTTGGCCATCTTATCAAAGTCAGCTCCTCTGAAGTCTCATATTTTTGCCTTGGAATGGGATGATTTAGTTCTAGTGGCCAAATTGAACCATACCATGTGATGGTCACTGTCCCCCAGCTGACCTTCTACCTGGAGATCTGTGATCCTTTCCATTAGTCAGTACTAGATCTACAATAGCCCTGTCTCTTGCGGGTTGTTATACCAGTTGTTTGAGGCTCTCCCCCTGCAGGGAATCCACTATGTGTCTAGTTTTGGCAGATGTTCCTGCTGGTATTGAACCATCTGTATCTGGCATGTTGAAGTCTCCCATTATCAGAACCTCCCCCTTAGCTGTCATGTTTTGTATATCTTCTAACAGTAATGTGTC
Organism: Neoceratodus forsteri; assembly: GCA_016271365.2. Classification (NCBI taxonomy): domain Eukaryota; kingdom Metazoa; phylum Chordata; order Ceratodontiformes; family Ceratodontidae; genus Neoceratodus; species Neoceratodus forsteri. Next base: position 648,838,593 of record CM057449.1, read on the forward strand.
TATGTCCTCCCCTGGTCTGGAGGCCTGTAGACAACCCCAGTTCATATGGCTGTCCCAATTCCTGTTTCCAGGGTGACCCACCGTTCTTCTGGCTCCTTGTGCGTATTCTGAATTTCTGTAGCTTTGATATTTTCATTGACATAAAGGGTCACTCCACCCCACCCACCCCTTTTTGCACTTCGGTCTCTTCTGAACAGTACATAGACGAGTACTGAAGTCTCCCAAGTGTGGTTACTGGTGAACCATGTCTTGCTAATGGCTACTATGTCCACTTTAGCCTCTGTCATTATTGCCTGCAGGTCTGGGATCTTGTTTCCCAGACTACGAGCATTTGTGTACATGATTTTCCACTGGCCAGATTTTGGTGTGTTGGTTGTTAGGCGAGGTCTGGCGTTTCCCCTGTGTGTCGAATGAGGAGCCAGACCCTTTTCAAACAACATGAAGTCTTGCTGTATTCTGACATATGCAGTTAGGTCCTGCCTTTCAACTGCCCTGGAGAACAAAGAGTTAAACTTTCCATGACCAGCATGGAATGTTCACCACGAGATCGGTTGAAGCCCCTGTCTGCTGTTGTTTAAACTGCAACCGTCAGATTCTTTACTCCGCCTCACTGAACAGTCGCTCCAGAGATTTCTCCTGCTGCTCGGTTCAAAAAATCGGTTGAAGTGTCAGTTTTCGGTCAGTTTCTACTGAATTGCTGTTACTGCTTAGTCGGTTCAAGTCTCTGTCTGTGGTACCGTGAGTACTAGATAGGTTTTTTGTTCTGATTCTGTGTGGAACTTGTAAACTGTGGATCGGTTCGGCTGAACCGATCAGTTTGAGGTAAACAAAAGCTTGTGCTTACTTTAGAGTGTGGTAACCAGTCTGTATCGGTTCTAAAAAAAAAACTGATTTAATTACGTTTTTTTCCAAGACCCGTGACATGGTCAGGAACTGACAGGGGAGTCTTGCCTGGCGGATTGCCGAAAAAAGGGTACGTTTTTGGTTAGGATTGGCCATGTCTGAGAAACCCAAGAAAAAAACTGGGCCCACTGGGTTTCAACACTGCAGTGTATGTGGGAAAGTCTTTGCCAAGGCTGATCCCCACACCACCTGTGTTTACTGTCTGGGGTTTGACCACCTCGATTAAGACTGCCAAATTTGCAAGAATTTTCCCAAATCTACCCTGGATAAGAGATTAGGTAGACTGAGGGAAAGGGAGGCCGAGAAGTCCGCTGACCTGGATGACCAGCCCGGTTCAGTTCCAACCGAACCAGGAGGAGTGCCCTCTGACTAGGGCAATACTTCTTTGGGCAAAAGGAGAGCCGATTCTGAGGAATCGGTTCCGGTAAAAAGAAAAGACAAATCGACCGGTTTCGGACCCAGAATTTCATACTGTGACCGCCGATGAGATAGCCAAGGCGATAAGGATTGTGCAGTCGCTTAGTTCGGTTCCGACCGAACCGGCAGGGGCTCGGTTCGGTCGGTTCCCCTGGTTCCGGATTATACTTTGGAAGAATTTTATGAACCGGAGGAGGAGGAGGAGAGTATGAGGATGATTATGGTGATAGTGAAAGTCTGGATGTGCCTATTGACCGGACATCTCCCAGACAGACCTTCAGGTGTTTCTCCTCCTAGGCTTTCTGAGTCCCTTCACACCACATGTTTTACAAAAAAGTGGCTGAGACCCTCCAGCTTCCTGTGGAGGAAGCAGTATAGGATCAGGAAGAACCTGATTATGTTGAGATGATGGCCATCCCAGAGTCCAGGAGACTGTCTATTCCCCTCCACAAATCCTTTGGGAAACAGACACATAAAATTCTTAAGTCTCCTAATTCTATACCTCCTGTGGACAGACGAATGGACGAGAGGTACACTCTCTCCGGCTCAGACACTGAGTTCCTTTTTCAGCAATGCAGCCATGTTGGGGTTGTGTAGGCTGCTGCCTGTGATAAGGCAAATATTCCCTTGGCATCACACTCCCCAGACAAGGACTCTAGGAAGATTGATGCCATGGCAAAGAAACAATACATGGCAGCATCTTTGGGACTCAGGTGGGCTAACTATATGGCATATACAGCCACATACCAGAAGTCCAGGTGGGACACTGTGCTGGCTCTGGCTAAACAGGCTCCTGACCAGCTTGCCAAGGAGCTGGAGCAGGTGGCTGCAGGTGGGATTGAGGCATCAAAAGTACAGTTTCATGCTGCTGTAGACTCCAATGATGTATCATAAAGAGTCATGGCTACATTTGTGGCTCTTCGGAGGATGGTTTGGCTCAGATGTACTAGCCTCTCACAGGATACCCAGGCTCAGGCCATGGACTTTCCTGTTATTGGTAATTCTCTGTTTGGGGAGCAGACAGAGAATTACATGAGGAAGATGGATGAGTACAGGACCACTTACAGGAGTGCCCAGGCCAAAGAAAGGCAAGCAACTCCTCAGAGGCAGCAGTCCAGGGGCAGGGGCAGGCCTTTCCAAAGGCCTTTTTACCAAGCTCACGCCTCCTCTTCCTTTTCACGGGGGTTCTTTAGAGGGAGAGGCAGAAGGGGAATGAGCAGGCCTGCATACACCCCTCAGCCTAAAGCCCCTGCCAAGCAGACATCTTGATGGGTTTGCCCGGGCCGATTCTACCATACCAGTAGGGGGCAGGCTGGCTTACTTTGTCCAGGACTAGAAGTCTCTTACATCAGACAAGTGGGTCCTGGAAGTAGTAAGCCAGGGACTGGTTCTCAGGTTCAAAATATTTCCCAAGATGAGAACCAGATATTTTCCACCTGCAAATCTCTGAGACCCTTGCCCTAGAGGTAGAGGTTTCTTCTCTCCTGGCTTTCAGAGCTATAGAGAAGGTTCTCATCCTACACAGGGGCAAAGGATTGTACTCCAGGTACTTCCTAACCCCCAAAAAGACAGGAGAATGGCAGCCCATCCTGGACCTAAGATATCTGAACAAACATCTTTTGAAGCCAAAGTTCAAAAAGGTAACTCTGGGAATTATCCTTCCCTCTCTAAGGCCAGGGGACTGGCTAGCCTCCCTGGACCTCAGAGATGCCTACTTTCACATTCCCATCAGGTGCTCCCACAGAAAGTACCTCAGGTTCGAGTTGCCCTCAGGCACTATCAATTCAGAACAATGCCCTTTGGCCTAACATCAGCCCCAAGGGTTTTCACAAAGTGCCTGGCAGTAGTAGTTGCTCTCCTAAGAAGAAAAAAGATCTCCATCTTCCCATACTTGGATGACTGGCTCATAGTGGGTCAGTCTCCAGACCAAATCAAGTCACATCTGCAAGTGACCCAGCAAGTGCTCACTTCCTTAGGATTCCTTCTCAAACTTCCAAAGTCCGTTCTCAAACCAGTACAGCTCCTCACCTTCATAGGTGCAGAACTGGATACAGTAAAGGCAAGAGCCTTCCTTCCCCTGGAAAGGGCAAGGACCCTTATGGAACTGGCCTCTTCATTCACCCTTCAGGTGTCTCGACCAGCAAGGCATTTCCTTCAGCTACTGGGCCACATGGCAGCTTCCACAGCAGTGATCCAGGGAGCAAGATTCCAAATGAGGGACATTCAGTTCCATTTAAGAGCCTTTTGGTCCCAAAGAAAGGATTCCCTTAACAAACTAATCCCAGTGACTCGAACCCTGATCCAAGCCTTACAATGGTGGCAGGATCAGGACAATTTGAGACAAGGGGTTCCATTTGTCACTCAGTCTCATTCAGTGATGCTCACCACAGATGCTTCCCTGCTGGGCTGGGGAGCCCATTTGGGGGATCTCACCGCCTAAGGACTGTGGTCATCTCAGGAATCTCTGCTTCACATCAGTCTCTTGGAACTCAGAGCAGTGTTTCTGGCACTGCAAGCTTTTTCCAAATCTGTACAGAACAAGGTGGTTCAGGTCAGAACAGACAACACCATCACCATGTGGTACATCAAATAAGCAAGGAGGCACTCTGTCTATGGCCTTGTGCACAGAAGCAATGAAGTTGTGGTCCCTGGCCTATTCCCTGCAAACCTCTCTGATAGCAGTTCACCTCCCAGGGAAGGACAATGTCCTAACAGATGTACTGAGCAGAATATCCCAGGGCCATCACGAATGGGCCCTAGATCCTCTAGTTTTGAAAGTGATTTTCTCGAGATGGGGCACACCAGAGGTAGATATTTTTGCAGCCCCAGACAATCACCAACTTCCTCTCTTTTGTTGCAGACCCCCAGTCTTGGGCTCAGTCCCTCTGGATGCTCTGATTCTGAACTGGGAAGGGAAATTTCTGTATGCTTTTCCCCCTTCCCTCTCCTGTTCAAAGTGTTAGTCAAGATAAGGTCACAACCATGCAAAGTGATTCTGATTGCTCCAGACTGGGCCAGGCAGCCATGGTATCCATTGTTGCTGTCCCTAGCAGTCCATCTCCCGCTGTCTCTTCCCAGGAATTACAACCTGTTGACATCCTCTCGGGAGGATTTGGTACCCAAATCTTCAGTCTCAAGGCTTGGCTCTTGAAGAGTTAGAGTTTGCAGATCTGCATCTTTTCCCAAGGGGTTCTGGATATCCTTAAGGCTTCTCGAAAGCCTTCCACCAGTAAGACTTACAACTCCAAATGGAAAAGATTCAGCATTTGGTGTTCTAAGAAGAATATTTCTCCAGATTCTGCTGAATTGCCTACGGTTCTGGATTATATGGTCCATCTTAATGGCCTAGGCCTCAGACCAGTTACCCTTAAAGTACACTTGGCAGCTGTTTCTGCTTTCTTGTCAGTAGGCAAGTCTTCCTCTCTATCATCCCATCCTGTATTTTGTAAGTTTTTCAAGGGATTGCTTCACACCAATCCCCCCTTAAGGGATCCTGCTCCTGCTTGGGACCTTAATGTTTGCATTGCTCAGCTTATGCAACCTCCCTTTGAGCCTCTGTCCTCAGCAGAGCTTAAGTACTTGACTTGGAAAACTGTGTTTTTGGTAGCTAAAACTTCTGCCAGACATATTAGTGAATTGCAAGCCCTGTCAGTGGAATCTGATTTCATCTCTTTTCACAGAGATAAAGTGGTCCTTAGAACTAACAGAAAGTTCTTACCTAAAGTGGTTTCAGATTTCCACCTCAACCAGTCTGTATCTCTCCATTTTCTTCACTGACCATTACTCCTCGGGAGAGAGGAGGCTACACAGCTGGGATGTTAAAAGAGCCCTTAGCTACTACATAGAGCATACCAAGGGTCACAGATTTGAATCCCTCCAGTTGTTCCTTACTTATGGAGAAGCTGGTAAGGGCAAACCTGCCACTAAGAGATCTATTGCCAGGTGGATTTCTTGTATACATTTCTGCTATGAAAAACTGGGTAGAACTCCACCCTCAGGCCTGAGGGCTCATTCCACTAGAGGTACAGCTGCTTCCCTGGCTGCTGCCAGGGATATTCCTCTCTTAGAAATTTGTCTAGCAGCCACCTGGAAAACAGTCCATACTTTCACCAAGCATTACTCTCTGGATATCCAGGCTAGGAATGATGCTCGGTTTGGCACAGCAGTACTTCAGCGCCTGTTTCCAAAGTAGGTTCTGTCCCTCCTCCATGGAGGTACTGCTTGGTAGTTCAGAGCAATGGTCACAGCAAGACTATGTTGTTTGAAGAAAAATTACTCACCTTAGTAATGTTGTTTCTTCTAATGGAGTCTTGCTGTATTCTGACCTCCCCCCCTGCCTCCCCTCTCAGAACCTAGATTTTGGGATGTGGGTGGGCAGGAGCAGTGTTGGCATCCTAGGGGTGTCCTTTTTACACCCTCTTTTTGGTTTGGGCAAGAGGTTGTGTTTTGGATGTGTTTTGTTTTTGGGTTTCCTGACTTGAGTTTTCCTTTGAAACAAAAAAAACCTTTTATATATACATTTGCCAGTTGGCTAGTAAGAATTTTACAGTTTCCACACAGAACATCTAGTGAGTCTTTGCTCGTAAAGATCTGACAGTTGCAGTTTAAACAACAGCAGACAGGGGCTTCATCGGAGCTCGTGGTGAACGTTCCATGCTGGTCATGGAAAGTTTAACTTTGTTCTCCAGGGCAGGACCTAACTGCATATGCCACAATACAGCAAGACTCCATTAGAAGAAACAACATTACTAAGGTAAGTAATTTTTTTCTTCTTTACCTGGTGATGCAAATTAACTACAAACATGCTAAACTCCTGTTTGATCACTAGCTGGGGAGGGAGTGTTCTTCCCATTCAATGTATCAGGTGTTGCACCCCCCTCCCCATTTGCTAGTTTAAATATTCTGCAAAACATCAAACTTCTGCCCCAATGCACTGACTCCCTCCTTAGTTGGATGCAGTCCATCAAATTTAAAGAACTTTCGCTCCCAAAACTGTTGCCAGTTACCTACAAATTTGTGTCCTTTTTCCTGGCACCAGCCCTTGAGCCACATGTTTAGCTCCTCTATCTCCCCTTCTCTGACCTTCTGTCCATTTGCTTCCCTCTCCCAGACTGGCAGGATCTCAGAGAAGGAGATGCTGGACCAAGTGGATGATAGTTTGTCACCCAGACTGGTCAGGTGTTCCTTGGTCTCCACAACTGATCGGCTGGCAAGATCATTAGTCCCTATGTGTACCAGGATGTCCGTGCTTTCTCCTGCTTCCTGTACAATTTTAGCAATGCTGTCAGTGTCTCTCCATGCTGATGTACCTGATGGACATCTGACCATTACCCCCTAGCTGGAGCTAGGTATCAACTCCCTGAATCAGGGAGTTTCCTATGATCAGAAGTGTTTTGGATTTCCTTTTTGCCTTTTTTTCGTTTTGATTCCTGTTTTGGGTGAGTTTTGCTGTGCTAGCTCCTGTGCTGCAGTGTCCTGCTCTGCAGATGGCACCCTCACCTGGGACCAAGTCTCCATTGCCAGTGCTTTCAACGCTGCTTTCACAGATCGTAGCCATGTGCTATCCCCAACTTTCTTTGACCCCTCCCCTGATGCTCCAGTCGCCGATACCAAAGAAATGAGGCAAGGGTACCTGTCGTTCTACTTCAAAGCCATCTCAGAGGGTCAAACAAAAAAGTATCTCCTCAAAGTGCTTCGGAGGTCCAGAACAAGTGGGGATTCCCTTGAACTGAAACTTCTTGCCCTCACCATAGATGAAGTCCTGACCCCTCTCTCCAAAATTCTTAACTGGTCCCTTATTCTCTCGCAGTTGCCCCAAAAATGGAAATCTGCAGCGGTTACTCCAATTGACAAAAGTGGAGACGAGACCCTTACCAGCAACTTATGACCCATTTCCATTCTCCCCCCCACTCTCCAAAGCGCTTGAACGGATAGCTGCTGATCAGCTCTCTGACTACCGTGAAGAATGCAACCTGCAATGTCCTGAGTAGCATGGATTTCATAAGGGGCACAGCACCACCACAGCACTCCTCAAATTCACCTCCCACATCCACAGTGCCTTTGATCAGGGACTTCTCATAGTCGCCACCTTCATTGATTTGACAAAGGCATTTGACATAGTCAACCATTCCCTGCTTACTGAACAATTACCTCTCCTAGGACTCTCATCTGATACCATCCATTGGTTCCAAAGGTACCTCAATAATCAAACTCCGCAGGTCAGAGTTGGGGAATCACTCTCTTCCTCTCCTCCGGTCAGGTCAGGAGTCCCCCAAGGATCAATCCTGGGTCCTATGCTTTTCAGCATTTTCCTAAATAAATTCCCCTCATCCTGTCATGGTAACATCCTGCTATATGCAGATGATGCAGTAGACTTCTGCTCCCACACAGATCTACTCGCTGTACAGTCACAGCTTCAGGAAAGCTTGACAGAGGTGGAAACCTGGTTTAAATCTCAGAAACCCATCCTGAGGAGGGGGAAGGGTTTCAATTGAGAGGGGCAGGGGGGAAGACACTGGGGCAAATGGTAAAAGCACCGTCTTGAGTGGCCCCAGGAATGAGAACCTGGGTGGTGGGGTGGCGATGGGCACAAGGAAAGAGGAAGGGGGTGTACTGGTGTTGGGGGACTCCATACTCAAGGGGATCATATGGGGCAGCAAGGGGGAGAGGCACAGTCGGATATGGGTGGAGTCCATACTGGGATTAAAGGCAGGCAAGGCAGGAAAGGCAATCCTAAGGTGCATAAGGAGGGGTAGGAGGAAACCACACATTGTGGTACATGTGGGGCATATGACCTAGTGGGGAAAATGGTGGAGGTAACAAGGGAGTGGATGGAGGAAGTGGGTAGGTTGTGCGAGGAGTCTAGGGAGTCTGTGGCCTTCTCCGAGGTGCTCCCAGTACCCCATGCAAGCACAGTGAGAAAGGAGACGGTTAGGGAGTTGAACACATGTTTAGTAGAATGGTGTCAAACTAAGGGGCACGGGGTTGTGGGTGGCTGGGGCAGTACCTGGGATAATAACAATCTGTTTGCAAGGGATAGGCTGCACCTGAGCAGGGAGGGGAAGGAGATATTAAAGCAAAGACTGGGGAGGTATACTGCGACAAAGGTGGATTTAAACTAGATAGGTGGGGTGACAAGTGGACAGCAGGTAGGCAGGGATCCGATAGAGTGAAGTCATAGCCTACCCCCAAGGCTAGCAGGAAGGACTCAAAGTGGCCGAAAGGAGGGAGGGAGGGTAAAAAGGGAGGAGATGGAGGCCGTGAAGGAAGGGGACAGGATGGAGGGTGGTCTCGCTAAATGCAAGAAGCTTAGGCAACAAATCAGCTGAGCTACAGGCACTCTGAGCAGTGTGGAGGTGGATATTGCAGCTGTTAAGAAACATGGGCAACTGAGGACTGGGATCTGGCACCCGGATACAAATTATAGAGGAAGGACTGTAAGGAGGGAGGGGTGGGGTGGCAGTCTATGTGAGGGACGGGATCAAATGCACAAGGGACGAGGGGGAAGAAAGGAGAACAGAGGCAATCTGGCTGCAGCTCCTAGACTCAAGGGGTAGGAAACTAAGGTTTGGGGTGATATACAGGCCGCCGTCCCAATCTGAGGAGATTGACAGGGAATTAGCGGGACAAATCAGAAAGGTACAGCAGTTTTGCAGGCAGACCCTGACTGGTCTGTCCACATCTCTGGATTCCACCAATTAGTGTGTCTTTTCTCCACTGTTTTATGGCTGTTTACTTCGGTTTCCTACTCTCGCTGTGTCCCACACTGCTTTAATTTGCTGTTCTGTACTTAAAATTAGTCTGTATGTAACCAAATTGTGAAACTTAATACTGCCTAAATTGTGATTTTTGATAGACTGTTTTAGACTGCACTGTTAAAGTATTTTTGGAAGCTTAGCCTGCCCGTCTGTGTAAAACTCCTGCTCCATTGTCTGGTTCCACTCTTGTCTGTAACCCTCTCCCTTAGCTCAAGCCCTGTGTACTTCATTTTCGCTTCCTTTCTGCCCTCGCTCCAATGCAGCCTAACTCTCCAGCCTGAACACTTTTTTTCTCTCTCTCAACCTCCACTCTCTCCTAAGGGTAATTCCTAGTTGCTCTGCTGTCACACCTGTAACCCAACTCCCTCGTAGCTAACTCTCACCATCCTGTTATCCTCCCTCCCTCACCCTTTGTCTCTATCTAACTCCACCCTGCCATCCTGAGTGCCTCCTTTGTCTAATCCCTTTTTCTCCCCCACCCCCCGCTGATGGTCTGCTGCCAGTAGCCCACCCCTTTGTCCTGTAATCTGTATTTATTTTGACCTTTTCCTCTTCTCCCCGCCTCAGGTTGCAGCGCCTGAGCGGCGCTGTTGGATACCTCACGGCGGTGTGTCCAGCCATCTCTACAGCCATTGCCCACTTGAAGTGGCAGCTCCCGGCCGCCTTCCTGGCACCTGCCATCAGATTCACCTCCTAAGGCACAGCCACGAGCCTCGGCGGCATCCGATTGGTGCGGCGGTTTTGCAGGCAGACTCTGATTGGTCTGCCCGCATCTCTGGACTCCACCGATTGGTGTGCCTTTTCTCCACTGTTTTATGCCTACTGCTCGGCTCTCGCTCTGTCTCACATTTTCCACCCCCACCTCCTCCTAGGCCACCTTTTAAATTCTGTACTTGCATTGCCTCCCTCTGCCATCTCCCACCTGATTAGCCCCTGGGACCCTGCAGTCCTCCCATCTCCTTGCCAATTTGCATACCTCTTCACCACTCAGTGAATCTACTACACTCTACATTCTCCTGACTATTGCTTCCTTCAGTCCTCCTCTGCCCTCTCCTGGGTATGCCCTATAACTCCTTTCCACTGTACTTTGAGACCCCCATTCTTCATTAATTCCTTTTTGTTGCCACCGACCTCCATTCGGTCCCTGCAAATGCCCTGATTTATGCCATTTTTCTATAGTACCCACTTCTAAGCTAGGCTAGTTTCTATACCCCTATATGGTACCAGCTCTGCTTCCCAAAGAAACTCTGATTAAAGTGATAAATAGTACCAGGAAATCGGCACCATCCCCTCACTTTAACCGGCCTTAGCTTTTCTAGCTTGTTAAGGGCACCTCCCTGCTGGACCCTCTCTGGGCCTACGCATAAGGACCTCCTTCATCCGCTGCCAACTTTCTCACCTCGGTCACTTCTATCCTCCCCCACCTCTGAACTGCTCTATCTCCTTGCCCAAGCTTGTGCACCTTCCTTATCTCCTTCCTCCCACCTGTTCACACTTTGACTACCACCCTACTTGGGACACTTTCTCTCCACTTCCACACAGCTTACCTGACACAACCACTACCCCTGGAGCATTATGATCCTGTCCAATATGTCCCTTCTGCTAATTATTCTGTCATCCTGTTACCCCTCTTCTACCTGCCTGGAGCCTGTTTCCCCTCTCTACCACCTAGCTACCTGGTCGACTATAGCTACCTCCACACAGGCACCCTACCAGCTGTACCATGCTCACCTCATGCACCTTTCACTGAAAATGTCTGGCCTCACCCATATTATCTTGAGAAGGTGTGTCGTGCCCTCTCTCCTCCTCTAACTCACATGACATTTCTCTGGGACCATCGTCTGCAACCATGTATTCATTCTAGCTCGAAACGGACATGAAAACTCACCCTCAGGCAACTTCGTCTGTGCACTTTGAAGCTCCTGATACTGCTATGTGGAAATGTTCATCCCAATCCTGGCCCCAAAACCTCTAGATTAACAATCCAAAGGACTCACCCAGGGGCTGTCTCCCTTGCAACCACTAACATCTGCAGCATACTTCCAAAACTTGATGCCCTGCAAATCTTTGTAGTCCAATACAAGCCTGATATCCTTTCGGTTGTTGAAACCTGGCTCACTCCCAAAGTCCCTGACCAGGGTATTGCCCTGCCAGGCTACAACATCTTCAGACTGGATAGGAAGAGAAAAAGAGGTGGGGGCTGTGCTATTTACCTTAAAGAATCTCTCCTGGGGTACCCTATAACTACCCCCTCTCAGAATCAGCAGCACAGATTCTACCCATCAGAATCATACTGGAGGGCAATAACAAAGCCCTGACAGTTGTGTCAGTGTACATCAGCCCAAAGAGCAAGGCAGAGGTCTCAACGCTGTCCTGGACTTCGTCCGTAGCCAACCTTCTGGTGCCGAGCTAATTCTACTGGGTGACTTTAACATAAATTGGCTTACACCAGAGTCTGGGAGCTTCAAGGATGCCATCTCTGCTGCAAACCTCTCTCAGCTGGTCGACTCCCCGACTAGGCATAACTACATAACTGGTTCCAGTACCCTCCTGGATTGGGTTCTAACCAGCCATCCTACTAGGATCAATAACCTCTCCGTCCTTCCTGATACACTTCGGGACCATTCCCCTGTCATCTGCAAATGGTCAGACAAATTCTGCAAGCCTCCCCTGATGGTAATCACCAGCAGAGTCCTTCCTCAAGGGCAGTTGAAACACCTCAAATCCCTCCTCAGTCAGCAAGATTGGGCTACTATCTTCAAAGTGTCTGATGTCAACTTGGCCCTGTACTACTTCATCAACACCTTTAATGCTTCTTATGATTCCTATGCTCCTTTCAAAAAGCAAAGTGTCAAAGGTCCTTGTAACCCATGGATCTCCGCTGATCTTTTAGCACAGTTGAAATTAAGGAACCACCTCTGGATGCGTTTTCGAGCCAGTGGTACTCAAACTGACATCCAGAACTACAAACAAGCTTGAAATGACTGCACAAAATCAATCCGCCTAAAGAAAAGCATCTACTATATGGAAGCTCTCACTAACACATGAGGGAATGGGAAAGCCTTCTGGAACGATATCAAAGAAGTTACTGGAAAGCAGCCTAAGACCTCCCCTACTATGCTGAACATTGATGGGATTCCAACACTTGATCCCTCAACTATCGCTAATATGTTCAATTCCGCCTTCATAGAGCTCAGTAGTGTCCTCCCCGCTGACTTTTTCAAGGAAGACGAGACTCTGACTCACCGCACCAGCCTCCCCCCATCCACCAATTGCTGGCCATTTTACTTCAAAGCAGTCAGGATGCATGAAGCTTGCAAATGCATTAGCAAAGCAATTGGCAAGTCCAGAAGGAGTGGGGACTCACTCGACCTCAAGCTAGTGTCCCTCACCCTCGACGAAGTACTAGCACCTGTAACAAAGATTTTCAACCTCTCCCTCAGTCAGTTCCCAGACAGATGGAAATCTGCTACTGTTACACTGGTCCACAACAGTGGTGGCAGGGATTTTCATATGAGCTATCAACCGATCTCCTTATTACCTCCTCCCTCCAAGGCATTAGAATGCATTGTAGCTGACCAACTGACTGAACACTTGGACAAACACAATATCTTATGCACTCAACAACATGGGTTCAGAAAAGGGCACAGCACCACTTCTGCCTTCCTGGAACTCACCGGAGCTATCCACAGTTCACTGGTCAATGGTCATCTAGCTGGGTCGGTCTTTATTGACTTAACGAAGGCCTTCGACTACTTGAACAGCTTCTTATTGCTGGGCTGTCTCCTGACTTCATGGCCTGGTTTAAAAGTTATCTGGAAAACCGGTTCCAAAGAGTTATGGTAGCAGATGTCCTCTCCGATGCAAGAACAGTGCAATCAAGAGTCCCCCAGGGATCCATATTGGGTCCCCTTCTATTCAGCCTTTTCTTGAATAGCCTTCCTCAATCTTGCCCATAAGAAATCCTCCTCTATGCTGATGATGCTGTTATTCACTCCACCCACAAGGATCCCCTGCAACTCCAAAACAGTCTACAGTTTGGCTTTGCATCTGTAGAAAACTGGTTTATCAAACATAAATTGGTCCTAAATTATAAAAAAACAAAGTCAATGCTTTTCTGCGGCTCACACAACAAACACAGGCTACACCCCCTGACTGTAACTAGCTGTTTAATTGCGGCCCTCGAACAGGTCCATGTATTTAAATACCTTGGAGTTACAATTGACTATAACCTATCCTATGCTGCACACATCAACTGCATCGCAAAAGTTGCAGATACTCGCATTGGGCTACTCTACAGGCATAGGCAGTACCTCACTCCAGAAGCATTAAGGGTCGCTGTTCAGAGCTCTGTTGTCCCTTTAATCGACTATGGCCTGATAATTTATGGCTCTGCTAATGAAACTGCCCTCAGGTGCATATCCACGGCTCTTAACAAAGCTTGTCGGCTCATTACTGGTTCACACCATCTCACTCACACATGTGACCTTTATGCTCAAACTGGCTGGTTACAACTCTCTAATTGCATCAAGTGCCAAACTTGCATAATGGCAAAATAACTCTGGGCCAGGCTCCCCTTGAGTCCAAGCTCTCCTCTGCCCTTCTCGTAATCCTCGCCACACTAGGGGCTCCGAATCACAACTCCTGCAGATCCCTCTCTGCTGTACCACTCAGGGTCAAAGATCATTTGCACATAGGGCACCTAGCTGGTTGAACGGGCTCAGCTGTGACATCTCCTCCCTACCCAAGCTTAGTACTTTCAAAACCAATCTCCGACTATTCCTCTCTGCCTCTAGCACCTGTGACTGTCTCCTCTAAGTCAGCCTTCCTACTCTTACCCATTCCCCTGTTCTCGGCTCTCCCAATGTAGCACTTCTACTCCTTCTACCCCTATTCCCCTTTCTCCCTTCCCTCCCCCTCTGAACCCCCTTCACCGCCAGCACTTCTTTGTATGATCTGACAATGCCTCTGGCTGCTCCTACCTATTTGTGTCCTTGATGTCTTGTAATCACTGAGTTCACTTCAACTGCCCATTGGCTTCAGTATAACTCAATTGTATGCAAACATGTTCATGTAACTGATTGTTTAACCTGCCTTTGTTATTTACTTGTCCTGTTTTTTTATTGTACATCATCCAATATGGAACCTTTGTAAAAGAGCCTTGGCTCAAAGGTAAGTGTAATCCTAGACTCTAATAAATAAATAAAATAAGGTATGTAGAAAAGGAAGGTGGTCATGTGGGGGTTTTAACTTGCCAGGGTTGACTGGAGCATTCTGGTCACCTCAGTGCTGGGAGCAAGTGCTCCTGGACTACGATCAGGAGGGTCTCCTGACACAGTTGGTTAGTGTACCTACTGGGCTAAAGAACACTTTAGATCTGGTATTGTCGAATGGCGAGGCAGTAAAGGAAATAAAGGTGGAGGACCCACTAGCTGACAGCGATCACCAAGCAGTGTGGTTTAATATCACAATGTGTGGGTTGCCAGAGAAATCAGTTACTTGGGTGGTAAACTTCGGGGGGAAGACTTTGGGAGGATGCAGGAAGTACTGAAAGGGAAACTGGAGGGCTTAAGGCAGGAGATGGACATGGAGCAGAAATGGGATGTTATTAAACTGGGGATTACAGAGGCAACAGAAGCTGCACTAACACACAGAGAAAGAGGGGCAGAGCAAGAAAACCATGCTGGTTGAACAGCGAGGTAGTGGAGGTGGTGAGGGCAAAATGAGAGGCGCACCAGAGGTATAGGAGGATGGGGAAGGAAGTGGACAGGGAGGAGTATGCAAGATGGTCCAGGGAGGTGACCAGAAAAGTGAGAGAAGCCAAGGCCCAGAGGGAGCTGAGATTAGCACAGGGAATTAATGGGAGACTTTTTCAGATGCATCAAGGAGAAAAGGAAGTGCAAGGGGACAACAGTGAGGATAGGAAGGGGTGGGGGAGGGACAGAAAAGGGGGAGGAGCAGGCAGAAGCACTGAACGAATACTTTCTCTGAGTTCATGGAAGAAAAGGGGGTACTGCTACCACCATGGGCTGGGAGGGTGGGGACAGGGGGAAGAGGAGGCATCAGATGAAAGAATTGAAGCAAGTAGAGTCCTAGAGGGACTGAGGACACTGAAGGTAGACAAGGCACCAGGGCCGGATGGTACCCACCCCAGGGTGCTGAGGGAGATGGCGAAGGTGTTGGCGGAGCCACTGTCAGATCTGTACAGCACCTCAGTGAAGTTGGGATGTGTGCCACTGGACTGGAGGATGGCATGTAGTACCAACCACTACACAAGAGCGGGCCAGGGATGAACCAGATAATTATCATCGGTAAGTCTCACCTTCATAGTGAGCAAACTCATGGAAATGATACTAAAGGAAAGACTGGTGTCATACTTGGAGGACAGCGGCCTCCAGGATGTGAGGCAGCATGGGTTCATTCAGAAATATTGTCAAACCAACCTGATATAGTATTATCTGGGTGACAGGTGAGCTGGATAAGGGTCATGTGGTGGATGTTCTTTACTTGGACTTCAGCAAGGCCTTCGATTCGGTGCCTCATGGCGGCAGGTGTGGAAGCTAACTGGTTTAGGGGTAGGGGCAAAATGACAAACTGGATTGCAAGCTGGCTGAGTGGGAGGCTGCAGCGGTGGTGGTGAGACAGGGCTCTCAACTCCAAGGCTGGTGATGAGTGGGGTACCACAGGGCTCTGTGCTGGAGCCAGTATTATTTGGACTCATCACATCAGACATTGCACACTGGGTAGTGAGCAAGGTAAGTCTGTTCTCTGACAACACCAAAATCGGAGCAGTAGTGGATGGAGGGGAAGGGTGGAAGCAGCTTTAGGGGGACCTAAGAAAATTAGAAGAGTGGTCAGAGAGGTGGCAGCTGGGGTTCATTGCAAAGAAGTGTAAGGTTATGCGCTTCAGAGCGAAGAGCCCAAGGAGAGAATACTGGCTGGGGGGTTGGGGTTAAGCTGGGGATCACTGAGAAGAAGCAGGACCTAGTGGTAATAACAGGGACCATGAACAACACAGCCCAGTGCAGGAGAGCAGCTGCAAAAGCAAACAAAATGCTGGGGTGCATAGAGGAGGTTTTCGTCCAGGCAAGAGAGGTGATCTTGCCCCTTTGCAGGTTGCTGGTAAGGCCGCACTTAGAATATTGTGTGCAGTTTGGAGGTCATACCTAAAGCATGATATCAGGCTACTGGAGGGTGCAGAGGAGGCAACAAAATGATATGTGGAATGGAGGGATAGACTTTGAGAGCAGGCTGAAAGAGCTGAATATCACACCCTGGAGGATAGAAGGGACGGGGACATGATAGAAACATTAAGTATCTGAGTGGGATCAGTAAAGATGGGGCAGATGGGGTCTTTAAGCTAAGAAGGGAGGGACAACAGGGGCACAGGCTAAAAAATAAAGAGGGAAGATTTAGGAGGAAATAAGGAGACACTATTTCACAGAGAGGTGGTAACAAAATGAAACATGCTACCAGATTGGGTGGTATCATGTAAATCTGTGAACTGCCTTAAAGGCATGGGACAGGAACATGGGAGAGTGAGGGTGGGGGAGGTGGGGGTGGTAGTGGGATGACAAAGGAAGAGGTTGGGGCAGCTGCAAGCTAGGGGTGTTAGCTGCACACTCGAAGCAGACTTAGATCGGGTGGTCTGTTTCTGCTGGCACATTCGTATGGTCGTAAACTACAAAAGCGAAAACTATGATGTTCTGTGGAGCCCACAACAAACCTAAAGATCAAGAATTACATATCAGAAACTGTGCTGGGGAACAGCTCGAGCAGGTTTACAGGTTTAAGTATCTGGGGATTACCCTTGACTGTACGCTGGAATACTCTGAACATATTGACAGCATCACCAAAACTGTGAATACGTGCATAGGGCTATTACATAAGCACCGGAGCTGTCTAACATCTGAACCCTAAACAATGCCATTCAGAGGTCCATAATCTCTGTTATTGACTATGGTCTTGTGATTTGCGGATCAGCCACGGACACGGCGCTAAGACGCTTTGCAGTAGCCCTAAACAAGGCATTGTCATCTTTCAACCTCTGCCCTCTCGCTCTCCCACACTTGTGATATCTACAAACAGGCACACTGGCTCAAGCTATCTGGCAGAATCAAGTACCAGTCCTGCCTGCTCTCCAAAAGATCATAATGGATCTCCTGCCCCCAAGTGTCAAATCTGTCCTGACTCCCTGTGGTATCACCCGCCTAACCAGAAGCTTGGAAAGTCTCACCTTTTCCATTCCTTGCTGGCATACCTCCCAAGGGCAATGCTCTTTCAGGTCCAGAGCTCCTACCTCGTTCAACGCACTGCCACCCGAAATTACCAACTGCACTACATTGGGCTCCTTCAAGCGCCTGCTTCACCAACACCTCGTTGCCAGTGCCTCTTGTGACTGCTTCCTATAACCTACTCTTAAGTCCCCTTCCCCTGCTGTCCTATGACACCACCTCCCCTCATGTTTCCCCACTCCCTCATCCTATCTTGCCCTGGTCCTATACTTCCCCCTCCTCTTGCCCTTCTATTCCAGCTTTTTTTTTTTCTGACCTATCCCACCCCTCCAACTTTTACATCCTAAATCCACTCCTGTCTACCTACATGTTCCTGACTCTGTCTGTCTAGCCACTCTCACTTTGCTAAAATTTTCCTTCTGTTCTATGTTTTGCTCTTGCATTTGTTTCCATTTTTAATTGAGTTCTCTAATGTCCTGAATCACCTGCCTAAAAACTGTGTTTGACAATGCCTCTGACTGTCCTGTATTGTACTTCCTAATTTTACTCTGAAACTTATTTTACTTGTAAATCTCAACTGTTCTTCATTGGCATGGAACCTTTGTAAATGAGCCTGGCTCAAAGGTGCTATCCGATATAAATAAATAAAATGACAAACAGCAAACAAAATATAGACCAAGACACCAGTATCTTGAAAGAGGCCGATTCTCCAGGAAGTCATAAAGCTGATTACATGCCAGTTCTAATATTTTTTAAATTACAAACCAAAGACAAAACATTAGGATGATGGTGGCATTTGTTTGTTTATTTATTTATTTTAGTCTTTGGTAACCAGGTAAGGCCCACTAGGCACAAGTGCCTGTTTTCAGGGGCAACCTGGGAGCACTGGGTGGTTAAATGACTTGCTCCTAGTCGCACAGTATGCAAGTGGAGGTTGTGAGAATCAAACCCATGTCTGCTCTGCAGGATGTACTAAGCTCACTCACAGCTCATCACTCTAACCTCTAGGCTATACTGCCAGCATTAACCCAAGCTAAGTTGTGCTTTGTAACATAGATAGGCTTTGTTTATATCTGTGCATGCATCATGTTATAGGCTGTA
This sequence comes from Neoceratodus forsteri, assembly GCA_016271365.2. NCBI lineage: Eukaryota > Metazoa > Chordata > Ceratodontiformes > Ceratodontidae > Neoceratodus > Neoceratodus forsteri. Next base: position 648,857,005 of record CM057449.1, read on the forward strand.
TCCTATTAATTTGTCTGCCTACTTTATATGCTCCTACCATTGCAGACTTACGAACATACGAAATTTGCCAGCAGATAAAGGCCTAGAGGTCTATCAAGCCTGCTCAAATATGCAGCTAGCACCCCTTATTCTGCAGCTGCCCCTTCCTTCCACCCTTCCTTCATTAACCCTCCCCTTGTCCTGTCCCATCCCTTTTGAAGCAGTCCACTGTTCTACTGGATACCACTTCTGCAGGTAACGCATTCCACCCAGCCACCACCCTCTCTGTAAAAAGTGTTTCCTCATCTCCCTCCTGAACCTTCCTCCTCCAGTCTCATATCATGGCCCTGTGGCCCTCCCCTTCCTTACTTTGAACAGCCCCGCTGTACCCGTCTTGTTTATTCCTTTCATGTATTTAAAGGTTTCAGTCATGTCACCCCTGTCCCTCCTCTCCTCCAGTGAGTACATGTTCAACTCCTTCAACCTCCTCTCGTATGATAAGTCCCCCAGCCCCTTGATCATCTTTGTTGCCCTGCGCTGCACCCCCTCCAGTAACTTAATGTCCCTCTTCAGATACGGGCGCCAGTACTGCATGCAGTACTCCAGGTGTGGTCTAACTAATGACCTATACAGTGGCAGAATCACCTCCTCGAGGATATACCCCTTGCAATACAACCCAGCATTTTGTTGGCCTTTGCAGCTGCCTTCCTACATTGTGCCGAGTTGTTCATTGACCCTGTAATGAGCACACCCAGATCCTTCTCCTCCTCTGTCTGGGCTAGCTGCACTCCCCCAGCTGGTAACTCCTCCTTGGGTTCTTCATCCCAAAATGCAGCACCTTGCACTTTTTGGCATTAAACCCCTGTTGCCAGGTGTCTGACCAGGTTTCAAGCTTTACCAGATCATCCTGCAACCCCTGCCATCCCCCTAGGTCATCCACCACCGCGCCTACATTACCGGTCAAAAGTTTTAGAACACCCCCATTTTTTATTGAAATTTATGCAGGTTAATGTCTCAGTGTACTCTGAAATTAAAGCATATAACAAATAAACAATTGGAGATAAAAAAGAAATCATAGAATCATTTTGTTTAACAAAATTTAATCTAAATTTTTGACTCATCAAAGTAGCCACCTTTTGCAGATATACTGTAACACTGAACACACTTGTGGCATTCTTCCTACAATGGACATCAAATATTGTTGGGAAGTTCTTTCAACACTGTTGCAGAAGTTCCCACAAATGTGTTGCACTTGTAGGTTGCTTTACTTTCACCCTTCTGTCCAGTTCATCCCAAACCAGCTCAATGGGGTTTAAGTCTGGAGACTGTGCTGGCCATTCCATGATTTGAAGCCTACCGTCTTGTTCTTTTCCTTGAAGGTAGTTCTGACATAGCCTGGAGGTATGTTTTGGGTCATTATCTTGCTGTAGGATGAACCCCTGACCAACTAGGCGTAGTCCAGAGGGTATTGCATGGCGCTGCAAAATGCTGTGGTAGCCTTTTTGGTTCAGGGTGCCAGTCGCTCTGTGCTGTTGTCCTGTGAGCCGCCTATCATGCAAGCTGTTGACTCTCAGAAACTTGTCTTCTGATTCTGTTGTGGCTTTGGGTCTGCTAGACCTCTTCCTGTCAGAGTTTCCTCCAGTTTCCAAGTGCCTTTTGATGGTGTAGGAAACTGTACTCACTGACACCTTGGCTTTCTTTGCAATTTCTCTACAGCAGTTTTTGCTAACCTAAACTTTTTTTTAACCTCTAGCAGTTTACCGCTTACCTTTGTACCATTTCAGGTTATTCACTGGACTTGAATTGCTTAAATTTCAATAAAAACTGGAAAAATGGGGGTGTTCTAAATCTTTTGACCGGTAGTGTACCTTGGTATCATCAGCAAACAGACTGATCTTGCTCTTGATGTCCCATGATATGTCTGCAATGAATATCCCAAACAACACTGGTCCCAACACCGAGCCCTGTGGAACACCGCTCGTCACTGCCCTTGGGTGTGAGAGCTCCCCACCCATCACCACCCTCTGTTGCCTTCCCTGAAGCCAGTTTCCTACCCATCTCACCAGCTTTGCACCCGCCCTGTGCCTACTAACTTCCTTCCCAGCCTTCCATGCGGCACAGAGTGAATGCCTTACTGAAGTCCAGATACAGGACATCCACTGCATGGCCCCTGTCCAGTTGCCTAGTTACCCAGTTATAGACCTCCACCAGGTTGGTTTGGCAGGATCTGCCACATATGAAGCCATGCTGTCTGCTGTCCTGTAGTCCTTTGGCCTCTGGAGGGCCACCAGCTCTCCTTCAGGATAGTCTCCATTAGCTTACCCACGATGGATGCGAGGCTCACTGGTCTGTAGTTTCCGGTTCATCCTTGGGGCCACTCTTGTGGAGGGGCACCACATGAGCCATCCTCCAGTCCTGATGTACACACCCCGTATGTAGTGAGGCATTAAATAGGTCTGCCAAAGGTCCTGCAAGGACCTCTGCCAGCTCCTTCAGTACCCTGGGGTGGATGCCATCTGGGCCTGGCACCTTGTCCACCCTCAGTGCCTTCAAACCCTCTCGAACTCTGCCCTCCATGATTTCCTCATCTGTCACCCCTTCCCCCGTTTCTGCCATTTCTCCCACCTTGGGTGTCACCCCCTCTTCTCTTTAGTAAATACTGAGCAGAAGTACTCATTTAGTGCTTCTGCCTTATCGCACCCTGCTTCCACCCAACCCCCCTCCTTTCTAATCCTTACTATGTGGTCCTTACAGCTCCTTTTCTCCCTGATGTACTTAAAGAAGTCCTTCTCCCCCTTCTTAATGCCTTGTGCCAGCCTGAGTTCCATAGAAGCTTTGGCTCCCCTTACTGCCCTTGTCACCTCCTTCGACTCTGTCAAGTGCTCCTCCCTGTCCTCCCCCCTCCCTGTTTTCTTGTACTTCCTAAAGGCAGCTCTTTTCTTCCTTACCTTTTCCATGACCTCCTTGCTCAACCAGCTCAGTTTCTGATCCCTAGCCTTCTTGCTCTGGGCTTTGCAGCAGGTTTTGGTTGCCTCCACTATCCCCAGCTTTATGAGCTCCCACCTCTGGTTAGTGTCCATACTAGATTGAATTCTGGCCAGGTACCCTTTTACCACTTCCCCCATCCTCCCAAAGTCGGCCCTCCTGAAGTCCAGCACTGTTGTGCCAGATTCCACTCCTTCCTTGCCCGTATCCAATGTGAGCCATGCTGAGTGGTGGTCACTCCCTGACAGCGTTCCTCCACTGTAAGTTCTCTACAAAGTCCCCATTTGTCAGCACAAGGTCAAGGGTATTCCCTAACCTGGTTGGTTCACTGACCATTTGCAGCAGGAAGCTGTCCTGAAGGCATCCAGCAGTACCTGCTCCCTTCTGTTCCTGGTTGTTGGGGTACTCCAGTCCACTCCTGGCATGTTGAAGTCCCCCACAATCACCACACTACCCTTCTCGCAGGTCCTGCTGATCTGTCCCGCTAGTTCCCTGTCTAACTCCTCCGTCTGAGATGGTGGCCTGTACACCACTCCCATTCTAAGAATCCTATTCTTGGAATCCTGGATTTGCATCCAAAGTGACTCCGTGCTACCCTCCTCCCGTCTCCCTTGCACTTCAGTCCTTCCTTCACTATGGTGCCACCCCCTCCTTTCCCAATCACCCTGTCCCTACTTGCGTCTAACCAGATCCCTGAGGTATTAATATGGGCAGGAAGCAGTATAGCGCTGTGGTTTAGGGCACTGAGCTGGAGACCTGGGTTTGAATCCCACAGCCCCACATGCATACTGCATGACCCTGAGGCAAGTCACTTAACTTCCTTGTGCTCCCAGGTCACACTTGGAAACAAGCTGAGGCTTAGTGTGCCTTTCATGGTTAAACAATTCTGCCCCCCGCTTCCCCTAATATACAGCTATAGAGCAGCGTCTTTCTGCAATACCATCCCGTCCTCAGTCAGAGCTGTTCCCACCCCTAAAGATTTTGCTGCTAAATTAAAGGAACATTCTTAGCAGTCCAATGTCTATTCATGCTTTGCAAAATTTATCAATCTTATAGATCTACTATACAGCTGAATGTTTAGACTTGAACAATGTCACTTTATTACATATCCCGTAATTAAGTATTTAATATATTTGTATCCTGTATCACTCTCTTGACTTGTACTCTGCTGTACCTGGGTGGTGCCTGAAAAAGGCACCTGGCACCCGCACATCTACCCAGTTATCAAAATAATAGCTGGAAACTGGCAAAGAAATAGTGTTTTCCCCCCTTTTTCCTCATCATGGCTTATATTTGAGATGTGTACTTTTTCAGACTGTTGGAGAAATTATTGTCAGGAAAATATTGCCGAACATATGTGACATGTAGGCACACACATAATAAAACAATGTGTTGTGGATGTTTACCTGGCTTAGTAGGGGAAATGCAGGTGCATTATTTCTTCTGGCCAGCAGGTGGCACAGTTCCCCAATTTATTACGAGTTTGTGGCGTACATTCCTAAGAGGCCTCGACCATTTTTTCACATAGAAACTGACCACATCAAGTTGTTTTGATATTTATAGAAGAAAAAGACAAGAAAGTTTAATTCCGTATCTGCCAGTGTCTCTTGTGTTCTGTTCAGCACATGGATGTTGGTGGTGATGGTATGAATTGTAATGAAGAAACCTTCTGGCCCTGTCTAAATGTTGTTTATATCTGACACAGCCATTGATTTCCTTTGAAGCTTCTTAAGTGGCGCATGGGCACTTACTATTCCTATAAATAGTTTTTAAAATATATACAGTATACACATAAATACCTTTTGGGTCACTGTTGTCAACAGAAGGCAAAAAACTAGAAGTTTAAAAAAATGACAGTGTTCTGTTATTTAAAACAAAGGGGATGGGACATTTACAGTTGGTCAGTGAGCCTTCAGTCCAGCAGTTGCCTCCTTTTATGCTAGGCCCTAAGCTGTGTGTCAGTTTTGTTTTCTCAGTTATTTCCTGAGACCCCAGCCTCATCCTAGGTGGACCTAACTGGACCATGTTGTCTAACTAGTTCCTTGGCACTTACTTTTTAGTTGCTACACTGATTATTTGTCATTTCCTCAAATGTACCAAGCTTTTAAGATGCCATCCTGGTCAACTGTGTTGTAGTACCCCAAAGTTGGGGGGGGGGCAGCGAAGAAAGCAGGGGCCCTGTCCCGATGTAAACATCTTTTTTTCTTCTTTTCCTCTTCCAGTTCCCTCTGTCCCCCCTTGCCTGCAGCCTCAGACCCCCAAAGTTCCCTTGTTCTGTGTCATGCTGTTCGGCGCTGACAAGGGGTATAAGCAGAGACCCTCCTGCAGGGCTTGTGATGCCCAATCTCCTGGCCAAATGTCGGACCTCCCTGCCCTACAAAAGGGCCAGGAGTAGCTAAGAGGAGTAGTGGTGACCGAGCGAGGAGGGTGGAGGACAGAGAGAAGACCTACCTCTGGTGGTCCAGTGGCTTCTCCAGCGTCTCTCCCTCCAAGGAAAGGCAACAGCTGCATGGTCAGTCGGGTGGAGCAGTGGCTCCTGACACAGTCCTGCAGATGGGCATTGGCCGTGACATTGGGGACAGGTTTGGTGGGACGGACCGCAGAGGCGTGGTGGTAAAATAGGTCGGGGCAGAAAACATGCCCCGGACCTTTAGTTCCGCTTTAGCAGCCGCAGCAGTGCATAAGAAAAGCCCAGTGGCAGCATGGCTCCCTTGCCACCCCCTCCAACCCTTCCAGCAGCAGAACAGACCTGGGCTGTGGTGTTGAGTGGGCTGTGAGCCCGATTTTGTATTCTACTTTCCATAGGTGCTAGGCAGAAAGAGGGGGGGGATTGAAAGGCCATAGCCCAGGAGAGTTGTAATGGAGGCATAGTGATCTCCCAGGGAGGGCGGCCAGCCCTGAGGAAAACAGGGGGACCTGAGCAGTGGGCCAAAGGCCCAGAGGGAAAAAGGAAGAGGCCCCAGGATGGGCCATGGCCCACCAAGATAGTTTTTTTCCAAGATCATTTTTTTCTTTCCTGCTTTGTTTGGGGGTGCCCAGATAAAGACAATTTGAGCTGAGTAGCAGCTCGCCCCAAGAAAAGGGAACAGGGGCACCGTGACTTAAATGCCCCCAAGAGGTTGCGAAAAGGAGCAGACCAGGGGCACAGTGGGGTTAAGGCCGTGGGGTCTGTGTGGGTGCCATTCTGCACCAAGGGGCAGGAACGGAAACAGAGGCCCTTGGTTGGCTGCCAGGAAGGGAGGGGCTAGCTGTGAGAGTCCAGCAACCAGGCCCAGGAGTTCCAGAGACCCAGGCATAGGTGTGGTTAGTAATATTAATGATACAGGGGTGTGGCTGCAGAACAGCCAGAGCAAGAACATCCTTAAAGGTGCAGCGCCAGCTTGGGGAAGGGGAATGGTAATATGGTCTAAGTGGCACAACACCTAAACCAAACTGCACTGTTGCCTGCCTAGTGACCCCCCAGAGACTGTACTTCCTACAAGAACTGGACTGTCTGCCAAAAACTGAATTGTTTGCTTGCTACTGAATGGTGTCATCGAATTGCGCTTTGGTGTACTGGATGTCCAGCTTTGCCTTTGTTACCTGGAGTAGCTTCACCAGAGCCTGACACTGACCCAGGAAGGTCCCCGGCCCACCTACCATCTGCGACAAGATCACCTCCAGTGATGTCAGCCTGTGCTAAAGTCCTGCCACAAGTGTTCTAGCACCAGCCCTGCGACAGTAAGTGGTAGAGAGCTGCTAGTGAGGTATCCAGTAGTGAGTCAGCTTAGGAGCCGACACAGTTCAAGCTTGAGGGACCACAGTTAACGTCGTACATGCTCTTTTATTATTTTGCCAGCTGCCCGTAAGTGAGCATGTACCCATGTCGCTCCACAGAGTCAGCCTGAGGATCGTTCTGTCAGCAGTCATCTTGTTGAGAGGTCATCTGGGGCTGGGGACCTGCCAGTGGTCATTGCAGCGGATCGTCTAGAGAACCACCTGCCAACCAGAAGTCTTCAGCTTCTTGCCCAGAGCCACAGAGCATTGCCAAGCTCTTCATTGGCCAGCCATCAGTGTTCCTCATTGTGGTCTGTTCCGTCGGGGGAACGCCCCTTTATGACCTGTTTACAAAAATGCTTTGTGGGGTCAATGCCCACCTGCTGATCAGCCGATGCAGAGGAGAGCCCAAGCTTGGTTCATTAGTTGTTTCATCACCTCGCCAAGGGCGCGTAGGACTTGGACTAAAAAGGGCTTTAACCCCCTGTTCTGGGTTCGACCAATTGCTGGTCCTGATCATATTGTGGTGTTGTTTATATTTATTATCCTGTAGCATTGTAGAAAAAAGTTGTCTTGCTTTATTGTCCCTAGTAAATAAACCTCTTGCAACTTTTTTTTTTTAACTTTATCTGCCACACACACAACCCTGGAGACTCTCAGATGGGGCACTCAGCTTACCTCCATCTCGCCCCATCGTAGACTCAGTCCTGACTCTCGGCTGGCCCAGCTCCTCCATTGTCCAGGCATCTGCACCCCACCCTGAGCCACCTTGTGTGGACATCCTTGGACCCGGGGGAGCTGCTGCGAGGTCAGCCGGCGCACTTGACTGTTGGGCATGGGGGGTAGCTCCTGGACCCCATTGTTGTCTACCAGAGTCTGGTCCATCTTCCTTGTTCCGGTTTCCCCCTGGGGCCTTGGGCGTGCAATGAACTCCTGCACGCATCGTGTTTGCTATCGTGCACCCCCATAGGATGTCCTGCCAAGGCTCCAACCTGCAATGCTGCAGGCCTGTTCTGGTGTAGTTCTCCAAGCTCCCGAGAGCCACCAGCCGAGGCCCCCGGAAAGGAGAGCAGTCCAGCGGACGCCGATCCTTTCCCAACCCTGCCAACCTCTGACGGCCTGAGCCTCGCCCCGAACCCGGGTCGCTGGCGTGGTGCGAGGTGTGGCATCCAGCGCTTCAACCCTCAGCGCCACCGGGCTGGCCTAACCTCTTGCATCTTGGTCACTGATTAAGTTTCCTGTCTCTCCTTCCAGATTCATCTGGCCTGTCCTAAGATTTTTAGGTAACCTTTCGGCCTGCCACAGTGTTATTCTGCTATACATCAAAAACAAGGTCCTACCTCTTCTCTCAATTCAATTTATCGCACTATATTCTTTGTTAGATCAGGGCCAGTGCTGCCTTCTCTGTATCTGTCATATACCTAGTGCCCACCTTGTTAACTACTCTGTCATGTTGCCCCCTGCTTTTTGTCTTGGTTCCTGACCAGTATTACTCTTTCCTTCAAGAGCCCATCTGGAGCTGGTGTCTTTGCCCCCTGTGAACCCAGGCTAACGTAGAAACAGACTGCAGAAAAAGACCAGTGTTCCATCCAGTCTGCCCAAGTTCCTTATAAGCTCTGGAGCCTCCCATTCCTCCAGGGTACTAACCCTCTCTGTCCTCCCTCTGACTCTTTTCCTTGGTTCTATCTCCTAGAGCAACCACTATACCATTCATGCTGTCCCAATTCTGCTTGAAACCCACATCCACCACCTCGACTGACAGTTCCATGGGTCCGCCACCCTTTCCATAAAGTAGTACTTCTTCGCATCCCTCCTGAACCTCCATCCTGTTATTTTCCATTCATGTCCACAAGACAGTAAGCTAGTGTTCAAGCTGAATAGATCCCTGCAGGTCACTTTGTGAATTTCTTAAAGGAACTTGAAGGTCACTGTCATATCTCCCGTCTCCCTTCTGGTTTCCAGTGAGTACATGTTCAGTGCCTTGAGGCACTGCTCGAAGAATCTGCCCTGCTGACCCTGAATCACACTCTGTGCTGCATGGTCTCCAGCCTATCCTTGTCCTACCTGAGGTGAGGACTCGAGAACCGAGCACAGTACTCCAGGTGAGGTCTCACCTGGGGTCTATACAGGGGAAGTATTACCTCTTTCATTCTGCTATCCATACCCCTCCCAATACATCGCAGCATCCTGTTAGCCTTACTATAAGCCTTGTTGCACTGTTCCTCAGCCACAGTGCTAAGCCTCACCCCTCCCATCCAGTACTCCGTCTTGGGGTTCTTGTTCCCTAGGTGCCTTACCTTGCACTTTCTGGCATTGAATTTCAACTGCCAAACCCTTGACTACCCTTCTAGCTTTTATAAGTCTTCCTGCATTTCCCTTATATCCTCACTATCCACCCTCCAACAGAGCTGCATCTCATCTGCAAAGAGACACAAGGTACGCCGGATTTCTTCTCCAGTGTCACTGATGAACATGTTGAAGAGGACTGGACCGAGGACCGATCCTGCAGCTGCAGAATAAGGGGTGCTAGCTGCACATTCAAGCAGACTTTGATAGATCTCTAGGCCTTTATCTCTTGGCAAATTTCATATGTTCGTATGATCCCTGTGGAACCCCACTTGTAACATCTTTCTCTTGTGATTTAATCCTATTAACTACAACCCTCTGCTGCCTCCCTTTAAGCCAGGTATCCACCCAGTTTACTATGACTTTAGCCACAAACAGGGCCTCCAACTTCTTCAGCAGTCCTGTGTGATGAACCGAGTCAAAAGCATTACTGAAGTTGAAGTACAGCAAGTCCACAGCATGGCCCCTATCTAATTCCTTCATCACTCAGTCATAGTCAGGTTAGTCTGACAAGACCTCCTTGCCATGAATCTGTGTTGCTTAGTATCCAGGAGCCTGTTGCTCTCCAGGTAGTCCACGAGGTCCTCTTTGACCAGTGACCCCATCAGTTTCACTACAGTAGAGGTAAGAATGACAGGTCTGCATTTCCCTGGCTGCTCATTGGTCCCCCCCCCAACCCCCGTTTTGAAGCAGAACAACATCTGTTGCCTTCCAGTCCTTTGAAACTTCCCCAGACCTACTGTAAGTGAGCTGTTGAATAAACCTGCCAGGGACTCCGCCAGTTCCTCTGCTAATTCTCTGCATATTCTTGGATGCAACCCATCTGGTCCCGGGGCCTTGTGTATCTTTAGGGCTGCCAGGCCTTTCATGACCCTTTCACTAGTTTATATTGGCTGCCTCATCTCCGAGACGCTTCTTGGTGGCTGCTTTAATGCCAGCTCGATGAACAGATCTCCCACACATATGCAACAGGCCAGCCCCCACAGGTTCCTTTATAATGCTGGATAAGTTAACATTTTGTGGAAAAGATTTTCATGGGTGACAAGACTGTAAATTACCTCTTGCAGCCTGCAGTTTTTGCTGCTGTCCATGAGGTGGCAGAGCAGTCCTGCACAATGCTATTTCATCTGTAATATATACTGAGAGCAAAACTACTTTATTTTTTTTGTTGTTGTTAGAGTTTTGTGCCCCAGGAAGTCCATTGGCAAGTGCACCGGTTTTACGTGGGTCCCTGGGGGACAGTTGCAGCAACAGCAGCAGATGAAATGACTAGCAATTAGTGACTAAGCTGTAGGGGATGTAATACTGTGTGTATGTATAAACTATGTAAGTACAACATGAATTTAATATAATATATGTGTACAGATATACTGGATTTACAATATTCCACACAAGCTAAGATCTACTTGGTAAAAATATAGTGCAAGTAGGTAGATTAAGTCTAGAGTGGTGAATGCATTGGGTAGGGACATTAGCAACCAACAACTGTAGTATTAAGGGGTTGCAGGCAAGTGCAGGGAGTTTGTAAGTGAGTGAACATTGTCCGCTGAAGGGATAAACAGTTGATGAATCCTTGATATTGCTAGGGAGTGCAACCACAGCGAGGGCTTTGACAGTTTTCAACGTCTGTGAATTTTAAAGCTCTGGGTACACGTACAGCAACAGGCAGTTGCATTGCGAGTGTAATGAGTAAGGAGGAGTTGACTTAAATAGCAGGATGCTAAGGTGTGTAGGGTAAACACCTTGGGTGGGATATTCAGAATGCGCCTGGCAGGGGCGCAAGCCTGGGTGCAGCGCAACTAGGATGTGCCAGGGCATGGTCTGGGCGATATTCAACGGTGCTGCGCCATGGCTCAGCACCGTTGAATATGGCACTAGGGTCGCCTGCGCAAGATGATGGCAGTGGCACTGTGCCAGCCATAAGTGGCGCAGTGAGGAGCAGGGGATGCGCCAGCGCAAGTGCAGGTGCGCTAGGCGCATGACTTGTGATACTCAGCACTGGACATGCAAATGAGGCCATTATGCATGCAAGGTGCAAATGGGGCCATTTACATGTCATTATGCCTCAAAACAACTGTCACCTGATACTACGTATGCATCTGTATTAAATGACTAGTATGAATGTAATGCACAACTACCTGTATACACTCTGTAACACCATGTAATCTTGTCTTTACATTGTAATGCTCCGAATAATGTCTCTCCGGGTCGCCCCAGAAAAAGGGACCTCCAGGGCTCAGTGGGCCTACCCGGTCATCAACATTTAATAAATAAATAAAATTTGCATGCAGGTGCGCTGATCTCCGGCGACTTGCTCCTGGTACCCTGCCAGGCTGCAGCCGTCAGGGACAGAAACCCCCTGCCCCTCAGCGGGCAACGTGCCCCAATGCCCGATTGTGGGCTGTAGTGAGTGTAATATCCCAGGTGGTCCAGTGGACCCTACCTCACTGCCCGATCGCAGGCTTTAGATAAATGAAACCTTCCTGGTGGTCCAGTGGACCTGCCCCCCAGCCCAATTGTGGGCTTAAATAAAATATATTATTCCCTGGTGGTCCAGTGGACCCGCTCCCCAGCCCGATCATGGGCTTTAGCAAACATAACATCCCTGGTGGTCCAGCGGTACCTCTCCCCACCCACCCACGGACTCGCTGCCCCACCCCGGTCAGCGTGGACGGCAGCTCCCACCCGCAAGCCGCCCACCGACTGATAGCGCATAGTATGGCTGTATGCCCATTGGCCCACTGCATGGGCCACTGGGCATGCAGACCATACTATATTACACAGTCCCAAAATGTGAATGAAACCATTACAAGTGTAATGAGTAAGGAGGAGTTGACTTAAATAGCAGGATGCTAAGGTGCGTAGGGTAAACACTTTGGGTGAGATATTCAGAATGCACCAGGCAGGGGCGCAAGCCTGTGTGCAGCGCAACTGGGACGCGCCAGTACTGTACTCTATCGATGGGCGGCTTGCGGGTGGGAGTTGCTGCCCGCCGCTGACCGGGGGAGCGTGTGGCGAGTCTGAGTGGCGGGTGGGGAGGGGGTACCGCTGACCACCAGGGATATTACATTTGCTAAAGCCCACGATCGGGCTGGGGAGCGGGTCCACTGGACCACCAGGGGATGATTTATTTTACTTAAGCCCGCAATCGGGCTGGGGAGCAGGTCCACTGGACCACCGGGGAATTTATGTATTCATAATACCTACATTCAGGCGAGGGGGGGCAACGACGCCCGGACTTTGTCTCTGGAGGTCGGGTGGCCACCCACAGCTGGCGGCTGCCGTGTTGCGCCCTGCAGTGTGGCAGCTCACCTGTGGGTGGCCAGGCCTTGCTCCTTCTTTTTACGGGCGGATCTTTGCACCCCCCCTGTGCGGCCAAGGCGGGTGTGTGCCCTGCATACGCCCACACATCCTGGGCTGAATATTGGGATGTGCCGACGTGTATACACACTTCCCAACTTGCACCGCACATTACTGGTGCGCCCCAGCGATCGGGATTTGCACAGCGCAACTTTCACTCTTGAATATCGGGGTCAAGCATTATCAGTGGGTTGCGATGGCGCAACACTAGTTGTGTCATGCGCAACCCCTTTGAATTTCCCACCCCTTGTGTGTACATTTATATATCAGGGTTGCAAAGTCTCATCTCTTTTTCCGTGAGTAGAGGCTGGGGCCACTGTACAACAGACATTGGATGTTTTGCTAAATCCCCATACAGACCTACGCATGCTCATACCTCTCAAATGTCCCAGATTTTCGGGAACTTTACGGATTTAGACTGCTTGTCCCGCAGTCATGAATTAATTTCTTCTCTCACAGATTTTTTGAATGCCAATGTGGTGTTTAACCCTTAAGCTACCAACAGAATTAGCAAGTCTAGGAATTCTGGACTGATATATCAGCCAGCATCACAGCAAGCAGATAACAATAGTATGGAGGAGACAGCCTTCCCCCTCCCCCTACATTCCACAGGCTTAGTTTCTTGAATGAAACTGAGACAGACAGACACACACACACACTCTGCATTCCTACAGTGAGCCTGTAAGTCACTTTTCCCAGTAGAAGCTTTTAAGTTAATTGTTATCATCTGTAATTGTTGTTATATATATTAATTATAATTAGTTTTTATGGAATCATGTTTTTGTACTGTAAAGCACCTTGGTATTTGAAAGGCGCTTAAAAATAATTATTAAGCTGATTTTAAATACTAGTTAAATTTCTGTTATTGTTCCATCTATAATCCAGTCTATAGTGGGGCCACTACTGGTTGAACTCATGGCTGCTGTAACAGGCATGATGTGCTGGTCTTGTATTTACAAGGACTTGTCACAAGAATAAATCTTGTCTTGAATCATTTGTCAGTGCTGGTTTCTTTGGATTACTATTATTGAAATTTATCTTGCACTTCAAAAAAGTGTTGGAGCTGCTTTTAATTGACATGACATTGTTCCATCTATACAGGCCTTTTAGGAACCTCAGTGGGTGTTTCTGCTTTACATTCTGGTGTTAAGTGTCAGTTTAGAACTGTATAATGTAGTTTATGTCCCTCTCAGCCACATAGTTCTATAGTAGATCACAGATGCATTGTGCCAACAATAGAAGAGTAGAACAGGGACATAAACCACATCATACAATTCTAAAGAGGTTTTTACAAGCAGCATGTAAATCAGAAATACCCACTAGGATAGCTGAAAAGCTTGGATAGCTAGAGCAATAACACAGTTTGAAGCAGTATTTAAATGAGCATTTGTCAATGCTGAATGTTGTCTTGCTGGCCTTGGTCGTGCAGGAGTTAGAGAGATGCATATTACGAATGGCAGTGAAGTATGGAACTGACATCAACCCCATCCGACCCTGCAGAGACTAACAGGCATTGGGGTGTGCCTTTGGATTGTCAGCCATAACGCTTACACCATTTCACCTCACCCTACCCTGCAGACACCGACAATGTCGAGGTGTGCCTTGGGGTATTCGGGCTTTACACTTACCCCATGCCATAAGGAAATACGCTGAAATGGGTGCAGTATAGGAGAATGGGGTGAACTTTGGGGCCAAAGAGTTCAAGGCACAACTCGATGCTTGTCACTGGCTGCAGGGTGAGGGTGGAATGGCGTGAGCATTACTGTCAACAATCCAAAGTTATACCCCTGAAGCCTGTCAGTCCCTATAGGGTAGGGCGTTATGGTTGGAAACCCTAATGCCCTGAGCGTTTCTTGGTATTTTCACTCCAAGTTTTCAACGTGGGCTTTTCGTGACCACACCGCATAAATAGTGACACTATCAGTTTGTTAGCCAAAAGGTGGCACAGTGACTGTGCCATTTGGCGCCACAGGTGCGAAAACACATTTCAGGCCGGATGTGAAAAACTACAGCTGTACTGTTCATAAGGAGGTGTGGGAAAATGGCAATGTTGATAATCTGGAGTGAAAATATTAAAAATTCTCGAAGTTGCGAGCGTGCATGGGCACTGCACAACACATGCTTGCAATACATTCATTTTCTACGGACTTGGAACCTTTGTAAAAGAGCCTTGGCTCAAAGGTATGTTGTAATCCTAGATTTAAATAAATAAATAAATAATTTTTTTTTTTAAGAATTCTTTCACCAAATTTGCAACATAGGTTTTGAGGCCTACCTCATGAACAGTTACACTGTTGTTTCTTACTCGGTCCCGGAGGTGATTCTGTGCAGTGACCGCAAAATCACCTTTTGGGACTGAATAACACATGACAGTGACTGTTCATGAGATGGGGTCCCAAGAACCCCATGTTGAAAATTTGGTGCTCAAAGTCGCAAAAATGGTCGAGGTATCCACCGGAGTTGAACCCCCCCATTTATGCCATTATACAGCTTAACGATATTTCTTCAGTTCGAGGTCGGCTTTGAAGAGTGCAGACATTTTCCCGCTCCACCGAAGATCATCGCGCCGGGCTGCAGAGGTAAGTATGGGGTGAGAGGGGTGTGCGGAGGTAGGTGCACAGAGGGTGGTTGCGGGTTGGGGGAAGGGGCACCGCAGTCAAAGAGAGACCATTTTCTTGTTTACAGGTTAACAAAAAAAAAACTTCATGGGAAGGTTTTCTTTTTTACAGGGATATTTGGCATGCTGGTGGGCTCCCAGCATGCCACCTGAATATTTTTTTTTGGGGGGACTGGAGCCGACAGGATTGGGCACCCTGTCAGCAAAAGAAAAAAAGGTCTACGCTTGGGGGGCATGATGCCAAGGGGAATTGGGCACCCCCCTCGGCAGACAAATTCTTATACAGGGGACATTGTGCCGACAGGGATTGGGCTCCCCTGTTGGCAAATGAACTGGGGAGGGGGCATGCCAACAGGGGGATTGGGCATCCCCCGACGTCGGCTTTCATGGAGACTGTGAGAGGGCAGACGGCAACAACAGCTGCCGTATGTTTTTAAATGTTACACCAGGCAAGGCACACCCTGCAGTGACGGGTTGCTCCCTCATTGCAGTGGTGATATTGTTTCAAGTTGGTGGCACGCTTTTGCACTGCTGTCATAGACAGCATGCTATTTCATTTGTGCCGAAGAGCCCAGCCTGAAAAAGCAGTGGCCCCACAACATGACCGCACCTCCAAAACGTGCTATTCCAAGCTACCACGATATGTTGCTTGTGCGTGCGCAAGACGACATAAAAACAGCTTCTACTGGGGGGAAAATTACCTGGAAAGTAGTAACAGTTGATCCTTAAAAAGCCTGGAAGTTAACACTGGATCCTAACAAAAATATTTCTTTAGAAGTGCCTATGTTCCACTTTAGTTTCAAGTATGTAAATGAAGAGAAATTACAGCATAAACATGCAGAACATTTGACTGTTATTATGCCATTTGATGGTATGCAACTGAATTAGAGATGTAAAAAGCATAAACTAAAGGTACTTTACATATGTACAGTACTACATCGCATGGTGTACATGTCATGTGATGGCACTGCACCACACTAGGTAAAATATGGTGTCCCTGATTTTGGCCCAAGCAGGTTGAGAGGTATGCACATGCTGTTAAATGCCACTGGGATCTTGCGTAGAATCGTGGATGGTGCCTTATGATAGACCTAAATTCTGTACTTTTGGGCTGGAACCAGTGACTGTCTGTGGATTAGCTTTCTGAGATTCAGTGACAAGCAGCTCTTAACAGGGTAGAAAGCACTGTGCTTTTGGTTGGTTCCCCTCTTTACTTTGGTAATGTGCACAGTGAAGTTTAATTATGAGTCATAACCCCAGGTACATAAAAGCATGGATTATCAGGAGCAGGGTCAGAGCAAGAGTGCATAGGTTGTTGACATTTTATGATCTTCTGCCAAACACCATGAACTGGATTTTTTAGCCTTTATGGAGGTGCAGTTCCAGAATTTGGGCTACACCTGTGTCAGAATAAATGCTCCAAAATGTTTGATTGCAGGCCAGCCCACCGGCACAGTGGTACTGCTACAGCGTGTGACAACGACCTAAGTTCAGGAATGAGCCTGGATCATTGAAGGGTAGGCGGCGGTGGGGGGAGGATTGGGAGGCAAAGCTGTGGTGCCTGGCAACAAGGGTGCCTGGGACAGCTGAGATCGGTTGTGGGGGGGGGACACAGGCATTGGCATACTGGGCCTAGGTGCAGCATTAGGATGTCATTGCATGTCCATTCCTCCTGGGGACAAAATGAAGGAAAAGGACTGTTGGCTTGTAGGGTGACACTACTCCCTGCTTCCCCTCACATGTCCTCCACTGGACTTTCCCTGCATGGGCCTGGCATCTCCTGGCCTTCACTTCAGCCTGTACCAACAGGATGATGTGGCATATATGCTGAAATGCAGAAGGCAGCACCGCCTAGTAGGGCAAACTGCGGGAGCCTGGCCACAGGTGTGTCATGGGTGGACCACGAGTCCAGTGATCTGGGCAGGTTTGTTACACTTTTCACCCCCACCATGGACCCCCTTGGGGTTATTTCATGTCACTACAACTGGTGCACTTATTTGTATCAACCTGCTTTTGTCATTTTAATTGGGAATTGGTGCTGATTGTAGAACCAACTTCTGTTTCACCGTTTATTGTTACTTGCACTTCCATCATGTTGAATTGTTCACTGTTTGCACTTTATCTTTGGAATGCTTCTTTACTGCTGTTTTTGATTTATTGTGTCCCCTTTCCCTGTTCCCTGGATCAAACCTGGAAATGAGCCCTGGCTCAGCGTGCCTTTCCCAGTTACCAAATTTCAAATAATAAAACAAAATAAAAAGTTGTTATGGCCAGATGGGAACTGGGTGCTAGAGCATTGACAAAGGAGTCCCTAACTGGTAGTGGCACGACGCAGAAATAGTTAAAATGTTTACTTACTATTTTCAAACATTTTGACACATTTGCTACAGTTTACCTGCTTACTGTAAACAAATTACGGATGCGCCCTTTTCTGTGAGTAAATAATGCCAGCTGGGGACATTGTGTATGTGACGGACAGCATCTGCTTATTATTACATTGTATCATATTTGTGATATAAATATGTTTATTTTAATGTCTGCTTAGGGAAATGGCAGCAAGTAGCTTTTAAAGGGGCCTGACCTTTTGACCCCAAAGGCCCTGGCTTGCTCGAAACAGCTGGCTGTTCTAAAACTGACCCAGTGGAAACTCTAACAGCTTCCTTCAAAGGCCAGGTTATCATACATTGTAAACTATCCCTTTATTTTGAACTACAGGGACAAAGTGTGCATTGTATGACCTCTGAGAAAAAGGCCATTTTAACTAATTTGTTTTAGCTTGTAAAACTTCAGTTACTTTGGAGTCCAGGAAGTTTCTGAACAAAAGGGAATGCTCTGAGCAGGAAAAGACTATTAAATTAATATTGCTATCTCTGCAGATTTCCAGCCTGCAGTAAAATTACACCCTTTTGGTTATACTTGGTCAAGTTACAGAATTAATTACAGGACTAACAGTGACCTCATGAGCTGTGACCTCACAGGATGGGAAGAGCATTTTTGGCTTATCACTCTGGTTGAAAGGAGTGGACGCACTTCTATTTCTGGACTTCTAAGAGAACACCCAGACTGTGTTCTGGAAAAAAGGCACTTCTGTCACAAATAGATAATACCAACTAAAAACTGAGTTAGAACTAGAAATTCACGTACCAGGTGTTTTGTTTTTGGTTTTGTAATTTCTAATCTCTTTTGACTGTAAGTATTTATGTTATATGTTCTATGGTTTGTATGTATTTACTATTTTTTTTTAATTTTAGTAAACAGTTTGATTTCCTTAATCCTGCTTGAGTGTTTTCTTTTGCATGTGGCTGCTGGAACAGTATCTGTTAATTCTGACAACTGTTATGGGCTTAAGCATGTTACTGTCTTGCTAAATTAAGAAATTACCTAGGTCTCAAACTGAGTCAAAAAGGAGAATGTTGTGAACCAGGCTGTGGGTGCCCACTGGGTGAAGTATTGCACTGCATTTCCCTGAAGAGGGTGCGATATCTGATCCTGTTAACTGGGTGTGCTAGCGAAAAAGGGTTCATATTTGACATCAGGACTCGAGGCTAGTAGGTGATTTGGACCCAAAACAGGCAGGAGGGTTACCCTGTTTGTCTCCTGTTCACATATTGCACTTTAATGTTTGGCACTGTGGGGGCAGAGGGCCTGACCTACAGAGTGCGTTCGTGACAGTATATACTGGGGCATCAGGGAAGGAGCTGGCAAGGCTTGATGTGTATTACAATAGGCTCGACCGCTTCATCGTCATTGCCCAGTGTATGACTCATAACTGTCAACTTTGTCCTGACCTGAGGTGGTTATGGTTAGGTGACCATAGGAAAGACCACATTTTGACCTTTATGCATTAGTACTTCAGTGGTCCATTACCAGATTATGTTTTGGAGAGTATTGGCAAAAGACCAATGAATGTATGCTTAAGAGCAGCATCGGGACTGGAATTTCTACTCCTGCCATGTAGTTTGGAAGTACAGTAGGTAGGTCTTACGAACATACGAAATTTGCCAGCAGATAAATGCCTAGAGGTCTATCAAGTCTGCCGAATGTGCAGCTAGCACCCCTTATTCTGCAGCTGCCCCTTCCTTCCACCCTTCCCCTTCATTAACCCTCCCCCTTGTTCTGTCCCATCTTCGTTTGAAGCAGTCCACTGTTCTACTGCATACCACTTCAGCAGGTAATGCATTCCACCCAGCCACCACCCTCTCTGTAAAAAAGTGTCTCCTCATCTCCCTCCTGAACCTTCCTCGCTCCAATCTCATATCATGGCCCCTGATGTCCCTCCCCTCCCTTACTTTGAACAGCCCCTCTGTACCTGTCTTGTTTATTCCTTTCATGTATTTAAAGGTTTCAATCATGTCACCCCTGTCTCTCCTCTCCTCCAGTGAGTACATGTTCAACTCCTTCAACCTCCTCTCGTATGATAAGTCCCCCAGCCCCTTGATCATCTTTGTCGCTCTGCGCTGCACCCCCTCCAGTAACTTAATGTCCCTCTTCAGATACGGACGCCAGTACTGCACGCAGTACTCCAGGTGTGGTCTAACTAATGACCTATACAGTGGCAGAATCACCTCCTCCTCCTCGAGGATATACCCCTTGCAATACAACCCAGCATTTTGTTGGCCTTTGCAGCTGCCTTCCTACATTGTGCCGAGTTGTTCATTAACCCTGTAATGAGCACACCCAGATCCTTCTCCTCCTCTGTCTGGGCTAGCTGCACTCCCCCTAGCTGGTAACTCCTCCTCCTGGGTTCTTCATCCCAAAATGCAGCACCTTGCACTTTTGGCATTAAAGCCAGTTGCCAGGTGTCTGACCAGGTTTCAAGCTTTGCCAGATCATCCTGCAACCCTGCCATCCCCTAGGTCATCCACCACTGCGCCTACCTTGGTATCATCAGCAAACAGACTGATCTTGCTCTTGATGTCCCATGATATGTCTGCAATGAATATCCCAAGCAACACTGGTCCCAACACCAAGCCCTGTGGAACACCGCTCGTCACTGCCCTTGGGTGTGAGAGCTCCCCACCCACCACCACCCTCTGTTGCCTTCCCTGCAGCCAGTTTCCTACCCATCTCACCAGTTTTGCACCCGCCCCTGTGCCTACTAACTTCCTTCCCAGCCTTCCATGTGACACTGAGTCGAATGCCTTACTGAAGTCCAGATACAGGACATCTACTGCATGGCTCCTGTCCAGTTGCCTAGTTACCCAGTCATAGAACTCCGACCAGGTTGGTTTGGCAGGATCTGCCACATATGAAGCCATGCTGTCTGCTGTCCTGTAGTCCTTTGGCCTCTAGGAGGGTCACCAGCCTCTCCTTCAGGATAGTCTCCATTAGCTTACCCACGATGGATGTGAGGCTCACTGGTCTGTAGTTTCCCGGTTCATCCTTGGGGCCACTCTTGTGGAGGGGCACCACATGAGCCATCCTCCAGTCCTGAGGTACACACCCCGAATGTAGTGAGGCATTAAATAGGTCTGCCAAAGGTCCTGCAAGGACCTCTGCCAGCTCCTTCAGTACCCTGGGGTGGATGCTATCTGGGCCTGGCACCTTGTCCACCCTCAGTGCCTTCAAACCCTCTCGAACTCTGCTCTCCATTACTTCCCCATCTGTCACCACTTCCCACCCTGCTTCTGCCATTTCTCCCACCTTGGGTGTCACCCCCCTCTTCTCTTTAGTAAATACTGAGCAGAAGTACTCATTTAGTGCTTCCCCTTTATCGCACCCTGCTCCACCCAACCCCCTCCTTCCTAATCCTTACTATGTGGTCTCACAGCTCCTTTTCTCCCTGATGTACTTAAAGAAGTCCTTCTCCCCTCTTAATGCCTTTTTGCCAGCCTGAGTTCCGTAGATGCTTTGGCTCCTTACTGCCCTTGTCACCTCCTTCGATTCTGTCAAGTACTCCTCCCTGTCCTCCCCCTCCTGTTTTCTTGTACTTCCTAAAGGCAGCTCTTTTCCTCCTTACCTTTTCCATGACCTCCTTGCTCAACCAGATCGGTTTCTTAGCCCTAGTCTTCTTGCTCTGGGCTTTGTAGCAGGTTTTGGTTGCCTCCACTATCCCCAGCTTTATGAGCTCCCACCTCTGGTTAGTGTCCATACTAGATTGAATTCTGGCCAGGTACCCTTTTACCACTTCCCCCATCCTCCCAAAGTCGGTCCTCCTGAAGTCCTGCACTATTGTGCCAGATTCCACTCCTTCCTTGCCCATATCCATTGTGAGCCATACTGAGTGGTGGTCACTCCCTGACAGTGGTTCCTCCACTGTAAGTTCTCTCACAAAGTCCCCATTTGCCAGCACAAGGTCAAGGGTATTCCCTAACCTGGTTGGTTCACTGACCATTTGCAGCAGGAAGCTGTCCTGGAAGGCATCTAGCAGTACCTGCTCCCTTCTGTTCCTGGTTGTTGGGGTGCTCCAGTCCACTCCTGGCATGTTGAAGTCCCCCACAATCACCACACTACCCTTCTCACAGGTCCTCCTGATCTGTCCTGCTAGTTCCCTGTCTAACTCCTCCATCTGAGATGGTGGCCTGTACACCACTCCCATTCTAAGAATCCTATTCTTGGAATCCTGGATTTGCATCCAAAGTGACTCCGTACTACCCTCCTCCCCTTCCTCCCTTACACACTTCAGTCCTTCCTTCACATATAGTGCCACCCCTCCTTTCCCAATCACCCTGTCCCTACGAATAACCTGTACCTGGTACAGACAGGTCCCAGTCATTGTATTGAGTGGCCCATGTTTCTGTGATGGCTGCAATGTCTACCTCTCCTCTGCTATGAGAACCTGTAACTCTGCAGTTTTCCTCCCAAGGCTCCTAGCGTTAAGGGTAACCACCTTCCACCCTTTTCCCCCCCTCCCATCCTGCCCTCCTTTCCTAGCATCACCAACAGTACTTGCCATTTGTCCTTTGTCACTGTTATGGGGGGTAAGCTCATATGGTTTCCCAACCTGTGGTCTCTGCATATCTCGTCCCCAACTGCCACCCCCCACTCCTAGTTTAAATTCCCAACTTCCTCTATGTACTCCTCCATCCTCTTTTCAGCACTTTCTTCCCTCCTCACTCAAGTGTAGTCTGTCCTGGCATAGAGACTACTGTCCTCCCAGGTCCCCCAACAGCCCATACCCTTTAGCACAACACCAGGTTCTTAGCCATCCATTAAATTCCTCTATTCTCAGCTTTCTTGTTGTGCTTGCCTTTGGCACCGGAAGTATCTCTGAAAAAGTTACTGATCTTCCTGCCCCATCACATAATTGTGCTAGTTCCTCAAACCTCCTCTGGACTGTATCTACTGTCTTGTCAGCCAGGTCGTTTTTCCCAAGATGTATAATTAAATGAGGCTTGTCCCTACCCCTTCTAGCATATTTCTGAACAGACTGTCCCACCCTTTCCGCTGTCATTCCTGGCATGGCCTCCACCCAAATGCGACTATGCCTCTCCCCCTTGCTACCCCACCTAACTCCTCTTAGTATTGAGTCCACCAGCACTAAGATTCCACCCCTCTTACTCCCTGCTTGCTTCCAGTCATCTCTCTCTCATTTCCAGCTCCTCTTCTTCCTCCTGCACATTATTTCCCCCTTTTACCCCTGTTGCAATTCTCCCAGCAGAACTTCCCCCTGCTCCAGTTTGGTCCAGGCATTTATCAATTACTCCTTTAATTTCATAATTTCCCTCCTCCACCTTCTTCCTCTCTAGCAGTGCACAACTATTTTCTGAAGGCCCTTCACAAATGCCCGCTCCCTCTCTCTTCATAGTAACCTGTTCTGTCCTTTCCACTCCATGACTTTTGCCACTTCTTCGCCTCCCCTCACAAGTCCCTGTCTCCTCCTTCCATTTGTCTTTTGTCTCCTGACCTGGTTTCCCTGGCAATTGTTCCTTCCTGGCCTGGGCCCCTTTGTCTCTGCTTCCCTTCTTCTGACCCTCTCCTCACCACTGTTGGCTTAAATCGCCCTCCCTCATCTCCCCTTCTTCCTCCTCCCTCCAGTATTGGGCTAAACCCACCCACAATCTGCCTTGCCTGTCTTAGTTCCTTCTGCAGACCTTCAATCTCCTTTCTAAGTTTTTCTATGTGGTTACACACTAAAGATCCTCCCACACTCCAGGCAATTTTTAGAAAGATTGGTGCACCGCAGTTGTTGCAGCCTACCACCCTACCCATTGCTGTTGTTGCCCACCAGCGACCCCCCACCCTTCCAGATGCAGGATACCAAACACTCCCCCAAGTCTCCCCTCTCCCTCCTCTATCAGTGCAAAACATTTTCATTATTTCCCTTACCTCCTTTGTTGCACACGTTTAGATATATTGAGCAACTGCTTTTTATATTCCTATCCACACTAAAAACAGACTTTAAGTAGCCATTGCACAGCATCCTTCAAACTCCTACTCCTCCTTTCCCCAATGCAATATCAATGCGAAGAAGTAATAATGAAAGCTCCTAGATTTCATTTACTTCCTTCCACTGAGAGAGCAGTCACCTCTTCACTTGCTGCTGTTCCTTTCCTGGTATGCCCTCCTACACCCCTACTAAGCCCAGTGTTTAGCTCCTGTCAATCAGATTTAACAAGGCATATAATCAAGAGTTGGGGGAAGAGGGGGCTAAAATTTGCAGCAACCAAAGACAGCAAAGAATACACCACCACTACGTTTTAAATCCTCAACAGCCCAAAAACAATTCTAAGTAAAAGACAACAAAGAAAGTACAGTGTCACCAAAAGCCCACAATCCAAGTCTAAAAGAAAAACAGCAATTACCAGTTACTGTAAAGCATTGAATTGAATATGCTTCCTTCCCCTTCTGGCTTCTATAACATTCAAAAATACATACATTTCTATCTCAGCTCTTTACCCTTACCATCAAAAGGTAACTACAATCACAATAATCTACCTTCTACTAATACAGATTCTATCAGAGAACCAGAGCACAATGCAAAAACATCTGCTGCTTAGCAACAACAAACAGGTGACAACATACCAAGTTGATGTAGCTTTTTTTAAAATAGAAAAAAAAATGTGATCTTCTAAACCGGTAGAAAAAGTAGTCTTCTTTCTGTCATTTAGGATCTGTTATAAGGAGTGCAGTTCTGTACACTGTGAGACCGGCTAGTGGAAACACTAGGGCCCCATTATTTAAAGGTTAGTGCCGGCGCAAACTTGGTTAGCACCAGTGCTCTGGGTGGGGCCACAGTCAGAGGCCCCCAGAGCACCCCCCAAACTAGGTAGAACCAAGGCACTAAAATACTGCTGCAGCTATACAAATGAGGGGCTCCCGTCATGCATACTAGCACAGGACAATTTTTAAAGGTTTGCATCAGCAGTAAACAGCCCTCTGAATAGTGCTGTTTACTGCTACTTAAAGCAACCTCTTATCTGGATGCTGAGCTCACACCCCTGATACCCCCCCCTCACCAATGAAGGCAGGGTGGCTGTACTGCAGCTTCTCATTTCCAGTCTCCTGTTCCCATTCATAACTTTATCCCTGGCGGCTTAGTGGTCTCTTCATCTCTCTTTCCAGTTCATAACTTTAGCCATGGTGGCTTGGTGGTCCCCATCCAATCTCCAGTTCCCTCTCATGATTTTATGCCTGGTGGCATAGTGGGCCCCCCCACCCCTGATCCACTCTTGTCATTCATAACCCTGGTGGTCTAGTGGTTCACTCCACCTCTGACAATATACCAACCCCTCCCCCCAATCCTGCATCCCTCACACCTCGAGTGCTGGCATCCATGCCACTGTTGGCCAACACAGCCCTTCTCTTACCTCCTCGACCGGTCACCATCTAGGATCAGCTGCTGGACCACCAGGACTTACACACTTAAGCAGGAGTGGGTGCTAAGCAGCTGCAGTGCTGCATGTGAATGAGCCCATAATGAGCATGCAGATAGCACCTTGGTGCCTTACATGACCTGTGGGCTCATTTGCATGCTTGAGCTGAATGTGTCCCACAGGGGACCTGGCTGTGTCTCATTTTGGGCAGTGCTGTCCCCTGTGGGACATATGCAGCCCTGGTCCATGTTGGAGCAGCGTAAATTCCAGGCAAGCAGCATGAACCTCCGCAGGAGACTCTGATGCCACCGGTTGAAACACACTGGAGAAAATGAAAGCTGGGCACACAAGGACAGAAAACAAAGAACAGCAAATGGCTAAAGCACTGCTGCTTTACTGGAGTAGTGAGTGTAACACAAACAAGCTACTCAGTGTTTCACCATATTAGCCAAGACTGGTGGACACCACCTAGAGTGCCACTTAAATGTATTGCACTTAAGGCACAGCCCAAACAACAAACTGACAGCGCTCAGCAAAAAACAAAATGATAAACACAAACTTGTAGTAATGTGACAAACCACAATAAGTTAACAATAAATTATCTGATTTTGGAGATCATATGCCATCTCTTGTTCTGAATTTTCAAAGAATCAGAGTGCATGATGCAGATGGATTGTCCAGACATCTGGGCATCTGAAACACACAAAACACATTTTTTAGAGCAGACATTCCATATCCCTAATAGATTACAAACAATGGGTCTAGTTCTACTCAGTCATTCAGCCTGGGGAATTTATTAGCCTGTAGCTAAAGATCAAAGATTCTCCCTACATGTTACGATGCAATCCAGATCCCCTCCCTAGGTCCAGTGAATACCTTCTCAGTGCCCATGAAGGTTATCTGATGTGTTCTTTGATCATTACAATGTAGCACATGCTCAGCTAGAGCATATTCACTGTTTCTGCTATTTATTGTCCTCATGTGACCCCCTATACAGTCTCTTAGCCTCTGTTTCATTTTCCCCACATAGAAAACCTCGGACCTACATGTTGCCCGGTGTTCAACATGGGTGCTATCACAATTGATAAATCTCCTAATCTCCAATGTCTCACCATTCATTGGATTAACAAAACTGGTATCCTCCAGCATGACTGGGCAGTGCTTGCAATGTCCATATCTGTGGTTACCATTAGAGGGGGGGGTGGGAACCACGTTTGTTTTCTTTCACAAGGTTGCAAGTTATGAGTAACCCAGCCCCCGACATAGAATGCCCTCCTCTAAACCATTCTAGGTGGTCTGCTATCATATCGTTGTAGCTTTTGTTCCATTTGTAAGATGGCCCAGCATCTGAGAAGGATGTGCTGCACTTCTTTAGCTTGGCTATTAAAAGTTGTAACAAAATTGAGCACCTATTTTGGACTGGGGGTACTAGGCTGCCCTGCTGTAGTTATAAGTAAATCCATTCTCTGGGCACTCGATGCCCTATCCCTGGATCTGCTAATACCATTGCTGTTGCAACCACGTTTCAAAAATCTGGTTTCTAAGTTATTGACATTACGTGTGAAAGTATCCTTTGTACTGCAGTTCCTACTGATTTGTAAGAAATGGCTGATCAGTATGTTTTGTATGGTGTGGCGGGGGTGACAAAAACTACCTAGTAACAAGGTATTCCTGTCGGGGTTACGAAATAGGTCAGTGTCAATACCATTTTCAAAATTTGTTTTTGTAATTCTGATGCCCAAAAAGGGCATACTGTTTTTATCTCTGCATAAAGAGAATCTTACGTTTTCGTTTCTGGATTCCAAAAGGACACAAACATTTTTAGCTCATCCATTGACTCCCGCTGCACTGTAAATATGTTGTCAATCAAATAACACCATAACTCAATCTTGTTGAGGAACTGATTCACTATAGGGTTATATAATATCTCTGTTGCCCAATGGCCCAAGTATAAGTTAGCATAACTTGGTGTGAAGCTTGCACACTGATTTGGATATAAAAATTCCTCCAAAAAGTGAAAGCATTGCTTTCAAAGACGAACCTGGCTAAATCTACCAGACATTTGATAGAAGGTTTATAACCTTCTTGTGCAATAGCTACTAAACTTCCCTCATGCGGAATACTGCGACATTTCCTGGGTGACCAAAAGATGGTCCTCCTTAATGTGGAGATCCTCCACCACCCCCAGAATATCTGCAAAATCCCTGACATATGGTCTGAGACCTCGTAAAAATGGTCTGATACAGTAATCAATGAAACGAGATAAAGGCTTAGTCAGAGAGCCAGTGGATGAAATGATAGATCTGTCAGGTGGATTAGTCAGGGATTTGTGGACTTAGCACTATGTCGGCATCGACCATTATTCAGTTGGATAGCTCTGCTCCATCAGTGAGTGCTATCCATCTGAATATTGCCAGGGCTGGGAAAAACGAAGCACAGATGCATCGCAGTCAGCTGTGCTACGCTTTCCCTGATTTCTCAATATCGGGATCTAGCTTGATAAATAAATAAAAGGATGGATATACTTTAAAGCTAGCAAACCTTAGCCATGCTTTCATGCACTGAAGATGACTTGACCAGGGTTTTTTGTAATGCCTGGAGCATTAGAAGGGGTGGGGGAAGGGGCAATTTTGAGTCCATTCATGAAATTTAGACCATAATGTACTGTAGTTAGGTACTTTTGTTTGTATTGTATGTAACTATTGACCTCTAGGTATGATGCAAGTTTCTTGTTATTGTTAATTGTTTTTCTGTGTAAAGCAAACTGGGACCTCATTGTTTTTTTTTTCACTTCTTTATCAAAATTTTTTTTTAATAATACCCAAACAAGGAGATCATAGTAAATGCACTTAAGGTGCAACACTTCCTGGTAGGTAAAAAAACCTTAAATGCCTAACCCAAATATTAACAATGCAACTACCCGTCACCTCCACCCCGTGGGAAGCGGGTTAACCATCCCAACCTTAGATTGAACTTATTAATTAAAAGACATCATATATAGCATTTAAAGCAATCTGATCAAGAGAAGAAAGAGAAAAAGCTACCGTTATATTAATGAGGATCCTATCAACTAAAAAAACAGAAACAGTACCATTTTAAATGAATAACCAGTCAATGAAATTGTAATAAACTGAATCTTTTAAAACTCTTAGGGGATGAGATCCAAATTTAACTACAGGGAGATTACTTTAAGTCATAGGTGATATTAAGTCCACTACTTTATTTCAGCATTTCAAATAAAAGGATTGTTTATTATGGAAATAAGAAATAATGTGAATCAATATTAAATTTTGTCTAACATGAGAAATCAATTCCTTAAAAGACTGTGTGGACTGATCCACCCAAAGCCTAAGAATTACTTGAGATGTTGACACCCCTATTAAAGATAATATGGATTTGTCTATAACAGGCATCTCTGTAGACAAATTACCTAAAATGAGTACATCTGTGCTAAAATCATAAGATTGTACAATTTTATCTATAATTTTGGTTTTGATTTCATGCCATAAATTAGAAATAATAGGACACGACCAGAGTATATGATCCAAAGTTCCTTTTTCCTTATTGCATTTATGGCATAGATTAGAAAGTTTCAGACCCATTTTATAGAGTCTAGAAAGAGTTAGGTAGGCATTATGTAATATTCTATAACAAATTAATCGAAGATTGTCTAAAAGAATTAACTTGTAGATGTTGTTCCACATATTCCCCCTGTTCAAAGAATGAGTTAGAAAATAATTATCCCAAGATGGATTAGAAAAGGGTTTGTCCAAAAATGTAGGCTTCAGAAGATATCTAAATTCGAAATAGGATGGGGTTTGTTGCCAACAGAAACCAAGTTCAAGATAAAATTTAATTCTTTATTCAGTGTAGAAGAATGCTCAAATTACGTTGCAAAATCAGTTTTAAAATAGTAAAATTTAACAGATACTTCTTGGGCCAGTTAAAGTTCTTAGCAAGTTCGGAGAAGGGATGAAAATCTCCATTATCAGCTATAGATTTGACCTTTAGATTAGGGAACATGGTAAAAACTTCGAAGTGAGATTTTTTCCGTGGAAACGAAAATTTGGGTTGTATAAAATAGATTGATTTAGGCATAGAGCTGGGTTAAAATTAAAGATTTTACAGAGCTGATTAAGACTATTTAATGAAGTACCAACCACAGTGTTTTTAAGATCTTTTGGGATGTGCTTAAAAGAGGAGTATAGAATAGCTTCTGGACTTGTATTATGTCTTTTGAGCATCTGTTTTTCCAGCATCACCCAGGTAGGAACATAAACAAATGGGGTGGGATATTCAGACTGCACCAAGCTGTGGCGCAAGCCTGGGTGCAGTGCAACTGGTATGTGCCAGGGCGCTGACAGGGTGATATTCAACGGTGCTGCGCCATGGCTCAGCACCACTGAAGATCGCTCCGTGGCCACCCGCATAGCACATGACGCAGTGGCACTGCACCAGCGCAAGTGGCCAGAGAGGAGCAGGGGACGTGTTGGCAAGTGCCGCTGCGCTGGGTGCATCAACGCGATATTCAGCGGTGGACATGCAAATGGGCCATAATGCACAAAGGCGCCAAATGGGGCCATTTGCATGTCATCTCTTCATTTGCATGCAGGTGCGCCGACCGGTGACCTGCGCCTGGCGCCTTGCCAGCAACAGCCATCGAGGACTGGCGCCCCTGCCCCACCTGCAATGCGGATCACGGGCGTAAATAGTTAATAACTCCCTGGTAGTCCAGTGGACCGCTCTTCTTGCCCGATTGCGGGCTGTAGTAAGTTTTATCCTCCCTGATTGGGCAAAGAGAGAGAGGTCC
Organism: Neoceratodus forsteri; assembly: GCA_016271365.2. Taxonomy (NCBI): domain Eukaryota; kingdom Metazoa; phylum Chordata; order Ceratodontiformes; family Ceratodontidae; genus Neoceratodus; species Neoceratodus forsteri. The sequence continues at coordinate 648,886,613 of CM057449.1, forward strand.
ACTGGACCACCAGAGAGGTTCTTCATTTATACAGCCCGCGATCGGGCATGGTGGGGCGCTACGCCACCGGACGGTGCCGCCAGAGCTCGGGTGGCCACCCACAGCTGGCTGCTGCCGTGTTGCGCCCTGCATTATGGCAGCTCACCTGTGGGTGGCCAGTTGTTCCTCCATTATTTTTTGGCTTAACTGTGTGAGGCGAATGTAGGGGTTAGCCTGCATATTCACAGCATATCCCGGGCTGAATATCGGGATGTGCAGAATAATGCGTAAACTCCTGCGCCCGTGCACATTACTGATGCGCGCGTCATCGGGTTTTCTGCCATGCACTTTCCCCTTTGGAATATTGCGCTGGGGCGCAACCCGTTTGAATATCCCACCCATGGTTGGCTTTCTTGAGAGAGCCACTTTATATATTTATTAATATGCGATGAAAAATAGTAAAAATAGTAAGTTGGGTACCTTCTGACCTCCTAAATTTTTAGACAATGTAATTTTATGGAAAGCTATTCTTGGATTAGCATTTAACCATAAGAAATTATTTATAGCTGGATGTAGCTTCTTAAACCAGTTGAGTGGTAAAAAAAAAAAACCAAAAAAAAAACAATTAACATGTTAATTGGGAAAAGTATTCTAGGACAAATATTCATTTTAATAATACATATCCTGCTGTTAAGAGAGATGGGTAAGGATGACCACCTTTTTAGATCCTGGGAAATTTTTTGTAAGGTTTCATCTAGGTTTTTCTTTATCAATTGAGACTTCTCTTTAAATATATGAATTCCCAGATATTTAATACTTGAAGGGTTCCATGATAATCCTAATTTACTGATTTTACTGATATCTTCTCTTTAGAAACAGTTTGTTAGGGATATAACCTCTGATCTTACTTCGGAGAGGGCTCTTGCAGTAGGTAATTACATAGGACTGGCCTTCGGCCGGCGCAGGGACCCCACGGAAAAATTTGTAGCTAGCAGTCCCCACGTCAGGTGATCGGCGTCGGATGGCGTCGGTATAAAGGCGGTCCCGGACGCCCGCCTTCTAATTCTTTCCAACATTGGCTCGTTGCGGTAGCCACCGTGATAAGTTAGGTCTTAGCAAAGCCCTGTTCTTCTTCGCTTTTACTGAAAAGTTTTCAGTATTTTTCTTCCCATCGTCAGGTTAATGTTGGTGTATATGCGTCACTTCCAAAAAGCAAGTCTTACGGTCGTGTGGCGTAACTGCCACACAAGCTGACCTACATTCTCCTGCCTTTTGTCTAGGCCCCAACCACCCGGTCGACAAGTGCCCGCATTGCCTGCACTTGGACGCGGCTACCGCAGAGACACCAACAGTCCCTGGAAGCCCATCTGCTCAAAGAAGATGTCTTCAATGGAGAAGAATTGAAGAAGCTCAGGCAGGCGTCGGCCTCTCCTGAAGGACACCACAAGAAGCGGGACAAGAAAAGCCACGGAGAGAAGGCCTCCTCGTCCGTGACTCTGGCGGAGTCGGGTTCAGGTAACATACGCCTCCGAGGATGCGTCCGGCGGCAGCCTCCAAGGTTTTGGAGGTGTCAGCCGCCCGTCGGGCTGGCGTTCGAGCCCCTGCAGGTACCTCCAGGCTAAAGGGCCTCTGCCCCAGTACCGCGCGGGCTTCATGCCTACTGGCGCTGGAACCTCCCATGAGTCGCTCGTCGGCCTCCTCCGGCGTCGCGGGCATCGGAACCTCGACAGAACCTCTATCTTCTGTCGTCCCAGGTTCCGCAGCCTTCGCTGCTGTCCGGGGAGCCAGAGTTGCCCCAGCCTGACCCCGGGAACTTTTCTCCTCCGTCCCCGGGCGATGCTGGGGATATTCCTCCACCGTCAGACCCTCCTCCTACAGAACCGGATCTGACATCGGCCCCCCGGACGCCGGCCACGACGCCGGCCCCACCGACGCCGGCGGGGGATATTCCCCCTCCGTCGGCCCCACCCCCCACGGGCCTCTCAATGTTGACCCGCCCGTGGGGCCTCCTACTGGGCCGTCTGCTCCAGCAGCTCCTCCGGTACCCGGGTATCTGCCGTCCTATCTGACACTGTCTTACCCGGGTCCACAGTATCCAGCGCCGCAGTATCCGACACCGGTTTTCCCGCAACCAGGTTATGGATACTCGCCTTACGGATATAATCCGTATAGTTATCCCCTTCCTCTTCCTCCACCACCCCCCAGGCCGGCGGTGGATCTACAGGAGACTCTGGCTTTCTGGTGGGCTGGGGGCAAGGTCAGCTCACCAAGGAAGTCGAGAGCCGCCTTACAGTGACGGTGCCACCCCCGGCCCCCTTACGCCCGAGATGGCACACTCCCTCTCCACCTCCGGATTCCAGAGCTCTTCCCTCTGGATCCAGAGAGGGGCAGGACACGCGTCCAGGGATCCCCCCAAGGAACTTGTTCTTCCCCCTAGACGGGTCAGGGAGTCTTACTCTGCTTTTAATTCTTCTTCTTCTTCCTCGCTCTCGGATTCATCGGATTCCTCAGACGGATGCTCCGAGAGAGACGACAAGCCTCGCTGTCCGTCCAAGCCCCGGCCGAGGACTCCTCCGAAGTCTCCTCCGGAGGATCCTTCCTTCAGGGAGTTGCTCGGGAAGATCCAGGAAGTACATCAGTGGCATTCCCTGGAACCAGATCCTCAGCGGGTCAAACTCGCAGAACATCTGGACCTGCCCTCACGGCTCCTACTTTAGTGCCACCCTGGATCGAGCCTCACGCCCATCTTGTTTCCATTATTTGGAAACAACCGTTGGCTTTAGCCCCGCTTCCTAGGAAGTCCAACAGGCTATACCAGGCTCCAGAGGGTGTAGATTTTTTGGATTCTCACTCCCGTGCAGACTCAGTCGTGATTAGCGCCGCTCACGGCCGGTCAGCACACCCCAAACATTTAAGCTCGTCTCTTCCGGATAAGGAATCTCGCCTCCTGGACCAGTACGGAAGAAAAATATACGCTTCTTCCACACTGGGAATTCGGGCCCTGAATTATGTAGCACATATGGGGGATTACCAGAAGGCTATCCTTACCCAGGCGGAATCTAAGATTGACTCCTTACCTGACTCCCAAGTCAAGCAGGAGTTAGCTGACCTAGTCCATTCTGCTCATTTGGCCAGTTGTCACATCCTGAGGACGACTTACAATGCAGTGGACACTGCCGGGCGGAGCTCCGCGTTCTCCGTGAAGTCTTGACTTCACGCCTGGCTCCAGCGTGTCAGGTTTGGTCCCGGAGGTGCAGTCAGCAATCCAGGAAGCACCTTTCAGGGTTCAGTGCTTTTCGGAGGTGATGTCAAGGACATCATCACTGATTTGCAGGAGAAGGGGACCGCCCTGAAATCTGTGGATTCCATGTACCGTCCCCATCCCCCACAGCGCCGTCCTTTTCGCAGACGCAGCCAGCTTCAAGCGAAACCCCAAGGAAGGTGGGCCACTAAACGCCGGGCCCCCGCAGCTGCTAGGCCCCCGCTGTCCAAAAAAGCAGCGGGTGCCCCAACTGCGGCGCTGCCCCACACCATCTGACTCCTCCCCTCTCCCACCGCCTCCGGACTCCTCGGAGGAACCGGTAGGAGGGAGATTCTCCCTCCACCTTCCGGGTTGGGAGAGGATAACAACGGATTCATGGGTGCTTCAGATTATCGCGGAGGGGCACTCCATAGAGTTTCTACAGAAACCTCCACGCCACTCCGCTCTGAAGCCCTCTTACGCAAGGGACCATCTTCCTTTGGTCAGGGAAGAAATATCTGCCCTTCTCGCGAAGCGGGCCATAGAACCCGTTCCTCCTCACCTTCAGGGGACGGGTTACTATTCCCATTTCTTCCTGGTCCCAAAGAAGACTGGAGATCTCAGACCCATTCTCGATCTCAGCTCCCTGAACTTCTACGTGGAATACAAAAAGTTCAGGATGCTCTCCCTTCAAACCCTTCTGCCCTTTCTTGGCTGGGTCAGTGGCTTTGTGCGCTGGATATGCAGGGCCAGCATCTGCACATCCCCATTAGTCACTTGCAGCCATAAGTACCTCAGTTTGCTTCAGGGGACCATTACCAATTCCGGGCACTTACGTTTGGTCTTTCCTCGGCTCCCCGAGTTTTTACCAAATGTCTGGCGGTGGTAGCGGCCCACCTGCGTACTATGGGAGTTCAGGTGTTTCCCTACCTGGACGACTGGCTCCTGGCGGCCTCGTCTAGGGAGGAGCTCCTGCATTTTCTCTCCCTCACCCAGCAGGTTTTCACTTGCCTGGGTATTACCATCAACCATGCCAAGTCTCATCTGGACCCTCCCAGAGACTTCAGTTCATCGGGCTATCTCGACCGACAGTGAGCAAGGCCTTCCTTCCTCGGACAGGCGGCCTCCCTCCAGTCCGAGATTTCCTGCTATCAGAGCATGGAAGGTTCCGCGAGGTCGGTTCTCCGTCTCTTAGGGCTCATGGCGGCCGCCATCCCGGCGAGTTCCTCGTCGTGACTCCACGTGAGGATTTCTCAGTGGACTCTCCGCTCTCAGTGGGATCAACTCGTAGATGACCTAGATCATCTGGTGCTGATCTCCTCGCGATGGCAAGAGACTTGCAATGGTGGATGGTTGGGAGAACCTGTTTTGGGGGTCCCCTTCTGTCATCCTCCTCCCAGACTCTGACCACGGACGCATCAGACGAAGGTAGGGAGCCCATCTGGGTCCTCACTGAACCCAGGGTTTATGGTCCAGATTGGAGCTAGCTCTCCACATCAATGTGCTCGACCTCACGAGCAATACTATGCTCTCAAGCCCTTCACCACTACATCCTTCCGGTCACCTAGCTGTCCAGGACGGACAACACGTGCGTGGTGTGGTACATCAACAAGCAGAGAGGGACTCGATCCCTACCCGCTGTGCAGGAAGCAATCAGGATTTGGGACTGGGCAACACTTCACAACCTTCACCTCATGGCGATCCGTGTTCCAGGAGTCGACAATACCCTGACAGACAAGCTAAGTCGTCCTCTGCTCTGCCACACAAGTGGAAGTTGGACAAAAGGTTCTAGGCGACATCTTCCAGCTTTGGGGACTCCACAGGTAGACCTGTTAGCCTCTTCCCAAAAGCATAAAACTTCCCACCTTTGCTCGCTCGCTTCAGAGCGAGGCGCTTTCTGGAGTGACGCTCTGTCTCTAAACTGGAAGGGCAGATTCGTCTATGCTTTTCCCCCAATTCCTCTGGTCCCTCGTGTACTGCAGAAACTATCAACAGAAGGAGCGAGAATGATTCTGCTCGCTCCTTTCTGGCCCAAGCAAATCTGGTTCTCTCTTCTACAGCAATATTTGGAGGTTCCTCCTCTTCCTCTTCCTTTATCTTGAGGATTGCTGACCCAGGATCAGGGGACCCTGGTCCATCCGGGACTCATGTCCTTGCAACTTCATGCATGGCTCCTGCAGACCTAGCCCAATCTCACTTTGGTGTCTCTCAAAGGTGGCCAAGATTCTGGTGGAGGCTAGAAAACCTCCACTAGGTCCACTTATGCCATGAAATGGAAGAGATTTTCTATTTGGCTGCCTCAGGAATGTGGAGCCTTTCTCCTGTTCTGTGGCCATTCTGCTTGAATATTACGTCACCTCTTGACCTGGGTCTCAGTCATTCCTCCTTGAAAGTACACATGGCCGCTTATTTCAGCTACCATGTTCCTTTCGCTGATAAAGCCTTTGCCCAATTAGAGGTATCCAAGACTTTTCTTAGAGGGTCCTTCATCTCAGGCCCCTGTACGGACCCGCTCCCCTTGGGATCTGAACTTTGTTCGAGAAACTACCCTTCCTCCTTCAAGCCTGCGGCCTCTGCAGACCTGAAGTTTCTATCGTGAAGCTATTCTTGGTGGCCATTACCTCCAGCTCGAAGTATTTCCGAGCTCCAGGCCCTCGTGTAAATCCCTTATTTGATTTTCACAAAGAGCAGAGTAACTCTCGCTTACGCATCATAAGTTTCTACCTAAAGTGGTAGCGGAGTCTACCTTAAATCAGTCTGTAGAGTTACCTGCCTTTTCATGCAGTACTCAATCAAGGGAATATTTACTCCATACCATGGATGTTCACGCATTCTGAGATACTACACCGATAGGACTTAGGATCTCAGAAAAACTGACCAGCTGTTCGTCTCTTTTGCTCACAAAAGGGAAGGCAATGCTGTTTCTAAGCAATGCCTATCGAAATGGTTGGCTCATTGAATCACTTTCTGTTATGACAAGTACAACAAGACCCTTCCGGGTCAAGTCAGAGGTCACTCCACTCGGGGAGTAGCAGCCTCTGCGGCTTGTTTCAAGAATGTGTCTGCGGCAGATATCTGTGCTGCCGCCACCTGGACTTCCGTCCATACCTTTACGAAACATTACAGTTTGGACATTGCCTCTCGCCGTAGAGCAGGCTTCGGGTTAGCTGTCTTGCAAGGCCCTCCTGTCTTGAGGTTTGCAAGGCGCTTGCTACTTCTTGGAGTAGTTCCTCCTCCCAGTGCCTTTCATTTGTTCCACACTGCCGGGGATTCTGTCCTATATGTAATTACCTACTGCAAGAGCCCTCTCGAAGTAAGATAGTACAGTTACATAAGAACTTACTGTAACAGTAGATCTTCGAGAGAGACTCTTGCAGTAGGTAATACCTTCCCGTCCTCCATCCCCCTAGGCTTTTTCAGCTCCTTTTCCATTGAGGGAAATATCTGCCTCTCTCTCATCCGGGCCTTCCGGGCCTGTGGCGGGAAAGAACTGGAAGGCGGGCATCGGGGACCGCCCCTTTATACCAACGTCGATCACCTGACGTGGGGACGGTCCCTCGCCAGAGACTGCTAGCTAGAAATTTTTCCGTGGAGTCCTGCCGCCGGCCAGCGTCAGTCCTATATGTAAATACCTACTGCAAGAGCCTCTCTCGAAGATCTATTGTTACAGTAAGTTCTTACGTAACTGTACTTTTTTTTTCCTTATTAAGTTTATAGTTTGAGACTGAACTAAAGTCTTCAATAACGGTCTTCTCTTCACCATCTCTTAGCCACATATCGTCAGTTGAATTATAAAACTTTCAGGTTTTTCTGAATAAATCTGGAAAAAGTGCTTCTAGCTGCTTTAGAGGTTGTTACGGACTGTCAGAGGTACATGATCTGCCATCCTTGTAGATGGAAAGTCTAGCGGGATAGAATATCTTAAATTTAATGGTAGCTGAAATCAGTTTACTAACAATTAGGGTTAAGCTTCGCCTTCTTTGCCTCACTTTCTGAGGTAAGTCTTGTGTAATTCGCATCTTTTTTCCATCCCAGGATAGGCTGTCAGAGTCTTTAATTTTGTGTAGTAAATGCGCTCTATCCAGATAATTCAAAATATGATGATAAAGGTCTAGGAGGTTCGGATTTTGAAGGTGGGGGTCTTAAATGTCTATGAGCTCTTTCAATAATATATAAAGCCCCATTTGGAGATTTGGCAGCTAGCTTTTCACACAAAACTTTTGCGAAATGGATGGAGTCAACCCCTCTGAAAGTTCTGAAGGCCACAGACTACAGCATTATTGCAGTCAACTGCCCTCCAGATCTTCAATTTTGTACTGATTTGTTAATTTACACCTAAGATCTGGAGACTCATATTCAGATTTATTTCTCCAGGTCTTCTAAGGAAGATACTCTAACCTCCACATTGGTAAGTCTCTATTCATTGAAACTAATGTTTCTCTTGTAGCTTTGGATTCAGTAATCAGCGTTACTAATATTTATTTATTAGCTTTTGGTAACAGAGTAAGTGCATTAGGCAACAATCCTGCCTATTTTCAGGCATGACCCGGGAGAGTACAATTTACAAACGAGTAGTTACATATGGATTTGAAATTGCTAACTTCTGTTAAAAATTTATCTTCCATTTGCAGGGTTTTGTCAGGTGAGCTTACCGGTTGCTTTCCAGTAGATTATCGACTGGATACTGGTGTTCTGATTTACACACATACACAGAGGGCAGGTGGTTTACAAATAGGCTAAAGAGGAATGGTCTGAGGATAGACCTCCAGAAGTACTGTACACCAAGGTCATGGGGTCCTGGGCAAGAAGTCTCACTGTTGTCTGTCTGCTTGAGATCTGGTAGTTAAGTATGTCTAGAGCCAATACAAGGTCATACCAGTAAATAGGCATTTTGTTGCTCAGTGTACTTACCTCATAGACAAGAAATGAATTAAATAAGATAATGACAGTCCAAGATGTTGCAGTTTCTGCAGCAGGGTAGTGTGGAGTCTGAAACCTATGTGAGATCAAGGACTGTTGCCCTGGAGTGGTGACCCGAGTCTGTGGTGGTTGCTAGATCATTTGAGTATTCCTTTTATTAAGGCAGTACATGCAGACACCGCCGAGACCGGGGAAGCTGCATCAGGGTCGAGGGAAAGACCACCTGCTACCTGTCCCCTTCCCTGCTCCGAGAGCCAATCACCGGCTTGTGATTCCTGCCTGGACCAATGCTGGAATAGAGAAGTTCATCAGGGGTTGAGAGACAACTCGTGGCTGTCTCTCCTCCGCAACACGAACGTGCTTTTTGTGAGACAGACCAGCGGAGTGGGGTTCTTCATTGAGAAATGTCTGTGTTTCTTCCTGCCTACCTGCCTGCCGCCACACCGAAGCTCAAGGAAAATACTGTACACTTTGCGGTAGGCTCTAACTGCATCCAAATAGTGAGTAGCCTCCACCTGGCGCCAAATTTAAACTACTGCCTTTGTTTTACGGGGGTTCAGCCAGCATTAAATAGCAGTGCTGTCCCTGATAGGAACTAGATGCCGCCAAGACCCAGGAAGCTGCATCAGGGTCAAGGGGAAGACCGCCTGCTACCTGTTCCCATCCCTGCACTGAGGCCAGTCGCCCACTTGTGATTCCTGCCTGACCGACGCCAGAATAGAGGAGCTCATCAGTGGTCAAGAGATCATTCCTGGCTGTCTCTACCTCAGAACAGAGATGTACCTGTGTGAGAGAGACCAGCAGAGTCGGGGTTCATCCCAACCCGCCTCCCCACTCCCACGACTTAAATGGTCAGTGAGCTCCCTCGAGACTGCAGCTGATTAGAGGCAGCTGTCTCTCATATACTGTCACCATTAAGGCTGTATCCTGAACCCTCACTTCTTTGAACTGATTGACAGACTCCTGGACCTTCTCTCCTCAAGAGTCGATTTGTGTCTAGAATTACAGATTGCTCGTAACCTTTTCTTCAATAGTTGTGCAGCATAGAGTTGAAAGTAGAAGATTTACTGGTCAGCCAAGTGATTTACCTTGAACCCTACCTACTACAGTCTGGGGTAAATTAACCTTGCTGTAGAAATTACTAGTCTTAGTGGTTTACCATAAATTATATACCTTGGATCAGCCTGCTACTGTCGGGTAGATTAACTCTATGTGGTAATTAATAGCCTTAAGGAATACTGTATTTGAATACCTATGCACAGCCTCAGTTACCCATAGACTTTCCCTGTTATTCCAGGGCTCCTCTAGCCAGAAATTGTATTTTTGGAGTTGCTAGCTAAAGATATTGTGTGAACTCTCCTCTCTTCCTACATCTACCTCAAAAGATTAAGACAGGATGTTAGGGAGCACTACTAGGGGTCGTTTATATAATGGTGGTCTTAGGTTCTGACCTGGCCACATGAAACCTATATGTAGTTCCAGGTCAGCCGCTCTACCCAATGGAATAAGTCTCCCTGGTTGTCATTCACCCTGGTATTCGGCTGTATACCCTGCTATACCTGGATGGACTCCAGATAAAGGGAATCTGTTATGCCCTGACATCCTATACTAGGAGCCACCTATCCCGACCACCACCCCTAAGCCCCAGACTACTGGATGTTTCTCTACTATATCTGTTAGTATCTCTCAAACTTATCCTGGCCAGTGATGTTGAACTGAACCCAGGCCCTCAAAATTCAAACCTGCACATTGGTACTGCTAATATTGTGCTGTGGGCTAGCACTAAGGGACTGAAGTTGGCATATGAACACATGCAGCCTCATGAATAAAAAATGCATGTGAAGTTGGAGGCATGGGTGGATACATTCTCCCTGATGTGCTGGCAGTTTTTGAGACGTGGCTGAAAACCTGGTATACTAGGGCATGAAGTTGAACTCCCCAGCTATACAATGCTACATGCTGACAGTCAATAAAAAGGAGGGGTTGCCCTATACCTAAAATCATCACTTAACATCAAACCAGTTACACGGGGACCTCTGACAGCTCCTACTGTGAGGCTCTGTTTGTACAATTAACGTTGGGTGATGCAAACCCTGATTGATTGTTGTGCTTACAACCCCCAAAGGCATCTGCTGCCTTTAAGGCACTGATGGTGGCTGTACAGGGCCTGCCTCAATTGGAAAATATTATCTTTGGGACTCCAGCATCCACTGGGGTACCCCAACAAACTCTGACATCAAGCCCACCCTAATGGACCTCAACCTGACTCAGATAATACAAGCTCTGACGAGACTTAACATGAAAACTGGCAACCACTCTCGTTGGACTGGATCATTGTAACACAGCCATATAGAGTTAAGCTGGCTGGGGCGTTTAGTGACTCACTTGGTGACCACGTCCCAACATTTGTGATATGGATAATGACTTCCCCTCCCCGAACCTTCTTGACTAGGGACTTATCCCATTTTGCCCAGATCTCCTTCCTATGGACACTGGCTGAAGCGAACTGGACCCACTTAAAATATGCCCACATGTTAGATGATGCCCTAGATATCTTTATATACTACTTCTCCTCTGCTGCCAGTAAACATGCCCCTTACAAGCAATTAAGGGTGAAGGGACAGAATGCCAGATAGCTAACCAGAGATCTAAGATCCCTCACGAGACCAAGAGAAAAGGCCTGGCATACCTATAAATCCACAAACCTAACAGAGGATTGGGTGAAATTTAGAACCCTAAGGAACAAATGCAAAAGTGAACTAAAATCAGCTAAAAAAACGGTACCTGAGAGACCTACAAACTGCAAGCCTGTCTGACCCTAGAAAATTCTGGGCCAATATCAATACCCCCCCTAAAGGGAAAAGTCTCTTCAGCAAACCCGCGACCGTGGCAGGCACTCTGGACAAACAAGCACACAAGCAGCTCACCTGAGGGCTGAAGCCCAATTTCAGCCTGATAACTGAGGCAGCCACCCCCCAAGCTCACTGCCGACCACGGCAGGCACTCTGGACAAACAAGCAGCTCACCTGAGGAGCTGAAGAAGCCAATTTCCAGCCTGATAACTTTCAGGCAGCCCCCCAAGCTCACTGCCAACGCGGCAGGCACTCTGGACAAACAAGCAACACAAGCAGCTCACCTGAGGAGCTGAAGAAGCTGAATTTCCAGCCTGATAACTTTCAAGGCAGCCCCCCCCCCCCCAAGCTCACTGCCGACCACAGCAGGCACTGTGGACAAACAAGCAACACAAGCAGCTCACCTGAGGAGCTGAAGAAGCCGAATTTCCAGCCTGATAACTTTCGAGGTAAAGAGAGCCCCTTCTCTTCGTCTGGACGTCTGCAGGGGGGTGCTACCTGATGAACATTTATATTTTATGAACTTTGTTCCCTGTTCACTGCTGGGTGGGCTTGTTTTTTGCTTCTCTTTGTGCTACTAATGCTGAAGTGTAAAGTTAGGGATTCACTGGGTGCCCTAGAGTTGCCTTGCTGATTATACCTTAAAGCCAGATATACTAAGCAGCTAATATAGAGCAGACTTGTTTAATATTGTGGTATTGGATCTAATTTCTGATTATACCTTAAAGCCAGATATACTAAGCAGCTAATATAGAGCAGACTTGTTTAATATTGTGGTATTGGATCTAATTGCTGATTATACCTTAAAGCCAGATATACTAAGCAGCTAATATAGAGCAGACTTGTTTAATATTGTGGTATTAGATCTAATTGCTGATTATACCTTAAAGCCAGATATACTAAGCAGCTAATATAGAGCAGAATTGTTTAATATTGTGGTATTGGATCTAATTGTGCTTGTAACTGAAGGTATTAGGATAGCTGGGTCCTAGTGTGACCTCATTTTGGAATAGCCCTGTTTGCTTAGAGTGGAGCTCCTTTGTGTAAGTCACAACATTTTCTCCCGCTGCATAGTAATGAGAGGCTTTGTTTTCTCCACTACATAGGCAGCCCCTCCAAGCTCACTGCCGACCGCGGCAGGCACTCTGGACAAACAAGCAACACAAGCAGCTCACCTGAGGAGCTGAAGAAGCCGAATTTCCAGCCTGATAACTTTTGAGGTAAAGAGAGCCTCTTCTCTTCGCCTGACGCCTGCAGGGGTGCTAGCCCGCCCACCCCAACCACCACCCACCCAGGGGCGGCTGTCAATTTAAGATCCACCCGAGACATCACGTCCTGTTGCCCAGAACCTATCTCCCCACTTTCCCATTTGCAGGTTATACCTGCTGGCCACTAGAGGGACCTATGCCCTCGCTACTCCTACTCCTACCTGTACAGTACTACTTCCTCGGATCTTGCTCACCACAATGTATTGGCCCCTGCCTCACGCTCTGTCTGTGCCTATCCCCACTAGCAGTGCACTTGCCCACTTACCCATCTGCTACTCCACTGTGCCCTGGCACCCCTCCCTCCCATGCTCCTGAACCTGCTCTCTTGCCCCTTGGGACCTCTGTGTGTCTCAGTCCTCCCTGCCTCCCTTAGCTTCCTCCTCGCCTCAGGCACATCTGGGTGTCTTCTTATTCTTGCCTTCCCTTCCTGTACCACCCTGCTCACCCCTGCTCCCTTAGCCTCCCTCCCCCATGTCAATCATAGGAAAACCTCTCACCATCTCCCAGCCAGGGTGTTAGTCATGCTACTACTGCTGTCAGGAACATTCATCCAAACCCTGGCCCGGTTCCCAGGAGCTCCCGACTAGCACCACAGGCCATGCATGGTCTCCATGAATATCTGTAGCCTCCTAAAAAGTTTGACTCACTACAATGCCTGGTCACATCAATTAACCCTGATGTCATCGCTCTGGTTGAGACTTGGCTGTCAAAATCCTCCCCTGACTCCCTAGTCTCCCTTCCTGGTTTCACCCTCTTCCGGTCCGACCGTGTTGGAAGACTGGGCGGCGGCTGCGCTATTTATGTCAAGGAATCTCTCCCCATACTAGCCCTGCCTGCTCCCATCCTTGACTCCAGGGCCCAGGCGCTTACGCTGAAACTAACCCCTGACCCTTTAAAGGGACCCCTTTATCTGACTACTGCGTACGTGCCCCCCAGGGACCAAACACAGGCCATTGCCTCTCTTACAGAATACCTTTCCTCACTACCTCCTTCCGCTGATCAAATTCTGGTGGGTGACTTAAATGTCAACTGGCTCAGCCCTTCCTCCTCCTCTACCCGTGACTCCTTTTCTGCAATAGACCTAACGCAACTAGTTACCCACCCTACCAGGACTAACCCAAGAGAGGCTCCAGTACCCTGCTTGATGTGGTACTCACCAACCGCCCTAATTGGATCCCCAATGTACAAGTCCTCCCAGACTCTCTCAGCGATCACTCCCCCATTCTATTCCACTGGTCATCCTCAGTCCCCAAACCCATAGCACAGTCCACATGCCAGCGCGTCTAATACCTGGTGGACTGATAAAACTTAGGAACTTCTGTCCCTAATTGACTGGTCTCCTATACAGGCAACTCCTGACATCGACACAGCTCTCTCCTTCTTTGCCGAACTTTTAATAATGCCTGTGATATCTTTGCCCCAATGTGGACTAGCGTTCTAAAGGCAGAATGCCCCCTGGGTAACCCCAGCTTTGATCCACCAACTCAAACATAGGGACAACGTATGGCACCGTGCCATTGAGACTGGCCAGCCCAGTGACGGGCAGTTATATGCTGCCGCCCGAAACAAGTGCACTCGGGCCATCAGAAAGGCCAAGTCTGAGCACTATCGGTCCTCACTCACTGCCTCATGGGGGAACCCCAGAACCTTCTGGATAACATTAAACAGTTAAGCGGAGTGCACACTCCCCACCCACCAGATCAACATTAATGGCGTGATCTCCTCAGACCCAGCCCTCATAGCCAACCACCTCAACACCTCATTCACTGACCTTAGCCCTATCCTCCCTACAAATTTTTTTGACCTCCTCCCCAGCACCTGCATAAATCTTTCTTGCCCTTATTTTCTCCTCTGCCGTGTTTCTGCCCAAGAACTTAGGCGCTCAGCCTGTCTCTGCCCTCAAGAGTAATAATGCGGGCAGTGACACCCTGGATCCGTGTATCCTACGGCTGGTCTTAGACACAGTCCTTACCCGATCACGTGCCTCATCAACCACTTTCTTTGCCTGGGGAAGGTTCCAACTGCCTGGAAAGTCGCCACTGTCACCCTATCTTTAAAGGTGGTGATAGGACTGTGGCTGGAAACTATCGGCCAATCTCCATTCTCTCTCCTCTCTCCAAGGCCTTGGAAAAAGTGGTGGCCTCTCAAATCTCTGACTACCTCTCCACCTACTCTGTCCTATGTCCTGAGCAGCATGGCTTCCGAGTGGGCCACAGTAACAACACATCCCTCCTAGAGTCCTCCAACTTTCTCCACTCCTCCTTAGACACTGGTTCTCTGGCTGGTGCGGTCTTCATTGACCTCTCTAAAGCTTCGACACTCTCTCCCACCCCTCCTTCTTGATGCCCTTAGTCTCTCTGGTTTTGCTGCTGGGCCTATCTCCTGGTGCACCAGTTATCTGTCTGACCCCTCACAGCGTATAAAAATTAATGGGACCTACTCAGACATCTGTCCCATCTTTCTGGGTTCCCAGGGCTCCATTCTGGGCCCTTTACTATCTCCCTTTACCTTAACACCCTTCCACGCTCTTGCTCGGGGAACATTCTGTTGTACACTGATGATGCAGTCATCTTTGCCTCAAGTCGTAACCCTATTGCCCTCCAGGACTCACTGCAGAAGTCCTTCGCCGAAGCCGAGGGCTGGGTTAAGGAACATAGATTGGTGATAAATATTAAAAAAACAAAAACCATGTTCTTCACTCATCCTCAAAACAAGTCCTGCAACTTCAAACTCCTCATTCACTCTGGGTCCTCTTTCCCACTCGAACAAGTTTGCTCCTATACATACCTAGGGATCCATTTTGACCCCTCCTCTCCTTCCATGGACACATCAGCTTATCAGCCACTGCCACTAATATCCGATTGGGCATCTTACATCAGTATAAACACCTGCCCCACGGAGGCTCTTCACTCATGATCACCTCCTCTATCCTGTCCCTAGTGGACTATGGACTGCCGGTGTATGGTGCTGCTGATCAGATTGCACTCCATAAAATTCGCACTACTCTGAATAAGGCCTGCAGGTTAATTACTGGGGCACCTAGGCTAACACACACCTGTCTACTATGCAGCTAAAAGCGCTGGTACTTGATCTTGGCGCGCCTCAAATATCTGGCGTGTACCCTTACAAAAAGACCCTCCTTGGGCTGTCC
This sequence comes from Neoceratodus forsteri, assembly GCA_016271365.2. Taxonomy (NCBI): domain Eukaryota; kingdom Metazoa; phylum Chordata; order Ceratodontiformes; family Ceratodontidae; genus Neoceratodus; species Neoceratodus forsteri. The sequence goes on from CM057449.1 coordinate 648,902,024, forward strand.
CTGCCAGGATTGACCACCACCATCCGCCGCTCTGTCCCACTAGTTCATACTCGGACCTCTGGGAAAACCTCTCTTGTTATCCCTAGAGCTAGGACCTCTCACGGCCAAAGAGCCTTCAGCTTTAGGGCCCCTCCTGGTTCAACACACTGCCCCCCTCCATCTCCGAAGCTCCAATTATATCGTGCTTCAAAACTTCCTTACGGAACCACCTTGTTAACACCCGAAGCTGTAATAGCCACTAGTCAAAGCCGTACTCAATACTTATGACAAAGCTTACTACTAAGCTGCTAAGGACAACATAACTCTGGTATTGTTTGCATCAATCCTACCTGTACCAGCTTGTTTGTATCTATGTCTTAAGTTACTGTTATACTGTTATACTGTGTATTTTCGTTTGTCTTACTGTGACAAGGTACTTTGTAAATGAGCCTATGGCTCAAAGGTTTTCAAACTGCTGTCTAAATAAATAAATAAATAAATGTGGACCTAGTGTCTAATGGGTCACACCACACGGATCCAGCTGAATCTGTCAGAGAAATAAATGCCTTCTTTGCTGATCTGGGCAGATACAGAACCCCTCCAACTAACACCCCTCATTTGAAAAAAATGAGGTCCTTTACCAATGACCAAAGTTTCACCTTAAACTCCTCACACGTTCTGATGTCCTAAAGCTCCTGCAGAGGATTGATGATACAGGATCTGCAGGCTATGATAAACTTGAGCCCAAGCTACTAAAGTTGGCTGCCCCGGTCATCACATCCCCTGTCACTTGGCTAATCAGTAGGCCGCTTCTGGAAGGTAAAGTGTCCTCCTTATGGAAAGTGGCCTTGGTCACTCCAGTGCATGGGGGGGGGGGTCCCAAGAAATGGTAGAAAACTATAGACCGATATCAAGTCTACCTGCACTAAACAAGATCTTGGAAAGGCTTATCTATAACCAGGTACAAGACTATTTAGAGCGAGATGAGATATTGACGTCTGAACAGCATGGTTTCAGAAAGTACCGTGGAACCGACACTGCTCTTGTCAGCCTGACCTCTGACATTTTAAACTCCGTAGATAAAGGGCTTCTAGTAGGTGGGATTTTAAAGATCTCAGAAAAACATTTGATCTGGTTTGCCACCACCTACTAGTTGAAAACTGGTATCCCTGGGCCTAGATAATCACTCACTACAGTGGTTCATCAGTTATGTGGAGGGAAGATCTCAGCTAGTGAAGTGGTGAGGTGCTCTCTCTGACCAGCAGCCCATCCTGGATGGGGTCCCAAGGATTAATCCCTGGGCGCTGCTGTTCTCGCTATTCATAGATGATCTCCTACAGTACATTGGAGGAGCTAAAATTGCGTTATATGCAGACAATGCAGTACTGTACAGGGCTGCCCCAAATGCAACACAGATAAATTAGCAATTAGGTAGAGACCTACTATCACTGGAAAATTGGATTCTTTTTTTTTTTTTTTTTTTTGTGTGTTATTTCTTTTGCCCCTACATGTCCTCGGCAGCCACTCCTTCAGGCTTACCAGGCTGACCTCTGATCCATCTGTCCTCCGAGCCTCCGCCTCAAATTGCAGCCAGCCCCCAGGGTGACCGGTGTAACCCTTCACAGAATCGGTCCCTCTCCTCCGAGGGAAAGCATCAGCCAGTGGGGTCAGACCAGCGCAACACTTAGCCCGGGGTGCTGCTGAGACAGAGAGCTCGTAGGGCGTGGATGGCCTCAGAGAGCGGGCAGCCGTCATCCGGTGCCATTTAGTGGTATTTCCGCTTTTCTAGATGATCCCTCCTGCATGCGTCGGCAGTACTGCTGGTCTCCGCCGCTTGCGGCACTATGACAACTCACTACCGACCCCAGGGAGGAGAGCAGTCCCTACGGATGTTCGATCCTCTCCTGCCCTGCCAGCCCCCGACATCCTGAGTCTGTTCCCGACCTGGTCGCCGGCATGGCCGATGTAAGGCGGCAGCACTTCAACCTTCTGCGCCACCGGCCAGCTGGAAAATTGGACTTTGATAACAGATTGGTCCTGAATGGGAAAAAACTAAGGCTATGCTATTCGGCTCACAAAGTCTTGGTTCTGACCGAGCTGGAAAGCTTGATCTCTGCCTCTGACAAGTCAAGACTGGAGGTGGTCAGTTCCTTTAAATACCTGGAGGTCTACCTTGACCAGGATGGCACGTATAAAACCCACCTCCACCACCTAACTAAATCCATAAATTGGAAGTTAGATCTCCTATACCATGTAACTCATTGAGTCGTGGTGGCCATTTTGGGTCAGGTTCTGTAATGGATGTTCCGACCCCACATGGCGTCTACTGGACCCATTGAGTTAAGCCCCTTCCTCACCCTGAATCCCGTCGCAAAATTGCCCAAACTACCCTCCTTCCCACCCTTCTCCGTGGGGCTCCAGTACTGCACTCCGTTAAGGGCACTGAGCTGCAAATGATGAGCTTTCTACCACAGGATAGGGAGATTAGCCAACTCAGTGAAACTGCTTGCACACCACTGCACAGTGCTAAATTCCCTAAACTGGCCATCCCTTGAGGGCAGACTGGCCTACCTCTCCCTATGTCTAGCCTAGCAACTTAGGCAAGACACCTCACCACCTAGTCTAAAAAATCTGCTACAGGCTAAGCAGAGCACAAAAACCTTAAGATCTTCGGAATTCCAGTTATTCCAAGTACAGTACCTAGGGTCCGTAACTCCTGGGGAGCCCAGTCTTTCTCCTACTCCATATCCTCCCTCTGGAATGTGCTTCCATGTAGCATCCACTCATCCACCTCCTTAAAGAATTTTAAAAAAAAGAGCTTAAATCCTACCTACTGAAATCAACCCACTGTTCCTGCTATAGCTGATCAGGGGCTGTCTTACTGCAGTATTGTCCATAACATGTTGTAATCTGTTGTCTTGCCATACTGTGTGTCTAGTATTTGTAATCTATTATTCCATCAAGCCTAATGAGTTGCTGTGAAAATTTGACTAATATTGTTGTACTCCTTGTAATATGTCCTATCATTGTTCATATTTGTATAATGTGTATGCCAACTGCTCTATGGCGCTCTAGATTAACTTCGGTCGCTCCTGATAAAGGGATCATCCGTTCTCAGTGGGCCTACCCAGTTACCAAAATTAAATAAATAATATGGAATGATTCAGACAAGCCTGATTATGCTGACAAAACTGAAAATGAAGCTTAGCAGTTGTTTGTGGAAATAGTTTCTTGAGCATCTTAAGAACAGGTAGCACACAGATGGGACAGTAATTAGTTGAGTCATATGGCGAGCCAGATTTGAGGTGGGAGTAATTAAGTCTGCTGTACCGCCAGGCTGCAGGAATCTGTCCAATGCTAAGGGAGAGGCTGAATTGATATGTTACAGGTGTTGCCAGTTGTATTGCAGCAACTTTTAAGAGGTGGGGTGTAGACCATCAAAGCCTACCGTTTTTTAAGCGTCTAGTTCCTTCAGTAATTTTAGGACCTCATCCTTGCTGATGTCAATTAAGTGAATGGAGACGGTGCGTTGATGGTTATAGAGGTCAGCGTTAGCTGTGATCTGCAGTATAGAGGCATGCATTAGATAGCATGTGCAATACAGAGGCTGATGTTGAAAATAATCTGCTATAATGCCATCAGTATTGAACCCCATCCCAGAGAAACATAATCATTCTATTTGTCATTTCTGTGTGGAATTTCCATCATTTTTGTTCTTCCTTGTATTTATGTATCCTATAAAAGAAAGGATGCCTTTCTGAAGTTAAGAACTTGTTCACAATTGTTTTACTAAGGTACAGTAAACATGAATACATAGGCCTGGATATTCAGACTGTGCCGGGCAGGGGCGCAAGCCTAGGCGCAGCACAGTTGGGCTGTGCCAGAGCATAGACCATGCGATATTCAACAGTGCTGCGCCATGGCACAGCACCGTTGAATATGGCACTGAGGGTGCAGCGCTGTGCCAGTGCAAGTGGCAGAATGGAGCAGGGGATGTGCCAGCGCAGGGTTGCGCTTAGGTGCATCAACTGCGATATTCAGTACTGGTATGCAAATGACGCCATTATGCATACAAGGTGCAAATGGTGCCATTTGCATGTCATTATGGCCCCATTTGCATGTGGTGTGCGATTCGGCGACTTGCGTATAGTGCGCTATAGGCTGCAGCTGTCGGGGAACAGATGCCCGCAGTCCCATGCGGTCCCCACTCTATGCCCGATCGGGGCATAAGTGATTATAAAGTCCCTGGTGGTCCAGTGGAAACCTCATTTGCCCAGTCGCGGGCTTAAGTAATTATAAATTCCCTGGTGGTTTAATGAAAACCCCCACATCGCCCGATCATGGGCATAAGTGATTATAAATTCCCTGGTGGTCCAGTGGAAACCCCCACATCGCCTCATCGCAGGCATAAGTGATAATAAATTCCCTGGTGGTCCAGTGGAAATTGCCCGATTGAGGGCATATGTAAAATTAAAGTCACTGGTGGTAAGTGGACCCCCAATTGCCCGATTGCGGGCATATATAAATTAAAGTCCCTGGTGGTCAGTGGAAGCCCCACATCGCTGCGATTGCAGGCGGAAATAGCACTAGATACCCTGGTGATCCAGTGGGTACCCCCCTCCCCACCTGCCCACTGAGATCTCCTGCCACCCCAGCACCCCCGTTATCGTCGGTGGCAACCCCACCCGCATGCCGCCCGCTGAATAACAGTGTACAGTACAGTCTGTATGCCTATTGGTTCACTGCGTGACCAATGGGCATGCATAAATTCATATTAGATACAGGCCCGATATGTGTTCATTCACCTATCGGGTTTGTAGTATAGTATGGTTCACGCAGTGGACCAATATGCGTACAGACCATACTGTATGCTGTCATTCGTCGGGTGGGGTGATGCGTGGCAGGGACCCCAGTGGGCGGGTGGGGAGGGGGTGCCACTGGATCACCAGGGTATCTAATGCTATTTCTGTCTGCGATTGGGCAATGGGGGAGGTTCCACTGACCACCTGGGGACTTTATAATTACTTATGCCCACGATGGGGTGGGGGGCACACTGCTCCCAGGGCAGGGGCTTGTGGACAGTGTTCTGGGGGGCGGTGGCTACCCACGGTTGGCGGCTGCTGTGTTGCGCCCTGCACACGGCAGCTCGCCTGTGGGTAGGTTGGTAGGATTTGTTCCTGGTTTTACTCAGGCACATCTTTGCGCCCGAGCGGCACAAGGTGGAGTTGTGCCAACATATAGCACTGCACATCCTGGCTGAATATCGGAGGTGCCGATATGCATGGGCAGCTTCGCACTTTACCAAGATACGTCACCACGCGCTTCTGGCGCATCGGGAGTTGCGCATCACAGCTCGCCTTTGAATATCGTGTATCCTGTTGCGTCATGCACATCCCTTTGAATAATCAGGCCATACTGTACATGTTTATAGACAGAAAAATTAGTCATGGTCTATTCAGTCTACTTGGTTTCTAAATTAAAAACAAAACTTTGCAGAACTTTTGAACTGGTTGCTAGAGATGGGCAATAATAGAAGTTTTAACCCTTGTGCCCATATTTTATGACAGTTGCTTTGGGGACTAAAGGTTTTGTATTGTGTAGGTAAAGTCAGTCATAAAACTGATATTTCTTTTACATTTCTATCAGCAGAAAAGAACTACAAGGCCCATCCATGCTGCCCTAACACTACCTTTACTATGTGGTGGTTAGGGGCTTTATGTGGCCCCAGCATCTCCCATCCTCTTCAGGTCATTCTCTTTAGTGACACCCATGTGCCTGTTCTCACGCATGCTTGAATCTCATCACTGTCTCTGTCCCCACCGCCTTCCTAGGATACCTGTTCCATCTACCACCCTTCTGTGGGAGATGCTTCCTCACCTCCCTCTTGAAATATTGCCTTACTAACTTCATTATGTTCCCTCCTGTAACCATGTTTGTGCGGAACCTAAAAAGCTCCCCACACTCCACCCTGTTTATCTCCTGGAGGGATTTAAAGGTCTCAGTCAGGCCCCCCCAGTTCTCCTGTTTTTCAGTGAATACATGTTAAGGACCTTCAGCCTTTACTCGTAGGGCTTCCACTGTGCCTTTGTATCATATTGGTTGTCCTTCTCTGCTCAACCGCCACCCTTTCAATTCCCTTTCTCGGTGAGGGCTCCAGAACTGCCCACAGTACTCAGGTGGAGGTGAATCAGTGACTTCATATGGGAACAGTATAACCTCCGTCTTCTGCTTGCTATACCCCTCCATTGTATCCCATCATCCTGTTTGCTTCCCCCACCACTCCTGAACACTGGGCCGCTACTTTGAGGTTGTCCATAATGATAACCCCTAGGTCCTTTGCCTCTGATGTACATGCCATGACATCATGTACTCGATTTTTTTTTTTTTTTTTTTTTATCAAATGTGCATAGCTTTGTAGTTTTAACATTCCCAACTGGCAAATTCTGGACCATCTCCTCTGGCAGCTTGTTCCATCTCGCCACTACCCTCTCTGTGACAAAGTACATCTTTGACATCTCTCTCCATTGATCCACACTTTTGGAACTGTAACCCATCAGAATCAGGACCACTCTGAAAGTTTTGTTAGCCAGGGGCCTCCCACGTTGACATGCGTTGATGCAACCTACATAACATTACTGGCCCCTTCTCTCCTCAGTTCTTTTTCCAGCTGTCAACCACTTGTGGAATCATGCTGAGAAACAACACCATCCATTTTTCAGCTTTAGTACTTTTCCTTTTTTTTTTTTACTTTATTTTACTGTTTTCTGCACCCTCTGCTCCAGCGTGGTACTGTAGATACACTGCCTTTGAGCTGGATTTACCAGCCTTCACAGAGCTATAGGAAGGGGAGGATTTACCGATTAGTTTCCCATTTCTTCTTTGTGACCCCTGACCCCACAGGGATACCAGAGTTTGGGACACTGTTCCCGATATAGTTTTGGTCGGCACGCATACACGATATGCAGTGCGGCATCCCTTCCTCCCTGTGTCCTAAGTGCTCTGCCACCTGCATGTCTAGAGGTGGCTCCCTCCCCCTTGGGAGAAGGAGATAGTCCACTGGGACACTCAATCCTCCCGGCCAGCCCTTGATGGCCAAGGCTTATTCTTGAACCCAGGTCGCTGGTGTCACAAGCGGTAGCCCTACTGCTGAGCTGATGGACCAGCTTGTGTACTTCGTTTCCAATGTTATATGCTGCCATTGAAGGAGATGTTGTTCTGGCAATGTTGCTGTGACTTGAAGAGTTCTAAAGACAATGCTTATTCTGCCTTTGTTTGTTGTTTGGGCCTAGCCCACAACTTACAGGCCTTGGACATCTGCCAGGGATTCAACCAGGCCATGAGGAGATGCTGTTGGAAAGTGCTGGAGACTTTTCCCACTAACATGGAGAGTACGTTCCATAAAACTCCGCCCTCTACTCCGGTTGCACCTTCCCAGTCCCCGGGCACTTCCCTCGATGATCAGCAGCAGTGTGGCAGGAGCAGTCATTGAAATTGAAGGACAAGACTTCAAAGGTAAAAAAAAATTAACCTGGGTTTGTCGCCTCTGGGCATCAGGAGCAGTTAATTTTACAGACATCAACAGCGAACTAGAGCTCAAACAACCAGCCATTTAAGGCCCCTCTGCTGCACAACTCAAGGACAGAGATCTTTCGTGTACTGTGCCCCTTCCCTGGCTCAATACCCTGCCCAGCAACATCCTAAATGAAACAAAGTTGGGACCTTTCAAAGTTAAGCTCCGACAGCACCTCACATCACTTGGTGTATGTGACTGTCAAATCTAAATGTGCATTTTTCCTTCTAATGTCTTAGAGGCACTTAGCATGTAACTCTGCGCTTAGTAATATGCCCTTTAGCCTCCCCCCCCCATACCCTTCCCTACCTCCTTTCCTCCCTACCTTACTTGGTACTTATCCCCCGGTCCACTACCCTCTTCCTCTCCACCTCTTCTTGCCATCTTCCACCCCTCTCCCTGTCCTATTGTCTTCCCCTTCTTCCCCACCTCACCTTTTACCCACCACCCTCTACCTCCTCACCCCTTACGTGCACCACCCACCGCCATCCCCCTTCAACCCTAATCTCAACAATGCCTTCTTGGTTGCTCCCTTGCTCCTCTCTCCGCCATGCTTCAGTTTAAAGCAGTAAAAAGTCGAGTTGCTGACTGCTTTGGCATTATTGTAATCCTAGTTTATTAGTACCTACGATGTTATTTGTTAAGACTTGTTTTACTCTCCTTATGTGAGTATCCCATATTGTAGTGTCGATTGTATTTGTATGATATGTTGTTTAGTCAAAATTGTATTTGTATGATTTATTTTCTTTCCCTTTGTACTGAACCGGACATGGAAGCTTTGTAAACGAGCTCTCGGCTCAAAAGGTAATTGTAATTCCAGGACTGCATAAATAAAATCATCATCTGGCTGGCATTATTCTAAACACAAGCATGAGAAGTGTGGCTCTCCCTCCCGTTCCAGATCATCGCATCATTCGAGATCATCGGAGGTTAAAGATGAACTGCAGATATAGTATAACCATATTATAAACTTTACTCTTTTTCCCATAAGGACAACCAGGCCTTATTTATTACATATGAAATTAAGAAACTGCCATTTGTCATGTACAGACATTATTTTAATGGTCTCCTAATTCATGCTTTCACAGAAAATCCTTCAAACATTTTTAAACCGGCTAGCAGAATCTTGGGTGAGTGCTGATGTTCATTCAGGCAACAATTACATAATTTTCCTCAAGGTCCCGGCAGCTCAGTATACACACACACACACACACACACTACTGTACATCAGATTGTAAAATGGCAACAACTCATGTTTACTTTCAATTGTCTGAGAACCTCTGCCTATTGAATTTTATCAATACAGCTTTGCAGATAAATATTTTTTTATTTTCAAAGATTAATCAGTAATTTTTAGGGAACAGTACTTTTGAATAAGGAGGAAGCCATGGGAGCTTCATTCAGGGCTGGAAGAGAACAAAGGAAACAAAACATGTGCATGTTAAGAACCTTTCAGTTTATTGTTTTTATTTTTTATTTTTGGGGCGATACTGACTGAGCACAAAGTGTTGGTGATCAGCTTAGGAAATTGCCAGATATTTACTCAGGGTGTTTTACTGCAATAATTCAATTAATAAAGGCCACCATCAGAAAATTGTAAGCAAACACTGATTGTGTGTTTTTGAATATCATAATCTGATGTACTCTGTATGCACTAAGCTGCCAGGACATTGAGGAAAATTGTCATTGTTGCTTGAATGACATCAGCATTCACCCAAGATTCTGCCAGCTGGTCTGAAAATGTCAGAGAGATTTTCTGTGAAACCATCAAATAAGACGGGCGGTAAAGCAGCGTGCAGACGTGAGAAATGACAGTTCCTGCACTTTACTTGCAATATACAGTGTTTGGACTGGTTATTCTCGTGGGGGAGCAAATAAAGTATGTTAAAAGCATTTTGAAATCATTGCAATTGATCTTTAAGTCGAAGTCTTAATTCTAAGGCCATGCCTGCAGCCTCAACTTTTGTAGGCCTACTGAGCATCCAGGTGATGTCAAGTTCAGGCATTGGCCTTTCCACTGTTAGCCGTTCACAGCCCCATCATCTGGCACTGTTCCCTGGATGATGGTGACAGAGAACCCTGTGCAGGGGCATCATTGACTCACAAGTAGTGCTTGCTACAGTGTCTGAATTATTTTGGTGCCTATCTATATCCTACTTTACGGGTACGATCATAGGACCATCGTCAGTGGCACCTAGCTCGTTGATGCCATCAATGCCTGCTGCTATTTTGATGAGAACTGCTGCTGTTCCTCCCATTCCACAGCCGTTGATGACAGCTCTGCCTGTGGAGGCCCTTCTCCCTCCTCCAGATGATGAGGAAGAGGAGTACAATCCCGACCTGCTGAATATGGAGAGGACTGCATTTTGTACATTTAAATGTAAAGTATAAAATCCAAGAAACATGAAACTGAAGCCTTGTTGGAGCAACATCACCTGGATATAATATGTTTAACTGAGTCATGGTTGAAGCCTTGATGATAAATTTTGTTTGGTTGAGGGCTACAACATGATTCGGAAAGATCGGGTGGGGAAAAAAAGGTGGGTATGATACTTGTTTATTACAAAGATGGATTAGAAATAATTGAATTAAAGAGGACAGGAAGTGATCAGCGATGTAATCATGTGTTTGTTGGTTAACTTATTTTGAATACTATCAAACTTTGATTTTAAATGTAACCCCTAGATGGCGCTATCCCAGGGGCTACTACCCCTGCCTGATTTGCCACTAACAGGTTGAGGGGCCTGGATCCAATGGCGGGTGCCTCCACCCAGAGGTCAGGGTTTGCAATAGTTAAACTAACTTGGTCACAGCCCTCTGGGACACTGCAACCCCCTTTCTTCCCACTAGTGGCCCACACATACATCAGAATTACCTTCACAGTATACACTTACCCCCAGGTCTGGTTCCAGCACTGGGACCTCCTGTGAAATGAGATACAGTGCAACAATCACAGTACAGTACTTTAACATAGACAAATACCTCAGGCAGTATAACTGCTGGAAACAAGCAGCTCTGATTTATTTGGGATATAACAAGGACAGGAAATCAGGTTATTAGCTTATCACTCTAATAATCTACCTATGGCTCTGTGCACAGGCCTATCCCTATCAGTTACTGTCCCTGGGTACCCAAGCCCCTAGTGGCTAGTCCAAACCCGTGGCAGCTGGTAGGGGCCCTTTCACACAGAGAAAGGAGAATTAAACAGTCAGCAGTACAGTAATTCCATTTGGATTTAATGTGGCAATTCAACAGGAGCGACCCTGAATTAGTACTCACGACCTCCAAATAAGATAGGGTCCTTCAATGTCAGCAGGGCTCACTTGAGGTGCACAAACCTCTTCACATCCATATAAGAAAGTACTATACCAGGCAGGCTGCATTTGTATCCCGATCGCAATTACTGCACAATGCCGGGAGAACACACAGCAGATTCAGTTCCTGACAGACCGAGTGCAATTTCAGCAATTCTTCCAGTCTTCTACAGGGTGAGCCTGGTTTCTACTCTTCAGAGATCCTTGATTCTTTTCACAGGATGGATTCAGTCCTAACAAGCTGCAGACCGGAACTCTGGGCCTTACACACGTTTTTGACTAAAACTGCACACTGAAAAGCACAGGGCCCTTCCTTCTTCACTGCCAAAGCTCAACTGAAGCTCCAACCGTACAAAACTGGGCACTTCTTTGAGTTCCTCCCAGTTCTTGACTGGATTGGCTGTCACTCACAATAGACTGCTGCTGTTGGTCCAAAAGGCACTGAAGTCTAAACTACATCTCCCAAGTCACTGCCCATACAATCCTCTTGTGGCTGGCTCAGATTATGAGTCAAGTTCTGATTCGTCCAAGGCACCATTTTAGAGCTAGCTTACCCCCACTGATTGGTCCAGTTCAGCAGTTCAAAACTAGAATGGGGAACTAGCAGACACAGTTCTGACTGCAAAGAAGCAGGTTAGACAAACTGTAATTTCATTATTACTCTAAATAATTTCTGGTAAACAGTTACATCTTTCAGATAGGTTCCATTTGCACTCTAGTGACTGCAAAATTAAGTGAATTGGCAGCAGCTCGAGTGGTACTCGGAGCTTTACAGTCCCCATATAAACTAATTATGTCTGCAAGCAGACAGCTCTTAAAGAGACAGTACCAGAGGCTCTAAAAACATTCACTGATAAATGGCTTAAATGCCAAACACCATTCAGGCTTGGAGCATTCAAGCAAGCTCCTGGAAGTCTTTTGGGAACCCCCATTTGCGGGGTTACACCCTTCCTGGCCTGGGAAAGCTTGGCGTCCCGTCAAGCAAGTATTTTATAAGTTTCAACTGCAACCATATACATTTGCATTAGGCTCGTCATGTAATCATCAGTCAATATATCATTTTACCAGAACACATTTCTGAAACATTGCAGTACGTCACTCTTTACACGGTACATACATTGTACCATAACTCAAGTTATTACCTCTTGTACATGAAACCTGAAGAGGGCCCTTCTATCAGTTACCTTGGGGCTGGACGGGCAGGGCACCATAGTGAAAGGGCAACACAAGTAACGGAGTTAGCACTGGCGCTCAGTTTGGGCAATGAGCCTCGGGACATACACTCCTTTATGGACAACATTGAGAGGCAAATCCACAGGCCTCCCAAGGGAATCATAACTGAGGTGCACCACAGGCTTTACAGCTCGACCAGTCTTTCTAGGGGAACTGTTACAGTCTCTGCACTCTGAGCCTCATTTCTCGCATTGTCACACTTGTCGGGGAGTCTCCATCAGGGGTAGAGAGGCTAGAACTTGGGGCACTTTCAGCTCCAGGAGTTACAGTTTCTGAGTCCACAACACTTGGCTCATGGAGAGCTTTCGGACACTGGCAGTGGACTGTCAGGGCCTCAAATACTCTTCTTGTTCGGTGTATCACCAGTCTGCCCCAATCTATCATTTTCCTCCTAAGCTCAAACAGTTCAACCATGCACAATGATTCCATTTCATCTGATCTGATGCTTTGCACTTCACTTTCTGGGAGCATTGGCTCCAGGGATGAAGCTGAGGGGCTTAAACAGTCAGAAGGCCCAGCTTTGTCTCCAGTATTGACTAGGGGATTGCCCCGAAACAATTGACTCAGTTCGTAGAAGGATAGTATTCAAAGTCCTCTCACTTTCTTCCGATATGGACTGACAGTCATGCTCAACTGGGACTTGTGGAGGGAACACTTTAACTTTGCTTCTGTAGGTGCAGACTTTCTTGATCCTTTCTTAGCAGCAGCTCTAGTCACTGGTCCAGAGGGGCATCTTCTAGGGCTCAGACTCAATTAAGATTTGTCAATGGGCAGTAAATGATTTCTATGCATTGTTTTACATCTTTTGAATTATTCTCAGGCCTTGCTTTGTACACTGGCAGATCATCTAGTTTGCCCACTACAATGTGAGGAGATGGTGCCATCTGTCAGCAATCTTGTGCTTGCCATGCAATCCCAGATTTCTTAGCAATACCCGATCTCCTCCTGGAGTTCCTGTGCTTTCACCTTTTATCATACCTTTCTTTGTTGTTAGATTTCTTTTGGCAGCCATGGTTTTGAGCCAGTTGAGTGCGCATGAGTTAGCTGGGCCTTTAACTTTTGCACATACTGTAAATAGTTGTCAGCCTGAACCCCATCAGGAGAGACCCCAAAACACACATCTACTGGTAGTCGAGCTTCTCTTCCAAACATCCAGGCGGTAGGGGGAGAATCCAGTGGCATCACTTTTGGTGCAGTTATAAGCATGTACCAGGGTGCTAATTTGTTGGCTCCATCTAGGCTTGTCCTTTGGGTGCAGGGTGCCTAGCATATCTAGCAAAGTGCGGTTGAAACGTTCAGGCTGTGGGTCCCCCTGGGGGTGGTAAGGAGTAGTTCTGGACTTTCGCACTCCCCACAGAGAAAGCATCTCTTTGATCAGACGACTCTCAAAGTCTCTCCCTTGATCAGAATGGATTCTTTTGGAGCCCATCAGTGAACAAAAAGTTTTCTACAAGTACTTTGGCCACAGTGGATGCTTTCTGGTCTTTGGTGGGGAAAGCTTGGGCATATCTCGTGAAATGGTCAGTGACCACCAGCACATTACTGATATTTCTTTGATCTGACTCAAACTTAGAAAATCAAACAGACCAGCTCCATGGGTGCACTGGTGGTGATGTTAACAAGGGGCAGCCCTCTGGGGCAAAGCTTCTCCTAAGCAGACTACAAGTTCAATGTGTTGCTCCACATCAGCCCCATCTTAGGCCAATAGAATCTGGATCTCACCAAGTCAAGTGTTCTGTCTATACCAAGGTGCCCCATGTGGTTGTGCAAGGACCTCAGTACTGAGTCTCGAAGGCAGTGGGCAGCACTAGTTGTTGTTTGTCTACTTGTCCCTCTGTCTACTGTTTCTCTGTATAACAGTTTATTGATCAGTTTCAACTTAGGACCTTCTTTGTATAACAGTGCAGTTCTCAAATCAGTGGGCGTAATTTGGACACATCTTTTCCTGCATAGAGGGCTTCTAAAGCTGCTTTGATCATGGGATCGGGATTGAGCCCTGCAATACTGTCATTGTCCAGCTGAGGCAGTGCACCAATGTCTATTGCAGAAAAGTGGCAATAAGCAGCAGGTATGCAATTCTCAGAGGCTCCCAAGCAATCCACCATACAGTCCACTCGTCCGTGGACATTTGTTCCTCCTGTCAAACTTCCGGCAGAGTGCCGAATATGAGTTCTGCCAATCGGACCCAATCATTCTGGGGAACAGGCCTCGGGAGGAGAGCATCAGCATCTATGTGGTTCAGACCTGCTCGTATTCGAGCATAGTCATATGTAGATAATGCAGAAAGCCACCTATGGCCAGTGGCATCCAACTTAGCTGAGGTCTGCACATAGGTCAAAGGATTATTGTCAGTTTTACTAGTATTTTAGCCCCATACAAGTACTCATGGAATTGGTCAACAATAGCCCACTTCAAAGCTAGAACTCTAACTTATGTACAGGATAGTTCTTTTCGGATGGGGTCAGGCTTCTACTGGCAAAGGCCACTGGTCTCAGGCCATTCTCGTTGCTCTTGGTACAACTGGCCCCAACCCTTGCAAGCTAGCATCAGTGTGCAGGACGTAAGGTTTTCTTGGATCGGCATAGGCCAGCACTGGAGCATGGGTAAGTTGATATATGATCTCATGAAAAGCAGTCTCACAATCAGGAGTCCAGCGGGCCCCAAATACTTCACTCGGATGAGAAATACACTCTTTCAGTCTTGAGGATGCTGACTTTTGGTATTTTTTGTGGGTTTGGGGATACCACTGATGAGGTTATAAAGGGCGGATCACTCTTGAATAGTCCTTGATGAAGCTTACTATAATAACCACAGAATCCCAGGAATCTTTGCAGTTCTTTTAGATTTTGGGCTGTGGCCAGGTGGTCAAGGCCTCAACTTTACTTGGGTGGTCTCTATTCCTCGGTGGATACTATGTGTCCCACATACTTTACTGATGTTTGAAAAAATTGACACTTATCAATGGATAGTTTAAGGCCAGAGTCCTCAGTCGGTCCAATGCAGCAAATAATCTGCTCTCATGTTCCTCCAGTGAGCTGCCAAACACAATAACATCAAATTACCTTCACAGTATACACTTACCCCCAGGTCTGGTTCCAGCACTGGGACCTCCTGTGAAATAGAGATACAGTGCAACAATCACAGTACAGTACTTTAACATAGACAAATACCTCAGGCAGTATAACTTTGCTGAAACAAGCAGCTCTGATTTATTTAGGGATATAACAAGGACCGGGGAAATCAGGTTAATTAGCTTATCTACTAATCTACCTATGGCTCTGTGCACAGGCCTATCCTATCAGTTACTGTCCCTGGGTACCCAATGCCCTAGTGGCTAATTCAAACCGTGGCAGCTGGTAGGGCCCTTTCACTAGAGAAAAGGAGAATTAAACAGTCAGCAGTACAGTAATTCCATTTGGATTTAATGTAGGCATTCAACAGGGGCGACCCTGAATTAGTACTCGACCTCCAAATAAGATAGGGTCCTTCAATGTCAGCAGGGCTCACTTGAGGTGCACAAACCTCTTCCACATCCATATAAAAGAAAGTACTATACCAGGCAGGCTGCATCTGTATCCCGATCGCAATTACTGCACAATACCGGAGAACACACAGCAGATTCAGTTCTGACAGACCGATGCAATTTCAGCAATTCTTCAGTCTTCTACAGGTGAGCCTGGTTTCTACTCTTCAGAGATCCTTTGATTCTTTTCACAGGGGCAGTTCAGTCCTAACAAGCTGCAGACCGGAACTCTTGGGCCTTACACACGCTTGACTAAAACTGTACACTGAAAGCACAGGGCTCCTTCCTTCTTCACTGCCAAAGCTCAACTGAAGCTCCAACCGACAAAACTGGGCACTTCCTTTGAGTTCCTCCCAGTTCTTGACTGGATTGGCTGTCACTCACAATAGACTGCTGCTTTGGTCCAAAAGGCACTGAAGTCTAAACTACATCTCCCAGAGTCACTGCCCATACAATCCTCTTGTGGCTGGCTCAGATTATGAGTCAAGTTCTGATTCGTCCAAGGCACCATTTTAGAGCTAGCTTACCCCACACTGATTGGTCCAGTTCAGCAGTTCAAAACTAGAATGGGAACTAGCAGACACAGTTCTGACTGCAAAGAAAGCAGGTTAGACAAACTGTAATTTCATTATTACTCTAAATAATTTCTGGTAAACAGTTACATCTTTCAGATAGGTTCCATTTGCACTCTAGTGACTGCAAAATTAAGTGAATTGGCAGCAGCTCGAGTGGTACTCAGAGAAGCACACAGTCCCCCATATAAACTAATTATGTCTGCAAGCAGACAGCTCTTAAAGAGACAGTACCAGAGCTCTAAAACACTCACTGATAAATGGCTTAAATGCAAACACCATTCAGGCTTGGAGCATTCAAGCAAGCTCCTGGAAGTCTTTTGGGAACCCCATTTGCAGGGGTTACATAAATAATAAAGCTAGCCGGCTGCATGGCATGGAGTTAGTTTCGCTTGCGGCGCCAGCAGCGGTTGGGAATGGACCGGGGAGCTGGAGGGCGACGAGGGAAGAGCGATTGGCCTCGGGCTGCTCTCCTTCTTCGAGGGAGGTCAGGGAGAATGTCTGGCCGTGAGGACTCTAGCGGAGGCTGGAAACAAAAGATGTGTCATTTGTCTTTTTAATGGGGAAAAACAAAATGAATGTCCATGTGTCTTCTCCGATTCAGTTTCTTTTTTTGAGACTGCTTTTCTGAGCGTGACTGTTAGTTTCATGATGTATGTGGCTGTGTGCTGGTCATACCAGCGCTTGCATTTGCTGTGTTAATCCCTGTTTGTAAAATCCTGTCAGTCAGTGATGGTTGCCTTCATTCATAAGGTCTGTGTCTTATGTTAACTAAACAATCAAGTCTTTTTTTTTTTAAATATGTAGTTTATGCTGGGTAGATTTATTATTGTCTACTTTTTGTTGGTCTAACTGCCGCTTTCTCTCCCTTTCCCACAGTAACCCAGTTCCACACAGTCATGACTCGTGAAGATGCCCAATATTAATGTAGGCAGCTGTGCTTTTGATTTGAGATGGGCGATTTAAATGTGTAGCAGATGGCAGAAGTGATGGTGTTGTTCAGTTCACTCCTGTTTTGCCCTGCTCCTTCCCTGGCCCTCATCCCCACATTCTGAATTGGTTGTCTGGGGGGAGAGAGAGAGTGTGTGTGTGTGTGTGGAAGAGGGTATAGAACCTGCAGAACAGATTTACATGTCGACAGCATGGCAGTGACAATAGCTGATGTACCGTTTTTATCGCCAAACTGCTTCTGAGATTGAGTGGAAAGGGTGTGAGGCAGACTGAGACATCATTAATCCTTTGTGTCAGAATCCATAAATGTGAGATTACAGAATATTGTGCCACATGGACATAAACAACATTGTCTGTGTTACACCAGCATCCCACAGTCCCCTGATGGTGTGTGGTCTATCTGGACACAACGCCTTCTAACAGAGAGATATAATAGAAAGAGTGCTAGAGAGCAGACAGATAATGTCACAACATTGCAGGAAAATACCTGGTTTATAGACAACTCTTGAATCTTCGATCTCTGTCTCACACCATATCCATTTCTCTCTCTCTCTCTCCTTCCTTCTCACTGGCAGTCTGTGTAGCGCTTTACCGGTTTCTCTGATAGAATAGCACCATGGAGATGGAATTCACCATAAGTGGAATGCGGTCTGTATCACTTGCTTGGTTTTATAAAAAATAAAGACAGATTTAAGATTGTCCCTCTCTGTGTCATACAGCTGTTTCCCTCTGTCCCCTTGAGCGCAGTGTGGGCGAACGGGACACATCTTGCAGGGAGATACATGGAAAGCTCACACACTGCAAGGCAAACGCCTGTTTCATTTCATAGAAAAGTATATCTACCCTGCATGTGCTCTACACAGCTATACATACATGTGTAATGTTAAAGAAACTTTTATGAATGTGAAGTAATGTGCTTGATATTATTTTTGGATGGATTTGTACTCGTGACCAGTGGTGGTGTATTTGAAATCTGCAGTTACAGCAGATAGACACAAAGTTACTTGCACTACTAAAAGATAACACTGCTTTTACATTATTTAAACTATGGACTGAAACAACAGATTAGGTTTTATAAACTGGAAAAAAAAATTTGGAACGTGGCTGAGAAAAAAGAATGTCTCCACTACCAGGGATCAAACCCAGCACCCTTGGGTCCAGGGGTATGCAGCTTTCATCTTAAACCATCAGCTCTTGCTTATGAATTGCTTTCCTTTTCTCTCACTTTTATTCTTTGCCTGCCATGAGGAAAGTAATAGAGCTCTCTTTTCACAAGGTTGCCTGCCAACTGAGATATGAATGAGCATAACTCATTCATACTTCATTGCTCATTTTACATGCAGCCGTGGAGGTGAGAGGTGGATTGTGATGCTCGCCAACTGGCAGTTCTCCTGTGGGCATTAGATGAGTGGGTTGGGGGGGCGGTGTTCTGTAGATCCAAACTAAATGTTTTTTATTCTTACTGTAAGAGCAGTAGTCACAGACTTCCAGGCAAATATATGTAGAGAGGATTGATTGGCAGTTGTAACATATAAAGATTAATAATAGTAAAACCAAAATCACGAAAATTACATTTGCACCCCCTTTGGGGAACTTGAATTCTGCATTCTGCACTTCACAAGCTGGTGACTTACCCTCTGAGCCATCAGCTCTGGCTGATGAAATAGCCTTTTTTCACTTATTTTCAGCAACACAGATTTGTAATTGCCCAGTTATGCTTCAGCTGTGCATTCTGGCTCAGGGATTCATATTAATAGACATATATAGTGTATAGCGACACCTATTTACACACAGAAATCCATTCCAGTCAGATGTTGCTCTACCACAGTTGAATGTTCATGGGCGCAGTAATAAGGCCGGGAGTCTGGGTTTACCCCTACCTAGACGACTGGCTGATATTAATTTTTTTGTATATATATTATGACTACAAGTCAATCCTCTCTACGTATATTTGCAAGGAAGTTTGTGACTACTGCTCATACAGTAAGAAAACAAAAAACCAAAACAAAAAATTTCATTTGGTAGTATACAGAACACTCCCCTGCCCCCAACCCCACTCATCTGATCCCCACAGGAGAACTGCCAGTTGGCGAGCAGTACAATCCACTTCTCACCTCCACGGCTGCACACAAAATGAGCAATGAAGAATGAATGAATTATGGTCATTTATATCTCAGTTGGCAGGCAGCCATGTGAGAAGAGAGCTCTATTACTTCCTTGAGGACAGGCAAAGAATGTAAGTGAGAGAAAAAGAAAAAGGAAGCAATTTACAGACAAGCGCTGAATGACTCAATGCGATAAACACATGCCACTAGAGCAAAGGTTGCTGTGATTTCCTGGTAGTGGAGTGGAAATACAGGTTACTCACCTGTAACAGGAGTTCTAGGAGTGGTATATGTTGTTCATCCATACTGTCTGGCAAGTTCCGTGCCGCTTTAATTCTTGCCGGAAGGTCTTCAAGCTAGCTCCTCCCACCCACCAGGGTGGTAAAACCCTTGGCTGCACCACATGACGCCAGATCTAGCCCGCTGGAAGCCAGGTTGCGTGTCGAAGCTGGGGAGGTCAGGTGGGTCGTGTGGATGAACAACATATACCACTCCTAGAACTCCTGTTACAGGTGAGTAACCTGTATTTCTAGGGACATGGATATGTTGTTCAATCCACACTGTCTGGCAGACTCCTAGCAGTTCTCTGGGAGGAGGGAGGCAAGGCGCGCACCCCCTACTTAGAGAATAAGGACTGGAGAACAGAGGTCCCAAAACCAGCATTCTGGCATGACTCTAGGTCAATGTGGTAATGGAAAATAAAGGTGTGTGCTGACTTCCAGGTAGCAGCCCTGCAGATTTCCTGGATAGGGACATCCCTAGAAGCAGCCACCGAAGCAGTGGTATGGCAGGTAGAATGAGCTGTTATCCCTCTGGGAGGCTCCATGCCCGCCAACCTATAGCAGAGATCTATGCAGGAGGTGACCCATCTGCTTATCATCCGCTTGGCTGCCGGTCTGCCAGGTGCGGTTTCGGCGTAGGTGACAAACAGCTGGCAAACCTCTCCCCGAACTTCAGCCATCCGCTCCTTATAATAAGCGCGCGCTCTTCTAGGGTCCAAAGTATGGAGCCTATATTCGGCCTCCGAGGTATGATTGGGGTAGAACACCGGCAGAGTCAACACCTGATTCAGGTGAAACTCTGACACCACCTTCGGAAGGAATTTCGGGTGGGGGTGAAGGACAACCTCATCCCTGTGGAAGACCAGATAAGGAGACTCGATGGAAAGCACCTGGAGCTCTTCCATCCTTCTGGCTGACGTTATAGCCACCAAGAAGGCAGTCTTCCATGACAGGTGGAAGATATCGCACCTGTGCATCGGTTTGAATGGCTTGCCCATGAGCCAAGCAATACCAGCAGA
This sequence comes from Neoceratodus forsteri, assembly GCA_016271365.2. Taxonomy (NCBI): domain Eukaryota; kingdom Metazoa; phylum Chordata; order Ceratodontiformes; family Ceratodontidae; genus Neoceratodus; species Neoceratodus forsteri. The sequence goes on from CM057449.1 coordinate 648,922,571, forward strand.
TAGATCCTAAATGGAGGTGGAGGTTCTTGCACGGAGGGGTGATCAAGGCTTTGAAAAAGTGCCCGCCCTCCTTCTCCTGCGCCACCAACTGCTTGCCGGCCTGTGCCTGGTAAGCCGAGATGGTCGCCAGGTGCACCTTGAGGGTTGTTGACTGAAGCCCTAGCTGAGAAAGGGACCACAGGTAGTACAAAATATTAGCCAAGGGACGAGAAGAGGGGTCCAACCCCTTGTCCTGACACCGAATGAAGAATTTCTTCCATTTGAAGGCGTTGCTTTTTCTGGTTAACTCCTTACGGGATGCCTCAACGATGTTGAGGACCTCGTCGGAAATACCCAAGGTCTGGAACTCTAGCCGCTCAGGAACCAGGCCATCAGGTGCAGGGATTGACGGTCCGGATGGAGAATCTTCCCCTTGTCTACTGAGATCAGGTCCGGGCGGGCTGGGAGCCGGGAGGTGAAGCTGAGGAGATAAAGGTACCAGAACTGGTGTGGATAATCTGGGACTACCAGAATCACCTGCGCCTTGTCCCTCTTCGCCTTGAGAAGCACCTTGTGGATCAAGGGAAATGGAGAGAAGGTGTAGAAGAGGCCCGGGGTCCACGGCTTTGAGAAGGCATCCCCCCTGCAGTGAGCCCTGCTGAGTGGGGTGGGCGTGAAACAGCCTCAGCTCCGCATTCTCCCTGGAGGTGAACAGGCCCACCTGAGGGGTGCCCCAAAGGGAGAACAGTTCTTGCACTACCTTCGGCAGGAGTGACCACTCGTGAGATGCAGCGCCTATCCAGCTGAGGGCATCGGCCAGACTGTTGGAGGGACCTGCCACATGGAAGGCTAGGAGATCTGCCTCCAGGCTGATCACGAGAGACCAGATGCAGAGAGCCTCCTTGCACAGAGGCAAGGAGTGCGTCCCACCCTGACGGTTGAGGTAGTACATGGTTGTGGTGTTGTCCGTCTGGACCTGAACCACTTGACCCCATACAAATGAAGCGAAAGTGGTGAGGGCTAGTTGAACCACTTGAAGCTCCAGCAGGTTGATGTGGCATCGAGACTCGTGAGGGGACCAGAGGCCATGGGCTCGGAGATCCCCCAGGTGGGCACCCCAACCTATCAGAGAGGTGTCAGTCGTTAGTGTGACCGCCGGCTCGGGGAGGACAAACGGGATACCCTCCTGCAGATGAGCTGGGACGAGCTACCACTGCAGGCTGTCCCACATCTCCTGGGTCACTGTCACTGGCTGGTCCAGAGGACCGAAGCGCTGTGACCACTGGCTGGCCAGCCCCCATTGCAGGGGGCGCATATGGCAGCGGGCCCAATGGACCACGCTGGTGCAGGCTGCCATAAGGCCCAGAAGGCGCAGGAAGTCCTGGGCAGGGCGCAATTGCCCAACCAGAAATTATTGGGCAAAGGAGGAAAGGACCTCGGCCCTGTCTGCCGGGAGCCGAGCTGTGGCTCGAAGAGAGTGGAGCTGTGCCCTGACGAACTGAATCACCTGCGATAGCACGAGTTCCAATTTGGCCCCGTTGATGAGGAGGCCAATCTGAGAGCAGACCTGGAGGGCCCGATCCCTGGACCGCTCCACCTCCAACCTGGAGGGGGCTGCAATCAGCCAATCATCCAGGTAATGGTACACCCGGACCCCTCTGCGCCACAGGAATGCTGTCACCACCGCCATGCATTTGGTGAAGACCCTGGGAGCTGGAGAGAGGCAGAAGGGCATGGCCGGGAACTTGTAAAGAGATCCCTCTGCTCTGAAGCGGAGGAATCGCTGATGAGACGGACGAATTGGGACGTGAAAGAACGCGTCCTGGAGATCCAGAGAGCAGAACCACATGCCTAGTTCCAAGGATGGAATGATCTGAGCCAGAGTAACCATGCTGAAGGTGTGCGGTCTTAGGAACTTGTTCAGGTCATGCAGGTCGAGAATGGGGTGCCAGCCTCCCGTCCGTTTTGGGACTGGAAAGTACCTGGACACAAACCCTGGGTCTGGAGGAGGGTCCGCCACCTGGCTGATTACCTCCTTGTGGAGGAGCAGGGCAATGTTGGCTCGACGAGCCGACAGAGAGGCTGCGGAACCCATTGCCCCCGTGGGGCAACGGCTCAATAGGGAGGGAACTGCTCGAACTCTAGAGGCAGTCCCCTGCCGACCACTTCTAGCACCCAGCGGTCCATAGTGATAGCGGACCAGGCGGAGAGGAAGTGGTGGGGCCGTCCCCCATGGGGGGGACCTGGGGAGGAGTGACGAGGCTGGGGGCGACACCCCTCAACCTGTCACTGGGCAGGCTTGGAGGAAGGGCTGGCCAAGGGGCCTCCTGGACCCTTTCCTCCAGGCTTCCTACTGGAGGAAATGGCAGACTTGGCCTTAGGGCACCAAGTGTGAGCCTGCTGGCCCTGTTGCTGGGCGGACGTGCCACAGGAGCAGAAGGGCGAAAGAACTTACGCTGCTGCTGGCGGCCTTTGTCCTTCTGGGCAGATGTGACTGAGTCCAAGGTGGCATTGGACTTCTTGATCCTCTGGAGATGGCCTTCCACCCCTGGCCCGAACAAGTCAGTGCCCAGGAAGGGAACGTCTGCCAGCTTGTGCTGGGTGTCTGCTGTGAAGGTGGCGATCCGCAGCCAGGCTCTGTGGCGCATGGCTACTGTGGCCGCTACTGACCAGGCACAAGAGTCACCAATGTCCAAAGAAGTTTGGAGCTGTTGTTTAGCCACCACCCTTCCCTGATCCCGCACCTGCTTGACCGTCGTCTGAAGGTCAGCTGGGAGATGAGGAATCACCTCATCCAGGGAACCCATAAGGGTGTGTGAGAAATGTGCCATCAGTACAGCCGAGCTAGCCTGTCGAAGGCCTAGGGAGGAAGCAGCGTAAACCTTCCACCCCGAGTAATCCAGCTTTTTAGATTCTTTATTGGGTGGTTTGTCCACGTCCCTAGCATTTCTGGAATGCCAGAAAACACTGTCTGTCACCAGCCCCTCCGCAGAGGGGTGCTCCGAGAAACCGGAGAGTGAACCGGTGGGGACCGCATACTTGTGAGCCATCCTGACCAAAGGCACGGGACAAGATGCAGGCCACTGCCACAACTCCAGGGCCGCCCAACAATGGCTTCAGTCACAGGGAAGGCCTCTGCAGGGGAATCTCCTCGGTCCAGTATCTCTGTGAGGGGATACCCGACCCGTTTCTGAACGGGTTCGCGCTGCATCCCAGTGGACTCTGAGATGAGTCGAAGTATACCAGAGAACGAGGACAGGCTCTCATCCACTGATTGACCCCCTGCAGATTCCAGGTCAGTGGGCCTGGAATACAGGGTGGAGTCGTCATCAGACTCCGAGGAGTCTGCAAACAGCTGCCGAGTGCCTGAGCCACCTTCCACCTGCCAAGGTCGATCGGGAGTGAGGGTAACTGACAACCTGTGGGGCAAGCCCTGACGCAACCGAGAATCCTTGGTCGGGGACCCAGGCTTAGGTTGAGGAGGGGCAGAGCAGCTGGTTTTGGATGAACAACTGGCGCCGGGGTCGGCTCCTCGATAACCACGAGGGGTTGCTTCGGTCACTCTGGTGACAGCCACTTAATTAAGGAGAAGGTGACTGGTCGGCTTGTTGCTGGTCAACTAAAGTTGCTGCCACATCATGTCCTCGTGGCGGCAGCGTAACCGTGAGCCTATCCTCCAAAGAGGACGGCGGCCCGTTTTCCCTTAGTACCAAGACGCCCGATGTCAGCCGGGACCTACTCGACCTGGAAGGGACCGAGACCTTAGAGGTCGCCGAGGGTGAGTCAAAGAAGGGGTTGGAGAAACCCGCTCATGCCTTGGTTCAGAGTCCTTTATCGGGGACTTCGGCACAGGAGGCAAGGGCAAGTCCTCGGATACCACTGGAGGAACCGGTGAAGAAGAGTTGTTGGCTTCTCCAGTCGACAAATCGTCCAATGGGCCCGAGAAAAATCTCGACCGCGTCAACAGATGTCTCAGCCGGCTGACCTGACGGGGACACCGTGAAGCCAGCAGCCTTAGACTCAACCTCGACCGAAGTCGAGAGCCAACGGTCCGGTGAAGGGGATCTCTCCCGCTCCCACGAATGTCGATGGTGGGACTTACCTTTTGGTTCTTTTTTTCTTAGACCTACTGGTATGTCCTGATTACCCTTCTCCTTTGGTGGAGAGGGACTGGCAAAGCTCCTTAAAGGAAGCAGTGTAGGAGGAGCCCAAGGAGAGCGGGATGAATGCCACAGCCGAGGAGGAAGATGAAGCAGCCTGGACCGCCGCCTCCTCGAGGGCGATCAACTGCTCCAGCTGCTCCGCGGATCCCGCAGCCACAGACACCGCCCAACGTTCCTCCTTTGACTTCACCGGCGGGTACCGTTTCTCGGGACGGCCAAGTTGTAGTCTGGCAGTGCGGTCCTCTAAGATCGAAGCCAAGAAGGACTTGCACAGATCGCAGGCCTGCGGATCGTGGGAAAGGCCCAGGCAGTAAACGCACGTGGAGTGTGGATTGGTCCGGGACATCTTCTGCCCACAAGGGCACCGACGGAAGCTGGGAGTGAATTTGTCCATCGCAGCTGGGAGGGAAGATGAAGATCGTAGTCTAGAAAACTTAAAAATAATTTTCAGAAAACTCAGAGTTTGGTTCCAGGCCTCAAACGCAGAGTGCTAAGGAGGGAACCTGAGCTTCCAAAGCGGTAAGGAAGATCTAGTGTCATGGGGTGGAGCCAAGGGTTTTACCACCAGGATATGTGGGAGGAACTAGCTTGAAGACCTTCCAGCAAGAATTAAAGCGGCAAGGAACCTGCCAGACAGTGTGGATTGAACAACATATCCACGTCCCTAGAATTTTTTTTTTCTCAGCAGCGTTCCAAATTTTTTTTTTCTAGTTTATAAAACCAAATCTGCTGTCTTAGCCCATAATTTAAATAATATAAAAGCAGAGTTATCTTTTAGTAGTGCAAGTAACTGTGTTTCTAGGGACATGGATATGTTGTTCATCCACACTGTCTGGCAGGTTCCTTGCCGCTTTAAATCTTGCGAAGGTCTTCAAGCTGGTTCCTCCACCCACCCACCGGGTGGTAAAACTCTCGGCTCTGCCCCATGACGCCAGATCTTCCTTACCGCTTGGAAGCTCAGGTTCCCTCCTTAACGCTCTGCGTGTAGACTGGATCCTAATTCTTCGGTTCGCCTGAAACTTATTCCAAAATTTTCAAGACTTCGGTCAAGTTACTCCCTTGCGGCTGCGATGGACAAATCGACTCCCGGATTTCGGCGGTGCCCTTGTGGGCAGAAAATGTCCAGGACAGATCCGCACTCCATGTGCACCTACTGCCTCGGCCTAGACCATGACCCGCAGGCCTGCAAGGTATGCCGTTCGTTTTCAGCCAACGTCCTGGAAGACCGCGCTGCCCAGTTACAGCTTGGGCACCCGAGAAGCGCTACCCACTGGTGAAGTCGAAGGAGGCCCGATAGGGCGGTTACCACGGAGGCTGGCTCGGCTGAGCAACTCGAGCAGATGATCGCCCTCGAGGAGGAGGCGGCACAGGCCGCATCATCCTCTTCCTCAGTCGCTGTATTTATCCCGCTCTCTCTGGGTACCTCATATTCAATTTCTTTCAGGGAGCTTTGCCAATCCCTTTCCGCGAAGGGAGAGGGGCCATCGGGACATTCCTCTCGGTCCAAACAGAAGGACTCGAAAGGTAAGTCCCACCGTCGGCGTTCGTGGGAGCAGGAGAGGTCCCCTTTCCCGGACAGTCGACACCAAACTCGTTCGAGGTTAGCTGGCTAAGGCCGCTTGGCCGAGACACCCATCGACGCTGTTGAGATCTTTCTCGATCTGTCGGACGGGCTGTCGACTGGGGAAGCCGACAACCCTTCCTCACCGGTTCCCCCGGTGGAGACCGAGGACTTGCCTGCGTCTCTGGTGCCGCAGTCCCCGGTCAAGGCTTCCGAGCCGAGGGAAGAGCGGGTGTCCCCCAACCCTTTCCAGACCCGTCCTCGGAAACACCGAGGGTCTCGGTCTCGGACATCCTCTCAGTCCAGCTGATCCTGCCGACATCAGCGGTCTCTGTCTCGGCACGGAAGTAAGCGGCGCCGCTGCTCGTCCTCATCTTCCTCCTCTGAAGAGGAGAGGCTTCGGCGCAAATTGCGTTGACGCTACGAAGACCTGATGTGGCAGCAGTTACTTCTGACTGGGAACAAGCCGAAACCGTCGCCTTCCTCGGCCATCAAGTGGCTGTCACCCGAGTGGCCGAAACAACCCCTCGCTGTAGCCGAGGTGCCCAAGCCTGGGCCAGTTGTTCGTCTGAAACCAGCTGCCCCACCGATTGCGGTGGAACCTCCACCTTCACAACCGAAATCAGGGGCACCGACCAAGGACTTTCGGTCAGGTCAGGGCCTGCCTCACAGGTTGTCGGTTAACCTCACTCCTGACCGTCCTCGGCAGGTGGAGGGTGGCTCAGGCCGCAGGCAGCTCTTTGCGGACTCCTCGGAGTCCGACGATGACTCCTCCCTGTTCTCCAGGCTCATTGACCTGGAGTCCTCTCAGGCTGTGCGATGGACGACAGCCCATCGTCCTTCATGGTCTGCTTCGGCTCATCTCGGGGTCCACAGGATGCAGCTCGAGCCTGTATCCAGCGGCCAAGTATCCCTAGCGGAGATACTGGACGGGAGGTCACTCTACGGAGGCCTTTCGGTGGCTAAGCCATTGTTGGCCCACTTGAGCTCTGGCAGCGGCTGCTTTCTGTCCTGAGCCTTGGCCAGGATGGCCAGGAATATCGGTCCACCGGCTCTTTGCCCGTTTTTGGAACACCCCTCCGCCGAGGGTTGGTCACCCGACAGCATTTTCTGGCGTTCTGGGAATGCTAGGGATGTGGACAAGCCCCCGACAAGGAGTCCAAAAGCTGGACTATGCCGAGGCGAAGTGTGTACGCTGTGTCCTCCTTGGCCTCCGCCAGGCCAGCTCGGCCATGCTGATGGCACTCTCCCACGCCCTCATGGCTCCCTGGATGAGGTGATCCTCATTTTCTCCGCCGACCTGCAGACCACGGTCCAGCAGTCGGGACCAGAAAGGCGGTGGCAAAACAACAGCTCCAAACGGCTCTGGACATTGGAGACTCTTGTGCCAGATCAGTTGCGGCCGCGGTGGCCATGCGCCGCAGAACATGGCTGAGGATATCCACCTTCACGGCGGATACCCAGCATAAACTGGTGGATGTCCCCTTCCTGGGGACCGACCTCTTTGGCCCTGGAGTGGAATGTCACCTCCAGCGGATCGAAAAGTCCAATGCCACTCTGGACTCGGTCACCTCTGCCCAGAAGGACAAGGGCCATTGACAACAGCAAAATAAGTCCTTTCGTCCTTCTGCGCCTGCAGCACGTCCGGCCTAACAGCACCAGCACCAGGGCCAGCAGGCTTGCGCTTGGCATCCCAAACCCAAGCCTGCGGCTTCCTCTAATAGGAAGCAGGGAGGTAAAGGCCCAGGAGGTCCCTCGGCTGGTCCCTCCTCTAAGCCTGCCAGTGACGGGTTGAGAGGTGTTGCCCCCAGCCTCATCACTCCCCTTGGTCTCCCCATGGGGAGACGCTGCCCACCACTTCTTTCCGCCTGGTCCGTTATCACCACGGACCGTTGGGTGCTGGAGTGGTAGGAAGGACCTGCCCCTGGAGTTTGAGCAGGCCCGCCCTTCCGGCCGTCGCCCTCGGGGCTCACAGGTCCCCAGCCTCTTTGTCGGCTTGCGAGCCGATATCACCTGCTCCTCGAAAAAGAGGTGATCAGGAAGGTGGCGGATCCTCCTCCAGACCCGGGGTTTGTGTCCAGGTACTTCCTGGTCCCAAAAAGGATGGGGGGTTGGCGCCCCATTCTCGACCTGCATGACCTGAATAGGTTCCTAAGGTCTCGGACCTTCAGGATGGTCACTCTGGCTCAGATAATCCCATCCTTTGAACGAGACATGTGGTTCTGTTCTCTGGACCTTCAGGATGCATTCTTTCACATCCCAATTCGTCCATCCCACCAGAGATTCCTCTGCTTCAGGGCAGAGGGATCCCTCTACGAGCTCTGGACCATGCCCTTCGGCCTTTCCATAGCTCCCAGGGTCTTCACCAAATGCATGGCAGTGGTGACAGCATTCCTGCGGCGCCAAAGGGTCTGGGCGTAACCCTACCTGGATGACTGGCTGATTTCAGCCCCCTCCAGAACGGAGGTGGAGCGGTCCAGAGATCTGGCCCTCAGGTTTGCTCTCAGGTTGGCCTCCTCATCACGAGGCCAAGTCGGAACTCATGCCAAAGCAGGTGATCCAATTCATCGTGGCAGAGCTCGACTCTCATGAGCCAGAGCATGCTCCTGGCGGACAGGGCCGAGGTTTCTTTCCTCCTTTGCCCAATCATTTCAGGTTGGGCAATCGCGCCCTGCCCGGGACTTTCTCGCCTCCTGGGCCTCATGGCGGCCTGCACCAGCGTGGTCCATTGGGCCCGTTGGTACATGCGTCCCCTTCAATGGGGGCTGGCCAGCCAATGGTCACAGCACTTCAATCCACTGGATCAGCTAGTGACAGTGACCCAGGGGATGTGGAATGCTCTCCAGTGGTGGATCATTCCAGCACATCTGCAGGAGGGCATCTCGTTTGTCCGCCCCAAGCTGACGGTCTCTCTATTGACCGATGCCTCTCTGATGGGTTGGGGTGCCCATCTGGGGGAGCACAGAGCACACCACCTCTGGTCCCCTCAGGAGTCCCGATGCCACATCAACCTGCTGGAGCTTTGAGCAGTTCATCTAGCCCTCACCGCCTTCGCTCTGTTTCTACAGGGTCAAGTGGTTCAGGTCCAGACAGACAATACCACGACCATGTACTACCTAAACCGCCAGGGCGGGATGCGCTCCATGCCTCTGTGCAGGGAAGCTCTCTGCATCTGGTCACTCATGCGCAGCCTGGAGGCGGATCTCCTGGCCATCCATGTGGCAGGAGCCTCCAACACCCTGGCCGATGCCCTAAGCCAGATAGGGGCTGCGTCCCACGAGTGGTCTCTCCTGCTGGAGGTAGTACAAGATCTGTTCTCCCACTGGGGCACGCCTCAGGTGGACCTGTTTGCCTCCAGGGAGAATGCGAAGCTGAGACTGTTTCATGCCCGCCCCCTCTCAGCAGGGCTCGCTGTAGGGGGATGCCTTCTCGAGGCCGTGGACCCCAGGCCTCTTCTACGTCTTTCCCCCATTTCCCTTGATCCACAAGATGCTTCTCAAGGCGAGGAGGGACAAGGCGTAGGTGATTCTGGTAGCCCCAGACTGGCCCCGCCAGTTCTGGTATCCAAATCTCCTCAGTCTCCGCTCCAGGCTCCGGGCGGCTTCCAGCCCGTTCGGACCTGATATCAGTCAATCAGGGAAGGTATTCCATCCGACCTTCAATCCTGCACCTGACGGCCCTGGTTCCTGGCGGCTAGGTTCCAGGCCTTGGGTCTTTCGCCGAGGTCCTCAACGTCATTGAGGCATCCGTGGAGAGTCGACCAGAAAATGCTTCGCCTTCAAATGGAAGAGATTCTCCATTTGGTGTCAGACAAGGCCTGGACCCTTCCTCCTGTTCTTTGGCAAGCATTCTGGACTACCTGTGGTTTCCTTTCTCAGCAAGGGCTTGATTGGCGTGACCCTTGAGGTGCACCTGGCAGCCATCTCTGCTTACCGGGCGCGGGCCGGGAAGCAGTCGGTGGCACAGGAGGAGGAGTTTGGGCAATTTTTCCAAGGCCTTGATCACATATCCCCTCCGGTGCGAGTACATCCACCTCCATGGGATCTACTGCTGGTATTGGCTAAGCTCATGGGCAAGCCATTAGAACCGATGCACAGGTGTGACATCTCTCACCTGTCATGGAAGACCACCTCGTGGTGGCTATCACGCCAGCCAGAAGGATGGGAGTATTCCAGGCTTTCCATAGAGTCTCTTAATCTGGTCTACCACAGGGACAAGGTTGTCCTGTGCCCCCACCCGAAGTTCCTTCCGAAGGTGGTGTCGGAGTTTCACCTTAACCAGGTGTTGACTCTGCCGGTGTTCTACCCCAGTCACACCTCGGAGGCCGAATATAGACTCCATACTTTGGACCCTAGAAGAGCACTCGCTTACTATAAGGAGCGGACGGCTGAAGTTCAGGGAGAGGTTCGCCAGCTGTTTGTCACCAAGCTGAAGCCACACCTGGCAGACCTGCAGCCAAGCGATAATAGGCAGGTGGGTCACCTCCTGCATAGATCTCTGCTATAGGTTGGCTGGCATGGAGCCTCCCAGAGGGGTAAGAGCTCATTCTACCCACCATACCGCTGCATCAGTGGCTGCTTCCAGGGATGTCCCTATCCAGGAAATCTGCAGGGCTGCTTCCTGGAAGTCAGCACACACCTTCATCACCCACTACCACAGCGACCTTGAGTCACGCCGGGATGCTGGTTTTGGGGCCTCGGTTCTCCAGTCTCTATTTCCCAAGTAGGGGGTGTGCACCTTGCCTCCCTCCTCCCAGAGAACTGCTAGGAGTCTGCCAGACAGTGTGGATGAACAACATATCCATGTCCCTAGAAATACAGGTTACTCACCTGTAACAGGAGTTCTAGGAATGGTATATGTTGTTCATCCACACGCACCCACATGACCTCCCCGCTTCGACGCACAAACTGGCTTCCAGCGCCTGATCGGCGCCATGGGGCTAAGTTGAGAGTTTTACCACCGGGTGAGTGGGAGGAGCCAGCTTGAAGACCTTCCGCAAGATTTAATGCGGCAAGGAACCTGCCAGATAGTGTGGATGAACAACATATACCATTCCTTGAACTCCTGTTAGAGGTGAGTAACCTGTATTTACCTACTGTAACTGCAGATTTCAAATACACCACCACGGGTCATGAGTACAAATCCATCTGAAAATAATATCAAGCACATTATTTCACATTCATAAAAGTTTTTTTAACATTACACATGTATGTATAGCTGTGTAGAGCACATGCAGAGTAGATACACTTTTCTATGAAACAAACGTTTGCCTTGCAGTGTGTGAGCTTTCTTTGCATCTCCCTGCAAGACACTGATGTGTCCCATTCACCACACAGCGCCTCAGGGGACAGAGGGAAACAGGTGTACGACACAGAGAGGGACAATCATAAATCTGTCTTCTTTATTTTTATAAACCTAAGCAAGTGACGAGACTGCATTCCACTTATGGTGAGTCCTATCTCCATGGTGCTATGCTATCAGAGAAACCTGTAAAGCGCTGCAAATCGCAGACTGCCAGTGAGAAGGAGAGAATGAGAGAGACATATGGATAGCAATGTGGGAAACAGATTGAAAATTCAAGAGTCTTCTACGAACCGGGTATTTTCACTGCAATTTGACATTATCGTTCTCTATATAGATCTGTTACAAAGCATTGTGTCAAAAGCATCAGCAAGACATGCTCCCTCTCTCTCTCTTTCTCACTGAAACAATAGAAATATAGATTTTGACGGCAGATAAGGACCGCTTGGCCCCTCTAGTCTGCCCATTTCCCTACCTACAGGATAGGCCGCAGATCCTAGTTAACCAACAGCCTATTTCTTCCTACCCCCCACAAGAATTGCCTTATGTCTGTCCCATGCATTCTTGAGTTCTCCCACAGTTTTAGACCCCAAAACATCCTCAGGAAGGCTGTTCCATGCATCCACTACCCTCTCTTTGAAATAATACTTCCTCACATTGCCCCTGAACCGCCCCCAATCCTTAAATTGTGTCCCCTTGTTCTTGCACGTCTCTTTTTCTGAAAGATGCTACCCTCTTGGACTTTGTTGATTCCACTGAGGTACTTAAACATTTCTATCACGTCCCCCCTCTCCTTCTTTCCTCAAGGGTATACATATTAAGCTCCTTTAGTCTCTCCTCATACGGCTTCTCTTGCAGACCCTGCACCATTTTAGTTGCCCTCCTCTGGACTGCCTCTATCCTGTCTATGTCCTTGCGGAGATGGGGTCTCCAGAACTGGACGCAGTACTCCAGATGGGGTCTCACCAACTGTCTGTACAGAGGGATAACAACTTCCTGTTTTCTGCTGCTGATGCCTCTCCCTATGCATCCCAGTATACCCCCAGCCCTCCCTACTGCCTTCTCACATTGCTTGCTAACCTTAAGGTCATCTGATATGATTACCCCCAGGTCCCTTTCCTTTTTTGTTGTTGTTACTACCTCCCCCATTGTGTTATTCTTCCCTGGGTTCTTGTCTCCCAGATGCATTATTTTGCACTTCTTTGCATTGAATCTAGCTGCCATACTTCCTCCAACCTTGCCAAGTCCCTTCTCATCCTTTCCATGCCTCCTTGTGTATCAACCCTGTTGCAGATCTTTGTGTCATCTGCAAAGAGGCATACTTTTCCCTCCAGCCCCTCTGCAATGTCACTTATAAAGACATTAAAAAGGACTGGACCCAATACTGAACCCTGCGGTACCCCACTAGTACCTCCTCTTTCTTCAGAGTGGACTCCATTTACAATTACCTTCTGTGCCCTGTTGTCCAGCCCATGTTTTACCCAGGCTACCACCCTGGGACCCACTCCCAGGCTTGTTAATTTGACTATTAATCTTTTGTGTGGGACTGTGTCAAATGCCTTGCTAAAGTCTAGGTAGGCCATGTCCACAGCCCCTCCCTGGTCTACTACTTTGGTCACCCAGTCAAATAAATCTATTAGATTCGTCTGACATGACCTTCCTGCTATGAATACATGCTGCCTTGGGTCCTGTGCCCCACTGGCCTCTAAGTACTCAACTGTTCTTTCCTTCAGAAGTGATTCCATCATTTTTCCTACCGCAGAGGTCAGACTAACTGGTCTGTAGTTTCCTGCCTCTGTCTTGGTCCTACTTTTGTGAAGGAGAATCACATCCGCCCTCCTCCAGTCCTCGGGTACCACACCATCCTCCCATGATTTATTAAAAAGAGTAGCCAGTGGTTTCACTAGTTCCCCCCTTAATTCTTTTAGAATTCTGGGGTGAATTCCGTCAGGCCCCATTGCTTTGTCCACCTTCAGTTTTAGGAGTTTTTGCAGAATCCTTTCTTCTGTGAAAGGACTGGGATCGACCCCCCCATCAAGAGTGCTTCTGTTAATTGGATTAGGCACCTCCCCCACTTCCTCTTTTGTCAATACTGAGCAGAAATATTCGTTTGTTATGTGTCACTATCTCACTCACGATCCCCTGAAACAACAATACATGACGGCTGTGGTCGGGATGATCTCTCTCTCTCACTGCCTCTCAACACCTTGCTGTGATGACATGAATGTGTGGCAGCAATCGGACTGTGGGATGGTGCTGCAGGTTTGGGGCTACTCCTTTGGCAACTATGACAAACATCTAACTATAAACAGTATTTTTCTCTAATGCTAGTTATGATATTATCGGTGATGACTAATGAACGCGGATCACACATCTGCCAATAGGTTCCAGCATAGGCTGTATGCACCGCTGACACATCAACTGAATTATCTGAATAATGATTATGAAGTACAGCTAGAGAAAGAAATATCAAATAAAAAAAGCTGTTACACTAAGCATTATGTACCTGTTCATGTAAAATAGTGTGATGAAATGATACCATAGATAAATAGAATTTTAAAACTTTAAACTGAAAGCAGAAGCTTCAGATATTAATTTGTATCCATCTCTTTCTCTATCTCACTGTTTATGCCACACGTGCAAGAAAGTACCACAAACTGCCACGTCACATAATGATGTCTGTGAAGCTTTAGTGACTCGTGAGTCTTTAGAACATTGGGTTAAGGCTGCTCAAATCAGACAGGCTAAAATTAGAAAAACTTAAAAAGAGATGAAAAACAACTCTAAACAACAAATACGCATCTGATGAATGGCAAAATACATCACATAACAGCACTTAAAAGTCATTTACACACATTCCTGTCCTGCTTAAGCTCTGGTTATAAATCTAATACCGAATGTGAATGGTTACTTTTTCAGTTGCTAATGGGGGAAGGGGGTGCTATAAGTTAAAATTATGCACGGTTTATAGCCCCCCCCTAAAATGGGCATTAAGGAATTAAAATATTTTTTTGAATTTCTTAGTTTTGAACACAAGTCTGAGGATATACTGGTGGTGGGTGATTTTAATATTAATTGGGCTCTAAAACATGATCCTGAGATTGAATCTCTGCTTGCAAATGCTGGCTTGCGCCAGTTTGTAACTTCCCACACCAGAATGAATTTAGCTAGCAGAAAACATGTACTATATTGGACTGGGCTCTTACTAATAATCCCACAAGAGTTCTAACTAGTGGTACGCTCCCAGATGTGGTGAGTGATCACCTTGCAATATTTTGCACTTGGAGTGGGAAAAAAAGGAAGCCCCCCATGATTTTTTTATTTTAGGAAATGTACAACTAGTATATAGCAAAGCTTAAGGGACTTAGATGATCGATTAGTCTTTTCTTGATGCTATTCCAAAAGTAGATCTGGCAGTTGATTATTTTACCAATTCTTTGGTGAATTTGCAAGATACATTTTTCCCTAAGAAAACAAGAAGGGTCAGAGGGGTTAATAAATGGATCACTCCTGATTTGTTTCAGTTGATGAAATCAAGTGATACTGCTTCGGACCGATTTAGAAAATCATATAGTGAAAATTACTTTAACAATTATCGTAGATAAAGGAATATTTGTAAAGCTAAGTTGAGGCAAAGTAAATCGGATTTTCATTTAAATAAACAACGGAATGAGTTAAATAATCCCTCAAAATTTTGGTCAGCTATTAAGACCCTTACAGCACCAAATACTAGTAATCTGTCTGATCTGTTTAACGTAAATGGTAATGTGAAAATTCATGTTTATGTACCATTGTAACCCTCCTGGGTCGCGGCTGAAAATAGGCACTTGGTTGTCTAGCGCGCTTACCTGGTAAACAAAAGCAAATAAATAAACAACTGAAATAGCTGAGGCCTTCTTAAATAGATTTGCTGATCTGTCTAGCTACACTAAAGGCTTTTCTCCCATTGATTGTGTAAGCTGTGATAGTTTAAAATCAAGGGTAGTCTAGTTCCCACTTTTATTTTCAAGCGGTTAAACCAAAACAAGTTCTGAAACTACTTAAACAATTGTCACCCAATAAGAGCTCTGAGGAGATAATCTTGAACCTAGATTTTTAAAGTTAATTTCTGCCCATATTTATCTCCCTTTACTAAGGTGTTTTAGTCTTTCTCTAACAACTGGGCAGTTTCCTAGTTAGTGAAATGGACTACCATAAAGCCAGTTTATAGGGATGCAGATATGATGTTCTATCCACAGTTTCTGGCAGTGTCCTTTCCCTTTAAGATGTTAAGGAAAGTCTTCAAGCTGGCTCCCCCACCTACTCGGTGGTAACTCCTCGACTCTGCCCCAGCATGTCAGATCTTCCTTTCCGCTGGAAGAAACAGGTTCCGTCCTTACCGCTCTCCTCGTTGAGTAGGCCCTAGCATAAATTCTTTGGAATTACTTCATACCAACTTTTATAAGTTTTGTCTTCAGCTCTACTGCAGTGGACGATAAGTCTGCTCCTGGGTTCCGCCAGTGGCCTTTTTGGGCAGAAGATGTCCAGAACCATCCACACCATATGCGTCTACTGCCTGGGGCACAACCGCAATCTCCAGGCTTGTAACTTTTGCTGCTTGTTTCACCTGACCCTTCTGGAGGATCATCTCACCTGTCTGAAACTGGGCTGCCCAGCGCAATGGAACCCACTAGTCAAATCCAAGGATGCCTGTTGGGTGGTCTCTGTGGCTGTAGGGTCTGCCGAAGAGGAGGCGGCCCAGGCCACAGACCATTCCTCCTCGGCTTCTGCCTTCGTGCCACTTCAGCTGGGCTTGACCTTTTTGGGCTCCTTCAAAAAATTATTCCAGTCTCTGCTGACCTTCGGTCTGGGACCCACTAGCTTATCTAAATCTAAAAGAATCTAAGAAAGAAAAGACTCATTGCCAATCATGGGATCGGGCACGCTCTCAGTCGAGGGCTTCCGATTTCCGCGCTTATCCAGATTTGACCTTGGTCGAATCCTCAGCCTTGGCTGCTGGCTCCATGGTAACCCCATCAGGCCTGCCGGCCGAGATGCTGGTCAGAGTCCCAGCTGAGATTTTTCTCAAGCCAACTGACCAGTTGTTGACCAAAAAGGCTGATACTTCCTTGTCAAGGACCCCTGTCCTGATGCAGACTATGGGAGGGACGGATCAGTCCACTGACCTGCCACCTCTGGGCCCTGACCATGACCAGGAGGAGCCTCGGCAATCACTGACTCCCTCCGAGCCCTGCCGCCAGTCCCTCCAGTGGCTGTCGTCGAGATCTTTGTCTTCTTCCCTAGGGTCGAGTTGGTCTTGCCGTCATCGGCGCTTCCATTCTGTGCACCACGGGAAGCAGCGCCGCCGCTATTCTTCATCCTCTTCCTCCACAGGTGAGGAGAGTCTTTGGTGCAAGTTGCCTGAACACTATGGGGACTTGATGTGGCAACAGTTGATGTTCACCGGTGCCAAACCGACTCCGGTTTCTGTGCCGGCCATCACCTGGCTGTCACCCGAACAGCCGACGTCAGCTCTGCCGATGGAACCGAAGAAAATGGTCCCGACTTAGCTGATTTCGGCTTCTTCACTGATCGTGGTGGAACAGACACCAAAACAGACGATGGCCAGTGCTTCAACTAAGGATTCTCGGCTGATGAAGGGGCTTCCCCAGTGGCTGTCACAGTCACCCCTGACCGTCCGCTGTGGGTCAGTGAGGACTCCAGTTGTGGACCACTCTTTGATGACTCCTCTGAGTTTGTGGGTTCCTCCCTGCACTCCCATCCAGTTGATGTGGAGTCCATGGAGGGATCTCTCAATGGACAAAGGTCCATCCTCCTTCATGGGGCTTCTCCATCTGATCTCTGAGTCGACTGGTATGAAGATGGAGCCCATCTGGAAATGGGCTCGTTGCCTGTTGACCGAGATCCTTGATTAGGGAGCCTCTCCTACAGAGGCTTTCCCGGTGGCAGATGCCATTCTTGGCCATGCCCTGGAGCTCTGGCAGTGCCCCACTTCCTGCCCTGTGCCTTCAGCGGGGATTGCCATAGTGTCACGGTACCACGGATCCCTTTCAGGATTCACAGGCACCCCTGGCCGAGGGGCTTGGTGGGCGACTTTGTGTTCGGCGCTCCAGCAGCACTGAGGATATTGACAAATTACCTGATAAGGAGTCCAAGAAGTTTGACCATGTGGCTGAGAAGGTCTGTGCTGCCTCCCTCGCTGGCCTTCGCCAAGTGAGCTCGGCCCTCCTCATGGCTCATTTCTCCATGTCCTGCTGAGCACCTTAGATGGGTGCTTCCTCATCTGCCTGCAGACCTTCAGACCAGGGTCAAACAGGTCCAAGACCAAGACCAGGGCGGGTTGTGGCCAAGCAACAGCTCAGACTGCCATGGACATTGGGACTCCTGTGCCCTCCGTGGTGGCCTCAGTGGCCATGTGCCACAGGGCTTGGCTGAGGATCTTTATCTTCATGGCAGACACTCAGCACAAGCTGGCAGATGTCCCTTTCCTGGGCACCGACCTCTTCTGTCCTGGGGTTGAGGGTCACCTCACATGCATTGAGAAGTCCAATGCCACCTTGGACTCTATGACATCTGCTCAGAAGGACCACATGGGCTCCAAGCATTATCAGAAATGGAAGCCCTTTCAGTCCACCTCCACTCCTGCGGCCAAGCCAGCCCAGCAGCTGGCTGACCAGCAGGCTCAGGCTTGCAACCTGAGCCCAAGTTAGTGGCCTCAGTTGTCCATAAGCCAGGAGGGAGAGGCTCCAGTGGCCCCTCAGCTGGATCCACCTCTTCCTCCAAGTCTGCCCAATGACGGGATGAGGGGCGCCTCCCTCATGCCTGTCACGCCTTCACTGGGTTCTCCCGTGGGGGCTGGCTCCACCACTTCCTTTCCGCCTGGTCCACTGTCACCATGGACAGGTGGGTCCTCGAGGTGGTGAGTCAGGGTCTGCCTCTGGAATTCAAGCAGTACCCTCCTTGTCGAGCCCCCCCACAGGAGGACTTGGTATCCACAGACATTCTGTCAGTTCTCAGAGACTACCTAGCCCAGCTTCTCTGCAAGAAGGTCATGGTTCCTGTTGCGGAGCCTCTGAATACCCAGGGTTTGTCTCCAGGTACTTCCTGGTACCAAAATGGATGGGGGGCTGGTGCCCTATTCTAGATCTGCATGATCTGAACAAGTTTCTCAAGTCTCGCACCTTCAGGATGGTAACTCTGTCTCAGATCATACTCTCTCTAAAGCAAAACATGTGATTTTGCTCCCTGGAGCTTCAGGACGCGTTCTTTCATGTCCCGATCTGTTCATCTCACCAAAGGTTCCTCTGCTTTCAGGCTGAGGGAACACTCTACAAGTTCCAGGCCATGTCCTTCTGCCTCTCCTTGGTCCCCAGCATCATCACTAAGTGCATCGCAGTGGTGGCAGCTTACCTGAGGCACTAAGGGGTCCGGGTTTACCCCTACCTGGATGACTGGCTGATTGCAGGTCCCTCCAGGCAGGAGGTGGAGTGGTCCAGGGACCTTGCCCTCCAGACCTGCGTCAAATTTGGCCTCTTGGTCAACAAGGCCAAGTTGGAATGCGAACCTTGCAGGTGATCAGTTTCATCAGGGCGGAGCTTGACTCTTGCAGAACCAGAGCCCAGCTCCTGGCAGACAGAGCAGAGGCTCTCTCCTCCTTTGCCTGATCATTTTGGGTTGGGCAATTGTGCCCTGCCCGGGACTTCCTGTGCCTGCTGGGCTACATGGCAGCCTGTACCAGTGTGGTCCATTGGGTCCACTGGAGAATGTGCTCTCTACAGTGGGAGCTGGCCAGCCAGTGGTCTCAGCACAAGGGTCACTTTGACCAGCTTTTTACTGTGACCCAGCGGATGTGGGATGCTATCCAGTGGTGGTTGGTCCCAGCACACCTACAGGAACGGATCCCATTTGTCAGCCCTGAGCTGACAGCCACCCTGACAACGATGCCTCTGTCATGGGCTGGGGTGCCCACCTGGTGGAACACAGTCCATGGGCTCTAGACCCCCAAGGAGTCCCAATGCCACATCAACCTGCTGGAGCTCCGGGCAATTTGGCTGGCACTGACTGCATTCGCTCCACACATTCAGGGTCAGGTGGTCCAAGTCTAGACGAACAACATCATGACCATGTACTACCTCAACAGCAGGGAAGCTGTCCATGTTTGGACCCTCGTGTGCAGCCTGGAGATGGATCTCCTAGCCATCCATGTGGCAGGAGCCTCCAATCAGCAGGCGGATGCCCTCAGCTGGGTGGGCGAAGTGTCTCACGAGTGGTCTCTCCATCCAGAGGGGCACCCCTCAGGTGGACCTGTTTACCTCCAAGGAGAACGCAAAACTGCAGCTATTTTGTGGCCCCCCCAGCAGGGAATGCTGCAGGGGGGATGCCTTCTCAAGGCCTTGGACCCCAGACCTCTCCTATGCCTTCCTTCTGATTCCCTTGATCCACCAGGTGTTTCTCAAGGCCAGGAGGGACAAGGCATAGGTGATCACCAGGATCATGGATTGGCCATGCCAGTTATAGTACCCTGATCTCCTCAGCCTCAGCAGCAGGCTCCCGAGGCATCTTCCCCTAAACCCGGACCTGCTTTCCATCAGTCAGGGGAAGGTACTCCACTCAGACCTTCAATCCCTGCACCTGACAGCTTGGTTCCTTAGTGGCTAGAGTTCCAGGCCTTGGGTCTCTCTGAAGATGTCTTCACTGTTTTGCAGGCATCTCAGATGGAGTCGACCAGGAAGTTCTACACCTTCAAATGGAAAAGAGTCTACATTTGGTGTCAGGGCAAGGAGCTGGACCCTTTGTCCTGTCTAGTGGCAAGCATCCTTGATTACCTTTGGTCCCTCTCTCAGGTGGGCCTTCGGTCGACGACTCTTATGGTGCACTTGGCAGCCATCTCTGCTTACCAGGCATGGGTCAGTCAGCAGTTGGTGGTGCAGGAGAAGGTGGTCTGGTGCTTCTTCAAGGGCCTTGACCACATTTCCCCTCCGGTGCATGAACCACCACCGTTGGACTTGTTACTGGTTTTGGCAAAGCTCATGGGCAAGCCATTCAAACCGGTGCACAGGTGTGATCTTTCTCACCTGTCATGGAAGACCGCCTTCTTGGTGGTTATCACATCAGCCAGAAGGATTAGTGAGCTTCACGTGCTTTCGGTGGAGTCTCCTTACTTATTCTTCCAAAGGGACAAGATTGTCCTGTGCCCCAACCCGAACTTCCTCCCGGAGTTGTGTCAGAGTTTCACCTTAACCAGGTAATTAATCTCCTAGTATACTTCACCAATCACACCTCAGAGGCTGAGCACAGGCTCCATACTCTGGACCTGAGGCGAGTACTCGCTTATTGCAAAGAGCGCATGGCTGGAGTTCGGGGCCAGGTTCGCCATCTGTTTGCCAGGTGTGGCTTCAGTAGGTGACAGACCTGCAGCCAAGCAGATGATTGGCAGGTGAATCACATCCTGCATTGATCTCTGCTATAGGTTGGCAGGTAGGGAGCCTCCCGGAGGGCTAAGAGATCCTTCCACCTGCCATACTGCTGCTTCCAGGGATGTCCCTATCCAGGAAATCTACAGGGCTGCGACTTGGAAGTCAACATACAACTTCATGTCCCATTACCACAATGACCTCGAGTCACACCGGGATGCTGGTGTTGGGGCTTCAGTTCTTCAATCTCTGTTCCCCAAGTAGGGGGTGTGTGCCTTACCTCCCTCCCTCCTCCCAGAGAACTGCTAGAAGTCTGCCAGAAAGTGTGGTGAGAACATCATATTCACATCCCTAGAAACACAGGTTACTTACCTGTAACAGTTTTTGGAGTGGTATATGATCATCCACACAGACCCACCCAACCTCCCTAGCTTTGGTGCACACACTCTGCTTCCAGCGGGCAAGATTTTGCGTTATGGGGCTGAGCCGAAGGAGTTACCACCCGGATGGGTGGGAGGAAGGAGCTAGCTTGAAGACTTTCTGGCACATCTTAAAGGGAAAGGGAAAGGACACTGCTAGAAAGTGTGGATGAACATCATATACCACTCCTAGAACTACTGCTGCAGGTGAGTAACCTGTGTATTTAAGGGTGGAGTAATGGCTGACTTAGATAGCTATCGACCGATATCCTTACTGCCATCTTTGGGTAAACTTTTGGAAAAAATTGTTAATGAACAACTTGTCAAGTTCCTTGATTCTATTGGAGTTCAGTCTCCTGAGCATCATGGCTTTTGTAAGCATCATACTACCAAGACATCCTTGACCAGGTTCATGGACCACATCAGTTTATCAATGGAGGGGGGAAGCTCACTGGTGCTGTGTTCGTGGACCTGTCCAAGGCTTTTGACCTGGTGAATCATTGCCTGCTGATTGGGAGGCTGAGGAACCTCGGACTAATGGACTCTCCATGTAACTGGTTCAGTAGCTGTCTGTCAGGCCATCCTCTGAGGGTCTGTTATCAGGGGTATTGTCAGGATGTATAATGATGGAAATAGGGTTGCCCAGGGATCTATCCTGGGGGCCCTTCTATTTCCTTGTTTGTCGATGAATTGCTTTACTTGAGAGAACACATACTGTAATGTAGGTAAGTGATATAGTCCTCTATAGCAGTTTCTTCTTGGTGGATATTATAAATTCATACCTAAATGCTGATTTTCAGACCTTGGATTTGTGGCTTCGAGGACATCATTTGCTTTTGAATAGCAAAAAATCTAAGCGCATGCTCTTTGGATCTAAGCAAAGATGGACAAGGAGTTCACCTGTGGTAATCCAGGATGCCCTTGGGATTGGAATGGAACAAGTTTTCCAGTTCAAATACCTGGGGATCCTATTGGATCCTTGTCTTACTTATTGCCTTCATATAAAATAGATTTGCAGGCAACTCAACCATATACCTGGGGTTCTGTTTAAGTTGCAGAGTCTATTGACTAAACAAGCCAGGTTTGTTTTGGCAAATAATGTGTTGTTGATTACGAATTTTAATTCTTTCCTGTTTCTGGGATTAAATAAGACAGATATGTCATTGCTCTCTACAGTTTTCCATGCTACAGGTATTTGTAGATTTGCTTTGAAAGTACCTTTTCGTACACCTCATTGTACTTTGTACCAACTGGCAGGCTGGTTACCCCCAACTTAAGTTGTTTATATAATCTAAAACTGTCTGACTTATAATGTTTTAAGGTTAGGACTTGATTCCCCTCTGTTTTTTGTTAGATTTTAGGATAGTTGGTAGGGCCTCACATTCCCATGGATCACTTAAACTCTGTTCCTAGTGTACAAAGTACAAAGATGGGAATGCGTGCCTATTCAGTTACTGCCCCAATTCATTGGAATAACCTCCCACTGTGTATACACCAAAATTCTGGACAGGCCACTTTTAAAAAGTTACTAAAGGAAACCTAGAAATGTAGAAGTTGACTGCAGATAAGGACCGCAATGTCCATCCAGTCTGCTCATTTTTTTCTACCTTATGAATATGCCATAGGCCTTCACTCTGCAAATGGCCTATTTATTCATACTCATCTGTACTGCTTCCTTATGCCTATCCCATGTCTGTATGAAGCCCTGCACTGTATTCATATCCACCACTTCCTGAGGTAGGCTGTTCCATGCATCCACCACCCCTTCTGTGAAAAAGAACTTCCTCACATTACCCCTTAATCGACCTCTCTCTAATCACATGCTGTGTCCTCTTGTCCTGCTATTTTTCTTATATTGAAACATGTTAGACTCTTTCAAAGATGTTTGAATGTTTCGATCATATCACCTCTCTCCCTCCTTTGCTCTAGGGTATACATATTGGGCTCCGTTAATCTGTCCTCGTTTGTTTTCTGATGCAGTCCCTGCACCATTTTGGCTGCCCTTCTCTGGACTGCCTCCATTTTATTAATGTCCTTGTGCAGGTGTGGCCTGCAGTACTGAACACAGTACTCCAGATGGGGCCTAACCAGTGTCTCAGAAAGAGGTATTATTACCTCTCTTATGACTTGTGATACCCTACTGATACACCCCTACATCCCTCTAGCCTTACCTACTGCTTTAGTGGTCTGCTTGGATGATTTCAGGTCATCTGTGATGATGATGCCCAAGTCTCTTTCCTCCCTTGTGACTGCCAGCAACTCCCCTCCCAACCTATAGGTAGCTTCAGGGTTTCTCTTCCCTATGTGCATGATCTTGCACTTCTTTGTGATAATCCCCTGTTGCCACTCTTCAGACTATTTTGCCAATTTTTCCAGATTTCTTCTCATTCTGCCCACCCCATCTGGATCATCTGCTCTGTTGCAGATCTTGGTGTCATCTGCAAACAGACAAACCTTACCCTCCAGTCCATCTGCAATGTCACTGATGAAGATATTGAAGAGGTTTGGCCCCAGGACTGATCACTGAGGTACCCCTACTTGTGACTTGCATCTCTTCTGACTGTATATCGTTTACAACCAGTCTCTGTTTTCTGCCTCGCCAACCAGTTTGCCACCCAGTTGCCCAACTTCTGACCCACCCCAGCCTACTCAGCTCATTAATCAATCTTCTGTGTTGAACAGTATCGAAAAGCTGTGCTGAAGTCAAGGTAGGTGGCATCAACTGTGCATCTCCTTGGTCCACCACTCTGGTTACCCAGTCAAAGAAATCTATGAGATTAGTTTGACAGGATCTTCCTGTTGTAAACCCATGCTGTCTTGGATCCTGTGTTCCTATAGATTCCAGGTGTTGCACTGTCCTTTCCTTAAGGAGTGTCTCCAAAGTCTTGCCCACTAGTGAGGTAAGACTGACTGGTCTGTAGTTCCCTGCCTCCTCCCTGCTGCCACTCTTGTGGAGTGGGATCACAAGCCCTTCTCCATTCTTCTGGGACCATTATTTTAGCTCTTTAAAATGTGAGTGTTTCTAAAGTGTTGTTATTTGTAGTGTTTATGTATGATACTGTCTGTTGTCCTTGCTTTTTTGCATTATGGAACAACATGACTGTGTTTACGGTCCCAGGTCATGTTCGAAGAAGGACCTTGGCTCATAACACTTACCTGGTTAACAAAAGTTTCAATAAAATAAATACAATTTTGATGATGATGAGGGAGGCCTGGAACTGCCTGAAGGTAAGGGTTCCAGCTCCACTTTTTTCCTCTTGCAATGAGAACACTGTCCTGTATACTCCCAGGTCTGCTCTTTTAAAACAGATGCAGGAATCTCTAGGTTTTACTGCTGAGGAGGAGGATGATTCCTCCATGCGTACTCTACATGAATTTCTGGAGACACTTACAATGCCCTTCATTGTTAATCCTCTTTTATTTGCAGCACTGACTGATGCTACCATGGCTGCCTGGCATAGGCCCAACACTTTGTCTGCTGTCCCAAGGAAGGCAGATAAACAGTATCCTGCCCCTACATCTGAGACCTACTGTATCATTCCTCACAACCTAAAACTGATTTACCTGTGATAATGACTGCATATAACAGAGCTGAAGCTCTTCACTCATGAGATCTTACTTTCGAGAGTCAAATCTTGCAGCAGGTAACACATGTAGGACTGAAGCCGGCAGGCAGCAGGATCCCATGGAAAACTTCTAGCTAGCAGTCTATGGCTGGGACCACCCCTCACATCACGCATGGTATAAAGGGAGGGCGGTCCCCGGAGTCCCTCAGTTCTTGTGTTCATCGGCTCCACAGACCACCTCTCACTAGTTTGACCGCCATTTTGCTAAGTCTTCTTAGCTGGATTCTTTATTTTTTCTTCGAAAAAGTTCACTTTTTCTGCCGTTATTGTTCCTGTATATCATCTTCTCTGACGTCCTCCATAGAACGGCACCCCTCCAAGTGTGTCTGTGGCAAACAAATCCTGTCCAAGGACGGGCACTCTGCCTGCTTGCTGTCCCTATGCCCCAACCATGACACCTAGGCCTGCTAGCATTGCCAAAAGTTCAATAGCAGGATGAGGATCCGCTGTCAGAAGGCTCTTGAGGCTTTCCTCACAGAGCAACATCTGGGCGCCATGCAGAGAGATTCCTCTTTGGGGAGGGGTTCTTCCACCATAAATAATCTGGGAAACATAAGGAGAAGCAGAAGGAGAGAGAAATAGAGAGCTCTCCCTCCAGATCCAGATCTTCAGGCTCCCACTCTGCCTCCAGGAGGCAGTTCCGACTCTGCCTCCCAGGTGACCCAGTCTCCTTCCAAACTAACGGTTGTCTCCCCCCGCCCCTGGTTCAGGCATCGGGAGCCAAGGACTGCAGCTGTGGGTCCTTAGGACCCACCTTGCAGCTGCTTAATGGTCCAGTTACCTGATCAGGCCTCAGGTCAGCACTCTGACCTCAGTAAGGGACTGATGTCAGCTCATTCCCGGTTGGCCTCTGTCTCTGGTGCTGACTCCCGGGATAAGCGTAAGGCCTCTGAGCACTCCTCCAGGAGATCTGCCCAAGTTGCCCAGGCCAGCCAAGCCATCATGGGACAAGCATCCGGTGACGCAGCATTAGTTGGATGGTGATTCCCACCAACGTCAAGCAACACATGTCACAGCTTCAGTGGCCAGCTGTCTGCACCACAGGCCCAGTCCCCAGTGTCACCAGTCCCCTTCCCCCGCCTGATGATCAGTCAGGACACAGTCCTTCTGAGGACCGCCAAACAACGGCTTGGACCTGGCATTGGGCCTACTACTATAGCCCCGATGCCACTTTCTGTTCACCCACCATCACCAGATCTCATCTCTGGGCCGATGTCTGGTTCATCGACCGATTTGGTGCCTAAGCTCCATTTGTCTCAGGTCAAGGACCTTTTAGGTTACTGGTGGGAGACCATCAGGACTGACCTCCTGCCACCAGAAATTCCACGGACAGAGGGTCCCACCCCCATTGACACTGGGGCCCCTACCTCAGGACAAGGGCATGGAGTCTACCCTCCTTTGGGCACCACTCCTTCGGGCAGAACAAGGGCAAGGCTTCTCGGAGGCGCCGCTTCAGGAGCCAGAGTTGCAATGCAACAGGTCTCGGTCCTCCTCCTTTTCCGTGGACTCTGACCATTCTTCAGACATTTCCTCCTCGGTTCCCTCATCCATTGAGGACCTGTCCTCTCTAGACCTTAGGGACACTTCCAGATCACTGCCAGATACCCCTCTCCTTTATGGAGGTTATACGGCATATTCAAGTCAGCATGGGCTGGGAGACAGAGGACTTGGACCCAGAGAGACTCTGCTTGGCCAAGTATTTGCACCAAAAGGACCCCAAACCAGTGCTTATTCCGCCCTTGGTGAGCACATTTGCAGACGTCGCAAGGCGGCCTGGAAATGTCCCCACACCTCCTCTGCAGTACCCCAAAAGGCAGACCACCTTTACAGGGCTCCAAAGGAGGAACTTTTGAAGTAGCAGCCTTTTGTGGACTCGGTAGTAATTTCTGCTCCCATGATAGATCCCAGAGGCCGAGACATCTCAGTACGCCATCTCCAGACAAGGAATCTAAACATCTAGATTCCGTGGGGTGTAAGGTTTGTTCTTCCACCACATGTACCATACAGAGTCTCAACTTCTTTACTCATATGGTACAATTACAGAATGCCCTTTGGGAACAAGGGGTCAACATTGTTAAACAGATCCCACACTGTCCACAGAAGGCAGAGCTAGAGAAGCTGCTGTAAACTGGTTTGGCCATGGGTATGCATGTCCACCGATCGGCCTACAACATGGCAGCATGGGCTAACAGCTACTGGTGTGTGCATCCGTCGGCATTCATGGCTCCGGGTATCTGATTTTGCTCAGTGGGCTCCTTTTCGTTGACACCCCGATGGCGAAACAGGAAAAAAGACCATTACGGCGACGTTCGCGGTTATGGTCCTTTTTCCGTGTTTCGCCTTCCCCCAGTGTTCCGCCCCCTCCCTGGACCAACTCTGACCTGGAGTTGGAATCCTAAAGTCCAGGGGGTGCAAGGGGCAGAGCTCTCCAGAGCAAGTGTGTGGGCACAGCCCCCACACAAAACGCTCAGAACAGGCGGCACAATACCCGCGCCGGTATTGTGCCGCCACTATGGGGAGGTCGGCATTGTCGCTGTCGACAAAACTTGGTGCTTCCGATTTTGCCCAGGATGTGCAGACAAACATCTTGGATTTACCATTTTATGGTTCCATCCTCTTGGTGAGGACTCTGAAAAGAACATCACCAAACTGCAGGACTCTGGAAATTCGGTCTGTACATCCTGTATACAAGCTGAAACAAAGACCTTTTAAAGCCTCGCTTCGTGGGAAAGGGGTCAGCAATCTCGCTTTCAGCCTCAGCAGCAACAGTGAGGTGGTTATGGCTGTAAGGGACCCTCCAGATGCCCCACAGTATCTGCCTCTCGGGCTGCCAAACCAGCCCAAGCAGTTCTCTCCCTCCCACCATAGCCTGACTCCTTGTTGGACGACTCCTTACTGTAACCCTGATGGAGAGGCAGCCAGAGGCTGCTTTTCCCTCGTGTCATGGGCTGGCAAGAGATCACCTCTGATTAGTGGGTCCTACAAATGGTCGACAACGGGCAATCAATAGAATTTGTCCAGATACCACTGGATAGGGCCCCCTTCCCTCCCGCTGTTCCCTGGCTCATGCTGAGCTCATCCAGGTCGAAATTCAGGCTCTCTTTCTCAAAAAGGGCCATAGAGCTGGTTCCCCACCCGAGAGGCACAGACTTTATTCACGTTTTTCGTGCCCAAAGACGGGACCTGTGCCTCATCTTGGACCTCAGGGACCTGAACTAGTTTGTGGAATACAAATGGTTTTGGATGCTAACTCTGGAGAAATTAGTGCCCATGATCTATCAAGGGGATTGGGAGGCGTCGCTGGATATGCAGGACGCTTATCTCCACATCCTGGTGGCCAGACCTCACAGGAGGTTTCTCAAATTCGAATTTCAGGGATGGCACTACCAGTTCAGAGCACTGTACTTTGGCCTATCTTTAGCCCCAAGAGTTTTTACCAAGTGCCTGGCGGTGGTCATGACGGCCCTCCAAAGGAAAGGGCACTGTTTTCCCTTACCTGGATAATTGGCTTTTGATGGCCCCATCCAGCGAGCAGCTGCAGTGCACAATCTAGGACACCTGTTCTCTCTTTGGAGAACTGGGTGTCACCATCAGTGCACCAAATTCCTCCCTGCTCCCGATCCAGTCCCTCTAGTTTATCGGGGCTCTGCTCGATACAGCTCGAAGGAAGGCACTACTACTAGAGGACAAGGCACTTTGACTCCGAAGCTTAGCACACCATGTCTCATCTCTCCCAAGGGTTCCAGCCAGGATGCTTCTTCTTCTCCTAGGCCATATGGCCACATCCATTGTCACAGTCCCTCTAGCCAAACTGCATGTGAGGAGGGACAAGGCGAAGGTGATCCTGGTAGCACCAGATTGGCTGCACCAGTTTTGGTATCCAGATCTCCTCAGCCTCAGCTGCAGGAACCCAGAGCGGCTTCCAGCATGCCCAGACCTGATATCACTCAACCAGGGAAGGTATTCCATCCGACCTTCAATCCCTGCACTCACAACCTGGTACCTGATTGGCTAAAGTTCCAGGCTTTGGGTCTCCGAAGATGCCCGATCATGCTGGGGCATCCAGAAAGGAATCTGCCAGGAATATTGTGCTTTCAAATGGAAAAGGTTTTCCATTTGGTGTCAGGGCAAGGGCATGGACTCTCTGTCCTGTCCAGTGGCTAACATTGTCAGTTACCTTTGGTCCCTCTCCAAAGGGGGTCTGCGGTCATTGACCCTTAGGGTACACCTGGCAGCCATCTCTGCTTACCGGGCGCAGGCCGGTCAGCCGACATTGGCACAGGAGACAGTGGTAGGGCGCTTTTTCAAAGGCCTGGATCACATATCCCCTACAGTGCGTGAACTCCACCTCCGTGAGATCTTCTGCTGGTACTGGCAAAGCTCATGGGCAAGCCATTCAAACCAATGCACAAGTGTGCCTTTTCACACTTGTGGAAGATGGCCTTCCTGGTGGCTATCATGTCTGCCAGAAGGACAGAGGAGCTCCAGGTGCTTTTGGTAGACTCCCCTTATCTGGTCTTCCACAGGGACAAGGTTGTCCTATGCCCCCTACCGAAATTCCTTCCAAGGTGGTGTCAGAGTTTCACCTTAACCAGATGTTGACTGTGCCGGTATACTACCCTCATTACACCTCAAGGCAGAGTACAGGGCATACTTTGGACCCGAGATGTGCTCTCTCCTACTATAAGGAGAGAATGGCGGAAATTCGGGTGAGGTTCGCCAGCTGTTTGTCACCCACGCTGAAGTCGCTTCTGGCAGACCTGCAGCAAAGTGGACTATTACAAGATGGATCACATTATGCATAGGTCTGTGTTGTGAGTTGGCAGGCAAGGAGCCTCCCAGAGGGATAAGAACTAATTCTACCTGCTATACCGCTGCTTCCAGGGACATCCCTAGCTGAGAAATCTCCGGCTGTTACCTGAAGTCAGCAAACACCTTCATTACCCATTACCACATTGACCTTGAGTCACGATGGGATGCTGGTTTTGGGGCCTCAGTTCTCTAATCTCTGTTCCTAAGCAGGGGTGTGTGCCGTGCCTCCTCCTCCCGGAGAACTGCTAGGAGTCTGTTAAATAGTGTGGATGAATAACATATCCACTATCTTAGAAAAACAGGTTACTCACCTGTAACAGTAGTTCTAAGAGTGGTATATGTTGTTCATCCACATGGACCCACCCGACCTCCCGGCTGCCGGATGCACACAACCTGGCTTCCAGTGGGCTAAGATCTGGTGTCATGGGTGGAGCGAGGTATATACCACCTGGTGGTGGGAGGAGCCAGCTTGAAGACTTCCAGCTGATCTTAAAGGGGAAAGGGACATGCCAAATAGTGTGGATGAACAACATATGCCACTCCTAGAGCTACTGTTACAGGTGAGTAACCTGTTTTTAGTTGCTATCTTCTGCTTGAAGAATTTCTAGGCTACAGGCTCTGATGTATAAGAAGCCTTATTTGGTGTTCGCAAGGACTGTCTGGGTGGCCTTGAGGACCAATCCTAAGTTTTACAGAAGATGGTGTCTGAGTTGACTCCTGAATCAGGGCATACACTACCCAGTGTATTATCCCTAACACTCAAACGGGCTGAGGCCTTTCCACACACTGGATGTTCATCGCATTTTGCATTTCTTTCTCTCCAGAACGAGAGTTTAGACGTTCTGATCAGCTTTTTGTTTCCTTTGCCCCCAGGATCCAGGGGGATCCTGTAGCCAAACGGACCCTCTCTAAATGGCTTGTTAACTGCATTTAATTTTGTTACTGGAAATATGACAAACCCTTGCTGGGGGGGTTCACTCCATGAGGGGAGTAGCCAGGGTCGGACTGGGGTACAGAGAGCCCACCTGGAAAGAAGATACAAGGGCCCACCTGGAAAATCAATAGAGGAGGGCCCAGGTTGACACACTCGTATCAATATTCCACTTCAATCTGATACACTAGCTCTGTGTTGGCATCTTACATTTATCAACAGTATCCCAGAAACCCCATTTAATTAGAAAAAAGATGATAAATGCAAAAGTTTTCAGAGTTCAGAAGGTAACCACTTAGTCAACTGAGGGGG
Organism: Neoceratodus forsteri; assembly: GCA_016271365.2. NCBI lineage: Eukaryota > Metazoa > Chordata > Ceratodontiformes > Ceratodontidae > Neoceratodus > Neoceratodus forsteri. Next base: position 648,953,088 of record CM057449.1, read on the forward strand.
CCCACCTAGAAATTTCCAGGTATCCAGGTGGGCCAGTCCGACCCTGGGAGTAGCGGCGTCTTTAGCCACTCTTAGGACCGTGTCTGCAGCTGACATTTGTGCGGCTGCCACGTGGAATTATGTTCATACCTTCATCACACATTACAGTCTCGACATTGCCTCCAGCTGCAGAGCAGGCTTCGGCTTGGCGATTCTACAGGGACTCCTCTTTTGAGGGCATTCCCCTCTTGGCTTTTCTCTGTGTCCTCCATCTGAGATTAGCCTGGGTCTCCTTTACTGCTTGGGACTCAGTCCTACATGTGTTGCCTGCTGCAAGAGCTGACTCTCAAAGTAAGATAGTACAGTTACATAAGATGTTACCTCTAACAGTAGATCTTTGAGAGAAGCTCTTGCAGCAGGTATGGCTTCCCTCCCACCTTCCCCCTAAGGGACTCTCCTCTGCACCCGGTTTGCATTGGAAACATTATGATTGCTCTCTGACGAATTCTCCTTGGTTCTCTGTTCCTGATCAGCTTCTATCATTGCTGCTGGAGTTTCCGGGAGAACCGGGGGACACTGGAGACCACCCTCCCTTTATACCATGTGTGACGTTGGGGGCAGGCCAACATCAGGGGACAGTCCCCGCCATAGACTGCTAGTAGAAGTTTTCCATGGGCACCTTCTGGCTTCAGTCCTACATGTGTTACCTGCTGCAAGAGCTTCTCTCAAAGATCTACTGTTACAGTAAGTTCTTATGTAACTGTACTTTCCTTGCCTCCTGACAAAGAATCCAGGAGATTAGATATTATGGGCAAAGGAATGTATGCCTCTGCATCTCTAGGCCTTAGGGTTGCAAGCTACCAGGTTTACACGATTAAGTGTCAGAACAACACATGGAAGTCTATGCCAGCTGTGCCTGACATGCTGCTAGATTGATTAGTTAAAGAGCTAGTGGAACCAAAACAGGCAGACAGGAAAACAATACACATTTTAAGAGTAGTCAGTTGTATCTTTTTATTTAAGTATTTTTCTTTATGATCTTTAGGGAGTCTTCTGTGTGATAATATTATGCTGGATGTGTGGAACAGCTCTCAGCCTGACAGCTGAAATATCTATGTCTACCCCCCCCAACCCCCACTACATCATCAGCATTGTGATCTCACTAACTGTGACAACAAACATGCCTAACCAGGCAGCTTACTGAGTGGTGCTGCTACAGCAGTGATGCTACAGTCACTGAGGTCACTAATGCTGAAAATGCTTTATGTAAGGGACAGCATAAAGGTTACAGAAATACAAGGAGAACGGGGAGCAGAGGTACTGTGGGTCACTCTGGAAAAAGGGGTGGGGCCATTATTCATACGGAGTGATATACAAACATTGAGCACAGACGGATGAAGTGGATGGGGAATTGCTGGAAGCAATCCAAAGGCTGGCTCAGTAAGTGATAGTTATTACTAGTGGGAGACTTCAACCTACCTGACATGGATAGGAGACTTCAGCAGCGCAAGATCCAAGAAGAGGGACATCTTAGACTCCTTGCAGGGGGCATTCCTCAGGCAGCTGGTCACAGAACCCAGTCATGAGGGAGCAGTACTGGACCTAGTGCTGATGAATGGAGACAGTGTTGCTGACGTCACAGTGGGGGGGGGGGGATCAATGACCATTGTATGGTGTGGTTTAGCATAAAAAGTGGGTTTGCACCGAATCACACAAGGATAAGTGAGGGTCATGGACTTCAGGAGGGCCAATTTCAAGACAATGGGAGAATACCTCAGAGACACCCTGGCAGGGAGAGGGGTGCTAGGTGGAGTTGAGGACCAGTGGGCAAAAATTAAAGAGGACATTGAAAGAGCTACAAATTTGTGTGCCAGGCAGGAGGAAAAGACCACTATGATTTTCTAGAGAGCTAACGGAAACAGTGAGAGCAAAAGAACTAGCATTTAAAAAAATACAAAAAGAGACAGAAAGAGGAGGATAGGTTAATTTGCCAGGAGAAACAAAGGGAGGCAGTGAGGAGAGCAAAGACACAGAGGAGAATATTGCCCAGTCAATAAAAAAAGGAATAAAACCTTCTTTAGATATATTAGTGAGAAGAGAAAGATCAACGGGCATAACAAGAATAAAGGGTGAAGGGGTGTCTGTAGGAAGGGACCAAAGGAAGGTGGACATTTCATTTTCATTTTCATTTATTCTTGGTAAGCAGAAGGCACTGGACCAAAGGTCCCTTTCAGACCTGACCTGGACAAAAAAACCTACAAAACTTCACAAATACAATCAGCAACAATACAAAACCAAAAAGTACAAATTGCAGTTACAAACAGATTTATGTAATAACTTTTTAACTTTTGTTTAAAAGTTAAAACAGAGGGAGCAATCCTAACATCAAGTGGGAGTGAATTCCAGTACAATATTGAACAGATAATTTTGTTCAGTATTTACAGTAGAAGGGGTAGGTAAAGGACCATAGATAAAGAACAGGGTCAGAACTGGTAGGGAGGTGGACACTAGTCCTTTCACAGAGGAGGAAGCCTTCAGAGTACTACCAAAATCAAAAGTTGACAAGGCAATGGGACAGGATAGGATTCACTTAGGATACTGAAGGAGCTCAGAGAGGTGCTGCTGGCACCTCTGGCAGTTTTGCTTAACTGATCGTTGGATACAGGGTGATTCCAAGGAATGGAGAAGGGTGGATGTGGTCCCACTTCACAAAAGTGGGATTTGGGGAGGCAGGAAATTATAGACCTGTCAGTTTGACTTCGTAGTGGGCAAGGTTATGGAATCACTATTGAAGGAAAGGATTGTGGAATACCTAGAAACAAGTGGATTGCAGAATCAAAGGTAACATGGTTTCACAGCAGGGAGATCTTGCCAGACAAGTCTGATAGAGTTCTTTGACTGGGTGACCAGGGAAGTGGATTAGGGTGGAGTGGTAGATGTGGCATACCTGGATTTCAGGAAGGCCTTCAACACTGTTCCACACAGCAGACTGGTGAACAAGCTGGCCTGTCTAGGATTGGAACAGAAAGTAGTAAACTGGATAAGGAGTTGGTTGAGTAACAGGAATCAGAGTGTGGTGGTAAATGGAGTCAACTTGGGGAAGGCAGTGTGACAAGTGGGGGTGCTCTAGGGTCAGTATAAGGACAGGTTTTCTTCAGTGTCTTTATCAGCGACATTGCAGAAGGGTTAGAAGGGAAAGGCTGCCTGTTCATGGATGGCACAAAAATCTGCAACAGTGGACAACGGGGGGAGTGGAAAAAATAAGGAATGATTTATGAAGTTAGAAGAATGGTGAAGTGTTTGGAAGCTGGGTTTCAATGCTAAAAACTGCAACATCATGCACTTGGGGCACAGAAACCCAGGAGCTACGTACTTGTTTGCAGGGGAGGTAATGACAACCACCAAACAGGAAAGGGACCTGGGGGTAATCATTTCTGATGACCTGAAGGTAGCCAAGCAGAGTGAAAAGGCAGTTGGAAAGGCTAGCAGAATGCTGGGGTACACAGAGGGGGGTATTGCCACTAGGAAGGAGGAGGTAGTGTTGCCCCTGTACAGGTTACTGGTAAGACTACACTTTGAGTACTGTGTCTAGTACTGGAGGCCCCACCTCCAGATGGACAGGGATAGGGTGGAGGCGGTACAGATGCGGGCAACTAAAATGGTACAAGGGCTGCATCAAAAGCCCTATGAGTAGAGATTAAGAGAAATTAATACGTACTCACTGGAGGAAAGACAGGAAAAGGGGGGATATGATAGAAACATTCAAATACATAACAGGTACTGTATTAATAAGGTACAGCAAGGTAGCATTTTCCGCAGAAAGACAGACTCGAGGACAACAGGTCATGCTATGAAGCTGAAGGGGGGGATGTGAGGAAATATTTCTTTACAGAGAGGGGGGTGGAAGCCTGGAACGGCCTCCCAGCGGAGGTGGTAGGTGCCAAAACAGTTGCTGGATACAAGCATGCATGGGACAGATACAAGGGGACCTTGGAAGGAACACAAGGGTGGGGATGCCTAGAGATTATACAGGGCTGGTGGCACATTAGGCAGGAAAAATGAGCAGAGTCGATGGACAAAGGGGTCTTTATGTGCTGACAACTTCTATGTTTCTATGTAGTGGTGAGAATACAGCTAGATATGTCTGCTGCCAGGCAGTGTTGTCCCACACATCACACCTACTAACCTCAAGTAAATAATCTTCTAATTAACCAAAGGGAAAAGAAAAGTACCTCTGATATAAAAGGTAATGGTTGACTGATTTTAAAACTAATATTAGTTTTAGGCGTACACTAGCTCTTTAAGTTTGAATTGCTCAGAACCATTACATTTCTGTTTAGACCAGATTCCATTTGGGTCACAGTTGTAAGCTTTGCCTGCAAATAATTAAATTTCTTTCACTTTCTGTCCTTCTGTCTCCTTGCTGCTTGAATTTTGTCCTTATTCTCCTATGTAGACCTGGTTTCTTTGTGCTTCAGTCCTAAGCTAAGCCTTGCAACTAATACCTTTCTGTCTGCCTTCTGTCTCAGCCATATTCCTCCAGTTAGAATTCCTCCTGCTGTGAGGCGCCTCTGGGCCTAGACATCTACACCCTTCGTGAACTGTCCCCGCACTACTCTTGTTCTTATTGACCAGCTACTGGTGCCATAGCTCCAATGTATTAATTTTCTGCTCTGAAGTGAATAACTCTCACCGCTGTAAACACTCCCTCTCTTACAACTTTATAACCTCTGGCTGTTTCTGATTTCTCCCCTTAGCTTCACCCTTGACACGGGTGCCTCTGCTGCTTCAAGCAGCCGGGCGGACCCCTTCTGTCCGCCGGCTGCCTTCCTTGCTGTACTGCCCGCCGATCACCAGACCAAAGGTACGCTGCAGAAACTGGACTGTCCAGAAACATCGACTCTGCCTGCTGACTGGCTGCTGCAGTTCTTTAATTCTTTGCTACTGCTGTTTCCTCTGGACCTTAAGCTAATGTTGTATTCTGATTGTGGTACTTGTTAAGTCTCTCCAAATTGTCTTGTAAATCCTAACTTAAACGCGAACCTAAGCCTGTTTACAGCAATTTTGCACTCAAGGGTAGTTTGAAGTGCAAGTTCATTTAGGCTGCAGGTTTGTAGATTGTAAAATGTTACAGCTCTCTTCGCTTTAAGGTCCAGTGGTAAGCTACCCTGGATCAGAAACTAAGTTTAAAGTGATACAGTTTTTCTGTTTAGACCAGATTCCATTTGGGTCACAGTCGTAGCTTTGCCCTGCAAATAATTCAATTCTCTTTCACTTTCTGTCCTTCTGTCTCCTTGCTGCTTGAATTTTACGCCCACCGTCCCACCCCCCACCTCTAGCCTTTATTAAATACTCTCCTCCCTCGGCACCACCCCTAGCAATGTTCATCCTCCCTCTCACTAATATTGCAACTCCTCTTAAAGATACAGAGTGCAGCTATTAGGCTTACACTTGTCCTGTCTTCCCTTTAAAGACATCTTCCTATTTTCACCATCTGCTTGCCTATCAGCTTTGCTTGGTGCCTGCTCATCTACTGTGCAGTTCCATACCTGAGTTTCCTCTCTTGCTACCCCGATTAATTTTCATGTTGCCTTGGTACCCCCTGCCCTAGCTAATAACATCCTATCTTAACCTACATTTTATATCTTAAAATAGATCCACTGTGCCTGATCGTGCTCCCAGTGAGCGGCGCGGCTAATCCTGCCAGCTGCCCGTACCTCCATCCTCCTGACGAACAGGACACCTTCAAATCCGGTTAAGTGTTCCGGCTAGCACTGTGCAGGTTTGATAGGCGGCCACCTGCTGCCACCCTTCTCTAATTGAACTGCTGCTCTCTGCTCGGCCACTGTTTGGCCCTGCCTTTTCTCTGTCGGATTATCAGTCTCTGGCTTCGCGCCTCTGCTTTGCATTGACTTTGCCGAACACTACTGCTATCTGTCTAGTCTCCCATTGGTTCCTTATAAAATTCCGCCACTATGGGTGCCGCCTAACATATCTTGAATAGGTCTTCATTTCCTCACTGTAACTTTACCACAAGTAGAGCCTCCGGCTGGTCTGCTTTCCTAATTAACCTTTGTGGGGCTTTACTTTCTGCTTCTCTGATCCACTTCTTCTAAATAATTGCTACGCTAGCAGGAAACACTTCGTTGTTTTTGCTCTAGCTCTAATTTCGGCCAAGGGTTAAAACGGTGGAACACAGTCACCCTTGGCAGTCTTAATTTTGCACACATTATTTCTTTATCTCTAAGAACTAATCCTTTGTCTCAGTATACTGCTAGCCTTCCTACCCAAGTCAAATAGTAACACTGTGGTGAAGTATAGTCTGCTATGGGCACTCTTGTCATTTGTCCTTTTACTCAGCCTGGACACTGCCACATGGGCTCTTCCCATGTAACCAAATGGCAAAAAGACTCCTCAGAGGTTTACCAAACTATATTTTCTCTAACTTGATTGCAGAGACAAAGCCTGATCTGCAACCTAACCCTATCCTCCTTGTTAGAGGCAGCATCTATTACCCTCTACATGCCAGGAGGAAGCTGCCATGGAGATGTGCTTTCACCCTAACCTGCCACTGTGCAAGGCTTTGATTCCTAGCCATGATCATTATTCTGCTATCTGGGGATGTCAAACTAAATCCAGGTCCACCTACCTGTTTCTTTTCCCCAAATGAGTTATCTGGCATGTCCAAGAAAGGATTATTAATTGCCCATATCAATATCAGAAGTCTTACCTGTCACCATGCGGAACTCGAGGCCTGGGTGAAACTCTACAATCCTGATGTACTCTGTCTCACAGAAACTTGGCTAAAACCCGGAATACCTGATGACGTATGCTCCTTGCCTAACTATTCCCTGTTCCGGTTGGATAGATCCTCATCCAAGCGTGGAGGTGGAGTTGCCCCATTCTTCAAAAACCACCTCAACATCTCTATTGTCCTGGCATCTGCCTCTCCCGCAGTGTGCGAATTCATACAGGCAACTATTGTATTGGGGAAAAGAAGCTTCATATTATCTGTGCCTATAATCCCCCTGCTGGGGGAATAGTAGGTCTTCAAGAACTCCTTGACATCACCTCACAGACTGTAAATCATAATGAGGCTGTCATCCTAGGTGATCTTAACCTCAATTGGTTAGGGTCAGCTCAAATATCCTTGCAATCACTCACGCTTAGTTATGATTTTCACCAGTTGATCTCTGAAGCAACTAGAGCCACGTCATCCCATCAAACGGGTACACTCCTAGACTGGGTGATGGTTAACCGTGATGGAAATGTGTCAAAAGCAGGAATCCTTGCAGATGCACCAACAGACCACTCACCCACTTTTGTATCCTATCTATGGTTGCGCCCATCTCTTCCATCAAGACTAATCATGTTTACAAATGTAGCTCATATTGACCAGGATGCATTTCTCTATGATGTCTCCAATATTGACTGGGCAGGTATCTATCAAACAAAGGATGTGGAGGTTGCTCTACAGATATTCATAAATGAATTTCTTACCATTCAGTATAAACATACCCCCAAGACTACTAGGAGGGTCAGAGGAAAACAGACGAGATGGCTGCATAACGACCTCCTTGCTAATCTGTGCCAGAGGGACAAGCTTTGGATTCGCTACAAACAAACTGGCTTACAGTCAGATCTTATTGTCTATCGTGAACTAAGGAACAGATGTAAGAGACAAGTTAGAGCTCTAAAAGCAAATACTGCAAGGACCTTCTACAAAGCTCAGCCTCATACCGAGGAAATTCTGGGCCCATGTCAAAACATTTCTCGGCACTGAAGTCGGTCACTCCTGATGAAATGATCATAAATGGGGCACATTGTAATGACCCTAGGACCATCTCAAACAGTTTTAATAATCTTTTCTCTGATCTGTCATACTATACCTTGGCTTTACAACCTAGTGGATCGACTCAATCTACCTACCACACTACCATCAGACAACCATACTGCCCTATCGTATGATGCTCCTCCAGCGCCACCATTCTGTTTCAAGGCTATATGAAGAGCGGAAGTTCTGAAATTACTGAGATCCATATCTGCCAATACCAGCTCCGGTTCTGACTCACTGGAACCTCTGACATTCTTACCAACATGGACAAAGGGAAGCTAACAGGGGCTGTTTTCATCGACCTCACTAAAGCGTTCGACCTTGTTGACCATCCTTTACTACTTGCCTCCCTCAGAAATCTGGGCTTCTCCTACCCTGTCACTACCTGGTTCAGCAGCTACCTTGCCAACAGGACTCAAGCAGTGAAATTCAACCTCGTGATCTCTGACAGTGCTGTTATCAATACTGGCGCCCCTCAGGGCTCCATTCTGGTCCTCTCCTCTTCTCACTATTTGTAAACAATCTCCTGATGTAGTAACCTCTGGCCACTCACTACTTTATGCTGATGACCTGGTCATCTATGCCCACTCTGACAATATCACCAACCTGAATGCTGCCCTTACCACAGACTTCCACTTGGTGCAGCTGGCATACACACTCAACGCCTTGTCCTTAACTCCAATAAAACTAAAGCCATGCTATTTGATCCCACACAAATTAAGAACCTGTTTTTCTCTCTCTGTGCCTGACATTAATGGTAACCCTCTGGAGTCTGTTAGCTCTTTTCGCTATTTGGGCATTCACCTTGACCAAAATCTTGACCTAAAGCTGCACATCCAGGAAACTTGTAAATCTGTCAATCAGGTTAGGGCTGCTTACAGGACTAACTACCTGCTTACCCCTGCCGCTAAACTGGCAATTGCTAGAGGAATCCTGTTACTAACCCTCACCCACGGTGCTCCCATCCTAACCATGGCCAGCAAAACTGCTCTGCACCAATGGGACACCACCTTCAACAATGTTTGCAGGTATGCGCTAAAGCACCGTGCCTGAAACACCATTGTCAGCTATACAAAGACCTGGGCTGGCTATCTCCTCCTCCACCAGGCAATATTACCTCTGCAACCTTCGGACACCATCATCAGAGCATCAAAGCCAGCTGAGCTCTCAAACTACTCCAACCGGTTATACCTTCATGGGACCTTGGATCCTCTGACAAGTCCTTATTGAATATTCCTCTCTGTCAGACAAAAAGGGCTCGGAGCCTCAGTTATGCTGCCCCTCACTTTTGGAACTTGCTGCCTCAGGGACTAAGAAATGCTCCTTCACGATGCATTTAAGCACAATCTCAGAGCTTTCCTTACCTCGATGGACAAATGTGTTTGTTTTGATCCTCTTGAATCCCATGCTCCTAACCTGTTCTCCTCCCCTCCCTATTATGTATTATAGGCACTTGCGCTTTTTATTCTTGGTTGTTTTTGCTTTATGTTTCATGTTTGTTGATACTGTATAACATTGTTGTTCTGATGCCAATTGTAAAGTGCTCTAATTACTGCCTAGTCACTTAGCTTGCCCTCGCCTCCTGAGCTGTTTTCCCCACCTTCATTCCTTATCCTGCACCCTCTGTTCCTGTAACACTTACTTTCCCAGCCCCGCCTCTTCCCTTCCCACTTAGCCATTTCTCCAGTACCCCTGTCATTACCCCTCCTTTTCCTGCCCCTCCCTCTCCTGCTCTTTGCCGCCACTCCCCTCTAACCGCCTCCACTCCCTCTCTGCCGCCTTCGTTCCACTGCCCGTAACAGGTTGCTACCTTGTACCGCCACGCCGTAGAATTTGCCGCCACCCTTCCTACCTTTCTTTCACCTTTCTGCCCCTCTCCTGCCAGCTTTCCCTCCTTCTTTATTCTTCCTCTTCTCCCTATGCCCAGTCCTCACCCCCTCCCTCTCCTTTTATCCCGCCTCCCACCAGTTTGCGGACTCCTCTCTCTCCTGCCGCCTCAGGTTCCACGGCCCGGCCGCAGGTTACTACTCTACCCCGCCAATGCCGCTTTCACCGCCTCGCCTTGTCCTCCTCCTTCTTCTGTTCACTGCGCCTACTAGGTGCACTCTATCTCTACCCCCACTCATTTCCTATCTGTTCCGTGTCTCTTCATCCCTTTCCCCTATACCCCTGCCCTTCCCACCCTACCCTTCTCTCCCCATTCCTTAGTTCAAATCCCTCCTCACCCTTGCACCTAGTCCCCCACCGCCCTCCCCTGCACATCACCCTCTCTCCTCTCTATTTTTGCACCCATAGCTTCACTGTCCTGTTCCCCGACCTCTCCGCCTCTTGCCGACTCCCGTTCCACCGTCCCGGCCACAGGTGGTAACCTTCTCCCTGCTAATGCCGCACTTGGCGCCTTTAACCTCCTCCTGTCCTCCTCCTTTGCTATTCGCCTCACCACCCCTGTCTCCGTCTCCTCCTGCCCTACCCTTACACCTGTCCCCTACCACCTCTCCCTAGTTCTCAACAACTGAATACATGTAATTTTATCCTTATTGCTATGTTTGACTACACTGTGTGACTTTGTCCTTTGCAAATGTATCCTGCTCTGTGTAATTTCATGTATCCTGCAAATGTATCCTGCTTTGTGTAATCTCTTATGTATCACTGTGTTCTGTAACTGTACCTCCCGGGTCGTGCCTGAAAATAGTCACTTGTTGGCTAGCGCACTTACCCGGTCAACAAAAACTAAATAAATAAAATAAAAAACCTTGTCTTCTTAAGCTGGCTGCTCCACTCATTGCCTCTCTGATTGCCAGAATCTACACTTTATCCCTTATCCATAGCACTGTGCCGGACCTATGGAAATCTGCAAGAGTAACGCCTGTCTTTAAAAAAGGTGACCCCAAGGACATGGCCAATTACAGACCTATAGCAATTCTCTCTGTCCTTAACAAGATCCTAGAGAAAATAGTTGCATCACAGACCATTGACTACCTTACACGCTATAATCTCCTCTCAGACACCCAGCATGGTTTCAGAAAAGGTCATAGCAACACCGTGGCTCTTCTTCAACTAACTACTGATATTCTGTCCAACATGGGCTCTGGAAAACTCACAGGTGCCATCTTCATTGACCTTACTAAGGTTTTCGACCTTGTAGACTATCCCCTGCTTCTCTCCACTCTCCATAAATTCCATTTCTCTACCCCTGTTGTGGACTGGTTCTGTAGCTACCTGTCAAACAGGTCACAAGCTGTCAAATTTAACTCCTCCCTGTCCAACATGTCTACTATCAACCTTGGGGTCCCCCAGGGCTCTATCTTTGGGCCCCTTCTGTTCTCAGTTTTTATCAACAATGCAGCTGAGGTCCTGGAATCCTGCTCAGCTATTCTCTACGCTGATGACCTGATCATCTACACTAGTTCTTCTAGTATTGCCTGCATAAACACATCACTTACTTCAGACTTCAGTAAGGTCTTAGACTGGCTACTAGACCGTAAGCTTGTACTAAATGAAAAGAAACGAAAGCCATGCTCCTAGGTTCTGCACCGAAGATTAAGACCTGTTCTAGTTTGCTGGAGGTTCTTCACCCAGGAGGATTTCCACTTGAAAGTGTTACTTCCATCAAGTACCTTAGGATCCTGCTGGACCAGTCCCTGGATTTTAATCTTCACATTCAGTCCTCGTGCAAAGCTGTAAACTCGAAACTAGGAGTAGCTTACAAAACGAGCTACGTGCTTACACCCTTGGCCAAATTAGCAATTGCCCGAGGTATTCTGCTCCCAACCTTTACTTATGGTGCCTCTATTCTTACCTCTGCCCATAAAACCTCCTTACTAAAATGGGACGTAACTTATAACAATATATGCCAATTTGCCTCTTCGTCGACGCGACTGAAACATCACTACCTTCTTTATAAGGATCTGAATTGGCTCTCACCCTCTGCCAGTAGACAATACTACCTTGGATCACTAATGGACTTGATCATCCGGGGAAAAAACCCATCCCAGCTGGTGGCGTTGCTGGTCCCTCAACCATCCTCCCATGGCCTGCGATCAGCTGACAAATCTTTGCTCTATGTTCCGAGATGTCGGATGACTAAAGGCACAGGGGTCTTCCACCTCTCTGCTTCCAGGCTGTGGAATGCTCTTCCACTAAGCCTCTGGCTGTCTTGGTCTCACTTTGGATTTAAAAGTGAATATCGTCGTTATCTATCCTTAGCTGATGCTTGTACGTGCTTTGACCCAACCTGAAGCTCCTGAGACTTACCAGTAATGTCACCCCTGCTCTAATCCAGCTCCAAGACTGTCTCCTCTTCCCCTCCCCATATTTGTCCTTCTCTTTGTAAATAACTTCTTGACTACTAGCTCTCTTCCTTCTCGAACCTTGTTGCTGACCATCCACTGTTTTGCTAATTACCACTCCTGACCTTCCTTCTGTCAGTCTTTCTTGTTATGTTTGAACATTCCTCACATTTCTCTCTATATAACCTTAGTATCTTATTAACCCTTTCACTCCACAGGTCGGGTCCATGGTTTCTGCACTTATTATCTATCTTACTGCCATTATCTGTATAATGCTTGCCATTATTTTTTGTTGTTTCTACCCATTGTATTTTTGTAGCACTGCTGTACTGTTCCTCTATTTGTATTATTGTACCCATGTTGCTGTTGTTCAACTGTTCTCTTTTTGTTGTACTCTCCCGGGTTGTGCCTGAAAATAGTCATTTTATGGCTAGCGCACCTACCCAGTTAACAAAAAATAAATAAATAAAATGCTGGAAAGCTTCTGCTTAGATTTGCTTACAGTGCTTCTGATGCTTCAGCCCGTGCTGCAGCCACTGGGATTTGCCTTCACTGCTACTTTTGGCTTACAGTGGCTGGTTTTGCAACTGATGTTTAGCAGTCTGCCCTTAATTCACCATTTAGGGGACAGAAGCTTTTTGGACATGATATTGAAATGACCCTCTGTGAATGTCAGTCCTCCCTGACGTTCCTGAAGGTTCTCAACCCTCCGTCATCTTGTGGTCATTGAAGGGCCACTTTTCAGAGACTGGCTGCTCAGCCTGCATGTGGTTCCTGTCCACAGGCCCGTGCTCCAGGATGTGTGCCCTCCCTTGCCTTGCCCCAGGTGCCCATTCCAGAGCCTCCATAGGCAATTGTGCAGGCTGCATCTACACCAGCTCCAGTGACTTCTGACACTCTCTTATGACTCCCCTTGCTCCTGTTGCTAAGGGGATACAGGTAGATGGGGAAGGGTCACCCTTCTTCTGCCAAAACCAAAGGAGATCACTACAGATGAGTGGGTTCTGAAGATTATTGAACGGGGTCATGTTGTGGAGTTGCAATCAACTCCTTCAGTGCATTCTCCTCCTCCCTGCTGTTACCCTCCGGGGCACTTGTTTCTCCTGCAAACAGAGGTACAGTCTTTACTTTAGAAATGGGCTATCAGACCTATTCTGTTGCAGAATTAAATGATTTTATTCCCAGTACTTTCTAGTCCCAGAACAGAAAGGTTACTTCTGTCCTGTTTTGGACCGAAGGAGTCTGAGTGAGTTCATCAAATACAGGTCCCTTTTTCAGGGGCGAGCCAGAGTTAATTACATACATTGATTATAAGTTCATATACAGCTGCACAATCTGGTTCAGAAAATCACAATATACATTTGGGTCAGAGATTACAGACTAACAGCAGTTGAATTAGGATTCACATACAGGGTACTACAGAAGGCAGATTAGTCACATAATAGGGAGACAGCCATCAGAGTAAATAGTAGGATAAATAAAAAAAACGACAGGTTTTAGCGCTATAAGGAATGAATTCCACAGTGTCAAACCAGCTGGGTAGCTGGACCTTCTAGCTCATAATGATTGTAAGGGTGAGGATTTTTGGGCCTGGTAGCTAGGGATTCATGGTAGCTGCCACAAAGACAGCCCCAGCAGGTACACTTTTAGGGCGGACTTAAATCCTTGTGTAACCCCTAGGTGGCGCTATCCCAAGGGCTGCTACTCCTGCCTGTTTGACTGCGGACAGGTTGAGGGGCCTAGGTCCTATGGCGGGTGCCTCCACCCAGAGGTCAGGGTTTGTAGTGGTTAGACTAACTTGGTCACAGCCCTCTGGGACACTGAGACCCCCCTTTTATCCCCCCTAGTGGCTCACACAGTGCACCAGAGTTACAGCCCCAATACCCCACGTTCACACACTGTTCACTCATATAGATACCACTTACCCTCGAGACTGATTCAGCAGCACGTCTCTGAGGACCCTCTGTAAAGTAAGGTAATCAACATACACAGCAAAATACAACACTGTTTCCATAAGTACCACCACCACAGACAGTATATAGTATAACAATAAATAATCTGATTTATTTAGGGGACAGTAACACGGGAAGGGGAAATCAGGTTAATTAGTGGCATTAAATCACAGTGCTGTGCACACATACAGGGTCTGAAAAGTCACATTCTGGGTACCCAGGTTGGGGGGGGGGGGGCTAGCCAGGTCCGTTGCCGGGCAGGTGCAGATGGATAGGGCCCTGTAAAAGAAAATATATGCACAACATCCAATTGTAATCTGGAGCCGGAGGGCTCAGTCCATGAAACAGTGAAACAAGAATTAGGTGAAACACTTGTGATTGAAAAACAAGCTGCAGGGGAATACCCTGATTTGTACTCATAACACCCAAGCTGGGGATCGGATGGAGAATGTCCCTCTGGATTGCCAGAAGAGCAGGGCATGAGGACAAGGTCCTTGTGACTGGACCCCACTACAGTTGATAGCAAACTGATATAGTCTGAATTAAGCTGGGGTTTACTTCCAGCTTCAGCACACAATTCACTGTACAGGGTATTTGAAATAGTGATTTCCCCATAAGTTCTACGCACATTTATATGTAAAAGGAAAGTACTATACCAGGCAGGCTGCTCCTCGATCCCGATCGCAATTACTGCAAAATACCTGGGAGCACACACAGCAGCTTCAGTTCCTGACAGACCAAGCGCGATTCAGCAATTTCTCCAGTCTTCTACAGGGTGAGCCTGGTTTCCATACTTCTAGTGCTTCTTTCTCCTCACAACTCGGATTCAGTCCAAACTGGCACTCACAAAGGCTGCAGACCGAAACTCAGGGCCTCACATGCGCTTCCGTCGAAACTATACACCGCAGAAGCACACAGCTCCTTCTCTCTTCACTGCCACAACTGATCTGATCTTTCCAGTCACAGAGCAGGGCATTTCCTTTAGCTCCACACTATTCTGTTGGCTGATTCAGCTGTCACTCACAATAAGACTCCCTCTGTTGGTAGAAAAAGGCACCAAGGTCAAAACTACATTTCCCAGAGTCACTGCCCATACAATCCCCTTGTGGCTGGCTCAGATTAAGAGTCCAAGTTCTGATTCGTCCACAGGCTCCATTTTTAGGCTGCCTTAACCCAATTGACCCAGCACAGCAGTTTAGGTCCAAAATGGAGAGGTCACACACACACACACACACACACACACACAGTCCCAGCTGCAATAAAGGCAGGTTAGACGAACTACAGTTTTGCTAATGCTTTAAATGATTACAGGCAAACAGTTACAGTTTTCAGATGGGCTCACTTTGTACCTTCAGAGACCGCAAAATGGAGCGATTACTCCGCAGCTCAGGCGGGATTCGAGCATTAAATACACAGTCCCCCCCATACAAACTAATTAAGTCTACAAGCAGACAACTCTTAAAGAGACAGTACGTGGAGGCTCAAATAGCACTCACTTGCAACCACAGTTAAGCAGCTCAGACGCCGAACACCACCCAGGCTTGGAGCATTCAGGCAAGCTCCTGGAAGACTTTTGGGAACCCCCATTTGCAGGGGGGTTACACTTGAAGGGTGGAGCATTCGGTCAGTTTCTCTGCGAGTGAACTCTAGAGGAAGGGTGCTGAGTGTCCTAAGTATCTCTTGCCTAGATTGGTGCACACACAAGGGATGTTGAGAGGATGGCCAACTGATGACCGTAGAACCCGATGGAGAACCTTGGGATTTAGAAGGCCCTGCAAATTAGGGGGAGGGTCCATATTAGTGAATTTGTAGGTCAGACATAGCAAGGGATAGGACAGTTTGTGTCTATTGAGGGCCAGTTGAGGTCTGCGAGGACCTCACAGTGATGCCTCGTGGGGGGGGCAGGTAGCAAAGTGTGCAGTCCTGTTGTTAGGACAGATATCTTTCATTTCTCACTCTCCTTAAGAAAATGTAGGGGGGAGCACCATAGAGGGGGGTGAGAACTAGCGTGCTATTGGCTATAGCTCGCCTAGCATTATCAGTTGGGGAGTTTCCAAGTCTATAAAGTAGGCCAAGTTTCTGGTGAGTGGTTTTATCTATGAAGTCTATGTGCAGCTAGTAGGACATTTCTTGATCTAGGTAGACACCAAGATACTTGGTCTTATCTACAGCTTCGACTCCCGTCCCTGAGGCTGTGTGGAGCTTATGCAGGTATTGTCTGTCAGCTGTCTGTAACACGTTACAGTAAGGGGATTGGATGTGTGATCTGACATGAAGGGTGCATACCTTTTTATATCAAAATTCATTGCAATTTAGCTGGCCCAGCGGCACGAGCAGTATTGCTACTGCTAACCATGCTGCCAGCCTGGGTTTGGGAGTGGACTCGGATTGCTGGGGGTTGGTCTGAGTGCTCTCCTCTCTCGGGGGTGGTTGGCTGCCGCTCTGCTGTCGACTGTCACCAGCTGCAGACCTGGTGGCAGTGCAAGTGTCAGCCATGTGATGGGAGGGGCACAGGTTCTACGCACGGTGCGTGTACCTCCACACAGCATGCACCAAAGACTGTGCCATGACTAGGGAAAAAGCTGGGGAGAAAACGGAAAAGGCATCTCTGGCATCATGAAGCCCTGCCTGCCCCGACCCAGACCACTTATTGCATTCTTCCTTTGACAGGGGTTGGATAACAGTGAATGAAAGAGATTATGTGCTTGCTCATAATCTGGTTACTCTGACAATTTACGTACATCTTAAAGTACTTAAGGACCAGGAAAATCCCCCAGTCATTTTGGGACAGGGATAACTTGCTGAACTACTGTCAATTTTCAAAAATCACTTTTTACAGCAGTTGGTATCCCCACTAAGGGGACACGTTTGTGATTCTATGGATTTTTTGTCTAAACTTGGGGGATTTTCCATGGATGACAACTGATGTAACTGCATTGTATGCATCAGTAACACATGACTTGGGCCTGAATGCTCTGGATTTCATTTATCTTCTAATGGATTGACTGAGAACTTTCCAAGTGAGTTTATACTACAAGTTACTACCCTTTTTATTTTGATTGCGCGCATGCGCAAGAAACATGTTACAGCAGGTGTCTCCACAAGCAGGCTGTGGAGGCGCAGCACTGTTGTGGCCAGTGCCCCCACAGCCTGTAAAGGCTTGTCCCGCTTCCCCCAATGCTGTGGCACGCTGCTGCTGACACTAGTTCTGCCAGTGTGCCACCAACTTGTAAAAAGTCAGCCACTGCAATCAGGGGCCGCCTCCTCATTGCAGCGTTAGCCATTCGCTGTAATGAGGGAGTAATCTGTCATTGCAGGGCGGGATCTTTTGTTTGTGAACATGGTGGTGGCTTGCCACTGTGTTCACAAACAATATTAACCTCCTCTGCTGAGGGGATGCCCAATCCCCCTCGGCAGTATGTGCCCCCCCGACCATGTTTAGTTGCAGACGGGGCCTCAGTCTCTGTCGGTCTGTAGTGCCCCAATATTTATGTTGCTAACGGGGAGCCCACTCCCCTCGGCATTGTCCCCCGCTTTTGTTGTGTGCCGACAGGTGACCAGTCCCCTGTTGGCTACAGCTGCCCCTCAAAAAGGAAGACTCTGTTCCTAAATAGTGGGTGTGGCCTTGCCCCTCCTGCCAGAGAACTGCTAAGAATCTGCCAGAAGTGTGGACAGTACATTATATCAACGTTCCTAGAAAAACAGGTTACTCACCTAGAATAGTAGTTCTAGGAGTGGTATATGATGTACATCCACACAGACTCCCCCGACCTCCCCTGGCAAGTGGCACACTGGTCTTGTTTTCAGCGGGCAAGGTCTGATGTCACAGGGCAGTACTGAGGGAGTTACTACCTGGGTGGGTGGCAGGAGCCAGCTTGAAGATTCCCCGGCAAGCCTTAAAGCAGAAAGGACACTGCCAGAAGTGTGGATGTACATCATGTACCACTCCTAAAACTACTATTACAGGTGAGTAACCTGTTTTTCTTGGCATCTTACTTAAACAAAATAAGTGCTTTGTGTTCCCACTCAATCTGAACAATCCTCCCCCAATCCAGTATACCCTGTGGTAGTGTTTGCATATTTCAGTCATGTCCTCTCTCTCTCATCTTGCCTCAAGGTTGTGCATGTTCAGTTATTTTCTTACTTTCTGGTGATCTTGGTTTACTGATTATTTCAGATCGCCTCAAGGTTTTTTTTTTTTTTACTTTCTGGTGTTCTTGGTCTACTAATTATTTCAGATAATGCAGTATTTATTTCACCAAGTCTTTCAAAAAACATCTGCATGTCCCAGACTGACATCGCAGTTTGCATCATAACCACAGACTATTGTAAGGTCAGTTGGGTATAGTCTAATGCTTTCTGAAATACTTAGTGAAGTTCTGCATTATCTGAAATATTTAGTAGACCAGAAACAGCAGAACACTGTAAAAAAAAAAAAAAAAATTGAAATCACAAGTTAAAGATGCTGTAAATGTTATAATGCCAATAGTTAATGTTTTTTTGTTAGTAGTTCTACTTTAGCCCTGTCCCTCCTGCCACCCACTGCTTGCACCTCACACATTCCATTGTAAAAACATAGACTTTTGCAGGTGGCAAAAGATCTGCAGCCCATCAAGTCCAGGGCAAAGGCAGGCGGGTGGCTAAAATAATTCAGGGGCAAAAAAGGAGGACATACAAGCAAGGAGAGTGCCTCAGCATGTACTTACTGGAGGCCATGGGGGGTGGACATGACTGAAACACATGCAGGGTATTAACAAAGTGAACTCCATAGGGCAGATCATAGCCGTCTGCAGTACAAAGCCCAGGAGGAATAGTAAGTAGCTGGTGTGTGGGGAGTTCAAACGGGACATCGGGAAAATCTACTTTACAGAGAGAGAGAGACAGACAGATATTTTATTTATGGAGTGCCCAATTCCTGAGACTCTGGGCACTGTACAATAGAACACAATACAGACGCTATTATTTAAAAATTACAAAACACACATAATAAAATCAGTATAACTACAGATTCCCTTCTATCTATCAAAATAAGCTCGTGTTATAAAAGCCAGTTCGAACAAGTATGTTTTCAGTCCTCTTTTAAATTCTTCCACCGGAGAGGCCACCCTTAAATAATCAGGCAGGAAGTTCCACAGGTTGATGCGGCCACTGCAAATGCTCTATTTCCTGAGTGCTGCAACCTAACCCTGGGTACCCTCAGGAGGCGCCCACCGACAGAACGAAGCATAAGGGCCGGACGGTAAGGGTCAAGGAGATCTTGCAGATAGGTGGGACCCCCATCATGCGGGGTCCTGTAGGAAAGAAGCCCTATCTTGAAGACAATCCTCCTTTTAACTGGCAACCAGTGCAGTCTGCAGAGGACCGGGGTAATATGCTCACACCTATTTACCCCAGTCAAAAGTCTTGCCACCATGTTCTGCACCAGCTGCGGTCTGTGGCGGTTGCTTCCAGATAACCCAAGGTACAGAGCATTACAGTAATCCAGCCTGGAAGTTACGAAAGCATGCACCAGTGTGGGCAGGTCCTCAGGAGGGATCAGGGCTCGGATTCAGGCAGTGTTCTTAAGATGAAAGAAACCACTTTTGACCACAGCCGACACCTGAGCATCAAGTGTCAGACCGTTGTCCAGGATCACACCTAAAACCTTCACCTGTCTAGAAGGGACAAGGGGAACGCCCCCTCAACACTAGATTAGGGGACAGCCCCCCCATCCCCCCCTCCTCCAAGATGATCTGGCTCCACCACCAGTACCTCAGTCTTGTCTGGGTTGAGGCTAAACCAGTTTTGTCATCCACAACTGGATTTCCTCGAGACAGCTGTTAAATACAGAGTCTGACACCTGAACACCTGGTGCACAGGGCAAGTACAGTTGAGTGTCATTTGCATAGCAGTGAAAACCCAACCTGTACTGCCTGATAATAACCCCCAATGACGGCATGTACACTGTGAACAATAAGAGTGATAAGACTGACCCCTGCGGCACTCCACAGCTCAGAGGTTTCGGGGTAGATGAGACAAGTCCCATTTTCACCCACTGCACTGTGTCCGTCAGGTATGACCTGAACCAGCTGATGACATTGCCGGACAGGCCACACCAGAACTGCAGGTGGTCAAGCAGCACCTCATGGTTCAGGAGAACCAAGATGGTACAAGCTCTCCTGTCCCTCGCCATCAGGAGATCATTAAGCACCCTTACCAGGGCAGTCTCCATACTATGCCCCGACCGGGACCCAGACTGGAAAGGCTTATAGGTAGACGAAGATGCGAGATGTCTCTCAAGCTGAATGGCCACCACTTTCTCTATAACCTTCCCTAAAAATGGAATGTTTGAGACCAGCCTATAGTTGCTGAGGCAGTCTGGGTCCAAAGAGGGCTTCTTTAAAAGGGGCCTAACCAGATCTTCTCTCAAGGACAATGGAAAGACCGCATTCCTCAACGAACTCCAGACAACCTCAGCAACTGCAGGTCCTATCAGGTCCGAACATCCAACCAAAAGGCGGGTCGGACTCGAGTCCAGATCACAATATGTAGGCCACAGCTTTGAGATTATCCCTGTCACCTTCTCCACCCCAACCAGCTCACACTCATCCCAGACAGGAGGAGTGTTTCGACACAACTCAGGCTGGACACTGCATCCTTTTCCAGAGATGCTCGAGGTGACCTCAGCCCTGATAGAGGACACCTTGTCGCGAAGAACAGAGCCAACTCCTCGCACCTAGTTCTAGAACCTGCTCCTCCCACATGGAAACAGACAGGATGTAAAAATCTGTCTACCGTACGGAAGAGCTGAGCTGGTCTGCTCCTCACCACAGCAATCTCCCTGTCAGAAACTCCACTTTCTTTTAGGAGATTGCCCCCTGATGGTCAGCATAATGCGACCTCAGGGCCAATTTGTCCTCCATTTGGCCAGATCTCCTCCAACATCTCTCTAACCTCTGCCCCTTAGTCTTTAAACCCCAGAGTTCCTCATCATACCAAGGGGATCTCCGCTGAGTAGACAAGGGACGGACACGAATTGGTGCGATTGAGTTCGAAGGCCACAGTCACAGCTCCATTATAGGCTGCCACTGCTTCCTCCAGCGCAATCGCACAAGCTGGCCCCACTCTCAATAGGTCCAGTACTGCCGACAGTCCCACAGAGGAAACTCCTCTTAACGGGCGGTACAGGACCATCTCACAGGGGCTGGACCACCTTGGGGGGGCTGCTAAACGAGAACCCCACGGTGCTGTGATCTGACCAAACCACCAGATTAACACAGAGGTCAATAATATTTAAACCTACTGAAAAAAATAGATCCAATATGTGGCCACTCGAGTGCATTACCGATGTTGCATATTGTGTCAGACCCAGGGCCTCCATGCTGCTCAGGAGGTTGCTTCCAAATTTCGAGAGCCCGTTGTCAACCCAGGCTTTGAAGTCCTCCAGGATAAACCACCTGAGGGACTCCAACACCAGGGTGGTGACGAGTTCCTCAACCTCCCTCAAAAAGTCCCCACCCACTCCTGGGAGACAATAGAGCAGGAGAACCCTGAAACCCTCATCCACACCTCCCCGCCTCCCCAGGCGGCCACACATTCAAAAGACTATGTAGGACCTACAGTTAGCACCGTGAGGTTCAGATTAGATTTAACACAAATGGCCATCCCCTCTCCCCTGTGATCCTCTCATGGGGTGTGTATCACAGAGTACCCGGCTGGGACTACCGCCTCCAAAATGGGAGCATCATTTTGATCCAGCCAGGTCTCTGTGATACAAGTCAGATTGAACGAGGATATCAAGTCCGCCATTATGGCAGTCTTGTTCCTCATCGACCTGTCATTGCATAACACAACTCGAGTAGGATGAGGTGCGGTAGCTGGGCCCATCATCTGCCCACCCTCTAAGGTGGAGCCCTTGGGTATGGGAACTAAACATGGCAATCCTCCCTCAAATTCCCATTTCACCCCTGGGTGTCTTCTTGCCTTCACCACCCGGATCCCTGACAGTTCGGCAGCTACCCGGGTGCATCCCTCTCGCCCTCCCCCCCTCCTGACTATTCTCAATGCCCTACACCTCCTATAGGCTCCAGCCAGGAGCACTGGAAGTTCAAAAGGTCAGAGGTCACGGAGGAAGGCCCCCGATTAGCTGCACCGTAAGGGCTTCTGTCCCAAACACATTTTTAACTGACCTCACCTTCACTAACCAAGTCCCAAAAAATCTATTCTAGGGACATGGATATGTTGTTCTAAACACACCTACTGGCAGGTTCCTTGCCGCTTTAAATCTTGCCAGAAGGTCTTCAAGCCGGCTCCTTCCACCCACCCAGGTGGTAAAACTCGCGGCTCCACCCCATGACGCCAGATCTTCCTTACCGCTTAGAAGCTCAGTTTCCCTCCTTAGCACTGTGCGTTTTAGGCCTGGATCCTAACTCGTCGGTTAATCCGAAACTCATTTTAAAGTTTAAAAGACTTCGGTCTTCCTTTTCCCTCGTGGCTGCAATGGACAAATCGACTCCTGGATTTTGGTGGTGCCCTTGTGGGCTGAAGATGTCTCAGACCAATCCGCACTCCACGTGCGTTTACTGCCTTGGCCTCGAACATGATCCGCTGGCCTGCGAATTGTGCAAGTCTTCTCGGTCAACGTTCTCGAAGACCATGCTGCCAGACTTCAACTTGGGCGCCCTGAGAGACGTATTCCTCCAGTTAAGTCGAAGGAGGCCCATTGGGCGGTGTCTGCTGCCAAGGGCTCGGCTGAGCAACTCGAGCAAATGATCACCCTCGAGGAGGAGGCGGCCCAGGCCGCATCTTCAGCTTCCTCAGTCGCAGCATTTATCCCGCTTTCTTAGGCTCCTCCTCCTACTCGGCTTCTTTTAAGGAGCTTTGTCAGTCCCTCTCTACTAAAAGGAGAGGGGCCATCGGGACACTCTTCTCGGTCCAAGAAAAAGGACTCTAAAGGTAAGTCCCACCGTCGACATTCGTGGGAGCGGGAAAGATCCCCTTCCCCGGATAGTCGACACTCTTCTTCAGTCGAGGTTGTGGCTAAGGCCGCTGGCGTCAGGTCAGCTGGCCGAGACACCCGTCGATGCAGTCGAGATTTTTCTTAACCCATCGGATGGGCTGTCGACTGGAGAAGCCGACAACCCATCTTCACCAGTTTCCCCAGTGGAAACCGAGGACTTGCCTGTGCCGGAGTTCCCGGTTAAGGTCCCTGAGCCAGGGGATGAACGGGTTTCCCCCTCTCCCTCCCAGACCCACCCTCGGAAACACCGAGGATCTCAGTCTCGGACCTCCTCTCGGTCCAGCCGATCCCGCCGACATCGGCGGTCTCGGTCTCTGCACCGAGGGAAGCGGCAGCGCCGCTCATCCTCATCATCGTCCTCCTTGGAGGATAGGCTTCGGCACTAAGAGGATCTTATGTGGCAGCAGCTCATTTTGTCCGGGGAGCAAGCAGACTCCGTCGGCTTCCCCGGCCATTAAGTGGCTGTCACCTGAGCAGCCGAAACAGCCCCTTGTAATCATCGAGGAGCCGAAGCCGGCGCCAGTTGTTTGGCCGAAACCAGCTGCACCACCTATCGTGGTGGAACCCTCGTCTCCACAACCAAAAACTGGGGCCCCGACCAAGGATTCTTGGTCGGGTCATGGGTTACCCCATCAGTTGTCGGTCACCCTCACTCCCGATCGCCCTCGGCAGGTGGAGGATGGCTCAGGCCCTCGGCAGCTGTTTGCAGACTCCTTGAGTCTGACGATGACTCTTCCCTGTTCTCCAGGCCTCTCGACCTGGAGTCCTCTGGGGGACAGTCGGTGGACGAGAGCCCATCCTCATTCATGGGATTACTTCGGCTCATCTCAGAATCTACTGGGATGCAGCTCGAACCCGTGTCTAAGTGGGCCAAGTATCCCCACACGGAGATACTGCAGGGTTTTAAATAATTGGTTAGCAGTTTTTTTATTGGGACAGTACTAACTGTTCAGAAAGTATTTATATAGGTTTTCTAGAAGTGTTATGTTTGTTAAACACAGTGAGGCAGGTGCTATGCATTTTTACAATGTTTTAGCATGTTTATGAGCAAAACGCTAATCAATTTTTAGAGTTAAATAAAACCCTGTACTGGACCGAGGGGATTCTCCTACGGAGGCCTTTCCTGTGGCCGAAGCCATTGTTGGACCATCCCTGGAGCTATGGCAGCGGCCGGCTTCTTGTCCAGCTCCCTTGGCCAGGATGGCCAGGAAGTATGCCATTCCCACCGGCTCACTCTGTGGATTCTCGGAGCACCCCTCTGCGGAGGGGTTGGTGACAGACTGTGTTTTCCGGCGCTCCGGAAACGCTCGGGATGTGGACAAGCCACCGGATAAAGAGTCCAACAAACTGGACTATTCCGGGCGTGAAGTTTACGCTGCGTCCTCCTTAGGCCATCGTCAGACCAGTTCGGCTGTACTGATGGCACACTTTTCCCATGCCCTTTTGGGCTCCCTGGATGAGGTGATTCCTTATCTCCTGGCTGACCTCCAGACTACGGTCAAGCAGGTGCGGGATCAGGGAAGGGTGGTGGCAAAGCAACAGCTCCAAACTGTTCTCGACATTGGAGACTCTTGTACCCGGTCAGTAGCGGCCGCTGTGGCCATGCGCCGCAGAGCATGGCTGTGGATCTCCACCTTCTTGGCGGATACCCAGCACAAGCTGGCAGACGTTCCCTTCCTGGGTACCGACTTGTTCGGTCCTGGGGTGGAGGGTCAGTTGCAGACGATCGAGAAGTCCAGTGCCACCTTGGACTCGGTCACGTCTAGCCAGAAGGACAAAGGCTGCCAGCAGCAGCGTAAGCCCTTTTGGCTTTCTGCCCCTGCAGCACGTCCTGCCCAGCAACACCAGCATCAGGACCAGCAGGCTCGCACTTCGCACCCCAAAGCCAAGCCTGCAGCTTCCTCCAGCAGGAAGCTGGGAGGAAAAGGCCCTGGAGGTCCCTCGGCCAGTCCTTCCTCCAAGCCTGCCCAGTGACGGGTTGAGGGGTGTCGTCCCCAGCTTCATCACCCCCCCGGGTTCCCCCCATGGGGGGATGGCTCCACCACTTATTTTTCGCCTGGTCCACTATCACTGTGGACCACTGGGTGTTGGAAGTGGTAGGGAAAGGTCTGCCTCTGAAATTCGAGCAGGCCCCACCCTATCGGGCCGTCGCCCCACGGGGGGCTATGGGGTCCGCAGCCTCTCTGTCAGCTCGTCGAGCCGACATTACTCTGCTCCTCCAAAAGGAGGTGATCAGGAAGGTAGCAGATCCTCCACCAGACCCAGGGTTTGTGTCCAGGTATTTCCTAGTCCCAAGGCGCCCCATTCTATCTAGATTTACACAACCTGAACAAGTTCCTAAGGTCCCGAATCTTCAGGATGGTCACTCTGGCCCAGATCATTCCATCCTTGGAACGAGGCATGTGGTTCTGTTCTCTGGACCTCCAGGACGCGTTCTTTCACATCCCAATCCATCTGTTCCACCAACGATTCCTTTGCTTCAGAGCGGAGGGGTCCCTTTATGAGTTCCGGGCCATGCCCTTCTGCCTCTCTCCAGCTCCCAGGGTCTTCACTAAATGCATGGCAGTGGTGACAGCATTCCTGCAGTGCTGAAGGGTCCGGGTGTACCCTTACCTGGATGACTGGCTGATTGCAGCCCCCTCCAGGCTGGAGGTGGAGCGGTCCAGGTCTGCTCTCAGATTGACCTCCTTATCAACGAGGCCAAATCGGAACTTGTGCCAATGCAGGCAATTCAATTCATCGGGGCAGAGCTCGACTCTCTTCGAGCCAGAAAACGGCTCCCGGTGGACAGGGCCAAGGTTCTCTCCTCCTTTGCCCAGTCATTTCTGGTTGTGCAATTGCGCCCTGCCCGGGACTTCCTGGGCCTTGTGGCAGCCTGCACCAGCATAGTCCACTGGGCCCGCTGGCACATGCGTCCCCTTCAGTGGGGGCTGGCCTGCCAGTGGTCACAGCACTACGGTCCTCTGGATCAGTCAGTGGCGGTGACCCAGGAGATGTGGAACGCTCTCCAGTGGTGGATCGTTCCAGCTCATCTGCAGGAGGGCATCCCGTTTGTCCACCCCGAGCTGACTGTCATTTTAACGACTGATGCCTCTCTGATGGGTTGGGGTGCCCATCTGGGGAAGCACAGAGCGCATGGCCTCTGGTCCCCTCAGGAGTCTGGATGCCACATCGACCTGCTGGAGCTTCGAGCAGTCCGACTAGCCTTCACTGCCTTCGCTCCGTTTGTACGGGGTCAAGTGATCCAGGTCCACACGGACAATACCACGACCATGTACTACCTAAACCGCCAGGGTGGGATGCACTTCTTGCCCCTATGCAAGGAAGCTCTCCACACTTGGTCCCTCGTGAGCAGACTGGAGGTGAATCTCCTAGCCATCCATGTGGCGGGAGCCTCCAACACTCTGGCCGATGCCCTAAGCCGGATAGGTGCTGCGTCTCATGAGTGGTCTCTCCTGCCGGAGGTAGTGCACGATCTGTTCTCCCACTGGGGCACACCTCAGGTGGACCTGTTTGCCTCCAGGGAGAATGCGAAGCTGAGGCTGTTTCATGCCTGCCCCCCTCTGCAGGGCTCACTGCAGGGGGATGCCTTCTCGAGGCTGTGGACCCCAGGCCTCTTCTACGCCTTTCCCCCATTTCCCTTGATCCACAAGGTGTTTCTCAAGGCAAGGAGGGACAAGACACAGATGATTCTGGTAGCCCCAGACTGGCCCCGCCAGTTCTGGTATCCAGATCTCCCCAGCCTCAGCTCCAGGCTCCCGAGGTGGCTTCCAGTCTGCCCGGACCTGATCTCGGTCAACCAGGGGAAGGTACTCCACCCGGACCTTCAATCCCTGCACCCCGAATGCCTGGTTTCTAAGTGGCTAGAATTCCATGCCTTGGGTCTTTCCGACGAGGTCCTCAACGTCGTTGAGGCATCTCGTAAGGAGTCGACCAGAAAATGCTATGCCTTCAAATCGAAGAGATTCTCCATTTGGTGTCAGGATAAGGGGTTGGACCCTTCCTCCTGCTCCTTGGCCAGCATTCTGGACTACCTATGGTCCCTTTCTCAGCAAGGGCTTCGGTCAATGACCCTTACGGTGCACCTGGCAGCCATCTTTGCTTACCGGGTGTGGGCTGGGAAGCAGTCGGTGGCGCAGGAGAAGGTGGTCGGGCGCT
The DNA here is from genome assembly GCA_016271365.2 of Neoceratodus forsteri. Classification (NCBI taxonomy): domain Eukaryota; kingdom Metazoa; phylum Chordata; order Ceratodontiformes; family Ceratodontidae; genus Neoceratodus; species Neoceratodus forsteri. The sequence goes on from CM057449.1 coordinate 648,980,298, forward strand.
TTTTCCAAGGGCTTGATCACATATCCCCTCTGGTGTGAGAACCTCCACCTCCGTGGGATCTACTGCTGGTATTGGCTAGGCTCATGGGCAAGCCATTCGAACCAATGCACAGGTGCGACATCTCTCACCTGTCGTGGAAGACCGCCTTCTGGTGGCTATTACGCCAGCCAGAAGGATGGGAGAGTTCCAGGTACCTTTCATCGAGTCTCCTTATCTGGTCTTCCACAGGAACAAGGGTGCTGTCTCATGCCTCACCCAAATTCCTTCCAAAGGTGGTGTCGGAGTTTCACCTTAACCAGATGTTGATTCTTCCCCAGTCACACCTCAGAGGCCGAATATAGGCTCCATACTTTGGACCCTAGAAGAGCGCTCTCTTATTATAAGGAGCGAACGGCTGAAGTCGTGGAGAGGTTCGCCAGCTGTTTGTCACCTACGCTGAAGCTGCACCTGGCAGACCTGCAGTCAAGCGGACGATAGGCAGGTGGGTCACCTTCTGCATAGATCTCTGCTATAGGTTGGCGGGCATGGAGCCTCCCAGAGGGATAAGAGCTCATTCTACCCGCCATACTGCTGCTTTGGTGGCTGCTTCCAGGGACGGCCCTATCCGGGAAATCTACAGGGCTGCTACCTGGAAGTCAGCACACACCTTCATTACCCACTGCCACATCGACCTTGAGTCACGCTGGGATGCTGGTTTTGGGGACCTCAGTTCTCCAGTCCTTATTTCCTAAGTAGGGGGTGTGCACCTTGCTTCCCTCCTCCCAGAGAACTGCTAGGAGTCTGCCAGTAAGTGTGGATAGAACAACATATCCATGTCCCTAGAAATACAGGTTACTCACCTGTAACAGGAGTTCTAGGAATGGTATATGTTGTTCATCCACAAAACCCACCCGACCTCCTCGGCTTTGATGCACAACCTGGCTTCCAGTGGGCTAGATCTGGCGTCATGGGGCGGAGCCGAGGGTTTTACCACCCGGGTGGGCGTGAGGAGCCAGCTTGAAGACCTTCCGGCAAAATTTAAAGCGGCAAGGAACCTGCCAGTAAGTGTGGATGAACAACATATACCATTCCTAGAACTCCTGTTACAGGTGAGTAACCTGTATTTTCACCCCACCCGAAATAAACCCCCCAAATTTAAATATAACCCTCACAGTTTCAACTCTTTAAACCACCCACCCACCGACAAATAATTCCACAGCCACACACCACCTCACACACACACATCCTCCCAACACTCATAAACACACTCAACTTAAAAAACTAACACAGTCTTCTGTTTATCATGTGTAGTCCAGAGATTCAAGCAGTTTGTTTTCCAAATGATGAAAATAACAGTTTTCTACTCTCTGAGTACACCAAAAAACTCCACAACTCTTTAAAGTATTGAAGGTATTGGAAAATATTGAAAATTGAAAAATATTGGAGGGTGAGCTCACACCAACACCCTCAGTTTGTCCCGACTATCGTGGCCCTCTCACTGCCACTGCTATTTTAGTTTAATAGTAAATTCAAACAGAAACTGAGGCTCTCACGGCCCCACCAATTTGATTTCAGCCAGTACAATGTAGTGCAGTACCCAGCAAGGATCCATGAATTTAATCCATAGTGTAGGCTTCTGAGGGGTCCTCGACTGACCTGCCTCCCAAAAATAAAGTTGACACTTAAGCAAGCTGATCCACCCAGTCCTGTAGCAGGCACCCAACCCAAGTGTCTCCCCAAAATGAAGCCGCTGATGCATGCCTGGCAGTGGTCAGATGGTCACCCACGGCCTCCAAGGCAATCAAATCCATGCCTACCCTCCAGCCAGCACCAGTCCACTCCTCAGGGGAAACAAGCCAGGCCAGGCACCCACCCCTGGGAGGACAGACCACACTCACCCAATCCAACCAGTCCAAGCTGAATCAGTCCTCGGGGAAAACGGCAGTCTGCTCACACAGGCCTCCCTCCAATCAACCACCGAACGGCCAACCCTGCAGATTCTCTGACCAACCACAGACTGCGTTTGTCAAAATCAGCGCTCAATACTGCAGTAGTATCACATCCAGTATCAGCTCCATGGATCAACAGTCCGGCTCCTCACAAGGAACCTCAGAAAAGTTCCTCCACACCTCTCCACGACCTCTTGATGGGACACCCAACTCACTTCAAACTGGTTGAACTCCAAATAGTAAAGATGTTCAGGATACAAAGGTAACATCTAGCATTGCTAGACTTTTAACTTCTAAGGTGGAAAAAATGTTCTTGGTGTTCTACAGTATTTCTCACTCCAATCGAGATGGCAAATCCACAAACATATGGACATACGAATACACTGACTGTTTTCAAACTAGTGTTACCAAAAATAATAAATGTTGAGTACACAAAATAACTTAAAATCTTAAAGGACTTTTAGTTATATAACGTCGCATAACGAACTACAATATGCTCCAAATGATGACTGGACGAGCGTGACCGCCATCTTGTGAAAGAGAGGGTGGTAGAGGGGTGGAACAAGCTACTCAAAATATTGTCAGTGCAGAAAACCATGTAGAACTTTAAGGGGTGGGATAGGCACAGTGGGTTGGCCAAGGGATCAAGGAGGGTGGGGGGGGGTCTGTCATGATCCCCTAAAGAGCACATACATCCTCACCGGGCAGACTGGATAGACCACAAGGCCTTCCTCTGTTGGCAATTTTCTATGATTCTGTATTTCAGCATAGACCCTACCTTACTCTTGCCAGTTAACTCTGCAGACCTAGACAGAGCTCACTGTTGGCAGGTCTATCTCATTTTCTGACTGAACACCCTCTCCCACCCCCACTAATGTTTTCAGCAAGTCCTGTCTATCCTACCCTCTTTTGAAACCAGTAACCATCATGATGTCAGCAATTTATCTGGGAAAACAATTCCACTTGTCCACAATTGGCTTTGTGAAGAATCATTTTCTCATGTCCCTCTTGAATCACCCCATCACTACCTTATAGTTATTCCCTCTTGTCACAGACTTCTCACATTCCCTGAACAGTTACTGGCAGTCCACCCTGTTTATTCCCATAGGGTATTTAAATGTCTGTCATTTCTTCTCATTCTTTTTGGGCCTCCAGGGATAACGTTCAGGTCAGTCAGTTTTTCCTCAAGTCTACCCCTGTTGCCCATGTATCATTGTGTCTTCTTCAGGGATATCTCTTGTCATCAGATCATACCTATGGAACTTAGCCGTCAGGTGTCAGAATCCATGAAAGCTTTTTCTGCAGCAGTCTACTAGGAGCTGCCCATGCCGATGTCAAGCTCCAATGTCCCACATCCTGTGTAAGTGCAGGTGGCCCCTTTCCCACCGTTGACCATTCATGCACAGACTTTACTGAAACTTCATCACTCAGTTTGAACGCCAAAACTATGTACCTTTTTTCTTTGGTACTTGCCTTTGAATCACTTTTGTTTAAAGTGATTCCTTTGTCATTTGTATGGCGAGAGACAATCCCTCCTTGGCTCTCTTCTGTTGCTGCCGCTGCGGAAAGAAGATAACTTCAACCAATGACCACGAACTTTGTGTCTGCAGTCTTGGGCCTGGCTACAGTGTTCTTGCCTGTGAATTCTGCCTAAAGCTCAGCCTGTCCACCCGGCGCCGATGTAAGAAAGCCCTGCAGATGTTTCTCATGGAGCAGCAGGCAGCCAACAGACAGCAGTGGTCCTCTGGCCCCTCCTCCCCAAATCACTGGCATATTCTTCGGGCTCTCAGGCCATCAAGGCTGGGACAAATCCTCTAGGAAACAGTCTTGTCAGGACAAAGACTGGCCTAAAGACCCCCCCACCGGTGATCCCGGTCCCCGATGGATTCTTCCTCCTCCTCTTCTTCTGGAATTGCTCTGTTGACTGCTTTGGTGTTGGTGCCTCACTCCATGCAAGCCTCTGCTCCTATCAGGCCCCCCATGGAGGAGTCTTCTTACAGTTGTCACAGGGCTGTGGAGGGATTGTTGGCCCCAGCCACCCATTAAGACCTCTCGAAGCTTGAGGTCCACAGGCACTGGTCCCACCCGCTTCCATTATGGCTAGTGGTGCATCGCCAGAGCTAGGCTCCACACTCCCTCTGTCAATGCCTGCGTCGGTGACTATCCCTTTTCCCCCCGTCGACCTCAATGCTAGTCTATACTCCATTACCACATCTCATACAACAGTTTGTTCCACGGCCTGAGCCGTCATCTCTCGTGCCATTGGGTGCTGCCTGGGCGTAAATGCCAGATTGATCCATTTGTTCCGTGCCTTCTAGAGAGCCATCGGTACTCTGATCATCCGTCCCTGCTTCAGAGCTGGCCAATGTCAAGGAGGAATACCACCCTGACCTTGAGGAAGAGGATGAGGGAGAAGACATTAAAGTGGAATCCTCTGCAAGGTCCACTGTCTTCTCCAGGAGTGATGACTCAGTCAAACATACCCCCAGGTCCACCCCTCGAGGACCCCTCTTTCTTCAACATCATAAAGCAGTTCTCCTCCACGATGGGGTTTCAGACTGAGGAAGAGGATGTCACAGGGAGGCATCTGGTGGATTTCTTGAAGATCCCAGAATCTCCACCCAAAGTTGCTCCTCCTCTGCTGCCAGCACTGAATGATGATGCCACTGCTGCCTGGCAAAGGCCCAACCTGATACCAGCCATGCTCAGAAAGTCTGATAAACTTCACAAGGCACCTCAGAGGCTTCCCTTTTATGCAGCCCAGCCGGAAACTGACTCTGTGGTAATTAGTCATCACAGGACTAAAGCACCTAAACACCTTAGTTCCCTGCCCCTTGACTGGGAATCTAAGAGACTAGACCTCTGGGGCAAGAGGACTTTTGCCTTTGCCACCCTAGGCCTTGAAATTGGCAATTACTTGGCTCAGTTGTTAAAGTACCAGAATACCCTCTGGAGGAAGGGCAAAGCTGCTGCTCAGGCCCTCCCTGAATGTTCCTAGAAGCAAGAGCTTCTCAAGGTTCTCCAGTCCTCTGAGCCACCTATAATATTAGTGATGCCACAGCCAGCGTGGCTGCCTCCAACATTTGCCTTATAAGGCATTCCCGGCTTAGAGTCTTGGACTTTGCATCTGATGTCCAAAAAAGGTGTTGAATGCCCCTTTTGTGGGTCACACACCCTTTGGTTCTAATGTGCAGGATATTATCAGTGACCTGCAGGCTTGCAGCAGGGCCATTCGGTCTGTCTACTCTCCTTATCACACACAGCTCAGGAGTAGACCGAGGCCCTCCTTTTGTAAGGTCTCTCACAATCCTGGTTCTGGAACCAAGTTCCAAGGTAAGCACAGGGTCAGCTGTGCCTTGCTTGCCCCCTCCTACACCTCTGGTCCTTCTGCTAAGCAGGCCAGAGGAGGACGTGCATCTCCGGCTGCCAGTTCAGCCTCCGCCTGACTCCTTGACAGACCTCCCCCTCCCTTGTCCAAAGCCAGGAGGTGGTCGGAGGTCAGTTCTCCCTCCATCTGTCTCCGTGGAGAACCTTTACAACAGATGCTTGGATCCTGCAGATGATTGAAAAGGGCCATGTTCTAGAACTTCTAAAACATGCTCCGGATGTTCCCCCAGTCCCCAACTCTGAAGTCCTTGGGCATCACTGTCAGTTCACCCAAGTCTGTGCTGACCTGGTCCCAGCGGTTGCAGTACTTATGGGCAGTCCTGTACTCTACTCAGGGCAAGGCCTCCCTCCCTCAAGACAGGGCAGACTGCCTCATTACCCAGGCCCAGGGGGTGCCTCAGAGCTGGCATGTCTTGGCCATGATGTTCCTCAGGCTACTAGGCTTAATGGCCACGGCCATTGTTACGGTCCCTCTGGTCCAGGTTGCACATGAGGATCCCGCAGTGGACCCCCAGAGTTCAGTGGGATCAGCACTCTGACTATCTAGATCAGCTGGTCCTTGTCTCCTCACCAGTATGTAAAGTGCTTCACTGGTAAATGGCCCTGACCAATCTCTTAAAGGGAGTCCCCTTTTTTATCCCCACTCCTCGCTAAATCGTCACCACGGATGCTGCTGTTCTGGGTTAGGGAGCCCAGCTTGGTCCTTATCAGACCTAGGGCTTCTGGACCCAGTGGGAGGCTCGCCCCCACATAAACATCCTAGAAATTAGGGGAGTTCTGTATGCCTTCCAGAACCATCTCTCTCCAGGCCCTCTGCTAGTGAAATACGACAGTCTCAATGTGGTCTATTACATCAGTAAGCAAGGAGGGGTGGAGGACTCATTCCTACCTTCTGTGCCTGGGCTCTTGATCACAGTCTAGAATTGTCGGCCATCCATGTGCCAGGCACTTAAAATGCCTTGATGGACAGCCTCAGCAGATCACAATCCCAAATGCACAAGTGGGAACTGCTGACCTCAGTCATAGAAGACCTGTTCGACAGGTGGGGTCATCCAGATTTGGACCTTTTTGCTTACCCACTCAATGCAAACTGCCATGTTTCTGCTTGCTAGATCCAGGGCCTGGAGTTTTCTGGAGAAATGTGTTGTCTCTCTCCTGGAAAGGGAGGTTTCTATATGCCTTCCCACCCTTTCCTCTGATTCAGAGGGTGCTCATCAAGCTACAGATGGAGGGTGCCACCCTAATTCTAGTGGCCCCATTTTGGCTGTGGCATATATTTTTCCATTACCGCAACAATTGGCTGTGGAACCTCCAGTTCCCCTGCCCCTCTGCAAGGACCTGTTGGCACAGGCTCAGGGGACCCTGGTGGTACATCCAGACCTAAAGTCCCCCCACCTGCATGCATGGCTCGTGAAGACGTAGCCATTGGTTGATTTGGTATGTCTCAGAAGGTGGCTGTCCTGGTGGCCACCAGAAAACTTTCCACCAGGTCCACTTACTCTATGAAATAGAAGCAGTTTGCTGTCTGGGCCGCTTCTCATAGCCTGGATTCCTTCACCTGTCCAGTGAACCGGGTTCTGGAATATTGGATGACCTTGTCTGATGCTTGACTCAAATACTCCGCTCTTAAAGTGCACCTGTCAGCCACACCAGCCTTTCATGTGCCAATGGATGGTCATACTGTGGCACAGTTGGTTGTGGGATATGGCCCATAGTTTTCTGCAGGGCATTCTCCACTTGAAGCCTGTCCATAACCCGGTTCTGGTTTGGGACCTAAATTTTGTTGTGGAGAAGCTGACTCTACCTCCTTTTGAGCCAGCCATTTCTGGAGAAGCTGACCCGGTCTTCTTTTGAACCAGCCATGTCTTGTGAGCTATGCTTTCTGTTGTGGAAAGTGTTATTTTTAGTTGCCGTTACTTGTGCTCAAAGAATTTTAGAGCTACAGACACGTGTGTGAGCAGCCTTATTTGATTTTCCACAAAGACAGGGTCTCTTTGTGCACTAACCCTACGTTTCTTCCTAAGATGGTGTCTGAATTTACCCTAAATCAATCTGCCTGCCTGTTTATTTTCCAGAGCATGCCAATATAGGGAAGCATTGCTGCATACTTTCTATGTGCATTCATTTTGCATTACTATACACAGCATACGAGTGTAATTCCTAGATGGCGATATCCCAAGGGCTACTACCCTTGCCTGCATGGCTAGCGGCATGTTAAGGGGCCTGGGTACTGAAACGGGTGCCTCCACTCGAGGGACAGGGTTGTTAGTAATAAGCTAACTTGGGAACACCTGGACACTGTAACCCTCTCTTCCCCTCTAGTGGCCTAGACAATATGCAACAAACACTGTCACAGTAGCCCTTATTCAGCATACAAATCCCCACACTGTTTGCACTTACCACCAGGGCTGGTTCCACCAGTTCGACCCTGGAAACCCCTTGTAAAACAAGGCTAGGCACAGCAAATAACAGTACAGTGCTTTTGGTACAAACTGGAACCACAGTCAGATTACATGCAAGAAGAGTTGGATCTGATTTATTCAGTTGAATTTAACAAGGGATAGGCGTAATTAGGTTGATTGATTCGAAAACTGATCCAGTCAGGCAATTATGCATGCACTTTTAGTCCCTGTACAGTCACACGCTCTGGGTACCCAGTGGGAAGTAAGGTGGGCTAGCCTAGAATGTTGCCCGGTGTAGGCTGGCATCGCAGCTGGTTGGGGCCCTGTGATGAAAAGAAAAGGCATGCACAACCTCAAGCAATTTGTAATCCAGAGCCTGAAGGTTCAGTTCCTGAAAGGAAAACAATAATGCAGTCAGATGAAAACACTTGAGATTTAGCTGTTGTTGCAGGGAGCTACCCTGATTGTTACTCATGCTACCCAGTGCAAGACACAGGAGGGATGAAATGGAGACTGCAGGTTGACAACTGGTATGCCAGGAGAAGCAGGGCCCACACGAATCACTGAGGTGTCGTTTGTGTTAGAGATGTTGAGCAGGGGGCTGATCCCCGGGCGAGTCTCTTGTCTATGGTGTTGTCTGCGCCTGACGTAGCTGGCTGGGCCAGAGTGACAGGGCCCAGGCCGGGTAAAACAATCCGGAAATCAGTCCGGGAAGGCTGGATGCAGCTTCCAGCAAGTGTGGCACAATTAACCAGTGGGGAACCAAATCGCGACCCACTAACAGCACACAGCACATTTATAGTAAAGCAGTCACCATACCACAGAGTGGATAGCAGTCCGGCAGCAATATCAGTGTCTCTGAGCAAAACCGGGAGTTCTATGGTGAATGGATGTCCTGACAGGCCAATCACATACAGCAAATCTTTGGTCTTCAGGTTTAAGCCTGGTCACACTTCAGTGGCTTTTCTCTCGCTCAGTTTGTATACAGTCCAGAGTATTAAGCCTTTCAAAGGATTCCCTCTCGAGGGACTGCAGGCAGACAGGCCAGACTCAGCCTTTCCAACAATCTCCCGCGCGAACTACGCAGGAGCTGCTGCTTGAATCACTCAAGCTGTTTACTCTGCAAACTCTAACCCCAGACTGACTGACTGCAGCAGGCAGCTTGGGAATTTCCCTTTGGTCCAAAAGGTTCTGGTTGGTTGATCCATATATCTGTCAAAGCAAGGGCTCCCCCTTCAGGTCTGTTTTGGCGCCAAAATGTAAAAACTACAATTCCTATAGAAATTTGCTTCCACAAGACCCCTGGGGACAGGCTCCATTTTAGAGTCCCCTAAGGTACTGACTGGCAGTCCAACACCAAAATGGTGGTGCATTACATAAAGTCCATGCTGCAAAGAAGGCAGGTTAAACAAACTTCAATACTGTTGCCATGCTAATAGATAATCAGCACATAAGTACAGCTTCTAACAGAGCCCCCTCTGCGCAAATAGCGATGGCAGAACGGAGTGATTATCTGACAGCCCAGGCCGGACTCGAGCATAAAGACACTCACCCCCGATTAAATAAGCACCACGTTATTGGGAGCTCTTAAAGAGACAGAGCACAGAGGCATTAACGACTCTCATACAAACACTTTTAAAGTGCTAAGACACAGGATACCAGCCTGGCAGTGGGCATTTAGGCACACCCAAGGAAGACTTTCGGAAACCCCATTTGTAGGGTGTTATACACTTCCCTGCCTGGAAATATTAAGTCCCAGCAAGTCTACACCATCTCAGTATTGAAGAATCAATACATACAAGACATACGTGACATTAGCATACTATGAAAATACTATCTGATGCATCATTTAACGTAAACTTATCACATTACTATACATTTCACTATATCATATCTTCATTGATGATACTTATGCATGTTTCATACACTCTATACTGATTCTATTATGATTAACATACTATGAACAGTTACTTATGACTTCACTTTATAACTTCTTGTACAATAAAGAATGTAGAAGGGGGGGCCCTTCCCTATCCTCTAACTTGGGGCTAGAGGGGACAGGGACACCATTTTCTGAAGGAAGAACAATTAATCAGGAGGTGGCAGTCAAGCTCGGTTTGGGCAGTGAGCTCTTGGAAGTGTAAACACCTTTATGGACCACATTGAGAGGCAAGTCCACAGGCCTCCCAGGGAATCATGACTAAAACGTAGCACTGGCTTAACAGGTCACCCAGATATTCTGGGGGGAACAGACACAGGCTCTGGGCAGTCAACACTGGCACCGAATTCTTCTCCTGTAGTGAGGGATATCTCTGCACTGGTTGAAATGTCCATATTGGGAACACTATCGGCTCCTGGCTCTGCAGACACTGTTTCCACAAAACTTTGCTCATTATTGTCTTCAGAAGAGGGCCAAGGTTGCTCATTCTGAGGAGACTTTTGCACAATTAGGCTTTGTGGCACTGAAGGAGTGCTGTCAACACTTTCATATTGTTCTTCAAGTTCTGGCATGTCACCAGGGAGACTCAGATCATCAGCCCCTTCGGGCAAGTCAAACAGTTCTGCAAGACACAGAGAGTCCGCAGCCTCAGACATGATACTTTGCACCTCACTTTCAGGGGGCACTGGGTCCAGAGAAGAAGTTGGGGGTGCAGTTCTGAAGGCCCAGCTTCATCCCCACGATTCTGCAGAGGATTGCCTCAAACAACTGATTGTTCATATAAGGGATAATAGGCATTATCACAGTCACTCTGAGACAGATGAACAGTCATTACTATCACTGTCGGCCTTCTGAGGGGAAGGCCTGAGTTCTGGAACAACATGGACAAGTTGGCTCTGTTTCCTCTTTGCAGCAGCATGAGTCAGTGGCCCAGGAGAAGTGACAAGTGTTGGTTCAGCATCAGTAACAACTTGGCCGCTGGGCAGCAAGTAATTGCGGTGCGTGGTCTTAACAGCTTTGGAATTATTTTCTGGGCGCACCTTGTACACCGGCAGATCATCCAATTTACCAACTACTATGTGAGGAAGTTGGTGCCATCTATCAGCAATTTTGTGTTTTCCATGCAGTCCCAAATTGCGTAGTAGTATCCTATCTCTGGGAAACAACTCCTGGGCTTTTACTTGTCGATCACGTATTTCTTTGTTGGCAAGAGTTCGCTTAGCAGCCATAGTTTGAGCTAGTTGATAGGCATGATTCAACTAATCTTTCAATTTCTATATGTACTGCAAGTAGTTTTTGGCTCGGACCCCATCTGGAGAGACCCCAAAGCAGACATCAACTGGCAGTCGGGCCTCCCTCCCGAACATGAGATGGTAGGGGGAGACCTAGTAACGTCACTTTTGGTGCAATTGTACTCATGTACCAAGGTGCTGATCTGCTGGCTTCACTTATGCTTGTCTTTTGGATGGAGGGTGCCCAGCATGTCCAGAAGGGTGCAGTTAATGCATTCTGGTTGAGTGTCCCCCTGTGGGTGATACAGGGTGGTTCTTTACTTCCACACCCACCCACAGAGAGAGCATTTCTTTGATTAGCCTACTTTCAGAGTCTCTGCATTGGTCAGAATGGATCCACTGTGGGGCACCATAGTGGACGAAGAATTTTTCCACTAGCACCTTGGTCAAGGCAGAGGCCTTTTGATCTTTAGTTGGGAAGGCTTGTGTGTACCGTGTAAAATGATCGGTGACTACCAACACATTGGCAGTGTTCTTTTGGTTGGGTTCTAAGCACAACAAGTCTATGCAGACCAGTTCCATGGGGGCACTGGTAGTGATATTGACAAGTGGGGCAGCTTTCTGGGGCAAAGCTTTCTGCTGGAGGCAGCAACTGCAAGTTTTGACACGATTCTCAACATCTGTCCCCATCTTTGAGTTCTGTCAATAGCGAGGTACCCCATGTGGTTGTGGAGGGCCCTCAATACCAGCTGCTTAAAGGCCGTGGGTAGGACCAACTGTTGCTTGTCTACTTGACCACGACGATCTACTGTCTCTCTGTATAACAACTGATCATGCAACTTTAACCGGGGGCCTTTCTTGAACAATACAGCAGTTTGCAAGTCAGGGAATGCAACTTTGACACATTTTTCCCTGCACGCAGGGCGTCAGGTGCTGGTTGAATCATGGGATCTTGGGATTGAGACCACTGAATACTGTCATTATTGAACTGAGGTAGTGCACTAATATCTAAAGCAGAGAAATGGCAGTAGGCAGTCGGTATGCAGGTATCAGGAGGGCCCAAACAATCTACTAGGCAGTCCACCGTGTCCACAGACATTTGTTCATCTTTATCAAACTTTTGGCATATTGCTTTGATGTCAGGTTCAGACAATCTGACCCAGTTGTCCTTGGAAGCTGGCCTTTGTGACAGAGCGTGAGCATCAGTGTGGTTTAGTCCTGGTCTGTATTCAACAGCATAATCATAAGTTGATAAGGCAGAAAGCCAATGGTGCCCAGTGGCATCCAATTTAGCTGAAGTCTGCACATAGGTCAGTAGGTTATTGTCAGTCTTCACTAATATCTTTGACCCATAGAGGTACTCATGAAACTGGTCAGCTATGGCCCATTTTAAGGCGAGGAATTCCAACTTGTGAACCGTATAGTTCCACTCTGACGGGGTCAAGCTCCTACTGGCGAAAGCTACAGGTCTGAAACCATCTTTGTAGTCTTGATATAGCACAGCCCCAAGGCCCTGCAAACTGGCGTCTGTATGCAGAACACAGGGCTTGGTAGGATCAGCATAGGCAAGGACTGGGGCGTGGGTGAGCTGGTATATGACTTCAAAGAAAACTGCTTCACATTCGGGTGTCCACTCAGTCCCAAAAGGCTCACTTGGTTGAAAATACATTTTCTCTTGGTCTTTGATATCCCACTTTTTGTATTTGTGGTTGGTAGGGGGCTAGCCTTGGGTAAGGTTAAGGAGCGGTTGAATCACCTTTGAATAGTCTTTGATGAACCTGCAGTAGTAACCACAGAACCCCAGGAAATGCTGTAGCTCTTTTAAGTTATTGGGCTGGAGCCAAGTGGTCAAACTTCAACTTTACTGGGATCTGTCTGTATGCCTTCTGCAGACACTGTGTGTCCCACAAATTTCATAAATGTTTGAAAAAAATGGCGCTTGTTTATTGATAACTTGATGCTGAATTCTTCCAAATGGTCGAGGACTTTGAACAGTCTGGTCTCGTGTTCCTCTAGCGTCCGTCCGAAAACAATGACATCATCCAAGTACACTAAACATTCCAGCAAGTTCATGTCTCCCACCGCACGTTCCATCAGTCTCTGGAAGGTGGCAGGGGCACCTGAAATCCCCTGTGGCATTCTCAGGAATTCGTAGAACCCCAAAGGACAGATGAAGGCTTCTTTTTCACGGTCCTCAGGGGCCATCAGAATCTGATAATATCTGCTGCAGAGAGCCAGTACTGAGAACCACTGACCCCCATTCAGGCAATCCAGGGCATCCTGTATGCGTGGCATGGTGTATTGATCTGGGATAGTCCGTCGGTTGAGGGTCTGATAGTCCACACTTATCCTCACGGATCCATATGGGCTTCTTGATTCTTGAATAATGCCAGTAGCAAGCATTTTCTGTAGGTGCCTCCTAACATCGTCTGTGTCAGCTGGGGTAAGGCATCAGGACGTCTCTTGAAATGGTCACTCATCATGCAGGCGTATGTTATGCTCGGTACCATGGACATATCCCACATCCCACTCTTTTAGTGAGAACACTTGGTCTCTCTGAGCAAGTTTCCTGCTAATTCGGGTCTTCCATTCGGCAGACAAAGGAGAATCACCAAAGTCAAATAAGTCCGGGGTCACTTTCTCCTTTTCGCCTGAGTACTTGTTACTGGGTAATACTGCAGTGTCTGCACAGTGTACTGTAACCAGCGTACATGCCCGGTTCACACGAATATCCCTGTCCGACGTGTTTCTCACTTGCACCATCACTCGGCGGGCATGGGCACGTGCAGGGAGTATACTGGGCTTAACCATCAACCCCTCTGGCAGCTTTCCTTCACCAGGGGCATCTATCAATATTTTGTTCTTTATACTTCTGCTTAGGTGGACTTCTCCATGGATCGTACACTGGTCGTTGGTGGGCCAACACCAAAGAGTCAGGATCCTTTTTCCACACTATCCCCACTGGCTCATCTCGGTCCACTTCATTGGGTTTGTGTTGCAAGTCATAAGCCCTTTTGATCAGTGCTGGAATTCTTAGCGCCCATCCAGTCCGTTGCTCTTGTTTCTCGTGGCAGAGTTGTACCAGTCTCCCAAACATGTGGACATTTGTTCCATTTAACAGGGAAACCCCATCATACAGTCCGGTAGGACGGCACACCGGGGCTAGTGTTTCTACTTGTTCATCTACACCACTCACAGTTGCAGGAAAAAAGACAGCCAGAGCCGGACATATTCTAGGTAGGGATAAGACTTGTCACTCAGGCCCCACACATGTAGGCCATACAGAGATTGTAATGGAACATCAGATAAATGTTTGTCATACCAGTCCTGGAATACAGTGGTCACTAGCGACCCACTATCGAGCACAGCCCGAGCAAGGATACCACTGACAGTCACAGTAGTTTCCACTGAGGGGCCTACTATTTTGGACCAGTCTGGAGAGACAGTAGCAGGGGTCTGGACAGACGATTTAGCCACAAAGAAGTTTGAATTAGGATTTCTTGATCCTTCACTGCGATTGTTGTCAGCGCCCCTCTGCCAAGGTCTCGCTTTCCGTAGCTCCCCTTGAAATCTGTACACAACTTTAAGTCTTTCTGAGACCGGCATTCTCTCTTCATATGGCCATCCTTTCCCCAGTTGTAACAAATGATGGACTCCGGGGTCATCCTTGGAGAGGATATTGCATGAGGGACTGAAGAAGTAGCAAGGGAATGGCATCCAATATCTGTTTGTAGTGGCGAAGGTGATGCAACGTGTCTTAACAGTTCCTTTAGGGTGGCAGTCAGTTCTTTGATCTCAGCCTGTGGGTTACTGTCGGTAGAAGATGCCTGAGGGTGCACTCCCACCCCCATGACAGTCACCTCCTGAGAGGGACCAGGGTCTTTGTCTGCAGTGGAGGCCTCCGTAAAGGCACCTGCTGGTACTTTTTCTGACTTCCTTCAGCAGCTCTTCTCTCCACCGCTCAGCCCATGGCGAATATCCTTAGTTGTCTCCATTTCAGAGAGGTCTTCCTGTGCCAAGGTCACTCAAGCTGTGCCCACCCCATAAACACAATCTCTTTCTTCACCTTCAACCTCCCTGAGTTCTTTTATTAGGTCACATTAGTCAGGTGGGTTATCTCTCCTATCATGGAGCTTTAACTGGATAATCTGCAATTTAGAGTGCTTGGCATGCTGTAGTATGTGCCCCAGCCTCACACAGTTCAAGTCACTGGCAGCTACTCCACCCTTTCGATAAGCTCTCTGCAGGGCCCTCTCTAGTCTAGTAGCTTATGCAGACAGACATCAAAGTCTCCCCTGACTCAGTGCTTTTCTGAAATTGCCTTCCAGGGCAGACAGGTACTTTTGAGCAGACGCCTCAGGATTTGTGGACCTCAGAAATCTAATGGCTTCCAGGGCCGGACCCCTTAAACTTTCCATGATCCTTTTTCACCTTTCAGCCTCGGCACACTGCCACTCGAGTACCAAGGGGGTAACATAGTCGATCCAGGTCTCCCAGTCATCCTCCCCCTGTGGGGTTGGGAGGGTACCTGAGAACATCCTCAACTTGCGGTATGTGTCATGACTAACTGCAGGCACCAAGGAGCCGGTACTGGGCGGGGGTGTGGGGGAAGGTACAACCTCAGGAGTCAGGAATAATTACTTAAAGTCCCCTACGGTTTTCCCTTCTTCCAGCAGTAGCTTAGCAAATTTCTCCTCAAAAGTCTCAGACAATGGTGGGGGCTCATCCTCTAAGGGACCCTTACTATCTTTAGTTATTACCCTCCAAGCAGTTGGGGACCCTTCGGGGGTAATAGTCATTGGCACCTTAGTGCTGTCCATGGGGTCACTCCACTCCACTCCACCAAGGCCTGAGGGATTGGGTCGATAAATCAGCCTGCCACCCATCACCACAGCATTTTTCAAACCTTCGTCTTTGGAGAGAACCCCTTCTATTGTGTCCTTACAAATACTCAAGAGAATGTCTAGAAAGCACGACATGATGGGGGTCAACCTCCTGCCCCGTACACCACCCCACCAGCTGGTGCACAACGACTTCTACTGATGTGGCTATATTCCGTCAGCAATGATTCTAACATCTGACCACTAGGGGGCGCTAATCCCAGTGGTGCTTCCAAGATGTAATCCCTAGGTGGCGCTATCCAAAGGGTTACTACTCCTGACTGCATGGCTAATTGCAGGTTAAGGGGCCTGGGTACTGAAATGGGTGCCTCCACCCGGAGGACAGGGTTGTTAGTAACAAGGCTAACCTGGGTACAGCCCTCCTGGACACTGTAACCCCCCTCTTTCCCCTCTAGTGGCATAGACAATATGCAACAAACACTTTCACAGTAGCCCCTGTTCAGCATACAAATACCCACACTGTTTGCACTTACCTCCAGGGATGGTTCCACCTGTTTGACCCTGGAAACCCCCTGCAAAACAAGGCTAGGCACAGCAAATAACAACAGTACAGTGCTTTTGGTACAAACTGGAACCACAGTCAGATTAAATGCATAAAGAGTTAGATCTGATTTCTTCAGGGGAATTTAACAAGGGAAGGGCGTAATCAGGTTGATTCAAAAACTGATCTAGTCAGGCAATTATACATGCACTTTTAGTCCCTGTACAGTCACACGCTCTGGTACCCAGTGGGAAGTAAGGTGGGCTAGCCTAGAATGTTGCCCAGGGTAGGCTGGCATCGCAGCTGGTTGGGGCCCTGTGGGGAAAAGAAAAGGCATGCACAACCACAGACAATTTGTAATCCAGAGCCTGAAGGCTCAGTTTCTGAAAGGAACTTCTCAGAAGGAACTGGAAGGGGACAGGATTAGTTGTGTTACAGGACTGTAGCTGCTTCTTATTGTTTTTACAGGGTTTCTTGTGGATTTTAATTGGTAGAAGGTTATTTATTTTCTTTCTTACTTCTAAAGGGCTAGAAGAGTATTGTTTTGGGGGCTGTTGGAAGTTTGAAAACTGGTTCGGTGGCTGTAAGTGGGCTCATTTGTTGGATGTTTCACTGTGTAACATGCTGCACTGGTGGATGCCTATTTCTTCTGATTTAAAACCTATTTGGTGGGATTTGCTTGGGGCTGGTTATTTGAATTGGAGACCTATATCTGTTGATTTCAAGCCTGTTTTGATGTGTTGTTAGTGAAGCTGATTGAATTGGAGACCTGTTTCCTTTGGCAGCAAACATATTTTGGGGGCTTTGAGTTGAATTTTGATTCCTTTTTGCTGACTTCACTAGCTGCAAAGGTTAGTGCATAGTGGGGGAAGGGTGTTAATGGTCTGGCCAGGTCTCACTCAACTAATTGACTGGAGGCAGAGCTGACTCAGGTTTGTGGTGTTAGTTGCTTTGGCTTCTCAGAAGGAACTGGAAGGGGACAGGATCATTTGTGTTCCAGGACAGTAGCTGCTTCTTGTTGTTTTTACAGGGTTTCTTGTGGATTTTACTTGATAGAAGGTTATTTCTTTTCTTTCTTACTTCTAAAGGGCTAGCAGGGTATTGTTTTTGGGGCTGTTGGAAGTTTGAAAACTGGTTTGGTGGCTGTAAGTGGGCTCATTTGTTAGATGTTTCACTGTGTAACAGGCTGCATTGGTGGAGGCCTATTTCTTCTGATTTAAAACCTATTTGATGGGTTTGCTTGGGGCTGGTTCTTTGGCTGCAGGGCTTGGAGGGGCAGACACAGGGCTGATGCACTCTCTCAAGAGTCGGGTGTAGACCCAAGACCAACCCTCCCCACCCCTCCCTCCCCAGAGCTCTGCTAATTTATAGGGGAACACCTGCCCTGAAATTGAGGAAAAGGCTGCAGGTGCAGCTCATGTAGTTCTAGCCAGTGGGGGTTGGATTTAAAGGCTGGGAGAAAGGAGCTTAGGGAGTTGTTCACTTCCCTTATAAGTTTACTGTGTTGTACTGCACCTAGTAACAGGGTTACCGGTTTACTGTGGGACTGTATCTAGGATTAGTGGGTGACCTGATTAAATAGTAGGGGTGTATTTTGGACTAGTGGGGAACCTGGTGGCTCACCCAAGGAAGCCTACTTGGAGGGGGATGGGACCACACGTCAATAGGGCCGGCATCTTTGGGAGGGTGGTGGGGTGCACAGGGTGTGGAGCTGCCATGATACTGGACTGGGCTTGGAAGTTCAGTGGTTGCCCAGTGTGCTACCAGCTGGCAAAGCTTAGGGAGGAGGTTGCGGGGATTAGGAGACAGCTGGGGGAAGGGGGGAGGTATGGTTGGGGAAGGGGGCAGGGGATCTCCCATGGGGTTGCACCAAGTACTAGAGGCGGGGGCATAGGGAAAGGAGTGCAGGAGAATACTCAGGGGTCACATAGGGACCCTGGCAGAGGGGCCCAACAGGAAGACACTACCAAGGAAGCAGGCGGGTAACTGGGGACCCTCACAAAGGGGGGCCAGAGGGACAACTTTTTCAGGGAAGTAGGCAGATGCCGGGGCTGGACAGAAGGAAGCAAGTCGGGGAGGTGGATAGGACCTTACGCTCAGTAACCGCTTCAATTCTCTTCTTCTGCTTGAGGATGAGGGGGGTGATGTAGCCATGACAGGGGTGGTTAGAGATGGAAAGGAAGTGGGGGCAGGAGACGGGGGCAAGATAGCAGGAGGAACAGGAGGGAACCTGGAATGCAGGAAAATGGGGGGAGCAGTGAATCAGAGCAGGAGGGTCAGGGGGAAGAGGGAGGAAAGTGCAAGGAGAAGGACCAGTTGGAAGGAAAGGGCAAGGAGAAGGACCGGAAGTACAAGGAGGATACAGTAAAGGGAGCTGAGGGTTTAGGCCAGGGGAGCACGACAAGCAAGGAGGGACTAAACAGAGACAGGAAGGAAGGGAGGATGAGCCAGGCTAGTTTAGTGGATGGGGGAGAAGGACCAGTCGCGAGCAGTGAGGGGGGAGTTAGCGAGATACAGAAGGATATTGGAGAGGAGGAGAGCCATAGGATCGTAGGGGGGGGTGGCCAGGGTAAATAAGGAGGGAGCGGCATGTGGCACCCAGATAGGGGGAGGAACAAGGAGCCGGCTGGGTGGAGGGGCCAGTAGGAAGGATGAGGGACATGGAAGGGGGGGAATTGGAGGAAAAGGAGTGGTCAGAGTGCTCCTGTTGGGGGATTCTATGATCAGGGGTATCAAATGGGATAGGGAGGGAGAAGCCTGGTCAGTTAGAACAAAATGCTTCCCTGGACTAACAGTGCACAGGGCCAAGCACGAGGTATATCAGCTGGCAAAGTATTGTGGAGGTTCCCCGGATATACTGGTCCACCTGGGTACAAATGACATTGAGGGAAATAGCGAGCTAGAGATACAGGCAAGGTTCAGGGAGCTTGCCAGGGTCTGTCATGACACAGAATGCACAGTTTCCTTCTCAGAAATCCTGCCGTGCCAAGGCTAGTGGGGAGCACAAAAGGAAGATTAGGAGATAAACCAGTGGCTCAGGGAGTGGTGTGAGGCCAGAGGGTATGGGTTGATGGGGATTGGGGAGACCTGGGAGGATAAGGAGCTGTATGCTAGAGATAGGCTTCATCTCAATTTGAGGGAGGGAATCCTTAAGTTGAAAATAGAGGGTTCATTGGTGAAAAGTGGGGTTTAAACTGTGAAGGGGGAGGGATGGGAGAAAAGGCTGCTCGAGGGGGCTGATAAAGGAGGGACTTGTCTCCACCCCCTCGGGAGCTGGAGGAATGCTGGAAAAGGCCTACTGGTAAAGTGCAGACCAGGGGAAAACAGAATCCCCATGGGAACACGAGCAGGGGAAATGGAAGTATAGGGAAAGGGTGAAGGTAGTCCTGCTAAATGCCAGGAGCTTGGGCAATAAATGCCTGAGCTCCAGGCGATGTTAACTGAGGGAGCAGTGGATGTGGCAGTGGTCACTGAGACCTGGGCCACCGCAGGACACGACTGGGACCTGAACCTGGAGGGTTACACTGTGTTCAGGAAGGACAGGGGGGGAGGGAAGGGGAGGAGGGGTAGCACTGATAGTCAAAAACTGCATTGGCATAGGGGGAGTAGAGGAGGTGGAGGGAACCGTGGAGGTGATTTGGGTCACCTTGATAACAAGGCGGAGGGCAAGAGAGTAAAAATAGGAGTGGTATATAGACCCCTGCACTGGCGGAGGAGCTGGAGAAGAGTCTGGTGGCAGATGTTGGGAGACACTGCAGACTGGGCAGGGGAAGGGTGGTGGTGTTGGGGGACTTAAACATGCCAGGAACAGACTGGGAGACTGTGACATCCTCAGTGGCCAGGGAACAGAGGTTGTTGGATGTCTTTGAAGATGCGTTCCTAACTCAGCAAGTGGGGGAACCGACCAGGGAGGCGCGGGTACTGGATGTAGTCTTGGCAGACAGTGACCAGATTGGGGGCCTAGAGATAAGAGACCCATTGGCGGGGAGTGACCATGCCACGGTCTGGTTCTGCCTGGACCTAGGAGGGGTAGAAGGCTGCACAAAGACTGAGGTAACTGACTTCAAGGGGGCAGATTTTAAGGAAACGGGAAGGATCCTTAAGAAGCATTTGGATGGGATTGGGTCAGACATGGACGCTGATAGTAGGTGAGAAATCATCAGGAGAGGGGTGCAGGATGCTACCTGCAGCTGTGCAAGAGTAAGACGAAAATGCGGTAGGGTCCGAAAACCCTGCTGATGGACCAGGGAGGTCTAGGAGGTGGTGCAAGGAAAGAAGGCAGCCTATAGGCAATTCAAGTGCTCAAGGAGTGAAAGGGATCGAGGGGAGTACGAGCTGATGGCTAGAAGGGCCACTAGGGTGGTGAGGGCGGCTAAGGCAAGGAAGGAGCAGAACCTGGCCAGGGAAATTAGGAGAAGGAACAAGGGGTTCTTTAGATACACTGGGGAAAAACGAAGGGGTAAGGGGCAGATTAGCAGGATTAAACGGGAGAGATGGGCACAAGACCTGGGGAGCAGGCTGACGTATAAATGAGTACTTCACCTCAGTTTTCACCAAGGAAAATGTGGGTGCTGCATCATACATGGGAGGAGACAGTGATACTGGGGGGACCCATACCGATCGGCAGGTCTGGGGAGAGGGGGAGGCATCACTGGCAGGAAGGGGGGAAGGCTAAGCAGGGAGAAGAGGTAGTGGAAGTGGAAATCACAGCAGAGAGAGTGAGGGAAGCCTTCAGGTCCCTTAAGACGGAGAAAGCACCGAGGCCGGATAAATTGCATCCCAGAGTGCGGAAGGAACTCGTGGATGTCCTGGCGAAGCTTTTCACCATCTCTCTGAGGACAGGGTGGGTGCCCCAGGACTGGAAGGTGGCACATATAGTGCCTATCCATAAGGGGGGGATCAAGGGAGGTGGCAGGGAACTACAGGCCTGTCAGCCTGACATCGGTGGTGGGCAAAGTGATGGAGGGCACCGTCAAGGAGAGGCTAGGTGGGGACCTGGAAAAGTCAGGGTGCCTGGACGATAGACAGCATGGATTCGTCCCGGGGAAATCATGTCAGACAAACCTTGTGGAATTCTATGACTGGGTGATGAGTGCCTTGGACATGGGGAGACCAGTGGATGTCCCCTTTCTAGACTTCAGCAAGGCATTTGACTCTGTTCCTCACATGGGCCTGTTGGATAAGCTGGGAGAAACGGGGGTGGGGAACCAGTTGATCAGATGGATAGGCAATTGGCTCCAGGACCGGACCCAGCGGGTCGTAGTTGGCGGGATAGTCTCATCCTCAAGGAGGGTCATTAGTGGGGTCCCACAGGGATCAGTCCTTGGGCCCCTCCTGTTCATCGCCTACGTCTTTGACATAAGGACAGGTATCAGGAGTAAGATGAGTCTCTTTGCGGATGACTCAAAACTGGGGGCAGTGGTGGATGGGGAGGAGGGGAGGGTGGCCCTACAGGGGGACCTGGAGGCTCTGGAAAGATGGTCTAGAAAGTGAAAGCTGAGGTTCAATGCAGGGAAATGCAAGGTACTGCACCTGGGGGCCAGAAACCTGGCCAAGTGTACACCCTGGGGGTGGGAATGCTACAAGTCTCTATGGCTGAGAGGGACCTGGGGGTGGTGGTGGATGTCAAGATGAACAACTCGAGACTTGTAGGAGGGCAGCAGCCAAGGCCAACAGGATGCTGGGATGCATCGCTAGTGGGATCACCTCCAGAAGGAGGGAAGTGATACTCCCTCTGTATAACTGCTTGGTGAGGCCGCACCTCGAGTACTGCATGTAGTTTTGGAGGCCACACTTAAAGAGGGACATTAAACTCCTGGAGAGGGTCCAGAGGAGGGCAACCAAAATGATTTGGGGCTTGGGGGACAGGACCTATGAGGAGAGGCTCGAAGAGCTAAATATGTACACACTGGAAGAGAGAAGGGACCGGGGACATGATAGAGGTCTTCAGGTACATGAAGGGGGTAAATAGGGAGGAACAGTCAGGGTGGTTCAAGGAAGGAGGAAGGGGCCACTAGAGTGCATGGGTGGAAGCTGGAGGGAAGATTCAGGGAGAAAGGAGGAGGTGCTACTTCACTGAGAGGGTGGTGGAGCCATGGAATGCGCTGCCCAGGGGCTGGTGGAGGCAGAGACGGTGGAGGGGTTCAAGAGGGGGTGGGACAGGTACAGGGGAAGGGTTCTGGAAGCAAAATCCAATGCAGCGAGAATATCCAGAACTGGGAAGAGAGAAGCCAGAGAAGGCGAGGGGGGCAGCAAGGTCAGCTCCCAGGGTGGGGGCTGACCAAACGAGCAGACGCGAAAGACCGTTAGGCCTCTTCTGCTGGCATTTTAGTATGTTAGTATGAAAAACAACAATGCAGTCAGATGAAAACACTTGAGATTTAGCTGTTGTTGCACGGAGCTACTCTGATTGTTACTCACACTACCCAATGCAAGACACAGGAGGGATGAAATGGAGACTGCAGGTTGACAACTGGTATGCCAGGAGAAGCAGGGCCCACACGAATCACCGAGGTGTCGTTCCTGTTAGAGATGTTGAGCAGGGGGCTGATCCCCGGGTGAGTCTCTCGTCTATGGTGTTGTCTGTGCCTGACATAGCTTGCTGGGCCAGAGTGACAGGGCCCAGGCTGGGTGAAGCAATCCGGAAATCAGTCCAGGAAGGCTGGATACAGCTTCCAGCAAGCATGGCACAATTAAACAGTGGGGAACCAAATCACGCCCCACTAACAGCACACAGCACATTTATAGTAAAGCAGTCACCATACCAGAGAGCGGATAGCAGTCCGGCAGCAATATCAGTGTGTCTGAGCAAAACCGGGAGTTCTATGGTGAATGGATATCCTGACAGGCCAATCGCATACAGCAAATCTTCGGTCTTCTTCAGGTTTAAGCCTGGTCACACTTCAGTGGCTTTTCTCCCAATCAATTTGGATACAGTCCAGAGTATTAAGCCTTTCAAAGGATTCCCTCTCGAGGGACTGCAGGCAGACAGTCCAGACTCAGCCTTTCCAACAGTCTTCCACGCGAACTATGCAGGAGCAGCTGCTTGAATCACTCAAGCTGTTTACTCTGCAAACTCTAACCCCAGACTGACTGACTGCAGCAGGCAGCTTGGGAATTTCCCTTTGGTCCAGAAGGTTCTGGTTGGTTGATCCATCTATCTGTCAAAGCAAGGGCTCCCCCTCCAGGTCTGTTTTGGCGCCAAAATGTAAAAACTACAATTCCTACAGAAATTTGCTCCCACAAGACCCCTGGCTCCATTTTAGAGTCCCCAAAGGTACTGATTGGTGCTGACTGGCAGTCCAAAACCAAAATGGTGGTGCACTACATAAAGTCCATGCTGCAAAGAAAGCAGATTGAACAAACTACAATACTATTGCCATGCTAATAGATAATCAGCACATAAATACAGCGTCTAACAGAGCCCCCTCTGCGTAAATAGCGATGGCAGAACGGAGCAATTATCTGACAGCCCGGGTGGGACTTGAGTATAAAAACACTCAGCCCCCTCCCAGATCAAATAAGCACCACATTATTGGCAGCTCTTAAAGAGACAGAGCACAGAGGCATTAAGGCTATCTCACACAAACACTTTTAAAGTGCTAAGACCCAGGATACCAGCCTGGCAGTGGGCATTTAGGTACACCCAAGAAAGACTTTCGGGAACCCCTCATTTGTAGGGGGGTTACACGAGGGACTGCAGGAAGTCCTCTCAGTTGTTTGTTTCTTTCGCTCCTGGCAGAGTGGGCGCTCCAGTTTCAAAACTGTGCTTCTCCAAATATTTGGCCAATTGTATTATTTTGTGTTACAGGAAGTACGGTACGGAACTTCCGGGGGTTGTTAAGGGTTATTCCACCAGGGGTATGGCCACTTCAGTTGCCTGTTTCAGGTGCGTGTCTGCAACTAAGATTTACGCTGCTGCCACGTGGAGTACTGTCCACATTTTCACAAAGCACTACAGTCTGGACATTGCCTCCAGAAGAAGGGCAGGCGTTGGTCTAGCTGTGCTTCAGGGCATTCTTTCTTAGGCCTCTGGCCTTCTGCCACCCAGACTGTCCTTGCTCTTAGCATTGCTTGTGACTCGTTCTATAGGTGTGACCCGATAGATATCCCCGAAGAAGATAGAATCATTATGTAAGAACTTACCATAACAGTAGATCTTCGAGGGGATCTCTGATCAGATCATGCCTTCCCCCCCAAGATTGGCTGTCCTGCTGCTTCAGCCTTTCTGCTAGCTGGTCACCACCTTCCTCTTTCCTTTGTTCCCTTGTGGGATTCCTGTCTCTCATGGCCTCTGGCTAGGGAAAGAACTCAGCAGGGAGTGGGGTTGCCCACACTTGTATAGGGTGTGTGATGTCAGAGCCTGACGTCGGCGTGGGTGGCCTCTAATAGACTGCTGCAGAAAAAGCTTTGATGTGATCCTGACACCTGACAGGTATGTTCCATATGTGTTACCTGATGACAGAGATTCCCTCGAAGATCTACTGTTATGTTAAGTTCTTACATAACTGTTCTGTTTGCCTTACTTTGGCCTGACTGTTTCGTACCTTTTGTAAGGTAGGGGTTCCAGAACTGCATGTACTACTCCAGACGGGCATCACCTATAATGTGTAGAGGGGTAAGATCACCTCTTTTTTCCTGTTTTTCTGCTGTAGAAGATCCTGCCTGTGCACCCCAGCATTCTGGTGGTCTTCCAGTGTGCCTTGTTGCATTGGGCAGTGGTCTTAATGCAGTCACTTATGACAAACCCAAGGTTCCTTTCCTCTGAGGTCTGGTCTAACTTAACCTTTCCATCAATCTAGTGATGTTTTTTCAGGTTCCTCATTCCCATGTGTATGGCTTTGCACTTGATGGCACTGAATTTAACCTGCCGGATTTTTTTCAACTTTTTTAATTTCCGCAGATCCCTCTTCATGTCCCTGATGCCTTCCTCACTATCGACACTACTGCATATTTCCGTGTCTTCCACAAAGGAGACATTTTGCACTGGATCTGTATTCTAGTGCCACAGATAAATTGAAGATCTGTGGACCCAGGACCGACCCCTGTGGCACCCACTCATGAGACTCTTGACCCATGAGCATTTGCCATTTAGTACTGTTCCTTGAATCCTTAGACATGCCCAGTTTCCAATGCCTCTTTGTTAAGCTATCCTCCACCCATAAGTTGCCTACCTTCTTCACTGTTTTCTCTATGGTACTGAATAAAAAGCCTTGGTAAAGTTCAGATACAAGACATCCACTACCTGGCCCTTATCCACTGCCAGAGACACTGAATCCAAGAATTTTGTGAGGTTCATCTGACAGGACCTTCCCTTCATGGACCCGTGCTGTCTGCTATTTTGAAGTCTGTTTGCCTCTAAAAAGTCTACTAAGTGCCCTTTGGTAATAGTTTCAAGCAGGTTTCCCACAATTGAGGTCAGACAAACTAGTTTGTAATTGTCTGGGAGGCCCTTTTCCCCACTTTTATGAAGAGGTACGACATCAGCTACCGTCAAATCTGCTGGGTCCGCACTAGTGTCTAGTGAGCACTTAAACAAGTCAGCTGGGTGGCCACCAGAGCTTGTCCCCTCCTTCTTGAGCATTGTATGAAAAATGAAATAACAAAGCATATCAGCTCAGTAAACCTCCCTGAGGCTAGACTATGAAACCATGCTTAATTTTTTTCTTTGTTACCTATTTCTGAAGAAGCCCTATGATCTAGATGCTGACTTCTGTATCTGTACTTTCAATGGGTGAGATATTCAGACATGCGCCAGAGGCCGGCGCAAGACCTGTGCAGCGCAAGTCGAAGGCGCCACAGGCACTGAGCATGATATTCAAAGGTTGCGCAAGGTGGCATGCGCCAGCGCAACATGGCTGAATATCGCACGGATGCACCAGAGCGCAGCCAGGGGTGCACCAGGGAGCAACCCAAAATGCACAGTAGCGCAACCAGGGATGCGCAAGGGGCCTAGGTGCATGTGCCAGGACACATATGGACTAGCCACAGGCACAGCAAGGAGCAAGCCACTGGGGTGGAAGGTACTGCCGCCAGGGTGACGTGGGTGCCAGGAGTGAGGCACGGCCGGCACACAACAGAACACCACCCAGGGCAAACGGGAATGCAGCCGGCCCCTGCCCATGTGCACCACAGTGATGAACGTAGGTAAGGCGGCACCAGTGGCCATGGGTGGACAACCACCGGCCACCCCCCCGCTGGATGGCACGCACCATGCCACCCGGTCCTCAGCCAGCAACACCCAGGAAAACGGCACACAACACACATGCCACACAACCAGAATAGTCAGCCCACAGCCGCCCCAGGGCACAGCCACTGACCGATGGGTGAACACCACATTGCACAGCCCTTGGACACCTCAGGTGCACCACACAGCCACCATGCACACCACTGCAGCATGGCTCCACACGCTAGCCGCAAAGCAGGCCCAGACACAGATGGGTAACCATAAACAACTGTATTATGTAAAGGTAACGAAAGACAATGGAACATATGTACAATAAACAGGGGTACAGGGTACAAGGTATGGGGAAAAAATATACAAAGGAGGGCTATGCCAGGGAAGGGAGGTTAGGGGACAGGGGTCAGGGCGAGACAAAGGGACAGGGGAGGTCAAGGGAAAGGGGGACAGAAATGGAACAGGGGTCGCGGGACAATGGGCCCTATGGGCGGCCTCACCCCAATGCTGCTAGGCGCTGTCTCCACCGGAGCATCCTCTGCAGCAGCCATGCAATCTCCAACGTCGCCGTAGATACTGCCAGGATCCTCCTCAGGAGGTGGCTGTTGTCTGCCTGATGCCGGACACCTAACACAAAGGAGGGAACACGGGATCAGTGCGTGTCCAGGACACCCCAGCCCACCCACCATGTGCAGCGTATGGTGGTGACATGTGCCCCTGTGGTGGCACCCTGGCCTCCCGCAATGGGTGCACCCAGACGTGCCGCCAATTTGGCATACCACAGCCACGCGGAACGCTGCACACCAGTACCACCCATGGGCCACCCGCCACCAACGTGGCAGGCAGGCGGCAGGACTACAGCAGCACAGCGTGCTGCCGGACGCACCCACAGCCCACCTGTGGCAACCACACACATGTGCGATGGCCACAGCACGGCGCAACACACACTGCGGACAGTACACAGCTGCAGTGGCTAAGCGCATGGGGCAGTGGCCCACCACCGGTACCCATTCTGCACAACACTGTAGTATGGAACTGCGCCTACCTGCGTGCTGCCATGCACCACGTGCCGGGCTGGCTGCACCACCCCTGTGGCCTGCAACTTGTGGAATGGATCCTGCGGTGGCCCGCCCGCTGTGCCTGCCACTCTGGCCCTCCTCCTGTCTTCATAGCCTAGGATAGAAACATAGGCATGTACACACCATTACTTGGCAACACCACGTGCCCCTCTCCCCGCACAATGTGCACCCCAGCCCAGCCGTGGTGCGGTGGCACAGCGCACACAGAACACACCGCCAAAAGCCACAGGGCACGTGGCTCCAGCATCCCCCCTCAGCATGGCATGCCGCCCTGCCAGCCCCAAGGAACACTGGACGGGCACAGACACAGGCGGTGCACACTTATCTGGCTGTGGCATGGCCCCCCTCCGGATGCGTGCCTGCAGCGATTGCAGCCGCTCTGGGTCCCTCTGCTGCATGTCGCCATACTGGTGGCAACACTGCTCTCCAGTGCGCTGCACACTGGTGGCTTGCTCCAACTCATCAGCCACGTTCTGCCAGACCTCAGTCCTAGGCCTGGCAAGGGGCACCTGGCCAAACAGGCAGCCTGTGTGGGGCTCCACCAGGGCCACCAGGTTCACCAATTCGATTTGGCTCCAATCGTGAGCCCGTGCAGTGTTGCGGCGTGGCATAGTGAAACTGCAGTTCTGCTGAACAAAATGGCACCCTGTAGTGCACGAGCTCCATGTGCTCGGGATGCGCGCCTCGCATGGAGATGCACTGCCCACAGCAATCGCGCATCCCCAGGGATGCACAGTATGTGTGTTGCTGTGCTGGCACATGGTGCAGAGGTCCCTGAGGGGCAAAGGGCAGGGCTGGGGTCAGAGGGCAGCATGCGCTTTGTGCGCAGGTGCACTATTGGGACCACTATGCATGGTGCACAACATAGGCATGAGGGTGCCATGGCCTACGAGCCAATGGCACCCGGGCACCATGGCCCTATCGCGGCCGCGCCGTATCGCCTATCATCACGCAGTGAGCATATGCTGCGCAGGTGGCATAGAAGCCGCTGGCGCGCATGCGCATTAATGGTCACACTGGCAACGCCACAGCATTGCGCCACAACTTGAGCCGGCCCAAGTCCATTGCGTAAGGCGCAACATCGCGATATTCAGCTGGCATATGCGGATTAGCTCATCAGCTTATCCGTGGTGCATCGGGGGCATTTGCATCTCATTTCAGTTGCACATCTGCTCATTTGCATGTGATGCGCTATAAAGGCGCCGCAAGACTGCACAGGACATGGACCGGTATTGCAACCTTCTGAGGTAAATGCGCTGCTCAGGGGACTGACAGCACGGCCGAAGGTGTGGGCTGCAGCAGCCACTGACCACATGTCATTGCCCACAAGTAGCAGAATGACTGATCATGAAGATGGAAAGGAGCATGGGTTTGCACGCAAGCGCAGGCCCAACTTTACTGAGGCGGATGCCCTGTTCAAGGCGTACCTCAACAGGGAGCTGCTGCTGAGTGGAGCGACTAGCACAACACAGACCAGGGCCGCAGCCTGGGTGGAGGTGGCAGAGGACGTGAATCAGCAGGGCAGCCACCAGCGGTCAGCGCAGGAGTGCAAGAAGAAGGTCGGCACTGACAGGCGCAGGATCAAAGAAAAGGTGGCAGCCATCTGGGCTGCATGGGCAGCGGTCAGGCCAACATGCCACAGCTTGCGCTGCAGGAGGAGATGGTGGTGGCCATCCTGCGGCACAGCACCATCGAGGGTGCCTGGCGCGCTTCCAGACTGGTGGGAGCCCATCACTGCATGGTAGGTACCACGCGCCTGGGGCGGGGGGGCCATGGCTGGGGGGGGGCGGCCTGTGTGACAGTGGCATTAATGTAACTGTATTCCCTTACAGCACCGGAGGCCAGCATGCAGTGGCAGGGGCGGTGGTGTCTGCCGTGGGGGCAAGCCCAGCCCTGGAGGACCAGCCATCCACCTCCACCAGTGTCCGGGGGCCCGGTCAGCTGCAGCACACAACCGCTGTCCAGCCGGATGTCCTGGGCGTGGTGGCGGACGAGGCCCTGGCTGTGTTCCAGCAGGACACCTGCCATGGCGTTCAGTGTGCGGAGACACCGATCCGGGTGGGTGCTGACACAGATGATAATGTGACCATTGCCCTGGACAGTAGTGGTGTCGTCAAGGAGGAGGCACCCATACCAAGCACCCTCCCTGGCAGCGCCGCCAGTGCCCTGTTGGCGGTTGTCTGCCCACCTGCCACCACCCCCGGTGTTGGTGCAGCCACACAGGTGGTGCACGGAGCACAGCGGCTGGAGGGGCAGCAGCGGCAGACGGCTGGGGACGTTTGGGGGCCGGGTGCAGCGACCGCCGATAGTGCGCCAATGATTGAGCAGTCCCAAGGGGACCTTGCTGTGCAGCGCCCACCTGAGCGGGGGGGCTGGGCAGCATGGTCGCACGCCACCCATTGGTCCGCACATGCCCAGGCGTCCCCGGGCGCTGACCCCTTGCCCGAGCACACCCATTTGCTGTTGTCCTCCGTGGACCAACAGGTGCTACTCGTGGCAGGGGTGCATGCACTCCATGCCGAGATGCACCAGGCTGCAGAGCAGCATGACAGGGGCTTTGCGCAACTTCTGGCTGACAGCAGTCAACTGCGGGAGGACACGACCGCAGCCGTGGATCGCCTTACCACTGTGGTCACTGTCGGCCTGGCCCCACTGGCCACCATGGTGCGTGGCCAGCCGCCGCAGACCTCGCAGAGTGCACTGTCCACCCCTCGTTCACGATGTCTAGTGACCCCCTCTGTGTCGATGCCCGGTGCTTGCCTGTTCAGGAGCCTGCAGACCCCTGCGAGGACACGGTCATGTTTCCCCAGTACCACCCCTGGGGGACCGTCACAGACACCCTTGTAGCTGTCGTGCAGCCTGGGTCTGCTGGGTGGCCTCGGTGGGGCCGTCCACATGTTCTGCGGCCAAGTGACTGCACAGTGGTCCTGATGTGTCCGGCTCCCTGTCCGCAGTCTACTGCCGCTGCACTGTGTGCACATGGGTGTGGTGTGTACGTGTCACGGATGTGGCATCCGTGGACAGCACCACACACTGACCGTGTGTGCACCTGCCTGGCTGCTGGCCTGTGTGGCATGTGCATGATGATACCAACACAGCACCGGGTGCTCCTGTGTGCCGGTGCTCTGCGTCTGATACACGCCTGGTGCTAGTGCCTGGGCGTGTGCTTGGGGGCGCCAGTGTGCACGTGTGAGGTTGTGTGGGTGGGGTGTGCTGTGTTGCATGTTGCCATGGGGTGCAGCCTCATGCTTGGCCAAGCCCCCTGCCCAGCTGTTCATGCCACAGGGCATGCCCACACATGCCTGTGCACTGTGGCACAGTCGCCATTCCGTGCATGGGGGCTTGTTCACCTACTTGCGTACACCGCAGTGCTCCTGCACAATTGTGTCCCAGTGCTGCCAAGCCATCCTGTTCAGCTGGGGATCCCTTCTCCCAGGGTGGGGCTGCCCACCGCCACATGGCCTGGCAGCCACGTCATCCCCACTGCTGTTCCCCTCTTCGACTTCAACAGCTATCCCATGGTCAGTGGCCATGTTGTGCAGTATACAGCAGGCCAGGAATAGGCCACTGACCTTTGAGGGGCTGTACTGTAGGGCACCGCCAGACCTGTCCAGGCAACGGAACCGTGCCTTCAGCAGCCCAAACACATGCTCAATGATGTTCCGTATGCTGGTGTGTGCCTCGTATTGCTCCTCCGCAGAGGTCAACTGGCACCAGTATGGGATGAGCAGCCAGAACTGGAGTGGGTAGTCACTGTCACCAGTGTGGAGAGAGATATGGTTAGCCTGTTGCTGCACCACCCGTCCTTCCCAGTCACACCCTACGGCGCCCCTACCCTGGCGGCCCCCACCCCTTGCCCTGTTGTGCCAGGCTGCCCATGGTCTCTGCATACTCACCTACTAGGTGGCCAGTGGGGATGTCCCCCTCTCAAACCTGTGGCACAGTGCTGAGCTGTGCCAGATGAAGGCATTGTGGGCTCCTTCAGGGTGTGTGGCACAGACATTGATTATGCACCCTCTGGCATCGCACACCACCTGGCAGTTGACACTGGGATAGCCCTTCCTGTTGTTGTAGGCTACTCCCTCCGGGCCAGGTGGCATGCGGATGCCAACGTGGGTGCAGTCGATGGCCCCTAGCACGCCAGGCATACGTGCTAACCTGTGGAACTCCTTCATGTTCATTGTATGCTCTGCCTGTGTGCTGGGGAAATGGATGTATTCCACAGCATGTAGCAGCAGTGCATTGAGGAATTTAGTGAGGAGACGTGACACGGCTGACTGGGTTGCCTTTGGTGTCCCCTGTTGGTCTCAGGAAGGTGCCCGTGGCGAGCAGGCACATGACTGCTGTCTCCACCGTCAGGGCATGGCTCCATCTAGTGGGTGCCTGCATCTCCTCACTGCACAGCTCACAGAGCTGCCTCAGAATTGCCTGGTTCAGGCGATACCAGCCCACAATCTCCGTATCGGTGTACTGTTTATAGGTGGTGCGGGCACGGTACCACTTGTTCTGGGCATACCACCGACGGACTGTTCCATGGCCGTGCCACCCTGCCTCCTGCTCCCCACACCCCTCATTACAGCCTCCATCAGGAAGATTGCACTGACCATGGCCCCTGTTGTCTTGTCCCCCCCGGGCGGCTGACTCCTCTGCCCCCCCGGCTGTGTGCTGCTGTGTGGACAGCTCTGCTGGACCCTTGCCTGAGTGTCCTGCCCCCAGCTGGTGGCCTGTTGGCTGTGGCCTCTACTTCCCACCCCTCTGGGTTCCTGTGCTGCCCCTCCTGTGCCTGGTGTCACAGGCACACACGCACACTGTCGCCTCCCTGCCTGTCTCACTCACTCACACACTCACTCTCTCACACAGTATCACACCCTCACTGCCTCAGTCCCTCTCTTTCACCCCTCCTGTGGTTCTGGCTGGCCTCTCTGTCTCCCTGTCTCCTGCAGCGCAGGTGTCCTTCACCTACTTGCTCCCTGTTTTTTATAGGCTCAAGAGTGCTCTGTGCAACTGTCATTTGCTCCACACTTGCGCTGTTGGTCAGGTGTTGAATATCGCACTGTGCCGCATATTCATGGCTATGCCCCCTGTACTTGCGCATACATACATTTCCATTGCGCATTGGCACATGGCCACTTGCGCTGCGGAATTACTGCCACTGAATATCGCTCTCCGGAGCATGTTTGCAGTTGCATAGGTGCAACCCTGTTGCGCACTGTGCAACTGCTTTGAATATCCCACCTAATGTGTATTCAGTGGAATCCTTTAGTTATACTTGCAGCACACACACTGGTGCAGCATACTTGCTTTTTGCTAATTTTCTGAGACTCCTGTCATGCACAGACTTAAGGAGAAATTAAACTGCTGGGTACTGGTTAGACTTCACAAGTTTCAGATTCAGTGTAGCAAAATGCAAGGCGCTGTCATAACTTTGGACTAAACCTTCAATCAAAATATTTTCCTTTGTTAGCAGTAAATGTTTTAGTTGTTATTATGACTCGTATATGTTCACAGCCAAAGCATCAAAAGGCTTCTATGCATGACGCCACACAGAAGAGATGAAAACAAGTTGTCATAAATATATTTATTAACTAAGCTACTACTATACACTACAGAAGATCTAAGAATGCATTACATTTCATGCACATAATAATGATAAACTTTATACAGTGCAGTTCTTAAATATTAAAGCACTTTACACATTATCACAAGTAAAATAACAAGCCATAAATAATTAAAACTCAAGTAATAGCAGTTAAAATTCAATGTATCCTTCACAGGAAGCCAGATTAAATAGATAGGGTTTCAGTGTGGCTTTAAAGCTCTCCACCGTCAGGCACCCCTGAACCTGACAAGGTAGAGAAGTCCACAGGGTAGGGGCTACATAAGCAAAAGCTCAGACACTAGATGTCTTCAGCCAGACCCTGGGAATCTCTAGCAATTCCTCGTCGGTGGAGTGGAGTGGTTGAGAGGAGCAATAGGGGCTCAGAAGCTCGTGCAAGTAGTACGGTCCCTGTCCGTGTAGGGCTTTATAGGTCAGCAAACAGACCTTGAAGGTGATCCTCCACCAAACTGGCAGCCAGTGCAGCTTGTGGAGCACAGGTGTAATATGGCTAGATCAAGAGAGCCCAGTTAGTAACCTGGCTGCCACATTCTGCACTAGCTGCAGCCAGTGGATATCCACTCCTGGCAACCTTAGGTACAGGGAGTTACAGTAATCTAGGTAGGAGGTGACAAAGACGTGAACCAGTGTCAGTAGGTCGTCAGGCGGAACCAGGTATTTGATCCAGGTGATATTCCTCAGATAGTAAAATAAGTTCTTGATGACGTACAACTCCAGAGATTTCAGGGTCAGACCCTCGTCAAGAATAATGCCCAGACTCCTCTCCTGTTCAGAGGTCCTTAACTGGCAGCCTCCTAGCACAAGACCAGTTGCCTGACCTGCCGAAGACCCCTCCACTCGACAACCCAGCTCCATCACCAACACCTCAGTCTTGTCTGAGTTCAGCTTCAACCAGTTGGCACACATCCAATCTCAGATCTTGGATAGGCAGTTGTTAAATATAGAGGATGCCATATCCTGTTCAGGTGCAAAGAACATGTACAGCTGAGTGTCACCTGCATAACAGTGAAAACACAGCCTGTACCCCCTTACAGTGTCCCCCAGCGGCAACATGTACACCGCAAACAACATGGGAGACAGCCCAGAGCCCTATGGTACCCCACATGACAGGGAAAAAGCATCTGAGACATAAATCCCCGACACTAGTCTCGGAAACCTGCCAGTGAGGAAAGACAAACCATCTGAGGACTGTACCCAACAGTCCACAGATTAACTGCAGGTGCTCTAGCAGTATCCCATGGTCCACAGTGTCAAATGCCATGGAGAGATCAAGGAGGACCAAGATGGAGCAGCTCCTCTGATCCCTCGCTATAAGGCGGTAATTGCACACCCAAACAAGGGCCGTCCCAGTTCTATGCCTCTTCCTAAATCCTGACTGGAAAGGGTCATGGATGGCAAGATGGTCCTCCAGCTGCAACGTGACCACCTTCTCAATAACCATCCCTGCAAAGGGAAGGCTAGAGACCGTCCTGTAGTTAGCAAGACAGTCTGGGTCGAGAGAGGATTTCTTGAGCAGTGGAATCACCGCTGCCTCCTTCAGGGAGTCAGGAAGCTCCTCGATGTCTAACAAACACCGGACAATCTCAGGTAGGACTGGGACGATGTCCTCCACACCTCCCACAAGGAGACTGTTTGGGCCAGGGTCTAAACCACAAGCAGGTCGGCCACATATTCTGGATGACCATCATGACATCTGAGATCGCCACCTGATCAAAAGCCGACCACCTGGCCCGAAGTGCTGTGATCTCCCACCAATCACCGCCACTCCTATTAGAGCAGGCTGAACTGATATGATGTCAGCAATCTTATCTGCAAAGAAGCGAGCAAACTTGTTACATTTCTCCTGAGACAAAGCTCTCCGTAACTGCAGACAGGCTGGATTGCACAGTCTATCCACAGTTCTGAAGAGCTGGGCCGGTCAATTCCATACAGCTGTAATCTCCCCGGACAGGAACTCTGTCTTCTTACGGGAGATCACCGATTGATAGTCTCCATAATGTGCCATCGATCTAAGTTTGTCGGTGTCAAGGCCATTGTAAACAATAGACATCACTTTGTCTCTTAACACAGGTCCTATAAGTTATCAAGTTTGCAACCAATTAAAAACATTTCTTTTTAGATAATACTGTGACTTATCTCTTGGCAGATAGTCAAACAGGCTTGTCTATAATGTTTATGCCCATTGAATTGCATTTAAACAGTCGGCTGCACCCAAGACTATTCGCAGTACATGCCTTTAAGCAAAAGGAATTCTGCTGGTGGCA
Organism: Neoceratodus forsteri; assembly: GCA_016271365.2. Taxonomy (NCBI): domain Eukaryota; kingdom Metazoa; phylum Chordata; order Ceratodontiformes; family Ceratodontidae; genus Neoceratodus; species Neoceratodus forsteri. Next base: position 649,015,705 of record CM057449.1, read on the forward strand.
TGAACCATCTTTAAATGCACAATGGCTAGAGGGTCACTGGCTACAGTCAGTGCTTGGAAGACCTTGAAGCGACAGCTTCATGTACAGGACTCTGCACTCAGCACGCGAAATAAAATTCCATGTGCTCTAACGTCTTTAAATGCAGTCTGGGATGGGAGGCAGGATAGATATTCTGTATGTGATTGACCTCTGAGCCACATGTTAAATTCTGGTGCCACCTTCCATGAAGTTTATTCTGTTTACTGTACTAGGTGAGCTAATAATTAGCCAGGCAGTGCATTTCAGTGCTAGTTAGAAAGAGTTCATAGTCCCATTACCATCAATTCAGCTGGACTCTTGTATGGTTCTGTCTCTGCTGGCATTAAAAGTCTGTGTCCAAACACCCTTTTTTATTGTTCTGTGGCATTCTTATTCATGCTGGTTCCAAGGAAGATATGATCCCTGTTTTAACATTCCTGTCAGTGTCTAAAGAAAAGCGGGCAGGAAGTGGGTGGGGTGAAAAGAGAGAGAGAGAGAAATGTTTGTGGGTTCAGATACTAGTATCTTAATGAGAACTTTTGAGTACTATAACTTAAAAGTCTGTGGTATTTGGCAGTCTGTCATAAAATACAAAAAATGTTATTGGTTTCATTCTGTCAGCCATGGCTTTTCCTTAAGTGTGTTTAAATGTTCGTTTTACACCACTGGATACACATTGAGCTGTAGGTGGCATGCCCATATCAACTGTGCCTCCCAATTTACAGTCCTAAAGCATATTTAATAATAAAATAATAAACTCAGAATACACTGCTTAATTAATAATAATTAAATGTTTTACATCAGCCTAATTTTTCTGCAGCTACATTTGGGGAGGAACAACACAGATTGGAGCTGCACACCATGTAGGTCTCCTCATGCTATAGTGGTGAAGGAAGAAGACCTGAGGTCATAAACAGAAGGGTCTGAAGCATGACAAGCAGTGTGTACCAGCTGTAGAGTGGCCAGCAGAATGTTGGGGTGCATCTAAAAAGGGGACTGACCTGCAGAGTAGGATAAGTAATCCTGCCTATTTACAAGGCCCTGATCACAGCCACCTGGAGTACTACGTGCTGTTCGGTGCTCCTTAATACAATAAGGACATCGAGGTTGTCAATTGGGTGCAACACTCACTGAGCAAATAAAGTGATCAGGTGTAGGGCAGCTGGCTTAGGTCTGGTAGAGCAAACTTTAGGGTAGACCCCCCCCCCCACAGGTCCTTTTACATGGATATTTTGCTAATGTTGATTAACTCCATGACAAACAATAGTCAGCTACTTACAATAATGGAGACATGCAGAGATGCTGATTTGTTTAGAATAAAATGACTGAATAAAAGCAGAATAGAGAGTTAAAATCATCATCACATTTAACACAACAATTATAAGAGTTTGGATCATACCACTTTGCCTTGCACCATAGCTAGTCCAGCGAAAGCCAGAGTCCTTGGAGTCAAACCACAAGTCACTGTCTGAGTGAAGTCCTGTGAGTGAACGTTTCTCCTCCTGAATATCAGAGTGTCTGTTCTCCAGCATGTGTAGGTTGTCCACTTGACTCCTGGGTTTACACTGATAGTTACATAACAGTTCACAGTTCCAAAGGAATTTTCCAGTACTGGTTTCATTGCTGCATGTTAGTAGGAAGACTAGCACAGGTCACACTCCTTCTTCATTATTCTGCTTACTGCTGGGGTCTACTGTGGTCCCTCTGGTCACAGATTTGAGCGGCACATTCTAGGATAAACAGGTTGGCAACGGCAAAATGTCTCCGATTTGTTATAACATGCAGATCCCACTGCAATGAGGATTCAAGTGCTGTCTCAAGGGTACTGATCTCTTAAGTAAGCAATAACTTATGACAGGGTGTGCAGTTATCAGGGATTGATGCACACTTGGGTGCGTTGCGAGTCACGAGGCCGCAAGCCGAGTGTCCTCACAACACCCAGGTGTGCGTTAATCCCCAGTAACAGCACACCCTGGAGTGGGTTATTGCTCTTATAACATGGGTTAAGTTTAAACAACAAAAAATATTGAGAGTGTTTTTTTTTTGCTGCTTAAACAGCAAAAAATGTACTGTATCTTGCCACCTTGCAAAATAGTCCCTAACAAATAATGCATATTTAAGTCCTATTATGGACATAGAAATGTCAGAGATACACTACTGGTAAGATCCTTGACATTTCTTGTGAATAACATGCACTCCTACATGTCCTAAGACATGCATACCGCCCCCACACACACATAGCAACTGTTCCCTGATCACCACATACAGGCAACACTGGTCAGGGAAGAGAGAGAGGACGCACTTCACTGCAAGCTTGCAATGCAATCTCTGTGGTTCACAGACTCGTATGCACAGTTCTTACAGTGCATGACACCTCTCTCCACTGAATCACAGTGACATATGTGCTGTTCTGAGTGAGGTATGGCTCCATCTCTGTCTCTGATCGGCGGCACAGCACTGTAGTATGCAAGGGGTGTACTCCCTGTCTCTCTCTCACACCCGTGGGAGATGGCAAGGGCCAGGGGTCCACTCACACCACCTGCAAATACAAATGAGAACATTGTCACCCCCAACCATGGAACATAGCCATGCCTCACTCACATAGCACATGCATGGCTTGCCGACTCCCTTGCTGTTTCCCATTCAGCACAGCCTTTCACAGACTTCCCTGCAGCCCGCTTTCTCGCGCTCTCTTCCTCCCTGTACTGTGGTTGTTAGGGCGACATGCTGCAACCTGAATGACACATACCATGGCCAGACCTGAGACTGGCGGGGGTGGAGGACTGCTCATGACAGTTGCGCTGTGGGACATTGCCTGCCATTTGGCTCTGCTGTCTCTTTCATTGCATACACGGCGAGTCACTCAACACACTTCACGCCGACCGCGCTGAACTCCGGATGCTGTCTCTCTCTCTCTCTCTCTCTCTCATAAAAGCACCGCTGCAGCTAGTGCTCTCTCCCTTCTCCCTCTGTGACACTGTGCAAATAGGGATCAGGGCTTCAGGTGGGGGGGGTTGGGGCACAGTATTATTGGGGCTTTCAGCATGCAAGAAACTGTTCATTATTTTTCCACAAAGTCTTTTGTGCAGTGATGACATGTCAGTGAGATGGGGATGAACTCCGGACGCTGTCTGTCTCGCTCTTGCCTCGCAAAAGCACTGCTGCAGCTCACGCTGTCTCCCTTCTCCCTCTGTGACACTGTGCAAACGGTGATACATAGATACATAGACAGTGTCGGCAGATAAGGGCCTATGGCCCACCCAGTCTGCCCATTTGAGCTTGTAAGTTCAGTTTGTTTTCCTAGAAGTCTGTTGCCCCTTGCCCCTGACCTCCAGAATTCCTTTATGTCTATCCCATGCATTCTTAAATCCCATGATTGTTTCAGCCCCCACCACTTCCTCTGGCAGGGTGTTCCACTTGTCCACCACCTGCTCTGTGAAGAAATTCTTTCTCATGTTTCCTCTGAATCGCCCCTCCCTCCAACTTCATCCCATGCCTCTAGTCCTGGAACATCTTTTTCGCTTAAAATAGTGTTTTCCTGCACCCTGTTCCTCCCTGTAAGATACTTGTATGTCTCTCATCATATCCCTCTCTCCCTCCTCTCCTCCAGGGAGTACATGTTCAGTTCCTTCAACCTGTCTTCATAGGACTTGTGATGCAATCCATGCACCATCTTTGTTGCCCTCCTCTGAACCTTCTCTACCCTGTCTATGTCCTACGTAGGTATGGTCTCCAGAACTGCACACTGTTCTCCAGGTGGCCTCACTAGTGTCTTGTATAGCGGAATTATGACCTCTCCTTTTCCTGCTGGTGATGCCCCTGCCTATACATCCCAGCATCCTATTTGCTTTACCTGCTGCCTTGTCACACTGTTTCCTCTACCTTGAGGTCATCAGAGATGATAACCCCAAGATCCCTTTCCTGCTTGGTGCATGCTATATCCTCACCCCCGACTGATATATTGTGCCAGGGTTTTGTGCCCCATATGCATTATCTTGCACTTTTGCATTGAATTTCAACTGCCAAACCCTGACCATTCTTCAAGTTTCTGCAGGTCACTTCTCATTCTGTCTACACCCTCTGGTGTGTCTACTCTGTTACAGAGCTTTGTGTCATCAGCGAACAGTGAAATTCTGCCTTCTAGGTCCTGCAAGTAATGTCACTGATGAGGATGTTGAATAGGACCGTCCCAGCACTGATCCCTGTGGTACCCCACTGGTCACTCTTCCCTCTGTGGAGTGACAGCCATTTACCACCACCCTCTGTGTCCTGCCACCCAGCCAGTTACCTACCCACCACACTACTATCCTGCCCACACCCATAATCGTGATTGGGGCTTCAGATAGGGGGCCGGGAGCACAGCATTATCGGGGCTTCCAGCATGCAAGAAACTGTTCATTATTTTTCCACAAAGTCTTTTGTGCAATCATGACATGTCAGTGAGATGGAGCGAGAGACAGACAGACAACATGGCAGTGGACACTGACAGCAGGCACACAGAGAGGGAGGTCGCCCGGTAAGCAGAGATCCGCAGGGCATGTGAGTGTGGAGGAGCACTGTAGCGCTGCGGGAAAAGGAGCCAGGATGAGGAGAAACACAGCACTTGTCCTGCTTAATTTTTAAGAAGCACTGCTCGGAAGGGGGGCAGGGAACTGATTGCAGTACTGCTGCCTGACTGCAGGGAGTGGAGGACTGCGCAGTGGGTACCGTTATCTCTTTCTTTCGAGGTGCACGTTAGGGAAGTGTGTGTGAATTGTAACATGGCTTGCTGAAAGTTACTCAAAACGTCTCACACATTGCTTCTCACACCAAACATAGGGGAGACAGTTACTGTGTGCTGGACTTTGCTGTGCACCTTCATTGGAACTGATCTCGCTCCAGCAATGGCTGCCATTCAGTTTTGGATTCTTAACCTTATAATGAGTCCCGCACTGCCCACTGATACTGCTGGCCACCCCTTCACATCAATTATGCATATATGGGAGGATTAATGAAAGGCCGCGCACAGGGAGTCAACCAATGGGATCTGACGTTTTGACTAACTTTCAGCAACCCATAACATAAGATGGCTTGCAAGCTACCTAGCTTTTGTTGTTTACCAGTATGCTCTCCAGCCACTTAAGCAAGTAGTCAAAGTCTCTTAGGACTTTATTCTCCCCTATGCTGTCTTAGGGGCTTGTCTTTATTGTCTCTTCTTGATCCTCCCTTGCAGTGGTCTGACAAGTCTCGCTCCAGCTGGGCCGAGTCCCGCCAATCAGAGCAAAGCCCAGGACCGAAAGGTATAATGTCAGACTCCTAACAAAGGAGTACACATAACATATCTTTTTAATTAGCAGTACACAGGTGGGATTCACTCCTTTAGGATAGTAAGAATCTGTTTCTCAGGCCTAGGCTTATCTTCTGACCATGGTGCTAGTTGGTGAAGACTGACATAACTCATCGAGACAACAGTCCAAGCTTACAGCCATAGACCTGTTTCTTTTAATAAACATGCTTTAGAGTTGTTTAAACCTTAACCCTTAATATTTGGGTTTGAGTCTCCACTGTAGCAACAGAGCTGCATAGATGCCTCTAGCAAATATACTTTTAATACCTGAATATACATTGGATATTTCAGACAGCATATTAGAAGGCACAGCTTGAGATTTATGAGGGCCAATCCCTACCCAGGGGAATGGGGGACAACAGCTATGAGTAGAGGCTGGAGGCCTTTAACATGTTCACTGAAGAAAAGGTTTAGAGCAGAAATTGTGCCAGTCTTCCACATACTCGAGAGTATCGTCAAGATTGACCAGATGGAGAAGTTTGATCTAGTAAGCCCCTCCAGGATTCAGGGACATGCCATGGAGTTCTGACATGCTAAATATAGTGGTAGCTTTAGGAGGCACATCTTTTCCCAGAGGGCAAGGAACCTACTGTATGGAGCAGCCTAGCAGCGGTGACAGTGAATATGAAGACAGTACAGGATTTATGGTACGTCTGGACAAAGTTCTGACTACCAAAGAAGGGACTTGAGAGGGCAAGTGAACTATAGCAAAGTACTGGCTTAGGGGGGAGAGCATGGAGAGCCATTGTGAAAAACGTCTGAGCACAAAACAACAAAAGGAGGAAACTGCACTTTGAATCACTTCAGACAGATCCTGGCATTTTGAATCACTGCGGATTCTTCATCAGGAGGAATGGTGAAGAATCCTTCCTGATGAAGAATCCACAGTGATTCGAAGTACCAGGGTCTGGTTTATGCTTATTCTTTAATAAATCACTCTGCATACAGTAGCACTACTTAGTGCCAGGTTTGTCTTTTAAGGTGGCGTTTCCTTTTGTTGTTTGGACTTAACAGGGTACCCTGGGTAGAAGAGGTGATAGGGTACCTCTATAAATGCGTAAATGTTTTTGCAGTTTCTTACTGTTCCCCACTTATGAAGGTTGGAAGGGGTGCAGACCTGATGCATGCAACCTTGTTTCTGCCCTGAAATCATGTTACTTTGCTAACCTCCATCCCACTGAGCTAAATGGATTACATTATCAGGCCTAGCATTGTGAAACAAATTACAGTAAGTGCCAAATACTTGCAGTCTACCCCAACCAGGACTGCCAAGATGTCATGCCTTTGCCCAGATGGCCAAGCTTGTATTGATTTGCAGCTGTCTTTGTGAATATTTGTATTATTCAGTTCACTACTCTGTTTCCTTCAGTGTCTCTCTCTTACCTGCCTGTATAGTATCTCTCCCGTTTCTTGTCTCTAGTTTTTCTTTTTTTTGTTTTTTCTGGCTTTTTGTTTTTACCTCTGTCTGCTGGTCTTTCTTTTTTGTGAATATTCCGTGCTTTTACTTCTATTTCTTTCTCTACACTCTTCCTCCCATCCCCTCTCCTTTTATGACACCCTCACCATACCCTCCATCAATTTTTTTAACTTTTTGTTTATTGTTCACATTAAAACAATACAGTAAGTATTCTCATGCAAGAGAAACCATAGATTTTTACTTGTATAAATGACATCACATATACATGCTCTTACATTCTTGCACAAAAGGAAGTGGGGGAAAAGACACAATATTTAGGGCACGAATGTACTCTTAGGGCTGGATATTCAAACTGCGCCGGGCAGGGGTGCAAGCCTAGGCGCAGTGCAACTGGGCTGTGCCAGGGCACGGACCAGACGATATTCAACAGTGTTGCACCATGGCACAGCACTGTTGAATATGGCACTGATGGAACACGCACTGCACACGGCGCAGTGGCACTGCAGCAGCACAAGTGGCAGAATGGAGCAGGGGGATGTGCCAGCGCATATGCAGTTGCGCTAGGCGCATCGACTGTGATATTCAGCACTGAGCATGCAGATGAGGCCATTATGCACGCAAGGCACAAATGGGGCCATTTGCATGTCATTATGGCCCTATTTGCATGTGGTGCGCTGATCCCTGGCACCTTGCACCTGGCTGCAGCAGTCAGGGACTGATGCCGCACGGTCCCATGGCGATTCCCCCGCTCCCGTACTCCAGATCATGGCCAGAGGTCCTGTAATAACCCTGGTGGTCCAGTGGATACCCCCCCAATCGCCCAATCATGGGCATATGTTAAAATAAACCCTGGTGGTCCAGAGGAATGCCCTCCAGTGGGCATAGGTTGTAACACACCCTGGTGGTCCAGTGGAAGGTCCCCTGTTGCCCAATCGTGGGCATATGTGAAATGAACATCCCTGGTGGTCCAGTGAAACCCCCAAATCGCCTGATCGCAGGCGGACATAGCAAAGAAGCCCTGGGTGGTTCAGTGGACCCCCTCTCACCCGCCCACCGAGATCCCCCACCACCCCCCAGTCAGCGGCGAGGCAGCACCTCTGCCCGCATGCCTCGGCCGCCTGCCAGCGTGCGAACCATACTGTACTACACAGGCCCGATGAATGAATGTGTTCTTCACATATCGGTTAGTAGTACAGTATGGACTGCACGCCTGCTGGTCCACCGGTGGATCAATGGGCGATAGACCATACTGTACGCCTGTCAGCCGCGGGCGGCTGGGAGGCATGGGCAGGGGGTGCTGGTGGTGGGGGACCCAGTGGGTGGGTGGGAAGGGGGCCACTGGACCACCAGGGCTTCTTTCGCTATGTCTGCCCACAATCGAGCGATGTGGCGGGGGATTCCACTGGACCACCAGGGATGTTCATTTCACATACTGTATGCCTACGATCGGGAGACTGGGGACCTTCCACTGGACCACCAGGGTGTGTTACAACCTGTGCCCGCGATCAGGCACTGGAGGGCATTCCCCTGGACCACCAGGGTTTATTTTTACATATGCCCGCGATTGGGGGGGGTATCCACCGGACCACCAGGGTCTTTTATGTACCATATGCCCACGATCGGGCGATGGGTAGGGGATATCCACTGGACCACCAGCGATTTACCGGTACAGTTGCCCACGATGGGGTGGGGGGGGCACATCGTCCCAGGGCAGGGGGCTTGGGGTCAGTGTTCAGGGTGGGCGTGTGGCCACCCACTGCTGGCGGCTGCCGACAGCAACTTGTAATACAGTGGCTCACCTGTGGGTGGCCTGGACTTGTATCTGGTATTACGAGTAACATCTTTGCACCCTCTCGACTGATGTACATGGTAAAAGAAGCTGATGCGCCACATCCGGCTGAATATTGGGATGTGCTGCATATGCATGGGCACGCCCACACTTGCGCCTGCGACATAGGGAGTTGTGCAACGAATCATTCCCTTTGAATATCGTGTGCCGGGCGCATTGGTGGCTGCGATGGCATATCCCTGTTGCACCATGTGGAATCCATTTCAATATCCAGGCCTTAGTCTCAAAAAAAGTTCTTTCATCAGGCGCCAGGCCGCTTCAGAGGCGAAGGTAGAGTCCATCAAAGTAAGTCTTGGGGAGAAACACTGCACCAACCAGTGGTGCTATAAAACCTTATGTTGCCACTATATAAAGTAAGGGAGATAGAGCCCTTCACATTTTCCACAGAGCTTCTTATGCAATTATAACAGAGTAAAACAGGCACTTTAATTTGTAAACATAACAACTTATGAGGTTACAATAACTTGTAAAGCCCCCAGGAAATATTTGAGTAATAGAGAAAGGACATATCTAGAGTAGGCAATACATTTCTAAACCCACATGAAAAAGGACTACAGCTGAAAAATAACAGATTCCCCGATTATTGTCCAAATAGTAGTACATGAAGCACTGCTGAAGGACCCCTGCTCACTATACATCTCCCAGACTCACATTCCTGATATGGAAACTAAGGACTTTTAAAGGCTTAAAGAATGAATAAATCTTTCCTGATCTCTGCTCTGCACTCAGGATGGTCCAGCTTTATCTCTTCTCACTGTCTCCTGATTTATTTTAAATCATTCATTCTCTGTACCTCTTTCTTGTTTTGCTTTGTTTCTGTCTGTGAATTTCTCTCCTTTCTTTGTTTCCTTGCTGCTTCCACTCTCTGTCTGCTCTTATAAACACTGCACTTATCTTTTTCCTTCTATTTGTTTCCTTCTGTTTTCTGTTTTCAACTCGTACTGTACCTCCTTTGCCCCAATCTGCTGCTGCCAAGGTCCTAGACCTTACTGAGGCAGTCAGTTCACTATAAGTAACTGAAAACTGTTTCTGGTGTCTCAGACTACATTTTTCAGTTATTTTCTTTTTATCTGCATACATACATACAGCTTCAGCAGAGAGAGGAATAAATGGAGAGCAAGAAGGAAAGAAAACCATTGGTCCACAGAGATCTGCCTTCCCACTGAATTGGTAGTAGTGTAATTTTTTTGTTTGTTTTTAAAGATACTTGGGTGAACAGTTGGGATGGGGCAGCCAGATGCTTAGGGCAGGACGTTTCCCACCATTAAAAAGGCAGTATAGCCTAGAGGTTAGAGTAACGAGCTGTGAATGATCTTGGTACATCCAGCAGACCTGAGTTTGAGTCCCACAACCTCCACTTGCATACTGTTACACTGTGTGGGTCTGAGCAAGTCACTTAACCACCCTTGTGCTCTCAGGTTGTCCCTGAAGGCAGGCACTTGTGCCTAGTGGGCCTTGTCCGGTTACCAAAGAATAAAAAAAAAGCTGCCAATTGCTGGGCGTTGATCTGAGAGGTCTGCTTCTAGTCCCCTTTTTGCAGGCTGTGGAGCTTACAAGTCTGGTTCATGCACCTCCTAGCTGCAGAATATTGAACTGACAAATCTAGATCGTGTTGTTCCCAGCTTCTGGATCACATGGTTCCCAGCCTTCTAACTTCAGGGTAACAAACTCAAACGGCTGGACCACCCTGTTCCCAGCCTTCTGCTTGCAGAGTATTGAGCTGATCCGTCTAAATCTGGCCCTTCCCAGCTATCTGGAGGGCATTGAGCTGTCAAGGTGGGATCATGCTGTTCCCAGTCTTGTATCTACGGGGAATTGAACTGACAAGGTTGGATTACGCTGTTGCCAGTCTATCTTCAGGGTATTGAACTGACATGTCTTGATCACATTGTTCCCAGCCACTGCAGTGCATTGAACTGACAAGTTAGGATCCTGTGGTTTCCAGCCTCTGCAGGGTGTTAAATTGACAAGTCTGGATAACTGCTGTTCCCAGCCTCCTAACTGCAGGGCACTGAACTAATAAGTCTAAATCTGACTCTTCACAGCTTTCTAACTGCAGGGCATTGAACTGAAAAGCCTGGATCATGTTGTTCTCAGTCTTCTAACTGCAGGGCATTGAACTGACAAATTTGTGGAGGACGCTGTTCACAGCCTTCTGACTGCAAGGCATCGAACTGACAAGTACGGATCACACTGTTCCCAGCCTTTTAACTGCAGAGTATTGGAACTACAAGGCTGGGTCACGCTATTCAGAAAAAAAACCAAAACACAAAGGATTGTGCACAAGCAGGGTGAAACCTATGCAAGTTTATTAAGAGATACACTGTCTCCCAAAATCCCAATGTCTCCATGCATGCTGCATCTTTATCAGGAGGCCACCCCCCCACCCCAAAGAATATGATGCAGCTTGCATGGAAGCACTGGCGGTTCAAGAGTCAGTGCGTTTCACTATAAACTCACAAGCTTAATTCTGCTAGTGTTCGTGCACCATTCATTTTGTGTTTTTTTACTTTTCAATTGCGCTTTTAATGAGCGCCTTTCTGTCCTTTGAGCATATGTCTGCCAGCGTATATATGGATCACACTAATTCCAGTTTCCTTCTGTATCTGCAGGATGTTTCAGTTTCTATTCAGGCTCATTAACCCAGTTCATTTCCCTGTCTGCAGCAGCTCAACAGAAGCGGGTTCCTGTTTTCAGGGTGTTTAGCAGCCTCCATCCCTCCCACTACTAGAACCATAGAGATTGTGTCACCTATGTGTAATGCCCAATCGGAAGTGGCCTGGGGTCTGAAAACCTGAGTCCACTTCTGAATTAAGATCTTCCTGGTGGCATTATGGAGAACCAATGTGCCACAGGATTGATTTTGAAAATGTTTTCCCCACTATAATTTCTAATTCGGTCCTGAGCTATGTGGGGTCATCCCTTCTGGTTTTGGTTGGGTTAAATTCATGGAGTGGTGTTCAGTACCTCTCTGCATTGAAATGTGTACCATTGGCCATTCAAATGTAGCCCCCCCCCCCCAAGTGGGGGCTTGCCTTAGTTGCCTGTTGCTCCCGTGCGCCTCCCTTTCACCTGCAGGTCCCCCATGGTTCACCGCCACAGCCCAGGTCCTAGTTTTGCCCTTGTTGGTCAATTGGAGCTTTGTGGAGCCGGTGCCTTCTCCTTCCTGACACTTCACATCCAGGCGAATGGTTCCTGTGCTCCAAAAGGTGCCCCAAGTTCCCTGTAGTGCTCCTGTGTCTCTTCAGCCCTCCTAATGCTCATGGAGTGAAGTCACAGGCCGCCAGCATTCTGGGGCTGGCTGGCATGCTTGTGCTTGCATGAGAGGTGCGCTCCAATCAGACCACAACTGCAGTCAACAGATTGGCTTCTCCAGTGTCCGGCCCCTAAAACGGCTGGCATAGGGGACTGGTGGGAGCCACAAATTAATTAAAGAGCGGCTTGTGCTCTGCATGTTCTTGGGCCAAGCTTCACGAATATTAATGAAATGGGGCATTAATATTCATGAGCATGTCTGTGCCGTGTGTTGGGAGCTGCACGTTTCAGCTGCTGCAGGGACAAAATGTACATAAATGTAAAATAGAAACAGCACCTACCATAGACAATGAAAGGTGCTGTCAAAATGGGGGAAATTATTTAAATAAATAAATGTACTGACTGCTCCGGAGGTTAACATTGGGACACGGATAGAAGCCTGCCTGCTACAAAAAGTGGCTTTAAAATATTGGCAGCAGTAACAGGCTAAGGGCTGAAATAAAATGTTCAAGCTGGGCAGCGATCAAGAGGGCACACAAGGGACTACTGGACAATGGGGCAAGCAACTTAATAAAGTAAATATTCTGGCAGCACCAGGACTTTATATTTGGGACTTTGTTAATCTGCAAAAGTGCTGTGTGCTTAGCAGCCATTTTAGTGTAGCAGCAACCAGTCAGAAAGCCAGGATTCTGGGGTGCTGCAGGGTTCAGTATTAGGACCGGTACTCTTCAATGTCTTTATAAGCAACATTGCAGAGGAACTGGAAGGAAAAGTATGTCTCTTTGCAGATGACACAAAGATCTGCAACAGAGTTGATGCACAAGGTGGGGTAGAAAGGATGAGAAGGGACTTGGCAAGGTTAGAGGAATGGTCAAATGTATGGCAGCTTAGATTTAATGCTAAGAAGTGCAAGGTAATGCACCTGGGAAACAAAAACCCAGGGGAAGTACACAATGGGGGGTGAGATACTAACAACAACAAAAATGGAAAGGGACCTGGGGGTAGTCGTATCAGATGACTTAAAGGTGGGCAAGCAATGTGAGAGGGCAGTAAGGATGGTTGGGGGGATACTGGGATGCATAGGGAGAGGCATCACCAGTAGAAAACAGGAAGTTGTTATCCCTCTGTACAGACAGATGGTGAGACCCCATCTGGAGTACTGTGTGCAGTTCTGGAGACCCAATCTCCGCAAGGACAGAGTCAAGATGGAAGCTGTCCAGAGGAGGGCAACTAAAATGGTGCAGGGTCTGCACCAGAAGACATATGAAGAGAGACTAAAGGAGCTTAATATGTATAGCCTCGAGGAAAGGAGGGGGGACATGATAGAAACTTTCAAGTACCTCAAGGGAATCAACAAAGTCCAAGAGGATAGCATCTTTCAAAAAAAGAGGTGTGCAAGAACAAGGGGGCACAATTTGAAGATGGGGGGGTGGCTCAGAGGTAATGTAAGGAAGTATTTTTTCAAAGAGGGAGTTGTGGATGCATGGAACCGCCTTCCGGAGTCAAAAACAGTGGTTGAATTCAAGCATGCTCGGGACAGCCATAAGGCAATTCTAGGGGGTGGGGGTAGAAAGAAGTAGGCTGCTGGTTAACTAGGATCTGCAGCTTATCCATTAGGTAGGGAAATGGGCAGACTGGGTGGGCCAAGCGGTCCTTATCTGCTATCAAATTCTGTGTTTCTACGTTTCTGTGCAGGACTTGTGGGACTTTGTCTAGAGGATTCTTGGGACATTACAAAAGGCTTATGGGGAAGTTACAGGGATCTAATTGCAGGTGCCAAAACAGGAAGCCTATTGTTCATAGAGTGAGGGTAATGAATATTCATTTTCTTGACTGACAAGCAGGTTCATTCAATTAACCAGGAGCAGCAAATAGTTTCAGCCAATTGAGAGCCTCAGAAGGACTCCATAAAAGACGGTGTTTTGCAGGCTGAGCAATGTTCGAGCGGTAGCCCCCCCATCAAGGTGGAGGTTCAGGCCCTTTGCTCCAGAATGGGCCAAATGACCCAGTGCAAGGCACTCCACAGGGGAGGGGGCTTTTTCTGCCAGAGAAAGAAAGTGGCTGCAGACAACAGAAATCGCTAGCCTGGGGGTTGCCAGAAATTGTCCAACAGGGCTGGCCAGCACCTTTCCACATTTTGGGAAACCGTGGGCAGCCTAAACCTTTAGCTGTGAGAGAGCTACATGCACATTCTACCTCAGCAGTGAGAGTGCTAAAGAAAAGCCTGAGACCTCAGAGAAAAGAAAGGCATTTCTGCAAGTAATCATGAGTAAACAGTGTCTAACAAGTACAAATCCGAAAAAGTTTGCAAGGGACAGAGAAGCCCAGCAAGTTCAGGATGTGACTGTCTGTCTGCACCCTGCATTTTAACTAAAGCAGAGAAAGGGTGGACATTTGCTTAGTGACCAGAGAAGGGTCTTGTTTAAAAGTATCTAAATATGTCTGATTTGAGAAATGCTACAGGACTAGATTGGGAGTTCCCTGACTACGCGGAATTTCTCCAGACAGTGCTTAGTGGGCCAGTAAATGTCTATATGTCCAGTTGGGAGCTGCAAATGCCAGCAAGAGCCACTGACAACTGAATTTGTGTAATTGTGTGCTTGAGAGAGCTACTAAGGACTGTTTTACTACCAAGTAACGTGTTGCGAGCCTAGCGAGCTACAGAAACCAGTTTCTTCCACCTGATGTCTGAGTATGAAAGGGTCTACAGTTTCAGCTTTGCCAACAATTAGTCTGTTAAAGAGTAGTGAGCCATGCTTCAAGCTCAGTCTAGTTCGAGTTGTTTCAAGTGGTAGTGAGCGTGCCTCAAGCTCGGTCCAGTGAAAGAATCTCAAGTGGTAAAAAGCCACATTTCACATTGCCTGGTGTTGTGCAAGAGATGCAGCCGTTGTTTTGCAAGGACTGTAATCATTTGGGTTGCCCTAGACTTAGGGAGAAAAGCACCCACCCTTGTGAAAGCCTGTATATGATGAGTAAAAGGACTGAGTGGCCATGCTGGCTCCTGGTTGAAGGATTGTGAGAGAAAAAATGTAAATGTGCTGAATCTAATAAAGGTGCTGAATGCTATGCAACCACCAGATTAGGCCTGGGACACAGCCTGGTAGTGTGCCACCTTGGCACTGCCTATGCATTTCCCCTGGAAGGTATAGCCCAGACGTGGGGTTGACATGTGCCAGGCCGGGTCCAAGCCTGGGCTATCTAGAGAGTGATTTCTGCCCAGAAAGGGGCACTGACAGTGAAGCAAAGAGTGTTGTTTCCATCTGCAAATGCTACAACATCTTGCAGTCTGTTTGGGCGTCCCGGCTGTAGGCCTTTGCTAGCCTCCTTGACTCCAGAGTCAAAGTTTCTGCCTGCTGTAATCACCTTAATTCTCCCTGTACCACCTGATTACGACTAACTGATGATGACTTCTAATCCGTGAGTATACAGGGCCTATACTCTGCCTCAACCTAAAAGGGAACTGTAAATAGTTCGTAGGGTTTCTGAGTTTCCAGCAGCCTAAAATCCTAGCTTAACTAGCATCCTAGAAAGTTGTGATTCTGCCATGTATATAATGTTAAATTTAAAGGGTGAATAAATAAAGCAGGCTAACCTCATGTTCGTTTAAGGGCCCCAGCCTGTTTACTGCTGGCCATCCAACTGTAACTGTACAGACTATCTTACTGGGTACCCAGGTTTGAGGATAGAATTGTGGGGACCTTGCCAGGGCTGGGGATCTGATATTGTGTGTGGGCAAATTGTAACTATGTTGATGTCTTTCAGTGCAGCTAGATAGATGGCCAGGGACCTGACAATCTCAGAGGCTGGTGGGTGGCTCAATGATTATTGCCTGAGGGAAAATTCAAAATTACTATTGTGATGTTATGCCAGTTCAAAATGAGATCAGTCAATCCAATTAATGGTAAATAGCTTAACCTTTACTCCAGTTCACCTTTCCTAGCCCTTCCCCATATAAGTGTAACCCCCCCTACAAATGGGGGTTCCCGAAAAGTCTTCCTTGAGTTTGCCTAAATGCTCACTGCCAGGCTGGTGTCCTGCATTTTAGCAGTTTAAATGTGATTGTCAGAGAGTGCCAGTATAGCCTCTGTGTACTGTTTCTTTGAGCTGCCGGGATTGCAGTCATAAGTAATCTGAGAGGGAGCTCTGTTGAAAGATGTAACTATTTGCTGAAAATCATTTAGAGTAATAATGATAATGTAGTTTGTCTAACCTGCCTTCTTTGCAGCCAGGACTGTTTTGTTTATCGCTACCATTTGGCCCGGGACTGCAGATTGGACCAATCAGTACTGGTGAGGCCTAAAATGGAGCTGGACTACAGGAGCTGTCTGGAATCAAAATCTGTAGGAATTGTAGTTTTGGGCTTTTGGCGCCTTTTTGCACCTCTAGGGGGAGTCTTTGTTGTGACTGACAGATCAGCCAACCAAACCTTTTGGATTCTGAGGGAAATCCCCAAGCTTGCTGGCAGTTGAGTCAGATCTAGGTAGAGAGCTGAAGAAGTACACAGCTCAAGTGATTTTGAGCAGCAATCCTGAGTGGATTCACATGGGAGAACTGTGGAAAGGCCTGAGTTGTGGCTTGAATGTCTGCCTGCTGCCCCTGAGAGGGGGAGAGAAGAGAATTATTTTGGACTAAATCCAAGTTTGTGAGAACGAAGTAAGCCACTGAGTTTTACCATGCTCATACATGAAGAAGATCGAAAATTTTGCTGAATGCAATCGGCCTGTCAGGATTTCCAGCCGCTTTTGAATCCCCAGTTCGTGCAGAGACTCTGCGTTCGTGACTGGAGAGCAGTTTGCCTGGTACAGTAGAATTTCCTTACATGTAAATGTGCAGTGAGTTGTTAGTGGGTCGTGATTTGGTTCCCCACTGTGTGAACTGTGTTCTGCTTGCTGGAAGCTGTATCCAGCCCAAAACGGACTGTATCCGAATCTGTCTCCATTTGGCCGGGGCCTTGCCACACTGGCCCAGCCAGACTACCCTGCTGCACAGAGAAAGCCATCGATGAGAGACCTGCCTGGGGATCAGCCCCCTGCTCCACGCTCAAACAGGAACGACGACTCGGCGAATCTTGTAGGCCCTGCTTCTCCTGGCACTCCAGATCAACCACCTGCAGTCTCAATTTTCATCCAGCCTGTGTCCAGTCTTGGGTATCGTGAGTAATCAGGGTAGATCCCTGCAACAACAGCCTAATCTAAAGGTGTGTCATCTGATTGTCTTGTTGTTTTTCTTTTCACGAACTGAGCCCGCTAGCTCTGGATTACAATTAGTGTGTGTGGTGCATGTTGTTTTCTTCCACCACATGGCCCCAACCAGCTGCAACGTTCCTGGCTAGCCCACTTTTCTCCATCTGGGTACCCAGAGAGTGTGACTGTTTATAGACCCTAAAGTGCATGCATAACTGTTTGATTGATAGTCTTTCAGCAAGTTAACCTGATTACGGCCCTCCCTTGTTCAAGTCCCTTAAATAAATCGGTTCCAACTCTTTTTTGCATTTACCCTGACTGTGGTTCCAGTTTGTGCAAGAGTACTGTACTGCTGTTATTTGCTGTGTGTAATCTTGTTTTACAGGGGGTCCCCAGGGCAGAGCCAGAGGAAAGCCTTGGTGTTTTTAAATTGCCAACAGTGTGGATACTTGTGTGGTGTATCGGGGGTATTGTGAAAGTGATTATTGTGTATGGTTCCGGCCACTAGTAAGGAAAGAGGGGGGTTACAGTGTCCCAGAGGGCTGTGCCCAGGTTAGCTTGACCATTACCAACCCTGACCTCTGGGTGGAGGCACCCATTTCAGAACTCGAGCCCCTTAACCTGCTACTAGCCAAGCAGGCAGGGGTAGTAGCCCTTGGGATAGCGCTACCCAGGGGTTACATAAATAAATTATTTTTGTTTTTTTTTTTCATAATCCTGTCTCGTGAGCATATTATCATAAAGAATCAATAATTCTAAAAATGTCTTTGTGACAAGCTGGCCTATGGTAGATGGAGAGGCAACACGCTGGGTTTAAAGTTCACAGAAGAAAATGTACTTTTATTGCTCCAAATGTAAGTTATTGCTTCAGAAAAGCATAATCAGTCCGTTCAACTTTTCCAGCCTGGTCAGGTAACATAAAGGTTAACACAAAACAGTTCTTTCAGGCTGACTTGGCAAAAGGAATCTTTGAATCACTTACGTGGGCCAGCAGTTTTTTCAACATACAGGCTCAGACAAAACAAACGGTTTGTGGGCCAGCAGTTTTGAATGCACAGTCTCAAATAAAACACAGACAGTTTTCCCTTTCGCCTTATTTGCAGGCTGTTATTAGCAGTACATTCCACTTACTATTTTTGGTCCAACTGGCTAGGCTGATCCTTTACCTCAGGACTCTCTGCTCTAGAAATGGTCTCTTTTTCAGCAGCAGGTTTCAACTTCCCCCAAAGGCTCTCTCCAACAATTAACCATTGTCCTTGGCTTTCAGCTCTAGTTTCTGTCTTACATTCCACCCTCCATCTTGCAGGGTTTTGTGCCTAGGAGTATCTCCTCTCTGCATCAGTTTCCAGCTTCCAACTGACTTCTTGCTGGATTCTTCCTGCCTTTCAACAACCCATCTAATCAGCAGCACCTGGGACCCCCCCGCCTGTTCATGTTGCATTCCCTCCTCCTCAGTCAAGGTGTTAACCTCTTGTTTCCCAGGGTAGTGTTTACACTGTCACATGCCTCATCCCTTTGAGTGAAGGCACAGTTGGTCGGCCCCTGACCGTTCCCCTCCTGGGACAGGAAGTCTGCATTTCCATTCTGTGTCCCCGCCCAGTGGTGCAGCGTAAAGGAAAATGACTGGAGGGCCAAATACCACCTGGTGATGTGGGGGGTTGTCATCCTTCATCACCTGTAGCAACCTCAGAGGGGCATGATCTGTGACCAGAATAAACTACCGGCCGTGCAGGTAATAGCGGATGGTGTCCACTGCCCACTTGACTGCGATACACTCTTTCTCTATCACCTCATAGTTTTTCTCCCAGGGAAAGAGTTTCCGACTGAGGTAGAGGATAGGATGTTCCTCCCCCTCAAACTCCTGGGAGAGCATGGCTCCTAGCCAGACTTCGGAGGCGTCTGTCTGCAGGATAAAGGTCCTATTGAAGTCAGGACTGCGTAACACTGGCTCTCTGCATAGTGTCGCTTTGAGTTGTGTAAAGGCCTGGTCACACTCCTCTGACTATTGGACTTTACTGGGGGCAGATTTCCAGGTGAGGTCTGTAAGAGGGCTGGAAAGGGTGGAGAAGTGTGGTATGAACCTATGGTAATACACTGCTAATCCTAAAAAGGCCCTCACCTGGGTTTTCGTGGTGGGTATTGGGCACTCTGCTACGGCTTGGACCTTACTGACCAAGGGTCGTACCTGTCCATTGTCTACACAGTACCCTAAGTACTTCGTTTCGGCTTCGTCCAAAGCACACTTCACTGGATTGGCTGCCAGCCCTGCTTCTCATAAGGACTGCTGTACGGCTGCCACCTTGGATTCATGGGATTCTCAATCAGTGCTGTGGATCACTGCATCATCTAGGTAAGCAGCTGCATAGTGGGCATGGGGTCGCAGCAAGCGATTCATGTGCCTTTGAAAAGTTGCAGGTGCCCCATGTAAGCCGAAAGGCATGGTACAGAACTGGTATAGCCCAAAGGGGGTAGCAAATGCTGTCTTTTCCCGAGACTCCGGGGTCAGAGGGATTTGCCAGTACCCTTTCGTTAGGTTCAAAGTCGTGATGTACTTGGCTTCACCTAGTCTATCCAACAGTTCATCTACCCAGGGCAGGGGGTAGGCATCGAACTTCGAGATGGCATTGACCATGCAAAAATCAGTATAGAAGCCGGTAGCCCCATCTTCTTTTGGTACTAACACTATGGGGCTACACCAATCACTGCTGGATTCCCCAGTCACCCCCAACTCTAGCATGTCCTGTAACTCCTTCTTAAGTGTCTCGTACGGCTTCTGGCAAGCAATATGGTCAGTGCCGCACCTTCTCCCCTGGCTCTATTTCTATATGATGAGCTAATATATGGGTTGTCCCCGGGAGGAAGGAGAAAACATCCAAAAACTGGCTTGCCAACTCTCCTAGTTGCTGTTTCTGTTTTTGAGATCGCTGTTCTCCCATTGGAATTTGTATCCCCGGATTCTCATCCGACCCTTGGGGTCCCAGATCCACTATGTCAGGTTCAGTGGAAATCAATAGGCTATCCCTCTGGTTCCAGAATTTCAGCAAATTGACATGGTAGATCTGGGTCTCTTTTCACCTCTCTGGCTGGCAAACTTCATAGTCAACTGGGCCCTCCCTCCGGATAACTTCGTATGGCCCCTTCCATTTGGCTAGAAGCTTATTCTGGCTGCTCAACAGCAAAACTAGTACCTGATCCCTTGGTTTATATTCCCTCAACCGGGCTTCCTGATTATAGTAGTACTCTTGTTGTTGTTGAGCCTTCACCGGATTCTCTCTGGCAAATTTCCCCACCCAATCTAATTTTTCCCTCAATTGCAGGACATATTGTACCACATTTTCAGTGTTGAGGTCGGATTTCACCCACGTCTCTTCTAATACATCAAGAACACCTCATGGGCGGCACCCATAGAGGAGTTCAAAAGGAGCAAACCCTGTAGAAGCTTGAGGGACCTCCTGCATTGCAAACATCAGTAAGGGAAGTAACTTGTCCCAGTCCCTGACCTCAGTTGTTATGAACTTTTGAAGCATCGTTTTAAGGGTTTTTTTTGAATCACTCCACGAGGCCATCCATCTGGGGATGGTAGATAGAGGTCCTTATGGAGCCGATTCCCAGTAAAGTACAAACCTCCTGAATCAGGCGGGACATGAACTTAGTTCCCTGGTCAGTCAACATTTCCTTCGATATTCCCATATGACTAAAGACATTTAATAGTTCCCCGGCTACAATTTTGACCAAAATGGTTCATAACGGGATGGCCTCAGGGTACCGGGTAGCATAGTCTACAATCACCAGAATGTATTGGTACACCCCTGCACTTTTTTCAAGGGGTCCCACTGTATCAACCCAAATCCAGTCAAATGGTGCCTCCATAACAGGTAAGGGCATTAAAGGGGCCCTTGGACTGTTCTTTGGAGCTACTAACTGGCACTCAGGACAAGATGCATAATAATCTTTAACTTGTTGATGGATGCCTGGCCAAAAGAGTCAGGGTAACAGTTGGGCTAGTGTATTCTCTACCCCACAGCGCCCTGTCACAGGAATAGAGTGGGTGAGGCATAGTAATTCCCCCTGAAAGACTCGAGGGATTAGCAGCTGATGCTGGGTATCCCCCGTCTGGGCCGCCTTACTACCTTGATACAGTATACCCCTTGTAACTCAAAATGAGAATAGAGTGCTGCCCGATTCTCATCTACCACCTACCCTTCCCTGACAGCCAACTGGGTGTATACCTGGCTGAGTATACCATCATCCTGTTGTTCTTTGGCAATGTCCGGGCAGTGCTTTAACACATCTTGCTCTGATGAGGATGGCTCTCTGGGACTTTGGTTAGGTGGGTCAGTGTTAGGGTCGGGCTGTGGGTCTGGACCCACTTTTGCTTCACCTCTCTTCTGTGCACCTGCCCCTTCGGGATCCCTTTTCTTTGCTGCCCTACATTCTCTCTTAGATTTGCGTGTTCTTGTCTGGGAGTTAAAAATTCCTGGGTCCAGAAAGGGAAAAACTTCTCCCAGCTGCAGGTGACTGGCCTCCCTCCCTTCATGACCCTGAAACCAGGTAATTACCAAAGATAAGTCTGCTTTCCATAAGTTATCAAACCATTCCAATCTCTCCCCAGTAACACCGGATAGGGTAACCTTAGGGCAACCCCAGCTTTATAGTCTGTTTGGCCCCCAGAGTAAGTATAACCATAGCACCAGGGTAAGTCTTTACATCCCCATGCACACATCGGATAGGGACAGGGGTTTGGTCCTGCTAGCATCGGGGGTTCACAAGGGCCACCCTGACTATGGTCTGGTGGCTTTCTAAGTACACCAGAATCTCCGTCTCTATCACTTCTACATCGACAAGGACTACAAGATTCCGGGATTCAGCACCCCCACCCCCACTGTACAGTGAATACACATCTGTAAACGTGCAGTCTATGAAGCTACAGTCCATGTGGGGGCAGTTCTTCACAAAGTGACCCTTCTGTCCACATGAGAAACATGCCCCTGTGACTCTGCTATGGGGTGAGCCTCCGAGTTTAGGCAGCGGGCCCTCAGGAAATGTTTCTCTGGGCTGCTGGGTTGTCATCTTTCCCAGAGTCTGACCCTTATTTGGCCCATAACCCCCTCCCTACATGCCTAAGGTCTCGTCACAGTTCCAGCCAATATTCCTTCAGTCTGGCTCCCGGGACAATTCCCCATCTTCCCAGGTGGCCTAGTAAGCTGGGTCACGTGGTGGGAGGAGAGTTCAGCATTCAACACTTATTCTGAGGTCTGCTAGCGTGGTGATCTTCTGTTTGTGGACCCAGCTCTGAATTCCTAGGGGCAGGATGTTCAGAAATTGTTCCAAGATGATTAACTTGGCCACCTCGGGGGCCACTGTGTCCTTTGGGTTTTAGCCAATGCAGGTCCCGCAATTGTTGTCCCACTGCTCTAGGCTGTGCACCTGCTGCAAATTTGAAGCTCTGGAGCCTCCGTCAGTAACTTTCTGAGTTGATGCCTAGGCGGTCCAGGATTGCCGCTTTCACCTCTGTGTACTCTCCGGCTGTGGTACTGTCCATAGCTTGATAGGCTGCTTGGGCTTCCCTGGTCAGACAGGGGGCAAGGCGGACAGCTCATTGGGGTCTGGGCCATCCAGCAGCTTCCGCCACTTGCTCGAATGTTACCAGGAAGGCCTTGGGATCATCCTCGCACATCATTTTGGTCAGCATGGCATTCATACTAGGACCCCTTGGCCCCATGATAGCCAGAACAGCCTCACCAGTAGGATCTTGTTGTGGCTGTCACACCAGGGACTGCAGGAGCTGCTGCTGTTGTTGCCCCAGCTGTATAAGAAACTGCTGTTGTGCCACCTGTTGGGCTTGCTGTGCTTGTTGGGCCTGCTGCTGTTGAGCCAGCTGTGAGAGAACCTGTTTGCTGAGCCTGTTGTGCTTGCGCACGCTGTTGTGCCTCCTGCAGCTGCTGTGCCAGCTGCCTATTGCTGTTGTTTAGTGAGGAACTTCATCAATTTCTCCATATCCATTTTTCCAGAATGTAACTAGTCCTGCTCACTCCAGCAGGGGTTCAAATCCCTCTGCTAACACCACATGTGACAAGCGGGCCTATGGTAGATGAAGAGGCAACATGCTGGGCTTAAAGTTCCCAGAAGAAAATGTACTTTTATTGCTCCAAATGTAAGTTATTGCTCCAGAAAAGCATAATCAATCAGTCAGTTCAACTTCTCCAGTCTGGTCAGGTAACATAAAGGTCAACACAAAACAGTTTTTTCAGGCTGACTTGACAAAAGGAATCTTTGAACCACCTATGTGGGCTAGCAGTTTTTTTCAATATACAGTCTCAAACAAAACAAACAGTTTGTGGGCCAGCAGTTTTGAATGCACAGTCTCAAATAAAACACAAGCAGTTTTCCCTTTTAGCCTTCTTTGCAGGCAGTTATTAGCAGTACATTCCACTCACTGTTTTTGGCCCAGCTGGCTAGGCTGATCCTTTACCTCAGGACTCTGCTCTAGAAATGGTCTCTTTCTCAGCAGCAGGGTTTAACTTCCCCCAAAGGCTCTCTCCAACAATTAACCATTCTCCTTGGCTTTCTGCTTTGGTTTCTGTCTTACATTCCACCCTCCATCTTGCATGGTTCTCTAACTAGGAGTATCTCCTCTCTGCAGCAGTTTCCAGCTTCCAACTGACTCCTTGCTGGATTCTCCCTGCCTTGCAACAATCCCTCTAATCAGCAACACCTGGGAAGGCACCCCCCTTGTCTGTTCATGTTGCATTCCCTGCATTTCCTCAGCCTCAGCCAAGGTGTTAACCTCTTGTTTCCCAGGGTAGCGTTTACAAGGTCACAGTCTTAAATGTGGGGAAATGTTATTGGGTCATGCTTGGGGTGGCTTTATGGTAATGAGGGTGGGTACAGCATCCCAGAGGGTTGTACCAGGTTAAAGCTAGCCCACTCTGGGTGGAGGCACTGCGCAATGTCATTAAATTTGGGAAAGAACCAGTTCAACGTTATTTTCAGGAACCCAGGCCCCTCAACCTTGTTCTGGCCAGGCAAGGCAGATGTAGTAGCCCTTGGTATAACGGTGCCAGGGTTACACAAATTCAGAGAAAAATGGCCAGAAAACATAGCACAGTTTCATTTGAAAGAATATTAAGTTAAAGAATAGTGGGCACCATATGTTTATTGTTAAGGAGTATTTCTATCCAGTTGGTTTGTATTTTAAAAGTTTATACGTCCAAAAATAGCTCTAACACTATGAGGGACATCAGTAAATTGTCGTGGAGCAGGAGTAAATTTGGGTGTGAAACACACAGCACACTGTAAAATGCATATCAGTTGAAACCTATGTTTGTGGGGGAAGGTTGCTGCACTTTGCCTGCTTGCACCATATCTGATTAAGAAATAACATTTCTATTTTCAGTGCGCTATGTGCCTCACCCTTCATGAGCTCTGAATTCCTCACAGTTAATGGAGAACTACAGTTCTGTAGAAGCTGTCTTTCAAATGATGGTTCACATTCTGTTACTGTTCCATTTTTACTGGCTTTAGTAATTTTAATGAGTTACTGAGTAGGATACTAGTTAAAGTACACTTTTAGAACAACTTAACGTACTGTAGTTAGTGTCCATACTATTTACATTATTGTCACAATGTATCTGTGTTCTTTATTTAAATGTTTCACCAGGAAGGCACACTGAACAACAAGTTGCTCTTCAATCAGTCAATCAAACTTTATTTAACCAGGTAAAATCATCCTTGAGCAAGCTCATTTGCAAAATGGTCCTGGACAAGTAGGACATATGCAACCACAGCAAAATTACCAGATAAGCAGTGTACACACAATGAGCAAATGAAAGACAGTTACAGAGAAACAAATAAGATCAGGGCTGGGGAGTACATATGGTGAACACTACCCGGGTTGATAATTGACTATATATATAGGATTCCCTCAAGATGTGGGATTATTCAGACAAAGGTCACAGCATTACAATAAGACGAGGGATACCAGGTAGGGTAATTTAGGGAACAACGTGCAACCGGGGAGGGGGGGTACAGTTGGTTGAAGAATTAGACATACAGTTTAACATTTAAAATATACAAGAAATTAAACATTCAATTATGTTTGTAACAAGACATACAGTTAAAAAACATAAAATAATCATACAATCGCATTTGTAACATAACATGCAATTAAATATGTCATACCTGTGAAATATGCATTTAATTACAAGAGTCATATCTGAGGAACATAGTACATAGTGGTGAAGGGAGAGGAGAGTGCTGAGACGGAGGCTGGGGTAGTGGAAGGTTAATAGGTGATTTGAGTCATGGAAAGGAGCAGAGGCGTAGGAGGACAGCTGAGGGTTAAAGCAGGAGCAGTTAGATGAGAGACAATTATGTAAGGCAGAGGCAAGGGTGTGGGAGGAGGAAGAGTGCCGTGTTGGGGAGGGGAAGAGTTCCTGATTTTTGGGAAATGATGGGTAAAACCTGACTGACCCGATGAGAGTGGTACGACGGGGGACCAACAAAGTGCGAGTGTCAGAGGATCTGAGGGAGGAGTGGGAGGGGAGAGGTGGGGTCGAGAGTGAGCATGAGAGGTAGGAGGGAAGTTCCCCTAACCAAAATTTAGAAGTGAGTTTGGCACAATGAGTGAGGTGCCTGTTGGCAAGCAGGGGAAGGGCAATGCTGTGGTAGAGGTCACAGTGATGAGTGTGTGATGGAGCATCAAGGGCAAATCGATATAAGGAGTTAGAATGTCCAGTCTGGTTAGGGAGGATTTGGGAGCGACACCATAGACTACATCATAGTAGTCAAAAATTGGGAGGATCATCTTCTGAACTAGTTCATGCCACGCTGAAGGAGGGATGCAACTATGATTCTTGAATAAGGCATCAAGCTTGGGACACAGTTTTTTCAGGACGGCGTAAATGTGGCCAGAGAAGTAGAGGTGTTGGCCAACCAAACCCCAAGGTATCTGAATGAGGAGGTGTCCTCTAATATTGTCCCATCAAGGGTATGGAAAGACAAAAAAGGTTGGAGCCTAGAGCTTCTCTGCCTAGTGCCAAAAGTCATGGAGACAGTCTTTTTGGCATTTAGGAATAGTTAATGTGAGGCAAACCATAACTAAACCTGGTGGAAGTCAAGCTGAAGGGTGGTTGCAACATCAGCAGGGTATTTACTAGATGAGAACAGGACAGTGTCATAGGCATACATATGGGTAGAGGTGGAAGGGGGAAATACTGAGGGCATGTCATTTAGGAAGATGGAGAAGAGAATGGGTCCAAGCAGTGAGTCCTGTGGTACTCCAGTTGAAATAATGGGGGGGGGGGACTGTATTCTGGATCTTGACAGATTGTGTTCTGCCTGAGGGTTAAGCTCTGAACCAGTTTTGGGCAGAAGACGACAACCCAGCAGCTGTAAGGGAGTCAAGAAGAAGGGCATGGGAGACTGTGTCAAAAGCCTTGGCGAGGTCGACAAAGATGGCAGAGGTAATGAGGCCATTATCCATCCCAGTGAGGATGGAGTCAGTGAGCCTGAGTAGGGAAGTGGTAGTGGAGTGGTTCTTCCGAAAACTAGATTGGAACAGGGTAAAAAAGGAAGAGTCATCGAGGAAGAAGGGTAGCTAAGAGAGGACCAGATGTTTTTGGAGTTTAACAAGGGCAGGGAATAGGGAGATTGGGTTAAAATTTGCAGGGGAGGAGGGGTCACTACCCTTTGGGAGGGAGGACCACTGCATGTTTCCAGGATGAAGGGACAGATGAGGATGAAAAGGAAAGATTTAAGATCAAGGAGAAGAGGGTAAGCTATAGCAGAAGCTGAAAGGTAGAGGAGTTTAGGGTCAAGGTCATCCGGCGATGAGCCTTTGGAAGGATTAAGAGAGAGAAGGGCCATTAGAGTTTCTTCTGGAGAGATCGCAGCAAAAGAGAAGGAAGAATGAGCATGTAGAGGTTGAGTACTGGGTGTGGAAGGATGAGGAGTGGGCAGGTTAGAGGGGAGTGACTTTAGAAGTGCAGTGATGCAGGAGGTATAATAAGAGTTAAGCTCTTGAGCCACTGCACATGGTTCGGAGTCCAATGAGTTGTTTGTTTTAAGCACGAGGGAGGCGGATGTGAAGGGTGGGGAGAATAAGGCGTGGATCACTTTCCAGAATTTGGAAGGGGAATTGAAGTGATTGAGAAAAGATGATTTAAAGTATTCAGACTTGGCAAGTCTGGTGGCTTTTGTGCAGGCATTTCTTAACATGTGATTCCTGGCATGGTCTAGGGGAAGCTGGGAGGCCTTATGTTTCCTCCAAGCTTTGTCCCGGTTCCCGAGGCAGGTCAGTAACTCAGGGGAGACCCAGAGATGATGGTTGCCACGAACTTTTGTGCATTTGAATGGAGTGTAGGAGTTCCATGTAGTTAGAAATTTATCTTTAAAATAAACGAGGGCTTGGTCAGTGGAAGGGGCAAAGGCAATAGGGGACCAATCGGAGCTAGCCAGTTCATTAAGAAGGGGATTAAGGTCTAAGGAGCTGAAGGAGCGGAGTTGCAGAATTTTGTGAGGCAGTTTAGGTCTATGGATTTTCCTGACTACAAAGACTGGGTGATGATCAGTGCTCCGGTTGAAAAGAACATAAGCTACACCATGCATTCTAATACTGACCCATGTATGAATCAGAAACAGTGAGTTTATTTAAAGAGCAACTTTCCCGCTGTTTTGTAAATCTCCCACCAGAAACACTATAGAAGCCTTACCAGCCTCAAAGTCTGCTGGTGTAAAAATTACAGTATTTCTGTGGCCCTATTTTGGGAGGGAAGGGATCATAATTTGGCTTCATGGAGCCAAGAGCCTGATCCATTCCACGTCCTGATTTGGAGACACGCCTGTTTTGTGATGTAATAGTATGGAGACAGTGGGGGTGTGCTCCATTGAGTTGTATAGGGACCCGTTTTTATGCTGTTTTTTGAACATTTTAGGGTGCTGATATCAACAAATAAAGGCCATCACTCAACTAACAAGGCCCTTGTTAGCTGAATGGTGACCTTGATTTTTTTAAATTGCAACTCTAAAATGTTCAAAAAAGGACATAAAAATGTGTCCCTGTACAATGCAATAGAGCGCACCTACTTGCTTTCCATACTGTTACATCACAAGACAAAAGAGTGAGGGGGCGTGTCTCCATATCCGGAAGTGGAAGGGATTGGGCTCTCAGCTCCACAGAGTCAAATTATTATCAATTCCCTCCTGCAATAGCCACAGAAGAATTGTAAATTGTACACCAGCAGACTTTGGGGCAGGTAAGTCTCCTATAGTGAGGTTCAACAGAGCACCGGTAAAGTTGCTTTTTACAGGCCAGTAAAGGCCGAGCATCAGCAGCATTGGAGCCAGTAATTTTTCCGGTTAAGGGAAGGGGTAACAGAGTAGGGGATAGGAGAACTCTGGGAGGATCTGGGCAGGTAATGGAGCTGGCCAAAGATCTGGCAGCTGGGCTTTAACACTAAAAAATGTAAGGTGACGCACATTGGAAAAAAAAAGGAATCAAGCAAGAAATGGTGGAGGGCTGCTGGAAAGCACCATGTGGGAAAAGGACCCTAGGGATCATGATATCGGAGAGCCGGAAACAACACATTGCAGCAGAGCAGTAGGTACGGCAAACAGGATGCTGGGATACATTGAGAGGGCTATAAGCAGCAGAAGCTGGGAGGTAATCCTCCCATTGTACAGGTCACTGGTGTGGCCACACCTGCAATACTGTGCAAAATACTGGAGTCCACACCTGAAGAGAGACTGCTGTAAAGTGTAGGCAGTACAGCGCAGGGCGGACAAGATGGTGTAGAGATTAGGGGGCAAGACATACAGGAGAAGTTGCAGGATTTGAACATGTACACCCCCTAGAAAAGGAGTGAAAGGGGTGTCATGATTGAAACATGCACGTTCCTGCATGGGATGAATAAGGTGGATGTCAAGGAACTTTTCTTCTTGAGCTCAAATACAGGGACAAGGGGAGACACCTAAACACACATGGGGAGATTCAAGAGGGACATCTGTGCCGGCCCCGTGGCGCTGAGGGTTGAAGCGCTGTAAGCCACACCTTGCGCTACGCCGGCGACCCTGGTTCGGGAGCAGAGTTGGGTGCCGGGGGTCGGCAGGGGAGGGTTGAGGATCGAGTGCCCGCGTAGTGCTTTCCTCCCTGGGATAGAGGGGTGGGTTGGCCCGGTGAGCCAGCGGCCCCCGGTGGAGACTGGGGGGCACTGCAGTGAGCCAGGCAGCACGTATTAGCGTGGCCGATGCAGGCAGGGTTGCCACGCCAGTGTGTCAGGCGTGCACCATGCAAGGGGGGGGGAGACCACAGAACATGAAAAAAACCCGGTCCTTGGGGTAGGCAACAGTTCCAGCCCCCATGCCCACTGCCAGGTCTGTCCTGGCTGACCTTTCAGGTTCCTCTGTCAGAGACCCCTGCCCACGGCTGCAGTCTGTGTGTGCAAGTGCACCCAGAGAGAGGGGAGGCCCCACCCTGGAGGGGTCAAGCTGGGGGTGCCAGCTGTGAGATGAGGGGGAGGAGAGAAGAGGTTTGGTCAGGGGGACTTCAGTCAGGGCAGGATTCGGCTGGATGCCCGAGAGAGGCTTCTCAGACCGCGTCCAGGAGGGAAAAAGAGGGATGTCTGTAAGCACTTTTTTACGGAAAGAAACATAGAAGCATGGAATTTGCCAGCAGATAAGTAACACTTGACCTGCCTAGTCTGCCTGTTTTTCCCTGCCTGTAGTAACACCGCAGATCCTACTTGATGTCTGCCCATTCACATCCCCCTTTCCTTCCCCTGAGATTCCCTTATACCTGTTCCATGCATTCTTGAACCACAGCACTGTTTTTGCTCCACCACGTCTGCTGGAAGACTGTTCCAGGAATCCACCACTCTTTCTGTGAAAAAGTACTTCTTTGCATCTCTCTTGAATCTCCCCCCTCCCTCCAGCTTCTTATCATGCCCCCTTGTCCTTGAGCACCTTTTATCTGAAAAACACTTCGCTCTTTGCACCTTGTTTACCCCATGAGGTATTTAAAGGTCTCTATCATATCCCACCTCTCTCTCTCCTCTCTTCCAGAGTGTACATATTTAGGTCTTTCAATCTCTTCTCTTTGGGCTTCTGATGCAGAGCCTGCACCATTTTAGTTGTCTGCCTTTGGACCGCTTCCACTCTATCAGTGTCCTTTCTGAGATGTGGTCTCCAGAACTGTTCTCAGTACTCTAGTTGGGGTCTTACTAGTGATCTATACAGAGGCAACACCATTTCCTTCTTTCTGCTGGTGATACCCCTCCCTATGCACCTCAGCATCCCACTCGCCCTCCCAGCTGCCTTGTCACACTGTCTGGCTACCTTTAGTTCATCCGATATGATCACCCCAGGTCTCTTTCCTGCTTGGTGGTCGTCAACACCACCACCCCCTTTTATACTCCACCCCTGTGTTTCTGTGCTATAAGTGCATTATTTTGCACTTTTTCAAACAGAAACTCAGCTGCCATTCCCTTGACCACTCCTCAGTTGTTTTTTTTGTCGCTGCTTATCCTTTCCACTTACCTGGAGCCCTGGAGAGTGTCCACCCTATTGCTGAGTTTGGTGTCGTCTGCAAAGAGATAGATCTTCCCTTCCGGTTCCTCTGCAGTGTCACTTATAAAGACATTATGGAGGATTGGTCTGAGCACTGATCCCTGAGGCACCCCATTGGTCACCTTCCCTTCCTGTGAGTGAACTCCATTTACCACCAGTCTCTGCCGCCTATCCCTTAACCAGTTTCTTACCCAGCTTACCACCTTTGTACCCACTCCTAAGCTACCCAGCTTGCTTACTAGTCTCCTATGTGGAACGGTGTTGAATGTCTTACTGAAATCTAGGTAGGCTGCATCCACTGCTCCATGCTGATCTTGTTCCTTGGTCAGTCCATCAAAAAACTGTATGAGTCTTTGCTGAAGAGTCCTTGCTACTCAGAATGTTCACATGCGTGCCGGTCAGGTGGCGCTGAGGGTTGCTGCACTGGACACCACACCTCACGCCACACCGGTGACCCGGGTTTGGGAACAAGCCCGGGCCGCTGGGGAGTCAGCAAGGGAGAGAGGGAATCAAGCATCCAGAGGACTGCTCTCCCCTCTTGGGGGGATCCAGGGACAGCCCGGCATCTCAGCGGCCCCCGGTGGAGACTGGAGGCACTGCAACACTCAGGGCCACAGTAGTTGAAACACAGAGCCACGATGGATGTCCCTGGTGCCAATGCACACTCTGGCTCTGCAGGGAGGGAGGGACATGGGGCGTAACAAGGAAAAAAAATCTTCCCCTGATAGGCGATGGCTCCTCACAGTGCTGGATGCCACACGCCCAACACCAGGTCCTCTCTCCACCGTTCGGTCTCTCAGTCGGCTGAAGCGGGCAATCTGGATTCTAGATATAGCGCTGGAGTGGATGGCGGCCCTGCCCTGAGGGGTTCAGAGTCTGGTAGCTTGCCTGGTGTAGGTCACCGAGGGGAAATGACCATATATACAGGATGAGGACCACGGTGGGCAGTGGAGCATACCAGCAAGTCGGGGCAGCGTGAGAGAGTTTGGGGGTAAGAAGAAGAATAAATAGAGTTGGAGAAAAAGAAGAATGTTCATGTGCCCAGGATCCTATGGTGGTTTACAGCTTTGGGCTGTGCCATTTCCCCTAACGGGTGCACATTACGGGGTTTGTTCTTTTTTACATACTGCACGTGTTTAATTATGATTGGCACTGTAAATAAGGTTAACATTTTTTTGATTCTAG